>OY728158.1:195295821-200182071 GCA_963277665.1 Viscum album | reverse complement strand
CACGCATCCCGCTACTATTTCGCGCGACCTTTAATTTTTTTCGTGCACTCGACCCATTTTTTTACGCACTGCATGCCTTTGTCATTTTATGATGTTCTGAACTTGAATCATTATTTGCATGCAAAAATCTAAACCATCTTCAATCTTGCACACAACATTCATTGACAAAAACAAATTTCTTCATTTCCCGATTTTCAGGCCCTAAAATTTGGGAAACACTGGAAAATGACACCAACATAAACTGTTCTTTTATGAAGTCTCCAGATTGTCTATTCCTTTTCCATTTATTTCTTCACTGCTTCCCATAACCATTCTTTATATTTCATCACGAACTCCACTATCGTGATATATATCCATTGATTGACCAGATTTGGCATCATTAGAATTACTATGGAAAGTACATAAACTTCCCTATCTTCCAGGAGTATCATTCCTTCCAATCAAAACTGTATATGACTGGCATCATCCTTTCTCCCCCTTTCCATCGTAAGGCTTGCATCACAAGTTCTCTTGACTTATTATATTTGTGATATACATATCAACAAATCATCTTCTGGTTTCAATTCCTTTACAAAGTGAATTGATTTATCTTCTTTGACAACAAAAGACAACACTCTACAAAAGCTAACTCTTCAAACTTCCTTCTCCATCCAACTTGGTCCCAACAATCTCCCCCTTTGGATTTTGTTGTCATCCAAGATTCAAGAATCACTGAACTTTGTAACCTTATGCAATGGATTACTTATCAAAAATTCAATGCCTATGTGAGATAACTCATTATAGGAAACAAGAATTATTGATAACCAAAACCATGCTGTCCAAAAGTAGTGACTACGAAATCTCATGATCATATCTCCTTAGCCTTCTTCAGAACATATTTCAAGCTTCTACTTCAGCATTCTTCATTTCTTAAACTTTCATGGAATAAAAAAACATTGTTTCCTACAACCACTCCAACAAACAGTTAGAATGGTTCACACACATACATGCTGGATTAACAGCTTACCCACAACTCCCCCTTTATGCATGATTCTATAAGGACAAATTTATGAAACAAAATCTCCCCCTTGACAACACTATCCAAAGGTAAGAAGAGAGATGGGACTGAAACACATACCTTAACCTTGATGAGAAAGAGGTTGGACACCCCTGTTTAACCTCAATTTTGAAAATGGTTCCTTCGGTAATGGTTTTGTGAATATATCAACAACTTGTTCAGATGTAGGAACATACTCTAACCTCAATTCATTCTTCTCCACGTAATATTTGATGAAGTGGTACTTTATGTCAGTGTGTTTTTATTGAGAATGTTGTACCAAATTCCTTATATGATTGATTTCACTCTGATTATAACAACCCAAGAGCAATGATAGCTTCACTTCAACAAGTTGATCTTCCTACTGAGTCTTCATCCACATTAGATGAGTTGAATCATGAGTAGCAGCAATATACTCAGCTTTAGTTGTGCTAAGAGTTTCTGAATTATGTTTCTTGGTATGCCAACTGACCCAAATTTTTCCCGGAAAGAAAACTCCACCAGATGTGGATCTCCGATCATCAACATTTCCTGCCCAATCAGCATCAAAATACCCGAATAGATCAATATTTTTTGTTCCATCATAATTGATTTCAAATTTTTTTGTGCCTTTGATATATATGTGAATTCTTTTTCCAGAAATTAGATGTGATTCTTTAGGATCACTCTGAAATATTTCACATAAAGTGACAGATTAGACAATGTCGGTTCTTGAGGCAGTCAAATACAACAGACTTCCAATCAGCTTTCGAAACTTATTCTGATCAACTTCATTGCCTTCTCTATCTTTAGACAACTTGGTTCCCACTAAAATTGGTGTGGAAACTAGATTCGAATTTTCCATGCCAAACTTTTTTAGAAGTTCCTTTGCATACTTTTCTTGAGAAAGAAAAAAGTGATTCTTATTCTGTGAAATTTTTAGCCCAAGAAAGTAATTCATTTCTCCCAGCATGGACATATCAAATAACTTCTTCATCTCCCCAATTTTTTTTTTCACATGATCTTTCATCATTTCCAGCAAAGATAATGTCATCGACATAAATAGTGAGGATCAATGAAAACTCCTGAAACTCCTTGATGAAAAGATTGCTGTCAACTCTACCTTTCTTAAATTCATGTTCCTCAAGAAAGTATCTAATATAGAATACCATGCTCTCAGAGCTTGTTTTAGCCCATACAAAGCCTTCTTCAACTTGTACACATAACTTTAATCCTTTCCAATAACAAATCCACATGTTTGATCAATGTAAACTTCCTCATCCAGGTCACCATTCAAGAATGTGGATTTTACATTCAATTGAAAGATTTTGCAACCTCATTGTACAGAAATAGCCAGAAAGATTCTAATTATTTCTAATCTTGACACCGAAGCAATGGTTTCATCAAAATCAATGCCTTCAATTTGTGAATACCCTTTGTAAATCAATCTTTCTTTGTTTCTTATTATTTTACCTTCTTCATTCAGATTTTTACGGAAAACCCACTTTGTACCAATAATTTTGTTATTGTCTGGCTTGGGTACAAGTTACCGAGTATCATTCTTTTCTATCTGATCAAGCTCTTAATTCATAACATGAACCCATTCTGGATGCTCAGATGCTTCATTTATATAATTAGATTCCACTTTAGAATAAAGATAAGTATGTGTTATAGCATTCACTATTCTTCTTGTTTGAACCCTTTGATGTTGATCTCCAATAATGTTCTGAGCCTCCACTTGTTTCCTCAACCTATAATGAGTTGTTGTAACATCATCCTAATTAATTGAGATTTTTGAGTCGGATTCTTGTTCTTGAGTAGGATTAACACAGTCTGCAACATTATCAGAATCGCTAATTGAATCTTCTCTATCCTACTCAGCTTCCACATCAGCATATGACTGCTTTTCTTTCTCAACATTTTCCGCAACTTTTACATCTGAAGAATCAATAATTATTCCTGTTTCTTGGTTTAGAAATATATATCCTCTTTATTCTGGAGAATATCCCAGAAAAATTCCATCATCTCCTCTTCGATCAAACTTTATTAGGTTTCCACCTTTCTTCTTTATAATTCATGGACTCCCAAATACTCTTAAGTGTTTCAGACTTGGAGTTTTTCCGTAGAACATTTCGTATGGAGTCATATATGAATTTTCCCTGTAGAAGCATCGGTTCTGTATATACACAATAGTTCTCATGGATTGACTCCAATAATAATGAGAAAGACTATGTTCAAGTAACATAGTTCTCCCCATTTCCACCAGATTTTGATTCTTTCTTTCAGCAATCCCATTTTGTTGTGGTGTGTATGGTGAACATAACTCATGCTGAATTCCATGTTTCTTGAGATATCTTTCAAACTCTTCATTCTTATACTCTCCACCATTATCAGTTCTCAACTTCTTCACTAGATGATCACATTCCTTCTATGCTTTCCTCCTAAAACTCTTAAACATTTTCAAAGCATCTAACTTATGTCTCATGTACATAACACAAGTAATTCGGGTAAAGTCATCAATGAATGTAATGAAGTAGTTATCTCCATTTTTAGATTACTTGCTCATTGGTCCACATATATAAGAGTTTATGAGTTCCAAGGGTCTTTTTGAGCAAATTTCAACTCTCTTATGAATAGAGTTTGTAATATTCCCTTTCTCACAAATAGTGCAACACCAATATCTTCTTCATGATAAATCAGGAATATCTTGGACACTATATCTCTTTGATAACTTGAACATATTTCTCTGACACATATGTCCCAGCCTTTTATGCCATAACTAATTTTCATCCTCCACACTCATATAACAAGAGGTCTGCACTTCACCAACTTGGAATAAATTCCCTCTTGTACGCTGGCCTCTTGTAACTATATTTCCATCATTTTCACTTTTCACAACAAATTCGTCTTTTCTAAAGATAACCTTGTTGCCCTCATCACAGAGTTGCGACACACTAAGTAGGTTATGTTTCATCCCATCAACATATAGTGTTTTCCTGGATTTCATCTTTTCTTTTCCAATGATGGCTGATCCAACACCTTTGATCCTAAGAGATTCATCATTTTCAAATGTCACTATTCATTCTTTGAAGTCTTTCACATTTTTCAGCAGCTTTACGTCTCCTTTCATATGAGAGGAACACCCACTATCAATAATCCATGGACGTTATCCTTTTATAGCTTTCAAACAAGTTTCGACAACTAGAGCTTTTTGTTCTTCCTTTTTTTCCACTTTCTATTGTGCTTACTCCAATTTCCTAGCCAAGTAAATGTGTTCTGGCCAGACAACCATGCACTCTTTCTTTTCGAACTTATCAGAATTGTCCATTTTTACTTTTAAAAACTCTGGCTTCTGAGGATTATTAAGATTTTTTTCTTTGATGACACACAAAGGAAACCCTTAGCAAGATGTCCAGGTTGATCACATCTTTCAAAAATAGATTCCAGTGGTTGGGACTGATTCTCAACATTCACACCTACTTTCTCAGATATCTTCTGAAATTTATTTATAGACTTTATATTTTGAATGGATTGACTCCCCCTCAATCCTTTTCTTTAAAAACTTGTGGAATATTTGTAATGTTGTTGGTTGAACCAACATGTATTTTCCATGTGTCCGAATCCACCACAATACCAGTAGTAACCATAGAAAGAATATTTTCCTTTGAAACTTCTATACTGACCAGAGTTGTGAACACACTTCTCAACGACCTTCTTAATAGAACTCTGCTGACCATGAACCTTTATGTTTTCATTTGTAACTATTTTCTTCAGCTCAGATTTATCAATACCAGAGGTATGAAAAGTCTTTCTTGACTCAAGATTTTTATGCACTTATGATTTTTCAGCATTGCTGACTTTGGACACATACATAGTCTTTCCAGCCTTGTTCTTATTAGAACTAGTTCCATCTTTCCTTTCAACCTTTGAAGATAACTTTTGTAGATACTTATTTGGTTCATTCTTACTGGAACATTCACCAACTTCTGAGATAGATTTTTTGAAACTGATATCCATTTCTTTAGCTTGAAAAAGTTTATGTTGGACAAGTTCCATCTCTTCTTCTTTTGACTTCAATTTTACTTCAAGATGATCATTGTAATTCTTCTCATTCTCAAGAGAATTATTTAGATCATCAATCTCCTTTTCCAAATTGATATTCTCATCATGATAAATTTCCTCATTGTTTAATGTGGAATTTTCTTTTATGATCTTCTTGTTTTCCTTGTCAAGACTCCCGATCTTTCTCAAACATTCCTTCATCTCTTCTTTTAGATACTATTCAAGTTGATTTTCTTCTTCTTCAGTACTACTGCTCTCATAATCATCATTATTCACTGTTGCAAAAAAGGTACTCTCCCTAGATTTCTTAGCAATAAATTTTTTAGATCTATTCTCACTATCATCATCTTCTTAACTTTTTAAAAACAAGCTTCTTCTCTTTGATTTGAAGAAATTTTTATCTTTACCTCTTCCAGAATATTTATCTTTTCCGCCCTGTTTCTTCCATGACTTTCTTGGTCATATGTCTTCTTCATCACTATCTTCATATTTTTCGTTTTGAGGACAATTAGCCGCAAAGTGGACAATAGTTCCACATTCAAAACATTTCATAGGGAGTTTCCCTTTGTATTTCCCTATGCCTCCTTTTACATTTTTAGAAAAAAAGGATAGTATTTCATCAAAATTTTGACATACCTCGTTTTCAGAGTCAGATTCACCAGCTTTATCATCAATAATACTTTTCTTAGACCTCTCTTTCTTTGCAGCCTTGAAATAAATTTCTCTATCGTCTTTTGATTTGATCTTCATAGTCTTCTCCCTTCTCATTTCATAAGTTATGAGAGTGCTATGCAAATCATCCATAGATAATGTTTCAGGATCTCTGTCTTCTAGTGATGAAACTTTAGCATCAAATTTTTCAGGAAGAATTCTTAAGATCTTTTCAACAACTGTAGAATCTTCCAACTTTTCACCAAGACATATGATTGTACTGAAAATTTCATTTATCCTAGTAAAGAAGTCCCCAATAGAGTCAAATTATCCCATATTAAAGTCTTCAAACATCAGCCTCCAGATTTGTAGTTTTGCCTTCTTCATTTTTGTATTTCTTTCATAGATGTTCTTCAACTTATTCCAGATTCCATTAGTTGTAGACACACCTTTCACTCTTAAAAACTCACTCTCAAAAAGAGATGAGAGTAATGCATTTTTGGATCTTCCATCATTTTAAAGATTCTTCTTATCAATAGGTGTAAGAGGAACCTTGTCATCAATTGTAGTAAATCCATCAGTTGTAGTTTCAAGAACTTCATACCCAAGAGACATAAGATAAGACATCATTCTATCTTTATAGATATGATAATTCTTTCCTTAAAAAATTTGAATCCCCTTACTGTTCACGTAATTTAGATTCTCCATCACAACTTCTCTTCAAACACTTCAAAAAAGAATAAACTAAGGCAACCTCCCTCTGATACCAATTGAAGTTCCTAATCAGGATCCAAGTATCACTGAGAGGGTGAGGGGGTGAATCAGTGATACCTTTTTCTTTTTATGTTTCCTTTTAATTGAAACAAACTTCACCTCATGTTTAAGAGTTTCTTCTCTACTAAACACACACAACCACAGGAACACAAGATTTATAAGGTTCACTACTCAATAGGAGTATCTACGTCCTTAGTATGGTACAAAAATAATCTAGTATCACAGAATCCACTAGAAAAAAATCCTTTGATATGGAATACAATGAGTAGGATATACCCTTACCCTCATGTAGCACTTGGAATAAAATCCGCAAGTGCGTGTGCACCCTCTTAGAACAAATATGGAATTACAGTATTTCAGTGCTTCTTTACAATTGAACAATTGTATTGTATGAAGTACAAACCTTCACTTTCCTACCCAGAAGCTAGTAAGAACTACCATATGAAAAACTGAATATGTGAAAAGAGCCCAAATTTTTTGTGCAACCTGTAGGGTACCTTGCGCGCAATTCAAATGTCTTGCACGTAAAAATTCTCTTTTGGCGTGAAAATCTTTTCCGTGAAACTTCCCTTTTTCACGCTGATTTTCACTTTTCGTGCACTTCTCACTTTTCACGCAACTTATCACTTTTTCAAGCAGCTATTCTCTTTTCACGAAAACTCCTTTCTTTTCACGCAAATCACTTAGCATATAATTTTACGTGCTTCAGAGCTCAGTATTTTCTCTAAGTGTAGAGAAACACACAATGAGAGGGGGTCACCTCGTATTTATAGTCCTTTTAAAATCCGTGCGAAAAACACTAATCTGCTCGTAAAAACCCCCTTCGTGTGTGTAAAAAACTCTTTCACGTAAATTCATATTTTGTACAATGCTCTAATAGTTCATGCACCTCATGCCTTTGCCAATTTTTGAGCTTCTGATCTTGAAACACCTTTTGCGAGGAAAACTTCATTCCCCTATTCCGCGCACCACGCCAGTACTTCACAAAACCTTTATTTTTCCTGAATACAGCTAATATTTTGTGCACAACATTATTTTTTGCGCATCCCACTGATATTTCACACATCCCGAAAATATTTCACGCATGCTTTTTATTTTTCGCACGACCTTCATTTTTTTTTCGCGCACTCTGCCCATTTTTTTTGCACTACTTGCGTTTGTCATTTTTTGATGTTATGACCTTAAATCATGCCTTGTGTGAAAAAATATAAACCATATTCAATATTTCACACAACTTCTATTGCCAAAAACAGATTTCCTCATTTCTCGATTTTCACACCCTAAAATTTGGAAAACCCTGGAAAATGACACCAACTTAAACTGTTCTTTTATGTCGTCTCCAGATTGTCCATTACCTTGTCATTTCTTTCTTCACTGCTTCCCATAAACATTATTCAGATTTCATCATGAAATACACTATCATGATATATATTCTTTGATTGAATAGATTTGGCATTGTCAGAATTACTATAGAAAGTATGGAAATTTCCCTATCTTCCAGAAGCATCATTCATTCCAATCAAAACTGTATATGAATGGAATCATCCTTTATCCCCCTTTCCAGCATAAGTCTTGCATCACTAGTTCTCCCGACTTATGATATTTGTGAAATAAATATTAGCAAAGCATTTTCTAGTTTCAAGTCCTTTACAAAGTGAATTGATTTATCTTCTTTGACAACAAAAGAAAACACTCTGTAAAAGATAACTCTTCAAACTTCCATCTCCATCCAACATGGTCCCAACAGAATTACCCTTCTAATAGTAACCAATATAAGATGATAAGATGTATCAAAATGAAAAAAACTCCAAGACATATATATAAAAGATTCCAGAACCACCCCACATGCATGTTTAAAGTAAAACTGCTAGAAATACAATTAAAACCTCCAATAAAATTACCAAAAGAACAAAACTAATAAGTAACACGACAACTGTCCCAATGTACGAGATCCTAATGCCTAGAATGGTCCCCGTAGTCCTCATATAAACCTATGAGTAGTTTTATATACATAGGGTGAGCATACCAATATACTCATAAAAAAAACCAAGGTCTCTCAAGCACAAGTGGGGGATACATACTAATGCCCCCATGAGAAAAAATAAAAACCCAAAAGAACCTAACAAGATATACTATCCATCCTAAAATATCACCAAGGTACACTTACCAAATAATTGAAGTAAGGTAAATTAATATAGTAAGCACATCAATGATAGGGTACCCTGCACCACATTCCCACTGATTAGCAACTCTCACACCCTAACGACAAACATTCTGGTGCTCCCACATATTCTAAAAGAACGACGTGAAAAACCACCCACCCACACCTAGGTTACATACCACATCCCATATCGTCCCCACACACCTGTGCCACAAACCACACCACATTCTGAAGACACATGGAAACCACAACACACCTCATCCCAAAGACATCTGGGAAGCACAACTCACCCACGCACACCTGGACCTCACAAACCACAACCTACCTGAAGGGTCTTGGGCTATAAATTCCTGGAAAAGGGTGTAGGTAAGAGTGGGTGGCCAGAGATCCATCCTCCCACCAAGATGTTTAGGAAGGACACCCTTCCCCCTGACAATGGGGTATTCAACACATAGTTCTCAACTAGGTTGGGGTGCATATAGAATCACAAGAAATTACACACACACACCCACACAGACACACACATACACACACACACACACACACACACACACAGATATATATATATATATATATATATATATATATATATGTACCAAACACTCTTCCCATCCTTGGGGTTTTTAAGTAAACAACCACCCCATAACACTTCCACCTTTTCTTCTACCTCTAAATGCACAAATCAGAATGAACGATGACTAATCCCAAATTTGATAAGAGAAATCTTCTTAACACCCAATAATTTTTATTTTTTTAAGCAATTAATTTTGTTATTTCATCCCTACCCAGGAAACTAACAACCAAAACACACAACCATCCTAACAACTAAGCCTAATAGAGGAAGAAAACTATGATAAAACAACTCAATTCACACTTCCTCCCCATTCACCTTCCTAGACAACCATTTTCATTAACATTCTTCAAAGTCATTCCACCATGTCCTCTCTCTCAATAAGAAAACCCCCAACTTAAAGCTAAACCCCACAACACACCTTATCACAACCATACTCGGGAGACCTACTGCATAAAAACACCACACCCAACAACATAAACATTTCACAACCTAAAAATGCATCCCCACTACCCAACCACTACCAATTCATTTCACAATCCATCAATCTATCAAAATGAGATACCATTTTACCACCCATATCAACCTAACAAAACCCATGGTATTAACAACAGCACCACACAACCATTACAAAGCACAATAAAAAAATTTCCACACACATCACTCAACCACACAAAACAAGGAAAAGTATATTAATATTTAATACACTCATTCTTTAATTCTGCTTTGATAAATCAAGGGTTATCATAGAACACGTTTGATCATAGACGAAACATTTTTTTCCTTTTCTAATAGCCGGTTTATGGGTTCTCGGTACCCGTACAAACAGTCCCCAAAACAAGATTTCAAATTTCAAATTCAAACAAAAAACCATCCCTCAAAAGCCACGCGCCACACCTCAAGACTCGAACCCACATCACCTTCACTGAATCACAGTCACTGCAGGTCGAACCATCACACTGCATTGAAAAACACACATCATCCCTGCCGGTCGACGATGATACCGTTGGAGGCATCGTTGCCGGAAAACCGAGAACTATCACCACGCACCATCGTTCACCGCAGGAAGACTCTGGAACCATCAGCTTACGATATCGCCAAAGCACTGTTAGACCACCACCTTCATCCCGTCCACCGGAGAACAAACCTTGATGCACAATCCACGACCTGTCTCGAACGAACAGAAAAATGATTCATCCGCTCTAAGTTTCACCATCATCCTTTGACAACACCAACGAAAAACCAGACCAAGAAACAAGCCCTAAGAGGCCAAGAACAACCAGGCCAAAATTGACAAGCAAAAATACACCACCAGATCGATACAAAACAACATGAAACATCCGTGAAATCCAATAAGCACTCGCATAGAAGATTGCGAGAGGAAGAACATCACCAAAAACCCAGAAATCACCCAAAAGAGAAAATCAAAATGAACGAACAACACAGTACATCACCAGATTCAAGAAAAAACCAGCCTCAAACGATCACACAACGAACCCCAAGAACAAGAGTTTGTCTGACAAACCCTCCCGACGTCATCCTCACCAGCTCGAAACAAAACAAGCTCCCAACGCCGCCATTAGAGAAAACCAGAGATGCAACGCTCAACCTCCAAACACCCAGATCGATGGACAAAGTGATGATCTCAAACCTTCGGGCCAGGGACTCAAGCGCAGAATCAACACCGAGTCGCGAAGACCCCAGTGCGCGCAAGACGAGCCGATACAAGGCCGCGACAGTATAGAAAACACCACCTCAAACCTCCGAACCAGGGAAGATGGAGCGCAGATCCGGGATGATGGAGGCGGCGTGAGAGAAACCCTAGCCGAGCGCTGTTCCCATTACTGGCTCATCCCCGCCCACATTTGATCATAGGGAATCCATTTATTTAACTGGGTATATGTGGTTAATAAATTTCATAATTCCAGCAGTTCAATAGGTGATCCATAATAAGTTTAAAGCATCACCTGTGTGCTAGAAAAGACCACCAATGACCATGATTTTCATAATACATATAATTAAAAACACGGATAAAAGATAATAGATAAAATAAAAGATCATCATCATAATCTTCCATGCACCTCATTTATTACTAATGTAACAAATGTAACACCCCGAAGTTTTCAAACCTTATAAATGACAATTGGGTGTTTTGTGCCATTGAAGTTTTCTCTTTAAATCAATCAGAATACAAAAGATAAAAACGCATCAAAATGAATGAAATTCCCTTTTATTAAATTGAGTAACACTTTGGTGACTACAACTCACACTGTTCAAACAAGAAGCTTAGCTAACCAAAAATCCCATTTAAAAACACGATTACAATTATAGGGAGACCGCTTAAAACCACAAGAACCCTGAGGAGGAAATAAGGATATTTGGCATCCATCAAAATAAACATAAGGATGGCCGAAGCCATCACAGCCGTACTGAGCACCAAAGGAATGACTCAAACCATCTCCTCCTTTTTCTCCTTCAATCGTATTGAGTGTGGGATACCCTGAGACCAGACTTTCTATAGAACACTTATCTGACTATTAGACCCTAAAAGTTATAAACATAGCTGTTGGCTCTCCCATGATCCACTTATCCTCTAATGTTTAATTTTCAATTGGACCGTTGAAGCTAAGAGTTGTTTACCCCTGAAAGGTTCAAAAAGTTAATTATGTTATTTGCTTTAATATTTAAAGAATGACATCAATAATAATATAATTAATTTATTGCTTGTTTTCCCAAAATGTGAATTATATTTTATATTGAAAACCAGTGTGAATTAATATTATTATTTTTCTACTATTTATATTACACGTTTTTAACATGAGCAAGTAAGTATTTATTTCTTGAACGAATATATTGAATCTGATGAGGATTTATTTTTCTTAGTCTAAGAAAAATGTATGCAAACTCTTTAGTTACATATATATTGTGTCAAACTTTAAATTAAAAAGTATTATACTTATCTCTAAATTAAATATAAGTAATAATAATAATGAAAATATTTATAATTTGACCTTTTTATTAACAGTTTTGAAACTATGTCAAATTATGGTTTTATTTACATTAAAAATTTTGCGTCTTTATATTAATGCTTACACAAATACTCTTATTACTTTAAAAACAATGAAGATAATAGAATGATTGTAAAACTTTAAAATTGGTAATGTTATATGAATTTATGTTTTTGAAATTATGTTAAATATGGGATTAAGAAACCAAATTTTACTAACAAATGTATTCAAATCTTTACATGTAATTATAATTTAAAATAAATTTTTAAGGAAAATAATAATATATTTTATGACTTAAATAGGGGATTAATAGTTTAATATATAGGTGTATTTATAATCCTTGACTTAAGATAATAATAGTTTAATAATAAGGTTATATTATTAATAATAATGATTTTATAATAAGTTTAATAAAATAATAAAATAACAAAATTTTTTTATTTGATAAAAACGTTGAAAAACAAATCGATGGGCCACATGTTTTTTTAAAACATCGCATACACTGCGGACCATCCGATCCTTACCCTTCCATCACAACTATCATTTTTTTTAACACCGCAACACTTAAGGGCCGTCCGATCAGATCTTGGGTAATCCTGGACGTTCCTCTTTTTTTTCTCAGTTTCTCTTCTTTCCTACAGTTTTTCTTCTTCCCCGCATCTCGCTTTTTCTTCCTCGCGCACGCGCTGAACCAGTAGGGTAGGCGGCTTATTTTTCTTCGCTTAGTCCAATGGAGGACCCACTTTTCTCCCTATTTCCACAAAAGTTGGCACCACCCCTTTAATGCCCGGCCTCAGTTCCCTCGACGCCTCTTCACGCTTAGTTGTTTTGTTTTCAAAAACCTTGAGTTTAACCAGAAGAAAGGACGACGGTTCCTTCGGGTTTCTCTCCAGCACCAGCGAGATCACTTGTCCCTTCTCCTCCCCTCCAAGATAAGCTAAGGTAAATCCTTGCTATTTGTTTTGTTTTCTCCAGTCTAGATGCACCTTTGTTTTTTTATATATATACACTCTATGTATATATGTATATATATATAAATATATATATACATAGGGCCGTAAGAACCGTATCTCACCGTTTCACTCTTCCTTCTTTGAGAGACGAATGAAAGTAAGATCTTGTTTTTAAATTTCACCTGTTTGGTGGATATAAATAGTCATATGCACTTAATACACATGTGTATATAAATATATATAAGGGTCTTAAGAACCGGTTACCACTGTTCTCCTCTTCTAGAACTCAACCGGGTTAAAGGAAGTTTTTGGGGTTTGTTTTATTTCGGTTTTAATGGTTGCATTTACCTATATATATATATACTTTGCGTGTAAATATATATGTATTCATACATATATAAGATGATACATGCATATGTACACCTTTCTTTCACATGTATATAACCCTTGCTTTATTCTTCCCTATAAAAAAATGTAGTTTTTGGGTAATTTTATGAACATGTAAGATTATACAAATATATGAAGCATATAGATATATATGTACATGTGATGTATATGTACATCTATGTGCGAATATAAGGGACAATCTTGTTTATTTGTTTTAAAATTTATCACAATATAACATGAAGATTTATTAAAATTATATTTACCCTTTAATATTATTACTTCAAGAGTAATACCCAAAATTTTTTATATACATGTTTATATGTATGATGAAGTTTAAGAATTAGTTTGACATCAAAATAATTCTTGCAATTGAAAATTTTCATTTATTAACGTTCTTGACAATTCATACTTTTGTTTTGTGGAAATGAGTAGTGTGAATTCCTTATACGTTTACATATGTATTTATATATATGCACTCATATTTATGGATTAAACATGTTGTATGCAAGAATGATTTTATACCAATAAGGGTTTTGTAAAAACTATGTTCACATTCATATTTCACGTAAAAGAACTCCATTCGGTCTTACCAAATATTAATTTTGTTTAATGTATAACATGAGAAATATTATTGAGTATGGTTTAATTTGGTAAACCCATGCACATGTGTATACACACCTAAATTTATATATATAGATATATATAACCTTGTATCAATATGTTGTCTTTGAATACAAGTTCTTCTTATGATGATTGCAAGCTTTTCAAAGTAAAGGTCATGTTATTTAAAGTGAAAATGAGTTTTTACACAACTATATATATGTTCATGCAGTTTGTATACATATACACATGACTTCCCATGATGGACCAAATTGGAAAATTTATATCCCTAACTGTATAAATTTATGTATATTCACACAGTTTTAAATAAACATCCACCATACCCATTTATCAGCATGTGTATTAGTTATGAACGACCTTGTTTTTAACTTGGTATTATGATGCTTTGGAATATTAAAGTGTTTATGTTCATTTCCCTAAAACCCATGTTTTCAATTGTTAATTTAATTTCTTATGTGTACGGATTTTTAGCATGTATGTCCTAGTTTTATTAATGATTGAACTGTCTTCCTAACTATGAAAACGCATGCAAAAAGGGGTTTGATTAAGAGTGTATGAATGAAACCCTATGAAAGAAAGACTATGTCAAGATATGTGAGGTATTTATTGGACTTAAATGTTTATGGATGGGTGCGCCCGGAATTATACAGCGCTCCAATGCATTGGGAAAATTAAGAGTCTCATGAGACGTTATGTGCGACGGTCTTGGCGGTTAGCCTTGACTTGTGCTTTTATGTGTGATGGTCTTGGCAGTTATCCTTGGGTTGTGTATTTATGTGAGACGGTCTTGGCAGTTATCCTTGGCTTGTGCTACAATGAGAAATGGGATTGGCAGTTTGCATTGACCCGTACTAAGTTGTGTTTTAACGTCATGACATAAGGTCTTGACAAAATTCTGCATTATACATTCCCTCTGCATGTGATGATAAATGGTCAACCAAGGGTTAGTTCAACTAAAAGGACATCCCCTAGTTGAAAATTCACTTGACTATGAGAATGAATTTATGAAATAAGAACTTAACACATGTGGTATGCTATTATAAGAACCTTATATGCCATTGTATCACGGTATGAATGTCTTCCCTTCTTACACTCAATCTTTTAGAACTGATGTAATTTTGGTTGTAAGTTATGCATCATCTATTCTTCACATGCCTGCACTCTCGGATTCATGTCTTCTTTTAAGCTTATTTTAAGTACGTACTTCTTCTCTGTGCACGTGGTTTTCAAAAAATGTAGGATTTTCATGTGTTAAGAAAAGATAATTCTTTGTTTTTAGTGAAGTGTTTTATTAGCTTCAAAACGGATGCTTTGAGAAATAGTTTTCTTAAATTTTTTTTTAAAACCCCTTAGTGGGCATATTTTCTCACCCTACATTTTTGTTTTAAAATTTTCAAGCATGGTTTGTACTAATGAAGTTTATCAGAAGCAGCTGGTTTCCCAAAATCCTGAGCCTCACGATCTTCTATAGTAATGGGACATGATATATTATTTGTAAAGGTTGTAATTAAATGTTAGTATATCATGTCTCATAAGGCACCCGAGGATCGGGGTCTCTACAGTTGGTATTAGAGGATGGGTTCGGGCAACTTTGGAAAACCAGGTGGTATGAATATATTACTATGATTGACTAAGTAAATATGTTATAACTCTCAGATGGCTGATGAAAATGTACCTACCGACCTACTGTCACTTCCCACTAAGGCTCTAAAGAACATTATATCTCTAGCTAGCCGTGAGAACCTTCTTAATTACGCTCGAATTCACATGTCATGTAAGCAATTGTATGATGTGTCAAACTCGCCTAGGGTGCTTAGTCTTCACCAGGGATTGGGGATGGATTATCTCCTAATGATGATGACCCAATTTCCCTCTTATTCACGTCGGGGAAGGTACCACGAGGGACTCTTCCGAGTGTTCATGACTGGCGAAGAATTTGGCATGATGCTTGATAACCCATTTCAAGAAGCTGCTGCTGCTGGAGACCTCCGAGCGGCTTACCTATGCCAGATTTTGCACTATGGCTTCTGAGGCCAGTTAATAGACTTTGGGGTGTTGGAAGATGAGTCCACCCGATTGTCTCTTAGTGAAGAGGTGTATAATGATGTTTCTCAACTCCATACCCCTCATTCTAAACTCAGGAGGCGTCATAGATGTTCCCATGAGTTTATCCCCGTCTGTTCAGCTTGTGTGTGGTTTCAAGAGTTAGGGAGTTTTGCCTCTCTTTGTGGTGTACATTTAGTAAACTCAGGCTTTGTTATGTAAACTTTTTCATAAATGAAAGTTTCATGCTCCATTTCCTGCCTCTACCTTATCAGTGCTGTAAAGTGTTTTCTTTCGGATGTTTTTTTCTCTCTCAGATGGAAAGCCAGCAACCCACACCTAGACTCTTGGCTCTCCCTACGACGATCATAGAGGCTATTTTAGCAAAATCCTTCTCAACAAGTTACCATCGTTTTGTTAACTTATGACTCACATGCAAAACCCTCTATGAAATATCGAAGAGCTCGAATGTCCTTCGAATTTTCCAAGGGTCAGAGATTTTATATGACCAAATGTAGAAGGCACTATTCGAGAGTTATAAAAAGAAAGGGAAGTGCTATGAGGGACTCTTCCTATGTTTCACCTTGAATGAGAAAGGGTTGGCCTTCACAGCTTTTGGAGAAGCTTCAAAAGAGCTGGACTTCCATGCAGTCTTTATGTACCAAATATTGTGTTTCAGCATGCTTGGGGACCTCTGCAATTTTGAATCTCTCTTCAAATCCTTCAATTATGGCATGGTTCGAGAGATCTTCAGGAACAAAATCCAAGAGTATGTCACAGAACTCAATGTCACTCGGGCCTATCTCTGGAAAACCACATGTGTTAAACGAGATCTTGGCCTCAACCACAATCCAAATTGCCGAGAGTGTATCTGGGAAGATGAGACCCACAAGCTTTTTTTCTGCCCTGAGAGTAGAGTTGAATAATACCTTCCTCCTTAGGTGGTGGAGGTAGAGGTACATCACCAAGGGTGTCAGAGAAGCCGTGTACTTGAGTCAGTATAAGTACGCCAATAGAATTGTGAGGACGCAATTAATTGAAGGGGGGAATAATATAACACCCCGAAGTTTTCAAACCTTATAAATAACAATTGGGTGTTTTGTGCCATTAAAGTTTTCTCTTTAAATAAATTGGAATGTAAAAGATAAAAACACATCAAAATGAATGAAATGCCCTTTTATTCAATTGAGTGACACTTTGGTGACTATAACTCACACTGTTCAAACAAAAATCTTAGATAACCAAAAATCCCATTTAAAAACCTGATTACAATTATAGGGAGACCGCTTAAAACCACAAAAACCCCAAGGAGGTGATAAGGATCTTTGGCATCCATCAAAATAAACATAAGGATGACCGAAGCCACCACATCCGTACTGAGCACCAAAGGAATGACTCGAACCATCTCCTCCTTTTTCTCCTTCAGTTGTATTGAGTGTGGGATACCCTGAGACCAGAATTTTTATAGAACACTTATCCGACCGTTAGACCCTAACAACTATAAACATAGCCGTTGGCTCTCCCATGATCCAGTTATCCTATAAAGTTTAATTTTCAATTGGACTGTTGAAGTTAGGAGTTGTTTACCCCTGAAAGGTTCAAAAAGTTAATTATGTTATTTTCTTTAATATTTAAAGAATGACATCAATAATAATATAATTAATTTATTGCTTGCTTTCCCAAAATGAGAATTATATTTTATATTTGAAACCAGTGTGAATTAATATTATTATTTTTCCACTATTTATAATACACATTTTTAACATGATCAAGTAAGTATTTATTTCTTGAACGAATATATTGAATCTGATGAGGATTTATTTTTCTTAGTCTAAGAAAAATGTATGCAAAATCTTAAGTTACATATATATTGCGTCAAACATTAAATTAAAAAGTATTATACTTATCTCTAAATTAAATATAAGTAATAATAATAATGCAAATATTTATAATTTGACCTTTTTATTAACAGTTTTGAAACTATGTCAAATTATGGTTTTATTTACATTACAAATTTTGGGTCTTTATGTTAATGCTTACCCAAATACTCTTATTACTGTAAAAACAATGAAGATAATAGAATTATTGTAAAACATTAAAATTGGTAATGTTATATGAATTTATGTTTTTGAAATTATGTTAAATATGGGATTAAGAAACCAAATTTTAATAAAAAATTTATTCAAATCTTAACATGTTATTATAAATTAAGATAATTGTTTTTGTAAGGAAAATAATAATATATTTTATGACTTAAATAGGGGATTAATAGTTTAATATATAGGTGTATTTATAACCCTTGAATTAAGATAATAATAGTTTAATAATAAGGTTATATTAATAATAATAATGATTTTATAATAAGTTTAATAAAATAATAAAATAACAAATTTTTTTATTTGATAAAAATGTTGAAAAAAAAATTGATGGGCCACATGTTTTTTTTAAAACATCGCATACATTGCGGACTGTCCGATCCTTACCCTTTCATCATAAATGTTCTTTTTTTTAACGCCGAAAAACTTAAGGGTCGTCCGATCAGATCTTGGGTAATCCTAACCGTTCCTCTTTTTTTTCCGGTTTCTCTTCTTCCCCGCGGTTTTTCTTCTTCCCCGCATCTTGCTTCATCTTCCTCGCGCGTGCACTGAACCAGTAGGGTAGGTGGCTTCTTTTTCTTCACTTAGGCCAGCGGAGGATCCACTTTGCTCCCTCTTTCCACAAAAGTCGACACCGCCCCTTTAATGCCCAGCCTCGGTTCCCTAGACGCCTCTTCATGCTTGGTTGTTTTTTTTCAAAAACCTTGAGTTGCACCAGAAGCAAGGCCGGTGGTTCCTTTGGGTTTCTCTCCAGCACCGACGAGATCACTTGTTCCTTCTCCTCCCCTCCAAGCTAAGGTAAGGGAAATCCTTGCTATTTTTTTTGTTTTCTCTAGTCTAGATGCACCTTTGTTTTTTATATATTTACACTCTACGTATATATGTATATATATATAATACATATATACATAGGGCTGTAAGAACCATATCTCACCATTTCACTCATCCTGCTTTGAGAGACGAACGAAAGTAAGATCTTGTTTTTAAATTTCACCTGTTTGGTGGATATACATAGTCATATGCACTTCATACACATGTGTATACAAATATATATAAGGGTCTTAAGAACTGGTTACCACTTTTCTCCCCTTCCAGAACTCAACCGGGTTAAAGGAAGTTTTTGGGGTTTGTTTTATTTCAGTTTTAATGGTTTCATTTACCTATATATATATACTTTGCATGTAAATATATATGTATTCATACATATATAAGATGATACATTCATATGTACACCTTTCTTTCACATGTATATAACCCTTGCTTTATTCTGCCCTATAAAAAATGTAGTTTTCGGGTAATTTTATGAACATGTAAGATTATACAAATATATGAAGCATATAGATATATATGTACATGTGATGTATATGTACATCTATGTGAGAATATAAGGGACAATCTTGTTTATTTTTTTTAAAATTTATCACAATATAACATGAAGATTTATTATAATTATATTTACCCTTTAAGATTATTACTTCAAGAGTAATACCCAAAACTTTTTATATACATGTTTATATGTATGATGAAGTTTAAGGATTAGTTTGACATCTTAATAATTCTTCCAGTGGAAAATTTTCATTTATTAACGTTCTTCAAAATTCATACTTTTGTTTTGTGGAAATGAGTAGTGTGAATTCCTTATACGTTTACATATGTATTTATATATAAGCACTCATATTTATGGATTGACCATGTTGTATGCAAGAATGATTTTATGCCAATAATGGTTTTGTGAAAACTATGTTCACATTCATATTTCACGTAAAAGAACTCCATTCGGTCTTACCAAACATTAATTTTGTTTAATATATAACATGAGAAATATTATTGAGTATGTTTTAATTTGGTAAACCCATGTACATGTGTATACGCACCTAAATTTATATATATATAGATATATATAACCTTATATCAATATGTTGTCTTCAAATACAAGTTCTTTTTATGATGGTTGTAAGATTTTCAAAGGAAAGTTCATGTTATTTAAAGTGCAAATGAGTATTTACACAACTATATATATGTTCATGCAGTTTGTATACATATATACTTAACTTCCCAAGATGGACCAAATTGGACACTTTATATCCCTAACTGTATAAATTTATGTATATTCACACAGTTTGAAATAAACATCCACCATAACCATTTACCAACATGTGTATTAGTTATGAACGACCTTGTTTTTAACTTGGTATTATGATGCTTTGGAATGTTAAAGTGTTTATGTTCATTTCCTTAAAACCCATGTTTTCAATTGTTAATTTAATTTCTTATGTGTATGGATTTTTAGCACGTACGTCTTAGTTTTATTAATGATTGAACTATCTTCCTGACTATGAAAACACATGTAAAAATGGGTTTTATTAAGAGTGTATGAATAAAACCCCAGGAAAGAAAGTCTATGTCAAGATATGTGAGGGATGTATTGGACTTAAATGTTTATGGACAAGTGCACCCGAAATTATACAGCGCTCCAATGCATTGGGTAATGTAAGAGTCTCATGAGACATTATGTGCGACGGTCTTGGCGGTTAGCCTTGGCTTTTGCTTTTATGTGCGACGGTCTTGGCGGTTTGCCTTGTCTTGTGCTTTTATGTGCGACGGTCTTGGTAGTTATACTTGGCTTGTGCTACTATGAGAAACGGGATTGGCGGTTTGCCTTGACCCGTACTAAGTTGCATTTTAAGGTCATGACACAAGGTCTTGACAAAATTCTGCATTATACATTCCCTCTGCATGTGATGATAAATGGTCAACCAGTGGTTAGTTCAACTATCAGGACATCCCTTAGTTGAAAATTACCTTGACTATGAGAATGAATTTATGAAATAAGAACTTAACACATGTGGTATGCTATTATAAGAACCTTATATGCCAATGTATCATGGTATGAATGCGTTCCCTGCTTACACTCAATCTTTTAGAACTGAATTAATTTTGGTTGTAAGTTATGCATCATCTATTCTTCACATGCTTGCGCTCTCTGATTCATGTCTTCTTTTAAGCTTATTTTAAGTACGTACTTCTTCTCTGTGCAGGTGGTTTTCAAAAAAAAATGTAGGATTTTGATGTTTTAAGAAAAGATAATGATTTGTTTTTAGTTAAGTGTTTTATTAGCTTCAAAAGTGCTGCTTTGAGAAAGATTTTTCTTAATTTTTTTTTAAAACCCCTTACTGGGCATATTTTCTCACCCTACATTTTTGTTTTAAATTTTTCAGGCATGGTTTGTACTACTAAAGTTTATCAGAAGCAGCTGGTTTCCCAGAATCCCGAGCCTTGTGATCTTCTGTAGTAATGGGACATGATATATTATTTGTAAAGGTTTTAATGAAATGTTAGTATGTCATATCTCATAAGGCACCCGAGGATCGAGGTCTCTACAATAAAACCCATTATCATAACAAGTATGATTATCTTTATCAAAGGTTAGATTTTATTTGTAACACCCTTAATTATAATTTTGGATTCAACCATAATCACAGAGGGATAATATCTTACCCACCCTGCATGATACACTATTAGAGAAAGACTAAGGGATCTATACCTCAAAAATAGGCGATCAAAAACTCCTCCTTACACCAAAACAGAGGGTGTGCAAGCAGCATGAAAGACTCCATGCAAAAATATATCTGAAGGCTACAACACAAAACATGACTCCATGGGGAATAAAGGCTCTTGGTGTACCAAGAGAAAAAGGAAACATATAGGGAAGAGAAAATCTCAGATTATAAGATCCAGGTCCCATGTCAATAGAAGGAATTGTTTTAAGGGTTATTAAAGTCAGATCGTGGTCAAGACCAAGCAGATTGTTTGCTCAAAATTTTCTATGGCATTAGGATATTAAATTTATAATTAATATCCTTTGAAAAACCTTTAGAAATGATCAAACATGGTTTTAAACTTTATTTATGTTAAATAAAATTTAAAGGGGTGAAACTGGAAAAACCCCAGAGAACTAGAAATTTTAGAAAACTGCCAAAATGAGACATCGATGGACGAGTCACCAACGATGAGATACCGATGCTAAGCCACTAATACTGATCCATCGATGTTGAGATTCTAATGCGAGCTACCGATGCTGATCCACTAATGGAGGTTCACCGACACGACTCCAAAACATGACCTACTGATAGCGAATCAATGATAAGAGATACTGACATGAGTCCCCGATGCGACCTACCGATACGAGTCACTAATGCGACCTACCAACCCGTGTCACAGATACAGCCTACTGATGCTGAGTCACCGACGTGACCAACCTACATGAGTCACTGACACGACCTAATAATGTTGAGTCACCGACACAACCTATCAATATGAGTCATTGACGTGCCCTACCAATGATGAGTCACCAACACGACCCATCGATACTGAGCAACTGATGTGATCCACTAATTCCACTCACTGACGCCACTCACTAACCCCCGAAATAATGATTCCCAACCTACAAACGTCTAATATACTGCTGAAAAAACTAGATTTTTGGAAAAATCATGAAATGAGTCAAAGTGACTCCTCGTAACACCTCAAAAACTGAATTTTAATAAAGTAATGGACCTAAGGGGTATGGGAAATTACATCGATACTAAAATATCGAGGTTTTAGTTTCCCCCATTAAATAAATTGTGTCCTAATTTTTTTTATTTTTAACCACTAATGACAAAAAACTAAGGGTATGAATTAAGAAAAAATTTACAACTCACTCTCATGGGTGAGACTATAAAACTCACATTTTTCTTTATAATAGGAATATATTTATATTCTCAACCATTAATTAAAACTATGACTCTTTAGATATCTATTAGTATTTCATGTTTCAAAAGTCATACCATTTACAACTTTATTTCCATGATCTTGTTTCTAACAAAATATTAAATCCAAAATGCATATGATGATATCCTTTAAAATATGAGAAAATAAAAATATGAATATGAAAACTCAATCCTAAGATGTCTTCTCCTATGAAACTTTATTTTCAAATGATGATACTTTCAATTAAACTATTATATAATTGGAATAACCTATAAATTCTTCAGTTTAAACTAGGTTTTCCATTTTCATATTCTTATTAGTTTATATAACCTATTTAGTTATATATAAAATCATAAAATTAAATTTAAATTTCTAATAATGGTTCATAAAGAGCAATTAAATCACCCAAGAATATCCTCTATGAGTGTGTACTAGGTGTGTAGTTAGGCCCACTTGTTGTGCTTGAAGTGAAGTTTGAGTTAACATTCATGACAACTTTTTGAGAGTTATCACCCCTAAGTGCATCTATACTAGAGAATGCATCCAATTTTTTATATCGATACGGAGATATTATTTATAAGAACCTCAACACTCTATACTTCAACAAATCTTTTGAATTTTTTCTTACATTTAATCTTACACATATGGTTTTACTGTTACTTTCTAGTCCTAATATCTATACAAAATAAAATTTCACACCAATCAATATATACCTTAATCATGTATACTCTCAAAAGGAATTAATATTTTCCCAAAAATAACCTAAATTTATTGGAAATTTAATCCCACACCAACCCTAAGGGTTGCCTAATCCTTAGTCCTGTAGTCTTCTTAACCACTAAAGTTATCTAAACCCTACTTTCATACCAACTGTGATTCTCCTGATCCACAATTCAGGAATACTATGTGAATAAACATAATAATTTCATACTATATTGAAAAGAAATTTAGGTGAGCCAAATTTGAATGTCCATAATTAAAATATCAACCAAAAATATTGAGTCACGTACATAATATGGACCTTTTAGTTTTATATTTTTAAAGAGTTGGAAAATAAATTTATCTAACAAGACCCTTGTATTTCCCATCAAATGGAAATTTTTTCCATTATACAAATAATTCCTTATTCTACCAAATGTGTTCAACATATCTCACATAAATCAATACACAAGATACCCTTATAAGCATTTCATATGTTTTACTCTTCTTCTTAATATATGAAATTAATGTATAAGAAGAGTGATCTCAAACACTCAATAAGGGGTAGAATATATCATAAGCTATTATGTAACAAACAATGCAATAATTCTATTTAAATATTTAATAAACTGAATAATTCCATAAAAATGATCAAATGAAAATGAAATAATTGATAATAATGAAAATGATCACATGGATAAAAATAATGGTGATAAATGTATAATGTTAGATATCTTAATATTTTTTTCAATGATTTATCCATGTCATTATTATTATCATAATTACCATAGCCAATACATTATTCTTACCATCATGACCACATCCAATACATTATTCATACAATCATGACTATAACCAATAAGTTATCCTTACAATCATGACTACAAACAAGGCATTTTTTTCACCATCATTACCACAACTAAGAAATTATTCCTACTGTCATTACCACAAACAAGATATAATTCTTACCATCAAGACTATAAATAAGAAATTATCTGTACCATCATAACTACAACCATGATATTATTCTTACTACCATCACCATTGCTAATACATTATTCAAAAATGGGTAGGCCATCACCAAATACCCAAATTTGTTTTTCACATGAGTCTTATTGATGATTTGGGGGATATATAATTATGAAACCCACCTATCAATTTCACCTAAAAAATTATTCCATCATATATTGAATGATCAACTTTACTTGGTAATCAAAAAACAACTATTTTGGAATGATAAAGATATGATATGTCAATAATTTTCCCAATAAATGAATAGAATGAAATTTTGATAGAAATCTAGAGAAACATGGTAAATTGTTTCATTATATATTATCCCTGAGGAAAGATAATAAACTTTAATAGATGCTGAAATAGATTAATTTTTTTTTAAAAAACTCATTAAAATTTTAATCGGAGAAAGGAGAAGAATACACTTTATATTTTTATACCCGTTTTAAAAAAGGTTTATAAAAAATGGGAATAAATAAATCTTTAAAAAATAGTAAATATTGAAGGGAAATATTCTTAAAGAAAAATAATAAAGGGGGAAGAAATATTAATTTTTATATAAAATATTTAATATATATTTCCTTTCACATTTTTTAAGTAAATTCAATGTTAATAAAAAATGATGTCACAAGTCATTTTTAAATATCATTTTAAAAAATTTATCCAAAATAAGATTTTAAAATAACATCTAAAAAGAGAAAAAAAAGGAATTTTATAAATAAATAAGGGCTAAGTGTAAAAATGTGAAGTGGAATAGAAAATATATGATAATTAAAGCAAAATAATTTTTAATTTTTTAAAATAAATTTATTAAAATCTACATCATAAAAATTATCGAAAAACATTCTTTTGAATATAGGTAAAGATAAATAAGAAGATCATACAGTATAAAACATATTCGGGTTTAAAAATAAAAAAGGAAATCATTTATGGAAAGAGATAATATAGATATGAAAGATAAAAAATCATTAAAGATAATGAGTATTATTATTAACCATGTTTCATTGTTTTGATTAGTGGAAACCATAAAAGAAGAAGAATTTACGTAAAAATCATTCAAAAAGGAGTTTAAATTTATGAAATTGAAATCTCTAAAAGAATGAGATGAAGTGAAATATAATTAAATCATGAGGTTGACTATACCCAACTTATTAGAATAAAATTCATGAATAATGATCATAACTCAATGAACAGAAATTGAGTTGGAAACCACCCTTATGAATTTGTTAATTTTTAATCGAATTATCTTGAAAGAGAAAACATGAAATGGACGTTTATGTACCATTAATGTAAATATAATAATTATATAAAATTTAAAAGAGTTTGTACATATACCATATTAAATGACATTATTTTTTAATAAGAATCATGTCTCAAAGAAGGAATTTTGAGATGAGAATTCCTTAGCATAACTCTTAAACTAAAAAAATTGACCTCATATATAACATAAATAAACATAGTAATAATTCATTTAAAAACCTTATTTATATATATTACCTTTTTTACTCTTCAATTATAATAAATCATTATACATTCATTAACTATTTATTGTTTATTTTCGTCATAGGATATCAATAACCTTGAATATTACATATGAGTATTGTAATGTTGATGAAAATCCTCATTATTTGGTTCAAGTTAATCATTAATATATTATTTATTTTATTTTAATATAATTTATCAAATAATTTATAATGCTTCAATATCATTCCATAAGATATTTAATTAAAATTCCTAAATATGAAATCGATGCTGAACTTGTTTCTGGTAATTTATCGATATCAACTAATTAGTTTAGAAGGATTATTTATTTTTGTTTCATCATTATATAATGTTAAAAAACTTATAATTTAATTTTTTTCATAATATTTAACCATTAAATTATATTTATAAGCATCCAAAAAAATGGTTATGAAAAAAATATGTCATCCATGTGGGTAGTAGTCCGCATGTAACACGTACATCATTTTAATTATTTAAAGGATGATAATATTAATAATATGAAACATTTATCATTATAGAACATTGATAATGTCCTAAATAAAATATTTATAATTTAAATAAATTTGTAAAACCATCCTTAAATGTTAACGGTGATAAATGAACACAAATATAAAATTCACCTACAACCACAGTTTAAAACTGTAGCCATAGGACAAACAACATTAGAAACAACATATTTCCCTGGTTTTCTAAAACTCTTGCAGCTATAGTGGTTAAAATAGGTCCCATCTATTTCCATGGTTTAAAACATGGGTATAAAATCTAATTACCACAATTTAACAATGGTTATAGGTCACCTAATTCCTTGGTTTAAACCATGGCTATAGGTGACCAATAGTGACAGTTTAAACTGTAGCTATTTCAAGATACAAAAACTTTTTAACCATTGAAATAAGATACAATTTCAATGGTTAAAACCATGGGAGTAGTTCCTCTATATCCATGGGATTTACTATGACCATTACTTCATTCATCCATGGTTTAACTATTGAAATTCTAGGATAATACCACAATTAAAAATTTGGCTATATTGTTTATCTGGAGTAAAAAAGTACTACTAAACCTCTAAATTCCCAAACCTCCATCCCTCCAACTACTATATGTTATAGAATTTGGGTCCTTCTTCTAAAAACTTACATGAAAAAAAATCTAATTTAGAAAACTGAAACTAAGAAAATAAAAAAAAATCAATTAAATGAAAATGAATATAGCTATTTTAGTGTGATATATTCTATTAAAAAAAATAAAAAATGGGGAAGGAAAATAAAGTTCTCATGCTTAATGCATTTTAGGGGATTCATAAGAATGAACCAATTATCATGAGGTTCATTAAACAAAATGAAAACAAATTGGGGATATTTCAAAAGATTTTATGGTAGTGCTCTCCCTAAAAGTAGAAAACCTATGGAAAGGGATGGTGAAAGTATATAAAAATGAATGAGAATTTATGGATTATACATAGAAATAATCTCCACACATGGATACAGTTGAAAATAGAATTTTTATCATGATGATATATACAAAAAATTTCAGAAAAGTATAAATGAGGCATTTCTCCAGTACTAAAACTGGAATGATAGGATATTTATGCTATAAAGTAAACTATCTTCCTAAATAATTCTACTAAGGATCATGTAAAAAATTACTTATTATCTATTTTTTTGTTATTTTAATGTATAAGGTATTGAAGGAGGTAGAAAAAAGGGGGATCTATTTGAGTGTTGTAGTAGTTTTATAATAAAAAATGGTATATATCATAGTGAACATCAATTTCCATGATAAAGACACATTTCCAATATATAATTATTTTATGAAAAAATGATTATTATGGAAAAAATTAATATAAAATTTAAGTAATAAGAATTCAAATCATATTACCAGTCTATGTTTTTATAATACAAATATGTTTTTAAATATGGACTATTGATTTATGAGAATAATCGAAGAAAAGGTGAAATAATTTCCATGAACTTGAGTCTTAAAATATTTTTATTTAGATATGTGTAGGGTATAAAACTTTCTTTTTAACTCATGTTAAATGTGTTGTTGTAGACCGTTGAAGATTATTTTGATATGGGTATCACATGCATGGTATCTATAGATAACATTAATGTATTGGTAAAGCCTCTTTTGATCTCTACACTAGACTAGCCCATGTGGACAAAGAGTTATCTAACAAATAACTCATTACTAAGTTAATTTTTATATCATTACTTTCTAAAAATGGTGAACCATGTTATTATTCTAAACTAAAACTCAGGGAAGTGGTTTTTTTTGAACAAGTAGTTTACAGTTGATTGAGATATGATCCCTAAATAAACCAGTTGTATTTATTGTCGCCATAGCAGAACTATCTCAATTGTTTGAATAATCCCATTCCATCATAACTATCTATATATGGTGGAGTATTATAGAAAAAAATGTGGACACACAAAGGTCAGTTGAAGGAAGTTTGGTGTGCAATGTTGAAATGCTTTCAAGAGACTAGTGGTTAGTTTAATTTATGATAGGCGGAATAAATGATAGTAAGCAACCACCAAAACACTTTTAATTTTACTGATCCAATAAGGTAAAATGTTGGGTAATTAAGAAAATAACTTCCATTGGAAACATAGATATGGGATATCCCCTTTACATGTACTGATTATCTATTAATTGCTATAGATTTATCACATCATTCAATACATTTTTAAATGAATGAATGTCATAGAGGTTTCCTTTAACCATCATTATATGTAGGTTTTGTTGTGTTTTGTGTTTAAAATGACAAAAAATATTTCACCTAATGGATTTATCACATAAATATAAGGACTTCAGTTGACCTTGAGATGGTCGAACCAACAATTGTATCTACCATACAATGTTTTTGTTCCATGAAACCATGAATAATGTGATCCACCATGAGTAATGAAATCAACCATGAAATGTGTTGATCAAACACATAAATAAAAACACCTACCATGAGTGTGGAGGAACTGAAAAACCAAATAACCCACCATGAGTATTGAATTCACCATAAAGAGTCTAATTCCATGAGAAACTCGTACTATACCAAAATGAATCCATAACCTTATGAGTGTTTTGGAGCATGATGAAATGAGATAAATATATAAAATGAGGAAGTTCATATACGAGTTGTTCTATATATGGATTAATAAGATGTAATGAAGATTTGATCAGTTTGAAAAGAGATAACTACTCAGTGATGATATATTTATATGGATGGTGCAAAAACATGATGTTCATTCACAAGGAGTGAATGTGCCAATATAGAGTGAGAATGATATGAACCATTATATTTAGTGTCAAAAGTATTTAAAAGGACTATGTTATGATATTTTGGGATATTATTGATACTTTATTGTAGTATAACATGTATACATGTGAATCTATTAATAAAATGTATGTCAGAAAGGAATAATGTGTCCATGGGAACTCAACCCCTGCCGCACTGAATGATATGACATGTTGTAGTATGATTAATATGCATGGGTATAATAATTAAAATAGAATATGATATATATGTAATATTCCATTTAGGTTAATGAGATATTTTTTTGAAAAATTAATCATAGTTCTCTTTGATTTAAATAGAGATTAAAATCAGGTTTCAGATGAGTTTAAATGAGGATTTATTATTAGAGTCTTTAAAGGTGATCTTAATTATGAACATCGTGGATATTTGATGATGTGATAATAAGATAGAGAACCTATCAAGATTACTAGAATATTAAATTTGAAATAATATCCATAAATTAATGAGAAAATATTGAAATTATTATTATGTGAATATAATAAGAGTTTTCCTATTTTGAAGAAATAATATATTTTTTTAATTTAGAATAATATATATTTTATAGAATATGAAATCATCTTTAAGTTATCATGTGCATCAGGGAAGTCTTACAAAAATGACAAGTGTTTCACCTATGATCATGGTTGATGTGTTCTACACCAAGAAGGAGGGGTAGTGAAGTACTACAAAACGGTTTTAGGAAAAATCCATTTTATGGATAGTGTGAGGTAGTCATAATGTAGTTGTAAGGACCAAGATGTGTGAGATATAAATAATAAAAAATAGTAGGTTGATTAATGTGAATATTAGAAACTATTATAGCTACACTAAATGAAATGTAGTTAGTATATAATAGTGTAAAGTTACACAATATTATATCTATTAATGGACAACGACTATGCATTTAATTTATATAGTTTAGATTTGTGAATTATAACATATTATCTAGTTAGTTAATATTTGGAAACAACTGATATGTGAGTTAATAATAATTAAATTAATTAATAGGAAAAAATTTATATGTGTCTCTAGTGTAAATGTTTATAAAAAATAGGTCAATGAAATATGTAGCACAGAGTAAATAGACATCATTGGTCTATTGTAGAAGTCAATTTTCCACAAAATTGCATCATAAAAAACCACTTGCAAGAAAATAATGAGAAAATAAGTTAGATATAATGATTTCCTATATATATGTGATTAGTGTGTCAATGAAAATCAATAGAAATGGACTATTTTTACTTTGTAATGCTATAATTTTTTATGGAGGATTTAGTTTTTAAATTGTCAAAATTTATGATTTTTTGAACACTTTTTGTAATGAATGGCCCAAATATTTTCACAATTTTTTTAATGTATTATCTGTATTAGTTGTATTTACAGTAATCTATATTGATAGTAATCTATAATATTTGATATTCTCAGAGTACATTAAAATGTTTAATTTTTTGGAATTATATATACTTATCTTTTATCTATATCAAAGGAAAATAGACACTAATGTTGTTTATGAATTTATATGAAAAAAATACACACTAATTATGTGTTTGATGCTATATTATATAATATTTAGAAGTGGTGAAATATAATAACAAAAAATAATACATATAAATGCTTAAAATTTAAGATTAATATATTTTAATAAATGAATGATAAATTATAACTAACTACCATATAATATTTATTTGGATCATATGGAATACATTAACCACACACACACACACAAAGATAGATAGATATATATATTCTAAATTTAATAAAAAGTTTAAATTCACTCTTTTGGAAAAAACATCCTCCTGAAAGTGTAAATAAATTAGATTTTTTATGATAAGTAACACAGAGAATAACAGAGAAAGGGTTTACATCACTAAATTTGTCTAATATTCCACCAGTGAAATCAAATTTTCTACCACTAATGATATAATAAAATAACATAATATTAAATTTAAATTTAGTTATATTAATGTCTATAACATAAAATAAAATGATAAAAAAATGTATGTTTGAACTAAATTGATGATTTAAACAATTTTAGAATTACATTTGATGAAAAGCATTGAAAGTAATAAACATATAGCTAATATAAAATTTAATAGGGTAAATTGGATAAACATTCATACATAAAGTTATATTAATTAATGTATATTCATGAGCAATATTTCATTAACCAACCCATATGGTCAATATAAATACCTCAAAAATGAAGATATGTGAAAAATTATAGTAATTAATTCATATGGGAATTTAAATAAAAATTAAATAATGATCATTTTTAGTCATAAATTAAATAATATATATGGAGAGTTTATAACTAAATTTTACAATCCATTCATAAAATAAAAATTTATCACTACAATATATGAAAAATATGACTAGATCACCGATTATTAAGTGTTTGTAAATGAAAAATATGAAATAAATGTTTTTTATTGAAGGACTATTATTTTTGAGAACAAAGTTAACAAAATTGAGTGGGAAGACAATGAATTAAATCGATCCATATCATGTGGATAAAAAAATAGTAGAACCTTTTTATAGAGGTTTGATTTGATGCTCTCATTTATTGATTAAAAAATATTAGAAATAAAACTAATAATGAAAAATAAAAAGATTGGTAGATTACCGATTCTGAAAAAGTGATTTAGGCCTTTATCTAGAGCTGAAAATTTATGTAAAGTACTGAAATTCATAATGTTTAATTTGAATAATGTTCTAAGTAGTAGGATATTTAAAATAATGTATCGATAAATCAGACTGGGAGAGTACATTTTTTTAAAAGAGTAACCGTTAGGAGGTCTATTGGGATCTGAGTAGGAGTAGAAATCATCTACATTGTAGATTATAGAGTAAAACTAGAGAACCTAGGTTACCATGGATGGAAATAATGAAACGTATATGGAGGCATGGTGCTTGGCATGACAAAATCCATTGAGATATCTATCAGAGGATGCATGGAAAATAAAAAATAGATCCCAGACAATAAAATGGAAGGATGAGTAAAATATTATTTAACCTTAATTATAACTTATTTAGAAATATGAAGTTGAAAATCAAGAAGATAAAAATGAACATGAAAACGATAAATCATAATAGGAAGCAGATTAATCTAAAAAAATAATAAGTGAAGGGAAAGATCCTATGGGATTATCATGCTCAAACTATGTGATAGTGGTGTGAAAATATATGATCCACATGCACCATTTCTTGAATGCGGTAGGAATCTTGAAATGTATGGAGATAATTGCTTCAAGTTGTTATTTATATGTTTTATAAGTTAAGTGTAGACATTTCATTCTTAAAATCAATTGAAAAAACTCCATCTTAAAATAATTTTCAAAAACAATCATTTTTAATAAGAAGATGTTAGATGGTTTTAAAACATTTATAATTACTAAAGAGCACAATGTTTTTATTCAGTAGAAGATTCCCTAAATTGTTAAAGATCAATGGAACTTACAAGAACCCAGTGAATTCAATGTAAATTTAAAATTACTTATATAACAGATTCGGTAAAAAGAATAAAAAAATTCCACTAGAAGTTTATAGGGACCAGAATATGGGAAATATAAATAAAAAAATCACATATTTATAGTAAAATAATATATAAATTACATACAATTTTTATTTCATTAAAGAAATATTTCTTTGATTGACTCTTAATACAAGGAATTAAACAGTGCAACTTCACCACATATAGTATTTTCTTGTTTCCAATGGGGTTCCATCAAAATATTCTCTAAATTTCATTAATGATTTCATTACTAATATCAAATACACTCTACATTATAATGTGACTAAGGATGGACATATATTGAGGTGTTTTTCTAATTTCTTGAGGGGTTTGGCTCAAACATGGCTTCTGAAAATGCAATGAATTTTTTTCAACACATGGTAGGGTACATAATGACAATGATTTTATTGAAATATTTTACATTATACAAAGAAAAATGATTATTATATACTGATAGTGATTCATATATGGTGATATATATTTATTTTCATGCATATATACCTTCAATATATGGATACATGTTAATACCACACAAAATATTCATCATGTAATCTCGAAATGTATCAATATTACCAAAAAAATCATGTTTCTACATATATAATTATTTCATTCCATTGATCATTTTCACATTTTAAAAAATAGAGATAACTGATTATTAGAGAAAACTGATATCATAAAAGGTATTAATCAGATATACTAGTTTTTAAACTAGAGTTTCATCACTAATATGCAGTCTTCTATTTGAAAACTCATAGATTATTTATAAAGGGTTAAATAAAATAGCTATAGTGTTTCTATTTGTTTTAAACTTGGTTATAAATCACTAAAATAAGAGTTTATATATGATTCAAAAAATCTAGTAGAAGTTTCAAAGAGGCTCAGGCTGGTATTCAATGTTATACTAGGGTGGATACTATAATCTACTTGGAAAATTACTTCTCGTATGTCTACCTTGATTGGAATACAAGAACAAAAATTAATCTTGTTGTTGATTTATGTACATGTAAATATACTAGATAGTTCTACATGGTTTTTAGGGATTTCATGATGAATATAATTTTTTTACTAAATTTGTTTACTATTTCATGATATGTAGAAGGCCAGTGAACCTAATTTAAATGAAAAATACATCTGTAAGGAACTTTGTCTAAAATGGGAGTACATTAGATAAAAACCTCATCACTATTAAATGAGAAAAGTGTTTTAAGACTTTTGATACAAAAGTTATGGGAATAAAAACTAATAATTATTTTGATCAAGACCTTCAATATCAACATTTATATAGAATTATATTTAGTATAGGTAATTATAATTTTTTTTAAAGAATTTTTTATGAAAGGGATGAAATTATATAAATACTCATATGTCAATAAATCTCAAAAAGTGGATTATTAATCCATTATAATGTATTTAAGACGGCTTGTCTCTGTTAAAATTTTATTGAAATTCTATATGATAAATTGGATTAAGACTGATTAGATTGAGTTTATATAATGGATAAAGTGTTTTTAAAAGTTCCTTATTTTGAACATGAAATAAATCTAATTAAATGTAACCGAATAAATACCTTGACCTTAGGAAATATAAATTAAAAATTTGAAAACATTCTTACAATTTCTATATGGGTTTCTTGATTCACATCAGTTCTATATTAATTTTTTAGGTTTGAAAAAAATGAAAATTATTAGGGATCACATCCATAAATATTTAATTCCCTTTTCTACATGAATATTAAACATAAAAAAATAAAAAAATAAAATTATATTCAATGTTAAATGATATATTACCTGTGAAAGTTCATGATATGTCATTGTAGTGCACCCTAGAGTGTGAACATATTTCCTGGTGAACATATTTCTTACGTTCCTTTGAGGTGATCCCTAATAGAAAAAAATAAACTAGTATTTTAATAATTCAAAAAGGATAAAAAATCACCATTTCAACTTAATAATTCAATGAGTTTGATACATAACTCAAATAACCAGGTTTTTCAAATTTCATAAAACCAAACACCCTCATAAGCACAAAATTTAAATTAAATTAATAGACTAACTAATTAATTATAATCTACTATGAAATTAAATCTTATATTTTAATCAGAAAAAAAACATACACCAACCAATTCAAAAATAAACAAGAAAAATTGATTTTAATACCATAATTAGAAATTAATTTAATAGATATAAGAAATATATTTTAAAAACAAAAGTGAACAAATGCAATTTATCTATGTATATTTTATATGTTTCTATTAAGTTCAATATAATTTTATTTGTTTTGTTTTTCTCATTACTGATTCTGCATGAGTATGTAATTTTTATTTTCACACATCATAAGTATGTCTCATTTATTGATTTAATTTGTTAAATCATTCTAAGTAGTATATATTGTACATTTCCATTCAGGTGTAGTAATATGTGAAGTGATGTTTAATGATGTTTTCATGACCTGTTTAAAACATGGTGTTGATTGAAATATTCTTTTTCAAATAAATTAAAAACATTCATTTTTTAAAAGTTTTATAGAGTGATTTTTTGGGAATTGGTTATGTTTCTAATGATTTTTCACGGTAATTCAATTATCATGCATCATAAGGTTTATCACAACCATAAATACCCCACTCAAAATTCATTTAATTCAACTCCAATTTTTATTATTTCAATTATATTATTCAATTTCATTATACACTCACACTTTAAACATAAAAATACCATAACACTTTAAATTCATGTGATGAACACTTAGAAACCCCTTCTTGATTTAAAATTTGGATTAAAGTAAGAAATTAATGAATTAAACATATTTAAGGGATCTTAGTCTTATTAATATGGTAAGGAAACCCATGAAAATTCCTCCAATGAAGGTTGATGAAAATATATCATCACTTGAAGATAAACTTATTGATGAAAAAAATATTTTAACGGACTTTACATTAGTGCTATTAATTTTTTAAATAATAAGTGAATATTACCGCAAATGAAAAGTCAAGAAAGATAAAGAAATAGTTTTTAAATAATTCAAGAAGATGAATAAAGAGTATGAGTTAATTTGTTCTGATGAAAAATAGCACATGGAAAATTATTTTAAGACTCTCTCTGATGTCATGGAACTTAACAAGAGGGAAATTTCAAATAGTGATTACATTTATAAATAAGTATTCAAACAAATTTTGTTCTCTCAAATTGATTTTATTTTTAGAGTAGTTATACCATAGGGAGGGGTTAACTATTTATTATATAAAAAAAATTAATTTCATATTAGTAGTGTAATTTACAATTGATTATTTCCCTACTTTAACAATATTTATGTTTGAATGTATATCTATTAATGCATCCCTAAAATGGTTCTTCACCTGAGGGTGTGGCTAACTCTTAATGACATACATGGATTATGTTTCTTATTAAAAGAGAGGCTACCATTCAATGGTAATCAATTCCATGTGGAGATTAAAATAGTTATTTTTATTGAATAAGCTACAATAATATAATAAATAATATATAATTTGGAAATTTTGGTTGGGGATATTGTTAAATGAAATATAATAAATGAGAAAATGAAGTTTCTAAGTACTAAAAAAACTAAATCAAGATAAGGAAACATGAAATATAAAAATAGTGGAGCCAGGAAAATAAAATGGAATGATAAATAATATATATTTAATCCTTAAATAAGTTTATGAGAATCATGAATTTTACATACAAGAAGCAAAAATGATCATTAAAAGGATAAATCATAATAGGGAGTAGTTTTTTCCCAAAAAAAGTAATAAGTGAAGGGAAAAATACTATGGGATAGTCATGATCAAATTATATGACAGTGGGGTAAATGTATATGATCCACCTACACCATTTTTCAATGATATAGGGAGATTGAAAATTATATAGATAATTGTTTTAGGTGGTTATTTAGATGTTTTTTAAGTTAATATTGGATATTTAATTTTTTAAAATCAATTGAATAAATTAGATCTTACACCAAGTTTCAAAAACAATAATTTTCAACATGACATGGTTAGATGAGTTTGAAACATTTCTAATTACAAAATAGTATGGTGATGTTATTCATTAGCAGATTATATAAATAGTTAAATATCAATGGAGTTTCTTGGTTCCCAGTGAACTCAAAGTAAAGCTAAAATAACTTATATAGTAGATTTGATAGCAAGAATAAAAATAATTCCACAAGAATTTTATATGGACCTAGATATGAGAAAGATAAATAAAAAAATCATGGACTTACAGTTAACTGATATATAAATTACATACATTTTTTGTCATTAAATACACTTTTCATAAATTGACTCTAAATGCAACGAATTTTGGGATACAACTTCACTATATATATATATAATTATCTAGTTTTTAATGGGTTGACATCAAATAATTATGTAGATTTAATTTAGTTCTTATTTTCTACTATAAAATACATTACACTTAATTATGTGAATGAGGATGAACTAATAATGCGGTATTTCACTAATTGAATGAGGGGTTTTTCTTGAGAAAGGTCTGTGCAAATGCAAGGAAATTTTTTCTACCCATAGGTGGGTAACACTAATGATTTTTTAAAAATATTTTACCATATATTGGTAATAATGTATATTAGTTCCTGATCAATCACTAAGAGGGAAAGGGAAGAGTCAAAGGATTCTAAGGGGAGCTTGATCGACAAAAAAGAGTAAATAGGGTTGTAGATGGGCTCACTGTGGACTTCATAGGGGAGATCAACTGATGTCGAAGAGGGAAGACTACAGAGGGGATCATTGTGGGAACAAGGATACATAATGAGGAGAGAGGATCAGTGTTGATCAATGTTGAAGAGGGGAGATTACGGAGGGTATCACTATTTGAAGAGGGTAAATTAATGAGGAGAGGGGCTCATTGTTGACTAACGATGAAGAGGGATAAATGTGGAGGGGATCGCTATGGGAAGAGGGCTACAGAATGAAGAGAGGGGATCAGTGTCGAAGAGGGAATAAGGAAAGGTATTTCCATGGTTTTTTATAAACCATGATATTACATTCTCTATTTGAGGGGTTTAAAAAAATGTGGAGATACAAGTGTGTAAATAGACCATTTTCTAGTTGTGGAAAGACATCATTCATAATGGCGGTAGTCTGAATGTATGCATGGGCGATATTTTTATTTTTTGATGGATGAAAATAAAGTAAGGTAGATAATTATATATATTTATTTAATCATAATTATTATATTTATTAATTTTTAAATTCTTATAACTAACCATTTAATGTGTTTATGAAAATCAAAACACTTCATCTCTGGACGCAGTAGTCCGCACGTATAGACATACGATATTTTCATTTTCTGAATGGCTTGAAGGAAGGAAGAAAATGATTATTCCATAAATATAATGAAATTTTAGTATAATAATGATACTTATTACATTATATTATAATGTTTAAAATAACATTGGTGGATGAAGATAAAAAAGAAAAATGTTAGGTGGTGATTAATATACATGTTAAGAACTTAAACTTTTTCATGGATAATTCTTGGAAATATAGGGGTTAGGATAAATTATTGGAACCAGAGGCATTTAGAATGAAAGATGATTCTATGAGAGGTAAAATGGGTTTATTTTCAATAATAATTCAATTCTAATTCTACTTTAAGAAGGTGAATGAAATCTCTTTTTATAGTTGAGAAATATATACTTTTTCGTTAAATTGAATGGTAGGAGAGGGGTAAAGATGGAATCACATGGTAGTTAGGTGTGTTAGGTGAAGATTTATTGGTAAGATATATAATTATGAATTTAAAACCTAACAAATATATTTTATAAGGTCTAAGTTTCATTTAAATTTTAAAAAACTTAATCCACCGTAAGTTACCCATTTTTATCATAATGGACCACAATTAAAATTTTACCATGGTAATTATTTTAAAAAAAAATTTATAATAACTCCCATATTAAAAATTTAAAAATTATAAATATTATTTTTAAATTTAGTTAATCTAATTAGATTTATAAATATGAGAAAATAAACTTTTAAATTAAAATAAATAAAATATAGAAAACCCATTTTTTAGAAAAATTTATTTTTAATCATTAAATGTTCTTAAAAAAAGGACTGTAAGATATTTATTAAATGAGTTTTGATATATATTTTTATTTTATTAAAAATTATGTTATATTATTTATTTAAAAGATACAATTTCATTTAATTAGATAAAAAAATGCAATTCTTGTGAAAACAATGCTCTCAAAATATCCCTTTTACAATTATGGTGGTAATTAAATTTAATTTCAGTAACTTATTTTTGTGTATAAAAATGGATTTACCCTTATTAGGTAATTTTAACTTGTTAATTATAAATACAAAAATATTTTTATTTTATTAATTTTCAAAAATTGTTAAAAATTAATTTTAATGGAAGCGTGCATAATGCATAAACACAAATTTAGGAAACATTTATCTTCTAAGTATATAATGAATTTATTAATTTCATAATACTAAATATTGGATAAATGTGAATTTATATTATTATGTATATTATCTATAAATTTCATTAATATAATAAAATTCACAGTGCATAAGATGGTAATTTTTTGTAAAATATATTTTTGTGCATAAAATTATTTTATTAATTATTTTTCTACACTAATTAAATTTATCAACACATTAGTATTAACATTGTTATTAATTTTTATTTATAAATAGTTTTCATAACAATTTTGCCTATATTTATTCCCACTAACTTAAAATCTAAATTATAAATTTTATATTTACAACTTATAATTTTATCTTGATAATATGCACTGTAGTTTTTTTAGTTTGGTATTACAAGTGAATAAATCTTTTAAAAATACTATTCATTAAAAGGAAGATTGAAATATAAGTCTAAGGGTATTACATATACTATTATATTAATGTTACATAGATAAATAATAATTAGTTGATAATATATTTATTTATATTTTTTAATCTAAATTACAATGTCATTTGGTTATAGGGAACAAAGTCCAACAGATTTACCAATACATGGGAGTTGTTTTATACACTCTTTGATTGAGTGTATAATTTTGCGACATTACATACTAAGAGTTTTTTTAGAAATTCTAAATGATCTCTAGGGATATTATACTACAAATGGTTTTTCTTTTAGATTTAAATGTTTAGTTTGATAATTTCCCAATATGATAGTAATTGAAAACCTAAGAGAGGGTAACTTTAGCTTAACCTTATGTCAAAATATTCAATGTAAATTATGAGTATTGTGATTATATACTTACTATGAGGTTAAAAAGTGTATAGTGGTATCTAAGAGATAGATCTAGAAGTCAAGAATAATTTAGGATAGTCATCATAGGTATTCTAGTGGTAGACCTAGTCGTGGACCATTATAGAGAAGGAATTATTTAACTAGTATGGAATGACACAGAAAGTGATGTGGTTCGTAATGTCATTCTCGACCATACCTATTGTATCTCATGAATTAAGTGAAATATGTTGTAATCCACAATAATATGAAATTATGAGATATGAATTATGTTTTTTATTCATAGTCAGTTATCATATAAATATTAATTTCACAAAAATTCATTTAGTTCAACTGAATATTGTGATAGTAGATGGTCCTCAATGGATTGTTCTACCAATTAGGCCTAGGAATCATAAGACGGGAACTAATTAAAGAAAAAATTTATAAGAAAAAATTTATGATAGGAGGGGAATATGAGGAAAAAATTATGGTTCTCATAATCCACCTTTACCTCTAAGATGATTACAATATTATGCAAGTATACATAGAAAATGTGTAGTGAACCTCAATATACAAGTAAGAATGTTATTTCAATATTTTTCTTTTTTTCTGTTAAATTATGGTGTTATAGGTTTATTGTAACATGAAATAAAATTTAAAGGGATTTTGATTAATAGGGTGGAAAATAGGATACTAGATCATGGTATAGAAAAGGCATCAAAATTTCAATGGTTAACCACAAAAACATCGATGGACCATTTGTGAACACCAAAAGAACGGTGTTAGCCCAATATAATTTCATTGTGTAGTGTGGTTTATTTTAAACAAATTAAAGTTTTTCATATTCTATTTATGTATTTCAACCCTTAAAACTTCATTCTTGGGGTTTCCCCCCATTTCAACAAATATCCTCCCTTAAGAGACTGGCCTTAGTTATTCTTCATTGTACTTCAATCTAAGAATCTGTCTTCTACCAAATTCATCATTAAGCTAGTATGAGATTAATTTTTTTATAAAACAAGGGAAAATAACAAGTTTCATAATATTTTTATACAATTATATAGAAACTCATAAAATACCTAAAGATAATGTTAATATAGGGTTAATAATTAAGTTTTTTTCGATTTGATTTTTCTTATTCCCAGTGGTGGAAGGAGGATGTTGTTAAAGATTTAGATGTAACATTGTTCTTGTATTCATTATTTTTTTATTTTATACATAGGCAAGTGGTTTAAACCTTTGTTTATTTTTAAGCAAGGTTTGAAAAAATCTCAAGTAGTACAACATTTACATTCTTCAAGAACATGAATTTGGTTCAACATAGATTAAGGAAGATGACCCCTCCTTTTTTTCTTTATCTTTATTTTATTTGGGCTAACCTCTATATAGAGATGTATGATATTAATTCAAAGTAAATGTTTACACTTAATACATATTTTTAATAAATTATTTTATAATTATAAATGATTTTTTGGTTAATTAAATCCATGTTTCCACATGAACATTACTCGGTTGTATATTATGCCACATTTTATATATGACTTGCTTGATAGACACACATTGTTCATTTTTATGTTAATGATTATACATTATTATCATTCTAGATATGTTTAGATTATGAAAATATTATATTTAAATAAGGTTTGGTTTATTAAAAATATATTTTAGGACCTTTTTATAGAATTGTGATTAAAGGGTGAATGATTAGTTCCGTTTTAATATTCAAACACAATGTAATGATCTTGAAAGTTTTGATTTAGGGGACCTAATAAAGGATCTTATATCTATTAATTTTATAGTAGATGAATTATAATTTTTTTGATGAGGAAAATAGTACCATAATTGTGGGGTTTCACCTAAAATAAAGAGGGTTTTACTATGATCGTAGGGGATCCCACCATGGATCCTCATTGTAATGGTATGATTAGGGAAACCTCATACCACAACATGTGGGATTACTTCCCGATGAGCTGTGTAAATTTAAATCTGGGTGTTTATAGAAGTAACATGGTAAAAATGGAATGTTGTATCATGAATACCTAAATTCCATATAATATTATGTATATGGTGTTTAGGGGTAATTTTATGTTTTAGAATATGACACTGCACCATGATCCCGCCTATATAACAATAATATTTACATTTTGGGAAACATAAGAATTAATGGGGAGGATTCATCATTAAGAACATAACTTAATGTAAAACTTGATTTAGGATTTTGGAGTGGGATCAGACCATATTAATGGGGATTGAATTTTGATTCCATTGGTTACTTTGAAACCTATTAGGGGTTGTGATGAGAATCATCCATTTGGGTTTCTAGGTCTCTCTCTAGAGAGGGATATCTTATAGTGAAACATTTTTCCATGACACAATGTTTACCTAAGAGCGGGGCATTGTGCTATGACCCCCCACTCAGTCATTCTATAATGGGCTATCTGTTCTATTTTTTAGAGGGGCCTCTTAGTAATTTTTTGGGGTTATAATTTAGAACCCCCCCTTAGAATCCCTTATGTCCAACTACTCAAATGAAGGGGAATAGGCCCACCTTGGATCTACCAATTTCTCATTTTCCTTCCATTGATTCAAGTTGTTAATGAGAGTTTCATCACGTTTATTTAAGGTAGGATACATCCATTAAATTTATTACCATTCCTCATTTTCATCCTCTAAACTGAGTTCACTTAGTTAGTGTTTTGGAGAGACTATTACACTAGAGCATGGTAGAATCCTCCTGGTTTATGGGGATTTGGTGTGTAGCTTATATAGGAAATCCATGAATGGTGTGTTCATTACATAATTTTTCATTTGGGTTAATGTATGTTTTTTCTGTAATGTTGAATTTTTTTCATGTTCTAACCTAGTTGACTAAAAAAGAGACCTCAGAAGACACTCTTGGATTATTTTTCAGACTAGCAGCAACAAAAGTCCCATAAAGGTTTCCAGTCTGAAAGTTAAATTCTATAATGTGTGTGGGGGTAAAAATATGGAAGATATATGTGAAGAAGGTATAATTTTTTATATTTATATTTTTTGATGGGATATGCTAGGTTTTTCCCTTTGTTGTTTTTGAAAAAGATGTTATGTAGATTTCATCGGAATGGGATATAAGAGTTACTCCCACTTATAAAAAATATAATAATAAATTAATAGGAACCTATATGTAATTCGGAATAGCCAAGGAATTTTTTTTGGCCCATATGATTGTCAAAGGATAGGGGAATTGGTTGAGTGACTAGGCCCCACAATAAGAATGGGTCAAACTACATTTACATGTGCGATATAATAATTAGTGATCTATTTGGTGGAATTATGAATGGTTATTTAGGTGTAGAAAATATTGATAATTGAAATGTGAAACTATGTTCTACCATGTATATAAGGATAACATCCGAACTATGTAAATCCTTATCATCTCATTATGAAATTAATTACTATTTATTGTTATTTTCATGTTCCCTGAGTTTATTATACGAACCGTTTCACCTAGTGAAATGATGTTGGGTGCAATTAAATTTCAAATATAAATTAAACCAGTGTTGAGGGGTTCTTCTAGTTTAATGAGTTTCCAGTTATTTATTCTACACCTTGATTTTTTTGTGGTTTATCATTATACAATCTTGGTTTCAAATCTCAGTAATTGTTATTATAGATTGGTTTCATGGTATTAATAGAACACTCAACCAAAAACTTAGGTGATAGTTTTATCTTAATGTTATTTTAATCTAGTGGGTGTTAATGATATCAACATTTATGACTTATGAAGAAGTAAATTTAAAGATAAACATGTTTGAAAGGAAGGAATTTGGTTTCTATAGGATAAAAATAGAAAACTATCTGATTTAGAAGGACCTGGAAGTTCCTCTGATTGGTGTAAAATAAAAATCAATAGAGAATGAGCGCACCTAGATTGATTCATTTGTCATTGGAACATAATTCTAACTATTAAATCCATGGAGTGAAGACCATAATAGAGAAGTTGAAATCTCTAGTGGGCATATATGAGAAGCTAGAGACAATGAACAATGTGTTAATGATGCAAATGTTATTCAAAAATTATGTTGTTGGAAGTATGATAATAGGATTATCATGTGAATGAATTTAACCAGATTTAGTGTCATCTCAAATATGTTAGTGCCATGTTCATAGAAGATATATGAGATTTATTGTTGTTATCATAGGTAATAAAATCTTGGAACTTTATGGTAAATGTAATTAGTAAATCTTGTTTAAAGTCTATCATTATGTTTTTGGATGTCATATGACTAATTCTAAATGAATAAATCAGATAGAGAGAAGTCCATGTTCCAAAAAGAAGTCCATATAATGAGAATGGAAGAAAATGAAGTGTTATAAGAAAAAAATAAAAATCTAGAGAGAGAAGTTGAGGGAAATTCATTGAACATGGACCCTCTTGTTCGAATTACATGAAAAAAACACCCAAAAAAGGATTACAAGGATCACAAGGTGAATTATTTAAGGAAAAATTAAAATTATAGAAGCTAAACACACACATTTATTTCATTAATTTTCTTGAATATTTATTCCATATCATAGATAGTCGCACAAATCAGAGGACCAAATATTTTGTGTCTTTAATGTCTAGCTATATATAAAACACCTGTAAAAATTTATCTATAAAAAAACCACACTAGGATCCCTTTTATACTTCCCATTATTTATAGTCATCTTCATAATCCATGGAATAAAAACATAAGAAATGGGTGAGCTCAAATTTTTTATAAGGAAATACTTATCAACATGTCAGGAAGGATCATATCATAGAAAAATATGGACATATAATCATGGGATAAATATATTATTAAAATAGCATTGAACAATAATAATTTTACATAAGTCATAGTTGAAGGAAAATTTATGTCAAATGAATAAACATATGCCATGAAAAATCATTTGGAATCACATGTGATTAAAAATGATAAAAGAATCATAATCATAGGAATATGATTATGACATATGAGTATGTCATAAACATATACATATAAATCATATCTCTAGTAAATACACTAAAATATTAATCACATCATAGGATTTATCTAATCACCTATGTACCTTCTCAGGATTAGGATAATTCCTACCATGTTCCCTTAGGTTTGGAAGAAACCTCATATGTACCACTTTATCTTGGGAGAAATTTTGTCGTGTACCCTTTTCCTTGGAAAAAATCCTCCCATGTACCTTTTAACATGGGATAAATCCTATATCACACCCTTTGGATTGAAATAAATCATCCCATATATCATTTAGCTTTAGATAAATAATCCCATATACCCTTTATCTTAGGATGAATACACCTATCCACCCTTTATATTGAGATAAATCCTCTCAATTACCATTTTTCATGGTATAAATCTTCCAGTGTTTCCTTTGGAGTTTGAAAAATACTCTTATATAACCTTTGGTTTTAAATTAATCCTCAAATGATACCTTTAGTTGGGATAAATCCTACCCCCTTTTTCTTGGGTTAAATCTTCCCATACACCTTTTGGAATGACATAAATCCTCCCATGTACCCGTTGTATTGGGATAAATCCTTCAGTGTTCCCTTGGGCTTGGGATAAATGCTCATGTGTCTCCTTTAAAAAATACTCCCATGTACCCTTTGGATTGGGATAAATCCTCATGTGTATGCTTTTGAGTTTATGAGACATAATATTAAACCAATATATTGGAGGGATATGTAAGAACCCACATTTTAATCATCCATAAAAAATGTTCTATATAAAAAAATTAATTAAACACATCATTAAGAACCCATGGAATGAAAAATGTGTTTTGTAACATTTCCAGTTCGTATCAAAAAAATTGATATTAAGAATGTAAATGGTTGATACCCAAAATTTAATCACCCAGAAAGTGTATTTACTAAGAAAAATTAGTGTGAGGTTCATGAAAAATAATTTTAGAGGAAATAATTCCTATAAATATAAAGAGGAAAATAGAAGCGAAACTATTAAAGAGTTTTTATAAAATTATTTTATCGAAGATTCTATATTCCTTATCTCTATTTTCCCATGGATATTCTATATATTTTATGTTAGTCCCCCCACCCCCTCACCATTTAAGGGGGGGATATTTTTTTTTTTGTGATTTCTTCTGAGGATTTTCTGCATCCTTCATCCCATCTCTAATCCTATATCTTTTCCTTTAGACATTTTCAATGGATCACATCATATCTAACATTCACCTTTCAAGTTCATATAAGATTTTTGAATTCTATATCTAAATCTAGTGGATTGATTTAGGTTTACAAAACCATCATTTTTAACATTCAACAGGTATGTATTTAGTTCCTAGGGTTTGCAGGGAGTGTGATTGTGGGTCTTCTTGATAAAAGTTTTTTATGAACTATTTTTATTCTTTAGAGGACTTGATTCACACATGGTCTAGTACTCGTCAAAACTATAAAAATATTCATTTATTTCTTTTCTTGTGGCTATACCAATTCTATATGAAGTGGGATTCCACTTTTGTAGCACTATGGGTATGATTCTCTAAACTTCCATTACCCTTTCAAAATCCTGTAATCATTCATTTTTTTTGGAAACTTGGTTGGCCAGTTTCTATGCTCATATAATAGAATGTACTAATTATTTCATCTGATTTTCCCCTATATATTTATTGTATTTGACATCTCTAGCCCACCATTGGAGTGTATTTGGATCAAAGTAATCAAAGAGTTCTATTGTAAACATCCTGTTGTGCTTGAATATTGGTCGAATTAATTTCTATCTTGAAAGTGTATGTATCACCTTCCTAAAAATTTTCATTGAGGATGTAAATATGGACTCTTGGATCCAAATTTTATGACTCAACATTTACATATAAAAGAGAAGGCTATTATTTCAATAGTGTACAAGGTGGGTAATAGTAGTTCAGTTTTGGCCAATGTTGTTTAGGAAGATCCAAGACACATGAAAGCTAATTCCAAGGTTTTTGACATATTAAACCATTTTAAGAAAGGTCTGGTTGACCCCAATCTAATAGTTCAAGGTCCTTTAGGGTCAATGGGACTCAATGATGTGACTCTTGTTGTTTCTTAGGAACCTTACACCATATCTTTGAATTCTATATCCTATGAAGGGTTTGTGTGATTTGAGAGTGGAAAAAATCCTGATATGGGGAGACAAGTGATAATAAAGGGTGGTTCAAAAGGATATAATGTCCTAGAGAACTCAAGGTATGGTACTTATAGCTAGATTAATGTTGCAATAGGGTCCATCCCAAGAAGGATCTTGTCTAGCATAAATATGAGTAACTATTTGGACGACCTAAGAACTGAAGAGATTAATCTGGACGATGGTGAGGCTAATGATAACTTTAAGGAAGGGAGAGGTCTGTATTAAGGAGAATAAATTAATGGGAATTATAACCATTTTTTTGAGACAATGTAGAGGGATATATCGACATAGGTCTTAACAGATAGAGGAGGAAGAATGGGAAGAAGAGAATCATTTACTTAGGGAGTTTCATTACAGACAAGGGGAAGAGATTAGAAGGGAAAAAAATTATTTACAACTTACCAAACCCATGGAGAGAAGATCTATATTGAAGTCAAGGCCTAAAAATATAGACTATATAGTCACATTTAATGATCATGAACCTGAAGGTGGAGTTTATAAGAAATAAGATAATGCAAGTGGTGTGATCGAAGATCCCAACCAGATGCTGGGAAACTCAATGTTAAAGGATATTTCCAATAGTGAGTCTTTCTCTAGCCTTACAAATCAGAAACAAGAAGAAGGCTGGGAGGCTACACATAACTGGACAACTTGGGAGCTTATCAACCATTTAGGGGAATAAATGATGGATGGGGCCTTTTGGATTAAGGTCTCTATTGAGGTTATAGATCTGATGTCTGAGATATTAATTCTAGTGGTACGAAATAAGGAGAATTACAATAGGATTAATAAGTAGGAACTTATTATGAGAATTTGATTCAATGAAAGGAAGATAAATTTAGAGGAGTTTATACAAAAAATGGGATAATATGGCTTATTTTTTCTATGACTTGATCATGAATGACCCAAATACAAAGGTAAATGATCATCAATAGAAATTATATATGTATTATTATTATAATAGTGTAAAAAATTTACTTTAATAGTTTAACTATATCTTATGGTGCATGATGTATTGTGGTTTATATTTGTGAGGTTTCTCAATTTTTTCCTTTAAAGTGTTTAAAAATAAGAAAAAGGTAATTTTTAGTCAGTATAAATTCAGTTTTTCATTATCATAAAATATGAAGTTATGAGTCACATTCAAAATTCATTTAAAAAAAGGTGAAGTGAATTAAAAAAAACATTAATTTTAAATGGAATATTAAATAGTGGAACCTTAAAAATGTTATGAATATTAGAAAAATTGATATGAAAACATTTGTAAAACATTTTCTTAAAAAACAATCTTCACAAATGAAGAATTAAAAAAAATAGAAGGGTTTAAAAAATGAGATGTGTGAACTCTAGATAACATTTAATTTTGAAAAATAAACATACATAATAAATCCTTGAAAGTATATAAAGTTTATGAAAATAAAAGTTTAATGGAAGATAAAACATTTCATTTTTAAATGGATGGATTTTTTTAATATTTTGAGAAACCATTGTTAAAATCCTAAACTTTAAAAAGATTTAATAAAGATTAATTTTGAATAGAGGATAACGGAAAGATGAAGGTCACATGATATAACAAATAAATATGTTTCCAAAAATAAACGAGATCTTTTGCTGGAAGGGAAAATATGTACATGGATGAGAAACATTTATTAAAGAGGATGAAAATTATTCTTAATGATGATATACTTTTTATGAAATAAATTCATCATGGTAAAATATCTATATTTAAAATTAAAATTTCTATAGATATAAATATTAATTACAATGAAATGGAATCTATGGGTGGAATAAACCAATATTGTAATAAGGAAGTTCATGAATAATAATTGTTACTCATCAAAGGCAACTGGGTTAATAAAGAACATTGTAAATTTGGTATCCTTTGAATCAATTGTATTTTAAGGAAATAAAATGATATAGATCATAAATTCACATTAATTAAATTAATATGGTAAAATATATTCATTATGAAATAATCACACCATATCAAGTATTCCATGGTTCATAATAAGAAAATTCCTCAATAAATTAAATTTCAGAAATGAAACCCTTACCTTGAATTCTTGATTAGTTGATCTCACTATAACCTCATTTATAAAAAACATAACCACATTAATCACCTATTTTATAATATTAAATATGTATTCAAACTTTTGTAAACTTAATTTTAAATTATTCCCTACATATATATTTATTAGTCATTAAGATTTTCAATATGACGTGTGAGCAATCTTGATCATTTTGAACTAGTTTTGTTATAGAGGTTTTATTATTCACTATTATCCCAAAGTTCATCAATCGCAGATAATAAAAGGTGATATAATTTATGTTTTATAATTATTTATAAGGTTATAAATTAATTCTATAAAAGTTTTTTTAAGATCCATATAGATGAATGTAGTGGTGAGCACGTCTCAATGATTCTTAGTGATTGATGGGTGTATTTTTAAATAATGATTTAAGTTTTTATACTACTACTAAAGAACCCAAGAAACTGATTATTTAATTAATAGTCTAATAGATTATCAGAAATAAAATCCCCATAGTCATCCATGATATAAATTCACGTCATTGTTCAAGCAAGTGCTTGTACCAACCTAAACAAGAACATACCAAAATTAATGGATGAAAATGAAGTTATTTAGTTGTAATATCATTATAAAATAATAATAATAATACTATTTAACAATTATTAGTTTTATATATCATAATTTTAAAGTATTATAAGAATAAGATAACCTATATGAGGTTATTATATAATATTATGGAATCATTTTTTTATCTTGAAATGATCTTTTGAAAGGTCGAATTTACCACGATTCTTTATTGATCATATTGTTAATAGGTTATCCAATTTGTCTTTATAAAACATTAAAAAATTCATAAAAAATATATTTATATTATAAAATAATTATTATGACCACCAATTTTAGGTGATTATGAAAATAAAAAAACAATTCATCGCTCTATAGAGGCGGTAGTCCAAATGTACACGATGATGATTTTGTTTTTTTATAGATTATGGAAAAGGAATAAAATAATTTATCATTTAAAAATATATAAAATATAATAATTATCATAATTATATATTAAATATCCTATTATAACCATCCATATAAGTTAGTGAAGGAATAATAAACACATTGAGTTGTGGAGGTGGTATTCGACACAACACATGAATGATGATTTCATTTTTATCAATAAAAAAGGAAAAAATGTTAATGATTATACCCTCATTATAATGAAAATAATGTTTGATAATAATACTAATTTTATAATTTTTTATAAAATTTTAATGGAATTTTATGAATAATTAATGATAATGGAGTGGTTAGAAATTTACACCTCACTTCTTAGATTATCTATTTGCAAAGGGGTCAAGCCTTTGAGGGATGGTATTTTGAGAAGATAATAATCACTTAAAGGTAGATAGAAATTTTTTAAGAGAGTGCTGGTTAGATTTTGGTATTAAATAAGTTGATCATGATGTGAGGGGATTTTTGGATATTACTACCACATGTATAAGTGAAAGTGGATGACATCTTTATAAATACCCATAAAGCTTTAATAACTAGATGCCACTCTCAAGGAATATAGATAAAAAATTGGAAAATAATAGAGAGAGGAAGGTATAACATTATAAAAGTAATCTAACTACAAATAATACAAAAGTTTTATGCAACACCCAAAGACGTTATGATTTATTTCCTTTTAAAAAATTTAATCTCTTCGATATTTTATATTGTATGAAACACCAGGTTTAAGCGAAATATGATACTCTATTAAAATATCATTTAAACACAACCATTATAACATAGCCATTAAGGTTATACATAAGAATAGTAATAAATAAATTATAAAAAATATACGGTTTAAAAATTTATAACATAAATTTCATGGTTATCTATTTATTATAAATAAAATAATAATCATTTGAAAGGATTTTTTTTTGAAAAAGTGTATTTTTCTTAAAGGTGGTTTAATCGCACTTTACACATGATTTTAAATTAATTTTAAAAAATTATTTAAAAAATATTTTATAAATTTAACTTAATTTTTGAAATAATAATATCAATCTAATGTTAAGGTAATTTTTTTAGATTTTTCTAACAAGAATAATTTTCTAATTAATAGGGAATATTACCGATTTTATTGATAAAGAAACTTTTGGTTTAAATTATTTATGAAGTTAAATTATATTTTAAATTGGTTTCAAAGTAAAATTATTTAAAATATATTATAATAAATACAATTTGTTTCATTAGAATGAATTTAATGCTGAATTTGAATATTAAAACCATATACAATTATTTGAATTTTCTCTTTAGAAACCCATTTTTTCCTCGCATCTATGGGTGTATTGTAATATTGAATTCATAAACATTTGTGAATTTAATTTATTAAAATATATTAGGTATTTTTAATCAGAATAATTTATATTTTATAATAATTTCAACTTAATTTTTTACCATTATAAATAGCAAAATCAATAAAAATTAATTACCACGGTTAGGGTAAAAACTAATTTACCAAGGGTTAAACTAAATGGATTAAGGTTAAAATGACCTAACAACTTGTACAAAACACATTTTATGGAATTATTTTGACCTTATAAACTCTATGGGTTAATAATAATTTTTTTTAGACTTATGGAATGAGAAAAATATGGGTATCACTTTATATTTTAAAAAATTCCCTATGTTTCCTCTCCCCCACTTATAAAAGGCCTCGCACTATCCTGTTATATTACCACATATAATGCAATATTTTTTAGACAATACCCAGTAAAATAAATTAATTAATCCCCTAAAAAATACTAGATACATTTCTTTGATAAAAAATCCACCATAGGATGTATTTTGGTGCAAATTTAAAGATGTCATTCAAAGAAGAGGTAACATTCTTAAATGACCATTTTTTATTTTATTAATTCTTCCACCTCCTCAAAATATTATTCAATTATTAAATTATAATAAAAAAAATATCTCACATAAAATTATATTTTATTTTTTCAGTGGAATAATCTATATCAATTCCATCTTCCATCAAACGAGAAATGAAATCGTCGATTGTGAGTACGATGGACTATGAGCTTGAGAACTGATGTTACTCTTTTTACATAGAACATATCATGATTGGATATAGTGATGAATTTAATATTAATATATAATATTTATTATATAATAATACTTTTAAAATTATAATATTAAATATACCTTTTTAATTTTCATTCCATTTAAAATAGGATAACATCTATCGTGTGTATAACGGACAACCGCCACGCGAAGTGATGTGATTCATTTTTCACATTATCCATACATGTAAGGTAATACATATATATTTAGTGAATATATATGATATATATGACATGATATAAAATCATGAAAATTAATATATCATTCACCCTCACACATTTTTCTTTTAAGGGAATGATATCGCTGGTCGTTTGTACGCATTGCCTACCATCGCTATGAAGCCATGAAACTCATTTTCCATGATCAACATTCAAGAGTGGGTTTAATAATGTATATAATGAGACGTTATTATATTTATTACATTATTATCATTATAGATATTATTTATTTACATCATATATATAAGAAATATATCTTTCATGACAAAACATGCATGAGAAAAAAAGACAATTAACACCCAAAACAATGAATATAATGAAATATTATTAACAAAAAAGCAGTAAAATTTTATAATAAGATAATATATGATATTATAAAAATATTTATGGCCATTTTAGACGTTAATAACTTGACAAAAATTATTATACTAAATGTTAATATACATTAAACTAAAGGAATGCTTGAGGTAAAAGATTTTATCTCAATTTCCATTTCATTGGGACATATTAATTTATACGAACCTATTCACTTTTATGTGGTGTATATAATTACCCTTTGATTTATTTAACATGAAAAACTTATTATTCACGATTATTAATGTTTTATTAATTGTTTATTATTAAAGGGGTTACAATTTAAAAGTTAGCTGGGTTAAAAATTATCATACAACTCACTTTCTTTTCTGATTTTATACTTTCTCTTGAAACAATTACGTTCTTATGATCATTTTTCTACTTATGACACTAAATTTATCTTAAAAATTCATATTATTATATGATAGATATTATAATTCCCTAAACCTTATACTATTTTTATATATGGTTTTTTATTTAATTATTATTTTATTAACTGGAGAATATTGATAAATCTGTATCCTCTACTCAGTATAGATATTTCATGATATGTCATATTATTTATGAAATAAATTAATTATTAGATATAATAGGAATTATTTGGATATAAAGTAATGTACCATTCATGGTTATAGATAGTCCCTTTATGCATTAACAAGTCTCATCAGACTAATCAGTTAGACATATTAGATGGGGTTTTACTCAAAGTTTTAAACTATCTTGGGGAAGGTCTTGATAGTAGAGGTATCATAATGTATGAGATAATGATGTGTAAAAATTAGACCTTTTATTCATTGATAATTCACTTGTTATTATTGATGAAATTTTCATATTGATAATATCTCTAGATTCATTACATATCAGTCTATTGACTAAATGATATGTGTGTTTAGTTAGTTACATTTCAATATTGATTATACCTCATATAATTCTCATGTTATTGATTAAGTGGAATGTGTTTTTGGTTATTAACCTTTCCATGTTGAATATGATTTATTTAATCATAATAGCTTCCACTTTATGTAACCCTTACTCAGAATTTGATCTCACCCTTAATTGTTTTCCTTCCCTAAGATATGAAGAAGAAATATTTGAATGAGTTTCAAGGATGTTGATAATTTTATTTTATCATGTATTATGTTTTTATATTCATAATTTAAAATGGGTATCTTTTATTTATATGGTTCCTAAAAAATAAAAAACTATTATGTCCTTGGGATTGTGATTTATTCTATTTAGTGAAAATGTAATAATGTAGACACTAGCTCTCGGTTTCTGGAGTCTAAGTCATTTTAACTAATACAAAATAATTTTTTTAGAAACCTTGGGAAATAGATTAATAAAAAATATATTAGGATATATAAACCTATGATATAATTTAAGTATAAGTATATAAATATATTATAACATTTTAGTAAGGTGTATAATTTGTGTTTTTTCTTCTAAATACTACCATTTTTGGATACTAGAAGGGGACATGGTTCTCACACAACAGTACCTAAGGGTAATAACATTGAAAAAAGAAAATCAGTTTTGAAGTGATCATTACTTGATACATGTTAATGGGTTTTACTTTGCACCAGGTTTGAAAATCCAAGGTGATATGATTAAGATAATTAAAATTTGATTTACAAACCATTATGATGGATTTAGAAATAATGTTATCTATAAAGAACCAAGTTTATGATTCTGAGATTCAAAATGCATAAAATTTTAATTTATGTATAGTACTTCATCCTATTTAGAATTATTAATTATGATTTAAAATTCATAATTTATGTGATAATCTACTATATATGAGTGTTTAGAAATATAACATGGAATAAATGAGGGTATTAATACTCATGGAAAATGTAGAGATTTCCTTTCTAATAAATCCAATACAGCTCGAATTGGAACTGAGTAGATCATTTATATATTACGGAATCCTAATAAGTTTATAAAAAATAACATTACCAGAATACAAAAACATGTTTTCCCACAATGTGAATCTACTATATTGGATCTCTTCATGTGAAAAATTCCCCCATTATTTAAGGGGACTACCTATCCAATGGAATCTTAAGAAAAGAATAAGTCTCTTAAGAAGATATTTATTGACATGGGATTAAATGAAAAGGAAATGTTTACAATTTCATTATGTTTTCTCAAAGGTTATGCTGATTGATAGTGGTTGTTTATCTAAAATTCTAGTGAGGAAAAAGAAAGAGAAGACATATAATTGAAAAAATTTAAGTATACATTCTCCAATAAATATTTTGCTCGTGAGAAACAAACTAAAATGAAGAAATGGTTCCCTAGATTAGATCAAAAGGAATAAGAAATGGTTTCATAGCAGGGGGATAACATTACATGGATATCAAGGTATACTATGTATTATATACAAAACACAGAATGAAAGATTGAACATTTATTTGAAGGGATTAAGATAAGTATTTAAAGGGAACTAGTCTCTAAAAAAGTTTCATTATATGATGTAATAGATTTATATTTCATTAAAATGGAAAAGTAATTATATAAATCCTATGTCTTCAAGGGGAATCAAGAAAATAAGAGGATGAATTATCACCTAGAAAAAGGGATTGCGTTAAATAAGAATAAGATATTGAATCAATTTCCATCCTGTGAAAACATTTGAAGGAATCTTATGTGTAAATTTGTGATGGGAATGGTAGTTTTTTATACTTTTTTGGATATGGTTCATTAAGATAAATAATGAGAAAGGGAATAAAGAAAAAAAATTCTATTCAGTGATTTGACTATAGATAGATGTGGTAATATGAACTTTAATCCCCCAAGCTTCATGGAAATATACTAAAGGGGAGTCTAAGGGGAGAAGGTCGAGCTTATTCGACCACTATTTCTAAGGAGGAAATACCAAATGAAGAAGTGGTAGGTACTTTAATCATAGAATAAAATTTTCCAATTCATTTTTTGTTTTGGATCATCACACTCTTTTATATATTCCATGTTTTCAAATAAAATTTTATATTTTGATATCACTTTAATAAGGTAGTTTTTTTTTCAAAACTCATAGTGGAAGTTTCAATGTTATATGGATGTGTCAGGTTCTCCCCACTACGAATTATAAAAAAACTTTATTTTATGAACTTATTATCAAACATATTTTCTCAATTTGATATAATACTTGATATGGAATGGATTTAAAAATAGGACTTCATTATTTGTTTCAAGGAGAATTAAATTATAATTCTTGATGAAGATGTCAAATTACTTAACATTAGAGAAAATAATTCATCATCTGAGTCATGTTTAGATCAACCACCAATAGCTCTTCTGAATGAAATTCTTGGGGAATAATAAAAAAGTAATATGTGGATTTATAGTTTAATAATAAAATTTAGGATGTACATATTTTTTTGTAATACATTGATGTATTTCCAAAGGAATTTAATGAACTTCCACCAAAACATGAAGATGAGTTTTTTATTAATTTAATACATGATTTAAGACCAATATAAAGGACTACATATAGAATTAAAACTATATAACTTATGGAGTTAAAGAAAAAAAGAGAGGAGTTATGTTATAAGGGATTTATTTAACCTGGCGTTTCACCATGGGGAACCCTTGTTCTATTCATTAAGACGAAAGATAGATCCATGAGGCTGTGCATTGATTATTAGAAAATCAATGAAATTATAATAAAGAACAAGTATCCAATTCCTCATATTGATGAAATATTTGATCTAGTTCATGGAGAAAAATATTTTTCAAATATTGAACTTTATTCTGGGTGTCATAAATTGAGAGTAAATAAGGAAGAAATTATGAAGACAACATTGTGAATAAGTTATGGACATTACAAGTTTACCATAATTCCATTTTTATATACTAAATAACCCTTTTTTATTATGGATCTAATGAATAGAGTATTCAAAGAATATATTAATGATTTTGTTATGGTACTCATTGATGATATATTGGTGTATTTTAAAATCTTTGAGGAATATTATAATCACTTTTGGATCACTCTTGGGACTCTTATATGAAAATAATTATATGGAAAACTTTATAGGTGTAATTTATAGATTTAATAAGTTTATTTTCTTGGACATATTTTCTAGAAGGATGGAAAATAAATTGATCATGTAAATAAAAAGGTTTTAGTATAATGTCCTATACCAATGAACATAAATGATATATGTAGATTCATCAGTTTGGAAGTTAATTATCAGTGATTTGTTCAGAAGTTTTCTTGATTGGATAACCTGTTAACCAAGCATACAGGTAAATGGGTTATGTTAATTTTGATAAAGGAATGTAAAAATGTATTGATGAATTAAAGTGGAGGTTTTTCAATGCTTTAATTTTGAATATACCATTTGGAAATGATGGGTTTTCGATATTTAGTGATTCATCAAAGAAAGGACCTGGTTGTGTCCTTTTAAAAAATGATAAAGTTATAGTGTATTCATCAATACAATTGAAGACTCACAAAAACAAAACTATATTACCCATGATTTGAGTTGGAGGATATTTTATTTTATTTTATTATAAGGAGGCGTTATCTCTTTAGTGAATATATGAGATATACACATATCATAAAAGCCAAAAATACATCTTATCATAGAAGGATCTCAATATGAGATAAATATGATTGATTTAGCTACTCATGAATTATAGTTTCCTAATACACTACCACTATAGGAAAGAAAATACAATATTTGATGCATTGGTAAAAAATAACATGGATTTATGACCTAAATGGGAATTGAAATGGATCCTATGTTTATTTATCAAATAAAGATGGATATAGAAATTATTAAGGGGAGAAACCACACATTTTTAAAATTCCTGTTATACTATATTTATTGAAATAGATAAAACATTATCAATATAATGATTATGATTTTACGAATAAACTTAAAGGTGTGAATGATGGGAAATTTGGAGGCTTCATTTTTGAAAATGGTGATCTGAAATTCGGAAAGATATTATGTGGTCCATCTATACTTGATCAAAAAATGGAATTGTTCGATGATTCTCATAGATCAATTCTCTCCACACACCCTTATAGAGATAGATGTATGGGGATATGAGGGAACGCTTTTGGTGGGATAAAATGAAGAAGGAAATTATGGATTATGTTTCCAGATGTTTGGTTTTTCAACAAGTGAAAGTGGTTAGACAATATCCCAGAGGATCCATGAAACCTCTTTCAATTCCTATGTAGAAATAGGATGACATTACTATGGTCTTTTTCAAATTACTACAAAATAATCCTTGGAAGATTGATGCAATATGGGTTATAAATGATCTCCATACCAATATTTATATCTCCTTAGTATTAGATAAGATTTACCTCTTGAGAACCTTGAAAAGATTTATATTATTTATATTATAAGAATTCATGGAATACGCCTTTTAATCATTTCTGATTATGATCCCAGTTTTACATTCAAATTTTAGAAGACACTTTTTGAGGCTCTTGATTTTGAGAATCATTTTATTATCTCATTACATCCTCAAATTTATGGGTTATTTTAAAGGAAAATTGAAACATTGGGATACAAGTTGCAGTCATGATCGAATGATTTCATGGTATATGGGATTAGTATTAACCTTTGGTAGAGCTTTCCTGTAATATTAGTTTCTATTTGAGTATTTAAATTAAACCATATGAAACATTATATGGAAAGATATTTTATACTCCAACTTGTTGGTATAAATTTGGGAAATGAAACATGTAGGACCAAAATATTTATGAGGGAAAAATATAAAAGTTAAGTACTATTATTTCTTATATTATAGTATATTAAAGTTGGAAAAAGACTTATGCCAATAATCAGAGAATTTTTTTGGAATTCCAAGTGGTAGATCATGTTTTATTGAGAGTATATCCATTAAAGGTTTTCATAGGATTCGATAAGAAAGGGAAACCGATCCCTAGTTACATCATACCCTTTGAAATCATCGAAATTATTTGATATATTTCTTAACATTTTCAATGCCACAAAAATCTCTCAAAAGTAAATGATGTATTCTATATATCATTATTAAGGAAGTATATTCCAAACCCAATGCATGTGCTCACCTATTATTAAATAGAATTGGAACTAGATATATCTTTCTAAAAATAATAAATCCATATTCTTGATTCTAGATATAAATTTCTCTGGAATAAAACAACTTAACTTGTAATAGTACTGTGAAGAAATCATAAAATGGAGAAAGCAACATGGGAATAAGAGGATGTTTTGAATAAGAACCACCATCATCTGTTTAAAAGGTATCTCTGAAACATTGAGGATTATATTTTTTTTGGAGGGAATAATGTAACAACATGAGATATTATGATTTATTTTATTTTAAATAAATTCAATCTCTTTGATAGCATGCGATGCCTGCAACACCAGGTTTAAGAGAAACACGATACTCTATTAAAATATTATTTAAATAGGACCATTATAACCTAGTTGTTATATTGATAGATATGAATAGTAGAAAATAAATTATGAAGATTTTATGGTTTAAACTTATATAAATTAAATTCAATGGTTAGTAATTGTTTATAAATAAAATAAGAATCATTTGAAAGAAAACAAAATGTTTTCTGAAAATATTTATTTTTCTAAATGGTGGTTTAGTCTCCCTTTGTGCACATAATTCAAAAATAATTTTTAACACCCTTAGAAATTTTATTTGATAAAATGTAATTAATTTTTGAAATTATAATAAAAATATTAACTAAGGGTGAATTATTTGGGTTTTTTCGGAAAATAATAATTTTTTGATGAATAATGAAAATGCAGATTTTTATTAAAGACTCTAATTTTATTAAAATTATTTTAAAAGTTAAATTTTAATTTTAATTTGTTTTAAAGTAGTTTTAGCTCAATTATATTATAATAAAAAACAATTTAGGTCAGTGTAATTAGTTTCTTTTTGAATTTTGATATTAAAAACCTCTTATAAGAAGTTTCTATTTGGAAACCCCCTTTTTTCTTCTCATTTAAGGGTATTCTTTTTAGTTGGATTATTCCACTTATGTGAATTGAATTTGGAAAATTGAAATCCATAAATTTAATTATAATAATTTTTACTATATAATAGGTTTAATTCATTCTTTTTCTATTATCAATTGTAAAAGTAGTAAAAACTTATTACTTCAGTTAAGAAAAAAATTGATTTTTTTGTAATTAAACAAAAAGGTTAAGTGTTAACATGACATGAAAAATTATCCAACACAAATTTTATATAAATATATAGAACTTATAACTTCCATGGATATATAATGATCCATTTTGAGTATTGTTTCATTAAAAAAATGTGTGTATCACTATATATTTTAAACAATTCTATATGTGTCCTCTCCCCTTTTTAAAAAAGGCAACCCATATCCTCACATATGAACACTAACAAAACCATTTGTTTTAGAAAATACCTACCCAAATTACTTATTTAGTCTCCTAAAAAGATTTTAGATCCCTTTTTTAATAATTCCATCCTAGGAAGGATATTAGTGAAAACCTAAAGAGATCATCTGATGAAGAGGTAGCATTCTTAAACCGTCGTTTTTTATTTCTTATTACACCTAATTAATATCTTATTGAATAAGGATAGTATAATTAAACAAAAATATCCTGTATACTTATATTTTATTATGTTAATGGAATAATCTATATACATATCTTCTTCTATAAAATATGAAACCAAATCGTCAATCTTGTGTACAGTATACTACTGCCTTGCGAACCGATGCCACTTATTTTTCATCAACACCTCTCACAATTTGATATAATTATGAATATAAATTTTATATATAATATTTATATTATAATAATAAATTTTAATTATAATATCACATATAATTTCTTAAATTCCATTTCATTAAAAATAACATAATGTCACTCGTGTGTATGATAGACTATTCCATCAAGAAGTGATGTGATTCGTTTTTCACTTACACTTTACATGGAAGGTAATATGGATTAATATAATTCATATATGTGATATATAATATGATAAAATTTATAGAAAATTAATATATCAAGATATCTACTACCATTTCACTTGTTAAAGGAATGATATCATCGCTCGTGCATACATATGACCTACCATCCCCATTAATCTTTGTGACTCATTTGCAATGATTAACATTGAAGAGTGGTTGTAATAAAATATATAATGAGTAAATATGATATTTATAACATTATTATCATTATATATATTATATATTTATATCTTATGTACAAGAATAATAATTTTCATGACACAACATGCATGATGAAATACTGAAATTAATACCCAAAGCAATGAAAACAATAAAATAATTTTTAAAAATGTGATGTTAAATGTTATGAGATAATAATATATGATTTTATAAAAATGGTTATGGTCATAGTATAAAATAATAACATTATTCAAATAATTATATAGATGTTTAAATCATGTTCAACTAAAGGAAATCGTTAGGGGAGATATTTCCTCTCAATTTCCATTTCATTGAGACATATTTGTTAATTTCCAAATATTCACTATTTTGAGGTGTATATACCACCAATTTGATGTATTTAACATGAATAAATATTTATTATTGATTATTAATGATTTTATTCATATTTATTCTTCAAGGGGTTATAATTTAAATGTCACCAAAGAGGTAAAAATTATTGTACAATCTTAATTTTTTTTGTAATTGTTTACTTTATATTAAAACAATCAATTTATTACGATGTTTTTTCATTGGGAATTGAATTTAGCCTATATATATATATTTATGATTGATATGATTATTTCCTAAACTATATACCAATTTTATATTCAATTTTTACAATGAAATTCATTTGATTAACTGGGGAAATATTGATAAATCTATATCCTTTAATGAATACAAGTATTTGATAATTTGGAATACATTTTATGAATTAAATTGATTTTTTGATATATGATAAATTATTTGGAAGTGATATTATGGGATCGATGCATTGATATGCCTCATGATACAGATGATTTGAAAAAATTAGTAGGGTTTTGTCCACTATTTTAAACTGTCTTGTGAATGGTATTGACAACTGAGGTATTATGATGCCTGAGATCATGATATCTAGTAATTTAGAATCTCCATCATTGATAATTCATTTATTATCATATACCAAAATATTTTATCATTGATATTATCTTTGTATGCATTTCATTCTCATTTTATTGATTAAATGGAATGAGTGTTTAGTTAGTTACCATTCCATATTGATTATGCCTTATTTAATTCTCAAGTTATTGATTAAATGGAATGTGTTTTCAGTTATTCACCTCACTATATTGAATATGTTTTATTTACTCAAGATAGCTTCCAAATTATGAAACCCTTTCTAATCATTTAAGATCATCCTTATTTTGTTTCCTTTCCCAGAATAAAAATAAGAAATATTTGAATGATTTTCAAGGAAGAATATCATTTTCATTTATTATGTATTATGTTTTTCAAATCCCAATGTATAATAGGTGTGATATATTTTTCTGGTTTTTCATGACTACAAAACCATTTGGTCCATCGGGATGAAATTACTTGTATCAAGAATCAATGTAATAATGGAGACATGGGATCTTGGTTACTGGAGTCAGGGTCGTTAGATTTTAAACTTTTTTTGGTATTTCTCCTAGGTTAAACCCTTTAAACCTTTTTTTTACCTAGGTAACTATTTTTAAAAAAGTTATTCAACATTATTTATTGAAAATATATTTTTCATTAATACATAATTTGGATATAATGATTCAAAATTTGAAATCTATTTTATTTCATAACTTTTATAGTTGTGATAAAAATTAATTTAAAAATAATATATGTATAATGTATGAAAACCATTTTATTCATAAATATAACTTATGTTCTAAAAAGTCAAATATGGGTTTGTAAATAAAAAAAAATAGTAAATGTAAATTATAAAATATAAAATTTTTCTTAGAAAAAGGTTTCCTGAATTTCTAATTCATACCTAATACTAATAATTTCATAAAATACATATTTTTTGTAAAAATAGTATTCTACATTATCCACATGAAAATCAACATTTTTAGGTAAATATCAAAAATTATTATTAAGATAATATTTCCATGACAAATCAAAAGATAAAATTATTTTTTTTTCAAATAAAATTTATGAAATTTGTAAATTAGATTTAAAAAAAATAAAATATATAAAGAATTATTTTACTAAAAAGTAACCACTTTAAACATCGTGAATTTTTATTCTTATTTCATACTGATTTATAAATATTTGAATATTTTTATATTTTTTTATAAATATAAATATTACCTATTTAATATAAAATTTTGTCTATGAAAGATTTAATTTATTAAAATACACTACCCATTTTTTAAATGATTCTTTTAAATACATCATTTTTTAAATATTATACAAATAAAATAATAATATATAATTATTTTTATTAATTATTACCATTTTATCTACTAATGATTTAGTTATTCATGTAATTTTAATATATCTTGGTTCATGTCAGGTGTTGTGTTAGTTAGGTGTTGTGTGTGACATAATATATTGAAGATAATATTAATTTAAATGGTGATAAATCTAGAGTCATTATATGCTACCCCTTAAATGAATTACATCCACAAAATTTTAATTATTACTCACTGCTGATAGTAGTTAAATGTTATCTTAATATATCCATTTTTGGATGTAACTAATATTATAATATCTCTATTACCCTTTTACACTACTAGAAATGAACCCTTTACCAACGGTTACAAACTGTTGGTAAAGGTTAGATAGCCTTTGGTATAATATATACAAATAGTTATCCAAACCTTAGGGAAGTAAGCCGTAGTAAAAAACATATGCCAACGGTTTATGGAAAACCATTGGTATATGTTAGGAAATCTACATTATACCAACGGTTATGTCAAACCGTGGGTATAAGTTTTAACAAATGGTTCGAAACCATTGTAAACATACTATTCCAACAGTTTCAAACCATTGGAATATAGTTTTTTAAAGCTTTTTACCAATGGTTTACACAAACCCTTGGTATATATAAACATTTCACCTATATCCCAACGGTTTGTAAACCATTGGGAAAGTGTTTTTACCAATTTTTCTCTTAGAACCGTTGGTATAAAACACATTCACAACCGTATGCCTACGGTTGTCAACCGTTGGCATAGGGTTTGCTGTGCAATTCAGATAGTAGCCTACTGCTCTGTGATTTCTATTAGCAGGCTGACCTTTCTACATTTTCAGCTTCCCCAACTCCAATTAACTACAATAAACAACTATAAAACAGACATATACACAATTAATTCATATAGTTTTAACACATAATGCACCATGTAACTATACACATATAAAATTAAAACATAATTCATAAGGTCATTATAAACATACATAAATGATTTAGAATTCAATTTAAAATTAAGATGAAAATTACATGTGCAATCCGGAATTCAATTCATAATTGAATACTGAATTGAATACATACATAATTTAATTATCAATTATAAATATAATACATAAAAAAATGAATACATAATTATATGTGTTATAAATAATTAAGAATACATAAAAAATTGCATTTTGTATAACACATATATGATTGAATTATGAAATTAAAAGATAATAACCCCAAAATAAGGAAATGGATAAATGCCTTCAACCAAAGACAAATATAATGTCCCATGGTTTGGGGCGGGTGTCTTTGAACATAGTGACGATGATAATGGGTGTGTATCAATGAGTTTGTCTGACTTAGGGAATGTAGTTGTCCTTAGAATATTAAATGTCTTGTGTTTTAGAATAGGGGTAGGAGTTCCTCACATGAGAAGTGGATTGTGTGAGGCTGGACCATGGATCCTTGTGCTAAAGTATCAACACAATCCAAATATGTTTGGTCAGTTTTCCATATTCCATTTGTTTTTACTTAAAATTATGTCCATTTTAAAAAAAATAGAGACACTTAGAGTGATACCGGCCACACCATGTCTCATATTGAGGCAGGGTTGACTCGTACACATCACATATGACCCATGGATCGTTTTCCTAAAGTATCAACACAATCTGAATGCGTTTGGTCAGTTTTCCGTATGCCAATTGTTGTTTTCACTTAAAATTTTGTCCATTTAGAATAAAAGTGAGACACTTTGAGTGGTACCGGCCAAACCATGCCTCATATTGAGGCGGGTTTGACTCATACACGTCAAAAATGACCAATGGATCGTTGTGCTAAAGTATCAACACAGTATGAATAGGTTTGGTCGGTTTTTCGTATGCCAGTTATTTGCACTTAAAATGATGTCCATTTTAAACAAAAGAGAGACACTTAGAGTGTTATCGGACACACCATGCCTCATCTTGAGCCGGGGTTGACTTGTACACATCAAAAATGGCTCATGGATCGTTTTCATGAAGTATCAATAAAATCTGAAAGTGTTTGCTTGGTTTTCCATATGCAAGTTGTTGTTTTCACTTAAAATCCTGTTCATTTCAAATAAAAGTGAGACAATTTGAGTGGTACCGGCCACACTATGCCTTATATTGAGGTGGGGTTGACTCATTCACATAGAAAATTACCCATGGATTGTTTTCCTAAAGTATTAATAGAATCCGAATGCGTTTGGTCAGTTTTCTATTTTTCAGTTGATGTTTCACTTAAAATGTTTCCATTTCAAATAAAAGTGAGACACTTTGAGTGTTACTAGCCACACCATGCCTCAGATTGAGGTGAGGTTGACTCATACACTTCACAAATGACCCCTGGATCCTTGTACTAAAGTATCAACACAATCCATATACGTTTGGTTAGTTTTCCGTATGCCAATTGTTTTTACTTAAAATGATGTCCATTAAAAAAAAAGAATGACACTTAGAGTGATCTCGGCCACACCGTGCCTCATATTGCGGTGGGGTTGACTTATACACATCACATATGACCTGATTATCATTTTTAAAAAGTAGAAACACAATATGAATGCGTTTGGTCAGTTTTACGTATTCCAGTTGTTGTTTTCACTTAAAACGTTGTCCATTTCAAATAAAGGTGACACACTTTGAGTGGTACCGGCCACAAAGTGCCTCAGATTGAGGTGGTATTGACTCGTACAAGTCAAAAATGACCCATGTATCATTGTGCTAATGTATTAACACAATCCAAATACATTTGGTCAGTTTTCTGTATGTCAGTTGTTTTTACTTAAAATGATATCAATTTTAAACAAAAGACAGACACTTCGAGTGATATCGGCCTCACTATGCCTCATATTGAGGAGGGGTTGACTCATACATGTCAAAAATGACCCATGGATTCTTGTTCTAATGTATCAACACAATATGAATACTTTTTGTCAGTTTTCTGAATGCTAGTTGTTTTCACTTAAAAGAGTGTCCATTTTAAACAAAAGAATGACACTTCGAGTGATACCAGACACACCATGCCTCAGATTGAGGTGAGGTTGATTTTATACATCAAAAATGACCCATGGATTGTTGTCCTAAAGTATCAACAGAATCCTAATGTGTCTGGTCAATTTTCCGTATGCCAGTTGTTGTTTTCACTTAAAATGTTGTCCATTTCAAATAAAAGTGAGACACTTTTGAGTGGTACCGGCAACACCGTGCCTCAGATTGAGGCATGGTTAACTCATAGACATAAAAAATGAACCATGGATCCTTGTTCTAAAGTATCAACACAATAAAAATATGTTTGGTAAGTTTTCCATATTACAGTTGTTTTTACTTAAAAGGTTGTCCATTTAAAAAAAGAAAGACACTTCGAGTGATACCGATCACACCATGCCTCGAATTGAGGAGGGGTTGACTCACACACATCATATATGACCCATGGATAATTTTCCTAATGTATCAACACAATCCAAATGAGTTCAGTTGGTTTTATGTGTTCTAGTTTTTTTTACTTAAAATTTTGTCTATTTCAAATAAAGGTGAGACACTTTGAGTGGTACCGGCCACACCGTGCCTCAGATTGAGGCATGGTTGACTTGTGCATGTCACAAATAACCCATGGATCATTTTGCTAAATTATGAACAAAATCAGAATATGTTTGGTGGGTTTTCCATATGTTTGTTGTTTTTACTTAAAACAGTGTCCATTTTAAACAAAAGAGAGACACTTTGAGTGATACCGGCCACACCATGCCTTAGATTGAGTCGGGGTTGACCCGTACATGTCAAAAATTACCCATGATTCATTATACTAATGTATAAATACAATCGAAAAGAGTTTGGTCGGTTTTCCATATGCAAGTTGTTGTTTTCACTTAAAATCCTTTCCATTTCAAATAAAAGTGAGACAATTTGAGTGGTACCGACCGCACCATGCCGCGAATTGAGGTGGAGTTGACTCGTACACATCATAAATGACCCATAGATCGTTGTCCTAAAGTACCAATAGAATCCGAATTCATTTGGTTAGTTTTCCATATTTCAGTTGTTGTTTTTACTTAAAATGTTGTCCATTTCAAATAAAAGTGAGACACTTTGAGTGGCACTGGTCACACTGTGCCTCATATTGAGGTGGGGTTGACTCGTACATGTCACAAATGACCCATAGATCCTTGTACTAAAGTATCAACACAATCTAAAGCTCCCAAGAGCTCTTAAGGGCTGTTCTCCTTTGATCCTTGGGTGTTTTGAGTGTCGTCAATTTCAGATTGAAGATCCAGGTGAGTCTAATACCCTCCCTACTTACTCTTTTCGATTAGGGGTTTCACTCTTCTCTCATATTATTCCAAAGATCTCAAACCCTCTTTTCCACGAAGGAGAATGGGGGGGGGGGGGGGGCTATCCAAGGTCCATGAAGGATGGGGGGCTGTCCAGGGAGTTCCCAAACACAAAAAACTCTATTAACATCCTCAAGATATACCTACATTAAAAATAGACACATAAAAACAAACTTTCATAAAAAAGAGACACATAAAAACAACATATCCTACATAATACACTGCATACACCTGTATAAAAAACACACATAAAAAGAGAACAAAAAACAGACACATTACATAACACACTGCATAACACACTGCATAACACACTGCATAATACACTACATACACCTCACTGCATACACAAGAATAAAAAACAACACAAAAAACATATAAAAAACATATTTCAAACACCACAAAAAACACCTTCAATAGCACCAAAAAAACACATATGCCCAAAGAGAGGGGAGGGGAGCTATCCGGGGTCTAGGGAGGAGGGTGGGGGGCTGTTCAGGGTCCAGGGAGGAGGGTGGGGTGGGTGTCCATGGTCCAAGAAGGAGGAGGGCTGTCTGGGGTCCAGGGAGGAGGGTGGGGGGCTGTCCGGGGGATGTATAGGGTCCAGGGAGGATGGTGGGGGGGGGGGTGCTGTTTGGGGGGCTGTCTGGGGTCCAGGAAGGAGGATGGGGAGCCTGTCCAGTGGGCTGTTTGAGGGGCTGTCCGGGGTCTAGGGAGGAGGGTGGGGGGGGGGGGCGTTGTCCGAGGGGCTGTCCGGTGTCTAGGAAGGAGAGTGGGGAGGCTGTCCGTGGGGCTGTCCGGGGTCCAAGGAGGAGGGTGGGTGGGGGGGGGGGGTTCTGTCTGGGTGTTTGTGTGTGTGGATGTCCGGGGGCTGTCCGAGGGGCTGTTCGGGGTCTAGGGGGAGGGTGTGGGGGCAGTCCCAGGTTCATGGAATGGTATTTACATATTTTTAAGAAAAATCTTTCAAGGTTAAAAAAATAATTCCATTATATCAACTTCTAATCAGACCACCAATTTTCTAAATTCCACTAAAAAATTACAATTTTATTAAAATAGGGGGATTTCACAACATCCATGATTTTTAAAAATAAAACATTCATAATATATAAATAATCATTTAAATAATTTAGAATCTCATTTCCTATCAATCATTAAATTTAAGGTTTCATTTATGGAGAAAAATATTATGGAACCACCGATATTTCATCAATGTTCAAATAAAAATCCACAACTAGAAAACCCACAACAGAAGGTGGGGGGGGGACAGTCCAGGGGGTGGGCGGTCTATCCACGGGGGTGGAAGGGCTGTCCAGGGGGTACGGGTTGTCCATGGGGTGTCCAGGGGGTGGGGGGGCTGTCTAGGGGAGGGGTGAATCAGTCACAAAAAATCATCAAGTTATGTTTTATTATTTATAGATAAAAAAATAAAGATAATGCAACCTACCTAATCATGCATATATTTAGACACAACAAATCAATAAACATCAAAGGTGAGTAATATCAGTCAAAAATGTAACGGATAAATCTATCCCTCATCACCATCACTATCATCACCATCATCATCACCCTCAACCTCATCCTCATCATCGTCCCCATCATCATCCCCACCCACCTGCTCACCCTCGTACTCAGCCTAAGCCTCCTTATTACCCTCCTCCTCCGCCTCGGCCTCCTCCGCCTCGGCCTCCTCCCCGCCCTCCTCCTCCGCCTCGGCCTCTTCCTCGCCATCATCTCGACCACCACTAGAAATGACACCTAGTGAACCATATATAGAACACATCAATGACATATATTCATCACAAGCAGTGCTGGCCTCTGGTGTAAGTGTTGGATATAAAACTTCCATCAGTTTCATAAATGCAGTGTTTGCCCTAGAAGACTGTTCTACCATCTCTATGGCCCTTTTTTCAGCCTATTCTGCCTATCCCTTAACCTACTGCAACTCGGTGGCACTACAACTCATACCTGAGGAGGGCCAATACCTTTTCAGAACTATACTCTTCCCAGGTCGGCAGTGTACTCAACAAGGGTGCTCATCTCCCAACACCTGATGTAAGTGATCATTTAGTCGAAAATTGTCACGTTTCTAGGAATAAAGGGCCTCTGAAGTAACCTGTTACAAATATAAATAGATTATTAAGTTAAAAAATAGAGATTAAAATTTTAAATCTACAATGTAAAACTTACATTCTGCTGCTGAGTCGGTTCATTAACACACTTCCATCTTTCTTCTTTATACTCGAGAAAAACAGTTTTTCTCGAGGCACACATCCTTCTGTATTGAATTTAAGCCTCTACAATGACATTGAATGTAGGAAAACATAATTAAAAATAGGATATAAATTTTTTTTAATTGCATAACAAAAATTATATAACAACTTTAGTAATCAAATAAATTATGTAGGAAGCAATAGAAAGTGCAAGTCGTAAAGAAAGATTATAAACTGTCATACCTACTGTCTCTAATGATCTGGAATTGTAGTAAGTCCCAATGTGTGGACATATTTCTTACCATAAATGTTTTTTTATTTCTTCCAGATGCATCCTAAATAAAATTAAATAATTAGTATTAAGGAAAAACATGAAAATTTTCATTTAAATACCTATAATTTGACTAATACCAAAAATTGGATAGTCGTTCAATGAGTAGTCATCTGTCTGTACTATTATAATGGACAATCATCCATGACAGGGACCACCTCTAACTCAATGCCCACTCTAGAATGCCAACCAATGTACAACTCATGCTTATAATCTCTCCAAAGCTCACCTAAATCCTTTAGACGTGCTGGCCGTGCACCATCACCATCGGGGAACTTAAACTGCATATGACACCAAAATATTAATTCATATAAATAAAAAAATAAACATATTTCATTAAATACAATAGATTTTTTTACCTATATCTCTACCCAGGCTTTATCCTTGATTTCATTTGCCGTTTGTCTTCATGAGAGTAGGCTGACAGGAATGATATCAGAGTATTTGGAAAGTGTCGCCAAAAGACTCCGACATTTCTTCCTTGACTTTTCAATCATCTGACTATCTTCATTGTAGTCAACCATCACTACTAAAAAAGTCACTTTTTCAGTGCTAAAAAAACCCCTTTATTATCGCTTTTATGAGCTCTATAAAGCGTGGCACTAATAATGGGGGGTCCCTTTTATGAGTGCTCAAAAAGTGCTGATAAAGGGTACTTTTATCAGCGCTAAAAATAGCATGGATAAAAGACCCCTTTATCAGCATTTTTTTAGTGCTGATAAAAGTGGTCGTTTATCAGTGCTATTTTTTAGTGATGATAAAAGTGGTATTTTATCAGCACTATAAAAATAGCCCTGATAAATGTCAAAAAAATTGAAAAAAATTTAAAAAAATATAAAATTCATGGGCGGTTCACACGCTGCACCCCGCTTTGCTGTGCTTGCACCCCCCTCAACCCGCATGCTGCACCCTGCTTCGCTGTGCCCGCACGACCCTGCTGCCACAGGAATTCGAACACAGGACCTCCCCCCTTGCGCGCTGCAACTTTACCAATTACCCATTTTGTTTTGTTCTCCCTTTAATGATATATCAAGTTATATATATATATATATAGTTATATTTATTCGTATATTAATACAGATCCATATTAATATAAATTTATTTAGTTATATTAATATATATATATATATTCGTATATTAATATATATATACATAGATATAGTTATAATTTTTATCCTTATTTTTATTCGTATATTAATATATATATATATATAGATATAGTTATAATTTTTTATCCGTATGTTTATTTGTATATTAATATATATTTATAAGATTAATTTCAAATACATTTATAGAATATGTGTTTTTACATGTGTTTATAAATAAGTAAATAAATACATACATATATACAACACACACACACACAGATATATATATATATATATATATATATATATATATATATATAGTTATGAATGAATACATAGAAATATGGATGTGAAAAGTCATAGAGAATGTTAAAACAACTATAAAATATAATCTAGAAGTCTATTTTAACTCCAAAACTAGTCAAATCGACAAACATGAAACGATCTTCGATATGATATGTGTTACAAGCAAAACAGACATCTGGATTAGAAGTTAGATGTGTTTGAATGTTAAAACGACCATAACTTCTAATCCAGGTGTCCGTTTCAGCTCCACAATCCATCAAATCGAAGATAATCAAATGATCTTCGATATGATATATTGTACACATTTATCAGACATCGGTATCAGAATTTATATCTTTTTGAATGGTAAACAATTGGGGTACCCCAACTAAAAACTCAGTTTTGGAGGTCTTCTAGACCTCTTTTGGCCTCGAAAAAACCTTGGACGGGTTCCAACAGTCCACATGACTATAGAGATCATTGCAGTATTCGATTTGATATACTGTAGAGCTCAAACAGAGTCCCAAATCAAAAGTTATGGCCGTTTAAAGTTTGAGTTGTGTTTTCAACATATTTTTGATCTTTTATTTAATTTTTTTATTTTTTATACTCAAAGTGTTATTACATGACTATTGGTGGATAAAAATTACATAATTATTAATTAAACATATTTTTTAAATTATTTTATAAGCCTCTTTTACTAAATATCATATACATTCATATTTGATTTCAATTCATCATTTCTAAAACATATTTAAAAAATAAATATAATATTTATATCAATATAAATAGATTTATAGCTTTATATATTAATAAATGTTTTTAATTTTTTTTTGAATTTTACCCTTTATGATCACTTTTTATGAAAGTGCTAATAAATGGGGGTCTTTATCATCGCTTTTACAGAATCGCTGATGGGGGGGGGGGGGGGGGGGGTCTTTATCAGTGCTTATATAAAATCGCTGATAAAGACCCCCACTTTATCAGTGATTTTTTACTAGCGCTGATAAAGGGGGGGGGGGGGGTCTTTTTCAGTGCTTTTGTTAGCGCTGATAAAGAACCCCTTTATCAGTGCTTTTAAAAAGCGCTGATAAATGTGTAGTGCTTCCCTTGCCCCGTTTTGTAGTAGTGCATCAACTGCATGCGGTGGTTCCACACCACACGCATTTGTGTATGACCCCCCTTGCCTCCTATCAGTAGATGTATCTGTTATGGAAGAAAAATAAATATTTTATCAATACATGATATAATGAAAATAAATAATGGTGTAACAGTTTGTTTGGATTGTATAAGTATACCTACGGTAGTCTGATCAATGGGCACCACTAGATCCATATAAATTGAAGGAACACCCTATACAGATGGAGTGGGTCCTAATGTATGCTCCATAGGGACAAACTCTAGCGGATCAAGAGTCGAAGAGGATGGAATATAAAGCCCAGAGAGAAAGAAGTAGAAGTAAAAGAAGATGATAGGGATGGCTGGCCATATGTTGGATGGGGAGTGGGAATCATCATCAGATATGGTACAAACGGGTGAGGAGGCTCAGATGTAAAGGGTGGTGAAAACATGGGAGGCATAAATATCCTGTGTGTACCTAATGACACACCGTGATCAGAATGTGGGATGAATGGTATGACTGTGGGGGGGGGGGGGGGTAGGGTCTAATCGGGTATGCCGACCATATCGTCTACCACCCCCCTCGTACGAACACCTTGAGTACTGGGACTACTACTAGGCTACTCATCAAATAACTGTCGCCTAATATATGGATCCTAAAAGAATGTTTAACAAAATCAATCACATGAAATTATATATTATTTAAATAAATATATTTGAAATAAAATACTCACTACAGGCACTAGTGGTGGAATGCCCAGCTCAGTCATGTGACGATTGTTATACATAATATGTTTTCGTCGCCTCTCTTCAATTGGTTTCATTTCCTGCATTTGAAAACAAATATGGAAGTAAATATAAAAGGATAACTATTGTGTAACCCAAAAAACAAAATAAATGAGAGGGAATAGGGGGATTCATGGATAATTTAACTAACCATTGTTTTAGGTGAGCTTGAACAAATATATAATGAAGTCAATAAATTGTACAAGATTTAATAAAGAAATTTAATTTTTAGTAAGATGATTATTTAATAAGTGTCATCAGTCTATTAAAATCATGGAACATTGATTCTACTAGATTCGAAAGTGGTAAAGTAGTTCTCAAAATTAAGGAAAAATTTAATTTCTTTAGCTCAGGTAGATGATGCAAGTTTCAATACATGTTTTGCAAAAGAATACAAACCGCCATGTTCATTACCTGGTAAAATGTTAAAGAGAGGTCTTAAAGTCTTAAATATTTTATACAAATCATAGTTGAAGCATTGAAATGTTCACCAAGTTAGAAATTTTGGTTTCTTAGGTTTAAATACAGTTCAATTCCAAATTAGAAAATGAAATTCAAATAAAAATTCCAACCAATAAACATTGAAAATTCACATAAGGGTCAAGTCAGATACAACATATTTGTAATTAATGTTAAATCAATTTGAATAATACCAACCTTAACAACCCAACTCAAGGTAAACCAAAAGAATTGAGAACATGGATGGATGATTCTATATATTTTCCACCACAATTTCAGGTTCACAATCAACTCTGAAAATTTATCTATTAGAGTCATAAAAAGAAATAAATGGATTGGTTCCAATGGAAGTAGGGAATGTGTTAATTCCATCATCACCATAATAAAAAATATGTCTTGGAATTACGTTGCGTATGACACCAAATTCAGGTCGAAGTTGGTCTTTGAGATAAAAATGTTGTTTAGCCATTGATGCCAAAACATATGGTTCTTCAGTAGCAAGAGTGCAAGTCATATTAATTAATCAAAATCCACAGTCATCAATAAATGTGCCCCGTATCTTCATCAAATCAAACTGATAGCATTTCATCATCACAATTCATCCATGAGAGTAATAATCCATTATTATTATTTTTTCAACGACTCCATAATAACCCAAATTTTCAAATCGCATTCTACTATCTAATGCACTAACATAACAATTTGTTGTGGTAGTAACCATAACACCATCATGTTGTGTTCTCATGTTCTTTTCTCGTTCAGGGATAATAAATTTGTACCCATTGATAACAATTGATTTACAGTCATGAACCACGGTATTAGGACCAAAAGGAAAAGCTCTTATTTCTTCAGAGACAAAGTTAGTAGGAAAACTCAATACCTACAGTATAAATGAATATATAACTTAATTAAATATTGATTTAATTATTTTAAACATTAATATTTTTACCTTCAATTTTAACCAAGCAGAAAACTCTTTTCTATGAAAAGTCTCCCTCCTTCTCAAAGATAAAGAATGATTTTTTCTATTTATCATTGTTTTATGTTCCCTGTAGATAAAAAATATGAATTGTTTAATATATATATATGTAAGATATACATATTAAATTTATTTACCTGATGTAGTCATGGAACAAATCACAGTTGAACAAAACTATGCGATGTGCCATCTCCTTCTCTTTAAGGATTAATATATTTAATGTATATGATCCAGGAATTCCTCCTGTTTAAGGAAGTGATGGAAAAATGGGTTCAATTTTCTCATAATGTTCTTCCTCATTTCTCATGGGTCTGTTTATTCTTGTAGTAATATCAGAAAAATAAATTAAGCAGAAATCCATACATTCTTGAGCCAAGTAACCGTTCACGATAGAACCTTCAGGATGATTCCTAGTTTGGACATAAGACTTTAATGTGTAAATATTTCTTTCAGTTGGATACATCAAACAAAATAACTGGTCCTCAGAAAAGTATTTCAGTGGGAATATGGAAAGTCAGATGCATCATGCATGTGAAAAATGATGGAGGAAATATTTTCCTCAACTCACAAAAAATTAATGGGGCATTTGTCAACATTTTTTGCAAGAAAGACTCAGAAAACTTCTTAGCACAAAGATATCTAAACAAATGGCACAACCAAATAATAGTCACCCTTACATTATTGGAAAAAGATGACAGATTGCTATCTTAATCAACTCATGTAGAAGAACGTGATAATCACGAGTCTTCAAATATTTTAGCTTCAACTCTTTTCTGCTGACACATTTAGATATGTTGCTTGAATAACCATAAGAAACTATACTAGTCTCTAATACTTCCAGAAATTATTTTTTTGTAGGTGTTATCACATAATAAGCACATGGAAGTTGCCATTTATTTTAACTAATACGCACAGGATGCAATTCTGGTCTAATTCCCCAATCCACCAAGTCACGCCGAGGCTGTAAATCATATTTTTCTTTCTTTCCCTTAACATTTAGAAGTATAGGAAACAAAATTTCACATATATTCTTCTCAATGTGAATTATGTCTAAGAAATGACGTAAAAAATTAGTTGACCAATAAAGAAAATAAAAAAAGATACTCCTCTTCCTCTAATTTTAACAGGTTTCAGTGGAAACATTCTTTCTCCTTCCAAATTTCATTTGACCATTCCCGAATGAAAAACTGCAATCTTTCAATTCATTAAGCACATCAGTTTCAGTCATATGCTGAGGTGGATCATCGGTCTCTATAGTATTATCAAATCTTCGACGATTATTTATATATGGATGGTCCATTGGCAAGAATCGTCGATGTCCCAGAAAACTGAAACTACAATGATGTTTTAGTATTATGGAATGTGTATTCATCATACAAATAGAACATGACAGTTTCCCTTCGTGATCCGTCTATACATAATTTCATAATCCAAAAAATCATTGATCGTCCACATAAGCGTATCACAAATATGAAATATGTCATTTAAATATATATCGTATGTGCACTCACCCACATCCTAAAGAAGTTTCAACACTTTTATTAAAGGTTGCATGTGTACGTCAATATCAATGCCAGGATCATAAGGGTCAGATATGAGTATACTCATGAAAGTGAAAGGTTTTTTCATACACAACCATGGGGAAAGATTGTAAATGTGTATAAAAACTGGCCATGTTCTATACAAAGTAATCATTTGCCCAAACTGATTAAAACTGTCGAATGAAAGACCCAGACTCACATTACGCACATCATCTGCAAAATCAGGATATTGAGCATCAAATCTCTACCATGAAAATCCATCTGTAGGGTGAACCAACTCATCATTAGTCTTCTTTCTCTTGGTATCATGCAATCTCATTTTTATTGATATTTCATCAGAAATAAAAAGATTCCGGAGTCTGGGGATCAATGGAAAGTGCAACATTACTTTCTATGGCATGCAGGATGGTGTTCCATCAGATTTTGACTTCCAGCGGAATGTGCCACATTTTATACAATCATTTCATTCAATGGTTTTCTCCCAGAATAAAATGTAATCTTTCAGGAAAACATAAATTTTGTTTCTTGAAAATCCAAGTTCAACAACTAAATTCCATGCCATATAGTGGTTTGAGAGAAAATATATATCATATGGAAGTAAATACTTCAATAAGGTATGAATGTAATCGATTTCTATATTAGAAATCCCATACATAGTTTTCCCATGAAACAATTGCTTTAAAAATTATAGCCTTTTCAATTTATCGCATTATTGATATACTGGAGTCATGGAAGCATCATTCAATTTTTTTACCCTGACAATATCATCATTTTCATAAGATGCATCATCTTTCCTAATATCGAAGTCTTCTTGAGTCAAAATTATTTCTTTTTCATGATTATGAATAAATGGAAACCGGTCATCTAAAAAATTCTCTAGTACAGTGCTTTCTTTTCGATCATCAGAAATTTGAGATTTCATTTTCTACCCATTGTGATACAACACATAGTAGTTTTCTTGAAAACCGTATTTGGTTATGTGGTAGATGACTTATTAATGGGTCAAAAAAGGTCTACCAACACAATTGGAACATGGCCGGTGTATGCGACCACTATCTGAAGCATTGTGAAATTCAAAAACTTAAACGATCTTGAAATTGTTTTGAAAATCACTTGAGATCTGATCAGTTCCATACATCTAACTTATATCCATTCTGTAAAAATAATTTTTATAAGTAATTTAGTCATAATCAATTAAATAAGATTGAAGTTTAATCAAAAATATATTTAAGTAAATGATAAAGGAAAGAGTTTCTAGTTGATGTATTGAACTATTAAAACAATTTAAAGATTTACTAATTCAATTATTTATGACTAAATTTGAGGTGGGATGTGTTTTTTAATTTTTTGATTTATCATATACAAAAAGACACCATAGATCAGATAGAACATTGTTCAAGATATTACATATTGAAGGCATTTTATGAAAGATGCAGAATGTGTAAAGAGAGTTTTTTAAATAAGCCATTGATGCTAAAAAATGGAAATATTGTGAAAAGTTACTACATTTCATAACACCAAAACTAAATTACATAGAAAGTACCATATCACCCCACTAAAAAAACGGAAAACCTCCTACCCCACTACCCCAAATATCCATATTCCCTTCACATGGACCATCTTTATATCCATTACCCACCTCGAGAAAATACGACTAAACAAACCATTTACCTTCTTTGAGTGGGGATACATCTCACCAGTACCTCCATTAGTCGATATGATTCACTAACTATATAAAAGGAGTGGCTATGAAGACATCAAATCATGTTGATTCATATAATCATGAAAATTGAATTATAAAACAAAATAGAAAACAAATCAAACTACACTTATTGGGCATGTCATGCCACACACGTCACCACCTGGTTTAGGTCAAATCCAAATAGAAACAAAGAATAATAGATGAAAAACATTAAAACTAATATAATCCTTACAGATTTGGAGTGTAGAACTAAAAAATTTACTGACTTTAGATGGATTTATTGGGAGGAAGGAGTTCCCAACCTATGTGAAGAGAGAGGCCTCTAGTTTAGAATCCAAGAGGGACGTCCCCAAGGCTTCCTAAATCATAATAACTATGAATCCAAGGTAGATTTACTCAAGTTATTCTACACCAAATAAACATGAATTCAAGGGGGTTTCCAAATGGAATTAAAATCTATGTTTTTAACATGAATCCTTGGTTGGTTTCTTCATGGAATTTCAAATAATTAATCAAATAATAAGTACTCAAAAATTAAATTAAAATTTATTTATATTAATTTTTAATATGTCTCATATAAGAGGCACATTCCTTAGGTACCATTATATGTTATAGGCATTCCAAATCATTCACTCATGTTAAATAACCCATTCTTGGAACCCCTATGGTCATACCTTTCATTACCCAATTAGTTCCCCAAGTCAAGCGCACCCCATGGGTGGATAAATTTTAGGCTTCTACACTAATAGGTTGTTCATGGATCGTAGAGAGGATTAATTTCATAAGGTATAGACAAAAACAATTATTTTTAAATTTGAGATTAATAATAAATTATTTCAATGATAATACAAATCATAAAGAACACAAAATAGTGATACTTTTGAGGGATAGTTTATAAACCATCTTCTATATACTCACTGACATCTACCAATCAAGTATTAGTCATTGATTCAAAATCAAATAGTGTGAATAATAAAATTTTCAAAAATCCCTAGAAATAGGGAATAATGACGTGATCTTTCTAGATAGTTAAAAAATGGAGAAAGGTTGAGAATAGAAGGATATCCTTATAACTAGCTCATAGTTGGGATGAAGAACACTAGAAATGGATAAGATACCTCAAATCACCATGTTAGCTCAAAGACTTTGGAAGACCAGACACCAACCATGTCAATTAACTCAATGAGGGATTCTATGTCTCCAGTTGGGAAGAGGTTGAAGGAGTCTAACCTGGATGGAGGGGTTTCAGCTGATCAGATGGAAGATCTCAGGTTATGGTTCACCTGCGTTGGGGCTTTTGGAAATCGGAGGAAATCAGTGATTCTGGAAATCAAGGCTTCTGGAATCAGTTTTGCTATATTTGGGGGGAATTTTCCCAATGGTTTTTAGAAACCATTGGGAAAAGCATGGACTTTACCAATGGTTTGTACAAACTATTGGTAAAGGGATCAAATTTTATAGATATCCCAATTGTTTGAAGAAACCACTGGGAAATCCTTCACTAACTCTACCTTTACGAATGGTTTATTGAACACATTGGTAAATGACCCATATACCAATAGTTCTATTGAACCATTGGTATAAAAGCATTGGGAAAACCCAACTTCCTAGTAGTGTTAGTCTATACCGAGTTACTTATCTTCCCTCAAATAATTTTGATCATACGTATAATCATGTACCCCAAAATATGCATACCTTTATCATATATTTTGTACTACATAAATTTCCCTTAACCATTTGAATCTCTAAGTCATTAAAATAAAACAAAATCATATATTCCTTAAAAAAATATCTTTTATCTTCAACAACTAGTTCATAATTTCCCAAATTAGTCTATATATATCACGATTTAAAAAATGATATAAATTAAACAAAAATATATTGGATCAAATTTTTACTAAATCAATAATCAATTCCAAGGAAATATATTCTATATAATTCAATTTTATTAACAAATTGACCATTTATTACCTAAAAATCAAGAATATATTAAACCCAAGAGTTATACATACCTTAGTCATGTTTCCCCCAATATTTATCCCCCCAAAATATAGTCTTTCATAAATTTACTCTTTAAGGTTATAAATACCATTTAATATATGTTTCTATTCCTTTAATGTAATACTACTAAAGTACTATCCTTATATGTTTCAAATAATTCTCCTAAATTTTAGAATATACTTGAATATCATTGGTAAATATCACTCAATAATGAAAATTTATAATATTATCAATATTTAATTTCTATTATGATATAATCCTAACTACCTTAAATAATACTAGTAAAACCACATTTTTCATAATAAATGTCATTCACTAAGATTATCAACAATTTATTTATTCTCCCCTATTCAGTTATAAGATGTATTTGATTCAAGATACGTTCCTCTGTCAGCTTCATTTCTTTGATCAAATGACAACCAAATACTAGAAACCAAATATTATGTAAATAAAATCATATTAAAAGATCATATGAATATGAAAAATCAATATTAAGATGTATTATATGATGAAACTTTCATTTCAACCTTTGATACTTGTAGTTTAACCTATCCCTCTTTTAGTTTAATATTTGTTATTCATGGTAGTATTACTATTTGGTTCTCTAACTTACCATAAATATGTTCTCAAATAATTCACAATGGTTTATAAAGAGAAGTTGATAAAACAAATAATATCCCATGGGAGTGTCTAGGAAGGTGATCAGTCTTAAGACAACTCATCATGAACTAGACTGGAGACCGAGTCAATGCTCTACCAACCTATTTAGGGTGATTACCACTCGACACATCTATGACACAACCACATACACATTTCATTATATAGATAAGGATGCAATTTCTACGATAACCACACGATATCTAATTTACCAAAACATTTGGATGTTATACTAAAAATATAATTATACTCAGTGTTTTGAATATGTTTTCCAAATCCAAATCCAAAAAAACTAAACTAATTCTCAATAATAACTAAACCCTCATTTAATAAAACTATAGAGACCTAAGAAAAATATACAGATTTATTTCATTATTTTACATGAAAAATAATTCCATCTCACAAATTGTCACCCAAAATATATAACCAAAGGTTTCATGTCCTTTTGGTATATCTATATAAGCAACACTAGTGAAAATTTCTCCACAATCAAACTGCACTGGACTCCCTTCTAGACATCTCATATGTTATACTCATCTTCTTAACCTAGGGAAGGTAATCATAAGAGTGGTTTGAGGTAAAATTATCAATAAGGGAACACATACTGACATGTCCTAAAGGGTTATATCCTAAATATATGAAGAAATATGAGCACGGGAGAAACATATTATTAAAAGAGTGAAATACCCCAAATCCCACACTCCCTTATCCGATGCCAAAAACACATAATGCATAACACTAGATTTGAAACACATATAAGATTATAATATCTTTAAAAAATTTAAAATCCAAAGACCTTTATGTTTAAGGTTTTATAGAGTTAAGAAAATTTATAAACTAGTAAATCTCAATTATTCTAAAAAATGAACATTTTTACAACTATATTAGAATATAATTAATCCACAACGAGTTTTCAACATCACCCATAAATACTATATACAAGATACTATTATATGCTTATAATAATTAATAATTTATTTCATAATATAGGGAAATTGAATGAAAATAAGCAGTGAGCTTAGATGATGAGTAATGGAAAAATCAAAGTAAAACATAATGTTGAGACAACTTATATGTGTCAGGAGGCATAAAATGATGTCATAAAGAGAATGGAATAAAGACATGGTAAATGATAACATAATATAATAGAATAAGTGTGGCCATATTATAATATAATGGGTACATAATAATGTGGGAACAATATAAACACAACATCATAAGCATAAGTCAAAGATCCTTACATTGTTAACATAACATAGTTGTCTTGGAAAACATCCCATGAACCATAGTTGGTAAGGATCACTACACACAAACCATGATATATAATGTTATAGAAACATTAACCAATACATTGGAGGGTTATATAATTATGGGCCCACCCATCATAAAAATAAAATCATACATATGTGTTCTACTTGGTTTTAATCAACATATCATCAAAACCCACAGAAATAATATGGGTTTTATATTATTTTTAAGTGGTTCCTAAGAAATCATTCAAGATTTCATTAATATGAATGGAATAATAAAATTGTGGAAAATAAATAGGTATTTAATGACTTAAAGAATTAATATAGGAAAATTCCACTAAATAAAAATGATTACACATATGGTATTTACACTTTATAAAAAATGAATATATGGTTTAGAGAAATTTTTTCCCAACCGATCACTGTATTAGGCATATAGGTGAACAACATTCCATAATTTAAATAAAACATAGGGAATTAACATAGGAAAAAAATTGTAATAAAATAACAACTATACAAGTTGATGACTAGGAAATAGAAAAGTAGTGATGGATTGTCGCATTATATAAAAGATAATTTCATAAGCCATCCAAATAAATAAGGTGTGTGGTATCATTTGATGAATACCCTTAATCAGACGTACAACATAGATGAATAAGTTTTTTTAATAAATAGGATGATTTATTTGAAAATAAAATTTTCCCATATCCTTTAAAAAAATTAAAAAAATAAAATTTTATTAAACCATTAGAATAATAATTTCCTTTTTGAAAATATTAAATTATAAATAGGGATCCTCTAAAAAATGATCAATGCAGTATAATGATATGTTCACACAGAAACAATTAAAATATATTCCTTATATCCAAATTTACCCGAGTTGAAAATGTTAAAAAAATTTCTTTTATTTTTTTAAGAATGTCAATGTTACTGACGATATCTTTAAAAAAATATTCATGGAAGACTTTTTAAAACATTTATAATTGTACTTTAAAGGAGAACCATTTTTAAAATCATTCCTTATGGAAAACATTAAACATCATTTAAAAAACTTTTACTAAACCCAAATTTTAAAAATGATAATAATACATTCAATTGAAAATTGATGAAGGGAAAATTTAAGGTCTCTTGAGATGAAACATATTTGGGCAATAGATTACAATTTCAAAAGGTAAAACATGGACATAGAATAAAAATAATCATTGGAAAGTATAAAATTTATTGTTATAAATATCATGATTCTATTTGAGGAATAACTTCATCAAAGGGGAGAATATTAAAAAAGCTAAGTGGTATCACAAAAAAAAAATGAAAAATATAATTTGAAAAGATAATGGTAAGAAAAATACTCTTGGAAGATCAAAATAAAAAATATATTTCATGACTCATGGGAAAAAGGAATTTAGTCAAGAAAACAATTAGGACTTGAGTAAAATTTTAATCAAAATATATAAGGAGAAATATATTTAAAATGAATATAAAATACCATGAATAAAATATAAATCACAATAATATAACAATTTGGTAGTATATTCACCGTATAAAATTAAATTATTGTATAAAGTAAAATGCGTCTCAATAAAGGGAATTTAAAGAAAACATCCTTCACCTTATTTCACTACCTTGTTGATCAAACTATAAAATCATATAAAATAAAAATTACTATGTTAATAATATATTTTAGAACCATAATTTTATCTATTACCCTTTAATATAATTAATTTATAATTATTCACTATGAATATAACGGTTCATTATAGTATATTTTTAACAATGGGTGTGAAAAATTTTAATTTTCTTTTTAGATATTTTGTAATGTTAATTTTGAAAATTGATATTTGATACCAATTTTAGCATTAAAATATTATATATGGTTCTATAATTTATATCCTATTATTATTTATAATTTATCAATATTATCCCATGAGAATCATATTTATGTCTCCAGAAGATGAAGCCAAACACAAAATTGTTTCAACTATAATAATTGAAAGGAGATGATATATTATTAATATGTTTAGATAAAAATATTTTAACTATATAAACTTTAAATTTTTCTAATAAATTATATTAAATTTCATTAAGTGTATATAAATTTATTAATAATTCACTATATAATCATTAAAACAACACTCAAGTTCTCTGTAAACTGACCAATACAAAATTATAGTGTAATGATCAAATGGGCTAGAAAGTGATATAATATAGTGTTAATATTAAATTTTGTAAATCATCAACCTGTAATATATATAAAATATCTTCATAAAATCAATTATTACTACCATTAATTATTGTTGGTGATGAAAAATTATATTCTTCATTTGTGGAGGTCCTAGTCCGTATGCACTCATAATTAATGAAACCACTTCTTAATGATTGGATGTAGTGACAATATATGAAAATTTAAATTTTAAATCATTATAATAACTTTATAAACATCATATTAGTTCACTAATTACATTTTTATGGACATTTATATTAGGTAGTTAATATTAATATAAAAAGTATCCCATGTAGGCATTAGTCTGTGCATACACATGATTAACAAGCTCACTCCTCAACAGATGGTCTTAATGATGGTAAATGAAAAAGGAGATAATTTAATAAATGTATAAGTGTCATAAAAACACAATTTTTTATAAAAAAAATACCTTATACTATCCCTAATAGGTGGTGATTAAAAGAAAACTGTATCATGTTATATTGGTGTTAGTACACATTTAAGAACGATCAATGTGTTTGTTTTTCTAAGAAGATGTTATAAAATAAATGAATAATTGTTGTCAAATTTATATATTTAATTTTGAGTATATATAAGTAATTAATTAATTATATTAAAAAAGTTATATAAGAAATGGAAGAGTAAAATTAAAAATAAATACTAAGAAGAGAGTAATACTCATGTTGGGAACTTTTATTTTCCTTGGAAATGGAGGGATTAAGATAATTAACAATAGAAAACCTATATTTTCTTACAAGACTGTGACATCATTTTACAAATAAAAAAATAATAGGATTAAAAAACTAGTATCAAAAGGTTTAGTGTGTTGCGAATATTAGGCGCATACATGACTTGTACATAATTAAACAAAAAACATTATTTAAATCCTCAAACTTTATCTGTAAGCCCTCATGTCCCTCTTAGTACATGTATTCACTTGAGATATAACTCAAAGAAAGAGGTGAGATAAAATCACATTAAGAGGATGAATAGGGGTTATGAATAAATATGACATTGGTAAGCATAATAATAATCCTAGGATCACCATCATGAACATGTGGGGAAACATTAGATAAATCTATATAATGTGGACATGCATAAAATGAAGCATCATGTCTTAGTGGTCAAATTCCAAAAATAGTTGTGAAAAAAATATATCATTATGTTCACGTATAATATATATGAATAATAAAAACATCACTATTTTGAAAAAATATTGAATAATGTTCATTCAAAATTCACATCATCTCATGAGATACATCACATTGTTTAATGAATTGGAGGGATATATAATTATGGTCCAACCCATCACTTAACAACATTAACTTAATAATGCATGGCACATAGATCATATATCAATATAAATCATGAAATAATCCATGTTAAGGAATTAGTTTCAAAAGGATATAATAAATCACGATTTCATGAAACACTTGGTGCTCTTAAACGGAAAGGGTAAAAGAACATATCTTGTATTAGAATCATCAACTTTTAGTGAACAAGATAGGTCAAGAAGATTAAAGATGTGTTTTAAAAATAAGATTTATTTTGGGAAATCATTGTATTTTTTAGAAAATCATATTGTAAACATGTATACATCAAAAAGAAAATGTAATAAAAATAAAAATTTATTTAAGGACTATTAAAAGAACATCCACACAAAAATTTGTTTTGAAAGGGGAATAACCCAAAGAAGGGAAATTGGGTTCAAGAATCTCCTTAATTTAAGTCTTAATGCACTAAAAACTCCCACTTAATATTCTAGATAATAAAGTTTGATTCAATAATTATATAATTCATATCCTCTTTTATATGTTTTTTATTTATTATAAATTTATGAATCTCATTTATGGAAGTTTTGAGGAGTTATAGAGTTATATCTCATCATTTAGAGGGTTTTCATTTTCATGTTTTCATGGTTAGTTAACTTGTATATAAATATGGAATTTCTTTTTAAAGGGGAATAATTATCCATATGTGAAATCATATGATATTAATGAAATTGAATATGTTAAATTTGTCTCATATACACTTTTATTTTCTGGTATTAGGACAATTCATTTGATAAAACATTGATGATAAAAATGTATTTTATTTTGATAGGTTTTTTTGTCCATCATGAAATTATATTTTTATTTGATATTATGCCCATAAGGTATTTCATGAATATTAAAAAATTTACAATATACATATTAAAATATTGTTTAACCATATTTATGGTTTTATTAGCAACTTTGAAGGAAGTAATTAAAAACAAAAAGTCATCACCCACAAATGTGTGGAATCGACACATCCTGGATAATGTTTTCATTTTTAGAAAAAAAGGAGAGGAGAACAGATTTGATGATGGATATTACATTAAAGTAATAAAATTATAGTATATATATGATATTGGAGTTATCATTACTCTTTGGATAGAAGAGGTAAGGAGAGGATAAGAAAAGAAAATAAATTAAAAGAGTGGGATTATGACACTTAATTTATAAATATATTTTATGAAAATAAATCTTCTTTTAAATCATTATATTAATTATAAAATCGTAAATAAACACTTAGGTTTTATCAAAATATGAAAACTTAATTTATCATTTTTAAAATATTTATTTACTTATACTATACTATAATTATATCATATTTTAATTTATAAGATGCCTAAATTTTATTTATAATTTAATATGCAAGGATACAATTCTATTGAATGGATCACTATTTGATATGGTCATATTACTATTTGAATGACTAGGTTACTATTCCACCAATATAGGTTCTTTAATTTCTATAAATAACACTTATTTAATTCTTAATATATGAGAATGTTGTTTTTATTGGGATGTCTATGTGATTTATGTGTTTTATACTATATAACATAATTATAATAAGGGAAATTCCATTTATAAAATTCTGGGTTGTTACATTCTTCCCCCCTTTTAAATTTAACCCTCAAAATTTTGTTTTAAATACTAATGTCAAACAAGGTGAGGGTATTTATCCTTCATTTCCTCCTACAGTTCTCATGTTTTCTATTTATACTTATGGTTCCTCCACAAATATTTTACAGGGTGACTCTTCTTATTGTTTAGGACCTTGTATCTATGGTCCAATATCTTCAGTAGCTTCTATTCATATGAGAGGTAATTATTCATTTGTACCACCACCATATTTAGTACATTTTAGGGGTCAGATATATACTTCATCAAGAGAGATAGATGGAAGATGGGATGAAATTTATCCACATTATGTGGAGGTGTAAGAAGATAGGAAACTGCTCATATGAAATCAAGTAACTCAAAGGGGAAAATATACCTTGTGAAAATTTTCCCTTTCTTTCCAAACTACATGACTCTCTTCCATGGTGATATTTAAAGGAATATTTTTTCTCACACATCAAACTACAAGTCCCTTTGATTGATGTTAACATTGATATTTTGATAACTTTGAGAAGATATGATATGTTGTTAGATAGATTGAACCATCTCTTTTATCTCTTGAAAATGATCGTGTTCAAGAAGATCTCATTCACCAAATTCATCTAAAAAATCTATTGTTTTATATTTCTTCCCATATAGAGATTCATATGGAGCCATCTAAATACTCAAGTGGAATGTGTTGTTATATAATAACTCAATCAATGTGAGATTTTGATCCCATCCTCCTTTGAATTCTTTTGAGAATAAACTTAAAATTTCCTTGAGTATTTGAATAGTCTATTCATATTTAATATCAATTTGGGGTGATAGGCCATACTGAAATTTATTTTAGTAATCAAATCATTTTAAATAATTATCAAAAATTTAGATGTTAACCACATGTCACGATCATAAATAATCAAAAGTGGTACTCCACGCAGCCTCACCACTTCCATCATAATTAACATGGAATGTTTTTCAAGAATGACATCTTCCTAAATAAAAATGAGGTGGTATGTCTTGGTGAGTCAATCCACAACAACCCATATCACATTGTTTACTTTGTATGTTTTTGGGATACTAATGAAAAAGTCAATAGTGAAATTATCCCATTTTTATGTGGGTATAGGCAATAGTTGCATAATGATTTTGGTCTTCTATTAATTTTCATGAACTTTCAGATATAACAAACACCTTGAGATATAATCCACATTTTTCTTCTTCATATTGTCCCACCAGAAGTATTCTTGAGGTTCACTATACAACCTAGTACTTCCAGAATGGATAGAGAAATATGATTTATGTGTAATATCCAGTATCTATTTCTTTATCTCATGTGATGAAGGCACACAAATCCTAGAACCAAACCAAATAACACAATCATTATTGATGTGGAACTCATATATATTCCCCTCATTTTTTTGCTTTCACCTTCTTTTATAGTTCTAAATCATCCCTTTATGCCTCCTTGATCTTTTATTGGATGAATGTTTGGAATTTTTTTTGGGAAAGGTAGGATTTATTACTAACCAATATGATTACCAAATACATCCTTTTTTATATCCATGAAGATAAGGTCTTTCTCAATCCATATCATTGATAGAGTATCATGTTATTATTTCTAAGAGCATTAGATACATTGTTTTCATTCATAGGATGATAGTGAACATAGTAGTTGTAGTCATTGATTATCACTAACTATATCATTTGATGCAAGTTGAGATCCTTTTCTATGAATACATACTTTAGGATATCATGATTAGTATATATGTCAATCTTCTCAGCACAGAGGTAGTTATTCTAGATTTTCAGGGAAAAAATCATAGTTCCTAGCTCAAGGCCATGTATCAGTTATTTTTTCTCATGGATCTTAAAATTTCATTAGTTATAGGATATAAATTTATCATTATTCAAGAGTAAAAAATACATTAATTTATTTTAAGAATCATTTTACATCACAAAAACTTTTCTAGTTATTAGAAGTTTGAGTATAGGTGTAATGATTAACCTCTTCATAAGCGCCTTACTAATTTTCTCACATTCTTATGTCTGGATATAATTTACCCATTTCTATATTAACTATTTTATTAGGTTATGAAATCATGAGAAATTCCTGAAAAACATTTTTATTACTTAGATAATGTATGAAAACTATGAATTTCAATGAAACTAGTTGTTCTCGGCCATTCCTAAATTGCTTTTTTTGAAGGGTCCACATAAATTCCATCACTTGTAATCACATGCACTAAGAATGTGACCTACCGCATTGAAAATTCACACTTCTTAAACTTAGTATACAATTTTTCCATTCTTAATGTATCTAGAACAATCATTATATTTACTTTTTGTTCCTACTTTCTATTAGAGTAGATGATAATGTTGTTGATAAACATGAACTAAAAATTTTGAAGGTAGTGAATAAAGACTACATTCACCAACTAAATAAAGATTTCAGGGGAATTAGTAAGTTTAAATGGAATTAAAAGAAACTCATAATTCCCATGACTTGTATGGAAAGTTTCCTTCTAGATATATTCCTTCTTCACATTCAATTAGTGATATCCAGAATGAATATCCACCTTTGAGAAGTATTGAGATACTCATAGTTAATCGAACAAGTCACAAATAATTAGAAGATGATACTTTTTCTTTATAGTGATCTTGTTGGTCTCTTGGTAATAGATATATAGCCACATTTATCCATCCTTATTCTTTACAAAGAGTACTGTTTCACCCCCATATGATGAATTAGGCTATACTAACCCTTTTACCAAGTAATCATATATCTTATTCTTTAACATCTCTTCTTATACATGGGACATCCTATAGAAAATTTTTTAGATAGTGGGTTTTCTAGGTATAAGGCATATTGAGAACTATACCTCACAATCTGAGGGAATTATGGCTAACTCATCAGGAAATACATCAATGTATTCCCTCACAATGTGAATTTCCTCCAGTTTGATGGAATATTTTGTTGAAACCATTTGGGGTAGGTGTGATTCTTCTCAGGTTATTGACACCCAAACCATTGATGTATTTTCCAAAGAATATTCATGATATTCCTTTCATTTGTTGTGGATCCTGGGATGGTTCAATACATGAAAAGATATATCATTTTCCTAACATTTTATTTGTGATATATATAACAATATCCAATCCATACCCACTATAGAATCAGATTCCTCCAAGGGAAGTATTACGAGATTAACTGGAAGAATATTCCCACATACACTAATTGGAGATGTGTCCAACACTTGGGTTGAAATTATTTCACCACTAGGTGTTTTTACAATATCTCCAATTGAATGTATTGGGGCTCTGATTCAATATTTATAGCAAACATGAAGGATATAAATGAATGTGAATAAATAGAATCAAATAATAATTTTTATATTCTTGAGTGAATTGGAATTGTACCTTGTATGAATTTTTTTCTTGCTCCACTTAAACAGTTGTTATGGAATTAGAATTCACTTTATCCCTTGTAATTGGAGGTTACTGATGCTACTTACCCATAAAGATTTAAAGTTTAGTAAACTGGATTTTATAGTGACCATGCTCCCTACAGTTGAAGCATTGAACCATAGGTGGTGTGTTAGTAGGTCCTCTTTTTTACTCGATCATGTTGGTTGAATTATTCATGTCTCTATGAAATTCATGAAATTGGAGGCCTTCTCTCCCAATCTTAAAGTATTTCCACATCGATTTGAGACAATTCTAGTAATGATTCTTCTGAATTTTTTTACACATTGGCGTCTTTCCCCTATTTAATACTTTATCATTTTATCCATAAATGTGAAAATCCATTATTATATTATTTTATATATAATCATAGGATAGGTATCAAAACACCCTTGATACTTTGACAGCACATAAAACTACTTATTAAAAACTTACAATTTCCCAGATATATAGAATTTTTAAGGTTTGGTTTTAAACCCCAAATGAATCTATCTATTTTGTTATCGTTGTTGATACTGAAACCTGATACATACCATGAAATACTTATGAATTTTTATTCATAATCTATGATTTATTACCCTTCCTTTTTCTTTAACTCTATTAATTCTCTCTCTAATTTTATCTAAAGAGTTTGAGGGAAATAATTCTTGAGAAATATTTTCTTATTGTCCTACCACTTCATTTATTCTATTTATTCCATGGACTATGTGTTATTTACCAATTCCCAAAATTGATTGGATTCTCCATCTAAATGATATACAACTAGATCCAAATTCTCCTTCTCATAATAGTTAAGTGGAGAAATGATATTATCTATTGATTTGATCCATTACTCAGTGACTAAAAGATAAAAATATCAACTAAACATCAATGGTCATTTCCACATTAAGACTCGATGTCCAGTTTATCCTTATTGGATGAAGGAAGACATTAAATGTGGTTCATTTATCATTTATAATTTGAGACATTTGGGTAAGATTTACCATAAGGTTTTGAACTCTATCTCCCATATCATTATGGTAGTTATTTAGAAAATCATTGTATTTTCCATCATATGGGTTGTTGGAATGATTTATCATGCTTCCTGAAATTTTATAAAAAAAATGTTTGAACATAAAATAAGTCAACAAATCCTAAATAATTTATCCTTTTACACAATTAACACTAAAGGCATATCTTATGGGACCTGTATGTTAAGAATTTTTATAAAACAAATATTTTTAATGTTTAAATATACTTAGTTTTATCCTAATTGTTCTCACTAATCTTATATAATCCTAATTGAAAAATTAGTTAAAATTTCCTCTGATTCTAACTGTAGAGACCATACTTTTTCTTACATGGATATTACACCATTTTAATTATAAATTACACAATAACATTACAAAACCATGATATAAAGGATTAATGTCTTTAAAGAATTACATTCATAAATAACTAGTAAAAAATAAAACATAAAAATTTATTTAAAGACTCCATATTTACCCATAAAATATCATGCTTTCCTTAGTACATGTAATCACCGGAGGATAGACATAAAAAATAGGTGAGATAAAATCCTAGTAAGTGGATAAATAAGGAATATGAATCAATATAACATGGGTGAGAATAATCATTATATTAATATCATAATTATAGGATCATTATCATAAAAATGAGGTGAAATAATAGATAAAGTCATGGAATTTGGAAATTCATAAAAATGAAACATCCTGTCTTAGGGGTCAAATACCACACACAGCTGTGAACCAAGATAGAATCATATTCATGAATAAAATATGTGCACACTAATGATATCATCATTGTGAACACAGATAATATCATGTTCATACCTAATACACATCATGTCATGAGATACATCACATTTACCAATGCATTGGAGGGATTTATAATTTTGGGCCTACCCATTACATCATAACATTTACATTACCAGGCTTCTACATAGATCATATATCAATCAAAGTCATGAAGCAACCCATATAATGTAATGGGTTTCTTAAGGATTTAACTAATATTAATTTCTTAAATAAAACTGGTGTTCCCAAATAAAAAATGTAAAAGAAAATATTTTTTATAAGTATCAACATCTTTGAGTGAAAAAGAAATAACTCAAGAGGATTTAAGATGTGTTTTGGAAAGAAGAGTTATTTGGGAAAATCATTGTATTAATAATAAAATAATATTGGAAAAATGTATATACATAAAAATAAATATTAAAAAATTGAAATTATATTTGTTGAATATTAGAATAATATACACAGAAATGTTTCATGAAATAAGAATAACCCAAAAATGGAAATTGGGTTTGAGAATCACCTTACTTTATGTCCGAATGCATTGTGCACTTGAAATTAATATCATGGATAAAAAAATTATGTTCATTAATTAAATAAATTATAACATATTATACATTTATTCAATTTATCATAAATTTAGTAAGTTAATATATGGCCATTTTGACTAGTTATAGTGTTTAATCTCATCATTTTGGGAGTGCTTGTTTTCATGGTTTCAAGGTCAGTTTACTTGTATATAATTGTTAAAGTTATTTTCAAATGGGAATAATTCTATAAAATTGAAATTATATATTATTAATTAAATTATATAATATTAATAATTCTTATATATCATTTGGTTTTTTGGTATAAGGATGATTCCTTTGATAAACCATTAATGATAAATGCTTAGTTTATTTTGGCGGGTTTTCCAACCATCATGAAATTATTCCATTTTATTTAACATTATGTTTATAAATTAGTTGTATAATATTAAAAAAGTTATTATATTCTTATTAAATATTTTTAAAATATAATTCTAGTTTTATGATTGAAATTTATGGCTGGAATAGAAAAATAAAATTCTTCGTCCACGAAGGTGGTGAATCGACACATCACAGATGATGTTTTTATTTTTTGAATAAAAGGAGAGGAGAAGAGATTTGATGATTGAAATTACTTTAATAAAATGAAATTATAGTATATATTTGATACTGTCATTATCTTGACTATTTTAATAGGGGAGTTAAGGTGAGGATATGAAAACAAAAGAAATTAAAAGTGAGTGATTGGGGATTTTACCTCTTGAATGTTGTCACATTGGGAACCTTCTTAATGAACTTGGGTTTTATCTTTTGTTGGGACTAGACGATCCTGGAAATGTGTAATAGTCTTGGAAAGGTAAATGAGTAGAATTTATAATATTCACATATCTTAGAAGGTGCAAGGAGAAGATATGCTGAGGGGTGGTATTTATAAGAGGGGGGGTGTGTGTTTTTTATTATATTCAATAGTTTATTATTTTGGATCAAGACTATCAATAGTGTTTATTTCCATCGATAAATATTGTTACCTTTTTAGGAGATTTTGAAACCATTTTTTATTACATATTCAGTGACTAAAAAATACAGATATTTAACTTATATTTTTAAATACTGTGAAGTTTTGTATTTCACTATTCACAAAAATTAACTATTTTAGAAAAATCTCAAAAATTCACCATAACCATATTTTAATATTTAGATTCAAAAAATGGACTCTATTTTATGAAAATAATTTTCTAAATATGATAAATTTAATTTTTAAATAAAATCTTCATTTATTTGAAAGAATAACGATTTTAATATTGTAACTGATTTTATGACACTTTGAAATATTAATTATGGTCACCTGAAATTACCTTATAATTATAATAAAAAAAAATCCTTTTATGATTATATTTTATGAAAATAAATATTATTTTGAATAATTATATTAATTATAGAATTATAAATCAACATTCATTTATTAAAAAATATCAACAAATAATTTATCAATTTAAAACATTTATTTCCATATAATAATATATAATTCTATCATATTTTCAATTATAAGATTCCAAAATTATATTTATACTTTCATAGGTATAGTTAACATTCTATCATCTTGATTTCTATTGTTATTGGTCATATTACTATTCTAATGATCAAGTTTCTATTCCATAGGTATAGGTTCCTTAACTTCTATGAATATCACTTATTTCCTTATCAATTTATCAGAATGATGTTTTTATTTGGTTCACTATGTGATATATATGTTTTATAATTTATAACATTATTATAGGAACGAAATTTTCCTTGATAAAATCCATTTTCATTACATTAAGGGTGGACATAGGATATTGTTCACGACAAAGGGTTATAAGCTAAAAAGTGGTTAGAGTTTCAAAAATTACTTCAATTGGGAGGTAAATTATGGGAGGATTTGAAGTGTTATCCTTGTATCAGTGAAGAAAAGGTAACATTCCATGTACAAAAATGATGATGGGAAAGAATGGAGTGACATGAATGTTAGGTGAGGTTGGTGAGTGAAGGTTTGTAAGACATGTAGGTGAAATTTTAAAACCTATAAAATGAATTTTAGTAGGTATATAGGTCATGTAAACTTATCATAATTTTTTCCATATTCGATTACTTTTTTAAACACTAATTATTCTCAATTAAAAACTAATCATGATAATCGATTTTTTTTGAAAAAAAATAAGAGAAACCTTTACATAAAAATTAGGCACGATGAATCAAAAATTTTCCCCTATTTAATATAATTCATTTAATAGATAATTAAAAATTTAATTTTAAACTAAAAAATATAACATATCGAAAAATATTTTTATAATAAAATATTGCTTATGTTCAAAATATGTTAATAATGGGTTTATAAGAATTATGTTTTAAATATATAAAATAAATATACATATAATTGTTGATAAAAAGTGTTTTAAATATATCTTATTTATTTTTATGTCACAATAATATCATAATTAGTGATAAAATGAGATAAAACTAGTATTTTTCTATAAAAACCCTACTCTTTATTTCACACTTAAACAAAAAGAAACTTGGACAAAAATGAGAGAGGAAGAAATCCCTTACGGAATTTTGGCATGGTAACAGGAGTACATGGGATGAATTAATGAGAGAGAAAGGGTCTCTAATCATTTAAACATAAGGAGGGAAGTATAGGGGTAGAGATAAATCATACACCAACATTTTTAGTTGAAAATAAAATGGTATACCAACATAAAGTAATTTGGACAAAATTGAGAAAGAAAGAAATCCCTTACTTGGTAGTGTGATCCCAAAGGATTGGGAGAGGCTTGGGAGGGGCTTCATGGGTGCTTGGGGAGCCTTGGGAGGATTATAGGGAGTTGATGGAAGAGGTAGATTGAGCTCCAATGGCTTTTAGTGAAGATAAAGTGGGATCTTGGTTGGGTTTATATAAGAAAATAGAGGGAATTCTTTATTATTTTGATTTTGGACACCACACATTAATATAATCAAAACCACATTTTTTCCAATGATTTTTTATAAGGGGATTTGAAAAATTATTTTATAAGGAAAATGGATGAACTTATTAAAATATTAGGCTTGCTTATATGGAGGTGAGTCACACTCTCAAGGAAATCAATTTAAAAAGTTAAAATGTTTTATAAGTCTCAGAGGGTCCACTAAGGCACCATAAAATTTATCAAACAAATCTAAAATCACATTATTTTAAAGATAAACATATATTGGCCAAACATCTCATTTATATAATTTTATTACATCACTATTAGTTCATTATGATATCATAAAACACATTATATATTTAAACACTATTTAATTTTTACCCAAAACTTCATCTGTCTCATAAAATTATGAAAAATTCACCATTGGAAAATTTCAATGTCCTAATTCAAAAAATAATATTATTTTTATCTAAATAATTTTCTAAACATAAGAATTTTTACTTTTAAAATAAAAACTGATATTTATCGAAAATTCATGGGTTTGATAAAAACAATTTTCAAACCATAATAAAAATTACAATTGTATTCAAAAACATTATAGGATAATTTATATTTATTAAAAATTTATTTAGTAATAATATTTTATTAAAATATTATTTAATTAAAAAATACATTAATTGATCAAAATAGATTTCTTAATTGAATATTAACTAAAAATACTATTTATGCTTTAAAAATCATTTACAAAGTAATAATAATAAAATGAATGTATATTATTTATTATATAAAAAATAAGGCACATAATCATAGTGCTAAGGTCTTGTTACATAACCGCTTATAACACCCACATAAGACCTAAAGGTAAGTTGTGTGATAGTGAAATACTTTTTGGGTGGCTTGGATAAAATCACTTGGGTGGTAATATCTATCAACTCACACTTCTCCCATAAGCCATTCCATTCAAGCATAATATGTTGAAGCTCATCTTGGGTTTGGTTATGAGTGTAACATTGTGTGCTTTGAACCAGATGAAAAAGAAAAGGAAATTAAAATTTTTTCGTCAACTGGGCAGGTCAGTTATAAAAACCGAGCATCAAAACATTTTTTTCAGATAGTCAACACTGTGGTGTTTATTGAATAAAAATATTAAGTTTATTTTATTCATATATGTGCTTGTTTCTTTTCAAAAAATTGAAATAACTCTCAAACAGTGCGTCGTATGAGAAATCTGAGACCACCGTTAGGTCTGGAACACTGATTTAACCCTAAGTAGGGTATAACCTTGATTCTCATCGTGTTTTTGGCACCCTCACAAATGATAATTAAATCTTTATTTTTAATTAATTAATTATTCCATTTTTTATAAGAAATAATTATTTTCTCACAAACGGTTTTTCAAATGAGAAATCTGAGACCACAAATATTTCCGTGATGTGGGGTTTACCCTAGGCAAGTTATAAGCTTTGCGAGCGTCATACATTTGATCATATCGCACCCCAAGATAATTTATTTGGGTTATAAATAATTTTTTTGTCCTTTAAAAATAATAATAATAATTTTATTATTAATATTATTATTTGCATTGAAGACAACAAATGAAAATACACTTCTATAATTAATAATTTTGTCGCGGTGTAAATAATAACTAGATAATGTAATAAATAAGATATTACTAATTTTTCCAATTAAATAGAAATGCGCAATCAATATTTATTTAATAACTGTTATCCTTTTTATTAATGGTTGTAGTCATTAAAATATTAATTTTTTCATTGATGGGTTGAATTAAATATTAATAATTATTTTAATTATTGTTATTATTATTATATTGGGACAAAAACATTGATGTATATATATATGAGGTATATCTATATATATGAGATTAAATATATATATATAGTTATATATACATGTGTTGATGTATATATATGAATATGCAGATGTGTGTGTGTGTTAGTGTATATATATAACATGTTTATATATGGGTGGATATTTATTTTTGGGTTAGATGAAATATTATTAATTTCCTACATAAATGATTTTAACAAGTTGACTTAAATCAAGTTATGGACTTTCAAGTTTTTAATCCAAATCTTTAAAGCGACCTAGGGTGCGCGCTTGTGCACCCTGTTGCAGGTCCCCAACAACTATTAAAATTAATTAAATTATTGTTCAGGCTTTATGTAAAATATTACATAATGCCATAGATTACCATTCAGGTTAAAAATAATTAAAAAGTATTAAAGAAAATTAATGTAATCTAAAGAGGGATACAAATAAATAATAAAATAGATACGGTTGGAGAAAAATTAAAAATAATTAAAATGAGGTAAACCCATTTTAATTATTTATTTCATTTCTTCCTCCATTTTATTTTTATTATTTTATTTATTTATCTAATTTTTATTTTTCTTTTTTCTTTCCTTTCCTTTACTTTCTATTTATTTTCTCTTTTCATTCTCTCCTCGCTCTCTTGTGTGTGGCGCACCCCCTCTGCATATGTGGGACACACTAGATTCTCCTCCCTTTGGAAGATCATCGAACCTCCATTCGTCACCCGTTTTCTTCTTCATCAGGTGCGATGTGAACCTCTTGGTAGGGATTATCCCACACACCAAGAATCATGTGATCTCATTCCATATCCTTTGCGCTGTTCGTCGTGGATGAATTTTACCTTATTTTTAAGATTTTCGAAAATCTCTTGTTTTCGTCCGTTTTAGGTCAAATCAAAGCCTACCATGGATAATATGATCATTTATGACCATAAGGTAGGGAATATACTCTCTTTCACTCTGTTTCATTGCGATTTATAAAAATGCACGATTATGTCGTTCGCCAGTGCCTACCGAAGTTTTGCATATTCACCCAATATTTTCAATTTAATTGTTCTGCTTAATTTTTGTAGCCCTAATTAATAAAAATTAAATTTTTTAAATTGTTACAACATGGTCTAACACCCCTTGGGGTGTGCTGACGTGGTTAGTATATTTTTTCAATAGCCTGGGTATTTAATTCAATGAACTACTTGTGTTGCGCATCCTATTTTTTTTGTTTAATTTAAGTAATTATTTTAGAAAAATTACAAACCTTGAATTATTGGATCTTTGGTAGTTTTTTGTGATAAATTATTTATTTTTTTAAAATTTTCATACCTGAGCATTTAATTAAATTAACGGCATGTTTTGCGCAACCTATTTTTGTTGTGTTGAATTTAAATTATTAATTTGGATTTATTATGATCCATGATTTTTTGGATACTTGGTATTTGGTTGTGCTGAATTATTTGTTTATTTAAAAGTGAATTTATCTGCTTATGTTGATGCAATATCTTGCCTTAGTAATATTGTTATGCTACAATATTTAATTTGTACCTTGAAATTCATGGGTGTAACTGTTTAGTTTTAAAGCTGCAATTTCACATGCTTATTTTGTCATATCTGCTGGTGTGAAAACATTAATTAAATTATGGGTGGGGAAATAAGGTGGGTCCCATATTAAGGGCCACACTTAGACCCTCCATTCCTAACGGTTACCACTATGCACTGAGGGGGGGGGGGGGGGTCATTGTATTTTTTGGACGGAGACTTCCCTAGATTTTCTAATACTTATGAATGACTCCGGTTCCAAAAGGGACTATCGAGATGGATCCATTGGCAATGTGGTAAAGCCTGCCTCAAATGATACTCGAGCCCTTTTTGCGAGATCGGGCCAGACTCAGGGTGAATCCATGCCTCGAGCGATACTTGGTCTATCGAAAGATTTTTTGGGATGGGATCAATGGTATTGGATAATTGAAGGATGTTCCGTAGTGATACCTTCAGGACGGGCTCAGAATCCAACTCTCAACTTGAACATCAATAATGATGCACCGAAGGTTTATATTAATGTCACTATTAGTCTCTTGATATTTTAGATACTTTCTAGTATATTGAAGCACAACTAGTTGACCCATGACTTAAACCCCAAGTTAAAGCACAAGCTTGGGGGTATGCTTCTTCCTCTATTTACCTTACTCTTCTAGGATTTATATATTTTCATATGTGTATTCTGCTTACAGGTACTCCTTTTATACTTCTGGCTTTGGCCAAAGTAGGTGATTAGGGACGGGTGTTGTTGGGAACCCAGGCCTAGTTATTTATTTCATTACACTTAATAAATTATCTTCAATTATTTTATAATGGAACACTACATTTTATTATTGCACGAAATGGAAAAGTTTAGACACCGCGGGTGCCAGCCTACTAGGATTTTATCTCACACCATGCTCGGGTGTCATTGACACCTAAGTAGATTATATGTTGTAGGTAATGAAAAAAGGAAGAATGCTGCTTCTGATACTTGATTTTTTCTTGCATCTTAGGATGGAGACTTGGGGTAGAAGACCGAGCCTCTCTCGTGATGCAGTTTTCACACATTGTGTCTTTTCATTTTAGTTAATAGCATGCTTGAGTTTCTATTTTATTCACTTTCTGTTTAGACAAACATCATGGAATGAAATTATTTTGTGAGCTTACTCACTTTATTATTATTCTGTTGGATTATCCATATTGCTTCTGCTTCAGTTTATTCGTTTATATGCTTTCACTATTTATTATTAATTGTTGTTTTCTTCCGCTGTGTATTACCTATTACCTATGAGGGAATAGTCTCCCTCACAGACATGTTAAAATGGTCCTTGCTACTAGTCGGCATCCTCTACCATTTGGGGAGATGCTCTTGAGGTCATGTAACCCACCGGTTCGACCACCGTCTTAGAGGTGATCCGGGTTGGGATGTTACAAAGTAATATCAGATTTGTTATATTTTTTCCTTTGTATTACTATTTTGGGTTGGTAGACAAGAGAATAGGAATGTGTCGACACTTGGTTAATAGCCGTGCCTAGTACTGATCACCCCACATACAAGAAATGACCAAGTGGCTAGGGTAGGGATTGTTGTTCATTATTTTCAATGTTACAATCAATATGATTTCACCTCGAGTGATTGGTGTAATTTCCACTGGTTATGAATTTATGGAATTTATGATATTTTACACTTGGCCTGTTTAGGAAAGGATGAAGCATTATGTGCCTCATAATATGAATATAGGAATTCACATGCCATGCACAGTTCCATGCCATGTATTTTCATTTTAGGATGTCTGTTTATTCAAATTTTTTTCCTTGAATGTGTACCATGTCTTGTAATTATTTAGCATTCCTTTTAAATACAATGTTTTTGTGATATATTTATGATGCTAGATTATTTCAATTCTTCTTATTTAATACCATGTTTTCCTTGTATCATGCTTTTGTTCCTATTAGCATGTCTCTGTGATTAAAAGTTTATGCTTCTATGATTACAAGATGTCTCTCTGTTAGCTTTTTGTAGTTTCTTGCTATCTTGTTTGTTATGTAATTGGTTGGTTTGAAAAACTTTATTGGTTTCCTTTGAATGGGGGCCAAATTCCAAAAAAAAATAGTGTATAGTCACTTATTAGGTTGATAACCACCCATATATCTAGGATGATATGTGTTTGAGCATGTTATAATTTCAAATGAATTGTTTAACTACCAAAAGGAACCACTAGGACCAAGTTGTCTAGTTGGTGCACGTTCGTTATGAGATAACCCGATATGGGTGTTGTGACTCTTAATAATTAAACAACTATTATTTTGGGATGCATTCAAATGAACTCAGGCCAGCATAGTGGGACCCTTGGAGGTCACCTAATCTACTTAAAAGGAATTTATTTGATAGATTTCCTAATTAAGGACATGATTTCAATTAATGTAAAATGTTTAAAATAGAGTTTTATAAAACTTTCATGTTTTCCTTTGAGGTGTTGTTTAAGATCATGTAAATTGTGTTTTGTTTTGAAAAATTGTACTTGATGTTTTGATTAAATATTTTTATGATTAAAGATTAAATGTGATTAAATATAAAGGGCTAGGATATGGAACCTATAGGGATGTCCTCTATTTAAGACCCTTTAATAAGGGTAGTTTGAGTTTCCCCTTAAGTTTATTTTGAATAATACCTTTCACATGGATTTGTCTCTAATAAGACCCCCTTTCTTAAAATGACACCCTTGTTTAGATAGGTGGTCGTGTTTTCCTTAACTTTTGTTTCAGGGTTGAGTATTGGGTAATGCTTATTATTTCCATCAAGTTAGGCATGCCTTAGGAATGATCAGTTCTTCATAGGTTGTTCGACCCTCTCTTCTTCATAGTGATGGATAATTAAGTACATCATCCTACGAGTTAAAATTCGTCTTGTTTCTGTATCACCTCGGGGTAGTATGCGTTCAAGTACGCGATGCTGTCGAGTGCTTAACGTTGTGACTAACTGGTTGAGTTTAGTGTAATCATCTAGTATTGCGCTGTTAAATATGTTTTTGGCCATCTCTGTAGTGTAGTAGCTCTTGTGTTAATGGAATCAAGTTCATACCAATGATCATGATAACTTTCAGAGACTTAGGGGTATTAACACACCAACCAGTTTGATTGGGCTTTCATACCAGTTATTTAAATATTTTCCTTCTGGTAATCTCCAAATCCTATTAGTGTACTCTTCCTTAAGTGACGTGCATGTCCCCTATATTGCCTTCATCCATGATGCACTAAGAGAGCACCAGTCTTACGCCATGCTAAAGATTTAAATTTTTTTGGCTTGTTTACGGTGTTTTTTTCATTGTTGCACGCTAATGTGTCATTCTTATCGAGGATTTGGTTTGTCTTGAGTGGCCCTTAGATTTTTGTGTAGAAATTCTTTGGACAAACTATTGTACACCAGTCGTTTCTTCCAATGCGAACCCCAGGTGTATATAATTATGGGTTCAGTCAATGAACTATTTTGGACATCTTGTCCTTGTACCAACGTATCACTCATAAGCATGGTGTATGGACTACCTTGTGTTAGTTCCTTTCACTCTATTTTTTCCAATCCATGTTTACCCTATACTTATTATCGAGCTCGGTGATGCCTATATTAGGGATGTCATCAGAGGTGAGCTATGAACTTCGGTGTACGTGTTCACAGTAAATGCGAGATACCTTTGAAGAATACATCACAGTTTATTTGTAAAACACCTACAGTCTAAGCCGACCATCTTCTGAAATGGTCGGTCAGAGTGACTCGACTAGTTATCTCTCTTGTTCAATGAATCAGTTAGTGAAATACCCTTTTTCTGCCATGTCATCTATTGAGATGAGCACAGTTTGCGTCGACCAGGGAATTTCATAAAAAGATGTCTTGACTTGGGTTTTATGGGCGATGAATAATTGACCATTTTATCCATTTCGTAAATCAAGCGAGAAGTGCCGCTAGAACGCTTAAGGGGGTGTCTTATAGGAAATTCAGACAGAGGAAGGTGTTGTGACTCAGAATTTACCTATTTCTAACTTTAAAAGATAAGGTGGGAAGTAACTTTGTCCAGAAGTTAAAGAGACAATGACATGGTTGCATCTCTTGAAGAAAGAGCATGGATAAATAGCGTCTTGGTGTTTTGGTTGGGAAATAAGCACTGGCTCAGATCATAAACTCTTTTATTCCATTTTCCTAACCAATTCTTGAACATGCATTGAGTGTTTTGAGACACAACACAACATTTTGTGTGAGACTGCATGACCCTGTAGATCGGGTGAAGGTTACATTGTTCCCGAATGTTTCTTGGGGATGAGAAGTTCTAAGGTGGGAAGTTTGTAACGTTCAGTGTTTTGAATAGGATGAAAAAGAGAAGGAAATTAAATTTTTTCTGTTAACTGGGCAGGCTGGTTTTAAAAACCGAGCATCAGAACATTTTGTTTCGATAATCAACACTACAACATTGATTTAATAAAAATATTAATTTTTTTTATTCATACGCATGTTTGTTTTTTTCAAAAAATTGAAATAACTCTCAAATGGTGCAACATACAAGAAATATGAGACCACCGTTAGGTCTGGAACACCGAGTTTACCCTAGATAGGTTATAACCTTGATTTTCATCGGGTGTTTGGCACCCTCATACATGATAATTCCATCTTTATTTTTAATTAATTAATTATTTCGTTTTTTATATAATAAATAATTATTTTCTCAAAAATGGTGCGTTGAATGAGAAATCTAAGACCACCAATAGTTAGGGAATGTGGGGTTAACCCTAGGAAGGGTATAACCTTAGTGAGCGTCAGACGTTTGGTCATATCGCACTCGAAGATAATTTATTTGGGTTATAAATATTTTTGTTGGCCTTAAAAAATAATAATAATAATTTTATTATTAATATTATTATTTGCGTTGAAGACAACAAATGAAAATACACTTCCATAATTAATAAAGATGTCGTGGTGTAAATAATAAATGGGTAATGTAATAAATATGATATTATTAATTGTTTCAATTAAATAGAAATGTGTAATCAATATTTATTTAATAAACGTTATCCTATTTATTAATGGTTTTTGTCATTAAAATATTAATATTTATCTGTTGGGTTGAATTAAATAATAATACTTATTTTAATTATTTTTATTATTATTATATTGGGACAAGAACATTGATGTATATATATATGAGGTATATCTATATGTATAGAATTAAATATATCTATATAGTTATATATACATGTGTGGGTGTATATATATGAATCTGCATATGTGTGTATATATATAACATGCATATATATGGGTGGATATTTATTATTGGGTTAGATAAAATATTATTAATTATCTACATAAATGTTTTTTACAAGTTGAATTAAATCAAGTTGTGGATATTTAAGTTTTTAATCCAAATCTTTAAAGCGACCCAGGGTGCGTACCTGCACACCCTATTGTGGGTCCCATACAACTGTTAAAATTAATTAAATGATTGTTCAGGTTTTATGTAAAATATTTTTTCACAACATAGCACAATGTTCAGGTAAAAAATAATTAAAAAGGATTAAAGGGAATTAATAGAATTTAAAAAGGGATAAAAATAAATAATAAAATAGATATGGTTGGAGGAAAATTAAAAATAATTAAAATAAGGCAAACCCATTTCAATTATTTATTTTATTTCTTCCACCATTTTATTTTTATTATTTTATTTATTTATCTCCTTTTTATTTTTCCTTTTTCTTTTCTTTCCATTCCTTTCTATTTCTTTTCTTCTCTCTTCCTCTCCTCCATCTCCTTTGCGTGGTGCACCCCCTCTCCCTATGTTGTGCGCACCACCTTCCCCTCTCTTCGTAAGATCATCGTGCCTCTATTCATCATCCTTTTTCTTCACCATCAGGTGTGATGTGAACCTATTGGTAAATCTTATCCCATGCACCATGAATCGTGTGATCTCATTCCAAATCCTTTGGGCAGTTCGCCGTAGAAGGATTTTACTCTATTTTGGGGGTTTTCTAAAATCTTCTATTTTAGATCAAATCAAAGCCTACCACGGATGACAGAATCATCTATGACCATAAGGAAGTGTGTCTACTCTCTTTAAATCTTTTTCGTTGCGATTTAAAAAAATGCATGATTGTGTCGTTCATCGGTGCCTACCGACATTGTGTAAATTCACCCAATCTTTTCAATTTAATTGTTCCACTTAATTATTGCAGACCTATTTCATATAAATTAAATTGTTTAAATTGTATCAAAGTTGTTGGACACCCCTTTGGGGTGTGCTGATGTGGTGGGTATATTTTTTCTGTTATCCAGAGCATTTAATTCATTTAAATGCATGTGTTGCACAACCTATTTTTGTTGTGTTTAATTTAAATAACTATTTAAGAATAATTATGAACCTTGAATTGTTGTATATTTGGTAGTTTTTTGTGCTGAATTATTTATTTATTTAAATGTTTACACCCGGGCATTTAATTTAATTAACTGTATGTGTTGCACAATCTATTTTTATTGTGTTAAATTTAAATTAATAATTTGTATTTATTAGGAACCGTGAATTGTTGTATTCTTGGTAGTTGGTTGTGCTAAATTATTTGTTTCTTTAAACATGCATTTATATTCTTATGTTGATGTAGAATCTTGCCTTGTTAATATTGTTATGCTTCAATATTTAATTTTTACCTTGTAATGCACGGGTGTTTCTGTTTAGTTTTCAAGCTACAATTTCATATGTTTATTACATCATATCTGCTGCTGTGAAAACATTAATTAAATTCAGGACTAGGAAAGAAGGTGGGTCCTCTATTAAGGGCCACACTTAGACCCTTCATTCTTGACGGTTACCACTATGTTCTGGGGGGCGGTGTCATTGGCTTTTCTCGACTGAGAATTCCCCAGGATTTCTAATACTTATGAGTGACACCGGTTCCAAAAGGGCCCATCAAGATGGATCCGTTGGCACTCTGGCTAAGCCAACCTCAGATGATACTCGACTCCTTTTTTCAAGATCGTGATGGACTTAGGGTAAAGCCATGTCTCGAGCAATACTTGGTCTTTCGAAAGATTGCCTTGGATGGCCTCAGTGGTATTGGATAATTGAAGGATGTTATGTAGAAATACATTCAGGGCGGGCTCGGACTCCAACTCTCAACTTGAACCTTAATAATGATGCACTGAAGGTTTATATTAATGTTTCTATTAGTCTCCTAATATTTGAGATATTTTCTGGTATGTTGAAGCACACCTGGTTGACACATGACTTAGACCCCAAGGTAAAGCATAATCTTGGGGGTATGCCTCTTCCTTGATTTAACATACTCTTCTAGGATCCATATATATGCATATGTGAATTCTGCGTACAAGTACTCCTTTCAGACTTCTAGCTTAGGCTAAAGCAGGTGATTTGGGATGGGTGTCTTTGGGAACCTGGCCCGAGTTATTTATTTCATTGCACTTAATAAATTATCATTAATTGTTATATAATGGCACACTGCATTTTATTATTGCACGAAATGGAAAGGTTTAGACACCGCAGGTGCCGAACTACTGGGATTTTATCTCACACCCTACTCGGGCTTCGTTGACACCCGAGTAGATTATATGTTACAGGTATTGACAAAGGGAAGCATGCTACTTCTAATGCTTGATTGTTTCTTGCTGATTAGGATGGATATTGGGGGAAGATGACCGAGGCTTGGCTGTCATACAGTTTTCACACTTTGTGTCTTTTCATTTCAGTTGATAGCATGCTTGAGTTTCAGTTTTACATGCTTTCAGTTTAGACAGACATCAGGACATGACATTATTTTGTGAGCTTCCTCACTTTATTATCATTCAGTTGGATTATCCATATTGCTTCTACTATAGTTTATTCTTTATATTATTCTTCTATTTATTATTAATTTTTGTTTTCTTCTACTTTTTATTACCTTTTACCTATAAGGGTGTAGTCTCCCCCACATACACGTTAAAAAGGCCCTCACTACTAGTCGGAAGCCTCTTGCATTTTGGGAGATACGCTTGAGGCCGTGTAACCCACCGGTCCGACCACCGTCTTAGAGGTGAGGCTATTTGGGACATTACAATGAGCGTATCCCAATGATTCCACCTCCTTTCCGAGCTCTAAAAAATGGTCTTTGTTTATAGAAATTATACTCGATGAGTCCATCACTTCATTTTTATGAGAAAATTGGATTTGTTAAAGCCCTATATTTATACTAATCATGTGATCACTGTTCAATGACTATATTAGCAACGATAACAATTCTTAATGGTATTTTGAAATCCAAAATCATAAAACCAAAGAAGTTTATATGTTATAAAACCATTTTACATAATAAAAAATTTAATTAGATCAAGATAAATTTTTATTAATAAATGTTTGGGTCATTACATTTTCAGTATTCCCTAAAAAATTAACAATTTCAAAAAAAATAAAAAATATTCATAAAAATATCATTTTGGTATTCTAAACTCAAATGTTATGTTAGTTTTATCTAATTATATTTTTATTAAATTATAGATTTAAATTTTGACAATAAATAAAAAATATATGTATAAAATGATTTATTTTAAAAATTACCTTATTAAACATTAAGTGATTCTAATTTTATTTCCTATAAATTTTCTAATTTAATGAATGTTAATATTTTATTTCATATATATATACCCAATTTGTTATCATAACAATATTTTAAATATGATTATTTTAATTAACCAATGTATCCTGACCTTCACTTTGATGCATGTATTGAAATACATCGAACTCAATATTAAATAAAGGATACAAACACACACACACAAATATCAGGATAATACTTTCTCCCATTATTAAATAAATTGTGTCCACAATTGTTTTGAATACATTAATTATTTATTTCAAAACTATAGACATCACTGATGATAAAATTTCAAATGAAATATCTATATTATTATCTTAATTAAAACTAGTAAAGAAAATCTTATTCCTCTATTGGGTTAGCTGAATGATTCATTTTACCTAATTAAATAGATGATTTATATCATACTTTTCCACACATGAAGAATTTTATAGTTCCTTTAAGGAATATCCTAATGTGTTTCTTCCAATAGTTTTGACATGAAGAAAATTTTATATTTTTTCCTTCATCATCTTAATCACCTTAATTTTAATGATACTCCACCCTTATTTTTTTTGATAGAGAATTCATCTATGTTTACTTTTTTAACTATAATTCGATATTTTTTAAATGGAATAAAAATAATATTTCTAATTAATGGTCTTATCAGAATAGATTCTAGTTTAGGAGAATCATTGTATTGTCTATTGCATCCATTGTTAGCTTAGTTTCTTCTTGCTCCAACCATTATTCTAAAATAATTTTTAGGGAAACAGATAGTTAAATTAGTAATTTTAAAAGGGGAAACTATGAGAATAGAAGTAATAATTAAAAAATTATGTGCATAGCCTAAGATATGAGTATTTAGCTTCAATAACAGCTATCCAAGGTAATTTTACTATCAGGTTATCTAATATATTTAACATCCATAAAATCATATGTTCAAAAAAGTCATAATGGTATGTAAAGGGAATGCAATTTAACCCAAAAATATCCCCTATTAGTGTCTATCCTAGTGTTCTGTTAGGTCCCATTAAATATGAAAAAATGATATCTAGGATATACTGAAAATAAATATTTTTAGGGTTGTTACCCCTAGATGCATTTATTCCAAAATCACATCAAATTTCTAGTATCCATACAAGGATTTGACTACTAGTAAAACCACACAATTTCTAATTTACCAACATTTTAAGTGGTTCTACTATATTCAGACATTATTTTTGGGTTTTTAGAAGAGCTCTCTTGTCAATCCCAAAATGACATAAGATATTAAGGAAATCCAATATAAAGGTTTGTCTATACCATTTAAATTAAGATCATCCTTAATTCATAAACCCTTTATTTAATTCCTTAACCTTAAATCATCCCCAACCAAAAACACACTAACCTTTATTGTTATCAAAAAACTGCTCTAATAATAACTAGAGTGCTCTCAAACCCATGTTGTTGGATTTAGTGCTAAAAATTCTCAACGTATTACAATATCTTTGATACACATATAAGATTACAATATATTTCTCACATTTAAAAATTAAGGAAAATTAATTTTATATTTTTATAGAGTTTGTACAAAGAATAAACTACTAAATCTCATGTATTCTAAACAAATGATTATTTTTACAAATATATAAGAAGATGAGTAATATATAATAAGTATTCAAAATCACCCATAAATTATCCATACAATAAAATATTCTAGGATTAGCATAAATAATAATTGATTTCTTAAATTAGGGAAAAGTAAACGTAAGAAGGGGTGAGCTCAGATTTTTAGTTAGGTAAAAATAAATGTAAAACCTATAAGTGGGAGAACATATACATGTCGTTTGGAATAACATGTTATAATAAAGAGTGTGGACTCCAAACATGGGAAATGATAAAAAATATAATGGAATAATTATGACCATATTATAGGGTCATGAAATCATAGGAATGTGGAAACAATATAAAAATTACATAAAAAATATAATGCTCCAAACCTAGTTTCCTATAGTCGGTGCATTATTACATAACATTTCCATGATCACGAGGGTTAAAATCCCAAAGGACAGATCAGTTTAGTAGACTTGGAAGCAATAAATACAAACATAAGATTTACATTACATTATGAAATTAAAAACAACAACATTGTGTCTCCATTTAACACATTCATACCCCTTAGACTATCACTTCAGGTCATTCATAATATACTTCTTCACATCCTGGAAAAAATAAAACATAGAAAGGGGTGATCTTAGGTGCTCAGTAAGGATAACAATATAGATTAAAGTTTCATAAATAAGAATAAACATTTAGGGAAATGTATAAGACTAAAAAACTATCCTTTTATACTTAATATTCAACATAATATGGGAAAGATAAATCAAATAATTCTATTTATTTATTCACATGAATATTCTACGTGTCGAATAATCATAAGTAATATCAATAGCCAATTTCATAATGATGGAATGAATAATTCCAAACATCATAACCACATATTCAAGGCCTCATTCCAAGACTTCAAATAATATTTTGTCCAGGCCTTGTTCCAAGACACTAGTTTGTCTCATGAGACCTTCTGATGCATCGAGGAGCTATGGTGGGCACTACCCATAACATACTAAATTCAATTCATTCCTAATATGAAATGGTTGAAACATAACATAAACATTCGTATTAAAACTAGCATATGAAATGTTAATACTTTATCTATAAACCATTAATGGTATAAATATAAAAAATTTACAGTCAAACATATCACAAAACCATCAATACAATATGACATATTTTATCATAATAATTCAACTTCAAACAAGTGTAAAATCCATCAAATCAATGTTTACAGAGATGAAATCAAAACTTCTTGAGAGAAATATCTCTTTCTATTTTGAAATAATTTAAAATTAATTTAATTATAAAAGAAAACATTTATTTTGAAGATATTATTATAAACTTGAAAGGGAAGATTCGAAGGTGTTATAACGGTGTAAAATAGCCATCCACGCCGTATAAGTTAAAAAAACATTCTTTCCTTAATTTTGTCAGAAAGGTTGTAAAGGACCTTATTTGGAAAACAATGGAAAGATTCATTTATAAAATTTATATAAAAAGTAAAACAAGGGTATAAATTACTCTAAACCATATTATAGAAAATATTAATAATGTTTTAAAATACATTTTTAAGAAACATGAATGTGTATGATAAGGATGTCCCAGTGGATACTGACATATAAACAACCACATATAATGAAGAGATTGTAGAATTAACCCTCAAATTGTACTTTTCCTTGATCGATGGTATGTTAACCTTATGTATAATAGTTAAATCATTGTTATTAAATTATGCAATAACCAAATACATAAATGTGATATCATATATGATCTTCTAATATTTCTTTGTTAATAATATTTCAATAGTATCATTGTTTCAGGTGTTAAATGATTCGTTTTCTTTTGTATGCTTGGTTACGTAAGCCATGTTTGTTATGGATAATATGTATTTGATTCATATATATAATGATATTAATTTTTTAAAATTAATTTTAATCATAAAATGAAAATTATTTTTTAATGGTTATGATAGGGAATGAATTTCATCGTGTTCGTGGAGACTATAATCCATACATAAGCACGAGCGACAATATCATTTTGTTAATGGTGAAATAGTTTGTAATTGGATGGTATACCATATATACAGAATCGTTAAAATGTTATATTTATTATTTACATCATTTATACTCATTATTATACCTATCCAAACAATGAAGTGTTTTAATAACAAACTACACCATGACATGGAGATAGTAAGCCATACATATGCACGTACGGTGACTTGTTATTAATAAGATGGATAGAATAATGAATATGGTTGTACCATGTAATGTCCCAAGTCCGAAGCCCCTCCACTGGTGCCCCGTACCTAGTTCGCCAATGACTTCAAGCACATTTCCCCGAACACCAGAGGCTACCGGCTAGCAGCGAGGGCCTTGGTGAGTTGGTGGAGAAACTATGCCCTCATTCGGTACGGCATACAAGGTAAGAAAACAACAATAAACAGTATAAGTAGTAAACGACATGAATAAAAACAAAAACCAAACAGCGGAAACAATGTAGATATATAACTATGATGACAATGATGCAGCAGGTACAAGTATCTAAGGAAAACAACAAACACAACAACGTTCTGAAATACAACTAAAACCAAGTGCAAAAGAAAAACAACGTAAGATCCTTAGCATCGCGAGCCATTGCTCGGTCCCATGCTCCCCAGCTCCTGGTTCAGTCAAGATCCTCAAGAAGAAGGGAACTTACCCTTGTCTATACCTGCAGCAACATAGTCTGATTGGGCCCAAAAGCATGGCCCAAATAGGGGGTGAGATACAATCCCAGTAGGAAATCACCCAAAGATTTGTGTCTAACAGTCAATGAATACATGGCAGTACTAAAGCAAGAAGCAGTAAATAGAAAGCACAAACAGCTAAAGTCCACAGTTCTAACAAGTACAATACACAAGAAAATAGTCAGTAACAAGAAGAAAATAGGTAACCCTCTGGGTAGCTCTCATAGTCTAACTCCTATGGTTCAACCTCTAAGTACTAGAAACCCTCAGGGAGGCACACACAGTCTCACCCCTCTGGTTCAGCTACGTAATTAAGCAGACACTCTAGTTAAGCACTCACCGTCAATTTCTCATATAGTATCGTATCGTGCTAAAGGCTCTCTAGGGAAGCACTCAACGTCAATTCCCCATGAGGCCCGCGACGTAATTAAAAGAAACTCTAGAGAATCCCTTTCATAAATTCACCCCCTGGTCTCATATCGTGATTAAAAGACACTCTAGAGAAGCCCTTCCATCAATTTCCCCTTTGGTCTACTACTCTAGGTTCTCACAGTACTGAGTATAACTAAACACGCTCAGCGCGTGTATATTGTCCAAGTAAACCTCAAGAACTACTTGGATATCAACTAAGGCTCAACAGCAATAATAAAACAACAGTCCACAATCCTACAACTAGGCATGGCAACTGGCTAAATGCCAAACAGACAGAATAAGCATGGAAATCTAACTGAGCACAAAAAATACTCTAATCAAAAGAAATAACCTCTACTAAAGCAATCAAGTAAAGTAGGCAAGAAACAAGGTCAAAACAGGAAACACGCAATACCCCGTTCAATGGTATTGGTGGAAATTGTACAAAATATTCATCAACATTCTGCGGAAAGGCACAAACCACCTACCTCGATCCTAGGAGATCGATATATGTGAACCTCGACGACAGATTCCCCTTAGAACGACGTAGATATGAGAAAATTCACACAACATTCATCCCACGATAACTTAAAAACAAGGAGGAATCAAGAAACAAGGATCAAGCAGAAGGAAGAACTCACCGCTGGGATTCCAACGCAATCGACCGTGCTCTAATCAGAGAACGGACGTCGAGCCAGGACTCTGTCTAAGATCCGGCCGTACGGAAACTCTCAGATGGTCGAAAACTGAAGAAGAAGATGAATATGGGGGTTAGGCGCGACCCCAGTCCATTTAATGAAAAACAGTACACTACGTGTACTTCTAGAGTACATAGCGTGTACTTTAAATTTTTTCGTACTCCAAAAAACCGGCCTCCACCTCAGCCTTACACACCGTGTGTGTGGCCCGGACATGGCCAGCACACCGAGCTGGAACAGAGTACATGGCGTGTACTAAGAAAGTACAGGGCGTGTACATTGAAAATTTCCAAAAAAACCATTTTTCTTAAAACCTCTAGAAAAAAAAGGAAAAACATACCCGAACGAAGGTCCGGGTTCTTACAAACTTCCCCCCTTAAAGAAATTCATCCCCGAATTTCCCTAATGAGGTGGAGAAGAAGGATCCCCAAATAGCTCCGGACACTACGATCGTACATCGGCCTCCCTCTCCCAGGTCTCGTGTTGTACTCACCCGTGCTGTCATAGCACTCGTATCAGAGGAACATACCGCCCGCAGAGAACCTTCGTACTACAATCGACAATCCAGATAAGATTCTCCTCAAACGATGCATCCGCTTCATGCTCTACTTCCTATGGTTGAAAGATGTGAGATAGGTCTGAAAAGTAACGTCGGAGCTGAGAGACGTGGAAGACGTCGTGCATGGCCCGATACCTCTGAGGTAGCTGAAACCGATAGGCGACCGGCCCCACTCTCTCCAAGACCTCAAACGACCCGACGTACCGTGGCGAAAGATTACCCTGTCTCTGAATCCTCTTGTGTCCCAACCTAGGTGCGACACGTAGGAAAACCCGATCATTGAACTCGAACTCCAGACATCGTCTCCGCTGATCAACATAAGACTTCTATCGAGACTATGCTGTAGCCATCCTCTTCTGAATCAGCTCTATCTACTCTGAAGTCTCCTGAACAAGATGAGGTCCCAGCAAAGATGCCTCTCCTGCCTCCAGCTAGCATAAGGGTGATCAGAATGGCCTATCGTACAAAGCCTCGTATGACGCCATCTGAATGGTCGCCTGGAAACTGTTGTTGTAGGATAACTCCACCAGAGGAATATGCTTCTCCCAAGAACCACCAAAATCAAGGATGCAAGCTCTGAGCATATCCTCAAGCACCTGGATCGTGCGCTCGGACTGGCCATCAGTCTCGGGATGGTATGCTGTACTCAAAAGTACCTGTGTACCCAAGGCCTTCTGAAGTCCCTTCCAGAACCGATAGGTGAAGCACACATCTCTATCCGAAAAAATAGAGCGTAGAACTCCATGCAGACGCACAATCTCTCGGATGTAAAGTCATCCCAGATCATTGACACTAAAGGTCTCCTTGATCATCAAGAAGTGAGAAACCTTCGTAAGTCTATTGATGACAACCCAAACAGTATCGTTCCCTTGAGGTGATCTCGACAACCCAGTCACGAAGTCCATCGCAACATCATTCCACTTCCACTCCGGAATGGGTAACTGCTGTAAGATACCTGCTAGTCGCTGATGCTCTGCTTTCACCTGCTGACAAGTAGAACATCTCATGACAAAACCAGAAATATCCTTCTTCATACCTGGACACCAGTATTGGCGATGAAGGTCCTAATACATCTTGGTGACGCCAGGATGAACTGCCCAAACTGAGGAATGGAAATCCCGCATCAGCTCCTCGCGTATGTCTGCTGGCACCCGTACACGTCCTTGGAAACACAATATCTCAACCTCGCCCACTGTCCATCCAGGAAGAGGGTCCTCTCCTGACACACTCTCCCGTAGGACTAAGCCTTTCGAGTCTGATAGCTGCCTCATCCGTACCTGATCAATTAGCGTGGAGGTAAAAGCTACAGAAGATAGAATGGTCTTTCCCCGTCTATCATGCACCTCTAGATGCATCTCAGAGAACAGAGCCACCAGCTACCACTCACTACTGGCCTCCTGAACTTCCTGAATCAAAGTTCTCCTACTCAATGAATCTTCCACGGCATTGCCCTTTCCCGGCGTGTAGGCAAGCTCGAAGTCAAAAGACTATAGATACTCAACCCACCTACACTGCCTCAGATTCAGATCATGCTGAGTGAAGATATACTTGAGAATCTTGTGGTTAGTGAAGACCAAAAAGTGCTCTCCCAGAAGATAGTGTCTCCGACAGCGCAAGGCATGAACAGCAGCTGCCAACTCTAGATCATTCGTAGGGTAGTTCCTCTCATGTGGCCTCAACCGCCGAGACCCGTACGCAACGACTCCATATCCCTGCATAAGCACAGCTCCTAGGCTGGAACCTGAAGCATCACAGTAAACAGTGTAGCTCTTGCCTGGCTCTGGCAAGACTAGTATCGGTGCTGACGTCGACCTCCCTTTCAGCTCCTGAAAGGCTGACTCACAAAAATCTGACCACAAGAACTTCACCCCCTTCTTGGTCAGACCTGTCAAAGGTGCTGCTAGACATGAAAAGTGCGGAATGAAGCGTCTGTAGTATCCAGCTAGCCCTAGGAAGCTCTGTACCTCAAAAATGTTCTTCAGCTGCTCCCAGGAAACTACAGCTCTCACTTTCTCTGGGTCCACAGATACTCCTGTCTCTGAGATGACGTGACCCAAGAAGTGAATTTGATCCATCCAGAAGTGGCACTTCGAGAGTTTAGCATAAAGTTGATGCTCTCTCAGTGTACACAGAATGATCTCAAGATGGATGGGATGGTCGTGTCGAGTGTGAGAGTACACCAAGATATCGTCCATGAAGACCACGAAGAAGGAGTCCAAGTAAGGATGGAACACTCGGTTCATCAGTGCCATGAAAACTGTAGGTGCATTCATGAGACTGAACAATATGACTGTATACTTGTATAGAACATACCTGCTCTTGAAGGCTGTCAGAGGTATATATGATGGTCTAACACACAAATGATGATAACTGGACCTCAAGTCGATCTTCGAGAACACCCGGGCTCCACTAAGCTGATCGAAAAGGTCATAAATCTGCGGCAAAGGATATCGGTTCTTGACCGTCAACTGGTTCAACTTTCAATAATCCACATAAAGCCGAAGGGTACCGTCTGCCTTATTTGCAAACAGGACAGGCGAACCCCAAGGAGAAGTACTGGGTCAGATGAAACCCTTAGTCTATAGCTCCTCCAACTACTTCTTGAGCTCCTGCAACTCAGGTGTGGCCATCCTATAGGGAGGAATGGACACCGGTGCCGCTCCTGGAATGAGCTCAATAGAGAAGTCTACCTCACATTATGGAGGAAAACCAGAAAATTCCTCTGGAAAGACATCCCTGAAGCGATCCACCACCGGAGGAAAGTCCAACTGTGGATTCCCCTGATCATCCAGATAAAGGCTAGCAATCTGGGTCGTCACTCCTCCGAGCCCAAGATGCTCGAGTCCTGCCCGACTCACCCGAACGTCCCATTCACCTCTATGAAGGAAAGATTCACCCTCTGGTGAAATGAAACTGACTCTACGACGATAGCAGTTGGCGAATGCTCAGAAGGGAATCAACCAGTCGATGCCAAGGATGAAATCATAGCCTGTCATCTCTAGGACATAGAGATCCCATAAGAAACGATACCCTGCAACCTCAAGAGGGAACTCTCTAAACTGGAATACACTATATGTACTAATTCCCAAAGGTGTGTCTTGTGTCAATGAGTAGGCAGAAGAAAAGATAGAGTCCAAGGCTCTCCACAACAGCAGTAGAGATAAAGCTATGCGTAGCACCTGTATCAAAAAGGGATGAATATAAAACTGAGGCTACTAAAATTGTAACTCGAATAGTAGAAGGGCTGGGATCCTGATCATGATAAGTCTGCTCCACGACGAAAGATTGGCCTGCACCACGACCCTACACCCCTGACTGACCACTCTAAGCTGAACCTCCCTGCTGGTGCTGAGGAACTGGTGGCTGACCGCCATGACCTCGACCTCCACCTCGGCCCGAACGGCCAAAAGAACTCCAGTTCCCTGACTTGTGAGAGACTGGTGGGGCTGCTCCTGAACGAGGAGTCATGGATGAACCCCGGTCACCAGTTGCTGGTGAGAAAACCCGGAAAAAACGCTGAAGGTGACCCATCTTTCCACATGATCGACACTCCACGGGGTCTCTTTGGAACTGTGGCCTCATGTTCCCTATCCGGCGACACTAGTAACATGTCACTTGGCTGCCTGATGATGCGTCTCGCTTCCTCGAATCACCGCACGTAGGCTCCCTAAGGCACTTCTTGCTGTCATCTGAAGGGAAGCTAGCTCTGGAAGAAGAATTGCCCTGACTCGCAGCTCCAGAGTCTCTCATATTTCCCTCTGCAATCAGTGCCTGGTTGACGATGGAAGTAATGGAAGTCAGCTGGAAGATGTGCACATGTGAGCGAATCTCCCGACTGAGTCCATCCTCAAACTTCCTCACCAAGAACATCCCACTCCCATCCTGAAGGGGTGTAAAACGCGGTTGCTTAGTGAAACGAGAGGAATAATCCATGACAGATGGAGTACCCTGCTCTAAGCTCATGAACTCCCAGGCTCGATCGGCCCTCAGGGTCTCCGAGTAGAAGTAGTCGTAGAACACACACTGGAACTCCTCCCAAGTCATAGCCTTCTGTTGACCCGCTTGTGAGATCACGTCCCACCACCACTTGGCAGAGTCTTGGAGAATGTAGGTGGCGATCTTGACCTGCCTCTCTGGAGGCATCTCCAGATGCTCGAAGATAGTCAGCATGGCTTCCAGCCATGACTCTGCAGCCTGAGGTCCTCCCTCCCCCAAGAACGTGGGAGGATGCTGCTGCTAAAAGACCTGCGTTAAGTCTTCCATAGATGAGGCAGGAGGCGGTTCTCCCTGGAAGGCATGCATTATCCTCATGAAACCCTCCCTGAACTGCGCATCGGCTCCTGCAACTGGTACAACAACCAGTGCCAAGGCTGGCTCGACTGCGGGATCGACAGGAAGTCCCTGATCAGCCCTATCTGGTGTCTGATCACTTCCTGACGATAGACGTATGACCAGAGAAAGTCTTGGAAGCATAGATCTAAAAGATCAAAAGCACACCTTAGATTAGAAAAACAAGGACAAGGAACACAAGAGTACAAAATGGGAACAAGGGAAGAAAACACACAAGATTGCAAAACCCGACTACACGGCGTGTATAAAACTACACGGCGTGTCTTCTAAAGCTACAGACAAGGGCGTGTAGTCTCACCCTACATGTTGTGTACACTTCAAAATACATGGCGTGTTGACCCCCACACACAGCATGTACTTAGAAAACTATTCCCCTTCCTAAGTCTCCTTACACGGCTAACCCACACGGTCCAACTCAACCCGAGACTACACGGCGTGTTCGAAATAAACATGGCGTGCACTAGACAAGGATTCGACGGTCCGTGTTGTTAAGCACACAACCGTCTACATGGATGAACCTTACATGGAATGCTCCAAACAAACACGGTGTGTATAGGCGAAGGTGACACCGTCTCGTGTTGTTCGTGACACGGTCGGGTACTTGGGAAAGACTACATGGCGTGTTCCGAACAAAAACTTCGTGTGGAAAAGAAGGTCACGTCGGCCCATGTTGTTCATGACATGGTCGGGTACCGGGATAGGACTACACGACATGTTCCCTCCGGACATGGCGTGTTCTACCCGAGCTTCCCCGACCCATGTTGTTAGTGACAGGGCTGGGTACACGACTCCGAACTCACACGGCGTGTACCAATGGTACACGATGTGTTCCCGAAGTTACTCCCATGACACCGTGTTATGGTTACACGGTCAGTGACACGGCCTGAAAACTACACGGCGTGTATCTAAAAAGTACACGCCATGTATTCTGGGTTTTTCTAGGCAGTAGCTCAGAAACTGCACAGAATTCCTGAAACACTAAAACAAGGAAAAAGATGCCAAATTCCGATCCGGGAGGGCCCATAACACCTCAAGAACCAAAATTTGGCATTCATTTTAATCAAGGAACAAAAAAAAGAGTTTTCTAACATAACATCAGAGAATATATCAAGAAACTATCACAATAGCATGCATAATCTACACAAAGTCTATCACAACAGCATGCAATCACTAATGCACCCTAGATGGAATGGAAAGAATGCATGACATGTGATTCCTACAAGTGTCTATATGATGCATGAGATGGAATACCCTCATCTCATCGGGTTACGACAGAAATAGAATTGAAATATCAAAACAATAACTGCACAAGTCATATGAGTCACTCTAGGTGAAAACATACCAACCATAAAATCTCAAAACCAGAAAACTGCAATTAATTAGGTAGTATGGATTTTCCCTGTACACAGGTTTGCTACTCCTGAGCACAGCTTAATGCCAAGTACCGAAACCGTCCTATCCCTGGCTAAGGTCTCCAAACAGTAAAGCAAGATAAAAGAACTCCTCTAATACCACTTTGTAATGTCCCGAGTCTGGAGCCCCTCCACTGGTGCCCCGTACCCGGTTCGCCACATGACCTCAAGCACGTTTCCCCGAATGCCAGAGGATGCCGACTAGCAGCGAGGGACTTGGTGAGTCGGTGGGGAAACTATGCCCTCATTCGGTAAGGTATACAAGGTAAGAAAACAAAAATAAACAACAGAAGCAGTAAACAACATGCATAACATCAGAAACCAAACAATGGAAACAATGTAGATATATAACTATGATGACAATGATGCAGCAAGTACAAGTATCTAAGGAAAACATCAAACACAACAACATGCTGAAATACAACTGAAACCAAGTGAAAAAGAAAAACAAAGTATGCTCCTCAGCATCGCGAGCCACGGCTCGGTCCCATGCTCCCCAGCTCCTGGTGTAGTCAAGTTCCTGAAGAAGAAGGGCGCTTACCCTTGCCTATACCTGCAACAACAAAGTCTTCTTGGGCCCAATAGCATGGCCCCAACAGGGAGTGAGAAAAAATCCCAGTAGGAAATCACCCAAATATTTGTGTCTAACAGTCAATGAATACATGGCAGTAATAAAGAAAGAAACAGTAAACAGAAAGCACAAACAACTACAGTCCACAGTTCTAACAAGTACAGCACACAAGAAAATAGTCAATAACAAGAAAAAAACAGGTAACCCTCTGGGTAGCTCTCACAGTCTAACCCATATGGTTCAAACTCTAAGTACTAGCAACCCTATGAGAGGCACATACAGTCTCACCCCTCTGGTTCAGCTACGTAATTAAGCAGACTCTCTGGGGAAGAACTCATCGTCAATTTCCCCTATATTCTTGTATCGTTCTAAAGGCTCTCTGGGGAAGCACTCAACGTCAATTCCCCCTATGGCCTGCGTCGTAATTAAAAGACACTCTGGAGAAGCCCTTTCGTCAATTATCCCCTTGGTATCGCATCGTGATTAAAAGACACTCTAGAGAATCCCTTCCATCAATTCCCCCTTTGGTCTACTACTCTAGGTTCTCACAGTCCTGAGTATAACTAAACATGCTCAGCGCGTGTATATCATCCAATTAAACCTCAAGAACTACTTGGTTATCAACTAAGGATCAACAACAATAATAAAACAACTGTCCACAATCCTACAACTGGGCATGGAAACTGGCTAAACGCCAAACAAGCAGAACAAGCATGGAAAGAAAACTGAGCACAACAAATAATCTAATCACAAGCAATAACCTCTACTAAATCAATCAAGAAAAGAAGGCAAGAAACAAGGGAAAAATAGGAAACACGCAATACCGTGTTCAAGGGTATTGGTGGAAATTGTACAAAATATTCATCAACATTCTGCAAAAGACACAAACCACCTACCTCGATCCTAGGAGATCAATATACGTGAACCTCGACGACAGATTTCCCTTAGAACGATGTAGATCTAAGAAAACAAAAAAAATGTTCATCCTACGATAACTTGAAAACAAGGAGGAATCAAGAAACAAGGATCAAGCAGAAGGAAGAAATCACCGCTGCGATTCCAATGCAATCGACCGTGCTAGAATCGGAGAACGGATGGAGAGGCAGGACTCTGTCGAAGATCCGACTGTACGGATGCTCTCTGACGGTCGAAAACTGAAGAAGAAGACGAATATGGGGGTTAGACGCCACCCCGGTCCGTTTAATGAAAAAAAAGAAAGTACACGGCGTGTAATTTAAATTTTTTTCGTACTCTGAAAAAACAGCCTCCACCTCAGCCTTATACACCGTGATTGTGGCCCGGACACAAACATTACATGGCTTCGAGCTGGAATAGAGTACATGGCGTGAATTCAGAAAATACACGGCGTGTACTTTGAAAATTTCCAAAAAGACCATTTTTCTTAAAAAGTCTAGAAAAAAAAGGACAAACATACCTGAACGAAGGTCCGGGTTCTTACATACCATATTTATAATAACATCCCAGTATATACAAGTTACTATATTTATTATTTTGTTATGGAAACAACATAGAAAGAGGAAGTGGAAGAAGAAAAGAACTTTGAAAGAGGTGGTGAAATTATTAACTCTTATTCGAGAGTTTCCTTTTGAGTTGATCGAAAGGGATCTTTAAATTGGATTTCTGATCAAAGTAAGGCCTCTAGGTTGAATTGAGGGTAGTTGGGAGGATATTTGAATAGGGTTTGACCGAGTAAAATGTCTTTGGTGGTGTGATTTTGAGAGAAGGGGAAGTACCCTTTTAAAAGAGAGGTGAGGGTCACTTTAAGAAAAACCTTGAAATATTATTTTATTATATCATAATATTTGGTTTATAATGGCTCAAAAAGGATTTATTTCTAGGATAAGGTGGTTATGGGTCTAAAAAATCTCAACCAATAAGTTTTTTATAGGTTTAGGTCACAATATTAACCTTATATTTTAGATTTAACTCTTAGTTAAATAGTTTAACATTAACCATCTATTCCTGTATTATTATAATAAATTATTGATAAACTTACTATAAAAATACAAGTGAACCCCAAGTAGTTAATTATTGATATATCTAACCTTATTTAAGTTCTTTTTCCATACCTTTTATTTTTAAAATATTATATCAATTAAACATATAGTATTTGTTTTAAAAACTCATTTATGTCAATTTTGACACTATTTGGTATTTTGTTTTTGTGAAAGTCATAAAAACCTTATCACTTTGAAGAAAAATTATTTAATCAACCCTAACATGTCATATTTGTAACGCCCCGACCCCAGCTACCCAGAGTCGGTGCATTAGTTCATAAAATTGGCATGATCACAAAAGATCAAGTCTCGAAAGACCGATTAGTTTAGTAGCCTTGGAAACACTAGATACATTCATAAGTCTTTCATTACATCAAAAAGTAAACAAACTACAATAACATGGTCTTCATAGTCCACACTCATATCCCTTCTTGAATACCCCTATAGGTCATTCATAAAATACTTCTTCACATCCTGGAAAAATATTAAAACATTGAAAGGGGTGAGCTCAGATGCTCAGTAAGGTTAACAATATAGCGGAAGCTTTCATAAATAAACATTAACATTTAAGGCAATGTATAACTAAAACAAAAACCTTTTAAACTTGAACTTCAACATAGTATGGAAAAATTAAAATGAGATAATTCCATTCACTTCTTCACATGGATATTCTACTAGTCGAATAATCACATGCAATATCAATAACCACTTTCATAATGAGGGAATGTATAATGCCAGACATTCTGAAACATTTTTTCAAGGCCTCAGCCAAGACGTCTAAAATGATTAAGGCCTCGGCCAAAACCATAAATCAAAATGGGAAAGGGCCTTAGCCAATTCCACGTCTAGTTTTCTCATGAGACCTACCGATGCATCGAGGAGCTATAGCGGGCTCCACCCGTCACTTATTAAGTCCAATACATTCCTCATATGAATAGGTTTAAACATATCATAAACCATAACATAATCGTATCACATAAAACATGCATAAAGGAAACATAACATTTCCACATTTCAATCACAAGATATCAATACAACACATTGATATAATAAAAACGCTTTCAAAACCATTTTCAATACCAAAATAAAAGAAAGTTAAAACTTTGTATTTATTTTTAATTAAAAAAAAGTGATGGCTTGTAGAGGAAGCCGAAACTCAAATAATGGTCACGGCGGCTGAGAAGTCATTGTCACCGCATATGTACAGAAATAAAAACATACCCTTTTTGTCGTTTAGTAAAACTCTTCGTATAAAAAAATTCCTTTTGAATAAACGTAAAAGTCAAAGGGGTTTATACACCGTATAAAAGAAAATTGCGTATAAAACCAAATATGCCTCAACGAAAGGAGATTGAGATGAAGTCCTTAAAAAGATCATTTTTAAAATAAAATAGATCTATTATGTGTACTTACTATAGGTATACATAAATAAAGTAAAAATAAAAAATAACACATAATAATATCATGACATAATTTGAAAGTAGGAGTTAACCCAAAGAATGGAAATTGGGTTAAGAAGTTCCCTTACCTCGTGTCTGACTTGACTCAACCGTTCTTTAACCTCCTCAATAATAAACTAGAGTTATTATATACCTTATTAAGAACCATTTTAAATTTCATTATCCTTATTATATCACTTATTACAATGATATGAACATTATGTAATTATTTAAGTTAATAACGGTCGTTTTGTCGATCTTTGGTACTTGAGTCAACAATAAACTTCTTATAATTACAAGTTGTTTATGTGGTAGAATATCCATTATCTCCAGAATTATATTCATGATTTAGATGTCATATATATCTTATATATCCAGTATATACATTCATTTATAATATTACGTAACATTTAGAGGTAAGAAATGAAATGCACCGTTCATGGAGATGGTAAGCCGTACGTACGCATGAACGCTACTTTCATTTCAATTTCATATTTAATGGAACGAAATCATAATGATATAAATGTATAATATAATTCCAGTATAATATAGTGTATAATACCATTTACTTCATCCTTTATACATCCCACATATGGCATTAACGATTCAAATCACTTTGAGGGGGCGGTAGTCCGCACTTCCTAAAATGAAATTATCGCGTTTTACCCATAATGGAAATCATAAAGTATGCTATAAATGAGAAATAAAGAAGCATAAGTAAAACATAAACATATTATATATCATATATAAAAATAGTGACATCTTAATGGCCACCTTTGAAGGTGTTATATGAGTGTTGAACAATCATCGTTTCGTGAGGCAGAAATTCGCCATCCACAGAAACCGTATGTTCATTAACCATTAGATGTAGGTGTGTGTAAGTGTAGCTATAATACATATTATAAAAACATCCTAGTATATTTAGGATACTGGTGTTGTTACAAAAGAAATGAATAAAAAGAGTTTAGGGGGGTTGGAGAAGAAAAACAAAACAAAACAACATTAGAGAAGACATTACCTCAAAATCGGGTAACTCTTTTTGATTTGAGTCAAAGGCTTCCTTGGGAAGTATTCTGCCCAAAGTGAGGCTTCTAGGAGTAAGGGAGGGAAGTTGGGAGAGTATTTGGGTAGAGTTTGGCCAAGACAAATGGCTTGAAAGTGTGAATGATGTGGGAGAGGTGGGGGCCTTTTATAAGAGGAGAGGAGGGGCTCTTTTGGAAAGATTGAAATGTTACATTATTATACAATGCTTTTCGGATTATAAAGGTCCCACACATATATAATTCGTGGCTAAGGTGATAAGGGTTCGAAATATCCTCATCCAATAGGCTTTGGACAAGTGTAAGCCTTGTATTTTACATTATCTTTCCATTTTATTTAAATTGTTAAATAATGAGGTCATCGCCGCATCATAATGATGTCATAAATAATTTAATTTATTTAATGTCTAAAAATTATAAAAAAAATACTATGATGTAGGAAATCGTTTTATATTTCTAATGAATATTTATAATCAAAATTTGTACTTGTTTAGCCCCACTTAAAAACTGTTTTAGTAAAACAACTCATGTTTGTGTCAATTTAATTTTAATATTAAATAAATATATATTAATGTCATTTTCCAACTAAAGTGGCTCCATGGGGTCCCCAAGTTTACCCATGGGTTGTCTTGGTCGGCCATGACTCATCCAATAGGAGTAGGACCAGTTTCATGCTCATCTCATATTATTAAAACATTATTTGTACCTTAAACTACACTAATTACCTCTAATCGCGATTAAGAACTTAAAAGTTACTATTCACCAAAAATTTATGTTAATCTCATTGAACCACATTTTACTTCTTAATGACAACCATGTATGTCGGATTTTTGAAAATCAAATCACAGAAGTGGTAATATTTCATTTAAACGAAAAATCAGTTATTTAACTACCACTTAGTGGTTTCACTATTCATCAAAAATTGAAGTTTTTCAGAACAATGCCAAAATTTCACCCTAAGCTATAATTGATATTCCGAATCCAAAAATTATGTCTATTTTCCAAAATTCCAAAAATATAAGTTTCATTAATTAATTTTATAATTAACTCCCGCTGTCACAACAAATAGCGTGTTTTAAGAAACAATTTAAATCAAAAGATTGGCAATTGTTTATGTCCAATTTCAATGTTAAATTAATTCTAATGACCACCATTGGATAAAATGGTAAAAATATATTCTAATTATACTTTAAAACCACTAAATAGTATAATTTATCACAATAAATTATTTTGATTAAAAAAGTTGTTTTAAGTATTTTTCACTATTCATAAAAAAATCGGAAGTTCTCAGAAAGTTACAAAAAATTCAACTTAGGATAATTTTGATATTACGAATACAAAAATGAAGTCCATTTTGAAATATAAAATTTCTATAATTTTAAAAAGTGGTTATTACTATTCATAACGGCTACTTTGATTAGTCGCGGTGTGTTAGAACTCAAAGTTGCATACAATGCAAGCTATTGCATTATTGAATGAGATGCGTATAGTGGAAGCTCGGGGTGTTACAATATTAATATAGAAAATTAGTGGAATTCGTCATAAGTTTCAATTTATGTTTATTTTGAAATTTATAATATCAATTATTTTAATATTTCATTAATACGGTAATTACTGCATCATCATTTTATACTAAATAAATTTAATTATTTAGTGTCTAAAAATTATAAATAAAATACCATTATTTAGGAAATATTTTTAGATTTATAATGAATATTTATTTTCAAATTTATCTTATGAATATCCCTATATTAAAAATGATTTAGTTATTAAACATTGATTTCAACACTTTTAACTCTTTTTGAAATAAAATAATAATAAATGTCCTAATCTAATCCAAGTTAACCAAAAGGATAATATTTTATTCCTAAGATTTATTTATATAGAAATAAACTTATCCAATATAGTTAGGACATGTTTTAGGGTAATTATTATATCATTTTTACCTTTAATTACCTTATTTACTTTTAACCGTGGTAAATAAAAGTCAAAAGTTACTATTCACCAAAAATTATTTTCATCTTATTGTACCACATTTTAATTACTGATTTCAACCATGTCTTTCATATTTTTGAAATTCTATTCACATAATTGGTAAAATTACGTTTTATGAAAATTTGTAAATGCACCAAGAAGGTAGGTAAAAGACGATAAAAAGTTTAATAAAATTTCATATATTTAATATTATTATAAAATTTCTATAATGAATTTCACTGAATATATATGGGTATTTTGTATCTATTTTTACGTAAAATAAATTTAAATAAAATAAATAATTATTCAAATAAATAGTTAGTTTTAAACAATAACATAGTGTTTTTCACTATTCATCAAAAATTAAATGTTTTTAGAAAAATACCGAAAATTTACCCTATGCTAATTTTGATATTCTGAATCAAAAAATGAAATCCAATAAGAAAAATAAAATTTATAAAATTCAAAAAAGTGGGTATTAATATTCATAATTGCTATTTTGATTGATCGCGGTGTGTTAGAACTTTATGTTGCATAAATCTCAAGCTATTGTTTTATTCAAAAAGAAGCATATTGTGGAAGATTGGGGTGTTACATTCTTAACTCCTTCATATAATTTCTTCATCCAAATTTCTAGAATATTACATCATAAAATGATTCGGGTGGCTCTTTATCATAAGTTCCTCGGTTTTCCACGCTGCCACTTCCATCTTATGGTTTCTTCATAGAACATTCAAGAGACGAGTCATCCGGTTTCTCAGTACTTGTTCTCTAATATTAACAATCTTGAAAGGCTCTTCATAATAAGACAGATTTGGTTCTAGTTCTATTTCTCCATAGGTGAGTACATGCGTTGGGTCAGACATGTATTTTCTTAACAGTGATACGTGGAACACATCATGAACTTTAGAGAGACTTGGCAGCATTGCCAAACAATAAGCTACAAATCCAATTCATTCTAGAATTTTGAAAGGTCCGATGTACTTGGGAATTAATTTACCCTTCTTACCGAATCGTATAACACCCTTTAGTGGAGATACCTTCAAGAAAACATGATATCCTACTTGAAATTCCAATTCCTTCCTTTAGTTATCGTCATAACTATTTTGCCTACTTTGAGATACTTTGATGTGGGTTTGGATAATCTTCACCTTTTATATTGTTTACTCCAAAAGTTTTGGGCCTATGAGTTTTCTTTCAACAACATCATTCCAACAAGTTGGAGTGCGAAATCTCTTTCAATATAACACTTCATATGGTGACATTTGAATAATTGAATGGAAGCTATTGTTATAGGAAAATTCTACCTGAAGTGCACTGTGTTGCATTTGTTGTCAATGAGGCATGAAGTTGTCTTGGAATGAATGGAAGTCAAGGAATGTCAAGATGTGAATGACAAAGGTTGTGATGGTGTTGGTGATGAAGAGAGAATGACCATAGTACTAAGATGCATGTCACTTAGGAGATTCACTAAGTGACATAGGAGATGATGGTTGAAACATTCTCTAGTGACATCTGACGATTGTTGAGCTGATCTTTAAAGTTCAAAGAACTTGTATCAACTGGATACAATGTCACAACATGATTAGAAGACCATGCATTGAAGTGACAATGCATGAGGAGTTGAAGGAGTTCCATCCACAACTACTAAGTGGATGATGTGCATTAATGAAATCCATGTACTAACTCTTAGTGCATGAGAATCAGACGAAGATCCAATTGATCTCTGATTTGATCAACGAATCCCATTGAAGATGTTATGTGATTCAGGAGTTCGGTTGATAAAGATCCTTGAGAATTCTCTCCTAAGTATAAAATGAGATGATGAAGAAGAATTATAAATTGAAGAGTTGTTTCTAATGAAGAGGATTAATGTTTGAATTCTTAAGAAGAAGAAATGGAGAAGAATAATTTGAAGTGGCATTTGGCTTGGAAGAACTTGGGTTGGCATTTATACATTGGGAGAACTTTGTTTTTAACAAAGTGTTTATTCAACACTTAGCCAAAAAGTATCCACCAAGGAGGCCAGCCGAGGGATCACCCAAGGCACATATGGGCCTAAGGCGCCACGCCCATGGGGAACCCTCAAGGCCAAGGCGCTCCCTGGGGCAAGGTAGGGGCCGTGTATAAGCCCCGAGGCCACGCGGTGATGAAGCCCGCGCAGCGTGAGCGAGAGGAGCGCGCCCGTGAGTGTGCATAGTGGGCGCTAGGAGCGCGCCCGCAGGGAGCATGAGTGGGCGCAGAGCGCGCCCGCAGGGAGAACTCGGCGCGGGGCGGCACCGAGAGGGTTGGAAGTTCAATTGCCGGGTTGAGGCAGCGCTAGGGTGATAAAGCGCGAGAAAAACGCTGGCCGTTTCGATGTGGGACGGCGAATTTTTCCGCGGGAGCGATCCTGGCCGCGCGATTGATCGCGCGCCAGATCCGAGCCGCTCATCTAATCGCGCCATTCGCGATCTGATCCAGGCCGTCCAAAGATCTGATCCAACGGCCTGCGGTCCGTCTCCTTCCTCGAGCTCAGCCGAAGCCACCCGCGAAGCCGCCGCTAAACCAGGAACCTCCCGAACGACTATTTTGAGTTCCCGGCCACCTCCGAGAAAACCGAGACCTCCATGGTGATCGTCTGGCCACACTGAATACATACATGCAATAAAATATGTATGCAAACGTTGGATGGAGAATTTCGAGTATCGGCCGAGGCAAACAACGTTGCCGAGGCCTCGGTGTATTCGTGATTTGCGTGGATTGTTTTTAAACGAAGGTATACACGAAAATGCATGCACATGAAACAGAAAATAAAAATGGGATGCGCTAAAATCAGCGGGATCTAATCCCAGCTGTCCGCTCGATCGCGCGGCTCATCTGTACCGTTCATCTCATCCGCGCGATGATGTTATTATCCCGGCCGTCGATCTTCATTAAACGCCGCATCCGACAGTCGAGGCTTCATCTCCTACCTCGAGCCCGGCTGAGACACGTCGTGTCTTCCCGCAGTCTGGCCGTGTACGAGTGGCCTCCCCGATGACGTATGTTTGAGAATCCGGCCACCATTAAAGAAGCTGAAGGCACCCTCGTGATCGTCTCGTCAAACCGAACTCATCCATGCCTAAATATGGGTTTGCATGCAAGGTGATGAGATTTTGAAGTTCGGCCGAGGAAAACCAAAGGTGCCGAGGCCATGATGGTTTATGATTTGCATGAAACGGATTAAATGGAGGCCATGCACACGTTTGGCCAAGCATGCATGTGAAGGAGCGAAGAAAGAGGAGAACCCGCGGAGAATAGAAGAGAAAAATAAAGATTTGGAGAAAATCTTGAAGATTCGAAATCTTCGGAAGATTAAATTTTTATCTCGCGGAAGAGGTGAAGCGTTTCTCTGCCTATAAAAGAAGCACCCGAGGCAATGGAGAGGCTTGCTGATGAACTTGAAAGAAGTCCCGTGAGAGCGCCTTGCCCAGTGAAGAAGAGCCTGCGCGCACCACTTGCGCGGTAGCAGCCCGGAGCTCCCCTAGCTCCGTTTGTTCCTTTTGCGCACCTCTTGCGCGAAAGAAGAGACGGGGAGAGGCCCTTGTGCGCTACCACTTGCGCGACAGGAAGAAAAGGGTTTGGGCAGCGCACTTGTGCACCCTCCTTGTGCCCGCGGTTGGTCGAGGCCTTGAGTGGCCGCTTGGCTTGCACGGCTGTGACACTTGCACGCCCCTCGGCCAGTGCACCTTGCGCACCAGAGGCAGTACCACTCTTGTGACTTGCGCGTCTGCCCCTTGAACCAAGACACCTTGCGCTCCTCCTTGAAGATTGAGTTCGGATGAAGTATATCTCACCCACGGGTTAAGTGTGTGCAAGGCAGTATACCACCCTTGGTGTGTGTGTGCAAAGTGGGAGAACACCCTATGGGATGATTGAATTTGGGTAGTGTGTGTGCAAAGTGGATAACCCAAGCCGTAGCCTTGTGTGGGTGAAGTGAAGACCACACCTTAGTGTGTGTGTGCAAAATTGAAGAACCACCTATGGGTTAAGTGTGTGCAACAACAATAAGAACATGCCAAGTTTAAGTGTGTGCAAAACGTGGAACAAATTGTGTGTGCAAAACAAGTGAAGGCCGAACCTTAGTGTGTGCTAAGTGGTGTATACACACTAAGAAGGAGAAGAAGGAGAATACTCACACTAAAGTAGAACACACATTTATGTGTGTAAACAAATTGAATTAATTGTGTGAAGTTCAAAGAAGGTGTGTGCTTAAAGAGATTACACCCTTTGTGAGTTTATTGCACCAAGAGGAGAAAGAGGAGAGTGCATGCATGCATGCATGCACGCGCACACTGAACAAGCTTAAATCAGTGGTGTGCGTTTGAGTTGACCAAGACCATAGGATCTTGAAGAAATTGAGAAGGCCATGCAGTCAGTGCATGAGGATTCAAAGTTTCCATGCATTCAGTGCATGAAGTTGTTTTGATGTGAGACTGGACCAGACTGGAGTTAAAGATATCAGTTGTCTGAGTATTCAGTACTTGAAGAGAGAAGCCAGGTCATCCTTAGAAGAACGTGACAAATCCTGAGCAAGACGAGAAGACCTGTTCACCACAAGTGATCAGAAGAAGAGCAAGGCCAGCAGTCTTTATCCCAGGCTGCTGAAGATACTTGAAGAAGCTTAATGTGAAGAAGAGCTACTCGTGTGACTCGAGGAGCCAGGAGAAGACCCTGTGGGACTCAGGGAGAAGAAGTCTTCAGTGGGATTCTGGAGCAGGCCAGTGGGACTCTGGTAACACTGTGGGACGAAGTATAAAGACCCTCCTGTGGGACTCAGGAGAGATACAGTGGGACTCTGTATCGACCATTGTGATTTTAATAGGTTATAATGGAGAATCCATGCTGGGAGAGCATGGCAAGGATGTAGGCCTTTGGTGCTGAACCTTGTAAATCCTTGTGTCCTGTGCCTTTTCATTACTGCATCATTAGGGAAAGGTTGAGAGATACAAGAAGAGTGGATCGAGGCTTTAACCAGCCATAGAGGTTTAATTGATAAGAATCAATTAGTAAAAAGTTTTAAAGGGATCACTGATTCACCCCCTCCCCCTCTCAGTGATTCACACTGATCTGGGAACTTCAATTGGTATCAGAGGGAGGTTACCTCTAAAAGATCCAAGGGAGTCTTTATGAAGTGCAGATTTGAGGAAATGAAAGAACAGCCTCAAATGGAGATATCTGCCAAGACTCTGAAAAACAGAATGAAGAAACAGGCAAAGAAGATGAAGAAGAAGGCTGGTGCAATCAGAGAAACTCCTTCTATGGAAAGAAATGTGAAAGTCACATCAGATGACAATTCCTTTTATCATTCTTCTGATGAAGCCTGCTCTAGCTGTGATGAAGATGGAAGAAACAACGATCTTCTAAATGCAATCAAATATCTTCAGAAGAGAGTCCCCAAGGAAGTTGCAATGTGTATAGCTACAGGCCTCCTTGATCTTCAAGAAGAACAATTACAGCTAGAAGATGAAGCCAATTCTCTGGAAGTCCAATTGGCAAAAAGGGTTGGCATAACCAACACTCTCAGAAAGCTGGTAAATGCCAAAGATGAAACAGTATCACTTTGCAATGAAAGATATGAATACACTGCTGAAGAATTGCAAAGAAGCCTTTCTGAGAAAGACATCTTTATGATAATGATCAAAGATGTTTTACATGCACTGGAAAAGAGGCACAAAGTGTCAATGAATGTCAGAGATGCTCAACTCAAAGACAAAGTCAAATTGGTGAAGGAGCTTGACAATTCATTGCAAGAATTGAAGAAGGTGCATGAAGACCAGATGAAACAACTGGTGGAGAATTGGGAAGGAAAGCTAAGAATGGTTGAGGATGAGAAGAACTCCCTCAACATGAAATGCTTTGAACTGGAGGTGATATTGAAAAATTTGCAATCACCCAAAGCTGAATCCTCCCAGTCAGTTGAAAGAAGAAATGTTGCTACTCAAGTGAGCTTTGAGAAGGATGATTCTAAAAGAAAGACATCCTCTAATAAAAGGGAAACTACTTCTAAAAAGAAGGTACCATCCATCCCATCTTGTACTGATGCTTCTAATTGTGTTTCCACAAAAAGTGCAGGATGGAAAAATAATTCCAAACAAAAATGGATGAAGAAAATGAAGAAGCAGAGCTCTCCTGAAACAACACAGCAAGTCAAGAAAAGTACCCAACAATCAGAAGGACTGAAGAGGTCAAGATTTGTGGGTCAATGTTGGTGTTGTAATAAGTATGGGCACTGTGCAAATGATTTTTGGTACAATCCACTGAATGTCAAAGCACAAAGGAAGCCCATGCCAAGGGGGAGAAAGCCAGAAGAAAAGAAGCAGCATCCACAGGTCCAGAGACATCTGTTTACTGCAAATAGATTTGGATTACTTGACAACATCTGGGATGATTGCAAAAGTGGTCAAAAAGATACATGTCAGTCTCCAACTGTATCCAGAGCTCAAAAGAAGAAAAGATCACTGAACCTGGCTCAAAAAGATTCCTTGGGAAGCAAGAAGAAAGTAGAAAATGCTCCCAAGAAGTGTTTGAGAAATGAAGAGAAGTCCTTGGAGTCTGAGTCCAAGAAGGGTGATGCATCCAGAAGGACCACCAAGAAATGCTTCTACTGTGGAAAGAAAGGACACATCATGGACCTTTGTAAAGAAGCCATGAAACTAAATAGAAGCAGACTGAACTCCAAAAGACAATCAATCCAGAAGCAGAAGGGATTGGTTGAAAACAAGTTGCCTAAGAAAGGTAGCTTGAAAGCATCCAAAGAACCATGTGGAACTTCCAAAACTGAGGTCACTCTTCCAAATGATTTACTTTTCATATGGCCACATCAGTTGCAACTTGCCAGAGAACTACAAAGAGTTGAAGATGAAGCTCTTGCAATTGCTAAAGCAAAAGGGAAGAAGAAGGTTTCACATGAAGATGGTTTGAGAACCACACCAGCACAATCATCAATGAATATCAAATGTGCAAGTGTGAAGAATGGTGAAAATGGGACATATCGGTTGAGAGAATCTTCTCAACCTTGTTGTTCACATTGATGAACCAAGGAGGTTCCATCTTATTCCCTTATACTATTGGTATTTACATGTGCTGACATTGCAGGGAATTGAAGATGATGATCATTCTCAGCTGAAGGATGGTTTGGACAGAATGGAGTGCACCCCTTGAGGGGGAGAAAATCTGAAGAAGATGATGTTCTGAGATTAATATCATCTTGAGAAAAGTGAAGGTATTCCAATCATACTTTCATCCCTTGATTCTTAATTGCATTCATCATGACAATTAAGGGGGAGTATTTATTGAAGACAAATGGTTGAAAGGGGGAGCTTTATCTTTGCACCTGAACATTCTAATGTGTTTTGTGGAGTATGTGCAGGATTTAGCAATTCATTGTTATATCTGAAAAATTTCAAACCCCTAAGCATGATCTCACATGTTTACAGTGAATGTGGACAGCATTGAGTTCCTTGGTTATATCACTCTTGTTTTCTACACCAGGTTAGCCCAAGTAGACTTAGAGTTGATTTACTAAAGGTTCTTTGCTAAAAAAGAACATGTGGCATCATCCCTCTATTAGTATTTTTCAAGAAGATACTTTTCAATGGGAGGAAGTGATATTTTGGAAGAGAACCACACCACACCTTTGCATTTGATTGCCAATAAGGGGGAGAAATATTGGCACACATATTGACCCATTCATATGTGCTGAAGGAGTGTATTGACAACAAATACAAAGGGGGAGATTGAAGTGCACTGTGTTGCATTTTTTGTCAATGAGGCATGAAGTTGTCTTGGAATGAATGGAAGTCAAGGAATGTCAAGATGTGAATGACAAAGGTTGTGATGGTGTTGGTGATGAAGAGAGAATGGCCATAGTACTAAGATGCATGTCACTTAGGAGATTCACTAAGTGACATAGGAGATGATGGTTGAAACATTCTCTAGTGACATCTGACGATTGTTGAGCTGATCTTTAAAGTTCAAAGAACTTGTATCAACTGGATACAATGTCACAACATGATTAGAAGACCATGCATTGAAGTGACAATGCATGAGTTGTTGAAGGAGTTCCATCCACAACTACTAAGTGGATGATGTGCATTAATGAAATCCATGTACTAACTCTTAGTGCATGAGAATCAGACGAAGATCCAATTGATCTCTGATTTGATCAACGAAGCCCATTGACGATTTTATGTGATTCAGGAGTTCGGTTGATGAAGATCCTTGAGAATTCTCTCCTAAGTAGAAAATGAGATGATGAAGAAGAATTATAAATTGAGGAGTTGTTTCTAATGAAGAGGATTAATGTTTGAATTCTTAAGAAGAAGAAATGGAGAAGAATAATTTGAAGTGGCATTTGGCTTGGAAGAACTTGGGTTGGCATTTATATATTGGGAGAACTTTGTTTTTAACAAAGTGTTTATTCAACACTTAGCCAAAAAGTAGCCACCAAGGAGGCCAGCCGAGGGATCACCCAAGGCACATATGGGCCTAAGGCGCCACGCCCATGGGGAACCCTCAAGGCCAAGGCGCTCCCTGGGGCAAGGAAGGGGCCGTGTATAAGCCCCGAGGCCACGCGGTGATGAAGCCCGCGCAGCGTGAGCGCGAGGAGCGCGCCCGTGAGTGTGCATAGTGGGCGCTAGGAGCGCGCCCGCAGGGAGCATGAGTGGGCGCAGAGCGCGCCCGCAGGGAGAACTCGGCGCGGGGCGGCACCGAGAGGGTTGGAAGTTCAATTGCCGGGTTGAGGCGGCGCTAGGGTGATAAAGCGCGAGAAAAACGCTGGCCGTTTCGATGTGGGACGGCGAATTTTTCCGCGGGAGCGATCCTGGCCGCACGATTGATCGCGCGCCAGATCCGAGCCGCTCATCTAATTGCGCCATTCGCGATCTGATCCAGGCCGTCCAAAGATCTGATCCAACGGCCTGCGGTCCGTATCCTTCCTCGAGCTCAGCCGAAGCCACCCGCGAAGCCGCCGCTGAACCAGGAACCTCCCGAACGACTATTTTGAGTTCCCGGCCACCTCCGAGCAAACCGAGACCTCCATGGTGATCGTCTGGCCACACTGAATACATACATGAAATAAAATATTCATGCAAACGTTGGATGGAGAATTTCGAGTATCGGCCGAGGCAAACAACGTTGCCGAGGCCTCGGTGTATTCGTGCTTTGCGTGGATTGTTTTTAAACGAAGGTATACACGAAAATGCATGCACATGAAACAGAAAATAAAAATGGGATGCGCTAAAATCAGCGGGATCTAATCCCAGCTGTCCGCTCGATCGCGCGGCTCATCTGTACCGTTCATCTCATCCGCACGACGATGTTATTATCCCGGCCGTCGATCTTCATTAAACGCCGCATCCGACGGTCGAGGCTTCATCTCCTACCTCGAGCCCGGCTGAGACACGTCGTGTCTTCCCGCAGTCTGGCCGTGTACGAGTGGCCTCCCCGACGACGTATTTTTGAGAATCCGGCCACCATTAAAGAAGATGAAGGCACCCTCGTGATCGTCTCGTCAAACCGAACTCATCCATGCCTAAATATGGGTTTGCATGCAAGGTGATGAGATTTTGAAGTTCGGCCGAGGAAAACCAAAGGTTCCGAGGCCATGATGGTTTATGATTTGCATGAAACGGATTAAATGGAGGCCATGCACACGTTCGGCCATGCATGCATGTGAAGGAGCGAAGAAAGAGGAGAACCCGCGGAGAACAGAAGAGAAAAATAAAGATTTGGAGAAAATCTTGAAGATTCTAAATCTTTGGGAGATTAAATTTTTATCTCGCGGAAGAGGTGAAGCGTTTCTATGCCTATAAAAGAAGCACCCGAGGCAATGGAGAGGCTTGCTGATGAACTTGAAAGAAGTCCCGTGAGAGCGCCTTTCCCAGTGAAGAAGAGCCTGCGCGCACCACTTGCGCGGTAGCAGCCCGGAGCTCCCCTAGCTCTGTTTGTTCCTTTTGCGCACCTCTTGCGCGAAAGAAGAGACGGGGAGAGGCCCTTGTGCGCTACCACTTGCGTGACAGGATGAAAAGGGTTTGGGCAGCGCACTTGTGCACCCTCATTGTGCCCGCGGTTGGTCGAGGCCTTGCGTGGCCGCTTGGCTTGCACGGCTGTGACACTTGCACGCCCCTCGGCCAGTGCACCTTGCGCACCAGAGGCAGTACCACTCTTGTGACTTGCGCGTCTGCCCCTTGAACCAAGAAACCTTGCGCTCCTCCTTGAAGATTGAGTTCGGATGAAGTATATCTCACCCACGGGTTAAGTGTGTGCAAGGCAGTATACCACCCTTGGTGTGTGTGTGCAAAGTGGGAGAACACCCCATGGGATGATTGAATTTGGGTAGTGTGTGTGCAAAGTGGATAACCCAAGCTGTAGCCTTGTGTGGGTGAAGTGAAGACCACACCTTAGTGTGTGTGTGCAAAATTGAAGAACCACCTATGGGTTAAGTGTGTGCAACAACAATAAGAACATGCCAAGTTTAAGTGTGTGCAAAACGTGGAACAAATTGTGTGTGCAAAACAAGTGAAGGCCGAACCTTAGTGTGTGCTAAGTGGTGTATACACACTAAGAAGGAGAAGAAGGAGAATACTCACACTAAAGTAGAACACACATTTATGTGTGTAAACAAATTGAATTAATTGTGTGAAGTTCAAAGAAGGTGTGTGCTTAAAGAGATTACACCCTTTGTGAGTTTATTGCACCAAGAGGAGAAAGAGGAGAGTGCATGCATGCATGCATGCACGCGCACACTGAACAAGCTTAAATCAGTGGTGTGCATTTGAGTTGACCAAGACCAGAGGATCTTGAAGAAATTGAGAAGGCCATGTAGTCAGTGCATGAGGATTCAAAGTTTCCATGCATTCAGTGCATGAAGTTGTTTTGATGTGAGACTAGACCAGACTGGAGTTAAAGATATCAGTTGTCTGAGTATTCAGTACTTGAAGAGAGAAGCCAGGTCATCCTTAGAAGAAGGTGATAAATCCTGAGCAAGACGAGAAGACCTGTTCACCACAAGTGATCAGAAGAAGAGCAAGGCCAGCAGTCTTTATCCCAGGCTGCTGAAGATACTTGAAGAAGCTTAATGTGAAGAAGAGATACTCGTGTGACTCGAGGAGCCAGGAGAAGACCCTGTGGGACTCAGGGAGAAGAAGTCTTCAGTGGGATTCTGGAGCAGGCCAGTGGGACTCTGGTAACACTGTGGGACGCAGTATAAAGACCCTCCTGTGGGACTCAGGAGAGATACAGTGGGACTCTGTATCGACCATTGTGATTTTAACAGGTTATAATGGATAATCCATGCTGGGAGAGCATGGCAAGGATGTAGGCCTTTGGTGCCGAACCTTGTAAATCCTTGTGTCCTGTGCCTTTTCATTACTGCATCATTAGGGAAAGGTTGAGAGATACAAGAAGAGTGGATCGAGGCTTTAACCAGCCATAGAGGTTTAATTGATAAGAATCAATTAGTAAAAAGTTTTAAAGGGATCACTGATTCACCCCCTCCCCCTCTCAGTGATTCACACTGATCTGGGCACTTCACTACCAGAGGTAAATATTGATCCCACATACCTTGAAAGTCATGTACGAAAGCTCTCAACATGTATTCTAAGGTTTTAATAGTCCATTATAATTATCCATCAGTTTGAGGGTGGTAGGTAGTGATCAAATGAAGTTCAGTATCCAATGTCTTTTGAATACTTTTCCAGAATCTTCATGTAAAACGGGGATCACAATCAGAAAAAATCGATAGGGGTACTCCATGACGTCTTAAAACTTCATTAATATATAATCTTTCTAGATGTTCAAGTGGTAAATATTCACTTATAGAAAGACAATGTACTAACTTGGTAAGATGATCAACAATGACACATATTTCAACATTACTTCTAGGATTCTTTGGTAGAAAAATGACAAAGTCCATCGTAACATCATCCCATTTCCACTAATGTATGGGAAGAGGTTTCATGACTCCTGTAGGATATTATATTCCAGCCTTCACCTGTTGAAAAACCCTACATCTTGACACAAAATCAACAATTTCCCTCTTCATGTTGTCCCACCAAAAATGTTCCTTCAAATCTCAATACATCTTAGTTCTACTAGGGTGTATAGAGAAGTCGGAGTTATGATCATCATATAAAATTTCCATTTTTAGATTAGGTATGTCAGGAACATAAAGTATCTTCCCAAATTTCAAAATTCCATCTTCATATATGAAGTCAATAAATCTTCCATCATTCACATCATTAATTTTATTTTGAAAATCCTCATTAACAGTCTGAGAACTTTTTGTCCTTTCTAGTAAAGATATTTTGTCTTCAATTTTAAAAATTATTGATGTTTCACCTTCAATGATTATTCCCAAATCCTTATTTACTAGATCCATGAACATAGGATCCCTTTCAACTCTCATGTTGTTCAAAACTCCCTGATCCTTTCTGCTCAAAGCATCTTCCACTTTATTTGCCTTCCCCGGGTGGTAGTGCATAGTGAAATCATAATCTTTGAGTAGTTCAGGACATCGTATTTGCCTCATGTTGAGTTATTTTTGTGAGAAAATATACCTCAAACTCTTGTAATCAATATATTTCTCAAACTTTTCACCATAGAGATAGTTTCTCCATATCTTCAAAGATAAGATTATAGCTACTAACTCAATATCATGAGTGAGATAGTTTTGTTCATGAACTTTTACCTGTCATGATACATAGGAAATAAATCTACCATTCTACATAAAGACACAACCAAGTCCTTTATTTGATGCATCAATATAAATAACAAACCCATCATTCCCCGATGGTAGAGTCAAGATAGGATCATTGACTAATCTTCTCTTCATTTCTTCAAAACATTCTTCACACTCTTTTTTCCAAACAAATTTAACCCATTTACGTGTGATCTTGGTTAATGGGTTTTCCAATCTGGCAAAATTTTGGGAAAATCACCGATAATAATATGCTAAACCAATAAAACTGCATACCTCAGTTATATTCATCAGTGCTAGCCCTTCTAATATTTCTCTTATCTTAGAAGGATCAACATAGATTCTATCCTTAGAGACAATATGGCCATGAAAAGAAATTTTCTGAAGCCAAAATTCACACTTGCTAAACTTCTCATATAATTAATTTCTTCTAAGGGTTTTTAGAATGGTACACAAGTTATTTTCATGATCTTCATAGATTTTTGAGTATACCAAGATATCATCAATAAATACCACTACAAAGTCATCAAGATATTCCTTGAAAACACTATTTATTAGATCCATGAAAATAGAGGGTGCATTAGTTAGTCTAAAAGGAATTATTATAAACTCATAATGACCATACCTGGTATGAAATGCTATCTTTGGAATATCTTCCTTCTTCACACACAACTAATGATATCCAGATCGAAGGTCAATCTTTGAAAAATATTGAGATCCATGAAGTTTATCGAATAAATCATCAATGAAAAGTAGGGGATACTTGTTCTTTATTGTTGTCGTATTAATCTCCCTGTAGTCAATGCACAACCTCATAGATCCGTATTTCTTCTTAACAAAAATGAACATGGACTTCCCATGGAGAAACACTAGGGTGAATAAATCCTTTATTACTCAATTCCTCTAGTTGTTTATTTTGTTACACTAATTCCATATTGGCCATTCTATAAGGGGTCTTCGATATGGGCCTTGAACCAGGAATTAAATCAATGGAAAAATAAATTTTCTTGTTCTGAAGGATTTCTAGGTAAATCCTCTGGAAACACACCAACATATTATTTCATAATAGGTACATCCTCTATTTGAACATTCTTTTACTCACCCATTGTTAGTTCATTATCTTCCTCCCCAATAATTGAATTAAGTAGAGCTACATGGGGTGGATCTAGATATGAATCAGATGGTGACGTTTCTTCTCTAAAGATAAGGTACTCTTTATCATCATCATAAATTTTAGCCTCATTCTTCTTACAAAAAATTTTCACATCATGGTCTGAAATCCCATCCATAGCGAGGATTATATTAAATTCAATCTTGCATATGATGATGAGATCAGTAGATAAAGAACATTTATATACCCTAATGGGGACTGATTCACAAAACATTATTATAATGGTACTTTCATTAGGAGTTTGTACTGACAACTCCCTTGTTAAATAAAATTGGAAATATCTAATTTTCTTATAAAACTTGGAATATATATGAAATAATTAAATGATCTAGAATCAAATAAAGCATTGGATAAATTTGAGGAAACCATTAAATTACCAGCCACCACGTCATTTGGAGCTTCAACCTCAGTAGTAGTGATCACATATGTTTGGCCTTTCTCCATTGGCCTTTTTTGAGGTATGTTTCCTTGGCGCTTAGGAAATTCATTTGAATATTGAAAAATTTCTCTACAACTGTAGCATTCAACATTGATAGCCTCTTTCTTTCCCTTGCAATCACGAACTTGGTGGACTTTTTCACCACACTTGTAACAGACTACCATTCCATTCTGGAAAGTACCGGGGTGTTTCTTCCCACATTTACCATATGATGGAAATTCAACTTTTCCCATCTTCCCATTATTTCCATTTCCCGAGTGTTTAGAAGATATCTTCTTCTCTTGTTTTTATTTAAAGTCGCAAGACTTAGAGAATTCTTTTCTCGCTTGATAGTACATGAGAAAATATCTTCGTATGAGTAGATGGATTATGAGAATAATGATCGACGAATAAATTGTTTTAACCCATCAAAGAATCTATCAATATTACTCCTTGGGTTAGGTATATAATCTGCTGCATGCCTTACTAACTTTGTAAAGTTAGCCTCATACTTTACGACATTCTTGTCCTCCATTTTCCTTAGACTCAGAATTTTTTTTCCATATCCACTCGATGGTCACGAGGAAAGTATTTTTATAATAAATGATCTTTAAAATCCCTCCATTCCATATTATATACTTCTTCATATTCCTTTGTGTTTTGAATTAATGACCACTATTGATCTGCAACTCCCATGAGTCGATAAAATTCCATAACAACTTTTTCCCTTTCACTACTCCCCAAAGAATGAAATATTTTCTCCAAAGAACTTATCCATTTCTCAGCTAAAAATTGATTTTTATTCCTTATTGAATGTTTTTGGTTGTTGCCTCATGAAGCAGTCTAATATTAATCATCCACATTGTGGATCATGGTGGTCCATTTGGGTAAGGTTATTATTCATAACCTAAGTGAGTTGTCCGAGTATGATGATAAGATGATAATCAATAGTTGCACCACCAGCTCCAATATAATTATCTTGAGTAGGAGGGAAATCCTTACATGGATTATGTGCATTAATATAGTTTCCATTCCCTCCACTATGCGACATTTCTAAACAATGGTATACACTATATTAGTTTATGAATCACAATACATAATTACAAACTTGTAAAACACTTAACAAAAATTGAATTGTTTATGGATATAATCCATAACCATAAAAATGTTTTCTTTGAGGAGGTATATACTCATAAATCCTTCATAATGGTTTTTATAGAAAATGTGAATTATCCATAGCATATCCCCCATGAGTGTTGTGACGAAGAGTTCAATATAGCCCGTTGTCATGTACCAGGATACCCTGGGTCAAGCCTGAAAATACTTGTTGGTGTTTTTACTCCTAGGAACATCTGTTCCAGAGCCTCCTCTACCTACTCGTATCCCGATAGGGATGTATTTCTTGTAAAACTCACAAAATATCAACATCAGCAAAATTATAAGAAGTTCTTCTATACTAATCCTCAAAGTCTATCTTAGGGTAATGATCTCTAATTAGAGTTTTTCTAAATCTAGTTTCCAAGGATTGTACTAAACTTCCTCTGATACCAACATTAACACACCGACCAAAGTTACCTAGAGTCGGTGCATTATTACATAACATTGGCATGATCACAAGGGTTCAAATCATGAAAGACCGGTCATTTTATTAGACTTGTAAGTACTAGATACAAACATAAGTTTTACATTACATTATGAAATAAAAAAAACTTGTGTCTACTTTTAACACATTCATCTCCCTTAAACTATCCCTGTAGGTCAGTCATAATATACTTATTTGCTTCCTAGAAAAAATAAAACATAGAAAGGTTTGAGCTCAGATGCTTAGTAAGGATAAAAATATAGCAGAAACTTTCATAAATAATCATAATCATTTAAGGGAACATATAATACTAAAACACAAGCCTTTTAAACCTAAACTTCAGAATAATATGGAAAATATAAATTATATAATGCCATTTACTTATTCACATGAATATTCTACTGGTTGAATAATCACATGTAATATCAATATCTAATTTCATAATGATGGAATTCATAATGCCAGACATCATAACCACATAGTCAAGGCCTCTTGACAAGACTACAAATATGATTTTTTCAAGGCCTCATGACAAGAAACTAGTTTGTCTCATGAAAGCTACCGATGCATCGAGGAGCTATATCGGTCTCCACCCATCACTTACAAATTCCAGTGCATTCCTCATATGAAAATGTTGAAACATAACATAAACATTCATATTAAACTACCATACGAAATGTTAACACTTTAAATATAAACCATGAATGGTATAAAAATAACACATCCATAGTCAAAAATATCACAAAACCTTCAATATAATATGGAATATTATATCATAATATGTCAACTTAAATTATGTGTAAAATCCATCAAAGGATGTCGACATAGATGGAATCAAAATTGTTTGAGAGAAATATCTCTTTATACTTTGAAATAATTTAAAATCCATGTAATTATAAAAGAAAACATTTATTTTGAAGATATTATTATAAGATTGTAAGGGAAGATTCTAAGGTGTTATAAAGGTTGAAAATATCTGCACTCTCCATATAAGTTAAAAAAATATTCTTTCCTTAATTTTGTCGAAAAGGTTGTAATGGACCTTGTTTGGAAACCGATGAAAAGATTATATTATAAACATTTGATAAAAAGTAAAAAAAGGTATAAATTACCTTAACCCATAGTTTATGAAATATGAAAAATGTTTTGAAATACATTTTTAAGAAACACAGATGTGGATGATAAAGAAGTCCCAAAAGATACTCACATATAAACAACCTCAGATAATGAAGAGATTGTAGAATTAACCCTTACCTTGTAATTTTCCTTGATAGAGCATACTTTAACCTCATATATAACATTTAAATAATTTTTATTAAATTATAGAAGAACCAAATACATAAATATGATATCATATATGATCTTCTAATATTTCTTTGTTAATAATATTTCAGTAGTATCATTGTTTCTGGTGTTAACTGATTTGTTTTCTTGTATATGATTTGTTACATAAGATATGTTTTTATAGATAGGATGCATTTTATTCATATATTGAATGATATTAAGTTCTTAAAAATTATTTTTAATCATAAAATGAAAATTATTCTTGAATTTTTATGATGGTGAATGAATTTCATTGTGTTCGTGGAGACGGTAATCCGTACATACGCATGAGCAACAATATAATTCTATTGATGGTGAAATAATATGTAATTGGATGGTATATCATATATAAAGAATAATTGACATGTTATATCTATTATTTATATCAGTTATAATCATTATTTTACCCATCCAAATAATGAAGTGTTTGAATAACAAACTACACCAAGATGTGAAGACGGTAAGCCATATGTACGCACGTATGGTGACTTGTCATTCACAAGATGGATAAAATAATGAATATGGCTGTAACATATTTATAATAACATCATAGTATGTATAATGATCTTGATTTATTATTTTGGTATGGATACAACAGAGAAAGAGGAAGGGGAAGAAGAAAATAACTTTGAAAGAGGTGGTGAAATTATTACCTCTTCTTTAGGTGTTTCCTTTTGAGTTGATCAAAAGGGATCCTTAGGTTGGATTTTAATACAAAGTAATGCCTCTAGGTCAAATTTAGGGTAGTTTGGAAGATATCTAAGTAGGGTTTGTCCGAGAAAATGGATTTGGAGGTGTGATTTTGAGAGAATGGGAATTACCCTTTTATAAGAGAGGTGAGTGTCACTTTAGGAAAATCTTGAAATATTATTTTATTATACAATCATATTCAGTTTATAATGGCTAAAAAGGATTTATTTCTAAGAAAAGGTGGTGATGGGTAAATAAAGTATCAACCAATAGGTTTTAGGCAGGTTTAGGTCACCATATTAACCTTATCTTTTAGATTTAACTCTTAGTTAATTAGTCTAACTTTTACCTTGTATTCATGTATTATTATAATAAATGGTTAATAAACATAATATAAAAATCCAAGGGAACCCTAAGTGGGTCATTCTTTATATATAACCTTATATATGTCCTTTGGGTGAACATTATATTTTTAGTAATATTATATCAATTAATAATATAGTATTTGTTTTAAAAACTCATTTATGTCAAGTTTGACACTATTTGGTATTTGGTTTTTGTGAAAGTCATAAAGACTTTATCACTTATATTAAATTTATTTAATCAACCCTAACATGTTATATTAACCTAGAAAATTAGTGTAATTAATCAGAAGTATCAATTTAAATTTATTTGTATATTTATAATATCAATTATTTTAATCCTTCATTAATAAGGTTACTACAAAATCATCATTGTGTCATAAATAAATTTAATTATTTAGTGTCTAAAAATTATAAATAGAATACCATTATGTAGGAAATATTTTTAGATTTCTAATGAATATTTATATTTGAATTGATCTTATGTATATCCCTATATTAAAAATGGTTCAGTTATTAAACATTGAATTTAACACTTTTAACTCTTCTATAAATAAAATAATAATAAATGTCCTAATCTAATCCAAGTGGACCAAAAGGATCATATTTCATTAATAAGGTTGATTTAGGTAGAAACAAACTGATCCAATAGAATTAGGACATGTGTTAGGGTAATTATAATATCATTTTTTACCTTTAATAACCCTATTTAATTTTAACCTTGGTAAATAAAAGTCAAAAGTTACTATTCACCAAAAATTATTTTCATCTTATTGAACCACATTTTACTTATTGACTTAAACTGTGTATCTCATATTTTTGAAATTCAATTCATAGTAGTGGTAAAATTACATTTTATGAAAATTTACATATGCGCCTAAAAGGTTGGTAAAAGATGGTAAAAAGTTCAATAAAATTATATATATATATATAATATTATTATAAAATTTCAAAAATTGTGTATTTCTATTCATAACAGCTAGTTTTATTGGTCATGGTGTGTTATATCTTGAAGTTGCGTACATCGCAAGATATTGTATTATTCAAAAAGAAGCGTACTGTGGAAGTTTGGGGTGTTAAAAAAACATAAGTCAAGGATCCTTACGTACTTAACATAACATAGTTCTTTGGGTTAACTTCCTACACACCATAGTTAGCTAGGATCACAACACACACACCCTCACATCACAGGATAAAGAGACATTAACGAATTCTTTAGATGGACATTTAATTATGAGGCCACTCTTCACATAATGAAAATCATACATATGTGTTCCACATAGTTTCAATCAATATACCATAAGAACCTAAGGAAATAAAATGGGTTTTATATTCTATTCAAGTGGTTTCTTATAGAATCATTATTGATTTCATCAATAACCATATCATGATTAACCCGTAGAAAATAAATGGGTATTCAATGAATTTAATAATCATTCTTGGAAAATAAAACTAAAAAAATATGATTATGCATAAGGTATTTACACCATATAAAAATTAATATATGTTTGAGACACTAATTTCTATAATCGATCAATGTATTCGGCATTTAGGTAAACACCCTTAAATCAATATAAGGGAACATAGACCATTCATATAATAAAACAATTAGAGGAAAATCATGTCTATACTAGTGGATTATTAAGAAATAAAAAAGAAGATATAGATCATCCCTTAGATGTAAAAGATAAGTTCATAATCCTTCCTACTATAGAATGTGGATTATAGAAACTTAAGAGTACCATTGATCAAAAATAAAACATAGATGAAGAAAAATATGAGAATAATTTAGAATATTACTTTTAAAATAATAATTTTCTTTGTCCTTTGAAAACAATTTAAATGGATGATTTTATTGAACTATGTTAATAATAATTTCCTTCTTAAAAAATGAAATTATATAGAGGGAGTTTCTTAGAAAATGAAGAAGTGGTGAAAAGTGATGTTCACACTTAAACGTGTAAGAGAGATTCCATCTATCAAAAAATACCTTTATGGAAAATGTAAAATGATTTTATTTTAATTTTTTTTTCAAATAATGTGAATTTATTTGATAATTTTAAAAGATAACGGTAGGAAAAATATTCTTTTAGGATCAAAATAATAAAGAGATTTCACGACTCATGGGGAAAAGTAGTTGAGTTGATAAAATAATTATGATTCGCTTAACATTTTCATAAAAAACCATGAAGAATAAATATCTTGAAAATGAAATAAAAATACCATGAATAAAAAATAATTCAAGATAATTTAATAATTATGAAATAAATTCACTATATAAAATCAAATTGGTGCATAATGTAAAAAATGTCACGATGAAGGGAGTTTTAGAAAAAAATCCGCAATCTTATTTCCCCTCTTAGTCGATAAAACTATAACATAATATAAAAAAACAATAAGTATATTAATTATACATTTAAAAAGATTATTCATCTATATAACCCTTTTATATACTTTATTTTTAATTATTCACAATGAATATAGTGTTTCATTATAGCTTATTTTTCACATTGGGTGCAAGTACTTTTAGTTATCTTAAACATTATTGGAAATGTAAACATTGATCCTTGATATTGGATACCTTCATCATTACAATGTTTCCTTTTTTGATTTAATATATATCCCATTATTTTATAAAATTTTCTTCTTTCATCTGATGAGTGTTTTAATAATGGATCACGAAGATAAAGATAAAGGAAAACTTGTTTTGACAGTTTTTAATTAATGGATGTGATATATTATTTAAATATTTATTTATTAATATTATGAATAAAAATAAATTAAATAAATTAAATAAATTATCATTAAATTTCATTAAAAGTTTATAAAATTCCGTAAAATTTACTATATAAACATTACAACATCGATCTAGTAGGTGGTAAACTGATCAAAACAAAAGTGTGTTGTCATTATCGAATGAGTAAGAAAGTGGTTTTATAAAGTGTCAATATAAAATTTATAAAATATTTTAAATTTAATATTTATAAAAGACCTTCCTAAAATATAGTCATATAAAGAAAACTAACCACATCATGTCATGAAAGTGATAGTCTATACATACACAAGATTGATAAGTTTTTTTCTTAGCAAATGATAAAAAATTAATGTATAATTAAAGTCAAATTAATATAATTAAATTTAAGTATATATATTTTAAATAATCAAATATATTAACAATTTTATATAATATTATCAGAGGAAAATTAAAAATAAATACAAAGAGGAGAGTAACACTCATGTCAGGAACATTGATTTTCCTTGAAATCATCCTTGGAAATGAAAGTCTTAGTCTAATTTAGGTCTTCCCAAGGCTATGGTAACTTTAATAAGATTATAGGATAAAAAAATGGAATATTTTCACTAATAATTCTAATTGATGGGGATTCATTGATTCAGTGTAAGTTTTCTCTATCTATAAGTGAAGAAAATGACACTTTCCATGTAAAATAATGTTACGTAAAGTTAAATAATAGAATGACATGAAAGTCAGGTGAGATAGGTGAGGGAAGGTTGGTAATAAATTTAGTTAAGAATATAAAATATAAAAAATTACTTATATAAGGTCGATAAGGCATGTAATATTCTAAAAATTCATGCAATGTTTGATTACTCTCTTAACTACTAATTAATGTAAATAAAATTTCAATAATGGTAATTAATTTATTACTATAAATATTCAAGTGGAACTTTCCTATAAAAATTAAACATGATGAATCCAAATTTATCTTAAATTTAATCTAATTCAATTTATATATAATAGGAAAATTACATTAAAATTAATACATACAACAAATCAATTATTTTTATAAAAAAACCTCTTATGTTAAAAAATGTTAATAATTGGTTTGTATACATGATGTATTAAATATATTAAATATATAAAAATAAAAATTTATAGATAAATTGTTTTATAAATACTTAATTCATTTTCATGTTACACTAATATCATCATTGGTGATAAAATGAGCCGAAACTAATATTTTTCTCTATTAACCTAAAAATTAAATATTTTAAAAAATCCCAAAAATTCATACTAATATATTTTTTGTTTTTTAAATTAAATTTTAAAGATAATTTTATCAAATTATATTTTTGAAAAATTATATATTTAAATTTTAATACAAAATAAAAAAATATGAAGATAAACTATTGTTTTTTTGAATGCGACCATCTTAAACATAAAGTATTTCTAATATTATTTTATAAAAATTTTTAGATTTAATTTTTTTGATATATTATATATCATCCTTATTATATTATATCAATGACTATTTTAATTTACTAATGTATCATGACTTTTAATTTTGTGTACTTGAGTAAAGATATCGAAATCTATATTACTTAAAAGAAATATATATATATATATATATACTGGAATCTAGAGATATTATAAAGAATTTATAATTATAAGAATCACACATAAGTAAGGGCAGAAGGACACATAATCTCAAATGAACAAATATATAAAATTAAAAAATTATGTGGAGTCAACATATACTTTATATGAGTCAAGTAGAATAATCATAGGCATATGATTATGATATAAGAGCGAGACTTAAACATAATCATAAGAATGATATGTCAAGAATACCAACCATTAATTTCATCACATAGTAGGCTAGGGCTATTCACCCATGTACCTTCTTGGGATTTGGATAATTACTCATATTCACAGTTGGGATTGGGATAAAATCTCTAATGTACCCCTTTTTCTTGGGGTAATTCCTCCCATGTACCCTTTGGTTTGTGATAAATCCTTCCATGTATCCTTTAGTTAGGTATAATCCACTTATGTAGTCCTTTTCTAGAGACAAATCATACCGTATACCCTTTGCTTTATGGTAAATACTATGGTGTACCCTTTGAATTGGGATAAATATTCCTATATAACTTTAAACTATAATAAATCTTCTAGTGTACCCGTTGTCTGGTGTTTAATCCTCCAGTATACCCTTTTGCATGGGATAAGTATTCCAATGTACCCTTTTTGGATTGGGATAAATCCTCACATGAACCCTTTGGCTTGGGAGAAATTATCCCAAGAACCCATTGGCTTGGGGTAAATCCTCCTGTGCACCCTTTGGCTTGGGATAAATCTTCCAATGTATAATTTTTTTGGGATAAATCCTGTCATGCACCATTTATCTCGAGTTAAATCCTCTTGTGTATACTTTTTAAAAACCTCCCATGTACACTTTGGCCTTTCATAAATCCTCTCATATAGAATTTTGATCTCATTGGTCATAAAATTAAACCAATGAATTGAATGGAAATATATGTCTCCACCTTTCAATCATCTATACCTATGTTTCCATGTAAAAATATTAATTAATCACATCGTAAAGAACAAATAGAAAGAAAAATGGGTTTCCAAACATTTTCAAAAACAAACCCAAAATTGACCCCAAGAATATAAATGGTTGATACCAAAAATTCAATCACCTAAAAATATTATTTCATAATAAATTTTACTATCTGGTTCATGAAAAATAACTTCCAAGGATGTATGAACATTAAATATCAATAATAAAATGGATGAAAAACCATTAAAGAGTTTTTATAAAACTTATTTTATCATTATTATAAATGATAAAATTACAAATGACATTCAAAATTCATTTTTAAAATGGTGAAGTGATGTTTTTTAGAAAAAAAATTAATTTTAAAATTAATTTTAAATATTTAACCATCCAAATTATGTAAATATTTCAGAAAAATTATGTGAAAACATATAAAAAATATTTACGACAAAAAATAATTTTTAAAAATGAACCTTAAAAAACCTAATGGCATCAAAAGGGGGATGTGATAATATTGGAAACCATTTAATTTTTAAAAATAAACTTCAATAATAAATCCTTAATGTTAATTAATGGTTATAAAAATAAATATGGAGTGGAAGAAAACACATTTTACATTGAAATGATGGAATGTTTTTTAATATATTTATATAACTTTTACTAAAACCCACATTTTTAAAAGAGTTAAAAAAATAATTTTTAAAAAAATAGAAGTTAAATATGAATTTCACTTGCGATAACACATAGTTAGTTATAAAATATAAAGGGGAAATTTTTCAAGAATTGAAAACATGGTCATGGAGGAGAAACCACCATTAAGAAGGATGAGAATTATTCTAAACAATTATATTATTTTTGAGAAAAAAATTCATTAAAGTAAAATCATTGTATTTAAGATTATTATTCCTCATTATAGGAAGTTAAGAAATAATTTAATTGAATATTAGGGTTTAATAATTCAATAATATAAGAAATAATTTCCTGAAGAGGCGTTTTAACTATATGAAGGGAGTTGAGTTAACAGAGAACCCTATGGCATTGGTATTCTTTGAATCAATAACTATTTAGAGAAAGAAACCTATATGGTTCTAAAAGAAAAATTAATTACATTAATATTTAATATTACATTGATTAGGTACTAATCACACCATACTTAATATTCCATTGTGTAGAATAAGTAACATATCTCAAAAAATAAAATTTGAGTCCTGAAACCATTTATTTGAATCCTCACTAAAGTTGATCACACTCAAACTTATTTTATAAAAACAATAACCATGTTAATCACATATTTAATAACTTTATTCATATATATAAACTTTTATAATCATCAATTACAATTATTACAAACATTGAAATTATTTAATTATTATATGTTTTCTATATAATGTGTGAGTATTCTTGATTGTTTTGAATTAGTTTCATAATAGTGGGGTTGGTCTTAATTATTCTCTAAAATTTCATCATTCATAGATCATAAAAGGTACTGTAATTAATTTTTTATAATGATTTATTATTTCATAATTTCATTCTATTTAAGTTTTTTTAATGATTTTTAGAGATAAATTTTTCAACGGGCTTATTTTGATGATTCTTAGAGATCAAAGGGTGTTTTATTAAATAATATGTAATTATTTTCTATTAATATTATATGAAAACATGCATTAATTACTTATTTATGTCATATATTCCTAGAAATTAAATTCAACTAGTTATCCATGATATACATTTATAAAATTTTTAATGTATGTTTTTAAACCAAGACAAACAAGAACATACCATAAATAATGGTTTATTATGAAGTGATTTAGTGGTAATATCATTATATTAGAAGTATAAAGTCTAATTTTTTGTTTATTTGAATGGAATATCATAATTTTAATGGATTAGAAGAAGAATATAACATATATGAAGTTATTACATAATATAAATTATTCATTTTTTTCTCTTTAAAAGATCATTTGGATGGTTGAATTGCCCATGTTTTTTTCTGATTATATTGTTAATGGGTTCTCCATTTTTTCATTAAAATAACTAAAAAATTTAATGAAAATTATATTTTTTCATTTAAAACATTATTTTTAATAGCCATGTATGTCTATAATGAAAATAAAAATGGGAAATAAACCATTCTAAGGAGGTGGTAGTCTGCACGTACACATGGATGATGATTTCATTTTCCATAAATTAAAGAAAAGGGGGTAATATGGTTTATCATGTCAAAATACATAATATGTTAGAAATATAATACATATACATTAAATTCACTATTAGTACTATCCTTGTATGGTAGTGAAGGAAACCAAATTACATTGAGTCATGGAGGTGGTGGTGCACACAACAAATGAATGCCGATTTCCTTTTTCTTAATGGAAAATAGAATAGTGGTCAATGATTATACCATAATTTTAATGAAAAATAGTAAAAAATGGTACTTATTTTATCATTTTATTATGGATTAATTTAATTTTATTAATAATAAATATATATAAACAAATGGAAATGTGAAATAAGCAGTTAAAAACTTATACATCACTTCTTGGATGATCTCTTTTTCAAAGGTGACTAATCCTATGGGAGATAGTATTTTTTGAGGGAAAACCTCTTAAAGGTGGATAGAAATTTGTAAGAGAGTTTTATTTCAATTTTGGATAGAAATAAGTGTGTTTTTGTGTGAGTGTATGTTATGAGAGGAGTTCCTCTCTTATAAGTGAAAATGAATGACATTTTTGTAAATACCCAAATTGTTTTTAATAATGCTAAGTAAATATTAAGTAATTTTTTTCCAAAATTGATAAATGATGGAGTGGGAGAGGGATAAGGTCTACAAAGGCCTAAAAAACCCATTCTAACACATTTTTCAAACATTTTTGTGGTATTTCCCTATTAGTTAAACCCTTTTTACAACTTTAATTTTTTTTGTCAATGTAACTAGTTTTCACCAAAGAAATTTAGCATTTACAGTTGAAAATAAATTGGTAATTTTTAAATAATTTTGAACTAATTATTATAATGTTTAAATTCATTTTATTATATTAATTTTATATTATTTTAGAAATTAAATTGAAAATACTAAATGTATAATGTGTTAAATGTTTTTGGTTTTTATAGGATTTAATTAGTAAAATATAAAATATGGGTTTTAAATTAAAAATAACATTTTTAAAATAATAGTGTCACATATAAAAATACATTATTGGTATTAAAAAAATGATTCATGAATTTTCAATTCTTACATACATATATATATAATTTTATAAAATTCATGTTATTTATAAAAATGGTATTTTACAATATTCACCTAAAAAATAAATAGATTTAGAAAAATACAAAAAAAATCTTCTTAATATAATATTTTTAAGATAATCCAAAAAATTATTTTTATTTCAAATTCAAATTATAAAATTATAAAATTATACTTTCAATTAAAATAAAAAACATAAAGAAAAAATTCCTTTTACTAAAAAAATTATCTTTCTTAAATTCATGTTTGTTAATCATATATCTTATAGATTTATAAATAATTAAATTTTGATATATTAGTTTATAGATATAAACATAACCTATTATAAAAAACTATTAACTACAATCAATTTAATTTTTAAAATATAATACTCGAATTTTAAATGTTTCATTGAAAGGAATCCTTTTTAAAATTTTAATTAGTGAAAATAATAATATATATTTATTTTATTTTATTATTATCTTTTTATATACTAATTATTATAATCTTCATAAAATTTTAATAACGCACGGTTCTTTTTAGTTGGGTGTTTTATGTGACCCAAGTTATTGAAAATAATATTAATTTAAAGGGTCTAAAATGTTAGGCTGTTACACTGCTTTCACAAGTTCAAGTTCTATTAATACTTTAGCAGAATGTAGTAGTAGTTTATTACGAGGTGTGATTTTTTTGATAAACATGAATCATTGATTCTAGAGAGTCATTCCATTACCTGGATGAGAAGAGGTAAATGGTAAATTAATTATATGGAATCTTTGATAAGGTTTACTTAGCTAATATTTAATCACTAAAGATCATGGGGGAAGGGTGATATCAATGTATAGATGAGAAAAACATATTCTTAGAATTGAAGGCTATTTATTATATTAATAATTTATTGAAGAGATTAATTTGTATAGATTAACTGGATAAAATATGAAGGAAAACAATATTCAAAAATTCTATATGGAATATTACTTGGGGTTCATGGTCATGGATAGAGGTGTAATAATGGAGATTTTATATCCTATGAGAAATTTATATGAAGCTTTAATTTTGGTGATGTTAGCCTTAAAAAGTTTTATGTTATGGAATTATCACCCTAGAAACCTTATTGAGTAGGAAACAAACATTTTAGAGTCAAAGGGTATATTAAATCTTGATCATAAATAGTTTAGGATTTGTGAGTGTTGTATACATACAAAGTAGAATATGGTTCCATTAAATCTGAATTTAAGGACATAGAAATTCTAACTGTTTTAACTTATTTACATGGATGTTTAGAAACCTTCACCAATCTATTATCATAGTGGGTTATTATACATTGTTACTTTCATCAATTATTTAACAAGAAAATTATGGGTTTACTTTCATTAAAAAATGATGTATTCAGAGTGTTTGTTTGGTAGAATAACTTGGTAATAAAAGAGAATGGAAATAAAATAATATTATTAATTTTTAATAATATTAGTGAATATACTATTAAGGTTTTTTATAACTTATAATGAATAAAATGAATTTTGATTGAAAAATATGTACCTTTCTCACCAAAGAAAAATGGTGTAATAGATAGGATTAATTAGAATTCAACTAAAAGTCATGGTTCATGAAGTTATATAGTATAATGTCATAGGATATTTGTGTGGATATAGAAAATTGTGTGGAATAACATTTTAATAGGAGTTATTTTGCACAAATGGGTAGAGATATTATAGAAAAACCAGTGGAAGATAGGCACCTCAAATATTTTTGATGTTTAGATCATGTCCATGTGGATGCTAAGGATATGTAAAAACATGAATCCAAGTCCCATACATGTTTATTTTTCATATATGGTGATGTTAACTTTTGTTTATAAATTTTGGAAGATGATAATGAAAATATCACCAGAATATGGAATGTTCTCTTCATTGATATGTTTTTATAGAAATATTAGAAGATAATGGGAAATGAAGTTGAGAAAAAAATAATCAAATGATTAGATCCTTATTGATTAGAATGGATGATCCAAAAAGACATAATTTATGAAAAGTATAGATTATTATAAAATCCTAAAAGTTTTAGTTATCCAAAAAATGATTTACCAGAGTGCTCAATAATTATACAAGAAAGAGGAATAGTTCTATAAATTATTGTTCTACAAGTTATAGATCTAAAAATAGAAGATATATAGGTTGAATTGGGAAGATCTATTATAGTGAGATGACCAATTATGAGTTTTATAATAGATCTAATTTAATTTATTCTTATGGATAGAGGAGATACCTGAATAAATAACTAGTCTCTACAATTATGGAATGTGGGTGTTAGCTATGAAAGAAGATATGGATTTATTATGTTAAAAAAACATGGGAGATAACAAGACTTCCACATTGGAAAAAATTTCTACTAAAAAATGGATGTTCCAATTAAAAAATAATATTAAAATAGTGATAGGTATAGTTCTATTCATTTTGTGAATTTATTTCAATAGAAATGAGTGTACTTCTCTAAAAGGTTTTCATTGGTATCTAAACACACTAGCATTCAAATAGTGCCTAGTTTGGTAGACTTCAAATGTTTTCCACTAGAGAAGATTGATGTAAAGATAAAATTCCATTATATTGATTTTGAGGAATGTATTAACATGAATAAGTTATTTGGTTTTGGTGATAAGTAGAAAAATGTAATTGGTTTGTAAGATGTAGTGAATTATATATAGATTGAACTAGGAACAATGGAAGTGGAAGTAGAAGTTTTATGATTTAATGGTAGATAATGGTTTCATATGGAGAAATTAGATCATTTTCTACCATAAGGAATTTGAATATGGTGTCTCTATCATCCTAATTAGGTATATAGATCACATTTTACTGGAAGGTCTAAAAATTAAAGGGATTTAAGAGATGAAGAGTGATTTGTGAAAATATTCAAAATGAATGAGCATAATGGGATAATAGAATATCGAGAATACAGGCTGATAGAGATATGAAAACTATATATTTTTTTTCTCAAAGGGACTTATTCTTTATTGTCATAAAGAGATTCAAAATTACCAGAGGTTAACCAGTTCCATGCCTATTTGTCGAAAACATCAAACTATCTAAAAGGAAAAGTGATGAAACTGGAAGATGTGGATGAGTACAAGGATAAAGTTTTATTTTCATTAGTAGTAGGAATAGTGATTTATGATTTGGTATGAATAAGATCACATATTTATTTTTTTATTTGTAGTTTTCTATCATTTTATGGAAAATCCTAGAAAACAACCCTAGGTGGTCATGATGTGGATTCATTAGTATTTAAAAGGATTATAATTTATATCTATCTTCTTTTTAATGATTTATTTGTTTTAGAGTTATATATTTTTTGAAATATGTAGGGAATATAAACACACAATAGTGTTACATAGGATATATGTTAATATTTTAAGGGACATCACATTGATATATTTTAAGGCCTTAACTCTTTTTATTATCATCTAAAATGGAAGAGAAATTTATATTAGAAATAGAAGAAAGTAAATAAGTGACATGGTCAATGTATTTTTTTTATTGGGTAATATTCGGGTTTTTGAAGCTAGATCATTATTCTATGATAGTTAGAGTGTAAATTAATTTTACAAGAATCCAATTATTAACTCCCAAAAGAAACACATAAACCTGAAATATCATTTCATCAGAATTATGCTGGAGGAAGGAGTACTAATGTTGTGGATGCTAACTAGAATATATAGTCTAGAGGAAATATTCACAATGGTTCTAGTCTAGGAATGTCCAATGAAATTTGTTTCCTTACTAGTACTAGGGTAATATGAACATGGTATATATGTTGTTTTTGAAAATTTATATTACTATTTGGTTTTTCCTAAGTGTTGGAGTCTTCTATAGTTTCATTTAAATAAACATAAAGAGGGATAATTTTTTTAATAGAAAAGTTATTTTTATATTTTTAATAAATTATCTAGAAAAATAAACTATAGTATATAGCCATGATATGATTTTTAGAGTAGTGGAATCAAGATTTTAGTAGTGGTAGGTGGGACAAAACTTATGTTCTATAAGGTGTTATATTGTCAATGTTGTCAGGAACTGTGTTTTATTCAGGACTGAATTTTTGACCAGAAATCTAAATATTTTATTTTAGATTCTTATAAGGGGTGAAATTGTAATTTTATTCTAGTAGAAGATCTTATATAATTTTTTTGGACACTTCTTTGGTCCTAGAATAGGGTTTCTACCCTTGGATATGAGTTTGGTGGAATTTTGAGCCGTTCAAATTTTACTGGAATAATTAATAATTAATTTTTCACATTTAATGAATTAAATATTAAATTATTCACACAAGTTTTCTCAGTGATATATTTTAAATTGGGAGTCATATTGGGATTATTTCTCTACCATTTAGTATGTAATACAAGGTTTTCATAGGTGGGGAGTAAACTCTGATCAGGCATTGGGGTCAGCTGATACCCCCTTTTCTTTTTTTTTCTTTTTTTGAATGTTTCATTTATTTCATCATCCTAACATCTTACGTATTCCACCATAGTTATTTTTCTGATACACGACTGATAGATATGGAGAGAGATAGAGATAATAGTAGAGGGAGAGAAGTACAAACCACATTAAAACTCGGGATATGCCACATCTCCGTGCGACAACTATGGATTGCATAAATGGGTGAATCTTTGGAAAATTCAGGAAAAATGTAAGGTTTTTTAGGTTTTCTCCATATATCCTCATAGATTTATAATTTCCAATTATGAATCCCCCTATATTCTCGATTAGGACCCCTTGCGGGTTGATCTACTGCTTTTGGGGTAAAAATAGAGGTTTCTAGACGAGTCGAGGGTTTTTCTTTCAGGATAACCCTTGTACACAACATGTGGTTCAGGGAACACACACCATGTGGTCTAACTATTCGTGGAATATGAGATGTTCAAATTGCACATCGTGTATTGGTCATACACGCGTTGTAATGGTGTTCATCTATGTAGCTCAGTACCCTACATGCTTTCCCATGTAAGGGTGACATGTCTTACGGAGTACACGACCAGACCCTATGTGGGTCACACACTATGTATAGTTACATGGATAGTCCAAATACATGGACATGAAAATCATGAGAGATGGAAAAATACCCCGTTTTAGATACACACAATTCACCCATATTATACATCGTGTAATTGGGTTTTCACAAGCGAAGTACTTGTATAAGTATACGCCTAGGCATGGCCTTGAGGGTACACACCGTGTACTAGGGTAACATATTTTGTACCATGGTAAAATGCTGTGTACTCCTCCTTTTCTACCATTTTAGGTATTTTCATCTCATTTCACCGAGGAGTAAGAAGTAGACCCATGAGTAGTCCATTTTGAGTGTATTTTCAAAATGATTATGATGGTATGACCCGTGTAGTGCCTTAGGTACTCTTAGATGGAATTTCATATATTACTATATAGGGTGGTTACTCCTGCAGTGATCAAATTTAGTTGTTTCTTGAGAGGGAGAACCTTTGATCCGAGATGATCCATGAGAAATATCTCTTGACGGATGCCTTCATAGCGCTTCTTTTTAAGATTTCCCCCTTGCAAGATGTGCTCATATTACCTAAGAGGAAATGTGTTTTTTTTTTTGTTTTTTAAGGATCCAACATAGGATTACTGTTATTATGTTTCAACCTAGAGGATACCATGTAGGATTCCTTCATATACTTCCTATTACCAAAGGACCCCTATGGGTTACCTTCACTTGTATGCTGACTAAGGGAATCCCACACAGGATGCCATTACCTGTATACCGTTATGAGGATCCCATGTAGGATGCCAATTCCTCTATGATCTATATTTTAGGGTCCCCTCTAGGGTTCACCTTCTTATTTACCATTAGAAAATCTTGAGTAGGATGTGTCTGTTGATTTTCTATTTAAGGATCCCATGTACGATTCATCTTGTTACCTATACTACTATGGATCCATATTAGGATTCTTTTATAAATCATAGACATGAGGATCGGAAGTAGGATGTATCCCTAGTGATAAATTTTAGGGACCCAATGGGTGTGGTGATGTTCGACTGACCCTGATCTAGTATATTGGGTTTGGGAAGATATGAAAGTTGGTGTCACCTTAGAACCTATTCTGAACTTGTAAGTCCATGGGGCTATGAATGCAATGTTGGGTTTAGTTGTTCTACCAGACCAACTTCTTATTTATACCATTAAATTGTTATTTTTGATGTAGCGATGTTTACCAGATGTTCATCCAGGTTGGTGGTAGTTGAGCCTCACATGAGGTGTCTTTCATTCTTTTGGTATGCTAGGAAATTCCTCCAAGGATTCAACTTATGAGATATGTTATTTAATATATTTATTTCTATACATAGAGTTACAACATATGATATGTATCTTGAGCCTATATATTTTATTGTTGGATTATTAGGATTCTATAGGTTCTTTCTGTCATCCATCTATTCAGCCTTTGACTGTGAAATATAGGTATGGCATCCCCAATATTGATACTCTAGAGTATTTTTCTCTCCCAATTTATAAGGATGACTCCGATCTATTAGGATCATGGTATAAATGACGATGATTATGACCACCTCAACCAAGGGTTACCAGTGTATGATTACACTCTCCTCAAATTATGGCCTATAGAAGATGAATACACACTCCTTGACCCATAGGTTATGGATGATGACTTCCCTCCTCGATTTTCATATGATGTGGATCTCAAGATGCTCTCTGTAGGATCTAGATGGTGTGTCATTTTCTTTATCTGAGTGGTTAATAATGGAATATCACAACTATTATTTACATTCAAATTTTTATGTTTATTGGTGGGAATTACATATCACTTGTGAGCTCTCCTTAGAGAAAACCTAAGGGTCAAAACCTTAGGGTTCTTCCAATTTAGAATGTTGTGACTACCCACAGAAAAGGACATAGGGATCAAATATTAGACTATATTTACATGGAATGTAAAACATTGAATTTATCTACTGTCCATTTATTGGATTTCTTAATGTAGTTCCCCAGAATCCTACTTTGTAGTGATTTCTGGCGAGAATGGGTGAACCTAGGGTTTGGAAGAGTATCCCCCTATGGTGACGTAGCTTGATTAGAGAAATTTCTTGCACTATCTGAAGTAGTTATATGTCGATTAGGATTGTGGACCCATAGAATGACTTAGTGATACACATATTGAGTAGTAAGACATCCACATCAATTCCTTTACATAGGATGTCTAGTCGATTAGGATTTTGGACCCAAGGATCGACTACTATTTGGTTTTTATGTTATTTCATTCACCTTAATCATGAATATTTGTATTTATGTGTAGCTGTGGGAAAATACATATATATGAATATAAATTTGGATATCCATTATATAACCCTTCCTAGTTGAATGAGATCATGGACCCAAGGTTTGAATATGGTTTTAGGTTTATTCAATTTATTTATCTTTTTAGTTACATCTTAGCTAGAATAAGAATATTTCATTTTCATTAACTTATGGAAACATATTTTATAGGTTCATCATTTGGTGACATATTGATAATATTTCCCACCCCTTCACATACACCTCAATGTACGCGTAGACCTTCTGTCTACTTTTCAGGTTGAGCACAATTTTATGGTGGATAGGGATGAGGCCTAGAGTCACATGATCGAGTAAATATTATCTTAAGGGTTATTCTAATTAGGTGAGTGTAGTTGGATACTATCTAGATATAATGTATGTGGTCTAGATTGGTGTTAATAGTAGTTACCTATGCTTTTATTTTAGTTTCTTTTGTACTCCAATATATGTATGGCCATCCTAGTGGGTGACTAGTGTTTTATGTGTGAAATAGTTATTGGGATTTTATATATTTTATTTATTATTACATAATGTTTCCTTTTAGTTTATTTTTTTATTTCAAACTCTATTGATGTTCTACTATGTATGATATATAGATATTTATTCTGGTTTCTTACTCTGATATAAGGGAATAACTTCCCCACTTCCACACCGAGGACCTCGTCGATAGTCATCAACCTATAGTTTATAGGGAGTCATGATTGAGGTCTCATAACTAATCGGACCAGGGACCTAATTTATTGGCATTTGGGCTGGGATGTTACAAATTTGTATCAGAGCTTTTCAATTTCTAGTGTCTACTATTTTGGATCTGGTAGAAATAAGTATTATGAATATGTTGGGACCTGTGATGGATATCAGACTAGTGCATTTGGAACAATTGTTCTTCTATTAAGTCTAGGTTTCTAGGGTATGGGATTTCTGTTCTAATTTAGGATATTACAGTTTTATATGATTTTTTCCTTGATGGATGAACATGTGGTGTGGATGTGATGATTACTTATATATTTATGGCTATTTTCAATTGGAAAGTGACCAGATATTGATTTTGACACTTGGACAAAAGAGGGAATAAGAATCTCATGTTTCCTATATGGCACGTAGGATTCACATCATATAGGCCTACTAGTGTTTGTTTTTTCTGATGAGAAAGACAAATTGTTTAAAGTGTCTGAAAAACCTAAACCATGTTTTCCCATATAGTTTTTTGGTTGAATTATACTCAATTAATCCTACTTATATATATATATATATATATATATATATGGTAGATATTGTGGATCTTTGTTGTGGAATTTGGTAGTGAGGCTGTCGACTTTGTCCTCATGCACGAGAGGTGTAGTGACCCTAGTAGGTCGATATTCCATGTGATTCCCTTATTTTTTTTACCCATTCTAGGGTAATATTTCTTAGGTTGTGGTTATCTAGTTAGAATATGGAGTACAATACCAATTGGTACTAGGACTTCTCTCATGAACTTGACCTTGAGGGGGTATTACCATATACTAATTCCTAGTGGGTGTTAGTTCAGTATCTCTCATACATTTATATCATGACCTCCAAGGAGAAGTTCATTATGAATAATTCTTGTAGAGGATATGACCCTTGTAGGCCATGTATTTATTTTTGACCCATGTAGGTCATTGTGATCATTAACTACTTTAGAGAGGTTTGATCTTCAGGGATAGGTTGGAGATATCAAGACCCTTAGTTTTGACTCAGGACCTTATATATCAACATCATTTCTGTTCAAAATCCACCTTTGTGATAAAGGTTTCCCATGTTTTTAGATGCCTTTTTAAGTTGTGATATTAGTTGTATGCTCGTTTTGAGATTGATTTATTATAGGTTTTCAGGTTTTACATTATAGGAATGATGACTCCTTAAGATTTGGATAAATGTTTTGGGTGATTTGGTATTAAGACATGCTTATACCGAAAATACTATTCTGGTACCTAACCCATTCATATGATATTTCTAATTTTTTTAATTTAGTAAGAGTGCATGTAAAATCTATTGATAGGAATGACTAAGGGTGATGAGTTTTCATTGAATAAATTACAGAACATGTGAGGTTCCTATATTTGAAGATAAATTCCATGAGAGATTACAAATTAATGAAACCAACATTCCCTAACTTGTGTTAGGAGACTCACATGTGAATGAGTTAGGTGATAAAGGTAAACGTTGGTAGGACATTTTATTATTTAAATCATTAATAGATAAGTGGTTTGGTGTTATCTGAGGAATGATGGTTTTAAGAAATTTTATGGGCATGGATTCCGAGGATTTGTGGTTTAAATGATGAATGTTCCTCCATGGTTAAGGAAACATCAAAATTAATCAGATTCCATGAAATTGTTGACCTATGGCTGAGTCCTGGTTAGGTATTGATATGACGTGAGCATGGCCTGAAGAGAATTTTACACATATTTTAATGGTATTTCAGTTTACTCTTTACTATAAATGATCATTCTATATCTTGATATCATGTTGAGTACATTGAGATAGCATCTTCCCTACACCGAGAATCGTTTCTTTTAAATTTATATCATGTTTTAGAAGAGAAACCTATTGGGGTTGTGATCGAGGAGTAGTGTAATGTTATCTATTTGGTGGGGAGTGAACCATTGGCCATTTGAGGGTGGTGAAACTAATTTTTAGTTTAACTTTGGATGTATCATGGGTTGTTGAGATAAATGTTTTGTTTTGAGAAGATGATAAGGGTATTCCTTTTCTAGGGTGTACCAAATCATTCGTAGTTAAACATATTCCATGTTGGAGACAGTTGTGGATGCTTCAAGTTTGGTCTTAAGAAAGTAAAAATATATTTTTGTGTACATGAATAGGTTGATATCATGTCTTCTAGTCATAACACCATGGCTTCTCAGGGATGAGAATTTTTATGGTGGGGAGTTTGTAAGGACCCTCATTTTTTTCTGGACTGAATATTTGAGAAGAAATTTGAATTTTTATTTCTGATAATTTAAGGGCTAAAATAGTACTTTTTCCATATTAGATGACCTCAAATAATTTTTATGACCACTCTATTGGTCCTAGAATAGGTTTTTTACCCTTGTACATGAGTTTGGTTGAATTATGAGTTGTAAATTTTTTAGCAAAATAATTAATAATTAATATTTGATAACTAAAATATAAAATTATTTGTTGAGGTTCATTCAGTGAAATATTTTTAATGGATATTCATATTGATATTCAATATAATCCATTGATTATGGAATTATGAGTTTTTTATAGGAGGGTAAGAAACTCAAGTCAGGTGCCGGGGTTGGACAAAGGCCCCTTTTCTTTTCTTTTCATTTTCTTCGTTTTCTTTTCTTTTATTTCGTGATTAATACTAGATTATCATATACAACCCCATAGAAATTTCTCTTCAACATGAATGATAGATAGGAGATATATATATATATATATATTTAGAGAGTGAGATAGAGAGAGAAAGATATAAGAAGATAAGGAGGTAACACTGCAGAGCTCGAGACGTGCTGGATCATCGTGTGACAACCATGGATCATGAAAATGGGAGAAGATTTAGTGACTTATTTCTAAAGGTGTAACTTTTTAGGCTTCCACTACAGAACCCTATATATTTGTTGTTTTCATCTTTTAATCCCCCTATATTCTTTTTTAGGTCCCCTTGAGGGTCGATCTACTTCTTTCGGGGTAAAAACAGGGATTTCTAGGTGATTTAAGGGTTTTACATTCAAGAAAACCCATGTACATGGTGTGTGTTTTATGGAACACATTCTGTGTGTTCTTTCTATTTGAGAATATGGATTTTTTTAGTCCACACCATGTACTGGTAATCTATCATGTAACCAAGTACCAGGCAAGGTTTATTGAGTAGGGTTAAATATTGTGTGGAGTACACAGACAGACCCCATGTGGGTCACACGCCATGTACAAATACATGGCTAAGAAAAACACATGAAAATGCTATGTGAGTGACATGGTAAGGTACCCTGTGTTAGGTAAAAACTATGTACCTATCATACATGAAGTTTAATTTGGAATTTGCATTCCAAGTACAAGAAAAAGTACATGCCCATGTGGGGCCTTGATGGTACACACCATGTACCTGGGTAAGACACCACATACTACTCCTTTTTATAATCATTGATGATTTTTCATATATTTTCATCCAATATTAAGAATTAGACCCATTAGTAGTTAATTTTGACTATATTTTCACATATATATTGATGGTAATATCTGTGAGGTGTCTTAGGGGATCCTAGGTGGAATTTTAGAATTTTAGTATATAGTGAGGTTCTTCCTCCGGTGATTGAATATAGTTGTGTCCTATGAGTGAGAACCTTTGGTCTTAGATGATCCATTAGATATGTCTCTTGACTTATTCCTTCAAATATCTTCCTTTAAGGATGTATCCCTTGTGATATGTGTCTTTATTTCCTAAGAGGCCTTGTGTTTATTTGTCTTATGGGGATCCCTTGTAGGATTTCTCTTATTACGTTTCAAAATAGAGGATCCCATGTTGGATGCCTCAATATTCTTCCAATTAATAAAGTACCCCAATGAGTTACCTTCACTTGCATACTGATATGAAGAATCCCTCAAAGGACCCCTTTACCTATATACCATTATGAGGCACCCATGTTGTATTCCTGTAACTAAGTGCTCTATATTTGAGGCTCCCATTTAGGAATCCCCTTTTTATATACCTCTAGAGAATCTGGAGTAAGATTTATATGTTGACTTACTATTTGGGGGTCCTATATATGATTCCTCCTTTTACCATTACTACTAAGGATACCTTGTGGGATTCCCTTACTCATGAATAGGCCAAAGTATCTAGAGTAGGATTCCTCCCTAGTGTTTGATTTATGGTGCCAAGTAGATGACCTGATGTTTGACCAACCCTGAGCTAGCACATGGGGTTTTGGTAGAGATGAAAGCAGGTGTCACCTTTGAACCCATGCCAAACATGTAAGTCCATGGGGATATGTATGTAGTGCTTGGTTTAGGTGTCTGTACAACCTCAATATTTGTTTATACCTTCACATATATATTTGTAATGCAATGTGGTTTACCAGAGGTTCTTCCCCGTCATTTGTTATTGAGCCTAATGTGAGATATATTTCTTTCATTTAGGATGCCTAGACACCCTTCCTAGGATCAAGATTCTAATCCATTATATTTCCTATATTTATTTTTATACCCATAGTTACAACCTTGGATCTAGATGTTGTGCCTATATATTTTATTATTATATTATTTTGATTCTAGAGGTTCTTACAAGTATATGGCTATTGAGGCAATAACTATGATATATGGGTATGGCGTCCCTAGTATTGACACTTGTGGATGATTCCTCTCTCCTAAGTATTAAGGATGATTCCCCTTACCTAAGCTCATGGTTTAATTTAGGATGATTATTACCTCCACAACCTAGGGTTTTTGGTGAATAATTATTCTCTCTTGAACTTGTGGTCTATATAGGATGATTAAAGTATCCATGACCTAGGGATCAGAGAGGCTGACTAAGTAATCTTTGAATATCACATTATAACTATATCTAGATGTTCTCTCTAGTACTATGATTGTGATCCATTTTCTTTATCAGGTTGGTTGAGTATGGAATCTCACAACTATTATTGACGTTCACATTTGGATCTTGAGGGGAGGGCACAACGCCCCACAAGTGAGATCTACATACAAATCACCTAAAGGTCTGACCCTTGATGTTCATCCGTGTCTCAATGTCATGACCACCTATAGACCAGGAACTAGGGATTAGACATTTGACTTGATTTAAATGGAATGAGATTCATGGAGTCTAGAACACTTCCATATAGATGATTTCTGGATTTAATTCCATAGAATCCTACTTTTCTGTGATTATTGGAGAGAATGGTTGATCCCAGGGATATGAAGAGTCTCTGCTTGTTGTGAAATAGATTACTCAAAGATATTTCTAGAAATATCCAAAAAATGTATTTTCCAATTGGGATTATAGACCTAGAGATCGAATTAATGATACATGACATGAGTGAAACAACATCTAGCCCAATTCCATTACACAAGATGTCCAGGCGATCAGGATTACAAACCCAAGGATTAACTTTTTATTTTTATTTTTATGTCATTTCCTTAAACTTACATGTAAATATATGTATTCATGTCTATATGTATAGGTTTGTGACTATACATTTATACACATATAAATAAGGACATCCATGACACAAACTTTCCCAATTGATTGGGATCATGGACCTAGGGTTCGACTATGGTTTCACATTTATTCATTTTACCAATATTTTTAGTTGTGTCTCAGCTAGGCTAATCATATTGCATTTTCATGCACTTAAGGTAGAATATCTTATATGTTAGTCATTGGGGGGACCTACTAAGCTTATTTTTAACCCATTCATGTGCACCTCATTTTACTTATAATCTTTATAATTTCATTTCAGGTTGAGATGAAATTCATGGTGGATAAGGATAAGCCCCAAAGTTTCATGATCAAGAGAATATACTTGTGTGGGTTCTTATGATCGAGATAACGTAATTCCACAATGTATAGATACCAAGTATGTGTTCTATCTTGGTGTTATTAGTAGATCCTAGTAATTTTATTTCAGTTTCTTTTAAACTCCTATATCTGTATGGTCGGACCAGTGGATCCCACATGGTTTTTAGAGGATGAAGGAATCAATTGACCAACTGGACCCCATTATAAGTGGGGTGGGACCACTGGAACATGTCTGATGCAATGAATGGTGACCTAGTATACTGACTTGTCCATGGTGATTGTAATATTATAATTTACAATAAATGAACAGTTTAATAGGGGTATCATATGGATGTAATACTAATGCCCAAAACACATAAATCCTTTTCATTTATTTATTACTTTATTTTCAGTTTAATCATTGTTTCATGTATCATGACTACATTTGAGTGTGTGATCAGTTCAAATATGTGTGGTGATTTAGGGTGTCATTGAATTACGATGTTTTGGTAAATCATCATCGAGGAATTCTACCATTTTGGAAATTTTCTTGTTATTTCCTTCGTATATTAAATATATAATAGTTTAACTGTTAGAAATTTGTGTTCTAAATCCCGATATGTTTATCATAATATTTAATTATAGTTTTTCAAATTTTGGTATAATTGGTAGTCTAAACAACTTAAAAAACTATGGGGTTTTCAAGGCTTAGGTATAGGTGTGTGTCATGAGTGGATCACACCCTTTGGATCAATGTTTTAGTTTTTTAATTCCATATGGTGAGTTTGGAGTTGATTATGAAAAGTCAGTAAATTTGTTTTAAATGATTTTATAATTAAAGTGTGATTTTTATTGATGAGATAAATATCTAGAAACTTTTTGGTGGATGACTTGAGGTTGGGATAAATTATTGATCATTGGTTGAGGTAGGTGGCTATTACATTACTGATTATCTTTTTAATTTTGGGATTTTATGTTTATGTGCTATTATTGTGGTTTTTTGGAATGTTTTCATATCTTTTGTGATCTCAATATATAGAATGGTATGAGATTACATCATCCTAATATTTTTCAAGGACCATATAGAATGGTAAATATTTCATTGGTGGTCCCTTATTAGAATGTGTTTCCATTTCAAATTTTTTGGTCTATTCTTGAGGTGTGAGTTTTATTTCAAAAGGTAAATTTTTTTATTTAAAAAGTAATTTTAAAAGGGATTTTATTCAAGTTTAATTTTAAAATAAAAGTGGTAATTAATAGAATTATTTTTGAAATTTTATTCCAATAAAATGAGTGGATTTAAAATAAGGTATTCTTTCGGATGTTGTCCAAGGGCCTTGTATGTGTCAATATGACATGTGATTCATTTTCTAAATGAGTTTTAATGATGGTTTTGACTTTTATATTAGAGGAAATATGGAAAGGGTTTGTTTGAAACATGTTTTACTTTATTTGAACTCGTATGGTAAATGAACTATTCTCTAAAGTGTGTGTGATTACATTTATCCTTTTTATTTATGGTTTATAGATATGATTTATACAGATCCATGATGATGAATGATATCATGGAAAATATATGTCATAATTTATCCTTAGTGATTAGTTTATGAGATTAGGTTATCATTATTTGGGTTTACCTTTTGATGTAGGTCTATAAGAACCTTAGGATACACTTGGGGTGGGCATGTGATATAGGTATGGATTAAGTGGTGGGTGTCACATTCCCTAATGTACTTTGGGAATTTATGATTATTTTTATGACTTATATGGACTTTTTAATTCCTTGAAGGATAATATCAAGATTGGTTTCAATGGTGAAGGTTAGAGTTAGTCCTAGTTTTTTTATTTACTATAATGATTTTGGGGGATGTGGACACAGTGTCACGGTGATCCATGGAATTGATATAGATATGGGATATGAGATTAGTGAATCTTACTTATTTTATTGATATGATAATGGAGATTTTCCCTCCTAAGTCAAAAGGAATATTCCTTTTGGGAGATGGTGTATCTAATCATATGGCATGAGGGACATTGTGATTATATAACCGACCTTTATATTGTGTATTGACACCCAATGTATGTTACATATAGGATAACCATAAATATGAATATTTAACTTAAGGATAATATGTATTTTTGTTGTGAGGTAGTGTGTTTCTTAGATTTTCCTAGTAGAGATATAGATCACTCTTTCTGTTTCTCTTTCCTATTGGCATCTAAAAAAAGTGAGTTAGCTAAATATGCCCTAGGTGGGATGGTTGTTGACCCTTGGAGGGAGATGTTGGTATGTTTGAAATAAAACTGAATCATATCCTTATATGTGACCACATTAGGTAAGACCATCTCCATGAGAAATATAATTTTTATTGATGATAGTGGTTTGTTACAAGAATCAAGTGATCTATGTACAACTAAGGATATAGATCATGAGGTGGGGATCAATCCCCTATGATGACTTATTGTATGTAAGATAGATACAATTTAATTTCCTAAGTGAATGTAAAATAGGTATAAATTTATGGTGGCATATTCATAGTGAATGATCATAGAAAAATTGAATTCATACCCATCAATATCTTTGTCATAAATCATGAAACATGACATAAATGTTTAATATAGGTAATAGTCATATGATTAAACTATCATGAGCCATTTTATGTCAGTATTGATTAATGGAATCACTTAGAATCCATAGATTTTTACCCATGAAAAATTAAAAATACTTTTCTTTGAAAATAAACTCATAATTTAAATTAAAAGATCATAAAATTTCCATAAAAACCCATATAAATGATAAAGAAAATTTGTCGGTACCTTGAGAAATAATCATCACAAAACCCTACACAACTTTTAAAATTTTAATAACGATATGACTAACTTCCTATATAATTTTCTAGATAAAAAATCATTATCCAATGTATAGAATTTATGAATGGGTACAACCACCGTATAAGAAATATTAGGCTAACCAACGATCTATAATGGGGATAAACCCTTCAAAAAATATATCCCTGGATGATATCATGGATAAAAAACATGAAAAAAATCTCTTAAATCCATGTGAAAGACACTTCTAGGTATTTAATTACCATTTTATTTTATTTTTTTTAAAACATAAATCACCAAGAAAAAGGGAATGATATTTTTTATTTAAAGAAATAATTAAATCCTATAAGGTAATCTAAACATCAAATAAAGTGTATGATGGATGTAATGGTTATTTACACCATATAAATTCAAATAGGGCATTACATTTATAACATGATTATCCCATAGAAAAGGAATAGGTTCCATGTTAATATATTTTAAAAAATAATAACCTTCTAGAGAAATAATGAAGATGCTAAAATTTAAAAAATATCCCCAATGAGGAATAATTAAAATTTAGGGTTGTAGGAATTTATGAATATAAATACCATTAAAATATTATTAAGAATATTCTTGAGGGAAATATTTTTTCCCATTGAAATTAAATTTTAGAAACTAAAAATTTAAACAATATTTTTTATATGTATTATTTCAAAATGAACCTAGGAACATATAAAGGATTATTCAATGTAAATAATTACCATGATGGTGAGAAAATATATACATATTTTTTATGTCAAAAATAAATATTCCTTTCAAAATAATTTGTAAATGGAGTCCCAAGTGACCCATTCAGAGAATGTTAATAAATTTACTTCTAAAAACCTTTTAATAAGAGTTAAAAGATCATGTGATTTATGAAATCATTTATATCTAAAAAATAACATTTTAGAAAACATGGATATGAAAGAGAGATATTTCATATCTAAAAGAAGATATGAGACCATTTTCACTTAAAAATGACTATATTGATGTTTCATTAATAAATAAAGGTGGAAAAGGAAAAAACATGTAATGTAAATTTATAAATAGATGAGAATAAATGATATTATGATCAATAAAATTAATCCATATGATTTTTTTGAAGGAACCTTGATTAAAATCAACCCCGAAGAAAAAGGTGACTATAATGAAAAGCCCTTTTCAATTTGTAAAAATATCATTCATAATCCCCATTAAAGAATAAAGAAACATTAAAATCAGTATATTAATGATAGAACAATTTAATAGTATAGTATATACACCTCATAAAATAAGTTGGGTGTATATCATAAACATATATCCCAAAGAAATAGAATTTGAGATGAATTACCATTACAAAGATAAAATCATTGAATTGAGAGTCAATCAAAGAAGATATTAATTATAAAATATATAAATCCACACCAATAAAATTAAACATATAATTAAACAATTTGGAGAATAATTATAAATTTATCATTTCATAGTAATGTCAATTAAGAAGTTATATAAACCAAGGAAAGGAAATTGAGTTAGAAAACCCTTCACAACCTGGTATCTTTCACGTTCAATACCCTTGGAAAAAATAATTCAAACCATAAATTAACATATAATAAATTATGAAGGATATATGATATTTCTTGTAAAATTGGATATATATTCACCATGAAAAGGACATTATGTGAATAATAATAAAAATTTCCTCAATGAAAGAAAATTGAGATGAAATCCCTTACCTCTATTCCGACTCATCAAGTACATTATTTATCTTCCAAAATATTAAAATTATGTTAAATATTAAACAAAATTATAACCTTTTTAAATTTTATCATTCCTTTTATTTTACTTATTTAAATTTCATAATAAATTACTTAATCATTTATGTTCACATCAGATATATTTTCATGATATTTGGTTCATAAGTCTAAATGACTTCGGTTGGTTGACTATAGTCAAAGAGGTCCTTATTAACTCATCACCAGAATAATAAAAACAACATAATTATAAATTTTATACCTTAACAATACTTTTAAATGTAACTATTAAATATGATTATGAAAACTGAACTACATTACAATCACATAGACGATAGACCGTACACATGCATGCGTAACGTTTCCATTTTTCAAAGTTCATTATGGAAAGAATGTAAATATCATTTTATATTAATATAATTATCATAATATCATAAATATAATATAATATTATGTAATTATAATTTTATAAACAGTCGATGTGGTGGTTTGATGAAAAATAAATCACATCGCTTCATGGAGGTGGATGTCCACATGTACATATAAATGACATTATCATTTTATAGTAGGAAATTTTTAGAAAATATGTGTTGTATTATATTTAAATTATGATAAATATTTCATGAATTTCATATATATAACTTAAATCCACATTATAACTTTAAATTAGATGTGTTGATAAAAAACTAATTACATCTGTTCACAAGGCCTTAGCTTGCCTCACACACAAATGATGAATTCGTTTCAGATTTTGTAGAATAGAAGATTTATATAGGTTATTAAATTAACATAATATCATATTAGTATATATAGGATAATTGCTTTATTATTTCATCATGGATGAAGAATATTTTAATGAAGTTTAATATGAAATAATCTTGAAACATGCTATAAAAACTATATATATTCTTTGGAAAGTCTCATTTTATTAGCACCTTAAGACCACTAAGGTTAGTATTATTCCCCAAATAAGGACTATCTAATATAATAAAGGATGTTATGAAGGTATATTTTCATATCCTGTCTGAATAAATTGGTTTTGTAGCATAAAGTAAATGGAATAAGAGATGACCAATTATAACAGTGTGGGGTGAAAATCTTAGAATTTATCAAAATATTAAACTAATTTAAATTAAATTTAAAATAAAACATGACATAAAATTATTTATTTATAGTAAATGATTATTTTGGATTTAAATAATTACATAAAATAAAAATTATTCAAGTTTTGATCACATTTTACCCTTATAGTTTTGTTTAAACCCCTTATTAACCCCTTTCACACCTTCCATGGCAACAATTTTTACTCTTTGATGGTGAATATAGTTAATATAAATAGAAACATTGGCCATAAATGGATATTGGTTGATATTATATATAATATACAAATCAATTTTCCAAACAAAATAATTTAATGAATTTTATGTTATATAATAAAATATTATTTACTATAAAAATTCATTAATGCCAACTTTTAGAATGATTCATTACATTGATTTTATTAACATCAGGAAAATAATAAAAATTTGAATAAAATATTTTAATAGGTCCCTAAGATGTTATGTTAATCTATTAATATTTATCTTTAAATATATTACTTTTAATATAAATTATTTGATTTTTATATTAATCGAATAATTACTATGTCAGTATTGTGTAAGCATTTAAGGTAAATATATCCACAATATAAATTTTAAAAATAAATTATCAGGATGAATATAAATAATTTATATTTAAAAATAATATTTATAGACTTAAAGTTTCTTTGTATATCCCTTTGTACAAAATATTATAGTTACTAAAAACAAGTGTTATATTTTTTACTTTTCTATAAATAAAATATCATCAAAGTTATAATCAAATCCGAAGGAAAAAAATACATATAACTGAATCTTGGATGATTATAGATGTAATGGGTTCATATAATAAAATTAATAAATGTTTTATGTTCATTTTTTAATCCTTATCATATTATTGTTAATACTTTATTACCTGATATTACCTTTATTGAGGATATAAGAATTACTAAGGTCACTATTCATATTAAAAAAAATAGAATTATTTTCCAAATTTGGACATAAAATTCCATATATGGAATTAATTTTATAACATTATTAACACAGAATTTTATATTTTAAATTAAATATAATCTGAAAAAATGATTTGATATATAGTTATTTATTTCAGTGAAATGAAAATTTTAAATATAATTATTTCTCTCCCATAATTTCTAGTATAAAATTAATTTCTAAAACCATAATTAGTTAATTTTAAATTAAAATGAACTAATTAAATTTTAAAACTTATACAAATTATAATATTTCTACATAAATAATCGAAATAAAAATAAAAATTTCAATAAAAATCAGTATTTTTCATTTATCATTGAAAAATCATTCTTTTAAAAAAATTCTCAAAAGTTAACCATAAGAAAATTTTGATATGATGATTTTAGAAATTAAATTTATTTTATCTAATAAATTATACAAAAAATTTCTGAAATTAATTATATTACTTAATCACAAAAATTAATCAAAAACCATTTGATGAAAACATAAATTTGATGAATAAAGTGGTTTTACTAAAACTTGAGTTATTATTTCCTAATAATAAATAATATTTTTGAATATATTTATATATATATATTTGAAATACAAGTTAATCATATTCATACCATCTAGTTCAATGAATTTTTTTATAATAGTTACATTTAAATAATGATATTTAGTGGTTTATTTACGATAAGTGTTTCATGTCATACACGTTGTCAAACATACTGTCCTTATAAATTATTGAGATACCGCATTATCTACATTTAATAAATTTTATACTCACAATTTGAAATTAGTTTCAAAACTAATGATTTGAGTATTCAAAATAAATTTGTCAAAACCCCACTTTGCAAAAAAGGAAAATAAAATTTCCACTTTAAAAGAGATACTATGGAAGTATGAAGGTCATCTAGAATAACAACGATCTGAGTTTATATGAAGGAAAACATTGGTTGGTAGTGAAACAATGAACATTGATGAAAAACACTAATGCCGAAGGACTGATATTAGTGATAGAGTACATCATCAAGAGGTTGTTGATGATCAAAGAAACATAAATCTTTGATGGGTCTATTGATTTATCGATAAGAAAGGTAAAAATAAAAAAAATTATTTCAATAACCTTTTAATAGAGTTGAAGAATTTCTTCAACATATTAAAGAAGAATATAAGGAAATATACTTACCAGAATCATATATTTTCCCCCAAACGATAGTATTCAAGATGAAATTTTTATGCTCGAATCTCTTGAATCAACTTTTAACAGATCACATAATACTAAAAAAGATAACAAGATATTCATGCTACATTAAAATATTAAAGAAAACCAAAATGGTTAGAAAAATATATAATAATTCCAAAAATTAATAAAACATCATAAGAATAAGTAATACCTCAGTCTAAAAACATTAACAGTAATAACCAAAGTTCAAACTAAATTATTCAATAAATAACCATTCCTATGATTGTTCAATACATTCCTGACCAAGAAAAAACCCAAAAAATCTGAATGATTAAATCAAAAATTCCTAAAAAATAAATTTAATATTTATCTACAAATAATACTAGTCACTCATAAATTCATATACCCAAAATCTATATTACAGTCTTATATTCTTCAAAATATGCTTATATTTTCCCAAAATAACTTAAATCACCATAAATATATATTTAGAACATACATGATTCAAATATTTAGTCTATCCCTTTCTCCTCAAATAATACATCAGGTTAAATATTGGGGTTACATATACATAAATCCAAAAAACATCTCCCAAAACATCATTAGTCACCTTAAAATTCGATCACATAAAAGCACAAAAGGGGTGTCTAAAACTTAGAACTAATAATCAAAATCAAACTTATAAAACTATGATGATATCTATAACTCTTAATATAACCTCTCATGAAAACATCCAAATATCCAGATTTATCTAAACCTTTATCTAATACTAACATTAATTACCCAAACCCCCACTCCCCAATCTTGTGCTAAAAATATAAACTTTACATTTATAACATTAATATTGATAAATGTGACCCAATTATTTCCATACAAAACTTAAAAAATAAAAATTAAATATTATATCACTTAAACCCAAGGAAATTTTTAGGTTTAGAGTTTTAGGGAATTAAGGAAAAATCATAGCAACATGGATTAATAAACAACAGTTTCATAATGATCAACATGATATCCCACTATACCCATCTTTTAAAATCTATATTATGTTTTCAACAACTCAAAAATTTTCCCTAACATATGAAAACTTTATATAATCCAATAAATTAACATAATTATTCATAACCAAGGGATTAGGTAATATAATAATAATGAACTCAAGTTTATAGTAAGGGTAAACAAAAGAATTAAAAAATAAATGTCATCAATGTGAGTAAGATGAGCATAAGAGCATGATGACATAATCATAGTTCATGACCATAAAATATGGGAAATAATAACCATAAATACCTAGATCATAAATTTTTGGAAGGTTTTTTGGAATATCTTTTCCAAAAAGTTTGTTATGAAGTGTGATGTAAAGGGAAGAAGAGACACCCTTTTATAAGATATGAGAGACGCACTCTTGGAATTTCTCAAAATATTAAATTAATATAAATTAATTTTCAATTCAAAATGGAATAAAACAGATTTATTTCTAATATAGGATGAGTATAGATCTAAATAATGTCATAAAATAAAAATTATATTTATTCTGAACACATTTTTACCCTTATCTTTTTGTTTGAACCACTCGTTAATGCCTTTCAGACCTATTATGACAACAAAAATATTTACTCATTGAGGGTCAATCTAGTTTATATAAATGGGAAAATTGACCATAAGTGGACCATTATTGATATTATAAACCATATAATAATAATATTTCAAAAATTAACATATTTAGGAATTTTATATCATTTAATTATATATTATTTATTATAATATATAATTAATATTGATTTTTAGGACAATTCACGACACAGATTTTAATACCATCAATGAAAAAGTAAAATTATAAAAAAATATTTTAACACATAACTAAAATTTCATTTTAGTATATAAAATTTTAAGACTACGTTAATTATCTGAAAGTATATTAATTTAAATATTTTTAATATAATTTATTTTATTTATTCTATAAATTGAATAATTACTGCATGAGCAGTGTGTAAGAATTTAAAGTAATTAGTTCTTCACTAAAAATTTAAAAACTTATTATAGGGAAGATAAATATTTTATATTTAAAAATATTATTTATAAAAAAAAATTGTCTCCGATTATCCCCATGTTCAATATATTATAGTTATTTAAAAAAAAGAGTGACATATTTGACTTTTCATTAAAAAAAAATATTATAATGGTTTCAATCATATAAAAATTATAAGTAATGTTCATATAATAAAAAATTGAATTATTTTGGATGAAATTGAATCATATAATAAAATTGAGACATGTTTTGGGGTTATTTTATAATTTTTATCATATTATTTTTAACCCTCAATTACTCAATTTACCTTGTACAGTTACTATTCATATAGGAAAAAAATAAAAGGGTCCTATTTAACAAATTTTGAACCAATTATTCCAAATATGGAATAAATTTTTGAAAGTTTTAAAAAATTACTTGGTATAATTTAATTTAAAATTAAGTTGTCCAAACATGATGAAAAATAGTTTTTTTTCCAGAAAAATTTCCTTTTTAAATATTGAATATTTATATATTTAGTTAAAGAATAAAATTCATTTTAGAACCCATAATTTTATCATATTAAATAAAAATTTTCTAATTAAGTATTAAAACTAATCCAAAATTTAATTTTACTGTTAAAATTATTGAAAGGAAAATAGAATTTTCAATAAAAATCACTACTTTTCACTATTCGTTGAAAAATCAATCTTTTAATAAAATTTTAAAAATAACAACTTAAGTTAATTTTAATATGATGATTTCAAAAATAAATTTCATTTAATCCAATACATTCTATAAAAGTTCATGAAATTAAATATATTATAAACTCATAAAGATCCATCAATAACCATGTGTTGAAAGCATAACTTTGAAGAATAAAAGATATTTTATAAAAATTTAGTTCTTACTTACTAATAATTAATAAATAATTTTTATTGATTAGAATATATATCTTTTAAAAAATAAGTTAATCCCATTAATACTCTCCAATTTAATGGATAGTTTATTATGGTCACATTTATTTAAAAAAATTTCATGATTTGTTTATACTTGGTGTTGTGTGTCATAAATGTTTTTAAAGATTATGTACTTTTTAGAAAATCACTGGATATTAAATGAAATATATATTTTCATTAGTAAACAATTTATTTGGAATTTTATTCTTTACATTGGCCATCAAGGAACATTCACCATCATATTCTTTCTGATTCTTCTTTCCAATTTCTTCTTGAGCTGGTGTTATGAACAAACAATCATCAGTAATGTAGCTGGCCTTTTTACACCTTCCATATAGTACATAAAAGATATTATGGTTACTAATTATTGAAAAAACTTCATGTAATTAAATTTATTCATATGGTATCTTATTCTTTCCTTTATCATCTTAGTTTATCTATGCTCCATAAACTTTTATTTCTCTTTCTAGATCTTCTTGGTAGATTACTAGTATGTCATTTATAATATGCACAATAAGCTTATTAGATCCACATTTCTCCCCATGTGTTCTTTTTACCAATTAAATCAATTTATTTTGTGCTTAATATTATATTACACTTTGTTTATTAAGATTGATTTAGTTAATTATGATATCCCTGACCTTTGTACAATGATCCATAGTGTGAAAACATGTTCTATAAAAGAAGATATTTATTCTCTTTGATGTATAACCCTTTTTTTATTGTTGGTTTTTGGATGAGAATAACAATTATCATGAATTTAACCGAATTATGACTTAACTTTATTCTTTTTAACATTCTTGGGGATAGTTTGGAACTAGTTCTTTCCCATGTTTAACATCTCTTTTTTTTATTTTCTTCTTAATTGGTTTAGTGGAATTATTGAATGAATTATATTTTAATATCTATTCCATTTGAACACATACGATTAAAATATTAAAAATGTTCTTCCAATGTTAAAATCATTTTAGAAAATTTATATTATTTATTTAATTCAATATAATTTAATTCATAATTACTTTACTACCCTTGATGTTGGAATCCTTTTATTTTTAGACACTATCTTATTATAACAACAATTTTATGAACTATGCCCAATTCTTTCACAAAAAAAATTAGGAAAAAATATTTATCTCTTCTTTTAGATAAGAATTTGGAAAGATTAAGATACATGATAAATCTATTTCTTTTCATTATTCTACTTATATTCTTTGTGAAAAAATCTTCTTTCACACATATCTTTTTTTATCAAATCTTTAGTGATAATCAATGAATTTTCCTTATTCATTCACTTTTTTATAGGTTTTTATTTTGAACCGATATTTTTCATACGGCCAGAGTTATCATATATATTATTATAAGTGTTGTATGGTTCATTACTCTGAGATTATGATTGATATTGATCATTAAGTGATAAAAATATATTTCTTCCACAAAATAGAGGTCTATTTATATAAGAGACCACTATATAAGTCTTTTTAGGAACAAGACTTGACTTAATTACAGTTATTTCAGATTGTTTTGAATACTTAGGTAAAAAAAATCAATATTATCATGTTTGACTGTAATTTTAATACATTTGATATTTTGGATGACTTTACTGTCCTTCACTAACTTAAATCTTTCTTCACATTCTTTCTTGATCTTATCAATTTTAAAGTCATGGATTTTATTTTCCTCTTATTTGAAAGTTTTAAGATCATGGATCATATTTTCATTGATTTAAAGTTGAGAATTCTTGACCCCAATGGTAGCCTTATGTTTTTCCTCTAAGACATTGATATTTTCTTCAAATTCCTTTGTAGAATTCTATTTTTTCATGAATTATATTAATCCACCAATCATTAAAACTAGAGAACCTTTCTTCATTATCAAATTTATATTCTTATTTCGAACCCATTTTCTTAGACTACTTGACATTTAACTAAATTATTTATTCAAAATATTTCTCCATGTTCTCAATTTGGTTTCTAGATAAGTGTTATGTTCCTTAATTCCTTTTTATGAGCCAATAATAGAAGTGTTTATTCCTTTAAGACCATTATGCATCATTTATTTCAAATTAGTAACTCATTATTCATCACACTCATTAGAAATACATTCAATTTCATGAACTATAGTATCTTCTACTTTCATGTTAGACATATCTCTCATAGAATTACAATATGGGGAAACTGATTCATTATACACTTTGCACAAGAAGGATATTTTCTTTATCATAATCAATTATTTATTCTTCTAATTATTCAAGGTATTGCATAATGTAGAATTCTAATATTCTATAGAAAAACTCCTAAATGTTTTCAATCCATTATAATTTGAAAAGAAAAATTCAAAAATTAAAATTAGAGAATATAATAGGCGGTGTGACTTATTGATCTGATACAAGTGTTAAAATAACTTTAGGATGGACACAATGAGAGGGAGGGGGTGAATCAGTGTGGAATAAATTACTATCTATTTAAAAATTTATCCCTTTTTATACCTCTATCACTTATTCATTGAATGATTATCTTTCATTCTATACCAAGGATTAGAAATAACTTACATAAAATAATAAAGTACTAGGAAAACCATGACTTGTTAATGAGGATCACCGATAATGTGCATGAATACATACCTAGTGTATGGAGGATATTATCGCACACACATAATTACTTTTTATTATCATATAAATAAAGGGGAAGAGAATGATCTGAAACCCATTTTCCAATAATTGACTCGGTATAATGAAAGTTTTATATTTGAAGCAAAAGATGAGGAATGTATTCTTAGGCATTCTAAAGTTATTAATAATATATCATAAGTATTATTCAATAGAATAATATTAATTTGATCAACATACTCTATATAAAAAATAAAAAGGGATTCATAGAATAAAAAAATCATTGGGATATATCACATTTAGAAATCAATGGGATGAGACAAATAATGCCAAAATCTAGAGGGATGACTCTTATTCTACTTCAATCCAAAGATATCAAGATTTTATAGACTGATATTATAATATTATTCTAACCCATATAATACTAGGAAAATACTAGATTTGTCAAAATATCTTCTTTTTATTCTAGTCATTGAAAGACAACATGATGCATTAAATTATATTTTTGGGATCTCAAGGTAATAAAAAAATTAAGTCACCAATTGTTAGGTCAGTTTTAATTTCATGAAAATTATTCTTTATGAAAGTGTAAGATTAAATATAGTGTGTTCTATATTTTTAAATTAACTTATTTCATCCATACACACTTTCAATCACCTAGTGCACTATGTATTAAATGAAAATTTTTAAGCATGCACGAACTATATGTATTCATGTGATTGCAATATATACTTGGTGTCACTATTCTATTTTATAAAAGTATGTTTCAATTTCTCATTACTTCACATAAATGAGTATGTGGTGTGTTAGTGGATTCATATAACCCTAAAGGGATTCATATAAATCTATAATAAAACTATCACCATTTAAATACACAGAGTTAATTTTTATTTTTTCTTTCATAACCACCTTCTAATCATTGAATATGATTGGGTACATGGAAAACTATATATAACATTGTATGTTACACAATTATTCTTTGAGAAAATGAGTGCATGAAACTCCCCTGTTATCTCATCTGAGTGGATCACAAAATTCTCATATATATTTTATAACCTAATACTTTCATGGATTATATTCCTTTATGTGAAGGGATCACATGATAACTCTTAACATGAATATTTTTACATGGAATAATTTTTGAGCCTCTGCTTTCAGAGAGATCTCATGGATTTTAGCAACATCTCCTCATCATGGTTCTGTGGTATTTGTTGATATACCACCCCACCATTACTTCTAGATTTTATATCACATCAAGATACATTCACAATCCTAAAAAATATAGTATGTACATCAATGATTCTAAATTACCTGAATATAATTTTATTTTTAATACTTCTATCTCAAATTTACTTTATTATTTTCCAACAAGACCTAGAATCAGGGAGTCTTGGGTAGTTAGATTTATTTTTAAAAATTTTGGACTGACATGCATGCAATTATATCACATGCATCATCACATGATTATTTATGTTTTTCTGTAGTATCATATTCTTCAAACAAGTTTGTGCATGCAAGACATATATTTCACCCCTGAATTTGAGATGATCAATCATGGGTCATATATTGTCTACCATAGAAGTTATTATGGATCATTAGTTTAGCCCAATCACTGCTGATTTTAAGAATTATGAAATGAAAACTTTGATTGGGTTAATGCTACTGGATGTTGAAGAAAACTATATAGATATGATGAACAATATGCAATTAGTTTGATCAGATGGTGAATGTTATATAAAAAAAATTATTTAACACATGAATAGTAACCATCATTAACCCATAACACAATAGTTATATCTTTGGTTAACCATCACCTTCAAATAATTCTCATGTTTTATTCATCTCGAGATGGAACCATGGGTGGTACTAAGAACAGTCTTACACACATGCCTATCACCTTGTTGTGGCACACCTTTGTGGTCCCACATGTACCCTAATATGCTCTGTTACATGCCATGTGTGTCTTTTGGGTGAAATACACACCTATGCTTATATCTGTGAACTTAAAAGCTTCAATCAATAGAGATCTATCAACGATATTGATAACCATCGTTAGTTGCGTGGCCATTGGAACTCATAATGATATGATCGGTTCTTTCAAAACATCTTGGGTTTTGGATTTTTGTTGTTGGATGCACTGCTACTGATCTGTGAATCTTGCCATCCGTGAGAAAATGAAGGGATTTTGGCACTATTTTTGTCATGAAATCGAAAAATAATGCAATTCCTTGAAAACAACATCGTAGGCATGATCCCTATGACTATGCTTATGAAATATTTGACCACCACCTCATCATCTAATTGGCTACTGAGAACCCTTGAATTTTCATGAGAACCAAAGATTGTGGATCTATTGATGCTATAGAGCTGACCATCCGTTTGGAAGGCAGGGCATGTATATGAGATTGTTGAATTATGATTTCAAGTTGATGACTGGATGATGAGAGAAAACTAAGAGAATGCCAGTATGATGCTGGACTGTAATTGTCCCTGGCCTTTTCCATATCAGATCTATGATTCTACTCAACAAAGGTGTTTGGTTTAGCTTTACACGTGCTAATTTTTATATAATTGACCATGATTATTTAGAAAATTATATCTGCATCGGTTCTAAGATTTATCAAGTTTTCTCAAAAACTATTTTTCAATTGTTTTGTACCGTAGTGATTATTTCAAGGGCATCTCCAACTACAAGAAATTTCATATTGAGTAAAAGTTCCGTTGGTCATCAATTGGTGCTGTGGTTGTCAATGATCTTTTTTCTAGATATTATTCTATAATCACCATATTTGATGCACCTAACCACCCCTTTGTTCATACAATGCCTTTGTTTCTTCAGTTTTTTTTCTTGGAGCCTGGAGGGTGATGATGGGGGTCTCACTTCAAAAAAAAGGAGGGACTGTCTCATTAACATGCCACTTCATCGTTTTAGTGTTACTAGTTAGGTAATTCCATGTTGTATATTTAACAAAGACTTATCTTTTTTATGATCTTATTATTAATTTTATATGGAATTTTTACTTGAATTATACAAGCCTTCTTACTCATGTTTCCATGCTAGTGGGACTGGTTTAATCTCTAATGTCGTTGAGCTTTCTCACACATGCATGGAATTGAGATGGCCTAGTAACCTAGTTTGGGTTACAATTTTTTTGGGTACCACACATTCTTAGTATAATTAACAACTATAGAATATCCATTCCAACCAAATTACCATAATAAAATTATTCATGCAATATTAAAAAATTATTTATATTTTTCATGGACTTCTCCTCATAGCCTTTCTGAAATCATTTATTCATGAAAATAAATATTTATATGGTCTTTCACAGATCATAAATATAATAAATGTTCATATGGAATCATTGAACGATAACTTATCTTACTTATTATGATGTATTAAATAATGTGGAATGCATTATCACATGTTATTATTTCAATTATGACTAGTTTATAAATCATTATATGTGAATCCATTTCATCTAAAATTGTGTATGACCCTTGAAATTCCTAAGGATGGTTCTCATTTTCAAAAAAATATCTGGGATATTTATTATACATCCAATAATTCATTTTTCCAATACATATTTACATTAAGTGATTCATCACTTAAGTACTTATTGATGACAAACACAACTAAATCAATAAGTAAGATCATCAATTATTTGGACATGGAATGTTCCTGGTTTTTAAATTATATTCTTAGGTTTGAATTATTCTTATTCTGAGAGAAATACTTTTTATTGGCTTGATATATGGGTGTTTAACATAAATCTTGGGTAACAAGTTGTGACGTTATATCATTATATAATTTCCCCACTTGGCATGTCTTCGCTTTAGAATAGTACTATGTTTGGGAGAGTTATTATTCGGAGTTGAAAATTAGTAGTGAGTCCTTATTTTAGGGATCTCCATCAGTCTGGATATAGATCAATTGATGGCATTTCTATGTTTTTGGATTTATAAGTTTTATCGGGAAATAACTTAGTGTTCTTGTATAGGTTATGAGAATGTTTTTTTTTGAGAAACAATGTTATATTCTTAGAGTACCAACGTGAATCTCATTTTAAGATGTTTATATCTATATAATGGATATCGTGGAAGGTTTATAAGGAATATCAGTCATAAATCAATGATTCATTAAGTGAATATCATGTTTGGGTTATGGAATCTAACAATGAAAATGTGATTGGTGTATATATATACCCATAAAATTAGGGATGAATTGAAAATTTGGATTATGTAGTGATTTATGGTAAAAGGATAGCCATGTATTCTCATATATGAGAATCATTATAATGGGTAGTTTGTAATGACTAACAATTTTTGGTGATGTTGGACTTGGTGACAGATTGGATCTTCTTCACATTAGTTGGATAATGAACTTGACTTTTTATAATTGGTGGGATTCATTCCATAATATATGGTGGTCCACAATCAAGAGAGTGGGTCTCATCATGATTTTTGGGGTTCACATTGTTAAGCCTCTATATTAAAGTAACTTTAGGGAATTATCACACCATAATGTGTGGGATTGTGTTGTGACATTCTTTGTAAGAGTATGTCTGGGAGTTTGGGGTAGTGTCACAATTTAATATTTAACTATTCAATATGAATCCCTAAATTACATATAAGATTATATTTCTATATTTATTTGGGGAAATTCTCACAAAAAATAAGGTGTTACACCAAGATTACCCCTACTTAAGAATCAATTTTATAGTATAGTAAATGTCACACTATAATGGGGTGGTTATGCCATGAAGTGTTAAACATCGTTTAAGATTTGGTTTCATAGTCTAGAGATGGATAAATCCACAATGATGGTGAGTTCTTAGTGAATACCTTATTTTTACCACAATTTATGGGGGGTATATAATCCCAAGAGTTTCTTATATAAATGTTACATAATTTTTAGATGAATATTGAAGAAATTTAAAAATAATACACACTCTAGAATGATAAAGGTTTAGAATATTTGAAGTCTAGATACATAAAAAACTTATTTCATGAATGATGTTAAACATCGCCCATAAATTTTCTCTCATATAGAATCCTTCATAGAAATTCTATAATAAAAAGCAATTATTCATAACCTAGGGGAAATGGAATAATAATAAAGTGTAATCTTAGATTCTCATCAAGGATATACATGGGAGATATCAATCAATTATTATATGTAATAATACAATAAGTATTAAATTATGATATCCTTAACATAAGTTAAAAAATTCATACTTAATCATTCATAGATCATAAATCATGAGCAGTGGTTTAAATATTTATTATTTCAAAATTTAAAAGTCATAAGAGTGATGAATCATCATTAATAAATCATAACCTATGAGATAATATCAAGAGCATAATAACATCTCATAGGAATTTTTTAATGGTCATAACAATATAAAATCATTTCATTATTCAAGTATAACTATCTTGTCTGTCATCACATAGTGGATAAAGTCCCATAATGGAATAGGTTCACTCCCCAACCTCTTTTCAATCATGGAATGGTTAACTCTCTATCAACTTTTTATTATTGGAACGTGTCAACACACCATCATATTTTATATTATCTCATGAGATATCAATCATTATTCAATGGATTAGAGGGATATATAATTCTGGTCCAACCCATTATATAAGGAAAACCATACATATGTGTGCTAAAAGATCATAAAAGATTCATCATTTCAACATAGTGTAATTTACTAGTGGGTGTGAAATGAGTTTCATGGAATAATTCTTAAAGAATTATTATAATAAGACATAAATATAAGGAAATAGAAAGAAATTATAATATAATATCTCTAGTGAAGTAACAAAATCCAAAAAGGATGCATACATAGATAGGAAATACCTTTAAAAGAGCATTTGGACATTTTTTTTAAAAACATGGAAAATATACTTTTGTTTCTATATCATTAAAAACTAAAAATTATTTATATGTTTTGAAAAGAAAATTATTTTAAAATAAAATTGAAAAAATTTAATGTCATATTCAAATCAAATAATGTTCATGATGTTGGGAAAATACATTCATTTGGAAAACATTAAACAAAAGTTCATTTTACACTTTTTGTAAAAAGGCATTATTGGACACTTAAAAATATGATTTTTTTGGAATCCTTTTTAAAGAGTATAAAATTTGGATGAAAATTACTTTAAATAATGATTTTATTAAATAAAAAACAATCTTGAAAATATTTTAAAGAATATAGGCATGGAAGAAAATGTTAACTAAGTAAGTAGTAAATAAGGTAATATTTTATAGAAAACATTTCTTGGTCTTTTTCAGTGAAAAATGGAGGATAATGAAATGAAATCCTAAAAATTATATAAATGATAATAGGAATATAAAATAAATCGGGTTTAATATATAATGATCATATAATCCACCAAGGAGATTCAAGCATAAATAATCCCGATAAAAAATGAGTTTGCAACTTGAACCCTCAGCTTAGTACCGGATATTCATTATATGTGATCTTGAGATCATGTTGAATAAAATTAATTTTATTATACATATATACCAAAATTATATTGATTTATTTCTTACAATATATCAGTAAATTATAATTTTGAATTACATGTTTAATAATAATTCTTCATTAAAATCAATATTCAGTGGTTAAATGTTTCATTTCCCATGCTTATTTTGGTTCAATGGTTTCAGTACTCTCTCCTTGGTCATTAGTTCATCATGTTAAAAATAATAATATTTATATAATTTTCATATTTATTAATTATATTTAATTTTATAACAAATAATATAAACTCATTATTAAAATTCAATTACATCACTTTTTGGTGATGATAGGTTGTATGTAATCATAAGTGATGGTTTCAATTTTTGATGGATAGAATTAAACAGAGGTACATAATGATCCAAATTTATAGATACATAATTATATCATAAATATTATATATATTCATTAAATAATCCTTATTAATATCCATGTAAAGAGTAAATGAAAAATTGAAAGTAATAATGGATTGTTTGAGGCACATTTTGGTTTTTTAGACCTAGTGTGGGTGGCACATTTTTTTTAAATATAGAAATCTTACATTTATGTTTCCTATTTATGGTTTCTATGTATGTTATATATGGTTTCATGATGAGGAATGAAAATATAGTAACCATATGTGAGACCATCCCTTGGGTGGTGGGTTGGTTTAATTGGATTATGATTCTTCATAGTTTTACTTTTAGCATATGTCTATAAGAACCTTAAGACACCCTTGGGGTGGGTGTATGATATGAGGATAAAATAAATTGTGATTAATATTTTCACTATTTCCCCATGGTAACTTATTAATATTATGATGATATGTATTGCCTCTATAGTTCATTAAAGTAGAGCCTCATGATTGGATCCAATGGTTATGGCGAGAGTAAGTCCTAATGTTCTTGATTGATGGCATAATCCGAGTTCATGATATGTTGCAGTTGTGTCATGGAGACACATTGAATGGATTAAAATATAGTATAAATGATGGGTGATGCCTCCTTATGTTTTTGATGGGAGGATGGTGAGTTCCCCCCATTTATGTGGTGTATTCTTTTTTTGAGATGGTGTGACAGGGCATATAACATGAGGGGAATTTTGATTATATAAATAAATATTATATTAGGTGTTGAAACCCATGTAAGGTGATTTCTAGGATAAATTTTTTTATCAATGTTTAAGTTATGTAGAAAGTTTATTTTTGTAGTGAGGTTTTATATGTGTTGGGTTTCCAAGCCTGTATATCAGTTGATACAATGTCTCTCTTTACTATTTTCATTTGGGTATAGAGATATGACTTATGAGAACCTAGGTGTGATGGTGGATAACCCTTTGAGGGCTATGATAGGATGCGTGAAATTGAATAGACCCAAAACCTTATCTTAATCCACATGTAGTAAGTCCACGACCATGGAACACTAGTTGTTGGTTCATGATAATGGTTCTTTTTGTATTATTGGTGTTATTAGTATATAACTAAGGGAATATGATTTAACTGTATTGATCCATCACATGTGATGACCTTTTTAATGTGGGATAGAGTTGGATGTACTGTACAATGAGTCTTTTTAGATATATATGATGAGAAATGATGAAACAAGATGAGTCTGGGAATGAGCTCTAGGTTTTTTATTTGATTTGGTTGGTCTGTATTATTTGGATTTTTTATCTTTTTACAACGAGGTTATTGTTTAGTGTTATTTGATGCATTGGTAACTTTTTTATTTCAAATTTACAGTTGTTTATGTTTGAAAGTGATTTAGTGATGGTTGATGCCATATTTATTTCACACTTTTGTGGTTCTTAATTGATCATTATTTACCAAGATATTTCAAGATATTTCTTGTTGATTAGTAGTGAGATTGTAGAGACCCGAAGCTTGACGTACATTGACATTACATTACTTTTGCGGAATACTTAGTACATAACAAAAACACACACACAAGGATCGTAATAGTTTAGTGTATTTGGAAACTCGAAATATAATCTTCTAATCCTGGTGAAATATCTTCAACATCTCCCATAAAGATCTTCTTTTTTTTATACCTAAAATCTTTCTTTATATCATGGGGAAAAGAAAACATAAAAGGGTGGGCTCAAATGCTCAGTAAGGGTAAACAAAAGAAATATCAATCACATCATATACATAAGCACATAACTTTTGGAAATCTTAACCTGTAAAAGAGATCATAATTTCAAAACCTGGGATAACTCATGGCAGTGAAATGTAATCACAATAATCCTAACTTGAAACATTAAACTTTGTGGCATAAACACATAATCATAGAGAATAATATCTTATTATTCAAGACTCATTGCCAAGACTATCTTAGTGGAAAAAGTCCCTTTCTGAACTGAGTCACCCTCGTTTCAGTCCTGTTTCACTGAACCGGTATAACCTACCATTCCAGCCATGTCTATCTCATGAGATATAAAAATCTTTACCCAATGCATTGGAGGGAGATATAGGTCCCACCCATCTCATAATTATACCATTCTTATGTGTTCCACAAAATCATAAATCATACATCATTACATAACCCATGTAATAAAAATGGGATTCTTAAACATCATGCCATCATAATCCATAAACAATTGATATCATTTCATAATAAGAAAATTGAAACCATTTAAATCATATAGACATTTTACTTGAAACATACATATCAAATAACGTCATCTTAGATGGAAAATAGTTTTGAAAAAAACACTTGAAATGAATTCTTGAGGAAAATATCCTTTCTTCCTTAAAAACGTTTTTCCTTTCTTAACATGTCATAAAACATAAAACTAAAAGAAGTTGATTGAAAATAAACTTGAAAACTTGTAAAGGAAGCTTCTTGGAAATAATGTTTTAAAAATCCATTCATTCCGTATAAGTTTAAAAAAACATTCTTTTCGTACATTTGTCGGAAAAGTCAAAAAGTACCTTGTACGAAAAACGACAAAAGATTACTTTCATATCTTTTAATAAAAAGTAACTGAAGGGTAAAATTGGATATAAACTATTTTAGGTGGATGGAAATAATATTACAAATTGCGGAAACATGGATGTGGATGATAAAATATACCCCAGTAAATTTCAAAGTATAAACAATCTCAGATAAAAATGAGATTGTGATATTTCCCTTACCTTAAGTCCGATTTGCTTTGTAAGTGTCCTAACCTCCTGTATACTGATTTAAATAATGTCATTAACTTATTACAGAATCATATTCATTGTTATGATATCATATATGGTTCACTTATGACTTTATATTACCCGTTCTTTTGTAAATTCCATGTTAAAGAAGTGTTTTGGGTAAAATCGTTTCATTTATCGTAGGTGTTCGGACTTTTTGTTCTTGACATTATTATTACTTATATCATGATTTAATTACTTCCAGAATATAAAACATGATTTATATATCATATATATTCAGTATATATATATATAATAGATAGATAAATGAAATGAAACACACCATTCATGGAGACGGTAGTCCGTACGTACGCATGAACGTTGTTTTCCTTTACTTATTGTCTTGATTGGAAGTAAGTAGATGACATACATATATACATAAATCCAGTAGCTTTATAATGTCATATATTTCATTATTATTGTTTATATATACTTTATAATCATTATTAAATGGTTAACATGGAGAATGAATCTCATCGCGTCGTGGAGACGGTAGTCCGTACGTACGCACGAGCGATGATATCGTTCTCATGATCGTGAACTTGTGTTGAAGTGTATGTATACTATTTCAGTATCAATATCACTTTATAATAATCATATATAGTTACTCATTACACCATTATACCCATCCAATTAAGGTGGTGGCAGAAAATAGATTACACCACGGCGTGGAGACGGTATTCCGTACGTACGCACGCGCGGTGATTTCCTTTTTCCGTAGGATGGATAGAAGGTTAATTAGATTTGTTTCATATTTATAATAACATATCAGTATATAATAAATACTGATATTATTACTTTATCATGAAACAACTAAAGAAGAAGAAGTTGAAGAAGAAAGAAATTGAAAAAGATCGGTAATGGATATTACCTCTTTTTGACGCGCCTTCACTTAACCTCCACTTAAAGAACTAAGGATGGTCTTTGAAGAAGACCAGGACCTCTAGGATGATACTAGGGAAGTGGAGAAGAGATTTTTTCAGGGGTTGGCCGATCTTGAATGCTCAAATTGGTGTGAGGAGGAGAGGGAGCAGGTTCCCTTTTATAAGGGAGGAGAGGGGTACCTTTGGAATAACTAAAAATATTATTTTATTATAAAGTCAAGTTCGGTTTTAAATAGCTCCAAATTGTTATATTTCGAAGCTAAGGTGGGGATGGGTCGAAATACTCTCATCCAATAGAATTTAGACAAGTTTAGATCCTATTTTAACCTTATCATTTAGATTTAACATTAAGTTAAATAATTTTACTTTTACCGTGTCTTCTTGTGTTCTTACACTATAAGGTTAATAAACTTACTATAAGAAGCCAAAAGAACCACAAGTTGTTTATTATTAATATATATAACCTTATCTAAGTAATTTGGCCGAACCTCAGATTTTTAGGAATAAAATAACAATTAATAATATAATATTTGTTTTAAAAACTATTTTATGTCAATTTTGACACTATTTAGTAATTGATTTTTGTGAAAATCATAACAGAATGATAAGTTCAAAAAAAGTTAATTGATTAAATACTAAAATTTCATATTAACCTATAAAATTAGTTTAATTCATTAAAAGTCTCAAATTATAGTTATTTGGGTATTTATAATATCAATTATGTCAATATTTCATTAATAAGATAATTTCTGCATCATCGTTGTGTCATAAATAAATTAAATTATTTAATGTCTAAAAATTACAAATAAAATACCATTATGTAGGAACTATTTTTATCTTTCTAATGAATATTTATAGTCGAATTTATCTTATGTATAACCACATATTAAATTTTTTTAGTAAATAAACTTTGATTTTAACTCTTTTAACCCTTCTTTAAATAAATTAATAATAAATGTCCTAATCTAATCCAAGTGGGCCTAAATGGTAATATTTTATTCCTAAGTTTGTTTTTGGTCGAATTACACTTGTCCAATAGAATTAGGACATGTGTTAGGGTAATAATAATATCATTTCTACCCTTAATTACCCTATTTACTTTTAACCATGGTAAAAGAAGTAAAAAGTTACTATTCACCAAAAAATTATTTTCATCTCATTGAACCGTATTTTACTTACTGACATCAACCGTGTCTCTCGTATTTTTGAAATTACACTCACAGAAGCGGTAAAATTTATTTTTTTGAAAAATTCAGTTTTTTAACTACCACTTAGTGGTTTCACTATTCATCAAAAATTGAATGTTTTCAGAAAAATACCAAAAATTAGGCCTAAGCTATATTTGATATTATGAACTCAAAAATGATTTCTATTTTACCAAATTAAAATCATATAAGTTGCATTAATTAATTTAAAAATTAATTCCCGTCGTCAAAACAAAAGGTGTGTTTTTAAGAGATAATAACTATCAAAAGATTGACACTTGTTTATAACTAGTTTAAATGTGAAATTACATCCAATGAACAACATTGTATTAAATTGTAAAAATATATTCTAAATATACTTTAAAAACACTCAAATTAATAATTTATCACTATTAATTATTTCGATTGAAAAAGTTGTTTTTAATTAAAATTTAGTAATTTTCACTATTCATCAAAATATGAAAGTTATCCGAAAATCACCAAAATTTCACCCTAAGCTAATTTTGATATTACGAATCCAAAAATGAATTCCATTTTGGAAAATAAAATTACAAAATTTCAAAAAGTGGTTATTACTATTCATAACGGCTAGTTTTAATAATATTTTAATAGCATATTGTTGTTTAGTGAAACTCGGTATTGCGTACTACACACGCTATCAAGGAAGGTCGTGATTGCATGTAATGAAAGGAAAGTCAAGGATGCGTGTTGTGAAAGCTCCTTTTGGTGTAGCGTACAACACAAGACATTAATGAAATTAAAAAGAATATTTTTCATAAAATCTTGGGGTGTTACATTCTACCCCCCTTAAAATGAATTTCACCCTCGAAATTAATCGGGGTTATAAATGGTTTACTATTCCAAAGTTTATTTAATATAAACCCACATCATAAAAATGAATACCAAAACCAATTCTTAAAAACAAAAGTATGAAATGTAACGGTTACCCAAATAAACTAATCACTGGGTTTCCACATAGGTGAAAATATGGATATGGAAGAGAAATATAACCATCATGTTCTGATGGAGAGTGGTAGAGAACATGTCTATAGAAAAGCCAGAAATCAAAAAGCCATAAATTTGTGATGATCTAAGGTACCATCTGATTAATCAGATATAAGATCACTAAGACAACATTTTTGGTTTTCAAGATCATTTCCCTAAAGTTGATGAAATTGGAATTAGAAGAAATACTTTCGTGATTTTGGTATAGTCTCACCGTTTTTCATTCTTTGGACAATTTCCACTTCATCTCTTAAAGAAATGAAGTTGAATTTGTCATTCGTGATATGTTATCCGATCATGTGATAGAATGATGGATCATTCCATCTCTTTCAAACAAAAGGTTAGAAAAAGTTATAAGTCCATCTTATGGTTAATCGTATATGGTTCCAAAAATGAACTTATACTTCATATATCATACCGCTTAATAAAATAAAACTAGTTTCTACTAACCAGGGACTTCCTGTAGGCCAGTGGTAGGCGATAAAGGCCAGTCGCACTTCGGTTGTGGGTTCGATTCCCACAGCCTTGTCCGACGCGATGGGCTGTCGCCCGTCCTGCAGGTTGTCCTTTTTTCTAAAGATATATTACTATAACATCCAATCAATAATACTAACTTATGTCCAACATAATCCATTCCAATCATTAGGCTTATCTATAATACTGTCGTCCACTCTCAGAGATTTAATACCATCATTGATCCCCATATATCATAAGATATATCTTGTTGGTCACATTCCAAACATTCAAAGGCCTTAATCTTGTACTATCTTGAATACCCATTGAACCTTATTGAAAACATGAGTGCTGTTAAGAGTTAACACTTTCCACATACCAAAATCCTCAAAATTTTATATACTCAAACCATGATATCACTTAGTCCTATCAATCATGAGCTCATGAATACTATTAAATATCTCAATCACTTTGAATACCATATTAGACCAACACATAAATATTCCAATACTTTATGATACAACATTATTTTGGAATCCCATTACATAAACACTTAATCATTCCACCACATCATTGTCATATTCAACATCGCCAATAGTGATCGCATGTGACTTCCCTTTGTCCTTTGCCTTAAGTGGTTGCTCATGTTGATCATCACTAACCCTTGGATTAGGGCATGTATTAGCATAATTCCCCATTTCCTTGCACTTGAAGCATTGAAGTGTTGGTGGTGCGTTCTCTGCAGTGTTTGCTTTATTCACATCATTAGAAACCCTTTTTCCATTACTTCGACACCCAACTACTCGATGACCTTCTTTTCCACACATAAAACATTTTCTAGTCCCTTTAAGACAATCTCCACCATGCTTCTTTCCACACTTTGAGCATAAGGAAACATTCATCTTCTTTTCACCATTATTCTGAGATTTCTCCTTGAACTCCATCTTTCGTTTCTTTTCAAAACCATGAGATGGATATGTAACACCAACTTCCATTTCTACCATCATAGCACAACGCACAATTTCTTCATAGCTACTGAAGTCTCTTATAGCTAATGCCCTTCGAAGACTTGGTTTTAAGCCACTGAAAAATCGATCAACTTTACTTTCAGGTTGGATGATAATGCCAGATTCATACCTTGCAAGTCTTGTAAAATTTGCTTCGTATATACCAAAAGATTCATCATCCTTCTGCTTCAGCTCAAGAAACTCCTTTTCCATCTTTGTTCGAAGAATACGAGGGAAGTACTTACTGAAAAACAAGTTCTTGAACTCGTCCCATTCCATGGACTCAATTTCATCTCTTGGCTTCGTATTCTTTATAAGATTCCACCATTGATCAACATCACCTTCCAAATGATACACTACTAAGATGAATTTCTCATGTTCAGAACATTGAAGAACTGAAAATATCTTTTCAGTGGTACTGATCCATTGTTCAGCAACAAGTGGATCGGATGTCCCACTGAAAGAAGGTGGACGTTGCCTCATGAAGGACTCAATAGAATATTGTTCCCTTCTGTGCTCATTTGGAAGTCCAGAATGATTCATAGCTTGTGTAAGTATAGCAATAAGATTTTTCACTCCATCTCCCATAACATTTGTTTGTTCAGGAGGACAATCATTGCATTGCCCATTGCATTGATAAACACGGTTCCTTCGGGTTCCAGCCATCGCCTAAAACCCAAAAAGAATAGTGTGAGAGGCAAAAATCATTCTAGGGAAAACAACATTATAAAGGGGGAGTACCTTCAATATCTAACATCTTATGTTTAATTCTATGATCGTTAGCATAATTCTAGTACAATAACCTATATGTATACTTATCCTTAGGGACATCCCTAGACATACCTTAGAAATATCTCTAGGGATCTCACTAACGTTTTCGCATCCTAGTTTCCAAAGGTTGACTAAACCTTTCCTCTAATACCAACTATAGAGACCTGTATCTTGACATACATTGACATTACATTACTTTTGCGGAATACTTAGTACATAACAAAAACACACACACAAGGATCGTAATAGTTTAGTGTCTTTGGAAACTCGGAATATATTCTTCTAATCCTGGTGAAAGATCTTCAACATCTCTCATAAAGATCTTATTTTTTTTATACCTAAAACCTTTCTTTATATCCTGGGGAAAAGAAAACATAAAAGGGTCATCTCAAATGCTCAGTAAGGGTAAACAAAATAAATATCAATCACATCATATACATAAGCACATAACTTTTGGAAATCTTAACCTGTAAAAGAGATCATAATTTCATAACCTGGGATAACTCATGGCAGTGAAATGTAATCACAATAATCATAACTTGAAACATTAAACTTTGTGGAATACACACATAATCATAGAGAATCATTTCTTATTAGTCAAGACTCATTTCCAAGACTATCTTAGTGGAAAAAGTCCCTTTCTGAACCGAGTCACCCTCGTTTCAGTCCTGTTTTACTGAACCGGTATAACATACCATTCTAGCCATGTCTATATCATGAGATATAAAATCTTTACCCAATACATTGGAGGGAGATATTGGTCCCACCCATCTCATAATGATACCATTCTTATGTGTACCACAAAATCATAAATCATACATCATTACATAACCCATGTAATAAAAATGGGATTCTTAAACATCATGCCATCATAATCCATAAACAATTGATATCATTTAATCATAAGAAAATTGAAACCATTTAAATCATAGAGACATTTTACTTGAAACATACATATCAAATAACATCATCTTAGATGGAAAATAGTTTTGAAAAAAAACACTTGAAGTGAATTCTTGAGGAAAATATCCTTTCTTCTGTAAAAACATTTTTCTTTTCTTAACATGTCATAAAACATTAAACTAAAAGAAGTTGATTAAAAATAAACTTGAAAACTTGTAAAGGAATATTCTTGGAAAAAATGTTTTAAAAATCCATTCATTCCGTCTAAGTAAAAAAAACATTCTTTTCATACTTTTATCGAAAAAGTCAAAAAGTACCTTGTACGAAAAACGATAAAAGATTCCTTTCATATCTTTTACAAAAAAGTCACCAAAGGGTAAAATTGGATATAAACTATTTTAGGTGGATGGAAATAATATTACATATTGAGGAAACATGGATGTGGATGATAAAATATACCCCAGTAAATTTCAAAGTATAAACAATCTCAGATAAAAATGAGATTGTGATATTTCCCTTACCTTAAGTCCGATTTGCTTCGTAAGTGGCCGAACCTCCTGTATAATGATTTAAATAATGTCATTAACTTATTAAAGAATCATATTCATTGTTATGATATCATATATGGTTCCCTTATGACTTTATATTACCCGTTATTTTGTAAATTCCATGTTAATGAAGCGTTTTGGGTAAAATCGTTTCATTTATCGTAGGTGTTTGGATTTGTTGTTCTTGACATTATTATTACTTATATCATGATTTAATTACTTCCAGAATATAAAACATGATTTATATATCATATATATTCAGTATATATATATAATAGATAGATAAATGAAATGAAACACACCGTTCATGGAGACGGTAGTCCGTACGTACGCATGAACGCTGTTTTCCTTTCCTTATTGTCTTGAATGGAAGTCAGTAGATGACATACATATATACATAAATCCAGTAGCTTTATAATGTCATATATTTCATTATTATTGCTTATATATACTTTATAATCATTCTTAAATGGTTAACATGGAGAATGAATCTCATCGCGTCGTGGAGACGGTAGTCCGTACGTACGCACGAGCGATGATATCATTCTCATGATCGTGAACTTGTGTTGAAGTGTATGTATAATATTTCAGTATCAATATCACTTTATAATAATCATATATAGTTACTCATTACACCATTATACCCATCCAATTAAGGTGGTGGCAGAAAATAGATTACACCACGGCGTGGAGACTGTATTCCGTACGTACGCACGCGCGGTGATTTCCTTTTTCCGTAGGATGGATAGAAGGTTAATTAGAGTTGTTTCATATTTATAATAACATATCAGTATATAATAAATAATGATGTTATTACTTTATCCTGAAACAACTAAATAAGAAGAAGTTGAAGAAGAAAGAAATTGAAAAAGATCGGTAATGGATATTACCTCTTTTTGACGTGCCTTCACTTAACCTCCACTTAAAGAACTAAGGATGGTCTTTGAAGAAGACCAGGACCTCTAGGATGATACTAGGGAAGTGGAGAAGAGATTTTGGCAGGGTTTGGCCGAGATTAAATGCTCAAATTGGTGTGAGGAGGAGAGGGAGGAGGTTCCCTTTTATAAGGGAGGAGAGGGGTACCTTTGGAATAACTAAAAATATTATTTTATTATAAAGTCATGATTAGTTTTAAATAGCTCCAAATTGTTATATTTAGAAGATAAGGTGGGGATGGGTCGAAATCCTCTCATCCAATATAATTTAGACAAGTTTAGATCCTATTTTAACCTTATCATTTAGATTTAACATTAAGTTAAATAATTTTACTTTTACCGTGTCTTCTTGTGTTCTTACACTATAAGGTTAATAAACTTACTATAAGAAACCAAACGAACCACAAGTTGTTTATTATTAATATATATAACCTTATCTAAGTAATTTTTCCGAACCTTATATTTTTAGGAATAAAATAACAATTAATAATATAATATTTGTTTTAAAAACTATTTTATGTCAATTTTGACAATATTTAGTAATTGATTTTTGTGAAAATCATAACAGAATGATAAGTTCGAAAAAAGTTAATTAAATAAATACTAACATGTCATATGAACCTAAGTAATTTAGTGGAATTCATAAAAAGTCTCAAATTATATTTATTTGGGTATTTATAACATCACTTATGTCAATATTTCATTAATAAGATAATTACTGCATCATCGTTTTGTCATAAATAAATTAAATTATATAATGTCTAAAAATTACAAATAAAATACCATTATGTAGTAACTCGTTTTAGATTTCTAATGAATATTTATAGTCAAATTTATCTTATGTATAACCCTATATTAAAAATGTTTTAGTAAATAAACTTTGATTTTAACTCTTTTAACCCTTCTTTAAATAAATTAATAATAAATGTCCTAATCTAATCCAAGTGGGCCTAAATGGTCATATTTTATTCCTAAGTTTGTTTTTGGTCGAATTACATTTTTCCAATAGAATTAGGACATGTGTTAGGGTAATAATAATATCATTTCTACCCTTAATTACCCTATTTACTTTTAACCGTGGTAAAAAAAAGTAAAAAGTTACTATTCACCAAAAAATTATTTTTATCTCATTGAACCATATTTTACTTACTGAAATCAACCGTGTTTCTCGGATTTTTGAAATTCCACTCACAGAAGCGGAAAAATTTAGTTTTATGAAAAATTCAGTTTTTTAACTACCACTTAGTGGTTTCACTATTCATCAAAAATTGAAAGTTTTCAGAAAAATATCAAAAATTAGGCCTAAGATATATTTGATATTATGAACTCAAAAATGATTTCTATTTTACCAAATTCAAATCATATAAGTTGCATTAATTAATTTAAAAATTAATTCCTGTCGTCAAAACAAAAGGCGTGTTTTTAAGAGATAATAACTATCAAAAGATTGACACTTGTTTATAACTGGTTTAAATGTGAAATTACATCCAATGACCAACATTGTATTAAATTGTAAAAATATATTCTAAATATACTTTAAAACCACTCAAATTAATAATTTATCACTATTAATTATTTCTATTGAAAAAGTTGTTTTTAATTAAAATTTAGTAATTTTCACTATTCATCAAAATATGAAAGTTATCCGAAATCACAAAAATTTTACCCTAAGCTAATTTCGATATTACGAATCCAAAAATGAATTCTATTTTGAAAAATAAAATTACAAAATTTCAAAAAGTGGTTATTACTATTCATAACGGCTAGTTTTAATAATATTTTAATAGCATATTGTTGTTTAGTGAAACTCGGTATTGCGTACTGCACACGTTATCAAGGAAGGTCGCGATTGTGTGTAATGAAAGGCAAGTCAAGGATGCGTGTTTTGCAAGCTCCTTTTGGTGTAGCGTACAACAAAAGACATTAATGAAATTAAAAAGAATATTTTTCATAAAATCTCGGGGTGTTACAGAGATGGTTAATGGATCAGGTGGGGAACTGATGAGTCGTCTTTTGGATTTAGAGGGAACCCTTGATGATTCAATCTATTCAGAGGAGAGTGGGTGGGAGTAATACCTTGTTGGCATAGAAATGTATAAATTCCATTAATCATAAGTTGGTTGGGCCTATGTTGAGTTGGGCATATATTAGTGGGAGTTATCGGGGTGTCTGTGTCTTTAAACACACAAACAAATGTTTTTCAATGTGCTCTAGAATTCATGAACTCTTCCAAAAACGGATAATGTTCCACTCACGTAAGGTTTCATTGTGCCTCTATAAGATCCTTCATTCATAACACATGAGGAACTATGATTATTACTAAAAAACTAAATAACCTTTGAGAGTTCTATTATGAATTATTCACCTCTTGTATGACTTCCATAGTTCCTTATAGTTTGATAAATCTTATGGGTTTCCACATTATTATTTCATGAAATTTATTAAACTTCTTTGGATATTTTACAAAACTTATCCTTTGACTCCAAATTATAATGATCAATATAAATACAACTCAAAAAAAAATTTAATAATAATATCTTCGTGAATGTATAGTGGTTTTCTTTTATAGAAATTTTTCTAATGTTAATTTTAAACAAAAACAACTAAAAAAATAAAAAAACATAGTTGATTGACGTTTTCATAAAATATATTGATTTGGGTTAGATGAAAATAATCTTAAAACACCCAATGAAACAAGTTATGAAAATAATAAATCTTTTCACTTCAACCACCATCCATTTTTTACAACTTGAATGAGTGATTAAGGATTCAATGAACATGCACCCTTATCTCGCATGATCCATTCTCATCATGAGAAATAAAAGTTAAATGAAAATTCCATCATCGACTCACTTCATTCCATATCCACCACATGGTTCATGAAATCCACTCTATCCACAAATTTAAACAAATTATTTTATTTTTTCTCAACCTGATGAAACATTGAATATTTACCCTAAGAAATTTCTCAAAAAATGATAATTTCCCCCTTTACCAATACCGTAGAGATACTATTACCCTTTTTTGAAATTTTTTTGAGTACTAACAGAAACAACTAATTATTTGATAAATTCATTTGAAATATATCACTCACATTAACCCAAATTATTGAACAATCATTCCCCTTTTTCAATGAACCCAAATGTTACTCCTTTATGGGTATATGTTGAAACATAAACTCTGTTAAACAATACATTAGGGAATCCATGACATGTGTTGCTGAGTGGGTGTTCCATTCCTATAGTTTTTAAGTTTGAAGAGTCGACTAAACTCTGAGATCGATCTATTGGGTCTAACATTTATCCTATGTTATTAAATTTTTTGTGATAGATTCAACATTAATTTCAATAAGCACATACTCAAATTTCTGTATACCTTTAAATTATTTACATTAATGAAGATGTATTTAATCCTAATGTGAATCTTCCATCAATTATTAATAGGATTATTTCTAATATTATAAAAAATGAGTTATCATACTTGATAGTAACAAGAGATTTCACCTAAACTCAAATATCCTTATGTTGTTTCTTTATCCATAAAAATGTATCACACAATTGAGTGATTTATATTTATTCACCTTATACAGTGCTCAATGACATGAAATCTTACTTCATGGTAAGCCATGAAATGCCAAATTTTCTAAGTTATGAACCACCTAATAAGGAATTTATATTATTTGTTAAATTGATCCAATCCACAATCGCATACACTAATAAATCCTATTATGATGTTTCATTTTATTTTAAATCAAAATAATCAATTCCCATGAAATACCATAGTATAGTTTGTACTACATGGAATTGTATTTATTTTATATTAATTTCATATCTTTCATTATTATAAGTGGGAAAAATAATTTTTTTGTCTTTTATATGTTACTTATAATAGAATCCTGATGATTTTTCTATAATATTGAATATTGAACTCCTTTACACTGCTCTCCCATAAAAACTTCAACTATGTAGTAGCAATGTTGTCAATGCCATGGAATCCTTTATTATAAATACATTGAGAACTTCTTTATAAAATATGTATTGTTAAATAAATTTATCTTACTTTCATTATATAACGTCTAAAATAATGAAAAATATTAATTCCCCAATCATCAAAATTTATATAGTCGGGAGATATTTAAAATTAAAATTTGGGGGTGGGGGGAGGTGAATTCACATTTAAAAATTTAGTAGAAAACAATTCAATTTAAAAAAATATTTTAAAAAGGTATATAAAAGTTAAATCATTTTTAATATAGAAATAAAATAATCAAAGATTAAAATAAAAAAATATAATTAAATAAGATAAAATAAGTGGATGAATAAAATGAAAATCAATTTGAAAAATTGATTTAAAGATAAAATACTTATTCAATTCAGAAAATAAAAATGATTAAGAATTAATTAATGTATTTAAAAATTTAATGAAATAATTAGTGAAATAATTATATAATTAAAAATGTGGAAAGTAAATGAGATAATATATTTAGTAAGGTAGTTTGAAAATAGTTATCAAAGGTATCCCAATGTCCCCCACCTCATCCATTTTAGGAATTAATGTATTAATCTCTTAGATATAATGATAGTAAAGATACAAAAATTATCCTTTAATTTTTTAGGTTATAGTAAGAAACTATAAATAAAAAGAAACTATCTCTTTAATGGTGAATAAAAAAACATTAAAAGAATTAAAGACTTTCCTTTTTAAAGGAAATGATAAGAAAACCATGATCCCTAAAAATAATTTTAGTAATCCACTAATATAAAAGAAATAAGACGAGATGAGACTTCCAGGAATAAATCAATAAGAAAATTTGTGTCAAATAACCCTAGGAATATAAGGAAATCTTAGGGATAATGATAATTATATAATATATTGATTGTATATTATAATTTAGTTCACACTCTATAAGGAGAAAGATGATATGGATTAAATGAGAACTCTGAGAGAAAATGAGCAATTTCTCATGTTGCAGGATAATAAAATGTGTCGATATAGATTTTCCATCCACCAAAACCTTTATTTATATCCTACTGTTACTTAGATAATATTTTAGAATCCATCGAGAGTCTTTAATACTAATACTATCGTGTTATATTTATTTTTATTATTATTTAAAGCATTCCTAATTGTAGCCGACTTCACCATGGAAGGGATCACTATTATATAGAGCAGATCTTTATAGTGTATGGGAAGAAAGTATAGCCTCATATTTCAAAGTATTCGTTTTTCAGTTATTCAAGAATCTTGGAAGCAAATTTGTATCATTTCTCATGCGATATGGAACATTTATGGAGTTAGACCATTTTTTTGTCACTGCGGTGCTACCTTTGGCCTGCAGCATGGATAAATCCTTTAAATTAAACTACTGTATAGGGTATACCTTGTGGTGTGTAGAATACTATGTAATTTTAATTTTAATTTTTTGACAGTTACATGAATTTTGGGATTTGGGTCATAAATCTCAGATAAGAACTTTTATTAATCATGGATTAGCTAGGCTATAACATGGTACATCTCACTACACTGTATTATTTTTTCTATGGATTTCTAAGACATTATACATATGAGTTTTCCATAATAAATTTTTCTCAATAGGATTCTATGTGTTTCACCATATTTATAATTCAAGGAGTCTAATAAGACTTTAATAAAGAGTCATAAATGAGACATATAATGAGGACTTCAAGCCAGTTTCACACCATTTAATTGAAAATATTAAACAATTTAAGAGTGTTTGTGAACATTAAAACAAAATAATAGTGAGAAGCACAATAGTCACCACCATTTCTATGATAGTAAAAAATAGTATAATAATTAAATTAAACTAGATAATAAATAGAAAAAGTTACTATAATTCGATGACTTTATTATCCTTCAAATAAAAACTTCTCACCTTATACCTAACTTATTTTCCAAAATTATTTTTTAAAAACACTTATCCACAAAAAAATAAACTTCTCCCTTTAATAAGAATACTAAAAAATATCCCCTTATCATATTATCAAAAAGAATTCATACTTTGTGTTAGTTAGAAGGGAGATAAAAACTAAATCTACATTTATCATCATTTATGATATTTTAAAATATTTTAAATTAAAAAAACTTAATTTTTTTTTGAAATCTTGAAAATATCTTAAAATTAATATTTTCTACAGATCATACGATAATATAAAAATATTTGTTTTGAAAAAAATCATTGAAAACATTTTTCTGAAAAATATAAATAATTAAAAAAACAAAAAAAAACATTGATTTAAGAATTTGGTATTGAAAAAAAGTCACTTATAGGACCATTTTAGTATTAAAATGATAAGATTCCCCCTCAATTAATGCACTAGGAGACATAAAGGGATCATATCCATTAAAGAGGAATAAAAAAAAGGCTCAAAAAGTAAATATTTCCAGAAATACATCTATTATTTTTATGTAAATTATTACTAATAAACCATTGTAAATTACCTCAGCAGTTCCAACCAAGTGTGCAATGATTCCACCTTCATAGTGCTCTTGATGAATAATGGGTTAAAAAACCCAATCATCTTTTTTTGAAAAAAATCTATAGGATAATATATACAAGAAAAACATCCACTTGTTTGTATACCGATATAAATATTTTTTGGGATTATTATACTAATTTCATTATAAACAATTATGAAAATATTTAAAGAAACAATGTTTTTGATAAAATATTATTTGAAACCCTTTTTTTAATGAAATTTTGAAAAACCTAATTTAAAATAAAAAATTTTCTCATGATTTGTAAGCTATTAAGAGATAATAATTACAAGCTAATAATACCTAACCCAAAATTTATGAAATCAAAGATATCAAGTGAATGAGTTTAGAGAGGATATTAGAATATTTAATTATATTGAAAAAATATTCAATATTGATATAAATTTTTTTAAAGTGATCTTATAGAAAATGGTATCTCAATTCAGTGTTATTAGTGAGAATGTGTTAGATAGGTTTCTTAGAAATAATGAACACACTAGTGTGGTGACATATGATAGGGAAAAAATAATATGTCATCTGAAATCCCAATAGATTATGTTTCATATTTATAACTTGGGATCTAAAACTCCCAGTAGCTACATATTTCACTTTAGGTTTAGAAAGATCAAGAATTTTTTTATTATTACTAATCCAAGAGACACGGTATTTTCTTATTATATGAAAATATCAAATATTTATTTTCTTTTCTCGTTGGAATACTACAATATCATTATCAGAAAAAAAGGAAAGACTAAAAGAGGATTCTATTGTATAAAAGTATCCAAGGTTTTTAGTTCCATTTAAATTACGAAAAATTGTTCTAAGGAATTTTAAATGTGATTCATTTGGATTATATGGAGAAATAACACAATGTCATATACTGAACATGATTTTTGGATGGTCTATAGTAACTTAAATGAGACTTCCATTCATACTTTTATAAATCTGGTTCTCGAATGATTGATTGGATTCATCAAATTATAACTTATATGATGTAATCATGGGTGTTGTAATTTCCACATCTTAATCCAGATAATTGTTTTTAGTCCAATAGTGTAATTAGTGTAGTTTAAAGCGGTTCCATCAGAATTTGGGGAAATTTGAAAACTAAAGAAGAATTTATGTCCACCCTTAAAAATAACTTCATACTCAATATTCATTAAATTAGGAAAATAATTATAAATAGTTTCTTCAGTTGATCTTAAAATTACATCATCACCATAAATTTTTATGATTAATAAAATATGGAAATTCAAGATTCTAAAAACATGGTGGTTGGTCTAGAATTTTTTTTTTTGAAAATAAAACTATTTATAAAATAACTTTATACATCCATTTTAAAAAGTATAAAATTAGAATTAGAGGTTAATGATTAAAATATTATAATGGTTTAGAGTAAATAAATGGTTGAAATTTTTTCACCATAATCAATAATATATTATGGATTAGAGCCTTTAAAATCATTTGAGCCTTGTTATGAATAATATTTCCTATTTCATCAAAGTTTGTTTTGAAAAAACCACTTGCTTCTAATAATAATATGATCATTAGGACGTTCCATGAGAGTTCAAATGTTAATCCCTTTAAATTCATTTGAATCCTATTTCATGGAAAGAATCCAATTTTCATCAATAATGACATCATCAAGGGAATGGGTTTCATGATTAGAGAAAAAATCTTGATGTTCAACCTCATTTGATATCGACCTTCTAGTACAACTTCTAGATTTTAATTCTCAAATAACATTATCAAGTGAATGGTATTTGGATTGAGTCCAAGACTTCGGTAAAGGAGATGAAACCATATCTAGAACATCTTCAATTATTCTTGATGATTGAGGTTTTGGAAGGGTCGAACAATGTTGGTGAACATCAGCATCTATGTATATATGTGATTTAGGAAGATTCTCATTGAATTTAATGTGAATAGAATATTATAGGATCTTGGCCATTATATTGAAGACTCAGAATGATCTAATTGAGTTTCATTACACAAGAAAAATTCATTTATCATATTTTGGGTAAAAAAATATGTAATTATTCTTTGAATCAATGATGAATAATTATAACCAAAAGTTTTAAATATTATTTTTTTTCTAAATTTTCCTCTCCATTGTTTATAAGGGGGTTTTTCTGAGATGTGTCTTATAAGGAAAAAATTAAGGATAAATCATGTAGTATTGATAGGATTGGACCAAAATTATTAAGGAAGTGGACACTCATTTAGGAAATTCTAAGACATTTGTTTGAGGGTCCTATTTTATATTTCCACAATGAAAGTTTTTTTAAATGTTCTATGATAGGAAAAGGAGGGATGAGAACCATGAAAATCACAAAACACATAAAATTATTTATTATTAAATCATCCAAAAAGTTACTTATATGGGAATATAGTTTGTATCCTTTTTCTTTTTTATCTTTCCATGAAATGTTGATAATGAAATTATAATCTCCATTCTTACAAGGTAAGCAGGAAACCCATTTATATATTTCAAATTCATCGGTAATTAAAAATATGTAATGCTTACTTATGATAATAGAAACATGATTTTATCCAAAAGGGTCAAAGTGTAATTTTTCTATAGATTTATATGAGGAAACATATATTTTAGTTTTAAAGATAGACTGGTGTTTCTTTTTGTGTTTGGAAGGTTCACAAACTAAGTAATATTTGAAAGTAAATTTTGGTAAATGTAAAACTAGTCGATAAGTGAATGAATATTATAATGAAAGATGCATAAGTTTAAAATTCAATAACAAGTATCATGTTCACTTCAAAACTTAATATTTTGAGTTACTATAGATTTTAAATCTATAATATATCCATTTTGAAAATGGGATGTGGTAAATAAAATATTTCATTTGGAATTAAAAAAGAAAAAATAAATAAATATAATTTTAAAACCATTATCACATAATTGACTAATACATAGTAGGTCATACTTTAAGACATTAATAAAATATCATTTTTATTTAGAGTATATTCATAGAAACCAATTGTTCCTAAACCAATGATTTTTCATTTTTGAGTCATATACAAAAGTGAAAAACCCCCCATAAAAATATTCAAGATAATTAAATAATTAAGGATAACCATATATATGTCTTCTCCACCCATTATCTATATACCATTTATCATGTTGGGTTTTGATATTTTTCTAAAAAATATTAAGAAAAATACTTTTTGGTACCCATATCATGGATACACTCAAGATAGCTAATAATTATTTTATATGCACATTTTTTGGAAATATGTTTTTAAATTTGAAAAATGAGAAGAAAGATGAATTCTTTTAGGTCTACCATATTTTGAAGTTTTATAATTTCACCCAAAAATGAACATAGTTATGAAATTAAATAAAACATTCATTATGAGAAATTAAAATTTTAGGAAAACTTTATTGAGTTGAAAGACCAAAACCATTGGGATTTTAATAGGTTTCTGAGAACCCAAAATATTACTTAAAATTTATTACACATGGGTAACATGAGAAAGAGATTTGTTAGTATCTTTAATTTTAAATATCAAAATCGAAACATTTGTTTGATCATTTAATTTAAAAAGAATGTCATGTTTGTTTTGAATGTTTATCTTTTTAAAAAGAAACAAGGGTGTGTTTCTTTATATATTTGAATTCTAGAAGAATTAAAAAAAACCATTTTGATGTTTTTTAGCACTCATAATATATTCATAAGTTAAAGAAGTGGTATAAAAAGTAGACAAATAAGAATCAAAATGATAAGGTTTTTTAGAGATTTTGTAAATAACCTCAATTGCATCCTTGGAATGTTTATTGGGACACTTGGGACTTTCATCACATTATTTATGTAAGTAAATTAAATATTTTCTTGTGCCCCAATTTGAAACCTTTAGAGTTTTATTTCCTTTATTATTGTTTTTTTATTTTTTATTTTAGATCGATCAAACATGATTTTTGTGATCCTTTTTACTAAAAAATAATTTATCTATAATTCTTGATTCTTATTTTTTAATTTTTGAATAGATATATTCTTTTTTTATAATACTTTATATTATATTTGTTAATTTGGCACGCTTAGAGTCACTCCAGGATACTTTATATTTGTTTTACTTTATGGAAAAATTTCTATTAGTTTATTTTTACTATATAGTATCATTTTTAGCTTACCTCTTCAGGGTTATCTGATACGTCATGAGAGAACCTATGATCTCCTTGACTAATAAATTTTAAACATCTTTATCTTCTTATGCTGTGGTGACTTTTGGACCCCAACTACTTGATAAAACTCAAATTATTTTCTTGATCAATGTTTCTTTAGAAAGAGTGTCCCAATTTTTTTTGAACATTAATAAAATTAGTAAATCTAGTAGAAATAGCAGGGATAGATGCATTGAGATGCATAGATAAATTCTCAAAGTATTTCCAATACATTTTAAGTCTTGCATAGCTATATTTATTTTTACCTTAAAGCATAATTTCTAATATTTTACATTTTCCATGAGTAATTTTACATTAGTAAATTAAATTATATTTATTGACATATAAATCAAAATTTAATTCATTCACAACTTTAGTATCAAGTTAAAAAGTAGAAATATCATAGTTGCTGTGTTTATTTTCTTTATCAGTTGAAAGAGTTTCTCCATGCATAAAATTTTTATAGATAGGATAGCCAATATATATGTGAAAATGAAAAATTCTATAATACTAATAATCGAAATTTATTCCATAAGAAAAGATACCCTGACTCAGTGATTGTCCTACGGGACCACCATGGGTGTTCAAAAAGTACATTTAAAAAAATATATTTATTTGATAAACTGGTTATGGATTTAAAAATAATTTTTTTGATGAATTAATAAAAATAAATTAAATAAAAAATATTCTTTGATAGAAAATTTTGGTCTATGATAGATAAAATAGAATGAGGTGGGGGATTTCAATTTGAAAAATAATAGAAAAACAATTCAATTTTAAAAATAACTTTATAAACTAATAAATAAATTTAAACCTTTTGAATATAAAAATAAAAGATTAAAAGTTATATAGAAAAATAATATAATTAAATAATGTAAAATAACTAGTATAATAAAATTAATAACAATTCAATTAAGTTATTTGAAAATAAATATTTTAAGTGATTCAAAAAAATAAAAATGATGAAGTTTTAATCAATAAATTAAAAAATATATAATAGAATGATTGAAAATGATAAATAATTTAAAATTTGGAAAGTAATAGAGGCAATATATTTTATAAGGATATTTGAAAATAGTACACAATGATATTCCTATGTATACCACCACAATGATTTGGTTAATTAATGTATTATTCTCTTGGATTTATTAATAGCTAAGTTACCAAAACTTATTCATTTTTTTTTATTATAAAAATAATCTAGAAATACAAAGACCCTAGATCTTTAATAGCATAGATAAAAAATTAAAAATAAACAGTCCCTTTTCTTTTTAGGGGAATTAATAGAAAAATGAGGTCCCTTACATTAATGGTCTTATTCACTACTAATAGAATAAATAGGAAAACAGGAGAATTATAGGAAGAAATCTATTTGAAAATTTTTCACAATTTATCCAAATAATATGATGAATTCTAGGGGAGATTGAAAATTATTTAAGAGACTGATTGGATATTACAATTTATTTCAAAATATATAAGCAGAATAAATACAAGGAATGAAATAACACTTTGATATAAAATGAGAAATTCAGAACATTGGGTTATGAGGAAGTGTGTAGAGGTATTTTAATAAACCCAAAATACCTCAATTTATAACATTCAATTCCTTTTATAATTTTATATAATATATCAAGAGTATTTAACTCAAATACATCCATGTTTTATGTATTTTGAATCTCTATTAATGAATTTCGAATCATAGACTTCTGCACCAGGGAAGGGATCACAATGTTGTGAAGGAGATATTTTTGTCATAAGAGAAGACACTATGACATGGAGTATTTAAGTAAATTTTTTGTGGTTCATCCAGAATATAGGTAGATAGAGATTTTCCTCTAGGAGGTGATGTGGAAAATGTTTTTATCTCTTCCAATTTCAAGGTCATTGTGGCATATCCTATGTTTTTTGGCCTATAAAACATTTATAAATGAATATTATGTCATAGAAAATAACCTGTTGTGTGGAGAATAACTTTTTATTTTAATGAAAGGTTTCTAACAATGGCATGAATATTGGGATTTACACCACAAATATCACTGTGAATTTTCGACCGTGATGGGATTATATAGACAATGACACGGTACTTATCACTATGCATTGGTCTTTGTTCCTACGGATTTCAAAAACATAGGGTATAGGGATGTTCCTTAATACTAGTTATATGATGTGGTGCTAAGTGTATCACCATAGTATTTATTCTTGGAGTCTTATAAGACTTCAAGAAAGAATATTTAAATAGTTATTTCATGATTAAATAAATATATCTATAAATCACATAAGAGAAAATATTATAGAATTAAGATTTTTTATGATCATTAAAATCAATGATTGGTGAGAAGCACAAAAATTTTAATCGTTCACATCATTAATTCCAAAAAATATTTGTATTGTGATAAATTTGATCCACTATTAATTATGAATTAAACATACATGAGGAATGTTATTATTTAGCCACTATCTTTTTGATATAGAGACTATTATCAAGTCCTCCTTGATAAGAACTGATTTTCTTCAAGTATTGATTATGTCTGAAATATAATTTCATAAATGCATGAATCAGTCCATAAAGTGGATTCTTTAAATGACAAGTATTATTCTCATCTTTATGAACAAAAAAACATCTAGATACTTGATGTAAATCTATTACCCAATTAATACAATATAAATGATGATTTCACATCCATATAGAAAACATTTTATCAACTTTTCACCGATATGTAAAATAAAATTTAAATCATTTCCAACTTATCCACAAGGTAAAATGACTCATACACATTAATTCCTTCAATATATAATTATATTTTACATTAATTTCTTGCTCTGTTCTAATTCAAATTTATTTATTTATTTATTTTATTATAGAATTATCATTCACTATTGATAACATTCTTCTCTCATGACCTTATAAAAACCTCCCACATCTAATTATTCTCGATTTATTGAATCTTATTATTCATATCCATGATATAATTATAATTCATAGTAACCTATACAAAACAATTAGGAGATAAATGAGATATGATTATTTTTTAATGTAGATATTTTATTCTTCTTGTTTGCGCTAGAGTTGAACGATCTCTATCAATATTTGTTTCTTCAGTTTTAGTATTTCTTCTCAACCCGCTTTCAATTACACAAATTTTCAGATACATTAACATCAGCAGAGTTCATTTTTTAGTTATCAACAACCCATTGTAATCCCATTGAGTTTCTCGAAACCACATCATTTTCTACTTAAATATTTTCAGTTTTTTATAATATTTTTGTCTATTACAACTATAAAGATTTTACGACGCTATACCATCATTATATGTCATTGATTTATATAATTTTACACCTATAATTTTTATGAATAACCAATAATGATCTATTCTCCTCATTAATTAAAGAAAAAATATATAAAATTTTTCACCTTGTGGGGAATAATTCACTTACTTACAATTATTCAAGAGCATTTAGAAGTCATATTCTTATCATAACTCTTCTCATATAGAGTATATTTTCTTCTAGACATAACATGGCCCTATATGGGATACAAAGTATTATCATGTCCAGTTCCTTAAAATACTTAACTAGTATATATTTTTTAATGTGTATCATTCATGTAATATTGTTATTAATTTTGTTCCTCTAATCTACTATTCCATTTTTTAATAGAGTCCTTACCAATAAAACATGGAGAATTATCTGATACTTCTCTAGATTATATTCCACCAACCTATTATTAAACTCAATTCTTTGTTTTAGTCTATAATTTTATATATTTATACCAAAGCATACTTTTAGACATTTTTCAACAAAGACTAATGTAATTCAACACCACGAACACGCGAGTGATCAACCTAAATTGGAAATGTGACCAGAGTATGGAGATATAAACCATAAACATATATATTATATAATTTAAGTAGTCTCATTGAATTTTTCTCATCATCTTGTTTATTTTTATAATGTCCTTTTCCTTTTGATAAAAATTTAACATGCGACTCTAATCATGTGAGATTCAAAGGATACCATGAGGATATTACATCCTTATCAAGTCTTTATATGATTATTTTTTTCATGGTTATTAGAATTTTGTGCTATAATGTTTTATTTATATTACGATGATGAGAAATTAATTAGTCATCCTCAAATAATAAGCTTTATATTATCATTCATGAACTTCCCTTAAGCTACAAATGAACCATCCATTCCTTTGAAAATACAAGATATCAATGTGTCTTATATATTTCCCAATAATTTTAGATTTCCTAGAGATAATAATCTTAAAGATGTCATAATTTCCAAATCTTATGCTCTATTCATTTTTATACTTGATACCTCTTACAAGTTTCTCATTTCCCTTCATATAATTAGTGAATAAAAAATAAGGGATCCACACTATGGATTGACTTATTACATTAAAATCAATCTATACATCCATAACTTTCTCATCCATTTTCTATTTGATTTGATTAGTTGACTTCAAATCCAATAGTAATTCATATAGTAATTACTCATTATAATATGATTGATCCTTACCATATTGAAAAGATATGAATAAATTATTCTATTATATATTTTGTTATGATTTAATGATGTTATATTCTATAATGGTTATCATTTAACACACTTCATATCCTTGATCAGAATTTGACCCCATTTGAGAAGTCACCATTTTTCTCATTTTATTTGTGTTCAAATTGATGTTTCAAAGGATTTGATTGAATATATATGTATATAGGTCGAGGAAGATATCGTATTTAATCAAGTTATTCATTATGTGTTTTTTATTGATTACTAATCTACTTATTATTGGTTAGTATTCCTTCTTTAGGTCTATCACCACAACCTTATTAGGTTTAAGCCTCTAATAAAATATATATACCTTAATGCATATTGAATTGTTCTCAAATATTTCATGATCTGTGTGTATTACCAAAATAATTATCATAATAATAATCCATTGGCTAAAAAATAATCATCCCTGAATTTATGAAAATTGATTATATATGTGATCCCACTTGTATTAATGTTGGTATATAAGGTTCCTTAGTGATATACATATATATATGGATGTGTTAGGTCCATGAACAACCCCTAGAGTTATTAGGGTGGGTTTTTACCCTATTTTACTTGGAACTACGTTACTATAAATGTCTATTTCACTTAATTATGATGATAAAGCAATCTGTATGATGCTTCATGAAGAGAGTGAAGAAAAGAATGTGTATCCAGTGAAAGTGATATCCCTTTTCTCTCATGATGAACCAGTTATGTATGAGAATTCATTAGAGGTCATACTGTAGAACATCATAAACATTTTAGTGGAAAATTTTCTTTGTGTCAGTGATACCAAGGGATATAAAGTTGTTATTTCTAAGTGGAAGTAGAAGAAATCTTGTGGAAATAACCTTGATGATATAATTGAGGAGTGGTTAAAAGAAGTTGGAACTAGTGTAGATATAGATAAAATGGAGGATTTTCATTCATCAACCTCCTTTAACCTTTAATTATACAATATTTCTTTGTTTTATCTACATCTAGGTTTGAAGAACCTAGAGAGGGTAATAATTGATTTGGGGGAATACTCTAATAATAAAGAAAAGAATACCAAAACATGAAAATATCATTCCAACATCCTTAAACTAATGAATACTATATTGGTGGGTAATGAAATTGGTTATAAGTGTTGTTCCATTTCTCCTAGAAATGGGAAAAAATAGTTTATGGAGGATATAGGTCATCAATATCTAGCAGTTGAATTTGAATTAGAATGGTTGGAGAACAAAATAACTTAATTTGGTAGTATTATGTTAGGTGATGAAACTTAGTGTGTTTAACATCATCTTAAAGATAAGGGTGATAAATAAAGGAGAAATTAGATGAGGCAAAAATCACATATGACTTGATATTTATTATTAACTTAATTTAGAATATGGTAGAAGACGATTTTATAAAATATTTTGTACCAAAGTAAACAAATAGAATTTATGAAATCAACATTATTTTCCACAAAAATACGGAATAGTAAAATTGGACAAACACCCAAGATCTCATACTGGTCTTTTATTTCAACAAAGTAATGATATGTTTGGATGAGTATATCAAGTGTTGAGATAAGATGAATTCATTATTTTTAGATTTAATTTAAGAATATCTGGAGCTAAGGAAGTTTAAAATTGACTATATCTTACAATAGGTACAATGTTTTAACATGTTATTTTTTTGTAATGGATTTGTGAAATAAAATTCTATGTAATATTGAATATATATCATTCATTTTTTGAGTTTTTATTTAACTATTAATTTTTTTCCTAAATTGAAAAAATGTAATTAGAGAGAGGGTGTAATTTTAGGTCTTTAATGTGACACCTAAATAAATCTTTCCCTTAGGACTGAGTGACTTTTGTTATATCCCACCGTGATCGATAGTTTCTTATGGTCAAGGTCAATACTAATTTTTTTATTTTTATAGATTTTTTTTGTAGAATAAAATACTCCAAATATTCTATTGGATCACCATGTTTTCCATTTAATTTTTCAATAACATGAAATATCAAACTTCTAAATTTCATCTTAGGAATTATGAATCTCTCTTGATCTTAATGTTTTTCATAATAAAATTTAATTTCCATTAAACTCCTTATTGAGTTTAGCACTATCCTTCACTATGCTAATGATGTTATTGATAATATTTTCTTTCTCATTAATTTTGAGTTCAAACTCAAACAATTTCATTTAATGTCCTCTATTTTGGTTTTATCTACTCAATTTCATCCTTCAACTTAACTTCCTCATCTTCTTGCTGTAATATGTAGAGTTTGGAATCATTTTACACCCCATTTATTTTCCTTTTTTTCTATAAATATTTATATAATTATGTATAGCCTCTAACTTGAATTTTAGATCTACTCTCTCCTCAACATCATCTTTTCCACAATCATTGTCTTCTTCTATTTATGGTTAATTATGATATCAATGCGAGCTTACACATTGAGACTATTTTAGTCCTAAAATTATTCAACTCTTTTTTTCTATTGATTTTCTATCCTTATATGAAGATAGTTTATTTTTATTGAATAATTGTTGATGTGTGATCTTTTTTTGTTTTACATATTTTATTTATTTCTTCATGGGCACATCATGTGCTTCATCATATTAATTTTTTTTAGGAAATTCTCAACAAGACTCTCAACCTTTTGACACTGAAAGCGTGAGAGTGGAATATTATCTTTTGAAATTCCTTCGCCCCTTTAATATATAAGAAAGGAATATCATTTATTCATTAAATTCCCATTAATTGGGATCATATTCCTTTGGGAAAATTTTCACTACCACAAATGAAACTTCATAAAATTTATCTATTTCCACAAAATTATTATCATTTTATTCATATCATATGAAATGAGAGTGTTATGAAGAAAAAAAAATTTAATATCTTTAAGATCCTTTTCCCCAAGAACTAAAACCATTGGGTTTAATCATGGTATAAATATTCTCAGGATAGACTTCACAATCCTAATATCATCAAAAATTTCTTCAAATTTTCATGTGTCCTCCACAACCATGTTACCCAAATCAAAGAATGCATAAAAAATTCTTTTAAGTTCATCCTTAAATCCATATTAATTTTCTAAAAACTATTATATGTTTCACATATCTTAGTGTCAGCTTTATATATGTTAAGAAACTTTTCTCACATGGTGTGTGATGATTTATATGAGACCATAAATGTATAGATTATACTATAAAAAGCACCCCCTAATGTATTGATTTCGTTTGTGTTGACATACATATTACAATGATATCATTAATATATAACCATTCTCTCCATATTGACCAAAATTAAATTTATAGAAGGTATATAAGTACCCAAATCCAAATATTGGATGAAGTGATGCATTAAATTATTCCAAAAATAAAAATTGTTTCCATCAAAGAATAGTTAAACTTTGTGGTTGAAAAATAATTCCCTAGATACCAATACATAACACCTTCACTAATTTTAACCTTACAATTTATATCCCTTACTGGTAACACAATAGGTAATATAACATGAATGGGGAATTAATTTTTGAAAAGTGTAAATAAATCCCCTATTGATGTTTTATTGTAGTGATATGAAATTCGCTTATTAGTTTATCTCATGGTAATGTATAATAAAGATAAACCTATGAAAATTGATTTTTTTAACTTGATTTAACATCAACTGACTATTCTTTAGGAGAACATTATTGAAAATTATTTGATGCTCTAATTTTCAGTAAATTGAAATTATATTTACAATTATAGAGTGGACTAATTGTACCCATTGTTTGCATCTAATCACAACTGACAACACATTGGTATCTAAATTGGAGTTTTTGCATGATTCCTTCAAAATAATATTTTTATAATCAAAATTTCCAAAAACAATTATCACAAAAATTCATATGAAATAAATATCATCTTTCATCAATGTTATAAATTTCAAATTACCACATAGTATTTTTTGATTAAAAATATTCACTATGTAAAATTTTAAATTTGTAAGAGTGATTACATAAATACTTCCAGGGAAACACTAATTTTCCTAAATTACTTGTGTAAAATTTTCTAATAAATAGTTTATTTGTGTTTCTTATAGTTTTATGAATATTAATTATATTAAAACCTTTTTTTTCATAATTTATTTTTATATTGATAATTTCTATGACATTTCTTTTTGAGAATTCTCATATATATATGTTCTTCATATAATTACATGGTTTACAAATAATGACCTTATTAACACTTCTAATCCTCCTAAAAAGTTTTATCATATTCATAATTAAACATTTAGAGGACTTTTATTTGGAAAAATATTATAGTTCATGAACCCCAAAAAAGATTAGTCCTTTAACCCTTTTTATAAGATGTGTTCATTAAAAATGATCCTTCGTTCTCTAACTTCCATGAAAATATCCAACCACAAATGATGTTTCACTGACATAATAATATCATGAACCCACATTAGATTATTAATTTAGGTATTTATAATAAATCTTTGTCTCATTTTCAAATGACTTTACTTTTCAATTTTTTGAGAACCCCTCATGGAATCATTCCCTCATGTAATAATTTTGTAGTCCCCTATGGACACATAAAATCTAGGTGGTTCTACATAATTCATTTACAATGATTATGATTTTACTATGGATTTTTTTAATAATTTTATCAATTTACTCAAAGTTTCTATAACCAACATATATCCAATTCCTAACTATTATATAACTTTATCTTAATTTACATATTGAGGTTTCCATTTCTTAACATTGTTTTCAATTTTATTTTCTCAATAAACACCTCAAAAAATTGAAAAAACACTCTTGGTGGATTTTTAATAAAACCTAGACTAAAGAAATGTGCGAGGAATTAATTCTAATATGTATAGTAATACTCTTGAATCATTATAAGATAATGATTCAAATGTTCTACCTCTAGTAGTGAACCGTTTTCTAGATGTTTCCCTTGAATATTTTTCAGATCTTTCTGCAATGTAAGAAATAGATTTTTTAATAAATTTATTTATTCAAAATAAAAAATAGAAATTAATCAATATCACATGTGAGAAACTAATGTAAGTTATTGAAATATTAATTTGTAGGACATTGAGGCTAAAGGGTTTATAATACCAAAAACTTATTCTTAGGATAACCAGGTTCTTTTTTCAAAGAAAAATAATAAATTTTTATGTGTTTGTGTAAACTATTAAAGGTAAAACCAAGAAAACCATAATAATTATTATCATTTTCTAATTTTTTTTATTAGTTCCACAATTTATTGGGATAAGTGTTATTTATAAATATCAACCTATGTTTAGAGTATAATCTTCCATGGTTGAAACCCTAACACATTTTAAAGATAAATTTTAAATGTAAATATAATGACATAAAATATATGGTGAATTTATTGGGATTAATAAATTATTCTATAGTATTTATATATATATATAATTACCAGGATATTACATCAATTCTAATAAAAATTTATAATAGTAATTTGGGATGATATTATAGCTCATTAAAAAGCTAAAGATGATAATGGTTGATATCTTCAATTTTCCATAGAGACATTAAAGGACAATAACTTGTATGCAACACATTCAAAATTCACATTTCGTATTATGGAAGCTAGTTTTCTTAGGTATTATATTTATAAAGCTACTATATAAGTATATATATATATATAATTTTGAAGTGATAAATTACTAGAATATTATATAAAACTTTTAAAAAACTATATTTTTTATAGATTTATAAAATATAGCCATAATTTTATTCAATTTTCCCAAAATATCCAATCTACTGATGGCTATAAAACTAATGGATGAAAATTTATATGAACTAGTCAATTTATATAAATATAAGATGATTGATAAAGAAAGTTTAATATGGATTTTACTATGGTAATAACATAGCTAGGTAAAGGGTTGGAGGTCGACTGTTATGTTTCTTTAGATAGACGAAGCTAGGTTCTTATATTGAATAATTGAGCAATAACTAGGTCCCATTAACTCTGAAATCAGGATTGATACTGTCCTACCCATGATATATAATTGGAAACTTTTTTCATGCATTAAAGTATCAGATGCATTATTTGTTTGATGGATATTTCTTGGAATACACTTAATAAGAAATTCCAATGTACGTTGTTTACTATAGTGTTTAAATATAAGGAAACATTCATGGATATAATATCTTTAGTCATTTAATTTTCATATTAGGTATACACATTTAAAATAAAATTTTGTTTTTAATGCTCTTATTTGGAATTTATAACCATAAATTGTATGTTAGAAAATAATATAGGTTTATGTCAATAGTGACCATAGCCTTTTACTCTATCCTTACATGAATTTAACCATAATTTACAATCAAATTACAATCCAAGGGCCGTACAGTCTAGTGCATTTTTTAATATTAGGTATATAATTAAACATAAATAAAATATATTTTATTTAATCTAAATATTGAGATCATAACATCCATTTATCTCCTATATCTACATAGGATAACCTAGGAAGTACATGAACAAAAGGTATGAGTGAAAAATCCCAGTATAGAAAAAATAATAGGAATTAAACAAAGCACATGGGTTATAAGGCAGACCATAATGGCATAGAAGGCATGAAAAATTAATAAATATAAGAAAGAATAAAATTTATAACATGGGAATATATAATAATTAAATCATAAGAATGTGGAAAAAACATATAACAAGACATAAACATGATTCAAGGATAACCTCAAATACTATGTAACATAACGGACAAAGTCCTATAAATTAATTTGGTTCACTCCCTCTCCCAACATGGAATCTCATGAGACTAAGAATTACCCAATTCATTGGAATAATATTTGGGTGAATCCATAATAACATGTTCATGGATATGTGTGCCACATGAATAATCATGAATGAGGAATCAAACATAATATAAGGGATACCCATGGAAAGGCATGGTTTTTATAATCATGTCATAAGGAATTACAAATGGCCGTATAAAAAAAGTGTCCATAAAAGAATGGATTTAGAACATACATGGACAATCCTAAAGTAAAATAGGCATAGATAATTATAAATGGTGTCCAAATGATGTTAAAACATTTTAAAATAGTATTTATGAATCTTTAGAAATAAGACACTTTAGTGTGGTTTTAAGTGAAAAATATTAAAGAGTCATTAAAATGGAATGTGAATAATTGTTTTCGCAAAACAAAAAATGAACCATGATATTTTTTCATGATAAAATTATTGATTTTATTAAATTAATATTGGAAAAAAATATATTATGTATATCACATGATAATGGTTAAAAAATCAGGATATTCCTTTATCTGAGCTTTCTTATCGGGAAGATTTGAGAACGTAACCTTTAAAAAAAATCATGTATTTCCTATAAATGAAATATTGAATGATCTATATATATGATTTTTTAATATATATACATAATTTATAATAATTACACAAAAATAAATAATGATTGCATTAGAGTAAAGAGATAGAAAGAGTAACCCGAAGGAAAAATGGGGGTTCGGGTAGAATCCATTACCTTATATCCGAAATGGTGGTTCACTTGATATTAATGTCAGGAACAATAAAAGTATATTATTTAATTCAAAATTAAATAAAATTTTAAACATTTAATTTATTTATTTTAATTTAATTATATTCATTTAGGGTCTTTTTGATGAGTTATAGTGTTCAATTTCATTATCCCGGAGTGCTTGTTTTCATAGTTTTCATGACCAGTTCACTTATATAAGAGTATGAAGGTTCTTTTAAAATGGAAATAGAAATATTGAATAAAATTTATAAGTTTTTAATGAATATGTAAAATTTTAAATTATCTTATAAATAAGTTTTTTATATAGTATTAGGATGAATCATTAGATAAATTATTAGTGATAGTCGTTTGGATTATCTTGGGAGGTTTTTCCTCACAACAAACTTGTTTTGTTTTTGTATTTAAAATAATGTGTATATAATGATTGACTAACCTTACATTGGATTAAATACATATATAATAATTTTTTAACCATAAGAGATGTTTTATGACCAGCCTTGAAGGCGTTAATGTAAAATGGAAATTATTCATCCTTGAAGGTGATAAATTAACACATGATGAGGGATGTTTTCATTTCTAGAATGAAAGGGATATAATAAAGGGTTTGATAATGGATTATTCAATTAGAATAATAAAATTAAATTATTTTTATGCTACTTTAGTTTTAATTCTATTTGGATGAGGGTAGGTGATGAGAGAATAAGAAAAGAAAAGAACTTGAAAAAAAAATAATAGAAAAGAAATGAAGAATTTACCTCTTGAATTTATACTCCTTGAGATCCTCCTTTGAGAAAAGTTTTAGGTATTTTAATGATACCAAGAGCTGCCAGATTTTTAGGAGAGGTTTGGAAATATATTTTATCATAACATGTTCATGGCTTGAATTTTTAGAGGTGTGAGGAGAATAGGTGGTGAGGGGTGGTATTTATAGAGGAGGAGAGGAGTGTTTTCTCATTATTTAATTCATTAGTTTAATATGTTGTCTCAAGACTATGAATAGTTTTATAATTATCAAAAAATATAATAAAATAATGAAGGTATGTTTGATATTATGGTGATTACATCATATATGAATAAAATAATAATTTATTTAACTTATAATATATATATATACTTTAAATTATGGTATTTTACTCTTCATAAAAAATAAACTATTTCAGAAAAGTACCAAAAATTCACAGTAACCATTTTTTGATGTGTATAATTTAAAAATAAACTTCATATTATTTAAATAATTTTCTAAATAACAGAAGTATAATTTTTAATTAAAATCATCATTTACTTGGAAAATAACAATTTCATAATTAAGACTGATTTTGTAACACTTTGAAAACTTAAATAAGGTCTCATAAAATTATATTATATTAATAAGATAAAAAGATATTAATATATGAATAAATTTTAAAGAAATAAATTTTCATTTAAATTATTGTATTAATTATTAAATTGTAAAAAAATATTTTTAACTTTCAAAAATACAAACACTTAATTAATATTTTTTAAAAATTTTATTAACTTATATTATGATATAATTATATCATAATTTCATTTATAGGATTCCTAAATTTTATTTATAATTTCATGGATGAGTTTACTATTCTATTATCCAGTTTTATATTTAAAGGACCATATTACAATTCCAAGTGTCAAGTTATTATTCCTTTGGTATCTATTTCATAACTTCTAGAAATATGTTTCTTTTCATTCTTTCGTTATTTATAAATATTGTATTGTGTTATTAGTTTGATTTATACTATATGTCATAATTATAATAAGGGTATTTACATTGATAAAAATTTCAAGACATTACATTCTTCCCCCTTTTGAAATTTCACACTCAAAATTTCATTTTACATTCAATGTTCAATATAGGTGTAGGTAATTATCCTTTATCACTTGATCAAGTTGCCATGTTTTCCATTTGTACTTATTATTCTATCATAATACTTTGACCAGGTTAGTAGTATTTTTGCATAAAATATCATCTTTATAATCCAAGATCTTCACTGGCTACTCAACGTATGAGAGATTGTTTTCTTACTGTACAAACTCTGAATTTCTTACATTTGTAGGATCTAGTATGTAATTACTTAAGAGGGAAATGTGGAATAATTCTTATACTTGAGACATGGTTGGAGGAAGTGCTAGTCAATAATCCATAGCTCCAACATGATCAAGAATCTCAAAGGGCCCAATGTACCTAGGAATTAACTTTCTTTTCTTAACAAATTCCATGATCCTACTCCATGGATATATGCATACGAATACCATGTTTCCAACTTTAAACTCAAGTTCTTGTCAATGATTGTCTGCATAAATCTTTTGTAAAATTTTGGATTACTTGATTTTCTATTAAATGGTTTTCACCTTATCCACCATTTCTTCGACCATATTAGGTCCTATCATTTTAGGTTCACTAACCTCATCCCATCATGCTAGTGTTATACATCTTTTCCCATAACCGGCTTCATATGAAGCCACTTAGATGCTTGACTAGAAGCTGCTGTTTTAGGATATTTCAACCTATGGTAGATAATGGTATGATCCTACCTTCAAGTCCATAAAACATGTTCTTAAAATTTATTCTAGTTTTCGAATATTCCACTCATATTAGCCATCACTTTGAGGATGATAAGCCGTACTGAAGTTACGCTTAATTCTTAGATAATGATGGAAACTTTTCCAGAACATGGAGGTGAATCATAGATCTAGATTAGATACAATCAATAATGGTACTTCATAAATTTTTAAAAATTATTTGAATTATATCCAAGAAAGTTGATAGTGTTATAAGTCCTCTGAAATTGGGATAAAGTGATCTTTCATTTTAAGATGACCCAGAACAACCCGTATAGCATTTTTTCCAATGAAAGTATTTAGAATTATCATAAAAACTTCCATAGTAGTGATCTCCCACTTTTATGTTGGTATGAGCAGTGGTTGCATCATCCCCTCATAATTTTTTCCTTCATCATTCACTTACTAACATACCGATAAAATTGATGTATACTCAACAATCACCTTTTTTATATTTTCCCACAAATAATTCTCCCTGAGATATCAATACATATTTGTGCTCACTGGGTGAATAGAGAAGGATCATCTATGTGCATCATTCATAATCTCCTTCTTTTTCTCTGGATTAGAAGGTACACATTATCATTTCCCAAATCTTAAAACACCTTCCTCATCAATTTTAAACTTTGAGTATTTCCCCTTTCTTGTAGCTTTTACATTCTTCTGGATTTCCACATCGTTTCTTTAAGCATACTTTATTTTTTCAACAAGGGACCATTGAGTAATCATTTGAGAAAATGTTGATGATATCCCTTACTTAACGATTCCCATTTCTATCCTTTATATTTCAATGAAGATTGGATCCTTATCAATTATAATCAGTTGTAAAGATGCAAGATCTTTTATACTTAGAGAATTAACTACCATATTACCTTAGCAGGATAGTAGTATATTGAGATGTCATAATCCTTGATGAGATATAACCATCTTCATTAGTGCATATGGGGCTCCTTCTATGTGAATATATATTTGGGATCTTGTGATCAATTTATATGTCACAGTTCACCCTGTACAAGTAATGCATCTAGATTTAAAATGCAAGGATCACAACTGTAAACTCTAGAACATTTGCAGTACAGTTTTTCACATGCATTTTCAACTTCCTTGATGCCTTGGACATCACATCATCATTTTTCATCAGTAAACAACCGAATACCTTATTTGAAGAATCTATATACACCATAAAGAGTTATCTACTTTTTGGAAGTGCGTGTACTGGTACATTGATAAGCCTTTTATATAACTCTTTTAATCAATATTCATATTCACTGTTTTAGACAATCTTTACTCATTTATGAGGAACAATGGTTAGTGGGATTAAAAATAATGATAATTTATCAAAAGTCACTCGTAATACCCTAATAGTCCAAGGATACTATGGAACTTCATTACAGATGTTGTCCTGGGACACTCTTCAATTTCCTTTATCATGGAAGGGTCCAAAAATATCTATTTACTGATGATTACATTCCTCAAGAATGATACTTCCATTATCCAAAAATACAATTTTCTATGGAGACCCTCACTTTACAAACATTAACATTACATAACTTTTTCATAATACATAAAAATATACAAACAGATTCTCAAAGACCATAGTTGATATATTTCCTTTGAAAACATGGAGACATAAACCCTGGTACATAAGGGAACTACATTATCTACCATTAGGTTCTTCGTGACTAGATCCTTTCTTAGAAACATCAAACATAAAAAATATATTCATAACATGAGAAAGGAAACAAAAAAGGGGTGATCTCAAATTCTTAGTATGGGTAAACAAGAGAGACATTTAAGAATAAACATGGTTAGAAGGTTATCAGAACATGATATTGAAAATAGAACATCATACTCTACATATTAATGATCATATACACAAATCATGACATAAATATTGGCAGTTCATAAGACATGAATCAAAAGGACCTAAAGGACATAAGACATGAAAGCATAACATAGGATAAAGACATGGAATTGTGGCAACAAAAAATCATACACTGATTTCCATAGTATCCAAGGCACCAATTCCAAGACCATTATAGTGGAAATATTCTTTTACTAAACAAGATGAACCCTTGTTCCAACGATGTATTGCTGAACCGAGTAAACCCTCATTTCAGTGATGTATTACTGAACCAAGTAAACCCTCATTCTTTCCCTATATTATTTAACCAAGTAAACCCTCATTACAACCTGTATTACTAAACCAAGAAAACCCTCATTCCAACCCTGTATTACTCAATTGAGTAAACCCTCGTTATGGCCCTCTCTCTCTCATGAGATATAAATCATTACCCAATGCATTGGAGGGATATATAAGTCCAACACATCACATAATGAAATGATACAGACATATTCCACAAGATCATGAATGAACATATCATAAACCATGAATTGAAATGGGTATCATAAACTTGTAAACATATCATAACATGTTTAAAGTGATAGGTTTCATAATCATTTCATCATAAACATAAATCATAAGAAGAAGTGGGTTTAAAAATAATATAACCTGTGAAAGAGAAATGAGTTTCATAAACATATTACCCATGAAGGAGAAATTAGTTTCATAAATACCATGGTATTAATCATAACTCATTCATAGAAAGGATATGAATGGAACCTTTAGATCATTTCCTAGAAAAGCATGAGTAACATCAATATATTTCGTCTTATATGGAAAATAATTTTGAAATATACTATAAAATCATTTCTTGAGGAATATATCCATTCATGTTTGAAAAAGGATTTTTAATACATAAAACCAGTAAAAAATTATTTCTTTAAATACTACCTCTAAAACTTATAAATATGACAAAAAATATTTATTAAAACATTTTTCCTTGAAAATATTTAAAATAAGGTTCAAAATAATTTAAAAATATTTTTCCTTGAAAACATTAGAAAAGATTTAATGAGAGATTGAATTTTTTTTGGAAACCATTTGTTTTAAAATACAATGAAGACTTATAATGAGATCTTGAAAGAGTTTTGAAAATCCTTTTTTCTAGAAAACCTACAAAGAGGCATTAAAATTTTATGAAAACCATTTCATTGAATGAAATTTGAAAACTTTTAAATAATACTTGAAAACATTTTGAAAATAGTTTTCCATGAAAACTTATAAAATAGGTTTTAAACCATTTTAAAAACAATTTTCCTTGAAAATTAATTTACAAAAAATATTTCCTTAAAGATTAAAATTTTTAATAATGCAAAGGGGGCTTCAAAGATATGAAAGTGGGTAAATCCATACATGTCGTACAAGGTAAAAAGAACATATCTTTATCATAGTAAAAAGGATGAAAAAGTGCTTTCATTGGAAATTGAAAATAATATTCCCTTGAAGATATTGTTAAAATATAAAAGGGTAAAAATTACTTTTATATATTATAGGGGAATAGTATAATATTCCTGGAAACCCATTTCTAGAAGACATAGATTTCAGATTGAATAGAGGGTAAGGTGGGGGTTTCCTAAAAAGAAAATCATTACTAAATTATATACCAAAGAGTAGAAAATGGTAATAATAAATGATAATATCATGAAATAATGTAGTATAAGTAAACTCATGAATATTCTTGAGAGATAGATCTTACTATTTTATCAAAGGAAGAATAAACATAAACAATCTCTAAAAGCAATGAGATTGTCTCCACAAACTCTTATTACTTGGTGTCTTGGGATCATACTCTCCATGTAAGGAAAGGAAATTACATTAAGCATATAATATCATTAATATATTTATTTTAAAGATATGTAATCTAAAATTGAATTATATTCACCCCTAAATAGAGTTTAGGTGTGTAACAAAACATGAGTCTCAAAGAAGGCAAATTGAGACAAAAACATTTTTAATAATTTGGTAACTTATGAAACATAAACCTCATGAAAGAAGGATCATAAAATGGAAATGTGACTACCCACAATTTTTTGTACAAGATAAATTTAATACAATCATGGGATGTACATACACCACAAAAAATAAAATAGTGGTGAACATAGATTGTATCTCACTTAAATTAAAAGTGAGATAAAATCTCATTACCTTGTGTCTTGACTCTATCCATACCAGTACAAGATTACAATATAATAAATATAATTTTATTTTACATATTTTATAGAATAATATTCTTATATCTAATAGCATATATAATTTTTTATAACTTTATATTAACCTCTTTTTAATGATCATACTTTAAGGTTTCACTTCATGTAATATTCTCTTTGTTCTTCACATGTGTCTTAATATGTTATATCATTGATCCTTATAATTACATCATAATTAAATATAGTAGAACATGATATAAATATCATTTACATCCAGTATAATTATATTATAATAATCTATATCATATTGAAGTATGTAATGGAATACACCATTTATAGAGTCCGTAAGCTGTACGTACGCATTAACGATGTTTTCTGTTTTTATTGTCATATTGATAGAAAGTATGTAAATAACACACAGACACATACAAACATATATATATATATATATATATGTATATATCATTATCAAATTATCAAGAATATATCATATAATTTCATTAAACCCTTAATAAATTCTATGTGGTATGTGAACGAATCACATTGTTTTGAGGGGGCGATAGTCTACACATCCTCAAGTGAGATTATCGTATTAACACCAAATTGAAGGTAAAAAGATGTGTGTTGTAAAATGAATAAATAATATTAGATAAATAATAAATATAATATATAACATATATAAATATAGTGTCCATCATAATGGCCACCATGATTGGTGGTAAAAGAGAAATGAACAATCATGGTTTTGTGAGATAGTATTTCACTGTACAGAGAAACAATATGTTCAACATCCATTAGATGAAGCTGTGTGTAATTTTATGTCAGAAACCTTGAATAAAAACATCCTAATATATGTATGATACTTTTTTTTCACATAGTAAATAAATAAATAGAGTATAGGGGGTGGGGGTAAGGAAAATAATGGAAAGGATCTTGGGAGAAAATGTTACCTCTTTATCAGGTAACTCCTTTTTGTTAGTGCCAAAAGGAATCCTTGAGAGGGTTTCTGAAAAAAGGGAGGCTTCAAGGTAAAATTTATGATTTTTGGGAGGAAATTTTTAAGTGTATTTTCTGAACATAAGATGCTTGATAGGTGTGAGAAACGTGTAGAGGTGGTGGCCTTTTATAGGGAAGGAAAAGGACTCACATGGAATTTTTAGAAACAAATTAGGTGTGCACTTATTATTACCTAAAAATAGTATTACCATACTAAAAAAACTCAATAATGGAAGGTTTATTAAAGAAATATGGAAATTAAATGGGTATAGGACAAGTTTACAGGTCATCTGGGCCCTTAATTTTAAGTCTTAGTCCCTAATTAATCTTAATTTGGACTAAACCACTATGATTAATTTTAACCACTTCTACTAATCATTTTAGTCAAAAATTAAGATGGAATTATTAGAATATCAATATTAAACTAAATATAATTATGTATGTAATATGTTTTAAAATAAAATCATAAAAGCATAAAAATTAATATTACTGTAATCCCACAAATGAGAGGAAATAACGAGGTTTTAATGTAAGAAAAAGTTCAAAAGTTTGTTAAGATTTATTTTATTCAGTTTCAAAGTAAAGTTGAAAATAATGAATTAAATTTTTTTATTATTTGTAATATTCTTATAATTTTACCTTCAAACATATTTATTGTATCATTTATCATTAATAATTAAATAGAAAAAGGTCAACTTTTAACTAAAAAAAATATTTTTCACTATTCGTCAAAAATGAAGTTTCTCAGAAAAATCCCAAAAATATACCTTATGCTAATTTAGATTTCCTAAATTAAAAAAATTAATTTTATTATTTAAAATTAAATTTCTAAATGTTTCTAAAATTACTTACATTATTATAATCAATTCATTTGAGAAAATGATGTTTTTAAACATAAAAACAAATTTACCAAAAATCATATCTTTTATTATTAGTATGTTTTATTTATTTAAAAATTTATAAATAATATTTGAAAAGTGGTTATTAATATTAAAATTACAAAGGTTAACCTCTAGGTTATAATTATCTTATATAAATAATTAAAAAATAAATAAAAAGATATGTTTCGTAGAAACTCACTACTGTGTGCAACGTATGCCAAGTTAGTGTTTGTTGTAGTGCAAGACATGTTTGTATTGTGTGTAGCGAAAACCAAGTTGGTATTTAATGTGAAAGGGATATTTGAAATAGTTTTTTAATATATATATATATATAAAGAACTATTTCCATTTTCTTGTGAAATGAATAATATTGAAATGTTAAATTAATTTTAAAAAAATAATTCTCAAAATCAAGGGGTGTTAAATTCTACCACCCTTAAAATTAATTTCCCCCTTGAAGTCCACTTGGGTTATCAAAGGTTTTAAAGTTTAAATTTTCATTCACATAAACCCACATCTTAATAATTAACACTAAAACTTCCCTTATAAAGGAAAATTTGGAACCATAAAGGTTACCCAAAATAACATATAACTAAGTTTCCCGATTGGAGAACATGGGTTGGGTGTGAAGATTGGGAAATGAGGAAAAATGTAAATATTTATAGAGATTTATTGAGGTCATCAATAACAAACAAGGTATTGATCAAAGGAACATTGAGGTCCTCAAAGTCATAAATTTGTGATGATTAAAAAGGACACAAACTTAAAGAAAATTAAGGTCTTATGATTTTTTATCACTTTAATAATGTTGAGTATTTTGTGATAACTTTTTATAAACAAAATTTCATTAGTGGTATTTTATATGAAAATTTTATAATACATACATTACCTCATGGAATGAATTCCTACAAATTAACTTTGATGATTAAAGCATTATAATATGAGTTTAATAGATCTTAAGGCCCATAAAAGAATAAAAAGTATAATTATTTGTCTCTAAAAAAACAATTTGAATTAATATATAAAAATTAACAATAATAGTTCTTCATAAATATTTATTCATTAAAAAAAATATATGTTAACCCAAACATTACTTAGGCCAGTGGTAGGCGTGAAATCGTTATCGTCCTTTAGTCTTGGGTTCAAGACCCGCAACCAAACTGGACTTGATTGGTTGTCACCCAACATACATGATATCATTTTTTAAAACCACAATAATATAATATATAATATGAACATAAATAAAATAAGGTTAATCACTGATTATGATTTTAATCAATATTTTTAACATAAACTCCGTGAAAAAAATACTTCTACTAAAGCTTAACTTAAACTTTTAAAGAATGCTTAACATTTTAACCCTTCTAAAAGGTGAAAATACCAAACATTATAGATATAGACATGAAATTATATTAACATTGGTTCCCCTATATAATAGAATATATCTCTTGGTTGCAAAATTCCAAAAATGTGAATAAACTAATCATGTATTATATTGGAACATAGTAGCAACTTGAATTACTATTAATTAATTTGTAAAACATGTGTGCTTCCTCATTACAAAGTATATTGGATTTAATCCTTAAATCCAAAAACTTTGTAAACTTCATTTGTGGTATCATAAACTATCTATAGAAAAGTCATTACTTAGTTCCAAGGCAATCAATGCTGTCCAATTTACTTAGTCATACCCCACATATTATTATCCATACAACATTATATTATCATAAAGAACATACTAAGGGTTACCTTCCCTTAGTCAAAATATCATCTTGTCATTAAATCACTTCACCAGTCCATAGGGAACGTTCTACATAAACATTAAAATATTGAGTGAGAAACATAAGTAGAAAGATCCTTTTATATTTCATCATCCTTAACTTTTGAATCCAAATACATAAATACTTCTAATACTTCATCCTTAATCCATTTACAATTCTACCTCATCCTATTACATAATTATTTTTTTCCCTTCACATTTCATCTGTAGTGTCTTCATCATCAGTAATGTAACCATTAATTGCACCACATTGTTGATTCTATTTAGGAACTATCCTCTTGGGACATTGAGATCCATAATGAAAATTTTATCTACACTTAAGACACATAACCTATGATAATGACTTAGGGATGCTAGAATTACTATCCATTTTGTTAACCAAAATCGACATCTATACATTGTAGTCACTTTCTTTGTTTCCCTTTTTTCCACAGTCAAAACACCTTCTTGTTCCCCTATAATAAATTCAATTAGGTGATTATTTCCACATTCTTGACACAAAGAAAATGCAATCTTCTTTCTTCTGTGGTCTCTATTACCCGATCTCTCAATGAACTCCTTTCTCTTCCTTGGTGAGTCCAAGAGTTAGTTAAGGTAAACACTATTAATCAGGTTTTTTGAAAATTGATTCGGCATGATCATGACATCTTTCACTGCAGTGATCATCCCACAAGACTGCTCATTATAAAATCTTCCATTACATTCAACATTAATCTAGTTCCTTCCAGTTCTTGTAATTGAATAAAACCAGAAGGATTTTGTGAGCACTATTTATTATAGCAGAAAACCACATAGTCATGAAAATAATGACATATAGGATGTCCAAATTATGACACCTTCCATAAGTTATGAAACCTTTGGTTTATCCTAGGTTATTAATAGCTAAATTATATAAAAATCCTTCATGATGGTTCATGAAGAGTTTGTAAATTCCAAAAGCATATCCCATAGGAGTGTCAAAACAGGTGTGAAACAAGGCCCATTGTTGTGTACCAGATAACCTCGAGTCAAACCCAGAACATCTTGTTAGAGTTTTTACTCCTAGTTATATATGTGTTAGAGCCACATCCAATTGTAGTATCTAGGAAGAGATGTATTTCTTTGAAACCACTCAGTCTATATTCTTCCAAAATTCAAGGATGTTTTCGTAAATGTTCACTCATACATATACTGATACTTATAGATATCCCTAGAAATATACAAAGAAATATACCTAGGGATCTCACTAAGTTTTTATCATCCTAGTTTCCAATGGTTAAATATACCTTTTATCTGATACCAACTATAGAGACCCTCTCTTTATAAACATTAAAATTACATAACTTTTTCGGAATACAAAAACAATATACAAACAGACATTCAAAGGCCGTAGTTAGTATAGTGACATTGGAAACATGGAAACATAAACACTAGTATATTAGTGAGCTAAATTATCTCCCACTAGGTTCTTTATGGCTGGAACCCTTTTAGACACATCTAATATAATACATATCTTCATAACTTTGGGAAGGAAACATAAAAAGAGGTGAGCTCAAATGCTCAGTAAGGGTAAACAAGCGAGGCATGTAAGTATAAACATGATAATAAGGGTATGAGAACATGATCATGAATATAGGGGATCATACCATCCATATCAAAGATCATAACCATGAATCATGAAATAAATCATGGAAGTTCATAAGACATGAATCAAAAGGAAGTAAAGGAAATAATCCATGAAAGAATGGAATATGAGTAAGACATGGAATTTTGGAAACACATAAGCATATAATGGTTTCCATAGTATCCAAGGTATCAATTCCAAGACCATATCAATGGAAAAATTCCTTTACTGAACTGGGTGAACCCCCGTTCTAGCACTGTATTACTGAACCGAGTAAGCCCTCATTCTATCCCTGTATAAATAAACCGAGTAAACCCTCTTTCCATCCCTGTATTAATGAAATGAGTATACCCTAGTTCCATCCTTATATTTCTGAACTGATTAACCCTTGTTCTAGCCCTGGATTACCGAACCGTGTAAACCCTCATTCCCACCTTGTTTATCTCATGAGATATAAATCTTTACCCAATGCATTGGAGGGAGATATAGGTCCCACCCGTCACAAAATGAAATCGTAAATACATTTTCCACAAGAACATAGATGAACATATAATAACCCATGAAATTAAATGGGTATCATAAAAATATAAAAATATCATTGCTAGTGGAAAGGGACAGGTTTCATAATCCTTTCATCATAAAAATAAAATGTTAAAAGAAATGGGTTTCAAAAGCATATAAATATTGAAAGAGAATTGAGTTTCATAAATATATTACCGTTGAAAGAGAAATAGGCTTCATAAAGACCATGGAATTAATCATAACTCATTCATATAAAAGATATGAATGGATCATTTAGATCATTTCCTATAAAGGAATGTGATACATCAATAGATTTCATATTATGTGGATAATAATTTTTAAATATACTCAAAAAACATTTCTTGAGGAAAATATTCATTTTTGTTTTAGAAATTATTTTTAATACATAAAACTAGTTAAAAATAATTTCCATATAAAATATATTAAAAACGTATAAATAAGACATGAAATCATTTTGAATTTTTGTCCTTGATTAAATTTAAAATAAACATCAAAACATTTTAAAAACATTTTTCTTTGAAAACACAAAAAAAAATTTAAAGAATTATTGAAAATGTATTCAAAGAAAATTATTGGAAAAAACATTTAAAACATATAAATAAATCTTGAAAATATTTTTAATGTTATTTTTCTTGAAAACTTATAAAGAGTCTTGAAAACAGTTTGTAAATCATTTCTTTGAATGCACTTTGAAAACTTGTAAATAAGACTTGAAAATATTTTAAAAATAGTTTTCCATGAAAACATATTAAAGATGTTTGATACCATATTTTACACAATTTTCCTTGAAAAATACTTTTTAAAAACATTTCTTTAATGATTTACCCTTTTAACAATACAAATGGTTCTTCGAATAAATTATGGTGGGTAAATATGTACATTTAGTAGGAGGTGAAAAGAACATTCCCTTTACACAGTAAAAAGGATAGAAAAGAGTCTTGTTAAAAAAATGATAATAATATTCCATTGAAGTGATTGGTAAAAGGAAAAAGGGTAAAAATTTATTTTATATACTATAGGGTAATGTTATAACATTTTTGGAAACCCATTTTTTGAAAACAGAGATTTCCAACCGAAGAGAGGGTAAGGTCGGGTTTTCCTAAAAACATGTTTTTAGCTAAATTTTGTACCAAAAAGTAGAAAATGGTAAAAATACATGAGTATATCATGAAATAATAGAGAATAAGTAAACTCATGAGTATTATTGAGTGGTGTATCATAATATTTTATCAAATGAAGCATAACCATAAACAATCTTGAAAAACAATGAGATTGTCTCGATAAACTCTTATAACTTGGTGTATGGGGAACATGATATATATTTTAGGAAAGGAAATTAAATTAATTATATAATATCATGAATAGAGTTAGGTTCATGATATGGAAAGTGAAATGTAATTATATGAACCTAAAAAAAGAGTTTAGGTTCATAAAAAACATGAATTTCAATGAAGGAAAAATGAGAAAAAACATTTTTACCAATTTGGAAACTTTGGAAAAATAAACCTCACGAAAGAAGGATAATAAAATGTTAATTTTAATACCCATAAATTTATTAAAAAGATACATATAATACAATCATGTTATTACATACACCACACAAATGTAAGGAGGGTCAAACATAGCTTGTATCTCACAGAAATTAAAATTGAGATGAAATCCCCATACCTTGTGTCTTGACTCTCTCAGTAATCATACAATATTCCTATATAATAAATTTAAAATGATTATAAATATTTTACAGTATTATATTCATATATTTATTTCAATTTTTTATTATAACCTCATTTACCTGATTGTTAATGATCCTACGTTAAGGTTTCATTTCGTGTAATATTCTCCTTGTTCTTCGCATGTGTCTTAATTTGTTATATCATTGATGCTTATACTTATATCATGATTAAAGAATGTATAACATGATATAAATATCATTTATATCTAGTATAATTATATTATAATAATCTATATCATAATTATGTATGTAATGGTATACACTGTTCCTGGAGACGGTAAACCGTACATATTCTTGAACGTTATTTTCCGTTTTTATTGTCGTTTTGAGAAATATTATGTAAAATAATAATATATATATATATAAATTATTTTAGAATTAATATATCATATATATCATATAATTTTGTTAAATACATCCTTAACACATTCTATGTGGTGTGTGAATGAATCACATCGCTTCGAGGGGGTGGTAGTCCACACTTCCTCAAACGAGAAGACCGTATTAACACCAAATGGAAGGTAAAAACATGTGAATAGTAAAATGAATAAATAATACTAAATATATAATAAATATAATATATTAAATATATAAATATAATGTTCATAATAATATCCACCATGATTTGTGGTAAAGGGGAAATGAATAATTATCATTTTGTGAGGTAGTAGTTCACTGTACACAAAAACAATATGTTCAACATCTATTAGTTGAAGGTGTGTGTAAGTGTAGGTCATAAAACATGCTTAAAAAATACTAGTATATGTATGATACTAGTGTTTTCACAGAATAATTAAATAATGAGATTTGAGGGTGTGGAGAAGGAAAATAAATGAATGGAGTTTGAGAGAAGACGTTACCTCTTCATCAGGTAACACCTTTTGGTTAGTGCCAAAAGGATTCCTTGAGATAGTTTCTTCCTAAAGGGTGGATTTAATGTTGAAGGTATGATTTTTGGGAAGAAATTTGGGTAGGTATTGTATGAACTTAAGAGACTTTAGAGGGGTGAGGAATGGGTATAGGTGGTGGCCTTTTATAGGGAAGTAAAATGACTCACACAGATTTTTTAGAAACAAATTAGGTGTTCACATGTTCCTACCTTAACAAACCAAAAAATAATAATTTAAGGTTTATTGATGAAATATGGAATGAAAATGGTTGTGGGACAAGTTTATAGGTAATTTGGGACCTTAATTTTAAGGATTAGTACCTAATTATGCTTAATTTGGCCTTAACCGTTTTGATTAATTTTAATCACTTTTACTAGTAATTTGGGTCAAAAATTAACCAGATATTTTTAGAATATAAATATGAGACTGAGTAAAATTTTTTATGATGGATATTTTAAATTCCAATCATAGAAACATCAAAATTAAGGTGAGTTCCAATCCTACAGACGGGAAGAAACCATGGGGTTTTAATGTTAGAAAACGTTCAAATGTTTGTTAAAATTTTTTTATTCAATTTTAAAGTGAAGTTAATCCTATTTAATTTAATTGTATTATTAGATTTAATAATAATCTAAAATTTACTTAAAAAATATTTATAACATCATTTAGTATTGATAATAAATTAGAAAAAGTATAGTTTTTAACTAAAAAGTAGTATTTTACTATTCATAAAAAATGATATTTCTTTAAAAAATACCAAAAAAATCCCTAAGATAATTTGGATATTATGAACTCAAAAAATTAAGTTTATTTTATTAAATTTAATTTCTATATGTGTCTAAAATTAATTTCATTTTTAGAGTCTGTTCACTCAAGAAAACAATATTTTTAACATAAAAAATGACTTTACCAAACCTCATATCTTTTATTATCAATATCTTTTTTATATAAAAAATTATAAAAAATATTTGAAAAGTAGTCATTTATATTAATAATACTAATTTTACCTACTAGGTTATAATTATATTATTTAAATAATTAAAATAAAAAAAAAGATGTTTCATAGAAACTCATTCTTACGTGCATCCTATGGCAAGTCGGTGTTTCTTGTAGCGCAAGCCAAGTTGGTATTTTTTGTAGCACAAGACAATTTGGAATTGTATATGAATGGTATTTTTGAATTAGTGTTTTAATATATATGTATAAATAACTATTTCCAGTGTCATTGTAACACCCCGAGATTTTTTGAAAAATATTCCTTTTAATTTCATTGATGTCTTGTGTTGTACGCTACACCAAAAGGAGATTTCACTACACACATCCCTGACTTGACTTTCTTTACAAGCAATCATGACCTTCCACGATAGCATGTGTTGTACGCTATATAATGTTTCACTAAACAACGATATATTATTAAAATATTATATAAACTAGCCGTTTGGAATAGTAATACACACTTTTTGAAATATTATTAATTTTATCATTCAAAATGGACTTCATTTTTGGATTCAAAATATTGAAATTAGCCTAGGGTAAATTTTTGGTATTTTTATGAAAACTTTCAATTTTTGATGAATAGTGAAAACACTAGGTTACTATTTAAAAATCAAATTTTTATTTAAATAATTATTTATTTTATTTAAATTTATTTTAGGTCAAAATTGATACATAATTCTTATATAAGTTCAATGCAATTAATTGGAGTCATTTTATAATAATTTTAGATATATAAAAATTTTATTGAACTTTTCACTGTCTTTTACCCACCTCCTAGGAGAATTTGGAAATTCACATAAAACATAATTTTACCGCTTTTGTCAGTGTAATTTCGAAAATCTGAGAGACACGGTTAATCTCAAGGACTAAAATGTGGATCAATGAGATGAAAATATTTCTTGTTGAATAGTAACTTTTTACTTTTATTTACCACGGTTAAAAGTAAATAGGGTAATTATGGGTAAAAATTGTATTATTATTACCCTAAAACATGTCCTAATTCTATTTGATAAGTGTAATTCTACCAAAAACATCCTTAGGAATAAAATATGACCATTTAGGTCCACTTGTATTAGATTAGTACATTTATTATTAATTTATTTAAAGAAGGGTTTAAATAGTTAAAATCAAAGTTTAATAACTAAGTTTTTTTAATATAGGTTTATAAATAAGATAAATTCAACTATAAATATTCATTAGAAAGATAAAAAGATTTCCTACATAATGGTATTTTATATTTAATTTTTAGACTAAAAATAATTTAATTTATTTATGACACAATAATGATGCAGTAATTACCGTATTAATGAAATATTAACATAATTGATGTTATAAATACCCAAATAAATGTAATTTTAGTCTTTTTATGAATTCCACTAATTTTCTAGGTTAATATTACATGATTTAATAAGATTTTGTTGAACTAATCATGCTCTTATGTTTATCATCCATATCCATGTTTTCTAAAAATATTTTCATAAAATGTTTACTCTTATTCCATGTATGTTTAAAGTCATTTTTACCCCTGTTTAACTTTTACTTTGTGTTATGGAAGGAATATTTATTTTGTTTACATTACGAGGTACTTTTTTGAATTTTCCGGCAGAAGTATGTGAAGAATGTTTTTTTAACTTATACATCATGAACGGATTTTTACAGTTTTAAAAAACGTTATTTTCATGAAGATTACTCTACAATATTTCATGGTTATTTTCAATAAAATCCTTTTCTTTTAAAATTGCTTGGAATTTTGTGAAAAGAAAATGATTTTGAAGAAGAAAGGATATTTTCCTCAAGAATTCATTTCACGTGTTTTATCAAAACTATTTTCCATATAAGATGGCATTATTTCATATGTGTATGTTTCAAGTATAACATCTCTATTACTTCATATGTGTATGTTTCAAGTATAATGTCTCTATGATTTATAGGGTTTCACATTTCTTATGATGAAATGATATCCATTTTTTTGTATGGATTATGTTATAATGGGATGATGTTTATGAAACCCATTTTATTATTTGGGTTCCGATGAATGATTTATGTTTATGTTGTGGCACAAGTAAGAATGATTTCATTATGAGATGGGTGGGACCAATATCTCTATCCAATTCATTGGGTAAAGATTTATATCTCATGAGATAGACATGGCTAGAACGGTAAGTTAATCCGATTCAGTAATATAGGACTGGAACGAGGAGTGAACTCGATTCATAAAGGGACTTTGTACACTAAAATGGTCTTGGCAGCAATGCCTTGGCTACTATGGAAATCATATCATGTGCTTAATGGTTTCCAAAATCACATGTTTTATTCCCATACTATTTTATCATGATTAATGTTTCTTTATTATCTATTCCTTATATACTACCATATTTTATGTCATTGCCTAAAATTTTGATGTTTAAACATTATGTTCATGTTTTTAATTTCAAATGTATATGATTTGTTTCATTTTATCCATGCTTACCCTTATTGCTTATTTCAGCTCACCATTTATATGTTTTCTTTTCCCTATGATTTAAATAAAGGTTTTAGGTAAGAAAAATAAAAGGGGAAGATCTTTATGGGAGATGTTGAAGATCTTTCACCACGATTAGAAGATTACATTCCGAGTTTCCAAAGACACTAAACTATCACGATCCTTGTTTTTCTGTTTTTATTATGTATTAAGTATTCCACAAAATTAATGTAATGTCCATGTACGTCAAGGGATTTGGGTCTCTACATTTGGTATCAGAGGAAAGGTTTTATTAAGCTTTGGAAACTAGGATGCGAAAACTTTAGTGAGATCCCTAGAGATATTTATAAGTTATGTCTAGGGATGTCCCTAAGGATAAGTATAAGTATAGTTTATAGTCCTAGAATTACGGTAATGATATTATAATTAAACCTAAGATGTTAGATATCTAAGGTACTCCCCCTTTATTATGTTTTTTCCCTAGCATGATTTTTGCCTCTCACACTATTCTTTTTGGGTTTTGGACGATGGATGGAAACCGACAGAACCATGTTGATCAATGTAATTGAAAATGCAATTATTGTCCTCCAGAAAAAACCAATGTTATGGGAGATGGAGTGAAAAATCTTATTGCTATACTTATGCAAGCTATGAATCATTTTGGACTTCCGAATGAGCAGAGAAGGGAACAATATTCCATTGAGTCCTTCATGAGGCAATGTCCACCTTATTTCAATGGGTCTTCTGATACACTTGTTGCGGAACAATGGATCAGTACCATTGAAAAGATATTTTAAATACTTAGCTGTTTGGAAGATGATAAAGTCATTCTATCTTTTTACCGTTTAGAAGGTGAAGCAGACCAATGATAGACTCTAATTAATAATACAAGGCCCCAAGATGAAATTGAATCCATGAATGGGATCAGTTCAAGAACTTGTTTTTCAGTAAGTACTTCCCTCGTATTCTTTGAACAAAGATGGAAAAGGAGTTCCTTGAGCTTAAGCAAAAGGATGATGAATCTGTTGGTATATACGAAACAAATTTTACAAGTCTTTCAAGGTATGCATCTGGATTTATCAACCAACCTGAAAGTAAAGTTTATCGATTCTTCATTGGCTTAAAACAAAGTCTTCGAAGGTCATTATCTATAAGAGAATTCAGTAGCTATGAAGAAATTGTGCGTTGTGCTATCACGGTAGAAATGGAAGTTAGTATTACATATCCATCCTATGGTTTGGACAAGAAACGAAAGATGGAGTTCAAGCAGAAATCTCAGAACAATGGTGAAAAGAAGATGAATGTTTCTTTATGCTCAAAGTGTGGAAAGAAGCATGGTGGAGATTGTCTTAAAGGGACTATAAAATGTTTTAAGTGTGGAAAAGAAGGTCATCGAGCAGCTGAGTGTCGAAGTAATGGAAGAAGGGTTTCTAATGATGTGAATAAATAAAATACTGTAGAGAACGCACCACCAACACTTCAATGCATCAAGAGAAATGAAATGGGGAATTATGCTAATCAATGCCCTAATCCAATGGTTAATGATGACTGACATGAGAAACCACTTAAGGAAAAGGGCAAATGGAAGTCACATATGATCACTATTGTCATTGTTGAATATGACAACGATGTGGTGGAATGATTAAGAGTTTATGTAATGGGATTAAAAAATAATGTTGCATATAGTATCGTGGAATATTGGAATATTTATGTATTGGTCTATTGTGGTTTTCAATAATTTTATGGTACCGGTAACCATGGAAGGTGATTGAGATATTTTTGGAAAGAATATGACATGCACATAATGAAGTGATAAGGAGAAAATGAAAATTTTGACAGTATTCATGAGCTCATGATTGATATTAGGAAAAAATTATATCATGGTTTGAGTATATAGAATTTTTGTATTTTGGTATGTGGAAAGAGTTAACTTTTGACAACATTCATGTATTCACTAAGGTTCAATGGGTATTCATTTTTCAAGAGAATACCTGATTAAGGAATTAACATGTTTGGAATTTGACCAACAAGATATATATATCTTATGATATACGAGTGATAAATGATTGTATTCAATGTTAGGTAGATGGCCTTTCTAGAAATAATTTTATTTATAATATGAGATTGGAAAAAAGTATTTTAGATAAACCTAAAGATTGGAATCGATTAATTTACACATCAGATAGTATTGTTTAAGGATAGAACTTTATGTTATGTTTTAGAAAAAGGACAACACGTAGGAAGGGTGAGAACCCATTGCATCGGACAAGGTTCAGGGAATCGAACCCACAACCGAAGTATGACAGACCTTCATCGCATACCACTTTCCTACAGGAAGTCCTTGGTTAGTAGAAACTAGTTTTATTTTATTAAGCGCTATGATAACTGAATTATAAGTCCATTTTAGCAACCATTAATCTCAGTATAGATGGAATTATGTATATCTAATAAATTGTGCTAAACTTTTTGCGATAGAAATAGATGGAATGACCTATTATTCTATCGCATAATCTGCTAACACTTCACAGAAGGAAAATTAAACTTCATTTCTTTAAGAGATGAAGTGTATATTGTTCAAGTCATGAGCAACGGTGAGATGATACCGAAATAAATTAAGTATTACTTCTAATTAAAATTCTTCAACTTTATTGAAATGATCTTGAAAACCAAAAATGTTGTCTTGTGCTCTCATATCTGATGAATCAGATTGTAACTTAGATCACTACAAATTTATGGCTTTGTGATTGTTTTCTTTTTCATAGCCATGTCATCTACCACTCTTCATCAGATGTTTATGGTTATATTTCTCTTCCATATCCATATTTTCACCAATGTTCTCCTATGTAGAAACCCATCGATATGTTAATTTTGGTAACCGTTACGTTTTATACTTTAGTTTTTAAAGTAAAGTTTTGGTATTCCTTTTTATAATGTGGGTTTATATGAAAGAAACTTTCAAGTAGTAAACCATTTATAACTCCGATGAATTTCGAGGGCGAAATTCATTTTAAGGTGGGTAGAATGTAACACCCTGAGATTTTTTGAAAAATATTCTTTTTAATTTCATTGATGTCGTGTGTTGTACACTACACCAAAAGGAGATTGCAATACACGCATCCCTAACTTGGATTGCTTTACATGCAATCACGACCTTCCACGATAGCGTGTGTTGTACGCAATATCAAGTTTCACTAAAGAACGATATATTATTAAAATATTATATAAATTAGCTGTTATGAATAGTAATACCCACCTTTTGAAAATTTATAAATTTTATCTTTCAAAATGGACTTCATTTTTGGATTCGGAATATCGAAATTACCCTAGGGTAAATTTTTGGTATTTTTCTGAAAATTTCAATTTTTGATGAATAGTGAAAACACTGGGTTACTATTTAAAAACGAACTTTTTATGTAAATAATTATTTATTTTATTTAAATTTATTTTAGGTCAAAATTGATATATAATACCTATATAAATTCAATGTAATTAATTGGAGTGATTTTATAATAATTCTAGATATATAAATTTTTTTTGAACTTTTCACCGTCTTTTACCCACCTCCTAGGAGAATTTGGAAATTCACATAGAACTTAATTTTACTACTTTTGTGAGTAGAATTTCAAAAATCTGAGAGACACGGTTAATCTCGAGGACTAAAATGTGGTTCAATGAGATGAAGTTATTTTTTGTTGAATAGTAACCTTTTACTTTTATTTACCACGGTTAAAAGTAAATAGGGTAATTAAGGGTAAAATGGTATTATTATTACCCGAAAACATGTCCTAATTCTATTGGATAAGTGTAATTCGACCAAAAAAACCTTAGGAATAAAATATGACCATTTAGGTCCACTTGGATTAGATTAGGACATTTATTATTAATTTATTTAAAGAAGGGTTAAAATAGTTAAAAGCAATGTTTAAAAACTAATACATCTTTAATATAGGGTTATAAATAAGATAAATTCTAATATAAATATTCATTAGAAAGATAAAAATATTTCCTACATAATGGTATTTTATATGTAATTTTTAGACTTTAAAATTTTTAATTTATTTTTGACAAAATGATGATGCAATAATTACCGTATTAATGAAATATTAACATAATTGATGTTATAAATACCCAAATAAAAGCAATTTTAGACTTTTTATGAATTCCAATAATTTTCTATGTTAATATTTCATGATTTAATTAACTTTTTTCGAAGTAATCATGCTGTTATGTTTTTTACAAAAATCAATTACCAAATGGTTTCAAAATTGACATGAAATAGTTTTTAAAACAAATATTAAATTATTAATTGTTATTATATTCCTAAAAATCTATGGTTCAGCTAGGAAACTTATATTATGAGTGGTGTATCATTAATGTACCACTTGGGGGCCGCTTGGATGTACATGGTAAGTTTATAAACTATATAATATAAAAATACAATCTGACATGGTAAATGTCAATCTAATTAACTAGGAGTTAAAACTAAAAGATAAGGTTAATATAATGACCCAAACCTGTCTAAAATAAATTTGTCGAGAGTATTTATACCCATCCCCACCTTATCTTCTAAATAAATCAATTTGGAGCTATTAAAAACTGAATATAACTTTATTATAAAATAATATTTTAAGTTTTTCCTAAAGTGCCCTTCTCCTCCCTTATAAAAGGGCACCTCTTCCCTCTTCTCTTCACACCCTTTTGAGCCTTTAAGATTGGTCAACCCCTTCACATTTATCTTCTCCACTTCCCTAGAAACATTCTGGAGGTTCTGGTCTACTCAAAATACCAACTCTACTTCCTTAAGAGGAATCTTAAAGGAGGTGCGTCGAAGAAGAGGTAATCTCTTCTTCCGATTCTCTCAAGTTTCTTTCTTCTTCTACTTATTATTCTTTAGTTGTCTCATTATAAAGTAATAACATAAGTATTACTTATATACTGATATTTTCTTATAAATATGAAACAACCTTATTTCACCTTTAATCCGTGTTACAGAAAACGAAATCACTGCGTGTGCGTAAGTACCGAATACCGTCTCCACGCCGTGGTGTAATCTGTTTTCGACCACCACCTAACTTGGATGGATATAATGGTGTAAATAAATAACTATATATGATTATTGTAAAGTGATATTGATTCTTAAATATTATACATACACTTAAAAACAATTCCACGATCATGGGAATGATATCATCGCTCGTGCGTACGTACAGACTACCGTCTCCACGACGCGATGAGATTCATTCTCCATGTTAACCATTAATGAATGATTATAAAGTATACATAATGAATAATAATAAAATATATGACATGATAATGTTAATTTATTTATGTATATATATATATATGAATTTTATCTACTTAATTCCATTCAATTTAATAAGGAAACAAAAACAACGTTCATGCGTACGTACGACCTACCGTCTCCATGAATGGTGTATTTCATTCCATTTATCGATCTATCATATATATATGTATATTTTGAATATATATTATATAAATCATGTTTTAAATTCTTAAATTATGTAAATCAGTATATAAGTAATAATACCAAGAATAACAAGTCGAAACACGTACGATAAATGAAATGATTTTACCCAAAATGCTTTTTTAACATGGAATTTACAAAGAACAGGTAATATAAAGTCATAAGTGAACCATATATGATATCATAGCAATGAATATGATTCTGTAATAAGTCAATGAAATTATTTAAATCTTTATACAGGAGTTTTGGACAAATATGAATAATATCGGACGTAAGGTAAGGGATAACTTTTCCAATCTCATTTTATCCGAGATTGTTTATTCATAAGTATTTACTGGGGTTATGTTTATCATCCATGTCCATGTTTTCTAAAAATGTTTTCCTAAAATGTTTAATCTTATTCCATGTATGTTTAAAGTCATTTTTAACCATGTTTGACATTAAATTTTTGTTATAGAAGGAATCTTTATTTTGTTTACGTTACGAGGTACTTTTTTAAATTTTCCTGCAAAAGTACGCTAAGAATGTTTTTAACTTATACGGCATGAAGGTATTTTTACAGTTTTATAATGCCATATTTTTATGAAGATTACTCTACAAGATTTCATGGATATTTTCAATAATATCCCTTTATTTTAAAATTGCTTGGAATTTTGTGAAAAGAAAATGATTTTGAAGAAGAAAGGATATTTTTCTCAAGAATTCATTTCATGTGTTTCATCCAAACCATTTTCCATATAAGATGAAATTATTTCATATGTGTATGTTTCAAGTATAATGTCTCTATGATTTCATATTTGTATGTTTCAAGTATAATGTCTCTATGATTTACTGGGTTTCACTTTTCTTTTGATGAAATTATACCCATTTTATTTTTATGGATTATGTTATAATGGGATGATGTTTATGAAACCTATTTTATTATTTGGGTTATGATGAATGATTTATGTTTATGTTGTGGCACAAGTAAGAATGATTTCATTATGAGATGGGTGTGACCTATATCTCCCTCCAAAGAATTGGGTAAAGATTTATATCTCATGAGATAGACATGGATGCAATGGTAAGTTAATCCGGTTCAGTAATACAGGACTGGAACGAGGAGTGAACTTGATTCATAAAGGGACTTTGTCCACTAAGATGGTCTTGGAAGCAATGCCTTGGATAATATGGAAATCATATCATTTTCTTAATGGTTTCCACAATCACATGTTTTATTCCCATGCTATTTAATCATGATTAATGTTTATTTATGATCTATTCCTTATGTACTACCATGTTTTATGTCATTGACCATGATTTTGATGTGTAAACATTATGTTCATGTTTTTAAGTTCAATTGTATATGATTTGTTTTATTTTATCCATGCTTACCCTTACAAAGCATTTGAGCTCACCCTTTATATGTTTTCTTTTCCCCAGGATTTAAAGAAAGGTTTTAGGTAAGAAAACCAAAAGGGGATGATCTTTATGGGAGATGTAGAAGTTCTTTCACCACGATTAGAAGATTACGTTCCGAGTTTCCAAAGACACTAAACTATTATGGTCCTTGTGTGTCTGTTTTTGTTATGTATTAAGTATTCCGAAAAAGTATTGTAATGTCCATGTATGTCAAGAGATTCGGGTCTTTACAGTTGGTATCAGAGGAAAGGTTTAGTTAAGCTTTGGAAACTAGGATGCCAAAACTTTAGTGAGATCCCTAGAGATATTTATATGGTATATCTGGGGATTTCCCTAAGGTTAAGTATAAGTATAGGTTATAGTCCTAGAATTACGGTTATGATATTATAATTAAACCTAAGATGTTAGATATCGAAGGTACTCCCTCTTTATTATGTTGTTTTCCCTAGCAAGATTTTTGCCTCTCACACTATTCTTTTTGGGTTTTAGATGATGGTTGTAACCCGACGGAACCGTGTTGATCAATGTAATTGACAATCAAATGATTGTACTCTTGAAAAAACCAATGTTATGGGAGATGGAGTGCAAAATATTATTGCTATACTTTCACAAGCAATGAATAATTCTTAACATCCGAATGAGCAGAGAAGGGAACAATATTCTATTGAGTCCTTCATGAGGCAACGTCCACCTTCTTTCAATGGGTATTCTAATCCACTTGTTGCCGAACAATGGTTCAGTACCATTAAAAAGATATTTTCAATACTTCACTGTTCGGAATATGATAAAGTCATTCTAGCTGTTTACCATTTAGAAGGGGAAGCAGACCAGTGGTGGACTCTAATTAAGAATACGTGGCCCCAAGAAGAAATTGAATCCATGGAATGGGACAAGTTCAAGAACTTGTTTTTCATTAAGTAATTCCCTCCTATTATTCGAACAAAGATGGAAAAGGAGTTCCTTGAGATTAAGCAAAAGGATTATTAATCTGTTGGTATATACGAAGAAAATTTTACAAGGCTTGCAAGGTATGCATCTGGCTTTATCATCCAACCTGAACGTAAAGTTGATCGATTCTTCAGTGGCTTAAAACCAAGTCTTTGAAGGGAATTGTCTATAAAAGACTTTAGTAGCTATGAAGAAATTGTGTGTTGTGATATCAAGTTAGAAATGGAAGTTGGTGTTACATATCCATCTCATGGTTTGGACAAGAAACGAAAGATGGAGTTCAAGGAGAAATCTCAAAACAATGGTGAAAAGAAGATGAATGTTTCTTTATGCTCAAATTTTGGAAAAGAGGCATGGTGGAGATTGTCTTAAAGGTACTAATTTTTTTTAAGTGTATAAAAGACGTTCATCGAGCATCTGAGTGTCGAAGTAATAGAAAAATGGTTTCTAATGATGTAAATAAAGAAAATACTCTAGAGAACACACCACCAACACATCAATGCTTCAAGTGCAATGAAATGGGGCATTATGCTAATCAATGACCTAATCCAAGGGTTAATGATGATTGACATGAGAAACCACTTAAGGCAAAAGACAATGGAAAGTCACATGTGATCACTATTGGCGATGTTGAATATGAAAACGATGTGGTGGAATGATTAAGTGTTTATGTAATGGGATTCCAAAATAATGTTGTATATAGCATCGTGGAATATTGGAATATTTATGTATAGGTTTATTGTGGATTTTAAAAATTTTATGGTACCAGTAACCATGGAAAGTGATTGAGATATTTTTGGAAAGAAGATGATATGAACATAATGAATGGATAAGGAGAAAATGAATTTTTTGATAGTATTCATGAGCTCATGACTGATATAAGGACAAAGTTATATCATGGTTTGAGTATATAGAATTTTTGTATTTTGGTATGTGGAAAGAGTTAACTTTTGACAGAATTCATGTTTTCACTATGGATCAATGGGTATTCATTTTTCAAGAGAATACATGATTAAGGAATTCACATGTTTGGAATTTGACAAACAAGATATATATATCATATGATATACGGGCGATAAATGATTGTATTCAATGCTTGGTAGATGACCTTTCTAGTAATCATTTTATTTATACTATGAGATTGGACAAAAGTATTTTGGATAAACCTAAATATTGAAATCAATTAATTTATACATCAGATAGTACTGTTTAAGGCTAGAACTTTCTGTTATGTTTTTGAAAAATGAAAACTCGTAGGATGGGCGACAACCCATCGCGTCGAACAAGGTTGTGGGAATCGAACCCACAAACGAAGTACGACAGGCCTTCATCGCCTACCACTTTCCTACAATAAGTCCCTGGTTAGTAGAAACTAGTTTTATTTTATTAAGCGCTATGATAACTGAAGTATAGGTCCATTTTAGCAACCATTAATCTCAGCATAGATGGAATTCTGTATATTTAATAAATTGTGCTAAACATTTTGCGATAGAAATAGATGGAATGACCTATCGTTCTATCGCATAATCTACTAACACCTCACAGACGACAAATTCAACTTCATTTCTTTAAGGGATGAAGTTCAAATTGTTCGAGGCACGAGCAACGGTGATATGATAATGAAATAAATTAAGTATTTTTTCTAATTCAAATTCGTCAACTTTAGGGAAATGATCTTGAAAACCAAAAATGTTGTCTTAGTGCTCTCATATCTGATGAATCAGATGGTACCTTAGATCACCACAAATTTATAGCTTTTTGATTGTTGGATTTTTCATAGCCATGTCCTCTACCACTCTTCATCAGAATTTGATGGTTATATTTTTTCTTCCATATCCATATTTTCATCAATGTTCTCCTATGTGGAAACCCGACGATTAGTTAATTTGGGTAACCATTACGTTTCATACTTTTGTTTTTAAAGTCAAGTTTTGGTATTCATTTTTATGATGTGGGTTCATATGAAATAAACTTTCAAGTAGTAAACCATTTATAACCCCGATGAATTTTGAGGGCGAAATTCATTTTAAGGGGGGTAGAATGTAAAACCCCGAGATTTTTTGAAAACTATTCTTTTTAATTTCATTGATGTCTTGTGTTGTACGCTACTCCAAAATGGAGTTTTCACTACATGCATCCCTGACATGGATTTCTTTATACGCAATCGGGACCTTCCACGATAGCGTGTGTTGTACGTAATATCAAGTTTCACTAAACAACGATATATTATTAAAATATTATATAAACTAGCCGTTATGAATAGTAATACCCAACTTTTGAAATTTTATAAATTTTATCTTTCAAAATGGACTTCATTTTTGGATTCGGAATAAAAAAATTAGCCTAGGGTAAATTTATGGTATTTTTCTGAAAACATTCAATTTTTGATGAATAGTGAAAACACTCTGTAACTATTTAAAAACCGAATTTTTATTTAAGTAATTATTTATTTTATTTAAATATATTTTATGTTAAAATTGATATATAATACTTATATAAGTTCAATGTAATTAATTGGATTCATTTTATAATAATTTTAGATATATAAAAATTTTATTAAACTTTTCACCGTCTTTTACCCACCTCCTAGGAGAATTTGGAAATTCACATAAAACTTAATTTTACCGCTTCTGTGAGTGGAATTTTGAAAATAATAGAGACACGGTAAATATCAAGGAATAAAATTTGGTTCAATGAGTTGAAAATAATTTTTGGTGAATAATAACTTTTTACTTTTATTTTCCATGGTTAAAAGTAAATAGGGTAATTAAGGGTAAAAATGGCATTATTATTACCCAAACACATGTCATAATTCTATCCGATAAGTATAATTCGACCAAACACAACCTTAGGAATAAAATATGACCATTTAGGTCCACTTGGATTAGATTAGGACATTTATTATTAATTTATTTAAAGAAGGGTTAAAATAGTTAAAATCAAAGTTTAATAAGTAAAAGATTTTTAATATAGGGATATAAATAAGATAAATTAGACTATAAATATTAATTAGAAATCTAAAATTATTTCCTATATAATGGTATTTTATTTGTAATTTTTAGACTTTAAATAATTTAATTTATATAAGACACAATGATGATGTAGTAATTACCATATTAATGAAATATTAACATAATTGATGTTATAAATACCCAAATAAATGTAATTTTAGACTTTTTATGAATTACACTAATTTAATAGGTTAATATGACATGATATAATTAACCTTATTTGAATTAATCATGCTTTTATGATTTTCAAAAAAATCAATTACCAAGTAGTGTCAAAATTTACATAAAATAGTTTTTAAAACAAATATTATATTATTAATTGTTATTATATTACTAAAAATCTAAGGTTAGGTCAAGATTATTATATAATTATAGGTGTATCATTAATGGACCACTTGGGGGTCGCTTAGATATATATGGTAAGTTTATTAACTATATAATATAAAAATATAAAGTGACATGGTAAATGTCAATCTAATTAACTAAGAGTTAAAACTAAAAGATAAGGTTAATATAAGGACCAAAACGTGTCTAAAATCTATTGGTTGAGAGGATTTAGACCCATCCCCACCTTATCTTAGAAATAAATCAATTTGGAGATATTAAAAACCGAATATAACTTTATTATAAAATAATATTTTATGTTTATCCTAATGTGCCACTCTCCTCCCTTATAAAAGGGAACCACTTCCCTCTTCTCTTCACACCCCTTTGAGCATTTAAGCTCGACCAAACCCTGACCATTTCTCTTCTACACTTCCCTAGAAACATTCTTGAGGTTAGTTTCTTATAAAAATACCAACTCTACTTTCTTAAGAGGAAGCTTAAAGGAGGTGCGTCGAAGAAGAGGTAATCTCTTCTTCCGATTCTCTCAAATTTCTTTCTTCTTCTACTTCTTCTTATTTAGTTGTCTCATTATAAAGTGATAACATAAGTATTACTTATATACTGATATTTTATTATAAATATTAAACAACCTTATTTTACCTTCTATCCATCCTACGGAAAACGAAATCATCGCGCGTGCGTACGTACGGAATACCATCTCCACGCTGTGGTGTAATCTTTTTTTGACCACCACCTTACTTGGATCGGTATAATGGTGTAAAAAATTACTATATATGATTATTTTAATTTGATATTTATTCTGAAATATTATACATACACTTCAATACAATTCCACGATCATCGGAATGATATCATCGCTCGTGTGTACGTACGGACTACCGTCTCCACGACGCGATGAGATTCATTCTCCATGTTAACCATTCATGAATGATTATAAAGTATATATAATTAATAATAATGAAATATATGAAATAATAATGATACTGGATTTATGTATATATATTTATGTCATCTACGTAATTCCATTCAATTCAATTAGGAAACAAAAACAGCGTTCATGCGTACGTATGTCCGACCGTCTCCACGAACGGTGTATTTCATTCCATTTATCGATTTATCATATATATATATGTATATGATGAATATATATATTATATAAATCATCTTTTACATTTTTTTAATTATTTAAATCAGTATATAGGTAATAATATCAAGAACAACAAGTCGAAACACGTATGACAAATGAAACGATTTTACCGAAAATACTGCTTTAACATGGAATTTACAAAGAACAGGTAATATAAAGTCATAAGTGAACCATATAAGATATCATAACAATGAATATGATTCTTTAATAAGTCAATGTCATTATTTAAATCATTATACAGTAGGTTTGGATAGATACGATGCATATCGGACATAAGGTAAGGGATAACTTTTCCAATCTCATTTTATCCAAGATTGTTTATTCTTAAGTATTTACTGGGGTTATGTTTATCATCCATGTCCATGTTTTCTAAAAATGTTTTCATAAAATGTTTACTCATATTCCATGTATGTTTAAATTTATTTTACCCCTGTTTTACTTTAACTTTGTGTTATGGAAGGAATCTTTATTTTGTTTACGTTACGAGGTAATTTTTTGACTTTTCCGGCAAAAGTACAAGAGGAATGTTTTTTTAACTTATACGGAATGAACAGATTTTTACAGTTTTATAACGCCTTATTTTCATGAATCATACTCTACAAGATTTCATGGTTATTTTCAGTAGAATCCTTTTCTTTTAAAATTTCTTGGCATTTTGTGAAAAGAAAATGATTTTGAATAAGAAAGGATATTTTCCTCAAGAATTCATTTCACATGTTTTATCAAAACCATTTTCCATATAAGATGGAATTATTTCATATGTGTATGTTTAAAGTATAATGTCTCTATGATTTCATATGTTTATGTTTCAAGTACAATGTCTCTATGATTTACAGGGTTTCACTTTTCTTATGATGAAATGATATCCATTTTTTTTATGGATTATGTTATGATGTGATGATGTTTATGAAACCCATTTTATTCTTTGGGTTATGATAAATTATTTGTGTTTATGTTGTGGCACAATTAATAATGATTTAATTATGAGATGTTTTTGACCTATATATACCTCCAATGCATTGGGTAGAGATTTATATCTCACGAGATAGACATGGCTGGATCGGTAAGTTATTCTGTTCAGTAATACAGGACTAGTACGAGGAGTGAGCTCGATTCAGAAAGGGTCTTTGTCCACTAAGATGGTCTTATCAGCAATTCCTTGGCTACTATGGAAATAATATGATGTGCTTAATGGTTTCCAGAATGACATGTTTTATTCTAAATCTATTTTATCATGATTAATGTTTCTTTATGATCTATGCCTTATGTACTGCCATGTTTTATGTCATTGGCCATGATTTTTATGTTTAAAAATTATGTTCATGTTTTTAAGTTCAAATGTATATTATTTGTTTTATTTTATCCATGATTACCCTTACTGAGCATTTGAGCTCACCCTTTATATGTTTTCTTTTCCCTTGGATTTAAAGAAAGGTTTTAGTTAAGAAAACCAAAAGGGGAAGATCTTTATGGGAGATATTGAAGATCTTTCACCAAGATTAGAAGATTTCTTTCCGAGTTTCCAAAGGCACTAAACTACTACGGTCCTTATAACAACCAACACTTTACATACATGGTTATTACTTCAAAATTTAAGCATACTTATTACAACATATAACAAAACCATGAAAGGACCGTATAGGTATATTGTCTTTAGAAACTGGGAAACATAAACAACTGGTTCATAAATCATCTACGTTGTCTCCCATTTATTTCATCATATCTAGAGTCCCTTTCTGGCATATCCTACTTAATATCCTTCTTCCTGACCTGGGGAAAATAAAACATACAAAAGGGTGATCTCAAATGCTCAGTAAGGGTAAACAAAAGAAATATCAAACATATCATATTTATAAGAACATAACATTTTGAAAATCTTACCCTGTAAAAGAGATCATAACATGGGATAAATCATAGAAGTGAAATGTAATCCCAATAATCATAACATAAAACATGAATCTTTTTGGCATACACACATAATCATAGAAAATCATTTCTCAGTAGTCAAGACTCATTGCCAAGACTATCTTAGTGAACAAAGTCCATTTCTAAACCGAGTTCACTCCCTGTTTCAGTCCTGTTTCACTGAACCGGTTTAACCCGCCATTCCCACCATGTCTGTCTCATGAGTTATAAAAGATTTACACAATGTATTGAAGGGAGATATAGGTCCCACCCATCTCATAATGATACCATTCTTATGTGTGCCACAAAATCATAAACCATACATCATTGCATAATCCATGTAATAAAAATGGGAATCTTAAACATCGTGACATAATAAAAATATTCCCATCACAACATAATCAAATCAATTTAATAATAGGGATAGAAACAGAACCCTATATTATCTTAGATAGAAAATAATTTTGATAAAACTCTTGAACTCCATTCTTGAGAAAAATATCCTTTCTACTTCAAAAACATTTTTCCTTTCTTAACATGTCATACAATCTTAAACTAAATAAAGTTGATTAAAAATAAACATGAAAACTTTTAAAGTAATCTTCTTGGAAATAATGTTTTAAAAATCCATTCATGCCGTAAAAGTTAAAAAAACATTCTTCTCGTACTTTTGTCGGATAAGTCTAAAAGTACCTCGTACGAAAAACGACAAAAGATTCCTTTCATATCTTTTACTAAAAACTCACCGAACGGTAAAATTGGATTTAAACAACTTTAGGAGGATGTGAATAATATTACATATTGAGGAAACATGGATGTGGATGATAAATATTCCCCAGTAAATTATGAAGTATAAACAATCTCGGATAAAAATTGAGATTGTGAGATTGTCCCTTACCTTAGGTCCGATTTTCTTCGTAAGTGTCCGAACCTCCTGTATAATGATTTAAATAATGTTATTGACTTATTTCAGAATCATACTTATTGTTATGATATCATATATGGTCATATTCTTAGCTTCTTATTAGTAATATTTCATTACTACTTGTTATTCGGGTGTTTATTACTTTTTGTTCTTGTGCGTGTTTGGTCGAATAAATTATTATTCTTCTCTTTAGGTTGTAGATACCTCATATACAGAATGGTATTAGTGTAATATATATCATATTTATTCATTAAAATCATTTATATAATCATTATGCAATGAATATCATGTACAACGAATCGCATCACATCGTGGAGACGGTATTCCGTACGTACGCACGAGCGATGATATCGTTCCCATGATCGTGGAATTGTATTGAAGTGTATGTATACTATTTCAGAATCAATACCACTTTACACTAATCATATATAGTTATTTATTTTCACCATTATACCCATCCATGTAAGGTGGTTATGGAAAATAGATTACACCATGGCGTGAAGATGGTATTCCGTACGTACGCACGCGCGGTGATTTTGTTTTCCATAGGATAGATATATGGTTAAATAGGGTTGTTTCATAATTATAATAACATATCAATATATGATTGATACTGATGTTATTAATTTATAATGAAACAACTAATGAAGAATAAGTGGAAGAAGAAATAAAGTTGAAAGAATCGGTAACAGACATTACCTCTTCTTTGAAGCGCCTCTTTGAGACCTCCTCTTAGGGCACTACAATTGGTCTTTGAAGAAGACCAGGACCTCTAGGATGTTTCTAGGGAAGTGTGGAAGTGAAATGGGCAGGGATTGGCCGATCGTGAAGGCTCAAATTGGTGTGAGGAGGAGAGGGAGGAGGTGCCCTTTTATAAGGGAGGAGAGGGGCACCTTTGGAAATATAAGAAATATTAGTTTATATTAAATCCAAACCCCACTTAAAAACTTACAAAATGACTCATATCCGAATATTAGATGAGATAGAGTTTTAATATCATTAACCAATAAAATTTAGACATGTTAGGAATTTATTTTAAACATTATCAACTTGATTTATCCTTATTTATCAATTTAATTGTATTTGTGGTAAAAATATTATAAATTTTATATTATTATAAATAATTACATATGTGTTCTGAATTTTCCATAATTTGAAAAGTTTTGATATTTTCGACCATATAAATTTTAATTTATAATTTTTAAATATTATTGTGATTTTTAAACAATTTTATAATATGTTATTTTTATAAACTACAATAGTGTCAATTTTGACACTATTAATTTATTTGAATTTAATAAAATATATACAGAAGATATGTTCGAACTAAAAGATTTAATAGATTAATAAAATGTCATATATATCTATAAAATTAGTTTATCACATTAAATAGTTCATAAAATATTTATTTTAATATTATTAAAACCATTTATTTTATATTTTAATTAATAAAATAATTTCAAGATCACTATTGTGGCATAATTAATGATAATTATTTAATCCCTAAAAATTATAAATAAAATCCTATGATGTAGATAATTGTATTAGATTTATGGAGACTATTCATGTTCAATGTTTCATTATGTTTATCACTAAATTAAAATTATTATACTTATAAGATTTAAGAAAGTGACATGTTGTCACATTCTTTGGTTTTAATAATAATTAAATTATTTTCATGGAAAAAAGTCCATTAAATGAATCTAATCCGACCTTTAGGTGATATGGGTCGACTTTTAGTAATCCAATAGTATTTTTGCAGGTGTTATGGTGACTTTATAATCTTATATTTACCCTTAATTACCCGATTTACCATTAACTATGGTTAATAAAATTTACCGTAGTTACTATTCATAATACCCAAAAATAAAAAGTAACCTATTAACATAATTTGGACCCAATGATTCCAAATATGGAATCCATTTTTTAAAATTCAAAACATATAAGTTCCAGGAATTAATTTAAAATAAATCCCGTTGTTAAGAAAACATGTTTTAGAAGTTAAAACATTGCCAAAGATTGAAATGTTTTTACCTATGAATTCAATGTGAAATTAGTGCTAATGACATACATTATATTGAATGGTAAAAATATATTCTATTTATACTTTAAAACCATTCAATATTATAATTTAACCATATAAATTATCTCAATGAAAAAAGTTGTTTTTAATTAAAAATTAGCGTATTTTTACTATTAATCAAAATATGAAAGTTATCAGAAAAATATCAAAAATTTATCCAAAGTAAATTTTTATAACCTGATTCAAAATAAGAATTTTATTTTTGTCAAATTTAACTTATAAACATGTCAAAAACTAGATTTAATGTGGGTGTGCCATCAAAAGGCGGCAGAACTACATTTTTTGAAAAATACTTATTTTACTTGAAAAATTTATTTTGTTCTCTTACCATATTTAGAAAATGTGTAAGATGAATAATAATGTTATAAAATTCAAAATGTAGTTAATACTATTCATAACAGCTAGTTCTTAATAATATATCGTTGTTTAGTGAAACCCGGTATTGCGTACTACACACCCTATCGAGGAAGGTCGCGATTGCGTGTAATGTAAGCCAAGTCCGTATTGTGTGCTGTGAAAGATTCCTTTGGTTTTGCGTATAACATAAGACATAAAAAACTATTTCTCATAAAATCTCAGAGTGTTACATTCTACCCCAATTAAAAGGAATTTTACCCTCGAAATTCATTACTTCATTACAAACAGATGAGGATACCTCTCCCTCATCATATCCTCAAGTTCCCATGTAGCTTCTTCTAATTGGCGGTTCCTCCATAAAACTTTCACCAAGCAAGTGGTCTTGTTCCGTAAGACCTTATTGCTACGATCCAGATTCTCTATTGGTTGTTCTTTATAAGAAATATCTTTCTCCAGCGGTATAACTTCTGAGCTGAGTACATGTGAAGGATCAGGTATGTACATTCTCAGGAGAGATACATGGAACACATTGTGAACTTGAGAGAGATTCAGTGGAAGCACCAATCGGTAAGCTACCTTTCCAACACGATCCAGAATTTCAAAAGGACCGATATATCTAGGGCTCAACTTTCCATTCTTTCCAAATCTCATGACCCTCTTCCAGGGAGATATTCGTAAGAACACTTTATCACCCACTTCAAACTCTAGGTCTTTTCTTCGGTTGTTGGCATAACTTTTTTGTCGACTCTGAGCTGCTCTTATGTGTTGTTGAATAGATCTGACCTTTTTTCCATTTCATCAACAAGATCAGGTCCTAATATCTTTCTTTCCCCAAATTCATCCCAGAAAGTTGGAGTCCTGAATTTCTTTCCATAGAGAGATTCATAAGAAGCCATCTGAATACTGGAGTGAAAGCTATTATTATAAGAAAATTCCACCAAAGGTAGGTGTTGATCCCAACCACCTTTGAAATCTATAGAGCAAGCTCTCAACATATCTTCTGGAGTTTGAATTTTCCTCTAAGACTGACTGTCTATCTGAGGATGATAAGCAGTGATGAAACTCAACTCTGTATCCAAAGTATGCTGAAGACTTCGCCAGAACTTTGAGGCAAATCTTGGATCCCGATCAGATATAATAGAAAGTGGTACTCCATGAAATCTTACCACTTCCTTTACAAATATCATAGAAAGCTGATCTAGAGAGAAATCCTCTCTAATAGCAATGAAGTGTGCAGACTTTGTAAGACGATCAACTATAACCCGATAACATTATTGCCTTTGGATGTTTTAGTAAGTCCAGTCACAAAGTCCATAGTGATGTTTTCCCATTTCAATTCTGGTATGGAAAATGGTTGTAACATCCCCTTAGAATTTTGTCTTTCAGCTTTAACTTACTGAAAAACCAAGAATCGAGAGACATATTCAGCAACATCTCTTTTCATTCGATCCCACCAGAAGTACTCTTTCAGGTCCCTATACATCTTCGTGCTTCCAGGATGAATAGAGAATGAAGAACTATGAGCCTCATCCAGTAGCTCCTTCTTAAATTCTGGGATGGGAGGAACACAAACCCGATTCCTAAACGTTATTATCCCATCACAATCAAGGTTTAATTCAGGAACATTTCTCACCTTCTTTTGTAACTCAACATCTTCTTTCTGTGCCTCTTGAATCTTCACATGTATAGATGGTTGAACATTCAATTGAGAAAGATAAGATTTCTCCCCTTCCATTAAAATTCCAAGATCCATCCTTTGTAAATCCATAAATATTGGATCTTTTGTGATCCTCATTATGGATAAGCTATCATGGTCTTGTCGACTTAATGCATCTTCCACCTTGTTTTCTTTCCCAGGGTGGTAATGAATTGAGCAGTCGTAATCCTTAATCTGCTCCAACCATCTTCTTTGGCACATATTCAGCTCCTTTGGTGTGAAAATATACTTTAAACATTTATGATCAGTATAAATGTCACACCTTTCTCCATAAAGATAATATCTCCAAATCTTTTATGCAAAGATTACTGTAGCTAACTCCAAATCATGAGTTAGGTAATTTTTCTCATGGATTTTCAACTATCGTGAGGCATAAGCTATCACCATATCACTTTGCATAAGAACACACCCCAATCCCTTCTTGGATGCATCACTGTAGATCACAAACCTTTATCCACTACAAGGTAGTGTGAGCACAGGTGCACTGGATAACCTTCTTTTCAACTCCTTGAAATTCTCTTCACATTCCTCCATCCAAACAAACTTAACTCCTTTCCAAGTCAACTTGGTGAGTGGATTAGATAATCATGAAAAATCTTTCACAAAATGTCGATAATATCCAGCCAAACCAAAAAAACTTCGGATATTGGTTACTGTTGTTGGTCTCGACCATCTTTTGATAACCACTATTTTTGCTGGATCCAAAGATATCCCCTCTTTTGAGATTATATGACCCAAAAAATGCAACTTTTTGAAGCCAAAATTCACACTTGGTAAATTTGGCATAAAGCTTCTCCTTTCTTAGGGTCTTTAATACAATTCTCAAGTGATCTTTATGTTCGTCCTTACTCTTTGAATATACAAGAATATCATCTATAAAGACTACCACAAACTGATCAAGATAGTCTCTAAAGACTCTATTCATCAGATCCATGAAGATAACAAGGGAATTAGTAAGACCAAATGGCATCACTATAAATTCATAGTATCCATACCTTGTATGAAAAGCCGTTTTTGGTATATCCTCCATTTTGACCCTTAATTGATGATACACTGAATGAAGATCAATCTTGGAAAAGTATTGATCTCCGCGTAGTTGGTCAAATAGGTCATCAATGCATGGGAGAGGATATTTGTTCTTGATAGTGATCTTGTTAAGTTCTTGATAATCAATGCATAGTCTCATTGATCCATCTTTCTTCTTAACAAACATAACATGTTCTCTCCAAGGTGACGCTCTAGGGCATATGATTCCTTTATCAATATTCTCTTGGATTTGCTTCTTCAATTCTTGCAACTCAATTGGGTCCATTCTATACGGTGTCTTTGAAATAGGCAAAGCACCCAGTACGAGTTATATTGAAAACTCAACTTCACGATTTGGTGGAAGACCTGGAAATTCCTCTAGAAAGACATCATCAAATTCCCGTACAATGGGCATATTCTTAATCGTGTGTTTCTCTCCAAACATTTGAGATAAATAACCCTCATTTAGTGGAATCAAGACCCATAAGATGGAAGAAATTTCCACTAGAAGGTTATGTTCATCCTTACATCGATAGACGATCATAGATTGATCTAGAATATGAAATGTGACTTCCCTTATTTGGCAATTGATATGAGCTCTATATAGAGAAATCCAATCCATGCCAAGAATCACATCAAATTCCACTTTAGGAAGGATTACAAGATTTGCAGGAAGCACTTTCCCACAAACTTCAATCGGAGAAGAATTGTAAACTTTTGATGCGACTGTTGTGCCATTAGGAGTTGTCACAACCAACTCAACATCTAATTGTTGAGGTAATACGACGATACCCTTAGAAAATACTTCAGAAATAAAAGATTGGGTGGATCCAGAATCAAATAAAACATTTTCTAATTTAGAGTGGATGGTAATTGTACCTCTCACCACTTCATTGTCATACTCCACATCGACGATAGTAATTGAATATGAATTTCCTTTGTCTTTGTCCTTAAGTGTTTGTTGATGTCGATCATCATCATCAACCCTTGGATTTGGGCATTGATTGGCATAATGCCCCATCTCCTTGCACTTGAAACATTGAAGTGTATTAGGTTCATTCTGTGTATCCCTTCCTTTGTTTGCATCATTAGACATATTCCTCCCATTATTTCGACATTCAATTGGCCGATGACCTTCTTTTCCACACTTATAACATTAGCTTGTCCACTTAAGACAATTTTCTCCATTTTTCTTTCCACACTTTGAGCATAAGGGAAAACACATCTTCTTTTCAGTGTGGTCTTTATATTTTCCTTTGAATTCCATTTTCCTCTTCTTATCAAACCCATGTGACTGATGGGTTACACCAATCTCCATCTCAACCTTGAGAGCACATCGAACAATTTCCTCGTAGCTATTGAAGTCTCTTATGGCTAACACCCTTCAAAGACATGGTTTTAAGCCACTAAAGAATAGATCGATCTTACTCTCAGGTTTGATAATAATTCCGGAAGCGTACCTTGCAAGTCTTGTAAAATTTGCTTCGTAGGTACCAAAGGATTTATCATCCTTTTACTTCAGTTCAATAAACTCCTTCTCCATCTTTGTTCGAAGAATATGAGGGAAATACATATTGAAAAATAATTTCTTGAACTCGTCCCATTCTATGGACTCAATTTCATACCTTTGCCTCGTATTCTTAATAAGATTCCACCATTGATCAGCATCACCTTCCAAATGATACACTGCTAAGATGACTTTATCATGTTCAGAACATTGATGAACTGAAAATATCTTTTCAGTGGTACTGATCCATTGTTCTGTAACTAATGGATCAGAAGACCCGCTGAATGAAGGTAGACGCTGCCTCATGAAGGATTCAACAGAATGTTTCTCCTTCCTTTGCTCATTTGGAAGTCCTGCATGATTCATAGCTTGAGAAAGTTGTGTGAGAATGGCTACAAGATTTTTCATTCCAGCTCCCATAACATTTGGTTGCTCAGGGGGACAATCATTTCATTGCCTGTCACATTCCGCATTAACACGGTTCCTTCGGGTTCCAGCCATTGACTAAAACCAATAAGAATTGTGTGAGCAACATTAATTATACTAGGAAAACCACATAATCAAGAATAAAATTTCACACTTAAGGTCTCATCATAGGTTGTTCATGGCCATTTCTAAAACACTGAGATTTTGTTCTATGCTTAGACATATCCTTAGGTTTCTTACTAAGGCTTTCACATCCTTGTTTCCAAAGGTTGACTATACCATTCCTTTGAAACCAACTATAATGACCCACACTTTACATAAATGGTTATTACTTCATAATTGAAGCATTCTTATTACAACATTTAACAAAACCATGAAAGGAATGTATAGGTATAATGTCTTTAGAAACTGGGAAACATAAACAACTGGTTCATAAATCATCTACGTTGTCTCACATTTATTTCATCATATCTAGAGTCCCTTTTTGGCATATACTACTTAATATCTTTCTTCCTAACCTGGGGAAAAGAAAACATACAAAAGGGTGATCTCAAATGCTCAATAAGGGTAAATAAAAGAAATATCAAACATATCATATTTATAAGAACATAACATTTTGAAAATCATACCCTGTAAAAGAGATCATAACATGGGATAAATCATAGACGTGAAATGTAATCCCAATAATCATAACATAAAACATGAAGCTTTTTGGCATACACACATAATCATAGAAAATCATTTCTTATTAGTCAAGACTCATTGCCAAGACTATCTTAGTGGACAAAATCCATTTCTGAACTGATTTCACTCCTCGTTTCAGTCCTCTTTCACTGAACTGGCTTTACCTTCCGTTCCATCCATGTCTATCTAATGAGATATAAAATCTTTACCCAATGCATTGGAGGGAGATATAGGTCCCACCAATCTCATAATGATAAAATTCTTATGTGTGCCACAAAATCATAAACCGTACATCATAGCATAACCCATGTAATAAAAATGGGAATCTTAAACATCGTGACATCATAAAAATATTTCCATCACAACATAATCAAATCAATGTAATAATGTGGATAGAAACAGAACCCTATATTATCTTAGATGGAAAATAATTTTGATAAAACTCTAGAACTCCATTCTTGAGGAAAATATCCTTTCTACTTCAAAAACATTTTTCCTTTCTTAAAATGTCATACAATCTTAAACTAAAATAAGTTGACTAAAAATAAACTTAAAAACTTGTAAAGGAAGCTTCTTGGAAATAATGTTTTAAAAATACATTCATGCCATATAAGTTAAAAAAATATTCTTCTCTTACTTTTGTCGGATAAGTCAAAAAGTACCTCGTACAAAAAATGACAAAATATTCCTTCCATATCTATTACTAAAAACTCACTGAAGGGTAAAATTGGATTTAAAAAATTGTAGGAGGATGTGAATAATATTACATATTGAGGAAACATAGATGTGGATGATTAATATTCCCTAGTAAATTCTGAAGTATAAACAATCTCGGATGAAAAATTAGATTGTCCCTTACCTTAGGTCCGATTTGTTTCGTAAGTCTACGAACCTCATGTATAATGATTTAAATAATTTTATTGACTTATTCCAGAATCATAATTATTTTTATTATATCATATATGGTCATATTTTTAGCTTCTTATTAGAAATATTTCATTACTACTTGTTATTCGGGTGTTTATTACTTTTTGTTCTTATGCGTGTTTTGTCGAATAAATTCTTATTCTTCTCTTTAGGTTATAGATACCTCATTTCCAGAATGGTATTAGTGTACTATATATCATATGTATTCATTCAATTCATTTATATAATCATTATTCAATTAAGATCATGTAGAACGAATCACATCACATCGTGGAGACGGTATTCCGTACGTATGCACGAGCGATGATATCGTTCCCATGATCGTGGACTTGTATTGGAGTGTATGTATACTATTTAAGAATAAATACCAATTTAAAATAATAATATATAGTTATTTATTTGCACCATTATACCCATCCAAGTAAGTTGGTGATGGAAAATAGATTACACCACGGCGTGGAGACGGTATTCCGTACGTACGCACGCGCAGCGATTTCGTTTTCCGTATGATGGATATATGGTGGAATAGGGTTGTTTTATAATTATAATAACATATCAGTATATGAGTGATACTGATGTTATTAATTCATAATGAAACAACTAAATAAGAATAAGTGGAAGAAGAAATAAAGTTGAAAGAATTGGTAACAGACATTACCTTTTCTTTGAAGCGCCTCTTTGAGACCTCCTCTTAGGTCACTACAATTGGTCTTTGAAGAAAAACAGGACCTCTAGGATGTTTCTCAGGAAGTGGGGAATTGAAATGGTCAGGGATTGACCGATCTTGAAATCTCAAATTGGTGTGAAGAGGAGAGGGATGAGGTGCCCTTTTATAAGGGAGGAGAGGGGCACCTTTGGAAATATAAGAAATATTAGTTTATATTAAATCCCAACGCCACTTAAAAACTTAAAAAATGACTCATATCTAAAGATTAGACGATATAGGGTTGTAATCTCATCAAACAATAAAATTTAGATGTGTTAGGAATTTATTTTAAACACTATCAACTTGATTTATCCTTATTTATCAATTTAATTTTATTTGTGGTAAAAATATTCTAAATTTTAAATTATTATAAATAATTACATATGTGTTGTTAATTTTCCATAATTTGACACTTTATGACATTGTAGACCATATAAATTTTAATTAATAATTTTTAAATATTTTTGTGATTTTTAAACAATTTTATAATATGTTATGTTTATAAACTACAATAGTGTCAATTTTGACACTATTCATTTATTTGAATTTAATAAAAGATATACAGAAGATATGTTCTAACTAAAAGCTTTAATAGATTCATAAAATGTAATATTTATCTATAAAATTAGTGGAGCACATTAAATAGTTCATATAATATTTATTTTAACATTTTTAAAACCATTTATTTTATATTTTAATTAATAAATTAATTTCAACATCACTATTGTGGCATAATTAATGATAATTAATTAATCCCTAAAAATTCTAAATAAATTCCTATGATGTAGATAATTGTATTATATTTTTGGAGACTATTCATGTTCAAAGTTTCATTAAGTTTATCACTAAATTAGAATTATTATACTTATAAGATTTAAGAAAGTGACATGCTGTCACATTCTTTGGTTTTAATAATAATTAAATTATTTTCATGGGCCAAAGTTCATTAAATGAATCTAATCAGACCCTTAGGTGATATGGGTCGACTTTTAGTCATCCAATAGGATTTTGGTAGGTGTTAGTGTAACTTTATAATCTTATATTTACCCTTAATTACCCGATTTACCTTTAACTATGGTAAATAAAATTTACCGTAGTTACTATTCATAATGCCCAAAAATAAAAAGTAGCCTATTAACATAATTTGGACCCACTGATTCCAAATATGGAATCCATTTTACAAAATTCAAAACATATAAGTTGCAGTAATTAATTTAAAATTAATCTCGTTTTTAAGAAAACGGGTTTTAGAAGTTAAAACATTGCCAAAGATTGAAATGTTTTTACCTATGAATTCAATGTGAAATTAGTGCTAATGACATAAATTATATTAAATGGTAAAAATATATTCTATTTATACTTTAAAACCATTCAATATTATAATTTAACCATATAAATTATCTCAATGAAAAAAGTTTTTTTAATTAAAAATTAGCGTATTTTTACTATTCATCAAAATATGAAAGTTATCAGAAAAATATCAAAAATTTATCCAAAGTAAATTTTTATACCCTGATTCAAAATAAGAATTTTATTTGGTAAAATTTAACTTATAAACATGTAAAAAATGATATTTAATGTGGGTGCGCCATCAAAAGGCGGCAAAACTGCATTTTTTGAAAAATATTATTTTACTTGAAAATTTTATTTTGTTCTCTTACCATATTTTAGAAAATGTGTAAGATGAATAATAATGTTATAAAATTAAAAATGTAGTTAATAATATTCATAATGGCTAGTCCATAATAATATATCGTTGTTTAGTGAAACCCGGTATTACGTACAACACACGCTATCGAGGAAGATCGCGATTGCGTGTAATGCAAGCCAAGTCTGTATTGTGTGCTGTGAAAGATTACTTTGGTGTTGCGTATAACATAAGACATAAAAAAACTATTTCTCATAGAATCTCATGGTGTTATAGTCCTTGTGTGACTGTTTTTGTTATGTATTAAGTATTCCGAAAAAGTAATGTAATGTCCATGTACGTCAAGAGATTAGGGTCTCTACAGTTGGTACCCGAGGAAAGGTTTAGTTAAGATTTGGAAACTAGGATGCGAAGACTTTAGTGATATCCCTAGAGATATTTATAAGGTATGTCTTGGGATGTCCCTAAAGATAAGTATAATTATAGGTAATAGTTCTATAATTAGGGTAATGATATTATAATTAAACCTAAGATGTTAGATATAGAAGGTACTCCCCCTTTATTATGTTGTTTTCCCTAGCATGATTTTTGCCTCTCACACTATTATTTTTGGGTTTTAGATGATGGAGGGAACCCGATGGAACCATGTTGATCAATGTAATTGACAATGCAATGATTGTCCTCCTGAACAAACCAATCTTATGGGAGATGGAGTGAAAAATCTAATTGCTATACTTACGCAAGCTATGAATCATTCTGGTCTTCCGAATGAGTAGAGAAGGGAACAATATTCTATTGAGTCCTTCATGAGGCAACGTCCAACTTCTTTCAATGGGTCTCTTGATCCACTTGTTGCTGAACAATGGATCAGTACCATTGAAAAGATATTTTCAATACTTCGCTGTTTGGAACATGATAAATTCATTCTTGCTGTTTAGCGTTTAGAAGGTGAAGCAGACCAGTGGTGGACTCTAATTAAGAATACAAGGCCCCAAGATGAAATTGAATCCATGGAATTGGACAAGTTCAAGAACTTGTTTTTTAGTAATTACTTCCCTCATATTCTTCGAACAAAGATGGAAAGGGAGTTCCTTGAGCTTAAGCAAAAAGTGTGATGAATCTGTTGGTATATACGAAGCAAATTTTACAAGGCTTGAAAGGTATGAATATGGCTTTATCATCCAAACTGAAAGTAAAGTTGATCGATTATTCAGTGGCTTAAAACCAAGTCTTCAAAGGGCATTATCTATAAGAGAATTCAGTAGCTATGAAGAAATTGTGCATTGTGCTATCAAGGTAGAAATGGAAGTTGGTGTTACATATCCATCTCATGGTTTGGACAAGAAACGAAAGATGGAGTTCAAGGAGAAATCTCAGAATAATGGTGAAAAGAAGATGAATGTTTCTTTACGCTCTATGTGTGGAAAGAATCATGGTGGAGGTTGTCTTAAAGGGACTAGAAAATGTTTTAAGTGTGGAAAAGAAGGTCATCGAGCAGCTGAGTGTCGAAGTAATGTAAAAATGGTTGCTAATGATGTGAATAAAGAAAATACTGCAGAGAACGCACCACCAACACTTTAATGATTCAAGTGCAATGAAATGGGAAATTATGCTAATCAATGCCCTAATCCAAGGGTTAATGATGATTTATATGAGAAACCACTTAAGGAGAAGGAAAAATGGAAGTCACATGAAATCACTATTGGTGATGTTGAATATGAAAACGATGTGGTGGAATGATTAAGTGTTTATGTAATGGGATTCCAAAATAATGTTGTATATAGTATCATGGAATACTGGAATATTTATGTATTGGTCTATTGCAGTTTTCAATAATTTTATGGTACTGGTAACCATGGAAAGTGATTGAGATATTTTTGGAAAGAAGCTGATATGCACATAATGAAGGGATAAAGAGAAAATGAACTTTTTGATAGTATTCATGAGCTCATGACTGATATAAGGACAAAGTTATATCATGGTTTGAGTATATATAATTTTTGTATTTTGGTATGTGGAAATAGGTAACTTTTGACAGAATTCATATTTTCACTAAGGTTCAATGGGTATTTATTTTTCAAGAGAATACATGATTAAGGAATTCACATGTTTGGAATTTGACCAACAAGATATATATATCATATGATATACAGGCGATAAATGATTGTATTCAATGATTGGTAGATGTCCTTTCTAGTAATCATTTTATTTATACTATGAGATTGGAAAAACGTATTTTGGATAATCCTAAAGATTGGAATCGTTTAATTTATACATCAGATAGTATTGTTTAAGGATAGAACATTCTGTTATGTTTTAGAAAAAGGAAAACCCGTAGGACGGGTGACAACCCGTCGCGTCGAACAAGGTTGTAGGAATCGAACCCACAATAGAAGTACGACATGCCTTCATCACCGACCACATTCCTATAGGAAGTCCCTGGTTAGTAGAAACCAGTTTTATTTTATTAAGTGCTATAATAACTGAAGTATAAGTCCATTTTAGCAACCATTAATCTTAGCATAGATGGAATTCTGTATATTTAATAAATTCTGCTAAACTTTTTGCGATAGAAATAGATGGAATGACCTATCATTCTATTACAAAATCTGATAAAACTTCATAGAAGACAAATTCAACTTCTTTTCTTTAAGACATGAAGTGGAAATTTTTCAAGGCATAAGAAACGATGATGGGATACAGAAATAAAGTAATTATTTCTTCTAATTCAAATTCTTCAACTTTAGGGAAATGATATTGAAAACCAAAAATATTGTCCTAGTGCTCTCATATCTGATGAATCAGATGGTACCTTAGATCACAATTTTTTTTTGGCTTTGTGATTTTTTGATTTTTCATAGCCATGTCGTCTACCACTCTTCATCAGAAGTTGATAGTTATATTTCTCTTCCATATTCATATTTTCACCTCTGTTCTCCAATGTGGAAACCCAGTGATTAGTTAATTTGGGTAACCGTTATGATTCATACATTAGTTTTTAAATTCAAGTTTTGGTATTCCTTTTTATGATGTGGGTTTATATGAAAGAAACTTTCATGTAGTAAACCATTTATAACCCCAATGAATTTCGAGGGAGAAATTCATTTTAAGGGGGGTAGAATGTAACACCTCGAGATTTTTTGAAAAATATTCCTTTTAATTTCATTGATATATTGTGTTGTACACTACACCAAAAGAAGATTTCACTACAAGAATCCCTGACTTTCCTTTATTTAAACGCAATCACGACCTTCCACGATAGCATGTGTTCTATGCAATATCAAGTTTCACTAAACAACGATATATTATTAAAATATTATATAAACTAGCAGTTATGAATAGTAATACCCACCATTTGAAATTTTATAAATTTTCTCTTTCAAAATGGACATCATTTTTGGATTCGAAATATCAAAATTAGCCTAGGGTAAAGTTTCGGTATTTTTCTAAAAACATTCAATTTTTGATGAATAGTGAAAACACTGGGTTACTATTTAAAAACCGACTTTTTATTTAAATAATTATTTATTTTATTTAAATTTATTTTAGGTAAAAATTGAAACATAATACCTATATAATTTCAATGTAATTAATTTGAGTCATTTTATAATAATTTTAGATATATAAAAATTTTATTGAACTTTTCACCGTCTTTTACCCACGTCCTGGGAGAATTTAGAAATTCACATAAAACATACTTTTACCACTTCTGTGAGTGGAATTTTGAAAATCCTAGAGACACGGTTAATCTCAAGGACTAAAATGTGGTTCAATGAGATGAAAATAATTTTTTGTGAATAGTAACTTTTTACTATTATTTAACACGGTTAAAAGTAAATAGTGTAATTAATGGTAAAAATGGTATTATTATTACCCTAACATATGTCCTAATTCTATTGGATAAATGTAATTTGACCAAAAACAACCTTAAGAATAAAATATTACCATTTAGGTCCACTTGGATTAGATTAGGACATTTGTTATTAATTTATTTAAAGAAGGGTTAAAATAGTAAAAATCAAAGTTTAATAACTAAAACATTTTTCATATATGGTTATGAATAAGATAAATTTGACTAAAAATATTCATTATAAAGATAAAAATATTTCCTACATAATGGTATTTTATTTGTAATTTTTAGAATTTAAATAATTTAATTTATTTATGACACAATGATGAAGCAGTAATTACCGTATTAATGAAATATTAACATAATTGATGTTATAAATACCCAAATAAATGTAATTTTAGACTTTTTGTGAATTCCAATAATTTTCAAGTTTAATATGAAATTATTTAATTGAATTTTTTCAAACTAATCATGATGTTATGATTTTTCACAAAAAATCAATTACCAAATAGTGTCAAAATTGAAATGAAATAGTTTTTAAAACAAATATTATATTATTAATTGTTATTATATTACTAAAAATATAAGGTTCGACCAAGATAATTATATCATGATAGGTGTATCATTAATGGACCACTTTGGGGTCTCTTGTATGTATATGATATGTTTATTTACTATATAATATAAAAATACAAAGTGACATGGTAAATGTCAATCTAATTAACTAAGAGTTAAAACTAAAAGATAAGGTTAATATAATGACCCAAACCTGTCTAAAATATATTTTTTGAAAGTATTTCGACCCATACCCACCTTAGCTTCAAAATAAATCAATTTGGAGCTATTAAAACCCGAATATAACTTTATTATAAAATAATATTTTAAGTTTTTCCTAAAGTGCCCCTCTCCTCCCTTATAAAAGGGAACCCCTTCCCTCTTCTCTTCACACCCTTTTGAGCCTGGAAGCTCAGCCAAACCCTGGACATTTCATATCTCCACTTCCCTAGCAACATTCTGGAGGTTCTGGTCTTCTCAAAAGACCAACTCTACTTCCTTAAGAGGAAGCTTAAATGAGGTGCGTCAAAGAAGAGGTAATCTCTTCTTCTGATTCTCTCAAGTTTCTTTCTTCTTCTACTTATTCTTCTTTAGTTGTCTCATTATAAAGTCATAACATCAGTATTAATTATATACTTATATGTTATTATAAATATTAAACAACATTATTTCACCTTCTATCCATCCTACGGAAAATAAAATCACCGCGCATGTGTACGTACGGAATGCCGCCTCCACGCCGTCGTGTAAACTATTTTCGACCACCACATTACTTGGATGGGTATAATGGTGTAAATAAATAACTATATATGATTACTGTAAAGTGATATTGATTCTGAAATATTATATATAAACTTCAATACAATTCCACGATCATGGGAATGAAATCATCGCTCGTGCATACGTACGGACTACCGTATCCACGACGCAATGAGATTCATTCTCCATGTTAACCATTCATGAATGATTATAAAGTATATATATGGAATAATAATGAAATATATGACATAACAATGATACTATATTTATGTATATATATATGTATTTCATCTACTTAATTCCATTCAATTCAATAAGGAAACTAAAACAGCGTTCATGCGTACATACGACCTACCCTCTCCATGAATAGTGTATTTCATTCCATTTATCGATCTATCATATATATATGTATATGCTGAATATATATTATATAAATCATGTTTTACATTCTGGAATTATGTAAATCAGTATATAAGTAATAATATCAAGAACAATAAGTCGAAACACGTACGATAAATGTTACGATTTTACCCTAAATGCTGCTTTAAAATGGAATTTACAAAGAACGGGTAATATAAAGTCATAAGTTAACCATATATGATATCATAACAATGAATATGATTATGTATTAAGTCAATGACATTATTTAAATCATTATACAAGAGGTTCATATAGATATAAAGTATATCAGACGTAAGGTAAGGGAAAACTTTTCCAATCTCATTTTATCCGAGATTGTTTATTCGTAAGTATTTATTGGGGTTATGTTTATCATCCATGTGCATGTTTTCTAAAATTGTTTTCATAAAATGTTCAGTCTTATTCCATGTATGTTTAAAGTCATTTATACCATTATTTTACTTTTACTTTGTGTTATGGAAGGAATCTTTATTTTGTTTATGTTAAGAGGTAATTTTTTTTGACTTTTTTAGAAAAAGTACGAGAATAATGTTTTTTAACTTATACGGCATGAACGGATTTTTACAGTTTTAAAATGCATTATTTTCATGAAGCTTAATCTACAAGATTTCATGGTTATTTTCAATAAAATCATTTTCTTTTAATATTTCTTGTAATTTTGTGAAGGAAAATGATTTTGAAGAAGAAAAGATATTTTCCTCAAGAATGCATTTCACATGTTTTATCAAAACCATTTTCCATATAAGATGGAATTATTTCACATGTGTATGTTTCAAGTATAATGGCTCTATGATTTTATATGTGTATGTTTCAAGTATAATGTCTCTATTATTTACAGGGTTTCACTTTTCTTATGATGAAATGATATCCATTTTTTTTGTATAGATTATGTTATTGTGGGATGATGTTTATGAAACCAATTTTATTATTTGGGTTATGATGAATGATTTATGTTTATGTTATGGAACAAGTAAGAGTGATTTTATTATGATATGGGTGGGACCTATATCTCCCTCCAATGCATTGGGTAAAGATTTATATCTCATGAGATAGACATGGCTAGAACGGTAAGTTAATCCGGTTCAGTAATACTGGACTGGAACGAGGAGTGAACTCGATTTAGAAAGGGAATTTGTCCACTAAGATGGTCTTGGCAGCAATGCCTTGGCTACTATGGAAATAATATCATGTGTTTAATGGTTTCCATAATCACATGTTTTATTCCCATGCTATTTTATCATGATTAATGTTTCTTTATGATCTATTCCTTATGTACTGCCATGTTTTATGTCATTGCCCAGGATTTTGATGTTTAAACATTATGTTCATGTTTTTAAGTTCAAATGTATATGATTTGTTTTATTTTATCCATGCTTACCCTTAATAAGAATTTGAGCTCACCCTTTATATTTTTTCTTTTCCCCAGGATTTAAAGAAAGGTTTTAGGTAAGAAAACCAAAAGGGGAAGATCTTTATGAAAGATGTTGAAGATCTTTCACCACGATTAGAACATTACGTTCCGAATTTACAAAGACACTAAACTATTATGGTCCTTGTGTGTCTGTTTTTGTTATGTATTAAGTATTCCGCAAAAGTAATGTAATGTCCATGTACATCAAGATATTAGAGTCTCTACAGTCATGTAAAATTAAAAATATTGAAAAGTAAGCTTAATTCGAAATAAATAATTTTCCAAATGTTGGTGGGTTACATTTAGTGTAATTTTCATATAGTAAATCCCTTTGCAATTTCTTCAAAACATTATTCAAATTCTATTCATGTCACGCCTCTCTCTTAGAGTATATCATAATATGATCAATAAAGACTACCAAAATTTTATTGGGGTAATACATAACAAATATATTCATTAAGTCCATCAATATTACTGGAGAATTATTGAGTTTGATGAGCATCCCTATGAACTCATAGTTTCCATAACTTGTTTGAAAGGAAGTCTTGGGAATATCTTCCTTCCCCATCTTTAATTGGTGATATCCCAATCGAAGTTCCACCTTAGATAAATAACTGGCCCCACGTAGCTGATAAAAGAATTCATCTATCTTTGGTAGGGGACACTTGTTCCTCATCATGATTTTGTTGAGCTCGTGACAATCAATGCAGAGGTGCATTTATCCACAGTTCTTGTTCATGAAAAGGACTAGACCACACCATGGTGAATCACTTGAGTGTATAAAACCCTTTCTCAGATTCTCATGTAACCTCTTCTTTAGTTATTATAGCTCAATGGTGTTTATTCTATAAGTTGTCTTGCATATAGGTTGAGAACCAAAAATAAGTTCAATTGATAAATCAACCTCTTAATCAAGAGGAAGGCCAGGAAAATATATAGGGAATACGTATTTGTAATCCCTAATGATGGGAATGTCTTCGAGAATGGTTGTCTACATTTGTCAATAATTTTATCTTTATATACTTACTCATAAGACAATAATATCGACACTTGAGATGATTATTATGAAGGAGATTCATCTTATTCCCTACACTTGTACAAGATTGGTGGATATTTTGAGATATGAAGAGTGCTCTCCCATTCCAAACAATTTATTTTGGGACTTTTTAAAGATATCCAATCCATTCCCAAAATATAATAAAACTCTACTAAAGTGAGAATGAAATGATTTTCTGGGAGGTTCAGTCCATAGACATTAACTAGGGTGGAGTTATAATTTTTTGATGCAGTAATTTTCCCATTTTTTATTCCCACTAATAACTCAATCTCAAATTTTTTTTGTGGTTTTTGAAAACTACTACTAAAATTGAAAGATATTAATGAATAATTAGATTTAGAATCAAATAGTACATTCACTATTCATGAATGAATAATCAGTGTACCTATCACCACATAATTATCAGGCTCTACATAAGTAGTTGTTATAGAATATGCCCGTCTTTTCTCCCTTGGAGTTTGTTGTTTGTTGATTTCCTTCAACAACCCTTGGATTAGGGAAATATTTTATATAATTCCCAAGTTTCTTGTAGTTTAAACATTGAACTATATGATGAGTATTTATCCGAACATTCCTTTATTCTTTCACACTAGTTGGATTATTCATATACCTTCAGTAGTAGCTATCGATATACCCTTATCTTCTACATTTTAAGCATATCTTGGTTCCCTTTAAGAAGTTTCCAGGATGCTTCTTCCTACACTTTTGACACATGGGATGTAGGGTCTTATTTCCATCATAAGATTTAACACAAATATTAAACTCCATTTTACACATTTTTTCATCGATCCCACTAGACCATTGAGAGTCTCTGATCTCTATTTCAACTTTGAGGGAATAACTTACAGTCTATTCATTAATTCCAAACTCTTGAATTTTGAATTATTTTAGTAAACTCATATTTAGTCCACTAAATAAGCAATCAGACATAATTTTGTTTTTTTATGACAATACCTAAGGAATATCTTTCAAGAATTGTAATGTTTTATTCGCATTCCCTGATAGAGTCATCTTCCATATACTTCAATCCAAATAATTCCATTTCCATATTGATATGGAGGGTTTGAGGAAAATTTTGATTGAAAGGTATTTTCTTGAAATATTCCCATTCCATGGAATCAATTTCCTCCCTTTACTTAATGTTTTTGATCAGTTTCCACCACTTATCTGCTTCTCCATACAAATTCTAGACCACCAAAAAAGCTTTTTCTTATTCTGAGAATTAGACAGAAAAGAATATCCTTCCGATGGAGTTAACCCACTCTTAAATGAGGATGGTATCTACATATCCAATAAACATGGTAGGCCTTTTCCATATGAAGGTTTATATGGAAACATTATCTCTCTTAGGAGAAGGAGGGATTTTCCCACGATTTAGGTTATTATTAATAACTTGAGAGAGTTGAGAAAGTAATATCATTATGTTTTGAGCACTTATTCCCATAGTATTTGGAATATCATTAGGTAAATATTCGAATTTCCTATCACATGGATTGTTGGAATGTGTTATTTTATTCTTAGCCATTAACTATGAAAAAGAAAGTAAAATTACGGGGCATGAATACTTAACTAATAATAATAATAAATGAAAAATTTGAACATAAAAGGACAAACTTTGAAAGGAAAAGAATATCATAACTTGTGATTCCCTATATTTAAATCAAGTTTTTCAATGATCTATTTCCTAGCATATATTCTTATGGGAATCAGTTTGTTCACTTAATAATGTCTCATAATGAGTTTATGAATTAACCAAAGAATATACCCTAGGAATCTCAAAATAGGTGCATAGTAAGGCACGTTATTATGTACTATGTTACCCTGAGTCGAGCCCGGAACACCTTATCAGAGTTATAAATCCTAGGTAAATCTGTTCCATAACCATTACCACTTATATAATCTATACTGGGATGAATTTTATTGACAAAACAATTACTATATGCTATCCAAAATTTAGGGATGTTTTCTTATAAACAGTCTTATACCAAAGTCATTAGCTAGAGTTTTCTATTCATAATCCAAAAAATAACTAAACGTTTCCTCTGATACTAACCATAGTGACCCTATACTTTTACACATGTTATTACATGATTTTAACCATAATTAACCATCATATTACAGGCTAAGGATAATAAAGTCTAGTGTCTTGGGAATATTTGGTACATAATTAAACATCATGAAAACATATTTTATTTAATCTATATATTTAGATTCTAACTTCCATTGAGATCCTATATCTGCACAATATAACATGAGGAATACATGAACAAAATGGATGAGCTGAAAACCCAAAAATGGAAAAATCATAGGAATACAACATAAAACATGGTTTATAAGGCATAACATGATGGCATGAAAGGCATGGAATATGAATAAACACAAGGAAGAAGAAAATATATAAAATAGGAATATATAATCATGGAATTATAGGAATGTAGAAAATATATATAACATGAAATAAACACGATTTAAGGATAACTTTCAAGACTATATAACATGGTAGACAAAGTCCCATAAAGGAATAAAGTTCAGTCCCTATCCAAACGTCTCATGATAGTAAGCATTACCAAATTTATTAGTTCTCTATATGGGATAAACCATCATGATATATTCTTGAATATGTACTCAACATGAATAATCATTCATAGAGAATCAAACATAACAAAAAAGTTACCCATGGAAAGGAATGGGATTCATAATCATGTCTTAAGGCATTAAAAATTTGTGTATTACAGAAGTGTCAATGAAATAATGGATTTAGAATATACATAGAAAATAATAAAGGAAAATAGAAATTGATAATTATAAATGGTGTAAAAATAAATTGAAAACATTTTAAAATTGTGTTTAGGAAACTTTAGAAATAATCCATTTAGTGAGACTTTAAGGAAAAAATTTAAAGGGTCTTTAAAGTGAGAAAGGAATAATTGTTTTTATAAAACCAGAAATGAACCATGATAGTTTTTCATGATAAAAAAGTTATTTTTTAAAAATAATGGTGGATAAAAACATATTATGAATAACACATGATAATTTTTAAGAAATTGGGAAATTCCCTTTAATTGGGCTTGCTTATCGGGAATATTTGAGAAGGGAACCTTCTATAAAAATCATGTATTTACCATCAAAGAAGGATTATTAGATATAGATATATGATTTTGGAACATATAAACATAATCTATAATAAGTACCCAAAAGTAATGAAGCTTTACATTGGAGTAAATAGATAGAAAGCGTAACTTGAAGGAAAAACGGGGATTCAGGTAGAATCCCTTATTTTTTGTCCAGAACAGTTCTAACTTACTATCTTGAATAATAAAATTAGATTCATTAAATATTAATTAATTCAACTTTTACAACATGAAATTTATTTAATATAATTTTATTAAGATTATTTATGTCTTTTTTTATGAGTTACAGTGTTTATTTTCCTCATTTTGGAGTTCTTGTTTTCTTAGTTTTCATGATCAGCTTGCATATATAAGAGTATAGAAGCTCATGTAAAATGGAAATAGAAATAAAAAATTAAAGTTATAATTTTTTAATAAACATAAATACATTTAAATGGTATTATAAATAATTTGGTTATATGGTATTAGGATGAATCATTAAATAAAATGTCAGTGATAATCTTTTGGAATATCTTGGCATGTTTTTTCTCAAAACAGACTTGTTTTGTTTTATCATTTAACATCATCTGTATATAATGATTCTAAAACATTATATAGGATATAATACAAATATAATATGTTTTTTAATAATATATTTTTTGATCATCCTTGAAGTAATTACGGGAAAATGAAAAGTTTTCGTCCTTGAAGGTGATAAATTAACACCTCATGAACAATGATTTCATTTATAGAATAAAAGGGAGAGGAGATGGGGTTAGATGATTTATTATTACATTTGAATAATAAAAATCATGTATATGTATGTTACAATAGTTTTTATTCCAATTTTATTTCGGGAGCTGAGTAGATAATAAGAAAAGAAAAGAGAAGAACATGAAAATAAAATAAAAGAAAAGGAATAGTGAATTTTCCTTCTGAATTTATCTTCCTTGAGAAGCTCATTTGGGAAATTTTTTTGGTCTTTTAATGAGACCAATTGTTTATGGAAGTGTGGGAGATGTTTTGAAATATATTTGGGCATAATTTTTACAATTCTATAATCTTGAGAGGTGTGAGGAAAATAGGTGGTGAGGGATGGTATTTATAGGTTAGTATGGGAGTGTTTTATCATTATTTAATTAATTTGTTTATTATTTTGGCATACGAATATGAATTTGTTGAGTATTATCATAAAATATAATAAATAAATGATGGTATGTTCTTTATTATGGTGATTATAACATCAATGAATCATGGACTAGTGTATTTATCCTATAATGTATACATACCATAAAATACTGTATTTTACTATTCACGAAAAAATCAATTATTTTAGAAAAATAAAAATAATTTACCCTTACCATTTTTTAGAAGTTTATAATTAAAAAATTAACTCTACTTTGTGAAAACAATTTTCTAAATATGAGAAATTTAATTTTTAATTAAAATCATCATTTACTTGGAAAATAGAAATTTGAAAATTATAATTGATTTTATCACACTATGAATAATTAAATAAGGTCTCATAAAATAATATTATAATCATAAAATGACAAAATATTAATTTATGAATACATTTTAAGGAAATAAATTTTCTTTTAATTCAATATTTAAAATACAAAATAGTAATTAAATATCTATAACCTAAAAAATACCAACACTTAATTAAAAAATTTTAAAACATTTATTTACTTATATTATGATAAAATTACATCATACTTCAATTTATAGTATTCTTAAATTTTATTGATAATTTCATGTGTTTGGTTACTATTCTATTTTTTGTTTTAATTTTAATAAGGGTCATATTACTATTCCAGAGTTCATGTTACCATTCCTTCAGTATATGTTTCTTAACTTCTATAAACACCTATTATTTAATTCTCTATTAATTTTTAAATTTATTATTATTTTTTAATTTGATTTATACTATATGACATAATTATAAGAATGGAATTTCCATTGATAATAATTTCAGGTCGTTATAATGTCATTGGTGAATGAGCTTAATCTAGATGCCATTGATTATTTTGATATGATCTATTTTTTTTCATATCCAACATATTTAATATAATATGGAGTGAGAGAAGGACTCCAAAATATCACACCCTTATTTTATCTTTAATTCAAAAACTATCTATAGTTGGGAGATCATTGATTCTTGGAAACATGATTCAATTCCTTTTAATTTTGTTTATTTAAGGTTATTACCCCTACTAGAATGAGGGGGGATGTGATGTAATAATATTATGTATATATTTGGGTTGTGTATACTAGAGTTTCAAAAATGTATCACAATATTCATTGAAAATTTTTATGGCCTTTCATGGAGGAGGAGAGTGTTGATTTTAATATATGATGTTTCACTTATTTATGGGTGAAAGTAGATCATCAGTGACCCATAAGTGAATTATATACACATACACTTATTATTTAGTAATTTTATACTATTTTTTTTAGAATATATGACATTTTTTTTAAAATTTATATGAGTTTATAATTGATTTTGGATCATTTTGGACCGATTGACCAAGATGACTCAAATTTGAATCATCATGTAATCTTATTCTATTAAGAGTTAAGAATCTTGTATGTCAGAGAAATAATGAATATTTAGAGAGTAATATCTAGTATCATCTATGATGAAGAAATTTGGTTCATGTATGAGTTTATGAAAGTGTTTATATGAAATTTAGGTCATTAATAAAACTAAGTATATCATAACACACTCAGACCGATGGCTGGACCATTAGAAAATATAACGAAATGTAACATGCCTATATTCATGAGTTTTAAGGAACATTGGAAGATAATCTCTGAATGGTATATTTCACCTAAAATAATTATGGTTAGTTTTCTATAAATACGGATCCTTTAGATCACTTTATGGAAGGCCTTATCATTTTTGGCCTACTTTCTAAAGGTAGGTAGTATCTGGAGTGTTTTTCTTATGACAATTCGAAATGTGAATTGGTTGATAAAGTGTGATGTTATGTTCCTCACACATTTTTAAAGGGATCCTTACTTATTAATAGACTTACTTTTAGATTTAAAATGATTCATGAATCCTTCCCATTCCCTAATACAGGATAGTTCACCCCTATTTTAGAAGTTATCTTCTTAAAATTCATTAATTTGAACCTCAGTTCATATCATATATATCATATAAATATAATAATTTTTAGATACAAGAGTTTCTCCATTGATATTATCATCTCAATATATCGAATTTTATCCATATATATTATGTTATTGCCTAATTATGTTAGTTTAAAGTCACATAGTTGGGAAAATTGCATAATATCACAATCTATGGAAGCCAGAAAAGTTTTTGGAATTGAGGTCAAGTATATGAAAATGGATTTTTATTTATTCTTGTGAATGGAATAATAAACCATGTAGTTCATTGTCACTAGTGGGACATGTTTATTCTTTTATGTTCATATGAAAAAGATTGACGCATATTGTTTAATGTCATGTGGTAATGATGAAAAGGTGATAGATTCCTAACAATGGGTGTTTTGGAACATACACATGAGCAAATCCTTTTGATTAACCTTGAAGAGAACATGGCGTAATGAGGAGATGTTATCTTTCAAAAGTGATATGGACCTATGATAAAAATATTTTCAAATTGGGAATATGAAATAGTTGATGATGATATGGTAGGAACAAAAATATAATATGGAAATATAGGTATGGGCATGATTTAATCTGGAATATGGAATAATGGGAAGCATTCTGAGGGAATGTGGTCATTGTTAAAGGAATTTACATGATCAGAGGACTGTAACCAAGTGAGGGAAGTTAAATATTTATATCATGATGAATATGTACCCCTGAAGATAGATTTTGAGGGTTAATGATGTTGTGTTTGACCCTTCAAGAGGCATATTACACATCCTACTTGACACTATAAAAATCCAATGTAGTTTTTGGTGTAGATTTCAAGGTTATGTTCTATAGGGAAACCATGTAGTTTATCATTGTACGATAAGTAAATATCCATGAGGTTTTACCTCATGTGACTAGGTAACTAGCCACCCAATTTAATGTTCTTCAATAAGGTAATTTGTTTCTTGAACAATATGAAATAAGATTATGAAATGAGAATTATGCATATAGGGGTTATCTGAAAAGATAGGTTAGGGATACACATAATAGGAGGACCAACTTTGGAGGTGGTTAATCTTTCTAATGGCATGATCAACACTGATATATAAGCCTATTCGAGTCATGATTAGAGATATAGATAAGAGAAAATAGGAGATCAATCACATTAAATGAGAGTGACCAATTAGATTTGAATGAAGTTTATACATCAAGGATTACCATTGTAAGTGTTCCTCGGTAGTCATTGACATCACTAATAGAAACCATATTGAGTATTATACCAGAAGTAAAATCCCATCCTTTGGTCTTCCAACCTGCTAATAGGTAGGGTGGGATATGGAAGAAAGGAGAGTATGGCCCGTTGTAAGAAAGTATAATGCTTACTCAAGGGTGGATTTCTTAGAATTTAGAATTGGTATTTACATCAAATAGAAGGACTACCCACACATATTCCTTCCTATTAATATGAAGAGGGATATCTAAGAGGCCAACTCCTAGTTATAGGATTATAATGGTAGATTCAGGGATTTCACCAGCTCTGGATTCATCCCTAAGTGAGTGAACTCAGGCATCCACCAAGTGACCAAGCTAGTAAAACTTGGTATGGGATTTTCTGGATTGGATTTCATAGCCTAAAGAAGGTCTCACTATTTCCATATTAAAAATATCCTCATTATAATTTGAATTCATGGTTTAGAATTCCAGGAGGTTCTTATATCCGAGGCATGATCAGTGGGAGACACCTTTTGTCTTGAGAATTCCTGATCAAAGGAGAGGAAACCTAATTTTCCTACCATGCTAATCATCATTTCTGATGTTTTTAGAGATTCCATGATAATTGTAGTAATAAATACTAGACTTAGGAAAATGGATAATCTATCATTGATGCATTTTTATAGATGGTAACTCGGAATGAAAGTAGAAGAGAGTGATCAGCCTAAGTATAAGTTTAGAAGGATGCTTTTCCCAAGTGGAACTATAGTGAGTAAAAGGGGTTCAAAATAGTTAGGGTGAGAAAAAGTATTTTCCAATGTGAGTGAAATATGAAGGGCTCTCCCAAGAGAGGATGAACACGAGGCTATCTCTAAGTGATTATCAGGAAAAGAGATTTCCATGTGGTACTAGGGTGAGATGATATTTCACATGTTGAAATCATGAAAATATTTGACTTAGTAATAGTGGATCTCTCTATATTCATTTGGATTAGTGTCATATAAGTGTATTTCTAGGTAATGTTATTTTTTGTGAGTACTGATCGTATAGAGAGGAAGTGGTTCCTCAAAAATGTTATTGGTGTTTCAAAGCATTGGGAAACCTAATAACCCAATATTTTGGTTAATTTTCCTTCTTTTTAATATTAAATAATCAACCTAAAAGGATTTGAATACTTGGTCATGAGACTAGGTGGATAATAGCTTCAGGATTTATCATCATATTAAATATAGTTAAAATAATGAGCATAATTTTCTCATTTATAGAAAAATTTGGATCCCTAGGAGAAATTATTTTTGTGTGAAAGTGGTTCATGTGTGCATGAATTGCACATAACACTTGGACAAGAAATTGGTGCACACATGGTTGAATTGGACAAACATGGTTAGTGAGGTTTAGGGTTCTTGTGTGAAATTATGGTTCTTGGGCCATCGGTTTGGGCTTGAAGTCCTTAAGGATTTCGAGCCACCCAGGCCTTCGGGTCAGTAGGGCTTTCAGGCCACCTTTAAGGCCTTGGGGCCACCTCAAGGCCTTCAAACCACATGCAGTTTCCCCAAACACACTACAAAAAAGGAGAAGCCTCGGAAGAGGATTCAGAGTAGGTGCACTCACCAGAGTAGAGCCAAATGGATTTTTCATAATGAGAGGGTATGAAAATTCCATCGGGACCAGCCTATGTTTGCACAGGAAGCATGGCCAGATGGCCATGCGAAGGTAGAGAGCTACTATCATTATGCAGATTCTAGGGAGGGGCAGTTCCTTGTAGATAGTCTGGTCAACTTCCCTATTACCTTATGGTCATGTCATCTCCCAAGCCTAAGGGCCATGTAATCTCTGAGCCTATGAGCCGTGTAAGGGTTTCCTTAATCCCTTGAAAGAGGGGTTATAAAAAATCAACAAAAATGAAGGACTTCAGGCTATTCGGGCATAATCCTGAAGTCAAAGTGACCCTGAAACTGATGTATCATTAAAGAGATTATAATTTTGTGTTAATGGTTGGGTTTTATTGTGTAATTTTTGTGTGAAAGTGTTGCACATAAGTGTCATGCACAATTTTCACACACATGTTTTTTTTGAATGTTTCACATGATATTATTGAATGTTAGTACACTATCCAGTTCCTCTAAATAGTTATCATTGGTCCCTCCTTCAATACCCATTATCGATGTGAGTTACAAGAAATTAAAATGTATTTTCCCTAGTGTTTGTGCTACCTTATGATACAGTCATGCCTATGGACTTATTCCTTCCTTTAGAGAATTGATTTATGTTTGTAGGTTAGAAGAATTTATTTTTTGATGATGTATGGTGAAATAAATGTTAAAAATACAACAGAAAATTCCTTGCATGAAATAATTGGGATGAAATAATTACAAGAAGTACTTGTGATAATGACTTTGGTGAAATAATTTGTGCTCAGTGAAATTTTTGTCCAAATACTCTTTACTTTTCTTACCTCTCGATAAAAGTAATTAATAGAATTATTTGTGAAATTATGATGAACTATCCTTTTTTGGATGACAATTTATTAGACTCTAATAACTATTTTAATTATGAGACTACCCCACATGAATATTCTTATGATTAGTGGACTAGACTATTTTTATGCGTGCGATGTTTTCATTATATGAATTCCAAGAATTTTTAGGTAACATCATCATGAGTGTACCATATCACAGATCCTTCCACATTATGGGAATGGTATGTTGATGATCTACTTATACCAAGACTATACACTTAAAAACCCTCATATGGTTTAATAAATACTCTAACATAACTAGATCCAACATTTCTTCCTAGGGTGCTTATGTTAACGAAGGAGGATCTATCCTAGTGTGTCTAATGCATCAAAAAAACCTCTATATATATTTTTTATATTTTTGAAACCAATAAACTATGTTTTCCATCTATTATAAACCACTTTCCAACATTTAAATCAAAATCCATGAATAAAGAAAGATATATTCATACATGGGGTGACATCATACTCAATTTGATGTGGGAATAATAGGTGCACAAGAAATGTTTCTATTTTAAGGCTGATCCCAATAAATTTTACATTTATGAAGTTTTTTAGATTTTCCATAAATATATATATTCAATAACTCTAATTTGGTTCTAGATCTAATTAGGTGATAAATCCAATAGGCCAACTCCTTTGATATAAAAATATAGAAGTGGGTATTAGTTTGTGGGATATTTTTAAAGTCTTGGGGAACCCATCGCTAGATCCATGTATAACGAATTCCAACCCAATGGAGAAATTGTAGAATATGGATTGGACACCTTTATTATCCCAATAACTATTGAGTAGGATTTGGGAAATTATGGGGGATGATCCCTATGCATGTGATTAAATCCATTTTTAATTGTGGATGTAGGATTCCTTAGTAACTCATGGGAAATGGTTGAGATGAACGTTACCCAAAGGATTCTATACAATTGGAAATTGGGGAATCCTTGGAAATTAATACATTGTACCACAATAATCTTGTTATGAGGAGTGAGGTTATAACGATAATCATAAAATCTTTACCTAAACCCATCTAATAATATTTTTGGCAATCTGGCTATAAAATTATATACTTTTAGTTGGTTCGTCCCATAGTGTTGTCATGCTAGGATCATTTATCATGCTCTCAAAGATATAATATGGGGATCTTGTGGGGTTCGTAATATAAGTACAAGAGAATTTCCACCATATCTTTAAGTATAAATATGTGGGAAATGCCACTTTTCATATTTCGGGGACATATTAGGTATTTTGGGGATTGATAGATGTAGTTTTAAATGCATATATACACCATAATTACGTCTATTTCCCTATATTTTGGTTTTTCCACTCCATTCGAGTTGTCTCTAGTATCCAAAAATTATCTAGGAAGTATAGATCAGCTGCAAATATTCATATTATTTCTTAAAAACTCAACTTATTTCCCTCTAGTTATCCTCATACTAGGATGATTTTTGATAATGTATAGAAAAATATAAAGCCCAATCCTACATGATTTATGCAAGAGTCTATTTTTTGGTGACATTATTGGATAAAGAGATCATATTTTTGACTTATATTCCATATATATTTGCATGATAGTTCTGGTGTATAAAATATAAAACTGATTCACATCTAGGGCATGTTTGGGTGGATAATCATCAAATGGTGTCCATACAACATTGGGTAATGACATACCATGAAACACCCTAATATAAAATAAAATCACCAACTTCGAGTTCATCTATCGGGTTGACATAGGGGCATACCCATTCAAGGATTTATTCATACCCATGGATAATGCTAGTAGATTGCATCCCTATGGTTTCAATTGTAGTGATCTGAAGTAGGTGATAACAAATAAAAGTTCACTTATATCATGAAAGTGATGATGTTATGGAATCATTTAAATGACCCTAACCATGAGCTGTAAGATGAATCAATGTAGAGGATCTGATGAGGCTGGAGTCTTGGATTAGGTTGTTTAGTCATCTCTATTAAGAAGCGATCCAAATACTTGCTAGTTAGAAACCAACCCCAGCTATATAGATCCAATACTGAGCTATCCAAACCCGAGTTGAGGGGAAGAGGCTTGGAAATCTACTTAAATTATAGGATCCTAGGTATTATTCAGGATTTAACAAGGAGTTCCCATCAACGTACCCCATGAGGCTACCCAATTTCGGTATAATGTACCTTCCAACCTTATGGATTTAATAGAGAATATATAGGTTAGTGTATTCATCCAAAAGAAAAATAAAATTTATTAGTATCCCCATATTTAAATTTTGAGACAAGACCTACCAAGGATCGAAAATTCATATGAGAGTTATAGATGATCATTTATTCTACTAGGACTGAGATCCCCTCCACAAGGAAATAGAGTGATATAACAGACCAGTGTAATGTTAAGGGAGTAATCCATTGATCCCTCAATAAATGGGTGGAATATAAAAATTTCAAGGATATAAATTTTTTAACTGAATAATAATAACAATTTTCCATAAAGTGAAACAATCATTAATAGGAATATTTAATTTTCATAGGGTGTAAATGGTCCTTCTACCAATGAATTATATAAGGGATACTACATTTGTAAACCTCATCTGGGTAGAGATAAAATATCCTTTGAAGATAGAGGAATTATCCCTAGTCTAGAAACTCATACAAGATGAAATGAAGGATGACCTTTCTACATTTCCATATAAAATATTGATGTTTTTGGAGGAACATGATAGCATCTTACCATCTTAAATAAAAGAATTATAGTGATTAAAGTTCTTGGGAAAACATATCTTTCATCTAAGCTAGTTTCCCAAGATATCCTTGTCTTATTTGGGATATAAATGTGTGAATTTGGATATTGAAAAAAGGGATTTATCATCTACAGAATATTAATATCTATCTTCCCATAAGGGATTTAGAACTAGTTAGGATAATACAAAAATTGGTAACTTAAGTGACTCTCATATCCTTATTTATGAGACTGTGTCCATGGAAGGAATCATAGTAGTAGTGATAATACCCCTTGGTCTTATCAATAAATTATAAATTGAAGATTTACATATAAAGTCCAAAAACAATTATGAAGTCATGTAATAACTACCACATTATATTCTTATATTAGGGTCCATTATTCTTATGGAGTCCCTATATAGATTGAAAAACATCCAGGCTACTATAGATTCCACAAACCCTTCAAAAATATTCAAATAATCCATACAGGAAATAGGACTACCTAAATCCACAGCAATAAAAGACACCAATACTTAAACCATCATTAAATGAACTATCCTAGAATTGGGTTTTCCTATAGGAGGTCACAACCCTCCTCCTTGTGGTTGTTCTGGTCCTAAGTTTCCTACCATTCATATAATATAAGTGGAAATCATAGAATTTGACCAAGGACCAATGGATGGTCAAGATATGATGGGGAATGATAAACTTTTATGAAGGATATGACTAGGATCATACCAATGGTTGAAGCTCCCATCATCACCAATGAGGAGGAAACTATTTTTGGAATTTTTCTATGGGATTTGCATCTAAGGTGGAACCAACCATAAATTCCATCACATCAATAGAGAGGTGTGATCATTCTTTTTTCATCCAAGATTACATGGTATTTTTTGAATAGATTTTAAGTTCAATTTCATTTATAGTTCTAATATCCCAAGTTAGTATATCATGGTAAAACATCCATCTTTCCATCCATCCAAGTTAAATTTTTCTTCCAAGAAAGAGGAAAACAAGGAATCCCTTGGATTAAGGAGGTCTATATTAGTTCAAACTAGGGGCATCACCTCTAATCAAGTTGATAGCTTCTAGTTTCTAAAAGTTAATAGAGATAAGACAAGTGTTTATGGAGATTTGGTCGGCTAATGAATCCATGTAATCTGAAACCTTATTCCCCTCGCACCATGTATGAGTCACTTGGATGTTGTGCTGAAGGAGAGATCAACATTTCCTAACAATCTAGGATATGTACCGAGGGATAAAGTCTTTAATAAGAAAGGAATCATGAAGGATCAAGGAGTTAGTCTCCACATGGGATATAGTCAGATTCTCCTAGAAATAGAGAGAGAGCCCAGTGAGCACAACTTTGGCCTCATCCAAGAGAGGAGTGCTATAACCATTTCATAAAGTAAAGTCCATCGCTACATTTTTTTGGAGCCTCTAACCACACCTCTCCCTTCATCACACCCATAGAGTAGGGACCATCTATGTTCAATTTGTCACCCGTGATAGGAGGATGCCGACCCACCCATTTACCCTGCAATATGACCTGGGGAGGCTATGCCAAAGATGAACTACCCTGTAAGAAACTAAAAGTAGGATCCACCTTTCACTCTTTAATAAGCACAAACATATTAGCTAGAAGAAATCGAGTATTCACACTAATGAACCTTTCCATGGGAGATGTGGCTTCAAACCTTGCCTAATTTCTAGATTTCCACAGGCACCAATACCCATCATTGAATAACGCAGATCAGGCCATCCAATCCTTATCTTCTCCCAACATGCCATGGAACCACCTCTCCCGGAATGGTAATTCATACTGCTCATTAGAGGAAAAAACCAAGATGCCTCCAAGAAAGGACTACACTGCATGAGCCCATTCACCTTTGAAGAAATTTTTTTCGGAGTTCTCCTCCTGCCTATTGCTACAACAATGACACCTAGAGGCCATGATAATACCTAGTTTAATGATGTTCTCATCTATAATAAGATCTCGGTTCCTGATATAAAAAATGAGGACATTTAACTTGAAAGGGATCTTGTGGCACCAGACATTTTCATTCCACTGGCCATGGCGGTTCTGTTAGAAGATCTGCCTATGAATATATCTTATGGAGAAAACACCAGCTGATGAAGGTGTAAATACACATCAGTATGGTTCCGAAATGAACTCTATCGACTCGAGTAGAGCCTACTGGTCCTCATCGAAAACAGCCTTGGTGAATCTTGGATGATGTCGTGCCTCCTTCAACATGATCAAAGGAGATATGAAACCTTGGAAGGTAAGGACAGAGCCATCCTAGTTCTTATTCAAGAAAAGAATTTCCCCAGATCCAACAATCCAACTTGAGATCTATTGAAGAATCTGGACCAGAGGATAGTGTTTCGACCAGATGGGAAAAGCATACCCACAACCATCCCTAAAGCTGCTTCAACCGATATGTGATATCGCCCGACCCTAGAGAGTACGCTCCTCAAGTATTTCCCATTCATGCTTGGCATGCATTCAATGGAGAGTTCTTTGAAGACTCCTAACACTAATCCCAACATCATGAATGGGTCTCTCTAGCCTTCCCTACGAGGACCAGTGCCTCTTACCTTCAGGTTTTTCATCCCAAACAATGCTACATATAACCTTGTCGATAGTTCTGATCAATCATTTTGGAAAATTAGTAGAGGCCAGATCATGAATGGGGATCACAGACAAAATGTTGTTCACCAAGGCTATAAGACCCCCAAATGAGAGAAAATGGTTTTTCTAGTTAAGGACACAACTCGTGACGCTACTGATATTGTGATCAAAATTTCACATGTGAAGCCTACATAAAGATATTGGTGTTCCCAGGTACTCTATCAGGAAGGATCCCCGTTGTATGTTCAGGTGGCTCTATAGAGAGGAGGCCCGCCTGGTAGATCTCTAGAGGGATTTGAAGATGATTCTCTTTGAGTTTCTGATGAAGTGTCTACTCCTGAAACAAAAATCTTACCAAAAATTCTAGAAAGTCCAAACAGAGCTCTTTGCACCATTAATGAAGATCATTGTGTCATCTGAAAACATCAAGTGGGAGATCAAAGAGATTTTTTTGCTTTATTCTGTAAGGGAGGATTCCTCCTTGACATATACCATGATTAATGAGTCGGATGAGAGTATCCTGGTCCAGGATGAATAATCTTGGAGAAAGAGGGTATCCCTACAGAAGGCCTCTAGTAGTCTTGATGAAAATGTGGGTCTTACCCATAAAAGAGACAGCCAGCCACGAAGAACTTATGCATTTGAAGATGATTTCCACTGCCCTGGATGAAAACCCCATCACTGAGAGGACTCTGTTCATAAAGATCCACTCAAGCCTATCGAACGATTTGTTCATATCAAATTTAATCACCATGTTCAATCCATGTGGCTTAAATTTTATGTCCCTTAATATATCCGAGGACAGAGCTATTGCACCCTGTCTAGACCGACCCTTCACAAATCCATGCTGCTCGAGAGAGATCCATCCAAGAAGATGCTTGGAAAACATCTGATTGATAACATATTCTAGAATATTGTAAGGGAAGATATAGAGGCTCACTGGTCGATAGTTGGTATGTAATGAGGGGTCCATAACCTTGGGTATAAGAATCATAGACATGGAACTCCCAACCCGAGGAAGGATCCCTCCATGGAAGAAATCCTGTACTGCTCCAATGATATCCTTCTTGACCACAACCCATGCCCCCCATAGAACGAACCAATAAAGCCATAAGGTCCAGGTGCACTATCTGGGTTCATTTTCTGCATGTCTATATATATTTCTTCCTCAATAGGGATCACCTACAGGACCACATTTTCTAGGCTAGTCACTGCGGAGGGGATCAACTCCCACAGTTCTGCATTGCCACTAGGATACCCACTAGCCATTATCGGGTTCGTGCCTATGAGGAGGTCCTGAATGAACGAGAGTGAAATACTCCAAAAAGTATCTCTATCATTCTCATTGGTTTTATCCTCAAGTAATAATTTGGGATTAATCCATCACTTCCTTTCCCGGATACAGGGATGAGAAAATATAATATTTTTGTCACCCTTGTTCATCCACCTTACCCTGGAATGATCCTAGGCCATCCGCTCCTACTGGAGGAGCTCCTCCACTCACTTCATCTTCTTGGCCTCTAAAGAATCGTATAATCAGTCACACCACTCCTTCTCCATGCTAAATTCCAACTATCTGACACACTATTTAAGGACCTCCAGATTCAGGTCAAAGGGAGGTAAGTTCCTGGCCCAGTCTGAGAGGCCCTTCTTCATCCATTGTAGTTTGTTGTGAAGTGCAACCCAAGTGTACCCAGGTGAAGGGGCATCCCACAATTCCATCATAATATGAAAATAGTCATGCATAAAGTACCACTATTTATAGAACCTGAATGCCTCCTGAGATTCCAATTTAGGGTACAAAGAAACCAGAATTGGAGAATGATCAGAGATACCATGGGCTAGATGTTTATCCTCGATGTTGGGGAATGAAATAAGAGAATTGTTATTATCCAGGAATTGGTCAAGTATACACCAGCTCCGCCTGCCTCCACCTAGGTTATTTCACCATGTAAACTGATCACCACATTATTCCATGCCAAATAAACCCTTACCCTCCATGAAAATATCAAAGTCTAAGCTTGCCTGCCATGGGAGAGCTCCTCTCCCCCTTTTCTATTACAGATCAAGGATTATGTTGAACACCCCCACAACTACCCATGAGAGGTCCTCCAGATCAAAACATCCAAGACCCTGCCACAACCGAGTTCTATCCTATGCGATACAACTGCCAAACAAAAAGGATGAAAATAAGAACTCCTCTCCCATAGTGACTTTCGTGGTGATGTATTGGTCACCCGACTTGATCAAGTCCAAGGAAACATCCTTTTTCTAAAACTGCCTGATATGACTGCTAGTCAGGTCTGCATGAATGGAGTCATGCATATGAATGTGACGACAGAAGGTGTTGATCTTGTTCAGATTTTGTTTGTGCTCCAGTACTGCAACAATGCTATATTTGTTTATCTTGGCTTCCAAAAAAATGTGATCTTAATTCACCCAGGCACCCAGGCCTTGGGTATTCTAGATTAACATACATAGGATTAAACTAAGGTAACCGAACATTGGCCCCATGATCATTCGCCATCATTATTATAAAGGAGAAGCCTTTACTGAGAAGTCACTTTTTTGGCATGAGTGCACACCTTTGGGCTAGAAGTAGAGGGATCAGAAGCCTTGGGAGACTTGTGAAGAGGATTCCCTACCGAATTACCTTTTGACACCCTATGAGGGGATTGGAAGTAAGGTTTCCTCTACTCTAGAACCTTGGCCACATTACACATTGAACTGTCTTCCTTGGCCTTGCTAGAGTTAACCTTCACTTCAACCTCACTAAGATAAGGAGACCAGAGCATGATCCCTAATACCACCATCTCTATTGGTACAACCATTCAATCTTCATTCAGGGGAGGCGGTAACACCTGAGTGACTGAGGGAGGGAGTAGTTGGGACAAAATCTAGTCCCATAACCACTCAGTTGTGAGCCTATGAGAAGGAATAGGTATCCCAGCCTTGAGACCACCCACCAGAGCTGGGATCCCAGGAAAGGACATCAATTCCCTACAGAAGGTGTGACTCCAACTGAGGGAAAAGGGAGTATAAGATCATCATCTAAAGCTGGTGATGGGAACTGATAAACCTTATACAATGAACCATCCCCTTGGAAAGCACTAGGAGCCATAAGTCTTGGCTGGAGAGGGGGAGGGACACAACGAGGCATATCCCTGTAAGCCTTATGCGGACCACTTTTATTGAGAGATTGACACAAGACCCTTGAATATCCCTGGATACAACAAGAGGTAAAAAATTCAGGGAGCCTGAGGGAAAACAGAGATTGTTCCCAAGTAACCACATTTGAAACCTTTAAGATTATCTTCTCGGGTAACAGCTGCGATAAATCTAGCTCGACACATAGCCTAGCAACCAGGATATCATTGAAGGAGAGGGTGTGGTCGACCATGCATAAGAAACCTCCATGGGAGTCTACCATTACCCTAATAAAAGATTAACTTTGGAAAGGTAGGGGAAGGCCAGAGAGACCAATCCATACTGTCACATGAGGACTCTCCTTCCCCTTATGATCCTGAATCGCCCAAGGATCTAAGATAAAATGCTAACACTCAAAGGATCTCAGAGCTTTTCACCACATGAAGATGAAGTTATCCTCAGACTCTAATGTTATTAATATTTTTAAATCTTTTTACATACTCCCTTTACTGATTTTATATGAAATGTGCATAATTTTTGTGAAATATTAATGTTTAAATATTAAATATAATTTTTGAGCACTATTTGGATTTATCCAGATTCAAGTCTGTTTAATGTTTTAACAATAACTATCACCCTACTTATCCAAATTGCATGATTCCTGTTTTCTAGGGCTCCCAATGCCAATTCCAACATTTAATTAGAAGTATTATTTGGAAAATTAGTCCATTTAGTGGGTCATATGGACCCCACAAGAAGGTCCAAGGAAACTGTGATGAAACTGGACCATATATAATGGTCGAATTACTGGGCTCAATCCAGAAGTCCAAATACCTTAATTCTCCTCCCATATTCGTAGGACAGTCACATGAGTCCATGATAAAAATTTCAGAACCAAATCAGAAAAAAATGGGACCAACTGATGCATTGAAGTCCAGACCACCATTCTGGACGGGAATTAAAAATAGTACACTAATATTGAACTTTCTCCTAATTTAGACATCCATTCGAGCTGAAATTTTGCATTGTGAAAGTAGAGATTTGCCCGGCCACCTTTGTTGAAGAAATGATTTTTATTTGAGGGAATCTTCCTTTTCAAAAACCGATTCCCATTATGGACTTCGAAAAAGTATGTATTGAAATGGACAGATCAGAATTATTTACTAAAACTGCCATAACATTAGCTCAATAAGTCCAATGGCCGCCAAATCTTCACAGTAGACAGAATACCTCTTTATATACAACTTTGAAAAAGGATATTTCTCAAGATTCAGCTTTTTGGAAGTACATATCGGCGATCCAAGTGGAGGGGTATTTCTGGAATGTAAACAGTCCACCACCTTGGGGTATAAATACATCCCCTCCTCTCCTTTCTAAAGGGTTGGCATTTCATCACTTAAGGAGGATGTTTGGAATTACTAGAGCCCTTCCAAGGGCCTGGGAGGATATTCTTTGATCTTGTTTCAACAAGAGAGACCTCTCCTCTTCTCTTTGTTTCCTTTTACTTTTGTGTTCTTTTTGTTGTAATTTTGTATGTTCTTTCTTTTGTAATTCCTTTTTAATGCAAGTTTCTTCTTGAATATATCTTATTCTCATCCAACTTCTATAGTATAATATTAATAGCCTTAAAATAGTTTGAATAAATTTAAATTATAGTCCCTTCGTTTTCTTCCTCATTCAATCGAAATTCCATTTTTGATTCTCAAAATCTTTCGTGTGTGTGTTCGGCACACTACTCTTTTCTTGTCCCTTTCTCGTCACCATAAACATTAAACCCAGACTATAAAAAATCCTAATGGCTAAGTAAATCTCTCATTGGGGTGGGTTTTAATTTAGGTATGTTAAGCGATTGAGAGCTTTCGCTCGATGAGTATTCGTTGAATTAACCTTGTGTATGTTAGACTTAATATGTTATGGATTAATGACTTGTTTTATTTAACGTGTGGTTTCCATGGATTATTGGAACCATAAATACACTACCATAAACAAGATATGATCAAGATTAGAACCCTAAGTTATGTTAAGGATTGTATTAAAACCTTAACACTTGGGAATTAAAATCAACGTCAACTTGTGACATGAGTGTTAATTTAAATGCAATATAAAGAAAAGCTCAAGGACATCACAAGCTCGACTAACCTAATGATAAACTCACCCCAATCATTATCATTTTGTTAAATCGAACATCATCCATTAGTCATTTAAATTAAGCTCTGCAATCAAAACCCCCCCAATCAGAATACAATCAACTAAAACAAACAACTATTTCAAAGTATCATCGCCGAGGATTCGACCCGAGTGCTGCTATACACATTAGCAGAGCACCTGAACATTGACCGGTTGATAGGTGAAAATCGGCCGTGCATTTCAAATGGCCCCATATCTGGGGATGGTGCTTTAAGTAGTCATTAGTTTTTGGTTATTATAAAAAAACCAAAAAAACAAAATTTCAAAAAAAAGTGAAAAAAAAATCACAAAGAAAAACCCGGCTTCCTCATAAAAATCCTAAACTGAAAAAAATACAAAGAAAAACCCATCTTCTTACTTCTTCCAAAATCTCTCTGAATTCCCCATAGCCTTCCAAACAATCCCTCAGATTTGTTTGACCCTGAAATTGAGCGAACACTTCACCAACATAGGAGGAACATAAGAGATAATCAACTCATTCAAGAACCGGTCCTCATCCAACCAGTTGAATTTGAAATGGCCAATCATAGGGAACAAACCCTTAAAGAACTCGCTGCCCCTAATATGAATTAACAACCTCTTGGTATTCAATATCCAAACATAGAGGCTGACTTTGAACTCAAATCGAGTTTGATTTATCTTCTTCCTCATTTCCATGGGCTAGCCGGTGAGGTTCCACATGTCCACCTTAAAGAGTTCCAAGTAGTGTGCTCTACCATGAATCCTAAAGGGGTTTCTGAGGAAAAAATCAAACTCCGAGAATTCCCTTTCTCCCTAGATGACTCTACCAAGTCATGGATCTACTACCTCCCTCCTGGTTCCATAACTATATGGAATGACATGAAGCGTCTCTTTCTTGAAAAATTATTTCCTGCTTCTCGTACCACTTCCATCTGAAAGAAAATAAGTGGTATCCGTTAGTTCCGAAGTGAATCACTCCATGAGTACATGGAGAGGTTCAAAAAGCTTGTTGCAACCTGCCCACATCACCAAATTCCTGACCAACTCTTGATCCAATACTTCTATGAGGGGTTATTGGCTATGGAGCGAACCCTCATTGATGCCGCAAGTGGAAGTGCTCTTGTTGACAAAACTCCAGCAGCTGCAAGAGATCTCATAAGTAACATGGCCGAAAACACACAAAAATTCCATAATCGAGCACATGCTCAAGTCAGACAAGCCCAAGATAATCAAAAAATTGAGCCAAAAAAGATTACCGAATGGATGAGTGAACTTACAGGTCTTGTGCGACAACTAGCTGTGGCCATCAAATCCCCAACCTCGTCTTCTCCGCAATCAATGTTTCCTTGACCTGTCAAAAACTGTGGAATCAGAAACTCTCCATCTCATCCAACTGACACATGTCCACAAATTCAAGAGGATCAATCTGATTCATCTGGACCAATAGAGCTCAATGAAGCATATGCTCAGCGGAACACCAACTCTCAAATATCCGGTCAGTTTGTTAGAAACTTCAACCAACCTCACTCCGAGCCCTTCTCTTCTTCCTATAACCAAGGTCTTAGGTATGGTAATCCCATATCTCACCCCCCTCAATTCCCTCCTCAAAACCCAAACCAATTACAATGTGGTCAAGGTGGTGGTAACTTCCATCAACCTTATCCTTTTGTACCTCAACCTCAAAGGAACAATCATCCTCCTGGATTCCATTATCCTAGTGAGCCTTCCCAATTCCAAAACCAATACAATTGATTTCCCAAGAACATAAATAAAAGAAATACCAATCCGGGACAAGCCTCTTCTTCCAAGAAACCATGGGAAAGTGCAGTGGAAGATCTTGCCTCCTTCACCTGTTCTAGCCTTAAAAACATTGAAACTCAAATAGGTCAACTTGCATCCCACCTGATCTAGCAACAACAATCAAATTCTTCCCAACTCCCAACTCAAACATTACCCAACCCCAAGGGTAATGTAAGTGCAATTGAACTTAGATCGGGAAAGCACATTGCTATGCCTCAAGATAAGTCCTCTAGCCCTCCTTTGAATGTTGAAATAGAAGATGAAAAGAAAAAGAAACTTGAAAAGGAACATGAAACCATTCCCTCACCTACTTCAATTCCACTTAGGAACCTGATACCTTTTCCTCAAGCCGTTTCTAAACCAAGGATGTCTTTTGCACCTGATCCTGAAATGCTCGACATGTTTAAACATGTGGAAGTCAACATTCCCCTCCTAGATGCCATAAAACAAATTCCTAAGTATGCCAAGTTTCTCAAGGAGTTGTGTACCCACAAGAGGCAACTTAGGACCTTCGAAAATGTTTCCACCCAGCAGTCTATTCCTATAAAGTGAAAAGATCCGGGGACCTTTATGGTTCCATGCCAAATTGGAAGTTCCAACTTTGATGATGCACTCATAGACCTAGGAGCCTCAATTAATGTCATGCCCAAATCCATATTCTCCAACCTTGGTCTAGGTCCCTTACATCCATTAGGTGTTGTCATTCAGTTAGCCAATCGAAGCACAGCTAGTCCTGAGGGAATAATTGAGGATGTCCTTGTTCGAGTCAATGATCTTATCTTCCCTTCTGATTTCTATGTCCTTGACATGGAAGGTGAGAAAAATTCATCTCGATCTCCCCTAATTTTTGGAAGACCATTCCTCATGACTGTGAGAACCAAGATTGATGTCCATTTAGGCATCTTAGCCATGGAATTTGGCGACAAAATGGTCAGGTTCAATATTTTTAAATCCATGCGATACCCATTAGAGAATCAATCTGTATTCTCTATCCATGTTTCTGAGACTCCCTCTGAGAGTGTGTTGAATCCTAATCCATCATGTTCTTCCTGTTCTACTAATATAGGAGTTTGTGAATATTTCATCCTCATTAACCAAGTGATTAATGGTGAAATTGATGTTGACATTACAAATGCAAACTCCATTGATCTAAAGGATCTTGAAAACTCTTTGGAATCTCATCTCACATCTGACCTCCAATGCTCCAACAAGGATGGTAATGAGGAAAATGAACTAGAATTGTTATTTTTTGATTTAGATCATATTATCCATCATTAATCCTTTCCTATACATGATTCTGAAAATTCTGTTATATGTGAAGTGAACCTTGAACCAATGTGTTTATATTGTCCTGATGGTAGTGATGTTTGTGACATTTGTTCCCTAATTAATAAAGTGATCATTGGTGAGGTTGAAATTGACAATTCTTTGGAAAAAAATATTGAAATAAAGGATATTTAAAATTTTATTCAGTTATATGACTCCACTGATCCTCATTACTCTACATCGGTAAGTGATGAAATAAATGAGTCAAAAACAATTGGGATCTCATACTCTGCTTTTTTGTTATCTGATCCTTACATAAATGAACCATCAGAATTGAGCCATCTTCCTAAATTTCCAAGAATAGAAAACCATCACTTTAAGGATAAAATCATTCCTCAGGTTGAAGAACAAAGTGAGGATAGAAATATTCTCTTTCCAACCCCATTGAATTTCAAGAACACCAACAAGGATGGGAAGAAATTATCCAATGAATCATCAGGCCTTCCAATGAAAAAGTTTTTTTGGATGCACACTGGAGTTGAGAAAATACGATGGCCACCATCAGAATATGGGTAGTCCACTATAATTGTCTAGATGTAGAAAAATAAATGCAGCGCTTCTTAGGAGGCAACCCATGTTTTCTTTTACTTTTGTGAAATTTCAATTTCTTTTTAGTTTTTCATTATATGAATAATGATTTTTCTTTTTCAGGTAACATCCCACAATCTTGGATCAACATCAACTTCCACCGGATCCCCAACTTCTCTAGCTGACCTACCACTCGATGGAGAAGGTGACCCACCAAATCTAAACCAGGGGGCACCTCTTTACCTTTAACTCTCTCTCTATCTCTTCCTCTCTCTAACTCTTTCTTCTTCTTCCCCTCTCTTTCATTTTTTACCACTTTATTCATCAAACCGTTTATTTCTCTCTTTCTTGTGTGGGTGGGTATTTTATAAAAACATTAAAAACTAAAAAAAACCAAAAAAACACAATCAATTAAAAAATTACAAAAAAAAGAGTCATGTTTACTCACCATCGAGTTTTAAAATTTTTCCAACCATTTTGGGGAGTTAACAGACATGTTTTCATCTCAATTTTTTTTTTATTTTCATCATGAATTTGGATAAAGAATTTTGTGTCAAAATTAACAAATTTTGAATGCTCATTTTTTGATTTAGAAAATTCTTTTCCCAAACTGTGAGGAACAACATTTTCTTTCATGTCAAGGCCACCTATGGCCATCTTTTCAAAATGTGTGTTTTCATCCCCATTTGTGAGTCTTGTGTTTTTGGACCTTCGACCTAAATTTCCTGCCTTAATGTGCATTAATATGATAGAGGCATTTTCTGAACCACATGAGAATCACAATAGCTAAATAGCCTCTCATTACCCTTAAATTAATCCTACTTTTGAAAGCCCCTTCAAGCCTATGAAAAACTTTCATTTGATATCCAAATTACAAGACCAATACCTTATCCCATCTAATATGAACATGAATTTTCATTTCATAAGTTTTTGAAATTTAATTGTGGGGGGGGGGGGAATGGATTTCATTTTTGGGTATCATTTCCTTAATTTCCGGTGTGTTATCATATGCTTGAGGGCAAGCATAAATTTTAGTGTGGGGGGGAGGTTGTCATTCATTGGGATTTGGGAATGTATTTTACAAATGATATTGAAAAGTGTTAAAAAAACAAAAAAAAATCATAAAAAAAAATCAAAAAAAAAATCAAAAACAAAAAACAAATAAAAAAAATGAAAAAATGGGTTGTGTCTTGGGTAGGTCAAAAATCACTCTTACTAAACCTTTGATCTTGTTATAAATATTACAATTAGTGTCGTGAGGAGATCAAACATGTGTTGGGATATGAGTGTGACATCTGTTTCAAGGTCAACTTTCGAAAAAACAAAAAAAAGGAAAAGAAAAAAAGAACACTTGCATTATATTGTTATTGGGAGAAGTTTTTTGTTTTTTAAATATTACATCTTCTCATTACCTTCATATTTTATTCATCTGTTGTGTCTTTCTTCACACAATCATTCCCTTGTAAATATGTGTTTTCATTTCCTTCCATGTTTCATTTCAAAAAAATGTGCATTACTTTTTCAATGTGGGTATTTTAACCCTCTTCTTCTCTCTCTTGGACATTATATTCCTACCGTCCCATAGCCACAGAAAAACCCCATTAAAAAGACCTCTTAATTCTTGTTCACTTTCGATAGGGATTGTAAGCTGAGATCTCTTTTGAAACTCTAATATTTTCACTTTTGGTTGGTGAAAGAGTGAACCTCCACAAATAAATTTTATCATCTTGAGAGGTGTGAGTTTTGAGTATCCACATTTTCAATTTCTAAATTTGAGCATGGAAAAATGAATTAGTTTTGGAATATTTTTTCTGTAACAACTTGTGCTGGATTTCAAAATGGATGAGTGAAATAGTCTAAACCTCCCCTGATTGGAGAAAACAAAATTTTAATATTTGTTGGTGAGTGAAAATGATTTTTTCACGTTTTTCTATTTGTTGCACATGAGGACATGCACAAAACTAATTTTGGGGGAGTTGATGTTATTAATATTTTCATATCTTTTTACATACTACCTTTACTGTTTTTATATGAAATGTGCATAATTATTGTGAAATATTAATGTTTAAATATTAAATATAATTTTTGAGCACTATTTGGATTTATCGAGATTCGAGTCCGTTTAATGTTTTAACAATAAAAATCACCCTACTTATCCAAATTGCATGATTTTTGTTTTTTAGGGTTCCCAATTCCAATTCCAACATTTCATTAGAAGTCTCATTTGGAAAATTCGTCCATTTAGAGGGTCATATGGACCCCACAAGAAGTCCTAAGGAAACTGTGAAGAAACTGGACCATATATGAAGGCTGAATTACTGGGCTCAATCCAGAAGTCCAAATACCTTAATTCTCCTCCCATTTTCGGAGGATATTTAAAAGAATCCATGATAAAAATATCCGAACCCAATCACAAATACAAGGGACCCAACTGATGCATTGAAGTCCAGCCCACCATTCTGGCCGGGAATTAAAAATAGCACACTAATATTGTAATTTCTCCTGATGTAGACATCCATTCGAGTTGAACTTTTCCAGTGTGAAAGATGCGATTCTTTCGGCCAACGTTGTTGAAGAAATGATTTTTATTTGAGGGCATATTCCTATTAAAAAACTGATTCACATTATAGACTTCGAAAAAGTATGTATTGAAATGGAAAGATCAGAATTATTTTCTAAAACCGCCATAACATTAGCTCAATAAGTAAAATGGCCGCCAAATGCTCACAGTAGACAGAATACCTCTTTATCTACAACTTTGAAGAAGGATATTTCTCAATATTCAGCTATCTGGATGTACATATCGGCGAGCCAAGTAGAGGGGTATTTTTGGAATGTAAACAGTCCACCACATTGGGCTGTAAATACATCCCCTCCTCTCCTTTCAAAAGGGTTGGAATTTCATCACTTAAGGAGGAGGTTTGGAATTACTAGAGCCTTTCCAAGGGCCTGGGAGGATATGATTTGATCTTGTTTCAACAAGAGATACCTCTCCTCCTCTCTTTGTTTCCTTTTACTTTTGTGTTCTTCTTTGTTGTAATTTTGTATGTTCCTTCTTTTGTAATTCCTTTTTGATGAAAGTTTCTTCTTGAATATATCTTATTCTCATCCACCTTCTATAGTATAATATTAATATCCTTAAAATAGTTTTAATCAATTTAAATTATGGTCTCTTCTTTTTCTTCCTCATTCAATCGAAATTCCATTTTTGATTCTCAAAATCTTTCGTGTGTGTGTTCGGTACACTACTCTTTTCTTGTCCCTTTCTTTTTCTAATCTTTTTAAATCGTCACCATAAACATTAAACCCAGATTATAAACAATACTAATGGCTGAGTAAATCTCTCATTGGGGTGTGTTTTAATTTAGGTATGTTAAGAGATTGAGAGCTTTCGCTCGATGAGTATTCGTTTAATTAACATTGTGTATGTTAGACTTAGCATGTCATGGATTAATGACTTGTTTATTTAACGTATGGTTTCCCTGGATTATTGGAACCATAAATACACTACCATAAACAAGATATAATCAAGATTAGATCCCTAATTTAGGTTACGTCTTGGATTAAATCCTTAACACTTGGGAATTCAAATCAACGTCAACTTGTGACATGGGTGTCAATTTAAATACAATATAAAGCAAAGCTCAAGGAAATCACAAGCTCGACTAACCTAATGATAAACTCACCCCAATCATTATAATTTTGTTAAATCAAACATCATCCATTAGTCATTTCAATTAAGATCTGCAATCAAAACCCCCCCCAATCTGAATACAATCAACTAAAAACAAACGACTATTTCAAAGTATCATCGCCGAGGATTCGACCCGAGTGCTGCTATACACATTAGCAGAGAACCGGAACATCGACCGATCGATAGGTGACAATCGGCTGTGCATTTCAGACTCCAACACAATATAGAAGGAATTGTGATGAAGCACTGATATCCGAGCCTAACCTGACATTCCCCAATAATCCACAAAGCACTTGAAGACCTGTACAGACAGATTCTCTGCCCAAAAAACGGGCCACAAGGGTCCACTGCAGATGAACGACCACCTCTGCAAAAGCCTCCGGGGAAACCTATAGAAAAAAATGGTACCTAACTTAGATAAAACAAGAGAAACATGCCGTACACCGAGAATCAAAACTTATGTGATCTGCGAGATGACCCGCACATGGAATCACAGAAAGAATGCATAGGCTGGCTGGGCCAAGGAAGGGATTCGAGAGACCCTAGAGGCCAATCAGACATGATGGACACATGAACACCATGATCGAATGTCGCCAGATACAGAATCACCATGTTTGAGATAACATCCATAGGATAAACCGTTAGAAACTTTTGAAAACCAACTAGCGCATGTGGCACATTCTTGTGGAGCCAAAAGTTAGCCATTCGATAATTCTAAATTTCCATCACTCATATCTCAGTAGTTAAATCATATTGGGGATGGATCTATAAAATCATCGTTAGACTTGGAATGAATTATCACTGAGTTTTATCTATAAAACCTTTACCCCATTAATTTAATCCATGAAAATGTCTTGTATTCTATTAATTATGCTGAATAAGATAGATCACCACTGATCATATAATATCTTACCTATCAACATGAACGAGTGATCATTTAAGTGTTTATTTATGAGACTCCCATTTCCAATTTTAGTAGTTAGTTGTAGTGATTGCACTTTTAATTATTCTAACTGAGAATGTTGGGATTTTTTTATTGATATATGCTTGAAAATTTAAAGATGATCTTATAGGAGTGAGACCAAGAAGTGGGGGACCATTCATCACATCTGTAAGTGGAATCAAATGCTTGTTCAACTAAAATTTGAGTTGGGATTCTTTAATGAAAATATCACTATACAAGGTATCCATGGATCTAGAATTATAGCATATTGAAAGTGAATCCTACATAAGTTCCATTAAGAAAGATTGAGATTTCACCAGGTGAGAGTTGGTGGAACATCATAAAATTATATAGCAATACTATGTTTAGGTAAGAAAGGTGGTACTGAGGAGGGAATTATTTACCCAACTAAAGATATTGAAACTAAAAGGCTAACAAAACATCAAAAAAACATTGAAAAATACCAATAATCTATTAGAAAACATCAGGCTTCTATAGCTGGTATTTTTTGATGTATTGTTTTTATGAAGATAGGATCCAAAATGAGGATGGTCCTTTCATTTTTTTATCAATGAATGAGTGTTAATTTTGTTCTCAAATACATATTCTTCCTCTTTGGATTAATTATAATAATAATTGGTTAAATATTCAAAGGAAACATCCTGATAAAATAAGTCTATTTGAACATTGAATTAAGGATGGGTTAATTCAGTTGTGATTCCAAAACACTTTAGTCAGAGTGGTATCCTCTTCGGAATGGCTCATGTGTGGGAATAAACATAGATTCCATCAACATAACACCATATTTGGTCCATTATGATGAATTCTATATTCCCAAAAATGGATCATAGAAGTTTATATACATAAATACCATCTATATAAAAACTATATTTGGTCTACTCAGATAAAAGGTTTCCTCATAGGAATGGATTACATATGATTAAAAGGATAGATATCATCAATGTAATAATAAATTTATTATATTTGAAAGAATAAAATCCTATTGGGAATGGTTCATGGATGAGTATATGACTAGATAAACTCAATACAACACTATAGTTATTCTAGTAGGATGAATTAATATTTTTGCATCATGGATCAAGGATAGATATAGGCATTGATACCATCACTATCACACTATAGTTTGTCAATTCAGATGAATTATTCTCTACTGGGGGTTGTCCATAGATATGTATAGGTATAAATACCAAAACTATAACAATATATTTGGTCTATTTGGGTATGGTGTGAGATGAATCAATGTGACGAGTATCACAAGGGTGGGGGGGGGGGGGGTTCAATGAGGATTCTAATCTTTAAAAGAGTTCAAGTGACCTAAAATTATGTCACTTAAAATTTCATGTGAATCCTCAAGGTTAATATTCCATGGATAATGTATTGGATTAATTGTCTATGTTTTTTCTGGTATAAGTTACCTATTGATGAAAACATAACTTTTTATTGGAACATATACTGTAAATTATAAGATTTGAGTATTCAATTTTATTACCTTATATTTTTTACAACTCATATGTCTAGAGATTAATAGGCCAGAGAATGATTTTTTCTTAATTTTACCTCTTATGGGTTTAGAAACAAATAAGATTTGAGCCTTTTCAATTTCATAATTCAAATTTTACCTAGATAATTCTTGGGGTGTATATGGAGAGTATATGATTGAATTTTCAATGGTTTCCGTTTATAGGGGTTTAGCCTAATGTGTTATGTGTATCTTTCTTTTGGATGTTTTAGGTCCTGGAAGTTGGTCTAATGTAACTGATGTTTAAGGCTAGACATCCTAGACCTAACGTTGAGGCAACCCTCATAAAAAGAATGTAATGTAAAACAAATGATAATTAAGGACAATTTACATCATATATTTGGATAGGTGCACATTATTGAAGGTCTTAATATGTGGAAAAAAGTTATTGGTGTTTTAGGTTGAACAAATTTTACCAAAGATCCATGAAAATATATCTAGTAAGGCATTGTAAAACCTGACTGGAATAGGGGGCCCATAATGAATATATAAAATACTAGAAAAGGGGGTATACAATACATAGTCATGAAACTCACACTCTTGTGTCATTTAGTTTTGGTTCATATGATCAGGACCATTAAAAGATTCAAGGGAGACTTGATGAATCTATACTCTGGATGTGGGAACTACTAACAAGTGTGTAACACCATGGTCATAAGAACCAAATTAATATTTGGATTAAGATATTTTTAAATCATAATCTAAGGATTTTAAATACAGAGTGATTTGATGGGAATCCTATGTCATGGATGACTGTGAACCATATTCTAAATGGGGGTTCCATTGAAATGGTTTTAAGGGATACATATATCAAATGACCTTCCCTTAGGACATAGATACATCTGGTTGAAAGGACATATTAGGGGAACATATGAAAATCATTTTTTGGGGTGTGAATGCATACTCAAGAAGAGGTATCCTATATTATCGAATATGCTAGTAACCAAGATAGCCAAGAATATTTAAAAGGATTCAAAAAATTATGTAATTAAGTAGGATTTTGGAAGATATGAATATTAATGAAGGTTTATCACACCCTAAAGGTTACACCACCATGTATGGAACACACGATCTGGGTGAAGAGATATGATATGTCACAACTCAAACAATTTTCCCCAAACAACGAGTCCAGTGAACATGGATTAGATTTTTTGGGGGCCATATAATATTTCCATTAACTTTATTCCCTTTATATTTTCACTTTAATATTTTTCTAATCCTTGAATGTGTGATTAGTAAGAAAGGGTATGAATTTTTCTCAGTATTACAATTATGAGTTTTTACCCTATATTTTCACTTATTATTTAAGGTACTACATTTTAGAATAAGGAGGGATATAGTTTATGGTTTTAAAACATTGACCAAAAAGGGTGCTACAATTTTATGGTCATAGATCACAAACCATTGGTATTTCAGGGGGGTTCATGAGGTAAGAAGGATGGTACAAACTTGACGTGAGTAAATGTTAAAGGGTCTTAGTTGCACATAATATCCTGTAGAATAGGTAACACATAGTTTATGGTTTTGAATCTTGAAAAAAGATATCAAGACAGTACATCTAGTGGCAAGGTAAAAGTTGGTTCAATGTAAAGGTAGGGCCTAATGACACTATATAACGTCTCAAATAGTTTCACAAAAATAATTTACATGATGTGTGGAACTAGAGGAGGATAAAATTAAAAACCCAAATGTGTCTCAAAGAATAAGAATGTCTCAATACCTTTAGATTTTTGAGTGGTGATGTTGTAATGAATAACATTGAATTCATGGATTTTGAGTTATAATATGAAATAGGTATACAAGGGATGAATGTGAACCACAATTTGATTATGGGTTTTTTTGTGATGAAGTATGTGTATACTAAGATTAGAGGATCTTATCCTTAATACATATATGACTTCAATTTATAATCAATATTAGGGTTTCATATATAAAGGCATATGTGGGCATGGATAAATAGTGAATCAGAATTTTACTTTGGATTCAAATACATTCTTTAACAATAGCCATGAAATATTTTTTGAAATCCATCACACTATAGGAGTAAAGTATTATTTATGAAAAAGGATATTCAGAAATTTTGATGGGGGGATTTTAATTTTTTTTCTTTCCATGTCTACGTTTCTTTCCTTCAAAGGAGTAGAGATGAAGGACAAATCCTGAATATGTATCAAATATATAATTCATACATCCATAAATATCCATGCATAGCTAGCATAAATACATATGTAGTTGTTATATTATAGGGGAATCATCAAGAATGAAGAAATAATGTTGGGAAAAGATAATTATATCATGATTCCCGTTTTGATATTGACCTTTCATCGAGTACCCCTATATGGATCTAGCCCTCAAATAGAAAAACAAGACATATAATCAGACCTCCTTAACAAAAGGAGGTACCATATGTAATGAATTTTAATATTATGTAATAATAAATTAGGTTTCATTTTATTCAAAGTAATTCAACAATGACCTTTATATATGGTAATTTCATAGATCTAGTTCATATAAAAATGATATGGATCCCTCCCAGCTGTAATTTCATCTATGGGAAACAATACCTGAATATAGGGTTAAAAAAACATGGAAAAAGTAAGTTTTTTTTTTGGAATTTTCAGATTGGAATATAAAAGAATATCCAAGCCTAATTACATATCATACTATAATTAGAATCAATCCATATGTAGTTATAATATAGGGTTCCACTATATATATATAGAACTATTGAATTGTGGAGATTTATTTTTTTATCATGGATTTATTGATGAAGAACCACATGATAAATATTCCTACATGGATCTAGATCATACATTTTAAAGGGAAAATTTTTTATTCAATAACGGGTCTATTCTAATTAATCTAATCATCACTATGTATCCCAAAGTAATATCAATCAAGCAACATGTAGTTAACATAAATATATTACTTGCACAGATTGATATAATATGTAAGGAAACGGGCATATTCAATCATATTTTATGTGGGTTATGATTTCAGGGTCATCCAGTATAGCCAAAACTATTGAATCACCCCCAGAAATGGGGAGATAATCCCAATGATGATTGATTTATTACATAGTGGGTGGGGAATTATTTTTAATTTAAGGATGGGTTAAGATAAATGATCTAGGTGTTACTATATATTCTGAATCAATAAGAATAAAAATGAATGTTATTTGTGGGAATAAATTGCTTGTATAAATTCAAGATAATATATAGAGAAGGGGGATTTTTTAGCTAGGCCTATCATATTGGATATAGTCATAAATAAAAATTCAAAAGTAATAGGAATTAATCCACACTTAGTTCTTGGATAGAAATTAATCGAATATATGGATATCAAATTTAAGGAAATAGGGAATTTTTTATCACTAGGAACAAAAAAATTTATAAAAAAAGACCATATATAGATCTGGATCTTATTTAGTGATATTGTGCTATAGATAGGGTAAGCCACTATTAGTTTTTTATATTCCTGTAGGGTAGACCACATTATTCCCCATTTTTACTCATAATTATCTTATTCATGTGAAATTGAATTATTGACAAAGACATTTAAGATCATGTGAATCATGATCAGTTTGAGAAATAAGTGGTAATTGGAGGACAACCCACTCTGAACTTGAGCCCATTGGAATGAAAATTTTCTTTACAAACAACAATGTTTGGAATTTGTGGTGTGGATGTTTTCATATAGGTTAGCATCATTCAACAAGGATATTTACTATGAAATTTATCATCTTTTAGTGAGGATTATGACCATGTATCTTAACATAATATGGTTATGAAAGAATCCTAGGAATATGCAATTCATAAATCTTAGACTTGTGTTACATAGTTTAATGACCTATAGAGAGAATGCAATTATATATTTTAACTTCATATTAACTAGATATTGTGGTGACAAAGTGAAAATTATGTATAATATTTCTCGAGGAATCTCAAATTGGTGGCCGAGGAGATACACTCAACTGCCATTATGACCATGGAATAAGCTCCATTAGAGTAATACCTACATATTGCCTAAGTTAATTCTTTAATAATTGAAGGGATCCACTAAGGTTCCATTAGTGTTTTGAAAACTAATTTCATCTCTTCCTTGATGAATGAACATGAAAAAAAATTATTATTGAAAAATCAGACAACTTGATTCTGATGAACATACATGTTATATGGGTTTCAAAATACCATCTCATTGAGTCATTATATACCATCATGTAACTTTTTATATGATTCATATTTATATTTTTTTTGAAAAGTAATGAAAAGTGAGGGTATATGGATTTTGATGAGTACGGTTACATTTTCCCAAATAAATGTGAATTTGGGGTCTCGTTTAGAGCCTTGTGAGATTTAGTGTGGTTAAACCACAATGAATGAATGAGTTTATTAATCCCGAAGATCATTTCCTTATCCACCATATTCTATAGTATGTTTGATAGTGTCTAATTTAAAGCTTCAATCTCTCTATCATTCACTGTATGATAGTATGATGAGTGGATAGAATGAATACCATATTATTGATAAAGACTTTTGAAATATAAAGAGTATAAGTTGGTGCCATTTTTAGTTTGTATTTTATGAGGGAAAACAGATCTGGTAATCATATTTTTATTCCCATAATTGATTATATCCTTCAACAAGACTTCCTTGAAGGATATATCCTTGCCCCTCTTAGAGAAGAAATCTGTTTTAATAATGATGTACTTGAACTACCGAGATATTTCATGGGTGATAAGGACCAATGCCATAAATTCCAAAGATGAAAATTAAATAATAATATTTAAATTTTTGAAGAAATTTGGGGGGTTTTTGAAGATATTGGCACATATTTTATATTCCTGACATTTTCGGGGGAATTATATGAAATCCAAGGTCGTTGAGGGAAAAATTTTTCCATGTCTTCTAATTTGGTGACATATATTTTTCCTTTATTGATGACCAGTATATGCTCTTGCTTGTAATTATTATATTTAATTGATTATATTTCATCCTTCAATGCATATGAGGAGGAATCTATCAAAGGATCATTTATAAAATATTTTCAAGCACTTTATCCATAAATAATATTTTTATTGGATTACCCTTGTTGGATCTATTCTATTTTTTATTGATCTAATAGAATAATATCGTTTTAAATATAGTCCACTAAGATGGAAATCTATCCCATGGTAGTATTATTTATTAATTTTAACACTTTTAATTTTTTAGAAGGGGTGTTGATCTCATTTATCTCTGACACATAATTTCTAATGATTGGTAACTCAAAACTGTGATGGGTAATAACAATGAATATTAAATCACCTTATGGATCTTTTATCTCACCACGATTTTCTATATTATTTCACCCTTACACCTCTTTGTTAAACTGGTTTTGAATTTTAAATTATTAAAATAATAAGAAATTTCAATTATTGTTTGATTCAATTATTTTTTACTTATAACTGTAAAAAATGTAAATGTTACACATTTTTGTAATTAAATTTTCAGTGCAGATGACTTTGAGGGCCCATGACGAAGTTCAAGAGGAATGGGCCAAACTGCATAGGATCCAAGAACACCAGTATACTCAACCACACACTTCTACTAATATATTTATCCAATTAGGATGATATTTTTTTGTATGATCTAAAACATATTGGGATACATCTATTCTGAAAGAACTAAATCCAAATTCATCCACTTAGAGGCCCATTCAGACTGATCTATCTGGGGAATCAAATATACAAAAAGTCAAAGTGGTGTTCTTTAATTTTTTGACATATCAAGATGTAGTTGTTAAAATGGTGCCAAATTTTTAGTGAAGATATTCAAGAGGAAGGGATTAAACATTTTGGTTTTATAAAAAAGTTAGATATTACATTTTAGAGGTCTAAAACCATGGTACAATTGGTTTCTTGAATTCTAGGGGCTCAAAACCACCTTTTGATTTTCCTATAAAATGAATCCTTGGGCACCCCTTTTAAATGTTTGATCAGAAGGAAAGGTGATGCCATTTTGGATACCCAATGGTGTCATATAATCATTCTTAGAAGTTCTAGATGCCATGGGAAGTGATCCTTCATCATCATTGTCTTTCTCTCATCCCATGTTGTTCTAAACGACTTATGATCACCTGAGGGAGAGTAATATAAATACCAAGGTTTGTTTCTATAATATTTGAATGGTATTTTAAATTCAAAATTTTGTGCATATTTTTTAATCATCCTATGTTATTATTTAATTTATTTATGTATTGTTATGTCATTCTCAAACTCATATGATCATATTTAGGGTTACCCTTTATTGTTATGTTTCATAGACCATTCACCATTTATTCTTCTCCCTTTTGATTGTGGTGTTTGTGTGGCTCATATTGGTCAATTGAACTACCATAAACACTATCAAAGACATATATATTTATTTCATGGTATAAAAAAGAAGTAACTTACAAACTTGGACATCAAATCATGTTCTTCATGTTTTTACTTGGTGAGTTTTAGTTATGAAGTCAAACACAAATCACCCAATCATCGGAAATATCTGGTGAATCGTTGTGTGTTTCTGAATGAACCCTATATGGAATCCTTGTATAAAATCAGTACCATTATGGTTATATGTGTTTCAATCAAAGGATTAATGTATATAAACCATATCTCTTGAAGTTATTATGGATGTGTTTCATGATATTTCCCTAAGATGATCACACATAATTAATTTTGTTAATCTCTACTTTGTTTTATGGATTTATATTATATTTTTGCTTCTTAAATCCTCAAACCCCCATGTTTTCCAAAACCTAATTCCCATGTTATTTTCATAATCAAAACCATATTTTTGGATTAATTTTCTAAGGATCAATCAAGATATGACCTAGGATTCCTGTTATATGGTAGGAATTCTAGTAAAAGTAAACATCTAATTTGACACGCTCGACAACATGATCAAGATTTAGAACCATTTTCTGGGATACAATATCATTTTTTAAATTTATTTCCTTTTATTTATTTTACTTTTAATAAGTAATCCTTTCAATATTCCACCATCCCTTTTTTATTGTTTTATTTTCTTTGTTTTTGTGGGTTTCTTCTTCTCTCTCTCTTCCTCTATATCTCTATATAATTATATAGAATGTCTTTATATTTTTTATTTTATCCTTTAATAATTTTTATGTTATATTATTTTATCCATATTATATCATTAAAAAAACAAACATCATAACTTATTTTTAAGACCCGATCAGAATAAGAAAAAACAGATTGAATTTGACCCAGAAATTAAATAGACAATTCAATCCAAAATTAGGCCATCTAGTGTAGGAAAGTCAAGTAACATTGGGGAACCCCTTTTCGAACCTCAAGTGACCCCAAACCAATTTAAAATTGAACTAAATCAAACCCCATAAATCATGGCTACAAATAACCGAACTATAAAAGAACTGACGTCCCCGGATGAGATCAGGCCTCATACACCTTCTTCCTAAATTCCATGTTCTTCCCAGTGAGGACCCTCACAAACATCTTATGGATTTTCACATATTTGTTTCCACCATGAAACCCCAAAATATGTCTCAGGACCTCATTATGTTTCGGGCCTTCCATTTCTCCCTTCATGGGGTAGCCAAATACTATCTATACTATCTTCCATCCATAATTGGGCACTAGAATGAACTGAAACAAATATTTATAGAGAAGTTCTTCCCTGCCTCCCAAAATACATAAATTAGAAAAGAAATTTTTGGAATTAGGAAATTACAAGGACATACCCTTTATGAATATTGGGAGAGATTAGAAAGTCTTCGTTCAAGTTTCCCCCACCACCATATCAGTGAAAAATTACTACATCAATACTTTTATGAGGGAATTGTCCCCATGTATAAATTAATGATAGATTCTATAGCTAGTGGTTACCTAATTGATAAAACCATTTCTGCCACTCATGAATTAATAAAAAACATGGCTCAAAATTCACAACAATTTTGGTACACGATCAATTGCACTTACCGGAGGAGTTCATGAGGTAAGTCAATCATCCATATAAAAAAGGTAAATAATAAACTTGATGAGATGAATAACTTCATAAGGAAATTATCTCATGTACAAGTTAATTCAAATCTCCATATGTTCCATTATATTATTATTTTTTAATTACACTCATTTTTTTGACAAGTTACCATAACTTCAGGATTCATTTGAGTCTTGTGCAACAATATTCCCAAGGAATCCTTTTCAGAAAGCACCTCCCTTCAAGAAAGAACTATTTAGGCCAAATCCAAACCACAGGTAGAAATAATAACCAAAATAAAAACAAGGAGGGAACTTGATCTACCTAAAATAGAACATGAATAAAAAATAATAAAGTGCACAACCTTCTTATACATTAACATTTCAAAACATTACTCCTACCAAATAAAAACCAATACACAAGGACACAATGAATAAAATGGAAACCCAGAACCTGCAGTTCCAACAAACTACACAATCGCCTATTCAAGACCTACAAACTCAAGTGGGTCAATCAGAAAACACCATCTGTGAGATAAATATGCAAAGTCCAGGACAAATTCCATCCCAACCTGTTGATAATACAGAATAAAAAGGTAATGTTTGTGAAATCACACTTCATAGTGGTAATGGAGTTTCTTATTATAATGATTCTACTCAACATGTAGACCATCCTCTTGAAAACTCTCTTTATCTACTTACAATAGTTTCAAGTGAAGACAAACTAGAAAAACAGTGTAAACTAATTACCATTGAGGATTCCCCTGAACAATGCATTCATCTTCTTTCCCCCAAAGATTCTCTAAATCAACAAAAAAAATTGATCATGAGTTTGATGAGGAAATACTGGATAAATTACAAAATGAAAAAGTTAATATTATTTTGTAGGATTTAGTTAAACATATCCCTCGCTATGAAATTTTGTTTAAAGAGATTTTCACACATAGATGGTGATTGAAGGGGAATGAGAGATTCAAACATGGAAATAATTTTTCAGCCTTAATACAACCAACAATTCCAACCAAATACAATGATATGAGGAACATTCATGATACCTTTCAACAATGGTGATACCTTCTTTTCTGATGCAATTCTATATTTGGGTTCGTCAATTAATGTGATGGAATACTCTATATACACTTATATACTGGTTGAAGAGCTTCAACCGAAGGTCATTTTCATAAAAATTGTCAAACGAAGCCCAAAACACTCATCTGTAGTGGTTGAGTACATCCTCATCAATATAATGAATATAATCTTCCTCAATGACTTATACATTTTTGAGATAGAAGATACCCAAACACAAAGACATTCCACTCTCATACTAGGAAGTCCACTCCTTAAAACAACAAATATGATCATAAACATTAACAATGGTACACATTCCATAGTGTTCAGTGAAGAAAGTTATGTTTTAGGATCCTTGAGGCTATGAAACTCCCCATTTAAGTGCAATCCACTATTTTTGTACATTCAATGGAAGTTCTCTCAAACGATACAAACACGCAAGTCTCTCCTCAACCCATACTCTAATTAATTTCCCTCTTCTTCACCCTCAGATGTTTTGAGTTTTGATTCATGTTTTGAGTGTTGAGTGGGTCTATAAAAGTGTAAATATTGTGCTTTAATTTATGAGTGTTCCCATTTTAAGGCACCCATGACCATCGAGGATTATGAATATATCATTTCTCTTGATTCTTTTTCTTTAGAGAATAAACATGGGTAGCTAGATAGTTTCATGGACCTCACTCCCCCCAAATTCCCTCATTAAATCCAAAAAACATTGATATTGGAACTAAAAGCACTTACAACTAATTTAAAATATGCGTATCTTAATTTTATTTACCAATTTGAAATCATTATTTTCTATAACCTCTCTCCAAAGTAGGAATTAAAACAGCTTGAACTTTTGAGAGAGTGTAAAAAAGCAATTTGATGTACATTTTCCAATATTTATAAGATTATCCCATATATTTTTATGCACCATATACTTTTAGATGATGAGGTTATGCTTGTTAGGAAATCTCAGCACCATTTGAATCCCACCATCTTTGAAGTGGTAAAATTGGAATTTAGTAAAGTACTTTATTTTGGGATCATTTATCAAATATATGATAGTAAATGGGTATGCTGAGTGAAAATTGTGCCAAAAAGGAATAAAAGTAGGGGAAAATTAAATGAATGAATTGGTTCCAACACATGTGCAAAATAGTTGGCAAGTCTGTATTGACTACCATCGATTGAATCAATCCACATGAAATGACCAATTTTCTCTACATTTCATTAATAAAATGCTAGAAAGGCTGACTGTTAAGTCTCATTATGGTTTCTTTTATGTATATTCAGGTTATTTCCAAATACATATAGCCCCTAAGGATCAATAAAGTACAACATTTACCTGTCCATTCGACACATTTCCTTATAGAATGATGCTTTCTGGTCTATATAATACTCTTGGTACTCTTTCAGTGATGTTTGTTAAGTAAATTTTTGGAGTACCTTTTGAATTATATGGAAGTATTTATATATGATTTCATGATTTATGTAAATTCCTTTGATGACTGTTTGGAACCCCGAGGTTATATCTTCTTCCGTTGTATGAAAAAATATCTCATATTAAATTATTAGAAATTCCATTTCTTGGTAGAGCATGAGAAAATTCTTGGGAATGTTATTTCAAAAGAGGATATTCAATTAGATAAATTAAAAAATAAATTTATTTCATCACTTACATATCCAAAATGTGCCTATGAAGAGTGATCTTTCATGGGTCATGAAAGTTTTTACCCTTGATTAATTAACAACTTTAGTATGATTTCACTTCCACTTTCTCGATTGTTGTAAAAGGATTATGAATTTGTCATTGATAAAAATTGTGTGGATTAATTCAATTCAATAAAAACAATTCGTACATAAAATCCAATCATCAACCACCATGGTGGGATATCCCCTTAGAACTTATGTGTTATGCCTTTAACATTTTAGTTGGGGAAGTTTTGTTAGAATGTGTTAAGAAGTCTCCTCATGTCATTGCATAATCCTCACATACGCTAGACCTTACATATGAAAATTACACCCCCATTGAAACCAAAGTCCTTAATATTGTGTTTTCCTTGAGAAAATTATGTTATTATCTTATTGGGTCATAAATCATTGTGGTTTCTCAGCATGATTTCATTCGATTTCTCCAAATGAAACCTAAATCTTGGCCTAGAAACATTTGGTTTATGCCCCTCCTCCAGAAGTTTTACCTTGATATTCATGATAAGATAGGAGTGGAAAATGTTGTAACTAATTATATTAGTAGTTTTTTCACACCATTATACCACTATATTGGCTCATACCTCCCCATTGGATAATTATTCCCTCATGATAACCTTTGTGATGTTGTTGACCATACCCATTGGTATGGGGACTTTTTGAATTTTCTAGAAACATCTAGGATCGCCATAGACTTATGATCTTTATAGTCCATGATACTTAATAATGATTCAAAATGGTAAATTTTGGATGGAACATATTTTTGGAGAATTTTTAGTTTCTGAGTTCTTCGTTGGTGTGTCACTAACCATGAGGTCACCTTGGTTTTGACATTCTACCACACTTTGTCTTGTTGTGGCCACTTTATATCTCAACATACGGCTCAAAAGGTCTTGACTTGTGAATTTATTGACCAAAATTGTATAGATATTCCCATCAGTTTTTATGTCATGTACTCAATTTCAATTCATAGGGAATATCTTCTATAGGATTGAAATTCCCCAAAAACCCATGTTATTTTGAGAGATCATTGATGCATGGAGCATTGAGTTCATGGGGTATTTTCCAAAATTCATGTGAATTTGTGTACATATTATTGGGTATAAAATATGTGTCTAAATAGGTGAAAAAATGATACCAGGGAAAATGAATCTTGAGTGGTTGTTGATTTTTTACAGTCCCATATTTTCAGTAGGTTTGGTTTAATGAGATTCATCATTATTAATCTGGGTTCACATTTTTGAAATCATAACAAGAAAAACATTCTCTATAAGTATGTGGTTTTTCTTGAAGTCTCCACTATATATCACCTCCAAACTAACAGAAAATAATAAATCTAAAATCGGGAAGTTAAGTGATTCTTGGAAAAAGTGGGACAACCTAATAAGAAATATTGGAGTTTGTTCTTGGATGATGCACTTTAGGTCTACCGTATATCTTTTAAAACCTTGATCAGAATGTCACCATACTGGATTGTGTTTGTAAAGTCCTGTCACCTCCTAGAAGAGGTTGTTAATTATACATATTGGGCTGTTAATCAATGTAATATGAATCTTTCAAATACAAGGGAGCATAGGGAGTTGTAGATTCAGGAGTTGGAAGAAATTTAGTGTGATGAATATGAGAAATCTAGAATATATAAAGAGAAAAAATTGATATCCCTGACTAAATGATTCATCATCCAATGTTTCATATGGGTAAGATGGTCTTCATGTATAATTCCTTGTTAAATCTCCACCCAGGTATGAATTTTTTCCAATGGATCAATCCTTATTCTATTACAAATGTTTACCATTTTGGGAAAATATATGTCTTGCATGAGACAAGTGGATAAAGTATTAACATCAATGGAAAGTTAATTAAAAACTTTAATTAGGATTTTCCAAATCACCTAGTAGAGGAAATCCATCTTTAAGAAGTAATATACCTGTGAAACTCACCATGTTTTATCCTTCCTCCCCATACTCTATTTTATTAAAGTTAGGACACGACACATACTTGGTTGGGAGAGGGGGGGGGGGGGGGGTTACATTATTGGGTTTTTAGGATTTTCATTGTCATTTTTTATTTTTTTCACTTTCTGAATGGAATTATTACTCCTCCTATTTCCCCCTTAATTTTGTGCTAAAAAGTTAATATTTTATGCCCACTTTATAACGGAAAATTATTTCCACTTAATCATGAATGTTATTGAAAATGCATGGGGAATTTACCTATTTTATATTTTTTAACAATTATTTTTTTATCTCAAAGATGAAATGTGTTTTTGGCATGAATTTAAAAATGGGGTGTGATTTTTAGAAAATTGTTTGTTTCTCAATGATATAAATGGTTGTATCTCTTTGATCCGTTGGAGAAGAGTTTTTCCCTTTGTGTGAGTATTTATAGGAAAGTTTTCCACTTAATATCTCCATACATATTATTCATCGAACCATGAAGTGTGAATATATATTACTTAATAGAATATAAATATAATTTAGGTTAATATTTTCCATCTTTCTAAAATGGTTTGTCTATATGTTCATTACTTATTCGATATGTTTCATTACTATACCTATTTGTCCAATGCGTGTGTACCTGTTATCCAACTATTGAATGCCCTAAAAAACTATAACTAAAAAACAGAAAAATAACCAAAAAATATGGGTTGTGTCTTGGGAGGTCAAAAACCACTCTTTGTAAACCATTGATCTTGTTATAACTATTAAAATTTGTGTCGTGATGAGATTAAATAAGGATTGAGTAATGAGTGTGAGATTTATTCTTTGTTTAAATTTTGAAAAAAATTATAATAAATGAAGGGAGTGATGAAATGTTAAAAATATAGGGATATTAAGGTTAGGATATTAAGGATTTACTTTTGAGAATACTTAAGTGAGTGTGTTTTGAAATTTGATTGTAAAGGATATAGGGTATGTTCGGTGGACAAAATCATTTAAGCAGAAGATTGTTAAAATAGCCTATATTTATGGGATAGAAAGTGAAAATAATAGCATGGAATGGTTTTCACAAACACACACATGGAGAGTTAGTGGAATGATTTAATTTTTAACTCTTTTATTGTTTGGTACAATTCCTCTCTTTGAATTTTAATCTCATACAATTTATGAGACATTGATTTCAATGATCACCGAGAATAACTCCTCAGTGTGATTATTGCTTTAATGAAATTGCTTTAATGAATCAAATTTTTTTAATGTAAAATCTTCATGAATTTGAGAATATCTACATTCATAGTTTTTGTAAATGTGACGTTTTCCAGCTGTGAAAATGTTTAGATATGGCAGTGTGATGGCCCAATGATTCACTATTTTATTTCACCCTTACGCCACCTTGTTAAACTAGTTTTTATTGAAAATTATAAAAAATATATAAAAATTTCACTTCATGTTTGATTTAATTATTTTATACTTATCATGGTTAAAGAGGTCTATGTTACTTGTTTTAATAATCACATTGTAGTTAAAGAATATTTGGAGGGGCCAGGATGAATTTTAAGAAGAATGGGCCAAACTGTGTAGGATCAATTCAAAATAGTAGACTAAAATACACACGGCTACTAATAAATTCATCCAATGGGGATGCTATTTTGTTGTATGATCCAATATTTATTGGGATAAAACTATTATGAAGTTACCAAATACGAATTCATCCACTAATAATCCCATCTGAACTACTTACTCTAGGGAATAAAATCCTCATAAATTAAAAAATGGTGTTCCATATTCTAACAATATATCAAGATGTATTCGTCTAAATGATTAAATTTTTTGGTGAAGATATTTAATAAGATGGGATAATTTTTTTAGTTTTCTATAAATTTAGATAAGATTGTATTGATGTCTAAAACCATGTTGCAATTGGTTTCTCAATATCTACGAGCTCAAAACCACCTTCCTATTTTCCTATAAAATGACAACTTGGGTACCCCATTTTAATGTTCGACCAGGGGGAAAGGGTATACCATTTTAGAGACCTATAGGTGTCATATAATCATTCATAGTAGTTATAGATTCCATAGTAAGTGGTCCTTTATCATCATTTCCTTTCGCTCCTCTCATGGAGTTCTAAATGCCTTGTGATGACTTGAGGGGGATGTGATGTAATTCCCAAGATTTGTTTTTTATTTTTTAAATGGTTTTTTAAATTCATGGTTGGTGTGTTTTTTCCATAATCCTATATTTTTATTCAATTTATCAATGTATTGTTATGTCATTCTAAAAATCATATGATCATGCTTTGGGGTACCCTTTCTTATGATGTTTCACACATCGTTATCCATTTCTTCTTCCCCCATTTAATTGCTATGATAGTGTGGTTCATATTGGTCAATTGTACTGTCATAAAAACATTCAAATACAAATTAATTTATATCATTGTATCACAAATAAATAACATAAAAACCAGGACAACCCATTGAGTTCTTCTTGTGTTTCCATGGTGTGTTATTGTTATAAAGTTGAACATAAATAAACCAATCATCAGAGGTGTCCGGTGAATCATTATGTGTTTCCGACTGAACCCTAGAAAATATACCTGTATAAAATCAGTAAAATTATGGTTATAAGAGTTATAAAACAAGGACTAAAAGATCTAAACTCTATCCCTTAAAGCGATGAAGGTCGATCCTTATGAGATTTCCCTGGGTTGATCACGCTTAATTAATTCTATTAACTTCTCTTTTGTTTTATCTCATTACATTTTATTTTGTCATATTAAATCATCAAACCCAAAAATTTTCTAAAACCTAACAACCCTATTATTTCCATAATCAAAACCATAATTTTTTATTAATGATCTATGGTTTTGTCAAGAGAAGACCTAGGGTTCCTACTATACTACAAAAATTCTAGAAAAAGTAAACATTTAATTTGATGTACTCGACAACACGATCAATCTTATAGGGTTATGGTTTAACAATCCAAAACATATACACTGGTGATTTTAAAATTTAGATCATATGATAATGTTAGCTCCATGGTGAATTCTTCCATAAACCCTCATTCATAATCAATTAATGGAAGTAGCTCCTCAATAACAATTGTGTACTTACCATTAATCCTCTTGATTACTAAACTTAAATCACCCTTGATATTTTTGTAGGAAACTGGTACATGCAGGTACAAATCTAAACCTTCAATTAAATATTGGATTTTCACTTCATTGTTTATTCTACATTCTGACAATATAATGTAATAAAGTAAAATTGTCGTTTTCCTAAGATATACAAAAATCGCTATGTCGAATTTATTGTGATTTATGTTATCCATCAATTTTCTTATTGGAATCCTGAATGAACCATAGAAATACATCTCCCATTTTTTGGGGAGGGGAGTGAATGGAGAATACTTCTTCATCAGTCTATTCTATATAAACCATTACACCTTATAAGGTGGAATATTCCATAATAAAACATCGTAACACTTTCCCTTTGACTACCTTTTTTGGTATATACTAAATATCAAACCACTATAGGATGATCAACCACTATGAAAACAATATAACCAACATATTACAAAGGATGATATATTTATATGGGAAAATATTGGAGTCTAAGTGGACCTCATGATACTATAAGTACTGTCTCAACATCTAATCCCTGAAGATCATATCATGTAAATTCTTCTCAATGTTAGAATATCATCTATTAGGGTCATGAATAGTTCTGCTAAGATATTAGATGGCAATTTATTTTCCAATATAATTCATCTGTATAATAAAAGGAAATTAGTGATCACTCCAATGCTTATACATACAAAATGTTTGGATTTTATTTATAGGTGGCAATATTACTAGAGAGATTGAGAGGTATTTCTAGATATTATCAAAATATTCCTTAAAATATTCATCCCCCAGATATGTGAATCCCATCTTTATGGGTTTGGAGAAGGATTTTCACTTTTTTGAAAAATGTTCTATGAATTTTATGATTTTGGAATGACATAATTGGAGTTAACTATTTGATATATCAATGAGTTTACATGGTAAGGATCACATTGGATTTATTGGGGTCAAATTTTATGTTGTGATGGGGTACCATGAAGTTAGGAATTGTTCATGATGTTATAAACAAATAAAATTCAAGGGGTTTATTCTATGGTTGTGATACTGAAATTTAATAAATACTACTTTATGTTCTATGAGATGATCTCAACAGTATTTTGATTTTACCACTAGTTCATTGATATAAAATTCCATGATATTCCATGGAATGGGATTAAAAATATGATGCAATGCATTGTGATATATGGAACATGTGTTATTCAATCCAAATGGAATCACTCAACAGCAATAAAATCTATGGGAATCCTAAAATATGTTTCCTCACCATCATAAGGTTCTATATAAATCTACTTATTAACAGAATATACACCAATGAATAGGAGGACCCGAAAATTAAAAATTACATCAATATAAAGATATGAAATATTAACTATGAAGCCATTATTCAAGAAATGATGCTGAAAATCTCATATTTTGATGAAGACTTTGATTTTCTTATTTCTCTTCTTAAAAAGAATTATGTTGTAATTACTTTTCTTTCATTGAACTCCCTGAATGAATTTGAAATTGATGATATTTTTTACTTAAACATAGAGTTTTATATAATGAGTTTGATGAATTATCATAGCTACCTTCGTGTATCCATGATGTTCTGTAGGAAGACATAAAGGATAGGTGGCCACATCAAGATATTATCAAGGAATCTTTTATTATTTTCCAAGTTAATATATCCAAATATTTTTTAAAGAAATAGATGTATATCAATCTCACTTTGAGAGACATGGTGGAAGTAACCAGAATCAGTCATGGATGTTATTTGGTACATAGATTCAGCTATATGAGTTCATAAATGTTCATGGAGATGATTTCCTGAAATAATGGTGGGGAATCTATGAGAACTTATTCCCATTCATCCTTCACCTTAATTTAAATGTATATGGGTGATAAAACAATGATTTCAGGTTTATGATTCAATTAAGGAGTGTTTTTATCATCTAGGAATGATAAGAGGGTGTCTCTGGGTTATTATAGTAATCATGTTTGAGCATCATTGTTAGGGTCATTTTGGATACTCTCACCCTATAAATTTACCTCAATTTTCGTGTAAGTAAGCGATGAGGGGATATTTTTTAGTGAAAAATATAATGTGAGGGAATTTTTATCTTCTGTGAACGCTAAAGAGGCATCTCTAGATTATAAAAGTGAAAATTTGTGGGAAATATTGTTGGAAATATTATAAATATACTACATTTATTTTCATCTCTCACTGGGGGCATAATAGGGGCTAACATCCTAAGAATCATGTAACACCCTAGGTTTATAGGAAGTATATTATTTCCAAAAAATGCATGTCTATATTTCTAACCTATTATTTTTTTATCTATTCGTTCAATCGAATTAAAGTAGATTACAACATAAGTCATATCATATATGAATTAAAATAACAACACATTATCCATTCATATTAAAACATTAAAAAAATAAGAAAAAAATTATTACAAACCATTGATTATTAATCACAAGGGACTATTAAATCCATTAACAGTGAATAAATTAGAAGGGAAAGTAAATATAAAGGAATAAAATCTTCAACACTAGGAGATCTCTTGTATCATCATCACCCATGGGATAACCAGTAGAAATATAAAACCTATAATGAGGAAGATCATCTTAAAAATAGAAATCATATTGTGGTATATAAAGTGAGATTTTTAGAAATGATAAGTGTGACTTAAGAAGGGTGAATGGAATGAATGAGTTTAGTAAGGCTATTTATAGGAAGGAAATATAAACATTATAAATATAGTCATTGAAAATATGGTCATGGGAAATTTGGCCACTGTATATACATGTTTTCAATTGGGGTAATAAATCCTACTTTGTATGTAGTAAATAATTCACAAATAATAGATAAATAAATAAAAATATAATATTTAAATATTAAAAAAATACATATATTAGTGGGTTACACATTATTTTTAATAGTATTTGTAGTTATAATATGATTTATTTATTAAATTAAAATAAAGATATTAATATCAATGGATTATTAAAAATAAATTTTTATAATATAATTAAATTTTTTTTATGGAACATGGTGAAAAATATTTAATATAAAACTTATATGTTTTAATCTTATATTTTTTCTTAGTCATGCATTTTGAATTGTTCTTCACTCAAGAATGATATTAATGAAATAGAATTCTAATATATATATATATATAAATAAAATTTATTTTATTTGGTAGTATTATTAGGCATTTAATAAGGGTAAATTTAGTTTAGGATTAATGTTTTTTAAAAAACCTATTTTATATGTTCTGATGTTTTTAGAAATAAATTTATAAGTTATGAAATATATAATTGATACGAATAACAGATTAAAAGTTGTTTATTTAGTAAATGATATGAAAAAATAAAAATAATGGTTAATATCTATAAATAATGTTTTTTATTTAAATATGTTTTTCATTATATTCTATTTTTCCATTTAAAGTTAAATTACTAAATTCTGAAATTTTAATTTTACAAAAATGTACAACATTTTTTTCTATGACCCCTCCCTATAAAAGTACCCCATCGGGGATAGAAATGAAGAAAGATATACGATGATGCCTGAATCCCACCTCTAATAGGTCATTTGTTAGCAACTATCATTGATGTTACATCAATCTCACAGATGGTAGATGTTACCATCTATATAGTTTAAAGAGTAAGAGATAAGAATGATAAACCCCCAACCAATGCTATGCATAAGATAAAATAAAAAAAATACATGTAATGTGACACATAAAATTAATAGAAAACTATACATACCCAAAAGTAAATATTGATAGTGACCATGAACTCCAATAACTTATTAAATCTTCTTAGTAACTCCTCTAAGATAGTAATTTCCAACATAATCTACACCAAATTCTCACTAACATGAAAATAGTTTATATACACATATGTTGAGTATAATATGTATAATTAGTAGGGTCCTCCCTGAAAAATCTCATGTAAAATGTGAAAGAATCATAAAAAATCATAATGAATAAAAACATGAAACTAACTCATCACCTAAACATGTATAATATTATTTTCCCATCCTCACCCAAAATAAATCAGAAAATAATTCATAGATGAAAACCACTCTATAAAAAAATGTATATATAAATTGAGGCAGCCCGATTCCACTTCTCCATTGGTTTTTCACTTGCATGACCCAACAACAACATCATGTGCTCATCCCTTAGTAAATTTTCCAGTACCTCATGTAATAATATCACCAACATTTTTTCACCGTGTATATCCCAACATCACATGTTCATCATATCATAATATACAAAGTGTTTTTCCAAAAGATTCTATATGCTGTGTAATTTCATTATACCTCATTGCATTATAGCCGATGCAAGTACACATATAGGAAGCCGAAACCACCATGTAAGAATATAAATATGTCTTATACCTAAAGTATATATATCCCACACATAAAAATATAGTAAATTTTGATCCATCACAACCCTTATAGGAACACACCCTATACCATAAGTCATTATTGCACGTGATACGCCTTCACATATACATTTAAAGGGAGATCATGGATAAGGTAGAAAACATCAATATATTCTCCCACCATCATAAATGATATTAAAAAACCCCCTAAACATTTTGGTGTTGGATTCCCAACTAACATAGGTGGTGTATCATATTAAATCAGAAAATAATGAATAATATCATCCAAAACCACAATAAGGAGAACTATATAGCCTTAGAATCATCTTCTATTATCATCACATATGGCCCTAGGATTCCAATTCCAAGTACTAGATATTAAACTAATTTATAATCATCAAGTTAATTATTAATTATTTTATCATTAATTAATTCTCACTGTCATTTCACAGGATTTACATTTAAAAATTATTATGACAGTTAGTGATGACACTATTAATTATCTTTTTTATATTTTGATGTATTTGATCATTATATTTGAATTCTATGAACTAAACACATTCATTTAATAATTAATTTAGTATTTCTTAGTCTTATGGTTACTCTAGGATTTTATCTATATTACCACATAAAAGATAAAATCATGGTGTAGAACATCAAATGCATCCCATAATTGGTAAATGATGAACAATCCTTCATCTTTCCTTTTGGAATTCAAGGAAATAGTATGAAATCATCATGAAAGAATCAATAATTATTAATTACATATCAAAATCAATCTTTGTTATGAGGTCATCATGACCACCTCAATGGCCCACATTATTATAGATATCATAATCCTTCCCAAAATATTCGGCATCAATGATCACTATATCTGAACATCCTAGACAATAAATTATGAAAACAATTATAAAAATATCCCTAGATCTCCAACCCAGTTATAATCAAATAATTTTTGACCAGTTAAGCTTATCAATAAAAAACAACAAGGTTCTAAATCTACATAAAACACATACATTCAGAAATATTTTCCCCGTATATGTGGGGGAATAAGGCAATGGAAGTAATGAGTTGATGCATCTCACAACAAGTAATGGTATCATTCATCCCTAACCATTTATTCTTGATAAAAAATACATTTTAATTTAAACATTAATTAAAAATATAAATAAGAAAAGGTTATCCTCACAAGGAGGCCCTTGGGAATTAGCTACATATAACTAACTAGGATCATGATTTCAATAATTATTTCAAATGACCAAATCCATGAAGAGAAGTGGAAAATATTGTCATGCCACTTTAATTAATTATCATCATTTGGCCTTAATTTGTTATAGTATTTTGTTATCAAAAGTGACAAAAAAATAACGCAACATTACCTAACTTATATCATATTATCATTTTAAACAAAAATATGAGATATAAATAATAAAAAATAAGGAATCCCATAACCAAAACATTCCTTTAATTCTATAACATAAAAATTAATTATCTTAAACATGTGAAAATTATCTTTTATATTCATGAAGTTATAGTAATGGAAATAAATATCATTATCTCATAAAAAATATATGTAACAACATCACGTGATGTCATATCAATTATGTTAATTTTATAAATTAAATAGGCAAAAACATTTATGCTAAAAAATATTATTCAAGTTATAATTTAATTATCAAAATAATGAAAACCACATTAACCCATAGAATGTGATAAACTATGATGAATAAAGTTAATAGAAAATGTAATAATTATTTTTTTTAATTTAAAAATTTTAAATTATTAAATAGTTTATCAATGTGTAACTCCTTTTTTCGGATTAATATCAAGTTAAATTCATTTGAAACCATATATGAAATGATGTAAGTAATGATTAATTCACACATTCATATATGGAAATGGGGACGTAGTAAACCACCTTCTTCAATTAAAAGATCAATGTTCTTCTATAGAGGACACATAATCGAGGAACAACCACCATCAAAGGAAACACCCCAAAAACCAAATGAACACTATTATATAAACTAAACATGGAAATAACCAAAAATAATAAATTTATTCCTTTCCTAATAAATAGGGAATCTCTAATAAAAATATATTTTAGAAGAAGAATAGGGAATATTAATAAGAGAGGGGAAATGAGAGTACCTTGATCCTTGAAACATCGATCTAGATGAACTAAGTGGTTAAAATATACAGAACCTGAACCCAGTTTCCTAGAGAAAATGCCTTATTTTAATAAATTTTCATATAAGCGTGGAATTCTTATCATGAAGGTGTGAATAGTTTTTCCATTGTAAAACCAGATGCATACATAATATTTTCATTACAAATTGAAATGAAGTACATCATAATAACTATATTGGAACATCAATAAACTTCTAAATTATCCTCACAATTCATTCATTACATACATCATCATATCCTAGTAAAAAATAAAATAAAAGTAATTGGTAAAAATTTATTCTTAGTAAGGGTATGTAATACAGTGAAAGAAAAAATATAAAGCATGGTGAATAACTAAAAGTAAACAGTCCATTAAAACCTAATCTTGATTATAAAATGGAAGAAATTAAAAACTGATAATTCACTAATAAAACATAAATAGGGATATTATACCTGTCAAATAATTAAATTAAAAAGAAATTACATAATTCATAATGAAGGAATGCATAATTACGGACATTATAATCAAAAAGTTAAGGTGTCAGCCAAGACAACCTACATAATGTTGAATAACCGAGGCTAATTTGTCTCATGAGACCTACCGATGAATCGAGGGTATATTAATGGGACCAACTATCAATTACTAAGTCCAATTAATTATTCATATTTAAGGGGAGAAACATAATCAACATATACATTCATATTGAATCTAACATATTAAATCTAAATAAATTTCCCCAAACAATAAACATAAACACTAACCATTCAGAGTAATATGGTGAATGGTATCAAGATATAACATCTAAAGAAAAAAAAATCATAAACCATTAACTAAAATATTATTGATGATATGATAAAATATTATTTGTAATGAAACATAATAATCAACAAGAGTGTTGAAGAAGATATAAATACTCTTATAAAATCATCGAGCAATACTTGAGAGAAATACTCTTTTACATTACAAAGAATATTTCTTTCGGAAAAAATATTTTAATAAAAATAAAAGTTAAATAATATAGTTTTTTCATAATAAAATTAATTATTATAGAAAAATAATATTGGATTAAAATATATTATATTGTGCACTTGAAAACAAGTAAGAGTTCAATAAATTCACTTGAATTGGTTTTGATTATCTAGAAGAATTTGAGAAAGATCCTATTAAAACATGTAACTCCCATTAAAGAAATAGAGACTATGAATGGTACATATATATAAAACATACACATATAATTTATGAGTTTAAATATGAATAATTAATAATTTAATTTATTTAAAGAGAGAAAAAGTGCATCCTAAAAGAAATTTGATGTTTGGGTAGAAAACCCTTACCTTTTGTCTGAATGTGTTTTTAACTTGACCTTAAGATCATGCATAATCAAATTATAACTATTAATTAATTAATTTAGAACCTCATATACATTTATTTTACTTATTATGATTTTATTAAGATCATTTATGGACTCTTTGATGAGTAATAGGATACAATTGTTTCCCCAAGAGCATTCATTTCCTTGGTTTTCATGATTGGTATACTTGTATATGAGTAATGAAGGTATTGCAAAATGGGTATAATTATACATAATTTGAATTAGATATTATTAATTAAAAACCAAAAATTAAATTGGTATTATTTTTTATTATTTTTCATATACGAGGATTAATCAATAGATAACGTGTTAATGCTAATTAGTTAGATGAATTTTAGGAGTTTTTTTGATCACAATGAACAAGTTTTTTTCTATTATTTAATATTATGTGTATAAAATGGTTATATAACCTTACATAGATATAATATAAATTTTGAAATCTATTTATACCAAAAATATGGTTTCATTACAATACATGAAGGATAAATTAAAGAATGAACGTTTGTTGTCTATGAAGATTGAAAATCAGCACCTCCTGGATGATGAATTAATTTTTTTAATTAAAGTGAGAGAGAGAGTGTGTAAAAAGATTTATAATAAATATTAAATTTAATATTATATCATTAATATATATATATATATATGATACTGGATATATCATGATAATTTGTATAGAAGAGGTGAGGGTAGGATAAGAAATTAAAATAAATGGAAATTAAATTAAAAGAAAAACGAAGTTGGTTTCTCTCTTGAATTATCCTCCTTACGAACCTCCTTAGAGGAATGGTTTTGGTCTTTTGGAAATCCTAATACCTCATATACATAGAGAGATTCCAAGGAAGAGGATTGTCTCATAATTGTGACAAGATTCAAGGCTTATATATGTCATGAGAAGTCTTGGCAAGGGGTGGTATATATATTGGAGGAGAGGGGTGATTTTTAATTATTTTATTATTTTTAACAATAGAATCAAGAGTGTTTATTCTTGTGAATAAATATAGTAATAAGTTAATGATATTTTAACCAAGGTCTCTTATATCACCCATGACTCAGGAAATACTTTAGTTATCTTATAACACATTCATAATGTAAATTACCATATTTTACTATTCATTAAAAATTCAAGAATTTTATAAAAATAACAAGAATTAAACCTAACCTTTTATTGATGTGTAGAATTAAAAAATGAACTCCATTTTATGAAATTAATTTTAAAAATATGTGAAATTTAACATTTAATTAAAATCATTATTTACTCAAAAAATACAGTTTTAAATTTATAACTAATTTTATAACACTTTCAAAAATTAAATAAGGTCAAATTAAATTATCCTAAAATAATAAGAAAAAAATAAATTTTTGAATATTTTTTATGAAAATGAATTTTATTTGAAATAATTTCATTAATTATAATATTTTAATTAAATATTTATGAATTATAAAAATAACAGCACATAAATATTAATTTTTTAAATATTAATTTAATCTCACTGTGATTTAATTATATTGTAATTTAATTTATAATATGGATAAATTTTATTTATAATTTCATTAGTGAGGTTACTATTCTATTATCTGGTTTACTATTCATAAGGGTCATATTACTATTTCTAAGGTCATGTTACTATTTTATTCGGATAAGTTCTTTAACTTCTATAAATACCTCTTATTTAAATCATTCTGTATTAATGATGTTTGTATTGTGTTGTATAAGTGATTCTAAACTATATGAAATAAACATTAGAAGGTAAATTCATTGATTGAGTTATTGTTCATTACATTCTTCCCTCTTACAAAACATTTTTCCATGAAATTATTAGATTATCACATCATAAAAATATTTGGGTCATTCTTCATTACAAGCTCCTTAGGCTCCCACATCACCTCTCCAATTTTATGATTTTTCCAAGTACCTTTACCAGACGAGTCATCTAGTTCTTCAATAAATATTATTTAGTTTTCATAATTTGGATAGGATGTTCACAGTATGATTAGTGAGGTTCCAATACTATTCGTTCAGAAGTGAGTATATGTGTTGGGTCTTTTATGTATTTCCTTAACAAGGAGATGTTGAACACATTTTTTACCTTATACAATCAAGGAATCATTTCCAAACTATAATACACATCTCTAATTCTCTCTAGAATTTCAGAAGGACCAATGTAACTGGGGTTCTGTTTCAATTTCTTCCCAATTCTTATAACACCCATCCATGGAGATACTTTAAATAAAACATGACTTCGGACTTAAAATTCTAAATCCTTCCTTTGACTATCCACATAACTCTTTTTTTTCTCTAAGCTACTTTGATATGGGTTTGAATAGTCTTTACCTTCACTGTTGTTTCCACCAAAAGGTTTTGGACTACAAGCTTCCTTTCACCAACTTCATCCCAATAAGTTGGTTTAAGAAATATTATTACATACAATGCTTCATATGGTTCCATTTGAATACTTGAATTGAGATTATTATTGTATACAAAATCCAATAATAATAAATAATGATCCCATAGACCATGAATGTCAAGTGATCATGATATCAACTTGTCTTCTAATGATTGGATCATCCTTTTTGATGGCCTATAAATTTTATGGTGATAATAAATACTCAAATAAAACTCAGTATCAAATTATTTATGAATATTTTTCCTAAATTTCAATGTAAATTATGGATCACAATCAGAAAACAATTGATAGAGGTGCTCAATTAAGTCTTTAAACTTCATTAATATATAGTCGTGTAAGTGGATCCATTGGGAAATCATCCATTATAGTGTGTTTGTTTTATATTTGATAAGTTGATCAACAATCACCCATATTACATCATTCTTTCTTGGGGTTTTTGGTAATCTAGTGACAAAATCCATAGTTATATCATCCCATTTCCACGTAGAAATAGTTATGGGTTTTATAACACTACTAGGATGTTTTCTTTCAGTCTTCACCCATTTATTGACTAATCATCATGACACATAATCACAAATTCCGCACTTTATATTATCCCACTAGAAATTTTCCATCAGATCTCTATCCATCTTAGTGCTTTGAAGGTTTATAGAGAAATTAAAGATATGGGAATAATCTAATAACTTAGAATTTAGCTCATGTATAAAGGGAATACATAGCCTCCTCCCATAATTCCATCATTACAAATGAAGTATAGAAACATCCCATCATTCATTGTATTAATTTTCTTTTTGAATTTTTTATCATCACACTGTGAACTTTTAATTCTCTCCAAAAAATATAGTTGGGAAACTTGTTTAAAAAGAAATATTGTGTCAACTTCCATGATAATTCTTATATCCATATTTTCTAGATCCGTGTAAACATGTTCTTTTTCAATCATTATTTTGTTCAAAAATCCACGATACATCCTACTAAATGAATATTCTACCTTATTTTCCTTCTCTAGGTGGTAGTGTACTGAACAATCATAATCCTTGACTAGCTTGAGCCATCTTATTTTCCTCATGTTGAGTTCTTTTTGTGATAATATATATTTAAATCTCCTATGATTTGTATATATATCACATCGTTCACCATGGAGATAGTGTCTCTGTATATTCAGATCAATAATTATATCTACTAACTCAAGATCATGAGTTGGATAGTTCTATTAATGAGTTTTTAATAACCTTAATTCATAAGTAATAACTCCTTCATTATGTATAAGAATATATCCAAGTCATTTATTTGATTAATAAATATAAATAAAATACCCACTATTTCCTAATGGTAGGGTCATGATCAGAGAATTTAGAAATATCCTCTTCAATTATTCAAAACATTATTCCCATTATTTTTTCCATACGATCTTAATCCCTTTACAAGTAATCTTGGTTAAATGATTAAGTAGTGAGGTGATGTTCTAAATAAAATACCTAAAAAAAACTTATAAACCATTAAATCTACATACCTCAATTATATTCATTACTTTAGGACATTCATGAACTACCTTTTTTTTCCCAAGATCAACTATGTTTTCATTCTTAGAGATAATATGGAAACTAAAGGAAACTGTTTGAATCCATAATTCACACATTCAAAACATAACATATAACTCATTTCTTCTAAGAGACTTCAGATAAATTCCCACATGATTTTCATGATCTTCGTATATTTTGGAATACACTAAGAAATCATTAATAAATACTGCAACAAAGTTGTCATGATATTCCTTGAAACTTTCATTCACCAGATCAATGAAAATAAGCGGTGTATTAGTCAGTCCAAAAGGCATTATCGTAAATTCACAATGCCAATATATAGTTCAAAATGTTTTATCTGAAATATAATCTTTCCTCACATAAAATTTATGATATCCAGATCAAAGGAGAATCTTTGAAAAATATTGGGCTCTATGTAGTTGAATGAATAAATCATCAATACTAGTCTGGGGATACTTTTTCCCTATTGTAATAGCATTGATTTCTCTATAGTCAATACAATAACTCATGGAATAATCTTTATTCTTAACAAAAAGAACATAATATCCCAATGGAGAAACTCTAGGGTGAACCAAACACTTAATAATCAACTCCTATACTTGTTTCTTCAGCTCCACTAATTCCACTATGGCCATTCTATAAGGATTCTTTTATATAGGATAGGAAAAAAGAATTAAATCCATTGAAAGATTGATTTCCCACTCCAGATTATGTCCAAGTAAATCCTCAAGAAACACATTAATGTATTCCTACACAATAGGTACATACTCAATTTTAATATTTCTTTCCTCACCCATACATATTATTTTCTATTCCTCCCCAATAATTGCATTCAGAATAACTACTGAGGGTGGATCTAGATAACAATTAAATGATGTGGTTTCTACTCTAATGATTAGGGACTCTACATCATTGTACAAATTGTAACTTCCTTATTATTGTAATATATTTTTGTATCATGATTTTTAATCCAGTCTATACCAATAATTATTTCAAAGTGGATTATAGTTATAATAAAAGTTCAGTAACTACATCACATTTATGTGTCATAAAGGGGACCGCTTTACACATCTTTATTGTAATGATACGTCCCATATGAGTTTTGATTGAAAACTCTTGTATTAAATCTAATTTGAAATGTATATAGTTTTTTGGAAACCAGGAAAGATATTAAAGAATATGATAACCAAGAATCAAATAATTAATTGGATAAGTTTGAGGAAACAATTAATGTACCTGCCACTACATCATTAGGAACTTCAAGTTCAGAAGTTGTGATAGCATAATCTTGGCCTTGATTCCTTGGCCTTCTTTAGAGTAAGTTTCCTTGAAACCTAAGAAAATCATTTGCATAATGTCCCATATCTTTTCAATTTTCGAATTGAACATTATTAGATTCATTATTTCCCTTGAAATAGTAGGCTTGGTGTCCTTTTTGTTTACACTTTTAACAAACACCCATACCATTCAAAAATGTTCCAGGATGTTTCTCCACACAAGTATCGCAGGTGGAAAATAAAAGCTTCCCTTCATACCCTATTCCTTATTTCATTTTCCAGAGTTTTCAAAAACTCTCTTCTTCTATTTATTAACTTTTAATTAATATAACTTTGAGAATTATATTTCTTTCTTGATAGTTTAAGAGACCAAATATTTGTATGATATGAAATTTTTGGAGACTAGTTCCCTTTATAGGATTGGTTTTAAACCATCAAATAATCTATCAATCTCTATCCTTAGATTATTTATTTTGTCCACAACATGCATTTATAACCTTTTAATGTTGGATTCATACATGGAAACATTCTTATCCTCGATTTTCCTAAGATTGAATAATTTCATTTCCATATATCATCATTGTTCAGAAGGAAAATATTTTTCTAGGAAAATTACCTTAAAATCCCACTATTCCATACTTTTGATTTCTTCCACCTCCTATGTGTTTTGTTTTAGTGACCAACATTTATTGGCTTCTCCTAATTGATGATAAATGTAAAAGATAAACTTCTCCCTTTCTTTACTTCCCAAAGAAATAAATATATTCTCTAAGGAAATTATCCACTTATCAGATAAAAATGGACTGGTAGTCCTACTTAATGATAGATGTTGTTGTCACATAAAGTGGTCAAACATTTCTCCTCCATGTTGTTGATCTATATTCTTCATATGAGTAATGTTATTGTTCATAACATGAGTCATCTATCCTAGTATTGTTATATGTTACTCATCCCCAGGTGCATCTCCAATACCAACATCATTAACTTGCATACGATAGAAATCCTTACCTGGGATACATGCGTTGATACCGTTTCCATTGATCCCACTAGACTAAATTTATAAATAATGGCATACACTATATTAAATTATAGATCATAATGTATAATCTCAAAATAGTAAATCACTTAACAAAATTTAAATTTTATGAATAACTAATCTCATAATCATAGACATGGTTTCATTGGGGTCATATTTAATTTTAAATCATCCATAATGGTTTTTAAATAAAATGGGACTTATCTTAAGAATATCCCCTAGGAGTGTCAAGAAATGTGTGTAGTAAGGCTCGTTGTTGTGTTCCAGCCGAGTCAAGCCCAGGACATCATGTCAGAGTTGTTACCCCTAGGTATATTTTTTCTTGAACAACATTAACTTGTTTAATCTAAATAAGGATTTATTTCTATAAAGACTCAAAAGATCTCTACTTTACCAAACTTTTAGTATGTTCTTCTATGTTTATCTTCAATGTCTATCTTAGGTCTATGTTCCCAAATCCATGTTTTTCTAAATCTAGTTTTCATGGTTTCTATTAAACATCCTTTGATACCAACTATAAAGACCCCGACCATAGTTTCCTAGAGCCGATGACTTATTTATTACATTGTAATATGAACAACAAAGTCATATCCTAAAGTAATGAATAGTTTAGTAGCATTGGAAAACTAGATAACAACATAATAGTTTCATTACAACTTGAAATGAAGTACTACATAGAAACTATTTTGGAAACACCAATAAACTTATATATTATCCTCTCAAGTCATTCATAACATACATATTTTAATCATGGTTAAAAATAATACATAATAAATGGGTTAGATCAAATTCTTAGTAAGGGTATGTAAAAAAGTGGAATAAAAAATATAAATCATGGTAAATAACTTAAAGTACACACTTCATTTAAACATAATCATGAGCATAAAAAGGCAGGAATTAATAACTAATAATTCTATAATAACATTTGACCATCAATATTCTACTTGTTGAATAATGATATGGAAAAATAATTAATTGATTTATAATGGGGGAATACATAATACTATACATCATAATTATACTTTCAATGACTCAGCCAAGACACTATACATAATCGATTAAAAGCCAGGCTAGTTTGTCTAATGAGACATAACGATGTACCAAGGGTATATAACATGCCCAACCCATAACTTAATAAGTCTAATTATTACCTCATATGGAATGGGAGAAACATAATTGACATATACATTCATATTGGAGCTAGCATAAGAAATGTTAATAACATTCCCCAATCAGTAAACATAAACACTAACCATTCAGAGTAATATAGTGAATGGTATCAAGATAGTAAATTTATAGTGAATCTAATAAGAAAACATTAAATAAAGTATTCTATATGATATCATAAAATATTATTCACAATTAAACATAACAATCAATAAGGGTGTTGAAAAAGATGGAAATACTCTTTTAAAATCACCGAGTAATAATTGAGAGAAATACTTTTTTAATTTGTAATGAAGAGTTCTTTTGAAAAAATCATTATATAAAAATAGATGTGAAATAATAATGTTTTTCATAAAAAAATTAGTGATTTTATAAAAATAATGGTGTATTTAAATATATTTTATAGTGCACAGGAAAATCAGTAAGAATTTGAGAAGTTCCTTTGAATTAGGCTTGTTTATAGGGATGAATTTGAGAAAATCCTTTTTTAAAATGTAACTACCCATAAATGAAAGAAGTATTATGATTGTTAAATATAAATTTAACATTGACACATAATTTATGAGCAGTAAATCAGAATAATTATTAATTTAATTTGGGAAATGAGAGAAAAAGCGTAAACTGAAAGAAATTTATGTTTCAGGTAGAAAACCCTTAGCTTATGATCTGATGTGTTCTTCACTTAACCTTATCTTCCTGGATGATAAAATAAAATACATTAATTAATTAATTAATAACCTCCTATAAATTTATTTTATTTTCTATAATTTTATAAAGTTCATTTATGACCTTTTGATAAGATATAAGATACAATTTTATTACCTAGGGGAATTCGTTTCCTTGGTTTTCATAGTTGGTTTACTTGTATATGAGTAAGGAAGTTCATATAGAATGGATATAATTCTAAATTATTGGAATTACATGATATTAATAAAAAATTAGAATTTTAATTGGTATTATGTATTATTTGGTTTCCATATATGAGAATAAATCATTAGATAACATGTTAATGATAATCGTTTAGCTTAATTTTAATGGTTTTTCTAACAGAATGAACTATTTTTATTATTATTTAATATTATCTATATACAATGGTTATAGAACCTTAAATAAAATAGAATAAAAATTTTATAATATTTTTCAAACCTAAAAAATTGTTTCATGACCAGCCTTGAAGGAGAAATTAAAGAAAAAAAGTACGCCCTCCATGACGGTTGTAAATCGATACCTCCTAAACGATGATATTGTTTTAAAAATAAATAGAGAGAGAGATAGTAAGGTGATTGATAATGGACATTATATTAATAATATATCATTACAGTAAATAGATAATACTATATTTATCTTGATTAATTGGATAGAGGAGGTGAAGAGATGATAAGAATAGAAAACTAAATTGAAACGAAATTAAAAGAAAAAGGAAGAGGGTTTACCTCTGGATTTATTCTCCTTGAGAACCTCCTTGGGGGAAGGGGTTTTGGTCTTTTGGAAAGACCAAGATCTATTAAAAGTGTATAGATACATGGGATGATGTTTGTGGCATAATTTAAATAATATTAAATGATTAGTTGTGTGAAGAGAAGTGGTGGAGTGTGGTTGTATTTATAGTGGAGGAGAGAAGTGACTTCTCATTATTTTGTTAATTATTTTATTATTTTGCTCAAGATAAGCAATAGTTTTTATTATTGTGAGAAAATATAGTTATAAGTTCATGTGAGTTCAAACCAAATTTTCTATCATCAACCATGACTCATGTAATAGTGTATTTATCTTATAATGTATTTATACTGTAAATTAAAATATTGTACTATTTACTAAAAATTCAAGTACTCCAAAAAAATCCCAAAAATTCACCCGAACTATTTTTTATGTGTAGAATTAAAAAATTAAATAAATTTTATAAAAATAATTTTCAAAACATGAAAAAATTAATTTTTAATTAAAATCATTATATACTCAAGAAAAACAGTTTTAAATTTATAACTGATTTTATAACACTTTCAAAAATTAACTGACGGCCCATAAAATGATCCTAAAATAAAAAGGCCAAAAAATATTGATTTGTGAATAATTTTAATGAAAAATAATTTTCTTTTAAATAAATTTATTTATTATATTTTTTTATTAAATATTTACAAACTTAAAAAATACTAACACTTAAATATTAATTTTTAAAAAAGTCTGTTACATGCACTATGATATAATTATATCATAAAATCATGAAAAATTTTATTTATAACTTCATGGATGAGGTTACTATTTTGTTTTCAATTTTACTTTTCATAAGGGCCACATTACTATTCCCAAGGGCATGTTACTATTTCATTGATATAGGTTCATTAGATTCTCGAAATTCCTCTTATTTAATTCATTCTTTATTTAAAATTTTTGTGTTATGTTCTATAAGTTATTCTATACTATGTGAAATAAACACATGAAGGTAAATTCATTGATATTGTTTCGGGTTATTGAATAGACTATCAAGGAGATGCAGATGGAGGTTAGTGGGAGCCGTATAGGTTTCCCAAGGATTGATAGAGGGTTCAAAAATCCAAAGGAAAACTGATAACACCTTCCATTAATAGATGAAACATGTAATCCTTCACTATATCACGGTGAACTCCGAATAGACCGGTGAAACCCTTGGTTATAGATCAATTTGGATTTCAATTACACTGAACTCTGTGGACGATGAAACATTAAAATTGATCCAAAATTATTTTAATTCAACTATGACCTCCACTATGGAGTAGCAACAAATTTCAAGACATATTACCCTCACAACACACAACAATATGGATTAGTGATCCCCATGTTTCCCATTTTTGGTAGTGAAACTCACTGAGCAACATGCCTAGTTTAACTTCCCCAAAATAACATTTAAAGTTAATTTCCAGTCCATATTTTTAAAAGGTGAATCCCCAAGGAAAACAGTCTTATAAAATTCATAGACAATCTATCTAACAAGTTATTGTTCACTCGAGTAAAAAATGTTTATCACCATGGACAAACTCAAAAATATTAATTCCAAAACAACCTACGTAACACTCAAGCCTCAACACTAACTTCAAAAAGGTTTAAAAAACTCCTTCTACCATAGTGTAATAACTCTTAAAATAGTAAAAACTGTTGCCCAACATCTATATATCATCTAAAATACCTCATGATACCTCCGAGTCCCAATAATGTGCAAGGGGAAGTACTTCTGAAATTCAGGACCATACATCCGATACCTCTCAAATAATTATCATCATTGAGAATTTATAACAAGACTCTGATGAAATATAAAGGGGTGTCAACCATCCAACCCTTTATATACCAATCAATGATGACTATACAATATAAAAAAACCAATATAATAAAATGAAGGAGAATATAAACATGAAATTTCTCAAAAGGAGGAAGAGGGAAAAACTTACATTTCAACCCAAGAATAAACACATCTTCTAAAAAAAGGTATACAAATACAAAATTAGGACAACATAAGGTTTTGTGAATGTATATAGGAATAAAAATTTAAAGTGTTGTATTATAATCGATATTTTCACCATAGGACATGAACCAAATATATAGAATTCCCTCCCATAAACATCTCATGGTGGTCCAAAATCTAGAAAAACCACACATTTATGACCGCAATGTATTTAACATATAGTTAATCACTATTGATGATTTTAGAATCTTTATATTTATATTAAATAAGTTGGTAAAAATTGAAGGTATCATGTATCCAAATTATCTGTATGGATAGTGGTAACTGATAAGCCGTGACACAAATCTGAGCTGACACCTTAAAAGACCAAGCAAACTTGGAAGAAATATTACTCTTGAGAACATTTTAATGCAAGTGAAGAGAAGACACTTAAAAGAAAATTTTATATATAATATAAATATATAGAGGCCTCCTAATATGGCTAATATAAAACTTAAATGATACATCACCACATTCCTTCACTCTCAAATCGCCTATAAGTTTTTCTCATACATGGAACCAATTGTATTCTAGGAAAAGATAACTTTCCAAACATTGTACAACACAATAGAGATAATCAATGTGGTCCATAAAAGACTTTGAAAGGTTAAATAAAAACAGTGGAGTGATAACTATTCTTTTAATAAAACCTCGATAATGGAATATTTCCCACTCATGTGGCTCTAAAATATATAATATAGGTCTACAAAATGTCCCCTAGATTCTGGATAGTCTACTGTATTTGAACATGAATTTTTATATAGAAAGTTATGATAAGGAATAACTGATATCTAATAGCACAATAGACACCCCTACACACCCTAAAGGTAAAATGAGGTTCATGATTAGAAATTATCATCTTCAAAACCCTATGAATCCTCACTATCTTCACTAGGTATTACCCCAGGAACACCTATACTAAGATGTACTCCTTGATCAATAATAAGTGAGATGGATTTATTCAAGAGAGAAATGATCAATCATATAGCGTCATAACTACCATGAAATTTGGAAAAAGAGGTTATAAAGTACAAAAAAAATCCTCCCACTTCCCCTTGGGGACATCATATGGCTGAAGAAAACTTTGAGAAATACGATCCTTATCCGTTATTTTCTGGAAGTCCAAATGTTGAGATAACAAATATGAAACTGAGTGCTTAATCAAAACCACTAAAACTGATTCCTCATACAATGATATATATTGTCCACACCAAGATGTAATGCTATGGTTGAAAATAAAACTCACAAATAAACACTTCATGAATTAATGAAGGAATAAAAATATTTCCATTGAATAATAACCAATGTTTTCAATCAGTAGACCAACCCTTAAAAGAATCTCTATTAATAACCCTATCATACTACAACTCTACCTTAGAATCCCTCAACTATAATTCCTCCAATTGATTCACTAAGGATAACTTCAAAACTATTTATTAAGGACATATTTTATATGAAATTTCTCCCATATTAAGGTGAAACACTGATAACTCTTTCAGTATTGACCAAGAGTATCAAAACATAAACACAACACCACCTCACAACATCCCACTAAAGGAATCCATTACAAAATTAACTTTATCTAGTGTATAATAAATCTTAATGTTGTAGTCCTAGAAGAAATCCATGAATAATCATTTTCAAATAATTAAATTATACTAGGGAAATACATACTTTATGATATTTTTATCTTTTAAGATTCAATTTTTTTCCTGGTAAGGTAGTGTATTTGAAAATTCAAATAAAATAATACTTCAACAAGATGAATTTCATTTGTGGAGTTGTTAAAATCACAATGCCATAAGTAATAGAACTCATATTATATAACTTCAATATTCTACATAAATACACAACATAAAACAAGAATCGAAGCATCACATTAAACAATGAATTGAATACCCTCTTATTGTAGATGAAGAACCAGATAACTAAAATGATTTTCATTCATATAATCAAAATAGCCAAACATTGGTTAGTCCACTCAAATTTCTAATACCTTCTTGTCAATAATGTTATTGGAGTTACAATATTGATGTTTTTGGGTGTGAAACTTCTATAATCATGAGCAATACCACGGTAAATCTGAACATTTTCAACATTATTGAGGGATAACAGAGAAAATACTCACTCAAACATTCCTAGATCAAAAACAAAACCATGTTGAGATATGAAATTCCCAAACAATTTAACCACATAAACCCAGAACACACACTTTGAGAGCTTTAAGAATATATAATGAAACCAAAAAACTCCCAACATAGCCCAAATACACAATTCAAGTTGCTCCTATGATTGTAAATACACTAGGATGTATTCAATAAAGATCAAAATGAACTGATATAGAATCTCAAGAAAAACAACATTCATCAACCCCATGAACATATTTAGTGCATTTGTTACATCAAATGACATCTCAAATTACTTTTAATTCCCATGATGACCATAGAAATAAGTCCTTGGGATGTTATCATCCTTTACTAAACTGTAGTGATAACCAAACATGATGTTGATCTTTGAGAGCCATCATTCATCCTTTAAAAAATTTGATAAGTAATCAATCCTTGTAATAGGGTATCCATTATTCACTTTTAAATGATTAAATTGTAAATAATCAATAAAAAAACTCAAACAGCATTCCTCCTTCATTGAAAATATAAATGGGTCTTCCAAATGTAACACAGTTGGATGAATATATCCTACCTTCAAGAGATCATAAACTTGAATCTACAACTCATGAGACTTAGAATGGTCCATTTAATAGACAAACATCAATATATTATATACTAATTGTTTAATTTTTATCCCAAACTCAATCTCTCATCAAGGGGGTAGTGACAAAACCTCTTCAAAAAAGACACTAAGGTTCATTTCTATAAACCTAGGAAATAAAACATGCTAAAACGTCACAAAACACAGAATAAATATAAATAACAAGGAAGATAGAGTCTTAACATGCCATCGAACCATCTCAGGATCTTACACACTCACAAACATGTTATAGTGACCTTTAGTGTCATATATTATTATTTTACTTCTAATAAAAACCATTAAAGATTTCATATAATAAATCCAATCTACACCAAAGATGATTTTGATTAAATTTAACTATAAACAAAAGAAATCTCACAAAGAGTGGTGTTATCCTTACACCAATTCACAACCTATATACAAATAAAAAATTATATCTCAAACTCTAACTAGTGTAGTTAATTCATAGGGCACTGAAAATAAAGGAGTGCATATCTTGAGAATAAAATAAGGAATGAATATAACTAGAAAAAGGTAGATAATTCACCGTATGATGTCATACAATTCCAATTCTAAAATACTAAATCATGAATTTTATCACATCTTGGTCTATGACCTATCGTTTATTAATGGTGACTACCTCAAGGACCTAGATCTTTTATATATCCATTTGTATGAGGGATATCTTGTTGATGTCCTCTGGCTTCCCCATCCCCCCTCTTCTGACCAAAAGATCGAATTCCCTAATACAACCATAACTAACAATGTTATAGAGTATTTTCCTAGATCAGACAATTAGTCACATGTTGACTACTGAGAATTGGAAAAAAATCTCTCATCTGATAACACACTCATATTATCTGATATATTTTTTCCAATTAATTTATAATTTAATATAGCTTACACTACATACAACAACATATCTCTTTTATAGCGTGCCTGAAACTTGACACCAACCTTCATTGAACCATGAAATAATATTATTTTAAATATAAACAATAAAACCTAGCCATTAAACTGGTGTAAATGAATAGTATTAACCAATTTTTAAAATATACATATCAATTTCCTACTCAACGAATAATAACTCAATTTTTTTGTGCAGTAATTATATTAATGAAACATTTGTTTTTTTAAAAATAATTTTTATTATTTTTTATAAGAAAATAATAAAACTAATTTTTAGTGAATATTGAAAATTTATTTAATAAAATGAAATTAATTTTTTAAATCATCATATCAAAATTAACTTATCTTCTAATTTTTGGAATTTTAAAAAATATTATTTTTAGTGAATAGTGAAAAATACATATTTTTGTAAAACAATTATTTATTTTTAGTAAATTAAGTAATATAATTTAGTAATTATGTTTTAAAATAACATAAGTTATATTTATTTATATTTAATCCACTAAATTATTTTTCAATAAACTTTATATAGTATTTTTGTGTATGTTTATTTTTGGGGTCTGAAAGAGGGGTTTTTTGAATATTGTTTTAATTTGAATTTATTTATCCATTTTAATTAATTAAAATTCTCCCTAATAAGAATTTTTTAAATTAAATTTATAGATAATATATCAGTAATTTCTTATTAATATTCTTAAAATCACTGTTAATAGATATAGATTTAATATAAAATAATCTTGTACTAAAAAATTAGACTTCCCAAAAATGTCTTCCTCGTCGAGTCTACAGATTTAGTTATAAATTCATATATTATAATTTTAGAAAATTCTTTTAAAAAATAGACATAATTTTCTTAATAATAAATTTTAATTTATATAAGGGTGTATTTTAGAATTTTTTCTGAAAATATTGACTTTTGGAAGAATAGTATAAAATATTGAATTTTAAATAAAAATTTCCTTGTCATTTAATTTATTTGTAAATTTCAATAATATTTTGTATTGGTTTCAAATTTATTTTAGTTCAATTATGTATCCATTAATATAAGTTATTTCATTAGAATAAATTTCTTATTGAATATAGATTAAATAACCTTTTTATCTATTGAGTATTTTCTCCTTAAAAACCAGCTTTCTTATTCTGTCTGTTGGAATAATTTTAAATAAACATTTTCCACATTTTGAAGGTGATTTTGGAAAAATTGATTAATTTTTTTTAATAACACTAGTTTATTTTATCTACTAATTTTAAGTTAATTTTTGACCAAATTTATTAGTAAAACTAGTAAAAAATTGTTTATCGTGTATATGGTAAAGAACGTGTTTACCAAGGGTTAAAATAAAAATATAAGAGTACCTAATGAATCAAAAGTTTTTTTAAAAACTTTTATGACCATATAGAGACATTATATCTCATATTGTCTAGGATGGTACATTATTGGTGCCTTGTGACATGAAAGGATGTGGGTGGAATTCTCTCTTTCAAAAAAATACAAGTTTGCAACTCACCTCTCTTATAAAATCCCAAAAACTCTCCTATATTATTCACACCATAAAACCATTTTTTTATAAACATCATTCCCAAATCACTTAAAAATATCTATAATATCACCATATAATGTTTATTTTTTATATAAATCCAACCATGTAAGGATTTTGATGCAAGCCTAAGGTGAATACCTGAAGAAGGTGTAATGTTCATCAATGAGCATTTTTGTTTTCATTCATAATAAAACTCCATAAATTATTACTATAAAATTATTAAATAATAAAATCAGTATTGTAATTATAATGATTTATTTTTTTATGTTCATGACCTAAAAACTTCTCAAAATCCATCAAATGGGATAATAAATAAATGTTTGTGTGTCCGACATACTACCACCTCACAAACTGAGATCATTTTTTCCATTACCACTTCTCTAGGATGGTTATAATAATGGAGTTTTTGTTTATATACGAAATTTATGATATTATTATTCATATATAATTTTTATATCAAACATACCTTCATTATTTATATTATTTTGGAATATGACAACATCGCTCTTGTGTACAGAAGAATACCGCCTCATGAAGCAGTGCGATTCATTCACACTTTAATGAAAGGTACTATGGAAGGGTTTAATGAAAATATGTGATATATATGACATTTAATTTACTCCAAAATGATAAAATATCCTTAAAATGTATTTATTTCAATACTAAAATAATATGGAAACAACGCTCATGTGTACGTACGACATACCATCTCCATAAACGATGTATTTCATTTGACATCACTAAAATTTATGGATTAATCTAAATACACATATGATGATAATATATATGATACATATATCATGGTAAAAGTTATGGATTTTATAAATTCGTTATCAAATTATTAGAACTAAAAATAAAAAAACAAAAGATATATGAAAAATGAAGCTTTTATTACAAGAAATATAACTTTAACCTGGAATTATTAATAAATGGGTAACAAAAAGTAATAAAAAAAATCATATATGCAATGAAATATATAAATTTTTTTCTGTAAAATCTTTATAATGAACTTATATATATCATATAAGAGGTTTGGACATGTACGATAGAAGTCAAGACATAAGGTATAGGATTTACCTCTCACTTCATATTTTATGAGACAAAAGCCGTATTCGTCTCCTATTTCTTTTATGTGGTTTATATAATTCCCATTTTAATTTTTTAAATCATGATTGAAACTATTTTAATTATATTTAAATTTTTATTTGATGTTATTTTTTTGGTATTTTAATTAAAAATATTACTATAGGGGTAAGAATTTTTTATCTCACTTTTCCCACTTTGGGATGTTCGTTATTTTATGAACCTATATTTATTCACGAGGTATATATAAATCAAATTTCACATGTAATATCAATAATTTATTTATCCTAATGTTATTTTTAGTTTAATTTAATGATATTACCTCATTGGTCTTATGATTCAATGTTTCTAAAATGGTATAGAGTTTATGTTACATTCTAATCAATTATCAAGGTTGGTTATGATAATGTTTTTATGATAAAATATTTATATCCCTATAGAAATATAAATGATAATTTTATTATCCTATGGTTATTTCATGAGAATGTTATTTGTACCTAAATTATCACCATTCCATGTTCCCAATATATCAAAATATTATTTAAACAAAAAATTATATTTTTTAACTTTTCAGTTAAAAAAAATTTTTATTCCAATTTTTTTTCTAAGAATTATTTCAAAATTTTTCATAATATGGTTTTTAAATGATTTATTAAGAAATTGTTTCCCATGTTTTACTTTTTAATTTTCTAAAATAATAATGCAGGTGTTTTTAAAATATATTCCCATTTGTATTTTATTGAAAATGTGGATGGAATCTTTGTGCAGAACATGAATAATGTTTAAACTATCCTAATCAGTAATTTCTTTTAATATTCCTTCATAATTTCTAAAGATTGTTTTTTTAAATTAATTTAAAAATGTTTTTTTATTTAGAAAATTCTTTCAAAATAGTAAAAGTTATTTTCTTCAATAAATTATTCAAATGATTTAAATATTTTGTAATAGTATTCTATGTTATTTACATAGAAAATTATTATGAAAATTATTTATGTTTTACAAAGTTATTTTAAAAGAAATTTTATTTTCCTAAAGAAATTTTCCATTTTATTTTTCTTCCAAAATCCTTCTCAATCTGAGATGAAAACCTTTGAGGTTACTAATTCTTTATTGGGGATATGGTCCAAGGATATCATTCTTACTATATATCTAAATGGTTTATGTTTATGTTGAAATTATTTTTTTGAAACCTATTAATATTTCATGTGTTATACCATGATAGAAATATAATTAATCCCACTACTTTACTCTGGGTTATGGTATGATGAAATGATGAAATTATTATGAAAATTATCTCTTTTCAACATGGTATTAAATGATGAAATTATTATGAAACCATTTCATTTCATGGGTTATGATATGATGAATATTTTATGATATTATGGAACATGTAAATAGGGTTTTCATTATGAGATGGGTGAGACCAATATCTCCCTCCGACACATTGGGTATTGATTTATATTTCATGAGATATATAAGACTAGAATAGAGAGTGAACCTAATTCAGTAATAATCTCTGTCCACTATGATGTAATTGGTGGTGATCATTGACTACTATTGTGGTTTGGGTAGTAAACCCATTCCAAAACTATATCCTTTGTATTAAAACTTCACTACTATGGAAATTATTTTCCATGACTATGTGTGTGCCACAAATATATGTATTATGATAATGTTATTCTCACATGGATCATGTTATTTGATTCCTTTATGATCCATGTCTTTTTAATATCCAATATTCTTATTATGAGTCATGATTCTAGCCTTTTATATTCACATTATGGTTTTCATATGATATAATCTTGATCCCATACCCTTATGTTCATGTCATGCTTATGTATCTCCCTTATTTAAACTTAATGAGAATATGATCCCACACATTTTTATTTTTTGTTTCCCTAGGTTATGCTGAAATGTTTTTAAGTAGGATTAATAAAGGGTATGATATTTTTTGGAGGCATTGAATATTTTCCATGAATTAATATTATTATGTTCGATGATTTCAATTGAACTAAACTATTTCACTTATTAGACATGCAATTGGGTAAAGTGATAAAGATTCATATAAAAAATGTAATATCCATATATGAGAAGACTGGGTAACTATAGTTGGTATTATAGTAAAGGTTTAGTTAACCTTTAGAAACAAGGATGAGAAATATTTTGGTACATACCTATGGATATTTCTAAGGATACATCTAGGGATATCACTAAGGATAAGTATAAGGATAATTCAAAGTATAGGAAAATGTCTAGGGGTTTTCATAAATGATAGAGAAACTGGTTTATAAAAAATTACATCCCTATATGTATACTATAAGTAGACAAGGCTTAGGTATAGAGGTACTTGGTTGAAATAACTTCAGAAAGGGTACATTGATATGTAATCTATCATCACCTAGTGCATGACAACCAGAATTTCTACACACCTGGTTTGACACTCTTGGGGAATAAACATTGGATATTAAAAAACTTTTTAAAAACCATCATGAAGGATTTAAATAGATTAGGAATATGAATATACTAGGATAAACCTAAAGAGTCATAGATAAAAAATAATTTCTCAATATTTAGACATTGTATAAGTGATTTTAATGATTATTTGGTTTCTCCATTTTATTAGTGTTGCTCACAATATAATTTTTTGGTTTGTGTCTATAGAGGGACCCAAAAAGAATTGGGATATCATTGAATGTGACAGAAAACTTGTGATGATCAACCATATGGGATGATGATCGGGGAGAAGGATGTTATGATTATACCTAATCAACTATTATGAAACATGATTAACAATGTGCACCTTGACCAAATCTGAAACTCATTATATAATATAATGATATTGTTCGTTGGGAGTTTGGGTAGTGAAGACCATGGAGGAATGAAGATGTAGTTTCTTATATATCAGGATTATGGGAATAATCACTCAAGGGAATGTCTACAAGTTTTGGTAATATATTTTGGGTGTGGAAAAAAAGGACACCATACAAGTAACTACAAAAGAAAAAAAATGATTTTTTTAAAATACAATTGATGAGAATAAGGATCTCACTAAGGTATCATTGGTGGATGAATTTTTAAAATTTGGAATGGATTGGAATTATTCAAATCAATAACCAAAATATAAATTTAATGAATAAAATCCACCAGTTTTAAAGATTAATGGTTATATTTCTGATGCTGAGGATACTAAAAATGAAATATTAATATAAGATCTATTAAGGATTAAGATGATGAACCATGGTTAATGGTGTATGAAGAATGTATAATTATTAAAATATTTATGTATTGGGCTTCAAATAATTATACTTTTTCTGTGGTATTGTGGTTATTCGAGTAATGAAACATCAATATATTGTTCCACATTAGTTTTCATTAAAGAGTTAATAGAATATTTTAAATGGACTTGATGCTGTAGAAAAGTGGTTTCATATCAATGTGATATTTTTATTTTGGGTAGGTATCCCATAATATGTTTTGAATATAGATAAAATTGATTTTATTTTGTATAAAGAGATAATTTATATGGTCAAAGTAAATTGGATAATATTTCTTACCACAAAAATTATAATCGATTTGATGAAAAAGTAGTTTATGTTGTCAATGAAAAGGTGTTAAACATTATTGGATCTATGTAATATGTATAATAATATATGTTTTTATTCATGTAATGAGAAATATTTCTTGTTTTCATTGATTTTTTATAGTAATTATTATTATTTCCAAGATTCAGGATAATATATCACAAGTAATAAATTCAGCTATTGAAACAGTCAAAGACCATGGATTTGGAGGTAGAAAACATAGCTATAGCATATGGCAATGGTTTAGCTGGACAGGGATCCTATTTTCATGGCTATATAAAAAATTCTATAGCCACGGTTCTCCACCTTGGGAAGGGCCCTCTTGGTTACCCACCATGGAAATTAGTGTATTTATATAGTATAAAACGTTGGTGTAGGTCTATTTCCACAGTGGAGAACTATGACTATAACCCCTTTAAACCGTAGCTATATGGTTGGAATAAGATTCCTCCAGTTAGATTTGAATCCCATAACTCCACTACTATCAACAATGAGCATAACCACTACAATATAGACAATTAATGATATATATATATAAATTTTATTATATATATCTTTATAAACTATGGAAATATGAAATAAACCATGTAAATAGGTCTTCTCATGTCCTTCTCAAGGGAATTTTTTCCATGCTTATATGGGAAACCTATTTCAATGGGTTACAAGAACCGTGGAAGTAGGTAAACTATATAACCATAGTTTTATAGAACCAGGGCTATAACCTATGAGAAAATAGTTATATCCATGGTTTCTAGAAAACCATGTCTATATGTACAGTTAATGACCATAGTTGTTGGAATACCCATTTCTCTAGTGGTGTTTTCTAGCAGTGTATAAATATCCACTTTATGATATATAAAAATAAAGATCTACTTTATGATATATGGGGGATTAATTTAAAGAGTATTTTGAAAAATTAAGTGACCTTCATTCTGATTTTTAGGATATCAATCATTTGGATGGTTCATAAAGAAAACCATTTATGAAATTGTTTAAGTTGCGCTTAGATGCGACTTTAAATATTAATTTATTACTTCAACATATGAATATTTTTATATATTAGATATCTTATGCTATTTATTTTTTTGTGATGAAAAATAAATATAGATAAAAGGAATTATTGTTCTATTTATAGATCTTATGACCCATTATATCTTTAGGGAAAAATCACCTTTATTTCTTAGAGAAAGATATGAAGTTGAAAGTGATCAAGGTGCAACAAATGGATGGGATTGTGATTATGAAATTGAATTAAATAAAGTAAATATATATTCTTGTAAAAATTCTTAAACATTATGAAAATGATATTGGAATAATTTTTTCCCAAAATATCATCATTTTTGTTAATATCACTGACCATTTTCACGCCTCTTCGATTTATGGATTTATGGCCATTAACATTCTCTTGGCCATGTTCTCTATCAGTTTAAATTAGTATTTGAGTGTTATTTATTCCTTATATGTAATTGTTTTCACATATCACCTACGCTATAATATTTGGAAACCTAGTGTGTGTTTTTATAGACGACTTTCATACATCCATTTCTATATTTAAATATGTTGTTTTATAAACCCTTTATACGATGTGGGTTTCTATGAAGTAATTTTCATATGTTAAACCTTTGATGATTGAGATTAATATCTTGGGTGAAATTCATTTTAAGGGGTTTGAATGTAACACCCCTAATTTTTTTGAAATTAATTTTTTTCAAATTAATTTATATTTTTAGATAGATTTTTTACACACTATAATGAGTTTCTTTGATAGCGTGCATGACATAAGACATTGAGCATCAATGAACCGTGAAATTATATTATTTTAAATATGGTTATTAAAATCTATTCATTTAACACGTGGGTATGAATAATATTAACTAATTTATAAAAAATATATATTAATTTACTACTCAAAAATAATTTTATTTATAAACTCTTATTAAATAATAAATTAATTTTTTGTAAAGTAAATAGATTCATCAAAAATATGTTCCCTTGAAAAGTTATTTTCCATATTTTTATGATAAAATATAACAATTAATTCACATAGACTGTATTAAAATTATTTTATAAAATAACCTAAATTTTTTGGAATCATCATATAGAAATGAACTTTGGTGAAATTTTTGTATTTTTAAGAAAATATTTATTTTCTAGTAAATAGTTGAAACGAATCATTTATGTAAAACATTCAATAATTTTCAACAAATTAATTAATTTAACGTAAAAATTATGTTATAAAGTAAAATAAGTATTCCTTAGTAATATTAAATCTAATTATTAATTTTGAATCAAATTTATTCTAGATTTTAGTGTATTTTTATTACTAACATTTCAAATAGGGTTTTTTTCTAAGAACTATTTTAAAGTGCATAATATTTCTCCATTTTAATTTATTAAAATTAACCATTATGAGTAATGTTTTAAATTATCTTTCAAAATATATGTAAATAAATTTTAATTAATATTCATAAAATGATTATTATTAGACATAGATTTATTTAAAAATCATCTTTTCATGACAAAATAAATTTTTCAAAAACCATATTTTCCATCACTTCAATGGATTTTGTTTTAGATTTAATTTTTTACACTTTTACAATTTTTTAGGGAAAAATTAAATTTATTTTTTAAATAATAATATAAAAATTATATTACGCTGTATTTTTGATAATTTTTCGAATAGATTAACTTTTTGATGTATAGTGAAACATATTGAATTTTTCATTGAAAATTACCTTTTTGTTTAATTTATTTATAAAGATGATTATTTTTTAAATTGGTTTAAAGTAATTATAGAAAAAATATTAATATATTAATCCAATTTTGGTTTTCAGAATAAATTTAACATTAAATATAGATATAAAAACCTTGTAAATTTTTGAACATTTTATCATTAAAATCTAACATTCTCATTGTGTTTTGAGTTTAATTTTAATTTTAAATTTTATAATTATTTGAATGGAGTTTATAGAAATGGATAAAATAATTTTAATCATCATAATATATACTATCTAATAAGGTGAAGTTAATTTTTGACAAAAATTAATATTAAAAATAGTAAAAATTATTTTCCACAGTTAAGGTAAAAATAGGTTTATTAGGGGTTAAACAAAAAATATAAGTGTACAAAATGAATAGAAACATGTAAAATAGTAATTTTATAGAAATATTTAGAGATTATATCTTCTAGGATCTAGAATGATATATTATTGGATTATTTTTACACAAGAATATCTTGGGTGGAATAATTTCTTTCAGATTATTATAGATCTGCCACTTAAATGACTTATTAAAGGCTACACCCTATACCCTCTTATTAAAACCATAAGACCCTTTGGTTATGATAATAACAACCAAAAAAAATCATAACTTCCCACCTATCACCCTATAATAATTATTTAGGATAATAATCCAACTACGATTGTTTTTTCTTGAAAATCTATAGAGGATACCCAAAGAAGTGGTAACATTCACCAATGAAATTTTTTGCTTTATTTATTCCTTTAACTTCATAAATTATTTTTATAAAATTATGATATAAAAAAATGAGTGTAGTATAAATCATTATTTTCTTTTACGTTAAGATCATGACCGAAAACCATCTCTACTTCCATCAAATGAGTATCAAAATCATCATTTGTGTGCACGATGGACAACTGCCTCATGAACCGATGGCATTCGTTTTTTCCATTACCACCTGTAGTGGATGGTTATTATAAGGCCCCGACCTTAAAACTTACTTAATATTGAATTAAATTAATAATTCACATTGAGGATCTTTTTAGGTTTATAGTTTTAGGGAATTAGATCATAAATCATGAATTACATTCCAAATTTAAACAAAGTGGTTACATAAAAGATAGTATTCGTTTTTTCACATCAATGGAAACGTATTTAAAATAAAACATGGATTCTTTATTGACACTTCCTTGACACTATCATCATATCATGCACCTTTCCCTTGACCTGTGAAAAACATTTCAAAAGCTTGGGATGAGCATAAAATGCTCAGTAAGGGATATAAAAGTACGAAAAGAAAACATCAATCCATGTATGAAAACATACTTTACTCATAAAACAGAAGAATTTTAACATACCTCATCAAATAATGAATAAATCATATAAATAAAAAGACATAAAGGTAACTTGAGGCATTAATAACATTCTTACATAGGGAGTACCCCTCTTGGATACGTTTGGAATACACATCACAGTATATTCCATAAATCTCTTCAGAGAAACCTTAACGTTTAACCCCTTCGCGTTACCCAATGCATTGGAGAGCTATATCGGGCTCACCCGCCCTTAGTTTATCACAAAACCACCCGTCTTCATAATAATTCCCAAGAACCATGACATAATCTTATCCCATAAAACATGCATAAACGAAACATAAAATTTCCACTTTTCAATCACATGATATCAATACAACACATTGATAAAAAAATAGTATGAAAACCATTTTCAATACCAAAATAAAATAAAAGTAAAACATGGTATTTATTTTTCAAAAAAAGGTATGTCTTTTAGAGGAAGCTAAAAATCAAATAATGGTCAAGGCGGCGGAGAAGTTGTTGTCGTCGCATACGTATGACAAAAACATTCCCTTTTATAGTTTAGTAAAAATCATCGTATAAAAAAGATTCCTTTTGGATAAACTTAAAAGTCAAAGGGGTTTATACACCGTATAAAAGAAAGTTGTATATAAAACAAAATATGTCTCAATGAAAGGAGATTGAGACGGAGTCCCTTACAAAGATGGTATCCTTGGATTAAGGATAAATCAATTACATAATTATGTGTGACAAACGAATACACCAAATATAAGTGGATATTAAGTGTAAAACAATTAGAGGACATTCAAACATATTCATAAAATGACATATACAAGGAGTAAAAGTTTCTCCCCAAGAATCAAAATTGGGTTAAGAAGTTCCCTTGCAAAAAATTCAACAGCCTAACGGCATCATGTCAAAATTAAGAAAAAGAGTTGATGAGAGATAAAAAGGGTATCTCATCACTGGGAAATAAAATTTAAATCAATAAGGATATAGAAGAACGTATCCCAACATAATAGTATGTGAATTAAAAGACATAACAAAAGAAGTCTTTTAAAAAGAGGAGGGTGAAAGGTTCCCTTACCGACTTGGGTAACTTTTGAAACGTACACCCCATGGAAGAAGGGCCATTCAATGAAGATGTAAATACCCATAAAAGAAATTATATTAAAAAAAGTGTATAATAATGGGTAGTACATACACCACTCAAAGGAAATAGTGGAAAACGTAGCATAAATCTCACGGGACTAAAAGTGAGATGAAAAATCCTTTGCGAAAAATCGGCAGCCTAACAACGACACTTAAAACTTCCAAAAACAATGGATTGATGATATCAAACAGGGTCTCTCATCATATTACAATAAAAGGTACAGCAAGATGAATATAAAATAACATTCCCCATAATAACAAATAGGAGCTTAAAAGAAGTGACATAAAGGAGAGTGCTTAAAAATAAAGAGAGAGGTTAGATCTCTTAGGAAAATTTGGTATCCTAACGGCGCCACTCAAAAATTCCAAAATGGATTGATGATGGAAAATAGTGTCTCTCATCATATGAACATAATAAGTAAATTAGGTGTAATATAAAAGAACATCCCAATCATAAGAATGATGAGCTTAAAATGAATGACATAAAAGAGTGTACTTAAAAAGAAAGAGAGGAGTAGGATCCCTTAACTCGTGTCCAACATGAATCGATCGTTCTTTAATCTCCTGAATAATAAACATGAGTTAATTTATAATTTCTTAAGAACATTTTTCAAGTTCTTTATTCCTTTTATATCACTTATTACTATGTGATGAACACTATGTTATTATTTAAGTTAATAACGGTCGTTTTAACGATAATTGGTTCTTGAGTCAAAAATAAACTCTTTATAATTTAAAGATGTTCATGTGGTATGATATCCATTATATCCAGAATTATATTCATGATGTATATATAATAAATATCATATATATCCAGTATATGCATGCATTTATAATATTACATAACATTTAGAGGTAAGAAATGAAATGCACCGTTCATGGAGACGGTAATCCATACGTACGCATGAACGCTACTTCCATTTCAATTTAATATTTAATGGAATTAAAAAATAATGATACATAATAGTAATTTAATTCCAGTATGGTATCATATATAGTATCATTAAATTTATCCTTTATATGTACCACATATGGTATTGACGAATCAAATCAGTTTGAGGGGGCGGTAGTTCGCACTTCCTAAAATGAAGATATCACGTATACCCATAATGGAAGCCATAAAGGTATGACATAGATGAAAAATACAGAAGATTAAGTAAAAAATAAAAATATTATATATCATATATAAAAATAGTGACATCTTAATGGCCACCTTTGAAGGTGTTATATGAGTGTTGAATAATCATCGTTTCGTGAGGCGGAAATTCGCCATCCACAGAAACAGTATGTTCTTTAACCATTAGATGTAGGTGTGTGTATGTGTAGCTCAAATAATTATTATAACAACGTACTAGTATATGGATGATACTGGTGTTGTTACAAAAGAAATGAATAAAAGAGTTTAGGGTGGTTGGAGAAGCAAAATAAAACATAATAACACAAGAGAAGACACTACCTTTAAATCGGGTATCTCTCTTTGATTTGAGCTCAAAGGATTCCTTGGAAAGGATTATGCCCCAAGTGAGGCTTCAATGATTAAGAGAGGTATGTTGAGAGATGAAATGGGCAGTTTTTGGCCGAGACAAAGGCTTTAGAGGTGTGTGTAAGGTGGTAGAGTTGGGGGCCTTTTATAAGAGGAGAGGAGAGGCACTCTTGGAAAGTTACAAAATGTTACTTTATTTTCAAATGAGTTTCGGATTTTAAATGTCCCACATTGATGTATTTCTAGGATAAGGTGGTAAGGGTTAGAAATACACCCATATAATAGGTTTTTGAAAACTGTAGGTCTTATATTTTACATTATCGTTTCATTTTATTTAAATCGTTAAATAATGATGTAATCGCTGCATCATCATTGTGTCATAAATAATTTAATTTATTTAGTGTCTAAAAATTATAAAACAAATATCATGATGTAGGAAATCATTTTATCTTTCTAATTAATATTTATAGTAAAAAATATGACTTGTATAACCCCATGTAAAATTTTTTTTAGTAAAACAACACATGTTTGTGACATTTTAATTTTAACTTTAAATAAAAAGTTATTTATGTCATTTTCCTACCAATGTGGCTCCATGGGGTCCCCAAGTTGACCCATGGATTTTCTTGGTCGTCCATGACACATAAAATGAAGGTAGGACATATTTCTAGGTCATTTCATATTATTAACCATTATTTTTACCATAAATTACACTAATTACCTTTAATCGTGATTAATAAAACTTAAAAATTACTATTCACCAAAAATTATTTAAATCTCATTGAACCACATTTTAATTATTAATGACAAACATGTATGTTTTATTTTTTAAAATCAAATCATAGAAGTGGAAAAGTTTCATTTAAACGTAAAATCAGTATTTTAAGTACCACTTAGTGGTTTCACTATTCATCAAAATTGAAGTTTTCCAGAAAAATACCAAAAATTCACCCTAATCTATATTTGATATCCCAAATTCAAAAATGATGTCTATTTTTAAAAATTCAAAACATATAAGTTACATTAATTAATTTAATAATTAATTCCCGCTGTCGGAGCAAATAGCATGTTTGTATGAAACAATAAGTATCAAAAGATTGACACTAGTTTAAGTCCAATTTCAAGATGAAATTAATTCCAACGACCACTATTGAGTTAAATGGTAAAAATATAGTCTAATTTCACTTTAAAACCAATTCAAAAGATAATATAACAATATAAATAAATTAGATTAAAATGAGGTTTTGATTTAAAATACAACATTTTTCACTATTCATTAAAAAATGAACTTTATCGAAAAAATACAAAAAATTTAAAAAATGTAAATTTTGATGTCCCGATTCTAAAAAAGAATTTTATTTTTTAAATATAACACATAAAATTGTCAAAAAGTGGATTTAAAAGAGGTTCGCCATCAAAAGGCGGTTAATCGACCCTTTTAAAGAATATTAGAATATTTACACTTAAAATTGGATTCATTCACATTTTAAGCATCTAATATTTTTTGGATAAAAGTAAAAATATTTGACAAACATATATAATAATTTTTTAGTTAGTTCCGTTCATTCCCACCATTACAACGACTAGGCATTAACTACAATTTAAAATAATATTATTTTATTATTAGATTGCAACGTAAGATTCCCAAGAATCTCGTTGTTGCGTATTGGGCACGCCATCGAGGATAGCGTCCCCTTTAAATTAATATTAATATTTTATTCACAAATATGGATAAATGTGAAAATTTCATATTCTCTATTTACTTGGGGTGTTACATCCTTCCCCCTTTTGAGAATTGTGTCCTCGCAATTTTAAAATTGGGCTTGGAAACCTCATTGAAAATCCCAGATCAGAACAAGAGTCAGTAAAACAATCACTTTAAAATAAATAAAGAGTAGTAAAAAAGGTCACATGAGTTAACCCATACTAGGATTCCATGTATGAAAATATGGACATGGAGGAAAAAACAAAGGGTCATGTTCTGATGGAGAGTGATAGTAAACATGTCTAGGAGAAAGTTAACAATAAGAAAATCACAAACTTGTGATGGGTTAAACGGTATTCGATTCCCCAGTAGGAAAAGTTAACATACAACATTTTTATTTTACCTTACTCTTCATTGAGGAATTTATTTTTGAGATTAACTAAATCATAATGAAATATACTTACTTGTCACGTAGACTTTCAACTTTTACTAGATTCTTTAATCAAACTTATATTTTCTCCAAAAGATGAGTATTTGGGAAGACTTGTTCGCATTATGAGTACTATAATCAACTTCTTGAGAATAACCTAATCCACAAAATAGAACTATATATTTCCCACGTCTTTAGACAAAATCCAAAACCAAAATTGTTAGTATGAGATAAGATAAATCACATAAGTATAATCCTTTATAAAAATAAAATCTATTCTTAATTTCCAAAATTTGTCAAAAAAAACCCAAAGTTCAACGAAAACCATTCGATAAACTGTTGTCCATAAAATTCTTCAAAGTAAACCAAACTAAAATTGAAACCCAAATATTTGAAGGATTTAATCACATTTTCTTCCAAGGTACAAATTAACTTTTATCTCCAAATAACATCAGTTGCTCTTAAATTCTCATATTGAAAAGTAATTAACCTAATCACATATCCTCGATGATAGGTTAATCATTTCCATAGATAACCCAAAATAAACGTACTCTTGATTCCTAAAATCATCTAACTAAAAAGTATTAGTCAAAGTAAACAGGGACTTCACGTAGTCCAGTGGTAGGCGACAAATACCAGTCGCACTTTGGTTGTGGGTTTGATTCCCACAGCTTTGTCCGACACGACGTATTGTCACATATTCTGCGTGTTGTCCTTTTTCTAAAAGTATATATTTTATAAAAAATTCCCCAAAACGAGATAAAATCTTCAAAAATAATCATAACATATTTTAACATAAATTTTATCTCATGCCTTTCATTTTCCATCATAATATATAATAACCCATAATTACTTCAAAAGCAAGGATCATATAAACCCTAATGGTAACCTTTATAATTATTACCTAAACTTCCAAATAGATAGGTCATCTCGTACATGATGCATTACAGAACATACCAAGGTACAAGTGGTTGATCACGACTCCTTGATAGTTGGTTTAGAACAACCACGAGTTTCCTCATTGAATCCCCCATTTCATCCAGTCTCTTAATCACAGAACCACTGCAGTTACCTTCAAACCTATTGTCTCTTTGGTGCCTGTTAGATCTATCCATTCACTAAAAACAGAAATGTCAGTGTGAGTATATCAACAAAATTATCATGTACTAATGAGGAAGATAAACACTAAGATATACTAACTCATTCACTTTATCTAAAAACTATGACTCTTTCTGAAATCCTAGACATTATGGTAATGTCACTTATGCTTAATGAATACCCTAATCTCTAAAGTTATCTAAACTGACCTATGATACCAACTATAAGGCCCAGACCTTAAACCTTACTTAATATTGAATTAAATGAATAATTCATATTGAGGATCTTTTCAGGTTTAGAGTTTTAGAGAATTAGATCATAAATCATGAATTACATTCCACATTTAATCAAAGTGGTTACATAAAAGATAATATTCGTTTTTTTCCCATCAACAGAAACATATTTAAAATAAAACATGGATTCTTTCTTGAAACTTCTTTGACACTATCATCATATCATGCACCTTTCCCTTGACCTGTGAAAAACATTTCAAAAGCTTGGGATGAGCATAAAAATCTCAGTAAGGGATATAAAAGTATGGAAAGAAAACATTAGTCCATCTATGAAAACATACTTTACTCATAAAACATAATAATTTTAACATACCTCATCAAATCATGAATAAATCATAGAAATCAAAAGACATAAATGTAACTTGTGGCATTCATAACATTTTACATAGGGAGTAACCCTCTTGGTTACGTTTGGAATACCCATCACAATATATTCACTAAATCTCTTCGGAGAAACCTTAACGTTTAACCCCTTCGTGTTACCCAATGCATTGGAGAGCTATATCTGGCTCACCATCCCTTAGTTTATCATGGAACCACCCGTATGCATAATAATGCCCAAGAACCATAACATAATCGTATCGCATAAAACATGCATAAAGGAAACATAACATTTCCACTTTTCAATCACAAGATATCAATACAACACATTGATATAAAAAAATTATGAAAACCATTTTCAATACCAAAATAAAATAAAAGTAAAACATGGTATTTATTTTTCAAAAAAAAGGTATGGCTTGTAGAGGAAGTCGAAACTCAAATAATGGTCACGGCGGCGGAGAAGTCGTTGTCGCCGCATACGTATGACAACAACATTCCCTTTTTCGTTTAGTAAAAAGATTCGTATAAAAAAGATTCCTTTTGGATAAATGCAAAATTCAAAGGGGTTTATACACTATATAAAATAATGTTATGTATAAAACAAAATATGCCTCAATGAAAGAAGATTGAGATGAAGTCCCTTACAAAGACGATATCCTTGGATTAAGGATAAATCAATTACATAATTATGTGTGACAAATGAATACACCAAATATAAGTGGATATTAAGTGTAAAAAAATCAGATGACAATCACACATATTCATAAAACGACATATACAAGGAGTACATGTTTCTCCCCAAGAATCAAAATTGGGTTAAGAAGTTCCCTTGCAAAAATTCAACAGCCTAACGGCGTCACTTCAAAATTCAGAAAAAGAGTTGATGAGAGATAAAAAGGGTATCTCATCACTTGGACATAAAATTTACATCAATAAGGATATATAAGAACATATCCCAACATAATAGTATGTGAATTAAAATACATAACAAAATAAGTCTTTTAAAAAGAGGAGGGTGAAAGGTTCCCTTACCGACTTGGGTAACTTTCGAAACATACACCCCATAGAAGCAAGGTCATTCAATAAAGATGTAAAAACCCATAAACGAAAGTATATTACACAAAGTGTATAATAATGGAAAGTACATACACCACTCAAATTAAATAGTGGACAACGTAGCATAAATCTCACCGGACTAAAAGTGAGATGAAAAATCCCTTATGAAAACTCGACAGCCTAATGACGCCACTTAAAACATCCAAAAAAAATGGATTGATGAGATAAAATAGGGTCTCTCATCATATTAAAATAAAATTTACATAAAGAGGAATATAAAAGAACATCCCCCATAATAACAAAGAGGAGCTTAAAAGAAGTGACATAAAAGAGAGTACTTAAAAAGAAAGAGAGAGGTTAGATCTCTTACGAAAATTCGGCAGCCTAACAGCGCCACTCAAAACTTCCAAAATGGATTGATAAGAGAAAATAGGGTCTATTGTCATATGAACATAAGAAGTACAGTAGGAGTAATATAAAAGAACATCCGAATAATAAGAAATATGAGCTTAAAAGAAATGACATAAAAGAGTGTACTTAAAAAGAAAGAGAGGAGTAGGATCGCTTACCTCGTGTCCGACATGACTCAATCATTCTTTAATCTCCTGAATAATAAACTTGAGTTAATTTCTACTTGCTTAAGAACCTTTTTCAAGTTCATTATTCCTTTTATATCACTTATTACCATGTCATGAATACTATGTTATTATTTAAGTTAATAACGGTCGTTTTAACGATCATTGGTTCTTGAGTCAAAAATAAACTCTTTATAATTACAAGTTGTTAATGTGGTAAGATATCCATTATATCCAGAATTATATTCATTATTTAGATATCATATATATCATATATATCCAGTATATGCATGCATTTATAATATTACATAACATTTAGAGTTAAGAAATGAAATGCACCGTTCATGGAGACGGTAAGCTGTACGTACGCATGAACGCTACTTCCATTTATATTTCACATTTAATGGAATTAAAACATAATGATACATAATAGTATTTTAATTACAGTATGGTATCATATATAATATCATTAAATTTATCCTTTATACGTACCACATATGGTATTAACGAATCAAATCACTTTGAGGGGGCGGTAGTCCGCACTTCCTAAAATAAAGATATCGCGTATACCCATATTGGAAGCCATAAAGGTATGCCATAAATTAAAAATACAGAAGCTTAAGTAAAACATAAGAATATTATACATCATATATAAATATAGTGACATATTAATGGCCACCTTTTAAGGTGTTATATGAGTGTTGAACAATCATCGTTTCTTGAGGCAGAAATTCGCCATCCACAGAAACAGTATGTTCTTTAACCATTAGATGTAGGTGTGTGTAAGTGTAGATCGAATACTTCTTATAAAAACATCCTAGTATATGGAGGATACTGGTGTTGTTACAAAATAAATGAATAAAATAGTTTAGGGGGGCTGGAGAAGCAAAATAAAACATAAGAACACAAGAGAAGACACTACCATTAAATCGGGTATCTCTCTTTGATTTGAGCTCAAAGGCTTCCTTGGAAAGGATTCTACCCAAAGTGAGGCTTCAATGATTAAGATAGGGATGTGGAGAGATGAAATGGGCAGGGTCTGGCCGAGCCAAAGGCTTGAGAGGTGTGTGTAAGGTGGTAGAGGTGGGGGCCTTTTATAAGAGGAGAGGAGGGGCACTCTTGGAAAGTTACAAAATGTTACTTTATTTTCAAATGATTTTCGGATTTTAAAGGTCCCACATTGATTTATTTTGAGGATAAGGTGGTAAGGGTTTGAAATACACCCATCCAATATGTTTGTGACAAGTGTAGGTATTATATTTTACATTATCTTTTCATTTTATTTAAATAGTTAAATAATGAGGTAATTGCTGCATCATCATTGTGTCATAAATAATTTAATTTATTTACTCTCTAAAAATTATAAAAAAAAATAATGATGTAGGAAATATTTTTATCTTTATAATGAATATTTATAGTAAATAATATTACTTTTATAACCCCATGTAAAAATTGTTTTAGTAAAACAACACATGTTTGTGACATTTTAATTTTAACTTTAAATAAAAAGTTATTTATGTCATTTTCCTACCAAAGTGGCTCCATGGGGTCCCCAAGTTGACCCATGGATTGTCTTGGTCGGCCATGACACATCCAATGAGGGTAGGACATGTGTCTAGGTCATTTCATATTATTAAAGCATTATTGTTACCTTAAATTACACTAATTACCTTTAATTGCGATTAATAAAACTTAAAAATTACTATTCACCAAAAATTATTTTAATCTCATTGAACCACATTTTACTTCTTAATGACAACCATGTATGTCAGATTTTTGAAAATCAAATCACAGAAGTGGCAAAGTTTCATTTAAATGAAAAATCTTTTTTAAGTACCACTTAGTGGTTTCACTATTCATCAAAAATTGATGTTTTCCAGAAAAATACCAAAAATTCACCCTAAGCTATATTTGATATCCCGAATTCAAAAATGATGTCTATTTTAAAAAATTAAAAAAATATAAGTTACATTAATTAATTTAATAATTAATTCCCATTGTCAGTGAAAATAGCGTGTTTTTATGAAACAATTAGCATCAAAAGATTGACACTAGTTTAAGTCCAATTTCTAGATGAAATTAATTCCAACGACCACTATTGGGTTAAATGGTAAAAATATATTATAATTTCACTTTAAAACCAATTCAAAATATAATATAATCATATAAATAAATTAGATTAAAAAGAGTTTTTGAATTAAAATACAACATTTTCACTATTCATTAAAAATGAACTTTATCGGAAAAATACAAAAAATTTACAAAAAGTAAATTTTGATGTCCCGATTCTAAAAAATAATTTTCTTTTGTCAAATATAACACATAAAATTGTCAAAAAGTGGATTTAAAAGTGGTTCGCCATCAAAAGGCGGTTAATCGACCCTTTTAAAGAATATTAGAATATTTACGCTTAAAATTGAATTCATTCACATTTTAAGCCTCTAACATTTATTGGATAAAAGTAAAAATATTTTAAAAACATATATTATCATTTTGTAGTTAGTTCCGTTCATTCCCACCATTACAATGACGAGAAATTAACTAGGATTTAAAATGATATTATTTTATTATTAGATTGCAATGTAAGATTCCCAAGAAACTTGTTGTTGCGTATTGGGCACGCCATCGAGCATAGCGTCCCCTTTAAAATAATATTAATATTTTATTCACAAATATGGATAAATGTGAAAATGTCATATTCTCTATTTACCTGGGGTGTTACAGTTATAATGACAAATTTATTGTTTATATATTATAATTATTATATTATTATTATATTGGAATTATTATATCAAACATACATTCATGTTTTACATTTTTTAGTTATATGATAACATCTCACACTGTACGTTGGACTACCGTGCTGCAAAGAGATATGATTAGTTAATGATTTACATGAAAGGTAATACAAATGGTTTTAACAAAAATATATTACATATATGACATAAAAACGATTCTAAAAATTTAATTTATCATTAAATTTATTTTTTCAATTTGAGAAAAAATGGAAACAACTTTCATGCATATATAGGAGCTATTGTCTCTATGAATAGTGTATTTTTTTCTTTCAATATATTTTATGGATTACCCTGAATACATATATAATCAATATATATTATATTAATATCAATATTAGAAATCTAGATACTATCAAATAAATATCAATATAATTCAACCAAAAATAACAAATCAAAACTTATATGAAAAACAAAGTGGTTATTACCCAAAAGGTAACATTTAAATGGAATTTTTTATAAATAGGTAATAAAATGTCATAAGATTTTCATATATGGAGTGATATATATATATATGTGAGTGTGTGTGTGTGTGTTTTTATATATATAATATTTATAATAAAATTAAATTTATTATATACGATTTTTGAATGTGTATGATGAAAGTCAAGATTTAAGGTAAGGGATTTCTATATCACTTTTTTACTTATATGAGAAACATGCTATATTAACCACCTATTAAATTTATATGGTTTATATATATAACCTATGACATGTTATATCATGAATAAAATTGTTTTCATGATGTTAAATGTTTCATTTGATTTTATTCTTTTTTTGGGATTACGATTCGAAAGATTATTGATGGGGTAATATATTTTTATCTCATCATTCCTTCCTTGAGAGGTATGTTTATGTTATAGATCTATAATATTTTTCAAGGAGTATATATAGTTATTTTGACATGTAATATCTTGAATTTACTTATCATCAAGATTTTTTATATTCCATTTAAGGATATTCTTTCATGGGGCTTATGATTCAATGTTACCAAAGTGGTAATAATGTTCCTCTACAATCTCCTTGTTTATTGACATTTTTTATGATTATGTTTCTAATGACATAATTATTTGATCCATATCCGAAGAAAAACAATAATTTTATTTTTCTATATTTATGTCATAATAATATATTTTCTTTCCTCAATTTGATATTTTTTATTTACCCAAGAGTTCAAAATAATTTTTATATGAAAATTGTCTATATTTATTATCTTCATCGAAAACACTTTTTCATAAAAACCCATTTTTATAAAAGTATTTCAATTTTTTACATTTTATAAAATTATTTATTAAATAAATTTTTAACCATGTTTTGGTTTTTATAAAATAATTTAATGTAATATTTATTTAATTAAAAAAAACTCCTGTTTGGATTTTACCAAAAATATAAATGGAGTATTTGTGTATGAAATGAACTGAATATCTATGGTCATGACCATTACTTACGTTAAAGCTTCATTTTTTGATATAATGGTCATTTTCAACGAAAACAACTTTTTAATTTTTTTATGTTTTAAAATGTTCTCAAAGAGGAAAGGATGTTTTCCACAATATTTTTTTAAATGATTTTTAAATATTCCTTTATAAGTCTTCAATTTTATTTTGAATGAAATAAACTTTGGAAATTTTATATGTCTTAAGAAGTTATTTTAAAAGAAAATTTATTTTCCCCAAGAAATGTTCCATGTCATTTTTCTTTAAAAATCCTTCACAATCTAAGATGAAATCCTTTGTGGTTATGTATTCATTACTAGAGATAATATGCAAGTATGTAATTCTTATTATTTCTCATAATGGTTTATGTTCATGATGAAATAATTTTTATGAAACCCATTTTTTCCACTAGTTATACCATTATAAAACTATTATTAAACCCTCTTCTTTTAAATGGGTTGTGAAATGATGAAATTATTTTGAAACCTGTCTTTTTTCTACCGGTTATGATATGATTAAATGTTTATAAAACCCATTTTATTTCATGGGTTATGATATGATGAATGATTTATAATCTGGTGTCACACTGAAATATGGTTTTCATTTTGATAAGGGTGTGACCTATATCTCTCTCAAATGCATTCGGTAAATATTTTAATCTATAGAGATAGAAAGGACCAAAATAGGGAGTGAGACTGATTCAGTAGGTGAATTTATCTAATATGATGGTCTTGAGAGTGAACCTCGTATAATATGATGGTTTTGGGGAGTGAACCCATTTTAATATGACAACCTTGAAAGTGATCCTTGAATAATACAGAAATGATTTTCTATTCTTATGTTTATGACATAAATCTATATCTCATGGATCATGTTTATTGATTAAATTATGATTCATGTCTTATTAATTACCAATTTTTATGTTGTAACTAATGATTATGATATTTGATATGCATGTGATTTTTATATGATATGTTCATTTTACCATACCATTATGTTCATGTTATTATTTTCATCACCTTTGATTAAACTTTCTAAGAATCAGAGCTCTCCATTTTTTATATTTCCAATCCCTTGGTTATGAAGAATGGATTTTGATTTAGAGTAATAAAGGGTATGATATTTATGGGAAACATTAGATATATTTAATGAATTAAGAAGATTAAAATACATGTTTCCAAATGCATTAAACAATTATGGTCCTTAGGAACATGTTTGTGTAACTTAAAGAATATTAATATAAAATATAAAATATCCACTTATGAGAAGCCTCGTTCACTTCACATATAATGACTATAACTCCCCCAAGTCAAGGAAACACGATTGGACCACTGAATAGGGAAATATAATTTCTATCTCCAGTAAAATTAGTTTAAGAAGGCTAAAACCTTCTCCATACTAATTGGAACAACTTATTCTAGACAGAAAACTGAAATATCCCGACCACCACTCTACTGAAAGGCTAATATTGAATACTTGAATCTCATGATGAGATGACCCTATAAAGAATCTTCATAATGGGAATTTCCCTTTCTTAATCCTCAACATAAGTATTTAACATATATACAGTGATCTGTTGTTGGATATTTGTTTAATGAATCCAACAAATTCATATCTATAGTCTCACTATCTCTAGTAAGTTTTGTTATGTAAAATTTAAGGTTATTATAGCATATATTGAACTCAAATACATTGGAACTCCACTTTTGAAGGGTATGTATGTCTCACTAACAATCCTCCTTAGTTGTAAAATATTAAAAATCAACATGAAACTCATTCCTATATTTTTCCAAGAAAATAAAAGACACATCATGATATCATAGAATATAACCAACACTTCCTATATGATGTACACATCAATTTCCATGATAAAGAAACCATGTGATCTTTTTTTCATAGATCAAAGAAAAATATATCACCACCTTTTCTCGGAGTCCTTTATCCCCCGATTTGAAAATGAGCCTTCATACTTCTTAAAGTCTTGGAACTGAAACTCTCAATGTGTCCTCCTATATATTTCAACATTATTAACCTCTACTATATAAATATCCACTACAAAATCCTATTAATAAAATATTATTTATAAATTTTATAGGTGTGCCGATTTGGCACCATATTAGGAAAATAAAAAACATCATTTCTCGTAAAAACAATGGAAAAGAACCTTTTAAGGTCAATTAATTAATTTATAATATTTCCCAATATCTATATTAATTAAAACTTGGGAAAAAATAATCATGAATCATGATACTTACAAAGGATTCTAACTTAGAAAAAACACTTATTTTCTCTACATGTTTAGTAAACATGATGCTGCTTTCATTAGAACATAGGTGTCCATAAAATCACATTTCCTTGCTAGACTCTCCTATTTACATATAATTAACCAATAATTAAACAAATATTATTTCATAATTACTAATATAATTTTAAAAAAAATAAAATCCAACTATTTAGAGTCCTAGTGTCATTTCATAATTACAAATTAAAATACAAAAATTTGAAATATAATAATATCATGATTATTTAAAACTCCACATAGTGATCATAACACTCATAGATCATCTAAAACTGCATAGGATGTCCTAGGAAAAATATGTAAGGAAAATGGTAATCTCAAAATCCAAGTAAGGTAACATATATTGAAATAATGTATAACATGAGAGTTAAGAGGCATAACATGATATTATAAAGAGGATGTTCAAAATCATGGAAACATGGAATATGTAAATAGAATTATTTTATCATGGAATCATGGAATATTTGGACAAAAATAAGACATGAAATCATAAATATATGTCAACAATACATCCCAATACCATTAGCCTATTATTTAAAAAGTCTTATTGTGGACTGGGTTCCCTCCCCTTTCCCATAAATATAGTGGAAAATGTCCCATTGTGGATTAGATTTATTCATCGATCCCTTAAATAAAATATAACGAGTAATAAGGATTTAACTAATGTATTATCGGAATATATAAATCCATTAAAAACCATCACACAATTAAAAACAAAAATATTAATGCCATAAGTGGAAAAGTAATCATATATAAATCCTAATAATTCTCAAACCCATGATAAGAAGTGGGTTTAAAAATTATTAATTAATGCAATAACTAAATGAAAAATCATAATGATTCCTAAGATATGAATGGGGTATTTTTGTTAGAATTTCATAATTTAAAATGGAACAAAGGTCTTGAACATGGTATTCTAATAAAGAAAATACATTATAAATATTTGGATTAGAATGAATAAAAATTAACTTCTTGGGTGATGATTTATGTAATAAGTCAAGAATATTTTTAAATAAGGAAATAGATTATTCTTTTCCAAAAAAACCAAAATTGAACTAAGACAAATTTACATAAAAAGCATTTACAGATTTAAAAATCTGTTCATGGTGAAAAAAACTTAATGGAGGTGACTCTTTTCATGATATAATAAATCAGTATATTTCTTAAAGTCAAGATTATATCAATTTAGGAATTTATTAGGTGACTTAAAAAATTTATTATCACCAAAAAATTGATGTATATTAAACGAGGAAGATATTTAAGAAAGATATAAAAAAATATGGAATAAATAAATGAGAATAATATATAGAAAATAGAGAATATGAATTTGAGTGTGTAATCCAAATATGACAATGATGTTTTAAATATATGCCTTTTTATGTTTTGAAATACAATATCATAAAAATTATAATAAAAAAAATATTTTTGAAATTTAATAATTAAAATATGAAACCCACATTATGTAACACATAAAAAATATACTAATTAAAAATTTTAACATTAAAAGTATAAGAAATTACGGACAAGGAGGTGAATGATTCGCTTAAGGGGGTCAGAATTATTCTTAACATAGTTAAACTTTCAAGAAGGAATAAAAATCATAAATAGGGATTATTTGGTTCAAAATTGATCTCCAAAGAAATATATAAGGTATACCATATAAAACTAAATATTAAACTCAAGGATATGTTGTATAACTCAAGAAACGAGATTAAATTATTAAAGACCTTTATATTTTATGTAAGACATAAATCCTAGCCCATAAGAAATAAGACCATGAATCAAAGTAAAGTAATTTTTTTTTAAAAAATTATGATATTATAAGTCAATTGGAACAAGGTTTAAACCTTAAAAATTTTAATTTTTTCATAATATAAAATCATTCCTCAATGAAGTGTGATTGAGACAAAAACTCATACCTTAAACCCGATTCACTCTTAAATTTAACTTAACTTACCAAAAATGAAATTAATTTTATTAAAAGATTAATCAAGAAATTTATTCATCTATATTTGAAATTTTAATGTCCTTTATTAATCATATCTTATATATTTTTATTATATCTCTCATTACCCCATTAGTTACTTGGGATTGTTGAGTCAATTTTTATGTAATTACTTTGGTACGTTAACCATGGTAAAAACCATTTTAAAATTGATTAATTATAGAAAGAATATTCATAGTTCTATGGTTATAATTTTTTATATTAAATATATTTTTAAATCCATCCATGATGGGTGGTTATAAAAAATTAAATTCATTACTCATAGAGGACATAGTCTGCACATACACAAGATTAATGATTCCATTTCTCAACAAATGAGAGGGAATGAGAGTAAATGATAATTTTTAAATTTCAGAAACATATATATTAAATATTTATCATATTTATTCTTTCATTAAATCAATTTGTCCAGCCATTCATAGTGGTGATGAAAAATGGAAGATGTCACTTTTTGGATGTGAGAATTCACATAATACACTAACGAAACATTTCAATTTATTTGCATATGGAGAGGAATAAGTAGTAGTTAAAACATTAATAAAATAAAAAATAATTATAGTAATGAAACATATTTCATTATACTTATATGGATATAATATAATTTGAAAAATATAATTGAGGAGAAAAGATTATGAAGAATGAATTACAAATGTTGGAGACTTGACCTTGTCTTAGAGATATTATTGGAAATGAAGTACTTTTGATACATTCTAGAGAACATGGGGTTATATAAGGAGAAATTAATTCAATTAGTGTTAATTTTGGTATATTTACAATGTAAATTCACATGGGTAGTGTAACCATGGTGGGGTAGTTGTGATCAACCTTCTTATGTTTTAAAAGGTGGTCTTTTTGGAATACACTTTACCCTTCCATGATATCACAAGACTATTCATTGGGAAATAATAGAAAATTCATTATAATGACATATGGGGTGATATTGGATTGATAAATCCTCAACCAAGACATTACACACCGGTTTCAAGTCTTTTTCCATATGTTTTTTTTCTTTTTATATTTTTATTTCTTCTTTGGTAACTAGTTTTGAACTAGGTAATTTTTATTTTATTTTAAATATATGGTAACCCATATTGAAAAATTTTTATTTTTTCAAAATAATTTTAATCTAAATATAATCCAATTCAATTCCTATATGTGATAAAATAAATGCCTAAATTAAAATATAATATATATAAAAATAGATTTTGTAGAGAAACTACTTCTAATCATTATATGATCTTAATCATATTTACAATTGTTTTCCAATTCAATGAGTGTTAATATAATTATTTATAGGTTTAAAAGAAATATTTAATTAATCATTTTATATTTATCATTTTTATTTATTAGATTAATATTATATAATATTAGTATAAATTTTTATTTAAAAACAATTATTTTACCATAATCGATATAATTAACTTTAATATTATAAATATCATATCTATTTAAAAAAATGAAATTGAACATGTTAACTAATATTTATATATTGAGCTAAAAAATAATTTTATTGAATTATAATTTCTAGAAGTGATACATTTTAATTTTTTTAGTGTAACACCCTGACCCCTTGAGGCTGGAGCTGGTGCATTACTTGTGATATCAGAATGGTTAGAAGGAATGAAAAATTCAGAAGAAATGATCAGTTTAGTAGTCTTGAAGAAAGTAGATACATAGATTTAAACAAATTACATTGAAAAAGGATACAATATACAATACATAACCACACTAAAAACTGGAACCACATGAAGTTAATAAATGAGATTCTCTTCATCACCTATTGTAGGAAAACAATGAAAGGGGTTAGCTCAAATGATTAAAAAGGGTTAAAAATAGCAGAAGTACCAGTACAATAATAATTGAGTTATAATCAATATGATATAATCAATATGGCATGGTGAATAGATGAAAAACTCACACCATTAATAAACTGAGAATGAAATTGCATCCATAGATTTTGTCACAGTGAAAACCTCATAGAGAGTAATTACTAAAAATGAATAAAGAAAATTATTATTATTTGAATGTCATGTATCTGGAACATGAAACCATAATACCATTAAAACAGTTTAGTTCTATGGGTAGAAACCGATCATATTTTTGGAAACAAACTTGAAGGGTTTGTCGCCAACTGATTTGTCTCATGTGACCTACTGATGCATCGAGGGTCTATATCAGGCCCCACCCACCACTGAAAGTCCAAATAATTAATTATACATGGATTCAATAAATGATATATATGCCTTTTCAATATCCATATAGTGTAGAGTATACAGATTTATCAATATTTCCATAATTAAAATAACTTTCCAAATAAAAACCGTATGTAAAATGGAATACAGTTTAGAAAACAACATATCCATGACATGAGATTATGGATATTTAATATAAATAAAATTTCAAATGAAAAGTGATCTCAAATGGGTAGTAGGTACACAACATAAGGATTATTAGGTGTAAAATACAAAGTTAGTCACAACAAAATAGTAGTTGAGGCAAAATATCTTACCACAATGTTATCGGTTGAATTATATGACCAGAAGTTAATAACCATCAAATAAATCATTGAATAACATGAATATAAAGACAATCATGTTATTATATATCAAATGGAAGTACACATATACCACATACAAGAAATAAGTGGAAAATAATGAAAATCTCATAGAAATGAAAGTGAGATGAGAAACCCCTTACAAACATTTCTACATGGTAATGAGTGTTATTGAGAGGGCTTAATGAGAGGTAAATGGGTATTCCATTATTTATATGTCATAAGGGAAATATAAGGGAGGTGTAAAAACATACCCCACCATTAAGAATTAATAATAAAAGGGCACTATGAAAGAACTATGAACCTTAGAAGGTGGATCAGTCCCTAGGTATACTAAAAATGAATTTCTTTCCTTAGAGCAGTTAAACCTTAGAAAGAAGTATGAAAAAGTCCTAAGGCACTATGAAAGCTCGAAATGGGAGTTGCCAACTACGGATAAAGATTTTTTAAATGGAGATGGTGATGTGTTTGGTATTGATGCGTTGTAGCTGTTGTGTTTGGTTGTGGTGCTTGTTATCGTAATTTTGTTTTCGTAATAAATGGTCAGAGGCTTTGCCTCTGGCTATGCTTTTCTGGTAAAGGGAACAACATAGGGGAGATTCTTGAACAAAAATGGGAGAGAGTATCCCTTACAAAGATTGTATCATTAGAGTGACGAAAAATCAATGAAATATTTATGTGTGACAAATAAAAATCCAAAAAATATAAGTGGATATACAGTATAAAACAATCATAGGTCATTCATGTATATTCTTGGATCAATGTAACCAATGAAATCGATGTTTAACCCAAAGAATGAAAATTGAATTAAGAAATCCCTTACCTTTCGCTCGAAGGTGTTCTAGTTTGTTCTTAACAACCAGAATAATCAAATTTAGATTCATTAAGTAATAATTATAGAACCTCATAAACATGTAATTGATATGGTATAACCTTGTTAAGTTTATCAATTACCTTTTTTTGGGTTTAAGAGATTCAATTTTATTATTTTGGAAGCATTTTCTTACTTGGTTTCATGATTGGTTTACTTATATTCATTAATAGAAGTTCCTTTGAAATGTGTTTAAACATCCCGAATTGTTAATATAATTTATTAGTGACATTAAAGAGATTAAAATTATTATATAATGATTCTGGTTATATACCACTAGGATGACTAATTTGATGAGTCAAAATAAACGCATGGATTTGGCTTGGTGGTTTTGTGCACCATAAACTTGTTTTGTATTATTATTCCATATTATGAATGTGTAAAGATTACAGAATGTTAATAAAGATAAAATACATATATTATGACCTGTTTCAACCATTTATAAGGTTTCATGACCAGTATTGAAGATAGTAATTCAAATTGAAAACCCGTCTTCCTTGAGTGTGATAAATTTACACATCTCGGATGGTGTTTGCATTTATTGTATAAAAGGAGGGAAAAGAGAGATTATGATGAAATATTCCATTATACCAATAAAAATACTATACATGTAAGGTACTGTAATTATTATGGAAATTGGATGAGGGGGGTGGGGGGTGAAAAGAGAGAACAGAAGAATGGAACTTTGTAAAAGAAATTGAAAGAAAATAGAAAGAAGGTTCACCTCTTGAGTACTCCTTGAGAATCTCCTTAAGGCCTTTGTTTCTAGACTCTTGGTTATACCAGAAGTTCTTGGACATGGGGAGAAAGATTGGGAAGATTATTTGGTAGATGTTAGGTAAGGCCTGAAGCTTGAGTTGTGTGTGATGAAGAGTGGGTGAGGGGTGGTTTATATAGTGGAGGGGAGAGGAGTGTTCTTAATATTACAATCATTAATTTATTATTTCCTCTCAAGAAAACCAATATTGAGTATTCTATGACCAATAACAGTAATATATGCATGTGACTTAGAACCAACTGGGCTTTCATCAGCAGATCATCATCAATGACTCAATTAACCCATTTTTTTAGCATTTATTGTGAATTATGTGATTTTACTATTCATCAAAAATTCGAATATTTCCAAAAAATACCAAAAATTCACCATAACCATTTTTCGATGTGTAGAATCCAAAAATAAAGTCCATTTTTCAAATATAGATTTTTAAATATAATTAATTAAATATTTAACTTAAATCATTATTTAATCGAAAAATATAAACACTTAAAATATTCCTCTTTACTTTTAAGGTGCCCAAATTCACTTATACACTCAAGGGTATAGATAAAATTCATAAAAGTCAAATTAATATTCATAAGGGTAAGTTAATATTCATAAGGGTAGGTTACTATTCATAAAGATTGGATACTATTCACTGAAAATTAAGGTAATTCTACGAAACTCTAAATATCATGTTGAACACGACAATGTATGACAGATTTTTAAAATTCAAATTTCAAAGTTGGAAAATTTAAGTTTAATGGCTAGGTTATGGATATATCCTATAAGTAACCACATTTTGTTCCATATAGGACATGGGATTCATGACATATATTATATAACTAGAATGTATTTAAGAGAAACATACCATGGAATGTTTGGGCTTCTACATTATACCCCCCTTCGGAAATTTCATCGTTGAAATTTTATGTATGAAACTCACCAAAAAGATGTGGGTGACTCTTTTTCATAAAATCATCTGATTCCCATGTTTCTTCCTCCATATTCTGGTTTCTCCAAAGAACCTTTACTAGACGAGTTGTCCGATTTCTCAATACCTGGTCCCTTGTGTCAAGAATCCCTATTGAATTTTCACAGTATGAAAAATCAGGTTCCAGTTCAATTTCTTCATAAGTGAGTACATGCATTGGGCCAGGCATGTATTTCTTTAATAATGACTCATGGAACACATCATGAACTCTGGATAGATTTAGCAGCATCACTAAACGGTAAGCTACAGCACCGATTCTTTCCAGAATTTCAAATGGTCCGATGTACCTGCGGCTCAGTTTCCCTTTCTTACCAAACCTTAAGAAACCCTTCCACAGAAATACATTCAGAAATACATGATCTCCAACTTGAAATTCCAAATCCTTTCCCCGGTTTTCAATATAACTCTTCTTCCTACTTTGGGCTGCTTTAATATGGGCTTGTATTGTCTCTCACCTTTGTCATGGTCTCTTCAATAAGTTCTAGGCCGATATGTTTCCTCTCACCAACTTCATCCCAGCAAGTTGGAGTTCGACATCTCCTTCTATATAATGCTTTATATTGAACCATTTGAATACTAGAATGGAAACTATTATTGTAGGAAAATTCCACCAAAGGCAAGTATTGATCCCACATACCTTGGAAGTAAAGAGAGAATGACCAGAACATGTCTTCTAATGTTTGAATAGTCCTTTCAGACTATCCATCAATTTGGGGGTGATAAGAAGTACTCATACGAAGAAAAATATTCAAATATTTCTAAATAATTTTCTAGAATTTTGATGTAAACCGGGGATCTTGATCAAATACAATCGATAGAGGTTCACCATGATGTTTTACAACTTCCTTAATAGAAAGTCTTGCCAAGTTCCCAAGTGGAAAGTCCTCTCTTATAGGAAGGAAATGTGATGATTTTGTGATACGATCAACAATTACCCATATTGCATCATTTATTCTGGGTGTCCTCGGTAGTCCAGTGACAAAATCCAACATAATATTATCCCACTTCGACATAGGAATAGGTAGAGGTTTCATCACTTGTTTGGGATGGCATCTCTCTTCCTTCACTTGTTGACAAATTAGACATCTTGACACAAAGTCAAAAATTTCCTACTTCTTATTATCCCACCAAAAATATTCCTTCAGATCTCTATACATTTGGTGCTACTCGGGTGTATAGAGAAATTTGAGCTATAAGGATCATCTAATAGTTCCGTTTTTAGCTCAGGTAATGATGAAACACAAAACCTCTTCCCAAATTTCAGAACTCCTTGTTCATACATGAAGTCATCCAGTCTCCCATCCTTGACGACATTAATTTTCTTATTTAGATTCTCATCATCAGATTGAGAGCTTTTTATCTTCTCTAATAAAGATGGTTTGACAATCATTTGAAAGAGGAAAGATGTTTCCCTTTCCATAACAATTCCCATATCCATCTTTATTAGATACAAAAATATATGATCTCTCTCAATCATCATTTGAGTCAGAAGTCAATGATATTTCTTGCTTAATGCATTTTCTACCTTATTCACCTTTCCTGGGTGGTAGTTTTGTAAAGACCCGCAAATTTCAAGGAAATTTTTTCTTTCTTTGGAATTTTTCAAGAGCGCAGCTTCAGACGGCACCTGATTCCGAGGCCCGGTGTGCCCGGAATCAATTTCCGAAGATTGGCTCGGGTACGTTCAGCGAACGGACGAGCGGGTTTTTCTATCTTTGAACCGGTGCCCGGAATCGAATTCTGAGGGCACCGATGAAATCGCAGCGCCGGTATTTGCTTAGAAACGCTTCTTCCGGAGTTGCGTTTGCTCAACCGTGGTTTTTAAATTTTGCGGCTTTAAGTCAGAAATAAAATAAAGTTTGTGCGACAACTTTATTTTATTTCACTTAAGCTGCTTGGAAGCCACTTGAAGTCACTTAAAGACGGCTTGAACTGAGTTGAACTGGATAGGATGCTATCCGGAAATATCCTACCCCCTTGGTAGGATATTTGTGAGGTGGGGCCCGCACGAGCCCCACCGTTTCTTTCGCTAAGTAACGCACCCGCGAAAACCCGTCAAAGTAACTGAAAAGTCAACCGACACGTTTTCTTTAATTCTTAACAGACCATTTAATTGGGCTGTTTCTTTCGTGAATTAAATGGGCTGTTTTATTCGTTGAATTAATTCAACGAATTAAATGGGTCGTTACTTACGCGTTTTGCGTTTGTTGGCAAAATAATAAAATAGACAACTTGTCTATTTTGGAGGATTGCTATCGTTGTGCAATTCCTCTGAGCCTCCACCCTCTCCGCGAAGAACGCGAAGAACGCGAAGAACGCGAAGAACGCGAAGAACGCCGGCGACCAGAATTCGACGACGCACACCGAGATCTGCGACGTCAACGAGCCCTACCCGCGACGTTCTTCGGCGACGCCTCTTCTTCCGCGGCCGATCCTCGTTCGGCAACTAAGGTGAGAATCGGATCGTTAATTCTCCCTTTTAAAATTTCATAACAACGGATTTAATTAATTAAACCGTTTGATCTTGATCCGGAGATTGGCGACGCGACGCCGGATACCGCGACGACGCGACGATCCCCCTTCTTCCTCGACGAGCAATTCCGCGACGACCTCTCGTCCGACGTCGACGACAAAGTAAGGGTTGTTGGAATTCTTTTTAAATCCCGTGTTTATTCTTTTGAAATAAAGAACCCGATCACGAAACAATTTTAATTTATTTAAAATTGTTGATTGGTTTCTTTCTTATTTCTCCCGTTGATTTTGAGTAACGCGGAGGGTGCGGGCCTAACGAACAAGACCCGGCAACCCTCCGCCGATCTTCCCTTTTTGTGCAGATTTGGCAGACGACGACGAACCGTGCGGCAAGGGGAATCCGTTGTTTCCGCAGTGAAGATCGTCCCCCGGGAGGAACAACGGCGCAGACGGGAAAGGAATCGGGCCACCGGAGCATCTCCGGCGGCCCGCGGAAGGCGGCGGCGGCGAACCGCCGGACCGCGTCCGCGGTCCGGCCATCCAGCACGCGGCCCGCGCGGGCCACGTTTCTCCAAAGCCGCGGGTTTGACCCGCGGCGGCTCAAGCGGCCGCTCGGCCGAAGCCGAGCCGGCCGGTCCGGTCGGCCGGGCCGCGCCCAGGCCGGACCGGACCCGGCCTAGCCGGTTCGGGCCGGGTCGGGCCGACCCGGTTCGGGACGACCCGGTTCGGCCGACCCAGGGGGGGTTCGGGCCGGGTCGCCCCGGGCCCAGAACCCCCGTTTCGGGCCCTCTTCGGTCTTTCGCCCATATCTTGGGCCTGGGACCCCCGATTGACGAACCGTCAGTGGCTACGCGATCCTTGGATCGAGACGGTCGTTTCGGTATATTATACTCAAGGTTTCGGAAGACTTTGGGTTCGGCCGGGTTGGTTCGCACACGAAACCAACCGGGCCCTCGGAGCGGAAACACTCATAACATGAGCTACGGACGTCCGATCGACGTACCGTCAGCTGTGGTAGATTCCTCTAAGTGAGACGGAACTTTTGGAATACTCCGCCCGAGGATCGAATACAGGCAGAGTACGGTCGGGTTGGTTTTGCCCTAAAAACCAACCGGGCCCCTGGGACGAAAATGCCAATAACTCTCAGGCCGGGCGTCCGATTGACGCGCCGTCTGTCGCGTTGAGATTCTGTTGTCGATACGGAACTTTTGGATACATCAACTTCGGACTACGTGTCAGTTGATGTATCAGCCTCTCGGCTCGTGGAGCGGACCCTCCTAAACGAGCTCGCTTTGTGCGGGAACCCTAGCGCTGGCTGTGAATTCGACGACAGAGCAGAGATCCTCCGTGGACTGCGACGACGGCAGAGCAGAGATCCTCCGTGGACTGCGACGACGGCAGAGCAGAGATCCTTCGTGGACTGCGGCGACGACAGAGCAGAGATCCTCAGTGGACTGCGTCGACTACTGCACTCAGCGATCCTACGTGGATCAGTGCTACAGGTTCTGTGTGAGCCCGATCCTATGTGGGTCCTTACTACAGGTTCTGTGTGAGCCCGATCCTATGTGGGTCCTTACTACCGGTTCTGTCTGAGCCACTGCCTACAGGTTCTGTGTGAGCCCGATCCTGTGTGGGTCTTTTGCGGGGGTTAGTACCTATCGATCCTTCGTGGGTCCGACGACTTAGATGGATCAGTGATCATCTTTGACGTCATCTGAAAAAGTATACCTGGTTGAGCTGAATCTTATGTTACTCTCCTTTGTGGATTGTGTTGAACTATCCTATGTGGATTTACTGTTTACTCTCCTTTGTGGATTTGAGTCTTGCTTTCCTTTGTGGATTGAGTTGTTCTTGAGCTCGTGAGCAGAGCTGGAATTGGGGACTTAGGTATATGTATGGGCATATACCTAAGTCGAGTCAGATGTTACTTCGTGATTGCATCCTCCTTTTGTGCTATATCCTTTGTGGATTTCGGGAGACCTTCGGGGGTCTCGGGGTCCTTACTGAGTAGTTGTACTCACCCCTGCACGGGCTATGCCCGCACCTTGTTGTGTTGGTTGCAGACGACGGACAGCGCTGATCACGGTTGGGGCGTGGAGCAGGACGGTACCTGGAGGTGGACCACTGGGCGGGACGTGCTCGGAGCGGACGTGGGACCCGAGGAGCCTGGAGGCTATCTGTACCCACCCTTCAGGTGGGATTGCCAGTGGACGACACGAGGCCGCCGTCTTTTCTTCAGTTGCTGTACTTTACTTTTCAGTTGTACTTTACTTTTCTGCACTTTACTTTTGGCTCGCTGACTCTGTGTGGTTGTTACTTATGAAGGCAATGCCTTCCCTGTTTACTGGGATTTTACGCCTTGGTGCTAGTCGCCAGCCCCTGGCCTATGGAAGGCGGGCTTGGGGTAGTCACGGCACGGGCCCTGAGGACGGGTCGTGACAAATTGGTATCAGAGGTGGTCGGTTCTACCGCAGACTCTGATCGTCTTTTCTTTCTATGTGAAGCAATAGTGTTTAGTGTATTGAGTGTGGTTATCAGTTCAGGGAGCCCAGTGTTGGTGCGGCGGCCGACGTATCCGTACACCAGGACCCTGACTCCTGATTTCCGACTTGATGCATGAAAACATTGATTGCGTGTGTGTTTCAAGTTTTCTTTGTGATTACTTGTGTCAGCTCACCGGGTATACTAATCTGCTTTATGAAAGTCTCAAGTTTTCCTTGTGATTACTTGTGCCAGCTCACCAGGTATACTGTTCTGACTGTGGTGCTCTTGTTCTCCTTTTTAGGATGGCCCCGCGACGACAGCCAGCTAGGGTTCCGAGTGTAGGGCGCGACGGCATCCCACCGAGCGACGAGGCCTCGGTGCAGGGCCCTTTGCCAGCAGTGGCACCGGCGGTAGCTTTACCCGCCGAGCCACCGATGCTGCCAGTACCAGACGCTGACGATGCACGTCGCCTCAGGGCACTGCATGAGTTTCAGAGCCAGCGACCGCCCAGGTTTCGCGGTGAGGCGGACCCCCAGGCCGCCGAGGACTGGCTAGAGGCGGTGGTACGGATCTTTAGGCTAGTGAGGACACCAGCGGATCTCATGGTGATTCTCGCAGCGAGCCTCCTGCAGGCAGCGGCAGGACGATGGTGGAGCCTGATGCTCCAGGTTCACGATGAGGCATCCTTGCTCTGGACGGACTTCGAGAGCCTCTTCCGCTCTGAGTTCGTCCCGGCCACCCTCCGAGCGGTGCGCATCCAGGAGCTTCTCCAGCTGCGCCAAGGCAGCATGACGGTCGCTCAGTACGCGGCGAGGTTCACTGACCTATCTCGCTACTCGACCGACATGGTACGGGACCCCTTCTTCCGGGCCCGGACCTTCGAGCAGGGCTTGCGACAGGAGATTCGGGCGTCGCTGATCTCCCTCAGCATTCCGACCCAGGCGGGAGTGCTGGAGCGAGCCCTCCTGATCGAGAGCTTCCTGGCAGAGCCTTCTTCAGCGGCGAGACCTAGCGCAGGGCGGCAGGTAGCTGAGTCTTCGGCAGCAGGTAGCCGACGGATGACTCTCGGGTCCAGGCGGACCAGACTCCCACGCAGACGACCTCAGGACACCGGCTCAGCGGTGCAGGGCACACAGCGGAGTGCCAGCCTTCCGAGAGGCAGGCTGTGCTACACCTGCGGCGGGCAGGGTCACATGGCTCGTGACTGCCCGACTCGCCGACCAGAGGAGCAGCAGACGGTGGAGGGGCCACCCAGGCAGAGGCAGAGGGTCGACCGTGGCGGTCCGCAGGGAGGAGGCGGACGAGGCAGAGGAGCTGGCCGGGCAGCGGGTGGTGGGCGACGCTTCCAGGCTCTACCCCCACCACCACCAGGAGGGCCACCTCGACCACATGGAGCTGGCGGGCAGGGACAGGCCCAGCTCCAGGCAGTGGAGGCCTACGACCCCGACTTGCCAGAGATGATTCGAGGTACGATCTGTGTCTATTCCACCCTTGCTGCAGTACTTATAGACACAGGAGCGAGTCACTCTTTCATAGCCTCTGCCCTTGTTCGGAGCTCAGAGATTCCGACTGAGCCGTTGGCTCGATCCTTACGGCTAGAGACTCCTACGGGAGCAGACTCGACGATTACGCACTGGTGCCGGCAGTGTGAGCTTACTCTAGGAGGCGAGAGCTTCGGCTGAGATCTCCTTGTAGCGGCGTCGAGGCCTTACGACATCATCTTGGGCATGGATTGGCTATCCACGGTTCATGCCCAGATCGACTGTTTTAGGCGCAAGGTGCGATGTGTTCGCACCGACGGGAGCAGGTTTACCTTCACCGGCGAGAAGGGAACCTTTGCAGCACAGGATGGACTTCCGCGGAGGAGAGTGCAGCCCATCTCTCATCAGTTGGATAGCCTCATCCTAGGAGCAGTGGACGTGCGGAGTCCAGCTTTTCCTGCAGTGGTGGACCAGTACGTGGACGTCTTTCCCGACGACGTTCCAGGGCTACCTCCTCGTAGAGAGGTAGACTTTTACATCGACTTGTACCCCGGGACAGCCCCGATATCTACTCCAGCATATCGGATGGCCCCCGCCGAGCTTCGGGAGCTGCAGGTATAGTTGGAGGACTTGCAGAGCAAGGGGTTTATCCGACCCAGTGTTTCACCCTGGGCTTCCCCGATTTTGTTCGCCAAGAAGGCGGACGGGAGCTTGCGACTATGTGTCGACTATCGTCGCCTGAACCAGGTGACAGTGAGGAACAAGTATCCGCTGCCACGGATTGATGACCTCTTCGATCAGCTCAAGGGAGCGCGGTGGTTCTCGAAGATAGACCTCCGGTCAGGCTATCATCAGCTCAGATTTCGAGACGAGGACGTGCAGAAGACGGCCTTCATGTGTCGGTATGGCCATTATGAGTTCTTGGTTATGCCGTTCGGCGTAACCAATGCTCCAGCAGTGTTCATGAGCCTCATGAACAGGATCTTCCAGCCATACCTCGACCGATTTGTCGTGGTCTTCATTGACGACATTTTGGTATACTCAACGACTGAGGAGGAGCATGCCTACCACCTGCGAGTTGTGCTAGACACACTCCGAGAGCACCAGCTTTATGGAAAGCTCTCAAAATGCCAGTTCTGGTTACGTGAGGTCCACTTCTTGGGGCACGTCATCTCTGAGGCGGGAGTTGCAGTGGATCCCGCGAAGATCGAGGCAGTACTAGCATGGGAGCCACCCAGGAGCGTGACGGAGGTGCGGAGCTTCTTGGGCCTAGCCGGATACTATCGGAGATTCGTGCCAGACTTCTCCAGAGTTGTGGCACCACTCTCAGCGTTGACGAAGAAGGGGAAACCCTTCGTATGGTCAGACAGATGTCAGTAGAGCTTCCAGGAGCTGAGGCAGAGATTGACCAGCGCACCTATCTTGAGGTTTCCTGAGGAGGGAGTTGGATACGTAGTTTACTGCGATGCATCAGGGACTGGACTCGGATGCGTCCTGGTGCAGGAGCGGGCCGTGATCGCCTACGGATCACGTCAGTTGAGGCCGCATGAGCAGAACTACGCCACTCATGACCTGGAGTTAGCAGCAGTGGTCTTCGCTCTGAAGACTTGGCGGCACTATCTGATGGGCGAGTGCTTCACAGTCTTTTCTGACCACCAGAGTCTCAGGTATATCTTCTCTCAGAAGGACCTGAACCTGAGACAGCGGAGATGGCTTGAGTTCCTCCAGGACTATGACTTTGAGATAGTCTATACTCCTGGGAAGGGGAATGTGGTAACCGATGCCCTCAGCAGGAGGACGGGCATTCAGCTACTTGAGGAGGCGACGGAGCAGCTAGCCTCCTTACAGATATCCTTCGTGGATAGAGATGGAGCAGCCTTTCTTCAGTCTCTCACAGTCTCTCCTCCACTTCTACAGCGGGTTAGAGAGGCTCAGCGTGGGGACGCTGACTGTGAGACCCGGCGTGCACTGATATCTTCAGGTCAGGCGCCTGATGGTTTCTCCCTTCGAGCAGAGCACGACATCCTTTTCAGAGGACGTACCTTCGTACCAGTCGCTTTACGAGAGGAGGTGCTGAGAGAGTTTCAAACTTCTCCCTCGGCGGTACATCCTGGAGTGGCGAAGATGTACCAGGATCTCAGGCGATAACACTGGTGGCCGGGCATGAAGAAAGCTGTGGCAGAGTTCGTTTCACGATGCCTCACCTGCCAGCAGGTGAAGGCAGAGCATCAGGTACCAGCAGGCTTGGTACAGCCCTTGGAGGTCCCGGAGTGGAAGTGGGACGGCATATCTATGGACTTCGTGACTGGACTTCCACGCACTTCCAGAGGTCACGACTCCATTTGGGTGATTGTCGACCGACTCACCAAGTCGGCACACTTCTTACCCATTAGAGAGCAGGGCTCAGTGGAGAGCTTGGGACGTCTTTACGTCCAGGAGATCGTACGGCTTCACGGTGTGCCATCGTCTATCGTCTCCGATCGAGATGCTCGTTTCACTTCCCGGCTTTGGAAGGGGTTGCAGGAGGCGTTCGGGACGCGGCTCCATCTGAGCACAGCCTTCCACCCTCAGACGGATGGTCAGACGGAGAGGACCATACAGACACTCGAGGACATGCTCCGTGCATGTGTTCTCGACTTTGGTCGCAGCTGGGAGGACCACCTACCCTTGGTGGAGTTTGCGTACAACAACAGCTACCACTCCACCATCGGGATGGCACCATACGAGGCGTTGTACGGCAGAACCTGCAGATCACCGTTGTGCTGGACAGACCCTGGGGAGTCAGCACTCGTGGGACCAGAGATGGTCCGAGCCACGACAGAGAAGGTCCAGATCATCCAGGAGAGGATGAGGACAGCTCAGAGCTGGCAGAAGTCATATGCTGACAGGAGGCGGAGGCCACTGGAGTTCGAGGATGGCGACCACGTCTTTTTGCGTGTCTCACCTCGACGTGGTTTACGGATATTTGGCCGAGGCGGAAAGTTGTCTCCACGCTTCATCGGGCCTTTCCAGGTCCTCAGCAGGATAGGAGAGGTGGCTTATCGCCTGGCTCTACCACCTCAGTTGCACCGGGTGCACGACGTCTTCCACGTGTCTCAGCTGAGGAGATACGTGCACGACCCGACGCACATCATCGACTTTGGGGAGCTGGACGTGGACGATGGGGCGACTTTTTCGGAGGTCCCAGTGGAGATCGAGGATCGACAGGAGCGGGTCCTACGTGGGCGGTCGATTCCTCTTGTGCGCGTCAGATGGCAGCACGGGAACCTCCAGGAGAGCACTTGGGAGCGGGAGGCTCAGATGCGTGCTCAGTACCCCCATTTGTTCCCCTAGTTTTTGATGTATCTTTACGGGGACGTAAAGCCCTGAGGTGGGAGTAATGTAAAGACCCGCAAATTTCAAGGAAATTTTTTCTTTCTTTGGAATTTTTCAAGAGCGCAGCTTCAGAAGGCACCTGATTCCGAGGCCCGGTGTGCCCGGAATCAATTTCCGAAGATTGGCTCGGGTACGTTCAGCGAACGGACGAGCGGGTTTTTCTATCTTTTGAACCGGTGCCCGGAATCGAATTCTGAGGGCACCGATGAAATCGCAGCGCCGATATTTGCTTAGAAACGCTTCTTCCGGAGTTGCGTTTGCTCAACCGTGGTTTTTAAATTTTGCGGCTTTAAGTCAGAAATAAAATAAAGTTTGTGCGACAACTTTATTTTATTTCACTTAAGCTGCTTGGAAGCCACTTGAAGTCACTTAAAGACGGCTTGAACTGAGTTGAACTGGATAGGATGCAATCCGGAAATATCCTACCCCCTTGGTAGGATATTTGTGAGGTGGGGCCCGCACGAGCCCCGCCGTTTCTTTCGCTAAGTAACGCACCCGCGAAAACCCGTCAAAGTAACTGAAAAGTCAACCGACGCATTTTCTTTAATTCTTAACAGACCATTTAATTGGGCTGTTTCTTTCGTGAATTAAATGGGCTGTTTTATTCGTTGAATTAATTCAACGAATTAAATGGGTCGTTACTTACGCGTTTTGCGTTTGTTGGAAAAATAATAAAATAGACAACTTGTCTATTTTGGAGGATTGCTATCGTTGTGCAATTCCTCTGAGCCTCCACCCTCTCCGCGAAGAACGCGAAGAACGCGAAGAATGCGAAGAACACGAAGAACGCGAAGAACGCCGGCGACCGGAATTCGACGACGCACACCGAGATCTGCGACGTCAACGAGCCCTACCCGCGACGTTCTTCGGCGACGCCTCTTCTTCCGCGGCCGATCCTCGTTCGGCAACTAAGGTGAGAATCAGATCGTTAATTCTCCCTTTTAAAATTTCATAGCAACGGATTTAATTAATTAAACCGTTTGATCTTGATCCGGAGATTGGCGACGCGACGCCGGATACCGCGACGACGCGACGATCCCCCTTCTTCCTCGACGAGCAATTCCGCGACGACCTCTCGTCCGACGTCGACGACAAAGTAAGGGTTGTTGGAATTCTTTTTAAATCCCGTGTTTATTCTTTTGAAATAAAGAACCCGATCACGAAACAATTTTAATTTATTTAAAATTGTTGATTGGTTTCTTTCTTGTTTCTCCCGTTGATTTTGACTAACGCGGAGGGTGCGGGCCTAACGAACAAGACCCGGCAACCCTCCGCCGATCTTCCCTTTTTGTGCGGATTTGGCGGACGACGACGAACCGTGCGGCAAGGGGAATCCGTTGTTTCCGCAGTGAAGATCGTCCCCCGGGAGGAACAACGGCGCAGACGGGAAAGGAATCGGGCCACCGGAGCATCTCCGGCGGCCCGCGGAAGGGGGCGGCGGCGCGGGTCGCCGGCGCGGCGGCGCCGGCGACCGGAGGCGGCGGCGCCCGGCGCGCCGCCGGAGGAGTCCGCCGCAGCCGAGCCGCGGCGGCGGCGAACCGCCGGACCGCGTCCGCGGTCCGGCCATCCAGCACGCGGCCCGCGCGGGCCGCGTTTCTCCAAAGCCGCGGGTTTGACCCGCGGCGGCTCAAGCGGCCGCTCGGCCGAAGCCGAGCCGGCCGGTCCGGTCGGCCGGGCCGCGCCCAGGCCGGACCGGACCCGGCCTCGCCGGTTCGGGGCGGGTCGGGCCGACCCGGTTCGGGCCGACCCGGTTCGGCCGACCCAGGGGGGGTTCGGGCCGGGTCGCCCCGGGCCCAGAACCCCCGTTTCGGGCCTTCTTCGGTCTTTCGCCCATATCTTGGGCCTGGGACCCCCGATTGACGAACCGTCAGCGGCTACGCGATCCTTGGATCGAGACGGTCGTTTCGGTATATTATACTCAAGGTTTCGGAAGACTTTGGGTTCGGCCGGGTTGGTTCGCACACGAAACCAACCGGGCCCTCGGAGCGGAAATGCTCATAACATGAGCTACGGACGTCCGATCGACGTACCGTCAGCTGTGGTAGATTCCTCTAAGTGAGACGGAACTTTTGGAATACTCCGCCCGAGGATCGGATACAGGCAGAGTACGGTCGGGTTGGTTTTGCCCTAAAAACCAACCGGGCCCCTGGGACGAAAATGCCAATAACTCTCAGGCCGGGCGTCCGATTGACGCGCCGTCTGTCGCGTTGAGATCCTGTTGTCGATACGGAACTTTTGGATACATCAACTTCGGACTACGTGTCAGTTGATGTATCAGCCTCTCGGCTCGTGGAGCAGACCCTCCTAAACGAGCTCGCTTTGTGCGGGAACCCTAGCGCTGGCTGTGACTTCGACGACAGAGCAGAGATCCTCCGTGGACTGCGACGACGGCAGAGCAGAGATCCTCCGTGGACTGCGACGACGGCAGAGCAGAGATCCTTCGTGGACTGCGGCGACGACAGAGCAGAGATACTCAGTGGACTGCGTCGACTACTGCACTCAGCGATCCTACGTGGATCAGTGCTACAGGTTCTGTGTGAGCCCGATCCTATGTGGGTCCTTACTACAGGTTCTGTGTGAGCCCGATCCTATGTGGGTCCTTACTACCGGTTCTGTGTGAGCCACTGCATACAGGTTCTGTGTGAGCCCGATCCTGTGTGGGTCTTTTGCGGGGGTTAGTACCTATCGATCCTTCGTGGGTCCGATGACTTAGATGGATCAGTGATCATCTTTGACGTCATCTGAAAAAGTATACCTGGTTGAGTTGAATCTTATGTTACTCTCCTTTGTGGATTGTGTTGAACTATCCTATGTGGATTTACTGTTTACTCTCCTTTGTGGATTTGAGTCTTGCTTTCCTTTGTGGATTGAGTTGTTCTTGAGCTCGTGAGCAGAGCTGGAATTGGGGACTTAGGTATATGTATGGGCATATACCTAAGTCGAGTCAGATGTTACTTCGTGATTGCATCCTCCTTTTGTGCTATATCCTTTGTGGATTTCGGGAGACCTTCGGGGGTCTCGGGGTCCTTACTGAGTAGTTGTACTCACCCCTGCACGGGCTATGCCCGCACCTTGTTGTGTTGGTTGCAGACGACGGACAGCGCTGATCACGGTTGGGGCGTGGAGCAGGACGGTACCTGGAGGTGGACCACTGGGCGGGACGTGCTCGGAGCGGACGTGGGACCCGAGGAGCCTGGAGGCTATCTGTACCCACCCTTCAGGTGGGATTGCCAGTGGGCGACACGAGGCCGCCGTCTTTTCTTCAGTTGCTGTACTTTACTTTTCAGTTGTACTTTACTTTTCTGCACTTTACTTTCCGCTCGCTGACTCTGTGTGGTTGTTACTTATGAAGGCAATGCCTTCCCTGTTTACTGGGATTTTACGCCTTGGTGCTAGTCGCCAGCCCCTGGCCTATGGAAGGCGGGCTTGGGGTAGTCACGGCACGGGCCCCGAGGACGGGTCGTGACAAGTTTATTGAAAAATAATAATATTTGAGAAACTCAATCAATCTCTTTTGCCTCATGTTGAGTTCTTTTTGTGTGAACATTTATTTCAAACTCTTGTGGTCTGTATAAATGTCACATCTCTCTCCATAGAGATAATGCCTCCATATTTTCAGAGAAAATATTATGGCTGCTAAATCAAGATCATGAGTTGGATAACTTTTCTCACGAGTCTTCAACTATCTTGATGCATAATAAATAACTTTATAATTTTCCATAAGCACACAATCCAGCCCATTCTTTGATGCATCACTCTATTCTACAAATCCACCACTTCTAGTTGGAAGAGTCAATCTTGGAGCATTGACCAATCTTCTTTTAAATTCAATGAATAATTCTATACATTCTTTTGTCCACACAAAATTAACTCCTTTACGTGTGATCTTGGTTAGCGGGTTAGCCAGTCAGGAAAAATTCTAAACAAAATGCCGATAGTAACCTGCTAAGCCAATAAAACTGTGTACCTCAGTTATGTTTGTTGGTGAGGTCTATTCTTGGATTACGTTTCTCTTTGTAGGATCAACTAGGATTCCCTCCTTTGGGACAATGTGGCCTATAAAAGAAACTAATTAAATCCAGAATTTTCACTTGCTAAACTTCCCAAATAATTTATTTTTTCTATGATTTCTTAGAATAACCTGCAAGTGATTCTCATGATCTTCATAGCTTTTTTAGTATACAAGGATATCATCGATGAATACCAAATAAAAGTTATCATGATATTACATTAAGTATTTATTAATTAAATCCATGAAAACAGAGGGTTCATTTGTCTATCCAAAAGGCATTACTATAAATTTTTAGTGCCAATACCTGGTTTGAAATGTTGTCTTAGGAATATCCTCCTTCATTACATGCAACTGATGATATCCGAATCGAAGTTCAATCTTCGAGAAATATTGAGATCCATGAAGTTGATCAAAGAAATCATCAATCCGGGGTAGAGGGTACTTATTATTTATTTTAATTGAATTTATTTTCTTGTAATCAGATCAAAGCCTCATGGATCCATCTTTCTTCTTGACAAAGAGGACAAGGGCTCCCCATGGAGAAACTCTAGATTAAATAAATCCCTTTTCACTCAAGTCCTCTAGTTTTTTTATTTATCTATACTAATTTTACATTGGTAATTCTATAAGGATCCCTTGATATTGGTCTTCCATCACGAATTAAATCAATAGATAACCCATCTTCATGCTCTAGAGGATGTCTAGGTAAATCCTCTGGAAATACATCAATGTACTCTTGCACTATGTTCACATCTTCAATTTTATGATTTATTTCCTATCCCATAGATATTGGTTTATCTTCCTCTCCAATTATTGCATTCAGTAGAGCTACTGGGGGTGGTTCTAGATAAAAATTAGGTGGATATGTTTTTTCCCTAACGACAAGGGATTCTACACCATTTTCAAAAATTGTAACTTTCTTCTTCTTATAATAAATCTTCGCATCATAATTTGAAAACCAATTCATACCTAGAATTATATCAAATTAAATCATCGGTATGATGACAAGGTTAGAAACTGAAGAACATTTTGGAGTATGGAGGGGGACTAGTCAACATACCCTTGTTGCAATGATACATCACCTAGGAGTTTTGTCCGAAAACTCCTTTATTAAATCAAATTGGACATATCTAATTTTGTTGGAAAACTGAGAAGATATAAATGAATGCGATGATCTAGAATCAAATAATGTGGGGTTAAGTTCATAGAAAAAATTAAATTACCTTCCATCACATCATTAGAAACTTTAACCTCCATGGTTGTAAATGGATAAGCCCTCCCTTGCCCTCTTGGCCTTTTTTGAGTCAAGATTCCCTAGCGTTTAGGACTCTCAATTTCATAGTGTACCAAATATCTACAATTGTAGCATTAAAAATCATTTAATTGTTTCTTCCCCTTACATTCATTAGATCGATGACCCTTTTCTACATAGTTATAGCAGACTCCCATGTATTTTAAGAATTTATCAAGATGATTCTTTCCATAGTTCTCACAAAATGGGAATAAATTTTCTCCCATGCTATTCTTTGGTGCTTCTCCTTTTCCTTAGTTATTAGAGTACCACTTCTTATATTGGTTTCCTTTGAAAATATTTGATCTAGAAAATTTCTTCTTTGTTTTGATGGCACTTGATACAATTTCATCATATGATGAAAATGATTGAGAAGCCAGTGCCCTTCGAAGACTTGGTTTAATACCTTCAAATAAATGATAAATCTTGTGTGCTGAGTCACATACATAATCTACAACATAGCACGTCAGCCTTGTAAAGGTAGCCTCATACCCTACAACACTGTCTTCGTCCCTTTATTTTAAGCAATGGAATTTCCTCCTCATTTTAGTTCATTTCTCACGAGGGGAGTATTTTTCAAAGTATATTTCCTTAAAATTCCTCCATTATATATCTTCTATTTCTTCTTCCTCTATGGTATTTTGGATCAAAGACAACCATTGATCTGCATCACCCTTGGGACTATATACTGCCAGCACTACCTTCTCATTTGAATCACATCTTAATGCCATGAATATCTTTTCAAGTGGCCTGATCCACTAATCAGCTACTCTCGGATTTCTAGTCCCACTAAAAGATGAGATATTCTGCTGCATGAAATGATCCAACACATGTGTAGCATGGTTATTCGTCACGACCTATGTAATTTGTCCCAATATGGCCATAATATGATCTACTCCGACATTTACCATGTTGAATTGCTCAGTTGGGAAATCCCTACATTGTCCACGAGTATTGATTCCCCTTCTTCCATTAGGCTCCATTACTAAATAATGGAATACACTAGACTAGTTTATGAATCTAAAATAGAATGAACTTAATACAGATTCAAATTCTATGCATAGCTAATCTCATAAACATGGTTTCTCTGAGGAAAAATTTACATTCCAATCCTACATAACAGATTTTAAACCAAATATGAATTATCTTAAGCATATATCCTGAGAGTGTCATAACCAAGAGAGTATCAAGAACCATTGTCGTGTACCCGGATACCCCAGGTCAAGCTTGAATATCCTTGTCGGAGTTTTCCCTCCTAGGTACATATGTCTGAGAGAGACATCTACCTGATTGTATCCAGACAAGGATGTATTTGATATAAATATTCACATAATATATTCCTTACCAAAATACCCGGACATTATTGTACATTTATCCTCAAATACTATATTAGGGCCTTATTGCCTACTATATATCTTCTACTCTAGTTTCCATGTTTCCTACTAAACTTCCTTTGATACCAACTGTAACACCCCGACCACTCGAGGCTAGAGCTGTTGCATTACTTGTGATATTAGCATGGTTATAAGGAATGGAATATCACAAAGGAACAATCATTTTAGTAGTCTTGATGAAACTAAATACATATTTTAAACACAAATTACATTGAAAAAGGTAATTAGATACAATACAAAACAAAACTAAAAATGACAACCACATGAACTCAATAAATAACCTTATCTTCATCAACTGTTGAAGGTAAAAAATGAAAGGGGTGAACTCATATGCTCATTAAGGGATAAAAATAGCAGAAGCATGTGTACAATAATAAGTGAATCATAATAAATTTGATATAATAAATATGGCATGGTGAACAGATGAAAAATTCACAAAATTAATAAATTGAGAATGAAGCTGCATCTATAGATTTTGTCACAGTGAAAACCTCATGGATACTAATAAATGATAATAAATATAGAAAATGATTATTATTTGGACATCATGTATCTGTCACATGAAACCATAATGTCGTTAAAATGGTTTAGTTCTTTGGGTAGAAACCAGTATGATTTTTGGAAACAAACTCGAAGGGTCTCTCACCAACTGATTTGTCTCATGAGACTTATGGATGCATCAAGGGGCTATAGTAGGCCCCACCTGCCACTTCATGTCCAAATAATTCTTTATTCATTGTTTCAATACAGAAGAAATATGCATTTTCTATATCCGTATAGAGTAGAGTATACAGATTCATCTATATTTTAATAATTAAAATAACATTCCAAATAAACACCTTATGTAAAATGGAATACGGTTTAGACAACTACATATCCATGATATGAGATTTTGGATAATTAATATAAATATAATTTAAAATTAAAAGTTATCTTAGATGGGCAATTAGTACATCACATAAGGATTATTAGGTTTACAATACAAAGTTATTCACAACAAAATAGTAGTTGAGATAAAATCTCTTACCACAATGTAATCGGTCGAATCATATGACCAAAAATTAATGACACTCAAATGAATCATTGAATAACATGAATATAAATAGAATAATGTTATTATATATAAAATTTCAGTACACATATACCACATAAAATAAATAAGTGTAGAACAATGAAAATCTAACAAAAATGAAAGTTAGATGAGAAACCCCTGATAAACATTTCGGTATGGTAACGAGTGTTATTGCGAGGGCTTAATGAGAGGTAAAGGGTTATTCTATTATTTATATGTCACAATAGAAATATGGAGGAGGTGAAGAAACATACCCCATTATTAGTAATTAAGAATAAAACGGCACAACAATGGAGATATTCTTGAACAAAAGTGAGAGAGAGGATCCCTTACAAAGATTGCATCATTAGAGTGACGATAAATCAATGAAATATTTATGTGTGACAAATAAAAATACACAAAATATAATTGGATATACAGTATAAAAAAGTCATAGGTCATTCACACATATTATTGGAATAATGTAACCAGTGAAAAAGTTGTTTAACCCAAATAATGAAAATTGAGTTAAACAATCCACTACCTTACGCTCGAAGGTGTTATTGTTTGTTCTTAACGACCTCAATAAAAAAATTTAGATTCATTAATTAATAATTATATAACCTCATAAACATGTAATTTATATGTTATAACATTACTAATTTAATTAATGGCCTTTTTATGGGTTTAAGATATTCAATTTTATTGTTTTGGAAGTATTTTCTTACTTGGTTTCATGATTTGTTTACTTGTATTCATTAATGGAAGTTCGTTTGAAATGTGGTTAAACATCCATAATTGTTAATATAAATTATTAGTGACATTAAAGATATATAAATGATCTTATAATGATTCTGGTTATATACCATGAGGATGACTCATTCGATGAGTTAAAACAAACACTTGGATTTGGCTTGGCGGTTTTGTGCACAATAAACTTGTTTTGTATTATTATTCCATATTATGAACGTGTAAAGATTCCATAACATTAATAAAGATAAAATATATATATTATGACCTGGTTCAACCATTGGAAAGGTTTCATGCCCATTATTGAATATAGTAATTCAAATTGAACACCCGTCTTCCTTGAGTGTGATAAATTTACACATCTGGGACAGTGTTTGCATTTATTGTATAAATGGAGGAAAAGAGAGAGATTATGATGACATATTAAATTAGCAGAATAAAAATACAGTACATATAAGGTAGTGGAATTATCATGGCATTTGGATGAGGGGAGGAGAGAATAGAGAACAGAATAATGGAACATTGTAAATGAAATTAAAAGAAAAGAGAAGGAAGGTTCACCTCTTGAGTACTCCTCCGTGAGAATCTCCTTAAGGCCATTGTTTTTGGCCTTTTGGTGAGACCAGTAGGACATGGAAGTGAGGATAGGTCTTGGGAAGAGTATTTTAAGAATTTAGGCATGAATTGATTCTTCATTTGTGTGGGAGGAAGAAGGGGCGATGGGTTGTTTATATAGTGGAGGGGAAAGGAGTTTTCTTAATATTATAATCACAAATTTATTATTTCCTCTCAAGAAAACCAATAGTGAGTATTCCATGACCAAGAATAGTAATATATGCATGTGAATTATAACCAATTGGGATTTCATCATCAGGTTATCATCAATGACTCAATTAACCCATTATTTAACATTTATTGTGAATTATCAAAATTTACTATTCATCAAAAATTCAATTATTTTAGAAAAATCCCAAAAATCACCCTAACCATTTTTTGACGTGTAGAATTAAAAAATGAAGTCCATTTTTAAAAAATATTTTTTTTAAATATGATTCATGAAATATTTAATTAAAATCATTATTTAATTGAAAAATATAAACACTTAAAATATTCATCTTCATTTTAAGGTGCCTAAATTCACTTATACACTCAAGGGTATAGATACCATTCATAAAAGTCATATTACTATTCATGAGGGTAAGTTACTATTCATAAGGGTTTGTTAGTATTCATAAGGGTGTGTTACTATTCACAGAAAATTATGTTAATTCTATCAGACTCTAAATATCATCTTGAACACAACTGTGTTTATCAGATTTTGAAAATTTAGACCACAAAGTAGGGAAATTTAAGTTTAATGGTTAGTTTATTGATATCTACTATATGTAACCCAATTTTGTTCTGTATAGGCTCAGTGATTCATGAATTATAGGCTGTAACTAGAATGTATTTTAGAGAAACATACCCTGAAGTGTTTGGGGTGCTACATCTAATATAGGCGTATAAAAACACATTTTATTGTGAAATATTTCTTGAGTTTTAAAAATGATAAAAATGTGTTTATAAATTCAACATAATGTTTTTAAAATAATTATATTAAGTTTTAATTTTATAATTTTTATATAAAAACATTTTTTTAAACTTTTATGACATTCTTTTATTATAAAAGTGATAGTTTTTCAGAAAAATAGGTATTTTTTCTATTAATATACAAATAGATTATCTATGAAAAATCTAAAAAATACATCAAAATGAAATTCCGAAAAAATTAATTAAAAAAATAAAAATATTTCATATATTTTAAATTCTAATATATATATATATATATATTTCATAAAATGTAATATAGAAATTATAAATAACACTTTTTTTTATTGAAAAACAACATTTTTTAACATTATGTAATGCTAATATTACTTCATATATATTTATAATTTAAGTTATAATAATATATTATTAATTATACAATAATATTTTATAGTTTAAAAATTAAATTGTTAAGAATAATTTATTCAATATTTAATAAAATATTTCGTTGGAAAAAATTACTTTTGTACTCAAATACACTTTAACAAGTATCATTAATTAATTATTTATATTATAAAAATTAGTAATTACTACTCAATTGATATTGAAATATTTATGTGAATTTTTTATATAAATAATATAATATTTTATTAGTAATAGTAATATCAATACATAACACACACACACACACATATCATATATTAATATCAAATTTTTATTTTATTTTTAGTTATACATGTTTTCATTGTATATGACTTTTATATACCTATTAGACATAAATCCAATGAACATATATGTAGTGACCATATTTATAATGACCAAATTCACAAAAAAAATTCTAAATGACAATAATTTGTTTCTATATATGATATTACATGAAAAATTCCATTCACACTTCACATTTCTATAGTTTTCTTTTTAGCTATGAAAATATGTTTTATCCATTCAAGATGTTCTTCATGATTATAGATTGTATTAGGCTATTGGTGATCCTCAAGGGTGATGGTGATACAATATATCTCTTAGTCTTGATGATTTTTTTTTATTTTCCACTTTTAGTTTATGGACTTTTGATAGATACACTATTCAATACTGATTAATAAGCAGTGTCAGGTAATACAAAGTTCTATGTTATATTTTTTGCATAATTTATTACTATGAATGAATAAAATGTTTTTTTCAATTCCTATCATATATAAATTTTTACCAAATTATTTAAATAATTTAAACTTATAGAAAAAATTTCATATTATAAACATATATATTCAGAAGAGAATTTGATTTCAGCAAACCTGAAATGTTACATTAAATCTATTATTATTTCCAACTTATACTATTTCCCTACCAACCCATGCAACCTTACCAATGAAAAAAATCCAAACATCTTCCAATTTCTCAACTAATTCATTTAATACTACCCTATCATGACCTCCTCCAACCAATGGTACACAACATGGACAAAAAAATGAAGGTTGAGCGATAATGACACATGAATCCCTCTTCTGATCGACCATGAGTTCGAAAATATCACTAATGCTATATCAATCACAAACATTGGATAGATTACCCTCTATGTAATTTTAGGAGAAAGAGAAAATAAAGATAAAACTAAATTCAAAACCACGAGTAAGACAAAATAAATCCCATTACATGTTATGTCAAACATAAACCTAAAGAAAAAATTACAAGTACCCAAAATTGAAATTATTCTATGCCTAGGAACTCTAAATATTCTCAAAAGCTATTAAACTAATCCTTTTAGAACGAAATATCGATATCAGTCTTCAATATTTTCCTTCTGACCTGAAAAAATATATTATATATATGTAGGGTTATCATAAATGGTATTCATAGTAGGATCCATCTAGAAACTACTCTTAAAAATGTGAGAGAAGTATACTAAAGCATAGTGAATAATCAAATGAAACTAAATCTTTACATAAAATAGAATAATATTCATTCATTATCCTCACCATAGACCACCCACCAAATAAATCATTTAAGTATACCATTTTGTATTAAATTCTTATAGATAAATGGTGGTATGCATCTTACACTTTTCTACTAGATTTCTTCTCATATATCATAATTGTTACAATTTATTCTCACACTCCTATAAATCATTCTACACCCCATGCAATAATATCCTTACCATTTATACATATCTTATGGGCATATATCTCATCATCATCATATTACAATAGTAACCAAGTGTATTTCATAATTCAATACAGCCTTTGTAAATTGGTTATATCTCAAGCCACCAAACCGATAAAATTAAACTATCAAAAAGATAAGACAACCATGTTTAGATACAAGTATGTGTCATAGATTAGGTAGTTACATCCCACACATAAATTTATATAAAATGGTGATCCATAACAGACTTGGAAGGAAAACATCCTATACCATATGCCATTAAATCCCTAGATACACCTACACATCCATGTCTATATGGATAGAGGGTGATAGGGAGAAGTTAACTGATCATTCCATCTCTATCCTAGATGTTGGAGAACACATTCCCTAAAATATAAGGCTTCTAATTTGTAATATCATAAATTTTTGAAGGAAATAAAATAACTCCTTGATAATAAAAGAACCCCTTGATAATAAAAGAACTCCTTAATATGTTTGGTTTAAATAGAATCCCATAAGGTTAAAAATCCATTTAACACCTTGAAATATTCTATGGAATAATTTTGGAGTAAGGTATTGAGGTAACATGGGATTCCAAAACCCGTAGAGGCTCATTAATGAAGTAAAAAAATATTAAATATATTATATTAGGCACGCATGATTTTTCCTAAATAATTTAATATCTAACAGATGATGCATCATAGGAGAAATACAAGAACACTATTTGGTATGATATGAGGGGTTTACCTTAGTTTCAATATAATATTTGTGCGTGTCTGTTGTTTGGTAACATTACATGAGAGGATTACATATTTACTATTTTTATTTAAATATTTTCTAAAAATAACTGAATATTTCACAACCACTGGATCATATGAGAAATACCAGACCACCTTTAGGCCCAAGATGAGGGGATTACCCTAGGTGAAAAATATTAATTGTGCACGTCTGGAATTTGGTAACATTTCTTAAGAGTGTAACTTATTTAATATTTTTATTTATATATTTTCAAAAAATAATGGACTATCATTCAAAAAATGAATACTATATGATATGCAAGGCCACTATTAGTATTTGGATATGGGGTTTACCCTAGGTAGGATATAAGATTTATGTACATCGAGTTTTTGATCAGATAACTCTTTAAGGTTAAGTTATTAATATTTTTGTTATATAATTTTATTAAATTAATAATTATGAACCCTTTTTTGTGGGATTTTTTTCCCAAAGATAGAGCACCACATATGATTCCTTATGTAACACCCCGACCCCAGTTACCCAGAGTCAGTGCATTACCTTAATACATTGGCATGATTACAAGGAATCAAGTCCCAAAGGACCGATCAGTTTTGTAGTCTAGGAAAATAGATTACATACATGAATGTTACATTACACTTTATAACATACAAAACAACATAAATAATCCTTTATGAACACCATTATTCCCTTGGCTTAACCCTGCATATCAATCACAATTCACTTTTGGAATCCTAGAAAAAATAAAACATAGAAAGGGGTGAGCTCAGATGCACAGTAAGGATAATAATACAGTAGAAACTTTCATAAATAAGCATAAAAATTTAATAGAATGTATAACTAAAACAAAATACTTTTAAACTTGAACTTCAACATAATATGGAAAAAATAAAATTAAGTAATTCTATTTACTTATTCACATGGATATTATACTAGTCGAATAATCACATGCAATATCACTAACCACTTTCATAATGATGGAATGCATAATACCAGACTATCATAACCACATAGTCAAGGCCTTTTTCCAAGACTAAAAATAGGATTTTGTCAAGGCTTTGGGCCAAGACACTAGTTTGTCTCATGAGACCTACCGATGCATCGAGGAGCTATAGCGGGCTCCACCAGTCACTTACTAAGTCTAATGCATTCCTCACATGAAACAGTTTAAACATAATATAACCATTGGTATTAAAACTAGCATACGGAATGTCAATACTTTATACATAAACCATGAATGGTATAAAAATAACACATCCACAATCAAACATATAACAAAACCTTCAATACAATATGGAATATTTGTATCATAATAAATCATCTTCAAAAAAGTTTAAAATCAATCAAATGATGTTGACATATATGGAAATGATTTGTAAAACTCTTTGAGAGAAATATCCATTTTTATTGAAAACTTTTAAAAGCCACATAATTTGGAAAAGAATAAATTTAAAGACATTTTTCTGAATCAATGTGTCCCATACAACTTTGAAACTTTTTAAAGGAATTAACATTTTAAAAACATTCATGTCCATATAAATAAATCCTTTAAAAATTATTTTGAAGTCATGGGCATTAATGAGATAGATTTAGAAGAATAAATATTTAAAACATTTGAAATGATGTTTTAGTAAAAAAAGTCCCTTAAAAGAATCCCTTTTAAAACTCTTTGATAAAACATGGACATGGATAATAAATATGTCATAGTATATACTTACGTAAAAATAACCCCGGATAATAAAGAGATTGTGAAATTAACCCTTACCAATTTGGTAACTTACGGAACATACACCCCATGAAAGAGGCATCGTACAATGAATATGTAAATACACATAAATTAAAGTGTATTACATAGATAATATAGTTATGGGCAGTACATACCCCACACAAAATGTAATAGTGGCAATATGAAATGAATCTCACGGGAATAAAGAGTGATATGAAAACCCATTACCTTGCATTTTCCATTAGTAGAGGGTACGTTTAACCTCCTGTATGAAGATCATAGTATGTTATTAAATTATGAAAGAACCATATTAATATTTATGATATCATACATTATTTATTTATGACTTTATGCTACCCATTTAATAATAATTTCCATGTTAAATTAATATTTCGGGGGATAATCGGTTTCTTTATTGTACATGTTTTAACTTTTTACTCTTGATTGTATCACTTAGATCAAGATTTAAATACATCCAGAATATAAAAAATGATTTATATATCATATATATTTAGCATATAAATATTTATAATAGACATATATATGAAATGAAAAACACCATTTTTGGAGACGGTAGTCCATACGTACGCATAAACATTGTTTCTATTTTCATATCATATTGAACGGAACTAAGTGAATAAGATATATGTAAGTATATATATATATAAATATATATATATATATCTCCAGTAGAATTATTATATCATATATTACATACGTATTAGTAATATATATTTTTATAATTGTCGATGAATGGTGAACGGGGAAATGAATCTCATTGTGCCGTGGAGACGGTAATCCGTACCTATGCACGAGCGACAATATCATTTCCTTAAAGGTTTGGAATTGGATGGTATATTAATTTTACAAAGACATTAGTACGTTATTTTAATTATTTATATACATATTACTTATCATTATATCCATCCAAATAACATAGTGTTGAATAACCAATTACACCACGGCGTGGAGATGGTAAGCCATACGAACACAGGTATGGTGATATGTCATTCAATGGATGGAAACAAGAAAGAAAAAGGAAGTGGACGAAGAAAGGAACTTGAAAGAGGGTGGTGCAATCATTACCTCTTCTTCAGGTTGTTCATTTTGAATTGATCAAAAGGGCACCTTAGTTTGGCTTTTGGATCAGACTAAGGCCTCTAGGATGAAGGTAGGATAGTATATAGGTTATTTTGGCAGGGTTTGGCCGATCAAAATGGATTTGATGGTGTGAATTAGAGTGAAGGGGGAGTGCCCTTTTATAAGAGGGTTGAGGGGAACCTTAGGAAAAACTTAAAATATTATTTTATAATAAATTCATATTCGGTTTATAATGGATCCAAAGTGGATTATTCAAAGTCTAAGGTGGGGATAGGTCACAAAAGAACTCAAAAAATATGTTTTAGACAGGTTTGGGTCACTTTATTAACCTTATCGTTTAGTTTTAACTCTTAGTAAATTAGTTTGACATTTACCATGTCACTTTGTATTTTTTATATTATATGGTTAATAAACATACTATATACTTCCAAGATACACCCATATAGTCCATTAATGATACAAATATCATTATATAAGTCCTTTGGGTGAACCTTAGATTTTTAAGAATAGAATATCAGTTAATAATATAATATATTTTTTTAAAAAACTCATTTTTGTCAATTTTGACACTATTCAATAATTGATTTTTGTTAAAGTCTTAACAACATTATTAATTCAAACCAAATTCATTTAAAAAATCCTAACATTTCATATTAACCAATCAAATTCTTTTATGGCATCAAAACATTAAATTATATTTATTTTAACATTTATAATACCACTTATTTGATTCTTTTATTAATAAGGAAAATACTACATCATTATTATGTCATAAATAAATTTAATTATTTAATGTCTAAAAATTATAAATAAAATTCCATACGTATGAAATATTTTTAGATTTATAATTAATATTTTTATTTGAAAATATAACATATATAAACCTATGTAAAAATTGTTTTTCTAGAAGATATATGCTTATGTCATTTTTGTATTTACTTTAACTTAATTAATATAAAGTGTCATTATCACTTAAAAGTGGCTCCATGGGGTCTCAAAATCGACCCAAATATGCCCATGGTTGGACATGTATCAACCAATAGGGTTAGGACACGTTTTAGGGTAATTTAATGTTATAATAATATTATTTTATTACCCTTAGTTACCGGATTTACACTTTAATCATGGTAAATAAAATATTTACCGAAGTAATTATTCAAATTGTCTAAAAATAAGAGTAACCTATTTACACAATCTAGAAATCCTGATTACAAATATGGAATCAATTTTTTCAAATTCAAAACACAGAATTGGCAGAAATTAATTTAAAATTAATTCCCGCCGTCAAAACAAAAAGCATGTTTTTAAGAAATAATAACTATCAAAAGATTGACACTTGTTTATATCCAGTTTAAATGTGAACATAGGTCCAATGAACAACATTGTATTAAATTGTAAAAATATATTCTAAATATACTTTAAAATCACTCAAATGAATAATTTATCACTATTAATTATTTCGATTAAAAAAGTTGTTTTTAATTAAAATTTAGTGATTTTTACTATTCATAAAAAATGGAAAGTTTTTAGAAAAATAACAAAATTTCACACTAGGATAATTTTGATATTCTGAATCTGAAAATGAAGTCCATTTTGAACGACAAAATGTATAAAATTTTAAAAAGTGAGTGTTATTATTCATAACGTCCAGTTTGATTGGTTGTGGTGTGTGTTAGAACTCGAAGTTGCGTACAACACACATTATCGTACCGTGGAAGCTTGGGGTGTTACACCTTGAGTTTCAAACTATAAATTTCAAACCATTTTTATTTCATTTAGCAATGCATTAAAAGAATGAAATTGATGTCGATGTATTCAACTTTCAGTTGAATCAGTTATTATGTTAGGGGATTCAATAATCAATTTGTTTTTGGGTTTCAATAGTGACATTCCTAATGACTTCCTTATACTCTGACTATTTGGAACCAAATTTATGGTACATCTCATTAGGTCTAGGTACCGCAGACTCTAGTATGCACGATTAACCTGACTCTCCTTCAATTCAGTTTCATTCTCTTCCACGGTGACCCCTCCCCTCATCCTTGCGTATCACTATATTTTATTTATGTTTCATTAATTTAATATTAATCAATTTTTCATTTATTTTAAAATTTTAAAAATGGTTTATTAGAATAAACAATTATAATACTAAGAATCATCAAGGCATAATTTCAATAAATTATCTAAGGAAAATTTTATAGAAATATCAAATGGTATGTTCATATAATTATCCAAATTTAATTGCACTAAATTATCAAAAGATAATTTTCATTTTATGACATGATAATCATATAGAATGTTTGAGTATAATTTATTTAAATTACCAAGAACTAATTATTTCATGTTATCAAGTATAATTATTAAATAAATTAACAAAATTTGATTGTGTAGGATTATTAAATGATAATTTTATGAAATTAAAAAATAACTCTAATGAGAAATTATCAAAGGATAATAATGAAAAATCAATAAATTATAATCTCATTTATGTATATAAGGATAATTTATCAAATTTATCAATGAATAAGACATTAAATGTTCGTGGGTAAACTATTAAAAATATCAAATGATAATTGTGATATTATCAATGGATAATTATTCAAAATTTACATATAATAATTTATAGTTTATAGAAGGACAATTTATTGAATAAAAATTATTAAAGGATAATCACACGGTATTAATGAGTGATAATTTATAGAATTTTTAGAAGATAATTTTGTTGAATTATCAATGAATAATTATTAAAAATTATTAAACTATTATTTTGAGTTTATTAAAGGAAAAATTATTTAAAATTATAATAAGATAATTATAAAAAGGGGAGTTAATTTAAAATTTTCAAAATATAATTTTAATTAATAATTTAGAACATGTTATCAAAAGTTGATTATAAAGGATAATTATAAAAAATTATCAATAAATAATTATAAAGGAAAATTTATAATAAATTGATAAGAGAAAATTATAATGGATAATTTAAAATAAATTATAAAAAAGATAATTAAAAAAGATAATTTATTATAAATTATCTAAATATAATTATAAAAGTATAATCCTTAATAAATTAACTATATATAATTATAATAGGATAGTTTATAAGGATTTTTCAAAATAAAATTATTATTATAATTTTTTTTTTCAATATGATGCATTGGCCTAGAGTGATAATTTAGAAATCATCCAGGAGAGATAATGTATCATTAAATGCAATATTTTATTTCTTTTGAAATAAAATAATAGGTTTCAATTCTAGGAACCCATAAAAAACCACAGGATTTGAAATGTAAATGATTATGAAAATTAGACTGTGAGGAGGTGTTCCTGACTATTGAGGTTTCCTCTCTAGCTATCGAACCACCAATGATGGTTTATTCATTCCTTTAACATCAAATAATTTTGAGGTAGGTTGTTAATTGCATTTTTTTATTTCATACACTTGTTTCCTTAATATTATTTATGAATAGACATATTTGATGACTATTCTAGATTATGATGGCATGTGGTAGTGTGTGTAACTTTGATAACGTTATGTGAAACTAGTTTCTATGAGTAATTTTCATCTTGTTATTCATCTATAATTTTGATCAGATGTATTATTGTTCTAAATTACTTTTTATAATGATATATTCCATATCATGTATCCAACCAGGTAATGTGTGTTTATGTGGTACTTTTCTTTGATCCTAAAGATGGTGAACCATCATGACTTGTTTATCCCATAGAGGGAGAGTGCACATGACTTGTGATAATAGTGATGGGTGACCCATGGACAGGGTATGGATAAGATGATGCCTAATGAATTTCTTGTTATGGAAATGATGCCTAGTGTATTCCAAGGGGTATGTTATTGAAGCCTAGTGAATGTTGGGTCACTCTTGATTCCTGGAGAATTATGAGAACAAGAATACCGTTATGACTTGTGTATAACGAGTAGCACTATCAAACAATGTAGAGTATCATTATTCACGAGCCTCACAACAATTCTTTTATTGTTCTGTGACCTTGTTTATTATTCTACCATAGAGATGAAGCAATCACGATTGGGGGTTTGTGGCATCTTGGTTAGCACATGACCAATAAATTTTTATTGTGTCTTTCTATTGATGATTCAATTTTATTATCATTATGGAATGGAATTGTATAATCGATCACATCAGGTTATTTACAAATTTGTGATTTCTTACCGAGTCTTTTAATCATCCTCTATTTGGGAATTTTGATGCTCTTGTAGTTAACAAATGTGATGAGGTGAAGGGAGGGGCCCTATGGAGGACTGTTGAGATAATGAGTGTGGAGTCAGTGGTAGTATTGGATGGACATTAACAAGACCTTAATTTTATTATTTATTTTTTTATTTTCATCATTTACCCTATACTATATTTTCATATAAATTGGACCACATGTGGTCATGTGGAACTCTAGCTCAGACTCAGTGGTTCTAGTTGGGATGTTTCATAATGGTGTTAGAGGATCATGACTCACTAACTTATTTCTTCTATTTTTCATGATTTGGAAGAAGATATATGGTTGTTAGGTTATTTAGGACTTGGGAAGATAAACTATGCTGGTTCCTGGACACAATATATAATGGAACTCCAAGTTTCCATAAAGTGATAAATTTGATTTTATTTTTACCAATGATTAAATTAACCTTAGGTGATATACATGATGTTTATATGTGATTTAAGATATTTTAGGTACATTCATGAATCATTACTAATCATATAGTTTCACATGACATATATATACCGGTTATTGGGTTTCATAGTAGTTCATCAATTAAATTTATGGTTTATTTGACTGCTCGAGTTAGTTTCTCTTGCGCGATATATCTGTGTTTCCATGATATGTGATATATCTTTATCAACATTAATTATTTCAACTATAAATGTTGTTATCTTTGAATATATATAGTGACTATAAATAACTTGAAAGGTAGAAAGATTTTTTAGTTCTAGGAGGGGTATAACATGTGTTATGAGTAGACTCATATGAAGAACTTGGTTAATACCATATACTAGTTAAGATAAACTTTTTTTGATTCCATATAATAGTAAGAATCAATCATAAAGACTATAATTATTTTATAATGTGTTTTCCTACATGTGAAAGAAGATGATGCCTTGATGTGTTCTTATGTTACTTTTTATGAAGCAGGCTGGAATACCTCTATAACGGAGGAGGTTTCAGAATTACTACTAGATGTGTAGGAGAATGCAGTTGTTCTTTTTTCAGCACCTTCTCAATGGTTTAGTTAGTAGGGAAACATTTACCAAATGTCTTTCAATTTGTTCAAATATTATGAATAAGAATTCATAATAATGGTCAAATTTGAAAATTATTTGAAATTATTAAATTTATAATCCTTATAGGTCAACAGAGTCCCTCATGATGCCGATGAATGGGTTGATTTTTTTTTTGGAATTTTTGACTTTGTGGAGACTCTGAAGGAACTAAAATTAAGGCTGATATTGAGATCATTCTAGGGGAAAACCATTTCAATAACCCATATCATATGGATCTTACTAAGATGAAGGAGCTAAAGGTAAAACAAGATTAAGTAAATTGGAAAGGGTTTTTTAGACATAGTACTTCACTGTGCGGGGAACCAATTTTATTTTGAAAGAAAATGGGAGACAACATTTAGCCATGTATTGATTATCAAAAACTAAATTAGGTGACAATAAATAACCAATATCCATTTTCCAAGATCAATTGTATTTCTGAAAATTTACGGGGAGCCCATTGGTACCCCACGATAGATATTCGAATGAGCGATCACAAAATGGGTGTTAGAGATGAGGAATTTATGAAGGCGACATTTTAGAGAAGGTATGAACTATGTGAGCACATGATAATGACATTCATAATGGTGAAATTATTGTCAGTATTCTTCGACCTCATAAACACGATCTTTCATACATACAAAAAATCATTCATCATAGTGTCAATCAATGATATCCTTTTCTAAAGGTTGAAATTAGAGTGACATGATTGGAACCTGGAGAGAGTATATATTTTACTTTGAGCACATAGGATTTAGGCCAAGCAAATAATGCGTGACCTCTAGATTTGGGAGGTGAAATTATTAAGAAATGTGGTGTCTAATATGAGTATATATGTTTTCATAGAGACTGTTGAGGTAGTCCTTTCCATGAAACATCCACATAACATGTTTGAAATGAGGATAATTCTAGCTTTAGTAAGATAAAACTGACTGTTTATCAAGGAATTCTCATAATTATCAACAAAAATGAAATTTCAAAAAAAGGATGCGATGTTTTAATGGCCAGAAAAGTGTTTAGTGTATTCAATGAGCTAAGGAGAAGGTTGATGAAATCTCTAGTACAAACACTCCATGAGCATGGGATTGGTTATGAAGTTTACTATGATACATCATAAATTGGTCTGGGAGTGTTTCTGAGGTAAAGATAGAAGGTAGTAGCCTATGGGTCCAATAATCTATGACCCCAAGAGGGGAACTACCCCACACGTGGCTGGGATATAGAAGTTATGGACCATGTGATGAATTTTTGGAAATACTATATTATTAATGTGTTATTTATCAATTATACAGACCACAATACTCTCATCTGTATCTTCACACAAATGGACCTAAACATTAGATAAAGGCATTGGGTTTAGAATCTATAGGTGTATGACTTAGATATGGCATAAAAACCTGGGAAAGGTAATTTTGTTTTAGATTCTCTTAGTCATAAGACACCGGGTTAGTAAGAAATTTCCCTGATCTCCTTAGAGGAGTAGCAGCGCTTGATAATTTTATTATATGAATAGAGGATATATTCCTCATAGGACTAGGTTTCAATGACTTGTGATCCCTTATTAGTATCATATTCACTGGTGAACCGGGTAAAGGATGGGAAAAAATTAGGCTTAGAGTGTTTTGTAATGAGAGTACAACCACCTAGTGGTGACTCAATACTCGTATGACTAATGGATTTCCATGAAGTAGTCTTTTTAAATGGGAGAGTTGTAGTCTCTTCTTCCACGAGAGAGGATTTGATGGAGGATCACTATACCTCTGGCTAGGAAGAAAATTTTTGTGATACTATGATGTAGCATGAAATTTGGTGATATTTATGCTAGCTAGGGATGAAGAGACACATTTTTGGTTTCATCTCTTGATGCCTTACCTATATGAGGGTGAAGGTTGAGAACCGATGTTAGGGTGGGTTGTTACAGCTTCTCTCAGTACCAATAAGGAAGTGTGAGGATGTATAACATCCTAGATATTTATAGAATAATAAATTTTCTTATATATTAATATATATGAATAATATAATAATTTTATGTTTAAGGGGATTATATCTTTGATAGCGTACTTGACACGCAACAATGAGTTTCCTCGAAATCTTATGTTTCACACAAGACTGAGTTATACTGAAAAATAATACATTATTAATATTATTATTCTAAATGGTTGTTAATTCCTTGCCATTTTATTGGAAATAATGAACATATCATACTATAATATGATTACACATGTTTTTTAATGTAGTTACATTTATCCAACAAATTTTAGAGGCAAAAAATGAGAATGAATCCAATTTTAAGCATAAAATATTTTAATATTTTTAAAAGGTTATTTTACCACATTTTGATGGAGAAATTTTTTTAAATCTATTTGTTCCACTTTTATACAATTTATTTTTAAAAATAAAAATCTTCTTTGGAATTCAGATATCAAAATTTTTTTGATTGAAATTGCGGTAGTTTTCTGATTAAATTCATATTCTAATGAATAGTGTAAAATATTGAATTTTCAATTCAAAAAATCCTTTTCATCTAATTTATTTGTGTTGATAGATTATTTCTTGAATTGGTATTAAAGTATATTGAGATATTTTTTTATCATTTAATCCAATTTGGGTCATGAGATGTAATTTCACATTTAAATTGGATATAAACACATGTCAATCTTTTGATAGTTTTTACTTCTTAAAAACCTACTTTCTTATTTTGACAATGGGAATTAATTATAAATTAATTAATATGACTTCAATAATTTAAAATTTTTAAAAATGGATTCCATATTTGGAATCAAAATGTCCAAATTATGTAAATAGGTACCCTTTATTTTTTTATATTGTGAATAGTAACTTACGCAATTATTTTTATTTAGCACGACTAAAGGGTAAATTAGATAAATAAGGGTAAAAATAATATTATAATAATATAAACATACCCTAACACCTATTATAATCTTATTAGATGAGTCATGGGAAACCAAGTGAATCCTTAGGCTGAACATTTAGTATCTGGGAGCCACTTGGCTGTGATAATGCCATGTTATAATAGATAATTTAAAGTAAAGGGAAATATTATGCAAACATGTATATTTTTACTAAATTAATTTTAATATAGGGTTATATAACTTATATATATAACTATAAATATTCATTATAAATATAAAAATATTTCCCACATCATGGTATTTTATTTGTAATTTTTAGACATTAAATAAAGAAATTTATTTATGACACAATGATGATGTAATGATTACCTAATTACAAAAAGATTCAAATAAATTATATTATAAATATAAAAATATATGTAATTTTAATGTTTTTATTCCATAAAATAATTTTAAAGTTGATTATGACATTTTCTATTTTAGTTAATGTAGTTTATCCAAATAAATCAAGTTTTTATGACTTTAATAAAAATCAATAACTAAATTGTGTCAAAATTAAAATAAATAAGTTCTTAAAATTAATAATATTTTATGAAATGATATAATAGTCATAAAAATATAAGATTTGTGAATTTGACAGAGGTATGTTAAAAATATAATTAATTATCGACTTGATTTTCTCTTGTATTTTATAATAACTATATTAACATTATATTGCAAAAATATAAACAGACAAGGTAAGTGTTAATTTATTTACCTAATGGTTAAAGCAAAAATTAAAGTTAAATTTGTGACCTCAACTTGTCTAAAACCTATTTTTTGAGAGGATTTCGACCCATCCTCATCTTATCCTAAAAATATATATCTTTTTAAATATTATAATTAGAAAATCTATTTAAAATAAAATAATATTTCAAGTCTTTCCAAAAGTACCCCTCCTCCCTCTTATAAAAGACCAACACCTCTACCCACTTACTCACTCCTCTCAATCCTCTTGTCTCAGCCAAATTATACTCAAATAAGTTCAAAAAATCCCTCCCATCCTCCTTGAATACTTAACATGGGATGAAGGATACTCATGGAAGGCTTTTGTTTCAAATCAAAAGGAGTTACCCTATTTAGAGGTAAGGTCTTCTCTCAACCTCCTTTCATTTATTTTTTTCCTTATCCAACACCCTAACCTATTTTTATTCTATTATTTGATAAAAAAATTGGTATAATAAATATTTAATAATTTTTTTCTAAGGATTCAACTTAAACTTACACACACCTCCATATAATGGATATATAACATTCTGTTTCTCTGTACGGTGAACTACTACCTCACGAAACAATGATGTTTCATTTTTCTCATATTATCTATCATTGTGGCCCTTATGATGGCACTATATTTATATTATATATATATATATATTTTCTCTATTATTCTATAAATGTTTTATAATATACCTTTATGCATTCCAAAATGTGTAAATTCGATAATTTCATTTGAGAAAGTGTGGACTAGCGCCCCCTCAAAGTGATATGACTCATTCATGAAATACAGGGAATGTATAAAGGATAATGTTAATGAACTTATGTAACATATAAAACATAGATATTATACTATAATATTAATATTCTTATGTATCATTTAGTTTTCATTTATTTAATATGACAAAGAAAAGGAAGTAACGTTCATGCGTACGTATGACCTACCATCTCCATGAATGGTGTGATTGATTTATTATCTCCATATATTATGTATTATTATAAATAAAAAAATATAGTATATTTATTATTTAAATCATGAATACTATTTTGATGTTAATGGTCTTTTTACCACATGTAAAATTTATAATATTAACAAGCTCATTTTTTACTCACTTATAGAACATCGATAAAACATCCGATATGAACTGAAATAATTTTTTTATTACATTCTAATACGTGATATAAAAAGAATAATAAAAATGAAAAAGGCTCTCAGACTAATAGAAATTAACCTATGTTTATTATTCAGGAACATAATGATTGTACGTGATGATTCAAACACAATGTAAGGTACTTCCTCTCAATCTTATTTCATTCGGGAATATTATAATTTATACACGACCCTCTTTATACAGTATATAATAAACCCCTTTGTCTTTTAATTTCATTAAAATTTAATCTTATTTCTTTGAATAAATTTACTAAATGAAAAAAAGAATTTTTTTACCATTTGTGATGACAATGAATTCTCTACCACGATAGCCAATATTTTATATTTGGATTCCTCTATAATACTTAATGTTTTCTAAAAGAGGAAAAAAGAAACACCTTATTCTATTTATGGGTTTTTTTTGTATTGAAAACGATTTTTAATGTGGATTTAATATTTCAATATCTTGAAATTATTTCTTTTGATTGAAAATGAAATTTTATGAGTGAAATGTTGATAATTAAAATCATTTATGGTTTATGATTGTACAATGGTACTTATACATTTGATGGGTGGTCATGTGATAAACCAAAGATAGGTGGTTACGTGATAAACCAAAATGGGTTGTTTAGTGATAAACCAAGGACAAGTGGTTACATTATAACATCTAATGCATTGTGTATGGAAGCTAGCCGCATGGCTGTTACATTTATAAGATTGATATGTAAGGAATTTTACTATATGGTTATTCCATTTATGTATGACTATGTCCCATGTTACCTTTTATATGATTTTTGTTATTTATATGGGTTTTTTGGTAATATTTTGGTTATAAAAGTTTTTGAAATGAGCTTATATTCAGTGAAGAGTATTTAATACTTCATAATGGTGGAAAATACTACATTATGATAATATATTAATGGTTTTCATGTTTTATAAAATCTAATATTTTTCTTTCTTAGTGTGTCCCTTACTAATATTTTTATGGTCATCCCATGTTCGGAAATGTTTTTCAAAGTATTTAAAGGAGAATAGAGTCAATTATGGAATCATGGAAAAGATATGATGTTTATGTCTGAAATGAAACCATGTTTTTTTTAAAAGTCGTTATTTTATAAAAAAATGGATAGTGAGTTTAAGTGACTAACTTTTCATACTAAAGTTGATATGTATAAGTTGGGGCCTAATTGGTTAAATCTCTAAATCTAAAAAGATCCTCGATGAGATTGAAAGTCAAATTATTATCTAATCTCAAGATTTTGTAATATTTAATGTTGGGGCCTTATACTTGGTATCAAAGGTCGGTTTAGAAAAATTTATGTTTTAGAATATTATTAATATAATATCCCTAAATTACTGATTTACTTTTTAGTCAAAATGAAAAGATATATAATGTGAATATTACCATATTTCTTCATCTAAGATATGTTTTTTTAGAATGGTTTTCCATAGAGGAAATAGGGAAGATCTATTGGGAAGGCATACAGAGGGAAATAACCTTCCAAATAAACATCCTGAGATAGTTGGAATCGGAATTGAACAGTTTGTTACAGTGATAGATTAGTTGAATTAGGAAATAAATGGTATATGTGTCCATGGATGAGATCCAAAAACCAAGAACAAAGGAATATGTTGATTGTGGATCATTTCATGAGGCAGTATCCCCCATCGTCTAAAAGATCATCTAACCCTGTGCATGCTGAAGGGTGGATTAAATCACTAGAATTTTTTTTTGATGTAATGAGGTGTTCAGACAATCAAAAGGTCAGTCTTTCTAATTATCATTTTTAAGGTGAATCTGACCAGTGGTATTCAATGGTTAAAAATATCTGTGGAAGTGAATAGATCGATACAATGGAATGAGAAGAATTTAGGAATATATAAGTTGAGATATATTTTCCTAAGGTTGTTTAACTTAGTATGGAAAATAAATTCTTGGAAATATGGAAAAAAGAGGAAGCTTTTTTGGATGCATATGATGAAAATTTCACCAGTTTGTCAAGGTAAGCCCCAAATTTTATCCAGGATACTGATAGTAAGATAAATCAGTTTTACTTAGGATTGAAGCTGAAATATCGAAGGGCTCTAGATTCTTATGAGTTCAAAATCTATGATAAACCTGTATGACGTGTTAATAAGGTAGAAATAGAGTTTTCTGATGATCATGTTTTCCATGATAGAAAATTGAAGAAGTGATCCAGTTTACGGGCAAAGGAAAATAATTCATTAAAGAAGCCTGCTGTTAAGAAAACTAAATTTCCAACTTGTGAGAAGTGTGGTAAAAATAATCATGGAGAATGTATCAAATTTTTTGGGAAGTTACTCTAATGTGGAAATACTAGTCATATTTTTCATAATTGTAAGGAAGATGATTAGGAAGGAAATAAAAAACTAGTGGTAAGATGTTTTAGTTGTAATGAGATAAAAAATTATGCCAATGTGTGTCCAATGATGATTACCTAGATTAGAAATCCCTCAGATTGAATGCATAATGGAATGGAAAAATCATTTGATACTATAATGATATATGTGGGACCATCAAATGAAGTAGTGACATGTTTGTTACAGTTTTTTTCAAATTATTCCAATACTCTATTTGACCCAGGATATTCACATTGCTTCATTTATGAGGGATTTGGAAGTAAATTGGAAACATCACCTCATGAATGTGATATAAAACTTTTGGTAAAAACATCAGGTGAAAGTATTAAAGAAACCAATATTTATAGGAATCATCCTATTATCATTAGTAGGATAGTCCTTCATGCAAATATTGTTTAACATCCCATAATTGAATTTGATATCATGTTGGGTATGGATTCCCTTTTAGTTTATCATGTTAAAATAGATTGTAAAGCCAATAATGTTTTATTAAATTATTTCATAACTTTGATAACATACCAAGAATCTGAAATATTGATTAAAGATGGATGTGAATGTTATATGGATCATTTTTTAGAAAGAAAGAAACAATTTTAATTGGTGACATTCCAGTAGTGAAAGAATTTATGGACGATTTTGTGGATGAATTTCGAGGTATTGTTCCCAATTAAGAGGTTGAATTTACTATTGATCTAGTTCCCAATGATAAGCCTATTTCTAAACCCCCTTATCAAATAGATCATGTATAACTGGTGGAATTGAAAAAATAGTTGCAATAATTACATGATAAAAGTATCATTCAACCTAGCACTTTACCGTGGGGTGATCCTGTTTTATTTGTGAAAATGAAAGGTTGTTCTATGAGACTATGTATTGATTATAGATCCTTTATTAAAATCAATATTAAGAAAAATTATTATTTACCTCACATCAATGATTTTTTTATCAGCTCTTGGGAGATTAATGTGTTTCGATGTTTGATTTGAGGTCTAGGTACCATCAGCTGAAGGTGAAGAAGGATTACATTCCAAAGACATCATTCTGAATGAGATATGGGAATTATGAGTTCATATTTATGCAGTTTGGGTTATCTAATGCACTTACTATATTTATGAATCTCAAGAATTGGTTCTTTTATTAGTTTCTAGATCAGTTTGTGGTTTAAACATAGATGAAATTTTGGTATATTCTAAAAGTTGATAGTAACATGAAAATCAATTAAATATAGTTTTAAAAACCTTAATTGAATATAAAATATATTGAAAGATCAGTAAGTGTAAATTTCGGTTAATTTTTTTTTCATTCCTTGGAAATACTGTTCCTAAATATGGCATAACTATTGACCCTTCTAAAAAAAGTTGTTGAGGAGTGTCCAAGACATACCAATGTCACTGAGATTCGTAGTTTTCTTGGATTAATGGGTTATTACCAAATGATTGTTGAAATTTTTCCTTCATTATCTATCCTATTGACTAAGATAACACATACGGGAGTTAAGTTCTCATGGAAATAATAATGTGATAATTGTTTTCAAGAACTAAAATGATGATTGGTAAATGATCCAGTTTTGGCCCTAGTTTCTAGGAATGGTGAGTTCAGTATGTACAATGATGCTTCATTAAAAGTACATGGTTGTGTTTTAATACATAATGATTAGGTAATTTCTTATGATTCATGTCAGTTGAATCTACATGAGTTAAATTACCCTACACATGATTTGGAATTAGCTTATGTTGTTTTTTCATAAAAAATTTAGAGGCATCATCTATATGATGTAAAGTGTGAAATATATGATGATAAAAAAGTTTAAAGTATATATTAAAAATAATAATTGAACATGAGATAAAGGAGATGGCTGGAATTAATTAAGGATTATGATTGCATGATTCGTTACCATTTATGAGAAGAAAATAAAGTGGTCGATGTTTTGATTCATAAAAGTAATGCCACATTAACCATATTAAATTTGGAAAATATCCATTGGTTAATTATTTGAAGAATTTTGGACTGGATGTTATTGGTGTAGGAAATTACTTTCTTTTGTTTCATGTTTCAGTGAAATCATCTCTATCAGAAATAATTAAGCAAGTACAGAAGTAAGATAGTGAATTGCAGAAAATGTTAGAGTTTTTTCAAAGGGTATGTTTCCGGAATTTAACATTAAAAAATATTTTGTTTTGATATTTGGGATAATATTATGTGTTCCTAGTGATTCATATTTTATGAAAGAGTTTTTATGTTAAACTCATAGTTCTCTATTTGTTGTTCATCCTAGAATTACTATTATGTACAAAGATCATTAAGAGTATTACTGGTGGTATGTAATGAAAAGAGATATTGCTGACTTTATCCGGATATGTTTAATTTTTCAATAGCTTAATGTATAGAGACAGTTATAGAAGGGGATGCTTCAGCCTTTACCAATTATAGAGTGTAAATTGGAAAATATATCAATGGATATTGTTTTGGGATTACAGAAGTCATCTCGAGGTAACAATTCAATCTTGGGTTTTTTGATTGATTGGCTAAATCTACAAATTTCCTTCCTATTTGAGATACTCTTTCTCTAGATCACCTTTCTCAATTTTATATTAAACAGATATTTAGGTTACATAGAGTTCCCATCTCCATTGTATTTGATCATGATCCCAGGTTCAATTTTAACATTTGAAAAGTCCATTAGAAGACATTGGATATTGAATTACGTTTTAGTACAACTTTTCATCCTAAGTTAGAAGGGAAATCAGAATGAACAATTTAGACATTGGAAGATGTGATATGTGATCATTGAATTTATTACAATGGAATTTGGGATCAACATGTTTCGTTGGTTGATGTTTCTTATAATAACAGTTCTCATTCAAGTATAATGATGACACCATTTAAGCCATTATATGGGAATAAGTTTCAAACTCCAGTATTTTGGGATGAATTATGTGAATGAAAGTTAATGGGAGGATAATTGGGATAAGGGAAGGAAAAAAAATATTAGTTGATTCAGAAAAAAATAAGGATAGCTCAAAGTAGGCATAAATTGTTTACAGAAAACCGGAGGAAGAATATTTCTTACAAGGAACAACCAGGACATATTCTTGGATACATGGAAAATGTATTGCAGAATAAGGTGATTCTTCAGGTAAAGGTTCTTTGGAAAACTATTTGTTTGTTGAGGAAAAACTAGGATCTGAAAATGCTACGATTGATTAGTACCCCCACTTATTTGATAAGTAAATAAAATTTCGGGGACACAATTTCCAAAAGGGGGAAGTATATAACCTCCAAGGTATTTCTAGAATAAGAAATTTTCATATCTACTAATATTTATGAATAATATATTAATTTTATGTTAAATGATACCATATCTTTAATAGAGTACATGAAACACAACAACAGGTTTCTCAAACATTTATGTTGCACACAAGTCTCAGTTATACTGAAAAATAATACATTATAAATATTATTAATTTAAATGGCAGTTAATTCCTTTCCATGTTTTTGGTGTGAATGAATATAACTAACTATAATATGATTACACATGATTTTTAAATGTTTTTATATTCATAAATTAAATTTTAGAGGCTTAAAATGAGAATGAATCCAATTTTAAACATTAAATACTCTTGTATATTTTATAGGTCATTTTACAACCTTTTGATGGAGAACCATTTTAAATATTTGTTTTCCCACTTTTATATGTTATATTTGAAAAAATAAACATCTTAATTTGAATTGGGACATCATAATTTTTTTTTGTTTTGAAATTTTGTTAATTTTCTTATAAAATTCATATTTTAATGAATAATAAAAAATAATGTATTTTTAATTTAAAATGCCTTTTCATCTTATTTTTTTTATTGATATATTATAATTTATATTCTTTAAAAAGAATATTTTTATTATGATTTTATCATTTAATTCAATGTTGGACGTTGGATACAATTTCACATTTTAATTGGACATAAACACATGTCAATCTTTTGATAGTTTATACTTCTTGAAAACACGGTTTATAGTTTTGACAGTGAGGATTAATTTTAAATTAATTAATGGTAGTTCTATTCTTTGAATTTGAAAAAATGTATAACATATTTGGAATTATGAGGTCCTAATTTTTTAAATAGGTACCTTTTATTTTTAGAAACTATGAATAGTAACTTTAGAAATTATTTTTATTTACCACAAAATAAGCGTAAAAATAAAATTATAATAATATAAAACCACCATAATGGGTGTCCTAATATTATTGGATGAGTCATGGGAGACCAAATGAACTCCTAGGTATAATTTTTGGCATTTTGGAGCCACTTAGGTGTAATAATGACATGTTATAATAATTAATTTAATATAAAGAGAAATATAACATAAACACGTATCTTTTCACTATTTTTTTAATATTGGATTATATATCTGATATCATTGAATATAAATAGTCATTAGAAAAATAAAAATATTTCCTACATCAAGGTATTTTATTTATATTTTTAAGACACTATATAAATAAATTTATTTATGTCACAGTGATGATGATGTGATAACCTTATTAAAGAAAGATTCAAATTGATGATATTATAAATATTAAAATATATGTAATTTAAAAAATTTGATTCCATAAAAGAATTTTATGGATGCTTCTAACATGTTATGTTTGAGTTAATATAGTTTGTTCTATCAATTAGTAAATAGTGTCAAAATTGACATAAATAAGTTTTTAAAAAAATGCTATTTTATTAAATGATATTACAGTAATAAAATTATCAGATTCATAAAAATGAATTATATAATATTAAAAATGTCATTGATGATCCACACGAGGTTCTTTTGACATTTTATAATTGCTATACTAACCCTATAGTGTAAAAATACAAGAAGACATGGTAAGAGTTAATTTATTTAACTAAGGGTTAAGGCCAAAAGATAAAGTTAAATTTTTGACCTAAACTTATCTAAAACATATTCATTGTTATGATTTATACCCATAATCATATTATCCTTTAAATATATAACTTTTTAACTATTATAATTCTAAATGAAATTTATAATAAAATAATAATTCAAAACATTGATGAAGTGCCCCACCCCCTCTTATTAAAGGCCACCACCACTACCCACTTACTCACTCATCTCCAGCCCCATGGATCATCCAAATTATACTAAAATAAGTTCCAAAAATCCATTATTTCATCCTAGAATCATTAACTTGGGTATAAGTCAAAGCAAGAAAACCTTTTGTCTCAAATCAAAAGGATATACCCGATTTAGAGGTAATGTCTTCTCTAAAGATCCATTTATTTAAATTTTTCCCTTCTCTAAACCCCTGACCTCTTTTTATTCACTTTTTTATAAAAAAAATAGTATTATATATATAATATGATGTTTTTATGCTAGTAGTTCAACCTATAGTTACACACCCCTCAATCTAATGGATATAGAACATACTGTTTCTGTGTACGGTGAACTACTGCCTCATGAAACGATGATTTTTTCATTTTTCTCTTACCACCTCTCATGGTGGACATTATAATGGTTGTGTATTTATATATGATATATATTATATTTTATTTGAGGATGTGTGGACAACCGCCCCCTCAAAGTGACATGACTCATTCATTCTATAAATGGAATGCATAAAGGATTGTAGTAATGAACTTATGTAACATATATAACATATATTTTATACTGGAATTATAATATAACTTTGAATAATTTAGTTTTCCTTCCATTAATATGAAAAAATGGAAGTAGCGTTCATGCGTACATACAACATACTGTCTCCATGAGTGGCGAATTTGATTTCATTTCTCCAAATATTATGGATTATTATAAATACATATATACTAGATATATTTGATATTTAAATCATGAATACTATTTTAGATATAATTTAATTTTGAACACATGGACAATATGTAATCATAACAAGCTCATTGTTTACTCATGCATCGAAAATCGACAAAACCTCTGATATAAACATAAATAATTATGTAATTTTTAATAACATTGTAATAAGTTATATAAAATTAAAAATAAAAATGAAAATTTTCTCTAGAGAGTAGAAATTAACCTATGTTTATTATTCATGAACTTACGGGTTGTATGTGATGAGTCAGACTCAAGGTAAGGGACTTTGTCTTAATCTCTTTTTATTAAGGCATATTATAATTTATACACGACCTTATTTAAATAGTGTATAATAAAACCCTTTGGATTTAAATTTAATTCAAAAGGAATATTTATTCTAAAGTTATTTTTAATAAATGACAAAAAGGAATACTTTTAACATATGTGGAGACAACGACTTCTCCGCCACTGTAATTGATATTTGATATTTGGATTCCTCTATCAGCCTTATTGTATTTCATAAAAAGGGGAAATAAATCCCTTATTCCATTTTTGTATATTTTTCTATTAAAAATGAGTCTTAATGTGGATTTAGTATTTCAATATCTTGAAATGATCTCTTGTGATTGCAAATGAAATTTAATGAGTGAAATGTTAATAATTAAAATAATTTATGTTTTATGATAATATAATTGTACTTGGACATTTGATGGGTGGTTACATGAAAAACCAAATATGGTGGGTTATGTGATAAACCAATGATGGATGGTTCCGTGATAATCCAAGGATGGGTGTTTATGTTATAACCTCTAATGCACTGTGTATGGAATTCAGTCGTAAGAGTATTCCATTTGTAAGAATGATATGTGAGGAAGTCGACTGTATGATTATTCTATTTAAGTATGATTATGTCCCAAGTTACCTTTTACATGTTATATGTGATTTTTATGGGTTTTATGGTAATATTTTGTTTAGAAAAGGGAAATATATGAGCTTATTTTCGATGAGGAGTATTTACTACTTCAAAATTGTAATAATAATACTTTATGGAAATGTATTCCTGGTTTACATGTTTTCACAAAGCAAACAGGTTTCCTACTTTGTGTATCCCTTACTGATATTATGATGGTCATCCAATGTTTTGAATTGTTTTTTACATGATTTAAAGTAGAATAGAGTCTAGGTTGGGGTCATGGAAAAGTTATGATGTTAAGTGCGAAACAAAACCATATTTTTTTAAAAGTTGATTTATAAAAAATGAATAGTGAGTAGAAGTGTATACTTTGTAATAATCTAGTTGATATGTATAAGTTATGGCCAAATTCTATAAATCTATAAACCTGAATAGATCATCGATGTGATTGAAAGTCAAATTATTGACCTAACTAAAGAATAAGTAATGTTTATGGTCGAGGCCTTATAGGATGCTACATTGGAATTTGTGATTGGGATACCTAGGACCCTTAGGAGTCACGATGTATTCTTATTGATTTTTGGTCAGATAAGGAGATATTTTCAATTTTTACTGATCCAAGACACTCACTTAGTGGGGGTTCTATGAATTCTCTATTTTTGAGAGATAGTACACCTACATGGAGTTACCTTGAGAACTGTATCAAGTAGCGACACATGTTATATTCCATTAATTTGGTAGGTATTGGAACAATACCTAGGAAAATTATTGATATTTAGAACAATGTACCATCCTAAAATAGATGGATAGTCTGAGAGAACTATACACATGCAGGAGGATATGATTCAAGATCACTAGACATTAGTGGAACATTGTTTGATCACATAGACTTTATTGAGATAAAATACAATAAAAATTACTATAATTCAATTCAGATTAAAACTTATTCGAATTTTTATTGGACTTTGTGTTGGTAACATCTCTATAGGCATCAGGCGTGTGATACATCAGTTGTTGGCCCTAGAATAGTTCGGGATAACTCCGATAGAGTGGAAATGTTATGGGAGTGGTTGGTCACTTATTATAAGAGGTAGGGATATTATATAGACTGTAAGAGGATACCCTTGGAGTTCATTGTGAGAGATATGGTTTTTTTGAGAGAGAATCCTCAGTTATGGAATATACATATAAGGAAGAAGGGAAATCTAGAACCATGTTTTTTGGGACCATTTTAAATCAATTAAAAAGTGGGAGTAGTGGCATCCCATTTGGAAATTACTGCATTTCTATGAGTCATGCATTATGTGTTCTAGGTTTATACAAATTATAGGTACATGGATGATCCAAAACATGTTATATATTGGTAGCACATTGACGAGGAACCTCATACATCTTAAGAGGATCATTTGGTATGGATTTCAAATCAGATAGAGAAAATACTCTGATGAAGAATGATACCACTAGTCTATATTCAGTGGCAATATGGATATATCCAAGAGGAGACATGGGAGTGTGAGTTTTGTATTCGGTCTTAGTGGCATGAGTTTTTCATAAAATACTACTAGAGGTACTTCTTAGGGATGATAAGTATATAGAGGGAGATAATTATAAAATCCGTTATTTTTAAATACAATTAAAATACTCATTCAAAATAATTTATCTATTATAATATCTAAACATGTAAATTTTTTATTATTTTTTTAAAATGTTTTGTTTAAAATGTTTATTGTAATGATAAATTTCTAGCTAACACTTTTTAATTTTCTATAGAATATTTTCAACTAATAAACTAAGATACCACTGGATTCTGGGGCCATAGAACCTCGAATCTAAAAAAAATAACAATAAATATATTATATTATGCATGCATGATTATTTTCGAAAAGAATTGAATATATTTCAAACAATGCATAATTTGATAAATATTAGACTACAATTGGGTCATGAAATATGGTTTTACCCAAGACACAACATAACATTTGTGTGCATCTGGAATTTGGTCACATCTTACACGAGCAAGTGTTTTTTAATATTCATATTTATATATTTTCAAAAAATAGTTTAATATCTCTCAAACAGTGCATCATATGATAAATTCAATACAAAATTTATACTTTAGATGAGGGGTTTATCCTATACATGCTATGAAATCTATGTGCGTTAGGAATTTGGTAACATTTCACATGAGGAGAACTTATTTAATATTTTTTATATATATTCCAAAAATAATTGAATATCTCTCTTTGAATTCCACATTTGAGAAATAAAATACAACCATTAGTTATGAGATGCACGGTTTACCAAAGTTAGAATGTAACTTTTATGCGCACCAGGCATTTGGTCAAATCACTCGTTAAGGTTTTGTTAAAAATATTATTATTATATTATTGTGATTAAATCAATTATTATAAAACATTTTTATGTGGTTTATCATTACCCAATGCATTTTCAACATTGATGATGCCTTTATTTTCTGAAACATTTTGTTTCAAACCATCTTTACATATTTTAGTTAGTAAAACATTAGATTAATTAAATTAATTTCAATGCATTAAATTTTATTTTATTAAAAACTCATTCATTTTTCATTGATTCTAAATGTTAAAAAAAAATTTGACTAAAATAATGGATGATAAAACTAATAATTAACTAGTGATAATTATAAATAATTATAAAATGAAAATTTTGAATAGTTAGAAAATGACAAATTCATATAATTATCATAATATAGTTGCACTAAATTATCAAAAGTTATTTTTTTGACATGATAATTTCCTTGAATTTTTAAGGATAATTTACAAAAAACTATCAAGTGATAATTATTCTTGATTATTAGGTATAATTATTAAATAATATATGACAATATGATTGTGAAAAATTATCAAATAATAATAGAATGGGATTACCAATAAATAATAATGAGGAATTTTCAAAGGATAATAATGAAATACTATTAAAGGATAATTAAAATGATTTATCAAAGTATTTTTTTTTTCAAAATTATCAACTAATAAAACATTTAATTCTCATGGGTAATCAATTAAAATTCTCAAAATACAATTGTGAGATTACAAATTGATAATATTATAATTATCAAATGATAATTTAAAATTTGTCAAAGGGTAATTTATAAAATAAAAATTAACAAGGATAATCACATGTTTTTATCAATGAATAAGGTATAAAATTTGTATATAAAAAGTACATTGAGTTATAAAAAAATTATTAAAAATTAGTAAACACTAATTGTGAGTTTATTAAAGGATAAATTATTAAAAATATTTTGAAGATAATTATAAAAAAGGTAATTTTATAAAAATCATCAAAAGATAATTATAAATTATAAATTATAAGAAACTATCAATATAAATTTATAAAGTATAATTTATATTAAATTATAAAGTGATATTTATAAAATATAATTTGTTTTAAATTATTAAGATATAATTATAAAGGATAATTTATAATAATTTATCACAATATAATAAGAAAGGATAATTTACAAGGAGTTATCAAAATATAATTGTAAAAGAATAATTTTTTATAAATTATATAAATATAAATTTAAAATGATAATTTATAAGGGATTTTCAAAATATAATTTTTCATATAGATATTATTGCGACTACATGCATTGTCATTGAAAAATGATTTGAAAATTTTCTACGAGAGGGAATGTATCAGCACATGTAATATTTTATTTCTTATTAAAATAAAATAAGCTTTTTCAATAACCCTTTATGATCTTAGATAATTGATGTGTTGGTGAATACAATATTAAGGCTGCAAGGAGGTGTTCTTTACTATTGTGGTATTTTATCCATCCATCAAACCACCAATGGTGGTTTATCCATGTCTTTGACCTTGATGACTTATCAGGTTGGATATTCATTAATTTTTGGGCTTTAACACACATGTTTCCTTAATATGATTTTTTGTAGACATAATTAGTGAGAATTATAGATTAGGATCACTAGTGGGTATGTTTATTTCCCAGAGAACCTTATGTGACACATTTTTACATGAGTAATTTGTAGTAAATTTTTAATGTTCAAGGTTGATCACAATTATTGTTATGATACCTTACTTATGACGATAATCTATGATTTCCCATGTATATCGCCATCCTATGTGTGATTTTGTGGTATTTTTCTTGGAACCCAAGGAAGGTAGGATATCATGAAATATTTATCCCTTAGAGGGGGAGTTTGTATGACTTGTGATAATGCTGACGAGTGACTTATGCATAGGTTAGGGATATGAAAATTCGTTGTGGATGTTGTGTATTTCCTTCGATGCCAAAGAGTATGTTCTTAGTACCTATTAAATGTCGAGGAGCATTAGAATATTAGAGAATGTTGAGAACAACCCTTCCTTGATTCCTAGTGTATTCCAAGTTTAATGATCACATGATCCAAAGTATCATGATTCATGAGCCTCAGGAATAGTTCTTGATAAATCTAAAACATTGATTTTCCTTCTAATATAGAGATGGAAAAATTATGGTATTGGGTTTATAGAGTCTTGGTTAGCCCATGACTTCTTATTTTTCTATTGCTTGTTACTATGATTGTTATGAATTTATTATTATTATGGAATATCCCATGTATACTTGAGAAAATCATGTTTATTATGCATGGATGCTTTTCGAACAAGTCTTTTACTCAGTCTAAACTCATGAATTTTGGTGCAATTATATATTTCATGAGAGATCTGGTGAAGGAAAAGGGCCATATGGTAGAGTGGTGAGATTAGGAGTGTGGATCTGATAGTGGGATAGGATGGATCCTAGAGGGACTTGATGTTTATAATTTAGTTTTTATCTCCTTTATTTTTCCTGGATTGTCATTCCACTTTTGGGATATTATTTTATTCAATTATTTATTCTGCATGTTTACTTGGATGATTTATTATGTTTGTTATTTTTTATTTAATAATCTTAAGACAAGATATTGATAGAATAGTCTCCCAACATCCACACTCAGACCTTCATTTCTAATCGGAATCCTCTTTCATATGGGGAGGCTTGCAAGAGGTCATGTGGAACTTTGACTTGAAATCAATGGATCAAGTTGGGTTGTTATATGGTTTTCCTATTGACGTGGTTTGGGATTCATATGGAATTAGAAAAATAGAATAATATAATTTCAAACCTCATCAAGGTAAACTGCATAGCCTTAGACTCATCGATGACTATTATCACATAAGTCCCTTAGATTCCACTATTAAGGACTCGATATCAAATAAGAATACAAGAAAAAAGTTCATTTTTAAATAATTAACCATTAATTAATTCATATTAACAAATCCAAATAATTATATTTCAATCTTGTTAATCTAAGTGATGAAAACACTATTAATTCACTTAATTATATTCTCAAGTATATCATCATTATTTTTGATTATAATGAATCAAACCCATTCATTTTTTAGTTCATTTGGTATTGATTAAACATTTTTTTATTATAAGACATTTTCTAACATGCCACCTAAAGGATGCACCCATAATATATAGCATCAACTGAATCCCATAGTTAGAAATTAATCAATAACACTTGTTTCATCCATTGTCCCATCAAGAAAGAAATAATCTTCAATTAAGAAGAAATCAAAAAATATTAATTACATATATTGATGAAATATCCTCTTTGAGATCATCCCGGCCTCCTAGGTATCCGACACCATTGCACATAACATAATGCATCTGAAAATCAAGGGCATCAACCATTAATGCAACATGGGATCAAGAACCATCTCTCATCAAACCAATAATCAAAATTTACTTAGAAAACTATCCCATTGATTGTAAAATAATTCTACCCAAATAATTCTATCAATTAATATTAGAAGGGATATAAATCCTAACATCACCCATAGATTAAAATGTATTTTTCACCCATATGATGGAGAACAAAGGCCATGGAATTTAGAAATTCATGCATCCCACAATAAAAAAACATTCTTATTTGTCCTCAAAAAATTATTCTTGATTAAATAATAAAATTAATTTCAAATTCAGTTTACCATTTTATTAATCATAGGTTATCCACATAAAGAAATATAAGGGAATTATCTAACTATATATAACCATAAAACATCATTGATGTTTTATTTCATGTTATGAAATCTAAGATGAGTAATTAGAAAACTGATCATTCCACTTCCATTAATTATAATCATTTGACATTATGTTATTATATTTTCATCAAAATAACCAAGATAAATAAATAATAACAAGACACAACCAATTATTTATCACAATATCTTAGTAAAAATATAGTTGAAATATAAAAACATAAATTCCAAGTGACCTTAATACCTAGAAAATTATTTAATTATCCAAGGGAAATATTAATTATCATGAATATGTGAACATTATATATTCATTTCATTAATTGAAAGGATTATAAATAACTATCATTATCAGAAAAATAACAGGTGAGACTACAGGATGCAATAACATCTTGGTTATTTTAATTTATAAATTCAATGATGATTAACACTTTAAGCTATGACATGTGATTCCATTTATAAATCAATTATCATAATTATGAAAACAAAATTATACCATGATATGGGATTAATCCAATTAATAAATTAAACTTAAGAATGCAGTAATTATTAATTTTCCTTTAAAATATATAATTTATTGAATAATCATTGAACATGCGAGTCCTTTTTATAGATTATTGTCTTATTATGGTCAACCAAACACATATAGACAAGGATAATAATCAATATTAATTCACACAAGAATAAAAATAAAAGGAGGAGTAATATACATCTTCCTTAATTAGAAGTACAACATTCATCGAGAAAAAATGGACAATAGTGGGATAACCACCATCGAAGGATAAAATCCAAGATGAAGGAAATCAATTAGATACAAAACACAGAAACCACCATCAAGACCAACTGAATTAATTTCCATAAATAGAAAAAATACACCCCAATAATATTAGTTGAAAGAATGAATTGGGAAAACGAATAAAAGAGGTTGAAAGAGAGTACCTTGATCTCTGAAATGTGTATTCAGACTAAAAAAGTGGTTAAATTCTCAAGGATAGATATATAGCAGGTGATGTGTTCAATAGATGCCAGATAAGGGATGAGTGAAGGAGTGAAAATATAAACCAAGAGCAATATGGCCTTCCATTTTTAGATAGAGAACATGATCCTCCACCATGGTGAAATAAACTCCTAGTATCCCCATGGTTCCCTAGGTAAAAAAAAATCAATTTTTAAGTTATCTGACCTGAAAATTAATTTTTTTTTATTTTGAAACACTTTTGAGGTGAAGTGAGAAGCCATGTTAGTACAAACACACAACATCATACCACAAACGTGACAGATGAACCACTGAAATCAAGTTTGAGACTTTTAGACGTATTAATCCTATGTAGTTTCTAAAGAAGTCCCTTTAAATATAAATAAGGATCATATTTGTTGAGGTCCTCGAACCAGACAACGAATTTGTCCCACATCTGTATGAACTTCTCCATGTTGACCTTCTCTACATTAAATCCTCTTGCCAGAATAAGGTCTTGCTTGCTGATCCACTCCGTTTGCACCACACTAGTGGCCACCCGAAGTGCTCTATCAGACATCATATCACCATCCACATTCGAGGTGTTGAACATAACTAATTTCTCCAACATCTATTCCTCGGAATGGATGATAAAATCCCATATCTCCCCTTCCCCTACTGTTCAGGAGGAAATGCAGCCTCCTTCCAAAACGGCACAACTTCGATATGCATTGCAGTCTCCCCAAACTGAACGTCCAAACTCTCACCTGCCTCAGCCAGAGGATTCACCAAAACTTTTGATCTATTCTCTGCCTTAGAAAGATCCTTTCCATGATCTTGATCCCTTGAGTCTCCAACTGGTCGTGCCTCCTCACCTACCACTGTCTGAACCTTGAGTTCTTTGAGTCTACCACATTTTTTGGGGGACTGAGTCTCCATTGGCCTAGTGAGATATGGGTGGTCTTTGCAGCCCTTTGGTTTCTGTTTCCTAGAAACTATGCAGCACCTCAGGACACTGTTTTCTTTACTTCTCTTATTTCTCCTAAGGATGTGCAAGCCTTTGTTTATCCCCCCTGTACCATTATTAGCCGATCTTTTCCCTTCTCCTTCAGACTCTGATTCGGAGGGGAAAAAAGAGATGAATTCAGCCCCTCCATCAGAACTCAAAACCTCAAAACAATTGTTTTAGTTTATACAGGCTAAGGTTTTCCTCATATTAGAACCCTGGTTGGGACTTAATAGCATGATTTCACCAAGCGTAGGCACCTACCCCTATGGACCATCCATAGAAATGCCATCGGCATTACTCGGGCACACTGCACAAGGCTGAGCAGACCCCTGGTTCCACATAGTTACATCACCCCCATGAACCTCCTGGACCGGAGCACCACCACCATTAGAAATCACAGCCACCATTTATGAAAGGGGAGAGGAATTCCTCCACTAAGGTCCCTCGGTCCCCTCCCTTGCCACTGAATTACTCCCAAGTTGTGTCTCAGCTGCTTGAAAACATCAGCAACCTTTGGCTACAAAAGCATGTCCCAAATCCACCATTGCCATGTTAGGGGCAGCTGGAACTACCTTTCCACTCTCCAACCCGACCAGCAGAGGGATTCCTTCACCCGAGATGTCTGAGGGAAGGTCCACCTATGAGAAGCCTAACGATCCTTGCCGACAACTGAGGTCTTCATGCCCAAGACGTTGGAATGACGTACAGAAGTGAACCCATGATTCATAGTATACCGGTTGGTACCACCGTAGATCACCTTCAATCTCAATTCCAACAGTGCTCTTCGGTTTCTTGAAAATGTCAACTTCGATACAAATTCTGGGAGAAATAGGGTGGTAGACGGCTCAAGTGCGCTGGTCCAAGCAGAGAAATCACCTTAATAGATTACCAACCAGACGAAGGACTGACGGGTTATGAAACAGTAGGGGAAGACCAGAAAGAGAGATCCAAATTTCTGTGGTAGGAGGATCGCGCTTCAAGTGAAAATTAAAAGACCACCGAAAGAGGAAAAACTGCAAACCTATGATAACGCACGGATCATTCACCCAATATCAAATTAGATCATATTCCCATGAGAAGTGAACCATGAAATGTTTGGAATACAAGAGCCCAACTATTGTGCATTCTTTCAACATCCACCTATTAGATATGAATCCGTCGAAGACATCAACAGTGGGTCATCTCTTGCTGAAACGAGTGACCAGTGAAAGACCCTCCATCGCAGAGGCTTTCATGAACTCCAGGGATGAAATCAGAACCGTGGGAACCCCATCCAAGCATGATTGAACTTTAGGGAAAACCTCAATATAGGGGAAGCTAGGGAGAGAAGACGGATCTGTAAAAGGAGAAAATGGAGAAGAGAGAGTAGGAGAAGGAAGAGGGGGGAACTCACCTCCCCCCCAGCCAGAGAGGGCCAAGGAGGGGGGCGGGCGATGAAGCCATCGCCTAGGTCATCCGAGATGAGGAGACGGTGCCGGCGAAAACCTGTTTCCACTTAATCTCATCATTTTGATGATAAAAGTGGAAAAAAATCTTCCAAAACTAAATTGACTGCCACCCTGAACTCCACTATGGTGTGGTGTAAAATCCAAACTCAAGTTATCCTGACTATGCCTTACACCATGGTGTGGTGAGACTTATGCTACCAGTGTTTGAAAATTGAAATCATTGAGCACTATGTCCAACATAATTCCCAAACACGACCTCTTAAGCTATTTTTCCATCTGAAGTCTCACTTGAGTAACCTTAAGTCAACATGCCTTACAACAATGTGTGATATACCATTTTAGAATCCATTTTGCACTATAGTGGAAAATGATCATAAATATAACCAAAATCAATGATAACATTTAAAAATTTACTACACCATGAGCAATCTTCCATTAATACTACAAATCTTCCAATGAAACACCGACAACCATAGTGTGAAGACCCTTGAAAAAGATAAAACTCTTTTCTAACATACATAACTCCTCCAAACATATACATGATAGTTTAGATCCCTGAGAAACTAATAATGGATGGAATTTATAAATCCAAAACCTAAATTTTTGGATTCACAATAATAGTATTATCATAGGATAAATTGTTTGGAATTTCCTAGAATAATTGATTCTTAGGTGAATAGTTGAAAATACAGTTTTCACAAAAACTGTAGAATTTATGAATAAATCAAGAAGTAAGTATAACCTAAAAAAATTAAATTGATCAAAAATTTATTTATGGGGTGAAATTATTCATTTAAAAATATTATATTGGATTTAGAAAACTCTAGTTTAACATTTTAAAAAATAAGCAATATTTTTCTAATAAAATATATTTTTAGTATTTCTCTTTTAATTAGGTTTCCACTAGTTCAAGTTTTGTTATGAGTTTTTATAATGTCCCATAACTCTACTTTAGATAAATATAAAAAAATTAATTTCCTTAAAAACTAAAATATTTATAATTATTTCATAAAAAAAATATTTTGACTTATAAGTACCCTTTTTTAAAAAACTAGTTTTTATGTGTCACATGTGCTATATTAAAATTATTTTTTCATAAAAATTTTAATTTTATTTTATAAAAAATATTTCATAATTGGAATAAGAAGGTATAAATTATTTAATATTTCAAATTTTATTTTTTATCATAAAAAAATTACCTAGGAAAAAATTAGTTAACACATTAAAATATAAAAATTGTAAATGTGAAAATTATTAGATTAAAATACTTAAAAACATGTTTAAAAATGTATGAAAATTAATGGGTGAGGTGATATTGACCTTAAATAATCCCAAAACATATTTTACCTAATTTTTTAGCACATGAAATTTGAATCATGTTTTCTCATTATATTAATAAGGTATATTTACCTGAAAATAATTCCCCTCTCTTATAGAATGATTTAAAATACACCCCATTTGTTCACTAATTATTAATATTTATCTAAGAAAACTAAACCCTAGTTTAACCTAAAATCTCTCCCTACATCTTAAAATCCTTGGTATTTTCAAAATACTAAGATAAGTAGCATTAATGTGTTTCCGAAGAGAAAACATACAAAGGGAGAGGTGATGTTCTCAATCGTTCTCTCTTTATTATTTAATTGTTTTAACCCATAAAAAAGATTTTATCTTTATAAATATGATGAAATATGAATTGGTAATATTATAAATTTTTATAATATCAATGGAATATTTATTTTTATTCTCCTTTCATCTCAATGAAAAATGAGAACGTCGTTTGTGTGTTTGTACAAACTACCACCTCAAAAAAAAATTGTTATCAGTTTTCCTTTACTTTTTATTATGAATGTACTTTAAAAAAATTTAATGTGTATAAATTATTTTAATGACTCTGTTAATTTTATATAAGGATAATTATTGACAATATATTATTAATATTAAAAATAAATTGTCACAGTAACTTGACACCCATAAATGAACATAATCACACACCTTTATTAATTTGAGTCAATTTAGGGAAAACCTACGAAACTATATATATATTTTTTGTGAATGTAAGGGAAAAATTAATACATATATTCAAATCTAGATAATTTGATTCTATTTCATAACATATTTTACCACGACCAATACACATAGGAATTTTCATAAATATTGATGAAACCAGCAAAAGTAATTGACATAAGTGAAAAAAATAATAAATAAATAACAAATGATAAGGAATATACATTATAAAATGAAATAAAGAAAATTTTATTTTTAAAATAATGTTTCTAATAAATATAATTTTACCTTTTAGGATGTTAAGCGCACATTTAGTGCGAGTTAAGACCAGATGTATGGGGTTTTGTTAACTCAATTTTCATTTGTTGAGTATGAATGTTAGTCTTGAACATTATTCTTATATGTTGGATGTGATTTATTGTATTTTTTTATTATGATTAATTTTCACTTTTTTTGTTGGAATTTACATTTCCTTAAAATAATACTCTTTTTAAATGTTTCATACTTCTTGAATTTTGATGTTTGTAAGAGATATTCTAAACCACCCTTGTTACTTTTGGGTTACACATTCTCTTTATTTTTCTACATTTTCCTCTATATTATTCTTATGTATTTTATACAGAATCGGTATTTATGTTCATTAAATATCTACATAGTTATCTTAACTTTATTATATGGGGATTATATTTGCTTTATGTTCCCTTTCCAATTAAGTATTTTATGTGAACTCGATTTATGGGAACTTCCTTGTGTCTTATTTGATGTCAAGTACCACCCCAATCAAATGTTTTTGACTATGAATATATTTTTATAACCATATTTATTCAATTGAAAACCAACCTCATTCAATTTTATTTGAAATTTAAATAATAACCACTTTTAGATTTTTATAATATATTTCACTCATTTTAAAAATCCACATATAAATTGGTCATTTCTTATTGTTACTTCTCCAATCCTTCTCAAGAATTTTTATAAATTGAAAATAATTTTTCGATAATTTTTTTTATTTTTCTTAAATGTACATAAAAAATAATTTAATTGCATTGTCCCTTGGTAATTATTATGATATAACCTTCAATTATTCCTGAAGACAATATTATAAAACCCACTTCCTTGTAATGGGTTTTATCTTGATTTTGATTTATATATGGTTTATTTTACAATTGTGGAGTACATATAAATGTAAAATTAAATTATATTATGGTTTCAACTTGATAGAACTACAATTCAATAGGTAATGATTTTTTCTAATGACATATCTTGTATGGTGCATGAGGTATTGGCCTAAGAACACATGGTTATTCTTTATTATCTGTGAGCCTTGACCAATTATAAAAATAAAATGTTTTTTTTTGTTTTTACTTATTTGTTATTCCCCTAAAATATGATATAATTTCATTTTTAATTGTTTCTATGATTTTCTCACATCCTTATTCCAAGGTACATGTTTTATCATTTGAGATTATATTTTTTATAATCATGATCTAGTGACAAATATAATTTATTCATGTTATTTTAAAAATATATTTTTCATATTATCAGGTTTTATAATATACTTATGTTATTAAAATTTATTTAATGTTTATTTTTTCCTTTACAGATCATTTTTTATCACCCTCTTATTATGTTAAATATCCCTGGGTTATCATGACAGGTATAACCTATTATAATTTTAAAATGGATTCTATTGTGGTACAATTGTAGATAAATGTTCACAAGTACCACAAAATATGTTTCTCATGTAGTTGATCCTAAATGGATATAAACATTACAATCTTAATACTGTAAGATTACTACGAAATTTAATTTTTACGATATGAAAACTATGTGAAAAATATGTATTTTTATATTAGGTTATCACACAAAGAATCATTGAAAATGTTTATAGAATGTGTTTTTATATAAAACCATGGAGTGAATATATGGGAAACCTCAGTTGGTATTGCAGTAGGGTTTAATTATTTTTTAGGATTAGTTCAGTTATTTGTAAGGATTTAGATTAGAAACATTGAATAACAACCCTATAGATAAGTCAAAGTATTGGATAACATCATGTAATTTTTGTTATATTGAGAATGTATTTTTACTAGAAATAAAATCCATATATTAATTTTGGAAAGTGTATATGGTTATGGAATAGTTGAATCTAGGGGTAATTACACTGAAAAAATCATATTTATTATCAGCCCTATCATTACATTGTGCATGATGGGAGGTCTTAAGACTACACACCATGATAAGCACCCCAAGGTGATATTATTTGGTTAATTCACTTACTCTATATGAACCATTATGTTTGGTTTTAATTTATTTACATTAAATAAAAAAATGGGATTATGTGCATGGATAACATATTTTGAATCATGAGAGTTATAGGCTTAACCAAGTGGGATATAGTTGAAAAAAGTATTATAGGTTGAAATGACGGTATCATCATAGATGACATCACATAACTGAGTTATATTATTCATACAACCATTTAATCTCATTATATTAGATATATTTATAATCATTTTGGATTAAAGTTTTTGATTGAATCCTGATCCTAAAAATGAAGCAATGAATGTATGCCTCCTGAAACTCATAAGACATATTCATAGGGGAAGATTTTGAATTTAAGGTTGAGAATAATAATATATCCCTACTATGAGTGAAATTATATTTTACATAGTATTCCTTAAGATAACAAGGTTTTTATCTCCATAGAAGATATCTCTTGAGTTAGGATTATATTTTAGATACCCTTAAGTATTATTGTTAGTAAGTGATAATTAAATTTACAAGGATTTACCTTATATGAGGGGGAGAGTATAATTCCCCTAGTTTTTAGGAAGTATATTCATTCTGTAACATATATTCTTATAATTATAAACTAGTATTTCAATTTATTCAAAAAAATAAAAATATATTAGGAAATAATTCACATTGGTTATAAATTAAAGAAAGAATATATAACGACCCATGAATTACATACATGAATATTATATATTTTTATAAAATTATTTTATTATATTTAAAAAATTAACACATGAGAACCATAATTATTTAGTTCCTTTGGAAATGTGGAATACATTATTTTAACTTTCAAATGATCTTCAACATCTCCTATAAAGATCTTCCCCTTTAGAACTGTTTCATAAAAGCATTGTTTATAACTTAAGTAATGGGAACATAAGAAATGGTGATCTCAAATTCTAAATAAAGGTAAAAAAACATTATAAAGATAATGAAAAAAACTGCACATATATTTATAAAAACATACCATGTGTATCATATATCAAAAAAAATTCATGGAATAAATATTGTTAATTCATAAGCCATAAATTATAACGGAACATTAGAAATGATACAATTACTCTTTCATAAAACATGGAATTATAGAAGATGCGTAAGCATAGAAAATAATTTCCATATTAGTCAAGGCTCAATTACAATACCATTATAGTGGAAAAATTATATTAGTAAACATGGTTTATTTTCCATTCTATCCCTGTATTACTCAACTAGATTTACTTGTCATTGCAACCCTATATCAATGAACCAAATTTACTTTTTATTCTAGTCATGTCTATCTCAAGATATATAAATCTACACCCAATTCATTAGAGGTACATATAGTTCCCACTAATCTCATAATGAAACCATTGTAATACATGCCACAAAAAGATAAATCATTCATCATATCATATACCGCGGAATAAAATGAGTTTCTTAAACATCATTCCATAATAACAAAATCTATGTAAAAAATGGATTCCATACATATAATCCCATAAAAAACATAATAAAACCATAATAATAATAGGGATGTTATACTTGAAACATATACATATTAAATAATTTCATCTTAGATGGAAAATTATTTTGAGTTAACACTTGAAAATAATTTTTCAAGAAAAAAACCTTTCTTTTTAAATTTTTTTTCTCAAAATGAAACAAAATTTTAAAATAAAATAATTTCATTGAAAATAACATTAAAATAATTTAAAATAATCATCATAAAAGTATTGTGTTATTAAAATATAAAACCCCTTCATGATGTATAAGTTAAAAGAAAAAATCCTACTTGTAATTTTGTTAGATAAGTCAAAACGCAACTTGTATCCAAAAATGAAAAAGATCCCTTCTATAATATTTAATAAAAATATACCAGTGGTTAAAATGAACATTAAAAAATTGTTGAATAATATAAATAATATTACATATTTTTGAAACATGTATGTGGATAATAAATATACCCTAGTAAATACTTATGTATAAAAAATCTCGAATAATAATGAGATTGAAAAATTATAGCTTACCTTAGGTTTGATATCCTTTGAATGTATATGAACCCCGTGTATAATGAGTTTAATTATTTCACTGAATTATTTCAGAATCATTGAAATAATATATGATCATATAATCATATATTTTTAGTAACATTATTACTCATCCATTAGTTATTAACTTCATTATTTTCTTACACATGTTTTTTTCAGATAAACTCATCGTGTTAGTTTTTTGTTAGATAATTTATAGAATGATATTAGTATAATATAAATAATATTTATTCATTGAATTAATTTTTATAATAATACTTTAATTATGATCATGTATAATGAATCACATCACATCGTGGAGACGGTAGGTCGTACGTATACACGATAAATAGTGTCATTTCAATAATTGTTAAAAATTTTTGAAGTGGATTATGTATAATATTTCAGAATAAATATAATGTTATAATAACCATATATAATTATTATTTACATCATAATACTAATCATAGTAATGTGGTGGTGATAAATATATTACAGCACAGTGTGGAGACGGTAAGCCGTACATATGCAAGCATTCGTATTTTTTTAGTAGGATGGATAGAAGGTGGAATATGGTTGTTGCATAACCATAATAAAATATCAGAATATAATAGAAACTATATTTTCTACTTTATAATTTAAAAAACTCATGAAGATGGTGTAGAAGATGAAATAATTTGACAGAATCGGTAGAGGAGATTACCTTTTCTTCAATGAGTTCCCTCTAGATATCCTCTAAAAGGTAATAAAGTTGGTATTTTGAGAAGAAAAAAACATATAGAATTTTGACAAGGTTATTGAGATGCTAAATGGGTAGGGGTTGGCCAAACTTGAAGTCTCAAAGTGATGTTATATTGTGATGGAGGATTTTTCCTTTTATAATTGAGATTAGCAGCACATTTGGAATCTCCAAAAATATTAATTTATAATAAAATAAAAGCACATCCAAAAACATAAAAAATGTCCAATTTTCAAATATGTGATGATAAAAGGTTTAAATATCATCAAAAAATATTTTCTTTACATGTTGCCATTTAATTTTAGTCTATATCATTTGAATTATCTCTTAGTTATTCTATTTTAATTTTAACTAAGGAAACAAAATTTTCAATTTGAAATTAGTGCAATTTTTACTTATATGATGTCCATTTGACCATAAATGAATAATAAAGAACATTTTAAAACATATAATTTTTATTATTTATTATTTATTTTATTATTATTTTAAAATAATCTAATAATACATAATTTCGATAAACAATAAATAGTGTCCATTTTGACACTATTCAATTTACTGATTTTTTAAAATACCAAGATAATATGTTATCCTTGAAAAAAATATTTTATTATATATTTAATGGGTCAAGATAGTCAATAAAACATATTTGACAAAATAATTATCTCAAATTATAGAAATTTTAATATTTTTTTAAAAACTTATTTGATATTTACTTTAATAAAATATTTAAAACAATAGTTTTGGGTAATTATTTAATACACATATCTGTTGAATAAAAATTTAAAATAAAATACTATGATAAATATAAATCTTCTGGGATTCATAATAATAATTGTAGTAAAATATATATTCTTGAAAATACATCTTTAAAAATGTTATACTTATTAATACATGAATATGAAAAGTTTAAGATCACTTTAAATAAAATAATACAAGTTTCACAATTTCTTCTAGAAGGCTCAAAAAAGTCAATAACTTGGCCCTTGGATTATTATGGTCTGGATATACTCGACCAATAAGATTTTGTCAGTTAGTTTTTGTTTTTAAAGGTTATTATCATTTTAAGGAAAATTAGTTTATTCATTTTTCATCAATGAAATTATTTATGCCTCATCAATATATAATCCATTAAGGTAATTATTTATTTCTTAAAAATTACAAATAATTTACAAAGATAAATAAGAAAATTATTTTTTAAATGAGTATTAATAATTGAATTTATCTTCTATGTAACCTTATATTAAAAATGACTTAGTTATTAAAATTTGAGTAAGAAATATTTAACTCTTCTTCAAATAAAATATATTAAATGTAATAATCGCATTTAAGTGTCTTAAAAATGGCATAATTTATACCCAAGCATGGTTCAGGTAAAAAATAACTCATTCAATCACATTAAGACATGTGTTACAGAAATTTTATAATTTTATATTTTCCCTTAATTACTTGATTTAACTTTTTACCCTATTAGTAAAAATTACTGAAGCTAATATTTATAATTACAAAAAAAATTATATTTACATAATTTGGACCTAATGATTCAAAATATTAAATAAATTTTTAAAAATTCAAAACACATAATTTTTAGTAATTAATTTGAAATTAATACCATTGTGAAATTGAAAAAATGAGTTTTAAGTTAAAACATTGAAAAATATTGAAATGTCTTACATCAAAATTAAGTGTAAAATTAATTCCACTGAAATATATTATATTAAATGGTAAAAATAAATTCTAATTATACATTAAACCAATTAAATAATATAGTTTAACCACATAAATTATTTTAATTAAAAAAAGATATTTTCAATTAAAATTTAGTGTGTTTTTAGTATTCCTGAAAACCTGAAAGTTTCTAGAATAATATAAAAAGTTCATATAATGTATATAATTATATCCCACTTAAAATGAAATTTATTATTTTGTCAAATATATTGTAATAAATTTTCAAAAACAAGATTCAAAATTCGTGTTCTATTAAAAGGCGACAAAACAATATTTTATTTAAATTACTTATTTTATCATAAAATTTTAATTTTTTCTTATATAATGTCAAGAAAACATATAATATGAATAATAAATATTATATTTAATATATTAGAAATATATTTAATTAATAAAATCCATCACGAGTAATTTTATTATTTTATAAACATAGTTATTTACATTTAAATTGTTTTTTAGAAGAAAGTTAATATTTCCCATACCCACCATTATAATAAAGAGGTTTTATGGTAACAAAATATATTTATATGCTCACTTATACTCGATATTTCATGTAAATATTGGAGAAAAATCAAAGCATAGTGTTGCATATACCACAATCTAAGCTGACACTGTATATTGCTCAAGCTTATCATAGTGTATAATACAACACAAGATATCAATGAAATTAAAAAATATATCTGTGTGTTACATTCTACCACCCTTAAAATGTATTTACCCCTACAAAACCAGAGAGTTTTAAAAAAATATTGAAATCCCCATTGAAAACATAATGAATATTTTTTTTGAAAATAATAGTTGGAAATTAACAAATTTCCAAAGTAGAACAAGACTAGGTATCTACTTAGGAGAACATAGGGGAAGATTTGGGTGTGGTGGAAATGTTTAAATATTCATAGAGATTTATAAAGTTCACTAATCACAAGGAAATGGTTGATCTAGAAAATTTTAACAGTCACAAAACCGTAAACTAATGAAACATGAAAGTGGTCATAGATATCATAAAAAATGAAGATAATAGGATAAAATTTTATATTAATACCCATTTTCTTAATGTTAAATAATTTTCATGAGAACATATACTTGATTTCGGTACAATCACACCATTAGTCGTGCCTTAAATAACTTCTACTTCATCTTTTATTCAAAGAAATGATGTTGAATTTTCATTCCTGAAGTATTAATAGATCATGTGATCTATAAATAGAATGATAGGTCATTCTATCTATCTTTATCACAAAAAAATGGTTAGCACCGGTAATCAGATTTGAAGAAGTCCACCTATGGTGAGATAATAATTTATTGTAAAAGACATCATATAATTTTTAACATAAATTTTCATAAATTTATAACCTTATAAACCTTTTGTGAGATAAAAATCAAAATCTATTGAAAAGGTTAACTAACTCAGCATAACATTTATCCCCCGTGTCTATTAAGGTATCTCTTGTTGTCCACATTATAAAAGGTGAATGACTTCATCATGTATTATATTAAGTCACGGTAATAACTTTAATTATCGTATATCATTATCAAAAACCTGCATTTTCCTTATTCTTAAGTCCATAAATCTATAAACTTCATCCATAATAGCGTAATACACATGTAAATAAATCCTCAACCAGTTCCAAGGTAACTAATATCAACCAATTTATTTATTCATATCAAACATATCATTATCCAAATATCATTATCTTAACATCATTCCCATATTAAGGGTCATCCTTCCCTCAATAATTTGTCTTCAAAATATATCACCTTATTACCCCAATAAATTTTCATTGTTACTGGTACCACAAATAATATAATTTCAAATACATGTGGAAAACCAATGTAGAACACTACATTAATATTTAATTATACAACAATACAATAAAAGTGATTCTGCAACATTATTCTAGAATCCCATTACATAAACTCTCAATCATTCCACAACTTTGTTGTCATACTCCACATCTCTTATAGTGATTGCATGATATTTTCACATTCCTTTCCCCTTAATTGGTTTTTGGCATAGATAATCATCAATAACTCTTGGATTGGGGAATTGTTAATCATAATCTCCCATTTCCTCACACAAGAATCACTGATTTGTGGGAGGTTCACTCTTCGGATCTTTATGATTATTCCCATTACATTGGAAGATAATTGCACGATGACCTTCAACCCCACACCAAAAAAATTCATTAGCCCCCTTAATACAATTTACTCCATGTTTCCTTCTACACTTTGAGCATAAATAAAATACAATCTTATTTTATCCCTAATTTTTTATTATTTCCTTTGAATTCTATCCTTCTTTTCTGATGAAAACCATGAGATAGATGGGAAACTCTAATCTAACTTTTTGTAGAAAGAATTAGAGGATGGAATATAGTGAATAATAAGTTATTTATATTTTTCCAATGCATGTATTCAATATTATGTTTTTTCTCTTATTCTTGATAAATTTCCACCATAGATTTGATTTTCCTTCTAAGTGTTAAGTTCCCAACTTAACCTTTTCACGTTTTAAATAGGGGAGAGTGAAAATGTCTTTTTAATGAAAAAAATACATTTATTATAAAATATTGGATATTTATTTCCAATAAAAGATGGTGGATATTTCCATAATAAATATTAAAGAGAATATTGTTCCCTACTTTTTTCATTTGTAAGCCTAGATGAATTTAGGTCTTGATAAGGTTTTGCGGTCATAGAATCAAGATTCTACATTCCAAGTCCCATGAAATTTTTTCTCTTAGAAGGAAAATAATTTCATTTCTCATTGTATTCACTTTTAAAAAAGTTCCATTATGTTATAACCATATTATAATATCCAAAAAGAATAGTGTGAGAGAAAAAAATCATATTTGGAAAATAAAATATTCAAGGGGAAATAATTTTAATCACTAACATCTTAGGTTTCATCCTAGGATAAAAATGATAACTACCAAAATTCAAGGATTGTAACCTATAGTTAGACTTATCCTTAGGGAAACCCCTAGACATACCATATAATTATCTCTATGGATCTCACTAAAGGTTTCACATCCTAGTTTCCAAAGGTTGACTAAACATTTCTTCTGATACAAACTAAAATGAAACATAAATAAAATACATGAATATTAAATATTTCTAGGTGAAAATTAATTACATTTTAAAAATGTATTCTCAAGGACCACATTAATTTTGTTCCTTTTGAAATATGGAATATATTATTAAAACTTGTGAAAGAGCTTCAACATCTTCCCTAAAGATCTTCCCATTTAGTAATCGTACTAAAAAGCTTTCTTTACAACTTGAGGAATGAAAACATAAGAAATAGTGAGATCATATTCTAAGTAAGGTTAAAAAACAATAAATGAGCATAATAAAGTAAAAACATGAATATATATTTTGAAAATCATACCATTTATAACATATATCAAAAGTTTGATTCATTGAATAAATCTTGGTAATTCAAATGGCATAAATAATAAATGAACATGAGACATGGGAAAATAACTTTGAGATAAAAAATTGAATTTTTGGAGACATATAAGAATAGAAAATCATCTCCATATTAACTAAGTATAATTTACAAAACCATCACAGTGGAATTTGTTTTACTGAATCATGTTTACTTTCTATTCTATCCCTACATTGCTGAATCAGATTTACTTGTCATTCTTGCCCGATATTACTAAATATAATTTACTTTTCATTCTAATAATATCTATATCATGATATATATATCTTTAACCAATTAATTTTAGGGAGATGTATGTCCCACCCATATCATAATGAAATCTTATATGTGCCACAAAAATAAAAATCATTTATCATAGCATAACCCCATGATTAAATGGGTTTCTTAAACATCATTTCGTCATAACATAATCCATGTAAAATAAATGGATCATATAAATAAAATTCCATAAAAAACATTATAAAACCATAAGAATAATAAGTTTAGTATACATGAAACATAACCCTATTAAAGAATTCCATTTTAAATGGAAAATAATTTTAATTGAATAAAAGAAATTAATTCATGAGGAAAATATAATTTATTCTTAATTGGAATTTTATTTTTTCAAAATTCCATAAAATTTTAAAATAAAATAATTTATATGAGAATAATATTAAAAGATTTTAATGGAAGCTTCATGGAAATATGGTGTTATGAAATTGTAAAAACCCGTCATGTCATATAAGTTAAAAGAAAACGTTCTTCTCGTACATTTTTTGGATAAATCAAAACGTACCTCGTATCAGAAATGAAAAATATTCCTTTCATACAATTTAAAAAAAAAATCACCAATGTGTAATATTGACTTTAAATTGATTATAAGAATACAAATAAAATTACATATTTATGAAACATGGACATGAGTGATAAATATACCCCTGTAAATACTTATGTATAAACAGTTTTGGAAAATAAAGAGATTGAAATATTATCCCTTACCTTAGGTCTGGTATCCTCTGTATGTATATGAAACTACTATATAATAATTTAAATTATGTCATTGAATTATTCTAGAATCATAGTCACCATATATGATCATATTATCATTCGTTTGTTAGTAACATTATTATCCGTCCATTTGGTATTTACTTCTTTATTTTCATATACATGTTTTCTCAGACAATTTACTCTTCTTAGGTTATAGTGATACATTTTATATAATGATATTAGTATTATATATATCATATTTATTCTTCAATACTTTTATATAATCATGTTTTACTGAATATCATGTAGAATGAGTCACATCACATCGTGGAGATGGTAGGTCGTACATACATATGAGCAATGATATAATTACCATAATTGTTGAATGATATTGAAGATAATGGTGTATACTAATTCATAATCAATAAAATAATCATATATAGTTATTATTTCCATCATTATACCCATGCAATTAAGGTGGTGGTGAAAAACAGATTACACCCCGGTGTGGAGATGGTAAGCTGTACGTACACAGACGTAGTGATTTCGTTTTCCATAGGATGGGTAGAAGGTGGAATATGGTGGCTTCATAACCATAATAATATCATATAATATATTTTGTACTATATTTATTAATTTAATATAGAAACAAATCATGAATATAAAGTTGAAGAATAAATAATTTGAGTGAATTGAAAGAGGAGATTACCTCTTCTTTGACATGTTCTCTCTAGATATCCTCTTAAAGGCACTTGAGACAGCCTTTTGAGAAAACCAACACCTCTAGAACGTGACTAGGTAATTTTATAAGGGAAATGGATTGGAGATGGATGAACTTGAAGCCTCAATGTGATGTGATGTTGTGATAGAGGATGCTCTCTTTTATAATTAAGGTATGGAGGACATTTGGAAGATACAAAAATATTAATTTAAAATAAAATTAATCCACGTCAAAAAACATAAAAAATGTATTAGTTTCAGATATTATATTATATAAGGTTTTAATATAATCAAATAATATTATTTATAATGATATAGATTTAATTTTAAACCATATCATTTCAATTAACCCTCAGTTATTCTATTTTAATTTTAACTAAGGTAATAAATTGTTCAGTATTAAGATAGTGAAATTTGTACTTATTTGATAAAACGTTTACAATAAATGAATAATTTTGAACGTTTTAGACCACATAATAATTATTATATATTTTTCAAAAAAAATTCTATGATTTTAAAATAATTTAATAACACATAATTTTTATAAACAATCAATAGTATCAATTTCAAAACTATTCAATTTAGTGAAATTTAAAAATATAAATATAATATGTTATCATCGAAGAAAATATTTTTTCATATCTATAATAGATTTGGGTCATCTTGAAAATTAATTTTATATATTAATTATGTCAAATTATATTTATTTTAATATTTGTAATATATTTATTTGATATTTCCCTTAATAAAATAATTACAACATATGTTTTGTCTAATTAGTAAATACATGTATTTGTTGAATGAAAATTAAAAATAAAATACTATAAAAAAGGTAAATCTAAAAGGAATAAGAATAATGATTTTATTTGAATATATTTTCTATAAAATACCTTATTAAAAATGTTATACTTATTAAAACATGAATGTGATAAGTTTAACATCACTTCAAAAAAAATAATATAATTGTTATAATCTCTTCTATAAGGCTCTAAATGATCAGTAACATGACCCTTGTATGATTGTGGTTGAGATAAACTTGAGTAATAATATTTTTTCAAGTGATTTTGTCTTTATTGGTTATTATAATTATAATAAAAATTATCTTATCGATTTTTCATCAATTACATAATTTATGCATCATCAAGATATAAATCATTGAGGTAATTATTTTCTTCCAAAAAATTAAAAATAAATTACCACAAAAAAGGAAATAATTTTGTCTTTAAAATGATTATTTATAATATAATTTATCTAATGTATAAAATTTTATTAAATTTTATTTATTTATTAACATTTGAGTAAAATATATTTAACTTTTCTTTAAGTAAAATATATTAAATGTCATAATCTCATCTAAGTGGATTTGAAAGGGAATAATTTATACTCAAAAATGTTTTATTTCAAAGATAACTCATTCAATACCATTAGTACAAGTGTTATGATAATTTTATAAAATTATATTTACCCTTAATTAATTGATTTACCATTTTACTCAAATAATAAAAATGACTAAAGTTACTATTCATAATGCATAAAAATAAAAGAATGCAATTTATATAATTTAGACATACTGATTGCAAATATAGAATACATTAAAAAATATTCTATTTATACATTAAAACCATCAGATAATATAATTTATCAATATATATTATTTTGATGAAAAATTTGTATTCAATTAAAATTTAGTTTATTTTTATTATTCATCAAAAAATGAATGTTATTAGAAGAATTATAAAAAATTCATCCAATGTAAATTTTTATATCCCACTTCTAGATTACATGTTTATTTTATTAAATAGAATATAAAAAAGTGTTAAAAACTAGATTTAAAATGTGTTCAACTTTAAGAGGTTATAAAACCACATTTTTATAAATTAATTCTTTTATTCGAAAAATTGAATATCTTCTTATATCATGTATAGAAAACATATAAGTTGAACTTAAAACACTATATTGAATATATTACACATATATTTAATTAATATAATCCATCAAGAGTGATGTTATTATTTGATAAAATCACTTATTTTCAATTAAATCATTTTCAGAAGAAATTTAATTTTGTTCATACCCAACATTATAATGACTATGCTTTAAGGTAACATAATAATATTTAGTTTTTAACTTACACTCTCTCTTGAATTATATTTTTTTGTAAAATAAGGTTAGCATAGTGTTTCAAAATTCCACAAGCTAAACCGGTGTCGCGTATTTTTCAAGCTTATCTTGGTGCAATATACAACAGAAGATGTCAGTGAAATCAAAAAAAATCTCCAGATGTTACACAATGATTTCTTCATTTATTTCAAAATTTCACAACAAAATATCCTGAAACTAAGTTCAACACACCATGGATTATTTCTCACAATATGTTATTACACCCCTTAAATGTGTATAAATTAAAAGGGAATAATAAAACATTATTAACACTAGGAGATACATTGGATCATCTTAACCCTTGATAATCACCAATATCCGAAGAAAACATATAATGAGGAAGATAATTTTGAAAACATAAATCATATTCGGATATTTCATGTAAAAAATGTGGAAAAGAGATGCATGACATAATAAGTGTGTACATAATTAATTTGTTTTAAGAGGAAAGATATCTAAATGAAATTTATCCATTAAAAATAACGTCATTAGACATATGGTCCATGGAAATAAGGCCATTGGATACACTTGAATCTAATATATATATAGAATTTGTGATTTTTTATTTGTAAAATAATTCACAGAAAATAAATATTAAAAAAAAGTATAAGTTTAAAGTATTATAATATACATATATATTTATTTGATAAATATTATTATTAATATATGATATTATATATTCATAAAATAAAAAAAATGATATTAATATCAATGGATTATTAAAATAATTATATTAGAATATAAGTGACTAATGGTGATTGCATTTGTTGTAGATTATTTAATATAAATATAATATTTTTTAAGGATTTTTTTTAATTTATATTTTTAAATACTCTTCGATCAGGAATGATTTTAATGAAATATAACTATAATATTTATAGAAAATAAATTAACATCCTTGCAATAGTTATTAATAGACATGTAATAAGGATAAGTTAAATTTAAGCTTAAATATACATTTTTTTAAAAAAACTAAAATTTTTCCCTATTTTTTTTATTCTAAGAAAGTTAATATAAAATAGATAAATTATATTTTTTATAGGAAAAATTTATTAAAAAAACGTTAATTTTTCATTTATGAGATATAAGAATAAGAATAGTTAATATCAAAAATTATTTTTCATATTATAAGTATTCTTTCATTATATTTTATATTTCTAATTAAAAGTTAAATAATTTAATTCTATAATTTAAATATAAATAATAAACTTTATTTTTTATATTCTATAAATTATATTAACTTAGGATAATATTTTATAATATTTATGAAATAATTTATTTTTTGGTGAATAGTAAAAAAATACAGTGTTTATAGAAACCATACTATTTATGAATATATCATGAAGTAAGTATTTCTTTAAATAATATAAGAAAATTATAGTGAATAAAAATTTATTAATAAAGTGATATTTGGAATTGGAAACTCATATTCATGATTTATAAAAGCCCAGTTTATTATTTGGAAAATTAAGTAATATTTTTTAATGAATACTATTTGCTAACTTTATCATTTAATTAAATTTTTGATTAGTGAAATAGGTTTTTATATATCTTTTATAGTCACAAAAATGTAATTTTGTTAATAAAAAACCAACTAATTTCATTAATATCAATAACTATAATGAAGCATCATTGGTTAACCCAACACATCACCTAGGTCAATCAACTACAAGGGACATTCCCAATCAACCAGGTCATGTGACATGTGACAATGTATTATAGTTGAACTTGTGAGAATGGTTTGACCTTCAATAAAATCAGTATCAATAATGGGATCCAACTGGGAAAAAAATGAGGCCTCCATGCATTAGAAAACCCTAAAATAATAAATAAAAAGTTTCAATATAAGAACATCCATTCATGGAACAATAGGGAAAATAAATGATACAAAAATGTATTCCAAGCATTTTCCTAAAAAAAATAAACAATTATTTTCAACTATGTTTATAAAATAAAATAGGGAAACCAAGATAAAAAATCCATTATTCAGAGAGGAAAATACACCACATAACCTAATTGGTCCAAACCAATATGGGAGACAAACACTTCCACCATTGTGTGAATACAAAATTACTACCATGTACTCAACAATAACTAATTACCAATAGAGAGTGGTAGAAAAGGAACCTATTATACATAAATTAGGATGCTAGAAAAATATCTATAGACTACATACCCACCAATGTAAGCATATAGTGTGAGGGATAGAGGCTAGTTGGATACCTCCATGAGTCTATTACATTACTCTTATAAGGAAACCAATTCTACTAGTTTTAATGTAATATAAAATAAAGTTTTTATTTCTTTTACCAAAAAATGGAAATTATCAGAGAATACATTAGATTATTTTCTTAAAACACACAATTTGTAGAACATGTCGAAATATGTATTACCAAGGTAATTTAATTTAAAAAATAATATATTACCTATAGAAAACATACCTTTTATAGAACTTAGTTAAATAAAACCTTTTCCATTTGAAGCAAAACTTTTGATAACCACCCATCTTATGTTTTAATACACATTTGAAAATAATAATTTCACAATGGATTTAATGTTTAAACAAAATCCACCTTTCAATTTAAAACCATAACACACATACTTCTAAAATGAGAGTACATATAATAGGGAAAAGCATAATAAAATATGATCCATAGTGAGTTAGAAAAATGAAAATAATAAAAAATGAAATGCCTTACATGAGTAATACACAATAATAAATAATTAATAACCAAAGTATGATCAAAATAATAAATAAACAACTAATATGGAAATATAGAAGCAAAATTCAAAACATTAGATATATGTCATAGGGAAACAAAACAAAAAATAATTATAAATGAAATATACGTGAAAAATTCAAACCAACTATCGGTAGTTTAATAGTCGTATAAACTAATATATGGATCACTATCACTAGTCTCGTTAGTAAAACCCCAAATATGAGTGACCACATACAGCTTGTGGACACTAAAAAGTGACCAAATTTAACATTCAAAGATAACATCCAATAATTGGCCACTTCATTGCTTAGGGTTCCTCATTTCATAGCTAAAAGAGTAGGACCACTATCAATAAAATGTCAATCACATTAAATCAAAAATCCCATAGGAAGGAGAACACAACAAACAAATAATTTCCACCTCTAACACCACCTTATGTAACAATCCCCCATCCTAAACTATATATGAAGTTACACACTTGGGCCACTTGGATTGAAAAACCATTAAGAAATCATGCAGCCCAGAAGAAGCCCAAAATTTTTATATTCTTTACCCAAATACACATAAAATGTAAGATGAAAAGATATACAATGAATAGAAACACATAAAAGTGACATTATGGAGGCAAAATTATCCCCAAAAGGACACTTTATAAACACATAAATTCATCAATAATGAAGGTCAATGAATTTGTAATGTCTACCTTACTAAAAGAAATGAAAAAACAAAATTTCTATCTAACTAAACTGAAAACCAAGAGTAGGAACATAGAAAAATGAATCCACAATAGAACCACACAAAACTAGTTCAGGATTCACCAACCACTGATGAAATAAAAATCATAAATTTAGACTCCCTACCAAAGGATACATTGGGGAGGTCACTCATCTAGTTTTATTTAAAACATGGAAAATACAATACACGTGTATACCAAAACCCACCGGTTCTTTTTTTTGTGTCCTAAGATAGACCAATGAAAAAAAACCTACACCTTTGGAATATCTGATGTAATAGGGGCTACTAATAAATACACATACTAACTAAAACATTTTTACTGATAAATAAACACATGAGGGAAACACATGAAGTCCATCCTAAGGTTTCCTTAACATTTATAATTTATCAAAATTATTGAAACAACCAATATCCACACCCAAAATAATGATCATTACAAAATATTCACAAACCACCAACCATGAGGGACCATAATAAAACCATATATAAAATATATAAGAGATAAAAACCACAAAAATATCCCAAAATCACCAAGATAATACACTCTATAAAACAGGAGAAACACCCCCACTGAACATGCCTCAATAAGGAATGGAATGGTTTTGACACTGATTCAGGAAAATACAAATAGGGTAACTAGAGGCTAAACATTATAAACACCGAACCTTGGTGATCTTAAAAGATAATTCCAAATCATTAGATCTCATGGTCTACCTGATAACTACTAGTTTATCCCCTTTACCCCATCCCGCACCCAAGTCATTCATATTTTATCCAGGAAGGGAACCTCAAACCAAGGTATACACCGCTCACATAAATTATAGGTACCACCAAAATGAGGCATGAATTAGAAAATAGAAAATAACATTAGAATGAATCTCTATTACACATTAAAACAAAATATGCATGGTTTACAAAGGAGAAGAAACATTGTCCATAAAAAACAGTGGCTATAAAAGAGAGAATGTAACACTTGGATGTCAGTTATAGTAGGTGATCTTTATATTTAAATAAACTATAATAAAATATAATTTTAATATTTCGTGGAATATAAATCCAAATTTTACAGGATTAATATCAATTTTGAACTAAGTTGGTCAAAATAATCCTAGAATTTATTATTGAAATATTTTCTTAGAAATAAGATTTTATAAAAAATAAAAAAGTATTCAACTACACAAACTTTAATGTATTATAATGTGTAAAAATATTTATAAATAATAATTTATTAAATTTAAATTTTATAATAAATAATATATATCATTTGGTGGTAAACAAATTTAGTTATCAAAAATGTATTTTTTTAGGTAACAATTTTTTGTTTGAAAATGCATAATGTCATTAATTTTAAGTAATTGAAAAAAATAAAAAATTTATTATCTAAGTGAAAATTATAGATTATGTATCTAACTAAAATAATTTAAATCCATATAATAATTATTACTGGTGAAATATTTAATATAATATTATCTTATACATGAAAATGACATGTCGTGAAATGCTGATTTTCAACATGATTTTGAGTATGTTTGTATACAAAATTTTTCCAGTTATGTAAATCGAATTTAATAAAATTGATAAAACGTTTTTAATATGTATTATTAATATTATTTTATAATTAAAACTTATTTTTTTCATAATTATTATTAATAACCGAAAAATACCGTTAATGTGGTTAATGTTAAAATGAGGTTTTGTTTGTTACATGCAATTGTGTTAAAATTAATTTTCCAAAGAAATATAATTTTATCTTGTAAATTATATTTAATATTTAGAATCATTAGGTCCAAATTATATTATAAGGACCATTTTATTTTACTCGTAGAGTATTAATTAGCTCTTTAAAAAACTTATTATTGTGGTGAAAACTAAAATGTTAAAAGTAAGAAAACTTAGAGGATAAGTGAATAACATGTTTAAAACACGATTATTTTAATATGATGGAGGTTTGGATCGAAATTAAATTCCCTAAAGTAAGATATTGATCATTTATAGGCACATTAGGAGATATTGACTTACCATTATTGAATAGATTTGTATAATTAATAAAATGATACTCCTCCACAATTATAAAATGTCACTCCATACCCACACATGTTCAAGCCTCTAAAGAAATTTAGATCTACAAACTAATAATAAAATATCTACAAAAATTTTCAATCCATATAATAGATATTATGTTCTTCCCAAAATACTAACCCTATGTTCTTTAATAAGATATCCAAAGGAGGCGTGTCTAGGATAAGGTAATCTTCATAACAAAGATCATTCTTTTTATTTATTCATTTACCACATTCAATTATGTCTCAAAAAATAAAATATAATAAAACAATTATATCCATTATTCTTATATGTTTGTTTATTACATAATATTTATCCATCACATTTTCCATCAAATGGGAAACAAATCCACTACTCGTGTATATGAAATATTTCCGGCATGTGAACCAATGAAATTTTTCTCCATCATTGAATCACATCGATAGTTATAAATATTTAAATTATTAATATATATGATAATTATGAAATGATTATAATTCTATAAAATTAATATATCATCCAATTTCTTACCCTTTCATAAATTAAGGGAATGATATCATCGCTCATGTGTACATATGATGTACTATCTTCATAAAGTGATATAATTAATTTTTCATGTACAACATCAAGAATGGTTTTAAAAAAGAATATAAAAATTAATTATTATTTTTATTAAATTTTTCTTCTCATAAAAGAAAAAAAAAATATTGGGTCACCCTCATGATGGAAACAAGATGGTTTTAAAATAATTGGGAACTCATTCCGTTTTATTTTGTGAAAGTGTTGTCGTGGTTAAACGAGTTGGAACCTAGTTCACTATATTTTTTTCCCAAAATAGGGTGAATTAATTTTTTATTTAATTAAATATCACAATGGTTTCCATATCCCTATCTAGGTACATACCTTCTTTTCAAAGTTATGTGGTCAGTCGGGGGTTCAGACCCAATGATACTTATGAACTCACATCGGTTAAGAGAATGGGAGGTTAGTCTCATCACACCTTTTTTGGTTGAATGTTTTCATACTCTATGACCCTCTTCTATATTTTAGATGTTTTCATTAATATATTATTAATCACAATACATAAACCGTTACCCCAAAAAATGATCATTTTTTGAACCATCACACAATTAAAGGGAATATTTTAGTGAGTCCATATGTATGTTTCCAAGGTTCTTAATCAATTTCCCTTGAAGGGTAGCTCCTCATATGTTGAAACCATATTGCTATGCACTTTACAATGTTATGAAATTACATGAGGTATTTAATATGTCAAGTAATGGATTGATCCATCATGATGTATCCAACTAATTATACATAGATAACGAATGAAAACCCATCTAGTTCGTCATACACATTCAGTTTAACTCCAAGTTGAAAGGATAGAGGTTACAAACATAGGAACCATGATTTAAATCCCACTATTAATGGAGGTATCCTACATACCCTAGCAATGGAAGGACCTAGAGTCATCATAGTTTGATAACACCCTTGGCACTGACCCTGAGGTTGATACCCTTGTATGAGGCGAGTCATATCATTCTAATGATTATGGCATATAAATTGGGGTTTCTTTGACTGGGAGAGATTCATAATGAAAGTAATAAAATACATGTAACTCCCTAAACCCACATAATCCATGATCAGTGTGATAAAGAAGGGAAATCAAGTAACCAATCTCATTACATATGGATAAAAGGATTCTGTACCATGACTACCCTTCAAATGATTGGTGTAGAGATCGAGCCTTAGGAATGATTCTTACTCATCCTTGTTATAGAATAATTAGAGTTATTGTAGTTTAATTGTATTCTATGTCTCTTGATGGATGAGGTAGAATTATCATATAATGGGAATGATTTCGTCCCAATTGATGGAATATAAGAGACATGCCTGGACTTACACCGAAGTGGATGCCCATACGATATCGGGCAAGAAAGAATCCTATGTAACTTTTTTATAGAAAAACAATGTTTTAATAGTTCACCTAATTGGGGCTTACAAACTAGGGTTTCCAAGGAATACATGACATTTTATGATACTGATCGGAGCTTAGATAGTCGGGGTTCCCTATATGTGGACTAGACAAGGTTATCATATTTCAAGACACCTACTAGACCTGACCTGGTTGTCCACATGAACTTCTTGATTATCTTCTTGTCATGTCTCGACCATATGGAATACATGATGAAGGATGTATAGAAATTCCAAATTGTACTACAGGAATTTCCAATGACAACCTCTTGATTCGGTTGACGTGTCCAAGGGATGTCAAAATATCATGATCTTATATTAGAGGGACATCCCAAGAACACGGATTACTTGTCCATAGAATATTAAAAGTCCTATATTACTAGTCTTGGAAGAAATATCATGATCTTAGATTAAATTCATGGGAGGAGTATCATGATCTAGTATGATATGTTTGGAGGGTGCTACATGAATAGACTGATTTATTTAGTGTTATGTTGTTTATGTCTTATGTGATTCGAAAGATATGTGGGTTTTCCATTCCATAATCTAGTCCATATTCCAAAATTACTTAATGTGATCTCAAATGATCACATAAATTGTATATTCATGAATCATGACCCCTTAGTTCATTTCCAAAATCTTTACCTAGTGGAAGACCAAGCAATTTCAATATTGGCCGCTCCGAGAAGTCTACTCCGATACATGGGTGTGCCGATGAATGTCTCCAAATATGCATTTTTTTTGTGTTGAGGGTGCAGGGTATTTATAGTCCTCATCACCATTATTATAACCCAATTTATGGGGAACATATATTATAAATCCAATCAGTATTTGGCGGAGGTATTTAGTGTTATGGGGTTCTCCAAATCCAATCACGGGTTATTCCGAGTGTGTCACATGATTTTAAACGACCACAAGACCATCCCTTAAACGACCCATTTATTGTTTTTTTTTCAAAAAAATGGGGTCTTTCTTAATCATGTGGAAATTACATGGGGTTTCACTAGGTTAGGATTGGATTTTCAAGGGATTTTATGAGATCAAGATGTCATTTGATAGGCTCTCTTGAGATCCGAGATGCTTGTCCGGGATCTTCTATGGAGAAAAAGTTGTTTGATAGGGGGTCATCATAGGATAAATATAAATTAATTATGGGGTCCTTTCTTGATCAATGATGATCTCCTGGGGTTTAAAACTATATTTTCATAAGATCAACTTATCATCCATTCTCAAGAAGCCTCTGTCATTTCATCTATTATGTCTTTTTTTATTTTACATTTATTGGGGATCTCATGATATTTTTATGAGTGTTGTGAAAGATAATCTCTCTATAAATATGTTACACATCACGTGAACAAAAATGGGTCTTCTATTGATGCATGCTAATTAATAAAGACAACCATTCTATTTTCATTTGGTGATTAAGGTTGACCGCAAGATCATATGAACATGTCTGAGACCTTTCACATGATAAGGGTGACATGCTAGTGGTTTCTTATCCAATTACGTAGATATGGTGACACGGTTTCTAGGGTGCATTGAAAACATTATTGAAGCATCTTATAAAGGTTTTTGACAAGGAGAGGCTCCCATATATTTTATATTTTCCTAATTATTTTAAAATGATTTTTGGATGTTTTTTCAGGAGACCATTGGTAGACAAGCCATGTGACTTGGATGATATCATATGCATGCCATTGTGTGTTTAGTAATTTTATTAAACAACTTTTAGAAAACATGGAGTTCTTGAAAGAATGGATCTATGAGATATTAAGTAGTTTATGTGCTAAATGTGACCATTCACATGACCTTTTTAAGGTCATGAGATTGTGTGTCATGTTTTAGGTTACTTGATCTGTGTGTATTAGAAAAAATTTCATTATTTTCTTTTCAAGGGAAAATAATACTCATGTTTATGTATTTTATCCATTGTGAATTTACTGATTCTAATCGGGGGGGGGGGGGGTTCAAAAAATTCCACCCCTCAGGAGTGACATCCATAGGGGTAGGGGCTCAATTCTGAGGAAACTGAATTCCTTCCTGAGGCTTTTGTGCTATCTCTAATATGTGTATTAGTTGACACATGGTCTTATGGGTGGTGTTTTATATTACCTATAATTCATTACAAATAATATTTTGGAGGGATACACATTAACTAAATTCTAAATTCTCATACATTTTTTTTGAACTTCCTTCATCTCATTACACTCCCATAAGAACGGATCATGAAATCCATACACAATACCCTTTTGCGAGAAATACTACACAATAATTTCTTCTCCCAAAACTCATTTGAATGAACTATAAATAACTCTTCGGTATTTGGGTTAACATTGGATATATGGATAAAAGGATTTATTTGAAGGTCTTAAAAATCTATTGCCTCAACCACATGACCACTCAACGATTATATAGATCGTGTGACCATATTTGGGTCACACGATCTCGAGTCTCATGGTTGTTTGACTGGATTAATGGTTTTATGTGGCTTTATGTTATATGTGAGAACATTTATGAGCTATGAGATTCATGAATACTTTATAAGATCATGAATCCCCCTGTAATTCATGCTATTCTCATGAGACTATTTTGTTTTTAATTTCTTTCTATTGATTTTTAATTTATATGACATATGATTCTCTATTTTGTGTAGATGGATTCTAGATATAATTATATATCCAAAAAATCCTTCAATGAAAGTGGATAGAGAAGGAATGGTACAATGAGATTATATTATAGAGAGTTTGGATGATACTTATCACAATGTTTTTTTGGTTTATAATAGATTATGTTGAAAAACCTTACTGGAGTGAGATTCAGGGAATATCTCCATTCAGACTCTCTTCCTTGATATGGATTTTCCCTTTCAAATGAAACTCTCATTCCTTTATCAAAATCCCCAATATTTCCCCATTAGTTGATTCAAAGGGACCATTATGTAATGACCTAACACCAATTACCCATATTCAGTGCACTATTACATAAATTTGGCATTATACAAGGAATTATGTCCCAAAAGTCCGATCAGTTTAGTCACCTTGGAAGTTCTAGATACATTCATAAATTTTACATCACATCATGAAATAAAAACATCAACACAATTTTGTACCCTTTTGAACACACTTATATCATTTTCTTATCCCTTCAGGTCACCTATAAAATACTTCTACAGATCCTGGGAAAAATAAAATATAGAAAGGGGGAGCTCAGATGCTCAATAAGGATAACAATATAGCATAATCTTTAATAAATAAGCATAAAAATTTAAGGAAATGTGTAAGACTAAAACAAATGACTTTTAAACATAATCTTCAGCATAATATGGAAAAGATAAAATCAAATAATTACATTTACTAATTCACATGGATATTCTACTATCCAAATAATCATATGAAATATCAATTGCCACTTTCATAATGATGGAATGCATAATTCCAGACTTCATAACGACATTTTCAAGGCCTTGTTCTATGAATACACATAAGATTTTGTTCAGTCCTTGTTCCAACACACTAGTTTGTCTCATGAGACATACGGATGCATCGAGGAGCTATAGTGGGATCCACCTATCACATAATAAGTCCAATGCATTCCTTATATGAAAATGTTTAAACATATCATAAAAATTCATATTACAAATAGCATAAGAAATTTCAATACTTTATCCATAAACCATGAATGGTATAAAAATAACATATCCATAGTCAAACATATCACAAAACCTTCAATACAATATGGAAGATTTGTATCATAATAAATCTACCCCAATCAAGAATAATATCTCATAAAAAATGATGACATAGTTTAAAATGATCAGTAATAATCATTGAGAGAAATATCCTTTTTTCATGAAATCATTTAGAATTAATATAAATGATTTCATTTAAAAGACAGTTTTGAATCAAAGTATCCCATAAAACTTTGAAACATTTGAAAAGAATTATCATTTTTAAACATTCATATCCATATTAATAAATCCTTAAAACCATTTTGAAAACAAGGACATTAATGATAATGCTTTAGAAGATCAAATATTTAAAACATTTAAAATGAGGTTTCAGTAAAGAATACCTTAAAAATAATACCTTTGAAAACACTTTTATGAAACATAGACATGGATAATAAATATGTCCCAGTAGACACTTATGAAAAAACAACCTCAGATAATAAAGAGATTGAGAAAATAACCCTTAACTTGTAATTTTACTTGGTCAACGGTCATTTAGAAAACTATATAATGGTTTGATTGTTGTTATTAAATTATAAAAGAACTATATACATAAATATGATATCATATCTGATCCTCAAATAATTATTTGTTAATAATATTTTTGTAGTATCATCGTTTCAGGTGTTAACTGGTCTGTTTTCCTTTATATGCTCTGTTATGTAAGCCATGTTTTTTATGGATAAGATTTATTTTATTCATATCCATATTGATATTAAGTTCTTAAAAATTATTTTTAATCATAAAATGAAAATTATTCTTGAATTATTATGATGGGGAATAAATCTCATTGCGTTCGTGGAGGTGGTAATATGTACGTATGCAAGAGAGACAATATCATTTTATTGAAGGAGAAATCATATGTAATGGGATGGTATATAATATATACAGAATCATTAACATGTTATATTTATTATTTACATCAGTTATACTCATTATTATACCCATCCAAAAAATGAAGTGTTTGAATAACAAATTACACCACGACGTGGAGACTGTAAGTTGTATGTACGCATATATGGTGACTTCAACATTCATATGATGGATAGAAGAATGAATAACATCACAGTATATTGATGATACTAGAGTTATTATTTTATAATGGAAACAACAATGAAATATGAAGTGGAACAAGAAAAGAACATGAAAGAGCTGATGAAATAATTACCTCTTCTTCAGGTTCTTCCTTTTTATTTGATCAAAAGGTATCCTTAGGTTGGTTTTATGATCCATTTAAGGAATATAAATTGATGTGAGGGATGTTGAGAGGGATTTTTTTTAGGGGATGATCAATCCCATTGTCTTTGGGGGTGTTAAATTAAGAGAATGGGAAGTATCCTTTTATAAGAGATGTGAGGGTCACTTTAGAAAAAACATGAAATATTATTTTAAAATAAAATAATTTTCGGTTTCTAATGGATCCAAAATGATTTTTTCAAGATTAAGGTAGATTTGGGTCTATATAATCTCAAATAATTGGTTTTAGATAGGTTTAGTTTACCATAATAACCTTATCTTTTATATTTAACTCTCAGTTAAATAGTCTGACATTTAGCATGAATCATTGTATTTTTATATTATATGGTTAATAAACTTACTATAAAAATCCAAGAGAACCCCAAGTGGTTCATTATTAATATATATAACCTTATCTAAGTCCTTGGGTCGAACCTTATATTATTATTAATATTATATCAATTAATAATATAGTATTTGTTTTAACAACTCAATTATGTCAATTTTGACACTATTTAGTATTTGGTTTTTGTGAAAATCATAAAAACGTGATTAATTCAAAAAAAAGATTATTTAATCAACCCTAACATGTTATATTAGGATATAAAATTAGTGTAATTCATCAGAAGTCTCAATTTACATTTATTCAGATATTTATAATATCCATTATTTTAATATTTCATTAATATGCTAATTACTGCATCATCATTGTGTCATAAATAAATTAAATTATCTAATGTATAAAATTATAATCAAAATAAAATTATGTATGAATTCATTTTATATTTATAATTAATATTTTTAGTTGAATTTATATTGTATGTAACCATATATTAAAAATTATTTTGTTTTTAAACATTGAATTTATCACTTTTAACTATTCTTTAAATAAAATAATAATAAATGTCCTGATCTAATCCAAGTAGACCAAAATGATCATATTTTGTTAGTATGGTTGTTTTTTTGAATTAAACTTATCCAATATAATTAGGACATGTGTTAGTGTAATTATAATATCATTTTGACCCTTAATTACCCTATTTACTTTTAACAGTGGTAAATAAAAGTAAAAAGTAACTATACTCCAAAACTTATTTTCATCCTATTAAACCACATTTTACTTACTGATGTCAATAGTTTCTGTCATATTTTTTAAATTCATCTCACTGAAGTGGTAAAATTTTGTTTTATGCAAATTTGTAAATGCTCCTAGAAGGTTGGTAAAAGACGGTAAAAAGGTCAATAAAATTTTATATATCCAAACATTTTATAAAATTAATCCAATGTATTACATTGAATATTTATAGGTATTATATATCCATTTTACCTAAAATAAATTAAAATAAAAGAACTAATTATTTAAATAAAAAATATAATTTTAAACAATAACACAGTCTTTTTCACTATTCATCAAAAAATGATAGTTCTCAGAAAAATATAAAAAATTCACCCTAAGATAATTTTGGTATTATGAATTCAAAAATGAAGTCCATTTTAAAAATTAAAATTTATAAAATTTCAAAAATGGGGTATTACTATTCATAACGTCTAGTTTGATTAGTCATGGTGTGTTTGTATTCCAAGTTGCGCACAACGCAAGCTACTACATTATTCAAAGGGAAATGTATCGTGGAAGATTGGGGTGTTAAATTCTCCCCTCCTTAAAATAATTTTGTCCTCAAAATTTCTAGAATATTAATACATAAAAAGATTCAGGTTGTTCTTCATCATAAGTTCCTCAGGTTCCCCGGTTGCCTCTTCCATCTTATGATTTCTCCAGAGAACTTTTACCAGACTAGTCGTCTGGTTTCTCAACAGTTGTTCTCTGGTATCAAGAATTATGATAGGCTCTTCACAATAAGATAGATCAGGTCCTAGTTCTAATTCTTCATAGTTGAGTACATGCATTGGTTCAGGCATGTATTTTCTTAATAGTGATACATGTAACACATCATGAACTTTGGAGAGACATGGAGGCATTTCCAAATGATAAGCTACAAATCCAATTCATTCTAGAATTTCAAAATGTCCGATGTACCTGGGACTCTATTTACCCTTCTTACTGAAATGTATAACACCCTTCCATGGATATAACTTCTTGAAAACATGGTATCCTACTTGAAATTCATAATCCTTCCTTTGGTTATCGACATAACTTTTTATCCTACTTTCGGCTGCCTTGATGTGGGTTTGGATAATCATCACTTTTTCCATTGTTTCCCCAACAGGTTCTGGGCCTACAAGTTTTCATTCACCAACATCATCCCAATAAGTTGGTGTGCGACATCTCTTTCCATATAACGCTTCATATGGTACCATCTGAATACTTGAATGGAAGATATTGTTATAGGAAAATTCAACAAGAGGAAAATGTTGATCCCACATACCTTGAATGTCAAGTGAGCAAGATTTGAACATGTCTTTTATGGTTTTAATAGTCCATTCTGATTGTTAATCAGTTTGAGGGTGATAGGCAGTGCTCAAACAAAGCCCAGTATCTAGGGATTTCTGAAGACTTTTCCAGAATCTTGATTTAAAACGAAGATAACGATAAAAAAAATCGATTGGGGGTACTCCAGGAAGTGTTAAAACTTCATTAATATATAGTCTTTACAGATTTTAATGTGGTAAATCTTCTCTTATCGCAAGAAAATGTGCTGACATGGAGAGAAGATCAACAATGACCCTTATTTCATAATTTCTTCTAGGAGTATTTGGTAGTCCCATGACAATTTCCATTGTAATATCATCCCATTTCCACTCAGGTATGAGAAGAGGTTTCATGAATCCTCTTGGATGTTGTCTTATAGCTTTCACTTGTTGGCTAACTATACATCTCTACACAAAATCAGAAATATCTCTCTTCATGTTGTCCCACCAAAAATGTTCTTTCAAATCTCAATACATCTTAGTGCTACTAGGGTGTATAGAGAAATTGGAGCTATGAGCATCATCCAAGAATTCCCTTTCTAGATCAGGTATATCAAGAACACAAAGTCTCTTCTTAAATTTCAAAATTCCATCTTCATATACGAAGTCGATCAATCTCCCATCCTTCACAACATTAATTTTCATTTGAAATTCCTCATCATCAGTATGATAACTTTTTATCATTTCTAGTAAAGATGGTTTGGAAACCATTTGAAAATTCACTGATGTTTCAACTTACACAGTTATTTCCATATCCATATTTACTAGATCCATGTATATAGGATCCTTTTCAACTCTCATATTATTCAAAAATCTATGATCCTTTCTTCTCAAAGCATCTTCCACCTTATTTGCCTTCCCTGAGTGGTATTGTATAGGGAAATCATAATCCTTGAGTAGGTCAATCCATCCCCTTTGCCTGATGTTGAGTTATTTTTGTGAGAAAATATACTTCAAACTCTTGTGATATGTATAAATCACACATTTTTCACCATAGAGATAGTGTCTCCATATTTTCAGAGAAAATATTATAGCTGCTAACTCAAGATCATGAGTAGGATAGCTTTTCTCATTAATTTTTTGCAGTCCTGATGCATAGGCAATAACTCTATCATTCTGCCTGAGGACACAACCATGTCCTTTCTTTGAGGCATCACTATAAATAAGAAACCCATCATTCTCTGATGGTAGTGTCAAGATAGGGTAATTAAATAATCTTCTCATCATTTTACCAAAACATTCTTCGCACTCTTTTCTCCAAACAAACTTAACCCCTTTATGTGTGATCTTGGTTAATGGGTTAGCCAACTAGGAAAAATTCTGGATGAAACATCGATAATAACCTACTAAACCAATAAAACTGTATACGCCAATTATACTTATCAATGATGGACATTCTGGGATTGCCTTGGTCTTTGAAGGATTAATTTAGATTCCATCATTAGAGACAATAGGGCCAAGAAAAGAAATCTCTTGAAGACAGAATTCACACTTTCTAAACTTCCCATATAATTCATTTCTTCTAAGAGTCTATAGAATAATGCGCATGTGATTTTCATGATATTTGAATATTTTGGAGTATACCAAGATATCATCAAAAAATACCACATAAAATTCATCAATATATTCCTTGAAAACAATATTCATTAGATCCATGAAGAAATAGGGTGAATTAGTCAATCTAAAAGGAATTATAGTAAACTCGTAATGCCCGTTCCTGGTTCAAAATGCTGTCTTCAGAATGTCCTCCTTCTTCATGCACAACTGATGGTATCCAGATCAAAGGTCAATCTTGGAAAAGTATTGAGCTACTTGAATTTGATCAAACAAATAATCAATATGTGGTATGTGATACATGATCTTTATTTTTATAGCATTGATCTCCATGTAGTCAATGCATAACCTTATAGATACATAATTTTTCATAACAAAAAGAATATAGGCTCCCCAAGGAGAAACAATAGGGAGAATAAATCCCTTATTACTCAATTATTCTAGTTTTTTCTTTAGTTCCAATAATTCCATAGTGGCTATTCTATAAGGGTTCTTCGGTATAGGCCTTGAACCAAGAATTAAATCAATGGAAAACACAATTTCTCATTCTGAAGGATGTCCAGGTAAATCCTCTGGAAACAAATCAACATATTCTTGCTAAATAAGTACATCCTCTATTCGAACATTATTTTCCTCAACTATAGTTATTTCATTCTCTTCATCCCCAATAATTAAATTTAGTAGAGATATTTGGGGTGGATCTAGTTAAGAATTAGGTGGTGACACTTCTTCTATAAAGATAAGGTACTCATTATCATCATCGAAATTTGTAACCTCCTTCCTCTAACAATAAATTTTCACACCATGGTCTGAAAGCCAATACATTCCATGGATTATATCAAATTCAATTATTGGTATGATGATGATATTAGTAGATAAAGAGTATTTTTATGCCCTAATGGAAACTGAGTCACAATACATTGTTGCGATGATACTTCCCTTAGGTTTTTTGACTGACCACTCCCTTATTTTATCAAATTGAAAATATATAATTTTCATAGAAAACTGGGAAGATATGAAACAATGAAATGATCCAGAATCAAATAAAGCATTGGATAAACTTGAGAAAACTAGTAAATTGCTGTCCACTATGTCTTTCTGAGCATTAACCAAAACAGTAGTGATCGTATAAGATTGGCCTTGATCCCTTGGAATTTTCAGAGGTAAGTACCTTTGGTTCTTAGGAAATTAATTTTCATAATTATAATTTTCTCTAAAATTATAGCATTCAACATTGACAGCCCTTTTCTTCCCTTTGCAATCACATGCTTGGTGGCCTTTTTCAGCACACTTGTAACAGACTCCCATTCCCTTACAGGAAAATACCGGGGTGTTTCTTCCCACCTTTACCACATTATGGAAATTTAAATTTTCCCTTATTCCCTTTATTTCCATTTTCTATAGTGTCTATAAGTTCTCTTTTTCTCTTTCTTTTATTTAATGTCATAAGACATAGATAATTCCTTTTCCATCTTGATAGCGCATGAGACAATATATTCGTATGATGAGAAGGATTGTGAGACTAATGATCGATAGAGAAATGGTTTTAACCCATAAAATAATCAATCAATATTACTCCTTGGGTTACGTATATAATCAACATCATGCCTTTATAACCTAGTAATGTTATCCTCCTAATTTGCGACATTCTCATCCTCATTTTTCCTCAGACTCAAAAATTGTCCTTCCATATCCACTCATTAGTCTTGAGGAAATAATTTTTTTAATAAAATATCTTTAAACTCCATCCATTACATGTTCGATACTTCTTCATATTCCATTGTGTTTTGGATTAATGAGCACTATTGATTTTCATCTTCTGTGAGGTGATAAAATGCAATGACAAATTTTTCCCTTTCGATACTCCCCAAAGCCTGAAATATTTTCTCTACAGAATTTTTCCATTTCTTAGATAATAATGGATTTTTTACTCCCATTGAATGTTGGTGGTTGTTTCCTCATGAAGAGGTCTAACATTTATCCTCCACGTTGTGCATCAGGGTGCTCCATACGGGTATGGTTGTTATTAATAAACTGAGTGAGTTTTCCGAGTATGATGATAATCTGATCAGCACTAGTTGCATCGCCATCTCCACTATAATTATCTTGATTAGGAGGGAAATCCATAAATTGATTACATGGGTTGATACAGTTTCCATTCCTTCCACTAGGCACCATTTCTAAATAATGGAATACACTAGATTAGTTTATGAATCACAATATGTAATTCCAACCATGTAAAACAGTTAACATAAATTGAACATTTTATGGATATAATCTATAATCACAAAAAAAAAATTCTTTAAGGAAATATATACTCATAAACCCTTTATAATGGTTTGTAAATAAAATGAGAATTATCTTAATCATATCCACTGGGAGTGTTGTAACCAATAGTGCAGCAATGACCGTTTTTGTGCACCAGTTCCCATTCGAGTCTAGCTCAAAGTAGTGTTTTTGGGTTTTACCCCTAGGTACATTTGTGTAAGAGCCACCTCTACCTTCTCGTATCTATACAGGGATTTATTTCCTGTAAAACTCACAAAATCTCTATAATACCAAAATTTTAAAAAGTTCTTCTATACTAATCATCAAAGTCGATCTTAGGGTAGTGTTCTCTAATCAGAGTTTTTATAAATCTAGTTTCCATGGTTTTAATAAACTTCCTCTAATACCAACTGTAATGCCCTGACCCAGTTACCTAGATTCAGTGCCTTATTACATAACATTGGCATGATAAAAGGAATCACATCCAGAATGACCGACCAGTTTAGGAGCCTTGGATGTACTAGATACATTCATAAGTTTTACATTTCATCATAAAATAAAAACAGTAACAAAATTTTGTACCCTTTTGAACATACTTATATCCTTAGACTATCCCTACATGTCAACCATAAAATACTTCTTCACATCCTAGGGAAAATAAAACATAGAAAGGGGTGAGCTCAGATTCTCAGTACGAATGACAATATATCAGAAACATTCATAAATAATCATTAACATTTAAGGCAATGTATAATACTAAACAAAATCCTTTTAAATATAAACATCAGCATAATATGGAAAAGATAAAATAAAATAATTCCATTTACTTATTCACATGGATATTTTACTAGTCGAATAATCACATGCAATATCAATAGCCACATTCATAATGATGGAATGCATAATGGTAGACTTCATAACCACGTAGTCAAGGCTTTATGCCAAGAATACTAATAATATTTTGTCAAGGCCTTGTGCCAAAAAACTAGTTTGTCTCATGAGACCTACCGATACATCAAGGAACTATTCCGGGTCCCACCCGTCAATTACGAAGTCCAATGCATTCCTCGTATGAAAGGGTTTAAACATAACATAAACATTCTTATTAAAATTAGCATAAAAAATGTCAATAATTTAACCATAAACCATGAATGGTATAAAAATAACACATAAATAGTCAAACATATCACAAAACCTTCAATACAATATGGAAGATTTGTATCATAATAAATCAACCTCAATCAAGAATAATATCTCGTAAAGGATGTTGACATAGTTGAAAATGATCATTAAAAATATTTCAGAGAAATATCCCAATTTCATGAAATCATTTAAATGTAATATAAAGGAATTCATTTAAAAGATAGTTTTAAATCAACATTTCCCATACCACTTTGAAATGTTCATAAGGAATTAACATTTTAAAACATTCATGTCCATATAAACAAATCCTTAAAACCATTTTGAGAAAATGGACATTAATGAGAAAGGTTTAGAAGAATAATTCTTTAAAACATTTAAAACTAAGTTTTAGTAAAAAGTTCCTTAAAAATAATCCCTTTTAAAACACTTTTATGAAATATGTACATGGAAAATAAATATGTCCCAATATATACTTACGTAAAACAACCTCGAATAATAAAGAGATTGTGAAATTAAACTTTACCTTGTAATTTTCCTTGGTCGAGGGTACTTTAACCTCCTGTATAATGATTAAATCATTGTTATTAAATTATAAAAGAACTATATACATAAATATGATATCATATATGATCCTCTAATATTTCTTTGTCAATAATATTTAAGTAGTATCATCATTTCAGGTGTTAACTGATCTGTTTTCCTTTATATGCTCGGTTACGTAAGAGATGTTTGTTATGGATAGGATGTATTTTATTCATATCCATAATTATATTAATCTCTAAAAAATTATTTTTAATCATAACATGAAAATTATTCTAGAATTATTACGATGGGGAATGAATCTCATCTCGTTCGTGGATGCTGTAATCCGTACATACGCATGAGCAACAATATAATTCTATTTATGGTGAAATAGTATGTAATTGGATGGTATATCATATATATAGAATCATTAACATGTTATATTTATTATTTAAATCAATTATACTCATTATTATACCCATACAAATAATGAAGTGTTTGAATAACAAACTACACCACGATGTAGAGACGGTAAGCCGTACATATGCACATATGGTGACATTGTCATTCATATGATGGATAGAATAATTAATATGATTGTTCCATTTTTATAATAACATCATATTATATAGATTATACTGGATTTATTATTTTATAATGGAAACAACAACAAAAGAGGAAGTGGAAAAAGAAAAGAACTTGAAAGAGGTGATAACATATTTACATCTTCTTCAGGTTCTTCCTTTGGATTTGACAGAAAGGGCTCCTTAATTAAGCTTGTGATTCATGTAAGGACTCTTGGTTTATGTGAGGGAAGATGGGAGAATATTTGGGTAGGGTATGGCCAAGAAAAATGTCTTTATAGGTGTGAAATAAATATAAGGGGATGTACCCTTTTATAAGAGAAGTGAGGGTCACTTTAGGAAAAGCTTGAAATATTATTTTATAATAAAATAATTTTTAGTTAATAATGGATATAATATGATTTATTTCATGGATAAGGGGGGTATGGGTCGAAATACTCTCAAGCAATGTGTTTTAGATAGGTTTTGGTCACCATATTAACCTTATCATTTAGATTTAAATCTTAGTTAAATAGTTTGACATTTACCATGTATCTTTGTATTATAATATTATCTGGTTAATAAACTCTTCAGTTCTTGGGATCTCCAGGAGTGAGCGGTAGTTGGATTGCTCAATAACAAAAATATTATGATTCTCTTCGAGATGGAGTTAGGCCTCATTCAAGCGTGGTCGACGGATCCTCGATTCTTCAAGGGTTGTCGATTTCTTCTGCTGCGATGGTCCTTCGACCTTCATATGAACTGCGATTCTCATTCCATCGCAGTTTGGGTATGTTTTCCTAAACTCCCTCAACCTTTTCAAAACCCCTCAATTATTTGCATGCCTGGAAACATGGTAGGTAGATTTCATTGCGCTGATAGTCGAAACGATGCGATTTTCCATCTAGTGAACCCCCCGGGTTTGTGTCGAAATTGACGCGTCTCACACTCCATTTGACATTGTGTGGATAAAAATTAGAGAAGAGTAATGTTTCAAGTAGCAAGTTATGTATGAAGATTGGATTGAGTTCTATGGTTATTTTAGGAGACTGGGTCATTTGGAAGAGGTATGTCATATGGGACTGTCTCCACGGTTGAAGGGCACCCGCCGCAATGAGCTGCCTGCCCCTGTGAGCACTTCAAATGGTTCTGGTTTGGAAGTAGGCTTGGAGTTGAGACGGGTCCAGTGGTTGACCAGACCTACCGACAGAGGGTGGTGTCCTGTGGTGGCTAGTCCAGCTTTGGTAGGTAAAAATGCAGGGCCTCGTGAAGTTTCCTTTGAGAGAAAAAGTGATTCTGGAGCTTCGGATGGTAAGAGGAAGAATAAGAATACATAAGCTGTTGAGAGGTTTCGCAGGTTCAGGCAGGACGCTGGAGCTTCTACTAGGTTACTGGGTAGTGTGAGTTCTAGAAAGTTTGGGGATGGTGGGAGATTTAATTCAGTTGAGGTAGTTTCCCAGGTGGGTGCTTAGGATTCCAGAGGGATGGATCCATCGGTAGCTCCCTTTCTTTCTCTGAGTAATAGGTTTGATGGACTTGCATATGGTATGTTGGTCATGGAGATGGAGGAGGATAGTCTTGGAGGAAGGGATGATGGTGAGGAGGTCCTTGACAGGAAGCCAGTTGAAGGCTTGGATAATGTAACTGCTATGGTTGGAGAAGAGGATGTGGAGGACCAACATGTTGTTGTTATGCGACCCGTTCCAGTTGTTTTGTCTATGGAAGACAGTCGTAATGTGATCAGGAGTTCCAATTTGATGGTGGAGGACCAAAAAGATGGTGGTGGCGTGAAGGAGGTTCATTCCATTTCTACGGGGAGGTTTACTACAAAAGGTGAACGTCCACATTTAATAGAGAATAAAACTCTAGATCAATGAAGGGAAAACAATGCAGGGAGGTCTCTTTTGAGCTTAGGGGAGACAAATTGTAATGAAAGGGAGATTTATTATAGAGGGAAGGAAAATTTGAGTGGTCTGTCTAGTCACTCCTTCAGTGATGTTGTTCAATGTGGGAATCCTAAATTGGCTGTAGTGGATGGTCATTTTTCATCTACTCTAAGAAGACGACCAATGAGAGATTACTCATATCTTCCGCGGCCGATGCAGACTAGATCTTCATCTAAGAGGAATAGTGAGGTGACCGTGGCTTTTAAGAAGGGTAGCATGGTCACAGGAAAATCACCGAAACAACCAATTCTTGATCAGCTTATGAGTCGGGCTCAAAGTGAAAGCTACTGGAGATCGCCAGAATGGGAATCAACTACAACTACCGGGGAAGAAGAATCATGCATGGGATGTGGAGATGAGTATGGTTATTATGACATGTAAGAGTATGTTGGTTGTAATCTCTATTTTTGTGGTCTTCTTTTTTTGAGTTCGTGATTGTAAACTTGGGCTCTGGAAACCCGTCAACAGTCTTTTGAAAATCTAAAAAAAAATTGGTTGTAACTCTATATTAAAAATGTTTTAGTTATTAAACATTGAATTTAACACTTTTAACTCTTCTTTAAATAAAATAATAATAAATGTCCTAATCTAATCCTAGTAGACCACAAGGGTCATATATTATTTCTAATGTTTTTTGGTCTAAATACACTTATACAAAAGAATTAGGACTTATGGTAGGGTAATTATAATATTATTTTTACCCTTAATTACCCTATTTACTCTTAATCGTTGTAAATAAAAGTAAATAGTTACTATTCACCAAAAATTATTTTCATCTTATAGAACCATATTTTAATTATTTATGTCAACCATGTCTCTCGGATTTTTGAAATTTAACTCACAAAATCGGTGAAATTATGTTTTATGCAAATTTATAAACGCGATTAAAAGGTGGGAAAAGACGATAAAAAGTTCAATAAAATATTATATATATAAAATTATTATAAAATGACTCCAATTAATTAAATCGGACATATATAGGTATTATGTATCTATTTTTACTTAAAATAGATTAAAATAAAATAACTAATTATTTAAATAACAAGATGATTTTAAACAATAACACAGTGTTTTTCACTATTCATCAAAAATAGAAAGTTCTTAGAAAAATACCCAAAATTCACCCTAAGCTAATTTTGATATTCAAAATCAAAAAATGAAGTCCAATTTGAAAATTAAAATTTAATAAATTTCAAAAAGTGGGTATTACTATTCATAACAGCTAGTTTGATTGGTTGTGGTGTGGTAATAAATCAAGTTGAGTACAACACAAGCTACTACATTATTTAATGGGAAACATATCATGGAAGCTTGGGGTGTTACACATAACATCATTTGGGTGAATATATCCTATGTAAGAAACTTTTTTTCTCTGTGAGAACATAGGGATTACCATATACTAACATTCATTCCAAAAGAGATTGATGAGAAGAATTAAAAACCCGATTTATATGTAGATATATACCGTTTGATAATGTGAAAGTCCTCCAACATCCAAAAATTTTGGTGGGTTACAAACATGGATTTTTGATTAAGGTGAATATGTTTAATGGATTGAGGATGGACTTTATAGACCTAGTATATTTTCATTGAGTTTTCTATGGATACAAAGTAGATCGGTATGTATGAGGCCATCAAGATATCATAAATTTTTTATTACTATAACAAATGGTTGATGTTAGACATGCTCAGTTTCTAGTGTCTTGACACAATACTATTCCACATATTTTATGATGAGGTGGGAAATATTCTTTGGGATGTCAATCATATCTTTGGTGCACCTATGGAGAGAGAGATATATGATGATTTTCCCCTATTTTCAATGTGGAATGATGTAGGGAGGACTAATTCTCTCAACCTAGAGATAATTACACTATCTAAGAAGGACAATCTGAAGCATACACTTCATGAGGAATATATCATATTCAGGGCATGGGTGGGTACCTTATCAATAAGAACCATTCCATGATGAATGAAAAGAATCCAAAGGCCTATCCTATGATGGAGTCACACATCGTAGAGGGTGCTTATTGGCCTATGTTTGAAGAAGAGAAATTTAATAAATGGGGAAGGGTCTTTTCCCTATAACCAACCAGACTACCAAGTTGGCTAGTTTCCTTTCCATTTACCAGAGTGGGTACTTAATCATGGTAAAATAGAAGGATAGAGTTAGGGTCTCCTCATTCATGATGGAGACTTCTATTGAAGGTGGGAAAAATGTCAGTTTACTCATCCTTATGTTGAAAAAACATACCACCTTCAACACCATATTTAATGGGGAATGTCCTCTTCACTACTACATTTTTTAGTTTTGGCGCCTATGGTAGCGGGCGACCGCCATTGGCGGTCGCTACTGATGCTATTAGCGACCGCCAAAAGATGTTGCTAAAACTGAAATGTAAATGGCGGGATTTTTCCCGCCCCCCGCGTTGTCTTCTTCGATGTCAATCGCTGTAACAGCATCGATGCCTCCCGCCACCGCACTGCCACCACAGGTCACCCCCTGTCGCCGCCACCCCGTCGCCTCCCGTTTCCCGTACCAATGCTGCCAGAAAACCTCTCACCCCCGGAAGTCAACCGATGCTGTTAAATCACCAACATCACCCTTGACAGTTCCTCCGGCCACCGTGGTTCTGCCATGGCCGTCAACCCAAGCTCGGGGTCACCTCCAACATGCCGCGCGCGCCCCAGTATACAATCGGCAGCAAATAATCGTCGGTTTTCGAAGAGAGTATTAGCGACCGCCATTAGCGGTCGCTATTACTCAATAGCGACGGAGCAACTACGACCGCCAAAAGCGGTCGCAGGGCGGTCTCTAAAGGGCATTAGCGACCACTTTTGGCGATTGCTAAAACCCTCATTTCTAGTAGTGCTTATATAATCATGATCCCAATTAAGTGTTATGTGGTTATATAGAATAATATTTAGGAGGTTTTGAGTTCCTAAACATCCAGTGCATCCCTAATGTCTGTTTCAATCCATTTTTACTATGTATTAGTGGGGTATACCCATTACACTAAATGATTATGGGGTTAAGACATTCATTATTCATTATGAATACTTATCCTTCAAACCCTACAGTACATTGACCATTAGAAATATTTTTTATTAAAATGATTAAAAAATGAGTCTCATGCCTATATAATAAAACATTGTGAGGGAATCCTTTATAAATGCATTGTTGGGGACCTTATTTTTTAAAGGTACGTGCGCTACCGATTTAGCTATCAGTTGTTGTGTGCCCAGTTGAGATATCCATCCCCTAGTAATGTTCCGTATGAGGATAATATCAATGTATGATTCTAGATATAGATGATTTTTACAATGTAGGAGACCCAATTTGAGGAAAAAATTTGTTTCCAATGCTGTAGATATTGGTTTATACTGGGGTTATGAAAATATTGGGTTATGATCATACCCCAATTGTAAATTATCCAAACTAGAAAGTGAAGCTTCCTAACTACCATCAGCTATTGAGGTAAACCCTAATCTTAAAAAGAAAACCGTTTATAGAGAACCAAATGCCCCAGAATCACCTCGTTACGAAGTTTGGAATTTACAATTACTCTCATTAAAGGAATACCTACCAACCAAAGATTCCAAAACGAGTGTGGTTCCATAGAGTGAAGCCACATCAACATTTTTATTTCTTATCACATCTCGAAAGTGGCTGACTTGGTGAATGATGAAAGAAGAGTATATGCTCTAGGGAATAACGTGTAAGGAAGAACTACCTTTGGAAGGTTTTCCCATGTCATTTCCCCTCCTGGAATCACTTTCAATAATTGACCTAAGGAGGTCAAGGCCTTCTTCTGAGATAATTATGTAATGTTGGAAATCTTCATGGTTCATATTTATATTGTTCTATGGTTCCCCAAATGGTGGTTTTGGGGCACACTAAAAATGGACTTAGATGAATGGATATCCCATTGACGATGAAATGATAAGGCTAATCGCACTTCTATGTTTTAAAGAACTGTGGTTCCATTGAAACTACACTGATATCCTTTATAATATTTTTGATATAGTTGGAGAGTATAGAACACCAGATAATCCTACCATCCCTTAAGTATTGTCCCTGGGTATGACTATTGTAGATGTATTTGACAGTGACCGGGGGATGAATGATGTGAGATCCCTGGATCAATTGTACTAGATGGGGTTGAAGTTTTATATATATAGAGAATCAACCTTGAAATCATCCACCTATGTGGGACTTCTCTAAAATGGAAGGGAAAATGGAAGTGATATGAATATTCAGAATCCACTCCTCCAGAATCCCCAAGTTAGTGTGGAATTTTACTCCTCTCTTGTTTTTGATTACTCTGGTACCACACCCAAATTTTTCAAAAAACATGCCGGCCCCCTCAAGCATGCTTAGAGTAGAATGTATCATATCTTTAGGATACAGATGAGAATTCAGTATCTTTACCAGACCCTTCACTATTGGTACCATCCAATTAAGAAGTTAATATTGTTGCGGTTATGATTTAGTTGCACCTGTTTCCTACTACATATGTCCCATCGGATGTGCCACTTGATCAGACATATATAGATATGCTTTTGGAGGAGACTGATATAGGTATATATTCTTCTACTATGTTAGCCTTGATAGAGGTGTGTTTTGGAGAAGTTGAAATATTCTTTAGAAACTACACACTTTGTTCTCCTAGTGTCTTATTTCCTAAAACTATCATTGTTTATTTATTCGCTCAAGGATTGTGAGAAAAGAACATCTTTAGGTAATGAACACGAGGTTCTGTAATTCAATTCATCAAAAGTTGGTGTTTCCTCTTCACTAGAGAATGGGGATGGGGAAACCAACACTATCAGCGAAGCAATGATGAGTGTTATATTTCATAAAATGGTTATATCAATTGGTAACATGGTTATATCATATCATTTATCCTTTAACTGATATACCCCTATTACCATTGTTTCATTTCCTTCAACTTAAATCTATAAATTCAAAATCCCTTCTCCCCTGGGGAATTGTCTAACTATGTCAACCAATGTAGAGGTCGAATCCAATCCTTATTCACCAAATACTATAAACACATCAACTCTTCATAGATAACTAGTTACAATTTATATTCCTATTCAGAAGATGGGATTATATCAATGGTCGAGGTTTATGTCATTTTATCAGTCGACGAGGTGATAAATATGTAGGTAGATATAGACTTCAGTCTCATAGTCCAATTTGGAAGGGTTGAAGGACCAATTTGGTCACCTTCAATTGATGTTTAACTCCCTTGGTTATGAGGGTTTAGACTATACTTCCATACATTCTTGGGTGGAAGAGGTTCTCTATCTGAGAGAGAAGAATAATGAACTTTAATTAAGGGCGGAAGATGCTGAGGCCTCCTTTTTAGTGACAAAAAATAGATATGAAGCCTTAAACAAAGCTTCCCGACATGGAGTGGAGGTGGATACTCACCGAGACATGGTCAGTACCCTGAATATTAAAATTGATCAGATACTATATATAATAAATTTTCTTCAAGAATAACTATAATAGTTTCAACATAAACTTCAGATATCATAGGATACAGTTTTTTAGAAGTGAGGACTCCTTCACCTACTGGAGAAGTCTAAAATTTAAGTCATCACTCAGGTAGATGTGTTTCTACAGATTATGAAGGTGGTGACTGAATCCTTTGATCAATTTCTCTAATCCTTCACCTCATTAGAGAAGATTCTTGTTGAGATCAAGGTATCCTTTGATCACATACAATTATGAAATTTTAATTTTTATACTTTTACTTGGATCATACATTCATTGGAGATATTGAAATCATTGGAGATTCCTCCTCCTATATACTATCAATTAATGGAAAAGAAAAAAATTATATGTATTTTTTTATATTTTTTATTTATTATGTCCATTAATTTTTTCTGATCTGATGTAGCACAAACTACCAACTATACACATCCATTTCATAATATCATATAAACCACAATACCAAGATTTTTATATTTAAATCATAACATATTTTCCTAGAGAAGGGATCATTAATTCTAACCCACATGAGATTTCACATTGACTTATCTACCCGAACTGTCCTGATATTAAATGATTACCAAAAGGATAGTTTGGGTAGAATATATATCCTGAAGGGAGAGTGAAATATCACTTAATGAAGTAAATTGGCTTGGCGGGTATAGATTTATTTTTTATAAGGTTATATGGTTGGCTTCACAAGCATTTTTTATTCTTGAAGACAAAATTCATTCTGTGTTGTAGTTTTGAGGTCCTCTATATTTGATATCCAATTTTTGTAGTTTAAGGTATTTTACATTGAAAAATCTTTTACTGTACTTTTGAGTCTTTTAGCATAGAACCTATATCACGGTAGTTAAAGGTCATTTAGCTCAGAACTTCAATCGATGATGTTTAGGTTCATTTAGCTCAGACCATTTTATGATGTAGCTTATATTATGTTATCTCAGTACTTCTATTACAGTAGTTTAGGGTCATATAGATCAGACCATCAATAGTTTTAGTTTACGGTATTTAAGCTAGGGCCATGAAAATCCATGTAGTTAAAAGTTATGCTGCCTTGACCTGAATATGGAATATGGCTATGGCATCCCAGGGATGACTCAAAACTCACTGTGGTGGAGATTTGTGCCATGGTGTTGTCAAGGATCATGAGGATTAGAGTTCCATTCATATAAAAATTTATATGCCTCTAATTGTTAGGTCAAATACTTTATACAATGGTGGAATGATCAGACAAGGGTGTTTCACTAGTAGAAAATATGCTTTTAGCGACTACCAAAAGCTATCACTAAAGCTCTATAGTGGCCGCTTAATGTCTACCAAATGGCAGATGCTTTAGGCCCATCATTGTTTCATATAACATCCACTATTTGGGAGACACAATAGGTGGATTTGACATGGTCTATAGAGATGGCCAAAGGGCAGTCGTTATAGACACACTCGAGTAGGGCTATAGAGACAGCCGTTTGACGGTCGCTCTAGATCAACCGGGAATAGCATATAGCGACCATCAAATGGAGGTCACTAAATGGTTCTTAAATAATCACAATAATACTAAGAAAACCAATATATATAAAAAATAAAAAGCCAATTTTTCCAAAAATATCTAAACTCATGAGAGAATATATCCCTTCATCTGATCATCATCCAAGCTACACATTCATCACTGAACATAACTAGATGAAAAAAAATTAAAAATTCATTTAGAAAAAAATCTAAACAAATAATTGAAATGTGATAACATATCTCGATTGAAACATAATACAACAAATCAATGTTATTTGATTTTAAAAATATATTAATCAGTACGAAGAATTTTTTTTAAAAATTTTAAACCGCTTATTCTATAGTTTTAAGAAGACCACACATCTGATTGATTTTTCATATACTTCACACGTCACCAATAATAATAAGCCAATTTTCCTATGATTTCACGTCATTTTGAGAAATTATGGTATGCATATGACTATTAAATTCATGTTTTGGTGTTTTATGACACTGAAAGTGTGTTTTCTATTATTGTGGTCCAACGGAATCTCCGATTGACATAATTTCTTCTTGACCATTTAAAAATTTAATACATGGTTGTTGTCATATGATTTCATCACATTCTGTGGTCATTCAAATAGTTTTGACTCCAGAATGAACCTTTTTAAAGGGCCTCTAATATTTACTAACAACATAATCAGTCATACCACCCAAAATGCATTTATTATTAACATGTTGTCACCCCATACATGTCACGAATGATAATAAGACTATTTTACTTTAATTTCATGTCATTCTGATGTCTTTTCCTATGGATCTGTCCATTACACATCAAGAATAATAATAAGATGGTTCTCCTATGATACCAATTAATTTAGAGGTTGTTTTCTCTTGATTTGATAATTACACATCCGTTTTTCTATTTTATGATACCAGATATACGTTTTCTGCCACCCAGGTCAATCATAAACTCTAATTGGCATAATGTCTCCTCATCCATTTTACATTTCACTGCATGGTTGTTTATCGTTAGATTTCATGGAATTCCTAGGTCGTTCGAATGATTTTGACCACCCTACCCTCCATTTTAATGGGCATCTAATCTTTAAACACAACATATTTAGTCGTACCATGTAGAATGCCTGTCCAATTGATGTTCTGTCTTCTCATACACATCAAGAATAATAATAAAATTATTTTCTTATGATTTCAAGTCATTCCGAGGTCATTCTCTATAGATCAAACCATTAAAAATTTGTTTTGGTGTTTTATGACACATGAATTTGAGTTTTCCACCGATGAGGTCAAACAAGACATCAGATTCGCATAATGTCTACTCCACAATTTCAGAATTCACTAAAAAATTATTGTTGTCAGATTTCATGGAATTCTAAGGTCCTTTGGTTGGTTTCGACCACCAAACGGACAATTTTAAAGGGTCTGAAATCTTTAAAAACCACATATTTAGTCCTACTGCACATATCACATGCTCAATCGATGCATCATATCATCATACACATCAAAAATAAGAATTATCTGGTTTTATTTTGATTTCAAGTCATTCTGATATATTTTCTATGGATATGATAGTTACACATCCATTTTTGTGTTTTATGACATTGGATATGTGATTCCATCAGCAAGGCCTAACAAAAGCTTGGATTGAAGTACTGTGTGGTTGAACATTTGAAAATTCACTCTAAGATTGTTGTTGTATGATTTCACGGAATTCTGAGGTTGTTCAGATAGTTTTATCCACCATATGAATCTTTTTAATGGGTGATTAATTATTAAAAATGACATATTCAGTCATACTACGTGGAACACATGTCCAACTGATATATCATATTCTCATACAAGTCCAAAAGAATAATAAGATTATTTTCCTATGATTTCATGTCATTCTGAGGTCATTTTCTATGGATCTGATTGTTATACATCCATTTTGGTGTTTTATGAAACTGAAATTATTTTTTCCATTAGTGAGGCCAAATAAAAGTTCTTGTTCATGTAATATCTACTCAATCATTTTACAATTCACTACACGGTTGTTTTCATCTGATTTCAGGGAATTCTAAGGCCATTCAGCTGATTTTGGCCACCCTACACACCTTTTTAAAGGGCGTCTATCCTTTATAGACAACATATTTAGTTTTACTGTGCAGACCACATGTCTGATTGATGTGTCGTCTCTTCATACACATCACCAATAATAATAAGACAGTTTTACTGTAATTTCAATTCATTCATAGGTTGTTTTCTATCGATCTGATAGTTATACATCTATTTTGGCATTTTATGACTCAAAAATTTCATTTTCTTCAGCGAGGACAAACGAAGACTCTGATTAACATTCTGTCTTCTTCACCATTTCACAATTCACTCCACGGTTGTTGCCATCTTATTTCATGGAATTGTGAGGAAATTTGGCTAGTTTTTACCACCATACACATTTTTTTAAATTGCATCTAATTTTTAGACATAACATATTTGGTCCTACAATGCAGTTCTCATGTCAGATTGACATGTCGTCTCCTTGTACCAGTCAAAAATATTAATAAGATGTTTTTCTTATGATTTCAAGTCATTTCGAAATCTTTTTCTATGAATCTGACTGTTACACATCCGTTTTGGGGTTTTATGACACTGAAAGTTCTTTTTTCCATCAATGAGGTTAAAAAACACCTGTTATTGATGTATTATCTGCTCTATCATTTCAAAATTAACTTCACAGTTGTTGTCATCTGATTTCGTGGAATTCTGAGGTTGTTCGGCATATTTTAACCACTCTACACACCTTTTTAAAGGGTGTATATTCTTTAAAGACCACATATTCAGTCGTACAACACTTACCGTAAGTCTGATTGGCATGATGTCTCCTTATAATGGTCACAAATAATAATAGGATGATTTCTCTGTGATTTTGAGTCATTCTAAGGTCATTCTCTAGGGATTAGACTATTATACGTCCGTTTTGGAGTTTTTGACACCAAAAATATGTTTTTCCACATGCAAGGTCAAACGAAACATCTAAATTACATACCATCTAATAAACCACTTTAAAATTCACTAAATGGTTGTTTTTGTCTGATTTCATGGCGTTCTGAGGCCATTTGGTGGATTTCGATGACCCTACACACCTTTTACAGGGAGTGTAATCATTAAAGACCACATATTCCGTCATACCGCATTGATCACACATCTGATTGACACGATATCTCCACATACATGTATCTAATAATAAAAAGATAATTTTCCTATGATTTCAAGTCATTCCAGGGTTATATTCTATGGATCTGATAGTTACACGCCCGTTATGGTGTTTTTGACACCAGAATTGTGTTTTCTGTCATGGAGGTCAAATGATAGCTCTGATTGATGTACCGTCATCTTGAACATTTCAAAATTCACTCCATGGTTTCTTTGTCTAATTTCATTGATTTCTGAGGTCATTCGGATGGGTTTTCAACCCAACACAGCTTTTTAAAGGGCTTCTAATCATTAAAAATGATATATTCAGTCTCACCGTGCAGACGGCACGTCCTATTGACATTATGTCTCCTCATACACATTAAAAATAATAATAAGATGATTTTCATTGATTCAAATACATTATGAGATCGTTTCCCATGGATCTAACAATTACAAGTCCGTTTTTGGTGTTTTATAACACCCGAATTGTGTTTTCCATCAGCGAGGTCAAACGACACCTCCGATTGACGTACCGTATGCTTGACCATTTAAAAATTCCTCTCATGGGGTTTTTTTTGCCTAATTTCATTTAGTTAAATGTTCTTTAGTATGGTTTTGACCACCCGACACACATTTTCAAAGGGTTTCAAATCGTTAAAGACCACATATTCAGTCTTATCGCACACACTACACATCTGATGGTCGTGTCGTCTCCTCACACACATCATAAATAATAATAAAACAATTTTATTGTGATTTCATGTCATTATGGGGGCTTCTTCTATTGACATGACCATTAGATTCATGTTTTATTATTTTAAAATAATAAACATCCATTTTTCATCATCACAGTTAAAAAACATCTCCAATCTACATACCTTCTACTCAACCATTTCACAATTCACACCAAATTTTTTTTCTTATGATTTTATGGCATTCCAAGTTCATTCTTCCGGTTTTGGCCACCTGAATCACCTTTTTAAAGGGTGTCAAATCTTTAAAAACCACATATTTTTTTTGTTCCACTCACAACGCATGTCCGATGGATGTGTCTTCTACTCACACAACTCACAAATAATAATAAGATAAATTTCATATGATTTCATTTCAATCCATGGTCGTTTGCTATGGATTTGACCGATAAAAGCATGTTTTGGTGTTTTATGACAATAAAGATGAATTTTCCATCATTATGGCCAAACAAACACCTCTAATTGATGTACCATCTACATGAAAACCTTAAAACTTACACCACCATTGTTTTCATGTGATTTCAAGGTAATCAGAGTTTGTTTGACTAGTTTTGACCACCCAACACACCTTTTTCAAGGATGTCAAATCTATAAAAACCAAATATTCAGTCATACAATCAACACCTCATGTTCTATTTATGTTTAGTATTATCCCAGACATCATGAATATTAATAATATAGTTTTCTTATGATTTCAAGTCTTTTTGATGTCATTTTCTATGGATATCACCATTTAACATGTGTTTTGGTTTTTTATGACACAAAATGTGTGTTTTCTATCTTCATAGTCAAACTATACATCTGATTGAATTAATATATTCTTGAACATTTCAAAATTCGATTACATGTTTATTTTTATCTGATTTCATGGTATTCAGATGTCGTTCTCTTATATTAACCCCCGAACACACTTTTTTAAAGGGTGTCAAACCTTTAAAAACTGTATATTCGATCATTCTGGGAATACTGCACATCTGATTTATGTGTCGTCTACTTGCAAACATTAAAAATAAAAATAAGACACTTTTCTTGTAATTTTATGTAATTATGAGGTTTTTTCTATATATATGACCATTAGACACTCATTTTTTTGTTTTAGGACACTAAAATTGTGTTTTCCGTCATCTTGGAAAAACAATGTCTTCGATTAACAAACAATGTACTCAAACATTTCACAATTCAGTATAATTTTTTTTTCTTTTTATTTCAGTACATTTGGTGTTTGTTCAGTTGGATTTGTCCCCTTGTGTGATTTTAATGGGCATTCAACCTTTAAAAAATGAATATTAAGTCATTCTGGACTGACAGTACGTTCGATTAATGTTTCATTTACTCTTCCAGAACATGAATTATAATAAGACAATATTTCTATGATTTTAGGTCATTATGAGGTTTTTTGTTAACAAATTGACCATTAAACCCACATTTTGGTGTTTTTTGACACTAAAAGTGCATTTTCAGTCATCCAGAGAAAACAACGTCTCCGATTGACATTCTGTCTACTCAACCATCTCACAATTCACTCTACGGCTATTGTCATATTATTTAACCACCTTTTATGGTTATTTTGTTGGTTTTTACCCCTTGACAAACCTTTTTAAAGGGTGTAAAATTCTCAAAAATCATATATTCTATAATTTCATAAAAAACACATGCCCGATTGATGTCTCTATAACTTGTACACAACATGATTAATAATAATATGGTTTTCCTATGATTTCCAGTCATTCTGAGGTTTTTATATATATATCTGACTGTTAAATGTATATGTTGGTGTTTTATGACAGAAAAAGTCCATTTTTGTCAAAATATAAGTACACAGGTTTAATGGAAAACTATTCGAGGAAGATTATATAATGTAAAACTAGGTAGGGAATGTTATGTAATTTTGGAAAAGAGATATGAAATGTTGAAGTGGATTTATCAAAATCTATGTACGCAGGGTTATGTGATTCTATTTCATGCATAAAAAACCTGTAGTGGTGTTATTGGATATGTAAATTCTTATTTTAATAGAGATATACATGGTAAAATATAAAAAAATAGGTTTTTATTTCAATTTCTTGGTTGAAATTTTAGATCAGTATCCTATTATTAAATGATGTTACCTACTATATAGGCATAATACAAGTTTCAACCCCCATGGGCGCAACCTATTGCTTGCGTCCTTTGGTGATGTTTATGGAGGTCTTGGTTTCAAGCCCCTGATGTGAAATTAGATAGGTTTTATTTTTTTAATCCACCCTCCCCTGAATGATTTCATAATATAAGTTTCAACTATGCTAGCATAAACAATAGTTTGGTTGAAAATGTTAATATCATGACAATATGCTACTTCAGAGTGATTGTCACTAGATAAATTTAATCACTTGATGTTAATGATAAAAAAAGAGGTAAAATAAGTCTAAATGAATCACAAATATAAATAAACACTGCCATAATGTTGGGAAGTTGCATGGAAGGTGACTCAAAATCTAAGAAGCATATATTTTAACAAAATTTTCAGTAAACCAAAGATATTATGGAGACCTATTTGGTGGATGACATGTTTTTGGATGCCAGGAGGCTTGAAAAAACCGAGGAATTTTCTAAAATCATCGGAATGCTCCATGAAATTATGCTTATCTATAGCCACATTCTTATGAAAACTATTATATTCAATCAATTCCCAGTATCCGGCTACCTTATGAATCTCCCAAACTCAAAAGATCCCAAGATCCGTCTCTCCAATTTTATACCCGTATTAACATTTATGTTTGAATGTTAGTTCATCATCAAGTTTTTTAGAGCTGGTCTCGATGATCGTTTACCTATTTCAATATCTATAGACAAAGCTGTGGTTCAACAGCTCGTTTCATTGGCACATCCTTGATGGTACTCTAAAATAATGTTTCCCAGGGAGTGGGTATCAATATTCCTTTCTCTTCTTAACCCTTATACCCAATTTTTTCGAGTTTATTTATATATTGTTCACTTTCAGCCATCAAAGCCATTGAAAAATTAAAAATGTTATCAGCCTTACAGACTGAATGAATAATTGAACAACTAAAACAAATCCATGTATCCATTCATATAATGAATAAAAATTATGTGGATTAGAAGGGCTACATCATGATAATTGACTCTTGAGAAGAAACATCATAGGTCACCAGAATATGACCCTTCAACTTGATAAATTAATCAGAAGTCATAGAACTATAACTCTATATTTCTAGAAGAATTTCATAGTCATTCAAGAGCATCTTCCCAAGATAGTCAGTTATAAGCCTGATAGTCATAATGAGTGTTAAAAAAACAAGTACTTATAGAGACATGGTGATCGCATCCTTAATATGGCATGAATGGTTAAATTGGAAAAGAAAGGAAATTTCATATCATTTCATACCTTATATACTACATTGTCGAAGATGTGATATTTTAAAAAAGCATAAACCCTTGAAAACTTCTTAATAAGTGTTGAAAAATGTTGCATCTGTTTGACATGAAAAAAACCATCATTTTAAGATTTTATCTAATAGCTTCATTCCTTAAAGGAAAAAATAGGGAGGTAGAAAATTAAACATTACATGGCCAGGGGGATCACGGAATCTACAAGACTATATATTATCATGTAAACCTCTGGTTGAATTGTTGTAGAAAATAGATAAGTTTTTCACTCTTTAGGGACAGAATCCATGATCTCCTCAATCGCCTTATAAAATCCCATGTCAATAAATTGATCAAATTCATCAAGTATAAGGATTTTCAAGCCTTTCAGCCAAGCTCCAAATCCATCAAGGATTGCAAGATGATAATTAAGTCTTCTAGGGGTGGCAATAAGATTCTGTGCATCACAGATGACAGAAAAGAAAAATAAACCGATGAAAAATGATTAAAAAAAAACCAAAAACAACATAAAAATAATATTTTAACCATGTAAATGGCATAAAATGTAGGTAAATTTATTTTATAATCCTTATTCTATCATGAAATTTAAAAGGATAAAAAATCCAACATCTTCATAATTATGCAATATGAAATCATTTTATATTCCTTTAACTTTTATCAATTGAATATTGGATGAAGAAGTTTATTTATAGGGTGTTATTGAGTTATATTAGATTGTAATGACTCATTAATCAATTATGAATAGTATAAATTTGATAGCCAGTACTAGAGAGTGATGCATCATTACCAGATATGCACATATCCAAGAAAAACAAAATGAAATGAATTCAATCAAATTGAAGTGAAACAACCAGGCATAACCGAAAGAAAATCAAACTAACCAAACCTTAACTGAACAACATTAAGAAACTAAACTGAAAAAATGCAACCTAACCCGAAAAAACCTAAGAAAATATATAAAATCATTATAAAATCAAAATGAGTTGAACTTAATAAATAAAATTGACATCATTAGATCTCAGCTAAACTGACATGATCTGAACCAAATCTCACTAAATGGAATCAAAATGTATTGAAACCTCGTATCTTCTGAAGAATACTCTAATTGCTAGGTTTTTCCAACAGCGGCCATCAATGGATGCATTCAATAGGCATGTATTCAATGCTTGGGATTTGTAGGACAGGGCAACAATGTTCCTCTTGGATAGTTGACACATTATGATATGCTTCTCCTCAGAGGACGACCTCTTCAAGGCGTGGTCAAGGGCTTCTTGTAAATTCAATGGCTTCCGATTTATTATTTTTTATGGTCCTTAGATTGGCATTTGAAGCATGATCCTTCAACTGTAGCGTCCTCGGTATGTTTCCTAAATCTTCCCTTACCATTTCAAAATCCTTCGGTTATGCGTATGCTAGGAAATTTGCTCGGTAGGTACATGTGTTCGGATAGCCGAACAGAAGCTCTTTGCCATCCTATAAATCCACGAATCTGTGTTGAATTGGATGCTTCAAGGGTACCATTTGAATATGTCTGGATCATTATGGGTGAGGAATACTGCTGCAAACAAAGGGCGGTATTCGAAAACTGGACTTATTTCTATTCTGGATGCAATCGACTGGGTCAATCGTTGGACGTTTGTCGTAGGGGGCTCCAGCACGCTTGGAGGATGAGTAGCTATCGCCAGAAGGATTATGGGGGACATGGAAAGGGAGAGATGCTCAAACAAAAGTCTGACGTGGAGGAAGGAGTTATGGGTGGGGGAGATCCTGCTGGAAGTTTGCAATTGGAGGAGGTTACACATACCAGTTCAGCTACCTGCGAGGGAGAGTTTGTGTCAGGGTCCAGTCGACCCTCTCATTATCTGTCTCCTGTAAAGAAGGTTGTAGTTCCTCAGGCCAATCCATCGGTCGATGATGTGTACAACCTATTGAGGCGGGACCTGGATCGCTCTTCAACTGCACTCGGCATGGAGAAGTGTAGTATGGTGCAACTAGAATTGAATAGCATGGAAATTTAGGAGTCTGGAAGCCACGAGGCTGTGGTGCAGATGGCAGACAGGGGGGAGAATGGTCTGGCCAAGTCATTGGGGCCGGTTTGTGGTTTTTTGTAGCAGGGGTTACAGGGGCCTTCTTTGGAGGAGGAATGGCGATTGGGTAAGGGGAAGACAGCGGGGCCTGCTTCTAGGCCTCAACTCTTAATTCCCCTGAATAACCAATTTGAGAGGCTTTCTGAAACAGAATTGAGTGCACCCCTCAGCTACTCTCTGGAGGCAGTTAGAGTGTGTGAGCATGAGTGCAAGGAAGATTAGCGCAGCCATTCAGCAGAAGAAATCTGAACTAGAAGACCAGGAGGAGGAAGGGGAGGAAGGACTACTCCTCTTTACCTCCTCCTATGAAGACTCGATCGATAAAGAAGGTGAGTAACAAGAGGACAACTACAAAGTCTTTGAGCTACATGAGGACATGGGAGCTGAATGCATAGTCCTCGATTTTTCTTTTAAGTTCAGAAGTAGAAGAGATAGAACAAGTCCTTTTTCTCAACACTAATGAGGAGGAGGATGCAAGAATGATGGGAATGTCTCTAGAGGTGTCCCTTATTGAAGAAAAATATTCTTGGATCGATAAACAAGACTCAATTTTGGTAGGGTTTTCAACCATGGGAAGATTAGTGTTGAGGTGTACATCCAGACCTGGGATCAACTTGTGTCTATTTTTGAGAAGCAGATTTTGGAGGATGCATGCTTCAATTTATCTTCCTTAACATGGGAATTATTTAGGGAAGAAGACTCGGGTAATATTAAGCTTCTGGTTAGTGATTTAGTTTAAGCCGATGGTTGTGGTTGACTGATATGAGTGCTTGGGTCGTGTGAGCTTGCGTTGCTTCGGGTCACTTATCTCTGAAGTTCTGTTTTTGCATGTTTTTGTATGCTTCTTAGACCACCCTATAAAGGGTTTAGAGCATCTTGTCTTCTTTGTAGGTCTCTTGGAACTGGATGCTTGAGAGGGTATGACTTCGCCATCGTTTCCGTGACTGTGCTTCTACACAGGACTACTTTCCAAGGGAGCTTGTGTTGATGAAGACTTGTTTTTGGTTTACTTGATGGGATCGGGCGGTCCGAGCATTTTGCTTTGGTTGTATGTTGTTCTCACTTTTCCCATTAAAAGTGTTTTATAATAAAAAAGTAATTTTCAGTCTATCCAAATCAACTAAAACTATACTAATCTAAATCACATTGAACAAAAACAAAATGGTTTGAACCAAAATGAGTAAAACTAAAAATAATTGGAACTAGGATATTCCAAATCGAATCAAACAAAAAACACACATAATAAAACCAAAATGAATGGAAAATAATAGAAAAAAAGGAATTGAGTAAAACATTACTAAAGTGAACCAAAGAAAATATTACCAAACCCACTAGACTTGTATGAAACCAAACGAAAAAATCCAAAACTAATATGAACTAACAATTATTAAAATTCATTTAAATTAATCTCACTAACATGGGTTGAATTTCATCAATCTCATGTAAACAAATACCTGAATATAAATTATCCTGAACAAACTGAGATACAAATAAACCCAATAGAATTGTATATTTATATACCAAATTGAATTGTACCAAATAATAAAAAAATAAAATATAACAAAACAAATCTAAACAAAACAAAACATAATTTAACAATATCGAATAGAGATAGATTGAATAAAACCAAACTGAACTGAAAAAAAATAAATTGAATAAAACCCACCCTTTAAATAGTTTTCATATAAACATCAAGTAAAAAAATTACTAGATACCATTGATGGATTTGAGTCAAACTTGTATAAGAGTCGGCCATCCACACCTAATTAAGAAATAGTAGAGTACAGGTGGATCGTTATGTAGGCACCCCAAATGCCAACAAAGAAGAGGTTTCCAACAACGCTAGCAGAGAAAAGGGGGTGGGTGGTGAGAGGCAGTGCTGATGAAGCATAAGTATTGCGAGGAAGAACTAATGGAGAAGACGGGGGTAGGTTATGTGAGGTGGTGTCGATGGAGCAGAGGTTAGGAAAGTAGAAACCCTAGATGGGATGTGGACTCGATGGCTAGGGGAGGCGGTGTGATGTGGGTAGGGGTTAATGACAGACGATAGTGAGGGGGAGTGGAGCTGTTTTGGTGCTCGGTGAGTGGGGGAGATGGCAGATGGAAGCCTCAGCACTCATCGAGTGGGGGAGATGGAAGGTGATATCAAGGGGGAGGGGAGCATGTGTAGGGAGTGGGGGTGATGGAAGACGACAACGATGGGAAGGGGAGTGGGCTCGATGTACACAATGAGTGGGAGATGGATCGATAGGGATGAGGATGGGGGGGGGTTAGGTATGACATGGGAGGGGGGATATGGGAAAGGAGTGAAAAAATCCACGAACGCCAGTTTTTGGTCGCTAATAGTTTCAATAGAAACCACCAATTGGTGGTCACCCTATTCCCCCTCCACCAAAGCTCATTTTTCTAGTAGTGTCTCTAATATTTTACCAGGGTATTTGGAATGTGGGAGATGTAATTATTTACCCAAAAAATTGAGTTGATGAATATGGGATGGTAAAGATGTTCTGGGGATGACCCATAGCATATTTCGGTGCCAGGTTCCACCAAGGTGTTACCATGTCTCAAAAGGATTGGGGTTTCTTTTTTGTAAGTAGGAGACGCCTTGTCTTGGTAGGTCAAAGCCCTTAGGCATCAATACCATAGAAAAATAGAAGTGTCCACACCCTTTTACAAGGGACATTAATGATTTGTGAAGACCTGAACATCCAAATGATAATGTTAGGTATGGAAAAAATAGACATCCATGAAGCTTTCTAGAAACCTAGGGTAGTTTTTTTGTATAATTATTATTCTAGAGACTTATGCTGTATTGTTTTGAATCAATGGTTATGGGACATCAAAAGGTTTTTGAATGGGTTGTTGAATTCTATATTTGAGAAAGGTTACAATACATGATGAAATAACATCAGAGATTTTGAATCCTATTCAATAGTTATGTTATAAGGATTATAAATAATAGTCCAAAAGTGTTCCGGTCATGAGGATGGCATGGGAAAATATTTCTGGGAATGACCCAGAACACACTAAGGCACTGAGTGTTTCCACAGAGACATCATGGATCATAAAGACCACAAATATTTTGTATAAGAGTGATTTTTTTGATGACCATAGGTGCATATTAAGAAGACATTGTCTTACACAAATAGTTAAAAATGGGTCCCTTGAAGTCAGGTATCCTTTTCGAAGGGACATCAAATATTTACAACAACCGGAGATACCCAAATCATAAAAAGTGATTTATTAAGAATTTACCATTTAAGCCGCATGAAATTTGTGTCTCTATCAAGTGAAAAAGTTATTCTGTTTAAAATATGTGAAAAACCCATTACCCTAACATTTTCTTGGACAAGGTTGTCCAATGAGTATAACTCGGTTTTCACTAGAGCCATGAAGTGAACCCTATGAGATTTATGCCTCATTCATTTATGCAATATATTTTTCCAAATCTCTAGAGGGGAATATTTTAGTAAGTGAAGACTTTAATTTTTATTAGTTCTCCCATTTTGTGTTTGAAAATTGGCATGTATTGTGTCTCTTTTACTAGAAATTTAAGGGAATTTGATCTAGACCATCAAAGTCCTACGTAAAGGGATGTATAAATTTTATGAAAGTGAAGGTAGTTTAGTTTTTGATGAATATGTTATTAATTTGAGGGGAAAGTTACACAAGTTCAAATTAGGACACCTTGGGTCATGATTATTTCACTACCCTTTTGAGCGGGGGAATGTGTTTTTGTAAAACATGGATAGAGGCTCTTGGTACATGACTAATTATATGGGAATATCATAACGAGGATGGCCTAAAATACCCCCAGGTGTTGGCTTCCACCATAGTGACTTCTGGATCACTAGAATAAAAGGATCCATAAATTGGGGAAAAAATGTATATTGTTGGTAGGTATGAGCCCTTATGCATTGTTAGTATGGTCAAATATAGAGATTTCTTTTTGTTTCCAAGGGCCATGGAACATTTTGGTCAACCGAAGGAACTCAAGATGGGATGTGTGATTTATTAATTGATGTTCTTAAAAGATGATGGAAGAACCCACATTATTTTTGACTAGGGTAAGGATCTTATTGTCCTTTAGTAAGGAATGATAATGGGTGTTGGCCTACACATTTTAACAACATGTATAGAGGATGTATTTTTCATGGAATTTTAATGTCATGTTGCTATGAAATTTTCGATGCAGTTTAACATCTTTTAGAGAAGAGGTAATTGTACCCTTGCAGTTTAACATCGTGGGGTGAAGTGGTGGGAACTGATTGGAAAAATTGTTCAACGTATATCATGTTCACAAGGAATACATATGTATATATGACTTATACGTAGGAAGAATAATATATTTATAACTAATCCCTTATGTAGTTGACATTGAATTTTTTATTGGTTGAGTAGCTTGGCATATGACTGGATATTTGGGATTCAATTCATATCCAATGATGTAAGGAATAAATCAACACACAATTTATTTAATGTGAAACACTCTATGTGGGTATGAACCATAAAAATAGGTGGGAATTATTCATATTTATTGTTATAGCATGACCCAGGATTAGAGATCCAGTCATCAATAGGTATGCTATGATGATAAGAATCAAGAAACACATAATTATTGAAAAAACATGGAGTTTTTTTCTTGTTGGAAGTACATGGGATCCACAACATGAAAAATGAATATTTAGGCCAGACCTAAGGCCTGAGATCTGTGTGTCACTACATATCTTTCGATGGTAGGAATCAATCCACACATAGTTTGTCAATGACAGCTCTATCTTCAAGTCTGATCGATACTTAAGGTGGGGGAATTTTAATGTTTCTTTGTGGTGTCTAGGCCCATTATTAGGGATATGATTTTCACTATGTATCCTTATATGATAGGAATCATGTTGTACATTGTTATGTAATAAAGGTGTTTTGGGATACCAACTCCAAGGTTAGTGGTCCTCCCGAGTGAGGTCTATAGCTATGCATGATTTTTTCCCAGAAATGGACTTCATGCATGTAGTTTAATGTCACAAGGATTGAGATTAGGATATTTCAATTGAGGGATTTCATCCAAGACCATGATATCCCTTCAATGAAATGATATGCATTGATTGTGTGGGGAGGTACTTACCCAAATTTTGAAGCTCGTGTGAGATATACTCGGTGTGATAAACAATGAATGGAAATGGTTCTTCATGACATATGGAATTTGATATAGGATAAAGATTTTTTTTCATGTGGTTGATGGGCTAGTATATAGTATCTCAGCATCCCTATGAATCTCAATGGAAATAGAATAAAACTATACATAGTTCTAGAAACCCATTCTATTTTGTTTCATGTTATAAGGACATCAGACATTCAGTTTAACATCTTCTAGTAAGGAAGTGGTTAACCCAATGTGAAAGAATATGAATGTTGGGGATCTATAAAATTTTACTTTATATGATAAGGACATCATCCATGTAATTTAATATCTTGTGGTAAGGATGAGGGTGGACCGATGCTGGAGGAAATAAATATAATGTATGGGGCCAAGAATGGGGGCATATGCATCACTATTTATCTTATGATGGTTGGAATGAAGCCACACATATTTCTTGGATGAAGAGGCTCCCTTTCTGGACCTAACTATCACCCAGTGGAAATGTAATTTCTTCTTTCCTTCCTAAAGATATAATTCTTGTATGGTGAATTTTTGGTGATATGATTATTTATATACAATTTAAAGTCATTTAGTGAGGAGATATCCTATAGAGTTTTAAATTAAATAATTCTAGATGAGAGACACTATAAAATTTACCATTTTTATGTTAACAAGGGTTCCATAAAGATTAACATAATATTGAAAGGACTTAAGATTCTATTTAGTTTAATGTCTTTCTCCCAGATATGGGACACTATCCAGTTTAATATCGTACATCATGGACTATTTTCTATAGTTTAACATCAGGTGATTAGGACGAGAGATGCTATGAAGTTCTAGATCTTTCTTCCATAACATGGGATTCTTTTTAGTTGAAATTATTTTGTTATGGAATTATTTTATATAGTTTAACTTCATTTGATTAGGATGAGAGATGATTAAAATAATTATATATTTATACTAGTATGTGAAAAACTGTTCAGTTTAATGATTTGTAGTAGGACTTCTTTTATATTGTTTAATGGAATATGAATTGTATAAGAGATGTTGTGTAGTATTAACTATTTATACAAGAATGTGGGATGATGTAAATTTTAATTTCCTATATCATGGAATTATTTCATTCAATTTTTCATCATCTGATTAGGAGAAGATACGTTGTGTGGTTTCACATATTTCGAACTGGACATGGGAAGTTGTGCAGTTTAAATTCGTATAACATGGGATTATTTTGTACAGTTTAACTTCAAGTGACCAGGATGAGAGTTTCTTGATGTTACCTATGAAAATTATTTCCTTATAATTCTTTCATTGGTTTGGGGCATGATAAAATATCCATTTATTTTTTCTAGTGAGTAAGTTCTATTATGAAATACATTATGTTTTATATATGGCCTTTACCATTTGAGTTCTAGTTTTAGAGTTTTATTTATTGGTATCATTGGGGTTATGAGATCTAACACCATGTCTCCTTGGAGAAACAAATAGAGGAGAAACTTTTTATTGATGGCTTATGTGATCTGATTATGATGGAATTCATGGTTGTGTAGTGTGTGAAACCTATTATCATAAATCCTCCTCAATTAATCTAGCCACTTCTGTGATTTATCATAATCTGTGTGTTTTCCAAAAATGGTAATTCAGAGTAATGGTGTTTGGAATTCAATGGGTAACACTTCATCAGTTCCATAGACCAATGAATTTGGAATTTCTTGGGTAGTATTACACATTGTTGTATGGTAGGACTATAAAACATGGAGGAGTTTATCTGACCACAATCTCTGGTACTTATTCACTATCTACTAGAGTATATTTTACATAGTGCTATTAATGTCCTAAATATTTTCATTTTTCACTGCATGATAGTGAAATGAGTGATTATATTTGATGTTCTACTTCTGGAACAATGTTGGTCAACTCTGATGAACATAGTTTGGTTCCATTTTCCACTAGTATCATGTGAGGGAATCCAAATATATATACGATATGAGAATTTATGATTTTTATGACATTCTTAATAAATGATTCTTTGAGGGGTATTTTCTTATCCCAGTGGGAGAAGATGTTGGTCATAGTAAGGATATACTTGAGCTTTTTAGATGTCGTTAGGGGTATTTTTCCACAACATCCATTCCCTATAAAGAAACCGGATTGGAATATTTAGTTATATCTAGAAATTCTAGGTGTTGACAGATGACTTTTTCAAGTTCCTGGAAGTCATGAAATTTCTTGGTGAATTCCACACAATCATATATCATGGTTTTACAGTAGTAACCCAGTTTCCTGATTTTATGGGAGAGATTGATCCATAACTGATGATAATTATAGGAACATACATGTACTTATTCTATGATAGGGGGAATCTATCCTTTTGATATTCATCATATAAGGATTCCATCGAAGCCCCAGTTGTAGAGGCATTTTTCCATTTGGACCATCTCATAGGGTAGAGTTTTCTACTTAGTGTAAAATCGATTACCTTCAGGCTAGATCTATTAGGAGGTTCGCATTTTGGAGATCACCAATTTTAGGATCCATCAATCCATGGGTTTACATTGGTTCATAATAATATATGGAAGTGAAAACATGATTGATTTCTTCCATATCATAGGCGATGACTTATGAGACTATTATATGGCTTGTTACATGAAATATTGCTTCTACCCGATCAGGGTGACCAAGAATATGGTTGTATAAGCCAAATCATCAACACGAGAATTCTGTGATCAAGGAATAAGATACATTGTGTGATCAGAAGGTGACTATTACATTAGTCCCTTGACATATCCAATGAGAGGGGACAATTCTTCATTTTTTATGTAATATTGACCATTGATCTTCTTTATCAAATTATCTAGTGTCTTACTGATATGGCTTTGAGAGGAACCATCAAAATACATATCCCATGTAAAGGGAGTCACATCCGCATTGAAAGAGACATAATCTAAAAATTCACGGTCTACAAGTGTGATATCTATAGTGGGGGATCCCACAATGAAATTAGCTAGGGCACACCATTTCACCTATTTATTGGATATGAATTGCATGTTGTATAATCATAAAATGACCTCCCATAAAGACATGGGACCATTCAACATTAGATAACTGAGGATATACTTGAGAGGATCCATATGAGAGAGAAGGTGGAATTTATGGTGCAAGAAGTAATGCCTCATATTCTACACTAAAAATATGAGTGTAATGCAGTTCATATTGATATCAAAGTATAGTTTCTCAGAACCTATCATCATTAGGATGATGTTATATAGACTATTCACAGTTCCCAGGTCATTATTTTGTGCGAGGATGGAACATATTGAGCTTTCCATGGTGACCAGTTGTAAGATGAGTGGATTTACTTCCACTTGTGGCATAAAAACCAATGGGTGTAGCAGGTACTACTTGGGACTCCCAGAGGATTATTAGAAGTCATCATCCCATTTATAAGTGTTTCCATTCTTAATTATCTTGGATAATGGAAGTTATTTTTTCTAAATATTGGATTTGTAACACTGAATGTATGAGAAGTTTCCCTGAACCCCCCCTTCGTTCTTTGAGATGTCGAGGGGGATACACTGCTAGAATTGAAATAGTATTTTTAGGGATATCCTCGATGTCACGATGTCCTAATACAAAGACATGGAACTTAATCATTGTTATCCCGAAGGATAATTTTAACAGATTCATCATCAGTTTTTGCTATCATTCCTTATTAAAGACCGTGTGATGATTCATGAAGTTATTTCAACACTTACAAGATTTGACCACCAGATCATCGACATAACATTCATCTATTTATCCCAATAAGGTCTTGATAAAATGATTCAAGAAACAGTGATAATTTGAGTCAGTGTTCATTAAGCTAAAGGGATTGACCTCATAGAAAATTATCCCATAAGGTTCCATGAAGGTAGTGGATTCCTCATATTCAAGGGACATATTTATCTAATTGTACCTTGTGTATCGATCCATGAAGGATATGGATTTAAAGATGGTAGTTTCTTTGACCATGATTTATATGATTGGAAAGGGAAAATTTTCCTTTTTTAAGTGTCAATTATGATATCCTAAATCAATGCATCTCATAATCTTCCCATTATTCATCATAACATGGATGATGTTGGTGAGATATCTTGGGTATTTAACTTCTTGGACAAGGTTGGATTTGATTAATTTTTCAACATTAAAATTAAATTGGTAGCATGAGAGGGGTAAATCCTCCTAACTACCTTCTTTAAACCTTGATGGTCATCAGGTAAGCCGAGATGTGGTGTAAGGACATCTGGATTTAGTATGAGAATTTCTTTATAACTTCATGTGAAAAAATATCGATGTTTCTTTAGAAATTAAATGTGCATATCTTTCTCCAATAGATACATGATGTAAATAATTACTGTATTCCATGGGTATTATTATGTTCCTATATTCACCTTCCTAAACTCATCAATGGCGGTGTATATTCTTTACGTGATTGTGGGAGGGGTTCTCCTACGACCACTATCTTCTTCTCCCACTTATGAGACTGTAGATGCATTTTCAGATGAATTTAGCAATATGCAGGCATCTCTATCAATGTCATGACAATTGAGGCCATAATTAAAGACATTACCATCCACTAATAGTAGTGTAACTATACAGAGATTCTAGAGATAATCTTCATTTACAATATCACTGGGGAAAAAATGTTCTTGGACATTAGGGATCAGGTCTGTTGACACAACTAGATTTTTGGGGAGAACATAGTCTCTCTTGGAAAAAATCTATTGATTTTATGGGGCTATCCCCAAGGTATTGGGGGACGAAACCTATATATCATCATCCACAATTTATTCTCTTCCTTCCATTTTTTAGGAAATTACCTCAGTGTATATGGAATGAAAAAAATTGAGGTGGGAACAATCACCATGTTCTATTCCATACTTTCCATCGATGGGGTATTTCAGGCATTGAATGAATGTTGATGGTACCTCCATGTGGATATGGAGCCAAGTTCCACTGAGTAGTAATTGTATGTGATGACATGCTTGATAACCATAAAAATAACATCAGATGTGGGATCCCCAAACCAAGGTTTGAACATGATGTTTTTGAGATGACTTTTCTCATGCTTATCATACACTTGAATGTTCATATTTGTGGGAGACAAATCCACTTCACTATACCTGAAACATATTAGGGTTTTAATTATGATGAGGTTTATCCTAGAAAATTTTTTAATTAAGTCATTTTAGATTTCAAAATTAGTGAGTATACCAGAAACACATAGACACTTGATGTGTCCATGCATCACAACTTTCTGATCATGGGCACCGAATGAGATGACGATAATGAATTTTGTTGGGATTGTCTCAGCTCAATAAAACTCGACCACAATGACTTCCATTTCATAATAATATGGGATATATAATGATTAAATGACTTCTTCACTAATTTATTTTTAAATATTTATCACATATATGATTGAGATCTTGGATAGGGAAACCTTTAAATATTTCATACTATCTTACTTTTTTACCAGAGGTCGGTGCATCCTAAGGTGGGGTTTCTGCTTATTATGAAGCTATGGGGATAAGGCATTTAAGGTAAATGTCCCTAGATCTTTCTAATAGGTTGTGGTAGTATATGATACCAGTGGAATAGGTCATTCTGACCTTCCTCATTGTCTGTGATGATCAGATAATTACACACATCCTAAGGGGTCATGTAATATGAATATCAACAGACGATTGCAGGAGGGTTCTTGGACACCTCCATGTATATGTTAGGATTTATAGAGTTTTCCCCCCATGTATCAATTGTTTATATGTTTTTTTTGGGTCATGACCAAAATATTTGGTTCAGACATGCTAATATTTTCCCATGTATCATCGGTTCCTACACATTCCACCTCACATTCCCTGGTTAGGTATGGGGAACTCATACTTGGAGGCATTTTCATCATTAGATAAGGGGTATACCATGTGTATAATTTCAACAGAACCGATGATAAGATCTTTATTCAACATGTTTTCTATTTGGCGGTGTAGTTCCCATGATTTTGATGATGCATGGAGGAAATATAAAAGATATAGAGTTTGCATCTGACCAGAATATGACTCCTCCTCTGCTATCTCTTCCCATGCCCTATGTTCGCATCCATCATCAAAAGAGATATATGATATCACTCCCATGGAGGTGGAACTATTGCGAGCCTATAGAGAAATTATCTAAGGGTGGCATGAGCTGGGTAAGATATCTTTTGATTCATCTAATTATTGAAATTCTTCCCACACCTATCTAGAACATTCTTCCAATCACCTTCTTCCTTGGATAGGGTGAAAATTATATCGGTTAAATCCTATGGGGATTTATTCAACACCACCTATTTGGAATCAACCATGATTTCATGGAAATATTTGAAAATGATGAAATCCTATATTTTATGACCCCTCATCCTATAGAAAGGTTTGTAGTATAAATTATTAGTGAGGCTGTTCTTATTTGGCTTCCTAGTTTGTGGAAGCTTGAGTATATTATTTTCCATGTCTTCTAGAAAACAATAAGGGACTTTCTCATTTCTGAAGAAGGTTTAATTATTCATCTATTACATATATCATGAGCAAACCTGATCTCTTATATATTCTAGATGGGGGTGGTTATGTGTTTTATACTGCTCGATAGGAAGTGATGGGTGTTTTGGGACCTTTTTTGGTGCTTTAATGGGAACTGCATCTAGTTTGAAGGTAAAAAACTAAAGTTTCTTCCTTATTGAGACTATTTCCCTATACTATGGTCTTGAGTTGAGATTTAGTTTGGTGTCTCTTAATGGAATCTTCCGAATGTTGTGTCATTTATATGGACTCACAGTCCCCTCATGGATACTTCATTGGGATAAGAGGTGTCTACAACTCATCCTAATGATTTTTAACACAGAGTTCCTATAAATGTTACTAAAAAAGAGGGATTCTAAGAGAATATATTAAAGCTTCTATATGTATATGAATTCATACATGCTCTCATATTCATATAGAGTATAGTTTTTTAGTTTGACAATGATTATTTTTCTTTGTGTAGAGGTGAACTAGTAAAGGAATTAATTATGAATGTATTACCACATTGTAATGTACCATAATGGAAGTCTATTGTACCAAACAAAGGCTATACCTACGAAAGTCTATACTAAACACCTCATCTTTGATTCCTCGTATTGATTTCAAGGTCCTATAATATCACTGCATTGGGATACAGAATGTTTGAGATGCGGTTATGTGTCTCACACAATGCCAATGGCAGCGAATGATGGATTAGTGATGTTTTATGGAAGAAAAGTGTCATCCAACCATTCAATATATTGATTTCTCTTAGGTTACATAGGTGCGAATCTCCCTTATATGGATTCCATTACGTTTATAGGGACTCACTGACATTGATCAATTCTAGAGGTATTACTTTTTGAGCCACCTTCTATCTGGAGGGATCACATGGGGCCTAATAAGGAGGCCCTATTTTTGTATCCCACAAAGTTTTAATTAATGTGTAGATAGAATTATTACCCATGCGAGGGAGATATTTTCTTCATAATAGTGGGAATTCATGATAATTTTAAACTTCCTCATTTATAATGACTAGATTTCCAGTTTCAAAGTGATTATATCACTCAGAGGACACTCATATTGGTAGGCCAACACTAGGAGGAATAATATTCATCTCTTTTTGAAGATGATACCCAATGATAATGTTTCTCCTAAGTATCTACTGATTGAGTTTTTTAAAACATTGTATCTCACTCTAATATTGTGACAACATTTCCTCTGTGGAAGTATTTGTGATTATTCTGGGTAGTGATTGCGATATACCCACACCTTTCCATTTATCAATGGTAGTGTTTCAATATAGAGGTGAAAACTCAATATTTGGAGGTGACATATTTTGGAACCTCCTCTATTTCCTGGTGCATAAAGCCTCAATGGGTGGATGTTGATCCTTCTCTTCGGGATACTTTTCTATTTTGAAACCCTCTACATTTTCATATTTACCCATATTATCTATTCTGTTGAATGTGATGACATGTACAGAGATGTTTTGGGGAATGGTGAAAATACTATTTATTTCAATAGATCAAGATTAGTCATTAAAATGCATATTATCGATATTTCTTAATCCATTATCCACATTAGGACACTGGGCATGTGACCCAAACGGGGTTTGATTACCTCCACCATATGTTTCTCTAATCATTGTATGTGAATAGTGACATTGAGGTATTTTCCTTCCATATTTTCTAAACAGGCACCGAACAGTAGAGGATTTTTTTGTGGTGAGAGGAATTGGAGAGATACCGAACATTAATGTTTACTTCAAAACATGGAGAATAATTAGTCTCTATATTGTGATGACGATGATGATAAAAATTCTCCTAGTCTTGTGGGATGAGGACTATTCATTCCCACAATTGGAAATAATTGATCCTTTTACTATGTTACTAATTATTCAAGTTGGTGATGGACATTAAGAAATAAACATACCCATCATGGTGGGATAGGGTTTATCTAGATTCATTTTTGATTTCCCCAGGACCCTCTTAGGGTGATGATAAACCTAGTGATGATGAATGTGATATAAATTCCCCAGCCCTATGTTCTAGGATTTGTTTGCAGTTATTGATGATATATCCTAAATTCTCTTAGTAATTAATTATCTTATGATTGGAGGATATACTAGATATTACCTATACCGAGTGTGTTGGGTTCTCTCTTGGATGACTATTATGGAAGTTTCTACTGCGACCCATTTTATGTGACATAGTTGTGGTTGTGTTGGGGCTAGGTGCAATGATATTCAATGATGGGAGTCATTTTCTGTGGGATTTGGTTGGGTTGATCAAAACTCTCTATTACATGTATGAAATGAATTCTTATTATTTTAAGGGGACTAGTTAAAATATTAATGTATTTTCCTCTCCCTACTTTCATGATTTCTTTGTACCATTCAAGCAGGGGTACTCTGTTGTTATGATAAACTAGATTGTGCATTACATGGCCCCCTAATATCATCAGAGGCTATGACATTAAATGAATCTATATATAAGGGGTTATATTACTCCATGGGTGATGAAAAATGTAATTATATATACATTTTCCATCTTATAATATATAATAAACATTTAGATTTGGATATCATTTTCATAAGAGTTGTGATGTAACGGAGGAAATAATGTTGAATATTTGAACTATTCTTTTTCGGTTCTGGATCCCAATCCATGGAGATAGTATCTAGGCTTACCTGATAACAGACTATCTTGATGGTATGAAGGAGGCCCTTGTATTCACGATAGGGGAGGTGTATAAACTTATGTACCTAATGAGTTTCCCACATATTTTTGCATAGATAATGGATTCACTTCTTTTATAGCTCATTTGGGATCTCATATTCAAAAGTGGAAAGGGGTCCAAAATATGGTGTAGAGGTTGTTTTTGATTAACTATCTTCAAATTTTAATATAGGCTTCCTCTTCACCATACATACACACCTCCATTTGGTTATATGAAAGGAGATGCTTCTTTGGGTATCCTACTGACCAGAGTTGAGTGCTGCGAGTAGTTGACAAGTTACTATATACGGTTGACCAAAATGTTTTGAGAACCTCTCCATTAAAAGGATTCTGAGTTTTGAAAACCACTCTATACAATGGTTTTTGGGTAAGGGCAGTATGTTTTTCTCAATGGGAGATATAACCATGGCGAGGTTAACCCGTATGGATGTCAGGAGTATAGTCTCTTATATCCATCTCCACATTACCAAAAGTTGGACTATCATGGTAATTATTGTCTTCTTCTTTAGTTCAAGAGTTGAAAAACCCTTAAAATGTTTAGAATATGTCTTGAATTACCTCAACGTCAATGGGATTTAGAATAATATGGATATGTGTATCTTGGCTTGAATATTATGACAAACATTTTGAAATTATTTAAATATATGATCCTGCTATTTGACAGATACCAAACCTTCTTGGTAACCATCTAGTGCTCCAAGAATCTGAACCCACCACCGAAATGATTATAGAATATACCGACGAGAATATTCAATATTGAAAGGATTATTATACAACCCGGAGTCATATGCTTCTCTCACTTGGTGACCCTTAGTTAGAATAAAGATATGATCCCGATCTTGAGCCTTTGGAATATTCCAGAAATATTATTTTGATAGGAATATGAGCCTATCCAGAGTCATGTGCCACCCTCACCAGGTGATCCCCAGTTGTAATGGAAGCACGTGGATGGTCCAAATATGTAACCCCACTTATAATATGACAACAAACGTCTTGTATGAGAGAATAGATATGAGCCTCTTTTTTATCCTTGGTAGGCTACTAATGCATTTGTTCATTAGCAGAAGTAGGGATACGAGCCCAGAATCCATGATCTACTAGAATATGATGAGAATAATTTCTAATAATAATATTAGAATTTACATTGGTTTGTTCCACTCTCCCATGGTTATCCCCACTCCGAATGGGCATATGATCCCGATCATGGTAATTTTTAATATATCGATAGTATTCTTCGATTGGAATATGAGAATATCCCTAGGTAAGTGATGATATCACTTGGTGAGCCCTAACCAAGATGTTGATATAATCATAATCCTAGGAAATTGGAATATGATGCATGTATTATTTGACAGTAATGTTCCCAAATCCCAAATCATGTACTTCTCTCACATAGTGAGATATAGTTGGAATGAGAATAAGATCTATGTTCAGTACAACATCTATTACCGGAGTATGCCGACAATAATCCTGGATGAGAGAAAGAATGTGAATTTTCTCTAGAGAAACCACCTATTTATACTGATTAGAGTGACGTGATTCCCATGCTATAGGGATAAGAATATGAATATTTCCCCATTTCTATACCAGTTTCATAATATTTTCTCAAATTTTATTACCTATTAATGAGATACATTGACACTTTTTCAATGGTTTCAAAAGAATTTAATCCTATAAATTTTCTATCTCCACTATATACTATCATATATCTTATATTTATGTGGTAAAATGAGTCCTCTTTTACCAGCCATGTGCAATCATAATTTGCCGATGGGTTTCAGGAATGGGGGTAGGGATATGCACCTTCCCCATGTGTGCTATAGGATTATGCACGCAAAATTATTCTGAGAAAATAATGATATAACCCTTACCTCTAGGTACTAATAGAATATATTGACATATATCATTAGTGGGAGTGGGGATATAAGACCACTCAGGATTATATATAGCATTCCCCACTAGATGTGTCTTCTTTGTTGCATGTGCCTGAGTATCATAGGTAGAAGTGTGTTGGGTGGTACCCTCTGTGGGTGAATGAATGGAACCAGTGGGATGGAGCTAGTGATATAGGTTTATATGATCCATCCTCAGTGGATGGTAATCCAAAAGGTTTCCTTAGTTATGTCTATGTTACACCATCACTTTGTAATGAAGGTGGTGATTATCACCCTGTTGGTGTAATCTTCCGAATAGGTTAGATATGGAGACAATTTCGACTAGCTTTACTACATAATTATTTAGATGATGTGGACTCACGAGTTTCAGTTCCTGAATACCATCATAGAAAGCCTCCAGTTTTGGATGAAACCTATTCAGGGTATTCATGGACCATTTTATTTTCCATTGTTTTCTGGATATTTTGGGATGATGAGATCATTTTGAGGCCCGCAGGGGTTGAAATTGCATTTTGATTTTCCAGAATGGTCGCAGTATGAAAACATGTTAGATCAAGGTGTTGTTTGTGAGATAAGTATCAATATTATTGAAGATAACAATGAATAAATTTTCTAATAATTTTATCATCATAGGCATGATATGTGCTTAATTAGATATGTGTGGTTAATAAAATTGTAATTTCTCATCCTAGTATAACCATTCTACTCGCATGGGATCTTTAAAGTTAAGATAGACTTAACCTATGAGGATCCCGGCTATAAGGAATCACTTATGAAATTTATGTATGGTTTTCAATTTTTTCAAATGATATTCACAAAAATGTTCATATTCATGGTCAACCAATCATGTTTTCATTTGGTAGCTTCACATTAGGTTCCCTATTTTTGTATACGTAGGGTGTGAAAAAGAAATGTGTCAACACATGTTAAGACTATAATTTTTTATTTGAGATATTCATGTTGGTTCCACCACTTTTGTTTCATCCAAAAAGAGAAAAAATCTTGGGGATCCCTCAGGATAGAAATGAGATGGCATGAAGATAACTCAAAATTCCATCCTTTTTATCTAGTTATGGAGATTTCATGGTTAAAGGAGCATAAACTAGGTTCAGTATCATTAATTTCATTAGAGAGGGGGTGTAACAACCCATGATTTTATAGTACGTTATTTCTTCAATGTATTTCAATAACTTGCACTACACGCAACACCGAGTTCAAGCACAACACAACTTACCAAACTAGCCGTTCAAAAGCGGTTATGAATAGTGTTAACTAAATTTTGAACATTATATAATCCTTATAATTTTAGAATCAATATTATGATTTTCTTAGACATAATGAAAGAACAAATTCATTTTTTCCAGATAAAATAAGTATTTTTCAACAAATGCAATTTTACTAACTTTTAATGGCGAACGCTTTTTAAATCCAATATTTGAAACTTTTATACATTAAATTTGACCAAATAAACTTCTTCTTCATAATAGGGACATAATAATTAAGTTTCAATAAATTTTTAGTGTTTTTCTGATAACTTTCATATTTGGGGGAATAGTGAAAATACTATATTTTAACTGAAAATAACTTTTTTAATCAACATAATTTGTAGATTAAAATTATAAATTTTAATTACTTAGAAATATAAATAGATTATATTTTTACTATTTAATCAAATGTTATTCATTGGAAATAATTTCACATTGAAATTGAACATAAACAAGTATAAATCATTTGTTAGTTATTATTTCGTAAAAACAAGATTTTTGGTTTTGTCAACGGAAATTAATTTTAAATTTATTAATTAAACTTATATATTTTTAATTTTGTAAAATAGACTTAATTTTTGAATTCAGAATATCAAAATTATCTTAGGGTGAAATTTTGGTATTTTTCTGAAAACATTCAATTTTTGATGAATAGTGAAAAACACTAAGTTATTGGTTAAAACATAATTTTTATTTAAATAATTATTTATTTTATTTATATTTATTTTAGATCAATATAGATATATAATACCTATATAAGTCCAATAAAATTCATTGGAGTCATTTTATAATATTTTTAGATATATAAAAATTTTATTGAACTTTTTACCGTCTTTTACCACCTCCTCAGATAATTTGCAAATTCACACAAAACAGAATTTTACGGCTTCTGTGAGATGAATTTCAAAAATCCAAGAGACATGGTTAATATCATACAGTAAAATGTGGTTCATAAAGATAAAAATAATTTTTTGTGGATAGTAACTTTTTACTTTTATTTACCACGGTAAAAAGTAAATAGGGAAATTAAAGGAAAAAATTATATTATTATTTCCCTAATACATGTCCTAATTCTATTGGATAAGTATAATTCGAACCAAAAAACACTTAGGAATAAAATATGATCCTCTTTGGTCCACTTTTATTAGATTTGGAAATTTATTATTAATTTATTTAAAGAAGAGTTAAAAGAGTTAAAATCAATGTTTAACAACTAAAACATTTTTAATATAGGGATAAACTTAAGATAAATTCAACTATAAATATTATTTAGAAATATAAAAATATTTCCTACATAATGGTATTTTATTTATATTTTTTAGACATTATATAATGTAATCTATTTATGACACAATGATGATGTTGTAATTACTTAATTACTGAAATATTAAAATAATTAATGTTATAAATATTTAAATAAAGGTAATTTGAGACTTTTTATGAATTCCACTAACTTTATAGGTTAATATGACATATTAGGGTTGGTTAGATGAAATGTTTTCAAAGTAATAATGCTTTATGAATTTAAAAAAAATAAAATACAAAATAGTGTCAAAATTAACATAAAAGAGTTTATAAAACAAATATTATATTATTGATTGATATTCTATTACTAAAAATCAAAAGTTCAAACAAATGGATTATATAACGATATTTGTATCATTAATTAACCTCTTGGGGTTCTCTTGGAAGTATATAGTATGTTTATTAACCATATAATATAAAAATACTAAGAGACATGGTAAATGTCAAACTATTGAACTAAGAGTTAAATCTAAAAGATAATGTTAATATAGTGACCCAAACCTATATAAAACATATTGGTTGAGTGTTTTTCGACCAATCCCCATTTTATACTTTATATAATACATTTTTTATCCATTATAAACCTAAAATTATTTTATTATAAAATAATATTTCAAGCTTTTCCTAAGGTGCCCCTAACCCCTCTAAAAAAAGGTCACTCCCCCTTCTCTCTAATTCACATCTTCAAAGCCATTTGGGTTGGCCAAAATCTGCCCAAATAGCCTCTAAACTGCCCTAACTTCATCCTGGAGGCATTCCTCTAGTCAAAAATCCAACTTAAGGAGCCATTTAGATCAAATCAAAAAGAGGAACCCAAAGAAGAGGTAAATATTTCATCACCTCTTTCAAGTTCATTCTTCTTCCACTTCATCTATCTTTGTTGTTTCAATTATAAATTAATAACTCCCATATATTCCATATACCATTATGTTATTATTAATATGGTACAACCATATTCATTATTCTATCCATCCTTTGAATGACATGTCACCATACTTGCGTACGTACGGCTTACCGTCTCGACGTCGTGGTGTAATTATTATTCGATACATAATTATTTGAATGGGTATAATAATTATATGTAATTGATGTAAATAATAAATATAACATGATAATGATTCTGAATATATGATATAACTTCCAATTATATATTATTTTAATATAAAAAATTATGATATTGTCGCTCGTGCGTACGTACGAATTACCGTCTCCACGAACGCGATAAGATTCATTCCCCATCGTATCCATTCAAGACTTAATTTCATTTGATGATTAAAAATAATGTTTAGAGACATGATATAATTCTTTATATTAATAAGAGACATCCCATCCATAACAAATATGACTCACATAATAAAGAATATAAAGGAAAATGAATCCGTTAACACCCAAAATGACGATAATACTAAAATATCGTTAACAAAACAATGCTAGAAGATCATATATGATATCATATTTATGTATATGATTATTGTATAATTTAATAACAATTATTTCACCATTATAAAGTATGTTAAACTACCCTCAACCAAGGAAAAAGTACAAAGTAAGGGGTTTCTAATCTCACTTTTAATTCCGTGAGATTTTCATTGTTCACCACTTATTTGTTTCATGTGTTGTGTGTACTTCCCATGATTGTATTCATTGTGAAATAAACTTCAATTTATGGATATTTACATCATATTTGTATGATCATTCTTTCATGGGTGTATGTTTCATAAAATACTAAATCTATAAGGGAATTTGAAATTCCAATTTCCACTTACTCGTCTTTACGCATACTTCATTAATTAGTTTACTCCAAGATTATTTGTGTAATCACTATTAATTTTCTTATGTCATAATTTACACTCCCCTTTTTGTGGATATAATTTTGATGCAAATAATCACTCCACTAATAAATTCTCAAGTCATCGATATGAACATGATATGAATCATTTTAACTCAATCTCCATTTTTTGAGTTAAATATCCAATTCACTGGTGTTGTTTTTACCAGAATATGCGTGAATGTCATCTGATTGATTTACACTGAATATCCTATCATATTGAGTTTATTTATATTTATCACACATAATTATGTCATTGATTTATCCTTAACCTAAGGATACAGTCTTTATAGAATATTTCATGTCAATTTACATTCCATTTAGACTTCTTTGTTGTTAAACACCAAATCACTTTTATATAGTGTATACAATGCAATTTGACATAGTATATGATGAATCCCTTTATTCTATTGATATTAAAATGTTTTTATTACCTCAATTATTTGTATTCAAGTGTCTCTATTATGGTTAGAAACTCTAACTGAAATATCATTTTAAACGGTTTTAAATATTTATTATTCTAAATCATTCTCATTAATATCCATGTTTTAAAAATGGTTTTGAGGATTTATTTATATGGACATTAAAGTTTTAAAATTAAAATTACTTTTAAAAGTTTCAAATTGGAATGGGACACTTTTAATCAAAAATATATTTTAAAAGGCTTCTTGATAAATAGTGAGACTCTTAAATGTTTTCAAGAAAAAGGGGGATATTTCTCTTAAATAGTTTTGATGATTATTTTCATCTATGTCAATATCATTTATTATTCTCTATTGATGTTGATCTATTATAATAAAATCTTAGATATTTTATTGAATGAGTTATGTTTGACTGTGGATGTGCTATTTTTATATCATTCATGGTTTGTGGTTAAAATATTGACATTCTGTATGCTAGTTTTAATACCAATGTTCAGGTTATGCTTCAACCATTTCATATGAGGAATGCATTATACTTAGTAAGTGACAGGTAAAGCCCGATATAGTTCCTCGATGCATCGATAGGTCTCATGATACAAACTAGTGTCTTGGAACAAGGACTCGACAAATTCTTATTTGTAGTTTTGGCTCAAGGCCTTGACTATGTGATAATGAAAGTCTGGAATTATGAATTCCATCATTATGAAAGAGGTTATTGATATTGAATCTGATTATTCGACTAGAAGAATATCCATGTGAATAAGTAAATGGAATTATTTGATTTTATCTTTTCCATATTATACTGATGTTCATGTTTAAAAGGCTTTTGTTTTATTCTTATTCAATGCCTTAAATGTTTATTCTCATTTATGAAAGATTCCACTATATTGTTATCCTTAATGAGAATCTCAGCTCACCCATTTCTATGTTTTATTTTTCCTAGGATTCCAAGAAGTGTATTGTGATTGATATGCAGGGTTAAGCTAAGGGAATAATGGAATTCATAAAGGATTATTTATATTGTTTAACATTTATGTATGTAATTTATTTTCCAATACTGCTAAATTGATCGGTCCTTAGGGACTTGATTCATTGTTATCATGCCAATGATACGTAATAATGTACGGACTCTGTGTAACTAGGGTCGGGGCATTACAGGGGGTTCCATCATTATTTTTCTTACATGAAACTCCCAAAATTCCCCATATCCATAATTATATAAAGACCACCTTTCTAAAGGAAGGCGGCCAGTCAGGGTTTCAGACCTAATGACCCATTGGAACTTGCATTGGTCGAGAATATGGGAATTTAGGATCATCACATCCTTTTGTGGAGAATTGTTTCCTACTCCCAGAATCACATACCAATTTATGATATGTTCATGAATCTATTCCTTATCCTGATACAAAAGTTGACACCCTAACAAAATAACCACTGGTTGAAACCTCTTATATGTGTTATGGAGTCTTTTAGTGGATACATCGGTTTGTGTCCATGTTTCTTGATCAATTTCCGTTGATGGGTAGTTCCTCATATGTTGAAACAATATATCAACAAGATTTATAATTTTTCCCATGTTGGGTGGAATTTAATTTTTCACAAATGGGATTGAACCATCATGATGCATTATACATATCCTAATTGTAGCTTGAATAAAAACCCATATAGTTCATCAATCACATGCAATTTAATGTCATATAGAAAGGAAATTTGTGTGGGAGGTTATGAAGTAGGATTTTGAGAATGAGAATTAGGAAGGTTTCCAATGTATCATGGTTATGGAATCAATCAGATTCATAAATGTTGATCACACACTTGGGACTGAACCCAAGATAGATAAATTTTTAGGGGGATAATGATATCATGACACTAATTGGGTATTATACATTGGGGTCAACCAGATTGATGGAGATTTATAATCTGAGTGATATGACCATTGAAAATCCCTAATCCCACATGAACCATGATCATTGTGAGAATAAAGTGATATCAAGTAATTAGCCTCAATTCATATAGAGGAAGGAATTATTTATTGGGAAAACCAATTAGAGGTTTGGTATGGAGGTAAATCCTCAGGAATCCATCCTACATATCTTGGTTATAGTAAGAATCAAAGTTATTATACTTCAACTAACTTCTAAATCCATTGATGGATTATGTATAATTATCAACCCATGGCAATGATTAGATCCAAATGGTTGGAATGTAGGTGACATGAGGGGATTTACACCAAAGTGGATTCCCATATGATCATAGGAATTAGGAAGGAATCCGACATATCATGATTATAGAATGAATCATATTATTATAGTTTACTTGATCAGGGATTATATTTTTTGGTTTACCTAATATATGGGCCATATTATGATGCTGACCATGGATTACACACCAGGGTTTTATTTTATGTGCATTGGAGAAGGTTTTCATGTCTTAAGACACCTACCTAACCAGACCTAATTGTCTACCTAACCTGATTGATTGTCCACTGACATGTATTGATTATCAGTATAACATTTCAAAGGATTTATGGACACACCCACTTATTTTATGGACATGTATAATGACAATAACATAATCTATTTTATTTTTATTAAGGACATCACATAAACTTGATGGTATATCTGAGGTCCATTGCATGACCAAGGTTTACAATCTTGGAGGTCATCTAAAGACCTAGCTGACTTATCATAGAGGACATCACATTATCATGGATGACATTATAGGGTGTCACATGATCCAGGCTAACATGTTTGGAGGGTGTCACATAACCGGGCTGACATGTATGGAGGATTCCATGAAATCTAGTTGAAAAACCCTCGTGACATCACGCGACACAAATGATATTGCATAGGTTCCACCATATAATTTGGGTGACATGTCTATAGGTCTTTAGAAAGCGTGGTTGGTAAAATCAAAGGGTTACATAATATTTTGGTGGCATCGTAAGGGTCTTCATGTTATTTACTCTAACATGCACATGGGACTTCAACTAAGCTAAATAGTATGCCAAGAGAATGTCGTGTGATTTGGATGACATGTCATGGAAATTTCACAAGTCCCGGGTGTTTCATGCGAATTGAATGTGGATCAAATCATATTCTCATTACATAATTATTCCATATTTTTCATCTTTTTCTAGACTTTTATTATATACGTGCCTTAAATCTGTTTTGTGTTATGTTGTTTAAGTCTCATGTGAATCAGTAGATATGAATGTTTTCTTTCTCGTAATCTGGTAGATAGGCTAGAAGTCACCCACATAATCTAAATTGATCATGTAAAATGAATATGCATGCATCATGATCCCTTAGGCCATTCACCATATCTTAACCTGATGGAAGACCTTAAGGTCGTGATATTGGCCACTCCATGATTTCTTCTCTGATGCATGGGTGAGCTGGTGCATGGATCCAAAGATGCATTTTTTTGATGCTGGGAGGGAATTTAATGGAATTTCCACACCAATTATAAGACTATTTGCAAGACACATATCTCGTAAATCAAGGATGGAATCGATGGAGTGATTTTGTGTCATACATTTCACTTGATCCAAATGGAGGTTATTCTAGGGATGTCACAAGATTTTAAAAAGCTACAAGACCATCCCGTCGACACCCCATTTATTAGATTTTGGAAAATCAATGGGGTCTTTCCTAATTATGTGGACATCAAAAGTAGATTTCAAATGTTCAAGATGATATTTCCAAGGGTTATTATGAGATAAAGATGCTTCTGGAAGGCTCTCAAGTTATCTAGGATGATTTTCTAGTAACTTCCACAGCAAAAGGTGGCTTTCCATAGGGCCTTCACGAGATTAAGATGACTGGTCAATGGGAGAATCACATGATTAATGATTATATCCTAAGGTGTATAACTCATTTTTCATAATTTTAGCATATTTTTCCTCCACAATAATGATTATTCCTTCCCCTTTTATTCTCTTATTTGTTTTACAATGGATGTGGAATTCATAAGTTTGTGAGAGTGTTTTCAAATAAATTCATTGTATCCATCGGTGATGAATCATGTGAAAACAAAGGGTCCTCTAGCGATGTCTGGTAATTCTCACGTCAAATACTTATATTTGTATTTGGAGCTGAAGTGGGAGTGTAAGACCATGTGGACATGTATGGGACCCTTCACCAAAAGTGGGTGAAATTCTAGTAGTTTCTTATGCTCTAAGGTGTACATGTCTCTAGAGATTCAGCATTATCTTGAAAAATTGATGGGAAAATCAAATGAAGGTTTACAAACACAAGAACGACCATTCATTTTCCTATTTTACTCAATATTTTAAAGGTATTTTGGATGTTTTTTCTGGATCCCATGGGCTAACAAGTCACGTTACTTGGGGAAGCTCAGTTAGCTTCTACAACATGTTCAAGGAGTCTCTTAGACACATTTTTGAAAACAAGGAGGTGAGAAAAAGGCGCTCTAAAATATCTAAAGTATATCCTATATTGAAAATCACCATCCACATGATCTTTATAAGGCCATGTGATTGCATGTCATGTTGTAGGTTATGGGATCCATGTGTCTTGGAAACCTTTTCATCCATTTAATTGTGTGGATAATAATACCCATATTTAGTTATTTCTTACCTTTTGTATTTTCTGTGGCTCATATAGAGGGTTTCATCACAAATTAATATCATTATGGATTTGGTGTACCAAAATCCATTTCACAAGAAAAATAAATTTTATGAAAAAAAAAGCAGGAGAATACAATGCATTTAAAGCTCGAATCAATTGTAATAATAAAATATTATTAATTAATGGGTGGAAATATGTAATAAGTGGAGCATATATGAAATTATAAATATTAATATCGTTTTGGTATTAATTAATAACATGTTTCAAACCATTATACATGAGGTTAATTCATGATCAACTAAATGTAACACGAGGTAAGTTAGTTCTTCTCAAATTCCTTTTCAATGTAATATATTTGTTAATAAGAACCTATTCTCTTTTATGTTGTGTATATACTACCATATTAGTTTATTTAAAATGAATACATATTTAATAATTATGGTTAATGTTTCAATTCATGTTTATTATTCCAAGTGGTTATAATTTGAAACATACCAATGAGGTAAGATGCAATATTACAATCTCACTTTCTTTTGGGATTGCATTTACTGTCATAGAATGAATCTTATCATTTAACCTTCTTAAACATCAATAAAATTTTATCCTTATATATTTACAGATTATCTATATTTTATTCAAATCATTCCTCCCTTTTTTACTTGAAACAAGGAATTAAAGTTTTAAATAAAAAATTGAATTTATTTTCCTTTTTATAATATTTTTGTTTCTTCATCATCCATGTTTTTCTAAATTGTTTAAAAAAAGTCATTTTAATTACCAAAACGATTTATTAATTAAATTTAATTTTGTCCTTAACATTTAAAAAATAGTTTAAATGAGTCATTAAAATATTTTGAAATGGTAAATTTTTGATAAAAAAACCAAATAAATGTTTTTAATATATACCTCAATAATGAACCTCTCCACCATTGTAACTGTTTTACGAAATGTGTTGTCTTATGCATATTTTATATTTTATTACAATGAAAAATATTTTACAAATTAATTTTTTATATTTAACTTTAATTTACTTTAATCATTCTAATGGAATGATTTTATTTGAAAAATCTATATTCTTGATGGACTGATGGTCACCTCTCATTTTTTGATTTATTTTGTGATTGTTGACTTCGTATTAATTTAATTACTTTCTTGTGATAATTTTTCATATGTAATTAATTTTATATTAAATATACATATTATTTTCACGATGTATATGATTGTTTCCAAATGCATATAACATTTGTCCATATGATGTTTACTTTAAAATTTATTTGATTAATTAAGAGAATACTAATAAATATGTATTCTTTACTGAATAGAGATGTTTATTGATAAGGAATATTATTCATGGGTTATATCAAACATTAAATATATAGGGAATGACTTAGGAATTTTGTGATGTGTGAGGATAAGAATTATATATCCCTTTAATGTATTTGTAGGTCTCCTGATATAAATCAGTTGGCCAAATTAAATTTAGTTTTACCCACAGTTTGAAAATATCATGAGGAAATGTATTTATAGTGTATATATCGTGATTTCTAAGATCATGACATCCCATGTTATTAATTTCAATAACATATAACTCAATCCATGATATTATTCCATTGATATTATCCATGGATGCATTTTTTTCTCATGTTATTGTTTAAATGTAATGTGTGTTTAATTGTTTATCTTTCTATATTGATTATTAGTTATCTAATCATGGTAAAAAAGTTATTGATTAAATGGAATGTGTCTTCATTAATTATTCTTTCCATATATGTTTTGACGTATATATTCATGATAGATTCTAATATATAAAACCCTTATTGAGAATTTAACCTCACCCTTATTTTTTCCCTTCCTTAGGATATATAGATGAATCCTCTAAATTATTTTCATGGATTCAAAGAATTTTATTTTTTAATGTTTAATAATTTATTACTAATATGAAATGACTACCATATATGTGTTTGGTTCTAAAAAACTAGTAAACTGATTGGTCCATTAGGATTTTACCCCTGGTATCAATGCTATTGTATAAAATTAAACAGTAGATGTGGGTTATTGGAGATAGTTTAATAATAGTTGGTATCTGAGGATGTTTAATAGAATCAATGGGATCTCGGTTATGGAAATCATAGTTTAGGGAACAGAACCCTATAATATACGTTGATGATAAGAATATTAGAACACAAAAATGTTTGGATAAGGAATATATTATTTGGGTTTTCCTATAAATAAATATCACTATATATATTAAAAGTTTATTTAGTTCTAGAAGAGTTATACATAAGGGAAATAACTTCGAAAGAGTGTGGTGTTATTTGAATCAATAAACACATAGTACAAGAAAATGGGCCTTACTATGAACTAATTTAGACACTCTCAAGGTATATTCTTAGGATAATTATTATTTTCTTTACAAAACATTATGATATATTTGAATATAAATTTTTTTCTAAGAAATGACGTATATGATTATGATATTAATGGTGAATAAAATTTTATTTAATGTCATGTGTTAAACCCACTATTAAATTATATATTATGATTTAATATTACTAATTTTATAAACAAATGTAGTATAACCCACTTTTTAGAAGTAGATCCTGGAATAAAGAATGGTATAAAAAAACATGATAAATGTATAAATTTCTATATGGAGAAAGAAAATACAACTGGTATTGTATCTGAGAGGATGATGACTATATTAAGGTATCTTACTCAGGTTATGATGAATAACATTTCCTTAATGGTATAACTTGTTGATCCGAAATATTATTCTACTATGTAAAATTTCATTATAAGATTGAAGCCATCATCATTTAGTGGGACTACTAATCTTGTGGTAGTTAATAAATGGATTATGTCCCATGAAAAAATATTTCAGGCCTTGGGATGTGATTACAATTAGATGTTTTTTAATTTTAGTGTATTTTATAAGGGTGATGATGATCAATGGTGATTGCTAATCTAGAATACTTGGGAGGAATAAGAAATAAAAAAATGGAATAGAGATCTTTAATACAAACAGTCCTTAACAAATATTTCCCATAAGAGAAATGATATAAAATGAAGAGAAAGTTTCCCATCTTAAAGAAAATAGATGAATTAAGTGTTGTAGGGAATGAGGAAAACATTACAAGATTATCTAGGTATAATATAGATTATATTTACAATAAAAAATTAAATATTTATTTTTTGTTTGAAGGGAATAAGCTATGTCTTTTAGGATAACTAGTTTCAGAATCTTATTCATAGTGTAATCAAATGGTAAATAAAGGATTTTTTAGATCCTATTTATTTAATTTTGTGAAATATAAGAATAGGTTATCTGGATACCATGAAAAATATAATGTGTATAAAAAGAAGAATAATAATAAGAAGAGAATTCAATCATGTAAAAATGTTTTAAGGAAACATCTAGGAAAATGTTGTAAGGGAATGAGAGTTTGCTAAAAATGTGGAGAAATGTGTCATTTGGATGATGAGTGTAACTAAATAAAAGAGTCCAATTCTAATAAATGATTAAAATATAAATAAAAGCGGTATTATTCATAAAAAATTATTCAATAATCAAGGGAATATACTATAAAATTTTCTGAGTGGAGAAGGTGATGAATATGATATCATTATAGTTGAGGTGGAAGTTCATAATGATACTGTGGTAGTTACATCAATAATAGCATCAAATTTTATAAATGGTTCATTTGATTCTATATGTTTTCATTCATTCATATATTCCATGATTACTTAGAAATTACATAATTTTGTAGCACTATAATAAGGGAGATATCATTTAAAACTCATAGTGGATGTCTTCCTATAATAAGAATGTGTCAGTTAGTCCCCATTATTGAAAATAATCATGCTCTATTTTTGAAATTTCTTTTTATACATCTAGATTAATTTTATGTAATCATTCCCATGGAATGGGTGTCAAAATATGGTGATTTTATTTCATGGATAAGGGAATTAAAATTCATGACGAAGATGTGTAATTCCTTATCTTTAGAGTGGAGACTTCATCATCTAAGTCATATCTAGATCCACACCTAGTAGCACTTCTGAATTAGATTATTTGGGATTAAGAGATAAAAAATGTTTTACATAGAAGATAATCATCAAATCTAGGATATACCTATTGTATTGGAATACATTTATTTATTTCCTATGGAATTATATAGACATCCTCCATAGTGTGAAGTTTAGTTTTAATTGGTTTAATCCCTGTTGAAAGACCTATATCAACGATTCCCAAGAGATTGGTCGCTTTGTAATTAGAGGAGATGAAAAAACAATTGTAAAATTTTTGTAACAAGGATTCTATCCCCCCTTGAATTTCACCATGGGATGCCCCCATTATTTTTGTTAAGAAGAAAGATGGATCAATTGGTCTATGGATTGATTAATAAAAAATCAATGCTATTATGATAATGAAAAGGAATAATTTATCTCACATTGATGAATTATTTGATCAACTTCATAAATCTAAATAATTTAAAAAGTTTGAACTTCATTATGTGTATCATTACTTTCATGTAAACAAGGGATACTTTCTAAAGATATCATTTTTAATAAGGTATGGAAATTAAAAGTTTCTAGTATGTCCATTTTAATTGAAAAATTAACCATTTGTTTATATATATATAATGAATAGAAGTCAAGGAATGTATTGATATTATTTTTTGGTATTAATTAATGATATATTGGTTTCTTTTAATATGTATGAGAACCATGATAATCACTTCCAAATATTTCTTGAGAATCTTATAAAAATTGTAATATGAGAAAGTTATAAAGTGTAAATTCTGACTTCTAGAATTTTATTTTCATGGAAATATTGTCTCTAAGTATGGAATCATTATTGATCCTCCAAATAAAAAGGTATTTTAAGAATTAACTACACCAACCAACATAACTGATCTATGTAGTTTCAATGGTTTAACTGGTTATTATTAGTGATTTGTTCAGAATATTTCCATATTGGATAACCTGTTAACTAATATTATATGTAAATGGGCTATGTTCATATGAAAAAAGGACTAGGAAGAATTTTTTGAGTAATTCAGAAGGGGATTGGTAAAGTCTTTAATTTGGACTCTAACATTATGAAATGATGGGTTTGTGATATATAAGGATGCATCAAATAAGGGACTTGGTTGTTCCCCTATGAAAAAATGATAAATTTGTTGCACATGAATCAAGGTAGTTAAACACTCATGAATATAACTATCCATCCCTTGAAATTGAGTTGGTAGCCATATTTTTATTTTGAGATATGAATAAATTATATTTATAGTGAATGATGTGAGATATACATAGAATACATGATCCTAATATACATATTTTACAAGAAAGAGATCAATATAAGAGAAAGGATATGGATCAAGTGACTCAATAACTATAATATCTTAGTACACTACCACCTAGTGAAGGAAAATATAGTAGCACATGCATTAAGAAGGATGGATTGTGTAGTTTTGAAACTGATGAGGGTTGAGCGGGATCCTATTTTAATACATATAATAAAGATAGATATGGGAATTTTTTAGGAAGGGGAGACAACCCACCTTTTTAAAATTAATGTGAAACCATATTTATTTTAAAATATAAAAATTACATAATCTTATGATGATAGTTTTTAAAAGAAAATTAAAATTATGGAATATGGGAAGTTGGAAAGAAACATTTCTGAAGAAGGAATTCTGAAATTTGGAAATAGGTTATATGTTCCATATATGTCTAAGAGAAAAATGTAATTTTTTGATGATGATGATGAATAAAATTTCTCTATTCACCTTGGTAGAACTGACAAATTTAGGGATTTCTTGGAATATTTTAGATAGGATAACATGAAACATGAAATTACTTATTATGTTTCTAGATTCAAATGTAAATTTTGAGATAAAACAGCCTAGAGGACCCATTAAACCTCTTCTTATTCCTATGTTGAAAGGATATATAATTAGTATGGACATTTTCATAAGACTAACAAATACTCTGGGAAGGAATGATCAAATATCGGTTATTATTGACCACCTTTCCAAATCAAAACATTTCATCACTAAAAGGGAATATTTAACTCTTGATAACCTTATAAGGCTCAATATTAATAAATTTTTGAAACTTAATTGTACAAATAATTTTAATCTTGATTAATTAGGATCCCAATTTTACAAATTTTTTTTTTGAATATTCCCAAGAATACACATGATATCGAAATTTATTTGAGCACTACCTACCATCCTCAAACTGATGGATGGTCCTAAAGGAATATTCAAACATTGAAAGGAATGTTGTGGAATTTATTACTAGACTTTTAATTTATTTGGGATTATTATTTACATTTGGAAGAGATTTAATATAATAATATTTACCCATTAAATATTTAAATGGTGTCTTACAAACTATTATATGGAAAGATATATAGAATTACTGGTTTTTGAGATTAAGTTGGTGAAATAAGACTGGTAATCCAAGAACATGTTGAAGATAAAAAGATAAAGGAAAATACTATTAATTATCATTTTAAATATGATCAAAGTAGGAAAATAGATTTATTAAAAACAAATAGAAAATATTTGGAATGTGGGAGATCACATTTTCATTAAATTATATCTATATAAGGGTGCCATACTATTTGGTAAGAAGGAAAAACTGAGCCCCGTTTATAAAAAATCCTTTACAATTTTATAAATTATTAGTAAATTTTATTATAATTTGGAAATTCAAACAAGTCTCTATAAATTATATGTTGTGTTCCACAAATCATTATTATGAATGTAAATTCCAAACCCACTGCTTGTGCTCAAATATGAAGAAAGAGAATTGGAACCTGATCTATCTTACCGTGAAGAGACAATCCAGATTCATGATATTATAGAGAATGTATTTATGAATAATAATAATTAAATGGTAAATCTAATTTTTCTAAATTATAAAATAGAGGGAGAAACTTTGTAACTATATGTTTTTAAAAGGAAGCACCGTACTAATGTATTTTAGAAGGTAACATCCATGTCAATATCAAGGATGAAATTTTTATAGAAGGGAGGAATATAACACAAGCTCCTCAATAATAGAGGGTAAAATCAGTATTATAATAAAACTATTTTAAAATGAAAATTTTAATAATACATGGAACAAAAGTCTAAATTTTATAGGATGAATATAGATTTTGAACTTACTTGTTCCAAATAATCCTTGAATAGTTTTTGGAAAATTTCCCCAAGAAATTAGATTTTATGAAAAACAAAAAATAGTATTTAAGTATTACCCATTTAATTTTTAATAATTCATAATAAAAAATATAATAAAAAATTTATTAATTATGAATTTTATAGATATATATATATAAGATCATTTGGAGGTTAAATAAAGTAATTTTCATAAAACTATTTTTCTTAAAACTATTTTTACTAAAAACATATAATGTTTGTAAATTTAAATTATTTAAAATAATATCTAATGAGGAGTGATTAAAATGAAATTTACATATTATAGTTCTATCTTTTATAATTTAAATCCCTCTGATCAATATTACTATACATATATTCAATATAATATCATCTTATACATAAAAAATGTATTTCTTAATAAACTATTTTTCAACACGATTTGTGAGTTTTTTGTAAAAATAAATTCCACCACATATGTAAAAATAATTTAAAAAAATTTATTTCATATTTATAATCAGAATGATTTTTATTATTTTAAAAGATCAACTTAATTTTTTGTCATAATTATTGGTAAAAATAGTAAAAATTAATTAACACAGTTAAGGTTAAAAAGAAGTGTTACACATTACATGTGTTTGTGTTAAAATTAATTTTCCAAAAAATAGATTTTATATCTGATAAAATGGTTCTAATATTTATAATATTTGGGTTCAAATTATCTAATATATCTTGCTTTATTTCAGCCTTAATGTATTAATAACCTGGGATAAAAATCAAGTTATCGTGATGAAAAATAAAACAGTAAAAGTATGTAAACATAGAGGATAAGGTAATAACATGATTAAAACATTTTTTATATGGTGGATATTTCAATTTACAATAACATCTATCCACCATTAGTTTTCAACAAAGTTGTTACTTTATGTGAGAGTTACTTCCCATTATTGAATATTTTTGTGTATTTACAAAAAATATGACTCCTCCCCAAATTTAAAATGTCACTCACACCCCTTCCTCATTAACTCCTATAAATCAATTTTTCTTTATTAAAAACTTCCAAAATATAACCCTAAAATCATTATACACATTTTATATATTTTTTTCATCCCAAAATATCAACCCAATCATCCTTAAGAAGATATCCAAACTAGTTTTCTCTATGAGAATGTAATTCTATTAAAGATGATATTTAATTTTCATACATATTTTAATACGTTAAATTATGTATAAATACTTATAATATATTAAAACAACTATATTACATATAATAATATGGTATTATGATGGTGGAAAAGTATTTATCCATATCCTTCTCCATCAAATGGGAAACAAATCCATCACTTATGTGTACGGGGAACTACCACCTTGTGAACCAATGTAATGTGTTTTCTATCACCGAATCACATGGATAGAAATAATGAAGTTAATAATAAATATATAGTTTATATATATTAAGATGATAATTATTTAAAATTAATATATCATCCACATCATTACCTTTTCACCATTAAGGTATTAATATTGTCACATGTGCGTACACATGGACTTCCATTTCCAGAAAGCAATGTGATTCATTTTCCATATCAAAATCCATGAATGGTTTTAAAAAGGTATATAAAAGTTAGTATTATATATATAGTATCTATATCATTATAGATTTTTACGATCTATATCTTATGAATAATAACCAAAACATTCAGGACAAAACAACACATGGAAAAAAGGCAAGTAACATCAAAATTAATTGTAACAAACAAAGATTATTAATAATAAAAGTGGTAAGATGTTTTAAGTGGATAGGTTATGATATTATAAATATAAATATGCTTATATTATAAATTAATAACTATTATAAAACCAATATACATTAGGTAAAATAATTATCAACTAAAGGGAAACATGGAGTAAAGGGGTTCGTCTCAATTTCAATTTCATTGAGACATGTTTCCTAATATACACTTATTCAATTTTATGTGATGTATAGACTTCCCATTTGATGTATTTAATATGAATAAATAATTATTAAAAATATATAATTTTTCAGTTCATACTTATTCTTTCTTTGGGTTACAATTTAAAAGTTACTAAATATGTAAGAAGCTATTTTGCAAGTTCACATTCTTTTTAAATTTATTTATCTTTCATTGAAAGAATATTATCATTTATCCTTCATAATATCTGACCATTTTTTATATTATATGGATATTTAACTAATTTTACAAATTTTCTTCAAAATTTCCCACTCTTTTATACTTGAATCATGAAAAAAACATTTACACTTTTAACTGATTTTATTTCTTATTTAATTAGATATATTTTTCTTCTGGGTCCTTTTCTTCAAAATTGTTTTTTATAATGTACTTTTAATTAAATAAATTATTTATTATGGAAATTTTATAATATCATTTACTTAAAAAAATTAATGGAATATTTCTACTTTTTTTTCAAAAGTTACATTTCTGATAAAAAGTCAAAAGGAATGTTTTTTAACATATATGGTGATAACATAATTACCCACCTCCATAACAAATTCATAAACTATTGATTATTTGACCCTTTGTAAATGGATTTAAAAAGAAAAATATTTTATGAATGATAATTTTAATATTTCACTTCTATTCATTTTATTATTCCCAATGACATGATATTATTCAGAAAACCTATATTCTTAATGAATCGATGTTATCCTCTCTTTTATTGATTAGTTTTGTGATTTTTAACTCTATCATGAGAAAATAAATTTATTTTGTTCATTTTTCATTAGACATTATATTTACCTAAAATATCAATATTCTTTGTATAAGAGATATTATTACTTCCTAAACCATATATCATTTTACATACATATTTTATATTGAGAGTTGTTTTATTAAATGGGAAAATATTTATTAGTCCATATTCATTAGTCAGAATTGATATTTTTTGATAAGGAATATCATTCATGAATTAAATTCATTATTAAATATATAAGGAACAATTTATACATGCAGTAATGGGTGGGTACACTATTTATATAGCCCCTTGATTCGTCAGTAGGTCTCATGATACAAATCATTTTGGAAAATAAAATGTGTTTTTACCATACTTTTAAATTAACTTATCATAAGGTCCTGAAGGTATTGATATCATGATGTCAAAGATCACAAAGTCATATTTTAAGCATTTACACCATTGAAAAATAATTTATTATTACTAATGAAATTATTTAATTTATAGTATACACTGATTCATTTTTTCTTCAAGTAATTTGTTAAATGAAATTAATGCTCAATTACATTTACATATTTATTATACCTTATCTAAATATTATAGTTATTTTATTGATTAAATAAAATGTTTATTCAGTTATTTACCATACCATATTTATTATGCCTTTCCGAGTGATGATAATTTATTCTTTACATGACCCTTATGGATAATTTTAGGCCAAACTTATGTTGTTTTCTTTCTTTATAATATAGATATGGATCTATTCATTGAGTTTCACGAATACCTAGAATTTTATTTTATTATGTTTTATATTTTATTACCCTTGATAAATGAACATCATGTATGTATGTGGTTATCCAATACTACTAAACTGACATATCCTTCTGTATTTGACACCTCATATATATTCCAATGTAATAAAATAACCACTAGCTAAGGAGTTACTATAGTTGAGATTGTCACATAGAACTCCCAAAACCCTAAAATAGTTTTCAACTCTCTTATAAAGGAAATATAAAAAAAACATATAACTTAAAACCTTGTTGTGAGACTTCTACCTTCGACTTCCACACCATTATAAAATCTCTAAATCTGACTTTGATGTCTACACTCTTGAATGGAATTCAATATTGATTCCAATAAGATCTATTATTCATGTACTTTCCAAAGTGGAAGAACATAATTGGATACCACATTCCATGACCAAGATAAATATTAACAACACCTGATGGGTTCAAAGAACCACTTTTCATAGGATTCCATATTGAAAAATCCAAAATTATGACAACCTGAAACAAAAATTAATAAGGTAGTCAGGATGGACTAAAACAACATTGAGATGAGTCCTATATTAAGTCTTATATAAAATAATCACGATTTATTTGAATCATCAAAAAAATCTCTAAAGAGAAAAGGGATAGTTTAGCTAAACAATCCACATTGTTATTTATTGACCGATCACTATAATGGAAACCGAAGAATTCAATATCCATTATATTTTTTCCTCTTTGGGATAAAACCACTACATTAAAGGGATTCTGAAATATCAAAAAATAAAACACCACAAACATTCTTGTGTGGATTTTTAACATCCACTAATCCAACCCTAGTACTTTGAACAATGGAGTGGTGAACCTATCCCCCTAGGATTATGGTGTACCAAGAAACTAAAAGATATTATAAACCTTATCTAGAAACTGAAATTCATCTTGAGAAACTTGATAAAAAATGGAAAACAATAATTCTAAAACTCACCTATATGATCCAAAATATATGATGAACATGACCGTTCCACTCCATAAAGAGTATGGGAAGTGTTAAAAATTAGGATAAAAATATCAAGATCACTAGAATAAATACCAAAGATATTACCTTGTTGGACTTTTGACTTCTTTCCATTTTTCACATTATAAAACATCACCAAAGTACCAAATTTAATCCAACTCCCATGTCCAGAACAAGGTATAAATAATCACAAATCAAATAATACAATTTTAAAAAGTATCATTTTCAAACCCATTTCAAGACACCTAGTAAGTGTTTAATTCCTTCTCAAAACACCGCCATTGGTGAATAAAAAATCACATTTTGTGTTCTACTTGAAAAACATTAAAGTGTTCAAGCCTGACAAAAAAAACTAACCCACTTATTAAAACCCAATTTTCCCATTGACCAAACACACCATGATCATTCAGTCTTTCAAAATTTACATGAACCCATAACCAATTATAGAATTCCACCGTACCTAAAACACATGAAATTAATTACGTATAAACTATTAAACCATGAAAATAGTTTTTTCACAAAGATAGGAATATTATAACAAATGAAAATACAGAACGAAATGCATTTTTTTCAAAACATGTTTAAATACCAAAGAATATAAAATTCAATATAATTTAACAAAAAAATATCTAAAACCCAAAAGATTCACTTGATTAATAATTTAAAATAAGCATCGTTCGTATAGAGGTTTCAAATAATCAATAGAGTAAAAATAATTTTTTTTTAATTTCTCCATTATACATAGTTTGGCCCTTTGTTTTTTAGGTCATGTGACCACTATATGAGTACTGATGGATGTTGTCCAAAATGACCAGTATAGAATACACAACATTTAAAAAACCAAACACTTTAACCTTCTACCCCATAGATTTCCATTAAAATCACAAATAATCTCTTAATTTCCAAATAAGGATAGATAGGTCTTCCTACAAATCATAGTTCCAATGGACTACATCAAAATATAATAAGAATAAACAACCATAAATTCAAAAATCAAAGAAAACCACCCATGTAATCATGAGTTTTCTCATAAGGAAGACTGGTTAAGGAACTCTTATGCATCCACCACAAGAGTTCTAACAGCCCTAACACTAGTATACCATCAAATGAAAAATTAAAAGTGCTATCTAGGTTATTTTTTTAACAAATCATCCCGAGTCAACCTAACATGTCACCCAGTCAATCTACTATCGTTCCTGAGGTGAATTCATAATTTCACCAAGCCAGTGAAAATCACTAGGTATCAAAATTAAACACTTTGGAATTATTTCATTCTCAATGAAAAAATGATAATAAATTTATCTCAAATGAGAACCCAAACTGAGGTATACATGCATTGGACAAGCATGTCACAATGAAGAATATGTTATAAAACAAGAACATCCAAAATATGAAACATAATAATAAAATATGAAACCAAACCATTTTTCCAAAAATGTTATCACATAAAATAAAAAATATTTTTACAATTATTTAACAAACCACAAGATACAAACTATGTAATGGAAGCAAAAGGCCTGATACGATGATACACCACATGACCAAACTGATACAATCAAATATTGGAGATAATATCCAACATAATCATTTGACTCTCGAGTCACAAAAAAAACCCAAAAAATTCTTTTCCCAAAAGAGAGATGTAAGAAAACTAACAATCCATAATCTACGTACTTGAGGTAGACAAGACAGCTATATACCCACAAATGTGAGTATGTTGATGGAGATCTAGAGGATAGTAGGATACCACCATGATTCTATTATATTAATTTTATAAAAAATAAAAGTACCATGATTTTATGTTAATAAAAAATATTTTCTCATTTAATTTTCCACATAAATGAAAATAATCATACAATTCCCAAGTGTCACTTCTTAAAAACCACTATTTATAAAACAATCCTCAACGAGGTCTTACATGGGTAATGTAATTTCAAAAACAAACCATTACCCCTGATAAATTTCCTTATTTAAATATTATAGTTAAATCCACCATTTATAATTAAAACACCAAATTGGGGAACAAACCATCACATGGTATAAAATACATCTCAAAAGAGTCATTTTACTGTGAATTCACTAGAAAAAAAAACCACCATTACCTTTAAAACATATACAAAAAACACTCCTTAAATGAGATTAATGATGAAAGGTAAAATCATAAGAAAATAAAAACCATGTCATGTTATAAAAAATGAAAATAATAAAACAAATAATTGCTTACAATAATAATGATAAAACATAAATAAAAAATACATCAATATACGATGAAAATAAAAAATAATAAACCCTCTTTAAAATAAATAAATTAAAGGAATAAAATAAAATAAAAATAATGAGGCAACACCACATAGACTAATTAGACTAAACCTAGACACACAAAAGTTGAAGTATCATTCAATATGTTAGTAATAACACAACCCATAATCTAAATATCTCTCACTAGTATCATCAGTGACACCCTACTAGAATGATCATAAAGATTAACTAGAGGATACTAGATTATTTTTATATCTCAACTAGAATATCTATCATACCATGAATCAAATTTTTATTTCCTAGGGTTCCTCTTACTATAGATAATGGAGGTGTACCACTATCAAGTCAATGTCAATTCCCAAAAAATAATATAAACTAAAGTAAAAAAAATAGAATAATAAAAAAATATCCACCTGCAACACACACCCCTTAAATAATGAACCCCAAACACAAACCACGTTACCATGAATCATAATTGATATTACTATTAACACATGAATATAATTATAAACAATATATAACAATGTGGGTATACTAGGGTATAAACTACAATCAATAAATTACTTACCCTCGTGGTTCCAAATTGGCCTTAACTTTTAAAATAATGTGTCATATATTCAAAAACCCATTTTATAGACACCTTTTAAAATATAGATATTTCCAATGGAAATATATACTGACACCAAGGCATAATTCCAAATTAATACAAAAAAATCATCGAGAAATCCCATAAACCAACACACCCATTTATAAAATAATGTGACCTATAAAAAACAAGGTTAAACCATTATAAAAACAACTAAAATCATTTAAAAACACACATTTTTTTATAAATAATTTAATTTCTCCAAAAATAAGGATACTCCATTAATAAAAGAACACATCAATCACTTAGAATGTGTAAAATACCATTTGAAAATAATATTCACTTACAAAATGTCATTCTCCCATTTTTTCCAAATGAATTTCCTAGCTAATCATGGATAATCTTTGATAATTTAAACTAGATAGAATACAAATATTTAATTTGTTACAAGATAACATTAGAAACACCAAGAATCCATAGAACCCATTAATTTAAGGAATCAGAATGGAAACACCTACCTCAACTGGCGTAACCATGCTGAATTCAAAACATTCGACTAGATTAGGTCTCTTATGATGGGTTAAAACCTTTAAAAATGAAGAAAATTAATTCTACAACAACTATAACTATGAAAATAATCCAACCATGGACATTAGTGTTAGAGGAGATCATAAAAATTGTAGAAACCAATATAGGAAGAAAAAATTCTCTTGATTTTCTATTATGGTTTAATAACACCAAGAAACCACTCTAAATCCACCTTGGAGGTCTTTGGGAAGATAATATGTGAGTTTGGGAGGTGTAAAAGTCAGCTAGTTCATGTATCAGATGAGTGGGGTGGTGGAATAATTTAAAATACAATTTTTTTAAAGTACCTTTTATGAGTGGGATGTATATTTTACCCACACAATTTATCAATCCATGAAAAAACTGTGTAAATCGCCTTTATTAAAAACAGAAAAAGGATTAACACTTAGTCCACCATGTTTATAAAACCATGCAGTATAAAAAAAGCTCAAAATATCCATAATCATTATTCCTAAACATCGTAATTTCTAGGGAAAAAATATATATATTGACTATTTATACATAATAGTGACATTGGAGTGTCACAAAAACCTAGATAATTTTATCATATAAAAAAATTATGTTGAAATATATCTTTATCTAAAAACAATGTTTCATGTATTACATGAGATGATATGAATTTTTTTTCTTACAAATAAAAAACCTTTTGGGTAGAATGGAATTTATATTTGGAATTAATTGTTTTTAATTATTTAATAAGAACCATTTGATTTTTAGTCATTAAAATTAAATTTCTATTATAAAAATTAATTACCAAGGTAAAACCCAAAAAATGGAAAATAAAAAAAAATCTAAGAGAAACATAATTAAAAACATAATTTATTAATGTTTAAAAATTAATAGTTTGGGTTATCAACCATAAATAATACCTCACTCCATTATGTTTTAATTTTTCCACATTCCTTGAAAAACATTTTCTCTCTTAAAATTAAGATGTTTTATGTATAATAATGTCATTCGTTTCACTTCGGAAAGGATCACACCACCACATTATTTATACACTCATTATAAAGAATTATATAAAAACACTCAACCCTATTTTAATCTCAACTCTCTCCCCATGTCCTTGAAGTATTATTATTTCCAAAATACTCAAATAATGAGGCTCAAAGTGTTACATAAGGTAGAAAATATTAAGGGATAAGTCATTTTATCAATCGATATCAACTAATTGTTTCCATATTTTACCCCTTAAACCATATTTTGTCCATGGATTTATAGTAAAAAGTATTAATAATATTATTAAATGTTGTTATACTAATGAAATAACAATTTTTTACTGCCCTTATATTCTATGAAAAATTAGAGTTTCTTTTATATGTATGGGGAAACTACATTCTCTATGGGATAATTTTTTTAGTTTTCCATCACTGCATAACACGGATGACTTTGAAAATGTATCTAATGTATAAAAATGTTATTTGGGACACTTTTAAAATTATGTAATAAAACATTGGGCATTTCATCAGTGATATTAACGATAAATAATCATAGTCTACTAAACCACCTAAAATGAACATATCGATGATCCTTTGTTAATTTGAGTCTATTTTGAAAAAACCTATGAAACTATAATTTTTTTACAACTTTTATTATAAATAAAATTGATCTCTTGAATTATATATATTGTTAATCTACTTTAAATCATGTTTGAAGATGTTCATTCCACCAAGGATGTTTTAAATAAGTTGACTGAACCACATCAACTAAAAGATATAAATGAAATGTTTTCAAAAAATTTATAAAAAAATATATTAAATAAACCTCTAAAAATTTAATATAGGTAAAAATATTCTTAATAAATTTTTAAGAAATTTTTCTTAAATATCTGTGATGTTAAGAACATGTGCAGAGCAAATAACGGAACAAGTTAATGGTTTTTATTTACGGAATTTTTGTTCAATGAGTAAGATTATTATTACTGAAATTTATTCTTATATGTTAAGTATTTTATGAATTATTATTATATTTGTGTTTGTGTTTCAACATTATTTATTTAATTAATTTACATTTCTATCACATAAAATCCTTTTGAAATGTGACTTAATTCATGAATTATGATGTTTATGATGGATCATATAAACAACCCTTATTACCAATGTGTTACACATTCAATTTATTCTTCTCTAATTCCAATAAATTCTTATCAATTATTTAATCTTTATTCTATATATATGTTCCTTGAATATATAACTAGTTACATGTTCTTTCTTTATTGGTGATTATACACATTCTAATTTTCCTTTTCAATTCTATATTTTAAGAAAACTTGGTTTAATGGAACATTTCTATGTCTTATTTCATGTCATGTTCTATGAAAATTTATATTTTTACCATGAATAGAATTTGAAAACATTTATTATTTTATATAATAAACTTATATTTCTTTCTTATTTGAAAAAGATATATGTTATTTTTTCTCTTTAAAATATCCCTTTCTCGTTTCAAAAAACATCAACTAAGTTGATCATTTATTATTCATGCTTCACTGATCCTTCATATAATTTTTTCAAAATTCGATCTCTATGTTCATGAACTACGATTATTTATCAAATATGAAAATCAAAAATAATTTAATTTCTTCATCTCTTTATAATCCTTATGATATATTCATCATTTATTCAATAAGATGTGATTGTGAAATGTACTTCATTCTCATGAGTATTATCCTGATTTTGATGTATGTATGGTTTCTTTTCCTTTTGTTGCAAAAATATCCACTTACAAGGTATAAATAAGAAGGGTTCACCAGGTCATCATTCCAATGAATTGTGTAATGTTTTCTTATTATGATATACCATGTATGGCGATGAGTTGGTTAGATTAGGAAAACTATGTTATATTATATTAGTGGTTATCCTTAAATCATACTTATTATTTAATGATTTATATTGTTTCCACATCTTTATAGTTACGTTAAATTAATAAATCATTCACTTATACAATGGTTCCATGATTTCTTGACAAAATTATTCTAAGTTACATGTTTTATAATTTTAGATTACATGTTACACTATCATGTTTTATGGAGAACTATTATTGTTCAAGGGTCTTTTTATTCTCATAATTTTCCACTGATCATGTTTTATCATCAACTTATAATATTACCTTTGATGACATGTTGATAATTTTTTATCTTACAAGAAATTTAAGATCAACCATTTATTATGTTTTTATTCCCCCTATTATGATGATGATTATAACCAATGATTAGTATAGAAGGGACTCTAGTGATGTTAAATTATGGATAAATGTTCACAAGTGTCATAAAATAAATTTCTAAAGTAAATACTCATCAAAGATAGGACACCTTCCATTCACTGGATTGTGAGATTATTATTAGATTTAATGTTTAAGATATGAAAATGATATGAAATATTAATATTTCTATCTTTGGTCATATCACATTGTATCAATTCGAATGTTAAAAATAAAATGTTTTCAGCACCAGACCTAGGAGGTTTGGTCTGCGTCCCCTCAATTGAAGAAATAAAAAATGTGTATTTTTAATTTCTTATAGTGATGTTGGGGATTTTTTAATCTTCATTGTGATTTAAGGACATCCTTAGGTCCTATAGATGAAGTATGAGTATTTTTATTAAGGAACTTATTATCACTGTTGGGATAAGAGGATTATTCAATGCAATGTGATTCTATAATTATGACTGCTGTCATGAAAATGGAGGCAAATGTTCAAAAACCATGGGTTGTACTTCTCATTTTGAGATTCATATACACTTGTTCAAAGAGTTGTGGTTGCAAGGATGGGGGTTGCAGAATAGTAAGTATAATTTTTTTTGTAAATACATGAGGGATAGAGACTGATTTTTATAGATGGAATGAAAATATTTCCCTCAACCAAAGTTAAATTTTCAAGAGAAAAATTATCTTTCTCATAATATTATATAGAGGTTGTTAAATTATTTGTCTTCTATTTCATGGTTCATACTGCTTGATAAATCCAAATATATAGGTTGATTTCCTGGATTTGATTGATTTTTAATAAAAAAATAACACTAATTTCATGGAACTGGTAAACAAAGTTTATTTATTTATCCATTAGAGAAGCAGTTTGGATAAAATTAACTTATATCTAGATATTTTCTATCCCAGTAATGAAATGATACTTCAGTTTATTGAAACTTTAGGGAGTTAATGGTGAGAGAATAACCATTTATAACCCTACCAAGTTCATTAATGGAATATTTTAGGTAGTGATGATGTGATAAAGGTAATGATGTATGGGAATAAAGCTGTTGTATTCCTAAATGGGAATTATATGTTTCATCCCTATGAATAACCATGAACATAGATTTAGATACATGGTCTGCAAAATGTAATATGAGTTTGATTTGGTTCAGTGGCTTTTTCTTAACTTTTTTGTCCACTGGGATTATCAGGGTAGTGGGAGAAGAATCATCCTCACGGTGGATAAAGTATTAGAAACTTTATATCGGTATTAGATTAAATCTAGAACCATTATGAATAAGGGATTGATGAACATCAATGTTTTTTATATTTTCCTATATTAAAGGTCCATATATGGTGGTCTCCCTATCATTATCTATGAAGGAGTTGTCCAGAAGATATTAAACCTGATTAGTCCCTTTATGATATACTTTATCATCAATGACCATAAATCCAATAATATGAGGTCCGAGAAGAGACACAATAATTATTCTTTGACATTTTTTGAATGATAAAGGGTATCAAGAATTGATTTTTTAATAGGAACGAAGACCTGTTGTTTCAAGATTTAATTATTCTGAGCCGATGGACAACACTTACATATTGGAGTTTTCTCTATGATCTGATGCTTGGAAGGTAAGTTTTACTCTTGTGGTAAAAATTTTACAGTATTGGAACTCAAGGTTATTTTTTTTATTTTCTAGTTTATGTTGACCCTAGCTTCCCATAGTCCAATTTTTACAAGATAAATGATAATTTTATAGTAAATTCTAAAGTATAATTGTGCCTGAATAAACTGTGGTTAACAAAGAAGAATAAAATCTCTCCTACTAAGCACATTTTTGTGCCTATATTCTTATATCTGCATCAAATATAGTTTCTATAGGTATGTGACCAAAGTATTGAGATTTGTATTGACCACATCTCTCATGAAAGTTTTAGGTTCAAAGTTATCATTTCATTATGATATTTTAAAATTTCAAGTAATGAATAATGTCACAATTGACACACTTGATATTTTTAATGAAATAATATTTTTTTAACGGAAATAAAATTTATAAAAAACAATCATTCTTACAACATATTGGGATTAAATTAAAATTTTAATCCATGAATTATTTAAATTTCTTTTTAGAATTTTAAAGTAAATATATTAACACATAATGGGTATAAATACAAGTTGAAAATTTAATTTTTATTTGATTTTCAAAAGCCTTTTTGGTTGAGAAGTTACCATGAAGCCACACAAAAACCAAAAAAAACTGCACCCCAAATTAAAAATAAAAAATTAAAGAAATCTCATTATGAAACACATGACTCGAGAAGATCACCATCCGAGATTCGTTGTCTTCCATCAGTATCTAGAGTGCCCACTATCATCATCTTCATCGAATCAACATCGTTGTTATTGCTAACCAAACACCACACGCTAGATATTGGTGGAACCATAGAGCACATAAAAAATTATAAACATGAATATAACCAGACCAAAAAACGCAAATCAGAACTATCAATAAATAGGTAACAACCAGATTGACCACAGAAAAAAATATTCATCGATGAATGAAATTTGAAAAACCAAACCCCATCCAAAAATTAAACACCACAAACATCGATGATAAATACATTTTAAAAAAACAAAACCATCCAAATTTAATAGAATCATTAAATGAGGTCCACCAAATCTTAGATCGAGGATTGTATCGCCTTAGAGATCACCATGAACGAATGAACACACATCTAAAAGCCTAATTGAAACCATCACAACAGATATAATGGGGGAGCAACAAAGGAACAATAAGATGGAGTAGATATTGAAGTAGACATGGAGTTATATATGAATAATCCTCATTATGACCACTAACTCAAATAGTCGAAGCCACCTATAGTATAAAATCAAACCTTTAACTACAATAAAGAAAGAAAAACATCCAGGAAAGAGAGCACTGAGAAAAGATGAGGCCGAACGGAAGCCATGAACCTAGGAAACACAAGAAACTCAACCCAAACTTCTCAAACCTTCCAAATAATAACTAGAACTCAAGGATATAGTGGGGTAAAAAATGCATCTAATTAAAAGGTTAGAGAAAAGGAAGAGCCAAAGAGTTCTCCAATGGTATTGAATGTTTCTAAAGGTATCAAATAGGAGTGATGGAGGGGGGGAATAGTGACAAAGAGAGAATTGTGAGGAGAATAAAAGGTAATGGAGAAAGGTATGGAATGAAAGAATAAGATGGGAATGGGGGATATGATGTTAGAGATGGAGCACAAACCTCCCCCTACCATTAAAATCCAAGTTGTCACAGTAAGAGTTAAGGGGTTTAACTAGGGGTTAAAACCAAAAGATACTAAAAATAATGTGAACTAAACATTTATAGGAATTACTTTTTATGATTAAATAGACCAATAGAAATATTATCTTCGAAATAACTCATTATGGTTCCATTTGTAATTGAATATAAATTTACACTAATCTAATATTTTCTGAGTTCTCACACCTCAATTGTAAAAGGGAACCTCCTCCCTCATTTCTTAACACCCCTTTGACCCATCTACCTCGACCAAAAGCTGCCCATTTATCCTCGTAAAATCCTTATCCAATTTATAGAGGTCCTGGTCTTTCAAAAATACTAATTCTGGATACCATAAGAAGATATCTAATAGAAGTCCATAAAAGAATAGGTAATTGTTTTCCAACTCATTCAAGTTCATTTGTTATTCTACTTCCTCTTCATGTGTTTTTACATTAAACTATAATAAATCATGTATAATATATAATTTGAGATGTTTCTATGATTATGAGACAACCATATTCAATCATTTACCCATCCTATGAAAAATGAAAACACAACATGTGCATACATATGGCTTACCATATTCACACTGTGGTGTAATCTTTTTTCATAACCACTTTACTTGGATGGGTATAATGATTGAAATAGTGGATATATATGATCATAATAACAAGATATTTATTCTAGTAAAATATTATAAGGGGATCATACATGATATTATAAATATTATTATGATTCTGGTATAAGTTAATAATAATTTTAAAACCACTATATAGTAGTTTTGTAAATGTAAATAGAATGTCATACCTAAGGTAAGTGATATTTTTTTACATTTATTTCTATGGGACACATAACATATACACTACTTGTTTCTTTTTTTCTTGTGTGTACTTCCCATGAATGTAATTTATGATCACTATTTTTATGATTACAGTGTTTTAATATCTATACTGTTTTCTTTATTTTATGGGGCATACAATTATACTGATTATAATGTGGTATAGTTTATTTCATAATTTCAGTATTATTCGGGATTGTTCATTTTTATGACTTCAACGGGGAATATTTTTTTTTACATTTACATGGTTTAAAGAATCGTTTAAAAAATATTTTTACTATTATCATATAAATGTTTACAATCCTTTTACCTATATTTTTAGTTTTATAAAATGGTTTTAAAGGGTGATTTTTGTGGTTTTCTAAATGAGTATTTTTATGAATTTTCTATAAAAATAGGGAAGGAATGTATTTAATGTATATTACATGAGCTAATTTTTCTTCCATCAGGACACCATATTGTTTTGAGGATTTTGTTACACATTTACATTATTATTTTTATTGAAAATTATTTCTATTAAAATTGTATTATCTTTTAAATAATGTTTTTCAATGTAAAAAATTGTTATTTCACTCTGAATATTTTTAATGACTTTATTAGAGTATATTTGTATATATCAACATCTTTTTATGGATCTTATTATTGATAGAGGTTGATATATTGTGATATAATTTTTCATAATTCATTGAATTGTTTATAATTCAGTTTGATTGTTGATTTCAATTTTTATACCATTCATAGATTATGTTTAATATAATCAAATTTCATATTCAAGTTTTTAATATGAATTTTATGTTGATTATGTTTTACCACTTTCATTATAGTAATATATTAGTCATATTAAGTGTTAGGTGGAGCCTTTTATATCCCCTCAATGTATAGTAGGTCTCACGACAAAAACTAATTTCGGTTCTGGCTAATGTCTTAGTCGATTATGTATGGTGTCTTAGATGAAGCCTTGATGGTACATTTATGGTGTTCCACATTATACATTTCATCATTCGAATATTAGTTATTGATATTCTAGGTGATTATTCAATTAGTAGAATATTCATGTAAAATTTTCATTTTCATTTGATTAATTATAAGTAATTATTTGATCATATCTAATTCATTACATATAATGATAGGTTATTGATTAAATGGATTTTGTTTTAGTTAATAACCTGGCCATAACTAGTTATGATTGTTTATAATAGGTTACTCTGTATGTATACCTATACTGATCATATGGGATCACCACTTTCGTATGTTTCATTTTCCCTAGGATAATAATAAGTATATTATGAATGATATGTAGGGTTACACAACGGAGGAATAATGGAATAAATAATGATTATTTTTTGTAAAATGTTAGGTAAATTTAAAGTATGTATTTAGGTTACGAATAATACTAATCTATTGTTCCTTTTAGGATGTTATTCCTTATATATTATTCCAATGTAATAATTAAGGAACTGGATCTGAGATACTAGGGTTGGGGAGGTTACTCTTGGTTTTAGAGAACGCATAATAGAAACTTTGGGAACTAGATTTTGGACATCATAAATTATAAAACATAACCATATGAATAACATTGAGGATAAGTATTAGTACAATATAACATCATATATATTAGGTAATGACAATTTATAACCTCGGTTAAATATAAGGATTAATATATTGAGGATGTTTCATGATATAGACTTCCAATAAATTATTATTCATGTCTATATCACAATTATTACTTTTTATCAAATTATTCTTTAGGTTTACGTCAATATATAGAATCTTAATGGTCATACATGTAATGGTTATATTAATGATGATGAAGGACTACAAGAGAAAAATGATAGGAAGAAGGTATTAAAGAATAAAGTATTAAAGAATATTTAATGGCTTAAGAAGGAAGTATATTGATTAATTTTCATGTGTATTTTGATTCAATAATTATTTCATCAACAGTTCTCCTGTTATATAAATCATGTGATATATAAGGATCGTGATGTAGTACTTCTTCATTAAGGATTTGGAAGAAGGATGACTTTCATTATCATTTTTAAGGTGATAAAAGTATTCATATATGTGGTATGTGACAATAAAAGCTACATTACGTGGTTTGGGAATCTACTCTTAAGATTTATTTTCTAAATTAGGAGACTTTTTTGGATTATTAATTTGGATATATATATTTTTTATGAGTCTTAAGGATTGAATGGATTAAGTTGAAGATTGGATATAATTGTTTGAGGTCAATGTATAAATTATTAGATAATATTTTTTAACCAATTTGGTTTTAGTAAATATATAAAGTCTAAAGTAATGATTGGTAGATCTTATGATTCATTAAAGTGGTTCAGGTATGAAAAAATCAACAAGAATATCCATTTCCAAGCATAAGATATGTAGAAAACATAGATCGAAACACAACCAAATTATAAGATCATGGAATGAAATATTAAGTAATATTATTTTATCAAGTGATTATCTGGATAGTAATATAATCCCTATACTATAAAAATGTAATATGGAATGAAAAAACCAATCATTATATTTTCTTATCAGGAAATCAATGGCCCAATTAACCCATCACAGATTTACAATTTTTTTGTGATGGTAGAATTTTAGATGATAATGTTCTCTAACACTCTCCATATGAACATGATGGTTTTATTTATATTCTATGTCCCGAATATTAATCTTTACTCTTATGAAACTATTCTAATGTTGATTTTTTAGTGACCTTCACATTTCCCTTTCCCTCATATTATGATAATGTTTTATTAACCATATTAATAATGAGGTTTTCCCAAAAATTGTTTTTCAAGTATCAACCTTTGATTTTTTATTTTTATTTTCAATATTAGAGGAAAAAATTTATTTAAGGTGGGGGAATAGTGTAACACCCATATATTTTATTATATTTATCTTTTTAAATAAATTAAATTTCTTCGGTAATATACATTACACGCAACACCAAATTTAAAAAAATAACATAATATTATTAAATATTATGATTTTTACACTTTCCATTAAGTTGGGAATTGTGAATAGGATTAAATAAATTATGAATATATAATTTCAACATGTTATCAAGATTAATTCATAGGAAATGAAATTAAAATCCAATTGAATGAAAAAGTCGAGTTTTTATTAAAAACAAATTTTTTATGCCCACAAAGATATTTTATCATAATATAAAAAATTAATCACTATAAGTGAAAGAGATTAATTAAATATATATGATAAAAATTATAACGAATATTTTTAAATAAATCAAATAATATATATAGACATAAGATAAGAATAAAACAAATTTTAAGAATAATAGTTTATATTTTTGTAAAGGCAATTTTTCCACCTTTTGATAGAGAACATGCTTTAAATCCAATTTTTTACTATTTTTTATATTATATTAGAAAATAATATTCTTTTTAATTTAATTAGGAATATAAAAATTTACATTGGTTTATTTTCTTTTGTATTTTTCATACAAGTTTCACGTTTTCACGACTCGTGAAAACACAGTGTATTATAATTGAAAACAACTTTTTAGTCTAAATTATTTATGGTCTTATGTAATATATTTGATTGGTTTTAAAATAAAATAAGATTATTTTTTTAATATAATCTAATATAGGTAATTGGAATAAATATTACCTCGAATTTGGATATAAAAAAACTTCAAACATTTGAATGTTTTTACTTTAAAAACCCCTTTTCAAGCTATGTAAACACGAAAAATTTTAAATTAACATTATCCAATTATGTATATTTTATTTTATAAAATGGATTCTATATTTTTAATAATAATTTCCAATTTTAGGTAATATTTCCCATTTATCTTTTAACAATATGAATAATATATTTATTATTTTCTAATTAGGACGTTTAAGGGTAAATCATGTAATTACGTGAAATAATAATATTTTATGTATTATAAAATTACTCTAACACTTGTATAAACATTATTAAATGATTTTTTATCAACCAAAAATCATACTTGTACTATGATAATTCCATATTGGAGCCTCTAGGATGGGTTTATTCCTTTTATATTTTGTTAGTCTAACAAAGGTCAAATATATCAAACTCATGTTTTTTAATATGTGTTACTTTTTTATATGGTTATTTAAAAGATAAATTCGACTATAAATTTAAATTTTAAATCATAAATGTTTATATTCATCACAATAATTTATTTTTAATTTTTATGTTTGAAATAATTACATTAATGGCTTGCACAATGCTGATATAGTAATTGTTTAAATAATCGACATATCAAATATATGTTATTTAAAATATTAGAATAAATATAATTAGTTATAATTATTTAAATAATTTTTTTAGAGGATATGGAAATACAAATTATGTATTAATGATTTTTTTCAATGTTAAAATTTGGTATCTTATTTTTAAAATCTCAAGTAATGAATAGTGTTAAAATTTAAAAATAATTATATTTTATATATGGAATTTATAAAAATTTAAAAAATGATAAATTATTGAGGTAAAATAAAAAAAATTAATAAATAACTCATTTAATTATCATTTGGAATTTTATAGAAACAATATTAACCCTTAAAGAGTAAAAAATCCATGTTGTCATGGTTTGAGTTAAAGGGTTTGACAAAGGGTTAAATCCAAAAACTAATGGCAATAGTTTGACCTAAAATTTTCTATATTTTTTTGGCACATAATCATATTATATTCGAAATAACTCACTTTGGATCCAATTTTTTCGAATATAAATTTATACTAATTTAATATTTTGATAATTTTCAAATGCTCCCATCACCTCAATTATAAAAGGGAACCTCCTCCCTAACCTTTTTAGACCGTGATGCGAATTCTATATTGACCAAACCCTATCCATTTATCATAATAACATAATTATAGGAGTTTTGGAGGTCCTATTATTCCAAAAAATACAAAATCTATATCCCTTAAGAATATATCTAATGAAAGTCCATCGATGAAGAGGTGATGGTTTTACCCACTCATTCAAGTCCATTTGTTATTCTACTTCGTTTCATGTATTGTTTACATAATAAAGTAATAACTATAGTATAATATATATTATTAGTTGTTAATATTATTATGGTAAAACTATAAATATTGATTTAATCATCCTATGAAAAACAAAAAACATCGTATGTGCATACACACGACTTATCATCTCCATGTTGTGGTGTAATCTATTTTTCATAACCACTTTACTAGAATGGGTAAAACGATGGAAATAACAAAAATATATGATAATTATAAAATTATAATTATTTTTTAAAAATAAATAAACCATCCACTTCCTTACTCTTTCACCATTAAGGGAATGGTATCGTCACTCGTGTGTCATATCATCTCTAAGGTGCAATTTGATTCATTCTTCTTGTTAACCAATGAAGAATAGTTATAAAAATATATTTAGTGATTAAATGATATATTTATGACCATAAAAATATTTTTTTGATGTTATATATATATATCATATTTAGGAAAACTAATACATTCATGTCAAAAAAATAATGGGAAAACATTGAAATTAACACCAAAATCATCAAAATGAATAAAATATTATTAATAAATAAGTGGTAAAATATTATAAGGGGATCATAAATGATGTTATAAATATTATTATGATTCTTGTGTATATTAATAATATGTTTAAAAACAATATACCATATTTTTGGACACGTACATAGGATATCATACCCAAGGAAAGGGATTTTTGTCTCACTTGTATTTTCGTGGGAAACATACCATATACACGACTTATTTAATTTGTGTGGTGTTTATACGTCTCATGAATGAAATTTATGATTATTATTATAAAAATTATTTTATTTTAATATCCATATATTTTTATTTTCTTATGGGGAATACAATTCTAATGATTATAATGTGGAAAGGGTTAAATTTTACAATCTCATTATTATTCAGTACTATTTAAGTTTAAGTATCTATTGGGTGAAAGGTTTCGTGCATGTGCATTTTTTATTAAAAAATAATAAAAATATTTTCACTATCATCCTATAAACGTTTATAATATTTTTTTCAAATGTTTTAATTTTTATAAAATGGTTTTAATGGAATATTTCTTTTGTTTCTAAATGACGCACTTTATGATTTTATGGTAAAAAATATTGAAAGAATGTTTTTAAATTATATATGAATGAGAAACATTTTCCTCCATCTGGATAACATAATGTCTTGAATATTAATTTAATCTTTTACAAGATTCTATTCAAATAAAATTTTACATTTTAAAATTTCACGGCAATAAAAATAAATGGGTTCAAAGTAAAAAAAGGTTATTTCTCTCTTTAAATTATTAATAAATTTTTTACAGTACTTTTATCCTTATCAACATCCTTTGTTATATATTTTTATTGATTGAGGTTGATCTCTTGTGATATCATTTACCATATGTCATTTCATTTTTTATGATTCAATTTTATTGAGGCTGTGATATTTTGAATCCATTTATAGATTATGGTTAAAGTATTCAGTTTTCATATTCTAGTTTTTTATATGAATGTTTATATTTATTATGTTTCACCCTTTAATATGTCGAATTAATTGGACATAGTGAGTATAAGGAAGGGCATGCTATATCCACTTGATCAATAAGTAGGTCTCCTATGAAAACTTAGTTTGTGTTTTAGCTAATCTCTTCACTAATTATGTATGGTGTCATGGTCGAAGCCTTGATGGTATGTTAATGATGTCCTGAATTATAAATTCCTTCATTATGAGTTTTTTAGTGATATTCCATGTCATTATTCAACTAGTATAATATATGTAGTTAATTTTCATTATCATGTGATTATTTATATGACATTATTTGATCATCTTTCATCCCTGTAATATTATTCTTAGTTTGTTTATTAAATGTCATGTATTTTTTCCGACCACCTTTCCATAATCCTTTATAATTGTTTATAATAGCTTCTGTTTTATGTATACACTCACTTAGAATCTAAGACCACCCATTTCATATATTTCATTTTTTCGTAATATTTCAGGAAGTATATTATTTATGATATTTATTGTTATAAAAAGAATTAATAATGGTAGACTCAATGAAATTATTTTCATATATTATGTTTTAAAATATAATGTCTATTTAAAATATATATCTATTTTTCCAAAACTACTAATCTATTTAGTCCTTTGGGATTTGATTCATTTAAATTATACTACTGTAATTAATTAAGGCACTTAATCTAAGATATTTGTGTTGAGGACATTACACTATTCACAAAACAATTATTCCATTTGATAGGTCAGTTCATAGAAGGCAATCTATCAAGGTGATTCTCGTCCTGATGGATGCAAGGATATAATGTATGAGAGGGTAGGAATTAGATTAGGAATCAACAGGAAATCATATTCTTCCACCTTTATTATATTATACCTATATCATCAGTTCATAGAATACTAGATCTTTGAGGATTGTAGTTCCAAAGAATTAGACTTAGCTACAATATGGGGAGTTTGGGTAATAATGAATTGATTCAGATGTTCCCTAAGGATAACATGTACAAGGTTTACCATATTTCTATTAATACAGTCAAAATATTTTTATAGAAACATTTTTTAGAAATTCTAGATATTCCCCCATCATCTTTTGGTGAGGAGGAAGAGATATAAACCACATATTCTTGTAGATTTATCGATCTGATAGACCAAATATGAACCATATTTTAGAGTATGTACTTAAATACATACAACTCCTATATGGTTTTTTTGTAACATTCACTAAAATAAGAAATAATTTGTTAGGTCTTTAAATACAACTATATTTGGATTAATAGGATACGGTAGCTTTAGAAATTCTTTCTTCATAGCTACGATAATATTACAAGGATCCTTCTCATTTAAAAAAGAATATTAATTATTATTATTATTTTCTTATGGTATATGCCTATTCTCTTTTCTCAATCTCTGAAGAGGAAGATTATATCATTTTAATAATTAAGAAGGGGGTTTCATGTGATATTTCTTGGGTTTGGGTGATAGAGGAGGCATCTGATCTAGTTTTTGATTAACAATAATGATTTTAAAATTACCAGTTATCTTCCCCAGAGCTATTTGGCATTTTCCAAGGATTGTTCTTGGTTTCTAAATGGAATCCTCCAACCTTTGTGAAAAAATATCCAATTCATGGTATCTACCTAATAATTTTAACAAAATTTGTGTAACTTTTGACCCATTATGTAGTTTCTTCATACATATTCAATAAACCTCTTCTTTGGGTAGTCTAAGGTTTATAGAATTGGTTAGACCCATCAACATAGAAATAAACTGTATTTCCCTAACCTATAATCCTAAATTCGGTGCCTTATTTCATTACATTGATATAGATAAAAATTATATGCATCTCGACTAGCTGAGTAATTTAGTAGTTTTGGAAACAAGATAAAAAAAAGATTTCAAAATTCCAACAAAAAACTAAAAACAACATAATAAATTAAACAAAAAACCATAATATCTTAAATTAACCTCCAGTCCATTCATAGTATAATCATCCCTGTAACTTGGAAGGATAAAACAGAAGAATATTGTGAGCTCAAATTCTCAGTAATGGTATGCAATACTGCATGAGTTATCATAAACATAAACATTTTTCATGGTGAATAACAAAAAACACATTCCTTTAAAAACAAACTCGAACAAATTATGGCAGAAATAAGAGCTAAATAAATAATGCAATATTAAATCATAAACATGGGTATACTACTCATCAAATAACCTCATGAAATTTCAATTAATAGTTTCATAATGAGGGAAATTATAATGTGGGACTTCATAACCATACAGTCAAGGACTTGTACTAAGACCATAAATATCCATTCTGTCAAGTCCTCTTTCCAAGACCATAGTTGGTCTCATGAGACCTACCAATGCACCGAGGGGATATAGTGTTCCCCACCTGACACTTACTAAGTCCTATTAATTCCTCATATTATCAAGGAAAAACATAAATAACATATACGGTCATATTAAAACTTCTATATGAAATGAAAATAACATTCCCAAAACATTGAGCATAAACACTAACCATTCAATATAAATTGGTGAATGGTTTTAAGATAGCACAACCAAATTCCAAATAATCATAAACCCTTCAAAAAAATTAGATGGTATAATAGGATATAAAACTCAATGAAATTCAAGATTCTTCAAAGGATTTTGACATAAATAAAGATGATTTTAAATGATACCATTGAAATATTCTTGAATAAATAATCCTTAAACATTCAAAAGTGTCACATACAACCTTGAAACATTGAAATCATAATATATTAAAATATTATTAGAATAATGAAACTCTTTATATGATATAACAAGGGGAAATAAATACACAACATGCAAGGAATAAGTGGTGAACAAGGCATACATCCCATAAAAGTTCAAGTGAGGTGAGAAAAATCCATTCTTCTTTGTAATGAGTAGGTTTTTGGAAATTCATTTGAATTTTTCATAAATATCAGTTTAAACATGTATATCCCTAAAAAGAAAAGGGAAGGATAGTGATATTACATTTTAGGTACAAAATATATCCCACTAAAGTGAAATCATGTAAAAAGTTTTTTAAAATAAGCTTTATAATTAAATCATTTTAATGCAGTTTAAGGAATTTTTCCAAGAGATTTTAAAGCACAAATGCATGTTTTCTTTCATAAAACCAGAAATGAACGAAAATAGTTTTTTTTTTCATTTTAAAATGTGTGACTTTAGAAAGATAAATATCTCTAAAAACCGATTATAGAGTGAAATTCAAAATAGGTAAGGATCCATGAACTTCCTTGAATCGAGTTTATAATTCAGGAAGAGTTTTTGAAAGATCATTTTATATCATATTACTACCCATACATGAAAGTAGGGTTCTAATTGCTAAACATATATAGAATGTTCTAACAGAATTTATTAGGATTAAATAATAATAAACCAGAATATCATTGAGGTGAGTAGAGTATAAAAAAACCTAAATGAAAATGGAGGTTCAAATAGAAAATACTTACAACTTCGCAATCAAATGAATCAGACTCCCAAAAATTAATAATTTTTAAATTATACAATTAATATCATGAAAATAAAATTTAATCATGATATGAAACATTAATGGAAGTATAAATACACGATACAAAGGTAACATTAGTGAATATAGAATGTTTCATAAAAATAGAAGTGAGAAGAAGAACCCAATACAATGATTTCAGCTTGGTTATAATTGTTCATGTGAGTGATTAATGAGAGGAAATGGTGTATAACATAATTTATATATCATATGGTATGTATGGGGAAGGTGAAAAGACCCCAACATTAATAATTAAAAAAAAGGACACAACATAGGGGGGATTCTTGAAAAAAAGCGAGAGAGAGGATCCCTTACCATAAATCCAAGGGTGCTCTTCGATTTATCATAATGTCCTAAAAGACCAAACTAGGTTCATTAATTTACAATTATAGAACCTTTTATAAATTTATTTGGTTTATTATGACTTTATTCAGTTCATTCTTGGCCTTTTGGATGGGTTAATTGATTCAATTTCATTGTTCGTGACTGCCCATTTTCCTAATATTCATGATTGGATCACTTATAAAGGAGTATGATAGTTCATGTAAGATGGGAGTTGAAGTCCCAAATTGATTTATATGTTATTAATGAAAATTCATAAGTTTACATGGTTATAAAATTAATTTGGCTATTTGGAGTGAAACTGAATAATTATACAAAACATTAATGATAAATGGTTAGATTAATTTGGAGATTTTGCTCACAATTACCTTGTTTTTTATTATTATTTTATATAATGAGTGATTAAGTATTCAATAACATTACACAAGATAAAATACATATATTATAGTCTTTATTGACTATAAAAATGGTTTTAGGACTAGATTTGTAGAAGGTAAATCAAATTTAAAGCATCATTCTACTTGAATGTGATAAATCAACACATATCAGATGATATTTCATTTTTATCATAAATTAGGGGGAAAGGATAGATGAAGATAAATTATCCCATTATAATAACAAAATTCTAGTATATTTATGGTACTATAGTATTCATACCACTTGGATGAGGAGAGGCTATGAATGAAAATATAACAAAATAACATGAAAATAAAATAAAAGAAAAGAGGAATTTTATCTCTTGAATGAACCTTCCTTGAGAGCCTCTTAAGGGAAGAGAATTTAGTCTTTTTATGTGAGCAAGGGCTTCTGGTCGCAGGGGAGGATATTGGAAGGATATTTGGGTATAATTTGGAGAAGTCACAAGTATTTATTGGAGTGAAGATAAGAGGGAGTGTGTGTATGTGTGTGTGTGTGTGGGGTGGGGGTGTTATAGTGGAGGAGAGGAGTAATTGTTGAATATCTTAATCATCATTTTATTATTTTTCTCAAGTCCAGTAATAGTATTGATTATTGTGGACAAGAATAGTTATATGTGCATGTGTGTTCAAACAAAGTGGTGTTACATCATCCTTACATCACCAATGACTCAACAAACTTTGTTTTTAGCATTTATCACAAATTATCTTTTTTTTACTATTCACCTAATGTTGAAGTATTTTAGAAAAATCCCAAAACTTCACCATAATTTTTATTCTAATTGTATAATCCCAAAATTAATTCCATTTTATCAAAATAATTTTCTAAAAATTCAAAATTCAAAATTTAAATAAAATAAATATTTAATTGAAAAATATAGATTTTAAATTTAATAATAATTTGGTAATACATTCAAAAATTATCTACAAACTCATAAAATTGTACCAAAATCATTGGACAAAAAAATATTTAATTAAGTACATATTATAGTAAAATTTATTGTAAATAAGTTTATTAATTTAAAACCGTAATTAAATATTTATCAGTCATAAAAAGACCAATAATTAATCAATAATTTATAAAATGTTCTCTTTAATTTATAATGTGCCTAAATTTATTTATACATCCATGGGTGTATTTATATTCATAAGGGTATACTACTATTTATAAGAGTACATTAATATTTTATAAGGGTATGATACTATTCATAATGGTATGTTACTATTCACTAAAAATTATTCTTCTTCTATAAAATTCCAAAAATCGCCCTAAACGCAACTATGTAATTAAGATTTTCAAAATTGAAATCACAAAAAGTGGACAAATTATGTTTATTGGATTGGTTAATAAAAAGTCTTGTTTTCTAGAGACTATGTTTAATGCATTCAATATTAAATTTATTTTTAAAAACATGGGGTGTTGCACAAACTCTATGGCTCTTAATTCTCACACAATTTTTAGTGTGTCATTACTAGAACCATTTTCTTCCTCATCATGGAGCTGTATTGGTAGAGAAAATAAGAGTTCTAGTATTACCATAATGTTATTTATCTTGTTAGTATATTTTTATACCAAATAAATTATAATTCATATATAGTCTACACAGATAATCTATTCTTATCAATCACTTACTTCTTGACGTTTCCCATCATTGGACCACAATAAGATACAAACTACATTAGATCCTAATCCTTGTCCACAGTTCCATTAAAGTTCAAGAATGTGGGATTACCAATGTTGGGTGAAGGAGGAGTCGCATCCACCAATTCAATATATGGCTTCCTTTATTTTTTTAAATATTTAAAACAAACCTTCTATGGCCTCTATTTGAGATTATAGATATTTTAGGGGGTAAATAAAGTCAAGAAGAAAAGATTGATTGAAAGATACTTTCTTAGAGGCAATGTAAATTGCATAATTTTGTTGATATTCACTTGTTTATTGCTGATAAATAGTATGACTATTATTAGGATATCATTCTATAAATTGTTCTATATAATTCTATAATAGCGGATACTCTGGATCTTCCCTAGCTTATATGTCTATGAATACTTGCTATTTTAACCCTTGGATGACCAAATAGATGGATTTTTATTCACCTAGAAGCGTGGAATATCTATTTTAAGGGGAATTTAAAGGAGGGGGAATGTGAGTCCTCACATGGGGTTATAATCAACATGAATATTTCCAATTAGTGATTCATAATTTGGTCTCCTTAACTCATTTATATCTTCTTTATAATGAAAAAGTCTGTCTTCTATGGTTGGAGGTTCCACCTCCTTCAGCAACTAATGTGATGTTGCCACAACCATTCTCTTTTTATCTTTGGTTAAATCTCACGGAGGAGGTGTGAATGTATAATTATATTGAATTCTTATATTTTTATATTATCTATGATGATAACTACAAACACCCTAATTGATAATTTCAATGTGAACCATGTATTGGATCAAAACATATTCATCATATTCTCAGGTTTCTTAATCATCATTTCGATGATTAGTGAGGACATTATTAATGTCATTCACCAATGAGTGCAATGATTTTTACTCCATTTATTTATTGAAAAGACTAATAGATTAGTTTTATTATAAATAACTTCCAAGAGGCAAGTAATAATACTTCTTGATTTTTCATTTCATGGAATACCATTTTGATTTTCGGCCTCTAAGTAGCCTTTCCTACTCATTAAAATTATCCCCATAAACTGACCTACGATTTGCGATATTTATAAATCCGCTAGAAAATGTTTATAAGAGGATCCCCATAGTGAGAGATGGAAAATTCAATAGGGTAATCTTTTATGGGAATCATGATGATGTTTATATCATCTAAAAAAATATTGACTGTAATTAAACAAGGAGAGGTTTTGATAAAATAACCCAATCCCTATGGGTTGGAGTTTATCTGGTTTTAAATTCATGGAATCTTAAAACCATACATGATTTATTGATCCTTGATGTGTTGGAAGAGGTAAAAAAATCTCCCAAACCTATAGGATAGTTTTTCTCATATATAATTTCATCTTTGATAGATATTTCCACAATTTAAATTTTGGAGGGCCTTTTTTAAAGAATGAATTTGATACAATGAATGATGAAAACATGGGATGATTAAAATTTAAGGAACTTCTTCATTTTAACATCAGTATTTAATATAACAAGGATCCTACACAACCTTTTTATAGGATTAATGTCAGAGTATCTTGATGTATCATTCCCAATGGGTTTCCCTTTTATAATATTTCAATACAACATGTGCCTGTTAAATAGGATAGCTAGAGAGTGGAGAGATTATACTTGAGATATGTCCCAAAGTGATGAAATTTTACAACACCATTCTTAGTGGAATTTTATGGATAAGGATCATAATGAAATAAAAATCCCAATGTAATCCCTAACCCCTAATGTGAGTATTTTATGGAGTTTTAGTGATCAATTGACATAGAATCCTAAAATTATTATGGAATTCATGTTGGTGATCTCTATGAATCCTTCAAAATTTCTAGAATCCAACCACTAAAAGGGAGTAAAATTCAATTTTATAGAGAAGTTATTTAATTTCCATGATGTTTCTTGGATATTAACATATGGTATAGATTTTTAGTTAAAATAATGAAGATTCAACCATATATTTAGATGAAGAAGGTGTATACATTCTGCAGCTAATGTTTTAGGCATGTAACATAGAGACATGGATTTGCAAAAAAATGACTGGTATGTTGACTTTGTATAATTGTGTATTCATCGTCACAACATCCTCTTCATCATGGTGGGAGAGTCCCGTACCTAATCTAACCAAACTAGTCATTTCTATGCTATCATATAGAGGGTACTAGGATATTTTAGGATCTTCTTTGCTAAATTGAAAGATAATGAATCTGGTAGAACTGAATGAAATGACATGTACCTATGACTATGTTGCGGTTGAGAAAAAATATCGTTTATCCGATTTAATTAAATTTGTGTTAATGGCCTCAATCAATCATGAGAATTATGATATAAATAATTTATTATATATTATTCCAAAAAGGTAGATATTCTTATAGAAGTTAGATTTCTTTTTGAAGAGGAACTTCACATTGAAATACCCTTTAGGGAGGTCTACCATCATGGCTCAATTTCTATACACATGGTATAATGTTACAAAATATTCCATGGGGTGGGGCCTAAATGCGGAAAAAGTAATCGGGGGGGGGGGGGGTGGGGACCTTATTACTGATTATTAATTTGATTTTGGTAGACTTTATGCCACTATCACCATGAGAAAATTTCCCACGTCCAGTCAAAATATGAACACTTGGGGGGAGCATCATGTAAGGTTCTTTTGGGAGGACCTCCAAAGCTGTTGGTAGGACAATTTATTGGGGGAATTTCATAGTTAACACTTATTCCTCTAACTAATGATTAGTTAATAGATTCATGGTATACTATTATAAGTTATTTAATAGCATTAAAAAAAGAAACATTTATCCTAGAATTTATATTGGTATGATCCTATAATTTTCCATACCAATTATGATACTTCTTCTTAGGTGGTCTCTATTGGGTGGATGAGTTCAGTTTTTTCCATCCATAAACTTTATATGTGGATATATCTACAGATTAATCCTATGTTTCCATCTAAATACTTTTATGGGATTCTTTAGAATGGGTAGGGATGTGGGGATAATATTTTTATTTCATTATAATATATTAATGTTATTTCATGCACTAAAGGGGAGTAAAAATATGTGAAACCTCCCGATAGACTACCAGAATATGTTCATCACCCCTTAAAAAGTTGGAATGAATATGGGACCACACTGAATATGCCATTGAAATAGTCCAATGATCACTGATTGGGGTGAGAATCTTTGCTTGATCCTCTTTATATTCTTTATTGGGATTTTTAGAATATATTTTTAAATAGGGGAAGTAATATACTCATACTCTTGAGTATCTCATGATTTGTTTGGAGCTATTACAATGGTGAGGGTATGAATATTTGACTTCCCCCTGATGATCACTATGATATGTTGACAGTCGTCTTCTATTTCCTCTACTAGGATATGATGGAAATTTTTTGTGATGTTATAAGAGATATATGGTTACCCATCCATTACCATAATGATATATTGATGGGATTATATAATTATAATGGGTAGGAGTTCCCATTTAATGATTGGAGTGTGGATATGGGGCAACTCCTATCAACAAGATCCTCTTTGGATATGTTGACTGGCATCATATGTGGGGAGGGAAAATTTTTCTTCCCTAGGGTTGTATTCAGGATATACCAACAGGGTTTGTAATATGATGCAAGTTTATAATATAAATCATAATCAGTGAGAGTTTGAATATGGGCCCACTCCCTACTAGATGTCGACATATGCTGACATGGTTCCTGTATTTCTACAAGTATATATTGGGAGAATTACATGGTGTGAACATGGATATAAAAATTTTATACATGATCCACCACATCATATTGTAATGTTTTTTAGTGGAAGATAAGATATGTTCCCTCTACTAGGGATTAGTGGATCACCAAGGGTTTTGAGCTCTCCTAGATGCTTGGGCCTTTGTGGTCGGAGTAGGTATCTCTCATGTGGAATCCTCAGTTAGTTTCTATGGGGTTGATGCGGATTGATTCATTTACACCACTCATCATTGGGTTAAGGACTAATGGGGATTGTAGTTAACTAGATATTAATATATGACCTCTAGAATTGGGATAATATCATTCAGGTGGTACAATCATAGCAACACATTCATAAATTTTTCATTTTGATAATACATTTGAAATAACACCTTCATGTTTGACATGGCCTTGAATTTATAAATAACATATTCATATGACTGTTGTCATGTTGATACCATTAATTTGGATTCATCGCATTTTTCATTTAATATTAAGAATATTAATAATGATGAATAATAAAACCCATCATTGTAACATCACATGTAAAATTCATGCTCGTCTAATGAATTTCAGAAATAACTGTTTCATGAAAGGTTCAACATTTTGGTTTTTGATGCTCAAGTGAAGAAAAATGGTATGCTGATAGTTGTTAGTGGATAAATTAAATGAATCATTCATCTAATCTGAACCATTTTTTAATAGGAAACTATTATTCACCCCCTGATCATTGATGGTATTTCATGAAATTCATTTCAATATTACCTTCCAAAGGTGGATGGTTACAAGAGTGAATTTTTTAAGGACACATCTAAATGTATTTTGGATAAGATAGTGGATGTTTGGTATTATTGAACTTTTTCAAATGGATTCTTATCTATTCTTACACAATGTTATAAATTAAAAACATTTTCATGCATCCATCCATAGTACCTGTGTGAGGTTGGTTAACCATGTTCCAGTACATAGTTATATGAATTTCATTCATGTAAACATCTATATGAATCAATAATATCAAATCGATGTGGAAATATATAAGTGTTATTGGTTCTCCAAACATAGTACCATCCGTATGTATCGTATTTTCTCTATCTTTATTCAATTATTTATTGGTGATGATAGATTGAAGTTTCATAATAGATAACTTCAAATATTATCTCTATCTTCAGACATGATCTGTTTTTATTCCATTAGGATTGGGCCCATGAAAATGTCTTCTTATGTATCCTTGTAAAAGGAATCAGAACCTACATTGTTCGGTGCCTTTAATAGGACAGATTGAAATTTTTTTAGGTTATGTGAAAAGAGAATACACATAGAAATTAACATCTAGAAACTATGAATACCAGGTGAGTGATTACTAGGAAATGTTTGTATAAGACTTATATATGATTAACCATCCACTAGTAAATAGAAAAAGAATATGACATAATAAGGATAGTTTGGTTTTCATAATGGATTTTTCGGGTGAAGTAGATGTAATATTTTAATTAATATGTCCCATATAATAATATATGGAATTTATATAAAATGAATATGTCCCTCTAGTTGGGGATATCAATTCATCGGGAATACAATATAATGGTTAGAATCCTATGGGAATGTGGTCCTAGAGAAAGGAACGATAAAACTCGTGGGAATATATCCAATTAAAGAAAGGGCATAAGAGATATAAAAAGGAAAATAGACCCATGATGATATATTTAGTGGGAAAATAATGTAGATTTGGAACCTTGGAGATGTTTCCTATATATCATGATTGATATAAATCAAAACCCATGTAGTTTTGGGTGAGTATTTTATGTTTTTGGGGTAGGATCATAACATATATTTCATTATCACACAATATGGTTGTTGTTGTGAAGTATCAAATCATGTCACTAGGAAGTTAGCAACAAAAATAAAAATAATGTTTTTTGGAAATCTATTCCATGAAATGTATGTCAATAGAATATTGATCATGCCTTATGCTTTTGGGGATACCCTAATGATATAGGTTTGGTATTATAGATATTATAAATAATTACAATAGATATATTTTAACTCAACTAGTTAAATGATTAATATAGATATATATACCTACAAGAGTAATTCATGGTGTCATATATAAGAGATTATTGGATATCATTCACATCACATGGGAGTGAAAAATTAGTTTTTAATGGGTTATATGCATTGAGGGTACACTTTATAAGTGTTCCTTCCTAGTTAAGGAAATCACTAATAGGATCCATATTTGGACTTATTCCTGAATAGGAATCACATACTCCTTTAATACAACTTGATAATGAGTAAGTAAGGATATGAAACATGGGGGGGGGGGGGGTATGGTCCCATATAATAAAGGATATAGGCTTACCCAAATATGGATAATTTAAATGGATAAATGGGGATTATACCTAATAGGAGGGACACCCTATCATATTTTTCATTGTTTATGGGTGGAGGGAGATGAAGGATTTCCTATCCTCATTAGGGCAATACAAGGGTAGATATATATCTTACAACACCTTTGGATACCTTTTTTTGAGTGAAGTTAAGAATCCATAGAGTGGCCTATCTAATAAAACATGATTTATGATCTGTCAAATTGGATTGTATAGCCAGAGGATAGACATTTTCATGTCCCTACAAAGTGGATCTTCCTTTTTAAGGTAATTCAAGATAATTAATTCTATAAGGGTTTTATATATTAGGTAGGATAATTATAAGATACATTTTATCAAGGTAATTCATGATCATATGAGGGGAACCATTGGTTTTCATAGAGAAATTTTCTTGAAAGTCTAGTTATTTTGGAGACATCCTTTTGAATTGAAAGTATAATTTGGATACATGGAAAAGTGGTACAATAATGATAGCTACTGAGTATAGATGGTACCCTAATATATAAGCTGAATAGGGTGACCATCCATAGTATGAGTCTTGAATTAGGATATTATAATGTGATAACAATGAAATAAAAAGGGGTTCTCCCAAGTGATGGTTAGTAAAAGGGTTCTCCATTGTAGGGGATAAGTGAAGGGTTATTCCAAATACTGAAAAATAAGAAGCTTCACCCATGTGATAATAAAATGAAGTGGAGTGATAGTGGTACCATGATGAGATGATATTCTCCACAAAAAAACATGAGAAAAGTTTATCCCCCGTAATACTGGTATCAATAGAAGCCTTTGGATGAGTGGTGCACAAGTGTATGATTAGGTAAGGGCCATTCTCACTATTATTGATGCACTTGGGAGGAATTAATTAATCAAAAATATTGTTATGTTCAATGAACTTTTTGAAATAAATTACCCAATATTGTCATTAATTTTTCTTTGTTTAAAGATTGAATAAGATATCTAAAGTTATTTGAAGACTTCGGAAAGAGATTAGTGCATGAAAATAGAGAGAGAAAACCCTCATGTCATCTGTTCATTAATTGAAAGCTACCATTCAGGATCTGAAGATACCTTTTTATAGGTAAATCTAGTCTCATGAGAAAATTTAATGTATTGTGCAAGTGGGGAACATTGCTGAGACTTATAGGGGGATATGGGTGTGTGAGTTTCACATGAAGGGTTAACTTGGGAGAACATGTTGGGTGAATTTGTGGGTGTTCAAGTGATGTTATGGTGGCTTAACTAGATATTTCCCTTCAACTTTTTAAGGGGTTCTTACTTCTTTAATGTGGTCTTACTTTTTCAATTGGAAAACACCAAAAATATGTTGGACTAAAATTTATGAGCCATAGTTGGTTTGACAAAATATTGTTCATTGGACAACATAAACGGTAAATTTAATTTTAATATGACTAATCAAAACTCAAATCCATTAAAATAATTTCACTAAACATATGAGATGAAATTTAGAGTTTAATTTTTTATGATCAAGTTTTTATTTAAGTCTCACCTCAATTAGGCCATCAACACATGGGGATGTTGGTATAGTTGAAACCACGATTCATAGATATTTTTGGGATAATGATTTTTTTTGATAAATGTCTCATCAACAAACTCATCCTACAAAATTCAATGATATTCATAACATATTCTTTTTTTTAAAACTTTGTAAATACTTTTTTGATCCTAAAAATGTAATCTCATATAATGATTTCAAGTTTGAAGCATGTGGCTCCTATATAGAGAAACCAATGAAAATAATTGATCGAAGGTGTTTGGAGGAAGGGCTATAAGACTTTTTTACTTTCAATTTAACTTTGAATATTTCATAATTTATCCTAGGAATAATAGGATAATTTAAAATCTATATGTCAAAACATATTTCCTCAGATGGGTTTTCAATGATTATTGGGGATAAGAATCTATATTGTTGGGAGTTCTTAGTGATCTTTACTTTATGAAATAGTCTTTCATTTCAATATTGGTAATTTTATTTTCTAAATATTTATTTTAGAGTTATATATGAACATGTAGTGGAAGTGAAATATATTTTTTAGAAGTGGTTGAAGAAGGAAGAAGTGGTTTTGGTGTATAATACGAACAAGAATGTAGATGGATAAACATAAGAAGTCAGTTGGCCCATTTAAAAACATGAAAGTATAGTGGGGACCATATAGAGTTCTAATGGGATCAATTTAGGTTTTGATAAATTATGAATAGATCATAATTTTCAATTTTAATCGTTTAACACATCTAATTTCATGTTGTATATTTTAAGTACCATTTAAAAATATAGATTTTTCATAGATATTCACCTTTTTTATTATTCATTCCTCTTCTAAACATGTATCTATCATCAATATAATTGATAACCCAGCTATTGAGGAAGCCTTCTATCTATTAATATATGGATGTGAATCCCTTTAGTCATGGTATTATACTATTTTATAGAGTTACTCATATCCATAAACATTACTTTTTTCTAGGGTTTGAAGTCAAGTTGTTTCATTGATCATTCTACCATTAGGTGGTAATAAGAGGTTGTAGTTAATGATTTAGACATTCAACTATTATGTTATTCATAAATTGTTTATTCTATACATAGGGAATCCTCTTAAGGATTTGTTTCTCTATAACCGATATTTGGATAAATCACATGTAGTATTATTTATCCCTTATCTATGCATAGTGATTTTTTTCAATATAGTTTACAATAATTGAAAACCCTACTCTTTTGTTTCGTAGTAGTGTTTGGGGGAAAAACTTTATAGATCCCAGTGATATTAATTCAAAATTACATTTCCCCTTAAAAATCATTCTTAATTTTATTCAACCTATTAACACTATTTATTTATTAAATCCACATTTATACCTGAAAATTACTTGGTTTATTATTTTTACATAATTTTTACATAAAATAGCATAGTCCACATTATTATTCCCATGATATAGATTATACATGGTTATCAAGATGTATTGTTTAGTTTATATCTATATAATGGTTTCTCATGGATCCATTTTTTAATGTATTCTACGATACGTTTTGGTGAATTATGGTATATAGTTGAATTATTACTATTCTTCTAATATTTATTAATTTCATAGATTATTTTTTATCATGTAGAAAATGAAATAATTGTGTTATAAATTACATGAACAGGTGTACCATATACTGACAGATCGGCTACCAATGATATGTTAGAATAACAGGAACTCCTCTTTATAGGACCCATTTGAATTTTCCTAATGAATTTACATAATGGTTCCATATATATATATATATAATTTAGTTTCTCATGTGATGGGTACTGAGATTTGATTCCACTATATCTTTTTTCATGCATTTTCATCTATGATTATTGTATGTACATGGAATATTATACACACACTTTATAGGGATTTAATTTTTCAATTTTTTTATGATTAATTAATTCTGAGAAAATAAATTTTTTTCCTTGTTGTTCTATTAAACTACCCTTAACTAGAAAAAAATGACTAAAATGCAGGGGGTCAAGTGGTGAAATCATACTGGGTATGATATACATAAAGTCAACATGTGTCCTATTAAGATGCATTCCATTCATTTCATGTATGGTCCCAGAAATTGAAAGACACCAAATAATGGGAGTTCAAATAAATTATTATATAAAGATTGGTTGGATATTTTAGAGTTTTTTATGCATTGTAGGTGGGAATAGTCTGGTTTTACTTGTATTTTTAATAAAGGTTATAATTCATGGGAGACTATTCTTTTACTATATAGTGTATTCTATTTCACATGGTTATATATGGTTTATGATCCACATAATTGTTTTTTATTATGTTTTTATGTAGTTTAATTTAAATATATATTTACATATATACTAAAATCTAGATATAATAGGTATTACTGGAGTAAATATATCATAATGAAATTTTTTATATTTTTCATTTTTTCTTATATTTATAAAGGTAATATTGTATTTTTATCCTAACAAATCGACGATATAATTTTATAATGGTGTAAAAAAATATCCTAATTTATATTATTCACCCCTTAATGTTAACACATAATTTTGGGGATCATAAAGAGAACTAGAGTTATTGTTTGTGACCTGGTTCGAATACTATTTTAGTTTACCTATCATAATTATTTTTAGGATGATGATGTATTAAATAGTTTTTTTAGGTTGGTGGTCAGGTATACAAGTAATACTACATTACGATAGAAGTATTGGAGGAAGAGGATAACGTGGTAGAATAGTTGGTTAGAGGTAACAAGACTACTTTCTATACTCCAACATTTTTTTTTGTAGATATAATGGCTTCAAATTCTTTTAATAATTTGAGCCTTGTAAGAGGAAACAAACTTTACATGATGAGTCTAGAGATGTATTTAACTCCATTAACTCCAATCAATTATATATGAATCTTTATATTTGTTTGATGAGATTACGTTCTATATAAAAATTGATATTGGATAGAATAGGGGCTCGTACAATTAGAGATATATTCATATGATATAAAATTTGGTATTGATTAACTAAAATAAATCAAGGATTTTATGGATTGTTTTTTTGAAGATTCAATTATACAATTCCTAGTTTTAGAAAAAATGAATACAATGAAGATGAAGTCCCCTTATTTGAGAAAAAAAGTATATTTGAAGGTATTCTATCCCAACAATGATTGATAGTCTATCCATAGGTGTTTTTTATTTAGATTCTACAAACATTTTGGATATAGTGTTTAATAATACCAAATCTAGAAACCAAGAGTCATATTTTACTATATTACATTGGTAAAAGATTCAATATATCACATCCCATGAGATCAAACAATTAAGTAGTCTTATGAGACTATATACATAAACAATTTTTAAATTAAATTGAAAACTAAAAAAAATTGAGTATAAGTTTCTTGATAAAATTCATATTTATCTTTGAAATCGATCAAATATCCCTTATGTGTACCCTTCAAAATGAAAAAAGAGTGATCATAAATATCCATAAAGGGGTTGCGTACAATGAATTCTATTATGAATACACAAAAAAAATAAGGAATATGGAATAGTAAATAATAAATAAATATTTTCTATAATCAACACCATGATTATGAAATATATCATAGGAAAATAAAAATATATTAAGGACATAGAGAATAATAATTGATTCCTAAATGATGGAATGTATACTATTAGATGCTTTATTCTTACCATCGAGTCATTCACCATGCCAATTTCAATATTTGTACTGGTATACGCCAAATACCCAAATAATAAGTATGTCCTAGAAACATGTTTTTATAATGATAATTTATTGATGCATCGAGGTGTTATAAAATTCTGGTCCCCACCCATTAATAAATGTAAATGTCTAGAATATTAATGAGACTTATTTTGTCATTATGAGGTCTCTAGTATTTCAGAATTTTATTTCCTTATTTAATAAGTGATTTGAATTGTTTTTTTCAAATAAATAATGTAATTTAAATGTTTTATTGTTTATGTGAAATTATTTTTTATTTTTTTAAATGATATAAATATTTTAAATCTGTTTTTGGATTTTAGAAATGATAATATAGCCTTATCTCATTTATTTATATGTTTTCGTTAGTAGATATTATGCAATTTGGTTGTCCTTACAAGTGAAATTATTTCTCTATAAGGGTTATATTGTTTTTTATTGTGTGTATAACGTTAATGGGATACTTAATCATCATATGTAATGGTTGGTTTTACCCTACATTAAGATTATATATATTTTTTCCAATTATTTAATATGGTTAAGTGGTATTTTTACTTAAGCGTGTAAGGGTAACTCTGATCTCTATTGGGCTGCGTAAATTTAGACATATGGTTTTATTCATTGTGTAAATACAATACTAAACTCACTTAAAGATCTTTACCAGCTTGTGTATGGGTAGGATAAAATATTTAAATTTAATGTAATGTTTTCTTATGTATAGAAATATCTAGGTAAGGGCAATTCACTCTTTTCCTTACCCATGTAAGGGTTTCCTAAGTCCCAAGTACGGGTAATTTTTTTTAAAAATAAGGTCTTGTGATGGTATCTTCAACCTCACCTAAGGGTTCAACTATTTTCCATCATCTCATATAAGGGCAGTCCTTTCTTGCAATAGGGTAATCTATTCCTCTTTTAATGTTACCCTTGATTTATGAAATACTATGTGGGCACAACTAGCTATTTAAGGGTAAAATTATATTTCCCTTATGTTGAACAAGTTACCTACATTAATTTGGTTTTATAATTACATAAATATCATTTTTTATTCTAGTTTCACTCATGAAACACAATTTTTATGATTTTAAATTAATTTATAAATAAAAACCATGGATATAAAATCCAATCAACTATTTATAATTATATCTAATGTCTTTAATGGTTTTCATTGCCTCATAATTAATATTTGAGTAAACACAAAATTTAATGAGGAAAAAATGGAATGATTAATTAGGATTAAATATCCATGTATATGTGTATCTTTTTAAATGTAATATATCTCTGTGGAGATATTCTTCATTTCAATCGAGATCAAGTGGACCAAAACACACAATTAAAGAAATTAAAGTCTTCTATGATGAATATGAGTTTATATATTGTGTTTCTCGGGATTAATAAATCTTTATATCCCACCCTACTATTTTTGGGTGTAGTGTGTAAAGATTCTATATTCTGGGTAAGAGATACATACATTATCCTTTATATTAGTATAAATTGGTTTTAATATTATTTTTATTGTTTTTTAATAGATTATCTTACCCTTAATAATATAATAAGTTTGTAATATTACATGAATAATGGTAATTTATGAATAAAGGAATTTATATAGGAAGAATAACCAATTGCAAATCAGATGCAAGAAATTGATGACATTATTTAAAATAAGAAATTATATGAAATAGAATATATTATAATATCATGAATTGGTTAAATAATTTTATCTATTATCCAATAACATTATGATTAAATATTATATCTAATTATATATAAATCATCCATGAACCCAAAATAGACTGATTTCACACAACCTTTTAAAAATTGATAAATAGAAACTTATCCTGTGATAATAAATATGGTGTTATTTTGGGAATATTATAAGTTTTGTTAATTTGAAATATTTAATTATAATGAATGATAAATTATTATTATACAATATAATTATATAATAAAAAAAGGAAGTATCACATGATTTAGAGTGAAGATGAGTTTCAAAATAAATAAAAGGATTATTATATATAATAATTTCGTAATATTAGTATATTTATTCATTTAAAATGTTGAAGATTAAATTTTCTTAGCTGTAATATAATAATTTCATATTGTGGGATATTAGTAATGTGTTATCAGTATTTTTAAAAATGAAATAATTGTTTATATCATACAGGTTATGGTTAATGTATTATTGGTAATATTTCCAGATTTGAATTAGAAATAATATTTCAATCTCTGGATAATTTAGAATATCTTATAATTTGGTAATTGCATGTTTAATTTTTTTTAATATTTATGATAATAAATGAAATTTAATTATCAATGACATGTAATTGAAAAGAGTACTTGATAATATGTAATATTATTTAAATGTAGGGAAGGTAAAAAAAACAACTTGTTGAAGAATAATTATAACTATGTGAGAAATTATCCCTGAAAGAGAAATATATAATCACATTCCATTGTCTAATTTTTATTTAATAACTACAATGTGATATCATTATGCAGTGTTGGAAAATTTAATTCTTTAAAAAAAAAATTATTTTTATAATTCATGAAATTAATGTTTTGAAATGGGGATTATCACATGTTCGGGTGATTAATATTTATTATTTGGAATTAAATGAATGGTTGGGTTTATTATCAAATATGATTTAAATTCCACTAAATATTTACTAGATAGTCTACTATCTTCTTGGAGTATTTTCCATTGTTGTTTAGGATGGTTAAAATATTGAAATAGTTAAACAATTTGATGAAGGATGTTATTATTCATTTTGATTAAAGAGGAATTATTAAAACAATTTCTACATATCGTAGAATTAATTTACACTACTGGAAATGGGGTCTTTCCCAATGGTTCTGAACCGTTGGGAAAGCCTATAGAACCGTTGGTATATGTTATACCAATGGTTTTGCAAACCATAGGGGAAGTAAGCCATTGGGAAAACCTATCCAAATGGTTCATAAAGAACCGTTGGAATAGGTTAGTAAAATTAACCTATGCCAACGGTTTGACCAACTGTTGGCATAAGTTTTACCAATGGTTTACACAAAACCGTTGGTAAAAATAATGAAATCAACTCTTTCCCAATGGTTTCTAAACGATTGGGAATTTTATTTTCCAATGGTTCTCGTTGAACCATTGCAAAATAAAATCCCTAGAATCCTTTCCCAACGGTTTGAAACGGTTGGCATAGGCAATGCTGTGCAAATTGTACAGTAGCCTGTAATTTGCATAGGAGCCTCTACTGATGTCCATTCTGCTCCTTTCCAATTACTATACCTATAATAACAAACCAAGACATACATATAAAGAACAAAATCAAACAAATTTAACATTAATGCATTCTTGAACTATACACATCCGGAATTAAATCATAATTAATAACGTAATTATAAACATACATAATTGATTTAGAATTCAATTAAAAATTTAGATGACAATTATATGTGGAATAAAAAATTCAATTAATAATTGAATACATACAAAATTTAATTATCAATTATCAATAAAATATATAAAAAACTTAATAAGTATCATCATAATCTGAATACGTTTGTTCGTTTTTTCATATACCAGTTGTTTTTACTAAAAATGATGTCCTTTTTAAACAAAATACCTACACTTGGAGTGATACCGGCCACACCGTGACTTGAATTGAGGCGGGTTTGACTCATACATGTTACATATGACCCAGGAATCGTTGTCCTAATGTATCAATATATTCTGAAAGTGTTTGGTCGGTTTTCTATATGATAGTTATTGTTTTCACTTAAAATGTTGTCCATTTCAAATAAACCTGAGAGACTTTGAGTGGTGCCAGCCACACCAGACCTCGTATTGAGGTGGGGTTGACTCTTACACATCAAATATGACTCACGGATCGTTTCCCTTATGTTTTAACTGAATCTGAATGCATTTGATCGGTTTTGTTATGTCGGTTGTTGTTTTCACTTAAAATGATGTCATTTTGATACAAAAGAGACACTCTTTGAGTGGTTCTGGCCACACCATATCTCAGATTGAGGCGAGGTTGACTCGTACACATCACATATTACCCATGGATCATTTTCGTAATGTTTCAATAGAATACGAAAGCATTTGGTTGGTTTTCCATATGCAAGTTGTATTTTTCACTTAAAATGTTGTCCATTTCAAATAATTCTGAGACACTTCAAGTTGTGACAGCCACACTGCACCTTGGATTTAGGATGTATTGACTCGTAAATGTCACATATGAACCATGGATCTTTTTCCTAATGTTTTGATGGAATCCTAATGTGTTTGGTCAGTTTTCTATATATCAGTTGTGGTTTTCACATAAAACGATGTCCATTTTAAACAAAAGAGAGACACTTTGATTAGTGCCAACCACACCACACCTTGTATTGAGGTAGGGTCGAATTATCAACATCACCTATGACCCATGTATCGTTGTCTTAAAGAATCAACACATTTAGAATGCGTATGGTCAGTTTTCTGTATGTCAGTTGTTGTTTTCACTTAAAATGTTGTTCATTTCAAAAACAACTAATACACTTTGAGTGGTCCCGGTCACACAATGACTTGGATTAAGGTAGGGTTGACTTGTACATTTCACATATGACCCCTTGATCATTGTTCTAAACTTTAATTACATTCTGAATGCATTTGGTCGGTTTTCAATATGCTAGTAGTTGTTTTCAATTAAAATGTTTTCCATTTCAAATAAATGTGAGACACTTTGAGTGGTGCCGGCCGCACCAGGCCTCAGATTGAGGTGGGGTTGACTCGTACACATCACATATGACTCATGGATCGTTTTCCTATAGTTTCAATGGAATCTGAATGCATTTGGTCAGTTTTCTATTTGTCATTTATTGTTTTCAATAAAAATGAAGTCCATTTTAAATGAAAGAGAGACACTTTGAGTGGTTCCGGCCACAAAGTGCCTCGGATTGAGGTAAGGTTGACTCGTAAATGTCACAAATGACCCATTTATCATTCTAATAAAGGTTAAATAGAATCCAAGTGCGTTTGATCAGTTTTCCATAAGTCAGTTGTTGTTTTCACTTAAAATGAAGTCCATTTTAAACTAAAGAGAGACACTTTGAGTGGTACTGGCCACACCGCACCTCGTATTGAGGCGAGGTTGACTCATAAATATCACATATGACACATTTATATTTTCCATAAAGTTTCAATGGAATCCAAATGTGTTTGGTTGGTTCTCTTTATGTCAGTTGTTATTTTCACTTTAAATGATGTCCTTTTGAAATAAAAGAGAGACACATTTTGTGGTGTCGGCCACACCGTGCCTCAAATTGAGGTGGAGTTGATTCGTACGTGTCACATATAATCCATGTACCATTGTTCTAAAGTATCAACACAATCATAATATGTTTGGTTAGTTTTCCCTATATACTAAAAATGTTGTCCATTTTAAACAAAAGAGAGACACCTAGAGTGATCTCGGCCACAAATTGCCTCAGATTGAGGCAGGGTTGACGCGTACACATCACGTATGACCAATGGATCATCTTAATAAAGCATCAACACATTCAGAATGCGTTTGGTCAGTTTTTCATATGTCAGTTGTTGTTTTCACTTAAAATGATGTCAATTTTAAACAAAAGAGAGACACTATGAATGGTGTCGGCCACACCGCGCCTTAGATTGAGGCGGGGTTGACCCTTACACATCACATATGACCCATGAATCATTGTTCTATAGTTTCAACACAATCAGAATCCGTTTGTTGAGTTTTCCATATGCTAGTTGTTGTTTTCACTTAAAATGAAGTCCATTTTAAACAAAAAAGAGACACTTTGAGTGGTGTCGGCCACACCGTGTGCCGGATTGAAACAAGGTTGACTTGTACACGTCCCATATGACCCATGGATCATTATCCTATAGTTTCAATGGAAACCGAATGCGTTTGGTCGGTTTTCAGTATGTAATTAAAATGTTGTCCATTTTAAACAAAAGAGAGAAACATAGAGTGATCTCGGCCACACCGCGACTCGGATTGAGCCCAGGTTATATCGTACACGTCACATATGACCCATGGATCGTTGTGGTAAATTATCAACAGAATCTGAATTCATTTGGTTAGTTTTCCGTATTCCAGTTGTTATATTCACTTAAAATGAAGTGCTTTTTAAATAAAAGAGAGACACTTTGAGTGGTGGCGGCCACACCGTGCCTTGGATTGAGGCAGGGTTGACTCATACAGGTCTCAAATGACCCATGGATCGTTTTTCTAATGTATCAACACAATCAGAATCCATTTGGTTTGTTTTCCGTATGTCAGTTGTTGTTTTCCATTAAAATGAAGTGCTTTTTTAAATAAAAGAGAGACATTTTGAGTGGTACCAGCCACACCGCACCACAGATTGAGGTGGAGTTGACTCATAAATGTCAGAAATGAGCCATGGATCGTTGTGATAAAGTATTAGCACAATCAGAATCTGTTTGGTCGGTTTTTCATATGTACTTATAATGTTGTCCATTTTAAACTTAAGAGAGAAACATTGGGTGGTTTCGACCTCACCTTGACTCGGATTGAGGAACGATTGACTCTTACACATCACATATGACCCATGGATCATTTTCCTAAAGTTTTAACATATTCCGAATGAGTGTGGTCGGTTTTTCGTATGCCAGTTGTTCTTTTAACTTATAATTCTGTCCATTTTAAACAAAAGAGACATAGTTAGAGTCGTACCGACCACACCTGGCCTCAGATTAAGATGGGGTTGACTCATACACGTCTCAAATTACACATGGATAATTTTCCTAATGTATCAACAGAATTAGAATCCATTTGGTTGTTTTTCCATATGTCATTTGTTGTTTTCACTTAAAATGAAGTGCTTTTTAAATAAAAGTGAGACACTTTGTATGGTGCCAGCCACACCGCACCTCGGATTGAGGTAGGGTTGACTCGTACACGTCACAAATGAGCCATGGATCGTTGTTCTGAAGTATCAACACAATCAGAATCCATTTGGTCATTTTTTCATATGTACTTAAAATGTTTCCCATCTTAAACATAAGGGAGACACTTTGGGTGGTTCCAGACACACCGTGACTCGGATTAACACATGGTTGACTCGTACACATCACATTTGACCCATGGATCATTGTCTTAAACTTTCAACAGATTCCGAATGTGTTTGGTCAGTTTTTCGTATACCAGTTGTTCTTTTCACTTATAATCCTATCAATTTTAAACAAAAGAGACACAATTAGAGTGGTACCGGCCATACCGTGCCTCGGATTTAAACGGGGTTGACTCTTACACATCTCAAATGACCCATGGATCATTTTCATAATGTATCAACACAATCCGAATGAATTTGGTCGGTTTTACGTATTCCAGTAGATGTTTTCTCTTAAAATGATGTCCTTTTAAAACAAAAGAGAGCCACTTTGAGTGGTGCCGGCCACACCTCACCTCATATTGAGGCGAGGTTTATTTGTAAACTTCACATATGACCCATGGATTGTTGTGCTAAATTATCAACACAATCAAAATCTTTTTGGTCAGTTTTCTAAATGTACTTAAAATGATGTCCATCTTAAACAAAAGAGAGAAACTTAGAGTAATCCCAGACACACCATGCCTTAGATTGAGGTGTGGTTGGCTCGTACATGTCAAATATGACCCATGGATCTTTTTTCGAAAGCATCAACACATTCTGAATGCGTTTGGTTAGTTTTTCGTATATCAGTTTTTGTTTTGACTTAAAATGATGTCCATTTTAAACAAAAGAGAGAAACTATGAATGGTGCATACCACACTACTCCTTGGATTGAGGAGGGGTTGACACGTACATGTCACATATGACCCATGGATCGTTGTGCTAATGTATGAATACAATCAGAATCCGTTTGGTCTGTTTTCCATATGCTAGTTGTTGTTTTTGCTTAAAATGAAGTCCATTCTAAACAAAAGAGAGACACTTTGAGTGGTGTCGGCCACAATGCGCCTCAGATTGAGGCGAGGTTGACTCCTACACAGCACATATGACCCATGGATCATTCTCCTAATGTTTCAATGGAAACCAAATGCGTTTGGTCGGTTTTCCATATGTACATGAAATGTTGTCCATTTTAAACAAATGAGGGACACTTAGACTGATCCTGACCACACCGCGACTCAGATTGAACCAGTGTTGACTCGTACACGTCACATATGACCCATGGATCGTTGTGATAAAGTATCAATAGAATACGAATGTGTTTAGTCAAATTTCTATATGTCAGTTGTTCTTTACACATAAAATCCCTGCCACACTGCGCCTTAGATTTAGAGGGGGTTGACTCATACACGTCACTTTGAGTGGTGTCGGCCACACTACGCCTCAGATTTAAGCGGCCTTGCTTTCCAAGTATCTCACATAGGGGACCGGGTATCACTTGAGGCATGGTATTAACATATTGCAAAATATACATGTCCTCAGTTTGTATTCCAGAAACCAATATCACTAATGAGTAATAGAAACCATCCTGATAGCCCTCACCTAGAAACCAAAGCATTCATCCTAGAATTTCAAGTCTAAATTCCATGAGCATGATGAGTCCATCCATGAGTCCTTAACATGTAACCCATATCTTATCCTAACAATTGATAAGTAAACCAAATCAAACAAGGCATAATACACATAACATGGATAATGTACAATAAGGATTTGTATTCAATTTAAAGCATATCACCACATGCATTTGATGAGCATAAGCTAATAAGCTTACCAAGACATTCATATAATTCAAGACATATAAAAATGGAAAAATCATAAATAAAATCGTCGTCACCCTCATCATCACTGTCATCACCATCGTCATCACCATCATCCTCGTGGTCATCATTGTCCTCATCATCATCCCGCCCTCCTCAATGCCCTCCTCCTCTCCCTTGCCCTCCGCCTCGCCCTCCTCCTCTGCCTCACCATCCTCCTCTCCCTCCTCTTGCGCATCAAACTGCTCGCCATCAACATCGTCAGTTTGGACATTGTCTTGAACACCACTATAAATTCCATTTGGTGCACCATATATAGAACGTATCAATGACATATATTTATCCAATGTTGGGCTACCCTCTGGTGGAAGTGTTGGATGTAGAACTTCAATAAATTTCATAAATGCACTGTTTTCCCTAGCAGACTATTCTGCCATCTCTATGGCCCTTTTTTCAGCCTATTCTTTCTGTGTCCTAACTTGATACATCTAGGTGTCACTACAACTCGTACCTGAGGAGGGCCAATAATTCTTCAGGCCTATCCCCGGTCGAAAACGTACTCTGCCAAAATGCTCTGCTCCCAACACCTAATGTAAGTGATCAGTTGGCCCGAAATTGTCTGGTTCTAGGGCATCGAGGGCCTCTAAAGCATCCTATTACAAATATAAATATGTTATTATGTTACAAAAAAGATATTAAAATATAAAATCAACAGATTAAAACTTATAATCAGCTGCTGAGTCGGTTCGTTGACGAAACTTCCATCCTTTTTTCGTCTACTCGAGAAAAATAGATATACTTGAGGCACATGTCCTTAAATATTCAGTTTTTTCCTCTACATTGACATTGAAAACTAAAGTTATATGAAAACTTTAGCAAACAATTAAATAATTTAGGAAATAAAAGAAACTATAAATCATAAAGAAAACTTATAAACAATTGTCATACCAGCTTCCTCTCATGATCTGGCATCATAGTACATCCCAGTGTGTTGATGTATTTTTTTGCATCATTGTTTCTTTATTTTTTCCAGATGATTCCTAAATAAAATCTGATAATTCAAATGATAATATTAATGAAAAACATTAATGTTATTATTTAAATACATCAAATGTAATTAATACCTTAAACTGAGTAGTCACCCAATGAGTAATCATCCACTAATACTGCTCTATAGGACAATCATCCATGACTGGTACCGCCTCTAACTCAGTTCCAACTCTAGAACGACATCCAATATTCAACTCATGATTGTAGGATCTCCAAAGCTCACCTAAATCCTTTAGATGTGTCGGTCACGCACCCTCACCATCGGGAAAATTAAATCGAAGATGACACCAAAATATTAATTCATACAAATATAAAAATAATTCCTGACATTAAATATAACAGATTTTTTACCCATAACTTTACCCAAGCTCTATCCTTGACCTCATGTTACAACTGTCTCCACGGTAGTGAGGAGACGAGAATTATGTCGAAGTATTTGGAAAGTGTTGCCAAAAAACATTGACATTTCTACCCTGTTTCTCAACCATTTGGTTGTCTTCATTATAATCCACCATTACCTGTGTGAGGCGGTTCCACACCGCATGCATGAGTGTACACCCTCGCCCCTGCCTCCTGTCAATAGATGTATCTGTCATGAAAGAAAAACAAATATTTTATCAAAACATGTTATAATGAAAATTAATATTGGTATAAAAAGTTGTTAGGGTTCTATAAATATACCTACGCAAGTCTGATCGCTGAGCGTCGTTGGATCCACAGAAACTGATGGAACACCCTGTGATGGAACAGGAGTCAAAGAAAATGGAATATACACGCTCAGAGAGACAAAAGTAGAAGGAAAAGAAGATGTGATAGCTGTTTGACCAGATTATGGCTGGGGGGTGGGAATCATCATGGGATATGAAAAAGATGGGTTAAAAGATGAAAAAGTTGGAGAAAACATTGGAGGCCTAAATATCATGTGTGTCCCAAATGACACACCAGGATCTGAATGTTGGAACGATGACATGTCAGTGGGAGGGGCAGGGTCTAGTCGGGTACGCGAAGCTGCTCGTCTACCTCTGGTACGAACCCCCCTTGTACCACCGGCCTGAGTACTCGGACCAATACTAGGATCCTCGTAGAATAACTGTCGACATATAGGTGTATCCTACAAAAACGTTTACAAAAAAATTAATCACATTACATTATATATTATTTAAATATATATATTTGAAATAAAGTACTCACTGGAGGCACTAATGGTGGAACTCCCATCTCAGCCATTCGATGATTGTTATCCATCAATTTTTTCCTCCATCTCTATTCAATTGGATGTATATCCTAATTTTGAAAACAATTATGTAATTAATTAGAAAAAGGAAACTAATGTGTATCACATAAAACTAAATATATGAGGGAATAAGGGGATTCATTGGTAATATAGTTATCAATTGTTTTAGAAGAGATTGAATGGATTTTATAAATCATACAAGTTGTAATGTTCACCAAGTTAGAAACATTGTTTGACTAGGTTTGAATACAGTTCAATTGAAAATTAGAAAATGCAATTCAAATTAAAATGAAACCAATAAACATTGAAAATTTACATAACGGTCAAGTCAGCTAAAACATATTTGTGATCAATACTAAATCAATTTCAATAGTACCAACCTTAACAACCTAACTCAAGGTAAACCAAAAGAATTGAGAACATGGATGAATGATTCTATATATTTTAAACCACAACATCAGGTTCACAATCAACTCGGACAATTGAGCTATTGGAGTCATGCACTCGAGGTAAACCAAAATAATTGCATACACTATGCTTGGTGGGGGATTCTCACTCGATTTAGAAACTAAAATAAATTCCCATCATAGGTATCAACAAGAAACATTAGCATAAAAAGAAAATCCAAATAAAAAAGGACTAAAAACATCAAACACTTCAAGAATTCAATACTATGTATGGTTTATCCACATGTTTAGCACTAATTATATGCCTCAATCTGGAACCACCTCTACAACTCCCAGTTTTGACCAATAAACATATAATATCTCCCATGATCACTGTATGACATAACACAAAAAGGTAAATACTCAAAATATCATTAAAAAAACTCATTAATAGGCTCAAAAGGTGAATATAATCTTGAACCAACCATGGAATCTCTTTCACAACACATTCTCAAACACCATTTATCTCATGTGTTACTCAATACCAAACATAGTCACATAACAAGTGTACTATAACAAAATACATTACACAATCCTTATTAAAAAAATTTCCATTTTAATAAAACACTTTCTACAATATTCAATCATTTCTAAAATATCTTTCGAAATCCATTTTAAATAAAAAAACCCCTTTGATTATTTTAACAAATATTTGGAGTATTCTCAAGGCACCCCCATTTGGAAAATTCCTAATAAATTACAAATTTCCACGCCAAACCATTGAAAACAATTAACATGGGACAATCATCGACCACAAATAACTTAACTGGAAATTAAAAAAACAGAAACCAAATGTGATATAGAATTTAATGTTATGTTAGGGGAAATGAGATTAAATAGAGACAAAAACATCATAAATAGTTCCAAAATCATAACTTTTGATTAAAACCACACAAAATAGGAATAGTAATGCATCATACACCTAATCCCTAATAAAAAAAAACAAAATATCCAATTAAAACATTGAATTTAGGGTTTCCACCTTCAATGAAAATGGATAAATATTTAAGATAAGTGGAAAATGATTAATAAGACATGAAGATTTGGAATTATCCCATATAACCTCGTGGGGGAGTGTCACCAGATTTGATGGAGTTCACCTGGGGGGAACACATGAGGGTTCTGCAAATTGGGGGAGAGGGGTTATGGAAATTGGGGGAGAAATGCGACTGGAGGAGGTCTACCCAATTTGTGTATTTATAGACATCTTTTCCCAACTGTCTTTAAAAACCTTTGGGAATAGGATGCTTTCCCAACGGTTTGAACCAAACCATTGGGAAAGCATTGGGAAAGTTATGATTTCCCAATAGTTTTAATAAAACCGCTGGGAAATCATCAAAATTTCCCAGTGGTTTAGTGAAACTGTTGGGAAAAGGAGCATAAGTGGAAGATTTCCCAACGGTTTGTTAAAACTGTTGGGAAATTAGGCCAAAAATATCCTATAACACTGGTTCATTGGAACCATTGGTATACGACCATTGGGAAAACATGATTCCCAGTAGTGTAAACATTGAAATATATCTTTAAGAATTATATATTTATTTTTGAAACCTTCAACTAATGATATAGGTTACCAAATGTGAAAATACTCTAAATACTAAATTTTCTCATTCAAGATGGTTTTAAAATATTTTTTGTTTAAATATTTTTTTTTGGGCTATGTAATACCATTCACGATTATGGGAGTCTGGAATGCCTTAATTTTATAGCCATTGTTTCCTTTAGTATTATTTGTGCAACAATACTTTAAATATGTACTTATTCTCTATAAATTTAGATCCTTGATATATTTTCTTGTTCGCCTAATGTGATTGGTTATGATGATGATGACTTGGGGTGCTAGTTATGATGATTATGGTGTTGGAATTATATACCTAATGTGATATTATGAACAATGGTGTGTGACACTATGTTGGTCGGGATGACTTTTGAATGATGATTTCTCATTGATGCTAATATTTATCATGATTCTTACTTTATATACAATGGATTACTGTTATTTAAATGAACATTTTCTTATAGTGGGATATATTTTGTTACTATACAATGTGAGTGAAACTTATAAATGGTTGAATAAACTAATTCCTAGTGTACAAAAATGTTTTTAAAATGACAAAAACATAAAGACATATTGAAATAATGAGGATAGTTTGTGATGCATATGAGGATGATATATTCAAAAATGTAGGAAATAAATAAATACTTCCATGAACAGTTGGATTAAAATTCCTTAATGTTAAACTTGGAATGAAAATACCATAATATTAATTTTTAGATAATGAATTACTTAATACTGAGCATGGTTCTTATAAGATTGATGGATGTATTGACCTTAGTAGTAGTAGTTGGGTGTCATATATGGTGATAACAAAAGATTAGTTTAATGATAGGTATTTCCCTAAGTGTGGTTGTGAGATATATTTATCATATATTTTTTTATTATTTCATATGAACCCCACCCATTTAAGAAGGGAAAAAGATACACATATGTTACAGAAGGTGGTTTCCTTAACATCCTGGTTAGTGAGGATATAGATGGATAAATAACCCCTCTACCACACTCTCTCTATGAATATATTATTATGTTTGAGTAAGAAAAAGGGTGGTTTCCCATAAATGTGTGTTGATGGTTTTTATGGATTTAGGTTATAACATTCAATTTTATTTGGTCATGGTGGCTCAACTTTTCCTCAATTGAACATGCTTGGGAAATACATTCATGAAGTGTAATTCATTTACACTAACTATTGTAGATTCAAAACATACACATTATTACTCATTGGATATTGATGTTGATGAGATAGATATATGGACTAATTCAAACAAGAGATGTTATGATCGGTGTTGGAAGATGGTAGGTTTGGTCGAGGCCTAAATCATATTAGGGTTTACTTGATTTATTAGAGGGATTGGATCCCATCACATGTTACATTAGGGCCTAAGAGATAAAAACCAGTGGTGATGTGGTTATGGATTACCCATATAAATATCTTCTCAATATAGTGGTTATATGTTTTTGGTTTATTTGGTGAGTGGCCCATGAAGATAATGTGAAATGAATAATATACCAATTTAAGTGACCAGTTAGTTTATTTATTTACTAATTGATATTTAGTATGCTTATTTTAAATTTTACATGAGACTTTATATGGAATATACTAATTAGAATACATATCATGATCAGGGTATGTGTATATAATCTATTATTCATGTTAGCAGGAGATGATTGGTGATCGATCCAAATAGTAATAGTACATGGAGTTTTTCAAGAGTTGTTGAAATTTTTCTTCACTATCAATGAATATCTCTTTTGTATTTTATTTTATATTTTATTAGTTGAAACTCAATGTATAATGTATTGGGATTATTTATTCTTTTATTATAAGCTATAGTTTTTCAGTGGTTATTCTCACATCATCTCTTTATTCTAAAATATCTATTATTACAATCAACCCGTGTCTGTGGTTATATACCCTTGGTGATAGTTACTAACCCTAGGCCTATTGGAGGCATGATATTGGCTTCATTATATTTATTTATCCATTTCAATAAAAGGAGGGATGCCATTGGAGGGAGGGTGTTCAATATTGAGTGGTACCAAAGGAGATGGTTTGAGAGGAAATATAGAGTGTAGATATAGGAATTATTTATAATCCATTGGTTTGGATGAAAATAATATTATCACTATATAATAGGTTTTTCAAAAAAGGGAGACCCTCTAGGACATAAGATTTTTGGAAACTTATGATCATATGAATGGACATACATATTTCCTATACATTCTAAGAGAATATATCTCACTTTTAGGGTAGAGGTCTAGGAAAGGATCATGCATCAATCCTATACGAACCAATGGTTTTTCTGGGTAGAAAATGGGAGTAGGATAGAAATATATAAATGATTTAACAAAAAATAATTTATTCATAGGGTTAGGATTAATTATAGTTTATTATTTTATAGGAATTACTCTAGGTTGATTTCTGCTCATGATCCATCTAATGACATACCACAAGATTTGTTACTAAATAATCATAGGGTGTAGGATCAAAGTGACAATTGTCAGAGGAGGAAACTCTATGAGTTCTTGAAGTAGAGTCTATAGATGTATGTGGGTCCCATTTTAGATCATGGTAAAAAGTATGGTAGAATGAGGTGCTGATTACCTTCATTTTTATTAATTATTGGATGAAGTAACATCTATCATTGAATGTGGTGATGCTACATTTGATAAAATGATAGTGGTATTTCTGGTTCTTCAGGATATACAAGGAGTTGGATATTTTATGATGGAAGTTCATAGATTAGTTTTCAGGTTGAGTTCCTTTCTTCATCCACAATGGTCTTTAGAATGGTGATGCTTTCCCTCCATTATAGTTTTTATGAGTTTTAATCTTGACATGGGGTAAGATATTTGAATTTATTTGTTAATATTGAAACCCTTTGAGTATTATCCCATCGAAGTGAATGTCTAGTATTATTATAATTCTTTAATTTTTATCCCATTATAATTTTTTTATGGAATCCAACCTTATCACTTGATTTAAACCATCTTATTGGAATTTCTTCCATGATTGTTTGTACCACTTAATCCTTTAGTTTCCTCCCGCACATAATTACTTTATGATATGATATGTATAACCAATTCCCTAAGACTAATGTTGAGATATATAAGTACTCTAGGTAAAAGGTTTCTCTAATTTTTTTTCATATAATTTTATAAATCTCTCCCTATGATTGGAAATAATAATTTATGGTATATTGGGTGGGATTCTATAATCAAATGTTGGTTATAATCTTCACAAGGGACCATTATGGTGGAGATTTGTTCTGGGGGAAGGGGATATTTTATTTATTCCTTTGTTTTAATCATCATTATTTTTACTCAGTCCTAGTGATAAGAGACTCGGTTTGGGGAAAGAGAATATTATATGTGTTGTCTTTTATTCTAGAATAGTATTGGATCATGTTTTCATCTCTATAATTTGAATCATATTATCTAATTATTTATGTTAAGAATATAAATTTTCTACGAAGTTTTTGTTTCCTTATGTTCTTAGTTCCCATGAAAGCATTTCCCATTTACTAGTAAGGTGTTTTATGGCATCGAGCACATGAATATGGGGTAAAAATCACCAATCGTGACAAATTTTATTTCATGAATAATTTTATAAACATGTTAAAGAGTTTGTGTCCCCAAAATTGGATAATATCAAGTGCAGTGGATGGGTATAATTTTTTTTAATGATTTTGGCAGTTCTATTTATATTGGTCTTGGTGGTTGTGTGTGTTGAGGAATGTTTTGTGGTGTTAATTAAAAACCTCAAAAAGCAATGACATGCAAGAGTAGTAAATGTTAAATGGAACATTAATTACATTATAATTTTTTTACATTAGTGTGATCGTAGTTAATAAATATTTAGGAAATAATTTTCTAGATGTACAAATTGGAATTTCCCAACTTGATTCTTTCATAATGCATGTCACATGTTAAATTGGGTTATCTAATTTTAAATTTATGTGTATCGCTATTAAAAAAACTAGAGATATTGTAAATTTTATTTAAATTAATTCTATTCTTTTCAATATTTTTTATTACACACAACATTTATTTTATCCTTCATTACACACAAGGGTGACTTTATCTTTCATTATCCAGAACATCGAGACTAAATGAAACTAGAATTACTATAAAGGAATTATTATTTAATTTTATAGTTATCACACAACCGTTTGAATAGAAGGTATTAACCAAACTAACTAATGTTTGAAAATATATGGTTTACATAGGTATATATAATGAAATGTACATATTAAATATTCAATCTAGAGTTTAACATTCATCTCACTTGTTTTATATAAAAGAGATTAAAAAAATTCAATCTTATGTATAAAACTATTTTTTTCTAAAAAGTTGTTCGTTCAGCTCTTTGTGAATGTAGTTTATAAATATTTTTTTGACACTTTTAGAATTTTTTTTTGAAAAAATATAATTAATTTTTGAAGTCATAATATAACAATTATGAAAGGGTGAGTTTTTTTTATTTTTCTAAAGGAATATTTTTGTGAGAATAATGAAAAGTATTGGATTTTAATTAGAAACCACCTTTCTTTTAAATATTTATAAATTCAAAATTAATTTAATTATTCTTATAGTAAAGATATTTCAATTATATATCTATTAATAAAATTTTTATCTATGGAATAAATTTTATATTGATGATTGATATAAAAACATCATAAACTGGTGAACATTTTTTCTTTGAAAATACAATTTCTCATTGCATCTGTGGGATTTTTTAAACCAAAATTTTCAAATTATGTGAAATGAATTTGAAAAATGGATTTAAAATTTTGAATAACAATTATTCATATTATCATGTTTATTCAACATAATTTTTTCCCAAAGTGAAAAGTGGAAACATTAACAATTAATTACAATGGTTATGGAAAAATTGGATTTACCAGTGGTTAAACTAAATAGATAATAATAGAAATAACTTAAAATTTATATAAATTTTATTTTATCAAAATATTTAGACCATAAAACGTAAAATTATCTATAATTATCCATTTGGGATCCCTGTTTTATGAGAAAAATATGGTTAACCATTTTTCTATTCAAAATAATTACGGGTCTACCACTCACCTCACATATAAAAGGCCACCCATCTCATGTCCTCTTCACCCCATAAAAAACATTTTTTTAAAAATATATTTACCAACTAAAATACCTTCCCAAAATCCCTCTTCTCATACTATAATAATTATTTTTGGAATACATCAAACCTAGGAAGGCTTTTGGTTCAAAACCTAAGAGATTACCCAAAGAAGATGTAACATTATTTAATAAGAATTTTATTTAATTTCTTCCTCAAAATCATCAAATTATTATAAAACAATGATTATATTACAATATAATTGTTCCAATTTACTTATAGGATGTTATGTTAGGATACTAACCTAATATAAGTCTTCACTTTCATCGAATGGTTTTCAAAATCATTGATTATTTGAATGACAAACTACCACCTCATGAACAGATGTCCTTAATTTTTCCATTAATACCTATAAAAGTATGATTTGATTATAGTTATAATGTATATATAAGATATTATCAAAATAATTATATTACTAGAGTAATTATATATTATATAATTTTTTTAATTTTCTATTTCTTATGGGATAAAATAGCATCGCTCATGTGTACGGAAAACTACCGCATCATATAGTGACATGATTCATATTCCCAATATCTTTAAATGTAACATAATAAGGATAAAATTAATGAATATATTTTATTTAAATTGAATAAATATTAAACTCATGACACGTTTATCATTATTATAATATAATATTTCAATTTATCTCTTACCATTTCACTATCTCAAAGATGATAACGTTTTTTCGTGTATGTGTGAACTGCTGCCTTCATGAATTGGTGTGTCTGTCTTGTCATCAACAAACCACATTGATGATATGCATAAGTATATTTAATGAAATAATATTTTATTTATTATATTATTACAATTATTTATATATAATTTATTTCTTACCCACTTTTCATAATGATCATTGAAAAATGGAAAAGTCACTCAATCATATATACGACCCACCGTCTGCCTGATCTTAACATACTTCATTAATCAAAACTATATTTATTGATTATAATTAAAATTATATTAAATTTATAAATATTATAATCATGTAATTATTATTTTTATTGAGATTATAGAACCAATATAAAAGTAAGAGGACTGAAAATAACAATTCAAAACATATAGGTAAAACAAATCAGTTATTACCCAAAATGTGACCCTAACATTAAACTTTTAATAAAATAATAATAAAAGACATGAATAAATAATATATGATATGATATATATCTATGGTTCCGCAATATTGGTAAAATATACTTATATTTGTTATACCGGATGCTCAATTATGCACAAAAGATGTTGAGACTTATGGTAATGGATTTCAAGTCACTCTCTTATTTCTAGGAGAAAAATTAAAATTCACCACTAGTTTATCATATTTGGTTTATATAATGCCCCTTTGAAATGATATATCATGAATCTAATCCCTTTCGGGATTTGTAATGTTTCATTTAATGTTTTTATTTAATGGTTCATATGATAAAAAATATTGATAATGTGGTAAGTTATTGTTGTCGCAATTTAACATCCTTGAGACATAAGTTATGTTATGAACCTGCATTATTTATGATTTGTATATAAAACCCCTTTGACATGTAATATCAAGAATTTATAAATTATCATGTTATTATATGTTTCATTTATTTTTATTCTTTCATAGAGCTTATGATTCGATGTTACCAAAGTGGTAGGGTTTTTATGTTACAATTTCATCTTTTATTGTGATTGTTTATCATTAGGTATCCAATGATGAAATATTAGGATATAAATTTGAATAATTAACACAAAATTTCTCCTCCAATTGTTATTAAGGACATTTTAAAGAAATGGTATCATTTTTCTACTCTTTGTAACTTAAGATAATTGAGATAACATTTTCCAGAAAAATCATCTTTATTTATCTCTTCGATCGAAACCCTTTTTCTTACTAGACCATGTTTTGTAAAATGGTTCTATAAAATTATTTTAAAATTATTAAAATTATTTAATAAATACATATATTTAACCATATTTTACTTTTTAAAAAATGGTTTGAATGGAATATTCACGTTGTTTTCCCAATAATTCCACTTTGAGTTTTACTAGAAATTTTGAAGGAATAATAATTTTAATATGTATGAAATGAATAGAATTTACATCCATGATTACAATTATTTTCATTGAAGATAAAATATCATGGTTTAAATTTTATTTTTAAAGAAAATTGTTTTAAAAATTTATTATGATTTAAAAGTATTTTTCAAAGTTGAAAGGATATTTTGCTCATGAAATGTTTTAAAATATTTTTAATTCATCCATTGATAAATTTAAATTTTCATTTTCAAAGAAAATTATATTAAAAACGTTTTATGGTATCTTAGTTTATAAATATATTGTTAGAAAAATTACTTTCCTCATGAAATGCATCAAATGAGCTTTCATAACAAATCTCGGTCTAGGATAACATCCTTTGATGTATCATATTCTTTTAAAGGTATAATATTAAAGGATACCATTATTATCCATTAAATGATTATTTTATGATGCAAATATTTTAATAAAATCTTTTTCACATATAAGGGCTATACCACAATAAAATTTTTATGAAACCCACCTCTTTTTCCATAGGCAATGCTATGATTATATGAGAATTTTTTTAATAAACCTATAAATTTTATAAATGAAATTCTAGGATAAAATGATTATTAAACCCATTTTATTTTCGGGGTTATGATATGATGATTGTTTTTTGATATTTTTGGACTCATGTGTGTGAATTTAATTAAGATATAGGTGGGACATATATCTCCCTCCAATGAATTATGTAATGATTAATGTTATATGATCTAAAAGGGTATATGAGAGGTCATATGATTCCTCAAAAATGAGGGTACACGTGGGGTCATCCCAATCCCAAAACAATACAGTACATGGGGTGTTATACCAAGACTTAAATAACGTGGTTTTGGGATGATTTCCCAATCCGGAATTATGAAAATGCGTGGTTAGCTATGGATTAACATGTTATGAATGTATTGAAAGGTATACTTAATGTAGTATTTTCTATGGATATGTTTATGCCACAATTATATGTCTTATTCCATGATTATGCTCTCATGGATCATGTTCTTTGATTCCCTTATGATTCATGTCTTTTGAGATACCAATAAGTATTCCATGAATCATTATCATGATATTTGATATGAAATGTATGTTTTCTAAAATGTTATTCTCCTTCTCTCACACCCTTATGTTCATGTAATAGATAGGTATCTCTTTTTTTACCATTAATGGGAATCTGATCTCAACATTTCTTATGTTTCCTTTCCCTTGGTTATGAATAATTTTTTTTAAGTAGTGTGTGTATTTGAAGAGTAATAAAGTGGAAGATCATTATGTGAGGCATTGAAGAGCCTTCATGGAATAAGAATATTTTTTCCCAAGCCTCAAAAGGCACTAAACTATTGTGGCATAAGAAATTTGTTTTCTGTAATGTGTTGAATATTTATCTAAAATGATGTAATTTATTTAATTGAAATCCCTAAATTTATATATTTGTTATCAAAAGAAATTTTATATTAACCCTTAGAAACTGGGATGATAAACAAATAGTAAGATCCCTTGGGATATTTCAAATGATATTTCTTGGTATGTCTCTAAGGATAATCCTAAGGATGACTTAAAGTATAGAAAAATGTCCTAGAAATTTTGTAAAGGAGGGAGCATGTGTTTTCCAAGAAAATACATCCATATCCAGATAATAAAAGTTAATGTCGATCTATAACATATCTTCCTAGTGGTAATAAATTTTAAAAGAGTACATTTATATGGACTCATTCATCCCCTAGTGCATGAAAACAATCCCAACTACACACGTGGCTTGACACTCCTGTGGTATATTCTTTTGAAATCGAAAAAATATTTATGAAGCAGCATGAAGGATTTAGATAATGACAATGAATTAAATAGGTTATGCCTAAGGTTTCATATATTGGAAATATGGTTTCATGATTTGGACGTGTAATACGTAAAATTTTTTAGATTTATTCTGTGATTAGTGTTGGTCAAACTATAATTTTGGTCTTAGTCGATGGATGGAACTTAAAGGAACCATGTTCAGACTGAGTGCGATGGAAAATACAATGATATTACACTAGAGCAACCACAAATAGTGGTATTTGAAATGAAAAATAACTGTTATATCCTCACACAAAATTCTCATGATATGAATCATGATATAAATCCAAATGGAAAAAATAGGGGAAAACCATTTGATGAGTACTCCAGGAATCAACAAACACCTTCTTTCAATGGTAATTATAATCCACTAGATTCTAAGAAATATATCGATACCATTGAAAAGATATTTTTTCCTCCAGTGTTCAGAGAATGAGAACGTCATTTTAGGTACCCACTTTTTAGAAGTTGATAAAGATCAATGGTTGAATCTTACCGATAATATTAGGACACATTATGGAATTTAGTAGATGGATTTGGATGATTTTGAGAAATTATTTTTTAGTAATTAAACTCAATGTATTCCTTATATGAAGATAAATAAGGAGTTTCCTGATATAATAAAAATATATGGTGAATCCATTAGTAATTATGATGAAACATTTATAATACTTACGAGGTACACTTCTAGTACTATAATCCATCCTAAATATAAGGATAGAAATAAAATTATTCTTTTAGAAACATGTATCTAATGGGTTTTAGCCATAAGATACATTAGTAGCTATATAGAGATTGTTTGATGTCCTATCATGGTGGAAATAGTGAATGATCTTTTATATCAGTCTAATGGTTTTGATAAGAATATAAAAATTGAATTTGAACTAAAATCTATAAGAAACGAAGAGAAAAATATGGTCATTCATTTATTCTCAATGTGTTGGAGAATTGGAGAAATTTATTTTAGGGAAATACTTATTGTTTTATGTTTGGAATTTAAGGCCACCAAGTGATGGAATGCTGAAGTGATGGTAAGTAGTTAACTTACGATGCGAATATAAGAATTATCTACATAGTGAACCTACCACACTTCAGTGAATCAATTGGAAGGTGTTTTGGAATTATGCTAATAACTTAGTAGATATGAGGTTTATTAATGATGAAGAAAATGGATAAATGGGAATATTATACAAACATGACGTTTGAATTGAATCCTGATAATTAGGGCACACTAATTCGCTCCTCCTTAGTTTGGAATTTCCAATTTTATTTTGTATGAAAGAGTCGTATGAAATTTTCTTTTGTTCATCCTTTTGTGAAATTTCATGTGATTTTCTACCTCTAAATGAATTTTATAATAACTGGACCTCTTTTGATATACTATCAGTATATATTTAAACACATGTTTCCAACAAAAATGATTTTTTAAAAGATATGCGCTTTTTTTAGGAATAATGGGTGAATTATATTTTGGGTGCATTAATTTCTCTGTGTAATATTAAATTAATATTTATGGATACCATCATGGGTTTAACAGTTTACAGTGGATCATAAGTTGAAAGTCACTGACATCCATTTTGAGGTTTTACATTAAGGTATTTTAACAAGATAAAGGATATATTAATTGAAATTTATGGAAATGAAAACCTTTTGTTTGTATATAGTTACTATGTTTTTTGACGTGGAATAAATTCTCACTTGGTGGTGTTATGATTATAGGAATTGGTAACCTTTAGGGGTTTTATTATATTTTATGTTGATATTATTATGTGTTATATTCTATAACCTAATGATGTTAACACACTTAATTTCTATCTAGGATAGTTTCTCTTTGGATGTGATTTCCATAAAATAAATTTTGGAAATGGAAAGGTTTAATGTAGTAGTACATTCATTTTTATTTTATTTTTATCTTGAGATCACCTTGCAGTGTAAGAAAAGGATTCAGTAAGATATAGATATGAAGATGAGTTTTATCACTGTACACCATCCTCAGATAGATGGTTAGTCTGAAATAATAATTCAAACCCTAGAGGATACACTAAGATCTTGTTATATAGTTTTCAAAGGTTGTTGGGATCAAAACATTCCTCATGTTGAGATACATGCAACAATATCTTTCTCTTGAGTATTAAAATTTCTCATTATGAATCTATTTAAGTAAATATGTTTAGTAATCCAATGTAATGGAATGAAGTAGCTGAAACCATTCTATTATGAATTCATAATGTTGACGAGACAGAAGATAAGGTTAGATCCATTTAGATACATGCATGAACTATAAAATTTTGAAAAATATATTTTGTGGATGATCATGGATGTGATCTAGAATTTTATGGTTGTAATATTGTCTTTTTATAAAATTCTAAATGGATGAATGGAGGGAAAATTAAGCCCAATGTATATCAGTCCCATTAAAACACTTGATTGTATTAGGATAGTATATTATCATTTACAGTTTACACCAATTATCTATCAATACCATGATGTGTTACAAGTATCTGTAATGGGTAAGTCTATACCTGACTCATCACATTTACTGAACTCGGATGTCATACCACAAGAGCAAGATCATTCTCATGAGGAATAACCGATGGAGATTCTGGATCATATATGGAATGTTCTATGAAATAAGAACAGACACCTAGTCAAAAATCATTTGTGTAATGACTATTTTTATGAATCTATATAGTATCCTATGGAAGTAATGAGGTAGAAGTATCATAAGTTTATAGTACCTATGTGATGAATTTCTCCGGAGAAATTCATTCTAAAGGGATAAAAATGAAACACCAATATATTTTGGGATTGTTTTTCCAAAATTTCAAATATTTTTGAAATTTTTCATTACAAGATACGAAATGTTTAACATTAATTATAAAAAAAAACTAATTTTATCTTGTGATACATGTAAAACTTATTTTAAATGAAATGTGTCTTACTATGTAGAAATTATTATTTTATATGATAGTTATCACCTAGCCATTATAATGGTGGGTTTTAATAGGATTAACTAAATTATAAATATATATTATTATCACTTGTGCATATACAATTAAATGAATATAGTATATTTTCACTCAATTATTTAACATTAATCTTATGATTTCTCTAGATATTAGAAAATAATAAGTCCAATATTACACAAAAAACTATATTTTTCTTAAAAAACGTTTTGTCTCTTAATTTCAAGTTTATTATGAAAAAAATTTGTAACACTTTTAGTATTTTTTTTGAAAACCTTAACTTCTGTTCTGAAATCATTATATAAGAATTATATTTGGGTGAAGTTTATATAATTTTAAACATTAATTTTACGATGAATAGTGAATAATACTAAATTTTAATTGAAAGTTGTGTATCATTTGAATGAGTTTTAAAGTTAAATTATATTTTAAATTGGTTTTTAAGTAAAATTATTTAAACTATATATATATATATATATTAATCCAATTTATATCATTGGAATAAATTTTATATTGAAATAGGATATAAAAAATGTTTATACTTTGCAATATTTTCTATACGAAAACTTACATTCTCATCGCGTTCACGAGATTTATTTCAAATAATTTTCTCCATTGAATGTGAATTAAATTTGGTAAAGTATATTCCTTAATTTTAATCAGAATGATTAATGTTATCTAATATTTTCAACTAAATATTTTTTCCAAAATGAATATTGAAAATAATGAAAATTAATTACCACGCTAAGGTAATAATTATTTTACCAGAGGTTATACTAAAAATATAATAGTTAAAATGAACAATTTTTTTCCCAAAATATATTTTCTAAACCTATTTGTAAACCATAAAATTTGATGATTTTGAAGACTCTATTTAGGGTCTTTTTTCATGATAAAAACACAGGTATAGATTTTTTCCTTTGAAGAAAATCACTAGTGTGCAACTCACCTCACTTTTAAAGGTCACCCCTCTCTACATCACTATGATAATTAAAAAATTGTTTATTCTACAAATACATATAAAAGTACCTTAATAACTTCTCTCATAACATTCTATATGTATTATTCTTGGAAGAAAGATATCCCAAGTGTGCATTTGGTCCATACCTAAGGATGTTACCCAAAGCGGAGTTAACCATCCTCAATGTGCATTTTATTTTATTTATTCCTCCACCATCATAAATTATTATTAAACCATGGTAATATAATAATCTCAAAATTTTACATTTAATTATATGTTGTTATGTTAAAGTAATTATCTAAAAAAATTTATACATCAATTAAATAGGTAATGAAATCATCGTTTGAGTGTACATCGGACTATAGAATCATGAACTGATATCATTCATTTATTCAATTACCACCACTCACAGATGGGTATAAATATGGGTATAATGAATATGTGTATAATATAATTTTAGGATAATTATAAACATGGATTAGTTATATCATATTTACCATTTTTAAAATTTTAGTTTTTATGAGATAAGATAATGTCGCTTGTGTGTACTTCATACTACCACCTCACGAAGTGACGTGATTTATTTTCAATAAAGATATACATGGAAGATAACAAGGATAAATTTAAAGAATACGTGAAATTAATTACATAATTATGATACTCATGATTAATTTATCATTCAGAAAATATTTTATACCATTTTACTTCTTGACATTTCAATTAATGAAGATAATTATTTTGTCCGTGTATGTGTTGACTACCACCTTCACATAGTGATAAGATACTCATTTCATCAGTAAACCACATGGATGATATATATAAGTATATTTAAATAAATAAGAATATATCATTGATATTATTAAAATCATTAAATATAAAATATCACTCACTTCATTTCCATAATGATCCTAGAAAAATGGAAACAATACTCATGCACAAATACAACATACTCTCCCCATCATTTCGACTCACTTAATTCTTGAAGACCATTTTTAATGATTGTTCAGAAACGTTTAATTTATTTATAAATATAAAAATTATTTCATGATTATTATCTTTTATATTATGTGTACCATGATCAATTTATGAGTACTAAAAGTAAAAAATCAGAAACAATATGAAAATGCATTTATTACCCGAAACAAGTCATTAACATGGAATTGTTAATAAAATGTTAATAAAAGAACACGATTAAATCATAAATGTTTATATATATATATACTTATGTTTATATAATATATTTTTAACAAATTATATTTATCACACATGAGGTTCGAATGTGTACAAATGATTTCAAAACATTAGGTAATGGTTTTCTAGTATCTCTTTTATTTCATGGAGAAATATACAAATTCCCCACTCATTTATTTTGTGTAGTTTATATAATTCCCCTTTAACATTATATATCAAGAATATAATAATTTTTATTATATTTAATATTTCATTTTATGGTATTATTTATTTGGAATTACAATTCAAAATATTACTAGCATAGTGATGGATTTTTGTCACAATTTTCCTTCTCTGAGACATATGTCATTATATGTACCCTTATAGTTTATATGGGTCATATAAATCACTTTTAAAATATAATAACAATTATTGATTTATTCTCATGATAATATAATTTTCATTTAATTATATTCTTTCATAGATATTACAATTCAAACATACCAATGTGATAGGGTTTTTATGGTATAATCTCTTCCTTTATCGGAATTGTTTAAGATTATGTCTGAAATGTTGAAATATTTTGACTAACTCTAAATAATTCAAATTAATTTCATTATAATATTATTATTAATGATATTTTCAATTAATAGAAAAATTTTCCCACTCTTGGGTGTTGATAATAATTGATAAAATATTTATAATAAAAATAATTTTTATTTCTCTCTTCAGTCAAAAAATCATTTCCATCAAAAACCATGTTTCTAAAATGTTTTAAAATATGATTTTTACATTCTTAAAATTATTTTTTAAATGAATTTTAACCCTTTTTTTAGTTTTTATATAATTTTTTAAAATAAATATTTATGTCCCTTTTAGAAACAATGCCAATTTGGCTTTTACTAAAATTGTTAAAGGAATATTTGTTTTGACATGTATGAAATGAATTTAATTTCAAACCATTGTGACCATAATTTTATTTAAAAGAATATTTAATAAAGTTTGAATGATATTTTAAAATAAATTTTTCTTCAAAATTTTTAATTTTTTAAAAATTTAATTTCAATGTGGAAAAGATATTTACCATAATAATTGTTTTAAATATTTTCTACAATTTCTTTAATAATATAAAATATTAATTTTATAAGAAAAATATTTAAAAAATGTGTTATGAATTTTTCTTGTCAATAATTTATTTTATAGAAAAGAAATATTCCTTAATAAATGTTCCAAGTGATATTTCAAATTTATTCTCCATCTAAGATGACATCATTTGATGTAACTTATTATTTTTTGGGAATATTAACCAAGGATACCATTATTATTATTTTTGTGGTATGATAAAAAATATTTTTATGAAACCCTTTCCTCTTCCATGGGTATGACCGTGATAATTTTATTTTGAATACCACTTGTTTACTCACAATTCTATTTTATAATGAAATTATTATATGAGTATTAAACCGAACTACTTTATATAAGTTATGATATGATGAAATGATTATAAATTCCTTATAATTTAATGGGATATGATATTATTATTATTATTTTTTTAGAAAAACACAGGTATGAATTTCAATATGAGACCGGGATGACCTCTATCAATCCCGAAACAAAATGAAAAATTGGATGTCATCTCAAGTCCGAAATAAGTGGGCATAGAGTAGGTTTTCCCAAACCCAAAACAAGAGAGTACGTTATAGGTCATCCCGAGAACGATGTAGGAACACATGTGGTTTTCTCAATTATGACATGTTATGAATGTCTTTGTTTGTATCCCTGAAATAAGTATATTTATTCTTCTATGTATGCCAGAATTCTATGCCTTATGCCAGTTTTTTCTCTCATGGATCTTGTTATTTTATTCTATTATAATTAATGTCTTATGAATTTCCAATCGATATATCATGACTCATGATTATGATACATGACATATAAGGTATGGTTTTTAATTGTTATCTTTATGGTGTCATACCCTTATGTTCATGTTATGCTTACACATATCTTTGGTTTATTCTTATTGATCATCATATCTCACCCATTCCTATACATAAATTCCCTATTTTATAAATAAAGGTTCTATATAGGGTGTATATTTAAAGAGTACTAACATAGAATAACGTTTTGAGAGAAATTAAATATTCTTCATGAATTAAGAATATTGTGTTCAAATTTTCCAAAGGTAATAATCTATTACGGTCCACATGAATGTTTTTTTGAGAAATTTATTGAATATTAATCTAAAAATATATAATATCTATATATTAGAATATTTTTTAATAGGAGACAATAACTTTTTAATGATAATGCTGGATATATGTTAATTTAATTAAAAAACTTATGAAATATTATGAAATAAGGAGTGTTTGATACCATGTGTCGAATGTTTTAAATCTATAAAGAATCTAAATCAATTTATCATTTAAAATATTTGAGATTTAAATTATAGTGTTGGAGTAATTACTAAAATATTATGATTAATGATGAATTAAATTGGTTAATATATTCATCAGATTTGTTAATTAATTAGTATTAAAATGTTTTTAGACGAATTGATTTCTACAATGATATATTTTAAGAAATAAATACTTTTAATTATTAAATTAAATATTATTTAATTTGAAACAAAAAATTTCATAATGTAATTTTTTTCAGAATAAATATTTTGATAAAACCATTGTCATGAGTAAGGATTCAGAATATTTTCATTTAATTATTTTCTAACATTATAGATTTCTAATGATAGATTATTGGTGAAAAGTTTTATTATTACACTTTTAAATTTGACTAGTTTTAAAAATAATTATTGGGACACTTGTATATTGTGTTAGGAATCATTTAAAAATTATGTTTATGTTTTAAATCATTAACTAAAAATACCAGATTAATTATTTAAGCAACATTTCTACGATTTGCAGAAAATTATTTTAGAATCATGTTTATAAACATTTTTTTATAATAATATAATATTGATAGGATTAAAATAGTATCATTTAAATATATATAGTATTATAAATGAGGAAATAGCACGTGAATATATTCATTTCCTAACACAATTGAAAAAATACCTATTTCCACGGTTCAAAAACGTGGAAATAGGCCCCAAAACCGTGGCCATAGGCTACGACCATGGTTTTGGACAACCATGGCCACTATTGCCGTGGTAGTAGGTCCCAGCCTATTACCACGGTTTTAACCATGAAAATAGCTGCCTATGGCCGCAATTTTGAAAATCGTGGTAATGTTTCTTAAAGAGTGCCATCGTGGTAGTTGACCTATGGAAACAGTTTAAATTGTGGTTATAGTAATCTATTTCCATGTTTTTAACCATGGTTATATCCATGGTAAATCATGGCAATAAATTAAATTCAAAATGTCCCCAGTAGGTTTCGATCCCTACAACTTTTCTTTACGAACCAGAGTACTTACCACTACACCAAGCAACATTACGAGTATATATATATATATATAAATTAATATATATATATATATATATATATATATATTAATATTAACCTTGGGAATATCATCAAAATAGTGGAGGTAGGTCTTCCCCGCCAATTGTTTGGCGGTAAAAGTTTTTCCCACCATAGCGCAGGAACCCTATTTCCACGTTTTTTAAAAACCGCGGCAACAGGCCATTGAAAAAAGTGGGTTATAGACACAGTTCTAAAACCATGGCTATAGGCCACAAAACCATGGCTATATCCGTAGCCTATTGCTGCATTTTTAAAAACCATGGCCATAGGCCACGATAATTGACCTATAGCCATGGTTTTAAAACCGTGGATATAGGTCCATTGTAGTGCCTCATTTTCTAGTTGTGTAGAATTCCCATGTAAAATTTTCAAGGTTATAGATATTATAATGTATTCTATTATAATAATTTCATGCTTTATATTTAGATCAATGTGAAATGATTGTTTCTAGAAGTGTTCCTTTCTATAGATTTATTTTGTTCTAATAACGTTTTTGTTGATATGTACTACCTATTAGGTTTTTTCTTATTTTTATTGCATTTGATGTGATTAAGGTATCATACATGGGAATGATAGAAACATTTTTGTCCTCAATATTAAAAGTTTTTTAATGATTGATCCAATTGGAATGAAGTTCATAATATCATGTTGATTTATGATATAAATTTTCTTTCTAGATGTAATGTTTTATTATTGGTCATGTTCCTGTTTAAGAGGTATCTCCCTATAAAGATTTTTTTTTGAGAATGATTAAAAGATATAGTGTTGTAAAAAGGAATGTTTCCTCTATGTTGTTTTTTGTTTTACAGATTTCAAAAGATCCTTGATAGATATTTCATGTAGTGGTTACACTATCCACATTATTTTCCCACTCATTCATAATTTATTTAATTGTCTAGGTTGTTAATTTTTTATTCTTTATCTAGTATAATTTTCAAGAATAATATTGAGAATTTCAGTGTCATACTATGATGTCTAGAAATTTGGAAGCGTTTTTTATAATTTAGTTAATAGTTTTTAAATGGTTATAGAAATTCATAAAGTAATTTCATCATTTTTATTATTATATGAAATTTATTTGGATTTTTTTATGGATTATAATATTTTTAATGTTTTTTTGGATTTATTAAATGATAATAAATCCTTTTCTAAATTATTTTTTTATGATTTTTAAAGTTTAAGTAATATATTTTAATGTTTAATTTATTACTTTTATGTGTGGACTCACTTCGACATAATGTTAATTTTGGTAATTAAATAGGTGTGTAAAAGTAAATGGGATTTTAGTCTTCCTATGTAAAGATCTGTTATACTTTGTGTAAATATCATCTCAGGTTTTCTAATATAGATTAAGGGTAAGTGGTGTTTTCCATTAGGTACAGAAGGGTAACCTGGATCTCTTACATGTTACATAATAGGGGAAAGAGGTTTTCATTAATTATGTAAAGGAAATACTTATCTCATGTAAAGGTCCTCCCCAACTTGTGTAAGGGTAGGATTGATTTTTCTAAATCTATATAAATGTATATTGTGTTTTGAACTAGATACATAAGTGTATCTCACTCTTTTCCTTACCCATGTAAGGGTATTTTGAGTCCCACACAGGGGAAATTACTTAATACTAAAGGTTGCATAAAGTTAGCTTCGACCTTGAGTTAGGGTTCATCCGAGTTCCATTCGATCGTGTAAGGTTTTACCTAGATCTTATTTGGAAAATGTGTTCCTTACATTATGATACCAAAAAATTTATAAATTTCGCATAATAGTGACTAGACATATATTGTTAAAACCATGTTACCCTTACACAGTGAACCCTTACTGTGTGTAGGAAGTGATTTAATTAAAAAAATATTTTTTTCTTCGGGTTTCACTCTCAAAAAACCCATTTTAATAATTTTAAAAAACTGTACAACTTAAGCCAAAAGATTTAAATTCCACTTGATTTTCTAAAATTGTATCTAATTTTTTCAATGTTTTAAATTGGATCACAATCATTATTTTAGTTCAGAATAAATTAATCGATGAATGTTTTTTATTTTTTCAATTGGGATTAAATATTTTAGTATCTTTATATTCTTTTAAATAAATTTTTTTTTTCTATTGAAGCTTTCATTCCTTTAATTCAGTTCAGGTGACCCAAACATCACCTCCAAAGACTTTTAAGTATTATTTGATCATTTTTAATCCTTATATTTAATTTTCTATGGAATATAAATCTCTTTATCTCTCCCTTTTTTGGGTGTAGCATGTAGAGATTCTTTCTCCTAAGTAAGGGATATGTGAATTATCCTTTATTTTATGTAAAATTTTCAATCAATCATGCTTTATCTTATTTTTTAAAATTTATATGAACAACATTCATAAGATACAAATTTGGTCATATCACCTTAATTATGGTAGTGGATGAATCCAAATATTTATATAGGAATAATATCCAGTTGAGAAACGCATTCACTAAATTAATTTAATTATTCCAATTAAAGGTTAAAATTAATTGTGAATGATTACAATAGAATGAATTAGTTTAATAATTTATACAAAAACATGGATTGAATTCATAAATTATATATCTGATAACATGTATATCATCCTAGAAAAATGAAAAGGTTTATTTCCCACAACCTTTAAGTGATTGATAAACTATAATTTAACTATAGATAAAAAAGTTGTATTTCATACAAGCTATTAGTATTTTTTTATGTGAAATATAACAGGTTGATAAATGATAATTTATTATCATAATAGAACATTTACTATGAAAGGGATAATGATATATCACATTCTTTAGAATGAGTATATGTTACTGTAGAAATAAAAGTATTATTGTATTTTGTTAATTTTTTGGGCCCTAGAGGATGAGTTTTCTAACCACATGTTATACAAGAGTGAATGGGAGGAAGCAGTTTGGCAAGATTTACAAGATCTTATTGGCCAATGTGTAATTTCCAAACCTATGATTAACTTTACTCATTCCATGAGATGGTGGGTAATATATCCTCAAGAGCACCTTCCCACAAAATAGAGTCTTACCGATTTCAGCGAGGGTGTAATGGTGGTAAAATGAGGAGATTATACCCTCATGTACGAGCGACACAATCGATTAAATTAGATACAATCAAAAATGGAGACATAATGTAAATAGACAGAATCAATATCTTTTTGATGTATAAATAGAAAAAAATATAAATGAATAAATAATCAAAATCCAATAAGGTAATTTGTAATACATGGATACAAGTAATGATATAATAAATAAAGGGGACATGAATATTCAAGCTTTCCATATAATAGTAAAAAGACAAAAAAGACAAAATATGCTCCATTAGAATCTGGATCTAATGCTCGGTCTTCCGCTCCTAAACTCTATCTATGAAAAATCACATCAACAACCTGTTGAATGGAACTTGTTTTTATCCATACTTTAATGTATATAGTCTTCTCAAGTACCAAAGGCATCCCGAGTTGGGTGCGAGATACAAATCCTAGTGGGACACCACCAATGGCGTCCATGTGTAATCCAAGCAGTGCTTGTAAGTAAATAGTTTCCAAGTATAAAAGAATAATAAATAAATAAATAAATAATAGGCCACTAAGGTTCCTAATGGACACACGATGGCTCTTCCAAGACCACGTCATAGCTAGGAGGAGTATGAACCATCACAATTTATATAGTAGTATGATATATATATAGTTTAATTTTATATTGCATCCACCTATATGAACCAATAACATGTAGACTTATGTGGCCATATACCAAGAATACTACTGCATGATAGACTGGGGAAAAACTCAAACGTCCATGAGAAGTCTAATATGCCTATAATCTAATGCAATATGGTACATTGACTACATCGAAAAATAATGATAGACGACATGCTACAACACTCGGGTTGACAAGTTATCCATTATGGAAACACTCTAATCATGAAATGTGGAACCCCATCCCAATGTCCATATAGTATCAATGTGGTGTGATTTTATACTCCACACCCATTATAAGGGAGTGTGACTATCTACCATGCTCAACACCCCTTACCACTATACGCATCCCATATAAGGGCATATTCATTTAGAATTTCTTGTATGTGGAAAAAACTCTTGTGAAACATTTTTGAAAGACCGTATTTAGGGGTATCAATTTATAATATAAATCCTAAAGAAAAATATGTCATGTAACGTACTTAACAATCCTATAGATATAAATAAGGCACAATAGTTCAATTAGATAAATTGATATGGAATAAACAATGGGTATGGCCTTACAACTGTCTAAAAATGCAATAACCATTTTAAAACATCCATTTAATTTAAGGAGAAGAATCCAAAAAGCATTATCTATTCCATATATACTAGTTAATTAATTGAAGGAAGGATAATCTATCATTAATGACCATAAACATTTATCACATATCATTAAATTTCATTTTAATTCATCAATACAAGTGAATTCATGTAATAATGATGCTTGGGCATTTTGATGTTCCATAGTCAATCAAAGAAATTTCCTAAATAGGGAAATTTCAACTTTAATAGGGATAAACACATTAGAGGTACATTGGCTTCCCTTTAATACTCATCTTCTAATAGAAATTACATTTTAAAATATAGTTTTTATTGAACAAAAGACTTCTAGGAACATTGAAAAAATGACTAAAAATTGAAAATTTCACTTGGAACACCCATGGGGTATAAATAGGTGTATAAAGCCTATGAAACTCTAATAAAGTATCGTTGGGTGTATAATATTGTATAATGATCAATTTTATATGAAGTAAAAGATTAAAAGGAGAGACTGAAGAAAAAAAATGTAATACAGAATAATGACATAGGTATATTGTATCATAACTCAAAGTAAAAATGACATGAGCACCTACCTCAAGGTCAGAGATGACACCGTAATCGATATTGACCTCATATTTGAAATATGTTGGAAGAGATCTGAGAAATGGTCCAATGCCTCAAAAATAGAAAAAATGATCACAAATCTAAATATCATAATGTTTGGAAATATCCACTAAGATGGGAATTGAAATACAACATGAGAATACTGAGGCTGATCCAACCCTTCTAATAGATCTAATATTAGACATTGAACAAATGTATGACCTTAATTCATAGCTTAGGAGGATTATTGAGAAAAAAAGAAAAGTATGTGGTGGTAATTGTCTATTGGTGTATGAAGAAGATAAAGAAACTTAGATTTTAAATTAATTGAGGGGAAAATTGAGATTTCACCCCAAAATTTAGTGGTGCAAGGTTTAAGAAGATGGATTGGGAACTATATGAAAACTTTGAAATAACCCACTATTCCAAAACCTATAATTTTCACATGGTCGTGCACCTCATCCTGTACTATAATAGATAAATTGTTTATCCTATAGGTTCCCCTTTTTGCAACCATATAGTTTGAGGAAAAAATGTGTGGCCAGGGATACAAGGTTAAAATTAACCATGTATCCCAATTCTACAGTCTATTTCTAGAACACGGGGCTCTGATCAAGCCCTTGAGTCTCCTTAGACCATACATAAGTCATACTACACATTTTAAATGATTAAAAATGGAATAAAATAGAAAAGATATTTATTTGTGCCTTTATGAAAATATAATTCGTTATAACCTTCCCTTATTAAAGTAACTCGCCATGGAGTTGAAATTTTGAGGGAAAATAGGAATCGTTCGAAAATAGCTTTGACCAATATACTCATAGATCAACTTCCCACTCCTAGGTCACCTCTTGTACTTGTCATGATTCCATGATACCTATAAAAATGGAAAAAACCTACCTCAAAGTGTCATCACACTTTGATCCACTATACACAATGAATATTCCCCAAAAGAAGAATCTACATAAAATTAGACCTCATCAAGATGAAAGGAGGGTGTCAGGTCTAGATAGTATCATCTAAGATGAGATACATGAAAGACATATTTTATATACTCTTATTTATGAGGATGTTTCAATTGGTAAGAAATTGGTTTGATCTGTTTTGTAACCTCTAAGCTTTTAATGAACATTAGTGATAGCTTACCCCACTACTGAATATATATATGACCCAACCCGGGTGTTACTCTCAATAAAACCCGCTCTCCAACCATAAACTCAAGAGTGCACTAATTTCTTATAGAATATGACTAATATTTGGATTGAGATATCAACGTGAAATTTCTGATTAGTTGGACCTGTGCTATAGTTTATTGCACGAAACCTTGTCAAAGCATAGAGGATTCCCATTCTTCTAGCCAGCACATAGTTGAGCATGTTGTCTTAAAATATAAGGCTTTATAGGGAGCCATATCAATGTTAGACTAAAAGTTGTTACTATAAGAAAACACTATGAGAGGAATTATTTTTTCCTGGGAACTCCCAAAATCTAGGACACTTGCATAGAGAATATCCTCTAAACCCTGAATCATATACTCTATTTTTTCATCAGTCTATGGTTGATAGGCCTTTCTCCGAATAACCTATGTACCCAAGGCCTCCTACAACCCTCGCCATAATAGTGGTGTGAAATGTGTGTCTATATTATAAATTATATAATGGGGGGATACATGATGAAATAATAATTCTATTACATAAAACTTTTCGAGATCAACTATCATGAATGTCTCTCACAAATGTAATAATTGTCTGACCATCATCAAATGATCAACTAAAACCAACACTATATCATTGCCTCAAGTTGATCTTGGTAGAACTGTCATAAAATAGATTGAAATAGCATCTCATTTCCCCTCAAGAATGTACAAAGACTACAAAATCCCTTCAAAACACTGATGTCTCTCCTTGACCTGTTGACAGGTTGAACATCGACTAATAATGATGGCTATCACTAATTTCATACTAGGCCACCAATACAGACACCAATGATCCTTCCATGTTTTCGTGATACTAGGGTGAACCACCTATACTAAGGTGTAAAATTCTCACATCAACTCATCTTTGATGTCTGATGAGACCCATACACACCCATGGAATTAAAGACTATCATCCCCATCCACAGTCCAACCTAAAGATATACCATCCCATGAAAATACCCCCCTTAGGACAAGGCCTTCGAGGTCAGATAAGTGCCTCAATCTTATTGGTTCTAGAGGAGTAGTTTTTACTAATAAGTCTGAGGAGATATTCTAACCAAGTTCCTCATACACCTCAAGATGGATCTTTGAGAATAAGTACATATGATTCCATTCCCCTCTGGATTCATGCAACTCCAATGTTTGAACCTTTTAGATCAAATCATCTAAAAATGAATTTCCTTTACTAGGTATTTAGCCATGCTAGAATTCAGACAACTGTAGGTACTCAGCCCACATACATTGTCTGTAATTGAGATAACTCTTTGTAAATATGTACTTGAGGCTCTTTTGGTCTATGAACACCAAAAAAATTTCTCCATTTAAATATTGTCTCCATTTGTGTAACACATGAACTGTAGCAGTGAGCTCAAGGGAATGTGTTAGGTAATTCCACTCAAGAGGAATCAACTAATGAGACCCATACACAACAACTCTATCATCATATGTCAGAACAGATCGAATACTGCTTCATTATGCGTCATATTATTGAACATATCTCATACCTAGGTTCAATATATTAAGTATCGAAACTGAAATCAAATGACCCCTCAACTCCAGAAAGGCTACTCTATAAACTTCTAATCATAAAAATTTATTATCCGTCATTGTAGAGCCCATAAACATCACTGCAAGGCATGTGAAATAATGGATGAAGAATTTGAAATATCTGGCTAGTCCCAATAAACATATGAGGTAAAATATTATATTAGGATGCTCCAAGGAAACTACAACTCTTAGTTTATCTGTGTCTACTAGAAATATTTTCTATGAGATTATATAACCTTGGATGCTGGACTTATCAATCTAGAAGTGGAATTTACTGAGCATAACATAGATTCAATGATCTCTTAATGAATTTTACATGATCTCAATATGGGTTTCATGGTCATGTGTAGAGTGTTAATAAAAAAATATATCATAATCACAGACTATCAAAAATAAATCTAGATTAGGATGGAAAATGTCATTCATAAGATACATAAAGACTACATGTGTATTAGTGTGTCTGAATGACATGACTAGGTACTCATGGGGACCATAGTTACTGCTCAAAGTTTTGTGAGGTATGTATAAGGACCTGACATGCACCTAGTGATATACCAACTTTAAATCTATATTTTTAAACAGTTTCTCTCTTCAGAGGTGATCAAAGAGGTCATCAATTCTAGTTAGTGAATATCAATTCTCTACTCTAATCTAGTTCAAATGATCGTAATCTATGAAGAGTCCAATGATACCATTCACTTCATGGATAAATGAATCACTTAACCCCAAGGATAAGTTTTTGTGGGTTTAGAGCCTTTATCCTTGAGATCATCCAATTTCTTCTTGAGTTTTAGGGTTTCCTTTGGTTCCATCTTATAATGCGGAATGAAAATTGGTGCTGATCCTGGGACAAGATCAATAGTTAACTCTACCTCTACCACCAAATGTAGACTAGAAAATTCTTCAAGAAATAAATCATTGAAATGCACCACAATAGGATAAAAAATAGCGGCTCGTAACTTCGGGTCATCAAAGAAGAGACATGAAATCTGAGTAGTCACATTACGCAGCCTCTACTGCTTGGGTCTGACTCATGTCAAACTAACATCCATGTCTCCCTTATGTATCCCCATAATTCCCTATGGTGATCTAAACATATCCCTTTTATGATATAATTCAATATGGGTTTGATATGAAACTAACTAGTTCATCACAATGATTAAGTTGAATCCCATAATGCCAGGGATGTAAAGATTCCACATGAAAAAAATTGCTACCTAAATCAAGTGGAAAATTCTTAGAATGCAGAATTCCCTCAAAACAGATACTTACCATGGAATCTTATGTTATAACACCATATAATTCCATGATATCAGGGACAAGAATATTAGGATTTCCTCAGATATAAAATATAGAGGCATACTTTTTTCAAATAATGTAGACACTAAAGTGTTGGCTAATTAAATAGTACCTCATAAAATAGAGGGCCCAATGCACTTATGTTTAGGCATAGGTTGGATTGAATATAAATGGAATGTACTGTGGCCATGAGTCACTTCCAAACTTCCCAAAGTAAGGAAGCTTTGTTGGTACTAATAATCAAAAGTCTGACTGTCTCTACTTTAACCTCCACCTCATCCTCATTATCCAGTGGTATTCCAGCTGCCTGTCTATCATGATCCTGCTGGTCCTGCTCCTAACAAGAGAGATGGTACAGTTCCCTTCTCTCTAGGAACATGATGGAAATTCCTGTAGAAATTTTTTATACCTACAGTCCTTCAATCTCCTCTAAACTCCACTAGATTCTGAAAGCACTGAGGCTTCATAGGTCCCAACTTACCACACTTGTGGAAAACCAATAAGCTCTCAGCATAATGGTCCTGATTGCTACATCCACTATCAGTAAACCTCAAATCATTTCATACTCCTAGAATATGAACCACTTATAACATTCGGTTTGGAAATGGCCTAAATCACATCATTAAATTCCATTAAATTCCACTCTATAATTATGTCTTGGTTGATAATTTCAGAAATAGTCATTATCCTGAACATATTGACCTCCTACCAGATGGTGTAAACCTTCCCATAATCAAATCATTTAGTGGTCATAAGATAAGAAACATGTAGTGTAATAGTGAATCATGAAAGCTATGTGAAATGAAAAGAGTATTGCATAACTGACATACTCCTCTACTTCAGGTTAATGAAATCTCTAACTATGTCATCCTACAGAGTGTAGGGAAAGAATAAATCCTAGTATATCATATGGAAATCATCACTAACCGTATATCTATGAATATTTTCTTGGTTGATTATGTTCCACCACCTCTTTTCTGATTCATGTAGAATATAATCCACGAGTTTGACCCACTACTCTGGACGCATCTCAAGATGCTGAAATATAGATAGAAGTTATTTAAGAGAAGAATCCAAAACATGAAGTCCACCATCCCCAAAAAAGATGGGAGGATATTTTTGGTGAAAATCATGAGTCAACTATAAAATATTTTTGGTAGGTTGAACTACACATTGAATAGACTAAAATATACCATGAAAATCCTAGTGGAACTGGGTGTTAGCACCCATATTCGAAACTCAAGAGGATACACATGTGGAACTATGGGAGGAAACATGGGAGTATACAGACCAACACCCCAGAATAATGGTCATCAATGCCTTCAGGGTGTGATGCCAGAGGATGTCATGGAGGGATGATACAATAATTACAAACACACTCCACACATAATATTTAATCAATTTAAGAGATTCCAGTTAAAAATTTTGGACATGAGTAAAGTCATCCCATAGAAACAACCACACCACTCTACCTATCTCAAAAGATAGGTGTATGTGGTATAAGATACCATAACACTCCAGAAGAATGTAAAATTGTTACCCCACTACCCACAACTACGACCAAACATGGGTCTATGTATTTGTTTCACATGTATATGATAATCAATTTAACCTTAGATTTCACATTTTTTAAATTGTGATTGTTAGAATGTGTAAATTACTTAAAATGGTTGAGTTTGATGGTATACCACTTTCTATTCATAAGGCCCCATCGTCCATACGAACCAAAATATGATATAGACTAAACTCACCAAAGAATATGTTCCATCCAATGTGACAAATGGTCCATGGTTCAATGTACCATAATTGACAGTTTAATGTGTCTACTATAACCTATTTAGGAAAATAATATTAGGTTAAGATAAACACATTATATATCAATTATTTCTTTCAATACCATCTATATGTGTCCGCACAGTTTAATACATATTAAGGCACTAAAAATATGCAACAATAAAATGCACAATGAAAATAAATGTGACATTGAAAGATTCATGGAATATTTCCCCATGATTTTCTAGTGATGATACATGATCAAATGTAAAGAAATCATATCTTTGGGATTTAGGAAATAAATCATCCTTCCAACAATACCAATATCGATAAGTTAATAAATCATGTGTTTCATCCAATGGTGAAGTTGTTTCAACAATAATAATAAAATGCAGAACAACAATCATAATTAAGGAAACTATAACTTTACCCCGAACATGGGTTCTAAATGCCCAAAAAATTCATATGACCAAGTTCCAAGTGTTCCTAATCTATAATATATTGTGTCAAAATTGTAATACAATTAATAAAACCCATCTGATAACACTTTGTAACATCATGTACTGAGATCCACTTAAGACGTGTCCCGAACTAGTGGGTCACATGGCTTCAATCATGACTCCCCATACATGAGATGCTACTGAATAGTAGAAAAAGTGTAAAGGTGATATAGTGGGAATAATATATCATTATATTAGAGTTTAATATTAGATAATAGAAGATATATGAAATAATAAGCGAATAATATAAACTCCAAAAATTAATAAAATGCAAAATTATAAATAGATGAATAATTGAATAAATAATAAAAATCATATAAATCAATGTATGATACATGGATACATAAAATGATATAATTAAAAAGGGAATAGGAAGATACATTCATGATATATAATATTAAAAAAAGAAAAAAAGGTAAAGAGTTGATCCACAAGAATCTCGAGCTAAATCTGAGTCCTCCGCATTGAAGCTCCATTTAACAAAAAACATATCAACAACCTATAGAAGTGAACATTACCTTGCCCACACCTATAGATGGTTATTCTTCTCGTGTACAAAAGGAATTTTGAGTAGGGTGTGAGATAAAAATCACAACAGGCAACCACTAATGGTGTCTACTTATAATCTATGAAATTATTGTAACTAAAAACTGTGAAGCTATAAGAGAATAAGAAATAAGTAATGAAATAAATAAATTATCAGGCTATTTAGGTTCCTAAAGGATACTAGACGACTCTACCTGCTCTGGATCATAGTTGGGATAAGTTTAAACAGTCACTATATATATATTAGTAACACATATATATAGTTTGATTATATATTCCATCCACCCATATTAACCCTGTGCATTTGGACGTAAGTGGAAATATACCTAGAATTCCAGTGATGGCTGGACTAAGGTGTAACTCAAAAATCTATGAATAATCTTACTGTAAGACTCAAATTTATCAATTAAATTTCTCCCTTCTTGGAATAATGTCAAAATCAATCACATTACGATACCCAATGCCATATCATTCTTAAATGAACTATTATGTGACATATAAACAAAATTTTTCCACTTTTGTGTTTGGAATTTTGAAAATGTCACATACATAGTTACGTTAAGTAATATATTTGGAGTTCGATAGGACAAACATAATTATTAGTGAAAAGTAACCTACCCATATGAATAGTAGACTACCCTTATGAATAGTAATATGGATCTTATGAATGTTAAATAATCCCAAATAATAGTAACATCATCCATGAACAATTATATAAAATTTAGGCATCTTATATGTGACAATATGACCATAGTAAAAGTATTGGTATTCTTGTAAGTCATAATTAATTAATTATAAATAAATAATACATTTAAAAACTATTTCCCTAAAATTTATCCAGAAATTAAAAATTATACATCTTCTAGTTTTAAGATAATTTTATAAGACCTTATGTAATTTTTGAGAGCATTATAAAACAAGTTTAAATTGAAAAATATGTATTTTCCTAGTAAATTATAATTTTAATTAAAATTTAAATAAATAATATTTATAAAATTATTCTCATAAAATGGAGTTCATTTTTGTATTCCCTGTATTGAAAAATGTATAGGGTGATTTTTTATATTTTTCTGAAAGACTTGAATATTTGGTGAATAGTAAAATACATTAATTTTATATATAATTACAATATATTTTAAATACACTATTCCTGACATCATATGTAATTTATACACCCTAATCTCAAATTCACATTCACGTATTACAGATCTTGGTCATGGAATCACCAATATTTCTTTCCTTGTAGATAAATAAAAAATTAATGAATATAATATTGAGAAAACCCATCTCCCATCCACTATAAATACCACCCCCTCACACCCTAATTTCATAACACCTCCCAAGAATCATGACTTGTCCAAATTATACCCAAATATATTCCCAATACCCTACTCCATGTTCATGTGATCTTGGTCAAATCAAAATACCAATCCTATTTTCCTTAAGGAGGATCTCAAGAGGAGGATTCAAGAGGAAATTCCTCTCTCTTTTCTATCAATTTACATTCAAATTTCATTTAATATCTTCTCTTATCCAAATAATCTCTTAAAAAAATGTCATGATAACTCCATTATTATTTATATATTATAATGGTATCATTCTCATGGAATATTATTCATTATACTCCTCCCTCTCTCTCTTTGTTAATAAATATGAAGTTGTTGCCCGTGATGTGTTAATTTGCCTACATCATGGGCGACAAACTTCAATTTTCATTCAAATAATTCAAGTATATCAATGAAACCATTAAATGGTTTAAACAAGAATTTAATATGTATGTTTTAACCCCTTTTATGTTCTGGAAAATTTTTAATCATAATAATAATTGATAAAACAAAACATGTTATTTGTGATCCAAAAACCGCCCAAATTTACAAAAAACGATTATCATTAAATTTTATCTAATGATTAATCCATATTTTATATAACTTAATTCTTTTAAATATAATTTAAACTATTTTAATATCATAAATAACATGAAATATCAATTATGGATGTTTATCCGTGTTCTACAAAACATCCATTTATGTGTACAAGTGAACCATTCATGAGAACTAAGAAAAAGAATACTCCTAAACTATGGATTTAAACTCTATAAATTATCCAAAGTATCATAAAATAAATTAATGAAACCATAACAATCCATATTCATATATAAAAGGTTTCATAATTTCTAATTAATAAATATAATGTAATTATATAGGATATTAAAGTGAAGAAAGTGTTCAGATACAATGTAAGGGGAAAACTCCTGAACCCAACATTATTTTTTGGGTTCTCACTCATTCAGTCCATTTTTTTTATGGTTACTCCTAAAAAATATTTTTTTGATCATTATAATTTATTTTTTTGGATATACATTTTTTCACTGATGTTTATGTCAAATACAACGTTTTACCAAAGAATTTTTCTTTCAAAAAAAACATTTTACTTATCACTCGAGGTTGATGGTTCTTGAGGCAACTATGTTATTCCCTATTTGTTTTAGAAAAACAATGATTGTGATTTTATTCTTATGAGATAAAACCAATCCTCTTAAATGGGTTATTTGTGTTCATTATTGAAGTATGTTCTATGTGTAATGAATTATAATGTAAATGTTATGATGTGATGGGGGCACCCAGAATTATATAGCGCAATATGAATGTTTGAATGTGACGGGTGAACTCAGAATTATACAGCGATCCAATTCATTGGGTAAATTGATGAATCTCATGATATAATGTGAAAGGATTAATGAACATGATGTTATCATTGTTAACAACTATGTGTCTTAGTTGACCACTAAGAGACGTAGTTTTATTTTTATGCATTGCCACATTCCATACCTTTATCTAAAGATTCATCTCATTATATTGATGATGATTTAATGATCATGATCACCCAATTCTATATTTTTCTTATCTATCCTCTTACTAGGATTTTATCTCACCCCTTTTGTATGCATATTGTCCTATAATTATGTGTACTAAGAAGTTTTCAAGGGAGAATAAAAACCCAGAGAAGAATTAATTAAATAAATGTTTATATGTGATGTTGTAAATGATATGTTTGGTCGTAGTTTTCCCAAGACACCAATCCTATGGATCTTCATGGTGTAATAATATTATGTTTTTTTCTTTATAATTATGTAATAGTAAATTAAAAATAATTCATCATTGCTATTATTGTATCAGAGATAATTTTTAGTTAATTTGGGAATTTGGATTAGTGAACCCTAGTGAAAACCTCTAGTATGAGACTAAGTACTAATATGAATACAAGAAGCTTTGATAAACATAAGGATCACATATGACATTTTCTTAGTTTAAATTTCACAAATTAATAAGTTATTATATCATGACTCATTTATTTGGGTTTTTTTAAAACATTTCTATTTTAAAAAATGGTGGGAACCCGGAGAAACCAGGATAAAAACCCATTCGAGGGACAATGAAACAATTCCCTCATGACATACCCAATTATTTGTGATGTGGAGTTCAAAACATCTTGGAGATGCTTACCCAGTTGTCTCAGGTTATGAACAATAACATGAATAAAGGGGAATGTCTTCATTCACTAAAGAGGGATCAATTGGATATTAGGTGATTTATGTGCCAATGACCACTGAAATTTAGTGGATCTTCAAATCCACTTGTTACAGAATAGTGGTTCATCTCAATGGAGAATATATTTTATGTGTTTCACTATTCTGAGATAGATAAGGTGACTCTGGATATTTATTGTTTAGAGAGAGAGGCCAATAAATGGTGAGATTTGATTAATAACACCACGCCAAGGGATAAAATTGAAGGGATGGAATGTGAATACTTTAATATCATGTTACATAATAAGTATTTCCAAAAAAACGCTTCATATGAATATAGAGAGATAATTCCTAGAGATTAATAAAAAGTAAGAAGAATCTATCACAACCTATGAAGAAAATTTTACATGTCATGAAATGTATGTTCCGTGTGTTTATATCAACAATTATAGAAAAATTGATAGGTTCTTTAGTGGATTAAAACCACACCTTAAAAATCCTTTTGTAATCCCATAATTTTTGAGTTATGAAAATGTTGTTCGATGTGATCTCAATGTGGAGATGGAGTTTGGAGAACGGTACCATTGCTATGGTGATAAGAAATGAAAGAAGGTGTTTCATGCTAAAGGATCTAAAGGTATTGGTGGGAAGACAAATAAACCACCCACATGCCTAAAATGTAGGAAGATGCATCATGGGAATTGCCTCAAAGGTATGAGAAAATGATTCAAATGTGAGAGAGAAGGCCACTATGCTCAAGTGTTTCAAATAGACATGAGAAGGCAGTAGAATGTGGTTGAAGAATGGAGAGCACCAACCACAGTTAGATGCTACAAATTTAGGTAGAAAGGCCACTATGAAAACTAGTTCACTAAACCTAGAGTCCTTGAGGGTAATCACCATCATCAGCCATGAAATCCAAAAGAGCATGAGAAGGATTATGGAATCACTTCTGTAAAAGTGGGGAAAGATAATTTAGTTGTATAAGGTAAACTTCCTATTTACTCAAGAAGGGAAGAAGTATTATTTTATTCTCATTCTACCAAATCCTTAATATCTTCCATGTTTTCTAGAACTAAATTATTGAGTCCCTGAAAACATGATGTTATAAAAATATGTAAAAACACCCAGTGGTGAAATCATTTCTACCCAAGTGTTTGAATCTAATATTGTTAGCATATGTGAGAATATTCTTCCAGTGAATCCCATGATACATCCCTTGGTGGAATTTGATTATATAATGGGAATGGTTTGGCTCCTTATATATAGAGTACATATAAACTTCTAGAAAAACGAAAATATCTATCCATATTCCCAATCAACCCAAGATCATCTACAAATCCTAGGTGCATCATGAATGTCCTCTATAAAATTCTTCAACGATGTGGGTGTTGATTCCCTTGGAAGAAGAATACCTCGCATAAGTAGTTGAGTCAAAGGAAAGTGAAAACCATGTGGAAATTTCCATCATGAGGGAATATATTGATGTATTTCTGGATGATTTACCCAAAATTCTCCCAGATCGGGAGGTAGAGTTCTCAATAGAACTCAAACCCGGAGCTACTCCTATATCACTGTGTCACTATATGATGGCTCCTATCAAACTGGAGGATTTAATGAAGAAGCTACTAGATTATTTGGAAAAATTGTTCATACATCCTTATGCATCACCATGGGGTGTTCCAATACTCTCTGTGATGAAGATGGGTAGATCAATGCAGTTGTGTATTGATTATCAAGAAGTCAACAAGAACACCATAAAGAAAAAGTATCATATCACAAGTAATGAAGACATGTTCAATAACCTACGATGAGATAAATAATTATCAAATGTGAATCTTCATTCTGCATATCATCAGCTAATGGTGAAGAAGAAATATATTTAGAATATTTCCTTCCATACAAGGTATGGGAATTATGAGTTTCTGTTGCTGCACTTCGGTCACACTAATGCCCCTAAAATCTTCATGGATGTGATGAATAAAATGTTTATACGTTACCTCAAAAAATTTGGGGTAGTGTTTATTAATGATATTTTCATCTACTCCAAGTGTAATGAGGAACATGATGAACACCTTAGACTTTTTTTGGCGACATTAAGAAAGGATAATTTGTACGCCATGTTCATCATCTATGAATTTTTTATGAAGCAAGTCATGTTATTTGGACATGCGATCATAAGTGAGGGAATTTCCGTGGGCCCATAAAAATAAAAAGTGATTGAGGAATGAATCAGACCCTTGGTCTCATAAAAATCCATAGTTTTCTTATATTTGATGTGTAATACCGACATTTTGTGAGAATTTTCTCATGAGTGTAAATCCCACTAACTAAGTGAATAAGTAAAGGGGTAATGTATGTCTGGATGGAAGAATGTGAGGGAACCCTACTAATTCTAAAGAGAAGGATGATCACTGCACATGTAATCACATTACTGAAAACTATAGAACGATATGTCATATACTATGATGATTCAAAGAATAGACGTGGTTTTGTACTAAAAAAAATGATACCGTGATAGCCTACACCTCACAGCAGTTGAAGATCAATAAGTAGAACTACCAGACACTTGATTTAGAGACTGAAGATATGATTTTTTCCTTGAAAATCTTTCCAAACTACCTTTACGATGAAAATGTGTGACATATACACTAACCACAAGAACGTAATGTATATATTCACAGAAAAGGAGATGAACATTCATCAAATGAGATGTTTGGAACAATTCAAGGACTATGATTTCTCTATTCACTATCATCATGGAAATTCTAAAAAGGTTGTTGACACTCAAAGCAGAAAAGAACATGCTACTCTTTCTACTTTACAGATTGAGAATGACCCTATATTATTTGATTTGTAGAGGATGGATTTGAAAATAATAAGGGTATGGGATACATACTAACTTTCCCAAATTACTGTGAAACCATCTATCCAAGAGAATATTAAGGAGGAATAATGGGATGATTTGGGGTTAAAAAGGGAGATGAATGTAGTAAAGGAAGGGAAGCTGCATGAGTTCAATATTGAAAACACTTTTGGAGGGATAACATGAAGAAGGAGATTATAGAATATGTCTCAAAGTTCTTGGTATGTCAACAAGTTAAATAAGATAGACAAAAGTCTAAAGTGATGATGAAACCATTACCTATAACTATGTGTAAATGGGATAATGTCACTACGGGCCTTGTCATGGGTTTCCCAAAGACGTTGAAGGGAAATAATGCGATATGGGTTGTGGTTGAATTACTCACCAAGACTGCCCACTTTATTTATATTCAATAAGATCTCACACTTGAACAACATTCAATGATATATGTAAATGAAGGGGTGGGAATAAATGGGGTTCCAATATCAATTATCTCTAATCATGGTCCTAGGTTCACATATAAAGTCTATAGGAGTCTTCAACATGCTTTGAGTAATAAATTAAATTTCAACATGAACTATCACCCGCAAACTGATGGCCAATATAAATTTACTATTCATGCACATGAAGATATGTTAAGAGAATGCACTTGAGAATTTAAAGGTTGATGGGATCAACATCTCACATGGGTTCAGTTCTTATAGATAAATATTTTCCACTAAAGTATTCAGATGGCTCTATATGAAGCTCTGTATGGAAAGAGATGTAGAACTTCAACCTGTTAGGATGAAGTTGGTGGAAGAAAGATACTTGGACCTGATCTTGTGTATGAGATGATAGAGAAGGTTCAAATAATCCAGAAACATATCAATGCTACTATGAGTTCGGAAAAGAGACATGTTGACAACCATCGAAGATTCTTGGAGTTTGATTTTGGAGAAAAACTATTCCTTTTAATATTACCATGCAAGAGTGTCATGTGGTTTGTTAAGAAATAGAAGTTAAGTCCAAGGTACATTTGACCATTTGAGATCTTTGAATGAATAAGAGTTGTGGACTATCGACTTGAACTTACACCAAATATGGATCATGTTCATGATGTGTTTCCTGTATCACACCTATGTAAGTACATACCATATCCCTCACATTTATAGAACCCAGAGGTTTTACAGTTGGAATATGATCTCTCTTGTGAGGAGAAACCAGTAATGATTCTGGAATAGAGAGATAAGGTTTACACCACAAAATTACCCACTTTGTGAAATTTTTTTGGAGGAAATAAAGGTATGAAGGAGAAACATGGAAATGATATGATGCAATTAAGGAGAATTACCCTCACCTGTTAATGTACAATGATATTTTGAAGGTGAAATTTAAAAATGGGAAAGGGGATATAATGACCCAAACAATTATGAATGTCATTTCTCCCTTCATGAAGTAATTTCATAATCAATCACGTTAGGAAACACAATTACACATCATTCTTGAATGAAATACTATGTGAACTTGGAAAATAAATTCCCCTCTTCTGTGTTTTGAATTTTGAAAATCCGACATACACGGTTGCGTTTAGTAAGATGTTTGGAGTCTGAAAGAACAAATATATTTTTTGGTATATGATAACCAACTGTTATGAAGAGTAAAGTACCCTTATGAATAATATTATGACTATTATGAAGAGAAAATAGTTAAAAATAATAGTAACCTCTCCCATGAATGACTAAATAAAATTTAGGCATCTTATAAATTACAATACGACCATAGTAAAAGTATTGGTATTTTTTAAGTCATAAATAATTAATTTTAATTAATTAATTATAATAAATAGTATTTTAGAAAATTGTGTTCATAAATTAACAATTCAATTTCTTTTGGTTTTAAGATAATTTTATAAGACCTTATGTAATTTTTGAAAGCATTATAAAATCAGTTTTTTGTTTAAAATCAATATTTTTCTAGTAAATTGTGATTTTAATTAAAAATTAAATTAATAATATTTAGAAAATTATTTTCATAAAATTGATTATTTTGGATTCCCCACATTGAAAAATTTTTAGGGTTATTTTTTTGAGATTTTTCCGAAATACTTGATTTTTTTGGTGAATAGTAAAATACATTAATTTACCGTATAAATACAGTATAATTTAAATCCACTATTACTGAAATCATAAGTGATGTAATAACTCATCTATAGAACTTACACACACTTATTTCTATTCTTATTCATGTAATCATCACTATTTCTTCTCTTATAGAGAAATAATAAATTAATGAATATAATACTATGAAAACGTCTCTCCCCTCCACTATAAATACCACCCCTCATACCATCATTTCATCACACCTCTAAAGCTTCAATCCTTCTCAAAATTATTCCCAATGACCTCACCTACCCCCTCCCCCATTTCAAGGAGATATTTTTATCATCCAAAGACTAATCCTAGGTTCATTAGGGGGATCTCAAGCAGAGGATTCAAGAAGTAATTCCTCTCTTTCTTTTGTTTCAATTTCCATTAAAATTTTATTTATTTTCTTCTATTATATTCAACTTATCTTATAAAAATTTCATGATAAATCTATTATAATTTATATAATGGTATTATATATTGATAATGTAAGATTATTCATTATACCCTTCCCTCTCTCTCATCTGTTAATAAAAATGAAATCATTGCTCGTGATGTTTTAATTTACCTACATCATGGGCGATTCACTTCCATTTTCCTTCAACACATTCAAGTATATAAATGAATCCATTAAATGGTTGAAACAATATTTTAATATTTATTTTTTACACCTTTTATATTCTGGATATAACTTTTATTCATAATACAAATTGATAAAATAGAACATGTTTGTTGTGATAAAAAACTGCCCAAATTTAACTAAAACGATTATAATTAAAATTTAACTAATGATTCATCAACATGATATATATAATCTTTCATTAAAATATCATTTAAATTCATATATTATCTTTAATAACATGTTATATCAGTTATGGATTTTTATACGTGTTCTACATGAACATCAATTTTTGTGTACAAGTGAACAGTTTATGAAAACAATGAAAAAGAACACTCCTGAAAAATGGATTTAAGCTCTATTACTCAACAAAATGACCATAATAGATCTTAATGAAACTATAATGAACTATATTCATGTATTAAAGGTAATATAATTTCTACTAAATTAATTTAATTTCATTATATTAGATATTAATGTGAAGAATGATTTTAGAAACAAGGTAGGGGAAAATTCTTGAACCTAACATTCCTTCTTCGAGTTCTCACTCTTTCAATCCATTTTCTGTATGGTTACTCCTTAAAATCATCTTTTAATAATTTTTATTCGTTTTTTGGTATATACATATTTTTAATGGAGTTTATGTCACATAAAATGTTTTCCAAATTAAATATTCTTTCAAAAAACAAATATTTTACTTCTCACTCATGGTTGATGGATATTGTATCAAGTATGTTATTACCTATTTCTTTTGGGAACCCAAATTTTGTTATCATATTATTATGAGATGAATCCCATCCATTCCATGTGTTATTTATTTTAATTATTTACATATGTTCTATGTGGAATGCATGATAATGTAAATGTTATGATGTGACAAGTGTGCCTTGAATTATATAGCGCAGTATGAATGTTTGAATGTGACAAGTGCACTCAGAATTATACACCAATACAATGCATTGGGTAAAGTTATTAAACTTAAATTTTGAATTAACATGATTATAGAATTGTTCACAACTATGTCTGGTAGTTGACCACTAAGACACGATGTTTCATTTCTATGCATTCCCACATTACACACCATTATCTAATGATTCCTATAATGATTTTGATGATGATGTTATGATCATGATCACCCATTTCTATATTTTTTTAAATATCCTCTTACCATGATTTTATATATCCCCTTTTGGATGTATATCCTCAGGTGATTATGTGTACTAAGGAGTTTTCAAGGGACAATAATAAGTTAGATAATAATGAATTAAACAAATGATTGTGTTTGATGTTTTAAATGTTATGTTTAGTCCTATATTTCCAATGAAACGAAACCTATGGATCCTCATGGGTAATACTATTATGTTTTTAATTTATAAAATGATGTAATAGTAATGCAAGAAATGATATGGTTGCCATACTAATTATCCTATATGATTACACAATAAGGAACATTCCCTATATCCCAATAGAGTGAGAGATTCCATACTACGACACTTGGGATGGAGAGTGAGCCATCATGACTAAACAATAATCAAGGAACATGGAACCTCAGCCCAACATCCATATACTATCACTATTGTGAGATGTTATAATCAACGCCCAATGTAATGGGTTTTGATTATCCTCCATTCTCAACACCCCTTAACATAGTACACATCCCATATAAAGGCATATTCATTTATAATATAAGTCATAAGTAAAACCCACTCTTGAATCTTCTTTAACAAGCACATATGAAGGAGTATTCATTTCTTTTATATGGAATGAGGAAAAAACCTATAATGAATCTTATTTAATAAGGCTGTATATATAAATAATGGATGATAGATAAATTAAATCAATTGATAAGGATGAAATAATAGGTCTGGCCTTTCCAGCCTCAAATCAATTCAATAACCATTTTAAAACATTGATTTAGTATAAGGAGAAGCAATCGACATCCATAGTATTTTAAATATTAACCAATTAATTTTACTAATGAATGGTAATAAATAATTAAAATACTTTACCATTTACCCCATGTCATTTAATTCCCATTAAATTTATCATGCTTAGAAAATTCAAGGTATAAGGCTTGTTAGGAATTTCAGGGTGCCAGAGTCAATTGAGGCAATTCCCTAAATTGTAAATTCCTACAATAAGAGGGACAACCACCTAAGAGGTTATTTGGAATCCATTGGATAGTCATTTCCATGGGAAATTACATTTTAAAAACTATTTGAAAAGGAATAAATTAGTTCCAAGAACATGGAAAAACATGACAAAAAATTGCCAATTTCACTAGGCACACCCCTGGGTGACCATATAAGATATATAAAACTTGTGAACCTCTAACCGAGGATCATTAGGTGAATAATAATATATGATGATCAAATTTTTATGAAGAAATATATTAAAAGGAGGCTTTCAGAAAGAGTAGGCGTGTGACACGTTTACATCGGTACATGTTATCAAAAGTCAAAGTTAGAATGATGTGACTGCCTACATCAAGGTCATAGATGATATCTCTCTCGATATTAGCCTTATATTTTATGTATGTAGGAAGAGATATGGGAAATGGTCTAATTACCTAAAAATATTGAAAATTATCTGGCACCAAATTATCTCAATTGATGGAAAGATAAAATTATATAAGAATTGAGAGACTAGGGGATCTTACCAAGATGGATCCCACTCTTCTGACAAGTATATGATTCCATACAGGATTGAGGAACTAGCTCAATTCCTATATTTGTATGATTCTTGAACTCCAAATAGGAGTTAAAGGGGTTATTATCTAGACGGGGAAGAAGGAGAAAATAGAAATATGGTTTTAACATAAGTGAGTAAAAAAATAGATATTTCACCCCAATATATGGGGGGGGGCACAACTTGAAATCCATGTGAAAACCATAAAATTACCCACTATCTAATAACCTTAATGTGTCACATGGCAATTTTCCTTAGCCAATACAGTTGCGAAAAAAACATGAAGCCTATTTGTTTCTTTTTTTTGTAATGATATTGTTTCAGAAAACCCATATGCACTAGGCTTCATAGTTAAAACTAATCATGATGCACGATTATTTAACCCATTTTCATGATCTCAGGGCTCCAAACATGCCTTATCAGATCCTCAAACATACCTTAGGTCATAGTACACCATTTACATGACTGATAAATGGATTATAATTGAAACACTAATGATTCATAATTTCAAGAAAAGATGCATTGTTACAATAGGGGACTAAGTCTTCAATCACAATAATTTTTTCCACACATTGTTTCGAGAGATCAGGAACAACAACCAAGAATGTAGTGAAATATATCTTCTTATTACAGTGATCTAATTAAGAATTTGGATTCTAAGGAATAGTTTCCAAGATGAAGGTATTCAAATTTCATGGAAGGGATTGATTGTCAAAACACGAATTTTGGTTGTGGATCTAGCTCTACTTTTTAAGAGAGAAAATGATCTACCTCATTGACAAGATTTAAGGTGGAAAAAAAATGAAATACTAATTGTTCAGTAGATTATTTTATAGGGAAGATGGGTGAGATGGATTCATTCAAATAGTGGTTATAAACTAGTTTTCAATGGATCTTAAAATTTACATTCATATGGGGCATAGGTTTCATTCTTGAAAATCAAGGACCTAGTGACCTTTCTTTTAGTAGGGGCTATGGACATGGGGACTCCCTGTTGGAAGAGTATGTTGAGTCAATAAGGTTTTCCTTATGACTTTTCCATTCCTTCTTGTTTTGAAAATCACAAACACCTTATCTTTAAGGAAAAATGCTTTCTTAAGGAAAATTGCTTTCTTAAGGAAAATCGCTTTTATAAGGAAAATTATCCTTATCATATTTTCATTCATATTTTTCTTAAGTATGAGTTTCAGATTCATTTTCTCGAAATCATTGAAACTTTCATATAAAGCATTCTGTTTTAGGGTTCGAATTCTGGACAAGAACTATAAGGAAGTTTTATTCCGAATTCCGGATATGAACTCTGACTAAGTTCTATTCCAGATTCAGGATACGAATTCTGAAGAAGAATTCTCATTACGAATTCTAATGAAGAAATACAATTTCGAATTCTCATTACGAATTCAGAAGAAAAATTCTCATTACGAATTCCAATGAAGAATTCTCATTACGAATTCCAATGAAGAATTCTCATTACGAATTCCAATGAAGAATTCTCATTACGAATTCTAATGAAGAAATCTCATTCCGAATTCTCATTACGAATTCTGATAAAGAATTCTCATTACGAATTCTGATGACGAATTCTCATTACGAATTCTGATGATGAATTCTCATTAAGAATTCTGATGATGAATTCTCATTACGAATTCTGATGATGAATTCTCATTACGAATTTTGATGATGAATTCTCATTACGATTTATGATGACGAATTCCTATTCCGAATTCTCATTCCGAATTCACCTATTAAATAGAATCTGATTATCATTGTTTTATACACTCTGAATTTATTCACTCCGAACCTTCACTCCGAAGTTTCTATTTCGAACCTTTATGTTAGAGTTTAAAATGATGTCGTACATTCTGTTACACTTGTTTTGTTATAAAACGATGTCGTCCATTTTGTTATAAACTAACCGTTGTCTAAGTGACACGTGTACAGGTCCCTCCGAACTTTAAGGAAAATATGACCGTTGGAGAGGAGCCGACCTTACCTATAAATAGGAGCTCATTTGAAAGAGCTCGATGCTGATGCATATGCCGATTGTTGAAAAAGTGCTTACATGCTGTTGAAGTGATTTCTAGAGAGAGAGTCTCTTATTAACTCTCAAAGCTTCGTGAGACTCCGAATGTTGCTGATTACATTCGAGGGCTTCCGAGGATAGGAAGACAGAGGTGCCGACTACCTTAAAGATCGAGGGATTTCTTGCTGAGAAAGACAGAGGTGCCGACTACCTTAAAGATCGAGGGCTTTCTTGCTGAGAAAGACAGAGGTTGCCAACTACCTTTAAGTTGAGGGCTTGCGGGGATAGCAAGACAGAGAATCCGATCTTCGTATCGAGGGCTTACCCTGGTGTGGGTAAGACAGACTTGCTTGAAAGTATAAATCAAGGGACCTTTATCCAAGGTTGTTGGATACCCTTCTCTTTGGGTTAAAAGACTATTATCTTATTACTAGTAGTTTTACTACTTGTCTTTATTCCGCTGCAATTTGTATCTTAAGGAAAGTATAACTTTCTTATACTTCCTTACTTACTCTTATTAGTTTAGATTCTATACGCTTTAAGGTAGAATCTCATATTGTAACTTTTGTTAAGTTTCAATTTCCGGAATCATATTTTCGGAACCTACTTTTGGAATCCCTTTCCAAGTTCAGTTCGGTGTTAGAGGTGTTGTGAATTTACTTAGTTTAACTTTGTTTAACATAGCTCTTTCCTTTTCTTAAGGAAACTGTAGTTATTCATAACTAACTTTAAAGGTTCCAAAGGAATTTTTAAAGTATACAATTCACCCCCCCTCTTGTATATTTATCATCTCATATTATATGTCAATCCTACAAAGTACTATGTTATGAGGCATGGTATTGATCTTTTTCATGATGAAAATATTCAGTTGGAGGTGGTGGAAATTGACCCAACTATCATTCATGGATAATAGTAAGGTAATCCCCAAATTCATTATTCCATAATAAACAACATTCATAAAGGGAAAAACTATTGGAGTAGTAGGTCAATATATACCATATGTGGTGTGGAGAGAATAAGGTGGCATACTTCCTTTCTACTTGGGAAACTCTTTAAGGTCATTGTTGTATATTTTACAGTTTAGGTTCTCTTCTATAGGAGTGTGGTAGCCTTGTTAGAACATAAGTACTTGCTCTTAAATATTACTGACTACCTTGATAATTTTTTGGTTTGGGCCATGCCCTACTTGCAGCAAAATATTCAACATTGATAATGATTATGTGAATTTAAAATGCAGTAGATTTTTTGTTTTGTACTTTAATCAAGAAATTGTATGTGGTGTAATATTATTATTGTGTTATAAATATTTTATGAAATGAAATATGTTTTTACTATGTATATATTTTTGTTAACCTTTGATTGTTAATATTTACAAATTTGAATTAGAAATAATATTTCATATTGTGTATACAAATGATTGTCTTGGAATTTGGTGATATCATGTTGAAATATATATTAAATATTACTAATAAAAATTTAAACAATTGAATTTATTGATCTATGACATCTAGTATATAATAATATTTTATAATGATTAATATGTATCGATGGAAGAGAAAGTAGATAATTTTATTATGTAGAATAATTATAACCATTTGGGAAATAACCTAAGAAAAGAGAAATTAAAAGTCATTTGTTATTGTATAATTATTATTTGATATCATAAAAATGATAGAGTTCTTTGTGTTAAACTACCTAATAAATTGAGATTATAATTATTTGTTTATATCTATACATTAATGAATTAAAAAATGGATCATCACATGTTAATGATGATTAATATTTAACATTGGTAATTAAATGATGGATTGAGTTTATGATCGAATGTATTTTAAGTTTACTCTTGATATTTACTGGACAATGTGATATATTTTTGGATATTTTTGTTGTTTTTTAGCATGGTAATATTACTAAAACTAATAAACAACATCATTCTGGATGTTGTTATTAAATTAAATAAATGATGATTGAGAAAAATAATTATATCTCATCTTAGGATTGTTTACACATGAATATAATGGAAATATCATATATATTTTGTTTTAGAAACATTTTTCTATTGATATAGGTTCCTTAAGGTAAAAAACATATTCAATAAAAATAGATTAAATCATGATGGAATTTAAATGGGTTTTTTAAAGATGAAATGTTTAGGGATGGGACAACCCATTATTGATTGCGGGGTGTTTTAACACCTTGATCCTATATCCACACATTCCATTAAAATTATGTATAGAGTAATATATTTAATATTTATTTAAATATTTTGGATTTAGAACCTTGATGGGATTGAATATTAACCTTATGTGGTTTGGTTATGGGGATAATGATGACACAAGGAACTGGTAATGATGCTAGTGATGTAAAGGGGTATTAATTGTGATGATGATGGTGGAACATATTCTAGATGTTTTATTATGTGGAATGGAATGGGAAACTAGGTATGTTCGAATTTTTCAGTGATGGGATTCCTCATTGATGCTTACTTCTAGTAGGATTTTTACATGGGGGCTAATTTTTTATTGTTATTTATATAACCAACTTCCAACTATGGGAGATAGTTGGATGTTATGTGCTATGAATGAATCATCTAAACGATAGCTTAATCCGTGTCATAGTGTAATAAATTTTTTCTAAAATGATAATTAATTAATGAAATAAATGGACAACACCCCAACCTAGAAGCCAATAATCCAGTTCACCAGCCTGGGGCGCCATATAACCTATAACAAGACTCCCCATATTCTAGAGGTAAACAACTGGTAGTTTGGGTGTATGGGGATACTATGGAAAGAATATAAAGTCTATTCAAAGTGTTTATATAAATATAAATAATGGAAAACCTATAATTGAAAACAAATAACAATCATATATAATACAAGCAAAGTGTTAATATATAACTGCAGTAAGAAAAATCTATTACAATTAGTATTCCATTCATTTCATGATGGATCCCCTGTGGGTGTATCATATACATGTAACAAAAAAATTATATAGTAAGAATTAACTAAGATCACCCCAAATGACCCTGATTATAGACTAATCTCATCGCCCATACTTCACTCCAAACTTTCTAAAAAAAGCAAAGATCCATTCCCAAAAACTGTCCCAATGAACAATAGATGTGTTCTCTTAGTAACCCAAGTTGCATGATGGCCTCAGCATAGTGTGACTATAACATAGCATGTGACCACCAATGGTTTTCCTAAACTAAACGTTCTTATTAGTTTTTATATGATGTCTTCTAATTAAATTAAGAAATAAAAAATAAACAAAGAGACATTATCTATTTTCGGCCTCCACCATAGCACTTGGGGTATTTCTTACCAGCATCAACTAGTCGCAAGGTGTATTACAACACATCACAATGATCATGGATCTAAGAGTACCCAAGTAGAATCTATAAAATAATCATATAATTCTATAGTATTTTATATTTCTATACAAAATATGATCTCTAGTCGCACCTATACCATGGAATTTGAATTCTCATCCTAACATTCCACTTCATCTAGAATAACACAAAGTGCAGGATCCCATCCTAGAAGTTTTAGGGTATCTAAATTCTCATCCTGGAATTCGAAACCATATAGTGATAAGAGTGATGCATATAATTTCTATTATAAAATATTAATTATAAATTAATTTTTCAAGGAATCAATTTTAATCATACATCCAATATCTCAGATCAAGTCAACACAAAATCCATGAACTTATCCAACCATTTGCATTGAATTTGATGGTTGATCCCAACATTCCAATGTATCATATATCATACAGAATCTACAATCTAAACCTTGGATTCCAAATTTCATAAATTATATGGAATATAGGATCTCATCTTGATATTCTCAACCATCATGTTTCAAAATTGTATCTCAATAATTTTGTTTTGATATGGGTTGTCAATTAATTCTATAATGAATCTATTTAAATAAATTCAATTATTCATTATTCAAATTTATGAGGACCAAAAAATACATAAGCATTGTATCCCATCTTAATAACCATTTCCATCTACCAAACATAATTTACCATTTTTAAATACCATTCCATTTTATAAAACATGAATTCCACCATTCAATTCCCTTATTATTTATAATACAATGTATTGCAAATCACATTGAGGAAATGAATTACCTAAATAAATTTACAATTATAAAATAATTAAATTAAATCACCATTAAATTTAAATAATATCAATATACCATTCCCTTAATTTCATAGGTGTCAATATTATGTTTTGTATATAATTATTAAAATTGCCAATGATTCTGAAATTCAGTTTCATAAAAATTTATATAAGAGTTATTTAATCCCTAAAGGTCATCGTACAATGATTCCTAAATAACCCTAACATTTTATTCATAGAAATAAATAAAATTTAATTAATCCCACATAGATTAAAATTCCTAATCATTGATTTCCACTAGAAATATATTTTTCCCTTGGGCACATAACACTAAAACCAGGTTATTTAACTCAGTCCAAGAACAATTTAAATTATTTAATTTAATTTAGGCCCGACAATAGAAATTTCAACATGAACACACATATAACCACACGAAAAATGTATAAATTTTATGGGTTTTTTTAGTGACCCTCAAAATTTTTATTATATAGGAATAGATGTTGAGTAACAATTTCTTATTTATACTGATTCAGAAGATAATGGAATGGTGGAAAAATTACCTGAAAATTTGGAATATTAGATAAGATAAATGAGTGATCTTTAAATAAAATAAAAAATACCAAGTGAATGTAGAGGATTAGTATAATAAACTTAGGATTTACAATGAATCCAATGAAATTGGAATTATACCTCAGACATTGGAGATCCATTAAATTCAAGAGGTTAGTAAGGTAGGTGAGAATGGGGGAGATACTAAATCTAAATGAAAAGTAAATCTTATGTGGTAAGAATAAGGTGTGTCCTTGATTGAAATTATAGGGACTCCTCTAATTAAAAATCACATAAAAGCAAATCGGCTCCCTAGTATCCTCCAACTGGTATATCGGTGGATCGAGGAAGATGACTTATCATTGCCCGCTGCAACTAGTTAGCCGGTGGAACTATAGATTTATAGATGCATGAAAATAAAACCAGATATACCATATTATTATAACATGATTCCTCTAGGATTCCTCTAAATCCCAATTTCATGTCTAATTACATAGGTTTAGGGAGTTTCAACCTTTTGAACGACATTATGATTCACAATTCGAAATCTTACCATCCATCATAATCAAAATTCAAACATACTGTAGGATTTTCATATACATATGAAAATGTGGTATTATAATCTCCCAAAAATACAATTTTTAATGATCATGAATCTTACTATTCATTTATGCATGTTGACTATGTTACATAAATTTTCAACTCCATGATGAATATCCACAATCCATTCTCGAACTCCCCACACTCATAAAATGTGTAGCTCCAAAAACCCCCATCATTCTGTTTATTATAATATAATCCAATACAAATATTACATTTCAAAACATCATGATGATTCTTTAATGAGGAATTATATCCCGAGAAATGATATTTATGTTATCTAATTGGTATTCAAGAATATGGGGATCTCCATAATATGGATTTTTTGATCAAGTCTAATTCTGAGCCAAAAAACTCCAACCAACATAATTTCATAAAAAAAAAATTAGCATGTTTTAGTGGTCTATAGATTTATTTTTCCAATAAACCAATCCTAACTAAAAAAAATAACTCTAGTACGATTTTTGTTCTTGTCTATATTTTGATATTCATAACTAAAATAGACAAGTCTCCACTTTCCATAAATTACCTAAAAACACTAATTGTCCTCAAAAAGCTTGATCAAATAATTAGATAAAGATTATTTTATCTCCATAGATGTTCTTTATATAGTTACATTCCCAACACATAAAATTGAACAGAAAAAAGATGGTCAGAATTTTTGCTATAGTATCAACTACATGAATGCACAACAATCTATGTAACACATGATTACTCTACAAAAACATGATTCATTTTTCACAAAAGTGAAATCAACTCTAAATCCTCCACTCTAACACTATCAATAATCACATATAAATTATCCTCTAGTATTCCCTAAATAATCCATCTTCCATAGAAACCAAAAGTGCACCAATATCCCATGATATCATGACTGTCTAAGGACCGATCTCATACATCAATAAAATTTCTAACATGACGATCTCATTATCATGACTAATATGATGTCTCCACAAAGTGATTGTAATTTTGGATACTCTATGTGAACCAAAACATTATATCCATGACCCATGATCTGCCCATCAATGAACATAACCGTCATATGTGTCCATCCCACTCACACCTGAGGGAAGACACAAAACACATAAATGATATTTCTTCTGGATCCCTAGAATTTCATCATAAAAATTCACTAAAATAATAATCATAACAGGGGTCATGCCTTTACTCATTCAATGGTTCTCTCCTGACCTTTTGGATTCACCATATACAAATCTGAAAGCATAACATTAATATTCTCCATTTATAAGGAATACATGATGTTTCTTCTAATCCACTCTCATTATAAATTTCCTAGACACCACGTCCACAAGAATATACTGCCTACTATTCACCACATTCCAAATGGTATAGATAAAAAAATATGTTATGTTCTCATGACTCTATAACTTGTAGTCATGAACCATAACCTCTAATGATGATGCCTTTATAGCATTTCTTAAGCATTTAGAAGACACAAACGATCCTATAGGGAACTGTACATGGTATATTCCTTCGGTCCAAGCCTAGTAGACTCAACACATACAACTCATTTCCATTGTAAAACATTTGGTGAAAACTCTCTAAACACGTAACATTATTGAAATCTAAGGGTTCACACTCATCTATGACCAACTTACAAACCTCGACTCCCTATCTTGTGAGATCTTCCTCAATAATCCTAGGTCCACATGTTTAACTAGTAAACAAACGTTTCTAATTTAATTTTAATTTAACGAACCATAAGGATCCTAGAATTTTCCATCTAATATTTTAACAACTTTCATATATCGAGGGTGATCAAGAAACAACCAATCATCCTAAGAATGTTACACCCCAAGATTTTATGAAAAATATTCTTTTAATTTAATTAATGTTTTGTGTTGTATTCTACACCAAGATTACCTTGCGCTATACGCAACACCATATTATCTTGCAGTATACGCAACTCTATTCTTGGATCGTGTTACACACAATATTGATAATCGTTATTCTACGCAACATTGAGTATATATATATATATTCAATGTATAAATGAAATATGGTTGGATTCTATTATACTAAAAAACGAAGGATTTTTTCACAACACGCAACCCTGACTTGGCTTGCATTACACGCAATCACGACCTTCCTCGATAGCGTGTGTTGTACGCAATACTGGGTATTAATAAACAACGATATATTATTATAATATTGTCATGAACTAGCAGTTATTAATAGTGTTGACTAAATTTTGAATTTTATAACATTATTATTCATCTTACACATTTCTAGAACATGGTATAAGAACAAAATAAATGTTTCGGGTAAAATAAGTATTTTTAAAAAAATGTAGTTTTGCCGCCTTTTGATGGCGCACCCACTTTAAATCTAGTTTTTGACATGTTTATATGTTCAATTTGACAAAATAAAATTCTGATTTTGAATCAGGATATAAAAATTTTCATTATATAATGTTTTGATATTTTTCCGATAACTTTCATATTTTAATGAATAGTAAAAACACGCTATATTTTAATTAAAAACGACTTTTTTCATCGTAATATCTTATGTGATTAAATTATAATATTTAATGGTTTTAAAGTATAAATAGAATAGATTTTTACCATTTAATATAATTAATGTCATTAGCATTGATTTTACCTTGAATTCGTAGGTTAAATCATTTCAATCTTTTGCAATGTTTTAAACAAAAACCCGTTTTTATTCGACAACGGGGTTAATTTTAATTTTATTTCTGCAACTTCTGTGTATTGAATTTTAAAAAATGGATTCCATATTTGGAATCAGTGGGTCCAAATTATGTTAATAGGCTACTTTTTATTTTTAGGAATTATGAATAGTAGCTACGGTATATTTTATTTACCATAGTTAAAGGTAAATCAGGTAATTAAGGGTAAATATAATATTATAAAATTACCCTAACACATGCCAAAATTCTATTTGATAGCTAAAAGTAAACCCATATCAACTAAGGGTCGGATTAGATTCATTTTATTGACTTTTTACCATGAAAATAATTTAATTATTATTAAAACCAAAGAAAGTGACAACATGTCACTTTCTTAAATCTTATAAGTATAATAATTTTAACTTAGTGATAAACATCATAAAACTTCATACATGAATAGTCTACAGAAATCTAACAAAAGTATCTACATCATGAGAATTTATCTAGAATTTTTTGGGATTAAATAATTATCATTAATTGTGACACAATAGTGATGCAGAAATTATTTATCTAGTGAAAAATTAAGAATATAGTTTTTATTAAACTAATAGTGACCATAAAAGGAACAAAACCCTGACCAAAACTTATTGGTCATGTAAATTTAAACGATAATAATTCAATGGTCGAATATTTGACCATTTGGAGTCTTATAGAAGCAATTATGACACCTATATTATTTTATTTTAAATGATGCCAAAGTTGTCACCTTCATAATTTAATAAATATAACAATTTAAATATTGTGATTTTAAGATGATAAATTCGATTAAAAGTATTATTGTGAAAGTTAATATATTTATTTTCATGATAGGATTTTATTTTAAATTTTTATGCAACAAATAAGTATATTAAATAATTATAGAAAAATTATGTAGTAATTATTGTGTTAAGAGATAAACCAAATAAATGGTTTTAAAAATAATAAAATAAATATTATATGAACTATTTAATGTGATCCACTACTTTTATAGATACATATGACCGTTTATTAATATATTAAAGCTTTTATTTTGAACATATCTTATGTATATATTTTATTTAAATTCAAATAAATGAATAGTGTCAAAATTGATACTATTGTTATTTTATAAAAATAACATATTATAAAATTGTTTAAAAATCACCAAAATATTTAAAAATTATAAATTTAAATTTATATGGTCTATAATGTTATAAATTAAACAATTATGTAAAATTCACTACAAATAAGTAATTATTTGTTATAATTTAAAATTTAGAATTTTATTACCACAAATAAACTTAAATAGATTAAATAAGGATAAATCAAAATGATAAGGTTTAAAATAAGATCCAAACATGTCTAAATTTAATTGGTTGATGATATTACAACCCTATCGCATCTAATCTTCGAATATGAATCATTTTTGGAGGTTTTTAAGTGGGGTTAGATTTATTATAAATTAATATTTTTAAGAACTCCAAAAGTGCCCCTCTCCACCCTTATAAAAGGGTACCTCCTCCCTCTCTTCCTCACACAACTTTGAGCCTTCAATCTCGGCCAACCCCTGAAAAATTCTCCTCTACACTTCCCTAGAAACATCCTAGAGGTTCTGGTCTTCCTCAAAGACCAATTTTAGTGCCCTAAGAGGAGGTCTCAAAGAGGTGCTTCAAAGAAGAGGTAATTTCTGTTACCGATTCTTTCAACTTTATTTCTTCTTCCACTTATTCTTCTTAGGTTGTTTCATTATGAAGTAATAACATCAGTATCAATCATATACTGATATGTTATTATAAGTATTAAACAACCCTATTTCACCATCTATCCATCCTACGGAAAACAAAATCACCGCGCGTGCGTACGTACGGAATACCGTCTCCACACCGTGGTGTAATCTGTTTTTCCACCAACACCATACATGGATGGGTATTATGGTGTAAAGAATAACTATACATAGTTATTATAACATCATAATGATTCTGATATATTGTATCATCCACTCCAATTCAATTCAATAATTATGGAAATGATATCATCGCTCGTGCGTACGTACGGACTACCGTCTCCACGACGCGATGAGATTCATTCTCCATGTTAACCATTTAAGAATGATTATAAAGTATATATAAGCAATAATAATGAAATATATGAAATTATAAAGCTACTGGATATATGTGTATATATATGTATGTCATCTACTTAATTCCACTCAATTTAATAAGGAAACGAAAACAGCGTTCATGCGTACGTACGGCCTACCGTCTCCATGAACGGTGTATTTCCTTCCATTTATCGATCCATCATATATATGTATATTCTGAATATATATTATATATAAATCATGTTTTATATTCTATAATTAAGTAATAATGATCTATGTAATCATATGAATAATTACAAGTTAAAACACGAATGACAAATGAGACGATTTTACCCAAAGCACTACTTTAACATGAATTTACAAAAGAAAGGTTAATATAAAGGCATGAGTGAACCATATATGATATAATAACAATGAATATGATTCTTTAATAAGTCAATGACATTATTTAAATCATTATACCGGAGGTTCAGATACTTACGAAGCAAACCAGACCTAAGGTAAGGGAAATGTCACAATCTCATTTTTATCTGAGATTGTTTATACTTTAGTATTTACTGGGGTGTATTTTATCATCCACATCAATGTTTCCTAAATATGTATAATTATTTCCATTCTCCTACAATTTTTTAAATCCAATTTTACCCTTCGGTGAGTTTTTAGTAAAATATATGAAAGGAATCTTTTGTCGTTTTTTCGTACGAGGTACTTTTTGACTTTTCCGACAAAAGTACGAGAAGAATGTTTTTTTAACTTATACGACATGAAGGGATTTTTAAAACATTATTTCCCAGAATATTACTTTACAAGATTTCAAGTTTATTTTTAATCAACTTCTTTTAGTTATAATTTTATGACATGTTAAGAAATGAAATGTGTTTTTGAAGTAGAAAGGATATTTTCCTCAAGAATGGAGTTCAAGTGTTTTATCAAAATTATTTTCCATCTAAGATAATATTGGGTTCTGTTTATATCCCTATTATTACATGGATTTGATTATGTTGTGATGGAATTATTTTTATGAATTCCTTTATCGTATATGAATTTTTTTATGATGTCATGATGTTTAAGATTCCCATTTTTATTACATGGGTTATGTAATGATGTACGATTTATGATTTTGTGGCACACATAAGAATGGTATCATTATGAGATGGGTGGGACCTATATCTCCCTCCAATGCATTGGGTAAAGATTTTATATCTCATGAGATTGACATGGTTGGAATGGTAGGTTATACCGGTTCACTGAAACAGGACTGAAACGAGGGTGACTCGGTTCAGAAATGGACTTTGTCCACTAAGATAGTCTTGGAAAAGAGTCTTGACTAATAAGAAATGATTATATATGATTATGTGTGTATGCCACAAATTTTCATGTTTTAAGTTATGATTATTGGGATTACATTTCACTTCTATGATTTATCCCACGTTATGATATTATGATCTCTTTTGCAGGTTAATATTTCAAAAAGTTATGTTCTTATGTATATGATGTGATTGATATTTCTTTTGTTTAACCTTACTAAGCATTTGAGCTCACCCTTTTGTATGTTTTATTTCCCCAGGATATAAAGAAAGATTTTAGGTAAAAAAAGGAAGATCTTTATGGGAGATGCTGAAGATCTTTCACCACGATTAGAAGATTATATTCCGAGTTTCCAAAGACACTAAACTATTACGATCCTTGCGTGTGTGTTTTTGTTATGTACTAAGTATTCCGCAAATGTACTGTAATGTCAATGTACGTCAAGCTTCGGGTCTCTACAGTTGGTATCAGAGGAAAGGTTTAGTCAACCTTTGGAAACTAGGATGCGATAAAGTTAGTGAGATCCCTAGATATATTTCTAAGGTATGTCTAGGGATGTCCCTACGGATAAGTATACGTATTGGATATAGTCCTAGAACTACGGTAACGATATTAGAATTTAACCTAAGATGTTAGTTATTAAGGGTACTCCCCCTTTACTATGTTGTTTTCCCTAGCATGATTTTTGCCTCTCACACTATTCTTTTTGGGTTTTAGACGATGACTGGAGACCGAAGGAACCGTGTTGATCAATGTAATGGACAATGAAATGATTTTCCTACTGAACAAACAAGTGTTGTGGGAGATGGAGTGGAAAATATTATTGCTATACTTACACAAGCTATGAATCATTCTGGACTTCCAAATGAGCAGAGAAGGGAACAATATTCTATTGAGTCCTTCATGAGGCAACATCCACCTTCTTTCAGTGGGTCTTCTGATCCACTTGTTTCTGAACAATGGATCAGTACCATTGAAAATATATTTTCAGTTCTCCAATGTTCTGAGCATGATAAAGTCATCTTAGCAGTATATCGTTTGGAAGGTGAAGCTGATCAATGGTGGAATCTTATCAAGAATACGAGGCCAAGAGATGAAATTGAGTCCATGGAATGGGACGAGTTCATGAACTTGTTTTTCAGAAAGTACTTCCCTCGTATTCTTCGAACAAAGATGGAAAAGGAGTTTCTTGAGCTGAAGTAGAAGGATGATGAATCTGTTGGTATATACGAAGCGAATTTTACAAGACTTGCAAGGTATGCATCTGGATTTATCATCCAACCTGAAAGTAAAGATGATCGATTCTTCAGTGGCTTAAAACCAAATATTCAAAGGGCATTAGCTATAAGAGACTTCAGTAGCTATGAAGAAATTGTGCGTTGTGCTATCAAGGTAGAAATGGATGTCGGTGTTACTTATTCATCTCATAGTTTTGACAAGAAACGAAAGATGGAGTTCAAGGAGAAATCATAGAATAATGGTGAAAAGAATATGAATGTTTCCTTATGCTCAAAGTGTGGAATGAAGCATAGTGGAGATTGTCTTAAAGGGACAAGTAAATGTTTCAAATGTGGATAGGAAGGTCATCGGGCATTTGAATGCTGCAATGATGGGAAGAAGATGTCTAATGATGCAAAAAAGGAAGGGATACACAGAATGAACCAACTACACTTCAATGCTTCAAGTTCAAGGAAATGGGGCATTATGCTAATAAATTCCCTAATCCAAAGGTTAGTGATGATCGACATGAGCAACCTCTTAAGGAAAAGGACAAAGGGAAGTCACATGAGATCACCATTGGCGATGTTGAATATGATAACGATGTGGTGGAATGATTAAGTGTTTATGTAATGGGAATCCAAAATAATGTTGTATCATAAAGTATTGGAATATTTATGTATTGGTCTAATGTGGTATTCAAAGTGATTGAGATATTTTTGGAAAGCAGATGATATACACATAATGAAGGGATAAAGAGAATATAATATGTTTGATACTATTCATGAGCTCATGATTGATATAAGGACTAAGTGATATCATGGTTTGAGTATATAGAATTTTGAGGATTTTGGTATGTGGAAAGTGTTAACTTTTAACTGAATTCATGTTTTCACTAAGGTTCAATGGGTATTCAAGAGAGTACATGATTAAGGCCTTTGAATGTTTAGAATGTGACCAACAAGACATATTTTATGATATATGGGGATCAATGATGGTATTAAAACTCTGGTAATCGTTTTCACTTTATTATGAGAGTGGACTGAAGTATTATGGATAAGCCTAAAGATTGGAATTGATTATGTTGGACATAAGTTATTATTGTTTAAGGATAGATGTTTTTTCAATATTATTGATGGGATGTTATATTAATATAGTTTTAGAAAAAGGACAACCTGCAGGATGGGCGACAGCCCATCGCGTCGGACAAGTCTGTGGGAATCGAACCCACAACCAAAGTGCGACTGGCCTTTATCACCTACCACTGACCTACAGGATGTCCCTGTTTAGTAGAAACTAGTTTTATTATATTACGCAGTATGATATATGAAGTATAAGTCCATTTTAGGAACCCTATATGATGAATCTCACTATAGATGGACTTATGTATTTTTTGATAACTTTTCTAACCTTTTGTTTGAGATAGATGGAATTACCCATCATTCTATCACATGATCTGCTAACACATCACGAATGAAAAATTGAACTTCATTTCTTTAAGAGATGAAGTGGAAATTTTCCAATGAATGAAAAACGGTGAGACTATACCAAAATCACGAAAGTATTTCTTCAAATTCCAATTTCATCAACTTTAGGGAAATGATCTTGAAAACCAAAAATTTTGTCCTAGTGCTCTTATATCTGATGAATCAGATGGTACCTTAGATCATCACAAATTTATGGCTTTGTGATTGCTGGCTTTTCCATAGCCATATTCTCTACCACTTTCCATCAGAACATGATGGTTATATTTCTCTTCCATATCCATATTTTAACCTATGTGGAAACCCAGTGATTAGTTTATTCGGGTAACCATTACGTTTCATACTTTTGTTTTTAAAGATTGGTATTGGTATTCCTTTTTAAGATGTGGGTTTCTATTAAAGAAACTTTCTAATAGTAAACCATTTATAACCCCAACGAATTTCGAGGGAGAAATTCATTTTAAGGGGGGTAGAATGTAACACCCCGAGATTTTATGAAAAATATTCTTTTAATTTAATTAATGTTTTGTGTTGTATTCTACACCAAGATTACCTTGCACTATATGCAACACCATATTATCTTTCAGTATACGCAACACTATTCTTGGATCGTGTTACACACAATTTTGATAATAGTTATTCTACGCAACATTGAGTATATATATATATTGAATGTATAAATGAAATATGGTTCGATTCTGTTATACGAAACAACGAAGGATTCTTTCACAACACGCAATCCTGACTTGGCTTGCATTACACGCAATCACGACCTTCCTCGATAGCGTGTGTTCTACGCAATACTGGGTTTTAATAAACAACGGTATATTATTATAATATTGTCATGAACTAGCCGTTATGAATAGCGTTAACTAAATTTTGAATTTTATAACATTATTATTCATCTTACACATTTCTAGAACATGGTATAAGAACAAAATAAATTTTTAGGGTAAAATAAGTATTTTTCAAAAAAATGCAGTTTTGCCGCCTTTTGATGGCGCACCCACTTTAAATCTAGTTTTTACATGTTTATATGTTCAATTTGACAAAATAAAATTCTTCTTTTGAATCAGGATATAAAAATTTTCATTATATAAAGTTATGATATTTTTCCGGTAACTTTCATATTTTAATGAATAGTAAAAACACGCTATATTTTAATTAAAAACAACTTTTTTCATCGTAATATCTTATGTGGTTAAATTATAATATTGAATGGTTTTAAAGTATAAATAGAATATATTTTTACTATTTAATATAATTAATGTCATTAGAATTGATTTTACCTTGAATTCGTAGGTTAAATCATTTCAATCTTTTGCAATGTTTTAAACAAAAACCCGTTTTTATTCGACAACGAGATTAATTTTAATTTTATTTTTGAAACTTCCGTGTATTGAATTTAAAAAAAAGGATTCCATATTTGGAATCAGTGGGTCCAAATTATGTTAATAGGCTAATTTTTTTTTTGGGAATTATGAATAGTAGCTATGGTAAATTTTATTTACCATCGTTAAAGGTAAATCGGGTAATTAAGGGTAAATATAATATTATAAAATTACCCTAAGACATGCCAAAATTCTATTTGATAGCTAAAAGTAAACCCATATCAACTAAGGGTCGGATTAGATTCATTTTATTGACTTTTGACCATGAAAATAATTTAATTATTATTAAAACCAAAGAAAGTGACAACATGTCACTTTCTTAAATCTTATAAGTATAATAATTTTAACTTAGTGATAAACATCATAAAACATAGAACCTGAATAGTCTCCAGAAATCTAACAAAATTATCTACATCATGATAATTTATCTAGAATTTATTGGGATTAAATAAATATCATTAATTGTGACACAATAGTGATGCAGAAATTATTTGTCTAGTGAAAAATTAAGAATATAGTTTTTATTAAACTAATAGTGACCATAAAAGGCACAAAACCCTGACCAAAACTTATTGTTCATGTAAATTTAAACGATAATCATCCAATGGTCGAATATTTGACCACTTGGAGTCTTATACAACCAATTATGGCACTTATATTATTTTATTTTAAATGATGCCAAAGTTGTCCCCTTCATAATTTAATAAATATAACAATTTACATATTGTGATTTTTAGATGATAAATTTGAGTAAAAGTATTATTGTGAAATTTAATATATTTATCTTCATCATAGGATTTTATTTTAAATTTTTATGCAACAAATAAGTATATTAAATAATTATACAAAAATGATGTAGTAATTATTTTATTAAGAGATAAACCAAATAAATGGTTTTAAAAATAATAAAATAAATATTATATGAACTATTTAATGTGATCCACTAATTTTATAGATACATATGACCTTTTATTAATATATTAAAGCTTTTATTTCAAACATATCTTCTGTATATATTTTATTTAAATTCACATAAATGAATAGTCTCAAAATTGACACTATTGTTATTTTATAAAAATAACATATTATAAAATTGTTTAAAAATCACAAAAATATTTATAAATTATAAATTTAAATTTATTTGGTCTATAATGTTATAAATTAAACAATTATAGAAAATTCACAACAAATAAGTAATTATTTGTTATAATTTAAAATTTAGAATTTTATTACCAAAAATAAACTTAAATAGATTAAATAAGGATAAATCAAAATGATAAGGTTTAAAATAAGATACAAACATGTCTAAATTTGATTTGTTGATGAGATTACAACCCTATCGCATCTAATATTAGAATATGAGCCATTTTTTGAGGTTTTTAAGTGAGTTTAGATTTATTATAAATTAATATTTTTAAGAATTCCAAAGGTGCCCCTCTCCTCCCTTATAAAAGGGTACCTCCTCCCTCTCTTCCTCACACAAATTTGAGCCTCCATGCTCGGCCTACCCCTGAAACATTCTCCTCTAAACTTCCCTAGCAACATCCTAGAGGTTCTGGTCTTCCTCAAAGACCAATTTTAGTGCCCTAAGAGGAGGTCTCAAAGAGGTGCTTCAAAGAAGAGGTAATTTCCATTACCGATTCTTTCAACTTTATTTCTTCTTCCACTTATTCTTCTTAGGTTATTTCATTATAAAGTAATAAAATCAGTATCAATCATATATTGATATGTTATTATAATTATTAAACAACCCTATTTCACCATCTATCGATCCTACGAAAAACAAAATCACCGCGCGTACGTACGTACAGAATACCGTCTCCACGCCGTGGTGTAATCTGTTTTTCCACCAACACCATACATGAATGGGTATTATGGTGTAAAGAATAACTATACATAGTTATTATGACATCATAATGATTCTGATATATTGTATCATCCACTCTAATTCAATTCAATAATTATGGAAATGATATCATCGCTCGTGCGTACGTACGGACTACAGTCTCCACAACGCGATGAGATCCATTCTCCATGTTAACCATTTAAGAATGATTATAAAGTATATATAAGCAATAATAATGAAATATATGACATTATAAATATACTGGATTTTTGTGTATATATATGTATGTCATCTACTTAATTCCACTCAATTTAATAAGGAAACGAAAACAGCGTTCATGCGTACGTACGGCCTACCGTCTTCATGAACGGTGTATTTCTTTCCATTTATCGATCCATTATATATATGTATATTATGAATATATATTATATATAAATCATGTTTTATATTCAATAATTAATTATTAATGATCTAAGTAATCATATGAATAATTACAAGTTAAAACACGAACGACAAATGAGACGATTTTACCCAAAACGATACTTTAACATGAATTTACAAAAGAATGGGTAATATAAAGTCATAAGTGAACCATATATGATATAATAACAATGAATATGATTCTGTAATAAGTCAATGACATTATTTAAATCATTATACAGGAGGTTCGGACACTTACGAAGCAAATCAGACCTAAGGTAAGGGAAATATCACAATCTCATTTTTATCTGAGATTGTTTATACTTTAGTATTTACTGGGGTGTATTTTATCATCCACATCCATGTTTCCAAAATATGTAATATTATTTCCATTCTCCTACAATTGTTTAAATCCAATTTTACCCTTCATTGAGTTTTTAGTAAAATATATGAAAGGAATCTTTTGTCGTTTTTTCGTACGAGGTACTTTTTGACTTTTCCAACAAAAGTACGAGAAGAATGTTTTTTTAACTTATACGGCATGAATGGATTTTTAAAACATTATTTCCAAGAATCTTCCTTTACAATATTTCAAGTTTATTTTTAATCAACTTCTTTTTGTTATAATTTTATGACATGTTAAGAAATGAGAAGTGTTTTTGAAGTAGAAAGGATATTTTCCTCAAGAATAGAGTTCAAGTGTTTTATCAAAATTATTTTCCATCTAAGATAATATTGGGTTCTGTTTCTATCCCTATTATTACATGGATTTTATTATGTTGTGATGGAATTATTTTTATGAATTCCTTTATCGTATATGAATTGTTTTATGATGTCATGATGTTTAAGATTCCCATTTTTATTACATGGGTTATGTAATGATGTACGATTTATGATTTTGTGGCACACATAAGAATGGTATCATTATGAGATGGGTGGGACCTATATCTCCCTCCAATGCATTGGGTAAAGATTTTATATATCATGAGATATACATGGCTGGAATGGTAGGTTATACCGGTTCAGTGAAACAGGACTGAAACGAGGGTGACTCGGTTCAGAAATGGACTTTGTCCACTAAGATAGTCTTGGAAATGAGTCTTGACTAATAAGAAATGATTCTCTATGATTATGTGTGTATGCCACAAAGTTTCATGTTTTAAGTTATGATTATTGGGATTACATTTCACTTTTATGATTTATCCCATGTTATGATATTATGATCTCTTTTGCAGGTTAAGATTCCAAAAAGTTATGTTCTTATGTATATGATGTGATTGATATTTCTTTTGTTTACCCTTACTGAGCATTTGAGCTCACCCTTTTGTATGTTTTATTTCCCCGGGATATAAAGAAAGGTTTTAGGTAAAAAAAAGGATGATCTTTATGGGAGATGTTGAAGATCTTTCACCACGATTAGAAGATTATATTCCGAGTTTCCAAAGACACTAAACTATTACGATCCTTGCGTGTGTGTTTTTGTTATGTACTAAGTATTCAAAAAATGTAATGTAATGTCAATGTACGTCAAGCTTCGGGTCTCTACAAAGAATCCTTCCAAGAATCAAAAAGGATTACATAAACTACCAAAATGTATCAAAAGTAAATAAAAATGGATAGGTTTTGGTATCAAAATGATCATATCATTCTTAAATGGAATAGGGATAGTGAACTATATCTTCAAGTTCATAACTTGTATTACATTATCATTTAGTGGAACCAAACATTCTATAATCACATAATCCTAAGCATTTATCAATGATTCCAGTATTAGGGAAGGAATCTAGAAGACCATGATAACCAATATCAAGGGTTTAACTCTTATGTCTCTTAGAAAGGAATTACTAATTATCATGATTTATAGGTAGAAGATCAAAAGGATCTCCCAACTAGGAAACACATCCCACTATAGAAATTCTACAACACATGATCCACATTTTTATTCTCATTTCAATGTCAAACAACAAATAGCGTAACAAACATGCACTCAATATCTCCCATATTAGTTTAAATGTAACCTTTCATACCTACCCTGAAGTTATAAATAATCTATAAGTGTCCCCATTCTAGAAATCAGAAACAAATTTAAATCACAATAGTCCTCATGGTCAAACTCAAAATGTGGTCATAAAGTTATAACACCCTACTACAAATGTCACAACAGATCTTAGAGGTTAAAAAATATAGGCTCTCTATATATCCCAATATAACCATACTAGGGTCACCACCTCATTTATAAGGTAACATCACCCAATGGGGTCCATCTCAAAACATGATCACTCATACCTTCCCCAAGGAGATATACCCAGGTCAAAATGAATTATAAATAAGGGTTACAATCAAGGATGTTCATTTGATTTTTTTCCATTTGAATATTTCTATGATTTAATATAGTTCCAAAAAAAACATTTAATTCATTGAAACTTTCAATGGATTTAATCTCTATAAATATTGGTAATATAAAATTACACTCATATGTTTTTAAGGGAAAAAACTTATAGGTTTCATAATAGAACTTTATTTAACCAAAAGAACTATTTAAAAAACCATTTATATATTCTTATATATTAAGAAATCATCACGGGAATTTGATAAATAAAATGACACCATAGCCATGTATTGAAAAAAAACTATATATGATAATATTATCACTTTAAATAACCGATAACTTTTGCTAATAGTTATTTACATACCATAGGTGGATATAAACAAGATAAATAAGGTCATAGGCTAATCATAATCCTAGGTAACATACATATCAATCATAAGTAACAAAAAGATGATATACAAATCATATGTTCCTAACATTATTCTTGAACATGCACACACCCTCCCTTTCCATACCAGGATAAGTGAAAAAATCCCATAAATCATAATATCACAAATATAGTTTGACATTTGGAGTGAAATTATCCTATTCATTTTCAAAAAAATTTAGAACAACATATCCCATCTAGGGAATCTGAGGTCTCCGTCATACGTGGGGCGATAACTCCCATGCATGAGATAATTAAAAAGTTCATACATATTCTTAGTCTCCAAGATACATTTACCAAATAGTAAGAAAAATGTATAATGACTATGATGCCACTTTGTAACACCTTAACCCAAATTCCACTAAATCTATTCCCTGGGCTAGTGCACATTATAAAATTATGTCTGCCTATCTGTATTATAATGACTTTTAATTAACATTGAGGGCCTATAAAGATAATCTAGGGAGACTACACCATCCTATTAGAGAATAAATAATGTAAACAATAATGAAAAAATGTAAGTAAATCCAAATACACAACATATATAAGAGAGGGAATGTTTCAATTGATAAATTTAGTAAAATAAGTTATAAATATGGGTATTCTGTACTTGTTAAGATGGATCCCCCATAGAATAACCATATACATGGAATAATAAAAGAACAAAATAAAACATTACTAAGATCATACCAACTGGTACAAAGTCTATCTCGATGATATCATACAAACTCCACTCCAATGATCTATAATAAGTAAAAACATTTCTCATGACCCATACCTATGAAAAATAACTTGTCTTATCTAGTACCCATGTTCTATGGAGGATTGATTATGGAATGATTATAACTCTACAGACGAACCCCAATGGTATCCACGAAATAATAATTGTAATAAAAATGCATGAAATATCTTATAAATAAAGCTTAAATTTAAAAATAAATAAATAAACATTACTGATGTCGAGGCTCTATTGTGATACATCTTCATTGTTACTACTTTTTTCATTTAGTGATGGGGTGTCTATAAACATAATGATTACTTTCAATTAATATGTTACCACATGGAAGGAGGTCACTTGTTTATGAATTTCCTGATATCATAAAGCATCATACACATTCTGACCTCTCATTTCATTATTACCTTGAAATTTGAGTGCTCATCCATTATTCCCATTCATTCGACATCACATGTATTATATTAACCCATCATGAAATCATTATCAATATAAGAACTCATATCATCATCCCCAATAATTAATTAAGGAGTCGATTATTGAGAATTTTCATTACACAACATGAATTGTCAATACATTATTCAATGAATCAGTTTAAATCATACATCTTATATGACACATCATGTAACACATGAAATCAAGGCACTACTCCTTGAATTACAATGGAATTCATGCAATTATCTTTTTATTATTTATCATAATATAAATTACACAATCATATTGCTCATCTAGTAATTCACATGATTCGTAAATCATGTTGTATATGGGAGATCAACCCATCATTCCTAATCATTATGTATCAAAACCAAAACATAATGTTTTCATTTTGAAATGGGTTATCATTCAATTATATAATTAATCTATTTAAGTCCCATGCCATTATTTAGTATTCCAGTTATACCAAGGACACCATAATCCATAATCACCATATCAAATATTAATAACCATTACCAACAATAGAAAATAATTTCCCATTTTGAAAAAACCAAACTATTTTAGAAAAAATATTCACAAAATAATTCCACAGTGATTTATAAAACATACTGTAGATATTTAAATTAATTAATTAATTTTCCAAATTGACATTAAAATAATTAAAAACAAAAATTAATTCAAAAATTAATTTAACCAATATGAAATCACTATTCCATTAATTTCATAATATGTCATATCAATTTTTATGATTCATATAAATATATAAAATTATTGTGAAATTTCATATCAATATCATTAGTTACAATTCTAGTAACTCACTAAAGTCTATAAAACGAACATTTTTAAATTTCCAGACCATTTTATTGTTTAAAATTCATATAATTTAATTATCCCAATTTATATTCAAATCCCAAACCATGGAATTCATCTAGGAAAATGATTTTTTTCTTCGGTATATAACCTTAACATAAGGGAATTTCACTAAAATTGGGAACATTTTAAATTACATAATTTAAATTAGGTCAAAACATGGAAAGACTTATATGAAGTCCTAACAAACAACTTGACAAAAATTAATACTATTGATTCCTTTTAAGGTTCCACCTAAATTCTTCATAGAAAATACCACATATTGAGTTATGACTACTTGTTTGGACTTATTCATTGGAAATTGAGAAACTCGAAAAAATAAATAGAAATACGGTGTATTAAGAAATATAATTGTGAGAGTTTAAAATAGTATCCCAAAGTTGAAAGAGAATAGATAGGATATGTAAAATCATAGTTGGATTTCTAACTGATCCAAGAGAAGCTGAATCAGAGCCGATTTGAATGAGATCTATCAAAGAGGATAGAAGAGGTAGGGAGGCATGTAAGGGGGATATATTGGATTTAAATGTAGAAGAAATAAAAAGTTAGAAAAAAATTAATGTCCCTTGATTGAATTATAGGGAACCCCAAATTAAAAATTTCCTTAATGGGAACCAATAGGCTATTTTAGTCTTTTATATATACTATTGTTAACCATCCGGTCGAATCTAGGATAGTGGATTTAGATTGGCTCTAGGCCGAGGGCCTGTGGCTTCCCACTTCCACTGGCTAGCCAGTGGCACTCTAACTTCAAATATACATTCCATTGGTACCACATAGACCCTATAATGGAAACTAATTTCTCTGAGATACATCTCGAGCACCATTTTTGGTCTAATGACACCTGTTGAAGGAGTTACAAAATTCAAAGCCTCACTCTGATGTGTAATTAGTAATTTGACCATCGATCAAAAGAAAAATGAAGACTTCCTTGGAGATTTTCACATCTATTTAGATAGACAGTGTTACAAATAATCGCATTTTTAATGATTATTACATATTCATGAATTTAATAAAATATAAAATAGTTCCATCGATTCTAGTGTTTGAATGTTAAAAATTCAATCATGAAATGAAAATGGAATAATATTCATTAATGTATAATTAATTAATTAATAGTAAACTAAATGATTTTATGATTACTAAATATTAACACCTTAGAAACGAGTTAGCGTTATCATATGCAATGATATCAGTACATGAGTCTAAGGATAGGTGGTTTCCCTTAGTGTGGATGAAATCAATATCAATAATGTATGTTTTTATATTACATAGACACCCCACCCATATTAGATGGAAAACGTACTTCTAGATTCTATGGAGTGTGTTTTCCCAAACATACAGGATGTCGAATATATTGTTGGATGATTATGACCTCTCCCATTATCTCTATTAATCTATAATATTACATGATGGTAAACACAATGGTGATGTATAACACATATGTGTTGTAGGTTAATATATCATGTGGTTGTAGAACATACATGTATATGGTCATGGTGGATACAGATTCCCTTGGGTGTATCTTCATGTGCTATGATGACTTGAGGTATAATTAATCTACATGGGTTGTAGTAGATTTCATGAATATAGATAGTTAAATATTACATAGTGATTATGATTATATAAACTTATAGATAGATGAAAAAAATGATATTTTGGTCCCTATGTGATATTGAGGTAGGTTGTTTTGAGGCTTAACTCATGTGAGTGATAATGTGATATATATAATGATTTGAGCTCGTAAGTTGTGACGTTAGGGTCTGAGAGTGGAAAAATAGTGCGGATGTAATATTGGGGAACCGATTTCTATATGTAAATGTTCGTAAGATTTGGGTTATACGTTTTTACCTTATTTGGTGAGTATATCACGATGATGATGGTAAAAGTATAGTATACCTGTTTAAGTGACAAATGCGTTTCATTTATTTAATCACCTAGATTTATTATGCATCTTTAAAAAATTTCATGATATAATTCCAGGAGGATCATACTAAGTATATATGTTTTTCCCAACTTATGTGTATTAAAACTACTTTGAGGTTTTCCAGAGAAAGTTTTTCATTGACCTAGACGTTACTAGTTCAAAACATTATTTAGGGTCCATTGGAGCTTCATGGTCACTGGAAATGGATTTCTCTTTAGTATTTTATTTTAGTTATGTTAGTTGTATATCATTTCTTTATTCATTTGGATTATTTATTCCTTTTTATAATCAATTGTTGTTGGGTGTTTTTTTTCACCATAACTCTAACTTCTCAAATCATAATATGTGTAATTTCTACCATTTGGGTGATTATATAACCTCAGTTCTAGTCTCTAATTCATGGCTTATTGAGGTTATCTCCAACTATAAATATACCTCCATATCTATTTTCAACTGATAAGGGGATCATTTGGTGGGAGAGGGATCACGCAATTCAACATTTCTAATTTATTCCATATATTGATTAAAAATACAACACATAACAAAAATATATTAATAGTCTATAAATATACTTATTTTATTTAGTATACAAAATGCCAATATTCCCCAGTAAAAAGAATAACTTCATTAGAAGGCCTAATATAACTATAAACACTTATACAATTAGGTATATGGATAAAAAATATTTTAAATAGTCAAAACTATTCCAAATATAGACATCATACTAAACAACATAGACATGAAGAAGAAAAAATATCAAAATAATGATGGAAAGTGATAGAGAACATATGTTCGAGAAAGTAAATAAACTGAAAATAAAAAATGTTCACAAAATAATGTATAAACCATAAATAAAAATGGTTTTAAAAGAGAGAATAAATTAATCAAAAATAAATTTTTGTGGTAAATATAAATATTTCTAAAAATAGATAATAAAATTTAAGTGAAACATTAAAGTGAATTTTCCTTAATGATATTTTAGTTTTGTTGCAAAAATGATGATAAATGTAACATAAAAACCCCATTCTTGAGATTTTAAGAATTTATTTAAAATATTATTTATGAAATAATTATCAATAATGGTATATTGGAAAGAGTCTATTTTTATGTATGAAAAATTGGAGTGTATGATAAAATATTCCAATGTGAAATGAAAACCCTTTTCAAATCATTTATAAAAAATAATATTATTTTACTATAATATAAAATTAAAATTATCAGATTTATGGGTATTGATATTAACATAGAAAAAAATAAATACATGTAATGGGAAATATTTAATAATGAATGTTCATGATCATGGGAAACACAATTCAAGTGGAAAACCATAAAATGGATTCCTTTCAAAATTTTGGATAGAATGTCAAAAATGAAATTTAAAAAATTATTAAAAGGAATACTTTTAAAGATCTTAATTGAAATTGAAATTGTATATAATATTATCTTAATAAATAGTATTTGTATATAAATTACTATTATTTAATAAAAACAATGAATGTGGATATGGAAAGAATGATTCCCTACCAAAAAACAAGAAACAATTTCAAATTTTCATATAATCATAATTATGGTAGATCAGAGTACCAATGAGAAAGAAAATGAAATTAATATGTAAAAAACTATAAATAACCACATGATATTAAAATAAATGGACATTATTATATAAAAACATTGAAAAATTCAAATGAAAATTGAAATATAAATAATCCTGATAGAAAGTGATATTATAAAATAAAAATGTTTCTTTCATTCCTACATAGAAAGGATTATTATATCCACATGTTTAATCAAAATAATATTATTAAATAATTTATTATAAAATAATTATATATATATATCTTTTTAATGTTCTATTTATTAAGATGTGTCATTAATTTTTTTCATTTTTTTGTTTAGATTATGCACTTGAGGTTTCATGGATAATGTACCAAAAAAATATTTGATATGTTAATTAGGGAAAAAAGTACTATAAAATGGTGTATGCATATACAAAATTTTATAATTATTTTTTCATTACTTTTGCAGTAATTATTATTTTTTTAAATCATCGGGCAGTCGAAAACATATTAAAATTCAAAAATTGTGTCGATTTTCTCATTTTAGGTGATTAAAGTTACCTTTACTATTTATTGTTAAATTTAATAAGATAATTCCAAATATATATTTAATAATTATTAATCATTCTATAAATATCATACATATTCATTAAATAATTTTTATAGAACCATCCTTGTATGTTGGTGATGAAAAATGTGATAAGTCGTTTCTGGTGGTGGTAATTAGCATGTATCATGGATATAATTTTCAATTTACAATGGATATGAAGAAGGTAGATGAAGATTTTAAGATTAACAAAATGAAAAATCTGTATGATACTGATACTTTTTTTTTATTTTAGGTTGTTTATAGAATATTTAGGTTTGGTTTAAGAATAAAAAAACATTTAAAAACTCATTTAAGAAATTTTCATCTTCCATGGACATCCTCTCTTGGATATCTCCTTAGATGTTCTTATATTGGAGATTTGGAAATACCAAAATCTATAAGACATATAAGTGAGAGTTGAAGAAGGACTTTTTATTTCAGGCTCGGTTGGGTTAAGTTTCTCAATTTGTGCGTAGAAATGAGGTGGTGGAGGATGCATTTTATAAGGGAGAGGGTTAACACTTTTGTAAATACTTAAACCATTATATTAAATAATTGTTATTTTCAATGGAAGGTTATAAAAAATTGTCAACCTTTCAAATATAGAATAATTTAGGTTGGAAATATAGTAAAATATTTTATTAGTTACATGTATATTGATATATTTTATACCTTATCCATTATTTTAACCCCCCCCCCATTAAGCCTTATATTCATTAATGTGGTTACAAATCTTTACCATGGTAAGTTGAATTTTTGATCAAAATTAAAATTTACCTTTTAAAAAATTGAATATTTTTATTCAAAATATATAATTAATGTTTTTGGATTCAATTTATAAATTTTTAAAAAATGTATTTTAATAAAATCACATTTAATGAAATGAAATTTTTTTTCAGTTAGTTTTAAGAATAAAAATGAATTTTCAGTATAACCATATATAATATTAATTACCATGAAATTTATTGATTAATTATTAAACCAAGGTGTATTATTTGACATTTATATAACAACCAAGATGAATTTCACCTTTCAAAAACTCAATTAAATAAAAATAACCAAAAAATAGTTTTATTGTTAGAATAAAATATAACATAGGTTCCAAAAAGTGTGTACTATATTTCTAATATCATCATATAAATTTTGAAAATATTATTTTACTATTTAGATTATTTATTATTTGTTAAAAATGTTTCATATATTTTTAATCTCGCTTATATCATGCTGATTTTATAATAGTTTCCATATTTGTAGAAATTATATTTTCACTATTTACAAAAAATTGACCATGTCAGAAAAATCCTAAAAATTCACCAAATTATACTTATTACATGTTGAATTGAAAAATATAGTTCATTTCATAAACATAAAATTCCATTTTTTAGAAATTTTAGTCCATTGGATTTATCAAATGTGCATCCAACTATAGTTTCTTTAGGATAATATGTTTACTTACTATACATAACTCCAGAGTCTTACATGGTGACTTTGTTTGTCGAGGATTTTTTTTACAATGTAGAAATTTTGAAACCTATGGGGATGTTTGAGTTTGGAATCGTACTTTTTTTAGGATAAGTTCTTATTTCTATGGAACTGTATTGGATAAAAACAATTAGGATCTGTAACCAATGATTTTAGATTTATTTATTTCTACAGATAGGATCATATGCCAGAACATTTCACATTGGGGTACCCCGTTTATTTTTAAATATGGTTAATGGGGTTGTTAACTTCATATTTAAATTAATTTAGTAAAACACATTACTACAAAGAAAAGGTAATAATTTCAATATATTTGGGGCCTATTTCTCAAATGTGGGGAACTGAAATTTTCCCCTTGATTGTTCTTAAGGATAGTTATCATATATTATGAGTATTCAAGGAGGAAATTAGAACACATGTTTTGGTATAAAAGAATTAATTATGATCTTGTTTCCACTCCATTTAATTGGAATATTACCCACCATTTCCCCAGAGTTTCATGAACTAATTTTTTAAACATGATATGCAAATTAACACTTGTATTAATTAATGATATTTTAGCATAGTTTTGAAATTAAAATTAGAAAAAACAACACTTGTGAGTTGTGTTGGATAACATAATGGAGAATAAATTTTATAAGAAGATATCAAAGTGTCAGTTTTATATTTTATAGTTTCATTTCAATGGCTATTTCATTTTATAATTGGAGATTTTGAATGTACTAATGAAAATGGAGACTTTATTTTCTTTCAATATTTCTAGAATCATATTTAATTTTAAGAGATACATGTTGTCACAGCCCGACCAGTGCAGTTAGTTTATTTTATGATTTCTTTGGCTTTAAATTATTTTGATGCGGTTCGTGTTCAGTATCGGACCAGGTCTTTGAGTTTTTGTTAAAAAGTGTCTGTCTCGGGTTGACGTCATTGGCACTTGGGCGCAACGCGTTTTGGAAACCCTGCACGGCTTCGCCCATGCAACAGAACAGTCCTCCTGCTTTCGGATTACGAAAATGAGAAAACTTTGTGATTTATTATATTATTTAAAATTTTCGTTATTGTTGATAATTTTATAATTATTATTAAAGGTGAAATGATAAATATTATTATTAATCTAGGCTAGTGCGCGCGCACCGCACAACTATCTGAAGCCGTGCGGTCAGCCCGAATATCGCACGATTACGATATTTGTATCGGCCAAATGAATATGAATTGGATGAGTTAAAAAAATTAAATTAAATTAAATAAATAACTTAATGTAATAATAATATTATTGGGTCATGAATAATAATATTATATCTTTATTAAAGGATTGTTGTTTTTGGACATTTCATTATTTATTTATTCAGTTTTTTTTATTTTTTATTTTACCCCTTTTTAGTAGGGTTGCGGCAACCCCATTTCCATCCTTCCCTTTCCTGTAGCCATGTGCGCCGCCACCCCCTTGTTCCCCTTCTCTCCCTTGCGCAGAGCCGTAGCGCCCCTGGAAACCTTGGCTCCCTCCTTGCTCCAGCTCCCCACGCGGCGCACCACTCCCACTTTTCCCTCTTCTCTGCACTTCAACCCTCCTCCACCAGCACTCCGTCATCTTCCCTCTGTTCGAAGCAGTGTCCCAGCACCCAACTCCCTCCTCCTCCCCTTTTGAAACGACCCAACGCCCGCACCTCCTTCCTCCCTTGTTGCATCCCTCCATTCTTGCAGCGCACGGACGACACAACCATCCGACATAGGACCTACCCCGCTTGGCCTCTTTCCCTTGCATGTGGCCCGAGCTCGTGCCAGACCCGACTCTGTCTCCCAGATGCCCCGCTCTCCGCCACATTACAGCTTCCAGAACCCCGTCGCTTCCCCTGTCCACTCAGCGCAACACCTTATTTTCCCCCTCGACCGGATCTCTAGAAACCCGCACAACAGCTTCCCCCCGGCTCCTCTTGGTTCGCTGCTGCTCCACGTCCAGCCGCACACACCCTCATCTCCTAGCACAGAAAACTACCGACCTCGTTCCCTCCCTCCTGCACGCCACGGCCTTCGGACCTCCCTCTTCGGTTGTGCTAGCCGAACCACAACGCCCCCCCTGCTCCTTCCTATAGCCGCAGCACCCGGCGCCTCTCCCTCGGTGCAGCACCCAGCCCGCCGGCGTTGCCCCCAGACCACCCTACCGGCGCACCTGCCTCCACAGGAACCGCCTCCCTCCCACCTCCTGTCCGCCGCGCACCTCTCCTCCGGGCCAGGTTTCTTTTTTGTTTCATTTCATTTCATTTATTTTGTTTTATCTTATTACTATTATTATTAATGTTCATATTATTGTTTTGTTATTATTATTATTATTGTTTTTCATATTATTATTACTATTATTATTATTATTATTAGTGTTAATAGTATTAACATTATTTCATAATTATTATTATTAATAATAATAATATTATTATTATTATTAATGTTAATATTAGTAATATTATTATAACTATTATTATTGTTATTAATGATGTTATTATTAATATTATTATTGTTATTATTATTATTATTAATATTATTACTATTATTATTATTATTATTATTTTGTTTTTGCTATTATTAATTATTATTATTATTACTATTGTTATTATTACTATTTTTTTATTATTATTACTAATCTTATTATTATTATTAGTATTATTATTATTATTATTATCGTTATTTTTATTATTATCATCGTACTCTTGTTGATGGTGGGTTTTTATTTGTTGTCTTAGGACTTTTAGGACCTGCGCAGGGCGTTTCCGAGTGAGCGCCATCGCCGCGCCTTGTTTCCGAGGTTCCGTTGTTGTCGCGCTTCAATCCCGAGGTGAGTGTTTCTTCTCGCCACTTGGTTTCATGTGCTCTAGTGAGTTTTTTTATGTGTCTAAGTCCTTGGTACTGACTATGTAGAGTGTCAGACTTTATCACGTGGCTTCAGGCACATGTTGTGCCATTGCGCCTTGCTTCCAAAGTCGTTTTTCCGTCGCGCTTTGATCTTGAGGTAGGTTCCCTTTGCACTGCTTTTAAAATTTAAGTTATATTATTTCATGCTGCTTGTGCACCCTAATTGTTCAAAATAAATATTTTATAAATCTTAATAAATATGAGATAATAAACGATAATTAATTTTTCATATAAGATAGTTAATTTTTAAATGGTTATTTAATGTCAAAAGGAGCCGTTTATTTTATACACGACACATGAAACATCCTTTTGACGAGCAGACACCCAATAATGAAAGAATGCCCGTTTGGATTTTAAACATAATTCACGGAATATAAAATAGAGTTCTGGTTTAATGAGAAATGATTTCTTTTGAAGCGTGAACAAATACTTTGGTTCGTTTGAGAAATTGCCCGGTTGGCTCTTAAAGATTATTTGAAAAAAAAATGGTTTGGTTGGGTTTATAAAAATATTAGTAGCATGTGAAGTACTGTTTTTTGGGTTTTTTAAATTTCTTTAAACTGGGTTTGGTCTTATAAAGATGTGTACTTTTTTTTGGTAGTGACTGTGAAATGTATTAAATGCTCGTTTGGCACATTATGAAAATCGATGAAAATGTTTTGATAAAAACCCTCTTAGGACAACTCTCATGCCTTGGTCCCAATTGATTGTTTGGGAGGCCACGCTTAGTAGCTCCCAGGTACGTGAGTAGTTTAAAGGCATGAGGTTGTTCCACGGAGTGGCTCGGGTGATGCTTGTTGTGCTTTATATATATATGTATATGATTGGATGCTCGGTTGGCATCAGTTGGATCACCCCTTTTTCAAACACTTGAGACATGGGAATCTGGCATATTGAGAGAATATTCTAAGAATGATTGCTGCCCTGGTAGGTTATGGTACTGACCAGTGGCCCATAGTAGGTGGATATATTGGGTTTATTGCTATGGGATTTTCCATCGACCTGCCCGTGAGAGGATGGTCGAGCGTATTGTGCGTTTTGATTTCATTGTGACATGTCGATAAGGATTATTTCTCATGTATTGGTGTCTTCTGGTTTATTCTCGATCTCCTAGGTTCACCCATGACTATTCAGCTTTTGTTGCTTGCAGTACTGATTATGATGCTCACATGTTTACCTACATTTCCCTTGCTGTGTGTTTTACTTTTTGCATTCTGGTGTACTGTTTTCCTTGAAAAGTGATAAATTGTTTTTGATTAGGTTTCTAAAAAAAATTGTTTTCAAATGGAAGTGTTTAATCCCTTTGTACAAATTTGAAAATTTAAACATCACTTTTCCCTTTTCCTGAAATGTCATTGACACTAATGAAATAAACCCCGAATTTGGAAATGGTAAAGGGCAATGGTTCGTACTTTGTTTTGAAGTAAAATTCTTAGAAAAACATACTTTTATAAATTGTAGTTCAAACTTGAAATGATGTTTCTTTTATTTTAAATGTAGTGCATTGGGAATGGATATCGGGCTAGCCTACTGAGTTTTAATACTCACGCCTATAGTTCTTTTCTGTTTTTAGTGTTTGTGCAGGCTATAGCTTGAGTGCGCTCGCCTAGGGCGATGCTTGATCGTTGAGTCGGAGAGCGACCCGCGAGGTCGCACGGAGTTTGTTCGAACGTCGTGTTTGGTTAGTTTGATTCCTGTTTGTTCCTGTTTAGTCACTTTGTTTGGTTTATCTTTTCTGCACTGCTCTGTATTATTTTTGCTGTCTTATTTATTTATATTGGGAGAAATCATTCCCACAGCCTCTATTGATGCCCTGGTGCTTGTCGCCAGCCCGGGAGGATCGGGGACGCCTCTTGGGCCATGTTGCGGACCGGCTCTGGTGACCGGTTCAGGGTCGACCCGGGTTGGTTCGTGACAAAATGGTATCAGGGGGAGGTTTGCTCTTAGCATACCTCACTTTTCAGAGTGCCCTTTGTTATTTGGGATGTCAAGGTAGATGGAGTAGGATTGTCGGGACTTGAGGGGTAGGTGCGAGAAGAGCGTCGCGAACTCTTGCCCGTATCGATCCTCAGGTTTCCAGGGGAAGTCCAGTTTAATTGGTTTGTTTAGGTTTTTTTATGGAAATGTTTTGCGATTGGGATACGAGAAATGGAGTTGGACTAATAGTCCTAAGCCGCATGGCCTGGCAAGCCATGTGGAGCTAGGGGCATGGTCCAAGAAGGCTCTCTATGTCAGTGACGTGTTTGGCATATGGCCGCCAACCATATGGTCAAGTCACCCACTGACACTAGTCCCCTGTTCGATTTGTTTTGGTTTTCCCTTGATTTTTGAAAGTGGTTTGAATTAGAAAAGTTGGTTTTGAGAAAAAAAAATGTTGTTTTAAATAACATGTTTGATTTGTAGATTGTTTTAAAGGAAGCGGTATGAATAAATTGTTTTTGGAAAATGAAGTTGCTTTGTTTTGGCCTTGGTGTTCCGATGAGTACTCACAAGCATTTTGGTATGTTGGAAATGTGGATGGATGCCCTGGGTGGCACGGATACATGCATGTGAGTGAGGCTCTAAAGAATACCAATGGCGATGGTTTAACCCACTAAGCTTGTTCTAAATTAAATATGTTTTCAAAGAGAAAAGTTTTGATGTTATGATAACTTGTTTTCTCGGATTTCAAGCTTGTCACCTATGCAGTGTTTGATTTTGAGGTTTTTATTCATTCGTTGAGTTGGTCTTGAATTGGGTTTTTGACTTTTCCTTGTCCAGCGGTTATCCTTTGAAGCTTCGATGGGTTATCATAGTGTGGTTGATCAACCTAAGGATTTTATTCATGAGTTTCGGAAGCTAGATCCACCTCTCTTCTATGTTCAATCAGACCCTTCCGTGGCAGAGGAGTGGATGCGGAAGATTGAAAGAGACTTTAACCTCATTGAGTTGCCTGAGTCATTGAAGGTCAAGTTTGCGACCTTCATGCTTGAAGGTTCACCATGGATGTGGTGGAAGTAAGTGTCTCGGAACAAGCCTCGTCAAGAGATTACTTGGGAGTTATTCAAGTCTTTGTTCATTCGTCAGTATCCCTCTGAGGAAGAAAGGGTGAGAAAGGGGATGGAAATGTGTTGTCTGCAGCAGGGCGACGAATCCATGTTAGAATATTTCCAGCGCTTTGTGGAGCTAGTACCTTATGATTCAGAGTATGCCACAAATGACCCCGTGAAGGCTCGACGCTTCAAGGCGGGTCTCCGCCCTGATCTACAATCGAAGGTTTCAGAGTCCAACCTGACTTTTTTTTTTGATGTGGCGAGACAAGCTTTTCATGTCGAAGCCGCGATGGCAGGAGTGATCGAAGTAGTCCTCCCTCCTTCGATCCCTAAGAGCAGTGGTGAAGATTCTGGAAAGGAAATGAGTAAGCAAATGGAAGTGGATGGATCAGGTCGTGGAATCAAGAGGCCTCGAGATCTTTCATCAACCTCTTCGGAGCGAGAGATTATTGTGTGTTATCAGTGTGGAAAGCGGGGTCACAAGAAGTCATCGTGCCCAAGCACTCCGAAGCCCTGCCAGGCATGTGGACGCCTGGGTCACTTGCGACGATTTTGTCGAGGCGTTGCAAGGAAGCATCGCAGAGGAAGTTCTCAGAAGTAATGTGTTGTTGGGTCTTTGTCCAAAGTTTCGTGTGTAATTTTCCTTTCAGTTTAAGGGATCTTTTATCGTTGTAGTTGTACTGATGGTGTTTTGGATTTGAAATGTATGGAAATGTCATGGGTCTTTTGACGAACTTCGGATTTCAATGCTGGTGTGTTTTTAAATTTTAAAATCTTGTCCTTTCTTTTGTCAAATCAAAAGATGTATGTATCTCATTGGGATTATCAGAACCTGACTGCGAGGCAGAAGATGCTTCATCCATCAGAGCTCTAGCCAAAAGGTCTCGGAGTGAAGCCAGCGCGTAGTCAGGAACCCCCGGGGGAAATTTTAAAGAGTCTGGTTAGAGTCGTGCCTCTATCGTCGTGGTGAGATAGTTTTGGTGTTGTTGCTATGGTTCCTCTGTCGTTGTAGTTTTCTCTCATCACAAAGCGCGCGATGAACTTAATCCTCACACAATGTCGATAATTGTGTCTTTTTGTTTGGATACGAGGTGTCAATTGGTGGTCATGTGTGGACAACCAATGTGAATCAGTTGCGAACTTGGGTTGTGTTTATCATGAAGTTATGGGCCGTGAATAGTCGTACATCATAGTTTCAGTGATCCAGTCCTTGGGCCCTCCCTCCCCACCCTTGTGGTAAGGGTTTTTGGTTTGCGCAAACTTTTCAGATCATCTCCGATCCCCCTTTCGGATGAGAGTAAGTGTTCAAAATGTTCTTATTGTGCTCTTTCTAGCTGGGGTTAGGCCTGATGCACGTCCAAGTTGGTTTTCTGGTTGGGCGCTAGTGGGTTAGTTCTTTATGGTGGGGAGACCCACCATGAGTCTCTTTGGGTTTTCTCTTAAGTCGTCATCGGGGGCTAGTGGAGTCCTTATGGTGGGGAGTCCATTCAATCCTCCCCTCTACTATTGGTCTATTTTGAGAAGAGGTTGAGTCCCGTAGATGGTTGATGAAATGTACATTGGTTAAGAGGTTGGATCTTTTTAATGTAGAATCCTTAGGTGTTGATCGATCGGCGGGATAGTATGGTGGCTTTCCAGGGGCAGAAAGCGTTATGGTGGGGAGAATTGTCACACCCCGACCCGTGCAGTTAGTTTATTTTATGATTTATTTGGCTTTAAATTATTTTGATGCGGTTCGTTTTCAGTATTGGACCAGGTCTTTGAGTTTTTGTTAAAAAGTGTCTGTCTCGGGTTGACGTCATTGGCCCTTGGGCGCAACGCGTTTTGGAAACCCTGCACGGCTTCGCCCATGCAACGGAACAATCCGCCTGCTTTCAGAAAACGAAAATGAGTAAACTTTGTGATTTATTATATTATTTAAAATTTTCGTTATTGTTGATAATTTTATAATTATTATTAAAGGTGAAATGATAAATATTATTATTATTCTAGGCTAGTGCGCGCGCACCACACAACTATCTGAAGCCGTGCGGTCAGCCCGAATACCGCACGATTACGATATTTGTATCGGCCAAATGAATATGAATTGGATGAGTTAAAAAAAATTAAATTAAATAAAATAAATAACTTAATGTAATAATAATATTATTTGGTCATGAATAATAATATTATATCTTTATTAAAGGATTGTTGTTTTTGGAATTTTCATTATTTATTTATTCAGTTTTTTTATTTTTTTTATTTTATCCCTTTTTAGTAGGGTTGCGGCAACCCCATTTCCATCCTTCCTTTTCCTGTAGCCCTGTGCACCGCCACCCCCTGTTCCCCTTCTCTCCCTTGCGCAGAGCCGTAGCGCCCCCTGGAAACCTCGACTCCCTCCTTGCTCCAGCTCCCCCGCGCGGCGCACCTCTCCCACTTTTCCCTCTTCTCTGCACTTCAACCCTCCTCCACCAGCACTCCGTCGTCTTCCCTCTGTTCGAAGCAGTGTCCCAGTACCCAAATCCCTCCTCCTCCCCTTGCGCAACAACCCAACGCCCGCACCTCCTTCCTCCCTTGCTGCATCCCTCCATTCTTGCAGCGCACGGACGACACAACCATCCGACACAGGACCTCCCCTGCTGGGCCTCTTTCCCTTGCATGTGGCCCGAGCTCGTGCCAGACCCGACTCTGTCTCCCAGATGCCCCACTCTCTGCCGCATTGCAGCTTCCAGAACCCTGTCGCTTCCCCTGTCCACTCAGCGCAACACCTTATTTTCCCCCTCGACCAGATCTCTAGCAACCCGCACAACAGCTTCCCCCCGGCTCCTCTTGGTTCGCTGCTGCTCCACGTCCATCCGCACACACCCTCATCTCCTAGTGCAGCAAACTACCGACCTCGTTCCCTCCCTCCTGCACACCACGGCCTTCGGACCTCCCTCTTCAGTTGTGCTAGCCGAACCACAACACACCCCTGCTCCTTCCAGCAGCCGCAACACCCGGCGCCTCTCCCTCGGTGCAACACCCAGCCCGCCGGCGTTGCCCCCAGACCTCCCTACCGGCGCACCTACCTCCACAGGAACCGCCTCCCTCCCACCTCCTGTCCGCCGCGCACCTCTCCTCCGGGCCAGGTTTCTTTTTTTTTATTTTATTTTATTTCATTTCATTTGATTTATTTTGTTTTATCTTATTACTATTATTATTAATGTTCATATTATTGTTTTGTTATTATTATTATTGTTTTTCATATTATTATTACTATTATTATTATTATTATTATTATTATTATTATTAGTGTTTATAGTATTAACATTATTTCGTAATTATTATTATTAATAATAATAATATTATTATTATTAATGTTAATATTATTAATATTATTATAACTATTATTATTGTTACTAATGATGTTATTTTTAATATTATTATTGTTATTATTATTATTATTAATAATATTATTACTATTATTATTATTATTATTTTGTTTTTTCTATTATTATTTATTATTATTATTACTATTGTTATTATAACTATTTTTTTATTATTATTACTAATATTATTATTATTATTAGTATTATTATTATTATTATTATCTTTATTTTTATTATTATCATCATACTCTTGTTGATGGTTGGTTTTTATTTGTTGTCTTAGGACTTTTAGGACCCGCACAGGGCGTTTCCGAGTGAGCACCATCGCCGCGCCTTGTTTCCGAGGTTCCGTTGTTGTCGCGCTTCAGTCCCGAGGTGAGTGTTTCTTCTCGCCACTTGGTTTCGCGTGCTCTAGTGAGTTTTTGTATGTGTCTAACTCCTTGGTACTGACTATGTAGAGTGTCAGACTTTATCACGTGGCTTCGGACACACGTTGTGCCATCGCACCTTACTTCCAAAGTTGTTTTGCCATCGCGCTTTGATCTTGAGGTAGGTTCCCTTTGCACTGCTTTTAAAATTTATGTTATATTATTTCATGCTACTTGCGCACCCTAATTGTTCAAAATAAATATTTTATTAATCTTAATAAATATGAGATAATAAACGATAATTAATTTTTCATATAAGATAGTTAAGTTTTAAATGGTTATTTATAGTCAAAAGGAGCCGTTTATTTTATACACGACACATGAAACATCCTTTTGACGAGCGGACACCCAATAATGAAAGAATGACCATTTGGATTTTAAAAATAATTCATGGAATATAAAATAGAGTTCTAGTTTAATGAGAAATGATTTCTTTTGATGCGTGAAAAAATACTTTGGTTCGTTTGAGAAATTTCCCGGTTGGCTCTTAAAGATTATTTGGAAAAAAATGGTTTAGTTGGGTTTATAAAAATATTAGCAGCCTGTGAAGTAGTGTTTTGTGGGTTCTTTAAATTGTTTTAAACTGGGTTTGGTTTTTTAAAGATGTTTACTTTTTTTTGGTAGTGACTGTGAAATGTATTAAATGCTCATTTGGCACTTTATGGAAATAGATGAAAATGTTTTGATAAAAACCCTCTTAGGAAAACTCTCATGCCTTGGTCCCAATTGATTGTTTGGGAGGCCGCGCTTAGTAGCTCCCAGGTACGTGAGTAGTTTAAAGGCATGAGGTTGTTCCACGGAGTGGCTCGGGTGATGCTAGTTGTGCTTTATATATATATATTTATATGATTGGATGCTCGGTTGGCATCAGTTGGCTCACCCCTTTTTCAAACACTTGAGACATGGGAATCTGGCATATTGAGAGAATATTCTAAGAACGATTGTTGCACTGGTAGGTTGTGGTACTGAACAGTGGCCCATAGTAGGTGGATATATTGGGTTTATTGCTATGGGATTTGCCCTCGACCTGCCCCTGAGTAGATGGTCGAGCGTATTGTGCGTTTTGATTTCATCGTGACATGTCGATAAGGATGATTTCTCATATATTGGTGTCTTCTGGTTTATTCTCAACCTCCTAGGTTCACCCATGTCTATTCAGCTTTTTTTGCTTGCAGTACTGATTATGATGGTCACATGTATACCGACATTGCCCTTGCTGTGTGTTTTACTTTGTGCATTCTGGTGTATTGTTTTCCTTGAAAAGTGATAAATTGTTTTTGATTATGTTTCTAAAAAAAATTGTTTTCAAATGGAAGTGTTTAATCCCTTTGTACAAATTTGAAAATTTAAACATCACTTTTCCCTTTTCCTGAAATGTCATTGACACTAATGAAATAAACCCCGAATTTGGAAATGGTAAAGGGAAATGGTTCGTACGTTGTTTTTAAGTAAAATTCTTAGAAAAACATACTTTTATAAATTGTAGTTCAAACTTGAAATGATGTTTCTTTTATTTTAAAGGTAGTGCATTGGGAATGGATATCGGGCTAGCCTACTGAGTTTTAATACTCACGCCTATAGTTCTTTTCTATTTTTAGTGTTTGTACAGGCTATAGCTTGAGTGCGCTCACCTAGGGCGACGCTTGATCGTTGAGTCGGAGAGCGACCCGCGAGGTCGCACAGAGTTTGTTCGAACATCGTGTTTGGTTAGTTTGATTCTTGTTTGTTCCTGTTTAGTCACTTTGTTTGGTTTATCTTTTCTGCGATGGTCTGTATTATTTTTGCTGTCTTATTTATTTATATTGGGTGAAATCGTTCCCACAGCCTCTATTGATGCCCTGGCGCTTGTCGCCAGCCCCGGAGGATCGGGGACGCCTCTCAGGCCATGTTGCGGACCGGCTCGGGTGACCGGTTCAGGGTCGACCCGGGTTGGTTCGTGACACATGTGTTTTATTAACTATTATTATCAGTTTATACTATAATTCCTTATGATAACTACAAGTTATTAAACCTTGGTAAAATTTACGAGAGAATTTAGTTGAAAAAAGGATTGTAAAATTACATTCAATCAACTAATAGAGAAGTAGATCGGTGCACCTATATATGATATTTCTAGTTGTGGGGCTAACATAAGAGCCATATTGTGATATTTATCATTTATTACCTTGAATGACTTGATGTTTTAGTATGGGATTAATTATTATAACTTAAGATTGTTATATTATCATCAATAAAACTACACAACACATGATTTTGAGTTGAGAAAAGTGCCTTTTAATATAATGTCCTGAAGAAATAATGTCATCGGAGAAAGTTTTCTGGTATTCACTAGCTATAAGATCTAATGAAATATTATCTATTAATGAGACTTGAATTTATTTCCACATATTTATTGTAATTAACAATAATTTTATATATCTTATAATATTGAAATGGTTAATGTTGTGGTGGATTCTATGAGTGGGAAATCATTTTGGGAGATTATTTAGCAGGACTGGGGTGAACAGAAATCTATATTCCATTTATCAATATAGAAACATGATAATAGATTAATTTATAGGAGAAATTATTTATTTAAGTTTAATGTGACCTATCATCTTATTCAGGGGTCTTTTATATATAATTTTTTATCTTTATTATGAGTTATGGAATTATCGTATTATATATATAGGGAAGTAGAGTATTTTTCCTAAATCCAGGGATCACCAGTTATTATTTATTTGAAATATTTTTGTTCCTTAGAGTTTGGGGATGGAAGTGTTTCATGAATATCATAAATCTCCATTTTTAGTACATGATGGTGGATAATAGATATATTAGAATATCAGGATGTAGTTTTGGTGATTTATTAAGTAGCACAATATGATGTATTTTTTATTTTATCACCACACATTTTAGAGAAAAAAAATAATAAATGTTTTTTAATTAGTTTGACAATGCCACTTCACATTCCATAGTGGATGTGGAATGAAATATCAATGGTATTTATGACTAATTTAACTCATAGGACCTAATAAATTTATGGGATTTTAGTTATTATGAATAAACTAAGGGACTCATAAAATTTGTTTCTTACTTGGAAGTAGACTCTGGTGGCTATTATAGAAAAGATATATGTGGAGGAGATTAAAAAATTATATAGGGTATCGTTCATGATAGTATCAAATCAGGATTCATAATTTACTTATATTCTTTGTCATATTTTTTAGTTGGCTTTTGGTATTCACTTAGGTCTTACTGATTCATGGATATAACTATTTAGATATTAGAATAAATGTTGAGGGAATGTGTCATATATTTTAGGGGATCATAGTCAGAATAGTTATTCAATAGTCTGTTTTTATAAAAAATATATATCACTCAATTATTGTTATAAAGCCATTTAGGTATCCATAGAGGAGATCGTGAGGATCTAATGTATAAATCTATATGGTTTGGTGGTTGACTAATTTTAGTCTTATTATAGTTTTAGTAATGAAAAATATTCATTAGTATATTCAAAATTATATAAGTCCTATATAGAGTGGACATAAATCATGTATTGAGAATATATAGAGTCCATTCTAGCTCTAGGTAAAGTATAACTTATAATAATATTGTTTAATCACTAAGATATCTAATGTATCATAAAGTTATATCTATATAAATTGACTCATCACTTTTAGAATTATGGTTTCAATCTAATGTTAAAGACTCTTGAAATAATCATTAGTCTTCAATGGTAATTAAATACAATAAAATAATATAAAAACATTGTTTTAGTAAATATTTGGATATCATTTACCAGGGAAAAATGTCAATTTTATATTTATTTGTTTTTAAAATTACAACATCCACTAGATCAATTTAAACCCATACTATTCTAAATATATCGAATTTTATCACCTAATGAACCTAGTACAACTAAAATTCATTTAATTCTAATATTAGGTGGAAAATAAGTATCAAGGATACTTTGATAACAAAAATCCTTATATACCACCTTTTTATCACTACTGACTATTGTTATCAAACAATCTATATAAATATTGATATAAATTTATCATAATATGATACGAAATAAAAATAATAATCTGTTAGAAAATTCCAATCATACCAAATAAATAACATTACATACAAAATTAATTCACCATCCCCCAAGAAACTAATAACTCATGACTGAGTAGTAATCAATTAAATGGTTTAATCAATCTCAAATGATATGGAAAACATGGGATTAAAATAAAAAATCATATAAATTATATAATAGAATCGATAAAACATAATTACATCAAAACCTTGATTCGAGTCATCCACACCTAAATTCATCATATCAATACTCTCTCTATAATAGAAAAATACTATTTTAAAAAGTAATAATTTTTTTTCTAAAAATAGTGGTATATCACTACTCATTACATTATAATTCATGTTACCCTTAATTAACCCTTATCATTTCTATAGTTATCCTCTTTATCTTCTTTTTTTGAACATCACATCATTAAATATTATAGCATAATTTTCTAGATTACATAATTATGATTAGTTAGATCTAGATTATATTTTGAATATACATTATTCATGGTTCAATCCTATAAGAGTTTTTAACAAGAATTGTATTAAATATATCCTCATTGAATTAGTTATGATGTAACATATATGAAATTATGGAATAATAAATTTAGTGTACCACTATCCATTCTACTATTGAAATTGTTATGTAGTTTTATTCTATAAACTACAATTAAAATATAATCAAATTACTAAATTAATAATTACATGTTATCCATATGGAATAATAATCCAACTTTATGGTAAATTTTTTACTTTATGAAACCCTTAAATTTTTATTCTAACATAGAAATTACAGTGTGATATTTATCGGTCCAGCAATAATTTCACCGGAATTTAAATCATTAAATTCTCCTAATTGACCATGTGATCATGTATTGGGTTACAACTTGATTTTTTATTCCGATATTTAAATTATCCCAACCTATTCCATTTTCATAAAAAATAATTATTCTTCCTAAAGTCATGAATAATAATTATTATTAAGTAACGTAACGTCCAATTAAAAAGGAAACTAATTGTTAAATGGTATAAAAAAAATTTATTTTCAAAAATCACCAACCATAGAGTATTTTATTTTTCTATTGAAACATATAAACATTTATTCAAATATACTATATAATTTAATAATGGAAATATCCTATTACTCATTATTATAAATATAATTTTATAATAATACTAGTAAAAAAAAACTAACACAATCAAGATTAAAAAAATCTTGGAACCTTTATGACTCCAATTCCCAACTCCTCTAATCTTCCACTGAAATTATTATACCTTTTAGTAGTATTTATATCACCTTTGTCATAAAATAGAAGAAAATTATATATCAAATTAATCAAAATAATTTAAATGGATTTATTTTATAATATTATGTGTATATAATCTATTAATAAACCTAAAAGACATCTAAAACACCTCTTTAAAAATGAAACTACACAAGCAAAGAGGTATTTAGAAAACTAGTTTCTAATTATAAATATTTGGTGTTTAAAGATTTAAATTTAAAAATCCATAATTAGGTGGTTTTAAAATCTTTTGTTCCATTTTTATATACATTACATATTTAATTTAAATAACCACTCTCAAATATTTTTCAAATGAAATTCCCCATCTCAACAGAAACTCTACTAATTTTTCAAAGCATGTTCTAGAAATTAATGAAATTAATCCAATGAAATTGTAAGAAATGAAAAAAATTTAGAGACATGTCCAAATAGATTATATATACTCTCCTAACATTTATTGAGTAATTTTCAAATGGGTTTTAGTTATGGTATTTTTGGGGAGATGTTTGAAAAAAATGGGAAGAGATGGGGAAGACAGTGCGCCCCTGTATAGGGAACTATGTGCGTGAATCAATTAAGTCCAAAAACTAATTATAAAATTTCATTAACCCCCTCATTAACCCCAAATCGACCCAAATTCATCCATATGTCTTGATTCATGTATTTGGAACTCTCTATTTAAATTTCAACTAATCTCGACCTCTGTTCTGCATGAACCGATGTCCGAATCAAAAGACCATTCTCCCATGTTAAGTGGATTATTCTACCATTCTTCCCTTATTCATCCTCCATTGATTAAACTATTTTTTAAAGATTTAATATAATTTATTAGTTATATCTATGCCTATTTTTTGAGATCTTTATATATGACTTTAGATCTAGTTCTAATCTTGTTGGATCTTGATTTTTTAAATCTTGATTTTTGTGTTTTGAGATTCAGATCTAAATTATTGTCATTGTGCAGTTCAACATTTGGGGATTTGTTTTGGGTGATTAGTATTCAGAAAATTTAGATAGGTGGTATAATATTAACTATGGGTTTTCAGGGCTACTCAATTAGATAATTAATGGAAGTATTAACTATGAGATTTAAGGATTTGTGATTTAGATAATGACCAATTAATTAAAGTGATAAATTATTGAAATTTATAACTAATCAGGGAGTAGCTAATGAGACTAAGGGGATAATCATTTTGAAGGAGTTGATAATTAATTTGGGAATTAATTATGATATTTAGGGTCTACATAATTAGATAATTAATTCATGAATTAATTGTGAAATTTGGGTATTGTGATTTAGATAATGGAAAATTGATTTAATTGGATTATTATAGAAATTGAAGATTAATAATGAAGTAAATCAGGGGATTAAGGTTCTGTCCATTTAAATAAATTATGTTTGAAATTAATTATTGGAATTAGGTGTTGCTAAATCAGATAAATAATTTGGAGGATTTATTATGTGATTAAATGATTATTTATTTAGATAATGACAAACTGATTGAATTGGATTAATTCTGAAATATATGAATAATTGGAGAGTATATTAAGAGACTAAGGGGATTAAAACAAATATTTTTAATTCTGAAATTAATTATAGGGTTTAGGTGCGACCCATTTATATAATTTATGCGAGGATTAGTAATGAAATTAACGGATTTGAAAATTGGACAATTAATTCTCATATTACTTGCAAGATACTGACATAATTGGATTAAGATAATCATTTGACGAATTAATTATGTGATGTATAGATATATGAGTTTATACAGTTAATGTTTGGTTAATTATGTGATAACATGATATTTTATTTTAGATGATTAATGATAAAATAATTATGAGATGATTAGATAGATAAGTTTAGCTAATTAATTGGAAAATTAATTATGAAATATCATGGTATGTGAATTGAGATTATTAATTATAGAATTAATTATGAGATACTTACATTTTAATTTTTATAATTTGTTTTTGAATTAATTTGGTTAATGAGATGTGGGAATTATCTAATTAAATTGAAAATTAATTAATGGGATTGATATGCTTAATTAGTCGGGAAATTAATTTAGGGTAATATTATGATAAACTAATAGTTTAATTAGTAATGAGATTGAGATGATTAATAAATTTTATAATTAGTTAATGAGATTCATGAGATTAATTAATTGGTGAACTTATTAAGGGAATTAATTTTATTAATTAATGGTTGACTTAAAAATTTTGATTGATGGGAGTGAATAATTAATTATGGAATTAATTAATGGATTGACATGAAAAATTAATTAGTGAATTAATTGAATGGATTAGTGTAATTGATTATTTTTTAAAATAATTGATGTATTTCTTGTGATTATTCAATGGAATAATTAACTACGGTTGTTATTTTGATTAGTTAATTGTTTAATTTACCAGAGTTATTGATGTGATTAGTTAATTGATTAATTGACTAGAGTTATTGATGTGATTATTTATTGTATTAATTAACTAGAGTAATTTTTGTGTTTAGTTAATTGTTCAATTGACTAAAAGCATTGAAGTTGTTAAATAATTTTTGATTTAATTAATGTATTTTATGTGATTAATTATTTTTAAAAATAATTAATATAATTGATGAGGTTAGTTAATTATTTAATTAACCTGAGTTATTGATGTGTTTAGTTAATTGATGAATTAACTAGAGTTATTTTTTTGATTAGTTAATTGTTCAATTAACTATATTTATATATGTGATTGGTTAATTTATTAATAAACTAGTGTAATTGATGAGGTTAGTTAATTGTTTTATTAACTAGAGTAATTACTGTGTTTAATAAATTGTGGGATTGATTAATAGGATTGACCTGGTAAATTAATTATTCAATTATTTGATTTACTTGATTTGATTAATTAATTGTCGAATTAATTAATATTGTTGATTAGATTAGTTAATTGTTCAATTAAATTGTGTTATTGATGTGATTAGTTGATTAATGAATTTACTAGAGTTATTGATGTGATTAGTTAATGGTTGAATTAACTAGAGTAATTGATGTGTATAGTTAATTATTAAATTAACAAGAGAATTTGACATGATGAATTAATTTTTGAATTGATTAATGTTATTTTTGTGTTTAGTTAATTCATAATTTAACTAATAGAATTATTGTTCTTAATTAACTATTGAAATAGAAATTTCATTGGTTTGTATAATTAATTTTTTATTAATTATGTTTTGTTGAATTGAAAACATGATCATTTAACTATTTTATATAATGAATGGTAAAATGGCCATTCATTTTTGTGAAATAATTAATTGTAACATGGTCAATAAATAATGTTATTTAATGAATAGTAACATGTTAATTCATTTGAGTGAAATAATGAATTGTTACATGGTAATTCAATTGATTTATTTAATGAATGGTAACATGGACATTAATTTTTTTAATGAGAATGGTAACATGGAAATTCAGACAAGTGGTATCCCTCATGGATACATCAAATTCCAACACGTGCCGAATCAGGTATTTAGGTTTAGGTGTCTCTAAGAACCAAGGGTTTTATGTTCTCAAATAGATTTTATTTAATAATGTGATAAATTATTTATTTATTAATTATACAACTTCCTATTATAGTTAAATACACTTTTGTTGACTAGAATTGTTTTTGGACACCGTTGGTGGTATACTATTGATTCGTACTCACACCATACCTAAGATTCTTGATCTCTACCTGAAAAGACTTTGTGTTTTCTGGACAGGTTAGTGGAAAAGTCATTGTTTTAGATGGATTAGTTGGGATGGAGCATGGATGAGGGAGTCTGATGGGGTTCAGACCTTATTTTTAGTTTTTCATGTCTTTATATTTGTGTTTGTATTTGACACATGACAAGTATATAGCATGGAATATCTTCAGTTCAGTTTTGATTCTGTATTTCTAGTTTTGGTTATCTTGTGCAATTGGTTTTGTCTATGGTTATATATATTCTTCCACTATTGTTTATTTATTTCTGCTGGTGTATTACTATAATAAAAGAAAAAAAATAACGTACTGGCTCCCCATGACCAGCTTACCAAACACTCGGTACTAGTGGGAAGCCTCTAGCGTATGGGAGATTTTCTTGAGGTCACGTAAGAATCCATCATTGGGATTCGATGTGTAGAAACTCAGTACGAGAAAAAAGGAATTTAGCGGGGGTTTAAACCGACGCTAAATCGATTGGCGGCAGTTTTCAAAAGCCGCCGCTAAATCGTGCATCGGGAAACTATTCGCGGCGGTTTTCAAAACCGTCGCAGAACGTTTCGTGGCGGTTTTTTAGCGGCGGTTTAAACCGTCTCTAAATGATTTAGCGACGGTTTTTTTATTTTTTTTTTATTTTTGTTATTTTTGTTATTTTTGTTATTTTTGTTATTTTTGTTATTTTTAATTTTTTATATTTATTTATATATTTATTAATTTATTTATATATTTTATATATTTATTTATTTATTTATTTATTTATTTATTTTTCATATTTATTTATTTATTTATTTCGTATTTATTTTATTTATTTATTTTTCATATTTATTTATTTATTTATTTATTTTATTTCATATTTATTTTATTTACATTATTTATCCATGCATGCACATCCCATGCACATGCACATGCATGCCCATGCAATATAACGAAATTCTGCGTTTGGTGAGATTTGAACCCCTAACCTCTTGCATATTTTCCAAAGACATTACCACTCCAACAAGCTCGCCATGTGGTTAATAAACAGAATTTAATATACTTATATATATTAATTGAAAAAACAAATAATACATAAATAATAGATATAAAGTCAATAATAATAAATAATAAATAATCAATAATCAATAATCAATAATCAATAAGGAATAATAAATAATAAATAATAAATAATAAATAAATATAAATAATAAATAAACATAAATAATTAATAAATATAAATAATAAGTGTAAATAATAAATAATAAATAATAAATAATAAAAAATAAAAAATAAAAAATAAAAAATAAAAAATAAATAATAAATAATAAATAATCAATGATAAATAATCAATGATAAATAATGAATAATAAATAATAAATAATAAATAATAAATAATAAATAATGAATAAATAAATATAAATAATAAATAATAAATAATAAATAATAAATAAATATAAATAATAAATAATAAATAAATATAAATAATAAATAAATATAAATAACAAATAATAAATAACAAATAACAAATAATATATAATAATTAATATATAATAAATAAACAAATATCACTAATAAATATTAAATAATAAATAATAAATAAACATAAATAAATAATAAATAATAAATAATAAATAATAAATAATAAATAATAAATAAGAAATAACCAATAACCAATGATAAATAATAAATAATAAATAATAAATAAATATAAATAATAAATAACAAATAATAAATAATAAATAATAAATAAACATAAAGAATTAATAAATATAAATAATAAATGTAAATAATAAATAAGAAATAAGAAATAATAATTAATAATTAATAAATAATAAATAAATATAATTAATAAATATTAAATAAATATAAAGAATAATAAATAAATAATAAATAAATATAAATAATAAATAATAAATAATAAATAATAAATAATAAATAATAAATAATAAATAATAAATAATAAATAATAAATAATAAATAATAAATAATAAAAAATAAATAAACAAAAAGAATTAATAAATTTAAATAATAAATTTAAATAATAAATAATAAATAATAAATAATAAATAATAAATAAATATAATTATAAAATAATAAATAAATATAAATAATAATTAATAAATTAAATAAATTATATTATAAATAATAAATAATAAATAATAAATAATAAATAATAAATAATAAATAATAAATAATAAATAATAAATAATAAATAATAAATAATAAATAATAAATAATAAATAATAAATAATAAATAATAAATAATAAATAAATATAAATAATAAATAATAAATAAATATAAATAATAATTAAATATAAATAATAAATAATAAATAATAAATAAAAAATAAATATAAATAATAAATAAATATAAATAATAAATAATAAATAATAAATAATAACTGATTAATAATAACTAATAAATAAATATAAATAATAAATAACCAGTTACAAATAATAGATAATAAATAAATTAAATTATATTATAAATAATAAATAGTAAATAATAAATAATAAAGGAAACACATGAAAAAGTATGAAAAGACGTGATAAGGGATGAAAAATCATGAAAACGCATGAAAACGTTTGGAGAAGCATATGAAGAATGAGGCATTAGAAAGAATGAGAACGCATGAAAACTCGTGACAACTCTGGAAAACTCCTTAATAATTCAATATAATCATCATAATAACCCATAAAAAACCATTTATAAAGATAATAAGTCATGGAAACCCAAATAAACAGTAATAAATGGAGCAACCGTGAAAACCCGTCAAAACGATCATAAAGAGACAAAAACATTGGACTCACGTTAACAGAGATAACTTATGATCCGAGTGTCCATTTTAGATCCGTGACCTGTCAAATCAAAGATCCTGAAATGATCTTCAACCTAAAAGGTGAAAGAGTCCTAATGGACAGGTAGATCGGAAGTTATGACCATTTAAAAAAAAGCTGACGGGGAAACGGCGCTAGAAATGAGGCATTGAAAAACATAACAAACCTGATTCCCACTAAAAAGGCCATAACATATTATCTAGGGGTGCATGTTGGCGCCACGACCAGTCAAACTGAAGATCATGGAACGATCTATGATCTGGCATGTGGAGGAGGCCGAACTGACACGCGGATCAAAAGTTAGGTCCGTTTGAAGACAAGTTCGACGGGACACCGGTGACGAAAATGGGGTTTTGGAGGCATTCGGAGGGGTTTTTGGGGTCTAAAAACATGACAGAAGCTTACTTCTATCTAACTAGTGCGTATCTCTCTTCGCTGGGTTTGATTTGATATGTGGTAGAGCCCAAACGGACACCCGGAGTGAATGTTATGGTCGTTTGATGTTGGAGAACTGATTTCAACTTTTTAATAACTCTAATATCTTATGTACCTTAGACGGTCTCACGGTTTTGATTATATTTGGCTCTAGATATCTTCATGATCTTCTATTTGACTGGTCGTGGCACTTCAACGGACGCCCGGATCAAAAGTTATGGTCGTTTTAGTGATTTCGGGGTTTCTCGTGTTTTTTCATTTCCTTTCGCGGCGGTTTTACCGAAACCGCCACTATTTCACTATGATTTTCTAAAAAACCGCCACTAATACTCGAATAAAAATAAAAATAAAAAAAATAATAAATAATAATAATTTTTTTTGGCATTTCGCGGCGGTTTTTAAACCGGCGCGAAATGGCGGCCCGAAACGCATTTCGCAGCGGTTTTTAAAACCACCGCGAAAAAACCGCCGCTAAATGGAATTTTTCTTATAGTGACTAGTCTGAGATGTTAAAAAATTATATCATATGATGTTTTATTTTCCTTTTATTTTTTTATACTATTTGGGGAAGGTAGACATGAGATCAGGAACAATCAGGGATTGGTTATGAGCTCATTCATGAAACTTGCTACCCCATTTACTGGGGAAAACCCATGTACCCAGGGTGGGATGATGATGATTATTTTTTCTTGTTATAGTAAAATATTATTTCACAATGGGTGACATAGTTGTTTTGTAACATGGTTGTTATTTTTCATATGGGTTGAGACTGACTCGTGACCCTGAACGGAACGAGTGTTCAACCTACATGCATTACTCTAGGAATTGAGGATTAGTTTTTGAAAATATGTCATTTTAGGCATGCATAGGTAAATTAGTTCTATGTTTTTTGTTGAAATTGAGCTAGTTTTCCTTACATGTGAAATTGAACTGAAAATAGTACCTAACATGAAATTTACTACGAATGTAAAATGATGAAATATGAGAATAAAAGAATGTCTAACTGAGAAAATTGAGTAATGATAACGTGTTTACCCTTTTTAACAAGGACCTAGGTGTGGGATGGTTAAGGGTAGTAGTAGTTCCTCATTTTTTAATGTGTGGAGGAAAAAATAGAGAGGGGCTTGAGATGGTTTTCTTTAAAACACAGTTGATAGTTGAGTTAATGTGGTAAAATGAGTATCCAATTATTTTTATAATTCAACCATGATGGGGGTTGTCTTAATAGTGATAATGGACTAACTGGAGAACCCAGTTGCAAGTTTTGTTAGGGAAAATCTGGTTTTGGATAGTGTGGTGAGATTTTGGTGGGTATGGAATACCACGACTATATAATGGTTAAGGTGTTTCTAAAATGGGAAATAACATTGGAAATGGGGGATTGGCAGTGGTATTTATTTACCACCTCTTAAGGTGCTTTTTTATTTTTGATGATCATGTCCCCTACCCTGACATCATATCAGGTACACTGAAAAAGATATAAATTAACATCTATCTATAGAATTGTATATTTTTGGATATGGGTCCCCTTGGAGGTTGTGCTTATGAACGAATATATGTGTGGAGTTGGATTGTTTGAGTAATTCTATTGACAGTTTACAGATGAGTTTTTTATGAGTGAGTAGAGTTAGATGAATATTATGGGCCATGGGTCATCGTAGATGAATTACATAACTATGCAATGTTAAAAACCTCCAACTTTTGGAAGAGATGTGTTAGAAGTAAGTGCGTAGATCAAGACCATGGGTTGTAATTGGTGGCATAAGAAGGCCAATAGGGAACCTACAATTTTCATGTTTAAATTTATCAGATAAAGGATGAGAGAATATTTATATTAGTGTTTTTATGTTCTTTCAAGGTAGTCTTTGATGTTAATACTGAGTGAAATTTTAGGGATTTTTTTGGTTGTTGGTCACATTTAATTGGTAAAATTTCGTGCATGATGATGATGTTGATCATGAGATAGATATGTCCTTGAGGAGAATATTATACATGTGTTGGATCAGAATGAGAAGGTATTGTGCGGAAATATTGGGTTGTTAGTCCTTGTATTGTGGAATCATGGAAATTTCTAGGAATAATACTGGGTTATATAAATGGATTCGATGGATTAGGGGTTTGATATTTTTGAATTAGAATCTATGGAAAAATTTGGAGTGGAGCACGAGGACGAGAAGTTATAAGGTAGGGATATTGTAAGGACCAAAACATTTATGGAGACATATTGACATTATTTATAGGTACTCTTTTAACTTTTTTTGTATATTTTTCCATTGGGATTTATTTTGGGGTGTTTTGGGAGAAGTTTGAAAAAATGGGAGGGTATGGGGCACATAGTGCGCCCTTGTGTAAGGAACTATTTGTGGGAAGTAATAAAGTCCAAAAATTAATTCTAAAATTTTCCAAACTTCCCTAATTAACCCCAAATCTTACAAAATTCATTCATAGGTCCACACTATCATTTTATGATCTCTACATAAAATTTTCAGCCCCTCCTAACCTCATTCTTCATGTATCGATGTCTGGATTGAATGATGCTTCTCTCTCAATTAGTGGATTCTTCTCCCATTCTTCCATATTTCTACCTCTGTACATTCCAATTTATTTTAATGATGTAATTTACTATAATAGATTGATATATGTATAATTTTTGGTATCATTATCTATGATTTTAAATCTATATCTAATCTTAAAAGATCTTTATTTTCATGAATTTGGATTTTAGGGTTTTGAGATTCGGATCTAAATCCACGTCGTTTTTCCGCTCAACATTTATAGATTTTTTGGGTGATTATTCTTGGAAACATTTTGCTACATGATATAATATTAGTTTCCAATCTTCATGATTTTGATTAATTGTATGAAATTGTAGAATTAATAACATTCTTTAGAAATTTGAATTCGAAGTTTGGGTTAATTAATGTGTCCAATCAAAATGGATTATTGTTGAAATTGATGATTAATTGGGTAGTTAATCATGAGATTAATGTTCTATAAATTTACATAATTAATTAGGAAATTAATTATTGAAATTAGGGGCTTCAGAATTAGATATTTAATGGGAGGATTAATTATGATATTTAAGGATTTGTGATTTAGATAATGACCAATTGATTAATTTGATAAATTGTGTAAATTTTTTACTAATTTGGGAGTTGATTAAGAGACTACGGGAATTATCAATTTGATAATTAATTTTGGAATTAATTATGATATTTAGTGTCTTTCTAATTCTATAATTAATTATTTAAATAGTTATGATATTTGGAAATTGTTATTTAGATAATGGAAAATTAATTTAATTCCATTATTTTAGAAAATGATGATTAATTTGGGAGTTAATTATGGGATTAAGGTGTTTTCCATTGACATAATTAATTTGGAAATTAATTATGGGAATTAAGGGATATTAAATTAGATAATTAGTTGGAGTATTAATTATGATCTTTAATTTTTTGTGAATTAGAAAATGACCAATTGATTGAATTGGATTATTATTGAAATATGTGACTAATTGGAAAGTTGAATATGAGACTAAGGTCATCCCATTTAGATAGTTAATTGGGAAATTAATTATTATGTTTAGGTTATTCCCTTTCAGATAATTAATGTTAGGATTAGTTATATGATTATGGGATTTTCAATTTAGGTAATTAATTGGGGGATTAATTATAAGATATTGAGATAATTGGTTTAAGACTATCAATTGAGGAATTAATTATGTGATGTCTATATATATGAATAGATATAATTAATGGTAGGTTAATTAGGAGATATCTAAATATTTCAGTTGATATGATTAATTATATAATAATTATGAGATTATTTGATAGGTGATTAGAGATAATTAATTCACGAATTAATTATGACATGTCATGGTATTCGAAATTAGATTATTAATTGTAGACATAATTTTTAGATACATATATTTTTTATTTTAATAATTAATTGATCAATTAATTACAGATAATGAGATGAGGATGTTGACTAATTTAATGATGAATTAATTAATGTAATTGAGATGCTTAATTAATCACAGAAATAATTAAGGCCAATTTTGTGATAAAATAATTGTTAAAATAGTAATGAGATTGAGATTATTAATAAATTGTAGAAGTAGTTAATAATATTCATGGGATTAATTAATTGATGAACCAATAAATTGAATAAATATAATTATTTAATATTTTTATTAAATAATTTTATTGATGGGGGTGATTAATTATTTGTTTAATTAATTAATGTAATTTACCTGGACAACAAATTGGAGAATTAGTTTAAGGGATTGATGTGATTAATAAATTTTTGAATTAATTAATGCATTTGATGTGATTATTTACTGGAATTATTAAAAGGAGTTATTTATTTTATTAGTTAATTTATGAATTAATTAATATTATTGATGAGATTACTTAATTGTTGAATGAACTATAGTTATTAATGTGTTTAGTTTATTGACGAATTAACTTGAGTTAGTGTATTAATTAATTAATTGTTTAATTGAATATATTTATAGATATGATTAGTTAATTGATGAATTAAGAAGATTTATTGATGTGTTTATTTAATTTTTTAATTAACTAGATTAATTTTTGTGTCTACTTAATTGTTTAATCGGCCAATAGGATTAAAGTGATAAATTAATTGTTCCATTATTTAATGTATTTGATGTGATTAATTAATTGTAGAATTAATTTATTTAGTAGATGTAATTATTTAATTGTTTTATTAACTATATTAAAGTATGTGATTAGTCAATTGATGAATTAACTAGATTTATTGGTGTGATTATTTAGTTTTGTAATTAACTATTGTAGTTGATTTGATTAGTTATTTGATTAATTTCCTAAATAATTTGGCGTGATTAATTATGTTTTGAATGGATTAATGCTATTTTTTTATTAGTTAATTTTTGAGTCAACTAATGTAATTTTTGTGTTTAACTAATTGTTGAATTGGTAATTTCATTGGTGTGGATAATTAATTGTTGAATTAATTAAATATTTTTTGAATGGTATCATGATCACTAAATTGTGTAGTTTATTGCATAGTAACATTTTCATTCATTTGTGTGAAATAAAGAATTGTAACATAGTCACTCAATTGTGTGATTTAATGAATGGTAACATTTTCATTCATTTTTTATGAAACAAATAATGGTAACATGGCCATTATATTGTTTTATTTAATGAATGGTAACATTTTCCTTCATTTGTGAAATGATAATGGTAACATGGACATTAATAAATGTGGTATCCCCTGGGGATAGATCATATTTAGGAAAGGGATGAAGCATAAATTTGGGTTTAGGTGTCTACGAGAACCCGGTGTTTTTTGTGCTTAAATTTAGAATATTTAATAATGTGATAAACTATTTATTTATCTATTATAAATATTATTTTTTACAATATTTACTCTATTTTTACATGAGTTTGTTTAGACACTATTTGTGGTGGCTTACTGAGTTGTACTCACCCCCTCTCGGGATACCTAATTGGTACCAGAATAGACATTGTGTTTTTTGGACTGGTTGAGGAAAAATTCCCTATGTTCGATGAATTTGTTAGGATGGAGCATGGATGTAGGAGATGAACGTGGTTCAGACCCTCTTGGTAGTTTTCAGTGTCATTAATTTTTTTTTCATTTGACACATGACAAGTAAATATCCAGGCCTTTCTACTATTCAGTTTGGATTATATATTTCTTGTTTTGGGTATCATGTTTCAATAGCTATGTATATGGGAGTATATATTTTTCTTCTATTTTTTTATTTATTACAATTTTTTATTACTCTGATGAAAGAATAAATAGGGAATAGTCTCGCCATGACTGACTTACCAGATCATCGTTTCTAGTCAGTTGCCTCTAGCATATGGGGAGATGCACTTAAGGTCACAAATCGATCTGGCTAGAAGCACCAGTTTGTGGTACCCAAGATGAGATTTTATAGAAATATATAATTATTTTATCATGTTTTTATCATTTTATATATTTTTAGAGGATATTTAGGATAACATTTATGGTATCTTATAAACCATTTTTTCACAACCAATGAAAAATTGTCACATTAAATTTATTAATATATTTCATCCAAATAAACACAAGTAACCCATATTTCACACTCAATTATTTCATTATAATCATTAGAACATGTTTTGAGTAGGGTAGGAAGTAAAATTCAGCTTATTATGTGGTTTCCACATCATTCTATCTATGATATCTAATATGTATGAGAAATTATATAAAGTATGGTAGGTCCAAAGGTGTATGACTAAAAAGTAAACAGAAAATGGACTAAATCATTTTAATATGAAGTTAGATAATTTTTTAATAAAAAAACATTTTTCTATTATGGATTAATATCCTAATAATCTCTCAAGAAATAAGGTTCTCAAAATTATACATCAAGGGAATTGGAGTAACTCTTAAGAATGAGACTTGGTTATTAGTTAATAAATTCATGGAATGAATAATAATAATCATTATAGGTAATAAAAATTTTAAGGAATTAAAATGAATAAAAATCAACATGTATTCTATCAATTTAAATTAAATAATAATTTCATGGAAATGAAATATTAGATAATATTTCACCTATATTTTTAATGTTTAGGAAAAATGTCAATTTTTTTAATAAGATAAAATACATCTCCAAATTATTTATGTCTCATAGATTGAAAGGGGAAAAGATTTTAAGTGGGTATAATTTTCCCTACAAAACAAATAAATTATAACTTTTTCGTAATGTTTAACCAATGTGAGAGGCATCATAAATAACAAGTATAAAGTACAATAAATGAATAAATAAAATAAATGTAAAGGAAACTTAAATTATTCCCTGTTAAAATAATATTTTATTCTATGATTATAATTATAATTTATTTTATTTTATTCCCAATCACTAGATAGAGATTTTATTTTATTCCAGTATTGCTAGAAAATTTATTTTGGTATATTTATTATCCAATGAGATATGTCATGAATTGTTAAGAATGAATTTCTACTCAAAATTATTTCATATCTCTTATATTTAAATATGGGTGTATTTTTTTGATATTAAATATAATTAATTTGAAATTTAAATACATGCATGAACATAAAAATTGGGAAAGAGGGAATCTATAACAAAAAATTGGAAAAATGGAGGCCCAAGATTCATATTTTTTTTCCTTAACATCCACACTGATCATATCCTTTCACTCCTCATCAGGTTTGGTAAGGTGTGGAATATTTTATGATACATATTTGTCCACCTATAGGAAAAAGTAAAAATACATTCCTGAACATTAAAATTGTGAAAATAGGGAATCCATAACATAAAAATGGGGGAAATGGAGGCCCAAGACTCTTATTTGTTTTCCTTACCATCCACACTGATCATATCCTTGAACTCCTCATCAGGTTTGGTAAGGTGGGGCATGTATTATGATACATATTGTCCCACCATATGAAAAAATAATCTATCCTTCTAATATGAGTCTATTTTATGTAGTGAAGAGAGGGGTATTACAAAATCGTAGTGTGGAATAGTCATATGTCATCTCATTGCTCAAAAATATATCATTAAGTGTATCACTTAGTTGGGAAAGACTATAGAAGGGGTGGGTGTGTCTTTAGAGTTTTCAAGTCAGTTATGGTGGTAGATATTTCTTGGGATGTTGGTGGTATCTCGACAGTTATGGAAACCCTATTAGTATGTTATTCTATAGTGGGTTCCTTCTTAGTGGGTGTTACCTCAATAGTAATACACATGTATTTCCCTTTACTAGTGTCTCATCTATGCTGACATAACAATTATCTTGGGCGAGGCTTTAATTTCAGTTACTAGTACTATAATTGGTATTAATATTTGAGAATAAACCATATATCCCTACTCCTTCCACTAATCTATTTTATCATTCTGATTCATTGAAGATAAGATGATTTTGTTGGTCATATAGAAATTAGTAGAATAATTAATTGTATAATGGGTGGATTCCAATAAAATGATTTCTAGATGTGGTGTAACATTATTGGAAGATATATAAGACTAGGGAATATATAAGTGAGGAAGTGATAAAATTTTAGGATGGTGTTAGTATAGTGAGTGATGGTTGGGTGAAGGTGGTGGAGTAAGATAATTTTTATGGTGATCAAGAGATTATGGTGGGATTCAGGTAGTTATATCAACTATCATTCGTTGAGAATGAGTTCATAATTATACTTTAATAAATATTTTTACTAAAATACCATGACATAAACCACCACAGCCTAGTTAAATAATGTATCCTCTTGAATGACCAAAAATGGTGGTTGGGGAATGGGTGATTTGGAAAGTGGTACAAGAGATGGTTGAGGATGGGAGGTTGCATGGAAGTGGCCCTTATTGACTTCATTTTACCCCTCAGTGTATACTCACTAAATTAATCATATAAAATTTTAACAATGTTATCTATGTGCAACATCCATAGTGCATCTATAATAGTCCTATTTACTATAATATTTCTCAAGGTTAGAAAAGAAAATGTTTATCTGGCATCAATATTCCTCATGGCCAACCTGCTAAATATTCCATTATATTATTTTCTTTATGTAATGAAAAAGATAGAGGTGTGCTTGGGTATCATTATCACTGAAGTATGAATAGGGATATTGATATATAATATTTTGTGGTATATGGTGAAGGTTAATAATTATTGATATGTTTAGGGTGGGTGTGCTTTGTGCATCTCAAAGTATTAAAAGTGTACTTTTCAATGATGCATGACTAATTTATTTTTCTTTGGATTCATAACTGATGTTTTTCATGTGGATAAAGGATTTTAATAGTGGAATTGTTTTCTGTATTAGTGGTGAATAGCTAGGGGTTTGTGAATTTTTGTGAATGGTCTGTTCAGTTTGAGTTAAAATAATTGAAATGTTGTGTTAGTTTGAAAATGGAGCAGTGGATGGTGTGGAATCTAGATATGATAGTTTAAAAACCTATAATATAATTTTTAGGAATTGATACCCTATTAATTAATGTTGGTTATTGGTTATATAGTTTAGATATGAATTTGTTAGATGAAATACTAAGAATTATATCCCTATGGGGTTCATGATACAATGAATAGTTTGGGACAAATATTTTTAGGTATTTAAGGGGTTGTTTTGTAATACTGAAGTGATTCACTATAATAATTATATGTTTAACAAAAAAAATTAAAATATTTTTTTGATATTGTGATTATGAATGAGTAATAATGGGTTACATCATAAATGTTATAATTGAATTTAAAATTTAAAATTGTTACGTCCTTTGCATTAAATATTATCGTCGAATATATGGTTTTCATTAACGCATTGAGGGTTTTTTAAGTGGTGTTTTTGTGTTATTTACTATGTATTATGATATAATAACATGACATTATTTAGATCTAGATTAACCTTTTACCCCTTTCAAGGTAGATTTATAGTGTAGTACTGACCCCACGAAAATTTATGATTCTCAATAAGGGTTTTTCTTTGATATATATAACATGATTCATGGATATAATTTCATTTCTATAATTCCTAAAATAGTTGTGGGTTCCTATTGTGGCTTTACAAGGAACCCATATAATATTTCAATATAGGTTGTTAACTATTTCTCATAAGTTTCTTAATAGAATTTATCTCATAGTCATAATTACCATTGTTCCTTCACTAGTGGAATTGTAGTGTGATAAAATCCCAGGGAATTTTTTCGGTTTAGGACTTGTAACTAATATGCTAGGGATGACCCAGCATGTCACCCACCCTAATACACAACTAGGATTTAAGGGTGTTCTTGAACCCCATAGAATACAGACTATTGCTCGATGATCATAAACAAGTACTTAGGAATGGTTCCACCCTTTAATTAAAGATGAACATGTAGTGGGACCAACCACAAATCAAACTATTTATATTCTTTAGTTGGATATCAATGGATTCCCAATGAGAATAAAATTGTTGAATAAATGCACCATACATGGAATAAAGAAATAAAAAACCATTAAAAAAATATGTAACTGATAAAATTAAATATTAAAAATACAGGAGTAAATACATTCCAAGTTGAAAAAAAATACATTTGGTCGAATTGGACAACATAAATTCCTAAGAGATCATAAAAAAATAAAACAAAAACAATGTCCCCACTAGTGACCCAACGTCTCTCACTATATCCCACTAATTCATCTATAGAAAAAATAATATCTAATTAAATTATATACAAAATGGGTAACCTAAGAGTATACAAGAAAACTTTATACACATATGTTCAATGGTGAATATATGGGGTGTACTCATAAAATTCCCATTAGGATCGCACCAATAATTCCATAAAGTTCAGAATGTAAAATATTTCATGAATAATAGTTTGAAAACTATGTATAGAAAATATATTTTTCATATTCATATATAAAGATAACCAAGTAACATGTCTAACCACATGTCTAAAACAAATACCATTTTAAAATAAGATAGGGGAAGGGGAAACCATTGATTTTGGACTTTCAATCCATGGAAGGATATATTTGTAAATTTAATAAAAAAAGACACACTAACTATTCAACCCTCATTCCATATCATTTCTCATGAAATAACACATTCTATAAATAGCCAAGAATTTATATACCATTTTTCATAATAATTTTGAAAATAAATAAAAAATTGGACCTAGGTGAAATAAAATCACCACAATGAACCAAGGTATTATGAACACTTAAAAAAATATCCACTAAGTAGTTGTGAAACACAATTGAGATTTAGGAAATTAAAGTAGAATATGAAATGAGATCCCAAAAATTTCCTATAACAGAGGTAATTGTTAAGGGAAACTCCCTAAGAACCAAGTAACAACATTTTTACTAGCGAAAAAATCCATATCATGGCCATAAGAACATATCTACCCGATAACTCTAGTTGAACTAGTAATCCCCTATAACCCATCCATGGTGAACAATGTTACCATGGTTTTATAATCAATCAAGGGAGTACTCAACATCCTTAGGATGTAGCCCCGATCAAGAGAAAAAACTAGATTGGGGGTTTTCTATATCTATATTTCCTATATTGTATCCCAATACTTAGATGACATCCAAAAATTGACGTGAGAAATTAATAATGGAATAATAATGGGTATAAAAATATTAAAATAAACCCCATATCACCTCCTACACCCTCATAAGAAACATCCAATTTTTCTATATTCATGATGGAAAAAAACATAGAATAAAACAATATAAAACATACCCCATGAGGGAGGAGGGACAAAACAATATTTTTTATATTAAAAACAACATTTTCAATTAATTATATCACAATTTTTAGAAAAAAATATTTAATTCATTAAAAAATATTTTTAAAATAAGCTTAGTTAGTTATGCCATTTTAATGAATATAAAATGTCATTTCAATCCAATACTCAAAATTTTAATTTTAAATGATCCCTTGGAAAATAATTTTTATACCAATCATTTCAAATAAACTATTTCAAAACATTCCACTATGTTTGTAAATCATAAAAACTATTTAGTTAGGCTCAAAAAATCCATTTAAAAGAATAAATTATATATTTTAAATCTTGTTAAAAATCATTTAAAATATTTGAAATTATTTAAATGATTTATTTGGTCCTTTAATCAGAAATATTTTATGAAATTGAAACCCTTAAAGACACTACATTGGAAATTTGTAACATACCCCTCCATTATATAGTCATAAAACCATTAGAAAACTTTTTTCAAAGCACTACGGGATTACCATAAGAGTAAGAATTTGTGAATTTATAATCTAAATAAAAAAAATCACATAATGTTAATTATAAGGGAGATTTCAAAGAAACTCTTGCCTTATTTTAAGAGGAACTCATCATAAATTGTTTCCTTTGATAGTGAACACCCAACCAATCACGATGAAATCCTCCAAACCCTTTAAAACCCACATCCAAATAATTATCACAATCTAAAACACAAACCCAGACCAACATAATGGTTATGTTTTGTTTAATAAAAAATATCATTGGGAGTGGGAAATTGAATATGAAAAGAAGAGGGAAAAGGAAGAAAAAAGTGATTATCTATTGGAAATGGCTTGAAAATGTGTGAGAGGGAGACTTGAATCAATGCGTAGTAGAGGGATGGGTCTCCCACATTAATTATTAGAGTTTCAAAATAAAAAGGGAAGAAAAATGGGGGATCATGAATTTTAATTCAATATGGGAACAATTGAATTTAAAAAAAAATTAAGAACTACATAGATCACATGGTTTGTTAAAAATGAAAGAACCATGTATCTTGAGCCAGACAAGATCTAGAAACCAGCCTGGTTTGGAAACATGGTTACCAAACCATTATCTAAACATTAAAACCAACATTTGAAATTCAATAGAGCCTCTTGCATACTTATCACATAGGTTCTATGATTTTTTCTTAAGAAGTGTGCAAGTATCCCTACATATAATGAACCCACATGGGTTCTTTTGGGGTTTTCTTTTTTGGAACCATCAATAAAATATCCATGAAATATAATCATGTATGAATAAAATTGACTAAAATATACCAATGCAAGTTTTGCTACATGACTTCCCCCCAACATTTTTGGGATAAATGTGCATGGAGGAAAAACTAATGAAATTATAAAATTTCAAACAAAAACCTATAAAACATTAAATTACCACAATATATAGGGAAAAATATATTAATAAATAGTTACATGGGGGTTTAATAAAAAATACATTAAAGACCACTAATCACAATTTAGTAGGATAGGATGGATATTTATTTAGATATTTGAATTCCATTCCTGGGTCATGTTATGATGTTATAGATCCACAAGTTAGATTGACCACTTAGTGGGAGGGTTTGAATTAGTGGCTTAGTTTTAGGAAATATTTATAATTTTAATTTAAACTATAATAATTGTTATGGCTCATGGTCCTCTCAATAATATCTCATACCGACACCTCATATATAGAAATAATAAGATAGAGAACACACAATATGATTTTTACGTGGTTTGGAATAAAATAATAATCCTTAAAATTTTTGTTAGATTCCCCAACATAGATAATCCATTATATCCAAAATTTATTACAACATACTTCAGTTATAAATGACAACTAAAATTCCCTGATTATTGGTAAAATACACCAACTATAATATTATATTCAATGAGTGGTTAGAAAACAAAATAAAATGTTCCTTCTTCAAATTTGATTTAATGATTAAATGATCTTGAAATGATCATGGTTTATTTAACAAATGTTATAAATTTATCTCCAATAACAAGTAGTCTATATCAATATATCCTATACATGGATAATATTCATTAACATTGTTATAATCATGTATTTATATGTGTGCCTTAAACCCCAATCCAAATTCAAGATGATTTGGATCTTCTTATATTTTTGATTACAAAGAATTGAATGTACGATCAAATATAGATATTCTTTCTATAGTATCTTGTCTCCCCTTGATATAGTGGTGAATCAGTTCCCTTGGTATTTTTAAATTCCCAAAATCTTAGATTCTTCAAGAAATTATATGTATTTCTTAGGATTCTCAACTACATGATTTATGAAATTAAATTTACTTACCCATTATACATTACTTATATAGTATGTTAAATTCATCCTGTTCACATAAAATGACTATTTCAAAAAAGATATATCTCACAGTAAACTATTTATTTAGTTATTTAGTGCTTCATATACAAATGCGTCCCAAACTGTTTCATTATCATGATCCTAAATAATTTAAAATATAGTATATTAGAAAAAATTCATGAAATTACTATAAATATTTAATCACATATCACTTCACCCTCATGGAACATTTTCTCTTAAATTCCCTATTCTCCATAAATTTTTTTCTATTTCTCTTAGGACCTATTCAAACACTCCCTATTTCAAGTAATGTAGCTTTTTATATAGAGGACTGAACTGGTTAATGATGTATTTATATCATGAAAATAACTTCTATGGACTCAATAAATTCCCAATTATATTTAGGATAAACATGTAAATATATTCCAACATTTATGTTTAAAAACCATGAAAATACCTAAAAATATTTTTAACTAATAATCACCATGAAACACAAAAAACTAATGTATCCACTCTACTCAAATAGCATTACCACAAGATGTTACTTCATATAAGTCATCGCATGGAATTTTTCATGCATGGTACATCCACTCACACTAAATTTTAAAAATTTATGTTAAAAAATTTACTTCATAATTTTAGAAAACATAAACTGAATACTATATAATTAATGTTTTCTTATATTAAATACATTATGAAATTGAACACTCCCATGGAAAAACTTGAAATTTAAAATGTGGTATGAAAATTTTTTGTATGAAAATAATTATTAATTTATAGTAGATTATGAACACATAAAAAGGAGTTCTAATTCATATCAGGTTTCCATCATTAATAACTATACATATCAAACCCTTCTAAGGCCTTCAAAATAATATAATTCTTCATTTGATCAAACAATGCAGATGGTTTGTATCACACAGTTATCATTATATAAGTAATTCTTTTATTACTGAATAGTTACTCGCAAATTTTATATCCAACATTTTTTTTAAATAAGATGAAAACACTAAATATGTGATCACCCTAACTAACATAATCAATTATGAGTATTCGTGTCTACTCTTGGAATCTTTTGGGACTACCATGTGCCATAATGGCATCTGCACTATCACCCCACTACTCATCTTACTTACTCTCGATAATCACATGTTTCTAAAAATATTCTATAAAATATTTGTAATATACTCAAATTTTTGTCTATATTAATTTTTATTCATTTTATACATTTTCAAATTTTTTTGAAAAGAATCTTCTTTTCAATTTCTGAATGAGTTTCTTTGTGACTGTTTCAAAAAAAATTATAGATGGATTGTTTTTAACTATATGGAAAGAAATTATTTTCCCACTATTATGAATAGGAATGGGTTTGAATATTAATTTATATAATAATAGGGTTTTTTCAATGAATATGTTTCCAATGTTTTTGAATAGTTTTTTTAAAAGTTAACATCCAAGTAAAAAATTTATTTTCATCATAAAATATTCTAGTAACCTATTTGTTGTATTTTCATCTATATAAACATAATTTTTTTTAATTTTATATTGAAAATTTAATATAATGATACTATTAAACATATTTATTTGGATGGTATAGGATAGGTTTGATTTTTTATTGATATTTCATATGAGATGTTCTTCCAATATTGACAGTTATTGATTTTATTCTAAGGTATTTGGATTATGTGGTATGATTTATTCATATGTGGAATGAATTGGACTTATTACGCGATGGGAAGGGCCTAATAAATCTGCTAGATGAATTAATAAGTCTCATGAGAAAAAATAATGTAGGTTTTTTATGAGGCCTTATCCATTTATGTAGATTTCATGGAACAAGGCCTTGATGATAATTTCATATGTTTTGGATGATGCCTCGAAGATAAGTTTTAGATGTCCAAAATTTTGCATTACATCATTATGAAATTATGTATTTATGTACATTAGATTATTTAATATGTTCTGATATCCATGGATACATTAAATCATAAAATATTTTATATGTGGAGTTACTTTCTCATAAATTATTCTTATGATATTATTCAAGACATATTTTTCATCTCCAGTATGCATACCTTTACTGAGCATCTCATATCACCTCTATCTTATGTTTCTTTCCCCAGGATTCAATGAAATATATTATGATAAATATAAAGGGTTATATTATTATATATAATTATTTATTTAGAGACAAAAAAGTTTAATTTCATTTTTCTAATGTAATTTGAAATTCATGTATGTATCTTATTTTTCTAGACTACTAAACTAGTATACACTTTAGGAAGTGATTGATTGTATCTAGTTACAATGTATAATGTAACAAACAGTAATGGGAAAATGGGTAAAAGGTTTTTATAGTTGTAATTAGATAAATAGAAGAAAAAACATTGGGAACTAGATTTTGTAAAATATAGATTTGGGAATATTACCCTATGTCTGACTTTGAGGATAAGTCTAAGTATAATATGAAATCATATAAATCTTTTACTGGCAACATAAATCCTTTGTTATAACTAAGGATCCATATATTAAAAATAAGGTTTTATTATTAATACATCCAATGTATAGTATTTCATTATTATCTGATAAGTCACTTTGATTATTTTATTTTTATGGATACACTTTGATTTTTTAGTTTTAGTAAATGGATGATACCAGGAGGAATCATGTTAATGTTAAATGTGATATAAAATGTCATGATTATTAGTAACCAAATTTTCTAATGACTAGAGATAAAAATATTTTGATTATTCATAATCATTTATCATGATATATTATAAAAAATTTTAAATTTATTTATATTCCTAACAAAAAATTGGGAGGAAAATTGAATTTTATAGAAGTCCAGGTGGAATGTTTCTTTGAGTTAAGAACATTAAATTTCATTTTATCAGTAATTTTAAAATATTCACATATTATAATATCATAAATTTAAAGAAATATTTTTTCTATATGGATGTAAATGATATAGGGTAAGAAATTTCTAAGGAATTCAATGTATTATATGTATAGAAATTGGGCATTATCTGAATCAATTACATAATCCAAGCCCTACTCCCTATAGAAAAGAAGGGCCTATAATATATAAATGGTTGATTTGTTGGAATTGAAGTGATTTTATTTTAGAAGTATTTTTATCCATTTTAGTATTATTAAAATAATCTTGAATCATTTAAGGAAATATTCCCATTATTTATACCTTAAGGATTTTATAGTATATATTGAATGGTATTTATAACCAAGGAATGTAATTTAGTGATATGGTAATTTTTTATTGATGCACATGATTTAGGTATTGATAAAACATTATGTGTGATTTATAATGGGATAAACCTAATGTTTCTTGGGATGATAAATATATGTTTTATCATAATTTTAAATTTATATATACCAATTTTGATGGTTTATGTGATGTGTGTTTGACATGATATTTTGGATGAAATTCTAGGAATATAATCCTTTTATTAGTAAACTTTTTAATGAACATTTTATTTATGGGATAATGATTTTATATTTTTTGGAAATAACTTTAATGTTATTGACATACTTTAAGGTTAATATTATTTTGAGGATGAGTTATTTATTGATTATTGGGATAAAAGAGTTACTACATTTCTGGAATATATTATATAGAAAACCATAGCTGTTAAAAAAAGTGATTTATTGAGTTATGAAAGTTTATTTAGTATTTTAATCATAGTTTTGGGAAATTTATAGTTTTAGAAAATTGAAAACCTGAATATTGAGTAAAAACCATCACATCTTGAATGGTCGTGGTGGTTGAAACCATGACAAAATAGCATCCCGAGTCTGATACCTACCACTGGCCTAAACAATGTCCTTGTTAGTATGAATTTTTTTACATAAATTATTAGATAAATAATAATTTGATTATTTTTGGAAGTGTATCATAGGATCAAATTACTTTATTGTGATTTTGATGTGATTAATGAAATTTGGAGAGACTATAAATTACGATAAGGTAAATGTAACTTGTTTTTAATATAAATAAGTATTTGGGAAGAATGAAATTACATTTTTGGAACTTCAAGATGAAGTGTATGGTATAACCTATGTGGTTCAGAAAAACATTCTTTTTTATTTATGTTATTGTTGTTATATGGTTTGTATGTAATAATAATAATGTTAATTTTTATTTAGGCTATTTGAATATTTGAATAGGTATTAACTTACATTGGATGTGTCATTATTGACTAATTTATGTTTTACAACGGTGAATTATTGACTAAATCATTGGATTTTTAGTGTTGTTAGTAATATTATTGGGGGAGCCTTAAGGTCGTCTACATATGGAATGAATTTAGTTAATCTTTGAATAATAATTTAGTTTAAAGTATCATTTATCATATTGGATAATATATTCTTTTAATTTTGGGTCTGGTAAAAATTTATAGTCCTATAGAGTGGATTATGGATCATATGATTTGTTAAAAGTGATTCAAGCATAAAAAACATATTGAAAGTCCATCTCACAGCATAAGAGATGAAGTGGAAATAGTATAAATAACAACCAACAGATGATATTAATGTTATGAAATATAATTAATGAATGTATGTTTATTTCCTAGAGGTATTTACCTTAAAGTAAAATAGTCCCCCGATATTGGAAAATGGATCGTGAAATAAAATCATTATCTGTTTACTTATCTAACCATGAATTAATGGTCTTTTCACTCATTAGAGGATTTCAATTTTGTAATGGATAAATTCAGAATGAAAACATTATATAACACTATTTATTGATAGTGTGTTGTTATTTTTTAATTCCATATCTTTAAATTCCATCCCAACAAATTTCCCCTTATTCAGAAACCATGTTTTTTGTGACCATTTAATTTCCTTTTCCATCTTTTTAAGAAGAAGTTTTCTTGACTCTTTTTACATTGTGGGGTTTCTAGAAAAGTAATTTGAAATTTCAAACAATTGACTATTGATAAAAAATTAAAATTTCTAGGATTACATTTGTTTAATGGGGAATAATGTAACACCCCCTTATTTTAAAAGAGAAATATGTTTGATAGTTAATAATTCATGCAACATTGAGCTTATCTAAACCCTGAAATATTATTATTTATATATTTCCATTATAAGATACTAGTGAAGTTATAGGTTATGAATAATATTAAATAATTTATGATATATTTGTATGTATATAGATAATACTTAGTAAAAATTAATTAATTATTTCATATCATTTATGTTATCAATTTTTAGTAAAGTTCATTTATCCTTCTAATGTACAAATTCTTCAAAAAAGATATTTATTTATTTTCAAAAAAATTGTAATTAATTTATGGAAATTATTTATATTCAATTTAAAAAAATATCATTTTTTAATCATAATATCAAATTTAACTGAGTTTTAATTATATGATTGTTTATACTAATTTTATTATTGAACATGGTATAAAAACATCTGAAATTAAAAGGTATTCTTTTTCTGAAAAATTACATTTCATTGTTTTTTAATTTTCATATTAAAGTAAATATTTCTATTTCTTGAAATTGAATATTGAGAAATGGAATTCCAAATTTTTAATTAGGAGTTGCAAATTTAGTGAATATGTCCTCTTGTTTTTTGGAAACTATGAATAGTGAATTTAGGTAATTATTTTACAATGTTAAAGGGTAAATTTTGTAATTAAGGTTAAAAATAAAATAATTAGAACTAAAAAATTACCCCAAAACATGCATTAAATTTAATGGATGGCCCAACCTAATCCATGCACATCAAAATAATACTATATTACCTTATTTTTTAATTTCTACTAGACTATGAATTTTATAATATTCTATGTAGAGAAAAGAAAAAAATGTCACTCTAATTTTTGAGAAATATAAAATATTTATCATAGAGGTAACCAAGGGATATGTTTATTTAAAAATAATATTTTGAAATTAATATTATTTATCATCATAAGGGTAATTTATTTTTATTTTTTGGTGAAAAAATTATTACATTAAATGCTTACACAACATCGACATTGATATTATTTTATTAATGGAAAAAACAAATGGTTTTAAAATAATTAAGAGTAGTATAATTTGACATTTTTAATGTGATCCACTGATTTTATTGATAAATATCAACTTATATATTTATTTGGAAGATTTTTAATTAATTTTTTGTCTTTATGTAGTTAATGTAAAACTAAATGAATAGTTATGAAATTTACAATATTGATATTTTAGGAGAATAATATTATATTTAATGATTTAAAATTCAAAAAAATATCAGATTCAGAAAATAAATGTTATATGGTTAATGAAATATACTATGATCCAATTATGGGAATTGTTTCATTTTACAGTAGTTTTATTTGCCATTAATGGTGAGAATGTTGTAATAGTAAGTAAGATTTAAAAGGGTTAAATAGGGGTTAAAACTAAATGATAAGGGTGAAACCATATTCAAAACTTGTCAAACATGTATTTGATGAAATAATTTCAACATATCTTCACTTTATATTAGTGTTATGTCAATTTGGATCTATATTTAAATGATAAAATATTTATACTTATTTAATATTTTAAGAAACATCCGAAGTACCCCTCAACTAAATTATAAAAGGGCACCACCTCCCATGATTCATTACACCACATTGAGCCATTTTGCTCAACCATCCCCTAACAATTCCTCTCCTATGAATCCTTATACATTTAATTGAGTTTTTTAACTTCTAAAATAGGAACTCTTGTTCCCTTAAGAGGAGATCTAAACGGATTCCATAAAAGAAGAGTCAATACTCTTTATGGACACTTTCATGTTTATTTATTATTATACATAATCTTCATGTATGTTACTCATCCAAAAATTATAAATATATTATAAAAAATATAGTAATATTTTATTTGGATTATGATACAACCAAATTCCAGATCTTTTAAATTGTTTATAATCGAAGATATCATTGATTCAAATGTATGACTTCTTATCTCCATATAGTGGTGTAACTCATTATTGATTAACACATTACATGGATGGTTATAAATATATATATATATAATGAGTATATTTGATATTTAAAACATATATATAATTATGTAATGATTAATTGTTATTCTTTTTTAATTTTTTTTTATCTGTTGAAGAGTGTAAAAAGTTTTATGCATTTGTATGGCCTACCATCTCTTGGAATGGTGTAAAACATTTTTCTACCACCATCATTATAAAAGACTATGAAAATATGTAAATTAAGTATATATGATATTTATAACCTAAAAAATATTTTAAAAATGATTGAACCATAATAAATTTATATAGAATGGGACTAAAAAATTAAAATATTCATGAAAAAGGAAACAGTTGTCACTCCGAACAATGATTTAATAAATAATTATTAATAAAATGGCGATAACATAATTTTAGTAAAATAATATACAGTATGATATATATTTAATTGATATTCATAAATAATTTTATAATAAATATATATTTATTATATAGGTTTTTAACACATATGATTGATTTCATACTTTAGGTAAGGGTTGTTCATCACACATTTAATTCTTTGTGACACATTCCATATTCACCAATTATTTATTTTTTGTGGAGGTATATACTCCCCCTTTGAAATATAATATCATGAATATTTTTTTATTCATGTTTTTAAATTTTTTATTCAAATTTATTTATTTTATGGATCTTGGGATTCAAAATAAACCCAAGTGGTAAGGGTTTTTTTCACAATCTCATCATTATTAAAGATTTTTTATTTTTATGACTCAGTTGAGGAATATTTTTCATATATTCGCATATTTTTTAAAAAAATAATCAATAAACCTTTTCAATAATATTTAATTATTTTTTAAATTAAAATTTATCCATGTTTTACTATTGACTGAATGGTTTGAATGAAATCTACTTTTTGTTCATTAAATGAAGAACTTTGTGACTTTTCTGACACAAATATAGATGTAATGTTTTTAACATATAATAAATGAATGAATAGTAATATATTAAAGAATAATCTTATATTTGAAGCATAATTTATATATTTAAATGTTTTTTTCCAAAAAATAATATATTTTTCATATATACGATGTTTTTTAAAAAGTTGTTTACAAAGTTAAAAACAAGTATTTTCCTCAATAAGTATTTCAACAATCTCTTTAAATTACATTAAGATATGTAAAAATCATTTATTGAATATTATTATGGAAATTTAATCAAATGATACCATTCACTATACTTCATTGGATGGTTTATGAAATTTTATATTAGGGAATGTGTTTTTCATTTATATTACTACTTTTTACAACATGGTGAGTTGTTTATTTTCTTTAAAGCATATTGCTTATGATTTATTTTTTAATCATATGAGAAATGAATTTTACATAGTAAGTTATGGTTGGGGCCTGATATTTCCCCCTGATGCATTGGTAGGTATCTTGAGACAACTATCATGGGTTGTGGATAAGGACTTACACATTTACATAGATGCCATGGTTTATCCCCAAGATCGTATTTTGAACTGTCTTGGATGAGGCATCGATGGTATGTTTTAGATGTCCAGCATTATGAATTCCACCAGTATAAAATCAACAATTGATGTCCATGAGATTATTTAAATTTTCATGATATCCGTGGATGAGTTTTTAGATTATGATTTTATTTATATTCCATAAATAGATCAGTATTTATTCCTTTCAAAATTTTGAAGTCCAGTTTAGAAATCCCTATTTGAATACCCATACAGAGAATCTAATATTACCCATTTGATATATTTTTTTCCAAGGATAATAATAAATATATTATTATTGATATGCACTGTTATATTAGAAGAAATAATGGTTCACTAAATGAAAAAACAATTTTTTATTTCATGTTTTCTAATATAAGTTGACATTCATGTTTGTATCTAGTTTTTCGAGAGTAATAAAATATTCAATTCTTTTGGAAGTTATTTCATGTATCTACTGCCAATTTAAGAAAGTTAACACTTGTTCTAGGAATTTAGTTTCAGGTTATTTACCAAGGAAACATATCAAACATCCCATGAAACATGAATAAACCTTAATGAATGGGTAAGGATTATAAAACCCAATTCAATAGAAACATACTTGATAAATATCACAAGATGAAATGGAACAAATAAAACATTACAAAAAATATGTAGCTACCACCATTAAAAAACAACACTCAAATATGGAACGGAGCATAGTAAATTTGAAATTCAGAATATAGAAATTATAGGGGAAAAGAAAGGGGTTTATTGTTCGGAAAATGTAAATGAGAGAGAATGACTCATTTTTGTTTCAAGTAATACTTTTAGATAATTTAATTTAAAATTTAGATAAAACATCATGTACTCATTGAACACCCACCAAGAAAACATCATGTTCCCAGTGGACACCAGGTACCCACTCCTGGCACACCAAACACTCGGTAACCCAAATAGAACCATCCCCTCACCTCAATGTTCCATTAAGAACTTAATATAGGACCACTGGGTACCCATAGTTTTCTGTTACTATTACAGAAGTCCTAAATCCTTGTTGATTCTACTAAAATGTACCCCTAATCTCCTATTGAAACCATTCACCTCTATAATTAAATGATAAAGATGAGGAAATATAAAAATTAAACTGAAAACTCACCTATAAATATATAGTGTGTTAGAAAATCCCCACCATAAATCATATCCTCCTTGATATACATCATTGAGCATGACCAGTAAATTACTCTATCCATTTCACCCATATATTTTACTCCCACTCAAAAGTCACCACATGGATATACCCATGATTCCACTACACTCATACAATATATACTATCTTTCCATGGAATATTTTTTCACTTTGATCCATAATATTAATATTTCATTCCATTAAGGACGCATTAGACTCAAATTTAATAACATTGAAAATGGTTATATGATAAGGATCAAGGTTGTATATCCTGAGCTGAGATTCCTGAAATAAATGGTGAATTTCTCAAATAAATTTAGGATTCACTAATTTTAATGTAACAATATTAATACACTAAATAAACTTAATGGTACTTACTTATTTAGGCTCTAAAATCCCCTATAACTAAATACAATAGTGTCCTAAATAGGAAAACACCTTTTAGAAAACAAGGTCTCCCATATCAATATCACGAGGGAGACACCTCCTCTCCAAATTCAACTTATCCATACTCTGCGTGGTATCCAAACTCTGATGGATCAATTAGATATACTTAGATGTATCCAAATAAGATCTAGGATAATCATAAAATAATAAAAATCTTTTATAAAATATAATGGTGAATAAAATGAAATACTATACATGGATGAAATGGTTTTACATGAAATGACACATGGAAACCATTGTTTTGGGAAAATCCAAAAGTATGTGATGGTTCTATTATAGATATACAAAATAAAGGTTTTGTTCCCATAACATGTCCCCAAAAATCAAGGTATTATGTTCGTGCTACTCATAGGTCAAGGGATGGTATGTTGTGTATAAATGAAACTAAGAATCTAGTGTCTTCTATATAGTCTTCTAAAATCGAAAAGGGAATTGGGTATCGCAATCTGAAACAATACTCTTTATCACACTGTGGAACTATATTATGTATCTAGCATTTTAAAATCCTAGATAATCAATAATATGACTATCCTTAGTTTATAATAAGTGTTAAATCTTTCTCAACTAATCCATCATGTCCCACACTACATCACTACCATTGAGGAACTCTCATAACCCACTAATAAATCCTTCAGGACATCATCCCATTTCCACTGAAGAATGGTAGTGGATGATAATGTTCAATAGAGTTCTAATGAACCAGATTTAAACACAAAAAACACATCATCCAAAAAAACATTATGTTCTCCTTGCTCATAGGATAATAATAATACATGTGGATGTCATGATTAAACTTTTCAAATACAGGGTTGGAAACCCATCTCTTGGTGTGTCAACCCTACATATTTTCATTGTACATACTGACAAGGGAAACATCCCAACCTCGTATATCAAGTATATCCTCATTTTGTAGGTATTTATTAGGTTATGGATCCCAAAAATATATAATTTCCCTTATAACTATATAGTATTAAATAAAAACATAACTCTCTTTTTCCATCTAAATGATTGAGGTTGTAATAACCATATTCATAGGGGTCACTCTTCCTTTATACATCTAAACATTTAGTTTTATTAAGTAAATAGGATTGGAAATTACCTCTCACTACTGGCATATTTCCTCACCTATTATATACTATAACTAATTTTCATTTGAGCAACTATATTCCCCTTTTGGGGGGTATATATTATGTTTTAGACCAAATACTGAATTTACTAAACACAAAACCTCTGCCTAAGGTTCACATCATACTAGAAAAATATATAACAAATAAACTTGTGGTTAATATAAACCATGACTATCTTCTATAGAGGATAAAGACAACAATATATTAGGATGTGCACTATTACTGTTATATCCCAATAATGTGTCAAATAGTTAAACTAAAATAACCTCAACTTCATAAATGTATATAAAACTACAAAATCATCCTACACAAATATAACTCATATAAAAAAACATGTTTCATCAAAATGTTGGGTATAATTATTACTTGGAACAGGTAAGGTTATGATTAGTTAATACCCATGTAGATGTCAACCTATACATCATCTATTATAAATATCACTCACTAGGATAGAACCACTCAAAACTTCCCCCCTTCATAGTCAAATTCATTATTAGTTATTTAAGTTAGGATATTACTTTATTTGGTCTCATGCAGTATCCTAGCTATTATTATAATATAGAAATCATAAAAACATTCTTGGTCCAATACAAAGAGATACTATCATAAGATTTTTTAGTGTCCACTCATATACCATTCGTTGAGTACAATGTTTCTAATGATTAAACAACACTTGTTCAATACATAAAAAAAGAGAAATTCAAATCCATGATCATCCATGAGTTGAACTTGAAACCATAAAGAACATAAATAGAGAATATTTTATATGTTTCGTTTTAGGGTTCCACAACTACATCCAATCATTATTTGAAGAATAACACTGATTAAAGACCAAAAAAATTATACCTCCATGAAGTATCCATAGGTTTTACTAAATAAAAATTTATTGGGTCTTGAATCTTATGATTCCCAAGATATTCCAGTATCTAATGTTGTAAAGTGAAGACAAGAATTTTGAGCGAATCCATATAATCTATTGAGATTCCTTATCTACGGTTTTGGCCAATTGTTATATGGTTTAGGGACATTCTTTAATACCAATAAATTTACTCATATGTTATAAAATACATGAGTAAATCCTCATTTGTTCTTGCATTAAAAAATTTACTATATTAATCCTCCCATGCATCTCAACATATAAAACATATTTAATAATAATATCCTAAATAGTTGAATTGAATGTTAATCATTTAACATTCCATTTCCTTGAAAACATAATGTCCTATTATTGAATAAAAAAACTTATGATATCCCTAAACAAATACATACCATATATCTTTTTTATTGGAAAATTTTTAATCTATTGGTTGTACATATTATATAAAATTATATGTCTTACCACATATAAAATATTCACACATTTTAGTAAATATTTTCCTTGACCAAAAAATATAACAAATTTTTCATAATAATATTACAATTTTACATTATATTCTATAACATGAAATAACATTTAATGTGACTTTAGAAAAATATTCTAGATATTAGTTAAATTTTATTTAATTCTATCATCAACTAGACCTTGTATCACATCCTTTGAAATACAAAGTGAATACCCATATAAAAATCCTTTTGGATAAAATATAACAGTCTTTTAGAGAATCTATGAAACAAGAAATGAATATGCATTTAGTCAGACACAATGTATGATAGTGTGGGAATTTTTAAGCTTTATAATAAATATCAATTAAAAAATGCATAAATAAAATCAATGATAGTATTTTAAAAATATATAAATGCTTCTCCTACAACCAAGGTATTCATCATGATCTCCATAAAACAAAGGTATGTCTATACCCATGTCTACCAGATGAATCATATGAATGTATTCATGATCATATGATAACCTTGTCCCAGAAAATGAGTAACCATGGGGAATATAGTATGGTAATCCCATTAAATAAATGACACATTCTTGAATATCCATGTATAGGTAGACAGGTTCAATGAATGAATCACATGGAATTCATATTAATGGATGAGAAAACAACATCATCCACATCCAAATAACCAAGAAAATAATATGTGTTATATACATATAGTTATACACTTCAAAAATCTAATATAATGAAGGGACCATATTCCATTCTCATCTTATGGGAGGATAAATATCATCATGGTTACTTTCTAATTGAAGACACCATTAGTAACATTCCTTACAACCCACATATTTAGTAACCCTTAGGCTTGTATAATAAATGTGTCAAAGAATAAGAGTTCCTTTTCAAGGAATATCAGAAACCATAGGTAAATGGATATTATAACATTAATCATGCACCGTGAATATAAAAAATACATAGTTTATAATAATTCATGTAGTGTTTACTTGGCAGGGAAACCAGTATAGAAAACCTAATATGATATTCATGGTAATATTTTGTATATCTATATGATACAAGGCTAATGATAACCTTACCATTCAATAAAAACCAATTATACTCCATGATTAACATTAGTTAGGGATAAATAAAAGTGAAATTTTAATATTCTAATTATCAATTTAATTCATGAGATATACACAACCAATATGATGGATGGTAATATATAGTCTAACTTTTTTTAATGTGATATATTTATATTATTTACCAATTTGAGGAATTTTTTGGAAAACATATCATCATTAATATTGTTTCCATTCTAATCACATCACATATGATAGACTTAAGTTATCCATAATTTTTATTCACTTATCAGTTTTTGTTAAAAATCATTATATCTTTACGTAATCACTGCCACATATCTATGTTATCATGTGATGAAAAACCACAATAACTCTTTAATGGAAAAAATTTATGAATAAAAATAGTTTGAATAATGGATATAAATAGGAATAAAATTCATAATTCTTCAACAAGTTAATTATATATTAAAACTCCTTTAAATCATAACATCAATTGTTATGATATTAATGAATTTTTTTCTACTAATAACACTTATATATTCATCAAAATTTTAATTATTTAAACAGTTTAAATCAAAAATTTCCTTTTAAATCCATTGAAATCTCAATATGTACCTCTTTACAGTTTTTATTTACTATTATATTCCAAAATACTTTAGTATATAAAGTTATATTATGTTCAGTTGGTATCAAAATTTATCTATTTATATTTATCTTTACAACAATACCCTAAACATGTTTAGGATATTTATTAATATCTAATTTGAATACCAAATTGGAAAATATTTTATTATTAAATTATTAACTCATCAAAATAAACAAACAATCCCATGGGCCTCTTAGAAGCTATATTCTCTTTATGATATAATGATAAGACAAAAACTCACTTCTTTTCAATAAAATAAAATTATTTTCTTTAGTGGGGATAGTTTAAAAATAAATAATTGGACACATATCATATATTTTTTTCAATGTGTTTGGAAAAAAATTATAATAAAAGACTTTATATTTTATGATATATCCCTAATGGGTAGTGATAACCCTTTCACTCATATTTTAGGGAATATTTTTGATAAAAACTTTTACCAAAGATAAATCACCTTATATCATTGTCTTACTTTCAAAACATGTATTGGAATCTAATGAATCGTAACTGTGTATTTTAAATTCATCATCTAATATTCTTCATAATAACTCTTTATTAATAAAAAATCCCTTATAATATTTGTGAAATGATATAATTATACTGATTATTTATTTTTATCTATCTAAGAATGATATATTCCATTACATTAAAAATCATGATTCAAAAATAATTTATTCAACATTTGAATATAGACTAAATGCTCCATAAATACTTTCCTTTCATTTTAATTATTGTATACTTGAATAATTTTGATGGTGTACATATTATCTCGTATACAATTTAAAATTAAATAATTGACTTCTATAACGCTTACAGCTATCATGGAAATTCTATGGAATTTCCATAAACACATTTAAATAGAAAGATAAATTTCCATCCGATGGAAACAATGGACCTCCTTCATGAATATTCCTTTGGGTTTTAAAGACCCTAACTGGTTATTCTGAAGAAACATTATTGGATCACCCTAAAATTCTTTTAATCTTATGGTTTCCATAATTATCCACATTTATTTCAAATACAATTCTAGAACATATACATCTCATTCCAAGTATATCAATCCTCAATAATTTGAGAAAATAGGGTAAACCATTTTTAAACTCATTCACACTTCTAGAACCATTCCAGTAATAATTCAAAATTTTATTTCATAACATGAATAATCCTTCAGGGAAACCTTCAGTCTCACTAGTACATTTTCCATAAATAATAATATTTATTATATGAGATGAAATTATTTTCCCATTATCAATATCACATTTAATTCCTGTTAAGACTTTATTTAACCCATCTATTATTCCCAGAGGTGATAATATTTGTTTTTGAAAAACATAAATAGTTGGTTACTTAAGAAGGGTTTGATTTAGCTTATAGAATTTTTATTGTTAATTAAGAAAAATTATTAGGATTTTAAATCGGTATAGTAAGTTTATTACATTATTGTTCTTCTTTTCATGATTAATATCAAATCTAGATTTGATATTGATTATGAAAAGTGTCTATAATATATTATTTTTTATGGTGAGTTTCATGTTTTTGAACATTTTGAAATAAATTTTATTAAACATAGTACCACTAAAATGATAAACCCTTTTGAAGTCCAACATATTTATTTAAGTGAAAAGATAGATATTTTACAAAGTAAATGTAACTGATTTTGAAAGAAAAAAAATTAATAGCTATTCAAGTAGGATATTATTTCAATCATATAATATAATACTCATGTATGGTTGAGTGGAAAACCCATTTATTAATTCATTGTATGGATAAAATCAACATCATTCCTTGATTATCCTAACTATTAGGTTTTACTAAATAAGTGTAATATAAATAAATTTTTTATAATGATTCACAAAACCCTTGGCTGAACTCATTACCTACATTCCATATGAATGATAATCCAGGGTCACCTTTCTTTGTTGTGAACCTGCACAGTTAGATATGTGATTTTTTGAAAAGTATTTATTTTGGATGGAACCTAACAATTATTATCTTTATAGGGTAACTAATATCACCATCATATCTCATATATAACCATTAAATGTACTATAAAATATAATTATTTAGTTTAGAATATTATTCCTTCCATGAAATGAAATTTTCAACCATAATGACGTATATCTATTAACCCAAATCATAGCTGGTGTTACAAACACAATCAATCCAAACTAAAGGCTAAATATATTCATACATATCTAAATAAATCCCTTGAAAATGGTACATGATATAATTTCATGTAATTTCTTATAATCATATGAAATAAACACTCCCCACATGAGTAATTTTCGATCCACAAGTATCCAACCCTATCTTTTCAAGATAAGGAATACACCTCCATGCTAATGACTGGTATGACCTGAATTCAGACCTCCCAATGATAATTTACAGATGATATATCATGATTCTATCATAAATATATCAACTAATAAGTATTAACAATAATTAACTTCTTAATATATAATCATAACCCAATACAAGTCAAATTCTAGATATAGGGAAACTAAATACATATTCATTCTAGGTAAGTAACTCTGTGAAATCATGTAGGAAAATTTATATAATCATTTTCAGTATACAAACATAATCAAGCAAATAATCTTAGTATAAAAATTGTATTCATGAATATTAAATGGGGGAATAATTTAAATAAATGAACAATTCATATATTTTATTAGGACATAAATAATTTATGAATAAATCAAAAATAAAATAATTATAGACACATTATAATTTAACCATGTATTATAGACATTCTCTAATTAAGTAAAAAAAATAAATTTAAATTTAATTTATCCAATATGAATTTATTTAATTTATTTAGAATATTTAATTTTTCATAAGTATATGATAATAAATTAAATATAAATATTTAATATTCTAATTAAATTCTACATATATTTTATATGAACTAAAAAACATAAATTTAACCTATTTTAAACTGTTAAAAATAAATTGTAAAAACCCATTTTCATATGATTTAAATAATTTCTATAAAATGGCCTTTCTTTTTATCAATTCAAATTATATAATTATGATCAATTTCGAAATTTATATTTTTAAATTTTGAAATATTTTATAAATTGTACTTATTATTTCCATAAAAACACTTTATATCTAGATTACATATCATTCAAAATAAATTTAAAAAATGTATTTTAATATTAACATTTGAGATTATGAATATCTATTTACTATATGTTTTAAAAACACATAATAATAAATTATAAATTAATTATAATTAATTAATTTTTTAAAAAATTATAAGTTAAACAAATATCAAAAAATATAATTTAATAAGATTTATAACCCATTTTTTCAATGTATAACAGATAATATTGAAAAATTAGATTTTTTGTACTATATCTAATTGGTTATATACCATGAACTGTTTCCAATGATTAATAGGGATGCAATATTAAAACCATTTTAGCATTATTAGTTAGATTTTACAACTAACAGTTTGGGAGTTCATATCACTAACCAACACTAGGTATCCTCATGTAATATAATCTTTTTGGAATAATATAACAAAACTTATAACATATCCCATGTAATATTAACATACCATAGGTGGATAATGTGAGATAAATATCCTGCATTATAGATACCCATCATATGATATTCCATACATAATATTAACCCTACATGATAATGATCTACATAAAAATAAATAATCACACAAAGTAATCATGGATTATGACACATGTATCTATGATTAATATGATCTTGACAATCATACTTTATGATATGCATCATAAATCTATGATGATGCATTACTCTATTTTTTTATTCCCGTGGAACCATCTTTTGATATATTAACCAGTACTTAATTCTATGATATAATTTAATATATATAGTTCTAACTATGTAATGATATATGATATCCCATTTCATATGATGACACAAAATCAAAAACTACTATATCATATAGAACAGAAAAAACCATAGAGTGACTTGTCAATCATATCTTATATTTTACTTTATTATATATAAAAAATATAAAACTATTTAATTCAAAACATTATTTTATAAAACTATGAAAGTGGAAATATTATGAGCCTCTTCAACTATCTTCAATTATATGGTTAATGAAGAAAACTAAAAGGTATCCAATGGACTCCCTCCTATATGTTGTATCTATGATTGACACCAAATCATTCATTATATGGTCATGGCCCTTCTCAACCAAACTATTTGATAGTATCTCGTGTTGTGAATAGTTTCTAACAAGATAATTTCAGGAAAATCCATAGTAACCATTGGGAACCCATATATAAGGGTTTGTCGTATTTATATAGGTTTTGGGGGAACTCTCTAAGACCTGTGAATTTAATCATTTATTAAAAAAATAATGTGTGAAGCGTTAGTAGTAAGTGTATTCCTTATATATATTCATTAACATTATTATCAATTTAAACTTATTAATCAACATTAATAATTATAAAAAACCATATCAAAAGAGACCCGCAATTACATGATTCAAATAAAGTCCCAAAATTTCATACATGATTAGTATCTTCTAGGTTTATATTTTTAGATAACTAGGGAACCCATTACATAAAGAAGTTAATAATTACAGATTGTATACATTATTTTTTTATAAATACAGATTATTATGTTCAAACTCTTATATTAGGTGGAGGAAAAAATGGGGAGAGGCTTGATATGGTTTTCTTTAAATAACACTTGATAGTTGAGTTAATGTGGTAAAATGAGTAACTGTTTATTTTTTTAATTGATCCTTGATGTTGGTTGTCTGAATAGTGATAATGGATAACTTGAGAACCCGATTCCGAGTTTTGTTAGGGACCTTCTGGTTTGGGATAGTGTGGTGTGATTTTGGTGTGTATGGAATCCCAAGATTATAGAGTGGTTAAGGGGTTTCTAAAATGGGAAATAACATTGGAAGTGGGGGATTATCGGTGGTATTTATTTACCACTTCTTAATGTAATTTTAATTATTGATGATCATGTCCCCTACCCTGATATCATATCAAGTACACTGAGAATGATATGGATTTACATCTATCTATAGAATTGTGTTTTTCTAGATATGGGTCCCCTTGGAGGTTCTGCTTATGAACCAGTATATATGTGGAGTTGGATTGTTCGAGTTTTTTGGTAGACAATTTACAGATGAGGTTTTTATGAGGGAGCAGAGTTAGATGAATATTATGGGCCATGGGTCATCGTAGATGAGTTACATAACTATGTGATTTTAAAAAACCCCCAACTTTGGGGATAGATGTGTTAGAATTATGTGTGTAGAGAAAGACCATGGTTTGGAATTGGTGGCATCAGAAGTCCAACTAGGAACCTATAATTTTCATGTTTAAATTTCTCAGATTAAGGATGGGAGAACCATTATATTGGTGCATTTATGTTATTTCTAGGTAGTCTTTGATGATAATACTGAGTGCCAATTTTAGGGTGTATTTTGGTTGTTGGTCGTATTTAATTGGGAAAATACTGGGCATTTTGATGATGTTGATATTGAGATAGATATGTCCTTGAGGAGAATCTTATACATGTGTTGGATCACAATGAGAAGGTGTTGTGGGAAAATATTAGGTTGTTAGTCTTTATATTGTGGAATCATGGACATTTTTAGGAATAATATTGGTTGATATAAAGGGATTCGATGGATTAGAGGTCTGATATTTTTGAATTTGAATCTAAGGGAAAATTCGTAGTGCAACTCGAGGACAATATGTTATAAGGTATGGAAATTTCAAGAACCAGAACATTTATGGAGACATATGTACATTATTTAGGGGAACTCTTTTAGATTTTTTGAGTATTTTTTCATTTTGTTTTATTTTGGGGTGTTTTTGGGAGAAGTTTGAAAAAAAAATGGGAGGATATGGTGCACATAGTGCACCCTTGTGTAGGGAGCTATTTGCGAGAAGTAATGAAGTACAAATATTAATTCTAAAATTTCCAAACCTCCATAATTAACCCCAATTCGTCCAAAATTCTTCCTTAGGTACTCATTATAATTTTTGGATCTCTACTTAAAAATTTCAGCCTCACCGGACCTCGTTCTTCCTGTATCGATGTCCGGATCGAATGATGCTTCTCTCTCAATTAGTGGATTCTTTTCCCATTATTCTATAATTTTTATTCCATCCATTACAATTTATTTTAATGATGTAATTTACTATATTAGATAGATATATATATATATTTAGTATTTGGTATCTTGATCTATGATTTTATATCTCTATCTAATCTTACATGATCTTGATTTTCTTGAATAAGGATTTTAGGGTTTTGAGATCCAGATATAAATCTATGTCATTGTTCCGCTCAACGTTCATGTATTTTTTTGGGTGATTATTCTTCAAAGTATTTTTCTACATGATCTAATATTAATTTCCAATATTCATGATTTTGATTAATTGTATGCAATTTTATAATTTCTAACATTCTTTAGTAATTTGAATTTCAAAATTGGGTTAATTAATGTGTCCAATTGAGTTGGATTATAGTTGAAATTGATGATTAATTGGGTAGTTAATCACAATATTAATGTTCCTTCAATTTACATAATTAATTTGGAAATTAATTATTGTAAATAGGGGGTTCACAATTAGATATGTAAAAGGAGTATTAATTATGTGATTCAAGGATTTGTGATTTAGATAATGACCGATTGATTTATTTGATAAATTATTGAAATTTATGACTAATTTGGGAGTTGATTAAGAGACTAAGGGAATTCTTAACTGGATAATTAATTTTGGAATTAATTATGACATTAGGTTCTGTCAAATTATATTATTAACTAATTCAATAGTAATGATATTTGAGAATTGTTATTTAGATAATGGAAAATTGATTTAATTTCATTATTTTAGAAATTGATGATTAATTGGGGAGTTAATCTTGGGATTAAGGTGTTTTCTGTTGACATAATTAATTGGAAAATTAATTATGAGAAATAGGGGATGTTAAATTTTATAATTAGTTGGAGTATTAATTATGATCTTTAAGTATTTGTGAATTAGAAAATGACGAATTGATTGAATTGGATTATTATTGAAATATGTGACTAATTGGATAATTGATTATGAGACTAAGGTCATCCCATTTAGATACTTAATTAGGAAATTAATTTTTATGTTTAGGTTCGTCCCTTTTAGATAATTAATGTTAGGATTAGTTTAATGATTATGGGATATGCGATTTAGATAATTAATCAGGGGATTGATTAAGAGATATTGTGATAATTGGATTAAGATAATCAATTAAGGAATTAATTATGTGATCTCTATATATATGAGTATATATAATTAATGGTAGGTTAATTAGGAGATATCTAGATATTTTAGTTGAGATGTTTAATGATATATTAATTATGAGATGATTAGATAGGTGATTAGAGATAATTAATTCAAGATTTAATTATGACATATCATGGTATATTAAATGAGATTATTAATTCTAGAATTAATTTTTAGTTACATATATTTTTTATTTTAATAATTAATTGATAAATTAATTACAGATAATGATATGTGGATATTGATTAATTAATTGATGAATTAATTAATGAAATTGACATGCTTAATTAATCACCGAATTAATTAAAGGTAATTTTGTAATAAACAAATTCTTGAATTAGTAATAAGATTGAGATGATTAATAAATTTTAGAATTAGTTAATCAGATTCATGTGATTAATTAATTAATGAACCAATTAATTGAATAATTGTAATTATTTAATAGTTTTATTAAATAATTGGATTGATGGAAGTGATTAATTAATTTTTGAATTAATTAATGGAATTTAACTGAAAAACTAATTGGAGAATTAATTTAAGGGATTGATGTTGTTACTTAATTTTGGAATTAATTAATGCATTTGATATCATTAGTTAATGGAATAATTAAAAAGAGTTATTGTTTTTATTAGTTAATTGTTGAATTAATTAATATTATTGATGAGATTAGTTAATTGTTGAAAGAAATATAGTTTTTGATGTGTTTAGTTTATTGACGAATTAACTTGAGTTAGTGTATTAATTAATTAATTGTTTAATTGACTCTAGTTATTGAAATGAATAGTTAATTGATGAATTAACAAGATTTAATGATGTGGTTATTTAATTTTTTTATTAACTAGAGTAATTGTCGTGTCTACTTAATTGTTTAATCGACTAATAGGATTAAAGTGATAAATTAATTATTCCATTATTTAATGTATTTGATGTGATTAATTAATTGTATAATTAATTTATTTAGTAGATGGGATTAGTTAATTATTTAATTAACTATAGTAATTTATGTGATTAATTATATTATAAATTAACTATATTTGTTGATGTGATTATTTAGTTTTGGAATTAACTAGAGTAGTCTAATTGATTAATTAATTTTTTAATTACTTAGATAATTTTATGTGATTAATTAATTTTTGAATGGATTAATGTAATTTTTGTGATTAGTTAATTGTTGAGTAAACTAATGGAATTTTTGCATTTAACTAATTGTTGAATTAGTAATTTCTTTTGTGTGGATAATTATTTTTTTAATTAATTATAATTTTTTTATGGTAATATGATCATTAAATTTTGTAGTTTATTGAATGGTAACATTGGCATTCATTTCTGTGAAATAAAGAATTGTAACATAGTCACAAAATTGTGTGAATTAATGAATGGTACCATTTTCATTTATTTTTTATGAAATAAATAATGGCATCTTGGTCATTATATTGTTTTATTTAATTAATGGTAACATTTTCCTTCATTTGTGAAGTGAGAATGGTAACATGGACATTTTGAAATGTGGTATCCCCTTGGGATAGATCAAATTTAGGAAAGGGCCGAAGTAGAAATTGAGGTTTAGGTGTCTACGAGAAGCCGATGTTTTATGTTCTTAAATAGATAATATTTAATAATGTGATAAACTATTTATTTATCCATTATAAAAATTATTTTTTAAAATATTTACACTATTTTTTTACATGAATTTGTTTTGACACTATTGGTGGTGGCTTACTGATTTGTACTCACACCCTCCTCGAGATACCTGATTGGTACTTGAATAGACATTGCATTTTTTGGATTGGTTGAGAGGAAATTCCCTATGTTAGATGAATGTGTTAGGATGGAGCATGTATGTGGGAGATGAATGTGGTTCAGACCCTCTTGGTAGATTTTAGTGTCATTATATTTTTGTTTTCATTTAACACGTGAAAATTACATATCACGACCTTTATACTATTCAGTTTGGATTATGAATTTTGTGTTTTGGCTATCTTGTGTCAACAGTATTTCTATGGGAATATATATTCTTCCTATATTATTTATTTTTTAATATTTTTATTACTCTGATGAAAGAATAAAGAGGGTATAGTCTCCCCATGATCTACTTACCAGATCATTATTGCAAGTCAGTAGCCTCTAGTATAGGGGGAGACGCGCTTAAGGTCACACGTCGATTTGTCTAGAGGGAGTAGTTTGTGTCACCCAAAGATGGAATTTTATAGAAATATATAATCATTTTTTAATTTTTTCATCATTTTATATATTTTTAGAGGATATTTAAGAAAAAATTTATGGTATCTTATAAACCAACTTATCACAGCCAATGAACAAGTATCACATTAACTATATTAATATATTTCATCCAGATAAACACCACTAACCCATATTTCACCCTCAATTATTTCATTATAATCACAAGAACATGTTTTGAGCAGGGTAGGAAATAAAATTCAACTTATTATGTGGTTGTCACATCATTCTATCTATGATATCTAATAGGTATGAGAAATGATATAATGTATGGTAGGTCCAAAGGTGTATGACTTAAAAGTAACCAACAATGGAGTCAATCATTTTATTATGGAGTGAAATTATTTTTTAATAAAAAACAATATTCTATTATGGATTCATATCCTAATAATCTCTCAATAAATAAGGTTCTTAAAATAATACATCAAAGGGATTGGTGTATCTCTTATAAATGGGATTTAATTATTTGTTAATAACTTTATGGAATGAATAATAATTATCAATATAGGTAATGAAAATTTTAAGGAATTAAAATGAATAATAATCAACATGTGTTCTATTGATTTTAAATGAAATAATAATTTTAATGGGAATGAAATATTGAATAATCTTTCACCTATATTTTTAACATTTAGGAAAAAGGTCAATTTTTTTAATAAGATAAAATAAATCTCCAAATTATTAATGTCTCATAGATTGAAATGGGTAAAGAATTTAGGTGGGTATAATGTTCCCTACAAAACACATAAATTATAAATTTTCCTCAATGTTTAACCAATGTGAGAGGCATCCTAAATAACAATCATAAAGTAAAACAAATTAATAAATAAAATAAAGTTGATTGAAACTAAAATGATTCCCTGTTAAAATAATATTTTATTCATTTATTATAATCCTAATTGATTTTATTTTATTCCCAATCATTAGATAGACTTCTTATTTAGTTCACGTATTGCTAGAAAATTTACTTTGTTATATTTAAGATCCAATGAGATAAGTCAGGAACTATTAAGAACGTATTTCAAGTCAACATTATTTCATATCCCATATATTTCAATATGGGTGAATTTTTTTTAATATGAAATATAATTACTTTGAAATAAAAATACATGCATGAACATAAAAATTGTGAAAGAGGGAAGTCGTAACACAAAAATTGGGAAGATAGAGTCCAAAGACTCATATTTGTTTGCCTTACCATCCACACTGATCATATCCTTACACTCCTCATTAGTTTTGGTAAGGTGTGGCATATTTTATGATATAGACTGGTCCCACCATAGGAAAAATTAAAAATACATGAAACAACATAAAAATTGTGAAAGAGGGAAGCCATAACATAAAAATGGAGAAAATAGAGGCCCAAGACTCCTATTTGTTTTTCGTACCATCCACAATGATCAAATCCTTGCATTCCTCATCAAGTTTGGTAAGGTGTGGCATGTTTAATGATTCATATTGGTCCCACTATAGGAAAAAATAATCTATCCATCTAAGATGAGTCTATTATATTTACTAAGGAGAGGGGTATTACAAAATCGTAGTGTTGAATAGTGATATGTCATCTCATACCTCAAAAAAATATCATGAAGTGTGTATCTTAGTTGGGGAACTCTATATAAGGGGTTGTTGTGTCTTTAGAGTAGTCAAGTCAGTTATGGTGTTAGATATTTCTTGGCATGTTGTTGGTATCTCAATAGTTATAGAAACCCTATTAGTATGTTATTCTATAGTGGGTTCCTCCTTAGTGGGTGTTACCTCAATAGTTATACACGTGTATTTACATTGAATAATGTCTCATCTATGCTGACATTACCATGATCATAGGTGAGGCTTTAATTTCAGTTACAAGTTCTATAATGGGTATTTATATTTGGGAATCAACCATATATCCCGTCTCCTTCCACTAATCTATTTTATCATTCTGATTCTATGAAGATAAAAGGATTTCAATGGTCATATGGAAATTAGTAGAATTATAATGTGTATAATGGGTGGAATCCAATATAATGATTTATAGATGTGGTGTAATATTATTGGATGATATATAAGAATGGGGAGACAATAAATGAGGAAGTGATAAGACATTTGGATAGTGTTAGTAGAGTGAGTGATGGTTGGGGGAAGGTGGTGGGGTCAGGTAATTTTTATGGTGATCAAGAGATTGTGGCGGGATTCAGGTAGTTGTATAAACTATCATTCATGGAGAATGAGTTCATAATTATACTTTAATGAATATTTTTACTACAATACCATGATATAAACCACCACATCCTAGTTAGCTAAACATCTCCACTTGAATGACCAAAAAATGTGGTTGGGGAATGGGTGATTGGGAAATAGGTACTAGAGATGGTTGAGGATAGGAGGTTGCATGGAAGTGGCCCTAATTGACATTATTTTACCTCTATTTGTATACTCACTAAATTAATCATATCAAATATTATCAATGATATCTATGTGCATAATCCATAGCCGATCTATAATAGTCCCTTTTATTATAATATTTCTGAAGGATAGAAAAGAATGTGTTTATCTTGCATCAATATTCTTCATGACCAACCTTCTCAATATTCCATTTTTTTATTTTTTTTATGTAATGGAAAAGATATTGATGTGTATGGGTATCATAATAACTCAAGGATGAATATGGATATTTATTTAGAAATTTTTGTGGTTTATGGTGAAGCTCAATAATTATTGAGATGTTTAGGATGGTTCGGCTTTGTGCTACTCAAAGTATTAAAAGTGTATTTTTAAATGATGCATGAACAATTTATTTTTATTTGTATTAATAACATATTTTTTTCATGTGGATAAATGATGTTAATAGTGTAATTTTTCTGTGTATTAGTGTTGAATAGCTAGGGGTTTGTGAATTATTGAGAATGGATAATTGAGTTTGATTTAAAATAAATTAAATGTTGTGTTAGTTTGAAAATGGGGCAATGGATGGTGTGGAATCGTGATATGATAGTTTAAAAATCTATAATATCTGTTTTAAGAATTGATACCTTGTTAATTAAATTTGGTTATTGGTTATATATTTTAGATATGTATTTGAGAGATGAAATACTACGAATTATACCATATGTGGTTCCTTATACAATGAATAGTTTGGAAAAACTATTTTTAGGTATTTAAGGAGTTGTTATGTAATACTCAAGTGATGCACTGTAATATTTATAAGTTTAATAAAAAAATTAATATATTTTTCCAATATTGTTATTATGAACGAGTTATAATGGGTAATATCATAAACGTATTAAAGGAATTTAAAATTTAAAATTGTTATGTCCTTAGCATTAAATATTATGGTTGAATATATGGTTTGCATTAACACATTGGGGGTTTTTGAAGTGGGGTTTTTGTGTTATTTCCTAAGGATTGCGATATAATATCATGAAATTATTTAGATCGAGATTAACCTTTTACCCCATTCAAGGTATATTTATAGTGTAGTACTGACCCCATGAAAATTTATAATTCTTAATAATGGTTTTTCATTGATGTATATAACATGATTCTTGGATATAATTTCATTTCTATAATTCCTAAAATAGTTGTGGGTTCCTATTGTGGAATTACAAGGAACCCATCTAGTATTTTGATCGAGGCTGTCAATTATTTCTCATATGTTTCTTAATAGAATTTATCTTAAAATCCTAATTACCATTTTTCCATCACTAGTGGAATTGCATTGTGATAAAATCCCATGGAATGTTTTGTGTTTAGGACATGTAAATAATAGGCTAGGGATGATCCAACATGTCACCCACCCTAAAAAACTACTTGGATTTACGGGTTTTCTTGATCCCCATAGACTACAAACTAGTTCTTGATGATCATAAAAAATGAATTTAGGAATGGTTCCACCCTTTAATTAAAGATAAACATGTAGTGGGACCAGCCACAAATCCAAATTTTCATATTCATTGGTTGGATATCAATGGATTCCCAATGAGAATAAAATTGATAAACAAACCCACCTACATGGAATAAAGAAATAGAAAACCCAAAAAAATAAGTAACTGATAAAATTAAATATGAACAATACATGAGTAGAAAAAATCCAAGTCTAAAACAAAAATACATTTGGTCAAACTGGACAACAAATATTCCTAAGACATCAAAAAAAAATAAACCACAACAATGTCACCAATAGTGACCCAGCATCTCTTACCATATCCCACTAATTCATTAATAGAAAAAAATATATCTAATTAAATGATATCCAAAATGGGTAACCTAAGAGTATACAAGAAAACGTCATACCCATCTGTTCAATGGTGAATATATAGGGTATGCTCATAACATTCCCATTAGGATCACACTAATAAGTCCATAAAATTCCCAATGTAAAACATTTCATGAATAATAGTTTGAACACTATGTATAAAAAATATATTTTTCATATTCATGTATGAAGATAACCAAGTAACATGTCTAACCACATTTCTAAAACACTTCTCAATTTAAAATGAGACTGGGGAAGGAGAAACCATTTATTTGGTCCTTTCAATCCATTGAAGGATGTATTTGTAAATTTATTAAAAAAAGTCACACGGACTATTCACCCCTCATTCCAAAACATTTCTCTTGAAATACCACATTTTATAAATACCCGAGAATATACATACCATTTTAATAATAATTTTAAAAATAAATAAAAAAGTGGACCTAAGTGAAACAAAATCACCACTATGAACCAAGGTATCAAGAACAATTAAAAAAGACCCACCATGTAGTTGTGAAATAAAATTGTGATCTAGGAAATGAAAGTACAATATGAAATAAGATCCCCAAAATATCCTATAACGGATCTAAGTGTTAAGGGAAATCCCTAAGAACCATGTAACAACAATTTTACTAGAGAAAAGCCCTATAATGTCAAATAAGAACCTAGAAATCCCAAAACTCTAGTTGAACTAGTCATCCCCTATAACCCATTGATGGTGAAAAATGTTACCATGATTGCATAATCCATTAAGGGAGTACTCAACATCAGTAGGAAGTGGCCCTGATCAAGTGAAAAAACTAGATTATGGGGTTTCTATATCTATATTTCTTATATTTTATCCTAATACTTCATTGAAATCCAAAAATGGATGTGAGAAATTAATAATGGAATAATAATGGGTGTCTAAAAATTAAAATAAACCCCATATCACCTCCTACACCTTCATGAGAAACATCCCATTTTTCTATATTAATGATGGAAAAAAACATAGAAATAAAACAACACAAAACATACCCCATGTGGGAGGGGGACATAACAATATTTTTTATATTAAAAACAATAGTTTCAATTAATTATCTCACAAGTATTAGAAAAAATATTATTTAATTCCTTGAGAAAATATTTTTAAAATAAGCTCAGTTAGTGATGTTATTTTATTCAATATAAAATTTCATTTCAATCCAATACTCAAAATTGAAATATTAAATCATCCCTTGGAAAATAATTTTTATACCAGTCATTTCAAATAAACTATTTCAAATCATTACACTATGATTATAAAAAATAAAAATTATTTAGTTAGGCTCAAAAAATCCATTTAAAAGAAGAAATTATTTATTTTAAAACCTAATATTTTTAAAACCCATTTAAAATATGGGAAATTATTTAAATTATCTATTTTGTCCTTTCATCAAACATATGTTTTGAAATTTAAACCTTCAAAGAAAAGACATAGGAAATTTGTAACATACCCCTCCATTCTATGATCATAAAATCTTTAGAAAACTATTTTCAAAGCACTATGAGATTACCATAAGAGTAAGACTTTGTGAATTGACAATCTAAATAAAATAATCACATATGTTAATTATAAGGGAGATTTCAATGAAACACTTGCATTATTTTAAGAGTAACTCATCATAAATAGTTTCCGTTGATATTGAATACCCAACCAATCATGATGAAATCCTCCAAAACCATTTAAAAGAAACATACAAAGAATTATCACTATCTAAAACACAAAACCATACCAACACAATGGTTAGGGTTTGTTCAAGAAAAAATATCTTGGGGAGAGGCAAATTGAATATGAAAGGAAGAGGGAAATGGAAGGAAAAAGAGATTATCTATTGGAAATCACTAGAAAATGAGTGAGAGGTAGACTGGAGTCAAAGCATAGTAGAGGGATGGGTCTCCCCCATTAATTATTAGAGTTTCAAAATAAAAAGGGAAGAAAAAGGGGGATCATGAATTTTAATTCAATAGGGGTAAAATTAAAATTACAAAATTTTTAGGAACTATATAGATCACAAGGTTTGTTAAATAATTCAAGAACCATGTATCTTGAACCAGACAAGATCAAGAAACCCGCATGGTTTGGAAACATGGTTACCAAAACATTATCTAAACATTAAAACCCACATTGGAAAAACAATAGAGCCTCTTGCATACTTATCACATAGTTTCTATGATTTTTTCATATGAAGTGTGAAAGTATCCCTACATATAATGGAATCACATGGGATATTTTGGGGTTATCTTGTTTGGATCCATCCATGAAATATCCATGATATATAATCATGTATGAATAAAATTGACTAAAAAATAACTACGTAAGGTTTGCTTCATGACTTCCCCCCGACATATTTGGGATAAATGTGCATGAAGGAAAAATTCTTGAAATCGTAAAATTTCAAACAAAACCATATAAAATATTAAATTACCCCAATATATAGGAAAAAATATATTAATAAATAGTTACATGGGTGTCATATAATATAAATTAAAGACCAATAATCAAGATTTAGTGGGATATTATTATTATTTATTTAGATATTTGAATTCTATTCCTAGGTCATGTTACGGTGTTATAGATCCAAAAGATAGATTGACCACTGAGTGGGTGTGTTATAATTAGAGGCTTACATTTAGGAGTTATTTATAATTTTAATTAAAACTATAATAAATGTTATGGCTCATTTTCCTCTGAATAATATCTTATACCCACACCTCATATATATAAATAATAAGATAGAGCACACACAATATGATTTATACATGGTTTGGAATAAAATAATAATCCTTAATTTTTTTTAAGATTCCCCAACATAGATAATAAATTATATAAAAATGTTATTACAACATAATTTAGTTATAAATAACAACTACAATTCCCTGATTATTGGTAAAACACCCCAACTACAATATCATGTTCAATGAGAGGTTAGACAACCAAAAAAATGTTCCTTCTTTAGATTTGATTTAATGATTTAAAGATCTAGAACTGATCATGGTTTCATAAACCAATGTTATAAATTTATCTCCAATCACAAGTATTTTAGATCAATATATCCTACATGTGGATAATATTCAACAACATAGTTATAGTCATGTATTTATATGTCTGCCTCAAACCCCAATCCAAATTCAAGATGATTTGGATCTTCTCATATTTCTGATTACAAAGACATGAATGTATGGTCACGTATAGATATTCTATCTATAGTATCTTATCACCCCTTTATATAGTGGTGAATTAGTAGCCTTGGAATTTTTAAAATCCAAAAAACATAGATTCTTCAAGAAATCACATGTATTCCTTAGGCTTATCAACTACATGATTTATGAAATTGAATTTACTTACCCACTATATGTTACTCAAATAGTATTTGAAATTCATACTGTTCACATAAAATTACTATTTAAAAATAGATATATCTCATAGTAAACTATTTATTCAGTTATTGACTGCTTCACATACACATGAGTCACAAACTGGTTCATTATCTTTATTCTAAATAATGTAAAATATAGTATATTAAAAAAAACTTCATGAAATTAATATAAATATTTAATCACATATCACATCGACCTCATGGAAGATTTTCTCCTAAATTCCCTTTAATCCATAATTTATTTCTATTTCTCATATGACCTATTCAAACACTCCCCATTTCATGAAATGTAGCTTTTCATAGAGAGGACAAAACTTGTTAATGAAGTATTTTTATCTTGAAAATAACTTCTCTGGACTCATTAAATACCCAATTAGATTTAGGATAAACATGTAATTATATGAAAAAATTTATGTTTACAATACATGACAGTACCTAAAATTATTGTTAATGCATAATAACCATGAAACACAAAACACTAATGTCTCCACTCTACTCAAATAGAATTATCACAAGATTCTACTGTATATAAGAGATCACATTGAATCCTTCATGCATAGTACATCCACTAATAGTAAATTTTAACAATTTATATTCCCAAATTAACTTCTTAATTTCAGAAAACATAAAAAGAATACTATATAATTAATGTTTTCATAGAAGACATCCATTTTAAAATTTAACACTCTAATGGAAACACTGTAAATTAATTATGTGGTTTGAAAAATTTTCCTATATAAATATTTATTTATTTATACTAGATTATGAACTCATAAAAAGGAGTTATAATTCATATCAGGTTTCCATTATTAAGAAACATACATATCAAACACTTTTATGGCCTTAAAAATAATAGAATTATTCATTTTATCAGACAATGCAGATGGTTTGTATCAGACATTTATCATTATCTAAGTAGTTTTTTTATTCCTGAATATTGACCAACAATTTTTATATCCAACATTATTCTTCAAAAATGACTAAAACACTAAATAAGTGATCACTCTCACTAACATGATCAATTATGAGTATCTGGGTCTACTCTAGGAATATTTTGGCACTACCCTGTGCCATCATGGCATATTTACTATCACACCCCTACTCATCTTACTTACTCTCCATAATCACATGTTTCAAAAAATATTCAATAAAATATTTTTACTATTCTCTAATGATTTTTTAAATTAATTTTTATTCATTTTATACATTTTTAAAAGGGTTTGAAATGAATCTTTTTTTAAATTTCTTAATGAGCATCTTTGTGACTGTTTCAAAAAGAATTATAGATGGTTTGTTTTTAACTTATATGGAATGAAATAATTTTCCCACAATTATGAATAATATTGGGTTTGAATACTTATTTATATGTTAATAGGTATTTTTCAATGAATATTTTTTCCTATGTTTTTAAATAGTTTTTCACAAGTCAATATCCAAGTTAAAAATGTGTTTTCATCATAAAATATTCTAGTAAACTATTTATTGTATTTTCATCAAAGTAAACATCATTTTTTGAATTTTATGTTGACAATTTAATATAATGATATCATTCAACATATGTTTTTGGATGGTTTAGTGTAGGTTTGATTTTTTTTATTGATATTTCATATGAGAAGTTCTTCCATTATAGACAGTTATTGATTTTATTCTAAGGCATTTTGAATATGTTGTATGATTTATTCATATGTGGAATAAATTAGACTTATTAAGTGATGGTAAGGGCCTAATAAATCCCCTAGATAAATTAATTAGTCTAATGTGACAAAGAAATAGTTTTTGTATTAGGCCTTATCCATTTATGTAGATTTCATTGAACAAGGCTTTGATGATAACTTCATAAGTTTTGGCAAATGCCTCAAAGATAAGTTTTAGATATCCAAAATTCTGCATTACATCAATATGAAATTATGTATTTTTTACATTTTATTATTCAATATGTTATGATATACATATATTCATTAAATCTTAAAATATTATATCTATGGAGTTACTTGCTCATAAATTATTCTTATGATATTATTCAGGACATATTTTTTCGTCTGCGGTATGCATACCTTTACTGAGCATCTAATATCACCTCTTTCTTATGTTTCATTCCCTAGGATTCTATGAAATATATTACGATTGATATAAAGGGTTATATTGTTATATATAATTTTTATTTAGTGACAAAAAATTTGTATTTCATTTTTCAAATGTAATTTGAAATTCATGTATGTATCTTATTTTTCTAGACTACTAAACTAGTAGACACTTTATAAAGTGATTGATTGTATCTAGTTACAATATAATAATGTAACAACCAGTAATGGGAAAATGGGTATAGGGTTTTTATATTTGTAATTAGATAAATATTAATAATATCTTTGGGAATTAAATTTTTTAAAATAAAGATTTGGGAATATTACCATATAACTAACTTTGAGGATAAGTCTAAGTATAATATGAAATCCTACAGATCCTTTATTGTCCACATAAATCCTTGGTTATAACTAAGGATAAATATATTAAAAATATGTTTTATTATTAATGCATCTATTGTATAATGTTTCATTATTATCTGATAATTCACTTTTATTATTTTATTTTTATGGATACACATTGATTTTTCAGTTTCAGTAAATGGATGACACTAGGAGGAATCATGTTAATGTTAAATGTGATAGAAAATGAGATTATTATGAGTAACCAAATTTAATATTGATGGTAGAGAAAAATATTATTATTATTCATAATCATTTATCATGATATATTATTAAAAATGTTAAATTTAGTGAGATTCCTAACAAAAAATCAATAGGAAAATTGAATTTTATAGAAGTTTAGGTGGAATGTTTCTTAGCGGTAAGAATGTTAAATTTCATTTATATCAATAATTTTAAAATATTCACCTATTATAATATCTAAAATTTTGGGAAATAATTTTTCTAGATGGATATAAATGATATAGGGTAAGAAATTTCCATGGAATTCAATGTATTGTATGTATTGAATTTGGGCATTATCTGAATTAATTACATAATCCAAGACCTACTACCTAGACCAAAGAAGGACCTATAATATATAAATGGTTGATTTAATGGAATTTCAGTGATTTTATTTTAGAAGAATTTTTATCCATGTTTAAAGTATGAATAACTCCTCGAATAGTATTATTTATGATTATTAATTGAATTATAACCCCTAAGTGTGTTGTATATTATGTTTTATGGAAGGATATTATTAATGGTTGTATTCTATTTGAGGTTATAGGGAGGAATTTACATTTTTTCAGTAATATATGGTGTTTTAGGATGTGAATTCCTTTAGTTTTTTACCAATATAAGGTTCAAGGGTGAAGAGATTACCAAAGGTGTATGATATATGAGGCTATGGGAATGGAATATTGCATTGAGTTATGATGAATATTCTATGATGGTTCTAAGGTGGGATATTGGTTTACACATTGTATTGACGTATCATGTTATAGGGAATATGACATTTATCTAACACGGTTTGGTCAATTATAGTTATCACCTTCAAACTCAGGCATCAATAGAGATATATTTAATTGCATATCATATTTTTTATTTAATTGTATGAGAATATAACATTTATTCATGTAGTTGGATTACATTTTATTTTGGGTTCACCATAGTGTTTCATAATTTTGAGTTTGACTAACAATTGGTATGGTTGATATATAATTATACTACATGATGAAACCTCATGGTCATAGGAAAATGTTGAGTATAGGCCATGTAATCATGGGGTGAACTGGAGATATTTATTGGATTCAATAAATGAGACCAATATATTACTCTGAATTTAGTGGTTTTTAAATTTTATAAATTACTATTTTTTACAATATGTATATGTTCAATCCATAGGAGAATATATTTTTTTCATTTTTGAGTTTTGTTACATTTTGAGATAACATCTTTTTTATGGAAGAAGATATGCTATTATTTCTAGATATATTTTTATAAAATATTAATTTTTTTTATTTTTTTGGATATTTTGATGGCTTGTTGTATTTTATTTCCATTATTTTCAATTTTTTATGATATGAAGTTTTATTCTCCAAATGAATCCACTTTTGACCGAAAAGGGTAGTCGATGACCTATATCGTACATGGAGCTCTCCTAAGGTTATGTGAAACTACGATCTAGATAATATAGAGAAAACAAGACTATAAAATTACAACTAACACATAAGTCTCTTATATACCAAATTCCATGTTATGATCAATTTATGTATTGATAATTCCACTAAAATAAGAAATAATTTGGACGTACAAACCATGGTAATATGATTTGTATTAATATTAAATACTAATGTAAAAACAATTTTTTTATTTGAAGTTTTTATCAAATTTTATTTTCATTCTCCTACATAAAATGATTTTCCGAAAAAATTTGTAGAGATTGGGTGGTGACAACCTACTAAAATGATATACTGACAATATATATGTGCTTCCCAGTATTAATTTTTTATAAGATCTTAGTATAGTGAATAAACCACTATATAAGAAACATTGAGAAATGATGTTCGGATTAGAAATTGAGGTTTTGGTATCTAATGATGGACATATCATCTTGATATTTCATAGGATGCTTTTATATCATCCATCTATATGTCACATACCATGGAATTTACATTTTAAATGTTTGGATTACCTATTATTAACATGGGAATATATATTGAAGCATTGATTCGGTAAAATTTGGAGATGGTTTGTATAGGTGTTTTAGATTATGATTATATTGAGTGAATATATGATTATAGAATAAAATTTATAATATTAAAAAAGAATAAAAGGTACAATTGATATATATATATATATATATGTATGTTAATTGTCATGTAGTATGTGTTTATTTTAGTTTTTTTATATTTTTATATGAGTATGAGATGTGTTAACTTTTATTCCAGATAGATCATGTTTTTTACAATTCTCATTTTCATTGGTGTAAGTCATTTACCAATATATCATCCATTATCCATCAATGTTAATGCTTGCTTCAAGTAGTGAGGAAGAATACCTCGGTTATAGAATAATTATAGATCAATTCTACTTGTTATAAAGTCTAGGTATTTAATATGTTAATATGTGTTTGTTTTTTATGGTTTTTATATAAAAATTAGAGATTATTATTTATAATTTTTAGGAAATATTTTTTGAGATTTATTTTAAAAGAAGTTTTTTTATGATACCATAGGTTGTTACATGGGACATGATATCAGGTTAAATGTGTTTAGGTATATGAGGGTTTTTTAGGTTGTATATGAATGATATTTTAACTTAAATGAACATAATGTGAGTTAAGTAATAATCCAAACTCTCTATATCATACTAACACTCGTAGAAAAAAGAGTACATATTCATCTGCATTATATATGAAATATATAGATGTGACGTTCAATATATAGATTCTTATATATTATATATTCTAAATTGATTGATTAATATTATATGAAAAAGTTTAGGTGATCGAATTTAACAATAATGAATATCAAATGAAATAAATTCATGTATTTACCTATACGATTCTAATCAATTATATAATTTTTTATGGCATTGATCAAGTTGATGTAATGTTTAATTTAGGTAAATGGTGAAGGAAGTTTTGTGTTTTGGGATTCAAAATTAACAAATTTTAATGTTCATCCTTGGATATTCCTTGTTTTGTTATATGTTTTTGGTTTAGGTTCTATAATTTTTTATAGTAATGGTTCACGAGGAATGATTTTAGAGTATATATTGTGAGTTTCAACTAAAAAACAACAATTTTTTTTTTGAATATTTTATTTTATTATAATTGTTATTTTCTAAGGTTGTGGTCTAGTGGTGTTTTATTGAATCCTATTTTCCCCACTAGGGATATAAACAACACCATGGTTATTTATTATTGAAGAAAAAGTATGATTTTATTCAGTAATACATAATTTTTGCATTAATTTGTTTGTGCGTCGATATAAAACATGTCATGGATTAAGGACTCTTATATGGTTTTCTTAAAAACAAAATTTTAGAATGAAAATTATAGGAGAGATTAATATCGGGATCATGATATATATAATTATTAGTTTTCAAATCATAATTCACCAACCACAGAAACTATTTTTTAGAGAATCTCATCATATTTTGGCCCACCCAAATAAAAATATAAGATTAATAGAACCTTGTACTAATTTATTAATTCCATCAAGATATTTTTAAACCTAATGAACATAATGATATATTATGGTGGTTTTGATTGATATTGGGAATCTATATAGTGTAAATTAGAATGTGATCAATAACTAATAGTATAAGCTTATATTGTTCTAATTTTATCCTTGTTTTCTAATTTTTTTATTTTTTTATGTATTACAGTTTTAGTTGGTACAACATAGGTATTTAATGTTCAAATGAAGATAATGATTTATATGTTTTTTTGTGGATTACTATGAATATATTAATGTTTTGGAAATTGAATATTATTCATTGGTACTATATTGATTAATGGTTTGTGATTTGGATATATATTCTCTTTTTATTAGTATATAATTTATATGTATTTTTCTCTTTGTATAAGTGGTTGTAATTTTCCAAATAAGTAAATATAAATATAATTTCACATAATTATTAATTTTTCTTATTGAATATATTTTTATTATTATTGTAGTACGTTACATGATTGTTATGTTAATTTTCGTCTAAGTGCATGATGGTAATGTTAAATTGGTGGTAACATTTTAGATGAGTCTACATGTTAGAGAAATATATATGTTTGTTATGGTATTGTTAGTTGTTAAATAAAATGTTGTATTTTGATGATTATATGAATCTGGTAGAGGAATATGTCTTGTATAGTTATTTGAGTAGTTGGTTTAGCTAGTATATACTAGATTTAGAGTTTATGTTTTTTAGAAATATTAAAGGAAATGACATAGATAAATTAATTGAATAAAAAACTATGATATAACAGTTTTTTTAAGTAATTATGAAATTTTTGGTTGATTGATTTTTAAAACTTTTCTAATTTTTATTATATATTGGTTAAATGAAAATTTATGTTATAAAAAAATTCAGCTGATTAATTTTATGGGATGTAATGATTATATTATATTGGACATAATAATTCAATATAATATATTATTTAATATGGATAAATGATAAGAATATTGTTGTAAAAAAATGAGTTAGTAATGTATGGATGTATATAATGAAATGTGGGAAGTAATGGTATGTTTATTATTGGATAATTATATAGTGGTGAAGATAAAAGTAATCATTGTTGATTTTTGTGGTTGATTTATGTAACACCCGAGATTTTTATGAGTAATATTTTTTTATGTTATATATATATCATCAAAGGAATCTTTCACTACACACTAGCTTGGCTTACTTTACACGCAATCGCGACCTTCCTCGATAGCTTGCGTTGTACGCAATACCAAGTTTCATTAAACGACGATATGCTATTAAAATATTATTAAAACTAGCCGTTATGAATAGTAATAACCACTTTTTGAAATTTTATAAATTTTATTTTTCAAAATGGACTTCATTTTTGGATTCGGAATATCGAAATTAGCCTACGGTGAAATTTTGGTATTTTTCTGAAAACTTTCAATTTTTGATGAATAATGAAACCACTAAGTGGTAGTTAAAAAACTGAATTTTTCATAAAACTTAATTTTACCACTTCTGTGAGTGGAATTTCGAAAATCCGAGAGACACGGTTAATATCAAGGACTAAAATGTGGTTTAATGAGATGAAAATATTTTTTTGGTGAATAGTAACTTTTTATTTTTTTTACCACGGTGAAAAGTAAATAGGGTAATTAAGGGTAAAGATGATATTTTTATTACACTAACAATGTAATAATTCTATTGGATAAGTGTAATTCGAACAAAAACAATCTTATGAATATAATATGACCATTTAGGCCCACTTGGATTAGATTAGGACATTTATTATTAATTTATTTATAGAAGGGTTAAAATAGTTAAAATCAAAGTTTAATAAGTAAATAATTTTTAATATGGGGTTATACATAAGATAAATTCGACTATAAATATTAATTAGAAATCTATTAATATTTCCTACATAATGGTATTTTATTTGTAATTTTTAAAAATTAAATAATTTAATTTATTTATGACACAATGATGATGCAGTAATTATCTTATTAATGAAATATTGACATAATTGATGTTATAAACACAAAAATAAATGTAATTTGAGACTTTTTATGAATCCCACTAATTTTCTAGGTTACTATGATATATTATTGTTGATTTAATAAACTTGGATTGAACATATAATTCTCTTATGACTTACAAAAAAATCATATATCAAATAGTGTCAAAATTGACACAAAATAGTTTTTAAATGAAATATTATATTATTAATTGTTATTTTATTCCTAAAATTCTAAGGTTCTGCCAAATGACTTAGATAAGGATATATATATTAATAATAAACAACTTAGGGTTCGTTTGGCATGTTATAGTAAGTGTATTAACCATATAGTGTAGGAAAACAAAAAGTCACGGTAAAAGTTAAATTATTTGACTTAGAGTTAAATCTAATTGATAAAGTTAAAATAATAACCTAAACTTGTCTAAATCCTATTGGTTGATAGGATTTCGACCCATCCCCACTTTACCTTCGAAATAAGACCCTTTGGAACCATTATAAACCGATTTTGACTTTAATATAAAATAATATTTTGAGATATTCCTAAGGTGCCCCTCTCCTCCCTTATAAAAGGGCACCTCCTCCCCCTCCTCGTCACACCAATTTGAGAACTCAAGCTCGGCCAAACCCTGCCAAAATCCCTTCTCCACTTCCCCAGAATAATCCTAGAGGTCCTGGTCTTCTTCAAATACCAATCTTAGTTCCCTAATGGAGGATTCAAAGAGGCGTTTCAAAGAAGAGGTAATATCCATTACCGATCTTTTCAATTTCTTTCTTCTTCAACATCTTATTCTTTAGTTGTTTCAGGATAAAGTAATAACATCAGTATTACTTACATACTGATATGTCATTATAAATATGAAACAACCCTAATTCACCTTCTATCCATCCTACGGAAAAATGAAATCACCGCGCGTGCGTACATAGAGAATACCGTCTCCACGCCGTGGTGTAATCTATTTTCCACCACCACCTTACTTGGATGGGTATGAGTGTGTAAATAATGACTATATATGACTATTAAAAATTTATATTGATTCTGAAATAGTATACATACACTCCAATACAATTCCACGATCATAGGAACGATATCATCACTCGTGCGTACGTACGGAATACTGTCTCCACGATGTGATGCGACTCGTTCTACATGATCATCATTATATAGTAATTATATAAATGAATTTAATGAATAAATATGATATATGTTACACTAATACCATTCTGGAAATAAGGTATCTATAACCTTAAATGAATAATAAGAATTTATTCGGCAAAACACGCATAAGAACAAAAGGCAATAAAGACCCGAGTAACAAGTAACAATGAAATATTACTAATAAGAAGCTAAGAATATGACCATATATGATATCATATCAATATGTATGATTCTGGAATAAGTCAATAACATTATTTAAACCATTATAGAGGAGATTCGGACATGTACAAAGCAAATCGGACCTAAGGTAAGGGAAATATCACAATCTCATTTTTATCCGAGATTGTTTATTCGTAAGTATTTACTGGGGAGTATTTTATCATCCACATCCATGTTCCCTCAATATGTAATATTGTTTCCATCCACTTAAAATATTTTAAATCCAATTTTACCCTTCGGTGAGTTTTTAGTAAAGAATATGAAAGCAATCTTTTGTCGTTTTTTCGTAAGAGGTACTTTTTGACTTTTCTGACAAAAGTACGAAGAATGTTCTTTTAACTTATACGGCATGAATGGATTTTTTAAAAATTATTTCCAAGAAGATTCCTTTACAAGTTTTCAGGTTTATTTTTAATCAAATTCTTTTAGTTTATAATTTTATGACATGTTAAGAAAATAAAAGTGTTTTTGAAGAATAAAGGATATTTTCCTCAAGAATGGAGTTCAAGTGTTTTATCAAAATTATTTTCAATCTAAGATAATAAAGGGTTCTGTTTTTATCCCTATTATTACATTGATTTGATTATGTTGTGAGGGAATTATTTTTATGAATTCATTTACCTTATATGATTTGTTTTATGATGTCATGATGTTTCAAGAATCCCATTTTTGTTACATGTGTTATGCGATGATGTATGATTTATGATTTATGTGGCACACATAAGAAATGATTCATTATAAGATGGGTGGGACCTATATCTCCATCTAATGCATTGGGTAAAGATTTATATCTCATGAGATAGACATGGCTGGAACGGAAGGTTATTTCGGTTCAGTGATACAGGACTGAAACGAGGAGTGAACTCGGTTCAGAAATGGACTTTGTCCGCTAAGATAATCTTGGCAATGAGTCATGACTAACAAGAAATGATTTTCCATGATTATGTGTGCATGCCACAAAGTTTCAAGTTTTATGTTATGATTATGGGGATCTCATTTTCATTTCTATGATTTATTCCATGTTAAGATATTATGATCTCTTTTGCAGGTTATGATTTTCAAAAAGATATGATATGATTTTTATTTCCTTTATTTTACCTTGCTAAGCATTTGAGCTCACCCTTTTTTGTATGTTTTCTTTTCCCCAGGTCAGGCAGATGGATATTAAGTAGAATATGCTAAAAGGAACCCTAGATATGTTGAAATAAATGGGAGACACTGTAGAAGATTTATGAACCAGTTGTTTATGTTTCCCAGTTTCTAAAGACACTATACCTATACGGTCCTTTGTGGTTTTGTCATATGTTGTAATAAGTGTGCTTCAATTTTGAAGTATTAACAATGTATGTAAAGTATGGGTCATTATAATTTACTTTTTAGTATTGTGATTTTAGGTTGGAATTTTTTAGTGTGATTCTTTTGATATGGATGATGGGATTTGGCATAAGAGATATATTGATAGAAAATAAACCATAGAATTTGATAGAGTGATATTATAACTAAATTTTATTATTATTAACAACAAACAATGTCATAACACCAAAATAATTCCAATGTATGGTTTTTTATATAGGTAGAACACAAATTATCAAGGATATTAATGACGTGGGATAGATAACACATCCTCTATCTTGCACTTCTTCCTAGTCATAGTTTGATTACTGGTTTTGGTAATTGGATTATGGTATGTTGTGTATTATTTTGTGGTATTTGGTTACAATTTATGGGTTTTGTTTTTTGTACTGGTGTATATTTGTTGTATATAGATTATTTTTATGGTATAATGATATGTGAAAATGGGACATCAAAAATGTATGTCATCATGAATTTAAAAACAATCAATTTATAGTTAAATGGATTTGGATTACCGTTATCATTATACCATCATTTTATTCTATATATGTATATATTTTTGTGTATTTGGAGAGTGAGTCTTATGTATGATGGGTTTGTATTTTATAGGGGATTGGAAACATCTCACATTAAAAATTTATTCAATATGACTATTGTATGATTGATATACATTAACATCAATGTTTATTGCAAAATATTATTAGTAATATATGTGTGGTCACATATACTAATATATACAATTTTTTATATATTTATGGGATTACAATTGTTATATGGATTGAAAATTCTAGCATATGTTATGTTGATTTGTGGATTTTAGTGGAGTCACATTTATTTTGAGATACTTTTTTCATTGTTATTTTAATTATATTTCATATGGTATGTTTTTTACTTGATATTATATGCATGTTCGGATTATTATAGGGATTTGGGATTATTTTAATTTTTCATTTTAGTTGTTATTAGTGTTTTACTCTATTTATCAAGGGAGTAAATATCTCAATGGATACCTTATTGTGAATTATATTTTTATATCAAAATCATATAATCCAAAGGTTGTTTGTTAAATGCTTCAACAGTCACTCTTAACTTCACTATCATCCTTATAAGAATTCTAGTTCTTATTGTTTATGGAATAGTGACATAAAGCACATCATATTACTAATAGATAGAGATCTATTTATGAAATGGTGAGGATTTATATTATTTGATATAAAACTATACATTTCATCTTATCATTTGACATAGGATAGGTGATTTGTTAGGATATATATGTGACACATTAATTTGATTTATGGGACTTTAAATTTTGTTGAATAAACTTATCGTGAATAAAACTAATTTTATGGTATAGATCAAGGAGAGGCACATGTCTCATTGATATCTTCACATATGTTTTAATAAGGGAATTTTTAATAAAATGGATGAATAATTTAATTAAATTACAATTAGTTAATTAATAAAATTTGATTAAGAGTTTATTTTGTTCTATATATTTGGTTATTGGATGCTGATATTACATAGTATAAAATTGTTCATTGTGATGTCCTAGACCCAGATACCACTGAATGGGTGCCTCGAGCCCAGTGGGCCACATATCCCGAAGCGCTTCACTTTGAATGCCAGAACCTTCCAAATTACAGTGAGGGATGAGGGTGAATCTCTGTGGAGACAATTCCCTCATTAATAATGTGTATCACACAAGATTTTTATAAACATAGGTAAATGTTAGAAAAAATATATGAAAATAGAATGAACATTAGAAAATAGAGACAACAGTAAAGATAACTAAAAAACTGGAATAGTATTCAACAACTTGTGAAATGACATTTTCACAGGCAAAGTGGTAATCATGTATACAAGAAAATAGAATAACATTTTCCATATCATAATAATGGAAGAAATGCATATCCCAAGCATCACAAACTATATATTGGTCATCTACTATCATGATCCATTCTAAATAGCCAGAAATCAAGTGTCTGACATTGTATGTTTCTATTTTCCAACACATGCAACCATTTAAAATACTCTGTAGAAACCCCAAGCCTGACGTACATGGAAATTACATTACTTTTGAGAAATACATAATACATAAAAAACAGACACACAAGGACTTTAATAGTTTAGTGTCTTTGGATACTCGGAATATAATCTTCTAATCATGTGGAAAGATCTTCAACATCTCCCATAATGATATTCCCCTCTTGTTTTCTTACCTAAAACCATTCTTTATATATTGGGGAAAATAAAACATAAAAAGGGTGAGCTAAAATTATCAATAAGGGTAAACATAATGATCATAAAACAATCCATAAACATTTTAATGCAAAAACATGAACATAATATATAAACATAAAAATGTTTAGCAAATACAAAAATCTTGGAAGTATGTAAGGCATATATCATAAAGGAAAATCAATCATGATAAAATAGCATAGAAATAAAACATGTAATTGTGGAAAACCATTAAGCACATGTTATGATTTCCATAGTAACCAAGGCATTGCTACCAAAACCATCTTAGTTGACAAAGTCCATTTCTGAATAGAGTTCACTCCTCGTTCCAGTCCTGTATCACTGTACCGGATTAACTTGTCATTCTATCCATGTCTATCTCATGAGATATAAATCATTACCTAATGCATTGGAGGGAGATATAGATCCCACAAATCTCATAATGAAATCATTCTTACGTGTGACACAACTTTAACATAAATCATTCATCATAACACAAAGAATAAAATGGGTTTCATAAACATCATCTATTCATAACATAATCCATATAAAAAAATGGATATCATTTCATCATAAGAAAAGTGAAACCATGTATATCATAGAGACATTATACTTGAAACATACATATATTAAATAATGTCATATTAGATGGAAAATGGTTTTGATAAAACACTTGAAATAAACTCTTGAGGAAAATATCCTTTCTTATTCAAAATCATTTTCTTTTCACAAAATTCTATGAAATTTTAAATGAAATGGATTTTGTTTAAAATAGTAATGAAATATGGTAGAGTTATATTCATGAAAACAAGGTGTTATGAAACTGTAAAAATCCATTCATGCCATATAAGTTTAAAAAACATTATCCTCGTACTTTTGTAGGAAAAGTAAAAATGTTCCTCATATGGTAAACAAAAGAAATATTCCTTTCATAGAATGTGGTAAAAGTAAAAAATAGGTAAAAGGTACTTTAAACATACATAACAAAACTTTTATAAAACATGGACATGGATGATAACAATAACTCAAATAAGTACTTACGAATAAACAATCTCAGATAAGAACGATATTGAAATAATTATCTCTTACCTTTTGTCTGATATTCTTCTTATGTATCCAAACCTCATGTATAATGATTTAAATAATGTCATTGACTTTTTACAGAATCATATTTATTTTTATGATATCATATATGGTTCACTTATGACTTTATATTACCCGTTATTTTGTAAATTCCCTGTTAAAACACTGTTTTGTGTAAAATTTATAATACGTGTTTCGACATGTTGTTCTTGATATTATTACTAATATCCTGATCTACTTAATTCCAGAATGTAAAACATGACTTATATATAATATATATTATAGATCACTAAATGGAATGAAATACACCATTCATGGAGACGGTAGGCCATAGGTACACATGAACACTGTTTTTGTTTCCTTATTGAATTAATTAGAATTATGTAAATGAAAAATATATGTACATAAATCCATTATCATTATTATGTAATATATTTCCTGATTATTTATTATATATACTTTATAATCATACTTGAATGGTTAATCATGGAAAATGAATCTCATCGTGTTCGTGGAGACGGTAGTCCGTACATATGCACGAGCGATGATATCATTCCCATGATCGTGTAATTGTATTGATGTGTATGTATAATATTTAAGAATCAATATCACTTCACAATTATCATATATAGTTATTTATTTACACCATTATACCCATCCAAGTAATATGGTGGTCGAAAACAGATTACACCATGGCGTGGAGATGATATTCTGTACGTACGCACGCACGGTGATTTCGTTTTCTGTAGGATGGATAGAAAATGAAATAGGGTTGTTTCATATTTATAAAACATATCAGTATATTATTTATACTGATGATGAAACAAATAAAGATGAAGAATTACAGGAAGCAATAAATTGGAATGAATCGGTAAAGGATATTACCTCTTCTTTGAAGCGCCTCTTCTTAACCTCCTATTATGGCACTATAGTTGTTCTTTTAAGGAGACCAGAACCTCTATAATGTTTATAGGGAATTCGATAAGGAAAATGGGAAGGGTTTGGACGAGCTTGAAGGCTCAAAATTGTGTAAAGAGAAGAGGGAGGAGGTTCCCTTTCATTAGGGAATAGAGGGGCACATTTGGAATCCTCAAACATATTAATTTATAATAAATTCAAACCCCACATAAAAACTTCCAAAATGACCCAAAAAAGAACTTATATGATCTATGGTTGTAATATCATCACACAATAAAATTTAAAGATGTTGATAATTTATTTTAAACATTATCAACTTGATTTATCCTTATTTAATCTATTTAATTTTATTTGTGGTTATAGGATTCTAAATTTTAAATTGTTATAAATAATTACTTATGTGTTGTGAATTGTCCATAATTGGATTATTTATTACATTTTCAACCATATAAATTTTTATTTATAAATGTTAATGATTTTTTTGATTTTTAAACAATTTTATATTAAGTTATTTTTATAAAATAACAATAGTGTCAATTTTGACAATATTCAATTATTTGAATTTAAATAAAATCCACACAGAATATATGTTCGAACTAAAAGATTTAATAGATTCATAACATGTTATATTTATCTAGAAAATTAGTCGATCACATTAAATATTTCATATAATATTTATCTTAATACTTTTAAAACCATTTATTTTATATTTCAATCAATAAAATAATTTCAACATCACTGTTATGTTAGCATTAATGATAATTATTTAATACATAAAAATACAAAATTAATTAACATTATGTAGATATTTTTATTATATTTATAGAGACTATTCATTTTAAAAGTTTCATAAAGTTTATCACACAATTTAAATTATTATACTTATAAGATTTAAGAGAGTGACATGTTGTCACATATTTGGTTTTAATAATAATTAAATTATTTTCATGGTAAAAAGCCCATAAAATGAATCTATTCTGACCCTTAGGTGGTATGGGTCGACCTTTAGTCATCAAATATAATTTTGGATGGAGTTAGGGTAATTTTATAATCTTATTGTTACCCTTAATTACCCGATTTACCTTTAACTGCAGTAATTAAAAATTATCTTAGTTACAATTCATAATATCAAAAAAAATAAGAGTAACCTATTAACATAATTTTGAATCAATGAATTAAAATATGGAATCCATTTTTCAAAATGAAAAACACATAATTTACAGTAATTAATTTAAAATTAATCCCGTGGTTAAGAAAATGGGTTTTAAAAGATCAAACATTGCCAAAGATTGAATGTTTTTACCTATGAATTCAATGTAAAATTATTGGTAATGAAATACATTATATTAAATGGTAAAAATATATTATATTTATACATTAAAACCATTAAATATTATAATTTAACCATAATAATTATTGCATTGAAAAAAGTTGGTTTTAATTAAAATATAGCAAGTTTTTACTATTCATTTAAATATGAAAGTTATCAGAATTATATGAAAAATTTATCCAAAGTAAATTTCTATTTCCTGATTTCAAATAAGAATTTTATTTTTTCAAATTGAACTTATGAACTTGTCAAAAACTAGATTTAAAGTGGGTGCTCCATCAAAAGGTGGCAAAACATCATTTTTTTAAAAAATACTTATTTTACCCGAAAAATTTATTTTCTTCACATACCATGTTGTATAAAATGTGTACGATGAATTATAATGTCATAAAATTCAAAATTTAGATACTAAAATTCATAATAGCTAGTTAATAATAATATTATAACAATATATCATTGTTTAATAAAACCCGGTATTGCGTACTACACACGCTTTCGAGGAAGGTCGTGATTCCATGTAATGCAAGCAAAGTCATGGTTGTGTGTAGTGAAAGCTCCCTTTGTTGTTTCATATAACATAATAAAAACTCATTTCATTTATACATTAATCAAAATCAATACATAATTTTGTTTTGAATAATTTCTACAAAATGAACTTGAAATTGTGTGTAACACAAGCCAAGAATAGTGTTGCGTATACTGTAAGCTAATATGGTGTTGCGTATAGCACAAGATAATTTTGGTGTAGCATAAAACACAAGACATCAATGCAATTAAAAAGAATAATTCTCATAAAATCTCGGGTTGTTACATTCTACCCCGTTAATATGAATTTCTCCCTCGAAATTCATCGGGGTTATAAATGGTTTACTACTTGAATGTTTCATTCATTAAAACCCAAATCGTAAAAAGGAATACTAAAACACGATTTTAAAAAAATTAACGTTAGAAACAAAACTGATACCAAAAGTAACTCATCACATGGGTTCCCACATATGAGAACAAAGGTGAAAATAAGGATGTGGAAGAGAAATCTAACCGTCATGTTCTGATGGAGAGTGGTATAGAACAGGGCTATGAAAAATTCCAACAGTCACAATGCCATAGATTTGTGATGATATAAGGTACCATCTAATTCATCACATATTAGAGCACTAGGAAAACATTTTTGGTTTCCAAGATCATTTCCTAAATGTTGAAGAATTTTTTAATTAAAGGAAATACTTACTTGATTTTGGTACAATCTCAACCTTGCTCATGCCTCGAACAATTTCCACTTCATCTCTTAAAGAAATGAAGTTGAATTTGTATTTCATGAAGTTTTAGAAGATCATTCAATAGAATGATAGGTCATTCCATCGGTCTCTAACATAAGTTAGCAAAAGTTATATACATAAGTCCATCTATGATGAGATTAATCGGATATGGTCCCAAAATGGACTTATAATTCATCTATCATCCTGATTAATAAAAAAACTAGTTTCTACTAAGCAGGGACTTCATATAGGCCAGTGGTAGGTGATAAAGGCTTATCAAACTCCAGTTGTGGGTTCGATTCCTGCATCCTTGTCTGACGCGACAGTTTGTCACCCATCCTATGGGTTTTCCTTTTGTTAAAACTATACTATTATAACATAACAAAAAGTTATGGCCTTAAACAATACTATTTGATGTCGAAATTAATATATTCCAATCTTTAGGTTTATCCAAAATACTTCTGTCTAGTCTCATAGTATAAATAAAACGATTACCAGAAAGGTCATCCACCAAGCATTGAATACAATCATTTAGCTCCCGTGTATCATAAGATATATATATATCTTGTTTGTCACATTCCAAACATGTGAATTCCTAAATCGTGTATTCTCTTGAAAAATAAATACCCATTGAACCTTAGTGAAACATGAATGTCTAAAAAATTTTACTCTTTCCACATACCAAAATCCCAAAAATCTGTATACTCAAACCATGATATCACATTTTCCTTATACCAGTCATGATCTCATTAATACTATCAAACATCTCATTATCTACTTATCCTTTCATTATGCACGTATCATCTACCTTACAAAAATATTTGAATAACCTTTCATTGATACTGGTACCATTCATCATATACTTTCAAAAACTCAACTAAAGACAACAGCGTAAAAATCCTTAGATTTTTCTTTATTCCATAATAACATACATTATTCTTGATAAACATACAATCATTCCACTACATTCTTAAACCACTGACTGAGCTTTATCATTTCTTTCATTTCATTTATCATTTTTAGTCTCTTCATCATCATCCACATAAATACCACCCATATGACTATGCTGATTCTCTTTATGAAATTTTTCCTTAGAGCATTGGTTTTCCTAATGCCTGTACATTCCACATTTGAAACATTTAACTGTTGTTTATGTCTTAGCAATACCATTATCCTTGTCAACGGTGTTAAATGAACCTTTTCCTCTACAATTACTAGATTTTTTTCCTTCTTTTCCACACCCAAATCATCTCCCAGATCCTTTGAAACATTCTCCCTGATGCCTATTACCGCATGATTTTCATGATGGAAATTGAACATTCTTTCCTCTATGATCATCATAAAACTCCATCTCTCTCTTATTATCTGAGTCAGGAAACTTACCAAAGTTGAGATTATTGATCATATATTGAGATTGATGATTTGGAATAATAACGATGTTTGGACTTCCAAATCCTGTTTAATTTGGTTTCTCATGAAGAATATCATTCCATTGTCCATCATATCCTCTATTATCGTGAACCTTCCTATTTCCATCCATTTTCTAAAACCCAAAAAGAATAGTGTGAGAGGAAAAATCATACTAGGAAAACTACATAATCAAGGGGAGTACTTTCAATATCTAACATCTTTGGTTTAATCATATGTTATTCACGATTGTTACCATAATTATAAGACTGTAACCTATACTTATAAATAACCTTAGGAACATCCCTAGACATACCATAGAAATATTTATAAAGATCTCACTAAAGTTTTCACATCCTAGTTTCCCAATGTTAACTAATCCTTTATCTGATACCAACTTTAGAGACCCCAAAACTGATTTACTTGGACATTAAATTACTTTTGGGTAATACTTAATAAATAACCAAAACATACACCTAAGGACTGTAATAGTTTAGTGACTTTGGAAACTTGGAATATAATCTTCTAATCATGGTGAAATATCTACAACATCTCCCATAAAGATCTTCCCCTTTTTTTTCTTACCTAAAACATTTATTTATATCCTAGGGAAAAGAAAACATAAAAAGGGTGAGCTCAAATGCTCAGAAAGGGTAAACATAGAGAATATAAAACATTCCATAAACATTTGATTGCAAAAACATGAACAGAAAATCTAAACATCAAAATCTTGAGAAAAGACGTAAATCGTGGAAGTACGTAAGGAATATATCATAAAAAAACATCAATCATGATAAAATAGCATGGAAATAAAACATGTAATTGTAAAAAAAAATTAAGCACATGTTAATATTTCCATAGTAGCCAAGGAATTGCTTCCAAGACCATCTTAGTGGACAAAGTCCCTTTCTGAATCGAGTTCACTCCTCATTCCAGTCCTGAATCACTGAACTGGATTAATTTTCCATTCCAACCATTTATATCTCATGATATATAAATATTTACCCAATTCATTGGAGGGATATATAGGTCCCACCCATCTCATAATGAAATCATTCTTACGTGTCCCCCAACATAAACATAAATCATTCATTATAACCCAAAGTAGAAAATGCGTTTCATAAACATTATCCCATCATAACATAATCCATATAAAAAAATGGATATAAATTATTCATAAGAAAAGTGAATCCATTTAAATAATAAAGAAATTATACTTGAAACATACATATATGAAATAATGTCATCGTAGATGGAAAATTGTTTTGATAAAACACTTGAAATAAATTCTTGAGGAAGATATCCTTTATTATTAAAAATCATTTACTTTTCACAAAATTACATGAAATTTAAAAGGAAAAGGATTTTGTTGAAAATAGCATGAAATATTGTAGAGTATACTTCACGAAAATAAGGTGTTATGAAACCGTAAAAATTGGTTCATGCTATATAAGTTAAAAAATAATTCTCCTCGTACTTTTGTCGGAAAACTCAAAATGTTCTTTGTATGGTAAACAAAACAAATATTACTTCAATAACATGTGGTAAAAGTCAAAAATGGGTAAAAAGGAAATTAAACATACATAAAAAACTTTTAGAAAACATGTAAATTGATGATAACAATAACCCTAGTAAATACATACGAATAAACAATCTCAGTTAAGAACGAGATTATAATAATTATCCCTAGCCTTATGTCCGATATGCATCGTATGTATCCAAAACTCCTTTATAATTATTTAAATAAAGTCATTGACTTATTATAGAATCATATTAATTTTTATGATATCATATATGGTTCACTTATGACTTTATATTACCCGTTATTTTGTAAATTCCATGTTAAAGCAGCATTTTCGGTAAAATCGGTTCATTTATCATATGTGTTTCGACATGTTGTTTTTGATATTATTACTAACATCCTGATTTACTTAATTCCAGAATGTGAAATATGATTTATATATATTATATATTATAGATTGATAAATGGAATGAAATACACCGTTCATAGAGGCGGTAGGTCGTATGTACGCATGAACACTGTTTTCATTTTCTTATTGAATTAAATGGAATTAAGTAAATGAAACATATATGTACATAAATCCAGTATCATTATTATGTAATATATTTCATGATTATTTATTATATATAATTTATAATCGTACTTGAATGGTTAATCATGGAAAATGAATCTCATCGTGTTCAGGGAGAAAGTAGTCCGTACGTACGCATGAGCGATGACATCATTCCCATGATCGTAGAATTGTATTGAAGTGAATGTATAATATTTCAGAATCTATATCAGTTTACAATAATCATATATAGTTATTTATTTACACCATTACACCCATCCAAGTGAGGTGGTGGTATAAAACAGATTACACCACGGCATGGAGACAGTATTCTGTACGTACGCACGCGCAGTTATTTCATTTTTCGTAGGATGGATAGAAGAAGAAATAGGGTTGTTTCAAATTTATAATAACATATCAATATACGCGTGATATTGATGATTAAACAAATAAATAAGAAGAATTAGATGAAGAAATAAATTGGAAATAATCGGTAAAGTATATTACATCTTCTTTGACGCGCCTCTTTTTAACCTCCTCTTAAGGCACTATATTTGGTCTTTTGAGGAGACTAGATGTAACATCCCAGGTAAATAAAGAATAAAACATTTTTAAATTTATTAATATTTATGAATTAAATAATTATTTTACTTTAAAGGGGTTTCTATGTTCGATAGCATACCTGATACGCAACAAAGAGTTTCATTGAAATCTTACATTGCACACTAGTAATAAAATAATATTATTTAAAATGGTAGTTAACACGTAGTCGTTGTATTGGAGGGAATGAGTAGAAATAACTAAAATATGATTATATATGTTTGTTAAATGTTTTTACATTTATCTAATAAAGGATAAAGGCTTTAAATATTGGAAGAATTCAATTTTAGGCATATATACTCTAATTTTCACTAAAGGTCCACTTATCGCCTTTTGATGGAGAACCCTCTTTAAATAGAGTTTTGGTCACTCGTATACATTCTTTTGGACCAAATAAAATTCTTCTTTAGAATTGGGACATCAAAATTTACTTTGTGCAAATTTTTGGTATTTTTCCGATAAAGTTTATTTTTTTTAATGAATAGTGAAAAATTTTGTATTTTAATTCAAAAACTCTTTAATATAATATATTTATATTATTATATTATCTTTTGAATTGGTTTTAAAGTGATATTATAATATATTTTTACCATTTAATACAATAGTGGTTGTTGGAATTAATTTCACTTTGAAATTGGACTTAAACTGGTGTCAATCTTTTGATATATATTGTTTCATAAAAACAGGCTATTTGTTCTGACAGCGGGAATTAATTATTAAATTAATTAATGTAACTTATATGTTTTGAATTTTTTAAAATATAAATCATTTTTTAATTCTGAATATCAAATATAGCTTAGGGTGAAGTTTTGGTATTTTTCTGAAAAACATCAATTTTTAATGAATGGTGAAACCACTAGGTGGTATATAAAAAACTGATTTTCCATTTAAATTAAATTTTACCACCTCTGGGTATTTAATTTCAAAAATCCAATATACATGATTGTCATTAATAAGTAAAATTTGGTTCAATGGGATTAAAATAATTTTTTGGTGAATAGTAACTTTTAAGTTTTTATTCTCGATTAGAGGTAATTAGTGTAATTTAAAGTAAAAATAATATTTTAATAATATTAAATGACCTTGAAACATGTCTTACCCTTATTGGATGTGTCATGGCCGACCAAGAAAATCCATCAGTAAACTTGAGGACCCCATGGAGCCACTTTTGTAGGAAAATGACATTAATAACATTTTATTTAATGTTAAAATGAAAATGTCACAAACATGTGTTGTTTTACTAAAAACAATTACATGGGGTTATACAAGTCATATTTTTGACTATAAGTATTCATTATAAATCTAAAAAAAATTCTGCATCATGATTCTTTTTTTTATAATTTTTATACATTAAATAAATTAAATTATTTGTGACACCATGATGATGCAGCGATCACCTCATTATTTAACGATTTAAATAAAATGAAAAGATAATGTAAAATCTAAGACCTACACTTGTCAAAAACCTATTGGATGGGTGGAGTTCGAACTCTTATCACCTTATACTCAAAATATATAATTTTGGGACCTTTAAATTTCGAAAATCTTTTTATAATAAAGTAACCTTTTATAACTTTCCAAGAGTGCCCCTCCTCTCCTCTTATAAAAGGCCCCCACCTCTACCACCTTACCCACACCTCTCAAACCTTTGTATTGGCCAACCCCTGACCATTTTGTCTCTCCACATCCCTCTCTTACTCCTAGAAGCCTCACTTTGGGCAGAAGTATTTTCAAGGAAGCCTTTGAGCTCAAATTAAAAAGAGTTACCTGATTTAAAGGTAGTGTCTTCTCTTGTGTTCTTATGTTTTATTTTTCTTCTCCAACCCCCTAATATAAGGCCCCATCCTTAAACCTTACTTAATCTAGAGTTATTACAAGATTTCACATTGAGGATCTTTTCGGGTTTAGAGTTTTAGAGAATTAGATCATAAAACTTGCATTACATTCCACATATAAAAAAAGTGGTTACAGAAAGATAATATTATTCATTCCCATCAATGGAAACACATTTAAAATAAAACATGGATTATTTCTTGACACATACTTGACTCTATCATCTTATCATGTACCTTTCCCGTGACCTATGAAAAACATTTCAAAAACTTGGGATGAGCATAAAAACTCAGTATGGGTTATAAAAAAAACATGGAAAAGAAACATGAGTTCATATATACATAAGAACGAAATCATACTTTACCCATAAAACATAGGCACTTTAACATACCTCATAAAATCATGAATAAATCATAGAAATCATAAGACATAAAGGTAACTTGAGGCATTCATAACATTCTTACGTAGGGAGTAACCCTCTTGGTTACGTTTGGAATACCCATCACAGTATATTCCCTAAAATCTCTTCGGAGAAACCTTAACGTTTCACTCCTTCGCGTTACCCAATGCATTGGAGAGCTATATCGGGCTCACCCACCCTTAGTTTATCACGGAACCACCCGTCTTCATAATAATGCCCAAAAACCATAACATAATCGTATCACATAAAACATGCATAAAGGAAACATAAAATTTCCACATTTCAATCACAAGATATCAATACAACAAAAAAATATTGTGAAAACCATTTTCAATACCAAAATAAAAGAAATGTAAAACATGGTATTTATTTTTCTTTTAAAAAGAAGGTATGGCTTGTAGAGGAAGCCGAAACTCAAATAATGGTCACGACGGAGGAGAAGTCGTTGTCGCCGCATACGTACGACAAAAACATTCCCTTTTGTCGTTTAGTAAACGCTTCGTATAAAAAAGATTCCTTTTGAATAAATGGAAAAGTCAAAGGGGTTTATACAGCCTATAAAAGAAAGTTGTGTATAAAATAAAATATGCCTCAATGAAAAGAGACTGAGACGAAGTCCCATACCTCGTATCCGAATTGACCCGACCGTTCTTTAATTTCATGAATAATAAACTTGAGTTAATCTATACTTGCTTATGAACCTTTTTCAAGTTCATTATTCCTTTTATACCATGTTATGAACATCATGTAATCAGTTAAGTTAATAATGTTCATTTTGTCGGTATTTGGTTCTTAAGTCAAAAATAGACTTCTTACACTTACATGTTGTTAATTTGGTCATAGGTTCGTTATATCCAGAATGATATTAATGATTTTGATAACATATATATCATATATATTCATCATATACATGTATTTATAATATTACATCACATTTAGAGGCAAGAAATGAAATGCACCGTTCATGGAGACGGTAAGCCGTACGTACGCATGAACGCTACTTCCATTTCTATTTCATATTTTCTGGAATGGAATCATAATGATATAAGAGTATATTATAATTCCAGTATAATAAAATATATAATATCATTAACTTTATCCTTTACACATCCCACATATGGTATTAACGAATCAAATCACTTTCAGGGGCGGTAGTCCGCACTTCCTAAAATGAAGATATCGTGTTTACCCATAATGGAAACCATAAAGGTATGCCCAAAATGAAAAAAACATAAGCTTAAGGAAAACATAAACATATTATATATCATATATAAAAATAGTGACATCATAATGGCCACCTTTGAAGGTGTTAAATGAGTATTGAACAATCATCGTTTCGGGAGGCAGAATTTCTCCATCCACGGAAACCGTATGTTCTTTAACCATTTGATGTAGTTGTGAGAGAGTGTAGCTCAAATAAATATTATAACAACATCCTTGTATATTTAAGATACTGGTGTTGTTACAAAATAAGTAAATAAAAAGAGTTTAGGGGGTTGGAGAAGCAAAATAAAACAAATGAACATGAGAGAATGAATTACCTTTAAAAGTGTAACTCCTTTTGATTTGAGCCTAAAGGATTCCTTTGAAAGGATTATGCCCAAAGGGAATCATCTAGGATGAGGAGAGGGATGTTTAGAGAGTAAATGGGAAGGGGTTGGCCGAGCCAAAGGCTTGAGGAGTGTGTTAAATGAGGTATAGGTGGGGGCCTTTTATAAGAGGAGAAGAGGGGCACTTTTGGAAAGTAAAGAAATATTACTATATTTGAAAATGTGTTTCGGTTTTAAAAGGTCCAACATTGTTATCATTCGTGGATATGGTGATAAGGGTTCGAACTCCACTCATCCAATTGGTTTTGGACATGTGTAGTTCATAGATTTTACATTATCTTTCCATTTTATTTAAATCGTCAAATAATGATGTCATCGCTGCATCATTATTATGTCATAAATAATTTATTTTATTTAATGTCTAAAAGTCATAAAAAAAATACTATGATGTAGTAAATCTTTTTATCTTTCCAATGACTATTTATAATCAAATATATGATCTTTATAACCCCATGTAAAAATTGGTTTTGTGAAACATATTATGTTTGTGTCATTTTTACTTTTACATTAAATAAAAAGTTACTTATGTCATTTCCCAACCAAAATGTCCCCATGGGGTCCCCAAGTTTACCCATGGCTTGTCTTGGTCGTCCATGACACAACCAATAAGGTTGGGACATGTGTCTAGATCATTTCATATTATTAAAGCATTATTTATACCTTAAACTACACTAATTACCACTAATTGCGATTAAAAACTTAATAAGTTACTATTCACCAAAAAAATTATTTTAATCTCATTGAACCACATTTTACTTCTTAATGACAACCATGTATGTCGGATTTTCAAAATTCAATACACATTAGTGGTAAACTTTCATTTAACTGAAAAATCAGTTTGCTTGATTACCACTTAGTGGTTTCACTATTCATCAAAAATTGAAGTTTTTCAGAAAATTACCAAAAATTCACCCTAAGTTATATTTGATACTCCGAATTCAAAAATGAAGTCTATTTTAAAAAATTAAAATCATATATGTCACATTAATTAATTTAATAATTAATTCCCGCTGCCAGAGCAAATAGCGTGTTTTTACAAAACAATAAGTATCAAAAGATTGACACCAGTTTAAGTCTAATTTCAAAGTGAAATTGATTCCAATGACCACAATTGGATAAAATGGTAAAAATATATTTTAATTTCACTTCAAAACCAATTCAAAACATAATATAATCATATAAATAAATTAGATTAAAAAGCAGTTTTGATGTAAAATGCAGTATTTTTCACTATTCATTAAAAAATGAACATTGTCAGAAAAATACCAAAAATTGACACAAGGTAAATTTTGATGTCCCAATCATAAAGGATAAGTTTATTTTGACAAACATAGTTTATAAAATTGTCAAAATATAGATTCAAAAATGGTTTTCCATCAAAAGGCAGTAAAACAATCTTCTTAAGAATATTAGTGTATTCCATGCATGAGATTGTATTTATTTTCATTTTAAGCCTCTATAACACTATCTTAATCATTAATAGACATAGATAAAAATATATATTATTCATTACTTACTTGGGATGTTACATCCTTCCCCCCTTTCGAAAATTGCGTCTCCGCAATTTATTTACTTATCGAATAAATGGGTGTACTTATCCCTCATTGCATTTTCAGATTCCCATGTTGCCTCTTAAATCATGTGGTTTTTCCACAAAACCTTTACCTGCTTAATCACCTTATTCCGTAACACTTGCTCCCTGTGGTCAAGAATCTGGACCGGTTGTTACTCATAAGATAGGTTCTCTTCCAGCTGAACTACCTCTGGACTCAAAGCATGAGATGGATCTGGCATATACTTTCTCAACATCGAAACGTGAAAAACATTGTGTACCTGAGATAAACTCGGAGGTAAAGCCACTCGGTATGCAACTGATCCAACTCTCTCCAGAATTTCGTATGGTTCAATAAACCTTGGACTCAGCTTTCCTTTCTTACCAAATCTCATCACACTTTTCCAAGGAGAAACCTTGAGAAAAACATGATCACCTACCTCGAAAGATAGATCCTTCCTCCGGTTATCTGCATAACTCTTCTGCCTGCTCTGAGCTGTTCTCATGTGTTTCTGAATCAGCTGAACTTTTTCTGCCATCTCTTCTACCAATTCTGGTCCCATCAACTTTCTTTCACCCACTTCATCCCAGAAAGCTGGAGTTCGACACCGCTTCCCATATAATGCCTGAAATGGTGCCATCTATATACTGGAATAAAAACTGTTATTATATGAAAACTCAACCAAAGAAAGATGTTGGTCCCAACTTCCCTGATAATCCATAGAACAAGCTCGTAGCATATCCTCCAATGTCTGAATTGTTCGTTCTGGCTGCCCATCTGATTGAGGATGAAAAGCTGTACTAAAATTTAATTCAGTACCCAACGACTTCTGAAGGCCTTTCCAAAAGTTAGAAGTAAACCTGAGATCACGATCCGATACAATGGAGAGAGGAACTCCATGTAACCTGACTATTTCTTTAAGATACAAACGGGAAAGTTGATCAAGAGAGAAAGTATCTCGTATAGCAAGGAAATGAGCAGATTTGGTCAAGCGATCAACAATAACCCAGATTGCATTATTACCTCATGATGTCTTCGGTAATCCAACAACAAAGTCCATGGATATATTCTCCCATTTCCACTCTGGCACTGGTAAAGGCTAAAGCATCCCTTTTGGTAACTTCCACTCTGCTTTAACCTGCTGAAAAGTCAAACACTTCACAGTAAAATCAGCAATATCTCTTTGCATTCCATCCCACCAGTAATACTCCCGCAGATCTCTATACATCTTAGTACTGCCCGAATGAACTGAAAACAGAGAACTATGAGCTTCACATAACAACTCTCTCTTCAACTGTGAATCACAAGGCACACACAATCTCTTCCCAAATCTCAAAACACAATCATTATCAATGTTGAATTCATGCAACTTACCTTTCTGAACCAGCTCTACCCTTTTCTGCAACTCACTGTCTTGCTTCTGTGCTTTCTTGATTCTATCTGATAGAGATGATCTCACTGATACCTGAAACAAAACAGAAGGACTTCCCGCACCAACAACTTCTATGCCAAAGTTCATCGAATTGTTAACCAAAGGATCACGTTCCAACCGCAACATTGTTAATGAAGCATTACTTTTTCGACTCAAAGCATCAGCCACTTTATTTGCTTTTCCCGGATGGTAATGAATTGTACAATCATAATCCTTGATTAATTCCAGCCATCTCATTTGTCTCATGTTTAACTCTTTCTGTGTGAATATATACTTTAAACTTTTGTGATCGGTATATATTTCACACTTTACTGCATACAAATGATGCCTCTAAATTTTTAAAGCCAAAACAACAGCAGCTAGTTCCAAATCATGTGTAGGGTAATTTTCCTCATTAGTTTTCAACTGTCGTGAAGCATAAGCAATTACCTGATCATTCGGCATTAGGACGCAACCAATTCCTTTCAATGAAGCATCACTGTATATAACAAACTCACTATTCCTGGAAGGTAGTGCCAAAACTGGAGCATTCACCAATCTTCTTTTCAATTCCTGAAAACAATCATCACATTCTTTTGTCCAGATAAACTTAACACCCTTCCGAGTTAGATTAGTCATTGGACTAGATAACCGTGAAAAAATTCTAACAAACCTTCGGTAATAGCCCGCCAAACCAAGGAAGCTACGAATCTCGGTTACATTTGTGGGTCTTGGCCATTCTTCCACATCTTTTGTTTTTGCAGGATCAATAGTTATTCCATCTTTAGAAACAATGTGACCAAGGAAAGAAATTTGTTGCAACCAAAACTCACACTTGTTGAATTTCCCATACAGTTTCTTTTCTTTTAATGTTTGTAATATAACCCTTAAAAGTTTTTCATGATCCTATTTACTTTTAGAAAACACCATAATATCATCAATGAAAACCACCACAAACTTATCCAAGAACTCATGGAAAATTCTATTCATTAAGTCCATGAATACAGAAGGTGCATTGGTTAGCCCAAAAGGTATTAATACAAATTCATAATGGCCATATCTCGTACGGAACGCGGTCTTCGGAATATCTGCCTCCTTTACCTTCAGCTGATGGTACCCCGATCTCAAGTAAATCTTTGAAAAAAACTAATCTCCCTGGAGCTGATCAAACAAATCATCGATATGAGGCAAAGGATATTTGTTCTTAACAGTTATATTATTCAAGGCTCTATAATCAATGCAAAGTCTCATAGAACCATCTTTCTTTTTAACAAATAAAACAGGAGCACCCCATGGTGATGTGCTAGGTCTAATGAAACCATTCTCTAATAAATCTTGCAATTTCTCCTTCAACTCTAAAAGTTCAATTTGTGCCATTCGATAAGGGGGTTTTGAAATTGGCTTAGCATCAGGAACTAAGTCAACAGTAAACTCAACTTCCTGATCTGGTATTATTCCAGGCAACTCATCAGGAAAAACATCAGGATACTCATTTACCACTGGCACATCATTAATCTGAACAGTTCCTTTATTTTCAACGATGTGTGCAAGGTAACATTCATTTCCATCTTTTACAAGTTTCTCGGCCTCTTGATATGTTATCAAAAGTAAGGGTTCATTATTGTAAACAAACTGAAAGTCTTTCTGAAAAGAAACTTTTTTAGCTCTACATTCAGTCATAGCATGGTAAATAGAGAGCCAATCCATACCCAGGATAACATCAAACTCTACTAGAGGTAGAACAATAAGGTTTGCAAGTAGGTTCTTTCCACAGATAAGGATAGGAAGATTCTTATAAATTCTTTTTGCCTCGACATTTCCCCCAGGTGTTTTTACCAAAAGTTCAGGAGTCATTTCTTGAGATGGTATTCCCATTTTACTAGAAAAGGTTTCAGAGATGAAAGAATGTGTAGACCCCGAATCAAACAACACACTGGCATAATCTGAAAAAACAAAGTACCTGATACCACTTCATTTGATGGCCCGACATCTGCTGAAGTAGTTGCAAAGGATTTCACCACCCCTTTCTGCTTGTAGTCTAACTGCTTCCCATCACTCAAGCTCCTTGTCGGACACTGGTTTGCATAGTGACCCATCTCATTGCACTTATATCATTTCACTAACTGTAAATCAAATTTGTTCTTACCTTCACCTTGATCCTTTTCAGTGCAATCACGAGCCTTATGTCCCATCTTACCACATCGGTAGCACTTCCCAGAATTCAGAAGACATTCCCCAGCATGCCTTTTGCCACATTTATCACAAACTGGAAACTTAGTTCTCTTACCATCAGACTTTTTTGAATAATTCTTACCTTTCTCCTGCCACCTCGGTCTCTTCTTCTGCTGGTTGTTATAGAAAACATGGTCATCGGCAAACTCCATTTCCACCTTCTCAGCACATCGAACAAGCTTTTCATAACTTTTAAACTCATGAGAAGCTAATGCCCTTCGATATTTTGGCTTTAATCCTGAGTAAAAACGATTGATTTTACTATCAAGGTCCCGGATAAAATTTGGAGCATACCTTGCCAATCGAGTGAACCTTTCTTCATAGGCAGCCACTGAGTCTTCCTCTTGCCTCAATTCCAAGAATTGCTTTTCCATCCTAAGTCGAACAGCCTTAGGAAAATACTTCTCAAGAAACATACCTTTGAATTCATCACAGTCAAGAGCATCAATCTCATCGGCGTCCCTGATATTTTTAACCATAGACCACCACTGATCTGCTTCACCCTCCAAACGGTAAATAACAAGACTAACCTTTTGATTGTCTGAACACCCCATGACATCAAAAATATTCTCCAGTGCTTTAATCCACACTTCATATAGCACAGGGTCAGATGATCCTCTGAATGATGGTGGATGTTGCCTCATGAAATGTTCCACCACTGACATGTTCCTCTGCGGTTGGTCTGGCTGATCTCGTGTATGGATACCACCGCCATTTATCGCTTGAGTCAACTGCGCCATTACTGTAAAAAACTATTCAGTTCCAATTCCGACCATTTCTGGATCCTGATTCAGAAGGTTATTTCCTTCTGTAGGCCTTCCTAGCACTGCTTCCCTATTTCCTCTGCGGAAAACCATTCTGAACAAACATGTCTTAGATAAAGCAACATGGTAATCTTTAAATGCTATATCATTTCGAAAAAAAATATTTTTGGATAATCATTTAATAGAATTATAACTCCTAAAGATATCTAAACCGACCTTTGATACCAACTATAAGGCACCAGCCTTAAACCATACTTAATCTTGAGTTATTACAAGATTTCACATTGAGGATCTTTTCGGGTTTAGAGTTTTAGAGAATTAGATCATAAAACTTGCATTACATTCCACATATAAACAAAGTGGTTACAGAAAGATAGTATTATTCATTCCCATCAATGGAAACACATTTAAAATGAAACATGGATTATTTCTTGACACATCCTTGACTCTATCATCTTATCATGTACATTTCCCGTGACCTGTGAAAAACATTTCAAAAACATGGGATGAAAATAAAAACTCAGTATGGGTTATAGAAAAAAACATGGAAAGGAAACATGAGTTCATATATACATAAGAATGAAATCATACTTTACCCATAAAACATAGGCACTTTAACATACGTCATAAAATCATGAATAAATCATAGAAATCATAAGACATAAAGGTAACTTGAGGCATTCATAACATTCTTACGTAGGGAGTAACCCTCTTGGTTACGTTTGGAATACCCATCAAAATATATTCCCTAAAATCTCTTCGGAGAAACCTTAACGTTTCACTCCTTCGCGTTACCCAATGCATTGGAGAGCTATATCGGGCTCACCGGCCCTTAGTTTATCACGGAACCACCCGTCTTCATAATAATGCCCAAGAACCATCACATAATCGTATCACATAAAACATGCATAAAGGAAACATAACATTTCCACATTTCAATCACAAGATATCAATACAACACAAAAACATTGTGAAAACCATTTTCAATACCAAAATAAATGAAAAGTAAAAAATGGTATTTATTTTTCTTTTAAAAAGAAGGTATGGCTTGTAGAGGAAGCCGAAACTCAAATAACGGTCACGACGGTGGAGAAGTCGTTGTCGCCGCATACGTACGACAAAAACATTCCCTTTTGTCGTTTAGTAAATGCTTCGTATAAAAAATATTCCTTTTGAATAAATGGAAAAGTCAAAGGGGTTTATACACCGTATAAAAGAAAGTTGTGTATAAAATAAAATATGCCTCAATGAAAGGAGATTGAGACGAAGTCCCATACCTCGTATCCGACTTGACCCGACCGTTCTTTAATTTCCTGAATAATAAACTTGAGTTAATCTCTACTTGCTTATGAACCTTTTTCAAGTTCATTATTCCTTTTATACCATGTTATGAACATCACGTAATCAGTTAAGTTAATAATGTTCATTTTGTCGGTATTTGGTTCTTAAGTCAAAAATAGACTTCTTACACTTACATGTTGTTAATTTGGTCATAGGTTCGTTATATCCAGAATGATATTAATGATTTGGATAACATATATATCATATATATTCATCATATAAATTTATTTATAATATTACATCACATTTAGAGGTAAGAAATGAAATGCACTGTTCATGGAGACGGTAATCCGTACGTACGCATGAACGCTACTTCCATTTCTATTTCATATTTTCTGGAATGGAATAATAATGATATAATAGTATATTATAATTCCAGTATAATAACATATATAATATCATTAACTTTATCCTTTACACATCCCACATATGGTATTAACGAATCAAATCACTTTCAGGGGGCGGTAGTCCGCACTTCCTAAAATGAAGATATCGTGTTTACCCATAATGGAAACCATAAAGGTATGCCCAAAATGAAAAAAACAGAAGCTTAAGGAAAACATATACATATTATATATCATATATAAAAATAGTGACATCATAATGGCCAACTTTTAAGGTGTTAAATGAGTATTGAACAATCATCGTTTCGGGAGGCAGAATTTCGCCATCCACGGAAACCGTATGTTATTTAACCATTTGATGTAGTTGTGTGAGAGTGTAGCTCAAAAAAATATTATAACAACATCCTTGTATATTTAAGATACTGGTGTTGTTACAAAATAAGTAAATAAAAAGAGTTTAGGGGGTTGGAGAAGCAAAATAAAACAAATGAACATGAAAGAATGAATTACCTTTAAAAGTGTAACTCCTTTTGATTTGAGCCTAAAGGCTTCCTTTGAAAGGATTCTGCCCAAAGGGAATCTTCTAGGATTATGAGAGGGATGTGGAGAGAGTAAATGGGCAGGGGTTGGCCGAGCCAAAGGCTTGAGGAGTGTGTGAAATGAGGTAGAGGTGGGGGCCTTTTATAAGAGGAGAGGAGGGGCACTTTTGGAAAGTAAAGAAATATTACTTTATTTGAAAATGTGTTTCGGTTTTAAAAGCACCCAAATTGATGTTATTCGTGTATAAGGTGATAAGAGTTCTAAATCGACTCATCCAATTGGTTTTGGACATGTGAAGTTCATAGATTTTACATTATCTTTCCATTTTATTTAAATCGTCAAATAATGATGTCATCGCTGCATCATTATTATGTCATAAATAATTTAATTTATTTAATGTCTAAAAATCATAAAAAAAATAATATGATGTAGGAAATCTTTTTAGATTTCCAATGAATATTTATAATCAAATATCTGATCTTTATAACCCCATGTAAAAATTGTTTTCGTGAAACATATTATGTTTGTGTCATTTTTACTTTTACATTAAATAAAAAGTTATTTATGTCATTTCCCAACCAAAATGTCCCCATGGGGTCCCCAAGTTGACCCATGGCTTGTCTTTGTCGGCCATGACACAACTAATAAGGTTGGGACATGTTTCTAGGTCATTTCATATTATTAAAGCATTATTTATACCTTAAACTACACTAATTACCACTAATCGCGATTAAAAACTTAATAAGTTACTATTCACCAAAAAATTATTTTAATCTCATTGAACCACATTTTACTTCTTAATGAAAACCATGTATTTAGGATTTTCAAAATTCAATACACATTAGTGGTAAACTTTCATTTTACTGAAAAATCAGTTTGCTTGATTACCACTTAGTGGTTTCACTATTCATCAAAAATTGAAGTTTTTCAGAAAATTACCAAAAATTCACCCTAAGCTATATTTGATACTCCGAATTCAAAAATGAAGTCTATTTTACAAAATTAAAATCATATAAGTCACATTAATTAATTTAATAATTAATTCCCGCTGCCAGAGCAAATAGCGTTTTTTTACAAAACAATAAGTATCAAAAGATTGACACCAGTTTAAGTCTAATTTCAAAGTGAAATTGATTCCAATGACCACCATTGGATAAAATGGTAAAAATATATTCTAATTTCACTTCAAAACCAATTCAAAACATAATATAATCATATAAATAAATTATATTAAAAAGCAGTTTTGATGTAAAATGCAGTATTTTTCACTATTCATTAAAAATTGAACATTGTCAGAAAAATACAAAAAATTCACACAAGGTAAATTTTGATGTCCCAATAATAAAGGATAAGTTTATTTTGACAAACATAGTTTATAAAATTGTCAAAATATAGATTCAAAAATGGTTTGCCATTAAAAGGCAGTAAAATAATCTTTTAAGAATATTAGTGTATTCCATGCATGAGATTGTATTTATTTTCATTTTAAGCCTCTATAACACTATATTAATCATTAATAGACATAGATAAAAATATCTATTTTTCATTACTTACTTGGGATGTTACACCTAAACTCTTTCTATTAAATTATTTTGAAACAAAAACAGTATCTTCAATATACTAGTATGTTTTTATGTGAAGTATTTGAGATACACTTACACACACCTTCGTCTAATGGTAAATAACATAATGTTTCTGTGGATGGAGAATTTCTACCTCACGAAACGATGATTGTTCAATATTATTTTAACACCTTTCCTGGTGGCCATTAAGATGTCACTTTATTTATATATGATATATATTATGTTTATGTTTTACTTATGCTTCTGTATTTTTCATTTGTGGCATTCCTTTATGGTTTCCATTGTGGTTAAACACGATAATTTCATTTTTGGAAGTGCGGACTACCGCCCCCTCAAAGTGATTTGATTCGTTAATTCCATATGTGGGACTTATAATAGATGGAGTTAATGATATTATATATGAAATTATACTGGAATTATAATATAACTTTATGTCATTATGATTCCATTCCATAAAATATGAAATAGAAATGAAAGTAGCGTTAATGCGTACGTACGGCTTACCATCTCCATGAATGGTGCATTTCATTTCTTACCACTAAATGTAATGTAATATTATAAATGCATGTATATACTGGATATATATGATATATATGATATCTACATAATGCATATAAATCTAGATATAATGGATACATGAACAACTATTAATTATAAAGATTCTATTTTTGACTCAAGTACCAATGATCGTTAAAATGACCGTTATTAACTGAAATAATTACATAGTGTTCATAACATGGTAATAAGTGATATTAATGGAATAATGAACTTGAAAAAGGTTCTTAAGCAAATAGAAATTAACTCAAGTTTATTATTCAGGAGATTAAAGTGTAATCGAGTCACATCAGACACGAGGTAAGGGACTTCGTCTCAATCTCCTTTCATTGAGGAAAATTTTGTTTTATACACAACATTCTTTTTTACAGTGTATAAACCTCTTTGACTTTTATGCTTATTCAAAAGGAATATGTTTTTACGAAGCATTTTACTAAACGACAAAAGGAATGTTTTTTTGTCGTACGTATGCGGTGACAACGACTTCTCTTCCACCATGACCATTATTTGAGTTTCGGCTTCCTCTACAAGCCATAAATTTTTTTGAATGAAAAAAAATACCATGTTTTACTTTTCTCCTATTTTGGTATTGAAAATGGTTTTCATAATGTTTTTATATCAATGTGTTGTATTGATATCTTGTGATTGAAAAGTGGAAATGTTATGTTTCCTTTATGCATGTCTTATGTGACGCGATTGTGTTATGGTTCTTGGGAATTGTTATGAAGATGGGTGGTTATGTGATAAACTAAGGGCGGGTGAGCCCGATATAGCTCTCTAATGCATTGGGTAATGCGAAGGAGTTAAACGTTAAGGTTTCTCCAAAGAGATTTAGGGAATATACAGTGATGGGTATTCCAAACGTAACCATGAGGGTTACTCCCTGCGTAAAAATGTTATGAATTCCTCAAGTTACCTTTATGTATTATGAATTCTATGATTTATTCATGATTTGATGAGGTATGTGATTATGTTTTATGAGTAAAGTATGATTCCATGCATGGACTGATGTTTTCATTTCATACTTTTATATCCCTTACTGAGCTTTTTATGCTCATCCCATGCTTTTGAAATGATTTTCACAGGTCAAGGGAATGGTATATGATGTGATGATAGTGTCAACTAAGTGTCAAGAAAGAATCCATGTTTTATTTTAAATATTATTCTGTTGACGGGAAAAATGATTACTATCTTTTATGTAACCACTTTGTTTAAATGTGGAATGTAATGCATGTTTTATGATCTAATTCTCTAAAACTCTAAACCTGAAAAGATACTCAAGGTGTATTCTTGAAGTAATTAATGATTAAGTAATGTTTAAGGTTGGGGCCTTATAGTTGGAATCAGAGGTCGGTTTAGACAACTTTAGGAGTTAGAAAATTGTTAAATTATAAATTAATTTATGGTATGTTTGAAATGATATAGCATTTGAAGATTACCATGTTGCTTCTCCTAATATATTTCTGTGTTAAGAATGGTTTTTCATAAAAGAAACAGAATAGATTTTCTAGAAAGTCATATAGAGGGAAATGACCTTTCAAATCATTATTCTTAGATGGTCAGAATTAGAACTAAACAGTTTGTTGCAGTGATGGCTCAGTTGAATCAGGTGAAAAATGTTGGTTGTTTTTATTGATGATATTTTGGTGTTTTCTCAAACTAAATAGGAGAATGAAATTCATTTAAGGTTTATCTTGAAAACCTTAAAAGAAAATAAACTTTATGGAAAATTCAGCAAGTGTGAGTTCGGGTTACAACAAATTTCTTTCTTTGTTCACATTGTTTCAAAAAATGGCATAACTGTTGATCCTGCTAAAACAAAATTTGTTGAAGAATGGTCAAGACCCACAAATGTAACTGAGATCCGTCTTATTCTTGGTTTGGTAGGTTACTACCAAAGGTTTGTTGAATACTTTTCACGGATATCTAGTCCAATGACTAAGCTAACTCGGAAGGGTGTTAACTTTATCTAGACAAAAGAATGTGATGATTGTTTTCCGGAGTTGAAAAGAAGATTGGTGAATGCTCCAGTTTTGGCACTTCCTTCCAGGAATGGGGAGTATGTTATATACAGTGATGCTTCGTTGAAGGGACTTGGCTGTGTCCTTATGCAGAATGATCAGGTAATTGCATATTCTTCACGTCAGTTGAAAACTCATGAGGTAAATTACCCTACACATGACGTAGAATTAGCTACTGTTGTTTTGCTCTAAAAATTTTGAGGCATCATTTGTATGGAGTACTGTGTGAAATATATACTCATCACAAAAGATTAAATTATTTAATCACTCAGAAATAATTGAACATGAGGTAGAGGAGATGGCTAGAATTAATCAAAGATTATGATTGTAAAATTCATTACCATCCGGGAAAAGAAAATATAGTGGCTGATGCTTCGAGTCGAAAAAGTAATGCTTCATTAACAATGTTTCATTTGGAACGTGATCCTTTCATTAAGGATATGATAAACTTTGGCATAAAAGTTGTTGGCGTAGGATGCCCTTCTGTTTTGTTTTAGGTATCAGTGAAATCTTCTCTATTAGACAGAATCATGAAAGCACAAAAGCAAGACAGTGAGTTGCAGAAAAAGGTGGAGCTGGTTCAGAAGGGTATGTTGCCTAAATTCAACATTGATAATGATTTTGTTTTGAGATTTGGGAAGACATTGTGTGTGCCTTGTGATTCATAGTTGAAGAGAGAGTTGTTATGTGAAGCTCATATTTCTCCGTTTTCAGTTCATCCTAGCAGTACTAAGATGTACAGAGATCTGCGGGAGTATTACTGGTGGGATGGAATGAAAAGAGATATTGCTGATTTTACAGCGAAGTGTTTGACTTTCCAGTAGGTTAAAGCAGAGTGGTAGTTACCGAAAGGGATGCTTCAGCCTTTACCAGTTCCATAGTGGAAATGGGAAAATATATCCATGGACTTTGTTGTGGGATTACCGAAGACATCTCGAGGTTTACATCTAACTTTTGTAAAGGCCTTCAGAAGTGTTTGGGTACTAAATAAAATTTTAGTATAGCTTTTCATCCTCAATCAGATGGGAAGTAAGAACGAACAATTCAGAATTTGGAGGATATGGTACGTGCTTGTTCGATGGATTATCAGGGAAGTTGGGACCAACATCTTTCTTTGGTTGAATTTTTATATAATAACAGTTTTTATTCCAGTATACAGATGGCACCGTTTGAGGCATTATATGGGAAGTGGTGTTGAACTCCAGCTTTTTGGGATGAAGTGGGTGAAAGGAAGCTGATGGGACTAGAATTGGTAGAAGAGATGACATAAAAAGTTTAGTTGATTCAGAAACACATGAGAACAGCTCAGAGCAGGCAGAAGAGTTATGCGGATAACCGGAGGAAGGATCTATCTTTCTAGGTAGGTGATCATGTTTTTCTCAAAGTTTCACCATGGAAAAGTGTGATGCGATTTGGTAAGAAAGGAAAAATGAGTCCAAGGATCATTGGACCATATGAAACACTTGAGAAAGTTGGATCAGATGCTTACCGAGTGGCTTTACCTCCGAGTTTATCTCAGGTACACAATGTTTTTCATGATTCGATGTTGAGAAAGTATATGCCAGATCCATCTCATGTTTTGAGCCCAGAGGTAGTTCACTTGGAGGAGAATCTATCATATGAAGAACAACCAGTCCAAATTCTTGACCATAGAGAGAAAGTGTTGCGGAATAAGGTAATTCACCAGGTAAAGGTTTTGTGGAAAAACCATATGGTGGAAGAGGCGACATGGGAATATGTTGATGCTATGAGGGATAAATACCCCCACTTATTTTGAGAAGTGAATAAAATTGCGAGAACGCAATTCCCAAAAGGGGGGAAGGATGTAACATCACAGGTAAATAAAGAATAAAACATTTTCATATTTTTTAATATTTACGAATTAAATATTAATTTTACTTTAAAGGGGTTGCTATGTTCGATAGCGTACCCGATACGCAACAAAGAGTTTCTTTGAAATCTTACGTTGCACACTAGTAATAAAACAATATTATTTTAAATGGTAGTTAACACGTAGCCGTTGTATTGGAAGGAATGAATATAAATAACTAAAATATGATTATATATGTTTGTCAAATGTTTTTACATTTATCTAATAAAGGATAAAGGCTTAAAATAAGAAAAGAATTCAATTTTAGGCATATATACTCTAATTTTCACTAAACGTCCACTTATCGCCTTTTGATAGCGAACCCTCATTAAATATAGTTTTGGTTACTCTTATAAATTATTTTGGACCACATAAAATTATTCTTTTGAATCGGGACATCAAAATTTACTTTGTGTAAATTCTTGGTATTTTTCCGATAAAGTTTATTTTTTTAATGAATAGTGAAAAAATGTTGTATTTTAATTCAAAACCTATTTTTAATCTAATTTATTTATGTGATTAAATTATATTTTGAATTGTTTTTAATGTGAAATTAGAGTATATTTTTACCATTTAATCCAATAGTGGTCGTTGGAATTAATTTCCCTTTGAAATTGGACATAAACTAGTGTCAATCATTTGATATATATTGTTTCATAAAAACACACTATTTGTTCTTACAGTGGGAATTAATTATTAAATTAATTAATGTAACTTATATGTTTTTAATTTTTTAAAATAGATATCATTTTTTAATTCATAATATCAAATATATCTTGGGGTGAAGTTTTGGTATTTTTCTGAAAAACTTCAATTTTTAATGAATAGTGAAACCACTTGGTGGTACTTAAAAAACTGATTTTCCATTTAAATGAAAATTTACCACCTTATTGTTTTGAATTTAAAAAATCCGACATACATGGTTGTCATTAAGAAGTAAAATGTGGTTCAATGGGATTAAAATAATTTTTTTGGTGAATAGTACCTTTTAATTTTTTAATCGTGATTAGAGATAATTAGTGTAATTTAAGTTAACAAATATTGTTTTAATAATATGAAATGACCATGACACATGTCCTACCCATATTGTATGTTTCATGTATGACCAAGACAATCCATGGGTCAACTTGGGGACCCCATGGATCCACATTGGTAGGAAAATGACATTAATAACTTTTTATTTAATGTTAAAATGAAAATGTCACAAACATGTGTTGTTTTACTAAAAATATTTTACATGGGGTTATACAAGTCATATTTTTGACTATAAATATTCATTATAAAGATAAAAAATATTTCTTACATCATGATTTTTTTTTATAATTTTTAGACATTAAATAAATTCAATTATTTAGGACACCATGATGATGCAGTGATTACTTCATTATTTAATGATTTAAATAAAATGAAAAGATAATGTAAAATCTAAGACCTACACTTGTCTAAAACCTATTTTATTGGTGGATTTAGAACTCTTATCACCTTATCCTCGAAAAATATAATTTTTTGACCTTTAAAATCTGAGAATCTTTTTATAATAAAGTAACCTTTTATAACTTTCCAAGAGTGCCCCTCCTCTCCTCTTATAAAAGGCCCCCACCTCTACCACCTTACCCACACCTCTCAAGCCTTTGGCACAGCCAACCCCTGCCCATTGTGTCTCTCCACATCCCTCTATTACTCCTAGAAGCCTCACTTTTGGCAGAAGTCTTTCCAAGGATGCCTTTGAGCTCAAATCAGAAAGAGTTACCCGATTTAAAGGCAGTGTCTTCTCTTGTGTTCTTATGTTTTATTTTTCTTCCCCAACCCCCTAAAATCTCTATATTCCTCCTTTTTGTAAAAAAACCAGTATCTTCAATATACTAGGATTTTTTTTATGTGAAGTATTCGAGCTACACTTACTCACACCTTCGTCTAATGGCTAAAAAACATAATGTTTCTGTGGATGGAGAATTTCAGCCTCACGAAACGATAATTGTTCAATATTATTTTAACACCATTCATGGTGGACATTAAGATGTCACTTTATTTATATATGATATATATTTTGTTTATTTTTTCCTTATGCTTCTGTATTTCTCATTTGTGGCATATCTTTATGGTTTCCATTGTCGGTAAACACAATAATTTCATTTTAAGAAGTGCGGACTACCGCCCCCTCAAAGTGATTTGATTTTTTAATGCCATATCTGGGATGTATAAAGGATGTAGTTAATGATATTATATATGAAATTATACTGGAATTATAATATACCTTTATGTAATTATGATTCCATTCCATAAAATACGAAATAGAAATGAAAGTGGCGTTCATGCGTACATACGACTTACCATCTCCATGAACGGTGCATTTCATTTCTTACCTCTAAATGTTATGTAATATTATAAATGAATGTATATACAGGATATATATAATATATATGATATCTACATAATGAATATAACTCTGTATATAATGGATACATGAACAACTTGTAATTATAAAGTGTTTATTTTTGACTCAAGTACCATTGATCGTTAAAACGGTCGTTATTAGCTTAAATAATTACATAGTGTTCATGACATGGTAATAAGTGATATAAAAGGAATAATGAACTTGAAAAAGGTTCTTAAGAAAGTCGAAATTAACTCAATTTTATTATTTAGGAGACTAAAGAGAAATCGAGTCACGTCGGACACGAGGTAAGGGACTTCGTCTCAATCTCATTTCATTGAGGCACATTTTGTTTTATACACAACTTTCTTTTATACGGTCTATAAACCCCTTTGACTTTTACTCTTATTCGAAAGGAATATTTTTTTTTATGAAGCGTTTTACTAAAAGAAAAAAGGAATGGTTTTTTGTCATACGTATGCGGTGACAATGACTTTTCCGCCGACGTGACCATTATTTGAGTTTCGGCTTCCTCTACCGGCCATAAATTTTTTTGAATGAAAAATAAATACCATGTTTTACTTGTCTTTTATTTTGGTATTGAAAATGGTTTTCATAATGTTTTTATATCAATTTTTTGTACTGATATCTTGTGATTGAAAAGTGGAAATGTTATGTTTCCTTTATGCATGTATTATGTGATACGATTATGTTATGGTTCTTGGGCATTGTTATGAAGACAGGTGGTTTTGTGACAAAATAAGGGAGGGTGAGCCTGATATAGCTCTCCAATGAATTGGGTATTTTGAAGGAGTTAAATGTTATGGTTTCTCCGAAGAGATTTATGGAATATACTGTGATGGGTATTCCAAACGTAACCATGAGGTTTACTCCTACGTAAGAATGTTATGAATGCCTCAAGTTACATTTATGTCTTATAATTTCTATGATTTATTCATGATTTGATGAGGTATGTGATTATGTTTAATGAGTAAAGTATGATTCCATGCATGGGATAATGTTTTCATTTCATACTTTTATATCCCTTACTGAGCTTTTTATGCTCATCCCATGTTTTTGAAATGTTTTTCACAGGTCAAGGGAAAGGTATATGATGTGATTATAGTGTCAAGGAAGTGTCAAGAAAAAATCCATGTTTTATTTTAAATATGATTCTTGTTGATGGGAAAAATGAGTACTATCTTTTATGTAACCACTTTGTTTAAATGTGGAATGTAATGCATGTTTTATAATCTAATTATCTAAAACTCTAAACCGGAAAATATCCTCAACGTTTATTCTTGAAGTAACTCAAGATTAAGTAGTGTTTATGGATGTGGCCTTATACCAAAACCTTTATAATGTTTCTAGGGATGTTGAGAAGGGAAATGGCCTGGGGTTTTCCGATCTTTAAGGCTCAAAATTGTGTCAAGAGAAGAGGGAGGAGGTTCCCTTTTATAAGGGAGGAGAGGGGCACCTTTGGAAACCTCAAAAATATTAATTTTTAATAAATTCAAACCCCACCTAAAAAAATCCAAAATGACTCAAATACGTACTTAGATGCGATAGGGTTCAAATCTCATCAACAAATAAAATTTAGACATGTTGGTAATTTATTTTAAACATTATCAACTTGATTTATCCTTATTTAATCTATTTAATTTTATTTGTGGTTATAAGATTCTAAATTCCAAATTTTTATAAATAATTACTTATTCGTTGTGAATTTTCCATAATTGGATTATTTATGACATTGTAGACCATATAAATTTTAATTTATAATTGTTTAATATTTTTTGATTTTTAAACAATTTTATATTATGTTATTTTTATAAAATAACAATAGTGTCCATTTTGACACTATTCTTTTATTTGAATTTAAATAAAATCAACACAGAAGATATGTCCGAACTAAAAGCTTTAATAGATTCATAAAATGTCATATGTATCTAGAATATTAGTGTAGAACATTAAATAGTTCATATAATATTTATTTTAATATTTTTAAAACCATTTATTTGATATTTCAATCAATAAAATAATTTCAACATCACTATTGTGTCACCATTAATGATAATTATTTAATCCCTAAAAAATCTAAAAAATTTCACATGATGTAGATAATTTTATTATATTTCTCTAGATTATTCATGTTCAACGTTTCATGATGTTTATCACTAAATTAAAATTATTATACTTATAAGATTTAAGAGAGTGACATGTTTTCACTTTCTTGGATTTTAATAATAATTAAATTATTTTCATGGTAAAAAGTCCATAAAATGAATCTATTCTGACACTTAGGTGATATGGGCCGACAGTTATTCATCCAGTAGAATTTTGGTAGGTGTTAGGGTAATTTTATAATCATATTATTACCCTTAATTACCCGATTAACTATAACTGCAGTAAATAAAAATTACAGTAGTTACTATTCATAAAATCAAAAAAATAAAAGTAATTTATTAACATAATTTAGACCCACTTTATTAAAATATGTAATCAATTTTTCAACATTCAAAACACAGAACTTGTAGTAATTAATTTAAAATTAATCTCGTTGTTATGAAAACGGGTTTTAAAAGTTAAACCATTGCCAAAGATAGAAATGTTTTTACCTATGAATTCAATGAAAAATTAATGGTAATGACATAAATTATATTAAATGGTTAAAATATATTCTATTTATAATTTAAAAACATTATATATTATAATTGAACCATATAAATTATTGCGATGAAAAAAGTTCTTTTTAATTAAAATATAACGTATTTTTTCTATTCATTAAAATATGAAAGTTATCAGAATAATATGAAATATTTATCCAAAGTAAATTTTTATTTCCTAATTTTGATAAAGAATTTTATTTTTTCAAATTGAACTTATAAACATGTCAAAATCTATATTTAAATTTGTGCACCATCAAAAGGTTACAAAACTGCATTTTTTTAAAATTCTTATTTTAACAAAAAAAATTATTTTTTTCTCATACCATGTTATATAAAATGTGTAAGATGAATTATAATGGCATAAAAAAAATTTAGATACTGATATTCATAAAATCTAGTTCATAATAATATTATAACAGTATATTGTTGTTTAGTGAAACCCGGTATTGCGTACTACACACGCTATCGAGGAAGGTCGAGATTGCATGTAATGAAAGCCAAGTCAAGGTTGTGTGTTGTGAAATCTCCCTTTATTGTTGCATAAAACATAATCAAAACTTATTTCATTTATACATTAAATGAAATATATGCATATTTTTTCATAGAATAATTTCTATAAAACAAACTTGAAATTGTGTGTAACACGAGCCAAGAATAGTGTTGCGTATACTGCAAGATAGTATGATGTTGGGTATAGAAGAAACTAATTTTGGTGTAGTGTAAAACAAAAGACATCAGTGAAATTAAAAATAATAACTCTCATAAAATCTCGTGTTGTTACATACTCCAAGTACAAAACAGTGCCAGAAGAGGGTGCGGGGCAAATTTCAGTGGGAAACCACCTACTATGTCTAAAATAGCAGACCCTTGTAATATAAATGTAACCGCGTGCAAGAACAAATCAATAACATAAAGAATTACAATGTAACTAAATACCCAAGTAACTGATTCAGCCATCGACTAGTTTCTGAACATGTAAACATATAATTATTAGATTATTACTAGTTAATAAAAATGTGACATCTTAGTAAGTTTAAAGGATCCATGGTGTATCAAGGAAACCTATTATAATATTTAACAATGTTGTCCAAATGTATGAACCAAGGTGACATATACTTCAAGTTTCACCAACTCCATAATAAATATATACTAGCAAGAGGTAAGAGTACAATCCATGGAGCCTAATGCATTTCATTCCACAAGGAGATTTCTACCATGTACAAGGAGTTCATCGAAGGTAAAACTAGGATAAGAAATGACTTGTCCCAATGGAATTTTAACCATAGAACCTACTTGTCTATGTTAGATCCTAGGAGTGTATTCCTGGAATCCTATGTTAATATTTAAGGGAACCTATAATGTCATACCATGAATCCCAAAAAAATAATATGATCGGGGCCTAGGTGGGTCTCAAACAATGTAAGTTGTATCCTTGAATAAGAATTGTGTTCCTTAGTTAACATGGAATTCTCCAATCATAATACAAGGGGATATTAAGTCATGACGGTCCAAATTTATATTCATTTATTGTAACTTTTCATTTGGTTCTTGCATTTCCTTTTTTAGTGTTATATGGTCAAGTTGCATGATACCTTTTAATCAAGCAATAATTAATCAATAAGTTCATTTGGTCTAAGCCTTGATGTTTATTACTTTGCTGAGGCCAAGTAGTAGGAAGCCTTTATTAATTCAATTCAATGCATATTAATTAATTAATATTCGTTTTAATGCATTCCATTAATTTGGTTTGGGGTGCAATAGACATTCAACCTATCAATCATTCAAAATTAATCCGATCAAGTTATATACTTGGTATAAATTCCTATTTCCATGTCACGTTTTATTATTAATTTATGCACTTACATTGGTCGGTCAGGTGGCGGTCATATTTTTTTACTTTCCATTATGAAATTGACAATATAAATCGATCCATTTGATATAGAATGATTAGCCTTTAAGGTTCAAGAAAATTCAAACCCGGATGGTGGATCTAGCATGTCAAATACTAAAAACCAATTATGGAATAATATCAAACAAGGGATAGATAGATTTCTAGGAATGACCACTAATAATTATTTATATATATGGAAAGAGAATATCCATATGTCACTGAAGCGGTAAGAATGGAATATAAATTCTATTAAAGGAACCCGATGAAATCGGTGGACCCCACACAACATTTCCAAAATCAACAAACATTAGGGATGACTTATAGATCCCACATATTAGGATTGTATGACCCTACTCATCTAGTATTGGCCCTGGATTTTTCTCAAATCGAAGTAGATCTACAAAAAGAGTAAAAAAACTCGAACCTCGATAACAAGGTCTAGAGAAAAAGAGATGGATAATTGTTCAGAACGACTTGAAAATACAATGTGATGAATAGAAGGTTGATCATATCCTAGAAAATGTATATCCTTCAATCCATAGCATGGGCCTTCAAGAAGCTCCAAAATGATATCTGTTGATGAAAATCCTTTATGAAATATTTTTAGGGGGAATAAGTGGCTTAATAGATAATTATATTCAGTGAGGAAAATTTACCTTCGAAAATATAATTTGCATGGTTTATAACATGGATTGACCAAATGTGTCAAATCTATGCACGGTTACATCAGAAGAAGGGGAAATTTCATTGGTAGGTAGCACAGACCTAAAAAACCATGCGATATGTTTTTGTCCAATATTTTCCATCCACACGGTTAGGAAAACCATGTGACTATAATGCGCTAACTATGTGACATGGCCATCATCCCCCCAAAAAAGGGTTTGGGGCTCTGCAATTTCCATGGTCACCGCTAAGACCTTTTTTAACTTATTGGGAATCCATATTAGGTCCAATGTATAAATTTAGACTGAAAATTATTGGATTCACACCTGAGTCAAAAACAGAGTTGTTATAGTCTTCCCCCTTAAAATATATCTTCCCTGAGTTTACCTTCCAATTATGGAGAAACACTTTTTGTGAATAAATCTTTCCACTGAGCATTAATCTTGTTCTCCCACTCCCAAGACTCATTCTGTATATAGCCATATGACCATAACACTCATACTAGAGGGATGAACCATCCTCATAGTGACTTTGTTATCTAGTCAGCGATGTGAATGTGATACTCCTCAAAGGCAACATCATCATCTAACTTAACTTATTTAGGATCAATTGTATGAGATGAATCAGAATGATACTGAAGTAGTTGTGTGATGGGAAAGACACTGTAAATAGCATGATACCATTGAGTTTGTAGCAACTGATTGGATACCAGCATGGATTTTTCTAGAATCTCAAACAGCCATACATAATGAAGAGACAAAAATATTTTTTTTGTAATTGATTATACCCTATTATAGGTGATATATGAGGAAATACATGATTCCCAACCACAAAATCAAGTGGTGGTCAATGGTTCTCATAAATATATTTTTGTCATAGATAGATTAGAATCCATGTGATTTCTGATTAGCTGAACCTCCTTTGAACTCTCCTAAATAATACTAGGACCTAGTAAGGCTACCTAACTTTCCTCAAGCCAGTATATTGTTGAACAGAATCGCCTACCATTTATGTCATCAAAATTATCCCTATGAATTGTCAACAAGAATAATTTATTATATGAAAACTCTAAGAGAGGGAAATGTTTGTTCCATGAACCTCTGAAATCATGGAAAAATTCATGGAACATGTCTTCTAAAACCTAGATTATCCATTTTGATAGTCTATCGGTTTGAGGGTGAAAATCTATGCATTGTAGAACATATGTTCCCATAGCCTATTATAATCCCTACCAAAACCATGATGTGGAATGGGAATCCCTATAATAAATGATAGTACAAGGGACCCCATGTTTTTGTATACTCTCGAAGACATATAGTCTTCCCAAGTCATCAACTATGAAATTATAACATATAATAATTAAGTGGGTTGTTTTTGTTAGTCGGTCAATGACTACCCAAATTGCATCGATACCCCTAGATCAACCCAGTATTAAAACTATGAAATCCATAGCAAAATCTTATCACTACCATCCCGCAACTAGAAATGGCTATAAGAAGCCAGAAGGACTCTGGTTCTCCACCTTCACCTGCTAAAAGGTGGGGCACCTAGTGATAAATCCTGCTGTCTAATGTTTCATATCCGGCCACCAATACATGCATCACATAATTAGATACATCTTGTATATTCCTAGATGAACATCCCAATGAGAAGCATGAGACTCATCCATTAACTCCACACTCATATCTGTAGGAACCCAGAGATGTCCACAATGACACATGATGTCGTCTTTATCAACAGACCAATCCAAATATGGGTTATCTATTGATATTCATTCATAGGGAACTAAACCTTCATGATATGAAAATATTCTATGATTCACCTTCTACAGTATGGAAGAGTTAAATGTCATGGATGATAGGTAAGACTTATCCTTACTATCATGAAACTCTAGTTGTGTCTTATAAAAGGGGGCTATTATCTTCCCTTCATCATTAGATTACCGTATGGGATTTGTTTGAGGTTTCCAACTCAGCGCATCTCCAGCTACATTTCCCTTCTAAAAAATATAGGTTATCTCAAAATCAAATGATTCTAGATATTTTAACCATCTCTTTTATCTCAGGTATAAGTCATGAAGATAATATATATATTTGAGGCTCTTATCATCCATGTACACCTCAAAGTGCTCACCCAAATGATAATCTCTCCCGCAACATAAGTCATAGACAATTGATGATAGCTCAATGTTATCTTTCAGGTAATTCTTCTCAGGAGGCCTCAACTATCAATATTAATATGCAACGAAATTTTATTCCTGCATCAGTACTACTGCATGGATGATTCTTGATGTATCAGAAAATAAGATCTAAACTATGCATGGCTCTAGAAGAGTCAGAATAGGTGCTGATGTAAGGCACCCGTTCAGCTTCTAAAAGGATTTCTCATATGATTCTGACCATCTAAATTTGACACCCTTATTTATAATACTAGTAAGAGGTGATGAAAGATGTGAAAAATCTATATGAAATGCATTCAATATATATCTATCCCCAATAACTCTGTACATCAAACTTTTTATTGAGATTGTAATAGAAATACTCAAAACACACCATTTTAGGTCAATCTGTCCTTATTATTCCTATATTATATGAACCAAGAAGTATAATTTGTTAATTCAAAAGTAGAAAATAGAAATATTGGTGTAATGGTGATGCTCTCTCAGTGTACATATAACTATATGAATTTTTTTGGCATGGTTTTTAGGAGAGTGAGAATACACGAAGATGTCATCCATAATGACTACAATAGAGGAATCCAAATATTAGTGAAAAAATATATTCATAAGAACCATGAAAATGGGGGCGTGTTTGTATGACTGAATGGAATAACATGGTACACATACAAACCCTACATGCTACAAAATGTTGTATGAAGATTGTATGATGTCCTGACACATACATGATGATAACTTGATCTCCGATCGATCATAGATATGACCTTTACTCCTCATAGTTGTTCAAATAGATCATTTAGTCAAGGATGCGGGTAAAAGTTCTAGATCGTAAGATATTTTCACCATCTATAATCCAATAATAAATGTAATGTTCCATCTGACCTCTTGCAAAAAAGAATGGGAAAACCCCAAGATGATGTATGGGGTCATATAAATCCTTTGACTACTAAATCTCATAACTACTACAGGATCTCTTGATGTTCTATTGGTACATATTTTTATCAGTGGTCTCTCTACCAAGAATATAACCACTTTCTTGTCTAGACCAATCGGTGTTGTCCTTACTTTCCACCTGATGTGGCGTAGAAGAAATCCCTCCAGATGGTGGAGCTGGTGTGGATCCCTTTCCACTTGAATTTGGTGGAACATTCCACTTGAAATGATGAAGATACCTCACAAGACCAAAATCCAAGAACTCTATTGGGTCACTATGACACTAAATCTATGAATTCCCCCATCTTCCACATTAATTACAAAAAATAGAGATATTGAAAAGAGAACCCTGGTTGTAAATTACCTGGTGAGAAACCTTGAGTGACGCTTCATTCTACCTAAATAACTACTAACCTGACATAGTACATGTAAACTATTCCCAGTACTCTTATCGCCCATCAAGTTATGATCACTTATAATAGCCTGATTGACTATATCTAAAAATAGGGATGGAAAAAGACATTGACATGCGTGGAGATGGCGTGCTAGATCCCATCATCAAAACATCTAGCACATAAAATATCACCACAATCTAGAGGCGGTGCAATGAAATAAGACTCCAAAAAACATTCTGAATATACCATAACATAAAATAAAACCCTTATTAACATGAAATAACTATCTGGATCTATCATCTCGCAGCATGTAATGACTGAAATGAACATAGAAGGTAATCTAGAGATCAACCCTATAACATTACCTGATGATGACCAAAGTAGGTAATCAAATCCCACCAACAAATGGATGAATCTTCAACCATGTGTGTGAAAAGTTTGAACCTCAATTTTTCATGTGTCTCCAGATTCTAAAAGATAGATTGGGTGTCTTGTTTCTAGGACTAAACTTCCTAAAAACCATTGTCCACTAAATAGGTATTAAGATGTTGCTTCTGGAACTCATGAGTCTGATCATCAATCATAGGTTCAAGTCATGGAGAACAATGTATAGACATCAGCAGACATAAGAAACAACCAAATTTTTTTTTGTTAGTTCCCAAATCACATAAAGTAGGTGATTCATCAAGTTAAACTCTTGTAGGTAATACTGGAGGCTTAGGTCCCACCACGTCTAAGCATGGTTGTTTCCACCCTCCTAGTGTACGATTCGAGGATGTTGTGGTAGCATTTAACTACAAATCCATAGAACACTCCTCGGAACATGATTAAGTATAAGGACAACATCACTAGCATAATATGAATGTATGATAACTCACTAACCAAGGTATACTCCCTAAAATACCCCCATAGATGGGAAAGTATCAGTAGGTTCTCAAGTACATTCTTCATTTCATTATGAATTTAATTACCAAGATCATTCATTTATGTTTCATAAAAATGAAAATGAGGGATACCTATGTTAAACCAATTCATTTTATATGGAATTATTAAGTTTATAATCAATATCCATTTCTAATGAATCAGTGCTCATACACCTTGTCACCATAAATGATATTCATTTATTGATAGCATAGTGGCTCGAACTAGTAAATTATTCATCCCAAACCATGAGTGCCCATACATGTCATGAATTCATACATTCAATCACAAAATCACAACGATCGTTAATATACGAATAAGATAATTGTCACAACATCAATCAATAATTACAGTCATATCATGTAATGAAATATAATGACATGCACCTATATGGAATGGAAATATGCATGAAATGCGATTTCTACATGCCTATAATTCTGCATGTAACAATCCTTCATTCCCTTATATAATTAGTACATGGATGAAAGAAAATCCTCCCCAGAGTAATAATAAACAACACCACTCATCATGTGCATCACCCAATGGTGTAATAATTCAAATTGTAATAAAAAAATAGAAAACCAATTATCTTTTTTGAAACATGTTTTTTACCTCGAACATGGTTTTGTAACAACTAATCATGGATTATAACCAAGTTCCTAGTGTTACAAATCTCTAATATATTGTATCCAACTAGTAAATCATCAAATTAAACTCAACCAATACCAATTTGTGTTGTCCCGAACCCAGATTCCTTTTAATGGGATCCCCTAGCCTAGTAGGCCACATGGCCTCAAGCACATTTCCCTGAATACCAGTGGATGGCGACTAGTAGAGACGACCTTGGGTGTGTCCTTTAGGAAACTACACCCTCATTAAAAAAGAGTACTATATCGGATGATTATAATCAAAGGTATACAAAAGAAGTAATATATGTAAATAGAAGTCATAGTGTAAAATAAAGGAAACTATAAAAATGACTGACTCTATTAGAATATAATTCAACAAATGATGACATTTCATGTCAATAGAAAACATGAAAATATATTTACTAGATAGTAGGAATATCGTGTTCCACATAAGTATTGTGGAAATTGATTATTATCCCACGCATTCCAAGCTTTATCTCAGTCATCTACTATCAAGTTATATACTAAACTGTAATCAATTAAGAGTTTGAAGACATATTCTTCCCTTTTCAACACTTGAAACCATTTAATATACCCTAGTTACCAAACAATACCATGATTAAGTGTGAGATAAATCATAATTTTCCACCACCAATATTGAAAATTACATCTAGCCCATGTAATGGAAATGAAATAGCGTGTAATCCTAAATCTATTTTATAATGGAAAATAATGTATCTAAATTCGGATGTATATGATTCATCCCTCGTATGATGTCTTAACATATAAACCCTTCATTATTATATTATTACCATTTTATAAATAAGTCACATGTTAGAAAAATAAATGATTCCAAGTTGTAATAAGGAAACCTGTAATGATATTTAATAGTGTTGTACAAATGTAATAACGAAGACGATACAGACCAAAAGGTCCCCAACTAAGTAATAACACTAACATATCATGGGGTAATAGTGTAATATAAGGAGCATAATCCATGTAACTCCACATTGAGACTCTTACCAAGTCTATGGATTTCTTAGAAGGTAAAATGATGTTATGCAATGACTATGCCCAATTGGATTTACTATGGCATGCACTTGTCAATTCGCGATCCAAGGAGTGTATCGGAGAATTTATAGGATAATAGGTAAGGGATCATATGATATCATAATAGGCTTCCTAATAAATGGCATGGATCGAGATCTAGGTGGGTCTCAACCTATGTAATCCATATCCTTGATTCAGAATGGCATTTACAAGTGCTCAAGGAATTCTCTGATCAGAACGCTTGGTGAGAATGAGTTAGGCAATAAAATTTGATACTGAATTCATTTAATATTTCTTTTATTTCAATCATTTACTTTTATTATTGTGACGTGTTCAATTGTCATTCCACATTTTATTCAAGTCATAATTAATCAATAAGTCCATTTGGTCCAAAAAATAAATTTCATTTGTGTGAAATGACCACGTAGAATGCATCCTTTATTAATCCCATTCAAATCATATTCAATAATTATTGTTAATTCCAATATATTCCATTAATGTTGAAATGGGTTCTATGGACATGAAACTAGTAAATAATTCCCAATTTATCCAGTCAAGCATATACTAGGTGTAAATACTAATTTATCTTTCACATTTAATTATCTATTTAAGCACCTACCTTAGGTGGCCCATGTGATAATCATACAGGGTAATTTCCATTATGAAATTCAAAATATAAATAATGCCATTTAATATTGAAAATCATTTCCTTATAGGGGTCATGTAAAGTCACACCTGAACAATGGCTCGGACTAGTCAAATACTAAAAACCCCATTATGGAATAACATCTTACATGGGATGCATAAAGTTATGGGAATAACCAAAAAAAATTAATTATATATATGGAAAGAGCATAACTATATGGTTATAATGAGTATAGTCATGGAATATAAATTCTATAAATGACATATGAGGATGTTGGTGGGACCCACATCAGAATTACTAAATCAACTAACATGATGGATGAGTTTTAGACCAACCACCTATAACATGTATGAACTTCCTCTTATGGTATTTTCCCTTTATTTTCCTCAGATTGGAGTTTATCTAGAAAAATAGGAAAAAACACTCACACCTAGATAACTAGGACAATTGAAAGAGAGAATGCGAATGGTTCAAATAGATAAGAGTACATTCCTTTTCACATCCAACATGATGAACAATATCTCAATCAGGTCCCCAAAAATGTTGATCCTTCAATACTCAGCTCTAGCATTCTAAAAGCATCAAAATGAGAGATATGGAGGTAAATCCTACTGGAAATTATATTAGGGAAGAACATGTGGCTTAATAAACCATTCAGGAAAAAATGACAATTCACCCTAAAAAATAGCATGTTCATGGTCTATCCACATGTTTTGGAAAAACATTCCCAAACTATGCATGATAACCTGGGAAGAAGGGGAAGATGAATGGTTAGGTTGCATGGCCATGCACAAAAACTGTGATATGGTTCTGTTCGAAAATTTCCATCTATACGGTTATGAGAACTGTATAGCAACCATATGGTAACCATACGACATGGCCAGTTTCCACCAAATGATTGGTTATGGGCTTCAAACATGCGTCAGACCACCCTGAGACCTTTTATAACTCATTAGGCATCCATATTAGGTTCAATGTAATGATTTAGATATGAATTTAACGGATCTATACCTGAGTGAGAAACCTGTTTCTTAAATTCATGAATACAAATATGATTTCAGTAAGCATATATGAGTTAAACATGGACATGGGGATTCATTGATGTCGAGTTTGAGTGAGATTCATTTTAATAAAATATATCTCATATTAAGATCTTCATAAGATCATAAAGGAATGAGTTGATCAGATGGGATTTAGATCATAAAAGTATTGATTAATTTTACAAAAAAAACATTATATTTCACTAATGGATACATTATAGAAGTTGAATGTGATTTTTGTGTACCTACTATTCGTATGATGTTGACGAGTCAAAGGTGAGTTAGGGGGAATTATGGGTTCCATTTTTTGTTTTTTCTTATATTCATCAATATTGACCAAATATCAACATTTATTTACAATATTTATATTGATGGTTATGTGTTTTAGGAAATTTAGGGTAATATTCATGAAAATTATCAAAATTCCACACCTATTTTACTAGTTGATAAGGCCAGAAAAATAACTTTTAGTTTGTCACACAACCTAAGATTAATGACATAATTTACCTTGTCACTAACCAATGTAGAGATTCATATATAGGTTATGTGTTTTAGAAAACATTATCATGGAAAAATTATCCTCAAAATGAAGGTTATCTCATATTTTCAAAAGCTATAGGTATTGGAAGAATCACTAATTTTAAAGGGAATTTTTTGTTTTTGATTTGAGTATTTTACCTCAGACCATATTTTATCATGTCAATATAGATGATAGTACATATAATTTTTCATGATACTATATCATTCTATTCTATATTAGTGGAAAATGGGAGAATAAATAGTTATTGTTTCAATCCATTCTCATTGTGAAATAAGGATCTAAATGTTCAATAGTGGATATAATCAAATAGTTTCAATAGTTGTATCCATTTTAACAGTATTAATATTTGTATGGTCCAAAATAAATTTATTCCCAATGTTATGGTGATATATGAAGTAAATAACATTGATATATTCTTCCACCTTAGTGTCCCCTATTGAATATTGAATGAAAATAATGAAATCATCAAGGTCAAATTGGATCCATTACGAGGCATGGACAATTGAATTGGTAGAGTTTATAGTATTAAGAGGACCTGATATAATTAGAGTTTTTATTTATCATTATATTAATGTATTTTATATTTCTATCAATACAAATTATTTTAATTTCACCATATAATTTTTATAAATGGGATTTAATGTATTAAAAATTATTATTCCCTTTTCTTATAAATGAATGTTAGAGGTTTATCTTGGTTTTTATAAATACATCAAGTGTTTGAGATAAATATAGGGATCCATTATTCAATGGGGGAATTATTATTTCAATAAATTAAATAGTAAAATGTTTTCATTGGAATAGAAATATTTTAATTGTAAGGTATTTTATTGATTTCTGTCAAAGATGAATTTTTTATTCAATCTAGAAGAAATCCATATAATATTTCTTTGTGTGAACGATCATTACAATATTCATATAAATATGGATCATAACTCATCGTTGTTGAATTTATTCATACTTTAACTAGGGGATGTACATGAATAAATAAATTTAACAGTTTTGAATGAGTTTCATTGGAAATTTTTTGAATATATTGTTCACTAGAATTCATTTTGAGATACAGTATGCGATAGAGTTGTGCCAATGTGATGATATTATTTCTATATCCATTATTAATATAGTTAATTCAATGTTATATGAGATTTAGTTTTTTTTATTTATTTATAAGTAAATAATTTGTCCTTTAATATATTTATTGGGGGCTCCATTTTTATATAAAAATAACAAACATGGTATTTTTTTCATTATGTGTATATTATAAATTGTTAATCCTAGAAATAGTTATGTACAATTAATCATTCGTTATTATGGATGAATTTTAAAATATATTCATTACAGTTAGATAATACTAAAATATTTTTCTATGATATATATTTTACCTAATGAGGTTGATGAAGGATCTTGTTTAGAAAAACTCAACTAAATATTATTATAGTCATTTTTTATTTTTTAGTTTTACAAATTGGATTCATGAATGCCGAAAAAAACTTTATGCTTACAATGAAATATTTTTTCTTTTTATTCAAAGATCAACTTATTATTATCCACATTAATTTTATTTTTTTATATTATATTATATATATAATTTAATTTAGAGAATTATCAGACTATTTAGAAATCTTACAATGAAATCATTGTACAACATGTCATCCATGTGCAGGTTTTGGACAAGATAGGTTAATTTCATCAAAGATATCATATATGGATTAAAAATATATTTTTATCCTTCAATTATTGAATTAATTTCATTACATAGATCGTTGAAAATAATGTGATAGTAGTGGTTAAAATCCTTGTACATTTAGGATATTTAGTGAGGTTTATATATGATTTATCCTAGATTAATTGAACATTGAATACATTGACTAGTGGTACCATTGAATTGGAATATGATCAATGAACTTATCCATTGCAGTCTGAATTATGTCTTCTAATTTATTTATTACTGTGATAATTATTTCCTCTATATGAATAATTTTTTATAATAATTTTACAAAATGATCTCTAATCGGATTCAAATGTAATGACCTCATAGATACAATTTGTCAACCCATGATATTTTATTTTATTTTTATTTTCTATTTTTAATGTATTTTTAAATTAACATATCATAGGGTGATTTGTGTTTTCCCAAATCACTAGATCATACAGTACATCTTCTCTTAGTGAGATTTGAATTATCATTAATTGACTTGGGGAAATATTTTACTATATTATAATATTTAAATCTATTTTAATCAAGGTAAATGTAATGTGTTAGTTGAAGCATTAAGTGTAATTTTTTTTATAATTTTACTTGAATGGATAAATATGAATATATATTGATGAAGGTGCTATCTACTATACAACCAGACATACAAATGGTTAGTGATGGATTTTTTTTCTACATTAGATTATAGTGTATTTTTATCAATTTTATTTGATATATGATTATCATATGGGAGACTAAAAATAGGATGTATAGTGAGACCATACCATTCATAAGTATTTTATTAACCTGTGGATAAGGGATAGAGGTTCCCTTTCTCTATTACATGGAACTCTATTTATTACATTATCAACATGAGATGTAATACCTCACCCTTTAAATTAGAAACAAGTATTTATATGATGTAACAATCATTGTGGGTCTTGATTTTTTAGAAATGATTAAAGAGGTCAATAAAAGTGTTTTTTCATGATACATTTTATCTAGCAAGTTAATGTCAATGTTCAAGTTCTAGGTAGTATATTACAGCCTTATTATATTATGTACTAGAAATGAGAGGGCATTTCAATATATTTTTAGTAAGGTTTTTCATTTATATCTTGGATTTTATTGAGAAATATTATTATTATTGGGTAGATTGATGAAAAAGTTAATTTATTTATTGAAAAGTTGTTGAGTGTATCAAATATGTTGGGGAGGAGGTATGCATCAGAAATGATGAAGCATAATGAATTTTAATGGAAGATATTTGTATACCTGTATATGTATTTTACATCATGAGTATTGAATATTGTAGAGTGTTTTTTTCTCTCTACGTTATTTCCTTTTATAAAATATGACTATTATTTATATGGATAGACACAATATAAAATCTAATAAATGGAAGAAATATATCATGAATGCATTGTTAATTTTATATTATCCAAGTAGACTAATTTTCCATTGGATTATTTTGACAATAATTTAGAATGCTACAAAACAACAAATAGAGTGTGTCCATTTTAAGTTTTATATATGTTTCTATATATATAACCACAAAGAAGTCCCATGGATAGAGAGTCATTGATCATGGACCTGATATATTGTAAACCATGATAGAGAAGGTTCTTGTGATTTGAAAATGATTGAGCATACTTATGAACGTATTAATTGTCTTTAGGGTCAAAGTAAGAGACCTTTAGATAATAATATATGGTATTTACATTTTTATTTTAATTTATATATATTAAAATATAAAAATATAAATTTTTTGAAACAATATTTCTCCATATATTTTTTAGATATATCTAGGATTTGTATTTTTTTGGTGAGGTCATTTATTGGTTGGTAATGACATCATATATGGATTTTTCCCATAAAGTATTCTATAATACTTAGCCTCAGAGAAATAATAATGATATTTACCATGTCATTTATTAATTTTAAAAGTGAATTGATTGTAATATGATGTTCATGGAGTTTCTTAAAAAATTTATGAACATCTAGATAATTAGTTATAAGTTAAGGGTTCTGAATTTGGATAATATTTTTGAGGGGTGGTGGTTTAAAAAATATATCTGGGAGTGGGGTTTAGAGATTAATTCTTAGTATACAAATCAATTTAAAACCCTAATTATGATTATGAAAATGATATTTTAATACTATATAAAGTGATTGAAACTTTCCATTGTGAATTTTCAATATATACGATCCTTTTTAGATGGATGGTTCTATATTTAAGACATATCTCATGATGTAGTTAATTTCTCAAGGATGTTTTATTTGATAAATGTTTTTTTGGAAAATCACATATGGGAATAAATAATTTTTAATCTACATTAATGTCTCATATCATTCTATTCCTCTATTTTTCAACTATTAGAGTTCAATATAGCATGATTAGTGTTTAATTATTATAAAGTAGGTGAGTTATGATGTTCCAACGAAACCACTCCATAGTACAGTATTGACTATGAAAACAATGGAAGCATTTATTTTTTTTCATTCTATTTTTGCGTGTATTCATGGATTCAGAGGAAGAGTGTAGCAATTTCGGTTATCCATTTTAAAAATATGTTTACATCAGTGTTTTCACACCAGAGAATTATTAATATAAAAATTGTTGGTGTTTAGGATATCATTTAGAGGTGTATTTGATGAAGGCTATGGTCAAGATGGGAACATGAAAAAAAGTATATTTCATTATCTATGATGAATATGATAAGATTATATATAAATATGACGTGGTTATCGTAAGAATTGAAGTAAAATAGAGGAAAACATGACATAGTTTAAGAATGAGGTTATGGTTTAAATATATGATGTGACTTTATTACAGTAACATATAATTTAGATTAATGAAATATAATTTAACAATGAATCTATGATTTTTGAATAAAATTTTTAATGAATAAAAACATATAATATTTTATGGAATTATTTAACAGTTATAATAAAAAAATACATAAAAAATTATTGCACTTTATTTCCCATTTATTACGGTCATTCAACTTCTTTCAACCCTAATGTGGAGCCTCTTGATTGAGGTTATGAGTATATAGGTTGATTCATAACATTTAAAAAAATTACATATGTTCCTCATGATATAGGATAAATTTTTTATCCTTAATTACATTTTATCATAAATTTTCTTATTATTTCTTATTGAGGATGAACAATAGTAGTTGGTGTCCCATAATTTGGGATTATTTATGAGATGTTGAACTGTTTAATGAGTTTAGATGGATTCATATGATAATATATAAACTATAAGTAATTTAATATCGTTATACGATTCCGTATAGATTTATTTAAAGATTGATGATATGTTATTTTTGAAAACATTCATTATTGTTACTATTTATAATGTGGAAATGACATTATATTACTTCATCAATTTAATTGGTTGAATTGGTCAAAATAATAAAGATAAAAATTTATGGCGGTTCTGAAATGATTTTTTTATTAAATATAGATGGGTTTTGTTATTATTTATTAATATATTATTTTAATAGGAGATGGTAAATTGATAATATTTGATAATATTTTAATATTCAAAAAAAGATGTTGAATTGTAAAAAAAACTATAATTATTTTTTATTTGATTTTAGAAGAGATGGGATTTTAAATAAAATTTAATTGTATAAAAATTATTTTAATATAGTACCAGAGTAGGTATTATTATAGTTTTGGATTTATTGGTTTCATAAAATGACCCCAATGGAACCCCTAACTGATGATAATTATAAGTCTTAAGATTAGCACAATTTTAACATGGGTTAGATAGAGGAATAGTTAGTATAAAACAAAATAATGGGAGGAATTGACCTTATTATGATATTAAAAATTAGTTCAAAAAAATAAACTCTATAAAATATATAATAAAAATAATCCCACAAAGCATGTAATGACAAGAATATAGGATGGTTCTGATTATAAATTACCAAAATAAACTCCTTCGACAATGACTCTATGACTGTTAATGATCTTCCTGAGCAAATAGGGTCTACAAAAAATTATAAATCCATCATCGAGGTGTGTAAAAAAGAAAATATATATAAATGGGTGATTAAACAAATAAAATATGTTTAATCCACCCAAAACCACTATTGAAAAAATGGAAGAAGATATCTATTTTCTCATTTAGCATTCTATATAATCAATTCATGGCCAATATATGGTATAACATTTACAACTCACCAAGGATCACAGACTAAAATGAAAAGAAAAGAACAATAACATAATATTAAATATTATATGTTTCTATAGGGAAACTAATAACCACATTCCCCCTATACTTGTTTGCATCATGTCCATGATGTTGATGTCATAGGGCCCTAACCCATTAAAAATCTGTATAGGCACAAACCACATCATATCAAAATAGACATATCCTCCACTACAAGCCATATATCTTACCTAAATAACCACAACATTATAATAAATCACAACAACAAATTTAAATCTTCATTATGGAATGGTACATAATTAAGAAGAACATCATCACAATACCATACTCCGTTATTGAATTTCTCCATCATTCACCACATCCCAACACCCTCATCATTACCATACCGCGTAAAATCTCACAACAACAGAATATTTCAGCCCATAACACATCAATTATCCATATCAACCTACACTAAATAAAAAATATAGAAGGGAAATATGGATTATTTATCCACATATATTAATTGTCTATATTATAATTTAAGAAAAAATGTATATACAGAAACCTCATACATTCATTGATAATGTTAATTGAATTAGGTGGTAGTACACAATAAATTATATGAAAATAAAAAATGAAATCATTAACCACATAGGCCCATAATAGGGTTCAACTCATGGATGAATTCAATTTATTATTTTGATTTCAAATAGTCACTTCATCCTTTCTGCCACCCAATGAGAACATCCTTGGTAACAAATCACAACAAAAACCACCCAAATATCATTTCATTACTTTACATTACCTTTGAAAGTTACATCAAATGATTATCATCCATATTCATAAGAAACCATATCACATATCACTATAACCCCAATACACATTTCATCAACCACTACAACACAAAATTCAAACATCCACAAAACTTATTTCTCCCATTTCATAATATGAGCAATTTGTTTTCCACATAAACCATACCAAACTACAATGAAAATAAAAAATAAAAAAATATCTCAATTACTAATACCAAAATAATAATCATATTAATAAAATAGTTCATAGCATCAAATAAAAAACCGGTGAAATAAAATATTCCATTTAAATTAATATGAAATATTTATTCAATAGTTAATGTCCAATATCATCAAAAATAATTTGTATAATTTCTTTAATCAAAATATTACTATATTTTACGAATTATTCAATTATTCTTATGATGGTAATATTAATGATAGAATGTTTTATTTCACAATACAATATGTATCGAACAGACGTAAACAATAAAAATGGAAATAATGTTGAAATAATATAATAAAATTAAAAATAATATTTCTTATAAAATTTATATTTTTCCAATTCGTTATCATCCTTAGTTAAATTATAATAAATCACCAATTGAAAACATATGTTAGATAATTCCACTTTTACACAAAAAATTGTTATATCAAATCCTTTAACACAATTATAGCATTGTTGAATAAATAACATGGAAGATGGGGGAAATAAATATAAAAATTCACCAAACTTATAGACATCCCCACAAAATAAATTCCACGACCACTCCCCAAAATTTCCATTATGAAATCTATACAAAAATGAAGAACAAAATATTTAAATAATTCCCATGAAAGAAGGACTAAAATAAATCAATAATGGAATATTTGATAAAATTTAACCATTAATCCTGAGAGATCGATGACTACATATCAAGGGATAAATCCAATACTAGATGACCATAAATTCTAAAAAATATATAATGGAGAAAAAGTATTGAAATAGATTATGGGAAATGATGAGAATCCAAGTGAAAATATGAGTTTATTTTCAGAACAAGAATAACATAAAATCATTACTTGATTATCATGGTTTTGATACATTTGTGTAACAATATAACTATTAGAGAATTATCTCTCAAAATTTTAATGTGGTTCAGGGGATGGTTCAAAAATCTAATATTATCATAGTGTGTTGGGTAATACATCTACATGACACTCATACCTTAGAGAATCACGGTGAAATTCATTTCCTTTAAACCCACCAATTTAACCTAAAAAAACATGTAAAAATATTCATTAAGAGGGACTAACTAACATATAATGACTTTGAAAAAATAAAATTTCATATGGAAATGATGGTGAAATATATGAATCTACAGCGTTATTTCATACATTGTTACACAACATATCTCCCACACATATGTAGAGGAACACAAAATTATCCTGGAAAAAACCTCTCTCACAAATACATCTCTTCACATTGTAACCTTACAAACCATGGTGAAATACACTAAAAATAAAAAAATACCCTTCATTAACTAATATTTCATGGTGAAATTCTATTAGTAAAATCAGGATTTATGATCCAATACAAAATTTCATCAAATACATTATAGTTCATCATCTTTTCACTATAAGCTCTCTCAAAAACTCCCCAAAAATAAAATATTAAAAACAATATAATAGTATTGTATATTTTCATTCATTTAAATTAGTTACCTCTCAAATGATTCATATAATAATGAATCAAAACCTTAATAGGATGAAAAAAAACATGTATTATATATCTGAACCATTATAGGTAAAACAAAAACAAATCGTCACAAACCGAATTCTACATCAAATCTCCTTATAAGGATTAACTAAAATCATATTATTATAAAATAAAAATTATACATATAAAAATCATGTTAATATAATAAATAATGATTTTGGTAAGAAATCTATGGCTCTTTCTTTATATGTACACTCCACTAGAGAACCATTCTTCTATAAAATAGAACACATTATAATGTTACACCCACATGAATCCATATATCGATAACTCATAACATCAATAACATTGTCCTTAAATGATACATCCCCAATGTCATGTAACCATACTTAACAAAAAACCTGATTTTAATTACGAGGATACTAAAAAATAAATGAAACCTATAAAAAATCCAATCAATATGTAGATCAACACAAAATTGATACACATCCATTCAAACAAACAATTAACACATAAATTATTTTGATAAACCAAGTTGATAGTTTACTACCTTCATATTGGTTCTGGTTCCCTTGATTAAGATAATTCTTTATTAATATATGATATCTAAATTCATACTCAAAGGGAATCCTCCCCCAATCAGTATAAGGCATTATATGATTATGAGAATCCTTCAACCAGTTACAAGAACATTCCCTTTCTATTTTCAATTTTGTATGAAATTATGTCCAAGAATATATTATTCCCCAATGTTGGTCCCAAAAAAAATCTATTTATATTGACTTTTATAATATTAAATTTATAGAATAATTCTAATTAATGTGTTATAGATATTATATTAAGATAGAGAATGTAATGGCTCGGACCTCTCTGGTCCATTCCTCAGCAAAAATCTACTATTTGAGGTGTTTTGGGAGGTCAAGGTGACATATCCCCAAAACAATTTCTAATTTCCAATTTTGCAAATATTTACATTGGTGAGACCGATGTGAACAGTTCCATCGATGTGAACAATGTGAACAGATCCATCGGTGAGACCGATGTGAAGAGTTCCAATGGTGAGACCGATGTGAACTGATCCAGTGGTGAGACCGATGTAAATATTTCCACTAGTGAGATAGCTATGAACATTTCAACTGATGAGACCGATGTGAATAGTACCGCTATTGAGACCAATGTAAATAGTTCCACTGTTGATACCGATATGAACAGTTTCATCGGTCATACTAATGTGACCAGTTTCATCGGTGAGACATATGTGAACAGTACCATTGATATTTATGAGTCATTTAGTGAGAAGTACCATTGGATCAGAGAACCGTTATGTGAACAGTACCATAAGATTAGTGTGTCCTTATATGAGCAATATCATTAGATTGGTGATTAGATCATTGAACAGAACCATTAGATCTGTGTGTCGTTCTATGAACAGTACCATCCGATCTGTGAGTCTTTCGATAAATAGGTCTATTGGATCATAGAGTCATTTATTGAACAGTATCGTTTTATCAGTGTTCTGTTCTATGAATAATACATTAGACTGGTGAGTTTACAGTGTCTCCAAAAATTTGTGTCTATAGTGTTTCCTAGATTGGTGAGTCCAATATTAGTTAGTCACTCTATGAATAGTGTTTTGTAGACTGGTGAGTCTATAGTGTTTTAGATCGATGAGTCTACAATGTTTCCAAAATGGTGAGTCTACAGTTTTTCCAGAACTGTGAGTCTTCAATTTTGATACAATTCATGGATTTTTATTAAAGTATTAATATATCGTTTAATTGGTTTAAAATGAATTTTTATGTTATGTTTCAACATTTCCATATGATTAATGCATTGGAATTAGAATTAAACGTTTTCTGGACCTTTTAATGAAATCTCTACTTATTGAAGAACTGTTAATGAAATCCCTACGGGTTGGTGGACCAGTTAATGAAATCCCCTCAATGCATTGATAGTTCTCAGGAGAAAAACAAGTCTAGGTTTTTATCTGTATGTATGATCTAGGAACGAGCCCATGATGGTAAGTCAGACATTATGAATTACCTAATTATGAGGTAAGTAATTGATATTCCATGTGATTATAAGACTATTAGAATATCAATGTGAATTTTTAGATGGAATTATTTTTTATTCATTCCATATTATGATGATGATTAGGATTAAAAAAATTTGTTTTAGTTATATACCTATTCGAAAATGATTATGATTAATTATTAAATCTTTTACTTTATTTTTTAAACTTACTAAGAATCTATGATCACCACTTTCATCTGTTTTATTTTCCCAAGATGACAGGATATAAATTATGATTGATATGCAGGGTTAAGCTAGAAAATAAATGGAATTATCAATGTATTATCTATTTTGTTATTATGTTTTTAATTTTAGGTTACAAATCATGTATGTAACCTATTTTACAAGAATAATAAACTAATCAGTCCTTCCGTAATTGATTTCCTATATTCATTTCATTGTATAAAATTAATGCATTAGCTCTAGGAGTATGCAGTCATGGCATTACAATTGGTATCAAATGATGTCTAGAAACATCCTTTGAAAGTAGATTTAGAAATAATATATTACATATCATAACCCTAATATAAACATTGGGGGTAATTATAGAGGATCATCCTAAATTGTTTAAAATGTATATATTATGTTGGTATTCATAGAAAATACACTTTTTATAGATACTATGCGTGGATGCTGTTTTTAAACAAATGTAATTTTGAGTAATAACTCAAATAAGATGTTCTGGGATTGACATTGGGTAACCTAGTACACGAAAACAGACCTTATTAAGCACCTGTTTTGACACTCCCGATGGATATTCTAAGAATAATCCGCACTCTTTACCTACCAATACGAAGGATTTAAATGTAGAGATTCCCCAATGTAATAAAAGATTATGATTCATTGATTAACGACACATAAATTTATGGTATGTGTTATACCATACATAGAGTTATACAAAGTACATAACATATTAAGATAATATAGTATATTCAATATTTTAGAAATTGATCCTATAAAAAAGGAATTAGAACACCACCATTAAACATGATCCGTTGAGTAAGAAGGATCATTAATTTCATTGTATTAATCCAGAATTTTGAAGGAAATATTCCCCCACATATTATCATCATATGAATAAATAGTATCATGTATTAATAATATATGTAAAAAATTATCTGATCGCTATTTATTTGAAGGAAATAAAGATAAGAAGATGATGGAAAGGTAAAAGGTAGACACTGGGATGAAGGAAATTATGGATTTTCCCACATGTCATAACAATGGAATGAGTCACCTGGGTAAATGATTTATATGCATGAAAGTTTTTTATATGTTTCTAAAAAAGGATACCACATTTGTGATTTCAATGGTAAGAATAAGTTTTCCAATTCCCAATTATTCATCTACTAAGATATGGGACAAAATATGAATCAATTTCCCAATCATCAAAGGATTATATAGCCGATGACACTATTGGATAATGATCAATTTATGATATAACCACAGATAAAGAGGATTGATTAATATCCATATTCCAGAATTATGTTATTTGAATATTTAATTATCAATTTATTGTATACAAGAATTATAGAATATATTGGTATTTTACTACAATATTATTTCATTAATGATTAGGGACTATTTGGTAACATGTAAAGTGAAACAGTTTCATGTTTAATTTTTTAAAAAATATATGGTTGAGGGTAAGATAACTTTTAATATGTATAATATAATTAGACAATTATGTTGGAATAAATATATTATTATTTTGGATAAAGTATATTGGATATTATTAAACACCTTGGAATGGATTAATGGTTTGTTTGTTCCATCATTGTTGGAGTTTACAAATTTTTTGGATTTAATTAGTATATCATATATTTTAGGTGTTATGTAAGGAATAAGGAATCCTGAACATATTAAAATTGAATTTTATGGAAATACATGTTATTTCAATGTTTTATAATAATATATGATGCTATTTTTCCCATGTTTTCTTATGTGAAAAAAATATTCATTATGTTATGTGACATTCCTTAATAAATTTTTGTCAATGTGATTGGAAAAGACTATTTTGGATAATCCTGAAGGATGGAATTGATTATGTTAGACATTGGATTTTATTATTTATGGTTAAAAAATTTCTAAAAATTATATTTGGAGTGTTATAATAATATTGTTTTAATTAAAGGATAAATTATAGGTTAGGTGACAACCCGTCACATTGAACAAGTTTGCATGAATTGTACCCACAACAAAAGTGGGACAAAGAATTATAAATTACCATTAGCCTACATGATGTTCGGGTTTTTATAACAATTTTTTTAATTAAATAGTATGAAAAATTAAGTATTAATTCATATTTGGAACCCTATATGATTAAGATTAAGAGAATATTTTTTAGTTGTATAATATTTTTTAGAGAAAGATGAGATTGTGGTAGAAATTATTAAAAGGGTGGAACTCAACATGTCATGTAAGTATTTTTTCTTTTATTCATATTATATGAAGTAAATTAATTCATAAACGATAGGTAGTGGATACAAAAAACCCAAAAAATTCTTCCCAAGTAATTTATTTTGTGATAACATAAAATAACCCTTGGATCATTTCATATTTATAGATTTTCGATTTCCACATTTTCCTAATCAAGTTCTCTATCACTATACATTATATTGTGACAGTTAAATTTTCATTTATTACCATTTTCCTAAATTAATGCCTAGTATGTGTTATCTCTGTTGTCCTTCATACTTCACATTATTCATTTTAAAATGGAGGTCTCATTGACCTCTTTTTTTATGTGGGATTTCAATATTGATATTTTGAGAAGCCCAACCCATAGTTTTTTATTCAGAGTTAAAACTATGAGGATGATATTTATTAAATGAGGGTACAACGTAACACCATAATATTTCCTAGAATATTATCTTCACTAATTGTTTTTTCACGCAACACTGACATGTCTTTTGTTACACAGAAGAATGAGTATTATCCAAACAACACATTAGTATTACAAATATTTAAATAATATATTTACATCTTATCCATTAAAAATATAAATATAAATATTAATAAATAATTTTTAAATGTTATTAATAATTTTTTCACATAAATATAAAATTTTTATAATGAAATGTATAGGTTTTAGTAAAATATTTATATGTTAAGAAATTATATTTTCTAAAAGGAACTATTTTTTGGTGATTTGGTGAACAATGATAAAATAAATTTTAGACTCTCATTGAAATATAATTTATTTAAATAGACATCATTATTAAATTTAGGATATTAAAATTATATTTGGGTGAATTTTTGTTTTGATTTTTTCTGAAAACATTCAATTTTTGATGAATAGTGCTAAATACTTCATTGTAGATAAAAAAAGACTTTTTAATTTAAATAATGAGTTTACATTAAATTTATTTTAATTTCCCAATAGAAACATAATAATCATATTTTTACTATGCACTTCATTGAAATAATTTTTATAATAAATTTAGATATAAAAGTCCATTGAACTTTTTAATGACTTTTTACCCTCCTTCTAGCCACATTTGCAAATTAAAATAAATGTAACTTTACAACTTATGTGAATTGAATTTTGAAAAATGGAGATACATGGATTTTATTATTTTGAATAATTCGGTTTAATAGGATCAAAATAAATTTTTGTGAATATTAACTTTCGGCTTTTATTTACGACTGTTAAATGTAAATAGAGTAATTAATTGTAAAAATAATATTATTATAAATGAAAATTACCTTAAAATTTTTCATAATTTTTTTGGATAATTATGTTTCAACAAAAATAAATATTAGTTAGAAAATATGATCATTTTTAATAAAATTGTGTTAAATTAGAACAATCATTATATTTTATTTAAAGAAGAGTTGAAAATATCATATTCAAATTTTGAAATTTTTTTAATATGAGATAATATAATTTGTAGGGTAGAATATTAATAGTTTTTCAAAATATAAGAATATTACCAACATAATTATAATATTTTTAAAAAAAATTAAATTAAATAGTTAAATTAAGTTGTGAAAAAATGTCGATGCGGTAATTTTTTAATTAATTAACATATCAACTAAATGATATTAAAAATATTACAATAAATATAATTTGAAGTAATTAATGACATCCATTAATTTTATAGATTTCATAGACATGTTTGGGAAATATTTGAAATATTTTTTTTATGTTACATCTTGCATTGATATTTGTAAAAATAACAATTTCAAATAATATTCAAATTGACATAAATGATATTTTAAATTAAATACTATTTTATTAAATGATATAAAATTCCAAAAAATAAATTCTATAGAAATCTAATTTTTATAGAGTGAAAAATGTCATAAATGATACAATTGGGGTTCGTTTGGCATTTTATAATATAAATATTAAACCTACAGTGTAAAAGAAAAGTTGTCACGGTAAAAGTTAAATTGTTTAACTAAAGATTAATGCCGAAATATGAAGTTAATATAATGATCTAAACAAGTATCAGATTATTTGTATGATGCACTTTTGACCCATCCTCATATCATCCTCAAATAAACTAACATTTTACCCATTTTTTTATTAAACACTATTCTATATGAATTTAATATTTTAATAGTTTTCTAATATTACCCTCTACTCTCCTATAAAAAGGAACATATCCTATTTTATAATTCTCACCTATAAAGAAATTATTATAAGTCAAAACTTGAACAATTACCCTCCAAAAGTTCTTATTTACATCCTAGAGGACATACTTTTGAATGAAAATCATCCTAAGAATACATTTCGTTAAAAAAAAGAGATACTCAAAAAAGAGGTAATTGTTTTATCAATTCAATTCAATTTATTTTCTTCTTATACTTCAACTTCATATGTTATTTACACACTAAATAAGTAAGTAAAATTTATAATTTATTTTGACTATATTTTATGATGATATAACAACTATATTTCTCCTATTACCAATCCTATGAAAAATAATATCACTATGCATGTGTGTGTACTGCATAACTTCTTAACGTCTTGGTGTAGACATTTTTTCTTGTATAAATTATTTATATGGTTAAAAAAATATAATGGACCTAAATAATAAAAATGAAATTATATTGTTTATTTATAATTAATATATCATCCAATTCCATTCCTTTTTACCATTAATGAAATGACATCATCACTCATGCGTACATACGACAAACTGTCTCCAAGACACGATAAAATTCATCCTCCCCATTATCCATTTAATAATGACGGTAAAAGTATATAAAATATATAAGAGTGAAATATGTTAAATAATAATGATAATATAATTATATATATTTATATATTTACATATATTCTATTTACATTCTACCATTGAATAGGATATAAACTGAAACATCGTTCATCCTTGTCTAGGACCAAACTTCTCCATGAACAGTGTATCTTATTTTATATATCTATAAAATATATATATTTATATTCAGAATATTTTGGACATAAAAAATGGTTGACATTATTTATTTATGCAATGATCTATGTAAAATGGCTAATAATTAAAATTTAAAACACATACAATAATGAAATCGATTATTACCCCAAATGATTCTTTAAAATGGAAATTATTTATAAACGAGTAATAAAAAGTCATAAATGATTCATATATGACATTATGACATTTATTGTGAATTTGGATGAATTTAATAATATATTTAGAACCATTATATTTATTTTTTGTACATGTAAGAAGTGTGTCAGACATATGGTAATTTATTTCCATCTCGCTTTTAATTTTCATGAGATATTATCCATGTTCACCACCTATTTCTTATGTCTTGTGTAAGTAATATATCTATTATATTTCATATCATCAGTACATTTATCATCATAGTATTTCATGATTCATTTAAATATATCAAGATTATGATTCAAATGTTCAAAGTCGTATGGGTCCCATTGAATGTTTATAAAATTAATCCTTTCTCTATTTTAATATTCTGGATATTGTCATACATAATTATTCATATGTACGTAAAGGATTATAAATAAAATTTAATTTCTATTTTTAATTTTGTAAAATGAGTTTTGAAAAAGAATATATTTTAGGTATTATTTAAGGATCACTTTACCTAAAACAAAATTTTAAATTATTTACAGATTAATGCTTCTAAATCTTTCTCATTAATGACCAGGTTTTCAAAATGGGTTTTAAGTATTTTGTTATATGGAAATGGATGTTTTAAAGTGTTTATATAATTAAAAAGAATAAAATTTTAATGGAAATATTTTATTCAAAATATATTTTTAAATTGTTTCTTTTATGAGGGTGTGGCGTTTAAATAAATAATTGTCAAATAAAACTAGGTATTTGCCTCTAGATAATTTTTAATTAATTTATTAGATTATATTCGTCTATGTCAAAATTTATTGTTTTATTTTATGATTAATTGAGGTATATTTATTAGGATATAATACGTAATATTTTATCGGTGGGTTTGTGATATGTTTGACTGTGTATATACTATTTTGATACCATTCATGGTTTATGGTTAAAGTAGTAACTTTTCATATGATAGTTTTAATATGAATGGTTATGTTATGTTTCACTTATTTCATATAAATATTGCATTGGAAGTAGAAATAAACAGGTTGGGGACAAGTTATTGAAATTCTTATGGGTTGGGGACCAGTTAAAGAAATCCTTATGGGTTGGGGACCCATTAATTAAATCCCCTCTATGAATCAATATTTCTAATGAGAAAAAGTAGTATTTGTTTTTACACAGAATAATGGTATTGGATCAAGGACATGATGGTATTTCATGCATTATACATTCCCACATTATGTGATTAGTTATAGATATTACATGTGATTATTCGACTTCTATAATATCCATGTGAATGCTTAAATAAAATTATTTGATTTCCTATTTCCATATTATGATGATGATTTTGTTTTAAAGGACTGTGTTTTGATTTTCTTTCCTTTACTAAATGTTTATTATTATTTTTTAAATCTTATGATGTATTGTTTAACTATACTTAGAATCTGATATCACCCATTTCGTATTTTTTTCTTCGTGGATTCCATGATGCCAATTATGATTGATATGCAGTTTTATTCTATGATAATGATGAAATTCTAAAAGGATTATCTATGTTGTATTTTATGTTTTGAATTGTAATGAAATGATCATGTGTGTAATCAATTTTAGAAGACATCTTAACTTGTCAGTCTGTGGGGATTTGAATCATTGAAATCATTCCAATTAATGAAACAATGTGTCAACTCTATGATTCTGGGGTCGGTGCCATAAATTATACATGTTGGAATCCTTGTGGTGTTTTATATTAATCTTATTATGATAATAAGAAATTCAAATTCCATGTTTTATTCATTGAGTATAAAAGAACAAGCTGACCTATTTGAGGATTTTATGGAGTATTGTTAATAAAAGGGATTGATGGTGAAATTCCATATGGAGGAGGAGGGTGGAATAAATCTATCCTGAATAAATAAAATATTCATGTTAATAGAAAATGTTAGAGAGTGGTGGTTTTTTAGATACAAATTGATGGAATATATTCAATGAAACATGTGTGGGGAGGAAACAATAAATATTTTAGTTATTATAAATTTATACCATTATATTTGAGTATATCTAGTTGTTCATCAAATAAAAGGGGTGATTATTTCATATAATTTGACGGTTATATTTGTGATATATTTCCCATAGGTACTATGATGAATCATAGACGTAGATTTCAATTATAATGAATGAGATTAAGGATGTATGTTGCTAAATTATTATATTATTGTTTTATTTTCTTGTATTTTTAGATAAATAATCCTATATCATAAGGTTCATTAATGTGTTTTCCGAAAATTATATATAGGTGTCAGGATATTTCCCTGGGTTTTTTGATAGTATATTTTAAACCACGATGGAAAACAACTAGTTTCCCCATTGGTGTATATATATTCATTTAATTAGTAAATATTTTCCTCTAAAATATTCTTCATAGTTTATTATATTTTAATTTTTATAATAACGCCCCGAGATTCCATGGTACATTTCCCTTTGAATAATGCAATAGCTTCCATTGTACGCAACTCCAAGATTCTTACACACCGCGACCAATCAAACTAGATGTTCTTAATATTAACACCCAACTTTTTAAATTTAATAATTATTATTTTTCAAAATGGACTTCATTATGGAATTTGGAATATCGAAATTATCTTAGGTTTAATTTTTGGTATTTTTTTGAAAACATTCAATTTTTGATGAATAGTAAAAAATTGTAGTGTTATTTTTTAAAACTGACATTTTATTTAAATTTATTTTTGGTCAAAATAGATACATAATACCTATATATGTTCAATGTAATTCATTTTAGTAATTCTATAATAATTTTAGATATATAAAAATTTTATTGATCTTTTAACCATCTTTTACCCAACTCTAAAGAGAATTTATAAATTTGTATAAAACATTATTTTACCACGATTGAGAGTTGAATTTCAAAAATCCGAGAAAAATAGTTAATATCAGAATGTAAGGATGAAAATAATTTTTTTGAATAGTAACTTTTAAATTTTACTTACCATAGATAAAAGTAAATATGGTAATTAAGGGTAAAAACATTATCATAATTACCCTTAGAAATATCCTAATTCTATTGGATAAATATAATTTAACCAAAAACTACCTTTTGAATAAAATATGATCCTCTTTGGTCCACTAAGATTATAATAGGTCATTTATTATTATTTTATTTAAAGAAGTGTTAAAAGAGTTAAATTCAATGTTTAATAACTAAACAATTTTAATATAGGGTTATAGACAAATTAAATTCAACTATAAATATTAATTAGAAAGGTAAAAATATTTCCAAAATAATGGTGTTATATATATATTTTTTATACATTAAATAATTTATTTTATTTATGACACAATGATGATGTAGTAATTACCTAATTAATGAAATATTAAAATAATTGATATTATAAATATCCAAACAAATATAAATTGAGACTTATGATGAATTAAACTAATTTTATATGTTATTATATAATTTTTGGTTTGGTTAAATTAATCTTATTCTAATTGATAATGTTTTAATGGCTTTCAAAAAATCAAATACTAAATAGTTTCAAAATTGACATTATTGAGTATTTAAAACAAATAGTATATTATTATTTTGTATAATATTCCTAAAAATCTATGTTTTGGCCAAAGGACATAAATAACGTTATATATATTAATAATTAACCTCTTGGGGTTCTCTTATCTGTTTATAGTATGTTAATTAACTATATAATATTAAAATACAAATAGACTTGGTAAATGTCAAACTATTTAACTAAGAGTGAAATCTAAAAGATAAGGTTAATATAGTGACCTAAACCTGTCTAAAACACATTGTTCGAGAGGTTTTTGATCTATCCACACCTTATATTTTAAATAAATAATTTTGGAGCCATTAGAAACATAAAATTGTTTTATTATAGAATAATATTTCAAGATTTTCCTAAAGTAACCCTCATTTATCTTATAAAAGGGAACTTCCCCTTCTTATAATTTCCCACCCCAAAGCATTTTGTCTCAGCCAAAAACGACTCAAATATAGTCGCAACTTCCATAAATTCAACCTAGAGGCCTTACTTTGATCAGAAAGCTAACCTACGGATCCCTTTTGATCAACTCAAAAAGAAACACCCGAAGTAGAGGTAATAATTTAACCACCCTCTTTTGAGATCTTTTATTCTTCCACATCCACTTTATTTTTTGTTTCTATAATAAAATAATAAATAATGTACCTTCTACATACTGTGATGTTATTATAAATATGGTATAACCATATTCGATATTCTAGGCATCCAATAAATGACAAAGTTACCATATGTGAGTACGTACGACTTGTCGTCTCCGAGTCGTGGTGAAGTTTTTTATTCAAACACATCATTATTTGGATGTGTATAATATTGAGTATAACTAATGTAAATAATAAATATAGCATGTTAATGATTCTTTATATATGATATACCATCCAAGTATATTTTATATTTTACATCAATGTAATGATATTTTCACTCATGCATACATATAGATTACCATCACTATGAATGAAATGATATTCATTTCCTCATCATAACCATTCAAGAATAATTTTCATTAGATGATTAAATTTTTTTAAGAACTTAATATAATTCTTGATATGAGTAAAATACATCATATCAATAATAAACATGACTTATATAACAAAAAATATAATGGAAAATGAATCAATTAACACCCGAAAGGATGATAATACTAAAATATTATTTACAAAGAAATATTAGAAGATCATATATGATTTCATATTTGCATATATGGTTCTTTTATAATTTAATAACAATGATTTAACTTCTATAAAAGAGTTTAACATACCCTCGACCAAGGAAATGTACCGAGTAGGGGTTAATTTCACAACATCTTTATCATCCGAGGTTGTTTGTACATAAGTATCTACTGGGACCTCTTCATCATACACATATGTGTTTTCATAAAAATGTAATTCAAAGCATTTTTACTATTTACTAAACTATGGGTTAAATTAATTTACACCCTTATTGGAACTAATATGTTTTGAAAGGCATCTTTCTTTCGTTTTCTGAATAGGGAACTTTTTGACCTTTTCGACATAATTTAGATAAGAATATTTTTTAACTTATACAGTGTTGACATCTATTTTTTGCCATTATGACATCATCGAAACATACCTTAAAAGGTTATGAAAATATTTTTAATTAAATGTATTATTTTAAAATTATGTGACTCTTAGATTATTTCTAAATAGAAAGAGATATTTCTCAAAATAATATTCTGATTTCAACTATGTCAACATACTTTGATAAAATTTACACATGATTGAAGTTTAATTATTATGATTCAAATATTACATATTGTATTTAAGGATTTGTGATATGTTCGGCTATATATGTGTTATTTTTATACCATTCATGGTTTATGGTTAAAGTATTGACATTTCATATGATAGTTTTAATATGAATGTGTATGTTATGTTTCAACCTTTTCATATGAGGAATGTATTGGACATAGTATGTGATGGGTGGATCATGATAAATCTCCTCAATGCATTGGTAGGTATAACAAGTAAATTAGATGTGTAATTGGCTAAGGCCTTTCCCAATTTGATATATGGTCATGTCTGAGGCCTTGACAAGATATTTTACTAAATATGGCATTATGCATTCCATCATTATGAAAATAATAATGATGGTTCATGTGGTAATTCGACTAGTAGAATACCCATAAATATGTTTTATTATGGAATTATTTATTCAGCTCATATTTTTAGCCATAAAGTGTTCATGTTTATTATTTTTGAAGGCATTTGTTTTTAATTATTCAACATGCGTACTGTTTGTGTTATCTTCCGCTCTACTTCTTACCCTTAATAAGCATTTCAGCTCACCCCTTTCTTTTGTTTCATTTTCCTAGAATATTAAGAAGTTATTTTTGAATGAATTTCATCATAATCTTGGAGGCTTGGATGTTTCTAGTAGAATAAATTAGTGTTGTATTTATTTTCAAGCTATAATGTCGAACTTATGTACATATCTTGTTTCCAATAATAATAAATTGATCGGTCTTTCGGGAAATGATTCTTTGTATCATGCCAATGTTATGAAATAAAGCATAGACTCTGGGTAACGGGGGTCGAGGAATTACAGTTGGTATCATGATAAGTTTAGTACAATCCTTGGAAACTAGATTTATAAGAACTTTGATTAGATAACGTTACCCTAAGATAGACATTGAGGATTAGTATAGAAGAGCGTCCAAGACTTTTGGTACTGTAGAGATTCTGTGAGATTCCCAAGAATTACATCCCTTTCAGGATATGATCAGGTAGGGGAAACTCCATCACAAATGTTCCTAGGGGTAAAACCTGAAAGCACTTCTTTTGAGCTACACTCGAATAGGAACTGGTGCACGACAACGGGTCCTACAGCACTCCTAGTTACGACTCTCCCATGGGATATTTTTAGGATAACTATAATTTTAATTAAAAACCATTATTAATGATTGATTAGTATATAACTCCTCGCAGAAAAATATTTTTATGATTATAGATTACATCTATAAAATGTTCATTTTTGGTTAAGTTTTTTACAAGTTCAGAATTATGTATTGCGATGCATAAACTAATCTACTGTATTCAATTTTTTAGAAATGATGCCTAGTGGATGTAATGGAAACAATATCAACACATGTAATCCATGTCGAGATATCCCTCCTACTGAAGATTAATATAATGGAGCTGGTGATGTAATTGGGGCTCATCAGCTTATCACTATAATGGGACAACACACATAGGTTATGAATAATAACCTTACCCATATGGATCACCCTGATCCACAACGTGGAGGATAAATGTTAGACCTCCTCATGAGGAAACACCCACCAACATTAAATGGTATTACAAATCCATTAGTAGATAAGCAATGGATAAGTTCCATAGAAAAAATATTTCATGCTTTGGGGAGTAGCGAAAGGGAAAAGGTTATCATAGCAGTTTATCGCCTCACTGGAGATGCAGATCAATGGTGGTCATTAATACAAAACACATAGGAGGATGAAGAAGTATCATGTATAGAATTGAGGGATTTTGAAGAACTTTTCTTACAAAAATACTTTCCCCGTGACAATTGTGTTGATATGGAATGGCAGATTCTGTGTCTGAGTCCAAAGTAGGATGAGAATGTCGCAAAGTATGAAGCTTACATTACAAGGTCATAAAGGCATGTTGTAGATTATATACCTAACTTAAGAAGTAATATTGATCATTTCTTTGATGGGTTAAAAAATTTTCTTCAGCGAGCATTAGTCTCACAATCCTTCTCATCATATTAAGATATTGTTTCATGTGATATCAAGACATAAAATGAATTCTCTAAGTCTTACGACTTTAAAGAAAATAAAGAGAAGAAGATATCTGATGAATCCCCTGGGAAAGGAAATAAAGAAACCAAAAAGAAGTTAAGAGTTGAATTTCCCCCCTGTGATAATTGTGGAAGGAAGCACCCTGGTGCTTGTGTAAAAGGAAAAGGATTATACCAAAAATGTGGACAAAATGTCCACCTTAAAAGTGTTTTTTAGGGGAATAAAGAAGTTACTAATGTTCAATACCACAATTTTAGAGAGATAGGACATAATTAAAATGAATTTCCTAAGCATTGGGTAATCTTACCTCAGAAAAGGCCAAGGGATCAAGGACAAGCTTATGCGATCACTACTCCTGATGTTGATGCTCAGAAAGACGTGGTGGCATGTCACTTAATGGATTCATCATGTTTTGAAAATGTTTTATTTGATTCTGGATCACGTCATTAGTTCATATCTTTCCAGTTTTGTAGGAAAATTAGATATTTCTAATTTTATTTAACAAGGGAGTTGCCAATCCAAACTCCTAAGGGAAGTATCATTTCACCAATGTTTTGTGAATCAGTCCCTATAAAGGCATATAAACGATATGTATCTACTGATATAATTGCCATTCTAATTATTGAATTTGATATAATCCTTGGAATGGATTGGATTTCAGACCATTATGCAAAAATTTAATATAAAAAGAAGGAGGTTACTATTCTCGATGTTGATAATGAGTACATTATCTTTAAAGAAAAAATGTCTCAATCTAATTCTTATCTAGATCCACCCCATGTAGCTCTACTAAATTCATTTATTGGGGAGGAAGATAATGCAATAACTATGGGTGAAGAATGAAATGTTCAAATAGAGGACGTACCTATTGTGCAAGAATATGTTGATGTGTTTCCAGAGGATATACTTGGACATCCTTCAGAACGAGAAATTGAGTTTTCCATCTACTTAATTTCTAGTTCAAGGCCCATATTGAAGACCCCTTATAAAATTTCCACTATGTAATTAGTGGAGATAAAGAAACAACTAGAGGAATTGAGTAATAGAGGAATTATTCACCCTACTAATTTTCCATGGGGAGCTCCTATCCTTTTTGTTGAGAAGAATGATGAATCTATGAAGTAGGGCATTGACTACATGGAGATCAACTCTATAACAAAAAATAACAAGTATCCTCTACCTTTCATTGATGATTTATTCGACCAACTTCATGGAGCTCAATATTTTTGAATGATTGACCATCGTTCTGGATATCATCAATTGTGTGTGAAAAAATAAGTCATTCTGAAAAAATCATTTCAAACTTGGTACAGGCATTACGAGTTTATAGTAATTCCTTTTGGATTGACTAATGCACCCTATTTCTTCATGATTCTAATGAATAGAGTTATCAAGGAATATCATGATGACTTTTAAGTGGTATTTATTGATGATATCATAGTATACTCCAAAAGCAATAAAGATCAAGAAAATCACTTGCACATTATCCTATAGACTCTAGTAGAAATGAATTATATGGGAAGTTTAGGAAGTGAAAATTCTGGCTTCAAGAGATATATTTTCTTGGCTATATTGTCTATAAGGATGGAATATATATTGATCCTTAAATGACCAAGCCAATCCAAAAATGGCCAGCACTGACGAGTATAACCAAGGTACACCGTTTTATTGGTTTAGTAAGTTATTAGCAACATTTTTTCCAGAATTTTTCGCGGTTTTCTAACCCATTAACCAAGCTCACACATAAAAGGGGTAAAATTTGTTTGTAAAAAAGGGTGTGAAGAATGTTTTGAAGAACTGATGAGAAGATTAGTCAACGATCCTATCTTGACTCTACCATCAATGAAGGATGGGTTTGTAATTTTACGTGAGTCTTAAAAGAAAGGACATGGTTGTGTCCTTATGCAGAATAATAGAGTTTTTTCATATGTGTCATGAAAACTAAAAATTCATGAAAAAAACCATCCCACTGATGATCTTTAGTTAGCAGCTATAATCTTCACTCTGATTATATGTAGAAAGTATCTCTATGGTGAAAATGTGAGATTTATACTGATAAAATGTGTTTGAAGTATATTTTATCACAAAAACCATTAAACATGATTCATAGGAGAAGGCTTGAACTACTCAAGGATTAAGATTTACTGATACATTTCCACCAGGGTAAGGCAAATAATGTGGTAGATTCTTTGAGCAGAAAGGATAATGGATTTTTGAACAAGATGAGTGTTTAAAGGGATCCTATTTTCATGGATCTAAGAAAGATGGATTTGGGAATAACCATGGAAGTTGAAACATCAATACATTTTCAATTGGTTACCAAACCATATTTACTAAAAAGGATGAAAAGTTCCCAGTCTGAAGATGAGGAGTTTCAAAAAATGATTAATGATGAAAATGGTTGGAGATTGAGTGACTTCATATATAAAGATGGAATTTTGAAATTTTGGAAGAGTCTTTGTGTTCCTGATATACTTGATCTAAAAAGATAATTGTTGGATTATGCTCATAGCTAAAATTTCTCTATATACTATGAGAGTACCAAGATGTATAGAGATTTGACAGAGCATTTTTTCTGGGACGACATAAAAAGGGAGATTGCTAATTTTGAGTCAAGATGTATTTTTTTCCAACATTTGAATGCTAGAGGACTACATCCTAGAGGAGTCATGCACACTTTTACTATACCTGAGTGGAAGTCAGATGATATTACGATGGACTTTTCATTGGGATAGCAATGAATCCATGAAGGAATGATGCAATATGGGTCATTGTTGATCATCTTAACAAGTCAACATATTATTTTTCTATAATTGAATATTTTCCAGTTGAATGTTTAGCAAGACTGTATATTAATAATGTTTAAGACTTTATGGAGTACCCCTGTCGATTGTTTCTGATCGTGATCCCTGTTTTACATCAAGATTCAGGAAAAGTCTTCTGAAATCCATAGATACTGAACATCATTTGAGAATAGCCTACCACCCTCAAAATGGTGGACAGTCAGAACATAGATTTCTAACCATAGATGACATGTTTAGATCTTTCCCACTTGACTATCAAGGTATGTGGGATCAATATTTTCCTACGGTAGAATTTTCCTATAACAATAGCTTCTATTCAAGTATAAATATGGCCCCTTTATGAAGCGTTATATAGAAAGAAATGCCACACACAATCTTATTGGATGATTTTGGTGAAAGAAAAATCATTGGCCCAGAACATATAGAGGAAACTATGGGAAAGATGAAGGTTATCCAAACCCACATCAAAGCATCTCATTGTTGGAAAAAGAGCTATACTGAGAACCAAAGGACGTATTTTGAATTTCAAGTAGGAGATCATGTTTTCGTGAATGTATCTCTATGGAAGGGAGTTATATGATTTGGTAAGAAGGTTAAATTATGTCCCAGGAACATTTGACCTTCCTAAATTATAACACTAATTGGGGATATAGCTTACCATTTGGAAATACTTCCAAGTCTCTCCAAAGTTCACGATGTGTTCCACGTATCATTGTTGAGGAAATACATGCCTCATCCAACACATGTACTCACCTATGGGGAAATTGAACTGGAACGTGATCTATCTTATTGTGAAGATCCTTTCAAGATTCTTGATACTTGAGAACAAGTGTGGAGAAACCGGACGACTCGTCTGGTAAAAGTTCTATTGAGAAACCATAAGATGGAAGGGGAAACATGGGAACCAAAGGTACTTATGATGAAGAAACACTTGAATCTCTATGTGTGATATTATTCTCAAAATTTCTAAGAAGAAATTATTTGAATAAGGAAAAAATGTAACACCCTTTTCTTCCTCAGTACATTTCCCTTTGAAAAATGCAATGGCTTGCATAGTATGTAACTTCGAGATTCTAACACACAGCGACCAATAAAACTAGCCATCATAAATAGTAATACCCAATTTTGGAAATTTTATAAACTTTATTTTGAAAAATTGACTTCATTTTTGAATTCAATATATCAAAATTATCTTAGTGGGAATTTTTGGTATATTTTTCAAAATTTTCAATTTTTGATAAATAGTGGAAAACACTGGTTATTGGTTAAAACTGAATTTTTATTTAAATAATTATTTATTTTATTTAAATTTATTTAAGTTCAAAATAGATGCACAATACCTTTATAAGTTCAATGTTATTCATTGGAGTCATTTTATAATAAGTTTAGATATATAAAAATTTTATTGAACTTTTTACCATCTTTTACCCGCCTCCTATGAGTATTTACAAATTTGCATAAAACGAAATTTTACAGCTTATATGAGTTTAATTTCAAAAATATGATAGAAAAAATTAATATAAATTAGTAAAATTTGGTTCAATAAGATGAAAATAATTTTTGGTGAATAATAAATTTTGACTTTAATTACCATAGTTAAAATTAAATAGGCTAATTAAGGGTAAAATGGTATCATAATAACCCTAACACATGTCCTAATTATATTAGATAAGTGTAATTTGACAAAAAAACCTTGGGAATAAAATATTACCCCCTTTGGTCCACTTTTATTAGATTAGGATATTTATTATTATTTTATTTAAAGAAGAGTTAAAAGAGTTTAATTCAAACTTTAATAACTATACCATTTTCAATATAGGGTTACACACAATATAAATTCGACTATAAATATTCATTATAAATCTAAAACTTTTTAATACATAATGATATTTTATTTATAATTTTTAGACATTAAATAATTAAATTTATTTATGACACAATGATGTTACAATAATTACCTTTTTAATGAAATATTAAAATAATTGATATTATAAATAACAAAAAAAATGTAAATTTAGATTACTGATGAATTATACTAATTTTCTATGTTAATATAAATTTTTAGGGTTTATTAAATATTTTTTTTGTAGTGATAATGTTTTAATGGATTTTGAAAAAATCACACACTAAATAGTGTCACAATTGACCTAAATGAAGTTTTAATACAAATACTATATTACTAATTGAAATAATTTTTAAAAAAATTAAGTATCTTCCAAAGTACACATATAAAGTTATTTATATTAATAATGAACCACTAGGGGTTCTCTTGGTAGTTTATAGTAATTTTATTAACAATATAATATAAAAATAAAAAGAGTCATGGTAAATGTCAAACTAGTTAACAAAAAGTTAAATCTAAAATATAAGGTTAATATGGTGACATAAACCAATATAAAACATATTGGTTGAGATAATTTCAACCCAAAACTCCCTTATAATCAATATAAATCCTTTTGGAGAAATTATTAATCGAAAATAATTTTATTATAAAATAATATTTCAAGATTTTCCTAAAGAGACCCTCACCTCTCTTATAAAAGGGCACTTCCCCTTCTCTTAATTTCACAGCTCCAAAGCCTTTTGGCTCATCCAAACCCTACCAAATATCCTCCAAACTTCCCTCACTTCACTCTAGTGGCCCTAACTTGATCATAATGTCAATTTATGGAGTCTTTTGATCAAATCAAAAGGAAAGACCTGATGTAGAGGTAATAATTTCACCACCCTCTTTCAATTTCTTTTCTTCTTCCACTTCCTCTTTCATTGTTTTTTAAATACCAAAATAATAAATAATGTTCCTTCTAAATACTGTGATGTTATTATAAATATTTTACAACCATATTCGTTATTCAATCAACCCTGTAAATGACAAATTCACATTACGTGCGTATGTACGGCTTACTGTCTCCACGTCGTGCTGTAGTTTGTTATTCAAAAACTTAATTATTTGGATGGGTATAATAATTAATATTATTGATATAAATAATAAATTTTACATGTTAATGATTCTATATATATGATACACCATCCAATTACAAATTATTTTTTTAACAATATAATGATATTGTCGCTAGTGCGTACGTACAGATTACCATCTCCATGAACGCGATTAGAATCAATTCTCCATCATAACCATTAATTAATAATTTTCATTTGATGATTAAAAATAAGGTTTAAAACATAATATCATTTTGGAAATGAATCAAATATATCATATCAATAAAAAACATGGATTATGTAACAAAACATATAAAATAAAACAAATTAGTTAACACCTGAAACGATGATACTACTAAAATATTATTAACAAAGCAATATTAAAAGATCATATATGATATCATAGTTATGTATATGGTTATTGTATAAATTAATATCAAGGATTTAACTATTATAAAAGATTTTAACATACCCTCAACCAATGAAATGTACAAGGTAAGGGTTAATTTCACAATCTCTTTATCATCCGAGGGTGTTTTTACATAAGTATCTACTGGGACCTCTTTAACATCCACATCCATGTCTTCTTAAAAATGTATTTCCAAAAAAATTTACCCTTTACTATAATATAGGTTACAGTCATTTATACCCTTATTTGACCTTGTATGTTTTGAATGGAATATTTCTGTTGTTTTCCAAACGAGATACATTTTGACCTTTTCGACAAAATTATGGTAAGAATGTTTTTGTAACTTATATGGCAGGTGCGTCTATTTTCAGCCGTTATAACATCGTCAAAGCTTCCCTTAAAATATTATAAGAATATTTTCAAAATAATTTTTTTTTCTTTGAACATTATGTGACTCTTAAATGATTTCAAAATAGAAAGAGATATTTCTCTCCAAATGTTATGATTTCATCTATGTCAACATAGAATGATAAAATTTTCACTAATTTGAAGTTGATATATTATGATAGAAATATTCCATATTTTATTTATGGTATTGTGATATGATCGACTGTGGATGTGTTATTTTTATACCATTCATGGTTTATGGTTAAAGTATTGACAGTTTGTATGCTAGTTTTAATATAAATGTTTCTGTTATTTTTCAACCATTTTATATGAGGAATGTATTGGCTTTAGTAAGTGATGAGTGGAGCCCGCTATAGATTCTCGATGCATCAGTTGGTCTCATGAGACAATTAGACGTGTAATTGGCCAAGGGAATTCACAATTTGATATATAGTTTTGGTTGAGGCCTAAATCATTTTCAGACATCTTGGACAAGGCATTGACAAGATGTTTTTGAATGTCCGTCATTATACATTACCTCATTCTGAAAATAATTATGATGGTTACTGTGGTTATTCGACTAATAGAATACCCATGAATATGTTTTATTGTGGCATTATTTAATCATCTCATATTCCAGTCGTAAATTTTTCAAGTTAATTTTTTCTAAAGACATGTGTTTTCAATTATTCAACATGCTTAATGTTTATGTTATCTTCCACTGTACTTCTTACGCTTATTGAGCATTTGATCTCACCAATTTATAATTTTTCTTTTTCACAAGATATGATGAAGTTAGTTATTAATGACTTGCAGGAATAATCTAAGAGGCTTGGATATTTCTATGAAATAAATTATTGTTGTATTTATTTTCATGTTATAATGTTGATCTTAGGTATGTATATTATTTCCAATAATACTAAACTGATCTGTCTTTTGGGAGATGATTCCTTATATCATGCCAATGTTATGCAATAAAGCACTGACTTTGGGTAATTGGGGTCACGACCTAACAATTAATGAATTGAAAATTAATATAATTCTTAGGGATTTTACTCAATATTCATGTATGGTTATCCATATTTAAATCTTGGAATCTATAAAGTAGTTTATAATTCAACATGGATGAATTTTATGTTCATTACATCCATCATGCTCTGATGTATTGAAAAGATAATTTATTATATATTTTTTGGAAGACAAAAATTGATGATATGTTGTTTAATTTAATAGATAATTGATGGAACATTATACCTTGGTGAAGTTTTGTTTCTAATAATAGTAAATTTCCCTCATTTTCTATAAAAAATTAAAGCATTATCTATCCATCCCTATTTTTTTCACATTGAGTAGAGATCAGACCAATTATATAAATATTGTAAGAAAAATTTGGACCAATAAGGTTATGAATATGGTTAAATTGATACAGCATTGCTTAATCTAATTTCTGATTCCCAAGAAGACTTATACTGATAATAGATGATGAAAATTGATTTTTAATGTTGGAGATATTCTTTTTATAGGGTCTCCAATTAAGATATAAATAAAACATGGGAATATTTGTAAATAAATTCATCGATATTTTGGAAAATAAAAAATATTAACTCTTTCAGTGAAATACCTCATTGATGGGAATGTCTCTAATATTTAGATGTTATTTATCAGAAATTCACTATTTATCAGTTAAAAAACTATCAATCAGACTCAAATCATATCTTCAGATGGAAATAGTTTATTTTTTCTTTTAATAATTATACATATATATATATATGCCTATTCATGCTATGGATAATGCAAAGAATTTTTTTAGAGGTTAAATGATTCCTTTGGATCAATGCTATAGTTTTACGAGGTGATAAATATTTATACAAAGGCTGGATTAGATGATATATGGTTGTAGTGTTGATAAGAAAGTGATGATACAAATGTTTAGTGTCATTTTGTAGAATAAATGTACCATGGTGTGTATAATTGTATCACATAGGTTTCATTAATCATATACATTTTTTCATGTTTCATAAAAATGAGTCGTGAATTTTATATTTTATCCATGACTTATACCTTGATGATGTTTTAGTTTGAAAAACTCATTAGTAGATAGTCTAATTTTGAGTTTTGATTTCACTAATATATCTATAATGATGTGTTTACAATGGTTTTATTATTTTATGGGATTCTAGACTATAAATAGCTGTTTATGAGGGTTTCACCAAGGTTTTGGAAAATTTTAAATGTTACTGAGACTATGTTTGATAATGTATTATTTTAGGTTATAAGTGGAAGAATATAACCACCAATCTAGAGATGGAGAAAACAATCGATGATTGTTTATTTTGGATTATCTTACTCAATTGATAAATAATGTTCTACCATATAGGGGGTTGAATCCACCAGTGGGGGATCCATAGAAATGAGATAACATTAATAATTCCAAAATAAACCCTTACTGATACTACATTGATGTTTTTTCTGGTGATTTTTTGAACTATGAAAAGGCCCCACTCTCTACTCTGGGTTTCACAATCTCTTCCCAACATAAAGGGATACTATAAGTTTGGTTTTCCCAGAATAATTTTGTTTTTCTTTTTGTGGGTATATTTCTTCTTCTAATTAATAATTTCCATTATCATCACCCTTTACATAATAATTCTGCCATAGATTTTTCAACCATTGGTTTTAGAAACATCAACCTGGGCCTCCGAAATTCCATGAATGTTCATATTAAATTATTCTCAAAATATGAGTATTGTCATTATTATTCTTAGGGTTTATGGAATTTCTTGGTAACTAATTGATGTTTATAAAATAGTATTAAATAATTGAAACAACTATCTAACCTCATATTTTTAAAATTTATTTTGGTATTTTGGTTTTCAATTTTACCTTACCATGTTTTTATAACATTCCTCAATTTTGATTCTCATTTTTTGGCCAGTCAAAATAAAATCAAATACTATTTATTTTTCACAACCCCTTAATTTTTGGATCTTTCCTAAGGAGTTTCAATCAAAAAATAAAAAATAAAATCTATGATTTTGATGAATCATATAGATTATGTTTTTTGTATAATTTTTTTTATAAATATATCCATGAATATATATGATTTATTATAAATTTGGACAACTATATATGAGTTTTTAAAGGTTTATCAATCATCATCTCTATAAATGATCACCCCGCACCTAGAAAAAATCGATTTGTATTGAATAAACGAGGAAGAAGGATAATGATTTCACCACTATGATCTAGGTTTTCCATGTGTAATTTTTTAATTATATTGAAATAAACAGTAATATTATATAGGGTAATGATGCCACAATGGGCCTAGGGAATTCCCCTAGGATGGATGACAATACTTTGGGTGAAAATCTAATAAAAAGGGTAAATATAGTGGTGATTTCAGTGAATTAGTTTATTCAAATGAATTATATCATTCTAATCAAGATGAAAATTAATATGCACACAAAATTAGTGATGTTTTATTCTATTTAGCGGGAGGAATAATATGATTCCAAATGTTAAATTGGATGGATTTATAACTCTACTCAAGAGAATGAATTGGAAATTTATTTTCTAGTCTAAATTAAAAATAACTCTTGAAACTATATCCTTAAGGATATTCTTGAATAAATATAGCATCCCTTCCTAACATGAAGGGATATTTAAGGATTAAAATAGTATGGGAACCCCATTAAATAATTTTACATTATGAACACATATGTTTCCATTGGTATAATAATATACTACTTATATGAGTGATGAAGATAGAGATGTTGACCCATAATGATGAATGATCATACATTTAGGGACAATTTGAGAGTGGATTTATATCCATGGATTTAATAAATAAATATAATTTTTTATATTAAATAATATTATTGTGTAACCTATATGGTTGAATATGTTAATGGTAGAGAATAAATACACACTAATGTAAAATATTATATTAAACGTAACAAAATTTTTAATTTAATGAATATTATGATGAAATTATTTCCCTATAGTGTATGTTCTATCAATTTTTTTTTTGTGTTTTTTATTTTCTTATGGATGCCTATGTTTTTTCATTTGATCTACACTATCAAATTATTCATTAGTCAATCAATGATTTGTGATTCTAGTTGGTTTCACAGTAGTCATGAAAAAGTGGTTGTTTAAGATGGGTTGACGTTTCTAGGGAAATTTAATAATGATATTCTATTTGGACAATAGAGAATGATAAACATGAATGATTCTTTTAACATTACACTCTACTTTGAGCTATAAGCTATCTATTTATGAGGTTTTATTAAATATAATTTCCATATTCTTTTTTATTTATCTTTCTATTTTTGGGAATGTATATTGAATTTAATATTAATGTTGTATTGACTAGTGGGAGAACTATTTCATTAAAATATATGAAATGTGGGGCATTAGAAAAATTATTGGAGTTTAATATCTCCATTAGAAAAATGGGATAGTTATCTCTTGAAAACTGATTTTTAGATGATAAATACATATAAATATATGTTTTACTTTATAAATTATCAAATATTGGTTGTTAGAACTAAAAATCCATTAATAATGGTTTTTTACTGTAAAACATTAATCAACCAACTAATAAATGAGCTTATGGATATATGGATGACTAGTTTTACCACTTGGACTATTAAATATTTATCCTTGATAAACCAAATTTTTAATTTTTAATTTTTTTGGGAATTCAATATGAATACTAGTATGGATTTTAAAGGTGGTAATCAATGAGAAGAGAGGCTTCTGTCTTTGGTGGCTGAGTGAGATTCCAGTTCATCTCATGCATTACTAGGAACACCCACTTGAGGATAGATTATTGTGTGTTTTTTTGATGAGAATAAATCTATTTTCATGTATAGATATATTGTGTTGTGGATGGTATCTTTGGGATATTATTCTTGAGAACCCTCTATTGGGATATTCTACATGAGACCCATTTAAGGGTTGTGGGAATTTTATTAAATAGTTGGAATTGAATTCCATAATTCATTAGTGTTTTTATAAGAATTTTCCATTTGATCATGATATGATTTTTTATATTACGAATATATATGATTTATATTATATCCTATAGTCCATGTGAAAAAGGATAGGGAGAGATTTTGAGTCACTATGAGTTAACCTGTTAAGGTTGGTTATGGTGAGGGGTGATTAAGTTGGGTCTATATAACTTAGCGAATGACACCACTAGAATGATGATAATGATGATCTATTCATCATTTTTTATGTGATATTTAGATTATATATAATATAATTACATTATGGCCTACAAGGGTATGTGACATGATGATGGAATTAGAAGTAACATTTGTGTGAGGCCTAGTTGGATGTGTTTTGGTAATCTTGGGGAATGAGTCAAATGTTAATATTTGTTTTTGTATTCATGTATAGACAAATATTCTATAGATTACAAGGATTCAATATTATTTCCATACACATAGGGTGATGGTTTTGGAATGGACCACAATGAGTGAGAGGGTATTAGACTATGTTTTGAAATAATTATACATAAAACAAGACCCATCCTAATTATAAGGGGAGTTTTCATTCTCTTGTTTTTTATACCTGATATATTTTACTAGTTGTGTGTCCCACATAGACATCATGGGATATAAATTTTACCATAGGTTAGAAATTATGATGTCTTTATCCTATCACTCCCTTTAATACCCATGAAATGTTTTCATCAATAGGACTCAACTAGTGATGGTTTTGTTCAACATGTGGGATGGTATGGACATTATATTCTCCCCTCAAATTATGTCCAATAGTTCCATGATTTTTAGATATCCATAATACCTAATTCATAGGGTATAATTTAGCTTATGTGATATGTTGGATCCATTGTTTTCATCCATAGTGTTTGTTTTATATTTAACTACCCTGATATAATGAGGTTGTTTGGGATGGGGTTTGGCATGGTCCCTTGAAATCCTAAAGTGGTGATTAAACAACCTAGTGGGTTACCTTTCCATAGTATTGGTAGAATCACCTTCATGTGATTAGAATCATAATTTCAAATCATTATTGGGTGTGTTACATTTTAGACTTTCCCATTAATGGGAATTCTAGTATTTCCATGTTTTTTGGATGTTATTCCCCATGGAAGATCATACAAGGTATCGAAAAGTTTTTTTTGAGTATTTTTAATCTCACTATGATCCAAAGAGAATTATTTTATAAATTTATTTTTCTATATTATACATTAAGAATGTATGTAAAGGTATATAATAGCATATATTTTTGAATTTTTTGAGAACCTTCCATGGTTTTCTTCGCACAGCTAGTATGGGAATGCGTGTTCTTTTACAGACTTTAATTTAGTCATACAAGTAAGTACATTTCATTTTTAGTGAAATGGGATGAAGAATATCATCGGGTTTTTGCAGATGGTATGGTGGTGAGTCAATTGGATTTATTAGATGACATTTTTCATTCTATGTTTCTATACGATCTTCTTGATGGGATATATATAGAGATTTATGACCATATGATTCAATTCACATTTATTATAGGCTGGATGTGTTATTGATATTCAAATACATTGAGTATTTTTTGGGGGATGTTATTTTGTTATTTATTTATGATTGATATATATTATTTCTGGTTATAGTCTCCCTGACCTATGATTTTGTAATTTTCTGTGAGAATGAAGCCTATGAAAAATGGGACTTTCTCATGAGGCCTTGTAGAATTCTTGATAAGATAGTTTTTTGTTTTTTTAGGCATTACAATGAAATATCATAGCATGATATTATTATTATTATTTGAGGATTTATAAATACTGATATAAATTTGTCATATATTATGATAGACCTCTATATGTTGAGTCATCAACACCATTAATATAGTATGTCTGGGTTACCATGGTTATAGTATTATGATCTTACTTTTCAATATTATCATAGATATATTTATTTACATCTGATGTGATAACTTGATATAGTTATGTTTAGGTTTTTAATCACGGTATAATGTTTTATGACGTTTTTGTATAGAAATTATATTTGGTACATAAGATCCAGATGTCATGTGTGTTATTTACTGTGATTTTATTAATGATAAAGTGTTTTAGGGATTTATATTTTTATAATAACTTATATTGATTTCATTTTTTTTGAGGTATTATAGTCAGTTCAAACACTTGTTTGACTCACAATAATTTTTCAAATAAAAGGTTATGTAGATACTAGTTTGATATTTTCAATGATTATAGATATAGTTTCCATCGAATAAAGGGTTTTATTTTCATGAAACATAAATATCCATCCCACCATCAAATATCTAGTCTGATCTTCTGTAGGGTCAAAGGGTATTACCAATCCCTATGGATTGGATCATGTTCTAGGATATCATGGATCGACATCATGGGAGGATTTATCCATGATCATTAATTATTTTAGAAAATGAATGTAAATAAAATTACAACATCACCAATCTATACATTGAAATCCAAGATAGTTAAAAAAATAAAAGAACAACAACCTAATAAAACAATGAAAAAGAAGTCAACATTTGTGAGTTCCAAAACCCTCAGTCACCATACAATCCCCCTCTCTTACAATGAAATTATTTTCCACATGTGTGTTTTATACAATTACATGTTGATATGGATATCCTCCATCCATATACATAAGAATATTAGTTAATCTAGAAGAGAAACCACCAACTTTCCCATACCAACAAGGGGAAATTAATTTCATGCTAGTTTTAAAATATTAATATATAAAAATCGGTGTTTATATTATATTTTTAAAAATTTATAAAAAATATACCTAAAGAAAATCAATACCATTTTGAAAACAATTTTCAAGGTTGATACATTTGAAAAGAGATTTTTAAATAGTATCATCTAATAATTGAATCATTTTAATAAGAAAAACAATAAACAAGAAACCACTCCATAAAATTTCAAAAAAAGTGACATTTACTGCATAACTAAAATATGTGTAATGGGATATTAGGACCATGTTTATACAGTCTATGAAAAAAATCATCAAAATACAAAGAATCAAACTAATTCAGTGCTGGATAAAGACAATCAAACTACTAAATAATATAGAATCACACATACTATTTTAACCAATAAGCATACCCTAGATGTAGAACATGTCTATTTCTTGGATATTAGTCATAAAATAATACTAAAAAAGTATAGAATGGGTTCCTATATATAACGACCCATAATTTACATACAATGTTAATACTTCAAAATTGAAGCACACTTATTACAACATATGACAAAACCACAAAGGACTGTATAGGTATAGTGTCTTTAGAAACTGGGAAACATAAACAACTGGTTCATAAATCTTCTACAGTGTCTCCAATTTATTTCATCATATCTAGGGTCACTTTTAGCATATTCTACTTAATATCCATCTTCCTGACCTGGGGAAAAGAAAACATAAAAGGGTGAGCTCAAATGCTCAGCAAGGGCAAATAAAGGAAATAAAAATCATATCATATCTTTATGAAAATCAAAACCTGCAAAAGAGATCATAATATCTTAACATGGAATAAATCATAGAAGTGAAAATGAGATCCCCATAATCATAACATAAAACTAGAAACTTTGTGTCATGCACACATAATCATGGAAAATCATTTCTTGTTAGTCATGACTCATTGCCAAGACTATCTTAGTGGACAAAGTCCCTTTCTGAACCGAGTTCACTCCTCTTTTCAGTCCTATATCACTGAACCGAAATAACCTTCCGTTCCAGCCATGTCTATCTCATGAGATATAAAATCATTACCCAATGCATTGGAGGGAGATATAGGTCCCACCCATCTTATAATGAATCCTTTCTTATGTGTGCCACATAATCATAAATCATACATCATCGCATAACCCATGTAATAAAAATGGGATTCTTAAACAACATGACATCATAAAACAATTCATATAAGATAAAGGAATTCATAAAAATGTTTCCATCACAACATAATCAAATCCATGTAATAATAGGGATAAAAACAGAACCCTTTTATTATCTTAGATGGAAAATAATTTTGATAAAATACTTGAACTCCATTCTTGAGGAAAATATCCTTTCTACTTCAAAAACACTTTTCCTTTCTTAACATGTCGTACAATTATAAACTAAAAGAAGTTGATTAAAAATAAACTTGAAAACTTGTAAAGGATGCTTCTTGTAAAATATGTTTTAGAAATCCATTCATGCCGTATAAGTAAAAAAACATCCTTCGTACTTTTGTTGGAAAAGTCAAAAAGTACCTTGTACGAAAAAAATGACAAAAGATTACTTTCATATTCATTACTAAAAACTCACCGAAGGGTAAAGTTGGATTTAAACTAGTGTAAGTGGATGGAAATAATATTACATATTGATGAAACATGGATGTGGATGATAAAATACACCCCAGTAAATACTTACGAATAAACAATCCCGGATAAAAATGAGATTGTGATATTTCCCTTACCTTAGGTCCGATTTGCTTTGTTCGTGTCCGAAGCTCCTGTATAATGGTTTAAATAATGTTATTGACTTATTCCAGAATCATACATATTGATATGATATCATATATGGTCATATTATTAGCTTCTTGTTAGTAATATTTCATTGTTACTTGTTACTCGGGTCTTTATAACTTTTTGTTCTTATGCGTGTTTTGTTGAATAAATTCTTATTCTTATCTTTAGGTTATAGATAATTCATTTCCAGAAGGGTATTAGTGTAGTATATACCATATTCATTCATTCAATTCATTTATATAATCATTATGAAATGAAGATCATGTAGAACGAGTCGCATCACATCGTGGAGACGGTATTCCGTACGTACGCACGAGTGATGATACCGTTCCTATGATCATGGAATTGTGTTGGAGTATATATATATATATATTATTTCAGTATCAATATTACTTAATAATAATCATATATAGTTACTCATTACACCATTATACCCATCCTTGTAAGGTGATGGTGGAAAATAGATTACACCACGGCGTGGAGACGGTATTCCGTACGTACGCACGCGCGGTGATTTCATTTTTCCGTAGGATGGATAGAAGGTGAATTAGGGTTGTTTCATATTTATAATAACATATCAGTATGTAATTAATACTTATGTTATTACTTTATCATGAAACAACTAAAGAAGAAGAAGTTGAAGAAGAAAGAAATTGAAAAGATCGGTAATGGATATTACCTCTTCTTTGGAACGCCTCTTTGAATCCTCCACATAATGAACTAAGATTGGTCTTTGGAGAAGACCAGGACCTCTAGGATTATTCTAGGGAAGTGGAGAGGAGATAATCGCAGGGGTTGGCCGAGCTTGAGTGCTCAAATTGGTGTGAGGAGGAGGGGGAGGAGGTGCCCTTTTATAAGAGAGGAGAGGGGCACCTTAGGAATATCTCAAAATATTATTTTATATTAAAGTCAAAATCGGTTTATAATGGTTCCAAAGGGTCTTATTTCGAATCTAAAGTGGGGAAGGGTCGAAATACTATAAAACAATAAGATTTAGACAAGTTTAGGGTATTATTTTAACCTTATCAATTAGATTTAACTCTAAGTTAAATAATTTAACTTTTACCATGTCTTTTTGTTTTCTTTCACTATATGGTTAATAAACTTACTATAACATGCCAAACGAACCCCACATTGTTTATTATTAATATATATATCCTTATATAAGTCATTTGGTTGAACCTTAGATTTTTAGGAATAAAATAACAATTAATAATATAATATTTGATTTAAAAACTATTTTGTGTCAATTTTGACAATATTTGATATATGATTTTTTTGAAAGTCATAACAGAATTATATGTTCGAACCATGTTGATTAAATCAACACTAATATATCATAGTAACCTATAAAATTAGTGGAATTCATAAAAAGTCTTAAATTACATTTATTGTGGTATTTATATTATCAATTTTGTCAATATTTCATTAATAAGATAATTACTGCATCATCTTTGTGTCATAAATGAATTAACTTATTTGATGTCTAAAAATTACAAATAAAATACCATCATGTAGGAAATCCTTTTATCTTTCTAATGAATATTTACAATCGAATTTATCTTATGTATAACCCCATATTAAAAACGATTTAATTATTAAACTTTGATTTTAACTATTTTAACCCTTCTTTAAATAAATTAATAATAAATGTCCTAATCTAATCCAAGTGGGCCTAAATGGTCATATTTTATTCCTAAGTTTGTTTTTGGTCGAATTACACTTGTCCAATAGAATTAGGACATGTGTTAGGGTAATATTGATATCATATTTACCCTTAGTTACCCTATTTACTATTAACCGCGGTAAAAATCGTAAAAAGTTACTATTCACCAAAAAATTATTTTTATCTCATTGAACAACATTTTACTTACTGATATCAACCGTGTCTGTCGGATTTTCGAAATTCCATTCATAGAAGCGGTAAAATTAAGTTTTATGCAAAATTCAGTTTTTAACCTACCACTTAGTGGTTTCACTATTCATCAAAAATTGAAAGTTTTCAGAAAAATACCAAAATTTCACCCTAGGATAATTTCGATATTCTGAGTCCAAAAATGAAGTCCATTTTGAAAAATAAAATTTATAAAATTTCAAAAAGTGGTTATTACTATTCATAACGGCTAGTTTTAATAGCATATTGTTGTTTAGTGAAACTCGGTATTGCGTACGACACAAGCTATCGAGGAAGGTCGCGATTGCGTGTAAAGCAAGCCAAACAAGTGTTGTGTAGAAAAAAATTCCTTTGATGGTTTATATAACATAAAAGTCTCGTGTGTTACATTCTACCCCCCTTAAAAAGAATTTCGCCCTCGAAATTCATCACTTTGTAACAAACAAATGAGGATACTTCTCCCTCATCATATCCTCAAGCTCCCATGTAGCTTCTTCAAGTTGGTGGTTCCTCCATAAAACATTCACCAAGCGAGTGGTCTTGTTTCGTAGGACTTTTTCGCTACGATCCAGAATCTCTATCGGCTGTTCTTCATAAGAAAGATCTTCCTCCAGCGGTACAACTTCTGAGCTGAGTACATGTGAAGGATCTGGTATGTACTTTCTCAGGAGAGATACGTGGAACACATCGTGAACTTGAGAGAGATTCGGTGGAAGCGCCAATCGGTAAGCTACCTTCCCAACACGATCCAGTATTTCGAAAGGACCGATATAACTAGGGCTCAACTTCCCCTTCTTTCCAAATCTCATAACCCTCTTCCAGGGAGATATTCGTAAGAACACTTTATCACCCACTTCAAACTCTAGGTCTTTTTTTCGGTTGTCGGCATAACTTTTCTGTTGACTCTGAGCTGCTCTTAGGTGTTGTTGAATAGATCTGACCTTTTCTGCCATTTCATCAACGAGATCAGGTCCTAATAGCTTTCTTTCCCCAACTTCATCCCAGCAAGTTGGAGTCCTGCATTTCTTTCCATAGAGAGCTTCATAAGGAGCCATCTGAATACTGGAGTGAAAGCTATTATTATAAGAAAATTCCACCAAAGGTAGGTGTTGATCCCAACCTCCTTTGAAATCCATAGAGCAAGCTCTCAACATATCTTCTAGGGTTTGAATTGTTCTCTCAGACTGACCGTCTGTCTGGGGATGATAAGCAGTGCTGAAACTCAACTCTGTATCCAGAGTATGCTGAAGACTTCACCAGAACATCGAGGTAAATCTCGGATCTCGATCAGATATAATAGAAAGTGGTATTCCATGCAATCTTACAACTTCCTTTACATATATCCTGGCAAGCTGATCTAGAGAGAAATCCTCTCTAATAGAAATGAAGTGTGCAGACTTTGTAAGACGATCAACTATGACCCAGATAGCATAATTGCCTTTGGATGTTTTAGGAAGTCCTTTGACAAAGTCCATAGTGATGTTTTCCCATTTCCATTCGGGTATGGGTAATGGTTGTAACATCCCCTTAGACTTCTGTCTCTCAGCTTTAACTTGTTGACAAACCAAGCATCGAGAGACATATTCAGCAACATCTCTTTTCATGCCATCCCACCAGAAGTACTCTTTCAGGTCCCTATACATCTTCGTGCTTCCAGGATGAATAGAGAATGAAGAACTATGAGCCTCATCCAGTAGCTCTTTCTTTAATTCGGGGATGGGAGGAACACAAACCCGATTCCTGAACTTTATTATCCCATCACAATCAAGGTTGAATTCAGGAAAATTTCTCACCTTCTTTTGTAACTCGACATCTTCTTTCTGTGCCTCTTTAATCTTCACATGTATAGATGGTTGAACATTCGTTTGAGAAAGATAAGATTTTTCCCCTTCCATTATAATTCCAAGATCCATCCTTTGTAAATCCATAAATATTGGATCTTTTGTGATCCTGATCATGGATAAACTAGCATGGTCTTGTCGACTAAATGCATCTGCCACCTTGTTTGCTTTCCCAGGGTGGTAATGGATTGAGCAGTCATAATCCTTAATCAGCTCCAACCATCTTCTTTTACGCATATTCAACTCCTTTTGTGTGAAAATATACTTTAAACTTTTATGATCAGTATAAATATCACACCTTTCACCATAAAGGTAATGCCTCCAAATCTTTAATGCAAAGATTACCGCAGCCAACTCCAAAGCATGTGTTGGGTAATTTTTCTCATGGATTTTCAACTGTCGTGAGGCATAAGCTATCACCATATCATTTTGCATAAGAACACACCCCAATCCCTTCTTGGATGCATCACTGTAGATCACAAACCTTTCTCCAATATAAGGCAGTGTGAGCACAGGTGCACTGGATAACCTTCTTTTCAACTCCTTGAAATTCTCTTCACATTCCTCTGTCCAGACAAACTTAACTCCCTTCCGAGTCAACTTGGTGATTGGATTAGATAATCGTGAAAAATCTTTTACAAAACGTCGATAATATCCAGCCAAACCAAGAAAACTTCGGATCTCAGTTACTGTGGTTGGTCTCGACCATCTTTCGATAACTTCTGTTTTTGCTGGATCCACAGATATCCCCTCTTTTGAGATTATGTGACCAAAAAATGCAACTTTTTGAAGCCAAAATTCACACTTGGTAAATTTGGCATAAAGCTTCTCCTTTTTCAGGGTCTTCAATATAATTCTCAAGTGATCTTCATGCTCTTCCTTGCTCTTTGAATAGACAAGAATATCGTCTATAAAGACTACCATAAATTGATCAAGATAGTCTCTAAAGACTCTATTCATTAGATCCATGAAGATAGCATGGGCATTAGTAAGACCAAATGGCATCACTATAAAATCATAGTGTCCATACCTTGTACGGAAAGCCGTCTTTGGTATATCCTCCCTTTTGACCCTTAATTGATGATACCCTGAACGAAGATCAATCTTGGAAAAGTATTGAGCTCCGTGTAGTTGGTCAAATAAGTCATCAATGCGTGGGAGAGGATATTTGTTCTTGATAGTGATCTTGTTAAGTTCTCGATAATCAATGCAGAGTCTCATTGATCCATCTTTCTTCTTAACAAATAGAACAGGTGCTCCCCAAGGTGACGCACTAGGGCGTATGAATCCCTTATCAAGATTCTCTTGGAGTTGCTTCTTCAATTCCTGCAACTCAATTGGGGCCATTCTATAAGGTGTCTTTGAAATAGGCAAAGCACCCGGTACGAGTTCTATTGAAAACTCAACTTCACGATTTGGTGGAAGACCCGGCAATTCCTCCGGAAAGACATCATCAAACTCCCGTACAATGGGCATATTCTTAATCGTGAGTTTCTCACCAACCATTTGAGATAAATAACCTTCATTTAGTGGAATCAATACCCATAAGATGGAAGAAATTTCCACTGGAAGGTTATGTTCATCCTTGCATTGATAGACGATCGTAGATTGATATGGAATATGAAATGTGACTTCCCTTATTTGGCAATCGATATGAGCTCCATGTAGAGAAAGCCAATCCATGCCAAGAATCACATCAAATTCCACTAAAGGAAGGATCACAAGATTTGCAGGAAGCACTTTCCCACAAAATTCGATCGGAGAAGAATTATAAACTTTTGATGCGATTGATGTGCCAATAGGTGTTGTCACAGCTAACTCAACATCTAATTGTTGAGGTAATACGGTGATACCCTTAGAAAAGTCTTCAGAAATAAAAGAGTGGGTGGATCCAGAATCAAATAAAACATTTGCTACTTTAGAGTGGATGGTAAGTGTACCTTTCACCACATCGTTATCGTACTCCACATCGCTGATAGAAATTGCATGTGACTTTCCTTTGTCTTTAGCCTTAAGAGTTTGTTGACGTCGACCATCGTCATCAACCCTTGGATTTGGGCATTGATTGGCATAATGCCCCATCTCCTTGCACTTGAAACATTGAAGTGTAGTAGGTTCATTCTGTGTATCCCTTCCTTTGTTTGCATCATTAGACATCTTCTTCCCATTATCACAGCATTCAAATGCCTGATGACCTTCTTTTCCACATTTAAAACATTTACTTGTACCTTTAAGACAACTCCCTCCATGTTTCTTTCCACACATTGAGCATAAGGAAAATCTCATCTTCTTTTCCGTGTGCTCTTTAGATTTTTCTTTGATTTCCATCTTCCTCTTCTTATCAAACCCATGTGACTGATGGGTTACTCCAATCTCCATCTCGACTTTGAGAGCACATCGAACGATTTCCTCGTAGCTATTGAAGTCCCTTATGGCTAACTCCCTTCGAAGACTTGGTTTTAAGACACTAAAGAATCGATCGATCTTACTCTCAGGTTGGATAATAATACCAGAAGCGTACCTTGAATGTCTTGTAAAATTTTCTTCATAGGTACCACAAGATTCATCATCCCTTTGCTTCAGTTCAAGAATCTCTTTCTCCATCTTTGTTCGGATAATACGAGGGAAGTACTTATTGAAAAATAAGTTCTTGAACTCGTCCCATTCCATAGACTCAATTTCATCCCTTTGCCTCGTATTCTTAACAAGATTCCACCATTGATCAACATCTCCTTCCAAACGATACACTGCTAGGATGACTTTATCATGCTCAGAACATTGAAGAACTGAAAATATCTTTTCAGTAGTACTAATCCATTGTTCAGCAACTAATGGATCAGTAGACCCACTGAAAGAAGGTGGACGCTGCCTCATGAAGGATTCAACAGAATGTTGCTCCCTCCTTTGTTCGTTTGCAAATCCTCCATGATTCATAGCTTGAGAAAGTTGTGTGATCATGGCTACAAGATTTTGTATTCCAGCTCCCATATCGTTTGGTTTCTCAGGGGGACAATCATTGCATTGCCCATCGCATTCCGCATTAACACGGTTCCTTCGGGTTCCAGCCATTGACTAAAACCAAGAAGAATAGTGTGAGCAACACTAATTATAATAGGAAACCACATAATTCAAGAATAAAATTTTCATGCTTATGGTCTTATCCTAGGTTATTCATGGCCATTTCTAAGATTGTGTTCTATGCTTAGACTTATCCTTAGGGTTCTTACTATGGCTTTCACATCCTAGTTTCCAAAGGTTGACTATACCTTTCCTCTGATACCAACTATAATGACCCATACTTTACATACATTGTTAATACTTCGAAATTGAAGCACACTTATTACAACATATGACAAAACCACAAAGGACCGTATAGGTATAGTGTCTTTAGAAACTGGGAAACATAAACAACTGGTTCATAAATCTTCAACAGTGTCTCCCATTTATTTCATCATATCTAGGGTCCCTTTTAGTATATTCTACTTAATATCCATCTTCCTGACCTGGGGAAAAGAAAACATAAAAGGGTGAGCTCAAATGCTCAGCAAGGGCAAATAAAGGAAATAAAAATCATATCATATCTTTATGAAAATCAAAACCTGCAAAAGAGATCATAATATCTTAACATGGAATAAATAATAGAAGTGAAAATGAGATCCCCATACTCATAACATAAAACTTGAAACTTTGTGGAATGCACACATAATCATTGAAAATCATTTCTTGTTAGTCATGACTCATTGCCAAGATTATCTTAGTGGACAAAGTCCCTTTCTGAACCGAGTTCACTCCTCGTTTCAGTCCTGTATCACTGAACCGAAATAACCTTCCGTTCCAGCCATGTCTATCTCATGAGATATAAAATCATTACCCAATGCATTGGAGGGAGATATAGGTCCCACACATCTTATAATGAATCCTTTCTTATGTGTTCCACATAATCATAAATCATACATCATCGCATAACCCATGTAATAAAAATGGGATTCTTAAACAACATGACATCATAAAACAATTCATATAAGATAAAGGAATTCATAAAAATGTTTCCATCACAACATAATCAAATCCATGTAATAATAGGGATAAAAACAGAACCCTTTTATTATCTTAGATGGAAAATAATTTTGATAAAATACTTGAACTCCATTCTTGAGGAAAATATCCTTTCTACTTCAAAAACACTTTTCCTTTCTTAACATGTCGTACAATTATAAACTAAAAGAATTTGATTAAAAATAAACTTGAAAACTTGTAAATGAAGCTTCTTGTAAATAATGTTTTAGAAATCCATTCATGCCGTATAAGTAAAAAAACATTCTTCGTACTTTTGTTGGAAACGTCAAAAAGTACCTTGTACGAAAAAAACGACAAAAGATTCCTTTCATATTCATTACTAAAAACTCACCGAAGGGTAAAATTGGATTTAAACTAGTGTAAGTGGATGGAAATAATATTACATATTGATGAAACATGGATGTGGATGATAAAATACACCCCAGTAAATACTTACGAATAAACAATCCCGGATAAAAATGAGATTGTGATATTTCCCTTACCTTAGGTCTGATTTGCTTTGTTCGTGTCCAAAGCTCCTGTATAATGGTTTAAATAATGTTATTGACTTATTCCAGAATCATACATATTGATATGATATCATATATGGTCATATTATTAGCTTCTTGTTAGTAATATTTCATTGTTACTTGTTACTCGGGTCTTTATAACTTTTTGTTCTTATGCGTGTTTTGTTGAATAAATTCTTATTCTTATATTTAGGTTATAGATAATTCATTACCATAAGGGTATTAGTGTAGTATATACCATATTCATTCATTCAATTCATTTATATAATCATTATGAAATGAAGATCATGTAGAACGAGTCGCATCACATCGTGGAGACGGTATTCCGTACGTACGCACGAGTGATGATATCGTTCCTATGATCGTGGAATTGTATTGGAGTATATATATATATATTATTTCAGTATCAATATTACTTAATAATAATCATATATAGTTACTCATTACACCATTATACCCATCCTTGTAAGGTGATGGTGGAAAATAGATTACACCACGGCGTGGAGACGGTATTCCGTACGTACGCACGCGCGGTGATTTCATTTTTCCGCAGGATGGATAGAAGATGAATTAGGGTTGTTTCATATTTATAATAACATATTAGTATGTAAGTAATACTGATGTTATTACTTTATCATGAAACAACTAAAGAAGAAGAAGTTGAAGAAGAAAGAAATTGAAAAGATCGGTAATGGATATTACCTCTTCTTTGGAACGCCTCTTTGAATCCTCCACTTAAGGAACTAAGATTGTTCTTTGGAGAAGACCAGGACCTCTAGGATTATTATAGGGAAGTGTAGAGGAGAAAATGGCAGGGGTTGTCCGAGCTTGAGTGCTCAAATTGGTGTGAGGAGGAGGGGGAGGAGGTGCCCTTTTATAAGGGAGGAGAGGGGCACCTTAGGAATATCTCAAAATATTATTTTATATTAAAGTCAAAATCGGTTTATAATGGTTCCAAAGGGTCTTATTTCGAAGCTAAAGTTGGGAAGGGTCGAAATCCTATAAACCAATAATATTTAGACAAGTTTAGGGTATTATTTTAACTTTATCAATTAGATTTAACTCTAAGTTAAATAATTTAACTTTTACCATGTCTTTTTGTTTTCTTTCACTATATGGTTAATACACTTACTATAACATGCCAAACGAACCCCAAATTGTTTATTATTAATATATATATCCTTATCTAAGTCATTTGGCAGAACCTTAGATTTTTAAGAATAAAATAACAATTAATAATATAATATTTGATTTAAAAACTATTTTGTGTCAATTTTGACACTATTTGATATATGATTTTTTTGAAAGTCATAACAGAATTATATGTTCAAACCAAGTTGATTAAATCAACACTAATATATCATAGTAACCTAGAAAATTAGTGGAATTAATAAAAAGTCTTAAATTACATTTAATTTGGTATTTATATGATCAATATTTTCAATATTTCATTAATAAGATAATTACTGCATCATCCTTGTGTCATAAATAAATTAAATTATTTGATGTCTAAAAATTACAAATAAAATACCATCCTGTAGGAAATCTTTTCAGCTTTCTAATGAATATTTACAATCGAATTGATCTTATGTATAACCCCATATTAAAAATGATTTACTTATTAAACTTTGATTTTAACTATTTTAACCCTTCTTTAAATAAATTAATAATAAATGTCCTAATCTAATCCAAGTGGGCCTAAATGGCCATATTTTATTCCTAAGTTTGTTTTTGGTCGAATTACACTTGTCCAATAGAATTAGGACATGTGTTAGGGTAATATTGATATTATATTTACCCTTAGTTACCCTATTTACTATTAACCGCGGTAAAAATCATAAAAAGTTACTATTCACCAAAAAATTATTTTTATCTCATTGAACCACATTTTACTTACTGATATCAACCGTGTCTGTCGGATTTTCGAAATTCCATTCACAGAAGTGGTAAAATTAAGTTTTATGCAAAATTCAGTTTTTAACCTACCACTTAGTGGTTTCACTATTCATCAAAAATTGAAAGTTTTCAGAAAAATACCAAAATTTCACCCTAGGCTAATTTCGATATTCTGAGTCCAAAAATGAAGTCCATTTTGAAAAATAAAATTTATAAAATTTCAAAAATTGGTTATTACTATTCATAACGGCTAGTTTTAATAGCATATTGTTGTTTAGTGAAACTCGGTATTGCGTACGACGCAAGCTATCGAGGAAGGTCGCGATTGCGTGTAAAGCAAGCCAAGAAAGTGTTGTGTAGAAAAAAATTCCTTTGATGGTTTATATAACATAAAAGTCTCGGGTGTTACACTATATCCCTCTTCTTGAAAACTAAGTCATCCCATGTTATAGAAATGGAGGATAGTTTTATCAATATATCATATTCATATATATCGCATTACTTTCAAATGAAAAATCTATTCAAATAATATCTTTTAGACACCCATTTAGGAACATCATGTTTTTACTTTACAAGATTATAAGGTTATACATAATACCATTAGACAAGAATACATCACATTTCACACATTTAATTAATAACACATTTCTATTTCAATGATACGTTATGGAGATGTGTTTTTCAGTTTAGTGAAACATCTAAATGGGCCAACCATGCCACATAATTTCAAAAGGGAAACAAAATTATATTGGGAAAAATATTTATCCCAAAGCTATTATGTTCTAAAATCACAGTTTACGCATAATCACATATGCACATGAATATATATATATATATATCAGTATAAGTAACCCTTTACCAGACGTCCATATACACCCAACCACACATGAATATGTATATGGAGGATACCCATAAATATATATATATTTATTTATGTTTATTATACATGTAATAAATTTAACAACTATAAATCACCAGGATAACCATTAATGAATTAAGAAATGGTTTTAAAATTAAGGAAAAATTATCAGGACACCAGAACACTATATTATTTCAAAATAGGTTTTTAAAACATAATTTATTATAGAAATCCAAATTAATAGAATAATAAAAATAGTAAATAATATAGATATAAATTTTATTCATTATAATTTTTATATATAATAAATTTATTTTATTACATATTGAAAAAATCTTGTAAAATAGTCATTAAAATATAGTTATCTATTTAATGTCTATCTTATAGGTTGAACTTCCTCAAATTGTTAGACTCAAATTTCATAGGATTATAAAGTCTTCACATTTGATGATTCATTCTGCAACAAGTGTCACCTTTACTGTCATGGTACATGAAAACCAAAACATGAAAATTCCAATCATTAACTATATGATAGTATATAACCAAAATCATGTCGTAACAAGGTAATGATAAAAGAGATATAATAGTGCGTTGAAGGGAAGTAAAAATTAAGATGATCTCATGGAAAAATGGAAGAAAAATTGTCCATGAATGGAATGATGAGAAGAGGTTTTCAAGTAATAGAGACCCCCTATGTGTTCCATAGAGCATAAGAGAGGGTGATAGTGAGAGGAGAATAAAATACCACTTGTATGGGTTAAATTATTTAAGAAAAACACATTCATTACAATAAAATAATCCCCTATACATGTAGAAATGTTTGGCTACATGGATGAAAAAACGACGTATCAATAAATCTCATCCATTGGAGGATCAAAAAACCCACACATACTTATCACATAATTAAGGAAACTATGGTCTGACACTGTGGATATCTCTATAATATATGAACATACCCCTGCATGGGTTTCACATAGCTTATGTACGATTTCTACTAACTGTGTACCATCCTTTCTCCTATGATGAAAAATAAAAAATATACCTTTTATAACAAATTTACATCAAAATTTAAAACAAGAAAAAATATTAATAATTAATTTTAAAAAATTAATGAATTTTTGTAAATTTGTGAAAATTATCCCATAATGACATGTTATTCCCCTAAAATTCCTAATGTGGTCCACATGATCAAGAAAATTGTTTGGAAATAAAATTACCCTACATAAAACCCAAGAACTCAAAGACTAAAAACACTATAATAACGTTACATCAAAAAATAAAACTCTAAAATCACAAAATAGGGAAATATTTCATCATAAAAAATTTATCCAATATCTCGAAAAATTTAAAGCTAGAATAAGAAACTCAAACCTTCAAATGAGTGTATCATGATTCATAAATTTATATTTCTAAAAAAATCAATAAAACGAAAATCCTAACCCCAAATATAGAAAAAAATAAAATAAAATAATCATTTACTATTTCATATATTTGAGAGAATATTTCCTAAAAGACATGGATATTTCTAACCAAAATATTATTATCATGGTCTGCTGGGCTTGAAAAATGAATTTCCCCACTGAAAAATCATTTAATGTCATGTTCACCATAAAAACATTATACAGTGTTCTCCCTACAATTTTAGAATTCTGATTCAATGTTCAAATGCAAAAATAAATATTCATTAATATCATCATTCCACATAGTTAAAAAAAATATCAAAATAAATATATAATATATAAGATACAGAAAATATAATAAAATTTAAATTGTTCTCTTATTACCACCACGTTAATACAACTACACAATAATGTACTTTTTGAAAGTGAATATGGACCAACATATCTTCCATAAAACAACTAAGTAAAACAATTTTTAATGTCCCAATTTTCAACATGTAAAATATAAATTCCGTTCTTCTTATGTATACTTATTCTGCAGTGAATTCCAATAGTAATTGTATTATAATGTATTACTCCTAGAAAGATTATGTGAGATAAAATAATATAGCCCTATCATACAATATGTGAACATGATAGAAAAAATATATTCCCATTTTGTTTTCTAGATTTACCAAAACCAAATTAGATTATAATGTTGAAAAAATAAATTTTTATCTTTGACTAAACTAGAAAATTCTAAAACATCATAGATCACCACTTCATCATAATATGTTGGGAACGAAGTAACTGTAGTAAAATGATCAGATAAAAGGACCTTTTTTAAAAAATACAACATTCAAAGATTCATCTCTAGTATTTTATAGTAGATACTAACTAGCATAAAAAATAATATCATACTAAATTAACATTTAATAAAATTGATCTATAAATTAAAATTCTTTACCCTTTGGCTGCCTCATTAATTCATCTAAATAATTATCGTTGATTTTTTTTAAATAATTAACATGAGTTTACATTTTGTGGTATGCTCAAAATAACAAACATCCACAACATACTTCTTAAGATCTCTAGCATTGCTATCCCATAAATTATATAAAGAATGTTTGTAAGAATTAATAGAATGAATATCTACTCAATTATATAGAATCATTACACAATATTCCATATTTCAAGCTTCCCCAAATATTGAGGAGGGTTCAACTCTGATAATATTTAAATGATTTCATAAAACATAGAATTAATATGAGGTCAACTGGCATCCGTATTCAAAACAAATTAACCAAATGATTGAGATGATAATTTGTAACTAAATCAACACAATGGATGGACCACCCAAGGATCTTATTTTACTACCATAGATCATAGTGCGGGAGTACCATAAAAATAAAAAGCATGAAACTAAATGAGAAAACATCATAATACAATATTAAATGTTTCAATCCAAAATTAAAAAACAAAATCCTGAAGAACCATTTCACCAACAATACATATAGAACAAAGTAATGATGATGCCTCAAAAACATAAGGAAATAAAAAAATTACTCATTAATCCAAACATCAAAATTTTATTTTTGAAATTAATTTTTGAAATAAAATAAAATCGTAAGAGGTTAGGTTCTTAAAAATGATATTATATGAATCTAAAATTATAATAATTATCATACATACATAGTAACAGTTATGCACATGTGAATAATCAACAACTTACCGTTCACATAAATCCAAATACGTGAGAATTCATATGAATACCAGGGGTCAAATAAAAATATAGAACTATAAATTCAAAAACTCTATTTAAATTACACCGAAAATATTTATAAACACTCCTCCTAAAATTAAAATATGTAAATTCCCAATTAAAATTTAAACCTATATGTTTTTTTAAAAAATCCAAATGTGATCAATTTCCATTCTATTTTCAAACATCTCAATATTTTAACGGTATAAATAAAAAATCAATCAATAAATCATAATTTTAAAACTCCTGGGAAGGATAAAATAATAAAATAAAACAAAATAAATGAATCAATGGTGTAATATAACATTAAAAGAAATTAATTTCATAAAAATTTAAGAAAATTTTGTTGTGCATGGTTCGGTTTAATGGATTTTCATACCGTGCACCAACCATATGAGTCCCCCGGATGGTGAATAGTGAAATCTACATTAGTTGTGGACATTTGTTTTGGTCATTGATAGTAAACATTCTCCCTATGAATCCATTTAAATATTCTCTAAAATATTTTGAGCTTCTAAATTACAAAACAATTCCCAAAATCAGTAATAAACACTCAATAATAACCCTAACCCTCGAAAGAAAACTGAGTACTAGGCTTATATTAAAAAAACATCCTATACCACCTGAATAACTAAGGAATATTTATGAATAGGTAGGTATGAATGACATATCTATGACTAGCCACATCAGTTAAATAAATCCAAGATCGATAATTTCATACATCCATAAATAAAAAGTGATAAACTCATGAGTGATCCAATATTCCTAAGAAGAAAAGAACCCAGCATCCCCAATCACCATATTTTCAAGGACTAACCTAGTGTATTACTACACCAAATTCAACATCTAGACAGTAATAATATTCAAATTGTGTTATAAATCCCCAAAAGTTGGAACATGTTCTTACGAATCATTGAACCACTTTATTGGAATGATTTAACCCATTAAATTAATTAGATAATAAGTGGAGAGTAAATAAATTTATTGAATGAACCAAATATACATCTCACATACACTATGAATAAATATAAAAATATAACTAATATAAATACATGTAATGTAGAAAACTATATTAGACACCACAAAACTCCCACTCCCTCTGATCTTACTTTGTTAAAAACAAAATACACCACTCTAATATATATTTTTACACCACTAGTTATAACTATCCTCCATTCGTATATATCACCCCTTTTTTTCCAATGTGATAAATGAAAAATAAAAAAAATACATTCCTCTCAGTGAATATATTGGTTACAAACCAATAAATATGAACCACAACCCCCTTGGGTGATAAGAAAAGATATGTTATAACCTAGAAATGAAACAATTAGAGTGATATTGTTGTGATTAATAATATGAGTAATTATTCCAAAATATAAGCAACTCTCTAGGCCTAAATATTATATTGATTATAATTTCATTCAATTTTGATAATATAAATAAATATATTTATATATAGGTGTTTCCTTTCATTTTTAAAATAGTTTGGATAATGATATTTCTAAAAATCCATTTTCATTCAATTTTGAATACTATTTCCAAGGATGATACATTTTCTAAAATACCATTAATAAGAAGGAACAAAAGATAATTAAATATATTCATTTGGAAATTGGTAATAGTATAATTTTATTTATAAAATTTCCACAAAATAGAGTGAAGTAGTGCATATATTAAATGTGCTTCATGGGATCTTAAGATATATTCAATATGGACCTAGATGGATCCATTAACATGCTTATGATAAATATACTCTATCACTACATACCAAATATCCCCTACCCAAATAATCAATTTTACCCTAATAGGATTAACTAATGGTCGAAACCCACAGAAAAAAGAAGATTTTTATTGGGCCACTACTCAATGTTTAATATTAATCCTGAAAAACATGTGTACCTATTTCACCCTTGTAATTACCGAATGATTCCTTTATCATTCAAATGGATTATAATTTTATCATGCAATCATATAAATATGTATCACCTTCTTTTAAAGAAAATAAACCATTCAATTCCTCACATCTAAACTCCCCCATTATAAATAAATCCTTTTTTCATTATATAATTCCTAAAAAATATATAATCCACTCCACCTGGCATACATTAAATATCACAATTTTAATATAAAATAAATTTATTATGTAATGGTAATTCATTAAGATGAGTCTCCTTTTTATTGAGACATCCCAATGGTCCATCTATACCCCCATCAATTCAATAAGGAAACATAATTTTAATTCAAAATATCCTTTTGGCCAAAAATTTGTTATTACAAAACTACAGTTTATAGATATAAACATATAAAATTATATTTATATATATAATCACCCCTTTTCCCATATGTACATATTCAACTAACTATACATGAATTGTTAAAAAGAGGACATCATGTATATATATATATATATATATATGTTGTGTGTTTATAAGTCACATTAAATCAATTAAAATATTTGATGTCTAATTTTGATAATTTAATTAAAGGAACATATGATTTGGTCGTTTGGAAAATATTTCAGAAGACTAAAATACATTTTATATTTCAATTTTAATTCAAATAAATGATTTATTACAAAGAAACCATACACCAATGAATTGTAAAAAATGGTTGACCTAAAGAAAAAAAATTAACCCCATTAGAACCATTATAAAATAGTTTTTCATAATATACTGGGAAAAGATTAAGAACCACAATAAATTATGGTTCTCTATATAATGGTTTAGTGATAGGGTAAATTTATTCCAGATGTCAAAATCCAATATAAAAGGGTCTAAAATTCATCACCTTTTATGAATCATACTAGAATGGCCGTCACATTAGGTGTTAGGATCCCTAGTAATAACAAATTTATAGATAAAAACAATACCTATAAGATTGAGTTTTATTAACCTCACACCCTAATTCAAGGAAGATAATTTTTTAAAAATAAATATGTAGAGGGAAGGAAATAATCACCTTGGAATATAACTTGAATAAACACGATTAAAACAATCCATTAATAAAGATAAGTGATGATGAGGTTGCAGGGATGATATCCCATGATCATTGAATTGAGAGGAAGTGTGTTTGAGAGTGATAGGAGATGAAAAGACCCCAATTTGGGGATAAAACAACAAAGAAAAAAATAAAAAAAATATCCTCTTGAAATGGAACATGGAATAGAATTAGTATTGGAAATTCCAGGCACCAACCATGTGTCTCCACTAGAGGATTTGTACACCTCACACTATAAGGGATCACGATTAATGAAACAATATTTCGAAAATTTAATTTCATATTAAAAGCTATAAGAACACATGCACTGTTAGAGAACTATTCATATTAAACCTTCTACAACCCTATACCTATAAAAAAAATTCTGAACTAATTCTGTCGAAAATTATAAATAAAAGATGAAAATAAATATATTATTAATTATAATTATCAAATCAAAGTCGGGGTGTGACCTATATAGTTTGATAATGACATATAATTCACATAGAGTGATTTTGGTATCTGGCTCGTCTTTATATAGAAGGATCAGTTGGATACATCGATTGGGATGTGTTAGGTGTGCACATGGTGGAATTGTAGATTGTTATACTACCGTAGAATATTCATGTATGGGTATATCATGGGTAGATGAGTATGGGAGTTGATGTGAAACTTGAGTAGGTGATGGTAATTTGTTGGGCCTTTCCATGAGCATGATGAAACATGTTTATTATAAAAAATATATAATAATTGTGCTTTTGGATTCATTATATTAATATTTTATGGATGTATGATCAGTTGTTTGAATCGTATTACTAGGATTGGGGATGTATGATTCATTGAATGAGAATTATTATTGATTGATCATGTATTACATGAGAAAATACCAAATGGGATTTGATGGGATCGATATTATTAGTGTAAAAGAACCAGGGATAATTTTTACATGTGGATATATATTCCTTGAAATAGGAAATTTATGTTTGGATGGTATTTTCAGGAAAAAAATATATGTGTGAAAGAATTTGTGAACTTGATGCATGGGGTACCCACATGTTCTAATGATTAGTGGAAAGGGATTATTATGTGTCTATTGGGAATCGTTTTTGTTCAAGTTGAACCAGAGTAGTGCCATGATGGTGCTATGGTGTGCTGCCTTTTACATAATGGATGATAGAATAGCCATGATACTATGATGATTTTTTACCAAAATCACACATGGGGTGTGATTAGTTGTGGTTTTTGACTCTTTGGGTTTTAAATGGCTTGAGGACCATTTGATTAAATGATATTCCTGTGATAATTATATATCAATGTTTTTTGTGAGGATGTGTGTTGAATATTTATTTTAAAATAAGGCCACGCTAATAGATCAAACTATTTTCACATTGATGAAATGAGCATATACCATGATAGGTTTCATTAATAATTGGATGATAGTGGATCATAAAGGGAGGGATAAAAATTATGTGTGCACCTATTTAGGTCAATTGTTGGGGAGGTGTTTAATTTATACCATATATTACATTTTACAACACATGTTACTAGTGATCATGATTCTTGTTTTGAAGGTTGGTTTTGAATATTTCAATGATTGTGTCTCTTGTAATCTTGGAAAATATTGTGATTCTGGTTTTGTGTAATCAATGTAATATAATCATGTTTTAAATATTTTTATTTAAATTTATTAATAGACTAATCAAGGTTAGTAGAGATTTGGAATTTTAGTTCAATGGTGAAATAATTAGGGTAGTCAAATTTTAAAGATCATCTTATCAATCATAGATATTACTGAATGATTTTGGAATGGTTTTGGATACTGTCAGTCCCAACATAGTATACATGACATGGAATTGATTTTCAAGTTTTTAGAAAGATCAAGTTTTGTTTGGTACACTATTAAATACTTTGTTTGGGATTTGGATGCAGTTTCATATGAAATCGGTTTATCTGACATAGGTTTGAAATATAATTGGGAATTATTTGAGAGTGTATCATATTCTATATGTTTTAATTATCACATAGATAGTATATTGGTGGATATCATTGGATGAGGACCACAATGTAGATTTACAATGAGTGAGTGGATCACACATTTTTATGGGTGTCATGTTATATTTTGATTAATATAGGGTTTAAAGAAACATAATTTTGTAATGTGAAGATTCATTGATCGTTGAGGAAACTTTTTTTAAGTATGGTATGCATGTAGAAGACTGTTAACTTTCTTCATGATGGGATGCAGTGGGGTTGGAACCGAATTGAGCACATTGATTCAAACGTGTTTAACAAGGAGTAAATTAGGTTGTATAAATTTGTATATTTATATAGTGACACATGATTTATTTTTTTCAAGCATTATTGTTATATAATACTATTGGGATCAAATGTTAACTTAATATCCTATGTGGGTTTCGATATTGGGTCATCTGATGGGTATTTTTTGTCAGTGATTCATGTGTTCTGGATTTCTCTGACTAAAAATTTGATATTATGAGTGAAGTAATATTGTGTGGAGAACCATAATTAAATTGAGATATTAATTATTGAAACATGATATTCTTAGTAATAATGTGGTAGGTTTAGAACCATCATAGTGATTGGTGGTGGTTATGGTTTGGGTTTTTATGTGACTAATTTTTGGATCTAAGAGTTCTATGGATAATTTTTGGAAAAAAAATTATAACAATGTTATGATCATAATAGATTTATTTAGGATTACGTTATGTTTTGTAATTGAAATCATCAATTAATAATACACACTAATTGTTGGAGTTTCATTATGGAATAACCCATAGTCATTGAAGACATAATACAATGAGTTAAAATGAATTAATTAACTAAGTGGCCAATGATTTTAGAATTATAATTTCATGTTTAAAAATACGTGACAATTTATTAGATTTTCTTTTTATAAGGCACATAGTTTTTTCACTATAGATAAAGTATATTTTTAGAATTGTTTTTGAAATGATGTTATGGAGGATTTGAATATTCCTCTGAGATACTTATGGATGCATCCTGGGTCTTCAGAGTTGTCTCAAGTGCTCAAATGAGTGTTGGAGAAATAGAGGGATTTCATTAGTAATACTTATTCTTATAGGGTAAAAGTCATGCTATAGTAAATGTTTGTTTTAATAGGGATTATTTGTCATGATATTTTTAATGTTTCCATGATTATTAATATGGTAGGTGGACATATGGATGTATTTTCATTAGAGGTTTTTCATTATGAATCTCTATATTAGGTTAAGGTTAAATTCAAATGTAATAGTAATGAGATATGGACTTCTAGACAGTATAAATAAAAAATATAAACCATGGATTCTTAGTAGATTAATATCTAAAACATTTTAAAATCTAATTTTGTATGGAGATGATTTTGGATTCTAGAGTAAGTCTTAAATATCGAGAAAATGGGTTGATTCCATATTTAAAAGATACATATACACAAAAGTATAATATATTTCAATAGTGGATGGAGTTTATAATTTTAGTCTTTGAATCATTTATGTATATGGAATTTACAAGTACATGAATGAAAAATATTATGTTGAAATTCCATAGGTGTTAGATCTATAATGAGTACATAAATATTATGCAGTACATGTGTTAATGAGTCACTATATGAAAATAAATACCTAAAGGTTAATCCTACTCCCTAATAAAAAAATAATGTAATATTTTCTCATTTTTGGGGTCACCCAATGATATGTAATATTTTATCAATAATGGTAAATTTTGGTAACTATCAGAAAACATGGTGATATGTAAGGGTAATTCAAAAATGTATTCGTCAAAAAATTGGTAAACTACATGATACACAAGTGTTACCCTTTGATAAATAAGGTTAATTAGAATTGTGTGGATTATGTAAATTGGTGTATTATTTACAAAATGGATTGTATTAATATCTTTTCAAGGTTACCCCATTATATATAGGGGTATATAAATAAGAAAATACCATGATACTTAAGTGTTTTTGTATGGTATAGACGTGTTGTCAGGGTTGATATGCAAGGGTTGTAGACACATCCAAATTATATTTAAATGTAATTTTATTTTTTCCAAATAATAATTGTATAATGGTGTTTTGGACATGAAATTATAATTTTCCTCCTAGTCTCTTCATTTTTAAGTCATGCGAGAAGGGGTTGTTCATATCATCTTCAATTCATCTTTTTTCCATTCAACCACCTTGATTTGGGGAAATTTAAGGTGATTTATTTCATCTATTATTTTATGTATATCACTATATTATCCTATTTTTTCATATTTTATATCGAATTATTTTTATATAATATTTAGGGTTTATTTTTTAGTCCATGATATTATGGTGGAATCAATCTGATATGAGTGGGATATTTCTCCTGGGTGCATTGGAACCATGCCTTATGTTGTTGGCATATCTTTTTCTAAAAGATTTAACAATGAGAGGACACAAAATGTGCATTTAATGGATTTTTCATCATGGGATATTATTTTTATACTAAATATATGTTTATTAGAAGTATTTTTTTGTTTATTTATATAAGATATTGATGGGTTGTTTTTTCCAAAGTGGTCTTATTAAATGATTAACACAGAAAGTATATTGAATAACCCCATGATTGTAAAAGGTATCAAAGTAGTTAAAAAACTATAATAACATTTCTTTATGACATTTAATAATTTTATAAGATTATATATTTTGGGAAAATGGATTGGAAATACTATTTCATGGGTAATTAAATAATTTAACATTGTGAATCTATGATTTGGGAAGTATCTTTATTTCATGTTACATGTTTTGGAATTTCCCAATGAATATTTCAATAAGGGGAGAGTGTGATGCCCTATACATGAACTCCTAGATCCTGTTCTATAATAACATACATTATATGCTATATTAAATACCAAATATAAATTCATACACAGAATATTGTAATAATTAAAATAAACAAGAAAACTTTGTATTATATATATTCCAAAGTCTGCTTTGAATTAGAGCATTATAGAATTAAAAAAATATAAAATACAAACACACACATCATTCTCATCTAATGTATTTATTCACTATATAAGAAACTTCATAATCCATAGTAGGTATTAAACATATCCCATAAATTCTCAAAAAATGTAATCATATTAGACATATCATTTTTTATATATTTATTATTATCATAGGAAAAAAGGAAACATAATAATGGGTGATCGTAAAAAATTAGTATGGTAAATATATAAAATAATATTCCAAAACTATAATAATTTAATTCATAATATGAAATGAATTGATAATATGAATAATATATAATTAGAGAAAATTGAGATCATGTTATATTTGGGAAGAAAAATTAAGAATATAAAAAATAATTAATATTCTCTTACTAATTGAATAAACATTTTCAAACATCCAACCATGTATTTAGGGTATTGTTCCAAGAAAAAATATTTATATGTGTACAATAATACTGTAAATCCCATGTTTTAGGTCTTATGAGACCTATTGATGCATGTAGGTTCTATATAACTCTAGGAAACACCCATCACCTGACTTAGTCTATTGTATACACTATAACAACCATCAAGACATTTTATAAAATCACTTAGCAAAATGTTTTCATATTAAATCATATATAAACATATAGTTAAATATTGATAATATTAATATATAATCAAACACAATAATTATTCAAAAATACTCAATATTTTTAATACATTTAATAATGCTAATAAAACTGTTAATTTAATCATAACCCATAGATAGAAATAAATTGGATTGTCAAAAAATACATAGTCAACATTCCACTTATCATCAATATTGAATTAATAATAAATTAAATGCTAATAAATTATTCCATGTTTATAGAATAACATTATTCTTATTTTGACTTCATTCAATATTAATTATGTCAAATGTTATGTCCACAACATATAAATCAATGAGTAATGAGTAACCCAACATGGTGATAACATTATCATAATCCATATAGATTGTGAAGACAGATGGTCCAAAATTTATATATATCTACTATGACAATGTATTCCAAGAAGGATATTATTACTGATTAAAAATATCCTGGAAAAGAATTCTTGAATGATTCCACCCAATAAGGGATGAAGAATTTGGTTTTCAAGTACATAGAGATCATTACCCCAAAAGGTGAAAAATATTTCTTATAGTATAAATTTTGATACACTATCATAAAATTGTAAATCCTTATGTAAATGAAAATGTAAATTTATGTAAAAGGATAAAGGATCTTTTTGAAATCATGTATAACATTTATCTTAAAGAAGTCGAAACAACTCAATTCTAAAATACCTTTTCAAAAGGTGAATTGATAACAGACTGGAAACTATTTAATTTAAAAAGTATCAAATAAAAATGAAATTAAATAGGAAATATACTTATATTGTAAAATTTTGGATATGAAGACAAAAAACATGAATTTTTAAGGAAAAAATATATTTTCAATCTGTCAAATTTACCTTTAATAAAAAATAACATTGTAAGAATTTTAAAAAATAAATTATTTTTTAAAACAATACATTCCTCCCTAGATAGTAAGGGAAATTAAAATAAAATAAACTATATTGTGAAACACCCCAATAATGAAGGATATAATTAAATTACTTAAGAATATAACTCATGGAATGGAGATATGAGTTATCAATTTAACATATTATAATCCTTCACCATGGAGTTAGAAACAATTAGAAAATGTGTATTATATGGTAAACATTTAAATTCCAAGAATAAAATTGAGTAAAACATAATATCATAATTTTAAATAATATAAAAGCTATTTTATACTATATGTATGATCATAACTTCTTGAAAAATAATAATTTTACTGAAATTATTTACAACATCGGTAATAATTATTTAAAATCCAATTTTTAAAAGGAACTCATTTTGAATAATATTTCCGATGAGTAAATATAATATATTAAAAAAATAAAAATATGGTAAATGAATAAACCATTAAATATGAACCATGGTTTATATCATTATCATGTATCTAATAATTAATGATTGAGAGAAATGACACTTACAGCTTGAGTAACATTATCATTAAATCCCATAGGAGGAATTCAATTTCAATTAATCATAAATAAAATGATTAATATATAATTTCCAAAATTATTTATAAAGTGTATTTTATATATATCCGATAAATGAAATAAGGTTTATAACACCAACCATTTCTCAGTGAGATGATTTTGATTTATGAAACCTTACACTGGTCATGATTTTTTTTAAACATGAACCAATTAAAAAAAATAATTTTAACTAAAATTTCTAAATAAATAACCTAGAAAATTTTTCATTGCCATAAAAAGTTGTAGTATTTATTTATGATCCTCAAATACATGTATATATATATATATTAGTTATTATTTATTTTCACCATCATATGGATTTAATCTAAATATATTGAAATAGTATAATAATAGAAGGATTAGTATTTTAGCACTGCCTAATTTAAATGACTTTGATATGATATAAAATATTTTCATAGATGTATCATGAATGTTAATAAATATATAATTTCACTATATGGTTTTTAGGCTATAAACAATGAAGATGAAATCAAAAATGATAATGTTTCATTGAATCCTAGAAATGAAAATATGTTCCATTATTTATATAGTAAAATTCTTATATAAAATTTCTATAAAAAAATAATTAAATTATTTCATTATTTATATCATATTATACAAGTATGGGTTTTCTGAAAATCATTTGTTTCATAAATTTGAAGTATTTTTCTAGTAGTTATTAAACCGAATGAAATAAGAGCCTTCTATGAATAATAGTTTATTATGTGGGTATGTAGTTGTAATATAATAATACAAGAAAATTATGATATATTTTTCATTCATATATCATAATATGGATGAATAATTATGGTTATATAATTTATATAAATTTATTTTATTGAAAGAAGATATTATTTACCTTGTAGTAAGATAATTATAAATTTTCGAATTAAGGATAATAATTTTTTTATCATATTATGTTACGACCCATCTCTCGGGGCCCATGTCGTAACTACCCCAAGCCCGCCTCCAATAGACCAGGGGCTGGCGACTAGCACCAAAGGCATAAATCCCTATAACTGGGAAGGCATTGCCTTTATAAAATGTTAACACACACACAACCAGAGTACAAGTGGAAGAAAACACTGAGTAAAGCAGTATAACAAGTGTGTTGAAAGTAAAAAGGGGCCAAAATATAAGCCCAACAGAAGGTTATAGCTACAACTGCAAGAAAGTACAACTGGAAGACAAACAGCTGGAAGATGGAAGAAACTCCTAGATCGTCCTCCGAGTTGCCACCTGAAGGGTAGGTACAGATTTCCTCCTCAGCACTCCGCGTCAATCGGTCCGCTCTGTGTGCCGTCACACCGAGTGTCCACCTCCGAGTATTGTCCAGTCCTCATACACTCTACTTTGGTCAGTGATGTTCATCATCTGCAGCCAACACAACTAGGTGAATGCATAGCCCTTTTAGGGGTGAGTATAATGATACTCAGTAAGGACCCTGAGACCCTCAATGTCTCACTAAATCAAACAAGGATAAACCAAAAATAAAGATCTTAACAAATAACCTTTACTTACGTATATGCCCATACATATACATTTGTTATCAAGTAACCCATCTCAATCATGAGGAGAACACAAATGTCATTGAATCAGTTCAAACCATGATTTTCATAAAGGATATCGAAACCATAACTGCTGAAGAGCTCCTCCTATGACGAGTACAGTGATCCTGTCACAACTCTGAGGCACTGCTCACTATCCTTAGACTGCTGAGGTACTCCTCCTGTCGAGTACCACAGGTCTGCCTCCCAAACATAGTAGTCCTCCCCGCCATGGGTCTGCCACCCCAACACAGTAGTGCTCCACCTAATAGCCTACAGAGGTACACCTTCAATCAAGTACCGCGGGTCTTCCACCCAAACACAGTAGTGATCCCCGCCGTGGGTCTGCCACCCAAACATAGTAGTGCTCCCCAATGGGCTAGTCAAGTCACTCCGACCCGAATCTGACAAGCAGTCATCATGTATCAGCCAGCTACAAGGTCTCTGTACTCGGTACGCTCATCTCCGGGAGGGTCCGCTCCACGTACTACTAGTCGATACTTCCAAGTGTCACGTAATCACATGTCGAAGTATCTCAGAGGACCGCCTCATCATAGGGGTCTCAACGCAATAGACGGTGCATCAATCGAACACCCGGTCTGTGAGTTATTAGAATTTACATTCCAGGGGCCCGGTTTGATTTCAGGTATAATCCAACCCTATCATACTCCAACTGTTTACAAACCTTAGGTGAAGTATTCCGAAAGAACCATCTCATCAAGAGGAATCCAACAAAGTTTATTACACGTCAATCGGACGTCCGGAGCTCTAGTTATAAGTGTTTCCGATCAGAGGGCCTTGTTGGATTCAAGTTCGAACAAACCTAGTCGTACTTCAAATGACACACGTTAACCATACTGGTCACAACATTGCGATCCATACTGAAAAACAATCGATATGGACTACCCATTGGTCCAAAACAGATAACCGGTGAAAATTTTTCACTTCACCACAACACGCACGAACCGGGCCTCATGGGGCCCAGGCCTTGACCTCAACTTAAATATATAAAATTGGTCTTGAAACATCCGTCTTAATTCAAGGGTTGTAACATTGCAGACGGTTCGTCATTCTGACACCGAATGAGAGAGATATGTGAGATACAAGATCCCGTAATAATAATAATATTATTATCATTGGGTGTTTCGTGGACGCAAGCCACGAACCAGAATTTAGTATCGAACATTAGAATTGAATCGACCATCTTAAAGATAGGGTCACGTCGTATAACGACCCATAATTTACATACATTGTTAATAATTCAAAATTGAAGCGTACTTATTACATCATATAACAAAACCACGAAAGGACCGTATAGGTATAGTGTCTTTAGAAACTGGGAAACATAAACAACTGGTTCATAAAGAATCTACACTGTCTCCCATTTATTTCATCATATCTATAGTCCCTTTTGGCATATATTAATTAATAACCTTCTTCATGACCTGGGGAAAGAAAACATACAAAAGGGTGAGCTCAAATGCTCAGTAAGGGTAAACAAAAGAAATATCTATCACATCATATTCATAAGAACATAACATTTTGGAAATCTTAACCTGAAAAAGAGATCATAATATCATAACTTGGGATAAATCATAGTAGTGAAATGTAATCCCAATAATCATAACTTAAAACATGAAACTTTGTGGCATACACATATAATCATAGAGAATCATTTCTTATTAGTCAAGACTCATTGCCAAGACTATCTTAGTGGACAAAGTCCCTTTCTGAACCGAGTTCACTCCTTGTTTGAGTCCTATTTCACTGAACCGGTATAACCTACCATTCTAGCCATGTCTATCTCATTAGATATAAAATCATTACCCAATTCATTGGAAGGAGATATAGGTCCCACAATCTCATAATGATACCATTCTTATGTGTGCCACAAAATCATAAATCATACATCATTGCATCACCCATGTAGTAAAAATGAGATTCTTAAACAACATGACATCATAAAACAATTCATATAAGATAAAGGAATTCATAAAAATGATTCCATCACAACATAATCAAATCAATGTAACAATAGGGATAGAAACAGAACCCTATATTATCTTAGATGGAAAATAATTTTGATAAAACACTTGAACTCCATTCTTGAGGAAAATATCCTTTATACTTCAAAAACACTTTTCCTTTCATAACATATCATAAAATTCTAAAATAAATGAATTTTATTAAAAATAAACTTGAAAATTTGTAAATTAAGCTTCTTGGAAATAATTTTTAAAAAATACATTCATGCCGTATAAGTTAAAAAAACATTCTTCTCGTACTTTTGTCGAAAAAGTCAAAAAGTACCTCGTACGAAAAATGACAAAAGATTCCTTTCATATCTTTTACTATAAACTCACCAAAGGGTAAAAATGGATTTAAAAAATTGTAAGTGGATGGATATACTATTACATATTGGGGAAACATGGATTTGGATGATAAAATACACCCCAGTAAATACTAAAGTATAAACAATCTCGGATAAAAATGAGATTGTGATATTTCCCTTACCTTAGGTCCGATTTGCTTCGTAAGTGTCCGAACCTCCTGTATAAGGATTTAAATAATGTTATTGAATTATTATAGAATCATACTTATTGTTATGATATCATAAATGGTCATATTCTTATCTTCTTATTAGTAATATTTCATTACTACTTGTTATTCGGGTGTTCATTACTTTTTGTTCTTATGTGTGTTTTGTCGAATAAATTCTTATTATTCTCTTTAGTTTATAGATACCTCATTTCCATAATGTTATTAGTGTAATATATATCATATTAATTCATTCAATTCATTTATATAATCATTATGAAATGAAGATCATGTAGAACGAGTCGCATCACATTGTGGAGACGGTATTCCGTACGTACGCACGAGTGATGATATCGTTCCTATGATCGTGGAATTGTATTGGAGTGTATTTATACTATTTCAGAATAAATATAACTTTATAATAGTCATATATAGTCATTATTACACCATTATACCCATCCAAGTAAGGTGGTGGTGGAAAATCGGTTACACCACGGCGTGGAGACGGTATTCCGTACGTACGCACACGCGGTGATATCTTTTTCCGTAGGATGGATAGATGGTGAAATAGGGTTGTTTCATACTTATAATAACATATCCATATGTGAGTGATACTGATGTTATTACCTCATAATGAAACAACTAATGAAGAAGAAGTGGAAGAAGAAATAAAGATGAAAGAATCGGTAATGCACATTACCTCTTCTTTGAAGTGCTTCTTTGAGACCTCCTTTTAGGGAACTAAAATCGGTCTTTGAAGAAGAACAAAACCACTTGTATGTTTCTAGGGAAGTGGAGAGAAGAAATTGGCAGGGGTTGGCCGAGCATGAAGGCTCAAAGTGGTGTGAGGAAGAGAGGGAGGAGGTTCCCTTTTATAAGGGAGGAGAGGGGCACCTTTGGAATAACTAAAAATATTATTTTCTTATAAAGTCAATTTCGGTTTTAAATAGCTCCAAATTGATTTATTTCTAAGCTAAGGTGGGTATGGGTCGAAACCCTCTCATCCAATAGAATTTAAACAAGTTTAGGTTCCTATTCTAACCTTATCATTTAGATTTAACATTAAGTTAAATAATTTTACTTTTACCGTGTCTTCTTGTGTTCTTATACTATAAGGTCAATAAACATACTATAAGCAGCCAAACGAACCCCAAGATGTTTACTATTAATATATATAACCTTATCTAAGTCATTTGGGCGAACATTAGATTTTTAGGAATAAAATAAAAATTACTAATATAATATTTTTTTTAAAAACTATTTTATGTCAATTTGGACACTATTTAGTAATTAATTTTTGTGAAAATCATAACAGAATGATTAGTTCAAAAAAAGTTAATTAAATCAATAATAACATGTAATATTAATCGATAAAATTAGTGGAATTAATAAAAACTGTCAAATTACATTTATTTATGTGTTTATAACATCAATTATGTCAATATTTCATTAATAAGATAATTACTGCATCATCTTTGTGTCATAAATAAATTAAATTATTTAATGTATAAAAATTACAAATAAAATACCATTATGTAGGAAATATGATTAGATTTATAATGAAAATTTATAGTCTAATTTATCTTATGTATAACCCCATATTAAAAATGATTTACTTATTAAACTTTGATTTTAACTATTTAACCCTTCTTTAAATAAATTAATAATAAATGTCTTAATCTAATACAAGTGGGCCTAAATGATAATATATTATTCCTAAGGTTGTTTTTGGTCGAATTACAGTTGTCCAATAGAATTAGGACATGTGTTTGGGTAATAATAATATCATTTTTACCCTTAATTACCTTATTTACTTTTAACCGTGGTAAATGAACGTAAAAAGTTACTATTCACCAAAAAATATTTTCATCTCATTGAACCACATTTTAGTCGTTGATATTTACCGTGTCTTTTGGATTTTCGAAATTCCACTCACAGAAGCGGTAAAATTATGTTTTATGAAAAATTTAGTTTTTTTAACTACCACTTAGTGGTTTCATTATTCATCAAAAATTGAAACTTTTCAGAAAAATACCAAAAATTATACCTAAGGTATATTTTATATTATGAATTCAAAAATAATTTTTATTTTACCAAATTCAAAACATATCAGTTACATTAACTAATTTAAAAATTAATTCTCGTCGTTAAGACAAGTAGTGTCTTTTTAAGAGATAATAACTATCAAAAGATTGACACTTGTTTATGTCTGGTTTAATTTTGAAATTACATCCAATGAACAAAATCGTATTAAATTGTAAAAATATGTTCTAAATATACTTTAAAACCACTAAAATTAATAATTTATCACTATTAATTTTTTCGATTAAAAAAGTTGTTTTTAATTAAAATTTAATAATTTTCACTATTCATCAGAATATGAAAGTTATCCGAAAAGTACCAAAATTTCACCCTAAGATAATTTCGATATTCCGAATCCAAAAATGAAGTCCATTTTGAAAAATAAAATTATAAAATTTCAAAAAGTGGTTATTACTATTCATAATAGCTATTTTTAATAATATTTTAATAGCATATCATTGTTTAGTGAAACTCAGTGTTGCGTACGACGCAAGCTATCGAGGAAGGCCGCAGTTGCATGTAAAGAAAGCCAAGCTAGTGTTGTGTGTAGTGAAAGATTCCTTTGATGATTTATATAACATAAAAACAAAATATTTCACATTAAAGTCTCGAGTGTTACATTTTACCCCCCTTAAAATGAATTTCGCCCTCGAAATTCGTCACTTTGTAACAAACAGATGAGGATACCTCTCCCTCATCATATCCTCAAACTCCCATGTATCTTCTTCTAATTGGTGGTTCCTCCATCAAACTTTCACCGATCGAGTGGGCTTGTTTCGTAGGAATTTTTCGCTATGATCCAGAATCTCTATCGGTTGTTCTTCATAAGAAAGATCTTGCTCCAGCGGTACAACTTCTGAGCTATGTACATGTGAAGGATCAGGTATGTACTTTCTCAGGAGAGATACATGGAACACATCGTGAACTTGAGAGACATTCGGTGGAAGCGCCAATCGGTAAGCTAAATTCCCAACACGATCCGGTATTTCGAAAGGACCGATATATCTAGGGCTCAACGTCCCCTTCTTTCCAAATATCATGACTCTCTTCCAGGGAGATATTCGTAAGAACACTTTATCACCCACTTCCAACTCTAGGTCTTTTCTTCGGTTTTCGGCATAATGTTTCTGTCGACTCTGAGCTGCTCTTATGTGTTGTTGAATAGATATGACCTTTTCTTCCATTTCATCAACGAGATCAAATCCTAATAGCTTTCTTTCCCCAACTTCATCCCAGCAAGTTGGAGTCCTGCATTTATTTCCATAGAGAGATTCATAAGGAGCCATCTGAATACTAGAGTGAAAGCTATTATTATAAGAAAATTCCACCAAAAGTAGGTGTTGATCCCATCCACCTTTGAAATCCATAGAGGAAGATCTCAACATATCTTCTAGAGTTTGAATTGTTCTCTCAGACTGACCGTCTGTCTAAGGATGATAAGCAGTGCTGAAACTCAACTCTGTATCCAGAGTATACTGATGAATTCCCCAGAACTTCGAGGTAAACCTCGGATCCCGAACAGATATAATAGAAAGTGGTACTCCATGCAATCTTACCACTTCATTTACATATATCATGACAAGCTGATCTAGATAGAAATCCTCTCTAATAGCAATGAAGTGTGCAGACTTGGTAAGACGATCAACTATGACCCAGATAGCATTATTGCCTTTGGATGTTTTAGGAAGTCCTGTGACAATGTCCATAGTGATTTTTCCCATTTCCATTCAGGTATGGGTAATGGTTGTAACATCCCCTTAGACTTCTATCTCTCAGCTTTAACTAGCTGACAAACCAAGAATCGAGAGACATATTCTGAAACATCCCTTTTCAAGCCATCCCACCAGAAGTACTCTTTTAGGCCCCTATACATCTTCGTGCTTCCAGGATGAATAGAGAATGAAGAACTATGGGCCTCATCCAGCAGCTCCTTCTTTAATTCCAGGATGGGAGGAACACAAACCAGATTCCTAAACATTATTATCCCATCACAATCAAGGTTGAATTCAGGAACATTTCTCACCTTCTTTTGTAACTCGACATCTTCTTTATATGCCTCTTTAATCTTCACATTTATAGATGGTTGAACATTCATTTGTGAAAGATAAGATTTTTCCCCTTCCATTATAATTACAAGATCCATCCTTTATAAATCCATAAATATTGGATCTTTTGTGATCCTTATCATGGATAAACTGGCATGGTCTTGTCGACTTAATGCATCTGCCACATTGTTTCCTTTCCTAGGGTGGTAATGGATTGAGCAGTCATAATCCTTAATCAGATCCAACCATATTCTTTGGCACATATTCAGCTCCTATTGTGTGAAAATATACTTTAAACTTTTATGATCAGTATAAATATCACACCTTTCACCATAAAGGTAATGCCTCCATATCTTTAATGAAAAGATTACCGCAGATAACTCCAAATCATGAGTTGGGTAATTTTTCTCATGTATTTTCAACTGTCATGAGGTATAAGCTATCACCATATCATTTTTCATAAGAACACACCCCAATCCCTTCTTGGATGCATCACTATAGATCACAAACCTTTCTCAACTACAAGGTAGTGTGACCATAGGTGCACTGGATAACCTTCTTTTCAACTCCTTGAAATTCTCTTCACATTCTTCCATCCAAACAAACATAACTCCTTTCCGAGTCAACTTGGTGAGTGGATTAGATAATCGTGAAAAATCATTCACAAAATGTCGATAATATCCAGCCAAACCAAGAAAACTTCGGATCTCAGTTACTGTTGTTGGTCTCGACCATCTTTCGATAACCTCTGTTTTTGCTGGATCCACAGATATCCTCTCTTTTGAGATTATGTGACCCAAAAATGCAACTTTTTGAAGCCAAAATTCACACTTGGTAAATTTGGCATAAAGCTTCTCCTTTCTCAGGGTCTTTAATATAATTCTCAAGTGATCTTCATGTTCTTCCTTGCTCTTTGAATAGACAAGAATATCGTATATAAACACTAACACAAGATGATCAAGATAGTCTCTAAAGACCCTATTCATTAGATCCATGAAGATAGTAGGGGCATTAGTAAGACCAAATGGCATCACTATAAATTCATAGTGTCCATACCTTGTACGGAAAGCCGTCTTTGGTATATCCTCCCTTTTGACCCTTAATTGATGATACCCTAAATGAATATCAATCTTGGAAAATTATTGAGCTCCTCGTAGTTGGTCAAATAAGTCATCAATGCATGGGAGAGGATATTTGTTCTTGATAGTGATCTTGTTAAGTTCTCGATAATCAATGTAGAGTCTCATTGATCCATCTTTCTTCTTAACAAATAGAACAGATTCTCCCCAAGGTGACGCACTAGGGCGTATGAACCCCTTATCAAGATTCTCTTGGAGTTGCTTCTTCAATTCCTGCAACTCAATTGGGGCCATTCTATAAGGTGTATTTGAAATAAGCAAAGCACCCGGTACGAGTTCTATTGAAAACTCAACTTCATGATTCGGTGGAAGACCTGGTAATTCATCTGGAAAGACATCATCAAACACCCGTACAATGGGAATATTCTTAATCATGAGTTTCTCACTAACCATTTGAGATAACTAACCTTCATTTAGTGGAACCAAGACCCATAAGATGGAAGGAATTTCCACTAGAAGGTTATGTTCATCCTTGCATCGATAGACGATCATAGATTGATCTGGAATATGAAATGTGACTTCCCTTCTTTGTCAATTGATATGAGCTCCATGTAGAGAAATCCAATCCATGCCAAGAATCACATCAAATTCCACTATACGAAGGATCACAAGATTTGCAGGAAGCACTTTCCCACAAACATCAATCAGAGAATAATTATAAACTTTTGATGCGACTGTTGTGCCATTAGGTGTTGTCACAGCTAACTCAACATCTAATTGTTGAGGTAATATGGTGATACCCATAGAAAATTCTTCAAAAATAAAGGAGTGGGAGGATCCAGAATCAAATAAAACATTTTATACTTTAGAGTGGATGGTAAGTGTACCTTTCACCACATCATTATCGTACTCCACATCGCTGATAGAAATTGCATGTGACTTTCCTTTGTCTTTATCCTTAAGAGTTTGTTGACGTCGACCATCATCATCAACCCTTGGATTAGGGAATTTATTGGAATAATGCCCCATCTCCTTGCACTTGAAACATTGAAGTGTATTAGGTTCATTCTGTGTATCCCTTCCTTTGATTGCATCATTAGACATCTTCTTCCCATCATCGCGGCATTCAAATTCCCGATGACCTTCCTTTCTAAATTTGAAACATTTACTTGTCCCTTTAAGACAACTCCCTCCATGTTTCTTTCCACACTTTGAGCACAAGGGAAAGCTCATCTTCTTTTCAGTGTGCTCTTTAGATTTTCCTTTGAATTCCATTTTCCTCTTCCTATCAAACCCATATGACTGATGGGTTACTCCAATCTCCATCTCATCTTTGAGAGCACATCGAACGATTTCCTCGTAGCTGTTGAAGTACCTTATGGCTAAGGCCCTTCGAAGACTTGGTTTTAAGCCACTAAAGAATCAATCGATCTTACTCTCAGGATAGATAATAATACCAGAAGCGTACCTTGCAAGTCTTGTAAAATTTTCTTCATAGGTACCAACAGATTCATCATCCTTTTGCTTCAGTTCAAGAAACTCTTTCTCCATCTTTGTTCGGAGAATATGAGGGAAGTACTTATTGAAAAATAAGTTCTTGAACTCATCCCATTCCATGGACTCAATTTCATCCCTTTTCCTCGTATTCTTAATAAGATTCCACCATTGATCAGCATCACATTCCAAATGATACACTGCTAAGATGACATTATCATGCTCAGAACATTGAAGAACTGAAAATATCTTTTCAGTAGTACTAATCCATTGTTCAACAATTAATGGATCAGTAGACCCTCTGAATGAAGGAGGATGCTGTCTCATGAAGGATTCAACAGAATGTTGCTCCTTACTTTGCTCGTTTGGAAGTCCTGCATAATTCATAGCTTAAGAAAGTTGTGTGAGCATGGCTACAAGATTTTGCATTCCATCTCCCATAACGTTTGGTTGCTCAGGGGGAAAATCATTGCATTGCCCGTCGCATTCCGCATTAACATGGTTCCTTCGGGTTCCATCCATTGACTAAAACCAAGAAGAATATTGTGAGAAACACTAATTATAATAGGAAAACCACATAATCAAGAATAAAATTTCACACTTAAGGTATTATCCTAGGTTATTCATGGCCATTTCTAAAACACTAAGATTGTGTTCTTTGCTTAGACTTATCCTTAGGGTTCTTACTAAGGCTTTCACATCCTAGTTTCCAAAGGTTGACTATACCTTTCCTCTGATACCAACTATAACGACCCATAATTTACATATATTGTTAATAATTCAACATTCAAGCGTACTTATTACATCATATAAAAAAACCACAAAAGGACCATATAGGTATAGTGTCTTTAGAAACTGGGAAACATAAACAACTGGTTCATAAAGCGTCTACACTGTCTCCCATTTATTTCATCATATCAATAGTCCCTTTTGGCATATCTTACTTAATAACCTTCTTCATGACCTAGGGAAAGAAAACATACAAAAGGGTGATCTCAAATGCTCAGTAAGGGTAAACAAAAGAAATATCTATCACATCATATTCATAAGAACATAACATTTTGTAAATCTTAACCTGAAAAAGAGATCATAATATCATAACTTGGGATAAATAATAGTAGTGAAATGTAATCCCAATAATCATAACATAAAACATGAAACATTTTGGCATACACACATAATCATAGAGAATCATTTTTTATTAGTCAAGACTCATTGCCAAGACTATCTTAGTGGACAAAGTCCCTTTCTGAACCGATTTCACTCCTTGTTTGAGTCATGTTTCACTGAACCGGTATAACCTACCATTCCAGCCATGTCTATCTCATGAGATATAAAATCATTACCCAATGCATTGGAGGGAGATATAGGTCCCACCCATCTCATAATGATACCATTCTTATGTGTGCCACAAAATCATAAATCATACATCATTGCAAAACCCATGTAGTAAAAATGGGATTCTTAAACAACATGACATCATAAAACAATTCATATAAGATAAAGGAATTCATAAATATAATTCCATCACAACATAATCAAATCAATGTAATAATAGGGATAGAAACAAAACCCTATATTATCTTAGATGGAAAATAATTTTGATTAAACACTTGAACTCCATTCTTGAGGAAAATATCCTTTCTACTTCAAAAACCCTTTTCATTTCTTAACATGTCATACAATTCTAAAATAAAAGAAGTTGGTTAAAAATAAACTTGAAAATTTTTAAATCAAGCTTCTTGGAAATAATGTTTCAAAAATCCATTCATTCCTTATAAGTTAAAAAAACATTCTTCTCGTACTTTTGTCGGAAAATTCAAAAAGTACCTCGTACGAAAAATGACAAAAGATTCCTTTCATATCTTTTACTATAAACTCACCAAAGGGTAAAAATGGATTTAAAAAATTTTAAGTGGATAGATATAATATTACATATTGAGGAAACATGGATGTGGATGATAAAATACACCCCAGTAAATACTAAAGTATAAACAATCTCAGATAAAAATGAGATTGTGATATTTCCCTTACCTTAGGTCCGATTTGCTTCGTAAGTGTCCGAACCTCCTGTATAATGATTTAAATATTGTTATTGAATTATTACAGAATCATACATATTGTTATTATATCATATATGGTCATATTCTTAGCTTTTTATTAGTAATATTTCATTACTACTTATTATTCGGGTGTTTATTACTTTTTGTTCTTATGTGTGTTTTGTCGAATAAATTATTATTAATATCTTTAGGTTAAAGATATCTCATTTCCAGAATGGTATTAGTGTAATATATATCATATTCATTCAATCAATTCATTTATATAATAATTATTAAATGAAGATCATTTAGAACGAGTCGCATCACATCGTGGATACGGTATTCCGTACGTACGCACGAGTGATGATATCGTTCCTATGATCGTGGAATTGTATTGGAGTGTATGTATACTATTTAAGAATCAATATCACTTTATAATAGTCATATATTGTCTTTATTTATACCATTATACCCATACAAGAAAGGTGGTGGTGGAAAATAGATTTCACCACGGTGTGGAGACGGTATTCCGTATGTACGCACGCGCGGTGATTTCTTTTTCCATAGGATGGATAGATGGTGAAATAGGGTTGTTTCATACTTATAATAACATATCAGTATGTGAGTGATACTGATGTTATTACTTAATAATGAAACAACTAAAGAAGAATAAGTGGAAGATGAAATAAAGAAGAAAAAATCAGTAACAGACATTACCTCTTCTTTGAAGTGCTTCTTTGAGACCTCCTTTTAGGGCACTAAAATAGGTCTTTGAAGAAGACCAGAACCTCTAGGATTTTTCTTGGGAAGTGGAGAGAAGAAATTGGCAGGGTTTTTCCGATCGTGAAGGCTCAATGTGGTGTGAGGAATAGAGGGAGGAGGTGACCTTTTATAAGGGAGGAGAGGGGCACCTTTTGAATAACTAAAAATATTATTTTATTATAAAGTCAAGTTCGGTTTTAAATGGCTCCAAATTGATTTATTTCAAATATAAGGTGTGGATGAGTAGAAATAATTTCATAAAATAGAATTTAGACAAGTTTAGGTTCCTATTTTATACTTATCATTTAGATTTAACATTAAGTTAAATAATTTTACTTTTACCGTGTCTTCTTGTGTTCTTATACTATAAGGTTAGTAAACTTACTATAAGCATCCAAACGAAACCCAAGTTGTTTATTATTAATCTATATAACCTTTTCTAAGTAATTTGGCCGAACATTATATTTTTAGGAATAAAATAACATTTACTAATATAATATTTGTTTTAAAAACTATTTTATGTCTATTTTGACACTATTTAGTAATTAATTTTTGTGAAAATCATAACAGAATGATTAATTCGAAAAAAGTTAATTAAATCAATAATAACATGTCATATTAATCTATAAAAGTAGTTTAATTCATAAAAAGTGTCAAATTACATTTATTTTGGTGTTTATAACATCAATTATGTCAATATTTCATTAATAAGATAATTACTGCATCATCTTTGTGTCATGAATAAATTAAATTATTTAATGTCTAAAAATTACAAATAAAATACCATTATGTAGGAAATATGTTTAGATTTCTATGGAATATTTATAGTCGAATTTATCTTATGTATAACCCCATATTAAAAATTATTTACTTGTTAAACTTTGATTTTAACTATTTAACCCTTCTTTAAATAAATTAATAATAAATGTTTTAATCTAATCCAAGTGGGCCTAAATGGTCATAGTTTATTCCTAAGGTTGTTTTTGGTCGAATTACAGTTGTCTAATAGAATTAGGACATGTTTTAGGGTAATAATAATATCATTTTTACCTTTAATTACCCTATTTACTTTTAACTGTGGTAAATAAAAGTAAAAAGTTACTATTCACCATAAATTATTTTCATCTCATTGAACCATATTTTAGTCCTTGATATTAATCGTGTCTCTCGGATTTTCGAAATTCCTCTCACAGAAGCGGTAAAATTAAGTTTTATAAAAAATTTAGTTTTTTTAACTACCACTTAGTGGTTTCATTATTCATCAAAAATTTAAACTTTTCAGAAAAATACCAAACATTAGGCCTAAGATATATTTGATATTATGAATTCAAAATTGATTTTTATTTTACCAAATTCAAAACATATAAATAACATTAACTAATTTAAAAATTATTTCCTGTTGTTAAAACAAATAGCGTGTTTTAAGAGATAATAACTATCAAAAGATTGACACTTGTTTATGTCTGGTTTAATTTTGAAATTACATCCAATGAACAACATTGTATTAAATTGTAAAAATATATTCTAAATATACTTTAAAACCACTCAAATTAATAATTTATCACTATTAATTATATCGATTAAAAAGTTGTTTTTAATTAAAATTTAATAATTTTCAATATTCATCAAAATATGAAAGTTATCCGAAAAGTACCAAAATTTCACCCTAAGATAATTTCGATATTCTGAATCCAAAAATGAAGTCCATTTTGAAAAATAAAATTATAAAATTTCAAAAAGTGGTTATTACTATTCATAACGGCTATTTTTAATAATATTTTAATAGCATATCATTGTTTAGTGAAACTCATTGTTGCGTACGAAGCAAGCTATCGAGGAAGGTTGCGGTTGCGTGTAAAGCAAGCCAAGCTAGTTTTGTGTGTAGTTAAAGATTCTTTTGATGATTTATATAACATAAATACAAAATATTTCATATAAAATTCTCGGGTGTTACACGTCGCCGCTGACAGCAAGCCAATCGGATGTCGCACGCATGAGTTATAGCAGGTCGAAGATTTAATAATATTATTAAATCTATTATTTTCCGAGCGCTTCAGGTTACCGATCCCAAAACCCGGAAAAGACATCCAATATTGGACTCATAAATTCCGCCTCGGAGTCAGGTTCACACTGTCACTGACGGTTCATGAAACCAAGGTCGCACGAGGAAGATACTATCAAAAAACAGTTTTCCTAATGAAAATAATAATAACATTATTATATTATTATTATTTTTAATTTGATTTAATTCCTTAAATCTCATACAACCAAATTCTCGCACCACCCAAAAGTATCACCTCCCTTCACACCCATTCACTTTCTATTGATTTTTTATTTCTTCTTTTAATTTATTTCTCTTATTCCTTCTTTCTCTCTCGAATCTTCTTTCTCCTCCAGAAATCTCACACAACCTCTACCCTAGCAGCCATCTCATGCTACCACGCACCGGACCCCATGTCGTGCCACCTTCTGCCTGCACCATCATCCACGGTCGCCTACTCGCGCAACCGAACCATCTCCTTGGACTGCCGGGACCCTCGTCGGACCCATGCCATGGGATCCTTCTGCACCTCATACCAGCTTCGAATCGCCGTTGCGACCCATTTCAATGTCGCCCATCAATCCGCGCACAAAAGAACAACCAGCGGAGGGTCCGAGCTTGTTCGTTAGCTGTTCCCTCCGCATTAGAGGCTCAGTCCAAAATTCATCAACGACAAGGGTTTAATTTATTCAAAATAAATTATACAAACACCCTGCAATTAAAATACCCATGCATGAGGTATAAATCACATATACACTATATATGAAAACCCCCGAACTCGATCATGACGTTGCACATCGTCGATCCACAGAAAGAGGCAAGTGTCGCGATAGAACGACGCTGCAGAAGAACGGTATCGATCCCATCGACATCGGAGGAAGAAAGAATGTTGTCATTGGAGATGTTCCCCCATGGCGGTGTCTTTTTCCTTGACACTGAGGAAGAAGAAGAAAAGACACGTCATCGGTGACATCACGTTCTTTCAGTCGTAGAGTGTTATTCGTCTGAAAAAAAACATTTCTTTCCAATCCTCTTGAAGATCCTCAAGGTTCTCCAAAATATTTTCCAACCCATATTAAAAAGAGGCTTCCCCTATTAATAAACATTCCATGCCTTTTCGAATTCAAAATACTTTATTAATTAAAGTGTTGGAACCATTAAAGAGGGAGAGAGATGGTATCTTTATTAAAGGGTTTGTCACATTAAATTGAAGGGGTTTTAAAGGGAGTGGGAGATAGTTATGGAAGATGAGAGGTTTGGGCTCATGTGGGACCCACCTCTCATTTATCCACACATGGGTAGTTAGTGGTTATGGGTCTCACCATTAACTCCCCTTTATAGGGTATGACTACCATAGATATAAATAAAATTTTGTGCCACCAATTTTATTTATTTAATTCTAAATCCCCAATTATTAATTCTCAACCCGCTTAAAACGCAACTGCAGTAAAGGTTCCCTTAAGAAATTACTGGTGCTGCGAGTTCATCGATGCCCTTAGATTTCAATTCCGAGCACCGGTTCAAAAGATAGAAAACCCCGCACGTATGTTTACTGAACGTACCCAAAAAAAAGTTTGGAAAATTATTATCAGTCACCCTCGACCCGCGCCGGTCGAGGTTATGCTCTGCCTAAGTAAAGCACACCCCAAAGAATCCATCGATGCTCTCGGATTTTCAATCTAAGTTACTGTTTAGAAGTTATTATTTTTACAATATAATAATTGTCACTTAAATATTTTATTTACGGCCCAAAACTAACTTTTTCTGGTGGCCCATGCCGGCCAAAGTTAGTATCTTCTTAAATAAAGCATGCCCTCATGAGTTCAGCAGTAGTCTCAGATTTTTAATCTGAGATAATGTTTGTGAGTTATAAACATTTGAAAAATAAAATAATTTATTTAATTATTTTAATTATGGTTATGCCATTTTTGGAATTTCTCACAGGAGGTCTGCGCCAACTAAACATAAGTCTTGCCTAAGGTAAACCGGCCATACTGAGCATAACGGTGCCATCAGATTTCTGATCCAACTAACCGTTTATGTTTTATTCCACTTTTTCAGTAAAACTGCTTATGTGTGTTAATTTTTTCTTAACAAAACTTCAAAAAAAATTTCCGGGCACACCGGACCTCAGAATCAGGTGCCGCCAAAAACAGCGGGCTTGTAAAATTACAAAGAATTTAAGAAAAAAAAATTACTTGAAATTTACGTGTCTTTACATTACCCCCACCTCAGGGCTTTACATCCTCATAAAGATACAAAACATGGTAGGGAAACAAATGAGGGTACTGAGCATGCATCTGAGTCTCCCTCTCCCAGGTGCTCTCTTGGAGAATCCTGTGCTACCAGTGAATGCACACCCGAAGAATCGACGGTCCATGTAGGACCCGCACCATTCAATCCATGATCTTCACCCGAACCTCCGAGATTGTCGCCCCGTCATCGATGTCCAGCTCCCCGTGGTCGATGACGACAGATCGGTCATTCTCGCATCTCCTCAGCTGAGATACATGGATGACGTCGTGATCCCAGTGCAACTAAGGTGGAAGGGCCAAGCGGTAAGACACCTCGCCTACCCTGCTGAGGACTTAGAAGGGTCTGATGAACCTCAAAGTTAACTTTCCTCCTCGGTCAAATCTCCGTAGACCTCGTCGATGTGAGACCTACCATAAAATGTGGTCTCCATCCTCAAACTCTAGTGGTCATATCTACTATCAACATAGGATTTCTTCCTGCTCTGTGTAGTCTTGATCCTCTCCTGGATGATTGGCACCTTCTCCGGTAGCCTCAAAATGGGTGCACTGGTCAACCTCTACCTCAGCTCCTAAAAATATCTATTGGCATAACCCTGACCACACGAAGGGTTACCCCTTCTTCATCAATGTTGGGAGTGGTGCGGCAACTCTGGAGAATTCTGGCACAAAGGTTATTCTGGCCAACTCTTGAGTAATCATCTACACCAACTTATGCATGATTCTATTCTATGATGCCTGAGGTTTCATTTTCTCCAACCAAGGAAAACTCATCCCAATGTTGTAGATGAACCACAACCTTTTTCCCTAATACCATCAATCTGTGTATGAATTGTGGTCGGCCATTCCATACCCAAAATAACATTGTAAGTCCTTGACGCTTCCACCAAGAGATTCCAACTGAAACACTCGCTCTAGGGTCAGATCACACTGTCGACATATGTGTGATTATCGTGTCTCCTCTCAAGGTATCTCAGATGTGAGGGTCAATTAAATGTTTTAACCGGAAACTCTAGGTCTGGAACAAGATCTGTGGAAGGTAGGAATGATTAGTACCTATGTCTATTGATATGACAGCTAGTAGTAGACATAGACTATACCACAAATCATTTTAGAGCCCTTGGGTCACACTCCTTCACTGCATGCAACTATTCTCTTCCCCTGCCCTCCTGCTCCCTGATCCTGGCAGGGACTACAAGAGTGGGTAGTTGTAACATGTCTAAATATACACCACCTCATGTTGCAATCCTAGCTCTGCTTCCACATCTGTTTATTTGCAGATTCATCTTTCCTTAACACTTCCCCTTCTTTAAACGTTTTACACGCTCAAGTCTCTGAGACTGATGCCAGTTCCCTACTTTCCCACTACTAACATTATCTATCTGTATCCGTTCAGCCATAGAAAATTCAACCACAGAGGTTTTCTCTAACATCCTAACATAGGTAGGAATGCATAGAGGATAAGGTGATGGCTCGGATATCCTTAAACACACCACTCTCAGAGGTCTGAGCTCAATAGCTCTGATCGAATCGTATTCATCGAGTACCCGAAATGAGTGGTACGCCTCGATGAATACTCATCTACCGACATACCATTCTGTTGTAGCTGTATATGCTCTAGAAAAACTCTCATCCACCTCCTCAAGCTAGTCTTCATCTGCCCGAGAGTCGGGCTCACCTCGGAACCTGTGGGGTATCTGACGCTGAAATACATGTAAGGCAGTAAGCCTACATGGGTCACCTATAGGTACCACCGATTGTAACTTCTGACCAACAGGTAGTGATGTATAACTGACACACTACCCGAAGGTACTATCACAGACATCATTTCACGTACCGAAGTCTCTTCACTATGTGTACCAACCTCATGGTCACTCACTGGAAAAATAGTAGTAGCTAAGTCCACAATCCTCTCTACTGTTGTCTCAACTAGGCGTAAAACTCTAACAATTGCGTCCATCATTTCCTATACTGACTGGGAATCTGTCTCACCAGAAAACCTCAGAGGCCTCCACTACTAGAACTCGTGCAATGCGCTCTGTCAGCGTGCATCGTCTGCTAGTATGGCTGATGGCATCTGCTACCCAAAGGGTGGTGGTGTTGTTGTTACACCACTCGAAGGTGCCAACATAGTAAAAAGGGCCTTGCACTGGAGCCTCGTCGCTCGGTGGGCCGTCATCATGTACTATCTCGGTACTCTAACTGGCTGTCTGTTTGGAGACATCCTGAATAGTTGAGACACGGTCAAACGATTTACCTAGTTAGCTGACCCAGTTAGACCTGACTTTAAAACATTGGAAACACACATGCAATCAGTATTTTCATGCATTAAGTCGGAAATCAGTAGTCAGGGTCCTGGTGTATAGATACGTCAGTCGCCGCACAAACACTAGACTCCCGGAACTAAAGACCACACTCGGTACCCTCAACACTATTGCTTCACAGAAATAAAGTATCATAGTCCTGAGTTTTGCAGTAGAACTGACTCCTCTGATACCAATATTTCATGACCCGTCCCCTAGGGCCCATGTCATAACTACCCCAAGCCTGCCTCCCATAGGCCAGGGGCTGGCGACTAGCACTAAAGGTGTAAATCTCTATAACTGGAAAGGCATTGCATTTATAAAACGTAAACACACACACACAACAAGAGTAGAAGCGGAAGAAAACACTAAGTAAAGCAGTATAACAAGTGTGCTGAAATTACAAAGGGGCCAGAATACAAGCCCAACAGAAAGGTAAAACTACAACTGAAAGAATGTACAACTGGAAGACACACAGCTGGAAGATGGAAGTAGCTCCTGGATCGTCCTCCGGGTTCCCACCTAAAGGGTAGGTACAAATTTCCTCCTCAGTACTCCACATCAATCGGTCCGCTCCGTGTTCCATCACGCCGAGTATCCACCTATGGGTACCGTTCAGTCCCCGTACACTCTGCCTTAGTCAGTGATGTTCGTCGTCTGCATCCAACACAATGAGCTGCAGGCATAGTTCGTGTAGGGGTGAGTATAACGATACTCATTAAGGACCCTGAGACCCTCAAGGAATCACTAAATCAAACAAAAAAATCACAAAGAAAGATCTCAACATATAACCTTTACATAGGTATATTCCTATACATATACTTAAGTTATCAAGTAACACATCTCAATCATGAGGAAAACACAAAGGTCATTGACTCAGTTCAAACCAGGATTTTCATTAAGGATATCAAAACCACAACTACTGAAGACCTCCTCCTCTGACGAGTAGAGTGATCCTGTCACAACTCTGAGGCACTACTCACTAACCTTAGACTGCTGAGGTACTCCACCTATCCAGTACCGCAGGTCTGCCACCCAAAAAAAGTAGTGCTCCCCGCCATGGGTCTGCCACCCCAACACAGTAGTGCTCCCCCTAATAGCCTACAAAGGTACTCCTTCTGTCGAGTACTTTGGGTCTGCCACCCAAACACAGTAGTGCTCCCTACCGTGGATATTCCACCCAAACATAGTAGTGCTCCCCACTGGGCTAGTCAAGTCACTCCGACTAGAATCGGACAAGCTGTCATCAGGTCTCAGCCAGCTCCAAGGTCTCCGTACTCTATACACTCTTCTCTGGGAGGGTCTGCTCCTTGAGCTACTGGTCGATACTTCCAAGTGTCATGTAATCTCACGTGGAAGTATCTCAGTGGACCGCCTCATCATAGGGGTCTAAACGCAAAAGAAAACGCGTCAATCGGATGCCAGGTCTGTGAGTTATTAGCATTTCTGTTCGAGGGGCCCGGTTGGATTTTGTGTACAATCCAACCCAGCCATACTCCAACTATGTCCAAACCATAGGTGAAGTATTCCATAAGAACTTTCTCATCAAGAGGAATCCAACAAAGCCGACGGCATGTCAATCAGGCATCCGGAGCTCATGTTATAAGTGTTTCCGCCCCGAGGGCCCGGTTGGTTTCGGGTTCGAACCAACCCGGCCATACTTCAAATAGCACCGGTTAACCAAACCAGTCACACCATTGCAATCCATACCTAAAAACACACGAGATGAACTATCCATTGGTCCAAAATAGATAACTGGGGAAAAATTTTCATTTCACCGCAACACCTGCGAACCTAGCCTCATGGGGCCCGCACATCAACCTCTACTTAAATATCTAAAATTGGTCTTCAAACATCAGTCTTAATTCCAGGGCTGGAATGTCGCAGACAGTTTGTCATTCTGACACCGAATGAGAGAGATATGTGAGATACATGATCCCGCAATAATAATATTATTATTATCATTGGGTGTTTCGTGTACCTGAGCCACAAACTAGAATTTAGTATCAAACAATAGACTTGAATCAACCTTCTTAAAGACAGGGTCACGTCGCTACTGACGGCAAGCCAATCAGACGTTGCATGCATGAGTTATAACAGGTCGAAGATTTAATAATAATATTAAATCTATTATTTTCCGAGCACTTCGGGTACCCGACCCAAATACCCGAAAAAGACATCCAATTTTGGACTCATAAATTCCGCCTCGGAGTCAGGGTCACACGGTCGCTGACGGTTCATGAAACCGACATCGCACGAGGAAGATACCGTCAAAATATAGTTTCCCCAATGAAAATAATAATAACATTATTATATTATTATTATTTTTAATTTGATTTATTTCCTTAAATGTCACACAACCAAATCCACACACCACCCAAAACTAGCGCCTCCATTCACGTTCCATCACTTCCTATTGATTTCTTATTTCTTCTTTTAATTTACTTCTCATATTCCTTCTTTCTCTCTCCAATCTCCTTTCTCCTCTAGAAATCTCACAATACCTCTACCCAAGAATCCATCTCCTGCTACCACGCACTGGACCCCATGTTGTTCCACCTTCCGCCTGCACCAGCAGCCACGGTCGCCTGCTCGCCCAACCGAACCATCACCTTGGACCGCCGGGGCCCTCGTCGGACATGTGCCATGGGATCCTTCTGCACGTCATGCCGGCTTCGAATCTCCATTAAGACCCATTTCATTGTCGCCCGTCAATCCACGTACAAAAGAACAACCAACAGAGGGTCCTGGATTATTCGTAGTCGTGCCCTCCGCATTAGAGGATCAATCCAAAATTCATCAACGAAAAGGGTTTAATTTATTCAAAATAAATTATACAAACACCCTACAATTGAAATACCCATGAACGAGGTATAAATCACATATACACTGTATACTAAAACCCCCTACCTCGATCATGACGTTGCATGTCGTCGAGCCGCAAATAGAGGCAAGCGTCGTGATAGAACGACATTACGGAAGAACGATATCGATCCCGTCAACATCGGAGGAAGAAAGATTGTTTTCGTTGGTGACGTTCCCCTGTGGTGGTGTCTTCTTCCTTGACGTGTAGGAAGAAGAAGAAAAGGCACGTCGTCGGTGACTTCACGTTCTATGAATCGTAAAGTGTTCTTCATTGGGAGAAAAACACATTTCTTTCCAATCCTCCAGAGGATCCTCAAGGTTCTCCAAAATATTTTCGAACCCATATTAAAAATAGGCTTCCCCTATTAATAAACATGCCATGCCTTTTCAAATTCAAAACACATAATTAATTAAAGTGTTGACACCATTAAATAAGGAGAGAGATGGTCTCTATATTATAGGGGTTGTCAAATTAAATTGAATCGGTGTTAAAGGGAGTTGGAGAAAGATTAGGAAGATGAATGATTTGGGCTCATGTCGGCCCCACCTCTCATTTATCCACACATGGGTATTTGGTGGTTATGGGTCTCACCCTTAACTGCTCTTTGTAGTGTATGACTACCAAAGATATAAATAAAATTGAATACCACCAATTTTATTTATTTAATTCTAAATCCCGAAATATTAATTCTCAACCCGCTTAAAACACAACCGCGGTAAAGGTTCCCTTAATCAATTACCAGTGATTCGAGTTCATCAGTTCCATCAGATTTCAATTCTGAGCACCGGTTCAAAAGATAGAAAAACCCGCACGTACGTTTACTGAACGTACCCGAAAAATATTTCAGAATATTATTATCAGTCATCCTCAACCCACGCCATTCGAGGATAGGCTTTGCCTAAGTAAACCATGCCCTAACGAACCCATCGCTACTCCCATATTTTCAATCCGAGTTACTATTTAGAAGTTATGAATTTTACAATAAAATAATTGTCACTTAATTATTTTATTTGCGGCCAAAAACTAACTTTTTTTTGGTAGCCCGTGCCAGCCATAGTTAATATTTTCTTAAATAAAGCATACCCTCATGATTTCAGTAGAGGTATCATATTTTTAATCCGAACTAATGTTTGTGAGTTATAAGCATTTGAAAAATAAAATAATTTATTTAAATAATTTATTTATGGTTATGCCATTTTTGGAATTTCTCCAAGGAGTCCCGGGCCGACTAAACTTAAGTCGCGCCTAGGGTAATCCAGCCATCCTTAGCACAACAGTGACCTGTGATTTATGATCCAAGTAACTATTTAAGAGTTATTCCACATTTTCAGTAAAACTGCTTACACGCATTAATTTAAGCTTAAAAAAACATCAGAAAATTATTCCTGGCACACCGGGCCTCAGAATCAGGTGCTGTCAGAAACTACAGACTTGTAAAATTCCAAAGAATTTACGAAAAAAATTTCCTTGAAATTTACGAGTCTTTACATATTAATTATAGGTTCTCTGATTTCTCACTCAATAATATATATTTTATAAGAAAATTAATATCTATACATTATAAATATTTTAATGACCATCCATGTAATGTAGTGATAAAATGAAATATGAAAACTTATCATTTTTTAGAGGAGGTATTCCCCATGTACACCTTGTTGATTGTATCCTTTTCCATAAAATTGGAGAAAATGTTTTATATGGTTTTTGGTTTCAAAACAAAAAATATAACAATTATTTACAAATTCCTCTTTCATATTATCATTTTTTTTGTGGTGATGGGAAATGAAACACATTTTATTGTAAACATGTTAGTACTCGCAATCCATGAATGAATGTTATTATTATTATAAATATTGATAATAGTGGTTATTGATTATTACAATATCATAATAAAATTTATGATATTACAAATGATATTGAAATTACATAGGTATTTTAAAATTTTTATTTGGGGAAAAAATAGGGACATGTTAAGAAATAATTTACTCCCTTGTTGAGTATTTGAAGCTACCATTGATGATCCCATGGAAAAGGATGGAGTAGGATAATATATTGTTACTAGTATATGAATATAGGTAATTTGTATTATAAGGTAAGTCCATATTTTAAAATTTAACTAATTCAGTGGATTTGTTTTAACCATGACTCTAAATTTAAATTTATTAATATTAATATATAAAGGGTTAATTTAATTTTAGTGTTTCATATAGAGTAATGTATCAAACACCATGAGGATATTTAAATGAGTACATATATTAATATACTAGTGTGTTACATTCACACTAATAAATAAACCATGTCTACAGAATATTACATATAATTCCATAGTAACTTCTATTTGTGAATCATAATTATCCATTCCATACAAGATTATCTTGCGTGTATATAAGATGCCAAATAAGATTTATAAATATGAAAATTATTATAATCTATATATAAATGGAGTTAAACCATTAATAATCACATGTAAAAATAAATTATATAATGAAGATAAATATCCATGTGGAATAACATCCCACATACCATAAAAATGATGAAAATTATAATCTTACCATGAAATGTTTTAACCGTTATTACAATAACCATTAATTTTTTTAAATATCATAATACATTGGAAAATAGAATATTTATATTTGAAACACACTATTTTATGTAGTAGTTGTTTTTGGGTAATATTATTCATTTTTCTGATGGTTGTTGGTGAGCATTTTCCAGATTGGCGCATGGATTGATAAATTAAACATCATAATTACCAAGCCGATTATAATTGTTTTAATATATATTTATAGCTTATCGATTTCCCTTACAAGTGTTAATTTTATTACCATCATCTTCGAAATTATTTCATTTTATTTTCCCTTTATGAAAAAATTTTCCATTATTTTTATCACATACAAGGCATGTATGCAATTAAATCTTTATTACATAATAATATTCATTACTATATCTTTTATGACATTTCCTCTTTATTTTCATTCTTATTTTAGATATTTGAGTATGTTCACATATTAAATAATATCATGATATCTTGTTTAGAAATAAAAAAAAATATTTCTCAATATAGATTTCATTCCAATAGCTTGTTCATTGAGGTAATATTTGTATTTTCCCACACACACATAATTATTATTATTTCTTTATGAATCATTCATTACTAAAAGAAAAATTGTTAACATGAGTGAGAAATTTATAAGATTATTATCATAAAAACCCTTTTAAAAACTTTTTCATAAGATTACTCACTTTATATCATTGTGAAATTATATTATAGCTCTAACAACTCATCTTTTATCAGACTCAGTTTTACCTATAAATCTTTCTATTTAACAGATATCATTATAGATTCATCAAAGGTTAATTTGAGTTGGGGTATAAAAAAATTATTATTCTAACCCTAATTTTTTTTCCAAAATTACTATATTTATTAATATATTACATTCTCAATAATTAGTAAAATATATGATCTTAAATAATATTCTTCTTAATGTCGGAAATCACATATCAATTAATATAAACATTGAATTTTGAATCTCTACATTTCAATCTGTGATATCCATGGAACATTCCAATTAGGTTATGTAACATAAAAAAAATCAAATCCTTAATATTGATTAAAATTTTTAAGCGAGTCAACCAAATCTTACCCCAAGTGTTTCACACATGGTGTGATGTTATGCCTTCCAATCATGAATTATGTGGATATCGAATTAATACCGAATAATCCATTTTTGGTTTATTACCCCTGGTTAGATCTATTTTTGAACCAAAATCAACCATTAATATCATGAAATGGATGTATTTTGTATGAGAAATACATAATATCTACATTACCCAAACATTAAGATATATAAATTTTCATATTATTTTCACATAGACTTATCCCAATGTTTTTCACTATCGTTATCTTATCCCACTCCCTAAATAAAAAATATAATATAACATTAATTTCAAATCGTATAATTTTAAAAATATTATCTGTAAATTTGAAATTTTGATCAAACCTAAGTAATCAGCCCTTTAATTATCCACAACAAACCTCCAAATATAAAAAAATTATGTGAACCCTACCATGATATAATTTTTTACACCCCAGACCTGGACACCTAGATCTTGTTCCACAGATACATACATTACATACATTACATGGAAAATACTATAGTTTCCCAAACACAAATACCCCATAATTTGATGACATAAAGAAAATATTCCTTTCCATAAATTACCATTCCCTTTTAGTTTTAGTGACTTGGTGAATTAATAAAAAATATATACTAATAAAACCCACATCCTTCTCAGCTGGCCTATATTTTTTCACTATATAAGAAATTACATAATCACGAGTGAGTATTCAATATCTCTTATAAATCTCCCAAGAATGTAATAATATTACACACATAATGTGTAATACAGTTATTTATTACCTAGGGAAATAGAAACATAAGAGGTTATGTTCTCAAATACAATGTAAGGGTATCTAATAACTGATTATCTCAAAAAATATTCATGTAATACTTAATCTAAGAGAAAATAATAATATAAATAATTCCATAATGAAATTATACTCAGAGGATTCTATATATATTATAATAAATGAAAACATGGTTAAAAAATCCCTAATCTGAAACTATGCCAAACATAATGAAGTACATTAGAAAAATATTTTCAAGGCCTTATTCCAAGAAACTATACAAACATTGGGAGAGATAAACACTTTTAACAAAGTTTTTATTATCAAGATTCCTTTTGATGCATCAAGGGGATATTTAATTACAGTCCCCACCATTCACATGGATATGTCAAATTATTTCACTAAAATAATCATGAATACATTTCATTACATCCATTATAGATACTAGAGATTAATAAAACACAATTATTTATATTTTAAAAATATTTAATACAGACACATATTCAACAGGTGGCCACATTCAATATTAATCATGATTGAAAAAACAATTAATCATGTCAATAAAAGGGCTGACATGATCATAACCCCATCATGAAAAAAATTCATCATGGTCTTCAAATACAAAGTAAACTTTCTAACAATCATATGTATTGAAATATCAATATATATAACACAAATAATTTTCCCTATTTCGTTAAAATAACATTATTTAACATGAAACATTAACCTATATCAATTAAGTAAAATGTGTTGTTATCACCATATAGAGCAATCAAAATACTCCAATGTCAGTACATCAATAAAATAATACGAAGACTTCGATAGTATGTATTTGGATGGTTTAAAATAAACATATATCAAAATAACAAAGGAAAACTATAATGATACTGATATAGATAAAAAAAATCACCAATGATTGTTTGAAAGATACTACCAGTGATGGGATCTGTAATCAGATTGTTTGGTACCCTGTGTTCACTTCCCATGAGGACGAAAATAAATATTAGATTACAAAAATTAAATCATTTTCCTATTAATATAATTATTTTAGAACTTTAATGTAAATATATGTGAAATCATAGAGGTTATTTTTTAAAACATTTATAAAATTAATGTAAAAGATAATGTTATGGGTCACATAAAAAATTAGTTATCAAAAGGTGAAGTGAACATTATTTTAAAAAATTAGTTTTAAACGGAGTCTTCCAAAATATGTTATTTAATAGAAATATGGTTTATCCTTGAGAAATGTAGAGAGGAAGAATAATATTATATAAATTAACGGCAAAACCCATATTTCATAATATGATAGAAACTTGGTAAAAAAATCATTTTGTAAAAAGAAAAAAAAACATTATTTTGTTTCAAAAAGTATTTTTCCCCATATTGGTAGATAAATTAAAGAATTATAAAGCATAATGGTTTGAGGACATATTGATGGAAGAAATAATTTTATGATAAAACAATATAATAATTAAAAGGAAAGATGATTTATATATATACATAATATGAAATATACTTCATAAAATAAGAAATTTTTCAGAAAGTAATTTTTTGTGGTATGAAATTAAATCTATAGAGTTTTATTTAAATAAACATAATATACTCAATTGGTATAATATACCCAAATTTAATGATTAGGTGTATGGTTATTTCCTAATGTATGAAAATCGAGTTACTAATAATATTAATAACTTGGGAAACAATTTATGTATGATATTTGAAAAAATAGAACTGAATTGGTTTAGTATTTAGAATAAATAATAGTAATCTATAATAAATAGGCACACATGGGAAGTTAATACATCACTAAAGGTAAAACATTGTTCATACTATAATAAGACATTAGTGAAATAATTTTTTCTACAAAGAACTATTGAATCATGAGTATCATTTTAATCAAAACACCTTGAAATGGTGGTATGGTAATTGAACATAAAAAAGTAAATTAGAGTACATTATTTGATAACTTAAATAAGATGTATATTTATAACATAAGTGATACCTGGTGTATAAAACCTAACATTTCATAGAGAGGGAAACTAATGATAAAAACCCTCTCCTTGGCCTGGATTCATTATTCTCATACACCAAACATCTAAAATATTAAAAAAAAATTCAAAAAATAAATAAATAAAAGATACTTAATCATTGATATGATCATTTATTATTATCCTTTATAATTAATGTAGACTTATATATATTTCAATTAATTTTCAACTATTTTCAACAGTGGATAAAAGAAATATTTATCACTAGAAAAAGATTTATAATGGAGGATTTTTAATTTACTATTTTATCAAATTCCATCACTATTATATCATATATTTCAGTAGATTATATATATAAATAAATTATATGATGCTAATGTTTCATTCTATTGTAGTTTTTGATTTGAAAAATTAATATGAAATTAACAATTTCAATGTTTCGATGATTCTTAATGAAAAAAGGTTTTTTATAACTAATGAGACAACTATTGATTTTACATGACCCAAAAACGATTATAAATAATCTATATGATATTATAGAATTTACTATTTTATCATTGTAATTCATGATATAAATTCACAGTATTTTTCAATTTTGTTCATCTGGCCACTGAGACATGATATGGTCATGATTAATAGAGGATTATTTTTGATTTATTGGAAATATTATTATACCAAAAGAATAATAATCTTACATGATGGTTAATATTTTGAAATATTTTATATTTAATGAATAATAATGTTTTGATAATATACATAAAGTCATTACAAAAAAATTGAACTATTTTCATATGAGTTCCCTGTTTTTAAATGATTGAATTCATGATAATTGTTTGATAATGATATAAATAATTGTATAAAACACATTTTTTAGTAGGACTATAATGATATATTAGAAATCAAATTTACCCATAAAAATGATTATCATGACCATCCTTGTAATGTGTTGATGAAAAGAAAAAAAATTCATTCAATTAATGGATGTTGTGGTCTACAAGTATGCATGGTTGATGATTTAATTTCATATAGAAAAATAAAAAGGAGTAATATTGTCAATTATTTCATAATAATGAAATTAATATTAATATAACAATTATTTATCAAATTCTCTCTCTATACTGGCGATTTATAGTGGTGATCGAAGAGAAAATATTTTTTTTTGTAGAGGATATTATCTTCAAAAGGTATGAATATAGATTTCATTTTTCATAATAGAAAATGGAAATGGTAAAAAATTATTATTCTAATTTAATTATAAAATTGAGTATATATGAAATTATTATGTCCCTAAACGGTTTTTGGATATTTATAAAATGTAATGAATAATATAAAAGAAATATGTTAAGATAAAATGATTATTGAGATTGTCAATTGTCTGATTTCTGTAAAAGATTTCCTAGAAATGGATAACCTATGATAATATTTTTTTAATTGAAGAAATAGATAATGAAATAACATTTTAGGGGAAGAGAGACTGTCAGGGTATCCAGTGTAATCTAGTTTATTAGTAGTTCCTTAATGTGGTGGTGAAATCACCCTTTTATAAGTTGCAAGACTGGTTTTTTTAGAAATAATTCATCATTATATAAATGGATAATTTTTTAGACATGTAAAATAACTCCAACATTTATAAATAATTAATTGGGGATGATATTCTTTTCCTTCAAACTACAGAAACTCAACTTAGGACACTATTTTTTTATGTATCAATACCTTTACCCATTAAATGATTAGTACTACAATTTAAGATTTTTCCGTGGTAAATAGATTTTACATATAGTAACCTAATATTTCTTAATATATATTGAGTTTTATTTACTTAAAATATTTGACTCAATAATTTAAAATTTAATTATTTTTGTCTCAATTTGGTTTATTTTTTTTAAACAAAGTTTAACAAAAAAAACTTATAATGTATTGAATAAATTTTATTATATAATAATGATTATGTTCTAAAATATAAAATAATGGGTTTTAAATTATGTAAAAAACCTTTTAATTTAATAAAGTAACATATATATTTTTTGGTTTTTTAAATATTATTCATGAATTTAAAATATATACATACATATTAATAAATGTCATGTTATTTACAAATAATGGTATTTTACATTATAATGATTATTTTTTAAAAAATAATCAAAATTTATTTGAATAATATATTCCCATTACATATCCATGAATAATGATAATTTCTTTAAATTAAAATACTAAATTTTATTAAATGTACTTTTAAATAATAAGGTGAGATATAATTAAATATTTTTTATATATTAAAATAAATTTTTCAGAAGAATATCCATTCTCATTCATGTATCCTATCACTTAATAATTTTCTTAATATTAAAAAAATAATATATATATATATATATATCTTTATAATTAATAACAAGTATCTTGAAATGGAAATTTATAACATATAAAAAAGAAATATTTAGGAAAATACATTTCTATGATAAAACTGTCACATTATTAATACTAGTTATACAAATTGAATAGAATTTATATTATAGATGACATTGTTTTATTTAAAGTAATAATATATAATTATATTATTACAGATAATTCCTCCTTATTCCATATCTTGGATTTATCATTCATAATTATAATTTATAATTTAATATAAGTATGTCATTGTTTTACTTTAATTTGGTGTTGTCTATTGAGAAATATATAGAACACATTTAGATCATTTAAAAGAATTCATATATAAAAATCTTGGGGTGCCATAATCAGGATTACAACTGTGTTTATTATGGTCATGTGATAAATTTTTGTGAAATATAAAATATTTGGATATCCTAGGGTGGTCTCCTAGGTCTAGTATCAAGTACAATAGTTTCTTAAGTCTATGTTTTAAGGGTGAGGTGGCCCCACAACTCTTGTTATCCCTTATCAATGAGAAATCCACGTGGGGGTGGTGAATTTTAGTACTAAAAATTTTAAATCATTATCCTTGATCATGATTTCACTCTGTCGATTAATGTAAAAATATCTCTTCCACCATCATAATCACTTTTGGGTAAATAATTAAGAAGAAAATACATGTTATTTATTTATAGAGGGTCCAAATTGTGTCAGCTCGGGGAGTATAATACCAATGGTGTTATGTTGAACCAAAAACACAATGGGAACAACTATTATGTACTTACCTAGTGGTGTTATCTCACTTAATATATAAACTTATATTTGATAGAAGTAATGAAAATCTCAATACTCTTATTTTAAATAACTATAAACACACTATACTGAGAGATAATTATTCATAACATGATAATTTCATTATGGAATTAATTATTTGGTTCCAATAGTTTTGGAAACCAAATTTCATATTCACATAATTTTATTTCATTCACTGTGTGAATATCACATGGAATAAACACATCAAAAATGCCTAAATGTAGTCACATCATAAACAAATATTAATGGCTTGAAAAAATTTCAATGTGGATTATTTGAAAAATTAAAAAAGTATTTAGCAACTATCATGAAATGAAATATAGTTCATGGAGTTGACAATTACATTTTAGTTCACTAAAATTTCTCTTGACGTTAATTAAAATTAATTAGTGGTTCATGTCATGAACATGTATTTTCCAAAACACATGATTCCTCAATGTAATCCTTCATGGCATGACATATATATCTTTGTGTGAATGATGTTTTAACCTTTTATATTGATAATTAAGATATTATTATCCTCTTGATATATTTACGTAAAAATTCAATGAATTATGAAACACGGTTTTGATAAAAAAACATCAATATAATATGCTAAGTAGATTTTTTTTCAAAAAATCATGTTTTAGGCTTTCAATAACTCTAAAACATTCCAATAGTTGATCCTTTTCTAAGAGTAAGTCTTTAATTTTGTATCATTAATTTATTAATTAGTTAATATGTTGTTATTGTTGTTAATAATATATTACCAATTATTGGTTTGAGATAAAAATTAAATTAAACAATTCTCAATTACCTTGGATCGTCAAATACTTCAAGCATAAAATTGAACACTTTCACTTCCATCCAAAATGAAATTTCATGATATCTCCCTTGTTTATTAAATTTCATTATAAATGTACATTAAATAACTATATAACCTTGGTTAATTGGAATAAAATAAACAATTTTCTAAATGAAAAAAATAGCGAGTAAACAAAAAAATTATAAATGAGTGTTCCCATACCATTCTCCAGAAATAAATATACATTTGGGAGTGGGGGATATTAGTTAACACTTATATGATTATGGATTCAGTTCGACTGAAATAGTAAAAAAAATATTCGTTTAAATGATAATTTTATATTGATTGGTCATAATATCACGTTCATAATTTTTTTAGAAACAAATTTAAAACAAACTAACTATTCATTAACCTTCTTCTTTATTATGTAATATATGATATCAATGTGATTGGTACTCAATTTTTAAATGATATTTTACAAATATTTCTTGATATTGAGTTCTCATTGTTGATAAGATTAGGATATGACACTTCCATTCAAATTTGTTCAATATATTGCTTCACTTATAATAATTTGTTGAATTATTGAGTTAAATATATACACAGAGATTAATCCTTGATCATGGATATATAATAATGATGGTGTTCCTATCAATGAAATAATAGATCCCATAAGACAAATAAGAACCACCTCAATTAGAATTTATGTTATATACAAAACCTAACCAATCATCCCTAATGATTAAAATGAGGTATCATAGTGAGTTTCAATAATAAAAACACTTATAGTTCACTATTTGTTCTATATAATGTTTAATTATTTTCACACAATGAATATTATCATTTTTAAGATAACAAAGATAACAATAATCTGGACACATAAAAACAACAATATCATTTCACGTGGTTATTGATGCACCCAATTTGTGTATACATTTACATATATATAATTGAAGATAAATTTTTTTTTTCAGAAAATATATGTTGTTTCATGAACATATTATTTGATTTTGGTGATTCTGTTTACTTTCAAGAGCTGTCTAGATAAATACACGAATGAAGGGAAGTCTGTGAAAATTTTGAAACTAAATGGCGTGTACTTTTATACATTTCGTGTACATCCAGACAGGGACACAGACTGAAGGAGGGAGTCCACGCCCATGTCACCAAGAAGAATATACATGCCATGTATGGCGGCTCTACATGCCGTGTACTACATTCCAGAAGCGGTTGCCGCCAAGAAGGTTCAACACACCCATGTGGCTGTTGAAGGAGACATGGCGTGTTCCATTTCTATACACGCCGTGTCTGATATTCTAGAAAGAGTTGGTTGCGAATTTCTTACACTACATGCCATGTATGGAGGTGTTACACGCCATGTACACTAAACCACCAGGTGGCGCCATGTTCAAAAGACAAATATGGCGTGTTAGGCCTTCTACCCATGGAGAAATTGGAACCAAAGTGCATTGACGAAAAGTACACAACATGTACTTTCTATACACGCTGTGTAATTTATTTTTCTATAAAAAGAGGCCTTGGCCTTAAGATTAAAGATTTGGAAACCATTTTAGGAGATAAGAAGCTCTGCTGCTACCATTCTTGAGCCACCGTGGTACCATAGTTCCACTATTCCGCATTCTGACACCTTACCTCAACGCTTACACGATGAATCCGTCGGGCATCACGTGTGTCGTTTCTCTTCCACTTTCTATGTGTAACTAAACCCCTTGTGTTGGGGCTATGGATGAAGGGATCGTAATTTGTGTGTTGTTTTATTTAGTTGTGTTTTCTCATTGTAATTCTTCTTACTCTTCTTAATTCACTGTCAAATATAACTGAGAATTTTGAGCCAGACCAAGAGAAGCATTCTAAGCGATACAAAATAAATGTAACGGTGAAATCATCCATGACCATTGGAACGATTTCACCAATTCAATAATGGACTGAACTTAATAAAGAATTAAGAACATTGACTACCGGACCAAGGAGTCTACTGCTATAATTCCAAACAAGAGAAACCGGACCAAGGAAATCTTGTAACAAAATAAAATCTAGAATGATTGAATTATCATGAACAACACAACCATTTAAACAATCTGCACAAGAACTCCTTAATCACCACAGCCCCGCCAAGTCTTTTTCTTCTCATTTTAAACTCTTTAAATTCACTTTTTGTTTTCTTTAAAACTTTTAATAATTTATTCTACGTAAAACAATTTAGTTTTAATTCAAAACGAAAATTAAACAAATCAACTCTAAATTTTGCATACTTTAACTAATTAAGTATTAACTCAGTTTAATTCAAGCATTCCATAGTTCCCTATGGATCGTCCACAAACTTATGCTATAATAAAGTTCTAAGAACGGGTAATTAATTTGGGGTGCATATAACTAAAGTCAATGACAAGCAAGACCAAATTTTGGCGCCGTTTCTAGGGAACATTTTTGGTTTTAGTGCTATGATTTAAATTGTGTTAATAATTGATTTAAGTGAAAATAAAAAGAAAAAATTATAAAAAACCTCTTTTCTAGTCTCATTTCAAATTATCTCTTTTTTTCCCTATTACACCTGATATTTGAGTTGTGATTGTGCAAAAGCTGAAAGTATATGTTTAGACGTCTTACACGATCCAGAAGCACCGAGTCCTCGTAATTAGTTCCGCTTGACCCAGAGATTGAACCGACCATGCTTCGTTGTCGGCGTGCACTGTTAGAAACTCACGATCAGCAACCACAACCCATGGAGAACAAGGGAGATGGAGAACCAACCGTAGATGCTGTGGTGGAGCATGAGTACCAGGATTAGCAGCCTCCCACTACTGGTCTACTGGAGTAGGCTCCGGGAGAATTCATGGAATTCCTCCCAAGGGATTACCAATGACCGCCATAACAAATCTTCCCATGACCATACTTCACCCCTCAAGAGAAGTTCATGCAAGCTCCACCCCTTCAGCAAAAACCTCCAAGACATAACATTATGGAGTATGGACTTCCTTCAATCCATGGAGCTGATACGGGCATCGTTCGACCTCCGGTCCAGGCCCAACGCTTCGAGATCAAGCCTGCTATCATGCAGCTAATCCAGAACACTGTCCAATTTGGAGGCCTACCTAGTGAAGACTCGAACGCCCATCTATACAACTTTAGGGAGATCTGCGACAAGTTTCATTACCATGACATGTCCGACGACGCCATCCGTATTCGCATATTACTGTTTTCTCTACGGGACAAGGTGAAAGACTGGATCAAGGGGCTGCCACAACAATCTATCCTCAGCTGGGAGGAGCTAGCCTAGGCATTCCTATCCAAGTACATTCCACCATCGAAGACGTTGACACTTCGGAATGAGATCCATAATTTCCAGCATCATGACTCGGAGTCATTGTACAAGTCCTGGGAATGCTTAAAATAAATTCTATAAAAATTCCCACACCACATACTCCCACTCTGGATGCAAGTCCAAACCTTTTACGGAGGACTTACAAAAAATACCATGTCCGTGGTGGGCACTACTGCTGGAGGTACGGTGATGTGGAAATCCCCTGAAGAACTATTCAAATTACTGGAAGGCATGTCAGCCAACAGATTCCAGTGGCACTCCGAGCGGGGGACTCAAAAGTGAGGTATGCACAATATTGAGGCTACCATTATGTTAGCTAATCAGTTGGACGCTGTGTCCAAGAAAATCGACGCATTGAACCTCAAAGGAGCATCTCGAGTTTATGCGGAAAACCATCCATCATGCGGCGACTATGGTGATAACCACATCATGGGAGAATGGTCGGGTTCGATTGGAGGCCCTTCGATGAGAGACGTGAGTTATATTTCCCAAAATCAAGGGCCCAACCAGTACTAGCAGTACCAGAACCCAGCATGGTGAGATCAACAGAACACAGGCTGGGGCCAACAACAGCAGAATCCTCTGACCCAGCGACCGCCCAGTTACAACCAAACTCCATACCAGAACCAATACCAAATGCCGAAACAACCCTAGCATGGTCCTTATCAGCAACAAGGGTATCAAAAACCTCGTCCACATCAGCCACGACATCCACCTCCTCCACCGGATCAACAACCACCTCAGTAAGAGAACACTTCAAGGTTAGAGGATCTGATGACTAAATTCATATCTAATGTTGAGACTCAGTTCCAAAATCCGGAAGCTTCTATTCAAGGCTTAGAGAATAAAATTGGCCAGCTGGAAAACCAACTTTCAGGAAGGCAACCCGGTACACTTCTAGGAAACACAGAAAATAACCCAAGGGTGGAGGCCAATGCTATCACCTTACGGAGCGGAAAAGAATTCCCACAGAAGGAGCCACCAGCATAGACAGGTGTACCCACACCCCCTGATGATGAAGAACATACCATTACTGACCCCTCCTCATCCAAAATCTCGTAGAAGGAGGCTTTGGAGAATAAAGTAAAGGAAGTAGTCTAACAAGTCAAGCCTGCCTTACCCTTTCCGGAGCGATTAAAGCAGAGGAAGCTAGACCATGAGTTCAGTAAATTCATGGACATGTTTAGAAAGCTCCACATTAACATACTATTTGCAGAGGCCCTAAAACAAATGCTTACATATGCCAAATTCATGAAGGAAATCCTCTCAAAAAAGAGGATGATTGAGGATTTTGGAATTATTGCACTAACAAAGGAGTGCTCCACGGTGGTTCAACATTCCATTCCTCCCAAACTCAAGGATCCAGGTAGTTTCATAATTCTTTGTACTATTGGATCCTGTGAATTTGGGAAGGCCCTCTCCGATATAGGGGCCAGTGTAAACCTCATTCCCCTCATTGTTTTCAGGAAGCTGGGACTCAACGAGCTCAAGCCTACCCGTGTAGCCCTTCAACTAGCTGATTGATCCATCCATCATCCGAAGGGGCTACTGTAGGACTTACTAGCAAGGTGGGTAGGCTGATCCTCCCAGCTGATTTCAACATTCTCGACATGGGGGATGACCAGGAAGCACCTCTTATACATGGAAGACCTTTCTTGGAAACTGGGAAGGTACTGATCGATGTTTACCAAGGAGAGCATATTTTTCAGGTAGGTGATGAAATATTTTCCTACAACATCCTCAAGGCCGTCAAACATGCTTCATTATTAGATCATGAGAACTGTTATGTTGTGTCCACCATGGTTAATCAATTTAGTGAAAAAAGGGGATGATCTGGTATATTCTTTTACTTCAAATAATTTAATTATTCCAGATATTCTATTAGAAGAAGTGCCAGAAGACATGCAATTCTTAGAAGGCCAGGGCGGCCACTATTGGCAGCGTGCAGTTGTTTCTGATAGTTTGGAATGTGAAAAGGTGCAACCACTTGTGCCTTCGATTTTAAAGGCGCATAACCTCGAGCTAAATACTCTTCTATCTTCTCTCAAGTATGGGTATTTAGGACCCAATCAAAATTTTCCTATTATACTTAATGAAGAACTATCACAACAGAAGGAAGATTAACTTCTGCAGATTCTCAAACAGCGGATGCACACTATTGGGCGGACAGTCGCTGATCTGATGTACATCAACCCTACCATTTTCACTCACAAGGTGCAACTTGAAGAAGGTGACAAGCAATATCGGAAACCACAACGGCGCTTGAATCCCCCCATAAAGGAAGTTACAAAAAAGAGGTGATCAAATTATTGGATGTAGGCATCATCTATCCCATCTCGGATAGTCCATGGGTGAGTCCTCTCCAAGTGGTACCCAAAAAGGGGGGTATCACGGTGATTTCAAATGAAAAGAATGAGCTCATACCTACATGCACTATCATGGTCTGGCGAGTCTGTGTGGATTACCGAAAGCTAAACAATGCCACAAGAAAGGATCATTTCCCCTTTCCATTAATGGATCAAATTCTAGAGAGACTATAAGGGCACAACTTCTATTGCTTCCTTGACGGTTTTTCTGGTTACAACCAAATCACTATTGCTCCAGAAGATCAGAAAAAGAGCACATTCACTTGCCCCCATGACACGTTTTCTTATCAAAGGATGTCTTTCGACATGTTCAATTCCCCCTCCACCTTCCAGCGTTGTATGCTGGCCATCTTCCACGACATGGAGGAACGAATCCTGGAGGTATTCATGGATGATTTTTTCATTTATATAAAATCATTCACCAGTTGTTTACGGCACCTGGAGCTAGTTTTGGAACGATGTGAGCACACTAACCTAGTCTTGAACTGGTAAAAGTGTCATTTTATGGGGCAAAGTGGCATAGTACTTGGCCACATAATTTCAGAAAAGGGGATTGAGATTGACCCGACGAAGATCGAATTCATTTCATGACTACCTATATCAACTTCCGTCCGCGCCATTCGCAGCTTCCTGGGGCATGCTGGCTTTTACAGGCAGTTTGTCCACAACTTCACCAAAATAGCCCAGCCCCTCACCAATCTTCTAACCAAGGATTCCATATTTGAGTTTCATGAGACATGTGTCAGATCTTTTGAGCATCTAAAACAGCGCCTAGTGGATGTTCCAGTTAAGATTTCTCCCAACTGGGAGGAACAATTTGACTTGATGTGCGATGCGAGCGTCTACGCCATGGGAGCAGCCTTGGGCTAGCGATCTGACTGGATTTTATGACCTTTCTATTATGCTAGTAGGACGTTCGATGAGGCACAGATTAACTACACCACCACAGAAAAGGATATTCTTGCAGTGGTTTTCACATTTGATAGGTTTCGTTATTACTTAGTGTTGTCTAAAGTTATTTTTTATACTGACCATGCATCACTAAAGTACCTAATCAACAAGAAAGACATGAAGCCTCGATTGATCTATTTTGTACTCCTCCTACAAGAATTCCATCTTGAGATCCGAGATAAGAAAGGGAGTGAGAACTTCATTATTGACCATCTATCCTACATCGAGCTGCCTCATTTTGAGAATGAAGAAGATCGTGAGATTAGGGAGTATTTCCCTGATGAGCACCACTTTTCGCTCAACGAAACACCTAGACCTTGGTATGCTGATATCACTAATTTTCTGGTTACATGTGTCGTTAACCCCAACCTCTCTTTCCAGAAAAGGAAAATATTTTTCTTTGATGTAAAAAGATACTTCTGGGAGGATCCTCTGCTATTCCAATCCTGTGCAGATGGAGTGATCTGCCATTCAATCCCAGAGAATGAAGTTCACAGTGTCTTGGAGTTCTGTCACATCTCACCAGTAGGAGGACATCATGGGCTGGACCGTACCATAGCTATGATCATGCAGTCTGAATTTTTCTGGCCCACCAAGCATAGAGATGCTCGGGCCTTTGTTTCCTATTGCGATCGGTGCCAGAAAACAAGTAATGTGGGACGTAGAGATGAGATGCCCCAGCACCCCATCCTGGAGGTCGAGATTTTTGACGACTGGGGCATAGATTTCAAGGGTCCCTTTCCCCAATATTTTGGGAACACTTACATCTTGGTCTGCGTTGACTATGTCCTTAAATAGGGGGAAGCAACTACTACAGCTCATGAAACAGCCAAGGTATTCATAAATTTCTTAAAGAAAAATATTTTTAGCAGGTTTGGAGTTCCACGAGTACTAATCAGCGATAGAGGGACCCACTTCGACAACACACCAATGAGAGGAATACTTGAAAATTATGGAGTAAAGAATCAGATGCGGACACAATATCATCCCCAGTCCAGTGGATAGGTAGAGCTCTCCAACCGTGACCTCAAGCAGATCCTGGAGAAAATAGTGAACACTTCACAGAAGGAATTGTCCAAGAAGTTAGACGATGCCTTGTGGGCATATTGGACTGCTTACAAAACACCACTGGGAATGTCCCCATTCCGCCTTGTCTATGGCAAGCCCTGCCATTATCCAGTAGAATTGGAAAACAATGCCTAATGGGCCATCAAAGCCCTAAATTTTGATCTAAAGGAAGCTGAATAGAAACGGAAGTTCCAACTGTCGGATTAGATGAGATCCGATTATAGGAATTGGATATTTCCAAGTTGTACAAGGGGAAGACAAGAGCCATTCATGATAGGATGATATCACAAAAATCATTCCAACTCGGTGATCAGGTACTTCTATTTAATTCTCATATTCGCTTATTCCCAGGGAAGTTAAAGTCACGATGGTCGGGACCATTCCATGTTGTCTGCGTATTCCATCATGGAGCGGTAGAAATTTCTAGAGAAGATGGTCAAGCATTCAAGGTAAATGGGAAGTGGTTGAAATCTTACCATCCTATAGACAACATTGTGGGAACTTTTTCCACCATACAGCTTATGTAATCAAGGTAAGAAGGTCGAGCCAACGACCTAAAATAATGGCCCTTCTTCAGAGGCAACCCAGAGGTTACATGCCGTGTCCCACTTTTATACATGGAATGTACTCATCCTTTTAATTTATAATAATAATAGTATAAATCTATATAATAAAAAAATAACCAGGGATGATTTCGGTGTCGATGGCAAAGTCACTCGAGTTTATTCGACCCATCCTCGGTTCGAATCCTCCTGACCTACATTCGGTACAGGGTTCCTCCTATTATTTACACGGCATGTGTAGTATATTTTATGTATATTATATATATATATATATAAATGTGTCAAAATATAATAAAACCCATGATGGGGATGCACTGGTTGGCTAGAATCGTAACTCGGTTCCAAAAAAACTCGGGTTCGAATCCAAACAATCGTCCCATTTCCATCATTTGTTCTTTTAATAAAACCACACGACCTGCATTTCGATATACGTCATGTATGCCATAATTTTCCTTATTAGTTTAAAATTCTTTTCATATAAAATAAATTCATGCGGATGAAGTTGGAAGATTGGTTAAGTCTCAGCCCTGCATCCAAAATACCTGGGTTCGAACTCGGCTAATCTCCCTGCTTCATCCCCTTCTTATATAATTAAAAACCAAATACCGTGATCTTCTTTCTTCTCGTGTGTATAAGTCATATAGATTAACTTTATATAAATAATAAATATGAATAGAAGTACAATCATTTCTCTCATGGGTGAGGGCTTTCGTTCGGAATGGACGATAGCCGGTTTGAATCCAACTCCAAGCACCAGACCAAAGGTTTTACTACTCGTTTTCGAATTTTAAAACACACGACGTGTATTTCCTGATATACGTCGTGTATGGGTTTCTTTATAATAGAATTTGTAGATATATCTATTTTATTTTAATTATTAATAATTATTATAAAGTTTACCATAATAATTATATTTATTTATATATATTGTAATAAAATTGGGACTACAAGGAGTGTAGTCCAAACCAACACATCGTGTACGTTGGCCATATAAGCCGAAGTCCACCCAGATTGTGGTCATGTCGCACGGCCGTCCCATTTCCTCCTTTCATCCCATTTCTTCTCCTGAAGGCCACCCAAACCCCTTTTTCCAGATCCATCAATTTGGGGCATTTCAAGTTCGGATTCTTCTCACATTGTGATCCTCAGTCAAGGTACGCCGTTTTACACCCTCTATTTCAAATTTTTAGACTCGTTTAGGGTGTTTATCGGATCGGCCAACCATTCGGCTTCCACCAGTACACAACCAAGAAATAAAGAACACATGCCGTGTATATATGTACATGGCCACACACAAAATATTTCTAAATTTTCATATACATGGTGTGTATGTTCGGTACACACCGTATCCTTTTTCTCGTCATGCCCGGGTACTCCTTTACACACGGCCTCACACACTATGTTCACGTACACGGCATGTGTGTTTGGTACACACCGTGTATACTGTTGCCTTTGGCCCCTCCGTGTGTGGCCCATAACACAACCTCTTAACCCATGTTCCTCTACACGGCGTGTATGTTCGGTATATGCCGTGTAGACCATTTCCTTTGGCCAGCCCGTGTTTCACCGTCCACACGGCCATGTTCTTCTTGTAGAGAACAGGCCGTGTCTTACATCTGCATGGCGTGTCCTATTTTTTTATACTTTTTCACAAACATGGTCGTGTCCTTTCTGCATACACGACCTCCTGCACTTTGAATGAACACAACGTGTATGTTGGGTACACGCTGTGTACTTTTACATGGTCTATTTTCCAACCTCAGCTTGTCTATCCAGATAAAACGAGATAATCAATATTTTGACTACACACCGTGTACTCTGGAGTACACGCCGTGTAATCTTATTTTCCAGTTTTCTCCCATTTTCTTTGATTTGTTTCCTTTTTCTTTTTCTTTTGTTTTGTATTCTTTTTCATTCAATTTCAGGCTATGGCAGATCACGATCCTTCCTAAGGGAAGCGGCCGGCCTCCGCCACTGAGGGCAAGAGGCCCAGCTACCGTCGAATCCGACTCCAACCACCTACGCAGCCGGACCCAGAGGCTCTAGTATTCGAGATTCCTCTATTGGCCATTCTGCCACCACTCACTCCCACAGCGGAGGCCGAGCCTACTTCTGCTGCAACTTCACCATCTAGCACCATGCTTCCAAGCACCACCATTTATGCTGCACCAGCTGGCACTTTGCCTGCGCTATCGTCATCAGCAGCTGGTCCCTCCTCGAGCACACCATCCACCGAGCCACCCTTTACATCGGCAGATCCACCTCCAGAGCTAGCCGCTACTGCTACACCGGCACCTGGTCCGGGACCTGCAGGTGCTCCCTATCCTTGCATGGTATTCCCAGTCATCGACCTCGCATATGACAGTTTCTGACGCTTCTCTCATCATCCGATCCCATTGAGTGGATGGTACCTTGACAACAGCGTTCCACAAAGGCTCGGTATTTGGGAGGAGTTGGAGGCACTTCTCGGGCACACCGCACTCCTCTATATTTTTTCCAGAGTTTGCCCAAGGGTGGGGCTTCTACCCCGACCCCTATCCCACCTACCCCTGCACCCTCAGTCAATCCGACCCTTTCCCTCCGCCTTTCCATGATGGAGCATAAGTTAGTTCATATCATCAGACACCAGGACACCATTTCACACAATTTGATTCGTCTGGATGGCCACCAGGACCATTTGGAGCATCTATTGGAACATATTGCTCAGCATATTGGTGTTCCACTACCTCCCCCACCGGCCTCTGCCTCTGTTCCTGGCCCATCTGCTGCTGCTCCACCGCCCTCTTCTGCGCAGGCCATGGATTCTATTCTAACAACTACAGTGAGCCCTGCTAATACCACTTCTTCTAGGCCAGGGCCTGCTGTTGAGCTTCCTTCGCCGAGTATCGCTCATGCGGCTCCTACTTCTTCAGCTCCCCTTCCCGATGCAGAGTTGGAGCCTCCTGCTTCCACGCCTCCTGCGCCATCTCTACCGGCCGATTCTGTACTAGATGTGTCTTCCCCTAGGCGACCCCATGATAGTGACATTTTTTTCTCTTGTATATCTCTTTTTTTCATTTTTTGTGGTGTGATATTATGCTTGTTTGCAGTTTTCTTTTTTCTCGACAATCACAGGTATCATGGATCGCCTTGGGCATCACATTTCACCAGGGGAGTATTTTTCTTTTCTTTATTTTTGGATTTACTTCTTCCTCTGGTTTCCCTCATTTTATTCCCCGTATCATACCCTAGCCCACCCTTTACCTTAGTATTTCACTTGGTGGACCATGTGCAGTATTAAGTGTGGGGGAGCATCTATCTTTTTCACCTTAGTCTTTTCCCTTTAACTAATCTTGGAGACATCATTATTAGATTCTATATTTCAAAATGTAATGAAATTTTGGTTAATCATTATAAAAAATGATAGAGTTATCATTAGAAACTTTTGGAAAGGTTGCATGTTTATTTTAGTATTTATGTATTTTAAAAATGATTGCTGATATAGTTTAAATTTTAACTTTTCATCATTGATTAAATTACATTGATTAGGCTAATAAATTATATGAATGTCATGACCTGACTGTCCCTTTATTATTTTTCCCCTCCTGAGAGGTATTCTAAACCCTTTTTAGTATTTCTCTTCTAATACCCATTTTCATGATAGATTCTTAGGATATGCATCACTACCAGAATTTGCAAGTTTTTTTTCCAAAACATGAAGAAAATTTTGAATTACTTTAACATGATTGAGGCATTATATTGTTTCAACCCCTTTATCTTGAAACCTACCCTACGTTTAATCTTCGCTAAGCCCATAGAAGCCATGAAAAACCATTATAGGAAGCCACGTTAAAAGCCTATTTCCCTTCCTACCCTACTTTATTTAAAACATTGCATGATTATTCATTTGAGATTTAAAGAGGAAATTGGCAATACATGGTATATTTTTTCCCACATTCATGAAATGAAGCATGGGGGAGTACCACTTGATTATTTGGGGAAGAAAGGGTTCCAAATATTTATTACTGTATTCATAAGTGTTTCCCTTGTTTATAAAAACAAAAAAACAAACAAAGGGACCTTATGCTTATTTTCTCATGAACCCTACTTGCCTAAGGGAGAAGATGGTGATGATTACAAAAGCATTTGAATGAGCTTGTGAAGGAAGAATTTTTTAGTGAACATTACTTTGAATATCATGGAATGTTGTTTAATGGAATTAGCCTTCCTTTTTCATGCCTTGGAATTTATTTTTCATCTTAACCTACCAACATTTAGCCAAAGAGACATCAGAACCTTTTTGTTAAATCCCTCATGATTTTTGTAATTCAATTTTTCTGAAGTAGAGAACAAGATATCTTGAAAACCTATGGATAGAGTGTATATACCTTAGATCGAGAATAACTTAGAATACAAATATCTGGAGTGTGGAGTGTGATTTTGACTCATAAGGTAAATCATTAAGTGGCATGATTATTTTTGAAATGTTGAAGAATGTGTTGAAAGAGGGTGAGAATAGTTAATTGAACTATATATGAGGCATGCTTTTAATTTCTTATGAATTGAATTTGTTTGTGCCTTTTAGAATTTTTCCACAGTAACTTTATCATTTATAATTTTAATTAATTGAATTCCTTCTGTTTAAAAGTATAGGATCTTTTAATTAGATGTTGAGATATTTCTTGAGGGAAAGAAAATGACTAACTGTGGGGGAATTTGATGCACCCAATTTTTGTATACATTTACATATATATAATTGAAGATAAAAATATGTTTTCAGAAAATATATGTTGTTTCATGAACATATTCATTGATTTTGGTTATTCTGTTTACTTTCAAGTAATTTCTGGCTAAATACATGAATCAGGGGAAGTCTGTGTAAATTTTGGAACTACACGGCGTGTAATTTTATACATGCCGTGTACATCTAGACAGGGACACATACCGAAGGAGGGAGTACACGCCCATGTCACCACGTAGAATATACACGCCATGTATGGAGTATCTACACGCCGTGTACTACATTCTAGAAGCGGTTGTCACCAAGAAGGTTCTACACGCTCATGTGGCTATTGAAGGAGACACGACGTGTTCCATTTCTATACACGCCGTGTCTAGTATTCTAGAAGGATTTGGTTGTGAATTTTTGACACTACACACCGAGTATGGCGGCGCTACACACCGTGTACACTCAACCATCAGGCAACACCGTGTTCAAAAGTCAAAGACGGTGTGTTAGGCCGCCTACCCGTGGAGAAATTAGCGCCAAAGAGCATTGACAAAAATTACAGGACATGTACTTTCTATACATGTTGTGTACATTATTTTTCTATAAAAATAGGCCTTGGCCTTTGGATTAAATAGTTGGAAACCATTGGAGGAGAGAAAAAACTCTGCTCCAACCATTCCCGAGCCATCGTGGTGCCATAGTTCCACTATTCTTTCTTCTAACACCTTACCTCAATGCTTACATGATGAATCCATTAGGTATCACGTGTGTCATTTCTCTTCCACTTTCTATGTGTAACTAAACCCCTTGGGTTGGGGATGTGGATGAAGGGATCGTAAACTGTGTGTTGTTGTATTTAGTTGTGTTTGCTTGTTGTAATTCTTCTTACTCTTCTTAATTCACTGTCAAATATAACTAAGAATACTGAGCCGAACCAAGGGAATAATTTTCAGTGATATAACAGAAAAGTAACGGTAAAATCATTCATGACCATTGGAAAGATTACACCGATTCAGTAATGGACTTAACATAATGAATAATTATGAACATTGACTACCAGATCAAGGAGTCGACTGCTCTAATTCCAAACAAGAGGAACCGGACCAAGGAAATCTTTTAACAAAATTAAATCTAGAATGATTGAATTATCACGAACAACACATCCATTTAAAAAATCTGCACAAGAACTCCTTAGTCACCACAGCCCTGACACGTCTTTTTATTCCCGTTTTAAACTCTTTAAATTCAATCATTGTTTTCTTCAAAACTATTAATCATTTCCTCAACATAAAACAATTTAGTTTTAATTCAAAACCAAAATCATACCAATCAACTCTAAATTATGTATACTTCACCTAATTAAGTATAAACTCAGTTGAATTCATGCACGCCATAGTTCCCTATGGATCGACTCCAAACTTATTCTATACTAATGTTCTAAGAATGGGTAATTAATTTGGGTCGCATATAACTATAGTCAATGATAAGTGATACAAGTTATGTATTACTATAGACTACCAATTATAACTTTAGATATAGTTATATCATTCAATTTTCCGAGAAAAACCTTATATAACTCTATAAATGAGAAAAAATTACCATGGAAACATCAATATGAAATCATTTTAAATGATACTTTTACTAATTAGTTTTGTAATTAAATGTCCCATTTTAATTTTTAATCACGTGTAGAAAAATAAAAAATAATAATTTCCCAATTGGATAAATATAAAATTAAAACATATCGAGTTCTGATATCTTCTTATATTTGGTATAATATAAGGCTTTATGTGGTCATCATCATATACAAGAACCAACACCCACTCTTCCTCTATATTGTTACTAGGGTTGTTATCAACCCCACTTCTTTGAAAACCATGATTGTAAAAATGATGAAAAATCATTGAGTATTAGGCTCATGGTTGTCATTTTATTCCATATAATTACTAAATTGAATAAAAAAACATATCATCATCTCCATTGCAATAAAAATAATTTTATATTCTACATCAAGATATTCTTAATGAACATCATTTATGAATTCTGACTCTTATATAACTAAAAATGTTTTTTCAAAATTTTTATATCCATATAAAAATCTAATATTTTAGTATGAAATCATTAAATGAGTGAAAATGAATCATTTATATAAATCCTTTCCATTTTAGATTAAAATTGTCAAAATAATAGTGTTTTTCAGCATGTATTGTCAACTCTATTTAGTTTTCATAGAATATTTTTTGATCTACTATTTGTTCCTTGTCTTTAAAGAAACTACTAATGTCACATATTAGTTCTTCTGGTAAAGTAAATCATGAATATCCATAAACCAATTTTCATTATTATATTAATCATCAAATGTTTTTATTTCCAAATTTGATATGATATATGGTTTTTAATGAGAATATATTCCTCTTGTCCAAAACATGGTTTCTTAGTCACTAATAATATTATTGTCACACATTTCTATCCTTGTGTTTTTTTAATTTTGGAGATGATTCTATTGCTTTTTTTCTTCTTTTTAATATTACTTCGATAATTCTTCTATAACCATTTTAACTCCTCTTGAGTAATAGAGTTCAATATTACACAACTCAATGGAAATTATAATTAACATGTAATTAATCAACTATCTAGAATACAATACATTATGATGTGTTTTTGTGATCTTATCATTATAAAATTCTTCTAAATCATGTAATTCCAATATAAATCCATAAATATAGATAAAAATTATAATATTTCCTATTGAATGAATATTCATTAATGATAATATTATCACCTTCAGAGTCAATCATTCTTATATTTCATTTATGAAGAATAAAACTCAATTATCAAAACACCCATAAGTCCTTAATTTGAATTAATTACAAATAATATTTAGTAGGATGTTTTGTATAATTTTTTACATAGAATGTTTATACTAGAGATATAGAATACTATAAGAATACATTAATTCAACACATAACAATTAGTATATATCCAATATGATTATTTTGGGAAATATTATTAAAAAGTTGGTTCTTCTCTAAATAAATATGACATGATAATGTTTGGTTAAAATAAATAACTAATATTTAATTCCATGTTTCACTATGTATTCTAAAATTCACATGATTATCAATTCTGTTCTGTTTTCAGTCTAAATATTTTTTATCATTACCCCATGAATTTTGTCATATTTTTATTGATATGTATTTTTACATATAAATAGATCATATAGTTAGTTAATCACCATAATTCATTATATTATTCTTAAATAATCAATAAAATAAGAGAGAAATTTTTCTATATATGATATGAAGTTGCATCAGTCCATATAGGTTGATATAAATAAGTTACAACAACCGTAATGGCTTCGATTTTATATGCCTTTAGGTCTTCCTAATAATATTTTCATTTGGATGTGTTTCACAAAATTGTGTATCGTAAGTAATTTTATAGATAACTCTTTCTCAATCATTCCTCAGTAGGTTAATTCAATATCACTATCTCAAATTACCATGATGATTATTCCATAATATACCATATTCATCTTTGAAAACCTTGGAAAATAAATGTTATAGATTAGATAATGATTTTCATTTGTCCACCATAATTGTAGAGTAATCAAACTATCTATAGCATTTGTGGTAAAAAGACAATTTCAGAATTCATCAACATGTTCCAAGACACAAAACTAGATCACAATCAAGATATTGAGTTTCCGATATCAAACTAGGATCCATTATTTTCTTTAATGATATTTTCCACTAACCTTTGGCTTTCCAAGGCCAAAACGTTTAATCCAATCATTATTTCTAATCATAAAAACTCAATTTTATCATGTTTTATCCCAATGATGAGGTATTAATTTATTTTTCACATGAAAATATTAATAGATAAAATAAACAAATACACCTATATACATTACACTCAAATACATAAAACAAATATTTTCTATCTTCATGATTTTCTTCGTCATCAATGATTTCATGTCCAAAATTCTCTATGGAAATTTCTTAATTACATTCTCCAATTTTTTGGAGTCTTCTTCATCCTTCCGGATAGAATTTTTTTTATTTTTCAACTCATTTTTTAAAACATCCTACCACTATGTGTAATATTTCTATGTATCTTTATAAAAAAAATTCAAAACATTTATGATCAAATTTTTTCCTTGTGTGTGAGAAATTACCAATAAAAATAATAGCAATCAATATCATAGAAAATGATGAAATTATTCCTTATTTATTATAGTAATAAGACTTTTGGAAATATATTTTTTCAATGTACATTCGTATAGATTTTTTACCTCATTATATTATAATAACAAAAAATATTTAGTCTTATGCTCTTATCTTATGATGAAATGTTATTATTATTATATGAACTGTTATGATACTAATTTTTATGAGTATTTTTTAGGTGTAATGAGAACCATTTGTTCATTATTTATGTCTTCAATCTCCACAAAAAAAAATTATCATAATTTATCTTCCACTACATCTATGTTATATCTATAAATTCATCAACATAACATGATAATTCTTAAAGGGAGATATATTGAATTTTTTTTGAAACTAAATTTTCACGGTACAATAAAAAAAAATTCACATATCTATAGTGGTTAATTATTTAAAATTAATTCAATGATTGAAATTATAATTAAAAGTAACTAAATGTATGAAAAACAAAAAATAATTTTGGATGATTCCATATAATGAATTTTTCTCAAACTACTCCAAAAATGTTAACTGCATTATAACGTACTGTATAGCATAGGCAAGTGTTTTCCAACAATTACATTCAAATTACTAAAATTAAAATAAATTTGAAATACATTTACCACATTAATAACACCATGATTTAATCTCTTATTGTATCAATGAAAATATTTATGGTTTGAACATCCAATCAAAGAATGAATGTCATTTTCATTGAATTATTCATGATCGGAAAAGGGATCTAACATACAATCATTGTGAAAAGTAATGTAATCCATGTGAAAACTTATATTCCAATAAAATATAATTATTCACAAAATTTTCATGTTAGGAATGAGTGTTTAATGGAATGAACATATATTTTCAAAAAACACACGATTGTTCCTGGTGATCTATCGTGAAATTAAATGTCTATCATAGTGCGATTGGTTTATGGAACTCATTTATTTTTTTATAATATCTTCTAAAAATTAATATATAGTAAAATAAAAAACCATGATCATGATGTTAAATTATCAATAAATCAAATATATACTTCATCCTGTGTAATATTTCTCTGATATTTGATTCAAGATTGTGAACACCACCCTAAGGTTAAATTAGAGTCAGTGTGTTATCTTAGTGGAATAATTATATCATGAACTATCCTAGTTCATCCCATGTCACGACACCCCATGTGAACCTAAAACATGCCATGGGATGGTGACTAGCACTGAGTAAGCATATTACTTTCATATAAGGCATTGCCCATGTTTGTACACACAGAAATCTCCAAGCCCACAAAAAGATGAATTTTAAAAACAACTAAACTACCAATCTATGAAGACACTAATTTATCATTACTATATATGATAGGAAGAAATGAATTTAAATAGGAAAAAATACAATCCCATTAGTAAGAATCTATAACACAAGTCCAACAAAAATGTATCTATGTTTGAAAGTTATATGAACACAACTTGGTCTATCCGGTCACATTAAGAACTATTTTTTCTAGATCAACCCAAGACTCTGTACAAAAGGTTGATCATATTCACAAGAAATGACATGTGTGGGAAAATCCCATACATTAGGACACCCAAAAATCAAAAAAATATATAGTCTAATACACACATGAGATGGTCTATAATATATATTAAAACAATATTTTGATATACTCAATCCCAAAAACTACATTTTATATTATGACACACCCATAGTATACTATATTGGGATTATATCTTAATGATTCACACAAATCTGTCTTTTTAGAGAACACACTCGTGTGTCTGATAGAGGTGATGGTGTCTTTTCAAGAGGTACTTATCCATGAGCCTCCTCCTAATAGAGAATAAAAAATGAAATATCTGAAGATAATAGGATACATAAATGAGGATAATATCTAGTTGTATGGTGTGATACAAAAACTCAATTTGTATTGATGCACTAAGAATAGGATCAGAACTACCATAGTGTTGGTCATGACAACAACGTGAACTCCACCAATGGGACGATGGATAATATAGGATCTCACTCTGGTCCTTTCTAAGAGATTCCAAAAACTCTATCTGGTAAGTCCTCCTGAATGGATCAATTTTTTATGAGTAGAAAATGATACCACACCAACCATGAGAGAATGGATAATGGGAACAAACCCTAAATAAACATGTCTTGGTCACTAAAGACAACATATATTTTTCATGTATCAAAGAGTATATGGCATGTAGAAGAGTTATACACAGTTTCCCTTGAACCCAAGTCCATCCTTTGTAAACATCATGTGTCATCAAACAATATTTGTGTAGTGGTACATTACATGTAGACATTCTATGTACTATACACATGTTTTAGTACATGGATTCATCCCATATACCCATGTTAGTATACCAATACATGGTTTAGTCTTTTTATTTGGTCTATCATGTGTTGTGTGGGGGAGGAAACACCATGTAGGAAACTAGTGTACTATAGCTCATGTAAGTATACTTCCTAGTGAACGAACCACATATATAGGGAGGGATCACACACCATGTCGGCCAGGCCACATGTTGTGTAATATTTAACATTCTACATAACCATATCTTCTAGTTAGTGTGGCCCACATGGCATGTTGATCAGTTTTATATGCCACGTTGTCTAAGACATTGTAGAATCCTAGTTCAACTACCCATGTTTGATATAGAGCCTTTTTCCTTCATTATGGTTATCTTTATTCCATGGAAACGAATATCAAAGCTCGTCCTAGTCATTCCAACATCAAAACATATGTTTTATCAAAAGATCATCTAAAAAAAGTACTGAACTATTGTTCTTAGTAGCAATCCAATGAACATAAGTGATCAGGAATTTGGGTATCCTATATCATTAAAATAACTGCATATCATTCTTCTCACCTCTATAGTTCTATTCTGATCCCTGATCTACAATATCGGATCATTAAGACATTAAATGGGTGCATAATGATCAATTGTTTTTGATAATTCGAGTCATGGTATACACGAAAAATGCCAACGACAAACAATAAATAGGGGAAGAAAATAAGAATCTAATCAAGAGAAATGAATCTTCATCGATGTTCATGTCAATATTGATTCATTTTTTTGAATGACAATCAAATAATTCAATTAATTAATCTAAATAAAAATTCTTCATATAAAGACTCACCTTCATACCCATCCCACAAGATGATCGATCATATATCCAATATAATTTTTGATTAGTCCACAAGAATAAAATAAATAAAGAATGGGGAATTAAAAAATCAAAACAAATTCCCTAAATAGATTTTTTTTATGGAGGATAAAAACAATTCTTCATCATCATTGTTGTCCATATCTATTGAATGTGTGGTACATCAATCATTAATTCAAATCATCATATACGTTCATCAGAGATTATTCTTCATGGCTATCTTTAATGATACTCCAAATCCTCTTGGGTTATATTTACTACCATTATATTTCGAAATAATAGTCTATTCAAATAATTACCAGTTTCTATGTCAAGTATTTGAATAAAATAATTCCTTCTTATTTATTTTATTCATTTCTATTCTTGTGGAGAAAGTTCCAAAAAAAACCTTTGCCAACTAGTTTTAAGTCATTCCTCGGGTAAACCTCACATTTCAAGTTCAACATTACCGTCATATTTTTAATATTTTCATCCTTTTAGAATATATTCCACTTTTTATTGAATGAATACATGAACATGTTGTTAAATATATTTAATATATATATATAATTTGATTCAGGTTAAACGAGCCTCAGAATTGCTAGTCATCTTAGAACCTGGTCTTGAAATAAAGCTTTATAATATAAAAACATAATACATATAAAATAAGGTATATTAAAATCTCTACTCTTTGAGGATTTAAATCCTTGAATTGTGAAATCAATGGCTACTCAAAAAGTCATGGGTACTAAGCATGATTCTGATACTCCCACTTCATTTTCCACTCTTGGATATTCTAGTGCAGCCACCGGAAAAAAATAAGGAATAAATATCCCATGAAGGATCCTCTCCTACAGATCAATAATCTCTACTAGGTAATAAGTAATTGTCTCTACATGCTCAATTTCCTACAGGCCCCATTCGATAAAGTGGAATGGGTTATGCACATACCTAATCATCTTTGACACATGAAGTATGTCATGGACCCGGTCTAAATATAGAGGTAGAGATAATAACTATGGAACCATTCCAACTCTAGATAATATATTTAAGGAAAATATGAAACTTAGATATTGCTTTATTCGCCAGCTAAATATTTTCAATACGCATCCAGGTGAAGCTCATAATAATACATGGTCTCCCTCCATGAACTAAATTGGTCTCCTTAGCCTATCAGTTTTATTACTCTGATGGAGTTGTGTTGTACTCTTCCACATTGATATAATCTAGTCATTCTCTTTTTTAGTTCACACCAAATCCAACCCAATTTTCACTGACTCTTATGGATTAGTCCATCAATGTGTTGACCTGTACAATAACACATAAAAATCCCCGAATGGTGCCATACCAATGGTGGAATTTTAGTTTTTGTTGTACGAAAACTGCATAAGTGGTATGTGATCCTCCAAACAATGTTATAGAACCAATATGAAATCTCGCGGCATGTCATCCAATACGTGAATGGCCTACCCAATTTGGCAACTAGTTTTGGGGTGAAAAACTATGTTCAAGAACAACAGTGTTCAAAATCCTCATGTGAACCCTTCCAAAACACGAATTTAAAGATATATTGCTAATTATAAATCATAATCAATAGGAATCCATGATTTAGACCCTCTCTTGAATGAAAAAGGCATCTGAAAATCTCCCCTGGACTTTTATCCCTTATAACATGGAAGTGGGATATCTTGGCGAGCCTATCTAAGAATCCTTCTCCTCTAATTGAGGGGAAAAGAAATTCAAATGATGATGGGAATTTCTCAAATATTCAAGATTAAATTAATAAATTAAGGGAAAATCAAGGTATTCATGGAAAGTGGGATGATGTTAAAGATGACTCCCTCAAAAAACCATCATGTAGTCAGGATTTGGTTAAAGTAAAAAATGATGATATGGATGATGATGGTTTTCAATCTATTCTTTCTAGGAATGTGAGATATAGAAAGTATTATTCCTATCTGAAGCCCACTACGGTCACCATATCTCATGGTCCCTTACCTGATTATGACTGGTATGATGATGGTGATGATTCTTATGATTTTGATATTTGATCTTCCTTGCTTTCTTTTGGCATGAGGGCATGAATGCTTGTATGACCCCATCCATCTCCTTTCTGTTGTTTTCCATTATCATTTTAATAAAAGGGCTATGCCCTAAATTTTTCGATATATTCTATCACCTCTAGGGGTTGTGTGAAATCCTCTACAACATGGGGCTTATCCTTCAATTACTTACATGTAAGGCATCATAATGGAAATTGGGTAACTACTTTCTACATCCCTGGCCACCAGAACATACATCAGACATCCCGATTCATATTTTCCATACCTAGATGTACCACCAAAGGATATTTATGAAACTAATTCAAAAAAACTTTCACTAAACTCACTATTACCATCATGCGTCCTTTGAACAGAACAACCCGCTCTTCACCTTTTGAAAATCCATCAGGAGCATACCCTATGGATATATGAGGAAATTGGGGTTTTCAGATAGTATTCCGAATCAAGGCTTCTATGACTCAATGAATGAGTGGAGTATTGACAACCATCAACTGGAGTTAAATGTCTCATTGTCTTTCCATTTGATATAACTATAGGGTGTCCATTTTCACTGATTATTCATTTTGTAACTGCGAACATGACCTCATGCTAAATGGAACTTCTACACTTTTCTCCTTCTCAAGGGAATAGAAAATATCAAAAACATTGTCCTATAGGAATTCATTTAATTACCTCTATCCCAAAATGTGATTCTTCCAACAAAATATATAATTGAGACACATCTAATTAGAGAATATGATTAACCACTCACCCACTAGGTAGTGTTGCCACATCTTGAAAGTGAAGACAACCATTTCTATCTCAAGATTTTGGGTCACATATTTCGTGTCATGTCATCTCAACTGGCATCATCCATATAAAATTACCTCTTGAATTTACATTAAAACATAACCATGATTAGTTCCTGATGCATCCCATAATACCATATACTTGAAAAACACTTCCTTCAATCACGCGATGGGAGTGCTTGTTTTACTCTACTGCAATTGATGGAGAGCCATCTTACACTTTTCAATCCATGAAAAAGGTATACCATTAGGAATAAAAGATATCATGGTTGATCATAATCTAGAGGAATGAGGTCTTAATCTCAATTTATATCCCTCACACCCAATGATGATCCTCACCTCATTCATACTCTTAGGTGTCTCCTAAGATAACCCTACTTCAACCATGGCTGGGTCCACTACCACTCCATCATATAAGATAACATGTCCCAAAATGTGGACCACCAGAATCATGATCTGGAACTTCAAGTTCTTTCCCTACTAATGGTGATATCATGGTGTGTCCAAAAACATGATTATTATACTCTTATTAACCTTATCATTCACTTAGTATATATGGATATCATCAATGAAGACTACCATGAACTAGTCTATGTAAGGCTAAAATATCTAGTTTAGAAGTACCATAAATTTTTTTTGGGAATTATTCATTATAAAGGGAATCATCTATTACTCATAGTGATAATAAAAACATCTGAATTTTATTTTTGGTATATCCTCAACTTATATTGGAAACAAGTAATAGCCTGATCTGAGGTCAATATTCAAGAACCATTTCACAACTGTCAACTAATCAATGAAGTCAACAATCCTTTGTAGTGGTTAGTTGTTCCTCATGGTGACCTTGTGTAAGCACTAGTATTCCACACAAAAAATCAACCTCATCTTTGTCTTCCTGAAAAACAAAACTGCGGCTACTGAGGGTGGAGCACATGGTCGAACAATGCCCTTCCACTGCATTTCCTCCAACTGCAGCCTCATCTTGAAAAAACACTATGTGAGAAATATGATATATTTCCACATATATTAGTGTTGTACAATTTTGTAGATCAATGCATAATTATATCTCCACATGGGGAGGAAAATCTAGAAAATCTTCAAGGATGACTTCCTCATACTCTACCACCACTGCAAGGAACAATAAATTTATAACATCTACTACACCAAGGGTCATTCTGGAGAACTACTATGTAATTAGTTTACCCCCCCCCCACACATTGAATGAGTGCATAATTTTATTCCAATGTTTCCATTTCACTAAAAAAACCTAGTTGCGTCATTTTGTATAAACTTAACCCATCGCCTAAAACATTCAATTTGATCATGGACATTGGATAACCAGTCCATATAAAGGATTAAGTCACAATGCATTGGTAACAACACGGAGATATACTAATTGATACTCTTTCCTCCGTGATTAATGTCCCCAAATTTTCATACATGTCTGATCATCGAGTCTCCAATGGTAGGAATATCTTTAAAAAGGTTTGTCTCATTGATTCAATTGGAATCTCTAATCCTTGATCACAATACATGGAATTAATGGAATGACAAGAACACGTGTCTATCAGTAATGTAGGTAAAATAGATATGGATCAAATTTTATAGTGAATCATTCCCAACACCTCTTGTTTAGAAGCTTTGACCACATGTAGTTGCCCCCCCCCCCATTTCCTTTAACTCCCTATGCCATTCGTGGACCACCTGGGGTGGTGGTAGTAACAAGTAAAAACATTGACCACCTCATTCTTCTCTATTCGCTCTGCTTCTAAATCCACATCCATTCAGAACTGTCTGCTCTGGTCATTTTTCATTCATTGGTGGCCCATCTATAATATCTATATTAGTTGTATGGATGGTCTAACAATCTCAGATAATATTCGCCCTAATGTCAAATGAGTATCATCGCCTCTCTCTAGGATTATTGGAACCACCTAGTGGGCATTGAGTTTTAGATCTTCTATCCAAATACCTCCTCATGAATCATCTCCATTTTCAATGTACATGTAACATTTTTCTAATACCTATTGTCAAGGTTCATCTTACTTCTTTCCCACTAATGATAGGTGATGGTTGTATCATTCCAACCAATAAACTCTCAACCACCAAAGCATTCATTAACACACGTAGAATAGGTAGGAATTAATTAAGGGGTAACACTTGCATAGATGTCTCTAATAAGACCTTTCTAGATGTTATAATACCTAAAAAACAATCCTAATCTATATCTATCGATTATTTGGAGTGGTTGGTAAACCTCAATGAATACTAATTTATGGTCATGATTTTCATCTAGAGCTACAAAATCTTCTAGATAAGAAAATAACTCAACATAGATTGTGAGAAATCACCTATGAAAAGGTTCTCACAATCTATACATGAATATCTCACCTCTTAACAATACTGGGACACCAAACCACACCATAACAATATTAATCCATGAAGAATTCTCGCTACCAGGACAACCATCTGATCTACTAGTGTCCTCACTAGAGAGAAAACACTTTTCATTGCTTGACACCAGTCTCCATAAACATATGGGTCAGGATCAACATGGAATATGAGGGGTATTTGACTCTGAATCAATTAATGTGCACTAAATATTGAAACCTAATATGATGGTACAACATGTATCTTTTTATGCTCTATAGGTTGTGGTATGGCTGGGGAACCACCTTACGATAAGATCATGGGAACTGGTCCCTGAAAAAAATATTCATCGATGATTTGATCATCCCCATAATCCTCACTCTAAATCATAAATTGTATACATCATGGAGGAATCCAAACTGTAAACATGATGTACCGCTGTCAATGTGTATATCATGGAGACCTGATTCAAGAAGGACATATAAACATAACCAATTCATATATTATTCTTGTACAATTGATTCCCAATAATCATATGTTCGAATATCTATTCAAAAGGTAGTTAATAAATGTTTTGGTGTTTGGAAACGTTTTACCGTACACCAACACTAGAGTACATGTTCTAAAATCCAAACTAAAACCACATATCATTGTTTCCCTAAAACAATCCCACACACTCTCATCCCTAATGTAGAATTTACCACCTATGATACCACTCTATCATGACCTATCCTAGTGGTGCATGTTATGCAACTCCCCAAACCCCCCTCTAATAGGCCAAGGGATATTGACTAGAACTGAATTACAATATCACTTACATGGGGGGGATTTATTAAGAACATGTAATCGCAAAAACATCTATAATCCAATAAAATAATGAAATATAAAATCAACTATAGAAACAATGAATTCATGAATCTATATCCCATAACCATAATACTATAAGAAGTAATGAATGTTAACAAGGACAAATATAGGCACATCACAATGATTTTTTAACACATGTCCATCCTAAAAGTAAAGGAGATGGTACTTTTTTTCTAAAATATGCAATGAAACACCTTAGGAAATCCAGTCTCAATTAGCATTATTTGGTCATGTCCTTCATATGAGTCTATCAAAACGTCAATCATCTATACAATTCAAGACAAGTGTAATAAAAACCCATGTAGGGGTACGTATAACCGTAGACATGAGAACACCCAGAAACCACATCACATACTACAAAATTAATCACAATTAGCTCTATGTAGGTATTTGTATGCAGCAAATATAACATGAATTTACAATTATACTAAATCCAAGAAAATGATTTAGTAGAAATACACACCATTAGTATACCAATGTAGGATTATAGCTCCATGATTCCATAAAGAACTCATATGGGATAACACATTGATGAGTCTGATAGTAGTGATGATATCCGTCAGAGAGGAACTACTTATTTGGTCTCATCGTGTGTGTGAATTCACACTTTACCATCTGAAGAGAATACAACAAGAATATGAGGATAACATGACAGGTCATGGGGTGATACTAACAACTCAATTATATTAACCTAGTAAGTAGATATTCGACACGCAAATGGTGATGGCCATGATCATATATAGAACACTAACTTTTGAATGAAGATGAATATATGATTTCACAGCAGGCCACCCGGAGTGTTGCCAATGACTCAATAGAGGAAGTCCTACTAAAGGTATCATTGTCCTAGGAGTAGGAAATGATATTGTACCAACCATCAAGGAAAGATAAAGAGTAAACAACCCTAATGATACTTTCTTATTTCACTGAGGACAAGGGATGTGAACCCTTTAGGAATGATTAAACTTAATGTAGAAGGGTTACGAGCTATGTCCCATGACCCAAAGTCATGCCTATCTAAACAACCAGTGTCGTCAAACCATGTATGTGTAGCAGTACATGTCATGTATCACCCCAGGTACTCTACCCAAGTTTTAGTACGTGGAATTATCCCATGTAACCATGTCCCCATACCCGAATATGAAATATCCCATGTACATGGAATATCCTATGTAATGTGGGGGATTACACACCACATAGGAAACCCTTGTACTACACCACATGTCTGTGTAATTTCTAATGTATATGTTAAGTGTCCGGGGAGTGACAAGACACTATGTAGTCCAAGAAACATGCAGAATCATTGTCTCCATCTTCTAGCCTCTTTCATTCCATTCTGATCCCAAATATATGATATCTGATCACTGTATCATGAAATTATTGAGAAATGATCGATTGATCAGGATATGTCGAGTCATGAGACAATTGAAGAACTCCCATGATGAATGATTAATGGGGTATATAAAAAACCAATCAAGAGGAAAAAAACTCGATTGATGTTTGTGTCTATCTTGGTTATTTTCTGTTAAAATTATAATAACATCAGTAAAAATATTAATTACAATGTAAATTCTTCTAATAAATACCTATAATTATACCCATCCCTCAAGATGATCGATCCACATATAAATGTATTTTTTATTATTTTGTAATCATCATTGAAATCCTGATAGGGTAATAAATAATTTAAAAATAACCTAACTTTATTTAATTTGATAAAAAAATATGAATGATGCATCATTGTTGTCACTTGAAAGATTCTTTGAATTTAATTCATTTCTATCATTGATGTTTGACGTCATCATAGTTCACCTGAGAAGATTCTCTATGACTGTATATAGTGAACCTATAATGGATTTAGGATTATAATGATAACACTGGGATTTTAACCTAATATTTTTTATAGAATAACTACACGATGCATAAATCATTTGAAACAAAATAATTTATTCAATGTTTTTTAATAATGTTTTCACCAGTGACATTTTTTCCCCAAACAACCCACACCGACTAATGTGAATTCATGCATTGGGTAAAACATGAATTTTGAGATCAATGGTTACTTCATATTTCTAATTAGGGAATCCTTTTAGAAGTTATTCCACTTTTTATGGAAAAATATTCATTCATGCTATTAAATATATTTAATAAATTTTCCTTGGGTCTCACAAGGCCTTCGAATTGCACGTTGTCTTTACACCTAGTCTTAATAATAATATATATAAGATAATAAATAACCATAAAATAAAACTCATTAAAAATTCTTCTAAGGCTATATGATATTTTCCTATGTGTGGAATCACTTTGTGATAGATTTTGAGTTTTATAAATAATACATGAGATGAAACACAAGAGAGGACTCTGAGAATTTTCTTTATAACATGGAATTATGCTGACAAGGTGCTTAGTTTGAGTTTTCCCAATGTATTCCTTAATTAAAATATCATTTTCTGTGTTGAATGAATTATAGAGGAATTGGATTATGATATTTCATATTGCATTTGTTGGATCATGTAGGCTAATAGGTCAACATATAGTGACTAATGGTGGTTGGTATTAGTTTTTAGATAATGGGTTTATTTAAAGATCATAGTCGATGCCTCTAGAAGAATTATGGGAATATCAATATATAAATCAAGTTGATATTGTGATATCAAGATAATCCTAAAGTGTTTATCGTACAAAGATAGATTTGTATGAATGAAGCTGATAGCATGGGAGGATAAACATGTGAATGGAATAGTTTGTTTTATCTTAGTGGTCCTTGGTTATGGGTAATTTTTTACATTATGCTATTTTAAGTTTGTTACTATAGTGATTTAATGGTTGTTGATGAGACTTGGTGATGAAGTGAAAATGGGTTTTGTTTCCAGTTGTGGATACCCAATGCAAGAGGATACTAGTCTTGGTTTTGATATAGTATTTACTTATTGTGAAACCCATTATGAGTCATAAGAGAGTGATTGATGTGATGTGGCTAATACCTTAGATATGTGACCAACCATTAGAACCAATTAGTAATCGTGTGGTTAAAAACGTTTATAATGATAGTTATTGTGATATCCTCCCTATATTTATTTTTATTATAACTGATGTTTTATATTAGACATGTAATCTAGAAAATGATGATTTTCCTTATCTTGTGTGAATGATTAGCCATTGTGTTCTCCTACTCAGATCACATCATATGGTGTTGGGATATCTTATTAACCATGGGACATAACCTACGTGGTATGTATTATCATTTATTGGAGGTTGGATATGTTATTTGTCTCTTTATTATCCATAATATAACATGAATTTATAGCTATGATAATGTTAATTAATATGCGGTTTAGCATGAAACATGAGAATTAGGATGTAGGGGCCACACTAAATGTATGTCTATCATCCAGTTGTACTAGGTGGACCATTGTTGTCTATTTGGACTCCAAGTTTATTTTGATTCAGAGGTTTGGATCTATCTAGATTATCCCTTGAGGGGATCTCCTCTATTTGAGTTTTCATTGAATATTGTTTACTAGGGTAGATCAGACTAGGTGTTTTCAGGTGTCTTTGTGGCCTATTTATCTTACGACGATTTTATGTGAATTATTGTATGTAGTTAAAATAATGTTATTTAAATCACTCATTGATATACAATTATTATGTTATGAATTCAACCATAGGGGCCCACTAAGACGGTGATAATTCAAGTGTGACCAACCCAAACCAACATCGAATAGTCTAGGGGCTGGAGGCTAGCACTATGTAAGAATATCCCACATATGTAGGTATTATAATAAGGTACATGTACACATGCACACCTCCCGAAGCACGTAAAACACTCTAATTAATGTGAAATCGATTCAATTAAGTTCATTTATATAAATCCTAATATCAATTCATGCCATAAGAATGTTAATGAAACAATGGAGCCAAATTCAAGAACACTAAAAAAGAAAAACTGTCCAACCTTCTCACCGTGAGGGTATTATTGTAAAATGTAATAGTGGTAAGGACTTTTGTCCATCTAGCCCTAATATATTCTCTTCCTACACTAATTCATATACATACTCCATCAAAATTCCCATCATATTCCTAAGTGATGGCATTTTTTAGAAGAGGTCATGGGTCTTTTAGTATAACATTGCCTAGTAAGACATCTTGTAATAACTACGCATAGGGCCTCAATAAACTAGTTATCTATTCCAAATATATTTCAAAAATATATACACATAGTCATAATAAACCCATATATTCCCATAAAAGAAAAATATATCTCATGTATTCTTAACCAACAATAATAGCCAGAAGATTCTTCATGCGGCATTAAGGTAACACTCATTCCCAAAGAATTCACTCAACAATACATACAATCATTGTTGAAACTCTTTCAAGAGACTATGATCTTCAAGATCCACATAATATTAACTTCATACATCTATATGATCTTGATACACATAATGGGAAAAAAACTAAGGGCCATTATGGGATTCTATGATCCCAATATGGAATAACCTACAAGATACGGGTTCAAAAACCATTGAATTGTAGTCACATCCACACGATGAACCCATTGTAGGAAAAAAAGGAATAATAGATTATCCCAAAACGGACTCATAATGTTATACAACAAACACTATATGAAATAAAATCCCCAATAATTATGAAAATATTATTCTATGGATGTAATTTCCCACTGTAACTTCATAGGAATGGACCATAGAATCCCAAATAATTTATCCTATTCATTATTGAGAAAATTATGATCTATAATATATCATGTGGGAACTACATCATATATACCAGGGCTACACATTGTGTCTCATATTCCATATGTACTATAGTTTCTAATCCATCTACATGGACTGTAAACAATCATATATATATATATATTATATCTCTTAAGAGCACTTTTTATGTTGAGTTATGGACAATGTCTGATGTGCTACCTAATCATTTATGTGTATGCCTTGTTATGATGGTGTTATATTTTCATGTTTGATTACTATGTCATGCAATTATAAAATACCATTTCCATGTACCTGGAATTGTTCATGTGTATGTATCCACCATGATATATGTCAAGATGATATCGTTGGGTCACACAGATATTTTATTTCACAGAAAATCCTAGAGAGGCATTCAATGGACCACATGGAATGTGTTATTTATTGTTCATGTTGTGTAATGTGATATTTTCTACAATCTTGTGGCTTATTCATTAAAAAAATTTCTTCACCCTCACCACCATGAGTTATTCTTAAGAGATAAGTATCTAGGGTTCACCATACCTATCATTTCCACTCAATAGATTTCAGCTATCGAGCTGGTAGAAATTCACATTTCCTATCGATTCTTACCATCACCGCTTGTTAAAACCCACAACATGTATCTTAAAATCATGACCAAATTATCCATCCACATCATGAACTGAGTTCATTTTGATGTTATTCATCTAGAACCCATGATGTTGATCTGTTTCACCAAATATCTATTGTAAATGATTTCTCATCAGATATTTTTTTATCCTCAATTCAATTGATAGGAAAACAACAATCACCCATAAAATATATAATATAAATTAAAAATCCATAAAATAAGAATGAACCAAGGAAATGAATAGTTTTTTTTGATTCATTTATAAAATAATTACGATTTAAGTGTAATAATCAGTAAAAATCCCCTTAAAACCTTGGAAAAAATAACCTAAACACCCAACCATGATCGAATGAAGATTCAAACTCTCAGAAGACATGATTAATTTTTTTCAGGTGAAAAATAATGATCAAATCAACGAAAAAGAATATGTTTTCTATAAATAGTTTGGATCAATCACTGATGATAAAATATTTTCCATCTTCTTCATTGGGGATATCCAAGAACATTGATGTCATTTTCATTCCTAGTAGTACTCCCATCATTGATCTACGATCCCATTGCCAAAAAATTCTCCAAAATTTATCATCCCAAATATATGTTATTTTTATAACCATAATGATTTGGAATAAGCATGATTATAAAGAAGAGTCTATGTTTTTTGGGTTAAGAAATAAGAAAATAAAAAAATAATGAATTTATTTTATTAGATTTTCCTATAAATATTTTGAAGAAACACCTCAAGATGAAAATCATAATGTCTCACAAATGTTTAATCCAATATTTTGGAATCCATAGAAGTAAAATATTTCCCATTTGCATCCCCTTTCAAAATTTATTCCACTATATGAGGAACCATTGTGCACATCATATGAATATATTTTATATTTATTTATATAAATAAAAGGTTCACCAAGACATTTAATTTCAAGCTGTCTCATTGCCTATCAATGAAAATATTACTAGATATAAAAAATATATTTAAAAGGAAAAAAATAACATATATTCTCTCCACTATAGGGGTCTACATCCAATAACATTAAAAATACTTCTAAAATTTTATGGGTACTGAGACCACATACGGTTCTCCCACTCCTAGGTTCTCGCCAAAATATTACCTTACTGACACTAGACACACACTAAGGGAATTTATTTTCTATATGGGATATTCTTCTTCTAATCCTTGATCTCCACTAGATACACCACAAATGTTCCCCTATCCTCAATTTATTTCTCCCCCAGTTGTCAACAATTGATGAGTCTTGAAGAAATCTCATATGCTCAGAAAAATGGAATATATTGAGTGTATTATTTAACTACGGTGGTAGGGAAAAGTGGTATACCAACCCACTAACCCTTCATAGTATCAAGAAAGGAAAAATTACTATATAATATATGTTTCTACCATTCCAAATCTCTTAAATCCACATCAAGGTGAGAACATCATGTCTATATAGTCCCTCTGTTAACACTCAAATTGACTCTTTCATCATTCTTAATAATACACCTCATGACTCTATTCCATCCTTATCTACTCGTATATGATCTGTACCACTTTTGTCATAGATCACACCAATTCATGACCCAATAGTGCTGGAATAAATGTATTAGTCCAACATAGTAATTCCATTTACGGTCTCTCATGAAAATCATTGAATGGTTCAATTCTAATTGTAGAATATGAGAAATTTTTGTATAAAATCCCCACCAAGGGAAGGTGATCCTCCTCACATATACCAAAGGGAAACATGACATCTCACAACATTTTATCTTTAATAGGATTGGTAGGATGTGTTTTTTCATTAGTGTGGTGGTGAAACATCTTTATCAAATTAAATTTCCTCCCAACATCCTCTAGAAATCCTATCTATGATCTTTTCATGAACCGAGAATCATGATCTCGAATGGGAATTGATGGATCTCCATTGATCCAAACTATCTCTTTCTTGTAATGATGTACCCTAATCTCTACTAATCATTTCTCTTGGAATGTAGGAAGTGTGATGAATTTTTGACTTGGTATATGATCACCCATATGGTCACAAATCCACTAGATAGTCATGGTAACCCCATCAGGGATTCTATATATATAATATCCAACATCCAGTTTGTAATTTCATGGGGTCAATCTACACACTTTGAAACCATGTGATTTACCTTTACCTGCAGACAACTAATGCATCAAGGTATAATTTTATCTACAAATATCACTATCCCTAGCCACAAAGGATTATGTATACGGTCTTATTATATATTTTACAAACTAGTATATACTTATATACTAAATTTATGAATCTCCGTCATCACAATATCATGAAATTTCATTGTGGTGATTATAATTCCCCTTAAAATGAGGTCATCCTTCCCACCTTTAGAAATGAGATTATAATTACATATAGTAGATATGTGTTCCCAAATGGTCTCACATTCAATAAATTCATGTTAATCATAAATGAAACCAAATAATTATGCTGGGGAAACCACCATTGACTATATATATGTCCCTCCATCATTATACAAATTGGAAAACTAAATCGAGATTAAATACTCTGAAAACATGGCCAAAACCCACAAGAAATACAATCTAATAAGAGAATCTAACCACATATTCCTCTTTTAAGGAGTGCAGACTCTCTCAAATTCATAATAATTTTGTAACTATATCCATCATTAATGTCTCATGTTATGATCATTCTAAGAGAAGATATATATGAGTCTCTTATTGTCCGAATAGATAAGGAATCATTCACACATAAGGTAGTATTAAAACACTATCAATGATAATAAATTTTCTTCTAACTATATATATTGTTTCATAATGTTATTTTCATATTGTTTCAAATTAATAGGCCAAAGTACATCCCTGAATTCCCCCACATTATAATAGAACCATTTCTATTCCCTAAGGCATTACAAAAAACTACACACTTGAAACTCCCCCCTTACAATCTCAGATTTGAAGCCCTTATAAACCACTACATGAACACTTCTAAATCCTCATGGACCCACCTTCTTATGAATGAAATGATAAACCTTTCAAATCATTGAATCCTTGGGAGCCTATATCCTAGAAGACCCAAGCACAAGTAGCTTATAATATCTTTCATATCCTTATATGATCTACAAAAAATCCACACACATGGACACATCCCATGATATGATTGCCTCAACCTTTTCTTGCTCCAATTCTACAAAAACAACCTAGATAGAATTTCCTTGAATGTTGAAATAGTAATTACACAAATGAAAATTTGATAGGTTCACATCAATACCATAATTTTAGAGTATGTATAGGGTCATCCTCTAGTGTCTCATGTGCTCCTCCTTAAAAATAGTGTATACTAGAATTCCATTGATGAAAACAACTAAAAATAATTAAAATAACGGATAAAAGGTACTATTAATGAGTCTTGTAAAATATATTTGAATATTCATCGAGATAAAAGGAATAAACCAGTAATCATAATTAAAAAAAACATGAAAATTAAATAATTTTTTATCCATGTATGATACTCAATGTTATAGATAGTGTGATATGAGGTCAATTTCCGAGAAACATCTCACCCCTATCAAAGAACTAGATATTTCATCATTCCTGGGTAATTGATACATCATTGTCATAGTCATATGATTTAGGTAGTGATTGTCAAGACACGAAATGAATCTCAAATCTTCCTTTGTGGAAAAAAACATTGGGATTCGTATGAAAAAACACTTAGTTTGACAATGCCACAACATGGAAATTCTTCTAATTTCACCCTCATCTCTTGAATAACTAAAGTATCCATCCAATATGAAATCATTGATATCGTGGAAATCCCTCTGTTCAAGTTTAAATTTAAGCATGCCTGTCACTAGAGAGGTATTCATTCCACATCCATAGGAATCAAATCATCATAATCCACAATGAATATAGGGAAATTCAAGATCATAGAATCCACCAGTCCAAGTAAATTACTAATAAAATGATGCATAATTGTCTAAATCATCTAACATAAACGACCAATTCCATCACTACATGGGTTTCCTTATCCCCCATGAATGAAAAAATACTCACATCACCACCAACACCAAACATCATCTCCTAAAATAGTCAATATGCCCTTGAATTGGGGATAATAAATCCATTCATAGGATAACATTATTATGTCTGATCCTTAAAATAATGTGACATCATAAGAATCCATCAACTCAATGAGTCATGTCATACAATCGACATATGTGTGTGTTAACGGAGTGACAACTAGTAGGATTCGTAATTCCTCAGGATCGAGCTAAGGGATTAAACAGATTCTCAAAGTCTAGAACAAGAGAAGTGTAATGAAAATTGATGATTACACTAATGTCTATATGTAATATATCTAATATAGAGAAGAATAATTACAAACCTCTAATCATCCCTAGATCCTCGGTTTCACAAGTCTCCATTACCTATATATGTCTTCATCCAATTCCACTATCTTCTTGAGCCTGGCTTGGATCACATGGGGGGAGTCATTGAAACATGTCAAACATCCTACCACCTTGTAATACTCTACATTCTCATTAAAAACATCCTAAAAATTTCATATATCTTTGGCCTATAGACTTTATAATCCTATATGGTCCTTCGCTCATCTCCATATCAGCTATGTGTTAGGTGTAAAATATAAAAACTATTTTGAAGACCATCACAAATGATTGAACTAGTACCCCAAGTCTAGATATAGTATTCTTGGGAGTCATGAACAAAAAATCATATATTCGGGGATCCTCCCTTAAAATGTCTCATATTACATGATACCTATGAATACTATTAGCTAATAACTATGGATTTATATAATCATTCATTCCCCTACCATCATTTATTATCTTCTTCTTCTCTACCAGGAATATCTTGACTACTGATGTCCTCTATAGAACACAAAATAGGTCGATGTTTTTTAATAATAAACATTTAATACATGATATATCAATGTTATTAATTCTTGATGGGCATTAGATTGAATTTTTTTGTTAAGAAATATCCTAAGAGTATGAAAGTAGGTCATTTATCCTCATTGGGAATCCTGAAGTGGTCATACTACAATAATATAAATACAAAATCTTTTATATTCATACTGATATCAATGTGGCCAGATAAAAATTAACGTTGAATTGAAAGTGAATAGACAATTGGAAGATGGTTTCATTGTTTTGTGAAGAAGTAACTAAAAACTACCATTCAACAACAAATAACTAAATAAGACACACCAAAAGGATAACATAAACAATTTAGGTCTCCTTAGAAGCCAGAAAACATATGTAACGACCTCTATCTAGTATTAAGGTACTTGGGGGTTGTCTCTCAATGAATCATTTGATGTTTCTACCTATAAAACTCAGGGATTTCATTCATCATGCATAGAACCATGAGAGTTACAATAAATGAGATATGGTGCATAATAGATGGTGGTAGAACTAGGAAACCACCAGGACATACTACCATTGGAAGATTACCCTATACGAAATACTTTTCATTTAGAGAATCATATTCTTGATCATGCAATCGAATCCTTTGTAGATTTATTAAAAGATACATAAATAAACAATCAAGAAGCGCCATAGATAATGATCATTTCTTTGTATCTTGGTCGAGAAATATATAGAATCAATAACCCATTACATCATGATTTATATACCAATGGTTTCTCGACATCCACTTTCTAAATGTTCCAAGTCAACATGTAGCTTATTAGAGACCGAGTGAATGAATTCATTGAACACCACCCAAAAACATGAATCCCTAGAATAAAAAAACTAAAAAGGCATAATAATTGCATAAATCAGAATCCAATTTTCATAGATAGGGGTTCCAAATCATGGTATTAATATAAATATGAGTATAATAATATCACTTAGTCTTGAAATGGCATACCTAGGCCTACGTAGCCAGTGAAAACCCATGTGTGACTACTCCAATCATGTCTCTAATAGGCTATGTGATGGAGAAAAATTGAATGAATGTACAACTTATACATGGGAGGAAATAACCAGACATACCAATATATAAATCAAAATATCCAATCCCATAAAGTGTTTATAGGGGGATTAAAACTAATATGAATTCATGGACACTACTAAATCTCACATTCATTGTGTGAAAAATGAATGTGAAAGAAATAATGTGTCATAGTACATCTCCACCAAGACTACAATAAAGTCTAACCAATTCAAAATCAGGGGTCTTATATCATATTAAATTATAATAATAACCTCTCACATTCTAGTCCAAGGATATACTCCTCATACAGTTTTTTCACTTATTAGAGCATCAAAATATACGCTTCCCACATAAGCCACAAAATATATTGGAGGATCCCATGCTAGTTTGAGCATAAAAATACCACGTAGGACTCCCTGAAATAAGGATATATATGGCATCAAGAGACCAGTCAGATCAACCCAATTTATATCAATATGATACGAGATATATTATTAAAAAAACAACTGATAATCATAATAGGAAACTAATATCAAGGAGTTTCAATCAACACTTAAAACCATATGATTCTTCTGGAAGATTAAAGGTAATACTAATTCTTGGAGTACACACTCAACGATTGATGTTATCACAGGTGATTCTAAACCAAGAGGTCATGATAATATGGATCAATCCTATGAGCACTCATTGGATCTATAAGATCACAATAAATTTAATGGTGATCACAATAAGGTTTTTCCATATATTCTATGAATAGAAAATGGAATAACCATTTTGATTTGGTATTGACACCCAAGGCATGGTGTTCATTCTGATACCACAATCTAAACATATAAAATGGTAGATATGAACATGGACCCCACTCCAGCCACACATAGGGATACACCTAACTCAACACGAAATAATACCTATAGAGAGGATCATAATACATTACCAAAGACCTAATTCTTCATTTTACATTGATATGTATGGAAGAAGGAATATCGCCCATCTAAATATGTTTTATACTAAAGAAACAACGACCTCCAATAAACCACTACTTAAATCTATCATACAACATGCCACCAGCCTATTCTCATATACACTTCTTCATGCCCCTATAATATAGTCAGTTTTGAGTACTAAGAAGTAAATGCGTACTCTACATATGACCAAAACTCTTGAAATGTTTATGCCCATGTATCCTATAGGATACATTCCCAGACACCAACACTATGTTTACTTCATGTGACATGTGTCACATATTTTATGATGTTTTATTAAATAGAAAACTTCTTAAACATTATCCAGGGATGACACAAAATGTGTTCTTCATAGTACACATAATGTAATGTGGAATTTTCAATAATCAAGTGGTTTATCATATGTTGTTTTCCTATGATTATGTTTCCACCAATCATGGTCTAGAAAGGAATAGATGGGGTTTAATTACCGTACTATAACCACTCATTGAATTTTTGACATATATTAATTTAAAAATCATATCTCCACCTGAGATTTACCATTACAACACTCTCATAACCTAAAATGGTTATTAAAAAATCCACACTGAATGGTCCATTGTCATCATGAACCACAACCGTGATCTTGATCTGCATTTCAAACCTATTATGGCCATCCAATGTTTGAAATGTCTATTACATAATGATCACTCATTGAATATTTGTCTAACCATTGGATTAATGATATACTAAAGCTGTTAGTACATATAATAGGGTAGAAATATTATCCAAATACAAAATAATAATAAATCTATGATATTTTCAGTTTTTTCACTATTATTTTTCCTTATAAATACGAACAGTATGTAATAATGATAAATCAATCCCCCTAAATCCTTTTACAAAATAACACTTACATGGTATACTTATTGAACAACGAATCAATATGTAATACTAATAATTTATTTGAAATCATCTGATAGTGAAAATAATCCTAAAATAAATAAATTTCATACCTCTTATATAGATTGATCAATAATTCATAGTAGTTTTTTTCATTATCGTTATTGGGTTCCATAAAATCCAATGTTTTATTCGATCCTAATGGTATACTGATCATCGATCCATGATCCCATAACTATAGAAAAATCATCAAGATCATTTATCTAATCATAAGGTTATGTGGATTATCATTGATATTTTAAATATATCTTCATATATAGAGGATACTGAGTAACTACATCAGAACGATACCAAACAAAATAATCAATTTATTTTATTATTTTCTCCTATAATAAATTTTAAATAATTTTTTGACTCTACCAATCATTATGCCAAACCTAGTGTAAAACACACATTTCAAACACAATGAAACATTCATGTTTCTAATTCAGTTTCCCATTGAGATTATATCAAAATTGTTTTGGAAAACTATTGTCACATGATATTAATATATTTAATATTTTTTGAATATCATGGATGAGATCAAAGAACCCTAGAATCCTACATTGTCTCAGCTTCTTAGGCCCCAAATATTACTAGAAATATTGATCATATTTACATTGAAATAGTTGAGATATTATATATAATTTTTTATATACTATGGGACATTACTGAGACCCTATAGAGATGTATTTCTCAATCCCCACAAACAAAATATATTTCATTTATAAAAATTGTGTCTATTATACAACTACGTAAAAATGTTTTATAGTGGATTTGGATGGAGATGTTTGAAGGGGACTGTGAGAGAGGAAGGAGGTGATGATAGAGTATATATGTATAGTTTATTTTGTTTATTTATTAATTATATACATGTCAATATCCTAATGTGGGATAAATACGAGTATATAACTGTATGACCATAAGATGATTTTTCATACCATGGAAGTTTCATCAATTTATATTGCTCTGATTATATTTGGTGATGAATTTATGAAATTTATTTATTATTTATGACTACTAAATATAGTGTGTATTCTCCCCATCATATGATTTATAACCTCATCGATAGTTGGAATCAAATTGCATATGTGGAGGCATGCATGGGGATATGTGGCACCCTAACTATGGTTTTGTTATGTGATTTTATCCCTAGAATTACACCAAAACTATATTGTGTTCTATAACACAGGTAGGAACCATTATACATAATTTAATTTTTTAGTTTTATATTATAATGTTATGATGAAATAATATATTTTTCATTGTTAAATAGTCATTAAAATGATTTATTTAATTTCTATAGTGGAATATCAGGTATTACACTACATCCCATATTGGTTCTATAGATCTGGGATTATCATTCTTTATGTTATATAGGAACATTAAAATTTTCATATTAGTAAGATATTTATGATATAATTAACACTAATAATTAATAAAACCAATACATATCTCACCTATAAGAGTTTTGTAGTTGTATGAATAGACTATGAATGTAGAATTTAGGATGTTTTCATTATTTAATTATTAATGTGTAAATGGTTTCTTTATTAATATATTTTAATATAAATATTATTAAAATAATTAAATTTATATTTATTAAAATGATAATATATTTGATTATGGGTGTAAGTAAAATACTATGGTCTTATGAATACCTAATTTATTAAAACAAATAAAAATATAATATATAATGTTTAAGGAAGTAAATATTATTAAAAACATTTATTCTCTATATAGACTCATTTTAATTTTATATTTATGTTTAAGGTATATAAAGTTTTAATTTAATAAAATTTTGTTTTCATTTGAAACTGTGAAATCATCATTGATTAATATAGTAAATATCATATTTTTTAAAAAAAATTGGCTATTTGGGTTAATAGTTATATATATATATAAATTGAGATTAGAAAACTATCATATTCTAAAAAAATTTATAAATAAAAAATACTAAATATGAATAAAATTAATAGTGGGAACCATAACACAACTAACTTTTTTCCACTTATTGCTCACATTCAAATCATATAAACATTGCAAAAATCATAACTAAAGTGTATTGATAAAAATTAGAAAAATATTTTATATAATATGACTCCCCATAATCCTATTAAAACCTACAAAATAAATATTTATAATACATTAATATTATACTAATTTTATATTCACTAAACAATTCCCTCACATTATTTAACTAATAGTCACACACAGAAGTATTAAGTTCCATAAAACAAACATGGACTATATTTGAAGTATCAATTATTAATGTAAAATGTTCCTATTATTATATCTCCCTTAATTATGCATACCCAATATTACAAAACCATATTATTCATCTCAAAAAAGAATAATAATGAGAAAAACTCATTAATAACATAATTATAATGAAATTCCGTGTTATTTTCCCATTGAAGGTGACCTATTTGGTGTTATTTTTACCATATTCATGAATTATGTTAACTTATAATTAACATCATTATACTAATATCTTAATATGATATTACATTGGTTATAATGTCAATAAATTAATAATGATATGGTTAATTTTTAGTAAAAAACACTTAATCATTTTTTTGAAATATCTTTTTAAAATAATGAAATCATCATGACTACAAATATTGACTGATCAATTATTCACAAATAATGAGTAAACCTATCCTATATAATTATTTGGACATCGAATCAATTTTTATCATATTTTATATTTACATGTATAATTTTGTATATAATATATTCATTATAAATTAAATATTATACATATATCCACATTCAATAATATATAAAATATTTTTAAAATATTGAAATTCATAGATCATATGGATGATGAGTGGTTGATAAAAAATAGGTCAACTAATCAATATATTTATATTATAATAAATGAATATAATAATAATGTATGAATATATTATTTTGAAACCAAACATGATTATAGAAGGGGGTTTCTCATTGTCAAACAAGATGAGAGTAATAGTTTGAGAAACTCTCCTCTTGAAAACAATATTGAATGGATATTATAAATAGATTTAGGTGTATGAAAACGAAATATTTCAATTTCATACTTTTTAGCCTTATAATATTTATTTTTCATATTTTATATGATTCATTTTATATTATAAGTGTATATTTTATATACATTCAAATATTAATATGATTTCTTAAAAACATTAAATTATTTTTATCTATTTATCTTCAAGATTATTCACTATTTATTTTATTCCTTATTTATATTCTAATAAATTGTAATAAATATTGTATATTTTATTATTAAATATTTTTATATTTATTTATTTTCAAGATAATTTTAATGAAAAATTATTTTATTTATTGTATTATTTCACAGCATCATGAAAATATATATGGATTATTCTTCTAAAATCCAATAAAATTTATTCAAATCATATGATGACCTTTTTAACAATGTTAGTTTATTATTATAGTTTCGAATATTAGATAACTCTCATGTTTCATTTTTTTCATATAATATTTTCCAATCGAGTCTTTATTTATACTCCCTCTATCACTAATATATATTTATCATGAAATATATATATAACACATTTTTTCATAGTACAGTCCTGATATGTATTATGAGGATCAATGTCTAAATTATTTTTCCAAGAGAACATTTATTTATGGATTTCTATTTATTTTTTTGGTGGGAATAAAATTTATAAACATACGAAGAATTTGGTGAAACAAATATCTTATAATATCTATGTTTATTAGATATCCAAATTTATCCAAGTACTCTATATTTTAAATATAATTACACATAGCCATGAATTTTTTCATTGGTTTTGAAGGATTATTTTTTTACACATTAAATTTTTATATTGATGTTTTCAAGGTTCTTTTTCATTCCATTATAACAATCTTTTTTACTATATCTTTTTCATGTTATTGTGTCATAATGATTCTAAAATGAGCATTTTATATTTCATAAATGATTATAATTTATCTACATTATATTGATATTCCATATGATTTCCTCTTAAATGGTAATCATCTCAACCGTTCATATTTAATATTTCCTCATGATCATCTATACCGTGATACATCAATAAGGGCTTTATAAATTGGAATTTTAGGGATAGAATATATTATTTTTGTGAAATAAGAGAAAATATGCATCTAATGTTTAATGTTTCGATACATGTCGGTATATAGTTGATTTTTAAATCATTGATGATTATTTTATAATTTTGATGAATTATTAATTAAAAATTTATATATTTTATAGATTTTCCTATTTTTTATTATAGTATTATTTTGATAATATTCTGAATTATGTTAATGGTAATAAATTGATAAATGTTAAATAAACAAGGATACACCAATAAAGTATAGTGAGGATATAAAAAGGTTGTCTTTTCATATTAATGGGATTTTCCCTCTAATTATTAATAGATATTTTTTATTCTCTAATTTTTGTTTTGTTTTTAGATAATGGATTATAATAATGTGAATGATTAGAACAATAAATGTGATGGAATATGTTTGGATGGTCCAAATAAAAAATGAAACATGATTTGAGATAGTCTATAAAATGTCATTGATATGAACACAAATCTATTTATTGTTATATATATTAACCAAAATCACATCAAACATTATATATACACTAAAGGGTGAAAAAAACGTCATTGATCCCTTCATGAGATAATGACCATTATCCTTTAGTAGATACTATTATGGAAAAATTTCTAAACAATGTATCATAATAATAAAAAATTATTTTCTTATACTCTATGTTCTTATCAAAAATAGGTATATGCATTCGTTTATCATATGAAGGGTGAACCATGTTCAATGATAACATTTATCCAAAATACATTGAAAAGTTTAATATATGAATCGTCAAAATGATATTTTTTTAATAAAATAAATGTTAAAAAGTTTACTAATATTCATTATTTCATAACTAATTAGTCATTAAAGGATGTTAAGAAATATGAGAATAAATCAGTTTTATTTAATGAGATAATCATCGAATGTAATTATTGATATTTTTTTATAAATATCATTATTTCGTATTGTAAAATTTATTGATTTTTAGTGGATTAAAACAAAGTATCTAAATGGAATTATATATATGAGTATTTAAAAAGTGAAAATACAATCTCCAAAATTATCTTAAGCTCGATATGAATACATGATAATCATGTCAGACACATGGATGTTGGGATGATAAGAGAAAAATAGAGTTTCATGAATGTTCACTTGAAGAAATAAATGTAAAAATATGTTAAAACTATTTTTATACCAAAAATTTGGAATGAATAAGATGATAATTTCATTAAAATTATATAAAATGTTTTAATTGTGGTTATAATTTTCCTTGAGAACATACTTATAATAGATATAAGAAGATATTGATATGTATTCTAAAGAAATAAATATTCCACTTCATGAAATTCCAATTTTTCATTTTTTTCAATTATATAATTATTTGGAGTTATATAATATAATCCCCCAATCTATATGTTAATAAAAAAAAGTTATATAAAAAACCTCCAATTCAATGTGATGAAGTAAGAGAATATATATATAATTCATCCAAATTTTTTCATGATAATGGATTGTTGAAAGGACCACTTATTTCACATTCCATAATTACATATATCAGATTTTATTATGGTAATATGCTCCAATTCATATCATAAAAATTTGAAAAACTTCATATTTTAAACATGTAAGACTCACTACAAGGGTTTTTAGTGAATTCTCCTTATGTTGTGAAAATTCTCAATCATTTATATAACCCTCCTATAATTGATATTTATTGGAAGATACATCACAAGAATCATTTTTTTCTTCTTGTACTGTATTTGGTTTTTTTTTGGCATGATTAACCTCTCTCTACCTAGAGCTAATATGAACTAGTAATACAGAAAAATCACATTTCATTTCATAAAACACAACAAGATCCCATAACGATAAATTATTTATAAAAACATTTAATGGAAAAATATTCATGATATGATTCATAATAGTCAATGTTGAGGTTTTTTGGACTTAAATTGCTTGTTGAAATTTCAAATTCAATGTTTTTATAATTGTGAGGGAATATATTAATACAATTCTCTATAGATATCCTAGTACTTTCCTTAATAATGAGGATGAATTGTTACATGAATTCATATATATTGACGTGGTTAAATAAAAAAACATACATAATGTACCATATTATATTTGAATAAATAAATAATCAATAAATATTCATTTTAGAATGAGTTATTGGATATGCATGTGAATCAACATGGAGATAACTAATTATCATTGGTAAGAATAATTTATGATCAACTTCTTGTTGCATTTATTATCATGAAAATAAAAAGAAAAAATTTAAGGAAACAAATCCTTTACCATATATTGATGACCCTTTCAATAAAGATTTGCTGGATTAATACCCTACTATGGTTGATATTTTATCAGGATGTTAACATTTATATGAAAATAAAGTAGTTATAACCCTAGAAACATATCATTCTATATATGGATAATATAAATTGATAGTAATTATTTTTATACATAAAATAGTATAAAAATATTTATATATATAATGAATAGGGTATTTAAGTAATACCCTGATTTTTTGGGTAGTCAATATGGATAATTTTTGATATATTGTCGGATAATGGATAGAAATTACGATAAACTGGGGATTATTATATATACAAAAATGATGGATATTTTTTCCCTAAAATCCATTATTATAAATTTTATTAGAAAAAATTTGCATTCTTGGGTTATGTAATAATAATTTAGGGTAAATATATAAATCCCTTAATGATCGACATGATTAATGAAAAATTCTGACTAATTACTATTAAAGTGATCTATTGTGTTCATGGGGTTTCATGCTAATAGAAATAATTTTGGAGCCATTTATCATGATTTATAGGTACATAAAATGTTAAAATGAATAGTATTGACGTTATTCTACAAATAAGAATGTAAATAAAAAATCGGAGAGATTATTAAAATTTCGATCATACTAGTAGTAGAAAGCCCACTATTTTGATGAGAATATATTTGGATGTATAATAATGTTTCCATGAAGGGATTTTGTAATTTTTTCTTGATAAATGACCTTTTGATATTGTATGGATATCTTCAGTTAAAGATCTTTTATAAAAAATTTCCTCCTTCTTAAACTAAAGATAAAAAAATAAAATTATTTAATTTTTCAAATAATGGAATTATATTTATGGTGAGACATGCTATATGTACACTGATCCAAACAATTAATAATATTTTTTAATAGTAATGTAGATGAAAAATTTAAAAATAAGGGTTTTCCCTGTTGGATGATTTTTCATAACTTGATACATGTTGCAGTTTCATTTGAAATTATTAGTACGCATTTTTGATTAAATAATGTGTTATAGTGGCTTAATAATTAAAAAATGTTTTTAAAAATTGATGTTTGAATCATACTCGTGATGATACCATTATGAGATATGATTTAATATAATATTATATTGGAATACATTTTTTCCAATGATTAATAAGTATTTTTTCCATTATGATATTATTTTTTGGATTCTTTGTCAACGCTGCGGTGGCGCATAGTGGAAGAAATGATTCATAAAAAAATAATATTTACATTTAATACTATTATCACCTTTCCTATAAAATATATATTAATATTTTAGTGATATGGGAAGTTATTTGATGGTTTGGGTGATTTTATCCCAGTTAAGTTACCACATGAAAGAATGATCATCATTATAGATCTACATATCATCACGATGAATTCCTAGTTCTTCTATTGGACACATTTTTTATGAGTTAATATTTATTTTTACATACTTAATATTCATTGAATATTTTATATAAATTTATTTATATTCTTTTTATAACAAGGTAGTTCTAAGGGCAAATGAATATAATAGGTCTAAATAATGAATTATGATACACAAAACAAAGATGTTTTTGTGATTAAAATTATATATTCAAGTAAAGGGATACATTTATAGAATACATGAAAATAAAATTTTATCATTATTTATGTGATAATTTTACTATAATTCCAATATAATTATAATTTTAATCTATTATTTAATGAAAATATATAAAAAACTTTTTAGGAAATTTAAAGGATCTCTTCATAAAATATTCACTAGAATATTATTGAATTATACTAAATATTATTATGAATATATCAGGAAGATCGACACAGTTCCTTTAGTATACCGTAAATTATTGTAATATTTCGTTAAATGATATTGGGATATTTTTTCATGAATTACACCATTTCTATAACTTTTATATCACTTAAATTTTGAATTATATAATAAAAATTTCATAACAGAATTCAAGAGGATGAGAGATTCCCATACATGGAATTTATTATATTAAGTATTTAATATTTTTATTGGGATCAAAAGTCTCTTGTGGTCAATGGTTTATTTCAGTAGATATGATGTAAGATCTGATATATGTGATATATATACTAATGTAAGGATGAATACACGTTTTACATTACTAAAGTTTTAAACCATGGAAATAAAGAATTCATAAATCTTTTAGATCCAAAATAATTCAGGATGAAAAAAATTGATGTGTTTCAATATAGAGGTGTGTTCCTAGATATAAACGAAGAATAATAATTCAGATCAAATAATGTCCCATGTAGACATGATTCCATGTGGGGGATTCAAAATATCATAAACAGAGTCGACTCATCATCAACATTTTTTTATGATCAACGGTCTACACACAACAAGGAATATACATTGTGGGAACCAGACATGTTGTGTTTCTCGGTGGGACCCTATATTTAATGATATTTATTGGCATATATGGGAAAATTTATCTGATTTTTTTTGACCTGGAATGTTTTAGAATACTACCTTGACATTTTTAAATAAACAGAACTCCATTTGGAACATTATGTATAATTTTTTAGATGATTTTATATTAATGATTAAAATAATATGAATATTTGTATTATAAATATAATAATCAATTATCAAAGATAATAAAGTCAACTTTTTCATCCATTAATCCTATATTTATATAATTAGTTATCTGAACTCCGTGGAATTTTATATAGTAAAATTATATTCCATGATAACATTATGTTGGACGGGTTTTGATCTCAATGAGTTTAAAAACTACATATTATATGTAATTATAATTTTGTAGTAATAACATTAAAATATTTAAAAGGTTTCAGATTATTTTTAGTTTTATAATAAGGATCAAATAAGAGAAATTTTATGATTTACTATCATTTAATTATGGAAATTATTTAAAATTATATATTGTGTATTGTGTTTAAAGAATTGAAATATTAAGTTTTTTACTAACGGATAAAAATAATTAAATTCATGAATATTTGATGAATTGTATTCAATGAATTTTGGGGTCCCTCACACATCACAACCAAAACACATGTGAGAGGGATTTATTTGGAATTATATAATGTCGAACCATTTATACATAATGATACTTTTGAGTAATGAGATTATAGAATATGGTCATCTCCCAACTATTATGTATTAATATAACATATATGTGTGATTTAAAATATTTTGGAATTCATACATTTTTTCATTCATAATAAGAGAGGCTCTTAGATATATATTAAATTGAGAATGATATCCAAATGAATACTATTTGATATCATTAAAATATAGTGAACTAGATATCCCTAGATTAATCTTTGATGAGGAAAATAGTAATGGATATTACTAAGGGTTTTTTCACAATGAAAAGAATGTGAAATATTTATCAGAAGTACCATAATAACTAAAAATAATATTTTTATTATGACAACAAGTATTCACTCCACCTTTTTTAACTTAATAATTAACACTTCACTACATAATCAAGGGATTTTCATTCGTTGATCAGTTCGGGTGACTATATAAAAATTTCATTTCACTTGATTATATCACCAGAAGGGGCATGATACACTAAAATGGATAATATTACCCTCTATGTATGACATGATATATTACTAATATCACTTTCAAAACACATGTTTCAACACTTTCTTACATAATATCAAAGACACTGTGAAACCCAATATAACCAAAAACCAATCAAACACACTAATTTATAACAAGGAAAAATCGAATATATATAATGAAATTTAGAATTTAAAAAGAGTAATGAGGGTGGATATCAAATAATTAAACATCGATAATTCACAACATTACCCAATGATCCTCAATGGGTGCGATGTGAGATTTTAGAATACTAATGTTCTCTATATATCTAGTCTCTATTACTAGGGAGAACAATCAGTTTTGGATAATATTTTAAATATAATTTTAATAAAAAAATTAAATACAGATATAGATTTAGACCTGTAATTTTATTTTGAAGAGTGAAATTGGAGATGACTTTTACATTAATACCCATGAAGTTTAAACCTCCTAAAAAAGTAGAAAGCATCTTACTTCATTCCATAATTTAAATATTAGGGGAATGTGTATTTTATAGGGAATATGGTAATTAAATTATATTTTATATAATTTTAAATGGGTATATTCATTTATTCCATGTATATAATTCATACCCTATATAAATTCTATCATCATCGCCTCAGCTATCTCTGACTATATTGAATATTAATGAATACTACTTCATCCAATCATGCCTTTCAGTTCATACAATTCTCTAATTACTGATATTGCACCTCTAGATGATAGGTGTAGCAATATCTCAAGGAGTATAGTATGATGATCTACTTATATGGATAACATTATTCTTTATCATTTAATTATAATATTTCAGATATTATTGGATTTTAATTTTTTTGGGTGATGATGGGGATGTGAGTGATTCTTGTTTCGTCTGAATTTTAAACACAATAACTTTTATTTCTCATTTTTTGACAAATAGATCCATTTACTTTTTATTAATGGATAAATGATTCTAGATTGAGGAGGTGAAAGTGACCATTGAATCCCAATCCTCCAACTAAATTATTGATCACTAGACACTACGAAATAAGAGTTCAATGAGACATACATTATCATAATAAAAGAAAATGATATTAACCACTCATTCAAGAATATATGAGAAATTTCTTGCTAACTCGTGGTTATATTAAAAAGTCCTTGACTATTTGAATATGGATATTCATGTAGTAGGGGATTATTTAAATTAAATTTCACAATTAAAATCACTTGTTAAACTTAAATAGGATTTTTATGACGACATTTTCCCCACACATCACATATAAAATCATTGTAACTTGGTGATCCTTGTAAAATATATTTATAGAAAAATTACATAGTCACATATACACAAAAAATGTAAAAGAAAATAAATATTATTTGATTATTTCATGAAAACACACACCCACACCCAAAGAGAGAGAGGTAGATAAATCCCTATTTTAATAATGTTCACCATTCAATATTCATATGTGTTGAAATTTACCCATAACATTTACCTATGATCATCATGGTTACTCATTGTTATAATTTAATATGTGGCCAAAATATTCTATTGAATAAATTGGAACAATTTACTAGGATATTAATCCCATGACTCACAAAATTTTATCCATTTCTTGATAATATTTAAAAAAATATAAAAATATACCCCAATACGGAATTCATTATATTTTCATGTTAATTAATTTAATTGGATATTCATTGAATGAAATCGTGTTTTAGGAATCATTTAATTGAGTTCTATAGGTATGTAGCATGCCCTAAATCATTCACATGTAAATTAGATCAAACTCTCAAATCTCCCTTGGAAAACTCCATGATCCCTTGAAAGGGTAAAGTATAAACATTGTTTTTAATGTGGTAATGGGGATTGAATTACCTGAAAAGTCTATAAAACAAAAAATTTATTCATTTAGAACTACTTGAAAGAACAACATATAATGAAATAAAATTACCAATGATGAGTAAGAGAGTATTATTTAATTAGGATTCAAATACATGTGGTGATGTTCTAACACATCCCCCAGTATCCTGCTCCAACACCATGAAGATTTATAATCATACCAATAATATATTATATAAGTAAAAAAATAACAACATTTTAAACATATTAATTTTTTTGTAATTTCCAAAAAAAATTCAATCAAAACATCTATGATAGTCATAAAATCAAAAAGTATATATGATGGAATAATTTACAATATTTAACTTTCTATGTAATGAAATATATCATTCTTTTCATTAAAACATCCTAATTAATCTTACATATACATCACATTTTTGATTTTATATATTTAATAAATCACAAATAAAAACATATCAAATGTGTGAAATCATAATTCCGTTAATAATGGTTTTGAAATAAGTTATTCCATTTCTCGGGTGTGCATATACAGCGATTCAAATTTTTCTAATACATATTTAAATGAGGTTCTAACTCCATCATTGATTGTAACTTTTATACATTATAAGATTACTAATTTATAAGAGAAGATATATTTTCCATTGACGACACATACCTAATTTATCTTAGATAAGAGTCAATGTGTGTTTAAAAATTGAATTTCAAAACACACATTAAAATGAAGAGTTATTCTAAATATGGGAATTCAAATCATTGAATTAACATTAATAAAAATATTCTATTTTGATTACATATTTACTACAATCTTTATGTGTAACAATTTACAAAAGAATGATGTTTTTTAAGACATATTTTAAAAAGGGACAGGGTGTAATTAATCTAATATATGGTAAAAAGATTTCAAATAATGTAAATAATTTTTTCAGTAATTTTTAAAAATAAATATGTCATTATTTTAATTAAAAATGTATCTAGTTTGAGTATAATCCCCACTAATGATACCCATCAAGATTAGGCTCACATCATTCCTCTCATCTATAAACCACCCTATATATTACCTAACCAATAATGATACTCCTATCCAATATGAAATTTGTAACACTTACTTATAATACATTATTGATATATTGAATGAAATAATTTAATGGAAAATATAATTCATAAGAAGAAAAAACACAATTTAGACATAGTCATGTCACACAAGTTTCTCAATTAATTGTTATTATTGTTTTCAACACTATAAATTCCATTTAGAATTATGGAACTATATAGTATCATTATAAGTGAAAAAAAATTCATAGTGACCATATGATATTTATGACTAAATAATTTTTTATATTAATATAAATGTTAGATACCTTATAATTTAATATTAAACAATATTGATAGAGTATGTGTATGACGTCAGTCTGAGTTGGGGGAAGAAATCTTATTAATAGAGTTTACAAAAAATTATTTCTATCATTCCACTCTTGATATTAATTCATTTGATGCCATGTGTGATAGACCCTATATATCACCCTTGTGCTGGATGAATATAGGTGAGTCATATATCAATGGGACATAGCTTTTTCACTTAATAAATGAGTTTGGTTAGGTGATCCGCGGGATAATAAGGAACATATATTAACTCACATCATACAAGTGTGGAATTAATTGTCCAATGTAGTTTTATCATAGATCCCATGTGTTCTTGAGATTCTATCCATGATGAGTTCTACAGAGAGTTGGTCTGGGTATCACGATCTACCATAAATTTACATGGTCACCCCATATCATATTGTTGACTATAAAACATTCCTACAACATGGAATTGCACCTATAATTGGACTTGGAGACTGATTGTTATATCTGCCAAAACTTATATGATTTGTAGATAATATATCCCATATTATTGAATAGGGTGAGCTGGACTTCAAGGGTTTGGATAACTTCTCAATGTACTCAATGGTAATCAAGGAATGTACATAGATAGAGCTTTTGGGAAAATCTGTTATGTTTGTATGAACTTCGTTGACCATTATGGCCTCTTTAAGAGTTCCTAGGAAAGGAATAACAATATGTGGGATCAGTACCCTCCCCTTTTAAAGTACATTGTGACATTAAAGAAGAAAATCCATTAATGTGGGGAATGTGTGATAAATCAAATTATTACATCTAGACCATTTGAATATTGTTAAATATTATATAATGTTTTTTATATAAATATAATAGAGTTTCACATGTCGATGAAGAATAGTGTTGATATAATAAAATATTAAATTTTTTGAACTATATTTGAACATAATTTTGGATGTATTTTATTTTCACAATAATGGGATCCAAAATATGGACACCAAGACCATTTTAAATTTAAAATATAAGATGAACCAAAGGCCCAATATTAAATCCATTTTCATTGGGTCTGGAATCCATTCACAATTGTGGATATATTATAAAGATAAACTGTAAAATTAACTAATTAATTTAGTATTGAATTTATTCATTTATATTATAATTGTTCATTATTACGATCCGTATACATCAATCACCTATATTAAAAATATTGACGATTAGGAACATTACTATAGGAAATTATTTTGGAGGTCACCGTTGGTGGATTCATTGGATCTACAATGAGAGGTCGCAGGATCAAAGATAGAATCATTATATATCACCAACAGTGTTAATGTGAATAAATTATATACATATGATTAATCCAACATGGAGGTAGGGATTTATTATTTTTATATTCATTCCACTTTATGTATGAATTCTTGGATTGATTTAATATCTAAATTTATTATTTGATCATCTGATATTTCTTATAGTCTTTTTAATTTGATATTTTTATTCATCAATTAAATTTATATGGTTCTCTTAATACATGAACAATTATTGAAATCCATTGTTATTAATAGTGATAGATACTACAATGAAAATAATATATTCTAACATTGTTACTTGTTGATTACACACTATGTTCATCATGTATTCTTCATTAGCCTAATGTAAGGCCATTATATGACTATAGTTTTGTTTTTAATCCTGATTGAACATTCATTATATGTTTTTCGTTGAAACAGTTGAATGATATTATAAATTTTTGGATTATTGTTAGTGGTTAAAATTCAAAATATGGTGACCAAGGAATCTGATCAGTGGGCATTGTTAAGCATTAAGAGTAAGGGTCTTACAGGGTTTTTCCATTTCACTTTTTAGGGGAGGTCTAGCTAGAATCATAGAACTAGGAAGGATTAATGATCATCAAACACATTGTATAGTGATATCCTCAATATTATAGGGTACAATTAATATTCTTTTGAAGACATAAGATGGCAAAAAAATCACATCCATGGGTCATATTTATCAGTACAACCAACACCATGTTTCCAAAGCATTCATGTGTCCTCTATTTTGGTAGAGATAAATATCACATTCCATGTGGATTGTCCGTCATTCCACATGATGCTTTATTGATATAATATTATCTATATGGATTATATTCATAGGGAACCATGGGGTATCAAACTCCATGATTCATAGACCATAATTCATGTATATAGATTTTCCCATTCCATGTGGGATTATAAGGACTGAAAAAATCATGACATTAGAGTACACCCTATGTACCCTAAGAGAATCATCATGAAAATTACTCTAATTGAAATTCACATATTAAATAAATATATTTGATTGGATTTAGATTTAAATGTAACCCTTCCTAGGTAGATTACAAAGATGATGATATTGTGGACTTTGTTCCGAAATAAATATAAGAAATGAGAATGTGTGAGTGGGTATATTCATTCGATGTGGTTGATTAGAATTGATATTCTTATGTAATCCCCAAAGAATCAGTAAGGACCGAAGGCCCATTATATAATGTTTATGTTATAGAATGGTCTTCCATAACCTTCATATATATAGTATTTGAGAACTCATTACCAATAATTGTGGGGGTACACTATTTATGGAGTTGATACATTCTTTATTATAGGGAAAGATGGGGTGTGAGTCCTTCACTATGTGTTATTACCCATTGATCATGACATTCCATCTGCAAAGTGTGGGTATCCTACTAAATATCTTCATAATTTATGTTGCAATAATATAATAAAAAATGAATGAGTTGGAGAAAAAGAAAAATCACCATCTTAACTTGAATTTGAAGATAAATAGAGCTCTTTATCTCTTTCTAAATTAGTTCCTTGTATAATTATATCTTAAAATCGGAGTTCTTTTTCAACTTTTTCTTCTCTTGTCTGAGCTAACAATATTATTCCACATATTCAATTAATTTTTTGGGGTTTCCTATTCAATTTTTATATACTCACCCATTCATGGTATTGGTAGCCTATTTTGTGAATTTTGTAGATGATATGTTGGTTTATAATGACTTTGGTAGGCCCTGTATTGGTGGAGGTTTGAATTAATTGGTAGATTTGATCCAAGGTGGTATTCAATTTCAGAGTATCTAAGAAGGACCCTTATAACTTATCATCTATATCCTAAATAATACAATTATTTATTGATGGGTGTTTATTTTTTCATTTCATTATTTTTATATAATAATATTTGGTACTCTAATTATTAATTGTTTTTTCTATATGACATTATTATTCACTTGGGTTTTCAACGTTATTCATATCCACTGTATATGTTGTATACATGGAGGTATGTTGTTTTACCTATTCATTTATTTATTGCCTCCCACATTTTACATATATACTTAATTGGAACTAGTCACCCACCCATAACCAATTGGAGGTATACATGGTGTGGAACACTCAACTGACTATAATCACAGGAGAAGTCCTAGTGGTACTTGCCGAGAAAAATGGCCCTAAAATAAATGGCCATGTTATGTGAAATTATCATCCCACCAATAAATTGTTATTCATCCCCAAAATATAATATATCTTTAATTATATATCTTGAGTGTAAAAACTATCAATGCCCCATAGTTCACTTTGACATATTTCACATCTTCCCTTTACAATCCCATAGATCGCATCCAAACATATTTCGAAAAACAATAAAAACATATTAATATATTCATTTAATGATAAAAAAATATCCCACATTATATTTTAAAATAATCTAAATTTCCTTCCAATAATAATAGAAGAGATAGATAAAATAGTAATCACCATCACACCACAATATTACATTGTTAACCATTATAATTTTTTTCAGTGCTCCAAAATTAAGATATGAATTATTGAATAATATCCACACCCAAGATATATCATCTTCTACATAACCCTCAAATATATGTGAATGTAATAATGTTTTAACTATAGGCCTCCCATGTATAAGAATTATATTTTGTTTTCATTTCATCGTCTTCATGTATTAGAGATAAAAAATAATATATTCTTTTAACAAAACAAGTTTCCCAATTTCAATTCAAACCCATATATAAATAATTATTTTTAAAAACACTCACTTGAGTAAAATATTACTTTTTATAGGTCCGTGAATAAACAATATTTTTTTTGTATTTTCCAAATGTCCCCTTTTCCTTATTCATGTAAAACACTATATTTTGAATTCAAATACCCTTTTTTTAAACATCAATAACTTCAAAAAACAATACATGTGTAAAAGTATTCTATAAATATAGAAAAGTATTAACAACTACTGAAAACAAATGACATTTATAATGTTTCATTCTCGTATCGATGACACTATCATTTTAGAAAAATATTATGCGACTTGATTTAACATATTTAACATCATAAGAGTAAATATAACATGATTATTAGTGAAACATTTAACATAATACTAGTTATTAAAAGAATTAATTTGGACTATAAAAATTAAAATACAATACTATTGATTTATATTTTCCAAATGAAATACACACACACACACAGACAGACAGACAGACACACATATATATTAAAACAATATAATTTTTTTTATTATTCATTTAACTCCAACATCAAATTGATTCAAGATATTATAAAGAAACAAAATAAAGAACACCATATGTTATACTTCCACCAGGTTCCTACCCAAGGACATCTAATTATAAATCATTAACTACAAAATGAGTTATGTAATAACTAATACCTATATAAATTTATCATTTATCACTTATAAGCCACTATATTACTTGAACTAATTCCTCACCCACATTTGTTGTGATTATATATCATCCCTAACATCCCCAGTGACATTATCTTCCACAAAAATGTTGGCATTGACAACCATTTTTATTATACTTATAATTTCATGACTACACTTACTCTAGTATAACATCATATAGTACTACCACATATATATAGGTGAGCGATAATTCCATTTTCTACCTTCAATACCAGTTTGTAAAGAATACTTCCTGAATCACTTGTATGAAAATAAGATTATACCTCGACAAACATATGGACAACTACTTGATCCAAAAAGTGTTGGAAACTACTAATTTGGTTCTCAAAGAATAGTTGGGGATAAATTTTAATATTTAAACGATAGATCTTTGAATAATTTTAAAAGACACTAAGACACTAAAATATACATCAAATAGTTTAATTACACATCCCTTAGGATTTTCTATTACTGTTTAGGGTCTCGAATACATCTACCAATGTGATAACCAAACCCCTAGTCTTGGTCTCAAATATACGGTAGAACATTACAAAAACAATTAATGACCACGGTAAGAAAGGACAATGTAATAAAATGCTCATCATGTTAAATTAGATTTAAGAATAAAATTCAGTGAAATAATGAAAAACAGGTCACTTAGTAAATAATAATGTGGACATACTATTATACTCCCTAGTTTGTAACATCTAACAAGGGGTTCTAAATTAATCATACTTATAACATAATCATGAATCATATATATTTATATATATATGTTTATGGATTAGAAATAGGTAGGAAAATATAAATACAATGATACAATAGGTTTGAAAAAAATGAATCTCTTCATAATTGTTTGAGAATAAGTTATACCAGTTATAAAGTATATATATAGTATGATTTGTGGTTTTACAAATCCAATAAAGACAAGTTCATGACTCTTGAATGGGAAGTAATCCGTGAATATTTTATTCATTATATGTTATAGACAAGTTATAGTTTTATTCCTAAACCATATATACCCACATCATCATAGATAGGTGTTGAAGAATGTTTAATTAATGAATTTAGCTTTACTCATTTAAAGGTGGAGCTATTCTAAAAGTTTGATTTGTGTTCATTCAATTTATTTTTTAGAAATTATTTTAAAGAGTTTTAATCATTAAAAAAATATATAATTTGAAAAAAAATTATAGGTTGAAGTATTATTAGAAATATTTGAATGAAATATGGGTTGGTGAAACTAATCATCATAAAAATGATTTTGTTTAAAATTCATTGAATATAGATTATATTATGAAAACGATGTAAGTAAACATTATAAAAACAATGTGTCTTATCTAGTTTCAATTCTAATTATTGTAACCAATCATGTTTCAGTATCACAATATTCAACTCCAAATGAAACAAATCCATCTTTTACATATCCACCAACGTAACATTTATCTTTTTTTTATCATTGTATTACGAAAAATTGTAGTAATATATAAAAAATATTTTCATTTATAATATAAATCAAATTATGATAAAAATATATTTATAATTATTATCAATAACCATGTGTCTGAGTGAAATTAACCATGGAGGTTATTTATGAAATAAAAATATTCATAAATGTGTTTAAGAGGAAGACATTGAAGATAGAATAAATTTTCACTTACTATTGGAATTTATTATTAATAAATAACAATTAATTTAATTTCTCTCTCTCCTAGATATGTGAGTGGTAATTCTGAAATCAATTTGAGGTAGTTAATGTTTAGCCCACCCAAATACACCTTTATAATCACTGAATTCTAAATTTCCCATAGTTGTTCAATTTTGGGTCAATGTAAGTTCTATTTTTATTGTAAAAAAATTAATTTTTTACATTATAAAAATCTCCATATTTAATTTTATTAATAAAAGTATTTTCATGTGGAGGGAGACAATTATAGATAACAAAAATTAGTATTCAAGTTTAAATTAAAATAACCTAAATAAATTCAAAACATTCTGGTAATGAAATATTATCCTTTATCAAACTATCAAAAGTAATAAAAAATTGACCTAGATACAAAAACATTATATTAAATATGATTTCTTTTTTTAATGATAATGAATTAGATAATACATTTGAATTTAAAAAAAATCTATTCATTCTTGCCCATTGATTTATATCGTTAAAAATTATGATGATCGTATATTTTTAGTTTACAAAATATAGGTATATAAGAATATTGAAAATTCTGAACATATTTAATATGATATATACCCATATACCATTCTCTTACCATTTATGAGTCCTCCTAAATTCATACAAAACTAATTACATTACATATAAAAAAATATAATAAATTCTATAATCAATTAAACATAATATATTACAATCTCCAAGATGAATATTTTGAAACTAATGTAAAACCAAGCCACAACCCTAGAAGAATAGCTAAATAATATTTCTATCTATAAATAAATGAATCACAAAAATTAAATTAAAATTTTATAAAATACTAAAACCATAAAATCGTCGTTTCATACTCTATTATTTAATGAATAATTGAGAGAAAAGAATTATTTACCTCAATTACGTATCCTCTAAAAAACATTATGAATATATGGAATAAGTATACATTTTCACATGAATATTATAAAATTACTATTAATAGGATCCATTATTAGAAAATGGGATGGATAAAAGATGAAATAAGTCGATATGATAGGGTAATAAATGGATTATGTAGCCCTATATTTGATGAAAAACACCAAAATATTATCTAATATTTAAAAGAGATATTGAATAGAATATGGGATCAAGAGAAGGGAATATAAGGAGTTGAAATGAGGGAGATTAAGGTGGGGTTAATATATTGATGTGTAAAACATTTCAAATTTTCTATCAATAATTGTTTTATTGAAAAATATTGTTCATATAGATACCCTAATAATTTAATTAAACCCTACTAGACATCTAGTTTCACAGTATTGGTTATATAGCAATGGGTTTTCCATATCATTTTCCTAGTTTCCAAAATAAAAAACCATATTAGATTAATTATTAAAACCTTAATATATCTCACATGAAATTTTCTGAAATCTTTTTCTACCCCAACGTACTTCCATATGAGCTCTAAAAAAACTAATCATGTCCTCAACCACAAAAATAAACCATAATAATAAATTTACCCCCATGAAATTTGAGGGACAATGTTCCTATGAAACATAATGACCAGGGTCAGGCTCATTACACGATGGATCTAATTCATATTTTTTATGGCCATATCTCATGAAACTATAATCAAACATAATATTCATAAAAAAAACACAATTATGGGTGGAGTGATATTAAAACCAACATATTCAATGGAAAAGGTAAGGAGGAAAACCACATAGTAATATGAAGATGTTATCTTTCCACCATGATCTACCAATATTGAAATCATAATAAATATATAACAAAATGTAGATAATATAATAAATAAATATTTTATTTAATGAAATATAATATGAGAAAAAACCCATCAATTTCACATAGTAACAATTTGATGGTTCATGTTAGGAAGATTTATTCAATATCATAGTGATTTTTTTTACAATAGTGAAAAAAGTTCTATTGGAAGGCCTAAATGATTCGCCAATTCCATTAAGGGAGAGAAAATATGGTAGTTACATCTATAATGTGAATAATTTATTGTTAAATTGGATGAAATATGAGCTTAATTCTTATAAGACTATTATAAAATTTATAAAACCTTGGGAACAAAAAAAATAACCACCTTCACTCAATTAGAAGTAAATTATTTTCCCGAGGATTGTGATAAGTTCAAGAGGTAATAATAATATTGAGAAAGCCACTAAATAATTATCTAATTGTAATATTATATTTTTATGGTACTATATTTGTTCGGAAGGAGTTATATGACATAAATAATGGAATATTTTATCAATACTAGAAACAGTTTGATATAAAATAATATTTTAAATGTGTTATACATTAATTAGAGAGAAAAATGGATGAAATAGGGAAGATGTGGATCATATATTCCTTAGTTGTGCTACGGAATCAGCGATATAGAGGGATGTTTATGACATTTTGAGGTCCCGCTGCATCACTTCAACACAATTGAAGATCTCATTAAAAGATGGCCCTCTTTGACATTGTCCCCACATCTTCATTTACTTTTTCCTACTGCTACTTTGGAAACTATTCATTTAATCCGGTTTTCACGAAAAAAGCATAGACATGAGTTACAATGCTTTTGGTCTGGTGTCGTGCTAGCTGGGATCCTCACTACTGTCTGTGAGGTGAAGACTCCAAAAGGTATTTTTTATGAAAATTCAATTTATAACTTATCCGTTCTCAATAAGATTGGGATGAAACGTAATTTTTGTCCTCCACATGGAACACTGGAAGTTATATGGCATGCTCCCTTTCTTGGTTGGATCGAAACCAACTCTAATGGTACTTCAAGGGGTAATATAGGGCCCTCTGGATTTGGTGATGTCTATAGAGATCATCAGGGGAATGTTCTTGGGTGCATCTATGGCTTATGTGGTATTACCTCTGCCCTTGAAGAAGAAATGAATGGTGTCATCATAGTAGTGGAGAAAGTTGAGAGTAGGGGTTGGAACAATATTTGGATTGAATTTGATTCCCTGGTTATTGTCTCGGCCATTTGTACTGTGGCCCTACATCAATCCTGGAAGCTCACCAATAGTTGGACTGAATGTTTGTACTCCCTATACTCAAAGTATCACTTCGTCACTTATGTGTATAGAGAGGAAAATGCTTTGGAAGAAGGTCTTTCTAATAAGGGAGTCAATAAGAATGAGTTTTATTGAGAGGAAAATGTCCCTGATGATCTTCTTCTCTACATTAGGAAGGATTTTTGTAAATATTCTACTTTTAGACTTGTGTAAACTTTTTTTCCTGCTAATATAGGGATCTTGTGTTTCCTGGAAAGATCTCAGTTTGATATAAAACATCCATGATTTTTTTCATACTCGATAAAAATTATAAGAAATAATGAAAAAAAATCACAGGAATAAGAAGTAACAAAATTCATATGTTTTTATTATGAATAAATCCTACAATTAAACAAGTTATCAAATTAAGTTGGAATTTAAATATCAATTTTTGGTTGAAATGATCATATAATTATTTATTAATAATTAATGTAAGATTGAAACATTTATAATCCCATTTGACCAAATTTTGTTTTTAATGAAAAATTATCAATTTAAATTATTATAAATTGGAGGATTCACATTTGCATTCCATTAGGGGTTAAGAGGACTACATGAATGATGCAGTGAAAAATATTAAATGCTAATTTAATATTTTCTAGGTGGGTATAGTTGAAATCATTGTGTTCTCTTGAGGTAAAAATTACCATATCAATGATTTGTATAATGATGAATATAGAGTTTATATATTATATTTTGAACTTTTGTAAACATATTTATTCATTATATAATATATTTGTTTTACAATCCATTCATACGGGGGATATTATAATTTCAATTTTTTGTATGGTGGACTACTACCACAGGAAATGTTGTAATTTTTAATTCAATAAGATTATACATAAAATCCGAAAAAGAAAAATGTTAATTTATATATGTAAAAAAAATTATTATATTTTTTGAAATTTTTATCATTAATAAAAAATAATATATAATATTTTATTACATTGAAACATGATAACATTATTCGTGTAGGTGTGGACTACTACCTTCACAAAGTAATGTTACTCTCTTCTCATCACCAAAGAATAAGGATAATATGTATGGTTATATTTAAAGATAAAATAACATATAAATATATATATATAATATTTTGATAATTTTTTAATGATGAAATATTTTTTATATTATTTTTATAAAGATCATTGGAAAATGGAAACATTAGTTAGGAATATGTATGCCCTGAAATCTGCAGATCATAACATGCTTCATTTAACAAAATCATTTTTTATATTTGGTCATAAAATTATAATTTATGTATAAAAATAATTTTTATTTGATTATAATTATTATTTTTATAATAGAGATATATAATATTAACAATAATTATGTCTTTCATGGTACTGCCTGAATATGAAAACAAGGAAATTAACAAATGAAACAATGAAAATAATCAATGATTATTATTGAAATTGGGATAATATATTATAAAAGGATCATATATTATATTATAAATATTAATATAGTTAATTTAAATATAATAGGATGTTTAAATCCACTATACATAAGGATATTTCATGTTCAATCAAATCGAAGCACGATTAAAGGGATTTCATCTCAATTTAATTTCATTTAATCCATATTAGAATCTTATATTATTAATATCTATTATATGCTGTACATACATCCACTATGAAATGAAATATAATTAAAAAATAATAATTAATTGTATTTTATGTGTTAATTTGATCTACATTATATAAGATTATTTGACTAATGAGTTACCAAGTGGTGTAGAATTTTTTAACTAATTTCCATTTAATTGGGTCATATTACTTATTCATCTTCCATTATATCATATGATTATGTTTGAACCGAATTATAATTATAATATATCATAACAAAACTTTTCTAAGATGATTTATTGTTTATATACATAAATTAATAATTGAATAGTTATCACTTAACTGTTATGATAATTTTTATTATTATTTTCACTAACCCATTGTCTTTGAGATTATATTTTATAGATTTTTTTTGAAGGATATTATTTGAAAATTTTATAGTAAACCCATATCATTTTGACCTACTATGTAAATTCATAATTATTTCATTTACTAGTACCGTTTTATATACTTTGGTACTTAAAATATTTGAGAGACTATTTATATAATAATTTCACTTAACTTATCTCTTCGACCAGAAATCTGTTTTCCTTAAAAAACATGTTTTATAAACAATTTAAAAAAATTATTCCACCCTTTCTAAAAATATTTACTAAATATTATTTACAATTTCTATATTTATATTTTTTATGGAATACCCATGTAATTAAAAAAAACCCATTTGGGTTTTCCAAAAAAATCAAAAAAATCATTATCCTAACATATAGAGAATGAAAGGAAGTTCTATAGAAAATATACACATAATGTTTCTTAAAAATTGATTATTTGTTTAATTTAATAATTTCAATGATATTTATTTTTTAAAATATTTATGATCCTTTAGTTAGAATGTGTTATTTTTAAAACAAAAAGATTATTTTCATTCAGAATGAATTTAAAGATATTTATATGGAATTTTCATTCATCAATGACATAGACCATTTATTAGTACTCCAATGGGAATATATTGTATTTATAAAAAAATTATTCCTCATATGGATCATTTATAAACATTTTGACCAATGAAGTTATCTAAATTCCCTTCCTTGATTAATTTTTCTAGTCATTAAAATTCCAATTATTTATTCACTTTATTTCCCACATTAAATTACCCCCAAATGTCCGTATTATTATCCTGAATATATTAATTCCATAAATCGTACATCATTTTATCCCATAGTGTTCTATAAGGAATGATTTATTCACAGTATATATTTGATGATAGAAGACATTTTTCATGAATTAAATTAACAATTCATAATATGAAAAATGTTGTGGAACTTCATACATATGTGGGGACAGCCTATATATAACACATCTATGTGTTTTTAGTATTATGTGGTGAATATAAAAGTTTGTATCGAATCATTTGGCTAGAATACATTGGTTTTTTAGAGTATGTTTTAAACATTCATTAGGATAATTCTTTATTGGAGGGATATTTTTATTCACAAGATATGAAATCAAATAATTATGCATTTCATTCCTTGGGAGTTATCTTATGATTACTAACAATTAATTTTTTAAAATAATATTATATATCTTTGTATTTTATTTTTAATTTGCTGACAAAATGAAATTTGTTCCCAGTTATTTACATTTCTTTATCGATTGTTTCTTATACTAACAAAATATTCATTAAAAAATATTTTTAGAGTTATTTAACCATAGTTATTGATAATACTTATTAATTGAAGAATTATTCCATTGTGCTTAACCCTTAATGAGAATTCAATTTCAACCTTATTTTTTTATTTTGCATGTAATATATGATGTGTATAATGATTTATACACAAGGTTATTCTAGAGGTAAAATTGTTATTATGGTAAAAAAACAATATTTTTTGTTTTTTGTTTTAAAATGTAATAAAAAATTAAATTATGTATCTAATTTTCCAAGACATATAATGTATTCAGTTCTTTTCCATGTAATACCTTGTGACTTATGCAAATATTATAAAGAATACACTAGTTATGGGATACTAGTAATGGGGTCTCTATATTGTTGATAAGAGATAATGTAATAGAGATCCATATATGATTCCTAAAAGATATTAATTCGATTATATAGAGTGTTTTTTAGATATAAATTTAAATTATTAGTTATATGTTTAATAATAAGAATAAATGAGATATTAGTATTAGTTTCTATGAGTTGAATAAAACATAGAAAATAGAGGATGAAGAAAAAAATAAAAAATATTTATGAAGATCAACCATCAAGAATAAATTTATCAAATATTTAAGAATACTAAATTGAATATATAGAATTGATGGATGATACATCTCTAGAAAACATGGAAATAAAATTTGGAATTCCAGAAATATTGAAACATGCAACTAAAATTAAAATTATATAAGCTTCACTATAAAATTAATAGGAAACATAATCATAAAAGATTTAAAATTGTGAATTAAATGGGTAGAATAAATTGGAGACATTAATACATTAAGTAAAATGAAATCAACAATTAAAAGCTAAATCCCACTATTTGTGAAAATATAATCATAGTCTCAAGTCGATTTATAAAAAGGAAAATTTTCCAAATTTAAATAACATGACTGGGAATAAAAAGTAGGGACAAATAGAAATTATGACTTTGAAGTATAACAATTGACCAATAAATATTTTCATCATGAATATTTCTTCTACTATAGTGGAATTCATATGGAATTTATTTCTATCATTCTATCTTTGGAATATATTATAGTAAAATATGTGTAGATTTAACAACATGGTTAGAATATAAATTTAAAAAATAGGATTATGGATTCAAGGAACCTATAATATATTTTCAAACATGAGATTTCAATAAATATTAATTTTTTCGAAGACACTTATATTTTCACATGGGAAGATCCAATTACCATGTTATTATAGATTAGAGAGTAATAAAAGGATTATAGATTATACATTAAATCAAGTGATTATTTTAAATAATTTGTAGTAAAATTTTCTATCTCATTTAACAAAAAATTTAAACCTCTGTTTGAATGCTTGATTTTTAATAGAATCATTATTTTAGAAAAGGGTAGAAAACAATTGGTGAAAAAGGGACACCCACATACACTATATGGAATGGAATCATATTTCAATGTGTTTATTATAAAATCCATTACATTTAATTCTAATATTTATAAATTCAATGATAAAATCATATATTAATCTTTTCATGTTTTCATGAATTGATTACCAACATCCCTTAAAAACATGTTGCTAATATTGTTTTTCATTATCCCAATAGCACCTCACAATCCACTATAATGTGATGAATGAAAAATTTACTCTTAGGTTCCAAAACCACATAAACGCACATAAATGAAATATAAAATTCCATTCATTTCATAATGTTTTAAAATATTTTTTAAATAATATGGGTTTCTCAAAAATACCACATGTGCCTCAAATTAGAAGTTGAATTATTCAAGAATCAATATCCAAACAATAGATATAATCGTTAGCTTCTTAGCCATTCTAGGTCGGGAGCTAGGTGTGTAACGTCCCATGTAAATAATGAATATTAAATTTTCATATTTATTAAATTTTGGGAATTAAATATTGAGGGGATGCTATGTTCAATGGTGTTCCTGATACACAAAAACTGGTTTCATTGAACTATTATATTGCACACAATGGTGAGACATTCTAAAAAGAATTATAATATTATTTTAAATGGTAGTTAACGCCTAGTCATTGTATTTGAAGGAGTGGAAATGACTAACTAAAATATGAATGTAAATGTTTTTAAATGTTTTTACATTTACCCAATAAATTTTAGAGTCTTAGAATAAGAAATAATACGATTTTAAACATTAATACACTAATATCAATTAAAAGGTCGATTCACCGCCTTTTGATGGTGAACCCTCATTAAATATAGTTTTGGTCACATTTTTATTTTTTTATAGAATAAAATTCTTTTTTAGAATCAGGAAATCAAAATTTACTTTCGGTAAATTTTTGGTATTTTTCTCATAAAATTCATTTTTTAATGAATAATGAAAAATACTGTATTGTAATTGAAAACTACCTGTTAATATAATTAATTTATATGGTAAGAATGTATTTTAAATTCATTTTAAAGTGTAATTAGATTATATTTTTACCATTTAATCCAATGTTTTTTTGTTGGAAGTATTTTCACTATGAAATTGGACAAAAACAAGTACCAATCTTTTTATAGGTATTATTTCTTAAAAATAGGATTTTTTGTTTTGACAAAGAGAATTAATTTTAAATTAATTAATACAACATCCATGTTATGAATTTTTTAAAATATAAATCGATTTCGAAATAGGAATTTCAAATATATCTTAGGCTGAATTTTTGGTATTTTTCTAATAAACATCAATTTTTGATGAATAGTGAAAACACTAAGTAGTAGTTAAAAAGATGACATTTCATTTAAATAAAATTTTACCCTATCTACGAATTGAATTTCTAAAATCTGCTATACATGGTTTTTTTATTATGTAAAATGTGGTTTAATAAGATGAAATATTTTTTGGTGAGTATTAACGATTGACTTTTTTTACCGCGGGTAAAGGTAAATAGGGTAATTCAAGGTAAAAAACAAATATAATATAAAATTATCTAAAAACATGTCCTTCCTTATTTAATGAGTAATGTCCAACAAAGATAGTCCATGGTTGAGACTTTTGTTCTTTGAAATCCACTTGGGTATGATAATGATATAAATAACATTTTATTTAAAGTAAAAAATACAAATATCATAAACATGTATTGTCTTGAGAAAACAATATTAATGTGGGATTATATAATTTATACATTTGAATATAATTATTCAATAGAAAAATAATATTATTTCCTACATTATAGTATTTTTTTATAAGTTTTAGACATCAAATAAATAAAATTATTTTTGACACAATAATGATGCAGTATTTACCTAATTAATAAATGATTTAAATAAATAATTCAATAAAGATTAAAATAATATCCAAAACTGGTCCAATTATTATTGGAGGATTTTATTTCCACCACGAGTCACTTATATTCAATAGTAATAAGATTTAGACCTTTAGAAACTAAAAGTCATTCTATAATAAAATAATATTTTCACACTTTCCTAAAGAGTCCCCTCCCTTATAAAAATCCATCACATCTAACCCATTACTCACACCTCTCTTTCCCCAAGGCTCATCCTAACTCTTAAAAAAATAATCTCTAATGATATCTCTCATCCTCCTATAACCCTTACATTAGGCATAAGGCACTTCATGAAACCCTTTTGTTTCAATCATATGGGAGTTACCTGATTTAAAGGTAATGTATTCTCTTTAGTTTTTTTGTTTAATTTTACTTCTCAAACCACCTGAACACTTTTCATTCCTTCCTTTAATAACATCACATGTATCCTAAATATATTAGGTTGTTTTTATGAGAAGTATTCAAACTACTCTTACACGCACCTCCATATCATTTGTAAAAAATGTATTTTTCCTGGCGATGGTGATCTAGTTTCTCACGAAATGATGATTGTTCAATATTCTCCTACCACCTATCATGATGGCCTTTATGATGGAAAAATATTTATATATGAAATATATTATATTTATGTTTTATTTAGGATTATTTAATTTTTATTTACAAAAATTCCTTTATTCTTTCCATTATGTATAATATGATAAAATCATTTGAGGAAGTGCGGACTACCGCCCCGTCAAGGTGATTTGATTCGTTCATGATATACCAGGATCGTATAAGGGATGGATTAAATGATCTCATGTAACATATATAACCTCTTATATTATTATTTAATTATAATATACCTATGTATCATTACGTTTTAATTCCATTAAATATGAGCTAGAAATGAAAGTAGTGTTTATGCGTACGTATGGCTTACCGTCAACATAAAGGGTAAATTTCATTTCCAATCTCCAAATTTTATATAATATAAAAAATAAATACATATTCTGGATATATATTATATATATGATATCTAAACCATGAATATCATTCTACAGATAATGGTCCTTTGAACACATGAAAAACATGTAATTATAAGAATTTCATTTTAGACTCAAATATCGACAAAACAAGAAATTATTTAATTAAATGATTAAATAATATTTACAACATAGTAATAAGTGATGTAAAAGGAATAATGAACTTGAAAAATGATCTTAATAATGTATAAATTAACTTTTATTTATTATTCAAGATATTAAGGAACCAATGGGTCAAATCGGACACGAGGAAAGGGGTTTCTTATCTCACATTTAGTTCCATGAGAGTTCCATAGTTTTTCACTTATTTATTGAAAGTGGTGTATTGTGTAATGACATTTCAAATATATTATCATGATTATCTTTATAATCATGGTATTATGTGATTTATTTTGTGGTTATTATCTTTTTGTCATAAGACTCTATTGATTACAATGTGGTAAGGGTGTTTCATCCCACATTTTATTCCCAATAGATTCCTGCTATATTTTCCACTATTTACTTTTGTGTGGTCTATGTACAGCCCATGATTTTAGTCTTTGTGTAATATAATTTAATTTAAGGGTATTTACATCTGCATTTTATGATTTTTCTTTCATGTGGTGTATGTTTTTTATGTTATAAAATAGTTTAGGGGGATTTTAACCCAATTTCCATTCAGTTGGTTAATCTTCTAATTCTTAATTATGTCATAATATGATAATGTGTGGAATCACTGTTTATTTATTTATGTTGAAATTTACACTCCCATTTTGGTGGATATTCTTTTCATACACATAATCACCCCATTGATAAATTCTCAAGTCATCGATATGAACTTGATAAGAGTAATTTTAACTGAATTTCCATCGACGGAGTTAAACATCCATGTCATAGGTTATGTCATAAAAAGAACATGTTTAAATGTTCAATGATTGATTTACACTGAATATCAAATAATATTTAGTGTATTTATATATGTTAGACATTATCATGTAAATGGTTTATCCTTAATATAATGATACAGTTTTTATAATGGATTTCTTCTCAATTTATATTCCATTGAGACTTCATTGTTGTTATGCACCAATTCACACTTATATGGTGAATATAATATCCTTTGGCATATTATATAATGAATACCTTAATTATAATCATATTATAATGTTTTTTTAATGTTATTCCTCGATAATTTGTATTCCATCATCTCTAATTTTGTTAAAAACTCTTTAACTAAAATATATTTTTAATGTTTTAAAGATTTTTTCTTGTAAATATTTATCATTAATTTCTATGTTTTCAAAATGGGTTTTAGGATTCATTTTTATGGAAATTAATGTTTTCAAATTAAAATTTACTTAAGATTTTCAAATATTTATGTGACACATTACTTAAAAATATCCTTATTAAATGTTTTAATTGATTTTCTAAAATGGTTTGATAAAACATTGATTTTGTGAAAATCCCGAATTGATATATTGGGATTGAAATGTGGAAATTTTATCTTTCCATTATTCTTGTTTTATTTGTTATTAATATGTAACGGTTGTTGAGTTTTTATTATGTATATATCGGTGGTTTTGTGATAAACCTAGGGTGGGGGAGCCCGAGATAGCTCTCCAATGCATTGGGTAACATGACAGATATAAACATTAATGTTTCTCATAATGATTTAGGGAATATACTATAATGGGTATTCCAATGATACTCCCTATGTAGTTGTGATAGCTACAATTTATGTATGATATGGATGCCACATGTTACCTTTATTATTTATTATTTCTATTTGTTATTCATAAATCTTATGAATTCATGAGTTATGGGATGATCGAAAAGTAAAATTTCATTGAATTGTATTTATTTAGGGGTTAATGTTTTCAATCCTTATTTTATTACCCTTACTAAGATTTTTATGACCATCCCAGGTTATTGAAATGTTTTCCATAAGACCTAAAGATGAATAGGGTAAAGGATGAGATCAAGGAAAAGTCATGCTGTTTAAAACATGGAACTAGTCATTGTTATTTTTATGAGTTCTTATTTTATAAAAAAATGAAACTGAGTAATAGTGTCTACATGTTATTTTCAAGTTGATATGTAATAGTTATGGCCTAATTCTCTAATAATCTAAACTTGAAAATATCCTCAATTTGAATTATTCATTTAATTTAAGATTTTGTAATGTTTAAAGATGGGTCCTTAGAGTTGGAATCGTAGGTCGGTTTAGATAAATTTAGAGGTTAGAGTGTTATTCAAGAATAAGTGACATAACCATAATGGTTATCATATTAGAAAAATTCGTTAGTTTTTTTAACGATGATAAATGGTTATTACTTTTTGGGGTGAAAAATGAAAGTTATTAGATAACCTTTGAGGATAAAATATGTTATGGTTATTTTTTAGGAATTTTCCTCTTTTTTTGACCATGTGACAACCCATCTCATCGAAGAAAGCTATGGGAATCGAACCCACAACCAATGTGCGTTTGGGATTTATCTCATAGCACTGGACTACTTGAAGTCCACGGTTTGTATTTCTAATTCTTTTTAGTTAAATGATTTTATGGATCAAGAATATATTTATTTGGGACCTTATGTTTTATCAAATGGACATCCTTACTAAAAAAATGATTTGGTGATTAAGTAATAAAGGTTATTTTAGAAGACATTCTCTTTTTTGGGAAAACTACATGCTTAAGGAAAAAAATACTATGGGATTTAATTTTTTGAGTGATGGTTGAAATTTTATTTTGGAATAATCTATGTTTTAACTATGTACATAAGGTGGTTTGGGTTATTTATGGAAATGATTAATCTATCATATAGAATATGTATTTAAGTTAATTTTATATCTGTATGATACTTTAAGAGTAGTTGATTTTTTTGGAGATAATTTTTAATATTTACTGTGGAAGACGATGTGATTAAATCCTTCAGATTTTTGTGTTTCTATATTAGTTTGGATTGTTTTGAATAATTTTAAAGGACAATTTTATATTGAAAGGTCTTTCTTGAACTTTGGGTTCTTTTTGTTGAATTTTGGAGATTAAGAGTAGTATTTATTTTTATAATGTATTATTCTTTTGGGGATTATCTAATCTTGTACTAACAAATTTTGGTTTAGGTTGATGTCTAAAGATAGGGGAAATATATAGTTCATATTTTGTAAATTTTTTGATACTCTAGAATTTTATTCTAGCACTTTAGTTGTGACCAAGTCATCCTGCATACATACCTTTTAGAGAAAAGATGATTTTGTGGTAGAATTTTATTATAGTATGACACTCTACAAGACAAGTAAGTATATTTCCTTATGATATTAGTCTAGTTATTAATACAATTATCCTACTCTATGGAATGGATCATGAAGAATTTTTTTTAAAAGATCTCTTATATCCAAATAATTTTACCCAACCAAAAATTTATGGTATTGTGATGGTTAACATTATGTGATCAATTTATCTATCATTCTCTATTAATATATGAGAGTTATTTTCTCTTCCATATCCATTTTTTCAGGGAATCCTTATATCTATTGTCTCAGGTGACCATTATACCTCTCTTTCTTTGTTTTAATGTGATATTGATGTTGACTCTTTTTTCTAATATGGGACATTCAATGAAGTTTTGAAGCCCTATTTTAATATTGGGAGGACGCAATTCTCCAAAGGGGGAAGGAATTAACATTCCAGGTAAATAAAGAATATTAAATTTTCATATTTATTAAAATTTTTGAATTAAATATTGAGGGGATACTATGTTTGATTGAGTACCTGATATGCAACAATGAGTTTCTTTGAAATCATATGTTGCTCACAATACTAAGTCATACAGATAAATAATTATATAATATTGTTTTAAATGGTTGTTAATACCTAGTTGTTGTATTGGTGGGGATGGTAATAACCAACTACGATATGAATATACATGTTTTTTAAATGATTTTACATTTTCTTAATAAATTTTTGAGGCCTAATATATGAAAGAATATGATTTTAAGCTTAAATATATAATATTCATTAAATGGTTGATTTATAGACTTTTAATGGTGAACCCTCCTTAAATATAGTTTTGGTCACTTTTATATGTTCTTTTTAACAAAATTAAATTATTCTTTAGAATTGGGATATCAAAATTTTCTTTGGATAAATTTTTGTTATGTTTCTGATAATATTCATTTTTTATTGAAAAGTGAAAAATACTATATTTTAATTCAAAAATTACTTTTAATATAATTTATTTATATGGTAAGATTATCTTTTTAATTGGTTATAATGTGTAATTTGATTATATTTTACCATTTATTCAAATTTCATCCACTGGAAGTATTCTTATTTTGAATTTGGACATAATCAAGTATCAATCATTGGATAGTTATTATATCTTAAAAACCCTCTTTTTTGTTTTCACAATGGGAATTAATTTAAAATTAAGTAATGAAAGTTCAATTTATTGAATTTGGTAAAATAGAAATTTTATTTTAATTTGGAATACCAAATATAGATTAGATTGAAATTTTGTAATTTTTTAGAAAAAAATCAATTTTTGATTATTAGTGAAAACATTGAGTAGTAGTTAAAAAATAGGCTTTTTCATTTAAATGAAATATTACTACTTCTATGAATTGAATTTTGTAAATCTAACATACATGGTATTTATTATTATGTAAAATGTGGTCCAATAAGATGAAAATATTTTCTGGTGAATAGTAACTTTTGACTTATTTAATGTGGTTAAATGTATATAGGGTAATTCATGGTTGAAACAATATAATAATAATTTAAATTTACCTTAACAATTTCTCAAACCTTATTCTATGAGTAATGGATAACCTAGATAAACATTGGTTTAGGCCTTTGGCCATTGAAATCCACTTTGGTAAGATAATGATAATAATGACATTCTATATAAATTATTAGTAAAAATATCATAAACATGTATTGTTTTGTGAAAACATTTTTAATGTGGGTTTATATAAATGATAAATTTGACTATAAATAATCATTGGAAAAATGAAACTATTTCCCACATTATGGTATTTTTTTATAATTTTTAGACATCAAATAAATAAAACAAATTATGACACAATAATGATCCAGTGATTACCTCATTAATAAATGATTTAAATAAATAAGATTATAAATATTTAAATAAAATAAAACTCCTATAAAATTATTATTGGATGATTTTATTTAGACCATGACTCATCTTATCTTATAATTTACTTAGCTTTGGACTTTTAGAAACCGAAATACATTATATAATAAAATATGATTTTCACACTTTCTTGAAAAGCCCCTCTTCCCCCTTATAAAAATCCCTCAACTCTAACCCATTACTCACAATTATCATGCCCCTTGTATTGTTCAACATCTTCCCAAATAATCTCTCAAGATCCCTCTCTTCCTTGTAGAATCCTTACCTTAGGCAAAACGCACTTCAATAATACCTTTTGGTTCAAACCAAAGGGAGTTCCTCGATTTAAAGGTTACGTATTCTCTTAAGTTCTTTTGTTTTATTTTACTTCCCCAACTACCTAAAAACTTTTCATTACATTATTTCATAAAAAAACCATTATCCAAAATTTACTAGGGTTTTTTATGAGAAGGATTTAAACTACACTTACACACATCTCCATCTAATGGGTAAATAACATATTGTTTCTCTGGACAGAGAACTACTGCCTGACAAAATGATAATTGTAAAATCTTCTCCTACCACCTCTCATGGTGGCCATTATGATAGAACTGTATTTATATATTATATATATTATGTTTATTATTTCCCTATGATTATGTAATTTTTATTTACAAACACACCGTTATGATTCCCAAAATGTGTAAATACGATAATTTCATTTAAGGAAGTGCTGACTACCAACCCCTCAAGGTGATTTGATTCATTCAGGATATACATAAAACGTATATAGGATGGAGATAATGAAATAATTTAACATACATAACATATTATATTATACTGTAATTATAATATACCTATGAATCATTATGTTTTCATTCCATTAATTATGAAATAGAAATGAATGTAGAGTTTATGTGTACGTATGGCTAACCATCTACATAAACGGTAAATTTCACTTCTAATCTCCAAATGTTATGTAATCTAATAAATAATTACATATACTGGATATATATGATATATTGTTTTGTCTAAATCATGAATATAATTAAGGAGGTAATGTACATTTAACCACATGAACAACTTGTATTTATGAGAAGTTCATTTTTGACTCAAATATCAACAAAACGACCATTATTAACATAAATTATTAAATAATATTTATAAAATGGTAATAAGTGATATAAAAGGAATAATAAACGTTAAAAATGTTTTTATTCAAGTATAAATTAACTTTAGTTTATTATTCAGGTTATTAATGAACGGACAGGTCAAATCGAACATGAGGTAAGGGGTTTCTTATCTCACTTTTAATTCCGTGAGATTTTCATTATTCACGACTTATTTATTTCATGGAGTGTATTGTGCACTGCCATTTGATATATCTTATCATTATTTTCTTTATATTCATGGTATTACGTAATTCATTTTGTGGTTAGTAACTTTTGGTCATACGACTCGATTGATAACAACGTGGTAAAGGGTTTTTATCTAACATTATATTCCCATGAGATACATACTATATTTTTCACTATTTCATTTTGTGTGGTTTATGTACTACCTATGATTGCATTATTTGTGTAATATACATTAATTTATGGTTAATTACATCTTCATTGTATGATCCTTCTTTCTTGTGGTGTATGTTTCTTATGTAACCAAATCGGTAAGGGAACTTTTAACCTAGTTTCTATTCCTTTGGTTAATCTTCTCATTCGTAATTATGTCATGCTATGATTATTTGTGGAATAACTGTTTATTTATTTATATTGTAATTTCAACTCACCTTTGGGTGGATATACTTTTGATACACCTAATCACTCCATTTATATATTCTTATGTCGTCGATATGAACTTGATAAGAGTAATTTTAACTCAATTTGCATTCATTGAGTTAAACATCCAAGTCATTGGTTCTGTCTTAAAAAGAACATGAGTGAGTGTTCTCTTACTGATTTACACTGAATATCCAATAATATTTAGTTTATTTATATTTTTCACTCATTATTATGTAATTTATTTATCCTTAATTAAAGGATTTAGGTTTTATAAGAGATTTTGTCTAAATTTATATTCTATTGAGACATTAGTGTTGTTATGCACAAATTCACTATCATATGGTGTATATAATATCCTTTTGCATATTATTTCATGAATTCCTTTATTCTCATCATATTACAACGTTCTAATTAAATTCTATTCCTCAATTATGTGTATTCAAGCATCTCTCATTTTGTTCAAAACTCTTTAACTAAAAAATTGTTTTAAATGTTTTAAAGATTTATTCTTATAAATTTTTCACATTAATATCCATTTTTTCGAAATGGGGTTTAATATTAATTTATATGTACATTAATTTTTTCAAATGATAATTCATTTAATAGTTTCATAATGTTATGGGACACTTTGATTCGAAAATCTCTTTAATAAATGTTTTAAATGGTATTTTTTAAATTCGTTTGAAAAAGAATTGATTTTGTCAATATCTTGAATTGATATATTGTGATTGTAGTTTGGAAATTTTGCCTTTCCATTATTCCAGTTCTATGTGATATGATTATGTTATGGTTCTTGGGTTTTGATTATATATATGGGTGGTTCCATGATAAACCTACGGTGGGTGATCCCAGGATAGCTCTCCAATGCATTGGGAATCGTGACAGAGGTAAACATTAAGGTTTAAAGTAAAAGATTTTTGGAATATATTGTGATGGTTTTTCCAATGTTACTCCCTACATAGTTATGATATATAAAATGTATGTATGATATGGATGTCGCAATATACCTTTATTATTTATGATTTATATATGTTATTCATAAATCTTATGATTTCATGAAGTATGTGATGATAAAAAATTATGGTTTCATTGATTGGTATTTATTTATGGGTTAATGTTTCCTTTCATTATTTTATCACCCTTACTGAGCTTTTTATTCTCATACCTTGTTTTGAAAATATTTTCCACGGGACTTAAAGATATATATTATTATGGTCGGGATCAACGAAAAGTCATGCTATCTAAAACATGGAACTAGTGGTGTTTTCATTTAAGAGTTTATATTTTATGTAAAAATGGATACTGGGTAGTTGTGTCTACATGTAATTTTCAAGTAGATATGTAATAGTTATGGGCACATTCTCAAAAACACTAAACCTAAAAAGATCCCCAATTTGAATTAATCATTTTATTCAAGATTATGTAATTTTTATGGCTGGGTGCTTATAATGTGACATCAAGATGTAGTTACCAGGGGGACTATTTAAAGTGTGTCAGTTCTTGGGCCTTTTGGTTATGTATTGGGTCATGTGTGGGCCGTGTTCCATGGGACTATGGTTCATGTAAGGGTTCCCCATAAACCCTTCAATGAGGGATTATCCAAAATAAAGTAAAATAATCCATTCAGGCTATTTGAGATTAATGAATTGAGATTGAAAATAGATTGTTTTAAAATACCACAAAAAAATTTATGTGTTTAAAAAGATAATTGTATTCAATAATAGTAAAAAAAAAATTTAAAATTGGTTTTAAAACCCTTATTATATACTATGAATATTCCAACTACTCATGTGGAATTCATACTACGTAAGAATTCTTTTTTTAGATTATCCAACCTCAATATTGAATGAATTCATTTGAAATATCATTGACTAAAATATTTTTCAAATGTGAAATTTTTTAAAATTGGATTAGGGGATGATAATTTTTCAACTCATGAGAAAAAGAGGGAAATATGATTACCTAGTTATATTATATTTTAAAAAACTAGTTTAGAGGAAATTGTAAATTTTAATGATGATCTTGGGTAAATTTAAATTCCAAAAAAACATCATGTTAACATTGGAATTCAAATAATTTTTTCTAAATTAAAAATGAAAATTACCAGGAACATGAGAAGATATGAGACCATGGTGAGATGATTCTTGAGTGAAAATACTTAACTAAAATAGATTCATAATTGTAGGGGAATCTCATTTAAAATTTGTTTTTCATTGATTATAATGAATAATTTCTTCTATTTTATTTTTTCTTTGGTTATATTTTTAAAAAATATAACGTATTTTGAAGGAATTATCTATTTTGAAATATTATTTAAATATATAATCTTTTTTAATAAAATAGATGTTATCATTCTTGCAAATATGTTTTTTATTATTCTTTTCACAGTAAGGGAATAATCATTTTGTAAGTGCCATGATAAGAACATGAGTTTATGAGTATTTGAGATGATTCATATTCATTGACTATATTGATTCATACAGATCAAATGAAAAACTAATAGCATATTTTTTTCTTATTTTTCAATAATTAAGATTATACTATTTTTCGGAATTGTTAAAATATTAAAAAGATCATTTAGAATTTGGTTATTTTTTAGTAGATATGTATGATTAACTCACATGTATAAGAATACTTTTTGTAGAATTTTTTAATTTTTCATTATGTGAAAATATAAATACCTAAATATGTATGATATTAATATGGATAGTCAAGTGTATGCCAATTTTTATCAAAATGTATTACGAAACTAAAACTAAAAAGATAGATGCCTGAAACCCCAATTAAAATTTAATAAATCCTAGGGATATTGCCAAATATGAATGCGTATTTATTTTTTCACAAGAATCTAATGAATTATAAAATGATAATATGGGATTAAATAATTTTTCATTCATAACGCATGGATTCTAGTAGAAACAAAATATTATTCAGTGAATGGTATTCCATTCATTGAATTTAGAGATTTTCTATATAAACAATGCATTTCGATTTCTCATATCAACATGGGTGGAATGATACATTAAAATATAAAATATATGTCTGTTAATATGTTATGTTATATCACCAACATCACTAAAAACACATGTGTTAATATTATCATTAATTATCCCAAGAGCACATCTCTACCCACTATAATGTCATGAAAGATATATTTTCTCTCATGTTCCAACATCGCATCAACCAACCTAAGTGACATATAAAATTCCATTTGTGTCGTGATGTTATAAATCATTTTTTAATAATATATTCTTAAAAAAGAATCGTAGTATTCCTCAAATTAAAAGATCAGTGATTCAATAACCTATATCTCCATAATATATATCATCTCTACAACACATGGAAAGATTGTAGTGGGGAAGAATATATAATACATGTTGTTCCATCTCAAATTTGGTATATAGTTGAGGATTTAAAATTTGAATCCAATTATTAAGGGTGATATTGGACAAGATATAGATATAATATCCCTTAATGTTTAAACCTCCCAAATTAGTTTTATTTTTTAGATATAAATAATTAAGATGCAATATCATGGGAAATTATATTATGTAGAAGAAAATTAATTCATTGGAATTTCATTGGAATATTGAGCTGATTATTCTTCCACTTCAACATCATATATATTCAACTATACTAGAGAAATTCAACATTGACTCTATAATCGATATATATTACTATTCATCAACACCGAATAAAACTCATTCCCATTATCTATTCTATTTTAATATTGTCCTTTCATTTTGGGATAATCACAAATGGTATCAAGGAGTAGTGTAAGATCTATAACCCTAGGTGGCAATAATATATCCCCAAGGGGAATTATTCATATTCAAATATATTTATCAATTTTAAATTTGGCTTTTGTATGTTTATATGGGTGATTATGGTTATAAGATATATTCATTAATCATATGAATCAAGGGCCCCATATTTTCAGTTGTTCGTGATTTGATACATAATGGAAAAAATTATTTAATAGTTCATAAATAGTTCTATGGTGGGGGTGATGAAATTATAGATAAACCATGATACATGAAATAAATTTGTGGTCACATCTCCCTTTGGGATGTGTATTTAAGGTTTATAGTGGTTTCTTCATCCTAGAATATTTAGATAGCCACTACTTCTAAATGATAAATGAAACATCATGCTACTGTTTATTTTATTGGAAAGATGATGACTCTTTCGAGAGTAAACTAATATGAGTAAGATATGATTATAACAAAATTTATATTATATATTCATCTTATAAGATTTAATAGGGTTGTTATTTTCTTATGTTTAATATTATTTTCATATTGAATCATGACATCTTTACATTGTTATTTTTTTCTATATCCAATCATTAGATACACAAATAATCTTAAATGTAAGACACATCAAAAAAATTCTTTTATTTTAAAAATAGATACTTAAACACCTTTATGTTTAAGTTTTAATTCACCAAACTATTTCAAAATTATGTTATTTTTTAATTTTGAGAAACCAGTTTTTGGGGATTAGTGAGAAATCGAACACCAATGTCGTTAAAATTAAAAATAAATAACCATAATAGAGTGAGATAGAAGATCACTCAAAATATAAGAAATATTTAATCGGATAAACTATGAGACTTGAGTCAATGTTTAAATGTATTTCCACAAAATTTATTTGACATCGTGGATTTTATTTTTATGTAACCTGTTTTCATTAGATTTGAAAAAAAATTCCATGAGATCAACCCCATAATCCAATGGATAACATAAGATACATCCACTTCTAGAATGACCATATCAAATTTTTGGTACAATAAGAGGAGTGAATCCTTGTCCAAACCTTGAGATATATATATATATACATAAAAATTGGATTTTCATATATTGTCAATTCATACATAAATTTCTTTAATTCTTCATGTTCCCCCAATGAGGCCATTACAAAACTATTATAAATATCATTCATCATCTCTATGAGTGGGGGTGGAAATAAATCCTCAGGAATTTTGTTTTCTAACGGACATAAATTCATCCCATCATTATTCACATTTCATAAATCCTAGATCACACATTTTTGAGAATTGTGATGCATTTTTTGTCAATAAGATTAAAATAAAGACCCAATTGTCAATAAGTTTTAAATATGTTAATGGAATGAATGTGATGAAGTGATGATGTTCATTAAAGTGGAGAAGTTCTTCCAAAGAATATGTCCCTTGGATACTTAGTATTAAATGAAATTTGATATGATGTATGGAAATTCACCATATTAATTAACACAACCGTAGAACTGATATTAAGTTCCAAATCAAGTTTCAAAGAATAAAACATTGTTATAAAATTTGAATAACCCTATAAAATAATTTATTGCATGATGAAAGTTGATGATCCATCCAATGAATTCTAATTTGATGAAGGTTGTGAATCAAATCAAATGATTATTTTTGTTGACTTTCATTTATTTTTATAAGTGTCAATGGATAACATGTAATGTCTTGGACCTCTCTGGTAGATTTTTTTGTGAAAATGTGGTGTTATAGGTGTTCTGAGAAGTCAAGGTGACTTGGGGGTGCATTTAGTTTCACTTTTTAAGGAAAGCTAAAGGGAAATAGCTTTCGCATGGTTGGCGCACGGTTTGGATAAAACATACGGCCAAACCATGCAAGGATGGTCTTGAGGGTATTGGCTAACGCACGGTTAGGACATGGTTTGTCTAACCGTGCAGAATGACCATGCGAGGAGTGTTTGATGAGGCAGAAGCGAACGCATGGTTAGCGCACGGTTTTTTAAACCGTGCGGACTAACCCTCTGGGCACATAAAGTTAATTCCTAAAATTGTGGATCTAACTCATTTTGCCTTTAATCACCTCGTTTAAGCCCCAAAGCGGCCATAACTTGGAATTACCCTTCATAGAAGGTGGGAGAACCTATCCCAAGAGTTTATGAGGAAATCCACAGGCTTCTCTTCACGAATTGAAGCCAGTTTCTTGAGGCATGTGATCGTTATTTATTGATTTCTTAGATCTACTTAGATCTACTCCTCCTCTTCTCTCAGTTTCATAGATCTACGACTGTTATGGGTTTATCTAAGTGTGTGGATGTTGATTATGATGAGCTTTGGTCTTGGTTGTGTTAGGAGAGGAGATCTAAAGAGGATTTGTTGATAATCATCCCGGTTTCTTAGGCTTTCAATGACCGTTGTGGTTTTCCTCGAAAACCATTGATGTAGGAGATTCATGGATTCTCTAATTGTTTATGGGAAATTGTAGAGTTAGCATGATTTAGCCCTTTGGATCACAATAGAATTTACCTAATTAAATACTTGAAATGGATTAAAAGTATCAGTTTGATCACATGTTGTTGCTTTGTACTATGATAATGGTTTTCCTCTTCGTTTTTTAGATAGAGTGATATCTATGCCTTTCTTGTTAGCATGGGGTTCTTGATTAAATCTATAAGGAACATAAAACTGGAATTAATTGATAATTAATTGGCTAAAGATAAAGTGGCATGTAAATAAATATGGTTTTTGTTATTGTGGATGTTGTTCAAAATTGATTTTAATCAAATTGATGCCGATGTATGTGTTTAATTTATTTGGTTGGTAAACTTGAAATCTGTTGGTGCTTGTTGTTTGAAGGTTGGATGCCATGTTAAAGGGACAAGAGCCTATTTTATGTGATTTTTGTTTTTCTTGCTTCTTGTGCAGTGATGTGACCCTAGAGGGGTTTTGTGATATGTGGAGGCATGGAGGCCTTGTGGTTGTGGTAGCAGATGATGCATAGAGTGGCGAGATGCATCATTTTATGCATGTGGTGTCGGGGAGGACACCAGGGATAATGGAATGGGATGGATGGGGTTGTTGGATGCTTGTGGATTCTTTAGTTGTTTATCTGATTTACTTTTCCCCAATGCTCAATGTAGATGGTCTTGCTTACCCTTCTTCCAAAAGATGTGAAGACACACAGGGTATGCCACATGCTTTCTGTGTTTTGCCTCTCTAGGGAGAATGAGTGTACGCTCTTACTATAGGTGGAAATGAATTGGCATGTAGTACATCTAATCACTATGTTGATCCCCTTATGTTTAATAGCATATGTTTCTTTTCTATAATGCTTGGTAGTTTGGGAATGTAATTCTGCAATGAATGTTTGAATATTTGATGTTAACCCATGGGGATGGAGATGCTGGAACATAATGATGAGGTTGTAACCTTGAAGGAACATTTGAACTTTGGTGGGATGTTAATGAATTTAATTTGGTTTTGCTCATGGTTAATTATTGTTGGATGAATTAATCAACATACAGTGGAATTGATAAAAAGATAATGAATTAATCTAATAAAACCCTTTAAATTGTTTTGTGCTTATAGGATACCTAGTCTTAGGAGTACAGCCCGGAGTCTGAGACACTTTAGCTGCAGTTGTTTATAAGACTAGGTTATGCCCATAGTGTGGTTGTGAGTTATAATATATTCTATACTTTTTTTTGTATCTATACACTACTCCACCCTACCAATAAGGGAAACTAGCACCCCATGGATTCTGAGGCCTGGGGGTGTTTTCCCCAAAATTTTGATGGGAGGGTGAATGGGTGACTACCCCCTTTGACCATGCTCCCTTCTCATGGTAGATAATAGAGCCATTAGACATAGTGGTTAGTTTTCCCCATATATGTCTGTAGAGGGCTGTACTGGATTGTGGTTATTTACACACATATATTCTGGATATAGTATCCTATGGAAAACTATAGGTGTAACATGTATAGGATGTGATGGCTTGAGGATCATTACTCGGTGTATGGGCTGTAATGGATTAAGGTATAATACCCAAAGTATGATACACGTTATGCGAGCTGTGGTGGCTCCCAAGTACTACCTGGTTACTTTTGGTTGTGAGGATGGTGTAGTGCTTAGCCCAGGTGTCTGCGGGCAATCCTTTGTGTTGCACGTGGTGCAGATTGTTGAGCTTAGCCCATGTATATACAGGCAAGCCTTTGGAGAGAGATGCACATGACATATGTTGTTGGGGCAAAGCTGAAAACCTTTGGGGAAGTAGTAGTGGGGTACCCTTAATATTCTTTATTATATGATATATTCTTTTATGCATTACTTGATTGGAGTAGACATGGTGAGGTTGAGAACATAGTATACCTACTTAGGGGCTGAGTTAGTTTCACTATTGTTCACTTTTCTTTAGCATGATTTATTTACCCTTTCATGAGAGGATTTGGGGAGGATCCTACTGAGTATACTATTATACTCACCCTACGTATATATAAACTGTTATTTTGGTCACTTCGAGCTGGTTGTAGATCAAGCTGGTTACTACTAGCTTGTTGTAGGAGGAGATGTTCGGCTTGTTGTCATTGTTGTTTTACTTTCTTTTGGGTACTTGTAGTTTTCCATTTCAGTTGTAGTACTTTTGCATGGAATTTCATATATGTACATGGGATTCATTTATATTTCAGTTCTAAGTTGGAGTTGGTTGGTATTTTTCTTATCTCTCTCTTCTACATGTGTTCTCTAAGAGGGTAATGAATCCCATTTGTGTGTTTACTATACTCTCGGTGCTAGTCGCCTACCAGGGGGCTACTGGAGGTGGGACTCAGGGGTCATTATCTCCCTTTTCACATTGCTGACCTAGTAGGGGTACACTTTGTGGAAAGGGGGTCGTGATAGAGTGGTATTAGAGGTCTGGTTGAGGGATAGGATGGAGTTTGGATATTGGCACATGTGAGGTTGCATGGGTTGGTAGGGAAACAGTGTCATTCATGTTTTTCAAGAGCGGTAACCACCAGACACCGGCTGAGACATAATCATTTAGGGCCCCCTATGATCTAATTTATGGATCGTTATGTTTACAATGGATACTAAACAAAGTGATACTGGTTGCAAGGTATAGACCTAGGAAAGGATCATGCATCATTCTTCTTTGTGCCCGTGTTTGAATGGGTAGAACTTGGGATAGGATAACCTAAAATGAATAAAAGAAAACAATTAATTAATTAATGTTGAGTCTTCCATATTCTAGTCTTAGGATATCTATATGTTTTTTATTTTGTACGTATGGCTCCAGGTCGATATCCTCATCAGGTTTCCATTGAATATGTCTAGCATGCAGTTCCAGCAGGTCGCCGCAGGGTAGAGGTTGATGACAACAACTGTTGGAGGAAGACACTACGAGAGTTTTAGCGCCAGAGTCTAAAGAAGTATGAGGGATATGTTTTAGATGTAGTCACGAAATACTAGTTAGAGGAGGTAAAGATAGGCTTCAGTTCGATCTCTGCTCGGAAGGAGCATTGCGTGTCCTTAGCTGTGACAATGTTGCGTGGAGCATCAAGGCAATGGTGGTTCTTGTTCCTCGATGTTCGTGAGGATTCAGTGATCTCATGGGAGGAGTTCCAAGACAAGTTCAGAGCCGAGTTCCTTTCATCGACTGAAAAGGTGTCCAGTCGCTAGGATCTTCTTACCCTTCGACAGGGGAGCTCCAGTGTTCGGGAGTTTGGGATCCGTTTCAGGAACCTTTTATGATATGCTTCGGACCTGTTACCAGATGAGGAGGCTAGTGAAAGGAAGTTCAGGGATTCTTTGCATCCAGAGATCCAGCGTCAGGTCTCTCCATTTATGTTAAACACATATCTTAAGGTGCTGGAGAGGGAATAGGCTGTTGAGAGGACTTTAGCTAGGACCAGATCATTACTAGAGGGGAATTATCATGATTCCTCACGAAGAAGAGCTGCGGTCCATGGTTCCTGGTTTTTGGGCATAAGAGTTTTCGTTCACCCGAGGGTACGTCCCAACACTTTAAATCTCTTTTCTTTGATGGTAGAAACTCTCAGGCTTATGCCAAGGGATTAGGCGCTTGTTTTTTTTGTGGTGTTCATGGCCATCAGTAGCGGGAGTGCTTGACCTTTCAGAGCGGTCATCGTGCACCAGGTGCTACGCTCCAGGTTCCTCCTTTGAGGCAGTTCTAGCCGAGGCATCAGCAGCCAATTGCACCAGCTTTAGATCAGTAGAGGATAGATGAGGCATGCAGAGGAAAACCCCATGATGCTCCTCATCCTCAGAGAGCAGAGCGCGACTGTGGTGGAGGTCATCATCATGGTCGGAGAGGTCATGGAGGAGGTCGTGGTTAGCTTCATGCTCTAGAGTTTCCAGCACCAGACGAGCCAGAGGTCGTTTGAGGTACCCTTTTCATTTCTATACCTTGTTGTATGCCTTGATTGATTTAGGAGTGACACACTTCTTCATATCACCTACCCTTGTCCATGCTTTGGGACTTGAGGTAGAGAGCCTTCCAGTGCCCTTGGCGTTGACTATGCCAGTTGGTGGTCGAGCTAGCTTGTTTGAAGTATGTAGAGACTGTGAGATAGTGTTGGGGCAACATCGCTCTTGGGGAGATTTCCTATGTTTATGGATAAAACCATATGATGTTATCCTCAGCATAGATTAGTTGTATTCGGTGCAGGCTATCGTGGATTGCTTCAGGAAGAAGGTCATCTTCATCGATGCAGATGGAGAGCAGATGGTGTTTGATGGTGAGTGAGATTCTTGGATGGGTCATAGGCATGTTCCATCCTTAACGTCCTTGGAAGATGAGATGATGTTGATTTCATTAGAGGTTCGACAGTTGGAATTTCCTAAGGTCATAGAGGAGTACCCTGATGTTTTTCCAGAAGAGGTTGTAGCACTACCACCTCGATGAGAGATCGAGTTTGGGATCGAGCTACAGCAAGAAGCTTCTCCTATCTCTATGTATCCATATAGGATGGAACCTTCCGAGTTACTAGAGTTGCGTATATAGCATGGTGGTCTGTTGCAATGCGGTTTTGTTCAACCAAATGTGTCCCCATGGGGTGAACCAATTCTGTTCATGAAGAAGGCTGATGGAAGTTAGTGGTTGTGTGTCGATTATCGTCGCTTAAACAAAGTGACAATAATGAACCGCTATCCTCTTCTATGGGTTGATGATTTATTTGATCAGCTGAAGGGTGAAAGTTGGTTCTAAATGATCGACTTATGATTAGGATATCATTAGATGCGTGTGAAGGATGAGGATATCCCAAAAACTGCTTTATGTTGTTGTCATAGGAATTATGAGTTCATTGTAATGTCGTTTGGTGTGATGAATTCTCTAGATGTGTTCATGGGTTTGATTATTTTTTTGTTCTATGAGTTCTGTGACAAATTCGTGGTAGTTTTCATCAACGAAATCCTTGTGTACTCCACATTTGAAGGGGAGCATACAGAGCATCTACGATCCATTTTGGGTGTTCTTCATTGACATCAGCTATTCGGGAAGTTGTCGAAGTGTGAGTTTTGCAATTGAGAAGTCCATTTCATGGGGCATGTTGTGTCCCAATAGGGAGTATCTATGGATCCATCGAAGATTTAAGCAGTTATGTGTTGGGCAGCTCCCATGACACTGTCATAGGTGCGATGTTTTCTTGGTCTCACAGGCTACTAAAAGAGGTTTGTAGAAAATTTATCATAGGTTGGGACTCCTCTGACAGCCTTTACTAGGAAGGATCATGCTTTCATATGGACTGATCAGTGTCAGGAAGCTTTTGAGTATCTAAAGGACAAGTTAGTAAGTTCTCCAGTCTTATGTCTTCCAGTTGAAGGAGTTCAGTTTAATGTTTTATGCGATGCTTCAAATCTAGTGTTAGGTTGTATTTTTATGCCACAGAGGTCAGTCGTTTCTTACAGGTCTCGAAAGTTGCGTCCCCATGAATGCAACTATGCCACCCATGATCTCGAGTTGGCAGCCGTGGTGTTTTCTCTAAAGTTGTGGAGATATTACCTCATTGGTGAGCGCTTTTTTGTTTTCACTGATCATAAGATTTTGAGGTATGTTTTCTGTCAGCGTGACTTGATCTTATAAAAGCTCTGGTGGATGGAGTTCTTACAGTAATAAAACTTTGATATATCATATACACCTGGAAAGGGGAATGTTGTAGCTGATTCACTAATCCGAAAGTCGTGTAGTGATGTTGTGCATGAATCTGGTGATTCCTAGAGAGTAATGGATGAACTGTCGCATTACATCTTGATATGGGACAAGTCAGAGGTAGAGGTTGTCTTTTTCAGATTACGGTACAGTCATCCCTGGTGTAAAAGGTGGAAGAGTACCAGTTGGTGGATCTTGAGGTGGAGGTCTGGAGAGACTAAGTTGTTTGTGGTGAGGCCCCTGATGGTTGGTCTGCGGATGAACAACACATAGTGTTATAGCATGGAAGGATTTTTGTTCCCTTGGTGATGCGCAAGACGGTCCTCTGATAGTTCCATGGTTCTCCTTTAGCGGTGCATACTAGTGTGACAAAGATGTACCAATCCTTGAGGAGTTAGTTTTAGTGGCCTCAGCTGAAGCGTGTGGTTGTGGAGTTTGTGTCTTGATTTTTAGTCTTCCAGAAGGTGAAGGTCGAACACCGTGTTCCTGTTGGTCTTCTCCATCCATTAGAGATTCCTCAGTGTATGTGGGAGGACATCTTAATGGACATTGTTAATGGTTTACCTCTAGCTTCGAGAGGTTATGATTATATTTGTGTGTTAGTGGATTGTTTAACGAAATCATCCCACTTTATAGCAATCAAGGAGTCAATATCAGTAGAAGTTTTGTCAAGGTAGTATCTAGAGGAGGTGGTGAGACTTCATGGAGTCCCATGGATGATCATTTATGATCGAGAACCTCGTTTTACCTCCAGGATGTGGAGAGGTCTCCAACATGATTTCAGTTCTCAGCTATGCCTTAGCACTGCTCAGCATCCTAAAATAGGTGGTCGGATGGAGTGAACTATCCAGACTCTTGAAGACTTGTTTCACTCCTGTGTTCTTGATTTTTGAGGTTCATGGATGAGGCACTTACCCTTGGTGTATTTTTCCTAAAATAATAGTTTCCACTCCACCATCGGTATGGTTCCGTTTGAAGCCTTGTATGGTTGACCTTTCTGTTCTCCGTTGTGCTGGACTGGGGTCGGAGAGTCAGTAAATCTCGGACCGGAACTAGTGTAGAATACAATAGAAATTGTTCAGCTGATTCGTGAGAGAATGAAAGTAGCTCAAGATCATCAGAAAACCTATGCTAATAAAAGGAGGATACCCTTGGAGTTTAATATTAGGGATCATGTGTTTCTGAAGGTGACTGCCCATCGTGGGCAGTGAAGGTTCGGTCATGGGATTAATATTTCTCGCCGCTTTGTTGGACCTTTCGAGGTGTTAGCTCGTGTTGGAGCTGTAGCGTATCAAGTTGAACTTCCCCCTCAGATGAGTCATATACATTATGTTTTCCATGTATCACAGCTACGTCGATACCTTCATGAATACTCCCACATCATCAATTGGGGAGGGATCGTTGTTGATGAAGACGCCACCTTTGAGGTGCGACCTTTGGAGATCCAAGACCACAAGGATAAGATGTTGCGCAGATGATCCATCCCGTTAGTTCGTGTCTTGTGGTGACACGGCGGCATGGAGGATAGTACTTGGGAACAGGAATCACAGATACGTGCTCAGTACCCAGAGATGTTTAATGTTTAACTCATTTCATGTATCGTTGTAACTTGTGTGGCTATGAAACCTTCATTTTTATGAAATGACTACCTTTGGTGCTTTAGTGGCTTGATAACTTTTGATAGGTATCTCAGTCGGTTGTTGTTTAGACCCTGTTTCGTTTTCTCTTCAGGTGAGTTTTGGATTCTCGAGGACGAGAATGTTTTGAGAGGTATCTGATGTAATGGCCCAGACCTCTCCGGTCCATTCCATTGTGAAAATGTGGTGCTAGAGGTATTATGGGAAGTCAAGGTGACTTAGGGGGTGCATTTGGGTGGATATTTTAAGGAAAGCTAAAGGACAATAGATTTCACACGGTTGGCGCACGTTTTGCCTAAACCGTGAGGCAAAACTGTGCACAGATGGCCTTGAGGGAAGTGGCTAATGTATATTTAACACACAGTTTGTCTAACCGTGCAGACTAACCGTGTGAGGAGTGTTTGATGAGGTAGAATTTAATGCACGGTTAGTGCGTAGTTTGTTAAACCGTGCGGACTAACCATGCGATCACTTAAAGTTAGATCCTAAAATTGTGGATCTAACTCCTTTTTCCATTTATCCCCTAGATTAATCCCCTAAGCATCCATAACTCGGGATTACCCTTCCTTGGAGGTGGAAGAACCTATCCCAAGAGTTTTGGAGGTAATCCGGAGGCTTCTCTTCGTGAATCGAAGCAATTTTCTTGAGGTATGTGATCGTTCTTTCTTGGTTAATTATATCTACTTAGATCTACTCCTCTTATCTCATTTTCTTATATCTATGCTAGTTATGGGTAGATCTAAGTGTATGGATGTCGATTATCATGAGCTTTGGTCTTGGTTGTGATAGGAAAGGAGATCTAAGGAGGATTCGTGGAGAATATACCAGGTTTCTTGGGCGTTCATCGAATGTTGTGGTTTTCCTTGAAAACCTTTGAGGTAGGATATTCATGGCTTCTATAATTGTTTATGTTCAATCGTAGAGTAATCATGATTTAGCCCTTTGGATCACAATGGAATTTACCTAATTAAATACTTGAACCAGATTAAAAGAATCGGTTTAATTGCATGTTGTTGCTTTGTGATGTGATATCAGTTTGCCTCATGATTTTCTAGATAGTGTAATATCTTTTCCTTTCTTGTTAGCAAGGGGTTCTTGATGAAATTGATAAAGAACGTAAAGCCGGAATTAATTGATAATTAATTAGATAAAGATAAAGAGTTTTGTAAAGGAATCTGGTTGTTGTTATTGTGGTTGTTGTTCCAAATTGATGTTAATCAAATTGATGTTGACGTATGTGTTTAATTCAGCTTGGTGGTAAACCTGAAATCTATTGGTGCTTGTTGTTTGATGGTCGGATGCCTTGTTAAAGGGCCAAGATCCCATTTGATGTGATGTTTGTTTTTCCTGCTGCTTGTGCTATGATGTGACCCTGGAGGGGTGTTGTGATATGTGGAGGTAGGGAGGCCTTGTGGTTATGGCAGTAGAAGATGCCTAGAGTGGTGAGATGCATCGGTTTATGCATGTGGTGTCGGGGAGGACAAAAGGAATGATGGAATGGGATGGATGTTGTTGTTGGATGCTTGTGGATTCATTGGTTGTTTATCTACTTTACTTTTCCCCACTTCTCAAGGCAGCTAGTCTTGCTTACCCTTCTTCTGAAAGAGGCGAAGACCCATAGGTTATGCCACATGATTTCCATGTTTAGCCTCTCTAGGGAAAATCGGTATACACTCTTACTATAGGTGGAAAAGACTCGACGGGTATTACATATACTCACCATGTTGAGCCCCTTATGTGTAGTAGAATATGTTTTTTTCTAGAATGCCTGGTAATAAGGGAACATATTTCTGTAATGATTGTTTTATTAATTGATGTTAACCTATGTGGATGGAGATTCTGGAACATAATGAATCGGTTGTAAACGTGAAGGAACATTTGAACTTTTATGTGATGTTAATGAATTTAATGTGGCTTTTCTCATGGTTAATTAATGTTGGAAGAATTAATCAACGTACAGTGGAATTGATAAAAGGAGAATAAAGTAATCTAATAAATCCCTTTAAATTGTGTGCTTATAGGATACCTAGACTTAGAAGTGGTAGCCCAGAGTCCGAGAGACGTTAGCTGCAGTTGTATCTAAGACTAGGTTATTCCCATAGTGTGGTTGTGAGTTATAATATATTCTATACTTTTTGTTTTTCTATATGCTACGCCACCCTGCTAGTAAGGGAAACTGGCCCCCCAGGGATTCTGAGTCCTGGGGGTGTTTTCCCGAACATTCTGATGGGAGGGTGAATGGATGACTGCCCACTTTTACCCTGCTCTCTTCTCTTGGTAGATACTAGTCCCATCAGGCACATCAGTTAGTTTTCCCCATATAAGTGTGTAGAGGGCTGTAATGGCTTGTGGTTATTCACACACATATATTTAGGATATAGTATCCTACGGACTACTATTTGTGTAACATGTATAAGTGTGATGGCTTTAGGATCCTTACTCGGCGTATGGGCTGTAATGACTTGAGGTATAATACCCGACGTATAATACACGTTATGTATGCTGTGGTGGCTCCCGAAATCTACCTGGTTACTTTTGCTTGTGAGGATGGTGTGGTTCAAAGCACATGTGTCTATGGGCATGCCTTTGTGGTGCATGTGGTGCCGATTGTGGAGCTTAGCCAAGGTATATACGGGAAAACCTTTGGAGAGAGATGCACATGATTTATGTCATTGGGGAAAAGAAGAAAACCAGTGGGGAAGTAGTAGTGGGGTATCCTTTGTATTCTTTATTATATGATATATTCTTGTATGCTTACTTGGTGAGATTAGCCATGGTGGGGTTGGGAACATCGTATACCTGATTAGGGGATGAGTTAGTATCATTGTTGTTCACTGTGCTTTAGCATGCTTTCATTACCTTTTCACAAGAGGCTTTGGGGAGGATCCTACTAAGTATACTATTATACTCACCCTATGTATATATAAACTTTTTTTCTGGTCACTTGGAGCAGGTTGGAGATCAAGCTGGTTACTACTAGCTTGTGGTTGGAGGAGCTGTTTGGGCTTGTGGTCGCTACCGTTTTACTTTCTTTTGGGTACTTGTAGTTTTCCCTATCAGTTTTAGTACATTTTTATGGAATTTCATTTATGTACTTGGGTTTTTTTATTGCAGTTCGGAGTTGTATTTGGTTGGTATCTATATTATCTCTCTCTTTTATATGTGTTCTCTTAGAGGGTAATGCCTCCCATTTGTGTGTTTACTATACCCACGGTGCTAGTCTCCATCCCAGGTCCTACTGGAGGCGGGACTCGGGGGTCATTATCTCCCTTTTCACATTTCAGACCCAGGAGGGGTACACTTTGTGTGGAGGGGGTCGTGACATGACACATCCCTCACAAAAAAAGGTACATGCATTATACATTAATGCAATAGGAATGAATAAATGATCAATGCATCATCCAAGATTGCATTAATGGAATGTTGATGATCTGGGATATTTTATTCCAATGGGAAATGAAGGAAGATATTTGAAGATGAAGAAGAGAGGAGGAAAGGATAAGTATCTTTATTTGGAATCTATGTAGTGAATTTCCCATCCATCAGTTTTCAGTGAAGATGGGTGTATTAGAATATTAAGAAAGAAATAATAAATTGTTTTTATAATATGAACTTATTATATGCCTTTACCCGAAAATAGGTCCAACCATGTAGGCCAGTTGAATCCCTCACCCAAAGAATATGTGGGACCCGAGGGTCAACTGAACCCATAGGGAATTCCTCGATGATAGCCTGCGAGAGGTGCATGCGGTCCATGTATAAGCCCATAGGTGCGCGCATGGTGGTGAACCTGTTCAATGAGTAAATAGTGGGCTCCATGAGAACTCATGAATAGGCAAGGGTGGGCGCAAAGTGCGCCAGTAGAATCCAGTATAGGGCAATACTGATGGAGGGGGAGATAATTAATTGTTGAGTGGATACCATTATGAGGCTTATAAACTGTGTCACATTCAAGTTTCATTTTTTATGTGGGATGGAAATATAAACCCAGGAAGAAGATTGTGCCATTAATTTCGTTCTAGAATAGACCTTCAACATCTGATCATCAAGAGATCGATCACTCGTATCCATGTCATCTATATGATCTTCGAGTTTAGGGTCTTATCCACCATCTTATGATATCTCCAACTAAGTTATCTTCATCCTACGGGCCCCCTACTGCACCCGCAAACTAGTGATGATCCCAGACACTTTTCTCATCACTCGGGCCACCGTTTGAGCTCATTTTAAGCTCGTTTGGATCATCTAAGAATAAATAAGCCCATGCATGCAATTTCATTTTCATGCATGCACTGAAAAAATTAGATCATACATGGCCACAACACTGAAGGTTTGAGGCCATGTCTGGGATCCTCAAAGAATTCCAGAAGAGTTTCAAACATTCTTAAATTCATGCATGTGATGTTATCGCTGAGAAAAAACAAGTACCACATTTGAAATAGAAACATCTCAGACTTGAGCTATATCTTGATTTGTGTTTGAATAATTTAAATATGAGGATATTACTTATTCAATGATGAAATTTTAAATCACATCTATTAGGGTTTTGAATGATATTTTAATTCGAAGATACATGTTATTCATATCCTATAATGAGAGAGACCTCATTCGACGATCCGATGTTCAAGAGATTGAGAAATTATCATTATCTAGAGATACCAAGAACCTTATACCCTTATAACCTTGATATATGAAGAATAGATTTCCACATTTCCTTGGTATGCGAAGAAGATCTGTACATCCCTTGCACGAAAGAAAACCACGAACCATCTTGTTATATTAAAGAGGATATCTGAACCCATTGTGCCAAAGATAAATCATGAACATGTTATGGGTTTCTATAACCTCATCGTTCTTCATGGAGGTATTATCATAGGTAAACAGTCAGGGCCCACGCACCCATATTGCACCTTTGCAATGATAGAACCAAGAGTCACCAACCCAGTGTGGGTCTAAAGGAGAATGACACACACTCCCTACAAAATGAACTAGAACACCCTTTTTACTGTTTTTATATATATATACACACATTATTTGTGTTTTCAAGATTCATGTTTTGCATGTGTGAAAAAAAAGAAGGATACACACCTTCTGGTTTGTATAAGGCCACACCTTTTGTGAGAACAAGTAAAGGATAGGGTACACATACACCACCCTTTGAGAATAATAAGGGACTTGAGGAACATTATAGAAGAAGGAAATTGTGATCATTTTTTATATGCATGAATATGAATGAATGAGATATACAAGTGTGCAGGAAAAATACATACATTAAACAAACCCATTTTGGTCTAAAAAAGATCAAAAATCAAGGAATGATTGTGCATTCACACTTAATTGAGGATGAATAATGACGAAAATCACACACATGAACTAAACCCATTAAATTTTGAATAAAAAGACACTTATAATGAAGCTAAACTAAATAGTAAGTGTGTATCTGAAAAAAACCAATGACAAAAAAAATTTGTGACATTATGTGAGAAAAAAGAAACAGGAAGTGTGTGTTCTCTAATTGTTATAGCCATTTGGTTTTTCACACATAGAAGAAAAGTATTGATAATGTATTAATGAACATGCACATGTGAAGACACAAAAAAGAAGAATCAAGATTGTATGTGTATGTGTGTAAACAAGAATAAGTAGTTCCATGCAACTCATTCATGAAGATTAATTGACTGATATATCCAATTACAAGTGGTATTGGATCCCAAGAAATCCATTCATGATGTTTGGAGACAAATTCTAGATTGAATTGAAAAATGATCTTTTATCTAAGTTTACAGTGTTTGAGGACTCGCAAATAAATACATTGCTAACATAGTGAAAAATCAATATTTACAATCCTGATTCATGAAGATGTATTGTGAATCATATTCCCACATTTAAGTGACGATAGGTCTTCATCAGAAGAATAAATAATTTCCGAACCATTGAGAGACAGAGGACTGATTAGAAAAGTGATCAGAGCTATTCAGTAAAGCCAATAGGCCTTATCAAAAGCTGGTGAATATTTTTGAAGAGACTCGCTAGCAAGTGTGATTCATAAATCCCATGGTGGAAGATCATAATATCCATCCACAGTGAATCAAGAAGCATATCTTGTGCAAGATAGAAGAAACAAGTCTTTAGTGGAACTATGAAGCATGATAGTGATACTATGGTAACATTATGGGATGTATAATAAAGAACCACATGTGGGGCATAGATGACATACTATGTGACCCTATATCAACCATTGTAGTTTCTCATCTAATTATATTCGAGAATCTGTGTCGGGGTGAATAACCAACATAATAATGAGTTGTTCCTTGAACCGAACTTTTTATATCTTCATTTTTAATGACTTTACATTTATAGCATCATAAGAGGTAAGAAAGAGAGAAACAAGAAGAGTTGATCGAGGCCTTAACCATCCAAAGAGGTTTAATTGCATATAATCTATTTGTAAAAATATTTAAAGGGATCACTGATTCACCCCTACACCTATCAGTGATTCACACTGATCTAGGCACTTCAATTGGTATCCATGAAAGGTCACCTCTAAAATAACCAAGGGAGTCATTATGAAATTCACATTTATGAGATAAGTGAACAACCTCAAATGGATATATCTTCCAAGACTCAAAATAATATAATTATGAAACAAGAATGGAAGATAAATGAGAAGCTTACTACTAATGGGGAGACACATTCTACTAAGGGTAATCTTAATGGTATAACAAGTGGTAATTCCTTTTATTTTCATGAATATTTTAATGATTCATGGTCATGATATTATGATTAAAGATCAATTAGTGATCTTCAAACTACACTTAAAGAAAATATGATGAAAATATCTAGAGAAGTGGTTAGTATCATTGCTGTAATCATTAGTACCTTTCCGGATACAAAATTATACATGGAAAAAGATTCTGATGCCATGGAATTGGCATTTTCTAAAAGGGCTAGTCTATCCAAAATTATAATAGAATGAGTAAAGGTATAGCAATAATTTTTGTTCCTTGTTATGAAAGACAACTGTAGTTGTTTAAGAATTCTATACATTATAAAAGTTTCACTAAGTCTAAATTGTTTTCAAATATACTCAACTAGAAGACATAGTAAACAAGGAAAATGAGGTTGACATATCTTTGAAAAAATTAAAAAATACGCATAATGAACAAAAGATAAAGCTAATGATTAATTTTTAATATAAGTTTAGATTAGTTGAGGATGAGAAAAACTGTCTCAACATGAAGTGTTTACAGTAGGAGGTGAAATTGAAGAATTGACAATCACTCCAAGCTAGAATTTTCCAAATAGATGAAAGAAGAGATGATGCCACTCATGTATTAAATAAGGAATATGATTCCAAAAGGAACATCAGATCATCCTCTAATCTAATAGAAACATCCTTCATAAATAAAGTATCCCATATCAATGTATGTTTTGTTTCTACTTATGCAGTTGCATCAGCAAGTATAGGTTCACAGCTAAAATCTAGGAAGATATGCATCAATAAATATGCTAATACGTTCATCCAAATTTCAAGGATGGATAATGGGATCTTTATGTAGAACTACTTCGATATGTATTCTTCAAATGAATAATGAAAATTCTAGAAACAAAAAAGCACCGAATTTATCTAGTCAAATACTACAAGAAAAAGAAGGAGAATTATTGGATACTAATGGTGTTGCTGGATGTTTGGGAATCATGAAAATGATTTCTAGTATAATATGTTTGCATATAAAAATTATAAAAGAACTACATTCAATTAATGTACATGTAAATAAATGAAGCAGGATACACAGAAAATGCATAAAATAAAAATGAATAAGAATATATCTATCAAGAATATATTTGAGTATCTTGATGTCATCTATGATATTGAAACAAAAGTGGTCACAGTTATTATTAGTGTAGGTTTATTCATTCCATGCCAAAAGAATATGTTTATATGTAGAATAGACCACACCAATGTCTTCATAAATAAATAGTAGTTGAAAAGTCTTCAATTCGGAATATGCAATACAATGAAGTCATGAAAACACTGAAATAAGTTATTCCTAAGAAGAAGTTAAGGCTGGATTCGATGAATTTCATATCAACAAAAAATATATGATTCTATTGTGGAAATAAATAACGTGTCATGGATTAATGAAAACAATCCATGGAAAATAAATGATGAAAGAACGAACTAAATGAATAATCAATCCATAAAGGATTGGATTTATTGAAGACATTCCTGATGATATTCATAATATATTTCATAAGAAAGATAACTTGAAGGCAAATAAGAAGCTATTGCGAAGCTCTAAATCATAAAATTATAAGAACGAGTGTTTAGATATATATCAAAATCTATTGAAATTTTCTAAAAAACTGAAAAGATCAGAAGATGAAGTACTAGCTAAAGTAATGGAAAAATGGAACCATGTAATTCCACATGAAGGAAAAATCAAATTTCATGATAGGTTTTCAACACATGATCACCCAAGTGTCTCGCCACTATAGTATGGAAGTTGAAAGAAGGTCTTACATGCTAAATAAAATATATAACTGTTTTAATAGGCCTAATGGAGGTGTGGAAAATTGAAAAAACATTCACCAATGGAATCTACATCCATACTAGAAGAAGAAAGGGAAAATAATCCACACAAGTAGATGGAGAATTAATGTAAAAGGTCCATGCTGACAATGAAATGTCAAAATTTCAAGCAGAGAGGATACATCATCATGAAGAGTACCTAACACATCAAAGTTACTAAGAAATGTGTTCTTGGGTTGAGAGAAAATTCATAGCCTTGTCTCTCCCATTAAAAATTCCTCACTTGTTTCAGCTTCTTCCATTATATTTTTGTTTGTATTTGTGCAATTACATTGTAGAGAATTAAATATGAAGGTCATTATTAAGATGACAGTTGAATGAGAAAAGTGTATTACAAAAGTTTTGAATCATTATTTATGATTTGATAATAACTTGGTGTTTTCCAAAGTGGAAGATTATCGATATGCATATCTTCATACTCATCTGATGATATTCTTTAACATGGAAAATAAAAGGGAGTCCACCCCTAGAGGGTGAAAAAACATAAAGGAGATTATATAAAGGATTTTTTCATGACAGACCATGAAATTCATATCATCTTGAGAAGTTACAATTTGAGGTATTACAATCACACTTTCACCCATTGTTCTAAATATTATTTATTATGTCAATTAAGGGGGGTGCTTGATTGATGACAAGATGGGATGAAAGGGGGGATTTATATTTGAAGAACTACTTTTTAATATTTCTAGATAAGTATTTTCATGATTTATCATTTCAATGATAAATCTGACTATTTCAACACCTCGGATAAGAGATGATACATTCTAAGCATTATTTCACTTGTTTGATTGTTTATATACTACAATGAAAACCTTGGTCATATCTCTATTATTTCCTACACCGAGTTATCCCATAGTAGACTTAGATATGATTTACTTAAGGAAATTTAATAATTTAACCATGTGACATCATCCCTCTCTCATAAATATTCAAGAAGGTATTATTAAAATAGAGGAGAACATGTTCTTACCATAAACCACTACACCTTTGTATTTGGTTGCCTATAAAGGGGAGAAAATATTGGAACACAAACATATAGACACATTGAAAGTGTACTTATGTAATATTTACAACAAAATAAAAAGGGGATATTTTTTAGCGTGGTGTTGAATTTTTTGTCCATAAGATTTCAATAAGGAATCAATTTTTAATTAGGTGACAATATGTTTATGGAAAGATAGTGATGAAGTGATGATGTTCATTGAGAATGAGAAGTTGTTCCAAAGATTGTGTCCCTTGAAGAATTGGTTAGAAATGACATTGGATGAAATGCATGGAGATTCATGATTGTAATTCAGATGATTATGGAACATATCTTAAGATCCAAATCATGGGCCAAAGAATGACACATTGTTACAAAATTTGAAGAACCCCTTGCAATACATTATTACAAGGTGAAGGTGGATGATCCATTCAATGACTTATACTTGGATGACGGTTTTGAATCAAATCAGAAAACGGTTTGATATATTCCTATGTGTTTATGATTTGTGTTAATAGATAACACATCCCTCACAACAAGAAGTCCATTCATTATGATTTAATGAATGTGGAAGGAGGAAATGATCCATGCATCGTCAAAGATTAGAATAATGTAATGTTTATGATCCTGGATTCTTTATTCCTAAAATAAAATAAGGATGTCCTTTGAAGAAGAAAATGACAGGAGGATGAGATTAGTATGTTTATTTGGCATCTACTAAGTGCATTTCCCATGCGTGGGATTTGGATAAGGTATAGTGGTTTGGAATATTATACATGAATTTATACTATCATTTTATACTATATACATTTTATATGAATTTAGAAAAAAAATAGGGTCATCCCATCAGGGCACCTGACACCCACACCCAAGACATATGTGGGACCCGACGGTCTTTCGCATCCAAAGGGAAGGCCTCGAAGCCTGACCTCTAGAGGCTCTTATGGTCCTTTTATAATCTAACAGGTACATGCACGATGTTGAACTCATGTAGCGGGTGTATAGTGGGTGCCGAGAGCGTGACCGAGGAGGTAAGGGTGGGCGCAGTGTGTGTATACCAAATCTAGTAGGGGACAGTACTGGTGGTCGGAGAAGAGAATTAATTATTGAGAATCTATTGTGAGGAGCCTTATAAAGTGCCCCACATTTATGATGTGTTTCAATGTTGTACAAAAATACATACTTGTGAAGAAATATGCATCTTTGGTCTCATTCCCGTACAACTCTTCACCATCCGATCATCACTATATCGATCACGCGTATCAAGGTCGTCCATCTGGTCTCTATGGTTCAGGATTAATCCACCATTGTTTTATCTGTCCGGCTTTTTTATCATCCCCCTCCCCTCCCCACACCTACAACACCCATGAACCAATGATGATCTCAAACACCTATCTCATCACTATAGACACCATTTGATCTCATTCCAAGATTGTCTAGATCGTCTAAGCATAATGAAGCCCATACATGCAATTTCATTTGCGTGCTTGCACTGAAATAATGAGATCGTACATGGGTGAAGAAACAAAAGGTGTGATTCCATGTCTTGGATTCTCAAAGCATTCTAAAAGAGTTTCATTCATTCTTAAACACATGCACGTGATGTTATCACCGAGAAAAAAGAATGCTCTCATTTGATATAGAACCATATGTGACTTTCACCATATCTGGATCTACGATTGAATAATTAAATGCCGATGATCTCAAATTATTCAATGATGAAATTTGAATATCTAATCAATAAATGTTTTGAATGATATTTGGACATGGAAATAAACATTATTCCTTCCCTATAAAGAGAGAGACCTCGACAGAGGCTCACGTTTTGAAGACATCATGAAATGCTCTCCATTCCTGAGAAACAAAGAATTATATAAAATGTTCTTTGTAGCCTTGCTACATGATGAAGAGAGTTCCACACAGCCTTTCTACACAAAGAATTTGAGTACATCCCTTGCGTGAAGGTGAACCGAGAACCATATTTATTTTTTAAAGGGGAGAATTTCACCCTCTATGTGATGGAAAAATAATGAACATGTGATATGTTTTTATAAACCCTAGTCATGCTTTGTAGATATATTCCTATGGGTAAACAACCAATGCACATGCACCCATGTTCATCCTTTTCAAAGACATAAACTAAAGCCATGCAGCCTATGTGGATCTGAAGGAGAACCATGAACACTTGATGTGTGAAGAACAAGAACACCCATCTCATTACATATATACATATATACATTATTTTTGTTTGAAGTATTCAGGTTTTTTGTGTGGGAAAAATAAAGAAGTATACACAACTTCATGTTTGTAGAAGATCACACCAATTTCATGAGAACAAGTAAATGATAGTGTACACATACACTATGCTTGGAGAAGAATAAGAGACCTAAGACACTTTGTGGATGGATAAAAGTGCATGCGTAGTTCATATACATCCATATGATTTAATGGAGATATCCAAATGTGCAAGAACAATACATATATTGAACATACCCATTAATGTTTTAAAAATAGCACAAATAAAGAACGGAAAATGTGTGCTCATTTCAAGGAGGAAGAAAGAGGAAGATCACACACATGATCTAAACCCATTCTTGTATAAAAAAACTCACTTATATTGAACCTAAAATAAATAATAAGTGTTTGTGTGAAAAGAACCAAAGAAAACAAAGGGTGGGTGATATTATCTGAGAAAAAGAACGATGAAGTGTGTGTGATCAAAAGTTTATACCCTCTAGGGTTTTCACACAAATAAGAAATGTATTGTGAAAGCATACATGTATGAAAATGAACATTTGAATACACTTAAAATAAGAGTAAATATTATAAATACATGTGTATAAAAAAGGAGAAGCAGTGCCATGAAACTCATGCATTAATCATTATTGATTGAAATATGCAAATACAAGATGTATTGGATCCCATTAAATATGTGCATAATGTTTTGAGGACGAATCCAGATAGGATTGAAAGAAAATATTTTATTTGAGTTTGTAGTATTTGAGTCTCAGGAAGATAGACGGATATAACATTGTGGAAGATCATTCTTTCCTATTAAGATTCATGAAGATTTAGTGTGCATCACTTGAACACATATAAGTGAGGATAAATCACAATCAAAAGAAGAAAGAATTTCATGAGCATTGAAGGACTAAGGAAATATAAGAAAAGTGATCAGAGTTATTGAGAAAGTCCAACAAACCTTATCAAATGTAGTTAAATATTCTTGAAGAGATTCATGAGAAAGTGTGATTCATCATGTTTGTAAGAGAAGATTACAAGATCCTTCCATTGTGAATCAAGATGTATCTCATGTAAAAGCTGGGAGGAAGAAGTCTTCAGTAGGAATCTGATGTAGGCCAGTGGGACTCTAGTAACTCTATGTGAATCATTATAAAGAACCTCATGTGGTACTCATGAGATATATAATGTGACTCTGTATCAACCATTGTAATTACTCATATGATTTTTGTGAAGAATCTATGTAGGGGAGAATTACCGACATAGAAAAGAGTAGTTCATTGAATGGAACGTTGTAAATCATTGTTTGCTGTGACATTAAATTTATAGCATCATACGAGGTAAGGCTGAGAGACACAAGAAGAGTGGATCAGGGCTTTAACTAGCCCTAGAGGTTTAATTGATATGAATCAATTAGTAAAAGGATTTAAATGGATCATTTATTCACCACTCCCCCTCTCTGTGATTCATATTAATCTTGGCACTTCACACATGTACATTTTTTGATATATATTTCTAGGTTATTATTGATCCTGGTCATTACATTAGTGCAATCATCCTATTTGAACATCCAATTTTGTCTACATTAGGTTTAATGACTTATTGATTTTACCAATCTCACTATAAGGTGAATATATTTCGGCATCTATTGAGGATGTATGTAGAACATGTTGTTCTTTGGGATTTGAATCCTATAATTATGTCCATTCAAAAAATTAACCATTTGTAATATAGGTAGCACTAAATCCCGTCTTGTCTCTACCTCATTTTGAGTCGTATAGTTAATCCTTATTTGTAATATATTAGAAAATATATCCAAAATAGTATAGTAGTCCTTAAAATTATTGTTCAATTTATATTTATTGATTGGATAGTCCATCTAATATAGCATACCTTTTACCCATTTATGAATATAAAATACATATGTAAATTACTAGACCCATGACCTCTCCTTCTGTTTGTCCTTATTACTGACCTATACAAATATAATTATTTATAAAATATTTTAAATAATTTTCCATGTATAAAATTATTTTTACATACTAATAATAATATATACTAAGATATTGAGAACAAAAATGGTAATCAAGGGATTATAAAATTAAGGTGTTACATAACTATGGAGGGTTTAGTATGGTCTATGATAATGATTCAAATATTATGGAATTATTTATTTAAAAAATTAAATTAGGTAAATACATATAATATATTAGCCAATATGATGTTTAAAATAAGAAAATATATTTAAAAATTCAATATGAAATTGTGAATTTTAGACAATAGTTAAATTCTCAGGGTAAAGATAAAAATTGTATAGAAATATCATGATGATTATGTTGTGTTTTATGATGTGAAATTGGATTTTCATACTGAATGGTATATAAATATCATATACATTAATGGTAATGTTAATAAACTAGTGACAGCCTAAATTTTTTCCTTGGATGAATATCAGAACTAATTACAAAATGATAAAAATGTATTTATTTACATCTAGCTAGAAATTGTTTTTGTATAGTAATTATTGATAGAGGGTTTCAAACAAAAAGGATTCTTTTAATTGGTTTTTTATGTAATTACTATAATTATAATAATGAAATTTCCCAAGGAAAACTTATTACTTAAATAGTGAGATTTAATAATGTTGAAATTGAAAGTAATAAATGATTATCTTATAAATAATGGAATTAAAATGAATAATTTTAACACGATATTTATTTGAATAAAAAATAATATATTTGTGATAAATATTTTTTGATGTTTTTTAATGATTGTGTAAAATAGTGTAAGTTCAATGGGAAACATTATTTTATGTAGATGTCATTATTGGTGTGGGTAGTGATATCTACAAAGTTCTAAAATACCAAAGTGGATAATTTAGTAAAATGATTTATCCGTCATAGAATATCCACTATCTCTATTTGTTCATTGAAATTTTTGATATATTAAGGACATTTTTATAATAGTGGATTAATATATGAATATATTTTGTTGATGAAATGGGATATTTGAATGTGAATATTTTATTTTCTGCTATACATTTTGGTCGTCAAATTAAATAAATTATTTGATTGGTGGACAAGGATGATGATGATATAGTTTGATGTATTTCAGTTAAAACATACCTTGACTGCTGGTAGATTGTGATATTAGTGAAAATAAACTTATCATCCCATGATATGATTATATGCTAACAGAACTATAGACACAAAAATTCCTCAACACAACCAAAACATTATATTTTTAATATATTGGATATTTCTTCAACATTGAGGTGTCTAGTAAATTATGTTGAATCTATCATAATTGATATGTTAATATGGAAAATATCTATAACATAAAAATTATAATAATGTGAATATTGAAAATTCAACATAAAATTTAATCTATTTTTTACCTATGACGATCCTACTTTTATTACAAACTTAAACATGATTTATTACCTAAACTATTCACTTGGAAAAATATGGATGATCGAGAGGTCTATTATCTTTGGGTCTTAGGATCATTACATAACAACTTAAAACAAGAAATACAACATCTTTATTGAAAATCTCCTTTACATGACCACTACATTCCCTCATACTTAGCATTGCATGGGATAAACTGAGGACATGCATAAGAAAAGGGGTGAGCTATAAATCCCAGTAAGGGAATAAACATGGAATACATGAGGAGTAAAATAAATGTTTGATAATAGGAATATCAATAGATCACAAGAGAAACATGAACATAAATTCATGATAAAGCATGGTAATCATAACATGGAAATGTGGTAACAACACTTAACATGAAATTAGCATGAGCCATGGCTCATTAAACATAGAGCTTGAGTAAATATCATTGAACATTAAGAACGAGTAAACCCTAATTTCACTTGAATTAGCATGATTCAACACTCATCGCACATGACATATCATGATACTATACTTTACCCAAATGCATTGGAGCGCTATAAGGGCTCTCCCTTCTTAAACATTTTATTTCATGCATAAGTGTGCCACGTGGATCACAAAACATGGAATCAAAAAACATAATCATTTATTCCACGATAAAGGAATGTGGAATTAATACATGAAACTTTATAATAAATAAGTAAATGTTCATAATGGTGAATACCCTTGATAGAGAAATGGTAATGTTATTCACTACACAATGGCATTGGCTTAGAAAATCGGTGCGATTTCGGCAGCTTAACGACGTGACGTAAGAATTCATAAAAAAGGTTGATGAGAGATAAAGGGGTTCCTCATCATATTTACATGTAATGGAGAGTAATGAGATCATATAGATACATGTCCGAACATTTGTAATGGAATTTATGTTCATGATACAAAAGTATTGCTTGAATGTAAATGAGAAGGGAGAAGATCCTTTCAGAATTTCGGCATAGTAACGGGTGTACATGGGAGGCATTTAATGAGATAAAAAGGGGTCTACCATAAATCAAGCATAAATAGGGCAGTATTAGGGAGGTTCTAAACCATACCCCAAAGTTCATAATTGAAATTAAAATGGAAAAACAACTTAAAGAAAATTGGAAAAAAATGAGAAAGGAAGAAAAAACCCTTACTTGGAAGTGTGCATCCAAAGGTTTAAGAGAGGATTGAGAGATGCTTCTTGGGAGCATGGGGCACCATAAGTGGATTCTAGAGAGAGTAGGGCAGAGTTTGGACGAACTCCAAAGGCTTTTAGTGAGGGGGAAGTGGGAGCTTGGGTGGGTTTATATAGGAAAGGTGTGGAAATTCTTTATTATTTAGGTTTGGGACCACATATATTAAATTAATCCAAACCAAAAAACATCCCATGGTTTTTGCCCATGGTTTTTTGAAAAAGGAAGAGGAGAACAATATTTTATAATTCTAGAGTCCTAAATTCTTAAAATAATATGGTTGCTTATATAGATGAGAGTCACACTCCCCTGGAAAACAATTTAAAAAGACAAGGTGTTTAATAAGTTTTGAGGGGTCCATTAATGCTTTGTAAAATAAGTCAAAAAACCAAAAATAACATTATTTTAATGAAAAAACATATATTGGCCTAACATAAAGCTTATAGTACTTTATTACACCACTATTAGTTCATTATGATGTCATAAAACACATTATATATTTAAACGGTATTTAATTTTTAACAAACAATTTGTCTATCTCATAAAATTATGAAAAATTCACCGTTAGATAATTTACACATCTTGATTCTACAAATAACATTTATTCTATGTAATTAATTTTAAAAATATGCTAATGTTCAATTTTAAAATAAAAACAGACATTTATCGAAAATTCACGGGTTTTGACAAAAAATGGCTTTCAAACCTTAATAAAAATTACAATTGCATTCATAAAATTATAAGATCAGTTATATTTAATAAAAAATAATTTAATAATAATAATATATTATTATAATATTATTTAATTCAAATATCCCTTAATTTAATAAAATATAATTCTTAATTAAATAATAACTAAAAGGACTATTTGTACTTTAAAAACTATTTACAATGTATCAATGATGACAAGAAAGTATATTCATTTTTATATACAAAAATAATGTACATGAACATAGTACTAGTGATTAGTTACATAACCACTTAAAATAGCCACATAAGACCTAAGGTTATGGTGTGCGATGGTGATAGAATATTGGGGTGGCTCAGATAACATCGCTCGAGTGGTAATCTCTATCAACTTCCACTTTTCCCATAGTCGGTCATGTTCGAGTTTCACATGATGAAGCTCAGCTTGGGCTTGGTCAAGAGAGAAGCCCAAATATTCCACCTCTTTTCCGAGCTCTAACAAATGGGCTTCGTATGGAGCAATTCTACTGGATGATGTCATCGCTTCCTTTGTCTGAGTAAATTGAGTTTGTTAAAGCCCTAAATTTATACTAATCTTGTGATCACTGTTCAACGGCTATAAAAGTAATGGTCTCAATTCTTAACAAAAAACCAAAGAAGTTGACATTTTATATAAACATTTTACATAAAGGGGAATTTAATTAGATCAAGTGGGATTTCCATTAATGAAACTTTGGTTCCTTACAATATTCCCCTTTAAGAAATTTCGCCCTCAAAATTTCCTTTTCCCACACTAAAACAGATGTGGGTAACTCAGCTTCATCATTTCCTTTGATTCCCAAGTCGCTTCTTCAAACTTGTGGTTTCACCACAACACCTTGATGAGGGGAATTGTCTTATTTCATAGAACATTTTCTCTACGATCTAAGATCATCACTGGTTTCTCCTCATAATAATGATCATCCTCAAATTGTACCACCTCAGAAGAGAGTACATGTGAAGGGTCCGACATGTACTTCCTTAAGAGGGATACATGAAAGACATCATGTACATTGGCCATGGTAGGTGGAAGTGTTAGTCGATAGGCCACAACCCTGACATGATCAAGAATCTCGAAGGGGACGATGTACCTTGTACATAACATTCCTTTGCTTCCAAACCTCATGACCTTCTTCCATGGAGATATGCATAGAAAAACCATGTATCCAACCTTAAACTCAAGGTCTCATCGACGATTATCTTCATAACTGTTCTGTCGACTCTGGGCTGCCTTGATATGCTACTGAATGGTTTTCACCTTCTCAACCATTTCCTTGACCATTTCTAGTCCAAGAAGCTTACGTTCACCAACCTCATCCCAACATGTCGGTGTTCTGCACCTTTTCCCATAAAAGGCTTCATATTGTTCCATTTGGATGCTCGAGTGGAAACTGTTATTATAAGAGAACTCAACCAGAGGAATATGTTGATCCTATCCACCTTTAAAGTCCATTGAGCACACTCTAAACATATCCACAAGTGTTTGGATAGTTCACTCGGATTGGTCATCAGTTTGAGGATGATAGGCCGTACTGAAGTTCAATTCAGTATTCAGAACTTTTTAAAGACTCTTCCAAAACATAGAGGTGAATCTTGGATCTCTGTCATACACAATAGATAGTGGTACTCCATGCAACCTTACCACTTCCATGATATATATCTGTGCCAGTTGATCCAATGAAAAATCCTCCTAAATAACAACGAAATGTGTTGTCTTTGTAAGATGATCCACAACAACCCAGATTGCATTGTTGCCTTTGGATGTCCATGGAAGTCTAGTGACAAAGTCTATGGTGATGTTCTCCCATTTCCATTCTGGTATGGGAAATGGTTGCATCATCCCCTTAGACTTCTGCCTCTCTACCTTCACTTACTAGAACACCAAAGACTTTGATGTATATTCAGCGATCTCCATCTTCATTTTATCCCAAAAAAAGTTTTCTCCGAGATGTTGATACATCTTTGGGCTCCCTTGGTGAATAGTGAAATTTGAACTATGTGCATCATCCAAAAGATCCTTCTTCAGCTCCGGAGTTTATGGAACACATAGAATTTTCCCAAACCACACAATTCCTTCTTTATTAACATAAAACTCTGAGGATTTTCCTTTTTTGATAGCTTCCACTTTTTCTTGAATTCCCACATCATCCTTTTGAGCATCCTTTAACTTTTCCAAAAGAGACAATTGAGTAATAATTTGTGAAAGGATTAATGATGTTCCCATCTCTATGATTCCCATGTCCATCATCATCAAGTCTAAGAATAATGGATACTTCTCAATTCTCATCATTGATATAATCACTGGGTCCTTTCTACTTAGGGCATCTGCCACCTTGTTCGCTTTCCCAGGGTGGTAATGTATTGAACAGTCATAATACTTGATGAGCTCTATCCATCTTCTCTGGTGAATATTAATCTCTTTCTGTGTTAATATATATTTAAGACTCCTGTGGTCTATATATATCTCACATTTCTCCCCATAGAGATAATCCCACCAGATTTTCAAGGCAATGATCACCGCATCCAACTCCAGATCATGCATTGAATAGTTTCACTGATGGATTTTCAACTGCCTTAAGGCATAGGATATCACATTATCATTATACATCAGCACACAACCTAAGCCATTTTTCGAAGCATCACTGAATACCACAAAAACGTACCCACATGTGGGTAAAGTGAGCATGTGCGCACTGATAAGCCTCCTTTTCAACTCCTTGAAGCTTTCTTCACATTCATCACTCCAAGAAAACATTACTCCCTTTAGAGTTATCTGGGTAAGAGGGTTGGACAATCGTGAGAAATTTCTCACAAATTGTCGATAATATCCAGCTAAGCCAAAGAAGATACAGATATTCGTTACTGGTCTTGGCCTCGGCCATCCCTCGATTGCATCTGTTTTGGAGGGATCAACAAATATCCCATTGCTTGTGATGATACGGCCCAATAATGAGACTTCCTTCAACAATAAATCACACTTGCTATACTTTTCATAGAGCTTATCCTTGTGCAAAGTCTCCAGTACAGTTCTTAAATGCTCATCATTATCCTCCTTGGTTTTTGAGTATATTAAAATATCATCTATAAATTCTACAAAAAATTTATCTAGGTAATCTCTAAAGACTCTATTCATAATGTCCATGAATATTCCTAGAGAATTGGTGAGTCCGAAAGGCATTACTATGAAATCATAGTGCTCGTATCTTGTACGAAAAGTCGTCTTGGGGACATCTTCCTCATTCACTCTTACATGATAATATCCCTACCACAAATCTACCTTTGAGAATTATTGTGCTACACACAGCTGATTGAACAAGTCATCAATCCGTGGTAGAGGATACTTGTTCTTTATCATGATTTATTTAAGTTCACAATAATTGATGAAAAGCCGCATTGACTGAAGCTTCTTCTTGACGAAGAGGACTGGTGCACCCCATGGTGAAGCACTTGGGTGTATAAACACTTTATCCAGATTATCATGTAGTTGTTTCTTTAGCTCTTCAAGTTCCATGATAGCCATTCTATATAGAGTCTTGGATATTGGTAGTGCCCCTGGTATAATTTCAATTGAGAATTCAACATCTCTTCTAGGAGGGATACCATGCAGTTCCTCGAGAAACACTTCAGCGAATTTCCTCACAATAGGCATTTATTCAATGATGGTTTCTCCCTTGGACTCAATCTTCTGAGCCAGATACGCGTGCTCATAGGGTAGAAATATCTATGCTTGAGATGATCGAGCTAAAGGATATTCATCTTCCTCCTTAAACTTGTAAAGAATTTGGGGTCGATTCTCCATATAGAGTGTGATTTCCCTCTCCGGACAATTTATGTTGGCTCTATATAAGGAAATCCAATCCATGGCAAGAATTGCATCAAATTCCACCAGAGGGAGTATGATGAGGTTCACTGGGAAATTCAATCCATAGATTATAATAGGAGAGGACCTATATTCATGGGATGCAATGATTTCCCCATTTGTCGTACTCACTGACATATTGACTTCCATGATTTTTGGTGGTGCTGGGATTGTTCTACTAAACTTTTAAGATATAAAAGAATGCATAGAACCTGAATCAAAAAGTACGTTCACAATTCATGGATGAATAACTAGAATACCTGTCACCACTTCATTGTCGGGGATCACATCGGCAAAAATGATGACAAAAGCTCTTCCTTGATTCCTTGGAGATTATTGGTTGCCTCCGAAAACCCTCGGAGTAGGGCACTGATTTTCAAGATGCCCCAGTTATTTTCATTTGTAGAAATGAAAAATGTGTTGAGGTTTGAACAGAGCATTCCTCTCCTCTGTCGCAGTTGTGGGTCTTTCTTTCCGACAGTTAACGGCTAGGTTCCCTTCTCTTCCACACCTAAAGCATTTCGTCGTCCCCTTGAGGAAATTTCCTGGGTGCTTCCTTCCGCACTTTTGGCAAGTGGGGTGCTGGATCATTTTAGCACCGTTGGATTTATCCATCAGACCGCCAACATTGAAGTCCACCTTACACTTGTTGTCCCCATGATACCCTTGTGATTCCCCGATCTCCATTTCAACCTTGAGGGCACATCAGATAATTTCCTCATAACTGTCAAAGTCACGGATCGTTAATTCTTTCTATAGGTTAGGCTTCAGCCCACCAAAGAAGCGATCAACCGTACATTCAGGGGTAACGACAAAGCCGGATGCGTATCCTGCAATCCTTGTGAAGTTTGCCTCGTACGCTCCAACATATTCTTCATCTTTTTTTAGGGAAAGGAAGTCCCATTCCATCTTATGTCGGTGGGTGCACGGAAAATAATTATAGAAAAACATCTTCTAGAAATCCTTCCATTCCAATGCCTCGATCTCCTCATCAGGCTTCATATTTTTGATCAACGTCCACCATTGATATGCTTCACCCTACATACGATAAGCCACTAGGATAACCTTCTCTTGTTCAGAACATTGAAGGATAAAGAAGAACTTTTCAATGGAGATTATCCATTGTTCCGCGATCTGGGGATCAGATGATCCACTAAAAGTAGGAGGCCTTTGTCTCATGAAGTTCTCAATAGCGACTTTTTCCTTCTTAGGGGGGGTTTGGACGTTCCTCTTGACCCGTGTTTCTATTCAAATCTTGAGTTAGATGAGAGAGAAGAGTGACAAAGTTCACGATTCCATCTCCAATTGGATTGGGTATCTCATTAGTACAGTCATCACACTTATCTTCACATCGGTTGTTATCCTGAGTCCTCCTATTACCGACCATTGGCTGGAATAAAAAGAAATTTAGGGGTAACACATAAAGGGTAATCCAAAGACAAAAGTTGATGACTTATAAATTAAATTTTTTTTCCTTAAATTATGAATCTATAGGCTTCAATCTATGATTTTTTTGATCTACTTTCTAATATATATTCTTGGGTATTTTTTTAAAATCCCTTAATAAGGGTTCATAATATGCTTCTAAATTTACGAAAGTATATACCCTGGGAGTGTCGTAACCAAGAGTGCAGCAAGGCCTGTTGTCATTTACCAGTTCCCGTTTGATTCTATCTCAATGTTGTGTTTTCGGGTTTCACCTCGAGGATACATGTGTGCCAGAGCCGCCTCTACCTGCTCGTATCCAGACAAGGATTTATTTGCTTGATAAACCACTTATTCAATACTCACCAAAACGTAGAGACATTTTTATTGTACTTAGTATTATATCTAAGTCTTTACTAGGGTTTTATTATCCTAATCCCAAAAATAACTAAACCTATCCTCTGACACCAACTATGATGACCCTGCTTTTATTACAAACATAAACATGATTTATTACATAAACTATTCACTTTATACAGCATGGAAGATCGAGAGGTCTAGTGTCTTTGGGGATTAGGATCATTAAATAACAACATAAAACATGAAATAAAACATCTTTATTGAAAAATTTCTTTACATGACCACTACATTCCCTCGTACATAGCATTGCATGGGATAACCTGAGGACAGGAATAAGAAAAGGGGTGAGCTATAAAGCCCAGTAAGGGAATAAACATGTAATACATGTAACGCCCCGACCCTAGATACCCAGAGTCGGTGAATTATTACATAACATTGGCATGATCACAAAGGATCAAGTCTCGAAAGACCGATTAGTTTTGTATTCCTGGAAACACTAAATATATTCATAAGTCTTACATTACATCATAAGGTAAAAAAAATACAACAACATCTTGTCTTCATATCCCCTCATACTATCCCTGCAGGTCATTCATAAATTACTTCTTCATAATCCTCGGAAAAATAAAAAATTGAAAGGGGTGAGCTCAGATGCTCAGTAAGGATAACATTATAGTAGAAGCTTTCATAGATAAGCATAAACACTCAATGCAGTTTATAAAAAAAGCCTTTTAAACTTGAACTTCATCATAAAATGGAAAAGATAAAATAAAATAATGCCATTTACTTACTCACATGGATATTCTACTAGTTGAATGATCACATGAAATATCAATAACCACTTTCATAATGATGGAATGCATAATGACATACTATCATAACCACATAGACAAGGCCTCATGCCAAGACTACAAATAAGATTTTGCCAAGGCCTTGTGCCAAGACACTAGTTTGTCTCATGAGACCTACCGATGCATCGAGGAGCTATAGCGGGCTCCACCCATCACTTATTAAGTCCAATGAATTTCTCATATGAACAAGTTTAAACATAACATAAACATTCGTATTAAAATTAGCATACGAAATGTCAATAATTTAACCACAAACCATGAATGGTATAAAAATAGCACATCCATAGTCAAAAATAACTCATTAGATACAATATGGAAGATTTTATTGTATCACATTAACCTCAATCAAGAATAATGAAGGATGTTGACATAGATGAAAATAATCATCAAAATTATTTGAGAGAAAAATCCCCCTTTTTCTTGAAATCATTTAAAAGTCACACTATTTGTCAAGATGCCATTTAAAAATAGATTTTTGAATCAAAGTGTCCAATAACACATTGAAACTTTTTCAAAAGGAGTTTTAATTTTAAAACATTACTTTCCATATAAATAAATCCTTAAAACCATTTTTAAAACATGGACTTTAATGAGAAAGATTTAGAAGAATAAGTCTTTAAAACATTTAAAAATGGTATTTTAGTTAGTGTTTCTAACCAAAAGAGAGACACTTGAATACAAATAATTGAGTTAATCAAAACTTAGAAATATAATGAGAATAAAGGGATTCATGATATACAATGTCAAAGTACATTATATACACCACATAAAAGTGATTTGGTGTATAACAACAAAGAAGTCTCAATGGAATGTAAATTGAGATGAAATCTATCATAAAGGTCGTATCCTTATGTTAAGGATTGATCAACGACATAATTATGTGTGAAAAATATAAATACACTAAATATGATTGGATATTCAGTTTAAAAAAATCAAAGGACATTCAAACATATTCTAGCAAAAACAACACCAATGGATTGCATATTTAACTCAACAAATAAAGATTGAGTTAAAAATTACTCTTATCAAGTTTATACCGATCACTTGAGAATTTATCAATGGAATGATTATGTGTATCAAAAGTATATCCACAGAAAGGGGAGTGGAAATTATGACATAAGAAAATGAATAGTGATTCCACACATAATCTTGGAGTAAACAAATCAATGATGTATGCATAAAGCCGAATGAGTTGAAATTGAAATTTCAAATTCCCTTATTGATTTGGTAAAATAAAAAACAAACACCCATGAAATAAGGATCATAAAATGATGATTTAAATATACATTAATTAAATTATATTACACAATGAATACAAACATGGGCAGTACACACACCACATGTAAGAAATTAGTGGTGAACAATGGAATTCTCACAGAATTAAAAGTGAGATAAGAAACCCCTTACTTTGTACTTTTTCCTTGGTCGATGGTAGGTTAACCTCCTGTATAATGGTGACATAATTTTTATTGAATTATAAAAGAATAATTTACATTAATATGATATCATATATGATATTTTAACATTGATTTGTTAATAATATCTTAGAATTATCGTCATTTCGGGTGTTAACGGGTTTATTTTACTTTATATTCTTTGTTATGTGAGCCATATTTGTTATTAATGGGATTTATATTATTCATATACAGAATTATATCCATTCCTTAAACATTATTTCCAATCATCAAATGAGAATTATACTGGAATGTACATGATGGAGAATGAATCTCATCGCGTTCGTGGAGACGGTACTCCGTACGTACGCATGAGCGACAATATCATTATTTTGATATTAAAATAATATATAATTGGATGGTATATCATATATACAGAATCATTAATATTTTATATTTATTATTTTCATGAGTTACACATCATTATTATAACCTCCAAAATAATAATATATTGAATAACAATTACACCATGACGTGGAGACGGAAAGCCGTACGTACGCACGTATGGTGACATGTTATTCAAAGGGTGGATAGAATACTGAATATGTTTATACCATATTTATAATAACATCACAGTATATATAAGATACTGGAGTTATTATTTTATAATGGTAATAACAAAGAAAGAATAAGTGGAAGAAGAAAGCAACTTGAAAAGGGGTGGTGAAAACATTACCTCTTCTTTGGGTTCTTCCATTTGATTTGATCAAAAGGGACCCTTAGGTTGGCTTTCTGATCAAACTAAGGCCTCTATGTTGTATTGAGGAAAGTTGATAGAGTATTTGGGCAGGGTTTTTCTGAACCAAAAGGCGTTGAAGGTGTGAATAAATGAGAAGGATGAGTGCCCTTTTATAAGAGGGGTGAGGGGCACCTTTGGAAAAACTGAAAATATTAATTTATAATAAATTCATATTCAGTTTATAATGGATCCAAATTTGATTATTTGAAGTTTAAGGTGGGGATAGGTCTAAAACAAGTCAACCAATAGAATTTATATAGGTTTGGGTCATTATATTAACCTTATTATTTAATTTTAACTCTTAGTTAATTAGTTTGACATTTACCATGTCACTTTGTAATTTTATATTATATAGTTAATAAACATACTATATACATCCAGGAGACCCCCAAGTGGTCCATTAATGATACACATATCATGATATAAGTCTCTTGGCCGATACTTAGATTTTTAGGAATTTAATATCAATTAATAATATAATTTTTGTTTTAAAAACTCTTTTATGTCAATTTTGACACTATTCAATATTTGATTTTTTGTAAAACTCTTAAAAGAATTATTACTTCGAAAAAAGTTAATTAAATCATTACTAACATGTCATATTAACCTATAAAATTAGTTTAATCCATTAAAAGTCTAAAATTATATTTATTTGGGTATTTATAAAATCCATTATTTTAAATTGTTACTATTATGGTAATTACTACATCATCATTGTGTCATAAATAAATTAATTATATAATGTCTAAAAATTATAAATAAAATACCATTATGTATGAAATCTTTTTATCTTTCTAATGAATATTTTTAGTTGAAAATCCAACATATATAACCCTATGTAAAAATTTATTTTCTAAAAGATATATGCTTGTGTCATTTTTGTATTCATTTTAACTTAATTAAAATAAAGTGTCCCTATCACTTACAAGTGGCTCCATGGGGTCCCAAAATCGACCCAAAGATGACCATGGTCATAAATATATCACCCAATAAGGTTAGTACACGTTTTAGGGTAATTTGTTTTATTATAATATTATTTTTTAAACCTTATTTACCAGATTTACCTTTTAACCATGGTAAATATAATATTTACCGAAGTAATTATTCAAAATGTCTAAAAATAAAATTTACATATATACACAATTTGGAAATCCTGATTCCAAATATGGAATCCATTTTTCCAAATTCAATACACAGAAGTGGAAGAAATTAATTTAAAATTAATTCCCGTTGTTAAAACAAAAAACACGGTTTTAAGAGATAATAACTTTTAAAAGATTGGCACTTGTTTATGTTTGGTTTAATTGTGAAATTATTTCCAATGAAAAACATTGAATTAAATGGTAAAAATATATTCTAAATATACTTTAAAACCACTCAAATTCATAATTTATCAATATTAATTATTTTGATTAAAAAAGTTGTTTTTAATTAAAAGTTAGTAATTTTCACTATTCATCAAAATATGAAAGTTATCCGAAAAGTACCAAAATTTCACCCTAGGATAATTTATATATTCCGAATCCAAAAATGAAGTCCATCTTGAGAGATAGAATTTATAAAATTTCATAACAGCTAGATTGATTGGTTGTGGTGTGTTAGAATCTCGAAGTTGCATACAATGCACGCCATTGCATTATTCAAAGGGAAATGTACCGTGGAAGCTTGGGGTTTTAAATTCTCCCCTCCTTCAATAAATTGTGTCCTCACAATTTTTAAAATTGGGCATGTGAATATAATGGAAAGTCCCACATCGGAAACAGAGTCAATAAAACTATCACTTTAAATGAAAGGAAGGGAGGTATAAAGGTCACCCAAGATAACTCATACTAGGAATCCAGGTAGGAAAACATGGATGTGGATGATAAACTAAGTGTCATGTTCTGATGGAGAGGGATAGAAATCACGATCAGGAGAAAGTTAACAATAATAATCCCACAAACATGTGTTGGGACAAATGATCATTAGTCTCCTAGTAGGAAAAGTAAACAGACAACATTTTCTGTTTTACGTTACATTACATAAGGATGAGGAATTAATTTATGATATTGACTAATAATATAAAGATATATACTTACTTTTTAAGTAGAGTTTCATTCATTAATAAATTTCCACCACTAATTCATTTTTTTATACGATGAGTATTCAAGAAGACTTGGTCACACTGGAAGAGCTAGAATAAACTTCTATAGAATCACATGATCCATACTGGATAAGCTATATATTTACATTGCCTTTATAGATTAATCAAAACCAAAATGGTTAGTACAAGATCTAATGATCCCCCAAAAGGATATTCCTTTAGAGAAATAAACACTAATCTTAATTTCTAAAATTAAACCAATATAACCCCAAAGTTAAATAAATACCATTCAATAATCAATTGTCCATAAAATCCTTCAATATAATCCAAACTAATATTGAAACCCAAAACATAATATAATTTTATTATGTAGTCTCCCATGTTAAATTGTATCTTCAAATGACATTAATTACTCTTAATGTCACATACTTAAAAGTAATTAACATAATCATTTCCATAAATAACCCAAATCAAAATAAATCCACAATAAAAACATAGAAAAAAATCTACCATTACTCCTCAAATGAAATCCCATACTACTCTATTTTCCGTTGGCATATAGTGTTCTCAACAAAGCGAACAACTTCCAAAATTAAATTTATCACTTAATCACCAAATCATTTTCCTATACTAAGGGTATTAATTTGGTAAGACATAAGATCCCAAATAAAATTATTATTGATCAATAAAATCATTTAACTAAAAATAATAGTCACACTAAACAGGGACTTCATGTAGTCCAGTGGTAGGCGATAAATCCCAATCGCACTTTGGTTGTGGGTTCGATTCCTATAGCTTTGTCTGACGTGACGGGTTGTCACACGGTCTACGTGTTGTCCTTTTTCAAGAACTATATTTTATAACATTACCAAAATGAGATAAATTTCTCAAAATAACCATAACATAATTAAACCACAAATGTTATCTCATACCTTGTATTTTCATCCCAAATTATAATAATTTGAAATTTCCTCAAACCCAATGATCATATAAAACCAAATGGTTATTTATAACTATATCCACAAGAGAAAAGTTAGTTCTTCTATAAATATCATTCTCACATGGAAAACGTTAGGGTTACAAATACAAGAGAAAATTATTCCAACGTAAACCCTTCAACAAGGATCACTAATAATTTTTAAACATTTATCCAACCATTTATTTCCACATAGCTTCTTCTTTGACCAAGAAAATATCCTATAGAATAGGACACTCACTCGGGTAATCGCCAGGTCCCCTACATTTACGACAAATGATTGTAAATGGATTCTTGGGACCATTTTTATCTTCTTCCATAGTACTCTTCATTTTTCTTCGGCAATTATTCACTTTATGTCCTTCCTTCCCGCACATAAAGCATTTATTTGTCCCATTGAGACACTTTCTTGGGTGTCTCCTTCCACATTTCCTGCATGATGGAAATTGAAGATTTCTTTCTCCATGGTCTCCACTACTGGAGCTCTTATCATTCATCACCTTTCTCTTCTTTGTTGAGTCCGGTAATTGGTTAATATATATATTGTTGATCATATTTTTGGAAAACTGATTTGGCATAAAGACGATATCTTTTACACCTATCAACATTCCATTTTGTTGCACATTGCCACCACCATTCCCACCTTGTACATCATTCTCAAAGTCACTATGACTTCCTTGGAATCTAGCCATTTACTAAAACCAGAAAGCAGTGTGTGAGTAACAGTAGTCATAAAATCATTTAGAGATTAACATGTCACCATATTCTCAATTTGAAACATCTTAGGATTAACCAAGGTCATTTACCCTCATCTTATATATATATTACTTAAAATTGGTTTGTAAAGAAAATATAAATTATCCTAAGCATATCCCCAGGGAGTGTCATAACCAAGAGTGCAGCAAGGCCCGTTGTCGTGCACCAATTCTCGTTCGAGTCTAGCTCAAAGCGGTGTTTTAGGGTTTTACCCCTAGGTACATCTGTGCCAGAGCCTCCTCTACCTGCTCGTATCCAGAGAGGGATGTATTTCTCTAAAAACTCACAAAATATCTACAATACCAAAATTCTAGGAAGATCTTCTATACTAATCCTCAAAGTTCATCTTAGGTCTACGTGCTCTAATCAGTGTTTATCTAGCTTCCAAGGTTTGTACTAAACTTCCTTTGATACCAACTGTAACGCCCCGACCCTAGATACCCAGAGTCGGTTCATTATTACATAAAATTGGCATGATCACTAAGGATCAAGTCTCAAAAGACCGATTAGTGTAGTAGTCTTAGAAATAGTAGATATATTCATAAGTCTTACATTACATGATAAGGTAAAAAAACTACAACAACATCTTGTCTTCATATCCCCTCATACTATCCTTGCAGGTCATTAATAAATTACTTCTTCATAATCCTGGGAAAAATAAAACATTGAAAGGGGTGATCTCAGATGCATAGTAAGGATAACATTACAGCAGAAGCTTTCATAGGTAAGCATAAACACTCAAGGCAGTTTGTAACAAAAGACTTTCAAACTTGAACTTCAGCATAAAATGGAAAAGATAAAATAAAATAATGCCATTTACTTACTCACATGGATATTCTACTAGTCGAATAATCATATGAAATATCAATAACCACTTTCATAATGATGGAATGCATAATTCCATACTATCATAACCACATAGCCAAGGCCTCGTGCCAAGACTATAAATAAGATTTTGCCAAGGTCATGTGCCAATACACTAGTTTGTCTCATGAGACCTACCGATGCATCGAGGAGCTATAGCGGGCTCCACCTGTCACTTATTAAGTCCAATGCATTCCTCATATGAACAGGTTTAAACATAACATAAACATTCGTATTAAAACTATCATACGAAATGTCAATACTTTAACCAGAAACCATGAATGGTATTAAAATAGCACATCCACAGTCAAACATAACTCATTCGATACAATATGGAAGATTGTATTGTATCACATTAACCTCAATCAAGAATAATGAAGGATGTTGACATAGATGAAAATAATCATCAAAATCATTTGAGAGAAATATCCCCCTTTTTCTTGAAATCATTTAAAAGTCACACTATTTGTCAAGAAGCCATTTAAAAATAAATTTTTGAATCAAAGTGTCCAATACCACTTTGAAACTTTTTGAAAAGGAGTTTTAATTTTAAAACATTACTGTCCATATAAATAAATCCTTAAAACTATTTTTAAAATATGGACATTAATGAGAAATATTTATAAGAATAAGTCTTTAAAACATTTAAAAATGGTATTTTAGTTAGAGTTTCTAACCCAAAGAGAGACACTTGAATACAAATAATTGAGGTAATAAAAACATAGTAATATCATGAGAATAAAGGGATTCATGATATAAAATGTCAAAGTACATTATATACACCACATAAATGTGATTTGTTGTATAACAATAAAGAAGTCTCAATCTAATGTAAATTGAGATGAAATCTCTCATAAATGTTGTGTCCTTAAGTTAAGGAGAAATCAACGACATAATTACGTGTGACAAATATAAATACACTAAATATGATTGGATATTCAGTTTAAAACAATCAAAGGACATTCACACATATTATAGTAAAAACAACACCAATTAATTGGATATTTAACTCAACAAATAGAGATTGAGTTAAAAATTACTCTTATCAAGTTTATACCGATCACTTGAGAATTTATCAATGGATTGATTGTGTGTATCAAAAGTATATACACAGAAAGGGGAGTGGAAATTATGACATAAGAAAATTAATAGTGATTCCACACATAATCTTGGAGTAAAATAATCAATGAATTATGCATAAAGCTGAATGAGTGGAAATTGAAATTTCAAATTCCCTTATTGATTTGGTAACATAAAAAAAACAAACACCCATGAAAGAAGGATCATAAAATGATGATTTAAATATACATGAATTAAAGTATATTACACAATTAATATAAACATGGGCAGTACACACACCACATGTAAGAAATTAGTGGTGAACAATGGAATTCTCACGGAATTAAAAGTGAGATAAGAAACCCCTTACTTTGTACTTTTTCCTTGGTCGATGGTAGGTTAACCTCCTGTATAATGGTGAAATAATTGTTATTTAATTATACAAGAATAATTTAAATTTATATTATATCATATATGATCTTTTAACATTGATTTGTTAATAATATCTTATAATTATCGCCATTTCGGGTGTTAACGGGTTTATTTTACTTTATATTCTTTGTTATGTGAGCCATATTTGTTATTAATGGGATGTATATTATTAATATAAAGAATTATATCAAGTCCTTAAACATTATTTGTAATCATAAAATGAGAATTATACTTGAATGGATATGATGGATAATGAATCTCATCGTGTTCGTGGAGACGGTACTCCGTACGTACGTATGAGCGACAATATCATTATTTTGATATTAAAATAATATATAATTGGATGTTATATCATATATACAGAATCATTATCATGTTATATTTATTATTTTCATGAGTTACACATCATTATTATACCCACCCAAGTAATAATATATTGAATAACAATTACACCACGACATGGAGATGGTAAGCCATACGTACGCACGTATGGTGACATGTTATTCAAAGGGTGGATAGAATACTGAATATGTTTGTACAATATTTATAATAACATCACAGTATATATAAGATACTGGAGTTATTATTTTATAATGGTAATAACAAAGAAATAATAAGTGGAAGAAGAAAGCTACTTGAAAAGGGGTGGTGAAAACGTTACCTCTTCTTTGGGTTCTTCCTTTTGATTTGATCAAAAGGGCTCCTTAGGTTGGCTTCCTGGTCAAAATAAGGACTCTAGGATGTATTTTATGAAGTTGATAGAGCATTTGGTCAGGGTATTGCCGAACCAAATGGCTTTGAATGTGTGAAGAAATGAGAAGGAGGAGTGCCCTTTTATAAGAGGGGTGAGGGGCACCTTTGGAAAAGCTGAAAATATTAATTTATAATAAATTCATATTCGGTTTATAATGGTTCAAAAGTTGATTATTCAAAGTTTAAGGTGGGTATAGGTCGAAAAACATTCAACCAATAGAAGTTAGACAGGTTTGGGTCATTAAATTAACCTTATCATTTAGTTTTAACTCTTAGTTTATTAGTTTGACATTTACCATGTCACTTTGTAATTTTATATTATATAGTTAATAAACTTACTATATACATATAAGAGACCCCCAAGTGGTTCTTTAATGATACACCTATCATGATATATGTTTCTTGGCCGATCCTTAGATTTTTAGGAATTTAATATAAATTAATAATATAATATATTTTTTAAAAACTCAGTTATGTCAATTTTGACACTATTCAATAGTTGATTTTTGTAAAACTCACAACAAAATTATTACTTAAAATAATGTTAATTAAATCATTAATAACATATCATATTAACCTAGAAAATTAGTTTAATTCATTAAAATACTCAAATTATATTTATTTGGGTATTTATAAAATCAATTATTTTAATTTATTACTATTATAGTAATTACTGCATCATCATTGTGTCATAAATAAATTAAATTATGTAATGTTTAAAAATTATAAATAAAATACCATTATGTAGGATATTTTTGTATCTTTCTAATGAATATTTGTAGTCGAAAAGCAAACATATATAACCCTATGTAAAAAGTTCTTTTCTAAAAGATATATGCTTGTGTCATTTTTGTATTCATTTTAACTTAATTAAAATAAAGTGTCCCTGTCACTTACAAGTGGCTCCATGGGGTCCCAAAATAGACCCAAAGATTACCATGGTTGGAAATGTATCAACCAATAAGGTTAGGACATGTTTTAGGTTAATTTTATAATATTATAATATTATTTTTAACCCTTATTTACCAGATTGACCTTTTTACCATGATAAATAAAATATTAACTGAAGTAATTATTCAAAATTTCTAAAAATAAAAGTTACCTATTTACACAATTTTTACATCCTCATTCCAAATATGGAATCCATTTTTCCAAATTCAATACACAGATTTGGCAGAAATTAAATTAAAATTAATTCCCATTGTTTAAACAAAAAGCGTGTTTTTAAGAGATAATAACTTTCAAAAGATTGGCACTTGTTTATGTCTGGTTTAATTGTGAAATTATGTCCAATGAAAAACATTGAATTAAATGGTAAAAATATATTCTAAATATACTTTAAAACCACTCAAATTCTTAATTTATCAATATTAATTATTTCAATTTAAAAAGTTGTTTTTAATTAAAATTTAGTAATTTTCACTATTCATCAGAATATGAAAGTTATCCGAAAAGTACAAAAATTTCACCCTAGGATAATTTAAATATTCAGAATCCAAAATTGAAGTCCATTTTGAGATATATAATTTATAAAGATTCATAACGGCTAGATTGATTGGTTGTGGTGTGTTAGAATCTCGAAGTTTCGTACAATGCACGCCATTGCATTATTCAAAGGGAAACGTACCGTGGAAGCTTGGGGTGTTACAATAAATGAGGAATACAATACATGTTAGAGAATAGGAATATCAAAAGAGAAAAAGATAAAAATTAACATAAAGTCATGATAAATCAAGATAATCATAACATGGAAATGTGGCAACCACACTTAACATAGAATTAGCATGAGTCAAGGCTCATTGCACATAGAGCATGAGTAAATCCTCATTGCACATGAAGCACGAGGAAAAACTCATTTCACTTGAATTAGCATGATTCAACACTCATTGCACATGACGTATCATGATTCTAAACTTTACCCAATGCATTGGAGCGCTATAAGGGCACACCCTTCTTAAACATTTCATTTCATGCATAAGTGTGCAACATGGATCATAAGACATGGATTCATAAAACATAACCATTTATTCCATGATAAAGGAATGTGGAATTCATACATGAAACTTTATAATCAATAAGTAAATGTGCATAAAGGTGAATACCCTTGATGGAGAAATGGGCATGGTATTCATTGTACATTGGCATTGGCTTAGAAAATCGGTGCGATTTCAGCAGTGTAATGGCGTGACGTTAGAATTCATAATAAAAGGTTGATGAGAGAGAAAGGGGTTCATCATCATATTTACATTTAATGGAAATTAATTAGGTCATATATATACATGTCACAATAATTGTAATGTAATTTTGGTTCATGATACAAAATTATTGCTTGGAAGTAAATGAGGAGGGAGAAGTTACTTTCGGAATTTCGGCATAGTAACGGGTGTACATGGGAGGCATTTAATGAGAGGGAAAGGGGTATCCAATCATTAAAACATAAATAGGGAAGTATGAGGGAGGTGAGAAACCATACCCCAACATTCATAATTGCTATTAAAAGGGAAAAATAGTTTAATGAAAATTGGAAAAAAATGAGAATGGAAGAAAAAACCCTTACTTGGAAGTGTGCTTGAAAAGGCTTGATAGAGGCTTGATAGAGGCTTCTTAGGAGCTTGGGGAACCTTGAGAGGATTCTAGAGAGATTAGGGTAGAGGTTGGATGAACTCAAAAGTCTTTCAGTGAGGAGGAAGTGGGATCTTGTGTGGGTTTATATTGGAAAGGTAAGGGAATTCTATATTATTTAGGTTTGGGACCCATTATATTAAATTAATCCAAACCACAAATCATCCCATGGTTTTTTCCCATGGTTTTCTGAAAATTGAAGAGGAAAAAAAAATTTATAAGGCTAAAGTCCAAACTTCTAAAAATAACAGGGTTGTTTATGTGGAGGTGAGTCACACTCCGATGGAAAACAATTTAAAAAGACAAGGTGTTTAATACGTCTTGAGGGGTCCATTAATGATTTCTAAAATAAGTAAAACAAACCCAAAATAACATTAATTTAATGAAAAATTATATATTGGATGAAAATAAATATTATAGTATTTTATTACATCACTATTGGGTCATTATGATGTTATAAAACACATTATTAAATTAAACGGTATTTGATTTTTAAACTAAACTTTGACTGTCTCAGAAAATTATGAAAAATAAACCATTGGATAATTTCGATGTCCATATTCCAGAAATAAAATTTATTTTATCTAAATAATTTTCTAAATATGTTAATTTTCACTTTTAAAATAAAAACCGACATTTATCGAAAATTCGAGGGTTTTGACAAAAATGGCATTCAAACCTAAATAAAAAATACAATTGCATTCATAAAATTATAATATCGTTTATATTTAATAAAAATTAATTTAATAATAATAATAATATTTTATTAAAATATTATCTAATTCAAAAATACCTTAATTTAATAAAATAGAATTCTTAATTAAATAATAACTAAAAACACTATTTGTACTTTAAAAACTATTTACAATGTATCAATGATGACAAGAATGTATATTCATTATTATATACAAAAATAATGTAAATGAACATAGTAGTAGCAATTTGTTACATAACCCCTTAAAAATGCTGCATAAGACCTAAGGGTTAGTTGTGCGATTGTGACAGACTCTTGGGGTGGCTCGGATAACATCGCTCGAGCGATAATCTTTATCAACTTCCACTTTTCCTATAGATAGTCCCATTCGAGCTTGACATGATGAAGCTCAGCTTGGGCATGGTCAAGAGTGATGCCTAAAGATTCCACCTCTTTTCTGAGCTCTGATAAATGGGCTTCGTAAGGAGAAATTCCACTGGATGAGGACATCACTTCCCTTGTCTGAGTAAATTTGGTTTGTTAAATCCCTATATTTATACCAACGATGTGATCACTGTTCAACACCTATAAAAGTAATGGTCACAATTCTTAACATAAAACCCAAAAAGTTGACATTTTATATAAACATTTTACATAAAGAGGCATTTAATTAGAACAAGTGGGATATACATTAATGAAACTTTGGGTCGTTAAATCACCCATATCTATATTATTGATGTGCGTGATTTTAAACCAGATATTATCTAATCTATGACCCGCAACACTGGGATTAATTGATCTAGAAATGTTTTTACAACTATGATGATGACTATTTATTATAGTAGAAAAATATAAAATTATAGTTATTGAAATTTTTAATTTTTATTGTGACCTGATATATAAATATTTATAGATTTTTAGATACCCCTCGATGATTATTCCATCTATCATCTCATTATTTATATATCTAGGACTATGTATCTTTTATGAAATCAATATCGAGTTATTAGATTTCTTTTTTATTTTCCAATATACACTAATGTAAAAAAATTTATTTTTTGTTTATGAATTATATGATTATTGGGTAAATTCATATGATTTTATAATGAAATTTGATATTCCCTATGTTGGTGGTGGGTTATGTTGGTTTGTACATATAATAATTATATTGTATAGACATAAACACTAGATGTCCAATGTGTGGGAAAACTACTTCGGATGACTGTATTGGATGTTATTGAACACCCCTAAAGGTGGACACCAACATTGAATGTCTTATATTAGTGTATGTTTCCCCAATGGATTTTAATATGTATTCCTCCTTGGAATAGTAATATTTCTTCATCTTAGGTTAGACACAACAATGATCATAAAAGAGATGTGTCCAATTATAATAATCATTTGGTAAATAAAGAGTTTGTAATAAATTGTGATTCTTACATTATATAATTTTTTATTGAATGATTAAATTTATTGCTTAGAGGATAACTATTTTTTATGATATGCTTATAATCTTTCAGTGATGAAATGAGGTACTATCAATGAATAGTTTTTTAGGTGTTGTGTATTCAAATAATTTTATCATCTTTTAAACAAATCAATGTTTAGAAAAATAATTTTATTATCAATTTATTAATAGTGATATATAATAATATAAATAACTCATGACGTGTAAAAAGTTCATTTTTCATTAAAATATTTTTATTTACAAAGGTAATATTCTACATTCAAATATAAATACTAATTTTTACTAATTTTATTTCTAATTAAATGATAATTATTTTTGAATTTAAATTGTCATATTAGCATTGAATGAACATATTGGATTTTTTACAGGGTGTTTTTAGGTGTAGAGTATAAAAATTCCATTTTTAAAAATATTTTCTCTTTTATGACAAAATAATCATCTATATAACCTACATTAAATTGACAAATATGGGGTAAAACAAAGATATAAGGATTCAAATATCAATAAATTTTGTTTAATTTTTATTGGATGAGTATATTTATAGTTTACTATATCCTATATCTGATGAATTGTCCATTTCCTACTATTTTTCCTTTAAAATGAAACTATATTATATTAATTTTAATTATTGTCATCAGGGAGCTATTCCCATCACTTATATAATGGAACCTCATATTCTCACTACTTCTACTACCCACACACACAAAAATACCATAGATCAACCATGAACTACTGAAATACCATGACATATCCCTTGAATATGTGGATGAGTTTTTTCTCATCCCATGGAACCCATCCAATAATCCTAATGTGGATTTACAATGGGGGAAATTAAAAGAATATGTATATGTACATTCTGAGATTTTATAAATTTAATTATTCTTAAAAAAACATTCAATTCCATTATAACCATATAATAATATTATAATTAAAATCATTACAATACTATAATGATTTTATTTTTATGGTATAACACATTACTATCTATATTCAATATAATTTAAAATCAAACCAACCCTCCTTTTTATGACTATCTCCTCATTAAAGCGATGTATTTATTTTTTATTACTAAATATAATTGATGGTGCGATATGTGGATATAAAAATTATAAATTATATTTATTACATAATATGGATTCTAAATAGATTAATTGTAGAATAAATTCAATTTATTTATATCCCTGGAAAATTGGAAAATATAACCAATGTTTACGTGCAGACAACTACATTACATGGTAGATGAAATTAATTATTTATGAAATCAGTACATGAAGGATTAAAAAAGGTAATTTCATATAAAATTTGGATATGTAATAAATGTAAAATATTATTGAGGTGATGAATCCATGAAAAATGTTTAGTTACTTGATTCTATTAGTCAAAACACGAATGCAATAAAAATATTGTAAACCTATATAATATATTTTAACAACGAATAATGACTAGATGTGTAAAGTAAAGATATTAATGAATGATATCCAACAATATATATGTAATTATTAATATGATAAATTTGAATAATATATATAAATTAATTATAATGGATATTTAAAAACCTATGATGAAGTTTGAATCCATGATAAGGGTTTATCATATCAAATTTCATCTTTGAAGTAAGTTTTGAATTACACATCTTTTTCAATTAAATGATGTACAAGATAAATAATTGAAATATAATATCATGATCCAATCTCTAGTAATGTAAATTATGGTTATATTTGATGTTTTATCTGTCAATTAGTTTGATTCCATTGTAATAAAATTATAATGTTACATTTAAACAACTTTAATTTCTTGAGACTTGGTTCATGTTATCCTCAATGAGTTATTTTTTATTTTCTAATTAATTACCCAAAGGTAGAATTTTTTCTAATTCATTAATTTAGTTTATCAAATTATCATAACTATCACATATTAAAATATTTTTTAGGATTCATATATGAATAATTCAATAGTAGTGACATTATATTTTATAATCTCACCCTTTTAACAATATTATTTTATTATGTGTTTATATTGACAGAATTATTGTAATTTCTCTCATATGACCATAATTATATTAATCTATTTTTTATTTTGTGGGTTTAAATGTACTCATTCTATTTCACCCACTTTGGTTATCAAAACTAGTGTTATAATGTATATATGAATTTATGAAATCATTTCTATTTTTTTGAGACGCATTATTTTATTTATCCATATACATTACATTGTTCCATTATTATTTAATGTAGTTTCTCAATTAATAATATTTAATTTCATTTTACCATTAATATTTACTCAAAATTTAAATGAAATATTTTCTTTTCCAGACAAGTCGGCTTTCACTTTCATTACCAACGTATGAAATTAATATCAATTTGACATTTTTTCAAAGAATATATTATGAAACTATCATAAAAATTCATAATGATTTAACATAATTTACATGATTTTATGTGTTTTAAATCTAATATCTACTCTGTTAAGATACATTTAGAAAAGGATAATATATTTTTAGAACATTCGAAAAGGTATTTAGTTAAAATTACCTTACTTATAATCATCCACCAGTCATTTTCATTCATAAGAATAACATATCATCAATAATCGATTATTGTAAATTATTTTTTAAATAATTTAAATATTATGTACATTAAATAAAATTAAAAATAATTTCATGCTAACATTTATCATCATTCTAAAATACTATTACAAAATAACTAAAGAGTTTTCTATTAAAAGATTCTTCTTTTCTAGTGTCCATTCGTTAATTTTATTTTCATCATTATAGTGTCATCAATTAGATTTAGCTGATGATCTCCTGGATATACATGTAATTTATTCTCATGTATATTTTCAAAATAATTACTATTATTTACATCTTTTGTAGACATTATTCTATACGATTAAATTTTTTCGATAAATTAAAATAGATATGTTTTTTATGAATGATAACACATTTATTTAATGGAAAACTACTTATAATTCTAAAACAATTTCATTTGATATTTATTATTTTTTACCTATAAAGAAGGGTGATTATGAAATATGATAATATTGATATTCATATGATTGTTTATTTATATAAGTGTTTATTACTATTCTATTTTGATTAATTTATTGATTTTTAATTCATGTCATTTATATGATGAATTCATGGGACATATTATTTATTTTTTACAATATTATATTATATAACCCATCGATTCCTATGTATGACTCCTGAGACTCATAATATTTATTATTGGGAATATCACATATCCATTTGTGTATATTTTCTTACAATAAGGCCTTGATGGGATCAATATAATGTATGAAATTATAAATTTCATTTTATAAAACTAGTTATTATTATCCATGGGATTATTTAAATTATTATTCAATTAATTGATATATTTCATGGTCTTATTATTTTGATTATAGTTATTTTGAGAAAATATTATTATATTTTGAAGAATATATTATCAAATAAATTTCATTTTTAATTTGATTGATTTTGATTTTTTAATGTGGTTCTTAGAAAAAAAATATAACGACTTTAAAAGAATATGTGGTTAATTTTTTGTATTTTTTTGTTTCAATTTCATTGATGAATTTTTTGAAGAGTTGTTTTATTTATGGTGATTTTTATTGTTATTATCTTGGATTTGGAGATTAATATATACTTTCCTCATATAAATTATTATCATTATTTAATATGGTGTATTATCATTACCTTTGATATATTAATTTGGTTTTAGTAAATAACTGGAGCGTTGGGGAGCAACATTCCATACTGTTTGTGGATATTATGATATTATAACATAAAATTTGAGTACTTAAAGATTGATAAATACATCAAAACATTTATTGTTTGTAATATTATTGTTATCAAAGGTAGAGAAAAGCTGAAAACAAAACAAAATGATTAAATTGAACCTATAGAATATAAAGAAAACAAGTATGTATATTTTCTCATACTATATAACTCAATGGTAATTTAATTTCTCAAACTCTTGTAAGATAGATATATAATTATCAATCCATATGTGGAAAATATCATTGATCTATCAAGGAATTATTTTTGAAAATCATTCAGATGTTCGTGTCTTATATTGATAGATACATAATTTTTTAAAGTAATAAAATAATAATAATATGATTTTTAGTAGAAACATAGAAAAATTACCTATCATAATAAAATCCACAGAAATTTTTATTAATCTTTCATGATACAATCATTATATTAAGATGGAATAAAATTTAGCTCACAACTTAGTAACCTAGGGTTAGGGTGAGAATGTAATACCACAACATTTTGATATATTTTTTCATTTTATATAATATCATGACTGATGGGATACATTACATGCAACATCTAACCAAAATGAGTTGAGGCATATTATAATCAACCTTCCATTGATTTATTTCTTTCTTATTAATGAAATTTTATAGTAAAAAAATGATTATGTGGTCATGATTAAAATCATTAAATTTTAAAAGTGGTATTTTAAAATGAATTTATTTCATTGGATTGTTTATTTTAATAAATTTATTAATTTTTTAAGACTTGAATGTATGAATTAATTTATAAAAATCAATTAATTATGAATTTTAAAAAATAATAATATCCTGAATAGTTAATATAAAAAAAGTTTTTCCCTCTAAAATAATTTTTATTTGTACTTAATATTATCATTATAAATATAAATTAAAAATTTTCTTTTTTATATTTTATAATATTAACATAATTTTTTCATAATTTTTTTTAATTTTGTGAATTGTTGTCATTTGTATTGGAAAATATTATTTTTAGTTGAAAAGTAAAAATAAATTTGTCAAGTAAAATAACATTAATGACAAAATCATGATATATGAATGGTTTAAAATGTTAGGAAACTATTTCTATAAAAATTATTTTTTAATGAATAAAATAAAGTATTATAAAATAAAATGGTGATTTTAGAAACCTATGTATAATAATTAAAATTATAAGTAATATATTAATTTAATATAATTATATTTTCAATTTCATTAATTGTGTAATTAAAAATTTAAATTGTGTTTTTAATTAGATTTAAAGTCAATCAACTATTTTTTGTAAAGAAATAAATTCCACGAGAAACAATTGTAAACATTATTTTTGTATAAAAACATTATTTTTTCATTAATAAAATTTTCTAAAAATTATTTCTCATTGCATTGTTTAATTGTATATTCAAAATAATTTAAACCTCACCTGGCATGGAATATTGTAAAAATATTAAAAAAATTCAATCATCAATTTAAAAATATATAATTAGAGAATTTACATTTCTTTCATAATGAATAGTTACCAAATTTTAAATTTTATCATTGTGATAAGGGTTAAAATGGTTAATGAGAGGGATAAAGTGTGGGATGAGGCTTTAAATATCACAAAATCATTTTAATGATTGATATGATTAGTAAATGATTAACATAAATTTTCTATATTTGAATCAATTTTCATTTAGTGATTCATTTCGAAGATAATAAATTTATATTAATTTAATTTTACATGTGTAGACCAGGGTGCCACTCCTCTCTCATATACTTGGGAACCTCCATAACTCACTTATATAAAAACACACAATGTCAATTTTAATGACCATTATAACCCAAAATTCATTTCTAACTCACATATAGATGACTTAGAGGTTAGGGCCATCCAAAATTACCCATAGATGACGTTTTAATTTGTTTTCCAAAGTATGTTACTCATGGTAGAGGTATATACTCTCACTGTGTTTTTTCAACTCGATTTCTCCTTAAAACTATAAATATTTTATATCCATTATAATATAATGTAATAAATATAATTAATATATTTATATTGTCTTTTTCTAATTATATAATAATTTATAATCGCTTTTCTATATAATAGAAAATGAAAAAATCACTGATCTGTATGTGCATACAATCACCATTTTGAAGTGGTGTAATTGAATTTTCCTCAATGGAACTTATAGATTGTTATATAGATGTAATTATGAAATATATATTATATTTGTAAAATATAAAATTATTTAAGGAAAATTTATTTCCATCCATCCTCACATTTCATCCATTAAAAATAAAAAATATTTCCCATGTATATGTGTTGACACTAGTACAAAAGTATGTTTATCAAATTCTAAGGATTTAACAATGCTTGCTAAAAGCACTATAAAAGATTATATTTTTCATAGAAATAAAATGTTCTTTTAATTTTGGACAATAACATTATTTTTAGAATTGTAAAAGTTGTTCTTTAACAATGCAACTAAAATTGAAGTCAAACATTACCCTTTATCTGCTCTTGTAAAAAAAGCGCTGATAAAGGTTCTCCCTTTATAAATGAATTATTTTCTTACAGTGATAAAGGTTATATTTCATAAGAAACTATTTGATTAAAAATTATATATTAATATAAAATTTAATTATATTGATCTAAATGTTATTTATTTTTTAAATAAGTTTTAGAATATTCTAAATATGTATTTACACAAAATATATATGATATTATGAGAAAATGATTTATAAAATAATTTAATAATGTTATTAATTAATAATTTCTTATCAGAATCCATAAAAATTAATTTCATAAATGTTGGATGATATAAATATTAAATGAAATATTGAAGAATCTGAGACAAGTTGAAATCATTACTTGAACTTCAAACGACCATAGGTTTTCATTAAGGTGTATGTTTTCTCTCTACCATATATCAAATCGAAGCCTGTGATGAGATATATACACAAAGTTTATAAGAGAACACAATTTTAAAATTTGATTTTAGAAAAATTTCAATATGTCTTCAAAATCGTTATTTTTAGTAGGGGTATCCTTATTTATTAACATTCAATTGAATTTCAGACTCGTTTAAGGGGGTCTTGTTTTATTTTTTGGGTGGGGACTGATTTTATCCCCCGGACATACACTTTTGTTGGTATTATGGGTCTGATATTTTAACATTTTTCAAAATTTATTTGTATTTATAATTACAAAAATTATTATCTATTTAAAATTAATTGACTGGTATATATATATATATGTAATGTTTTTATATCAAAATTTGTGTTTCAGTAAACAAATATATATGTATACGCAAATTCTAATATATGATAATAAATACATATTCTAAAAATGCTTTTGAAAATATATATATCCATTTTCACATTATAAATAAATATGTATATATATATATATATATATTTGTGTGTGTATATATATGGATACCTATTTATATTATATTCTTGTTTATATAAATGAATATAATATATATTAATTTAAAATAGATAAAATAATATATAAATCACACACACAAATATATTTTATACATATTTTTATAATTAATTATATAAATATAGGAATAAAAAATATATATTTATATATATTTACAAATAAATATAAATATCATTTAATAGAAAAAACAACATTGTGTCATTGTAAATCCATTACATCTTCAATGAATAGGTAGAGGGTTCAGATATAGGCTTCTAGAGGAGGTTAGAAATTTGGAAATTGTTGTGGAGGTGATAGTGGGGTGAAATGCACTGATATGCATCTGTGGAGTGCAATTATATGAGTCTTGAATGTGATGATAAATGGGTCTGGCTCATAGAGGGTCAAAAAAATATAATGTAACGCCTTTAACACTGCTTTTTTAGCAACGATAGAGGGGCCCTTCACCCCTTGTAAAAATGTGTTGTTAAAGGGGGTATTTCACTATGGTTTTTAGAGATGGTAAATAAATCCTTGTACATTTTTTATTATATGTTTTGATAAATCCTTTTCGTTAACATATCTTGTATAGAAAAAATTTTACGTGTTCTATTTATTTCCCATTACTAGTGTTGTTAAAACCCAATTTTTAGTCATGGGATTAATGCCCCCACAATGTGATGAAATTCACATTTAATGAACTCTAATTATTTAATGAAATGAAATTATATTTAATTTATTATTATGATATATACGTATAATTATTATTATTAATTGGGTGATGAAACCCTTACCAAGTTTCATTTAACAAAATGTTCAATTCCGAACATGGATAAGAAATTAAACAATTGAAACAATATAAAATTTTTTATACACAATTCAGTAAATTGATATAATAGTTATGGATAAATTATATATAGAAAATATATATAAATAATGATATTAAATATATTAATAATATATAATTGAATATTATATATGGTGTTGGTATGCATTTGACCTAGAGGAAATCCATGTTAAAAATTTGTAGAATCGAATTTTCTTCTTTGAGTTACGATAATTATTATGAAACTATTTACCATATATGGTATATATTATTCCAATATGGAATATTAATCCATGAAAAAATATTTAATCTTTAATGTGTTTTTAATTTAATTTCATCTGTTTCAATTAGGTTTTATTCCAATATTATAAAATATATAATGATTAATGGCCTCAATTTTGATTCCTTGATACATGTTCCACATTATTAACCATGCTTTATATGACATGTTTTACATAAAAAAAGATTAATATGCAATAAAAAATTATTTCATGAATAATCTTTTATTTATATAACAATATAATTATCTAATATTTTTTGGATTTTGATTTGATCGTGATAAAACTATGAAGGTTTTATTTAAAAATCTCACAGTTTTATCAAGATTAATAATTTTTTTTTCATATTAGATAATTTTTATATTTACATAATAAATACCATATTTTTTCTCATCTTTAGTTATTATGTTTTTTTATGTATTCTTTGAATTTTTTTACTGTTCGATTTCTAAAACATATAAGATTATATTTATAAGAAGACAAAAAATTATTTCTTTTTTTGGTCATGAATAAATCTCTTTCATATCCATTTTATTTAACTTTTATGATATTATTATAATTCTTTTATGAATATATTATTAAATAAGTTTCATTATGACTGATTAATGTGGTTTGTAGAAGAAAAATGATAAGATGAATTTAGATAAATATGTAATTAAATATTTTAATTTTTTTGGATCCAAAATCAAAAAATCATAGTTTGAGGATGTTTTGTATTTATGTTGAATTTTATTGGTATTAATGAGGCATTTTAATTTCATCATATAAATGATTATTATGAATTTATATGGTGTACTATAATTACATTTATATATTTTGGGTTTCAACAAATAACAAGAGACTTGAAGAGTATCCAATAATACTTTTAGTGGATCTTACGATATGTTAACAGATAATTTTACTTCTTAGGATTGAAATGTACATCATAATATTAATCATTTGAAAAATTAGATGAATCATATGTAGAGAAAAACTGGAAAAAAGAATGAAATTTCCCTTATATAATGTCACGAAATCATGTAATTATTTTTTCTCATATTCTTCTACTTAATGGTAAATTAATTTCTAAAACTCATTAAAGTAAATATAAATTAATTGAGTCTTATGTGGAAAATATCTTTTAGCTATCAAGGTATAATTTTATAAAATCATTCAAATATATGAGTACTATATTGATAGAAACACGGTTTTAAAAACTAATAAAAATTTAATAATATGTATTTTAGTAGTGACATTGAAAAATTACATATAATAGAAATCTTTTTTTGGAAATAAATATATCATAGGAAGGATTTTGGTGTTAACACATAGAGGTTACCTAGAGAAGAGTTAACATTGTTTATCAAGCTTCTTTAAAATACCTCTCCCTCTACATCCTTCAATTATGAAAAAACGCTAATGGTATAATAAACTATTTTATCATTCATATAATATTAGTTTTTTATGATAATATAATTATAAACACCCATCTCCACTTCCTTAAAATGGGTTACAAATTCAGCATTCATGTGTTTATTATACTACAACACCATGAACTAATGTCTTTATTTATTCAATTGAAACCTACCAAATAGGTGTATACTGATGAATAAAAAGTATATATTTTATATTTATTACATTTTTAAACTTTGTATTCATTATATAAAATATATGTTCTTACAACCCATTCCATACGGTATATGATAATTTCCCCCATGTGTTTGTTGGACTACTACTCCACAAATCGATGTGATTATTCTTTTATATATCTTATAAATAGAAGGTGAGGAGGAAAATTTTATTGAATATATGTAATAAAAATAAAATAATTATTTTATATATTAGATTTTTATAGTTACTAAGAAATATTATATATATTTTTATTTCATTTAAAATTGATAACATCATTCATGTAGATGTGGACTATCACCTTTACGAAGTAATTTAATCTTGTTTCATCACCACAAAATAAGGATGATATATATAAGTATATTTAATGATAAAATATGGTATTCATTACATTATGATAATTTTGGAAATATATTCTATTTTTTATATCATTTCTATCAATATAACTGGAAAATGGAAATGTTAGTCAATAATATGTATGACCTCACATCTACATGATCATACAATAATTCGTTTATCTAAATAATTTTTATCAATTTCTCATAATAATATAACTTCTGTATAAAATTAATAGTTATTTTATGATTATTATAGTTATGATGGAGCTATATTATATGCACAATAACTATAACTATCATGGTCATGCCCGAATGAGAAAATAAGAAATTTACAATTGAAATAATGAAAATAATGAGTGATTATTATTGAAACGGTGATAATATATTATATAAGGGTCATTAATTATATTTTAAATATTAATATAGTTATTTTATAAGTTAATATGATATTTAAAACCACTATACCTAATGATATTGAATGTTCCACTAAAATTAAGCGAGATGATTGTGATTTCTTCTCAATCTAATTTCATTAAGGAATATTAGAATCTTATAACAATAATGTATATTATATTGTTAATATACACAACCTTTGACATGAAATATAATTATTAATTAATAATTAATGGTATTTTTGGATTCAATTTGAACTATTTCATTTAAGGGTATTTCACTAAAGAGTTACCAAGTGATGTAGAATTTTGTAACTCAATTTCTTTTAATTGTATCATATTTCATATTTTTCATCCATTATATAAATTGATTACATTTTAAATGAATTTTAATTATAATATTAAATATTTAAACGCTTTTAGGGTGATTTACTATCTATACACATATTTTACTCATTAAATAATTATAATATTCAATATTAGTATCCTTAAAAGGGTTTGTTTCACACACACATTCTCAACGAGTTTATATATTATTGAATTTTAGTTGAAGGATATTACTTAGTAATTGTATAATAAACCCATATAATTTTATCCTACTATGGTAATTCATTATATTTTCTTGTAACAGCCACAATTCCCACTAACAGGAACATAAAATAATTAATAAAAAATTTTTTAGTAATTTTTTACCTAAATTCTCTCTTTGACCAAAAATTAGTTTTCTTAAGAAACCATGCTTACATCATATGTTTTAATAAATTTTCCAACCCTTTTAGAAAATATTTACTATATAGATCTTTTACTATCTTTAGATTTAATTTTTATTTAAGGAATTACCATGTAATTTTCAAAAAAAAACCTATTTGGATTTTCTAAAAAAATACAATGGAATATTTTTCATAAGGAGTATATCATGAATGTAATTTCAATTCCATATTAGCACCTAATTTTTAAAAAAAAAATTATTATACGTTTAATTTATGTTTTGCAAAGAAATTAATTTTAAAATGGTTTTTTGAACATTTTTTGTTAAAATGTTATTTTCAAAAGGAAAATGATATATTCATTAAGAATGTATCTAAAGATACATATATTTAATTTTTATTAATTAATGGAAAAGGCCGTTTATTCTTCCACCAATGGGAATATATTATATGGATACTAAACATATTCTTTCTATGAATTATTTATATTCATTTTGACAAGTGTGGTTATTGAAATTTCATTCCTTTATTAATTTTTTAATTCATAAACATTCCCATTATTTATTTACTTTATTTTCCACATTATATTTACACTAAATAACCATATTATTATCATGGATATGAATATTTCATAGATTTTATATGTTTTTTACATATGGTTTTCTAAAATTAATTATTTATTCACTATATATATTTGATGAAATGGGACGTTGTTCATGAATTATATTCAGTATTTTCTATATTTTGAATGCTTGTGACCTTTAGTCATAAGTGGGGAAAATATTTAGGATACCCCCTGATGTGTTAGTAATTTAATGTGGTGAATTAGTATTCTAGTATCAAATCTGATTGCTATAGTCGATCGGTTTGTACCGGGAAGTATTAAACATTCTTAAGGATAATGCTTTATTGGGGAGATATTGTGTTCTTGAGAGTCGTCATCCCATAATTTAGAATCTCCTCCCCTGTGAATTATCTTATAATTATAATCAAATATTATTTCACAATGAAATTATATATAACTGAATTTCATTTTCTATTTATTGATCAAATGGAAGGTGTTCCCATTTATTTACATTTCAATATTTATTGTTCCTTATCTTCATATATTATTGATTAAATAGAATATTTTCATCTATATTTAACATTACATATATCTAATAATTATTGACTTATGATTAATTCTAATATACCTATCCCTTAATGATTATTAGAGGTCAAAATACTTTTTTTATTTTACAAGTATTCTATGATGTGTACTATAATTAATATGTAAAGATATTAAAGATGTAAAGATGAAATTCTGGTGAAAGTCAATATGTTTTATTTTTTATTTTAAAATGAAATACAATACAAAAGTATGTATCTAATTTTCCAAGAGTAATAAAATATTCAACCATTTGCGATGTTATACCTTTTTTCATATGCCATTGTAAAAAAGAATACACTGGCTATGGGAAACTGTGAATGGGGTGTCTATATTTTTGATAAGAGAAAAAATCATAGTTATCCATATAAAACTCCTAAAAAATATGAATTAAATTCTATGGATAGTTTAATGGGTATAAATATATATTAAAGGATTTTTTTTGATGAAGAAGGCTCAATGAGATTCTATTATGAGTTTATATAAGAAGAATAACAAATTAAAAAATAGAGGATGAATAGAAAAACCAATAGAAAATATATTCAGATATTCAAAATTGAATAATAAAATTATAACTTTTTTTAGAATAAAATAATTGAAACTATAGAATTGAGGGATGATACATCTCTAAATAACATAAAAGTAAAATTTGGAATTTCAGTAATGGATAAAGATGCAACTGAAATTTAAATTATTTATGTTTCACAATAATATAAATAGGAAAAAATAATCATAAATGAGTTGAAAATTTTAATCAAATGTAAATAATAAATTGGAGGACATTATATATTAACTAAAATGTTATCAGATTTTAAAAGATAAATCCGACTGATTAGGAAACCATAACCATATCTACTAATAGATATGTAATAAAGGAGAATATTGGAAATCTAAATCCCCTGACAAGGAATAAAAAGTAAAGACATAAAGATATTATGAGATTAAAATATTAAGGCTGACCACCAAATATTTTCAACCTGAAATTTCACTCTTCTCTAGTGGAATACATATAGAATGTATTCCAAAATTTCTATGAATTAAATATTTCCCATTGAAATGTGATTTGATTGAACCACAAGGTTAAAACATTAATGTAGAAAAACATGATTATTGTATTGAGGAACCTATTAAATTTTAAAATAAAATAAGAATTCAAACAAAATTAATTTTTGAAGAGACACATAGGTTTACACATGGGAAATTCCAATTATCATGGCACCATGGAATAGATAGAAAGAAAATGATTCGATATGAGACAATAAAAAAAGATATTTTTTGGAATAATCTGAAGCCATATGTTTTCTATTTAATTTTAAAAAAATCATTCTATCCACTATAATAATGCTTTATTTTTTACTATCATTATTCGAAAAAAGGGTTGAGAACATTTGGTGAAAAATAGACACCCACATGCACTATATGAATGGGAATCATAATTCATGTGGTTTATTATAAAATTCATTACATTTATTTCCAATATTCAAAAAATCACAGATAATATCATATATAAATCATCAAATGTATTCATGAATTGATTACCAACATCCCTTAAAATACACATGTGCTAATACTGTTTTTTATTATGCTAATAGCACCTCAAAATCCACTATAATTTCGGGATTGATCTATGTACTCTTAGGATACAACAACATATAAACACACCCCAATGAAATTTATAATATCATTTCTATCTTGGTGTTGGAAAACCGTTTTGTAATCGTATGTGTTTAAATAATGAACCGAGTGTGCCACATATTAGGATTTTAAGTATTCTTGAACCTATATTCATACAATACATATCATCTGTATACTACAATCAATGAATTGTGAAGAGATATGAAATATCAATATAAAGATGTCGGGGAGGGATTGTTACAAGCATGTCAGGTCTTGAGCATTTAATTTCATGTATTAGGTCATATATGGTCCTTGTTCCTTGGGCCTACATGTCCTATAAGGGATCCCAATCATCCCATAAAATGGGGGTTAACCAAAATGAAATAAAAATAATCCTTTCTAGCCATTCAGCCTTATATATTCTTTTAAAATTTCTCTAATGAAGTATAGGATTGTAAAAAATTAATAGTATTAAATAATAGTAAAAACTGGGATCAATGGTTTTAAAACACATAATTTAATACCTTAAATATTCTAATTACTCATGGGGGATTCCTACTATTTATGAATGCGTTTTTTAGATTACTCAACCAAAATTTCTGAATAATTTTATTGAAAATATCATGGTTACAAAAATAATATTTAAAAATGTTCCAAATATTAAAATGGGATCAATGGGATGGTGATTGTTCAACTCTTTTGAACAAGAGGAAAATATTATAATCTATTTAGATTATATTGACAAGAAATAGATTATAGTAAATTTTTATGTTAAATGATGATTTTTGGAAATGTTGAATTCAAAAATCACATCATGTTAAAAAAAAGAATTCGAATAAATCCATCAAAATAAAAAATGAATATTATCAAGAACCTACGAAGAGATGAATTATTGGGGAGATTCTTTTTGAGTGAACATAATTGACCAAAATAGAGGCTTAATTGTGGGGGCTCTAATTTGACATATGTTTCCTTGATTATAAATAATATTTTTTATATTTTATTTCTTCATTAGTTATAATTCAATAAAATATATTATATTTAACAGGTTTTAACAATTTTAAATTATTATTTCTATTATAGAAACAGTTTTTTGAAATACTTTTAAGGTGATATTTTATTTAGACAAGTTTTATATTATTCATTTTACAGAAATAAAATGAATTTTTTTTTGAAATTATATAAACATTAGTTGTGGAGTGTTGGAGGTGATTCATATTAATTAAAAATGTCTATTCATACCAATGACTTGAAAAATGAATACCATAATGATTTATTTATGATTATACTATTGTTGTATAATGATATATTATTGAAAATTGAATTTAACATTTGGTTACTTTGTAGAGGATATTTATGATTGACTCATATACTTATGAATAATTTTTTTGAATATTATTTTAATCAGTCAGTATGTGAATATATAACTACATTGATATACTATTGAAACCCAAATTAGAATTTAATAAATCCCGAGGATGTTCAAAAATATGAATGATTTATTAGTTTTTAAAATGTAGCTAATAAATTATAAAACCATAATAAGGGATGAAATAATTTATCTTTTCCCAACTAATGAAATATAGTAAATACTGAATATGAAGGAATTGAGGTAATTCCATTCATTGAATATGTAGATATCCCATATAAACCATTCATAATGATTTCCTATATCATCATGGGTAGAATGGTAAATAGAAATGTATAATATACACTTGTTAATATAACATGTTAAATCAACAACATCCCAACAAAAAATCATATGATAATATTGTTTTTCATTATCCTAATAGAACCTCACAGTCCACTATAATGTCATGAATGGTCAATATACTATTATGTTCCGACACCACTTCAACCCACCCAAAAGACATATTAAATTATATTAGTGTCTTGATGTTTGAAAATAGTTTTTTATTTATATGTGCAGCACAAAATAACCAAAATTTATACAAATTATGAGTGAAATGGTTCATGAACCAACATCCCCATAATATATATCATCCTCAAAACACCTTGATAACTTATAATGGGGAAGAATATTTATTACAAATTTTTCCTACACAAATTAGGTATATAGTTGATGAATTTCATGTTGAATCCAATTATTATGTGTGAAATTGCAGTAGACATAGATAAACATAACCCTAATGTTTAAACAACCCTAATTTGTTTGATATTATACATATAAATCCATGGGATGAAATATCAACAAAATTTACTTTTTTTGTAAAACATTAATTCATTGAAACTTCATTGGAATATTGATGAGTTTATTCTTCCATTTCCTTATTGAATATATCCATTATACCATATTCATTCCTTATTCACTACCTTATCCATGTTTAATTTTATTCATCAGCACCAAAGCTTACTCATTCCTATCATCTATTCTATCTGATCTTATCCTTTTATTTTGGTACAATCTCAACTGGAATCGAGGAGTAGTACATGATCTATGAAGATAGGTGGCCAAGATATATCCAAGAGGGGAATTCTTCATATTAGAATATTTTTATCTATATGAATCATGGTCATATGTTTTTATATGGGTTGTGGTAATATGATATATTCATGAATCATATGAATAGAGGGGCCCATATTTTTGGTTTTTCATGATTCGATACATAATTAATTCTATTAATTAATAGTGAACAAATTATTCTATGGAGAGGGTGAGGAAATTAGTGATAAATAATCTTCCATGTAATATTTTTGTGGTCACTACTCTATATGGGATGTCTATTAAAGGGTTATAGCAGTTTTAGTATCATATAATATTCAGTTAATAATTAATTATAAATGATAATAGAAACACCATGGGACTATTTTTGTTGGAATTTACCTGAATCTCTCGAGAGTAAATTCATCTGAGTAATAAATGATTCTTGAAAAATTTCTATTAGAAATAAAAGTAGTAATATTTAATTAGTTGGTTACTACCACATGTTTAATTTCATTCTGTAAGAACCCGGGTCCTCTTTTGAGGAATATATTACTTTTTGCAGGAGTTTTTGAGAAAAGAGGAGCTTCTGAAAATTTTTGAATTACATGTCGTGTAGTTTATGAGTACACGCTGTGTACTGTGTTGCCGCAGGAGGCCGTGTGCTGGCTGTGTCATGGCCACACACACAGTCGTGTGGGGTGATGTGGATTCCACCTAAAGCGGAGTATGGAAAGAGAAAGTACAAGTCATGTACTTCAACAGTACACTCTGTGAACTTTCGTTTTATCATTAAACGCACCAGGGTTGTGTCTAATTTCTATTTCTCAATTCTTCTAGGTTTCGTTTGACTGGGAGCTCCGTACGGTCGTCGATCTTCGACGAGCCCCTGATCCAGTGTCCGTCCTTAGAATCAAACTATGCATGTTGCGTTGGAATTGCATCGGTGAGTTCCCTCTTCTCCTATGGAACCATCCCTTCATTTATCATCTTTTGTAAGTTATTATGGGTTGTATTTCTTATCTTTTTTTATATATACTACATACAAAGGTGATTCAAGCCTATAGGTTCAAGTATATTTATCTCCCAACGCCGAGGTAGGTGGTTTGTGCCTTTCTATAGAATGTTTTTGGGTTTTATGAGAAAATTTTCTCAATATCCATGAACGAGGTATTGTGTGTTTACTGTTTTATCCCTATTGTTTGCTTTCTTTTCTTTTATGTATGATTAGAGGTTATTGATTGTAAATTGGGGTGTTTTCTGTTCTTTGGATGTGTTTCCCATGCATGTTTTTCATATTTTGACCATTGGGTCGTGTTTGCCTATTAGGATGTTGTTTACTTTCCCATGCCTAGTATTGTTAGATGGTGTGACTATTGTTCCGATATTTTGATATGTTATAAAATGCTATCCAAGTTGTTCTTGAGGTTTACTTTGGCCGTTATATGGGGTTATACATGTTGATTTTACATAGGTCCATGAGATCCTAGTGTTGTAGACCATAAGGATAATTGACTTAAGGTCTTCTCCAGAGTGTCTTTTGTAATTTACGAAGCAAGACAATAGGGGGAATTGGCATTGAGTGCTTCCTTAGAGATTATGTAGTTCCTTGATGCATGCCAAGGGGGGAATGAGACGTTGAGTGCCTCCCCAGAGAACCTTTAGTACCGATACAAGACTATAGGGGGAATTGACGGTGAGTGCTACCTTAGAGAGTCTATACTTTAGCTTAACTAGAGGGGTGAGACTGTGTGTGCTTCCCAGAGGGTTTTTTGTTTCTATTAGGTAGGACCATAGGGGATAGGTTGTGAGTACTTTGAATAGGGTTACATGTTGTTTTTATCTACTTTGTTTATATGTTGCTTGATATCTGGAACTGTGGATTGATACTACTGAGTAATTCCATCTTTACTGTTTTCTTCACTTTTTCCTACCTTATATTCACTGACTGTTAGGGAAATATCTTGTGGTGGTAACCTAATAGAATTCATCTCTCACCCTATTTGGGCAACACTTTTAGGCCCAAACATATTATATTGTTTCATGTATGGAAAAGGGCAAGCTCCCTTCTACATCATGTACTTAATTGCTGTGGAGTTGGAGATCATGGTACCATGTATAGGCTTGAGATGCTAAGAAGTTGTTTACCTATTTCTTTTGTAATTTTGTTTAGTACTGGTTGTATTCATAATTATGACTTATTTGGATGTTTTCTTAGACAAATGTATTATGGATCATTTTATATATATGTGCTCCAGTTGTTTATTATCTCTATCTTCCGTTATTTACAATTTTTTGATATTTACTGCTTTAGCCATTGTATATTTTCTTCTCATAAATTGTGTTACACTACCAATGAGGGAATTGTTTCCCCAGTATCACACCTTAGGCCCTCGCTGCTAGACGGCAGCCTCTGGCATTTGGGGAAATGCGCTTGAGGCCATGTGACCAACTGGGTACGGGGTGCCCCTGGGTGGATTCTGGAATTGGGGCATTACAAAGTGGCATCAGAGGAATTATTTTATCTTGACTTACTATTTGGATACTTTATCTAGGGATAGGAGAGAATATGTACTTGGTAATAAGATGTTCTCGGGAGTAGCTAACCCTTTTATAGGGAAAATAAAATTTATCTCATTTATTGTAATTTTTATGGTTTTGTAATTTTATAGTTGATTTGATTTTACCATTGGGTTATTCACATGTTTTCCATTATTACCGTTGATGTTATTGAGGTTCTATTTCTGTCGCAACTCGATTAGATGTGGGTATGTCATCTCATGCATCATATAGGAACATGGTAAAAATCACATGTCATGCCTTTTTTCGATTCTATTTAGGATGCATTAGTGACTGCATGTTGTTGTGATTGATTTTGTGTAGAATATGCATGTGGTTGTGATTGATTATATGATAAAATACCTGCTTCTTGTTAGTGCATTTATTGTGTAAGGTCCTGTTTGAATGAACTCCAATCTTTGGTACTTGAGGTGTTATGGGCACTCAAGGACCGGAAATTGGTCGATCATTTCCTTGTTTACCATTTTTGTAACATGTATAAGATTCCAATATTTGATTCATGGGGAGTATGGTCCCTCACGGATTGGAATTTGGCACCATCAAGGTTCGATTCCTTGTTTTTCTGGGTTTCAGAGCAGTTTATGAGGATTATTCTTCGGAAAAACATAGAATACAGGCTCTGTAGTTTTGACTACAAGCCATGTGTTCTTCTATTATGGAAGAACCTTTTTATCATTAGTAAACAACCTGTACCTTATTTACATGTTGTGTGGTCTCTAACCGTGTCACATACCATGTGTTTAGAGACACGGGATGGGGAATTTCTTACAGGAACGTGTCGTGTAAGGTTTGAACACGTCGTGTAGTCTGACCCAGGTACCTGACTGTGTCACTAACAATACAGGTCGGTGTTATCTTTTCACTTATATGCCATGTATTCCTTGAACATACCATGTAGTGTGAGTCGAGTGTCGGACCATGTCACTAACAACAGGGGCCAGGTGAAGCTTTTCTACTATATGTATTGTCTACCGAGAACACGTATTGTAGTCTTTTCTTGGGAGGGCCATGTCACTTAGCGGTGTAGAAGGACTCGAGAAGGGGAATGGGATTCATGTACATGATGTGTTTTAGGACTACACACTATGTGGTTTGGGTGTTACACGACCAGTTATGGTAGGAGTACACACCCACATGAAGGACATAAAGGAACACACTGTGTAGGAATTTTAGATATCATGTAGTCTTGTTTTGTAAAACATGAATGATTTCTTTCTCATATTCCCTTCTAAAACATATATTTTTCAGTCCTTTATAATGTTGAACTAAGGTGTGCATTTGACCTTGCAGAGTCATGCCACTGAAAATTCCTCCAGTTGTCCTCCAGTTACAGGGCAGGATCAAACGTTGGATACGGCTGATCAAGGACTTCCCGCAAATCCTCCAATTGTGACAGTCTTGGAATCAACAGTTATACCTGATACCGGTTCGAAGGCACAATTTAGGGAATGCTTCATGTGGATGATGTAGAATTTTGAGGGAGCACTGCCTCCAGCCCCATCTATGGGAGATTTGACATGGGTTTTCCAGCAGCATCATCCTCCCACCATCTTAGGGGAACGAGTATATCAGGCTGCAGATTCAAGGCTAAAAGCCATGCAGATGATCTTTGAGCATCCAGAGACACCTCCAAGGAAGAGGCTCAAGCTCTCTACTTATATTCTTTATAATTCTACCAAGAAGTGGTGGGATGTGATCTCACGGGCAGGAATCCAGCAGGTTATGGCATGGGATGAGTTTTATCACATCTTATATGAATAATTCAATCTAGAGACCCTAAGGGCCAACCGGTCCTGGGAGTTAATGAGTCTGGAGTTGGGTACTCTTTCTATTATGGAGTACTCCTCTAGATTCACATAACATCAGTGTTTCAAACCCTTTCTCATAGGAGATGGGTTATTCCTGGAAAGGAAGTTCAAGGATGGCCTTAGATAAGACTCATGTTCATAGGTGAATATATTCTGGTTTAATTCCATCACATCTATCATCAACAAGGAACTGATCACGGAGCACAATTTGAAGGATTCTGGAGTTGTGACCTAGGGCGGCTCGACATATGGAGTTAGCATCCCTCCAACTGATAGTAGGAAGCACAATAGGGAGTCTGTGCGTGGTGGTCCAAGGAGGAGAGGCACATCTTCTGGTAGCCAGGTGGTATGCTAAAACTGTGGTAAGAGTAGGAAAATGATGCTGTAGTGCTAGAGATACCTTGTGTAGTGGTGATATTGGGGCAAGATGGGTCACCTTCAGCGTTACTGTTAGGTTTTCTCACTAGTAGCTAGTGATAGGGGTTGTTCTATGACTCTGTGTTCAAGAGCAGCACCACAGGTTTCTCATCAGTCTAGGTACTAGAGTTCTTCCAGATGTTCAGGATGAGGTGGAAGTCGTGGCTGTGGTGTTCAATCACCAGTCATTCAACAATAGTAGAGTTGATCTTCTTAGAGTGATTAGGCAGGGTCACAGGGCTGTGGAATAGGCCAGACCATTGTAGTGGAGCGGACACAGCTGGAGCAGGATCCTAGAACTTCTATAGTTTGAGGTACGATCTAAGTTGCCTTAGTTTTATCTTCATCTCTTTTTGATACAAGTGCTTCCCATAGCTTTATATCTGTTTCTCTCATGGAAAGACATGGGCTTTGTATCTTTTCATCTGCTGATATATTGACATTAGACACTCCAATGGGGACTAGGATGGGTAGTGTATGTTAGTGAAAGGATTTCCCTCTAGGGGTTGGTTTGTGTCACTTCTTATGGGATCTCTATGTCTTAGAGATGAAATGTTATGATGTAATTATCAGAATGGAATGGATGGTTCCCTTTCAGGCATTCGTCGACTGTTTTCACTATAGGGTGAGATTCATATCACCAGTGGGTGGATCTTTCTACATAAGGGTGAGTGGGATGTCCAAGAGAGCAGAGCGGGTCCTGAGCATCATGGGATTGTAGGAGTTATATCCCAAATTGCTAGTTTTTATCTGGATGATCAGGGGACTACATAGTTAGTCTTTCCTCCAATGTTGGATCATTTCAAGGATGTCATTCTAGAGGATATTTCAGGTTTTCCTCCGGAGTTCGAGGTGGAGGTTTGGATTGAGATTGTTCCAGGAGTAGCACCAGTGTCCATTCCTCCTTATAGAATGTATACACCAGAGTTGCAGGAGCTCAAGAAGCAGTTGGAGGAGTTTCATGCAAAGGGGTTCATCTGACCCAGTAGTTCTCCTTGGTGTTCTCCTGTTTTTTATGGGAAGAAGACATACAGTACACTCAGGCATTGTGTGGATTAACTTATGTTGAACCAGTTGATGGTCAAGAACCGATATTTCATTCCTCAGATTTATGATCTCATTGATCATCTTAGAGGACCCCGAGTGTTCCCAAAGATTTACATGAGGCCTGGTTATCATCAGTTGTGTGTTAGACAATCATATATACCTATTACATGTTTTTGGAGTAGTTATGGTCTGTACGAGTAGATGGTTTTTCCATTCTCTCTCATGAATGCACCCGTAGTTTTCATGGAACTAATGAACCAAGTTTTCTATCCATACTTGGATTCCTTCATGGTTGTCTTCTTGGATGATATCTTGGTGTACTCTCACACTCAATAAATCCATGATGAACATATTTATATTGTTTTCAGTACACTTAGAGAGCATCAGTTATATGCTAAGATCTCAAAATGTCACATTGGGATCGATCCGATTCACTTCTTGGGACATGTTATCTCATAGATAAGACTATCGGTAGACCCAAAGAAAGTGAGGGCAGTAGTTTCCTGGGAGAAGTCAAAGAACTTTTTTGAGGTACAGAGTTTTCTAGGTCTGGATAGATAATACATACACTTAATTCAAGACTTTTCGCACTTAGCAGCATCACTAACCAGTCTGACTAAGAAGGGTACAATATTCTTGTGGTCAGATTCATGTGAGTCATCCTTTATGGAGATAAAAGGTATGTTGACTTCAGCACCGATAATATTATTTCCTAATCTGTGAAAGAGCTATACTGTTTATTGTGATGGTTTAGGTATGAGGCTAGGAGATGTGCTTTTGTAGGGAGAAGGAGTCATTGCGTACGAGTCTTGGCAATTGAGGCTTCAAGAAAGGAACTACCCAACACACGATCTCGAGCTGGAGGCAGTTGTTCATGCATTACATTGTTGGAGACATTATCTTCAGGGAAATAATTGTGTGGTTCTCACTGACCACAAGAGTCTCAAGTACATATTCACTCAGCATGATATGAATTTGAGACAGTGAAGGTGGGTTGAGTACCTTCCGTATTTTGGCTTTGATCTTGCCTACACACCTGGGAAAGGAAACACAGTGGCAAATGCGTTAAGAAGGAGGAATCAGATACATTCTATTTTAGAGGCCAGTTGTGACTGGAAGCTTATGGATCTTTTCATTGAGATGCATTTGGAGGTGCACTATAGATAGGGGCAGAACTTGCTTTTTTCTTTAGCTGTTACCTATACCCTTCTTGATTGAGTAAAAATGAGGGAGCTATCAGATTTTGAATTCCTAGTCTTATGGGATAGTGTTTTAGGAGAGGACCCTATTCCTAGATGGACCATAAGTGAGGATGAGATCTTGAATTTATAGGGGTGTGTTTGGGTTCCTGCATACATACGCGAGGAGCTGATGCGGGTCTTTCATTCCTCAGTTTGGGAAGTTCATCCTGGTTTCATAAAGATGTATCATGATCTACACCATCATTATTTGTTGCTAGGAATGATGAGGTATGTTGCTTGTTTTGTCACGAGGTGTTCCATCTATCAGTAGGTGAAGGCAGAGTATTAGCGGCCCATAGGGAATTTACCGCAGTTACCCATCCCGTGCTGAAGTGGAGCGATGTCACGATGGATTTCCTGACAGGGTTACCGAGGTCACCTCTGTTGAATGATGTAGTATGAATTGTCATTGACGGGATAACGAATGTCGCTCACTTATTTCCAATCAAGGTGACCATCAGTGTTGTTGATCTGGGACATTTTTACATCCATGAGATTGTACGTCTGCATGGAGTTCTACACTCCATCGTTTCAAATAGGGAAGCATGTTTTACTCTTCGGGTCTGACAAGGGCTACAAAAAGAATTGGGTACACATGTAATTTTTAGTATAGCTTACCATCCTCATACAGATGGTCAGTCTGAACATATGATTTAGGTGCTTGAGGACATGCTCCAAGAATGCATTCTGGATTTTGGAGGTTCTTGGGAGAATCACATCCCTATTTTGGATTTTTCCTAAAATAATAGTTTTCTAGAAACTATTCAGATGAAACATTATGAGGATTTGTATGTAGGACATGTTGATCACACTTATAATGACAGAATGCAGGAGAGGAAATTATGTTGGGACCTCGTATGGTTCAGGAAACCAGAAAGCAGATAGAGTTGATTCAGAAGAGGATGGCTACCACACAGTCTCGTCAGATTTCTTATGCTGATCAGCAAAGATGACCTATAGAGTTGGTGGTTGGGGATCAGGTTTTTTTACGTATATGACAGAGGTTGGTACACAAGAATATTAGGAGATAGGGTATTATTCTCCAAGGTATTTTAGGTCATTTGAGGTGTTGGAGTGAGTCGGGCCGGTTTCCTATCAGTTGTAGTTAGCTCAGAGGTACTGATCTATGCATGACATTTTTCATGTTTCTCAGCTCCGACGTAACATTTCATAACTGTCTAATGTTTTCCAAGATGATGAGTTTGAGTTAGAAGTGAATGAATTCATTGAGTATCATCCTATCCGGGTTGTTGATCGAAGTACGAAGGTTCTCCATGGTCGGTATGTTCCTCTGGTATGGGTGCTAATGCAGTATGAGTGAGTACAAGACAAGACTTGGGAGAGGGAGGTCGAGATACGATCATAGTGGCTAGAGCTTTTGGGGTTATTCATTTGTTCCGCCTTCCTAGGGAAATTCAGTGACAAATTTCATTAAGGGGGGAAGTTTTTAAGAACCCAGGTCTTCTTTTCATGTATGTTTTATTTCATGAATTTTTTAGAAAAGTGGAGTTTCTAGAAATTTTTGAAGTACACTCTGTGTACTGAGTTGCCGCAGGAGGTCGTGTGCTGGTCGTGTCATGGCCACACACATAGTCGTTTGGGGTGACGTAGAGGCCACCTAAAGCAGAGTACAGAAAGATCAAGTACACGCCATGTACATCTAAAGTACACGTCGTGTACATTATTTTTTTCATTAGACACACTAGGGTCACATCTAATCACCAGAACTCGCTTGTTCTAGGTTACATTAGACAGAAAGACCTATATGGCCGCAGATCATCGACGAGCCCCGAGAAAGCATCCATCCACTGTATAAAACTCCGTCAGTTACGTATGAATTGCATCGGTGAGTTCTCTCTTCTCCTAGTGCACCATCCATTGATTTCTCCTCTTTCTTGAGTTATCCTGGGTTGAATGTAATATATTTTTTAGTAGATCTATGGTGTTCTAAGACAATTCAAGCCTCTAGGATTAATTATATTGATCTCCCAATTCATAGGAAGGTTGTTTGTGCCTTTCTGTAGAATTTCATTGATTTTTATGTGCAGATTTTCCTAATACCCATGAACTGGGTATTCCACATTTAGCATTTTATCCCTATTGATTTCCTTCTTTGCTTGTATTCATGAGTAATTGTTATTGATTGTAAATAGGGTGTTTTGATGTGATTTTCATGTGTTGCCCATGCTTGTTCTTCATGTTTTGACCTTTGGGTATAGTTTTCCTATTAGGCTGCTATTTACTTTCCCATGGCTAGAAATGTAGGATGGTGTAACTGTTATTCTTATATATTGATATGTTGTAGTTTGCTAGCCTAGTATCTCTTGAGGTTTACTCTGGCCTTTACGTGGTGCTATACTTGTTGACTTTACACTGGGCCGTGAGGACCTGGTGTAGTAGACCATATGGAGAATTGACGTAATTTCATTTACATAGTTTCTTTTATAATTTACGATGCGAGACCACAAAGGGGAATTGATATTGATTTCTTCGTCTGAGAGACTATAGTTACTCAAAATGGGCCATAGTGGTCATGGGATTTTGACTGCTTCCCTAGAGCTCATTTAATACAGATAAGAGACTATAGGGGGAATTTACGGTGAGTGCTTCCTTAGAGGGTCTATACATTAGCTAAACCAGATGGGTGAGACTGTGTGTTCTTCTTAGAGGGTTTCTTGAATTCGTTAGGCAGGACCATTGGAGATAGGCTGTGAGTACTTCTTAGAGGGTTACCTATTCTGTTTATCTACTTTATTTACTTGTGGCTTGTTATCTGGAACAGAGGATTGTTACTGTTGAGTACTTTTGTGTTTACTGTTTTCTGCACTTATACCTACAATATATTCACTAACTGTTAGGCATAGATCATGTGGTGGTTTCCTATTTGGATTTTTCTCACACACTGTTTGGGCTATACTTTTGGGCCCAAACAGATTATATTTTTGTTGGTATAGACAATGGAAAACACCCTTCTACTTTATGTACATGATTTTGTGGAGTTGGAGAGCATGGGACAAAGCTTAGGCTTGCAATGCTGAGGATCTGTATACCTATTTCTTTTGTAATTTGGTTTAGTACTGGTTTTATTCTTCATTGTGACTTGTTTGTCTATATTCCTAGACATATGTACCATGCATCATTTTTTTAATATGTTTTCAATTTTTTTTATTATCTCAGTCTTCCGCTGTTTACTGTTGTGGGATATTTACGGCTTCATCTGTTGTATATTTTCTTCTTTTATGTTCTCATACTCTACTAATTAGGGAATAGTTTCCCTAGTATCACACCCAATGCCGTCACTGCTAGTATGAAGCCTCTGGCGTTAGGGGAAATGTGCATGAGGCCACGTGACCAACTGGGTATGGGGAGCCTCTAGGTGGCTTCTCGAACTGAGATGTTACATATTCACTTATTGAATCATGACTGCTTGGCATTGTTATTTATTTCCATATCCAATTATTTTATAAAATAATAATTATAAAAGTTAAACCTCGCAAATAAATTTTTTTAATTTAATGAAAATAAAAACATAAACACCTTTATATTTGAGTTTTTATTCATCATACTTTTTCTAAAATATATTATTTATTAATCAATAGAATCCAATTTTAGGGGCTTATTGTGAACCATAACAACAATATCGATTAAATAAAAAATAAACAACCATAAAAGAGAGAGATTGAGAATCAGTAAACCTATAAAAATTATTTCATTGGATAACCTCCAAGACTAGACACTAGATTGACTAGTACTTCCACAAAATTTATTTGACAACAATGATTTTATGTAAACTAATCCCATCTTTGTTATATTTAAAAATGATTTCCATGAGATCAACCACATAATAAAAAGAAAAACTAAGATGTGTCCACTTCAAGAATGAGATAATATAATTATTGGTAATAGAAGAGAACTGTAGCCCTATCCTTTCCTCGAGATATATACAAACATGTCAACATTGTAATCTCTTATAATGACAATTCATAAATAATTTTCATCACATTATCATCTTCCCCCTCTGAGGGATTTTCAAATATATTATACATATCATTCATCTTCTTATTGAATTTGGAGGGAAAATAATTCTCATGAATTTGGATTTCATATAGACCAATGGACACTCCATCATCTTTCAGTTTTCATGAATCCTTGAGAACACTTGTTCATTTTTTGGTAGATAGTATATGTTAAGCTGGAAAATGATCATTTCTTTGGGACGTCTTTCTATTTGAACATCAAATTTTATCTCCAATTTGTATAATGTCTTATATATCATAAAAATATCTTTACTAGGAGAATATATATATGTATCTATTTCTGATGTATTTTAAACATGTTTTTATTTGGGATCTGAATCACATAATTCATTCCATTCAGAAGTAGCCACTATTTGTAAAGAAGGTATCACTAAATCTTGACTTCTCTCTACCTTATTTGAAGTCGTATGAATAAACATTATTTCAAATAAATTTGAAATTATCTCAAAATGATTAGATTATTGCTTAAAATTAATTTTCATTTTAGAATAATTGATTAGTTTTTCAATATAAAATAGCATACCTTTTACCAATTTCTAAAACAGTAATACATATGTAAGACCTCCCCAACATTTTCTTGTTTTTGACCATGTCACTTACCAATACAATTTTATTTTTGTCTAAAAAATTGTAATTCATTGACCATGTATAATATTATTATCAATTAACAATAATAATATATACTAATATATTGAGAACATAATTGAGAATCATTGGATAATAAAATTAATGAGTTACAAGAATATATAGGGTTTAGTATGGTCTCTAATAATGATTCAGATATTATGGAATTATTGAAATAACAATATGAATTTATTCAAAATATGATAACGTTTAACACTATATGCTGTTTATAATAGGGAGAAAATTATAAAATTCAATATGATAGAGTGAATTTTGGAAAATAGTTATATGGAATGGGTTGTGAAGAATTGGTATACCAATATTATGATGATTAGGTTGTGTTTTAAGATGTGAAATTCTGTTCTAATGATGAATCATATATGAAAATTACATACATTAATGGAAATCTCAATTAAATAGTGACTACCTAAATGTTTTCTAATGGATGAAACACAAAAAAATTACTAAATAATACAATGGTATTTAATTAAAATTTCCACTAATTGTTTTCAATCAAGTAATTTGTGACAGAATGTTTTAACTAAAAAAATGATACATTTGATTATTTATCTTTTATGAAATTAATATAACTATAATGTTGTAATGTCACAAATGAAGTGTTAATACATAAATAGTGTCATTTAATAATGATGAAATTTAATGTAATAATTGATGGTCTTATAAATAATGGAATAAAAATGAAGAATTATGACTTGATAAATATTTGAAAAAAAAATCAAATATTTACGATAAATATATTATTATGTTATTATAATGATTTGGGAAAATTTTTTATGCTCATTGGGAAACTATTGATGATGTAGATATAATTATTGGAATGGTTAGTGAGATCTACATATTTATTAAACACCAAAATTGATAATTTATTAAAATAATTTATCCCTCATGGAATGACCACTATAATTATTTGGTCATAGATAGTGGGGGTATATTGAGGATAATGTAAGAATAGTGGATTTATATATGGATGTATAATATTATTGAAATAAGATATTTGAATTTGAATAATGTTTTTATACTAAAATTTTTTTCATCAAATTTAATAATTTTTCTGTTTGAGTAATAAGGATGATGATGAGATATTATCACGTATTATAGTATGAACATACATTTACCCATGGTTGAGAGTGATAGTTGTGATAATAAACATATCATCACACAGTATAAGTATAAACATACAAACATTATAAACAAATAAAATACCTTGCACATCCAAAAAATTATAGTTAGATGTGGTGGAAATTTCTACAAAAATGAAGAGATGAGTAATTTATCTCGAATCACTCATATATGATTTTCAAATATGGAAAATATAAATAACATAACCAATATATAAATGTTAATTTTGACACTTCAACATAACACTGAACCAATTTCTCTTCCAAATATATATTGTTGAGGTGTATAATTTTATTCTAGATATTACCTCATCTCTAGCCCGCAATAAAGTGCTTACAAGATCTAGAAATATTTCTCCAACTATACAGATGTGTATTTCTTGTAGTACCTAAATTGAAAATTAATTTTTTTAAATGTTTATATATTTTGGTTTCCATATATATAAAAATTTATAAATTTGTGGATATAAGTGGATGATTATTCTATCTAACATCTCACTATAGATATATATAGGGACAAATATCTTTCAAGAAATCTATACATGTTTATGATCATAGTTTTTATTATCCAATATACTATATCGGAAAAAATAATTATTTTTTTGAGTATTAAAACTCTATGGATTCAGTTACTCCATATTATTTTATCATGAAAATTGATATTCAGCAAGTTGGTGTTAGGATATGTTGGGATATCCTCATAATAATTACTATACATGAACACATACACTAGATGTTCAATTTCTGGGATAACTTCTTGGGATGCCCATACTCAATGTCATTCAACACCAACGAAGGGGAAAATAGACATTTAATGTCTTCTAATAGTGTATGTACCACCCATATATTTTTATATGAATTCATCCTTGAAATAACTCTATTTTTGATAGCCTCGGTTACAGATAATAATGACCATAAAATAATTGTTTCCTATAATAATAATCAGTAGGTAAATAGATTTTTTGTGATACATTATGATATTTAAATTCTATTAGTTTTTATTGACTAATAAAATTTATTTATTTTAAGATAAATATTTAATATGATTTTATTAGAAACATTCAATGATGAAATGGTATATTTTCTATGAACTATTTTTCATTTTTTGTGAATTTATATAAATTTTTCAATTTTTAAAAGCTGCAATGTATGAATTTAAAAAGAAAAAATCAATTTATTATCAGTAGGTATAAAATAATGTAAAGAATAATTTTTTTTATAAAAAGGACATTTTTCATTAAAATATATATTTTTTCAATATTAAATAATTTTCAATCAATAACTCATTCCCATTTTTTATAATATTATTTTTAATGAATTCTATTTAATTTTGAATTGATATTGTCATATTAGAATAGAGTGAACTTATTGGATGTTTTTAAAAGAGTTATTTCTACTAATTTTGGAAAAATACCATTCTTAATAAGATTTTCACTTTTATGAAAACATCATTATATATATGACCTACATTAATTGATAAATATGATGTTAAACTAAAATTTAAGGATTCAAATAACGATCAAACTTATTTAAATTGGGTTGGATTAGTATATTTTTATTTTACCACAACCTATATCTGAAGCATTATCCATTTCATGATACTTTTCCATTAAAATGAAATTATATTATATTAATTTTTATTATTATTGGTGATCTACTCCCCTCACTTATAAAATGAAAGCGCATATCCTACCTAAAATTTCAATAAAAAAGAAATATCTCATTGATCATCCAAGAACTACTGAAATACCTTCCCAAATCCCTTATATATGTGAAGCAGTTTTTTCTCATCCCGAATGACTCATCTAATAATCCTTATAGGGGTGTACAATGGGGACTTTCCAAGGAAGATAGATGTGTTCCTTCTGATATTTTATATGTTTCATTATTCCTAAAACTCTATGAAATCCTATATAACAATTTTAGAATAATGAAATTAATATCACTATAATACCAAAACGTTTCTATTTGTATGGTATAATCAATTTCAATCTCCATTAAATATAATATAAAATGAAAACATCATTCATGTTTATAACTATCTCCTCCATGATGTAATGTATTCATTATTCATCAAAAAATCAAATCTAAGGTTCTATATGTTGATATACTAAGTATAAATTATATTTATTACATAATTTATATTATATGTAGATTAAATATTGTTCAACTTTATTATATTTTAATTCCATGAAAATGGGAATCACCACATATGTTTATGTGAGGACTACTTCCTTTATTGGGTGACATAATTAATTATTCAGGAACTCATTTAATGAATTATTTTAAAAGTTAATTTCATATAAAAGTATGATATGTATAAAATTGTTAAAATTATGGAGCTCTTAAAACCATGAACATATTTCAATTAATAGAATCTATGAATGAAAACATGTATAAGAAAACAATATTGTAAACATATATAGTTGACATTAACAATGAATAATGAAAATATTGGTAAAGTGAAGATATAAATGAATGATATCAACATTGATATATGTAATTATGTGTAACGACCCAAAATTTAACAATGAAATACATCCACTGTTATAGTAATTTCATAATCACATAAAATCCTATTAGTAAACACAATACCATGTCATGCTTAAATGTACTATTATCTGAACTTTAAACACAAATATTCCCCTTTTGCGTTTTGAATTTTGGAAATCTAACATACACAGCTGCGATCAGTAAGATATTTGGAGTCTAGTAAGACAAACTTAATTTTTGGAGAATAGTTACATACCCTAATGAATAGTAAGGTTACCATTATGAATATTAATATGACCCTCACGAATAATAAATCTTCCATGTTAATAGTAACTTTAGCAATGATAGTATAAAAATGTTTATCCATCTTATAAGTGACAATTTGATATAATTACATTATAGTTTTGGTATTTTTTATGCCATGAATATTTAATGATTTTTTAAAAAATTGGAATGAAAATTTATTTTCATAAAATGTATTCCTAAACTGTTATTTATATGTCTACTGATTATATGATTATTTTAAAAGAACTATAATTAATTTCTCAATGTGATGGAAAAGTAGTTTTTAAATTTAAAATTTGTATTATCATGAATGTGATAATTTAATTTAAATTAAATTAATCATATTTAAAAAATTATTTTTATAAAATAGATTTCATTTTTGAATTATACATGTCAAAAAATTGATAGGGTGGATTTTTTTTGGATTTTTCTAAAATACATGAATATTTTGTAAATAATGAAATTAGATAAGTTACAAAATATGCAAAATAAATGAATTTCTATATGATACTCGAGTCATGGATGATTTAAATGGTCATTGGTTCGAACTCACACTTACTTATTACTATGTTTAGTCACAATAATACTCACTATTTCATGTCTTGTGGTGAAAAAATAAATTAATGAATATAATATTTAGAAAACACCATCTCCCCTCCTTTATTAATACCACCCCTCACAACGAAAGTTTCTCAAACCTCTCAAGACTTATTCCTACTCCAAATACTAACCAAATATCTCCCCAATCTCCTTCCCCACATCCACCATCCCGTGGTATAATAAAATGAAAAAACCTCTCCCCTAAAGAGGATCTCAAGGAAGATACATTTATTAGGTAATTTCCATATCTTTTCCTTCCAATTGCTTTCAAATTTCATTTAATTTCTTCTCTTATCATCAAATTATATTTTTCAAATGTCATGATAATTCCAATATGACTGATATACTGGTATTATATCTTGTTAATAGATGAATTTTCATTATACTCCTCCATATTTATCTTTTTTTAAGAAAATGAAATCATTTCCCTTGATGTGTAAATTTATCGACATCATGGGTGAGGCAATTACATTTTCGTTATGATAAAAATCAATCATGTTCGTTATGATCCAAAAAACTCCCAAATTAACCAAAAATGATCATGAATAAATTTTATATAATTAATAATTCACATGGTATACAACATAATTCATTAAAATATAATTTAAACTCATGGGGGACCATTAATAATAAGTAATATAATTTCTGGATGTTCATCCATATTCTACCCCAACATCCATTCATGTGTACATGTGAACCGTTCATGAAAACTAAAAAAATAACACTCCAAAAAGATGAATTTAAACTCTATAACTCATCCAAAGTATAATAAAAGAACATAAAAAACCATAATTAATTAGGTTCACATATAAATTGTTATTAAATTATAAATTAATTAATCTAATGTCATTATAAATTACATTAATATAATGGAACCATTCAGACTTAATGTAAGGGGAATTCTCGACCCCAACAATCTTTGATTAGGTTTTCCCTATTTCACACGATTTTCAGTGTGGTTATTCTCTAGAAATAATTAAATCTTCATTATCATACATTTTTTGGGTTATGTCTGTTTTCACTAGAGTTTGTGTCAATCATCATGTTTTCCCAAAAAAATGTTTTTCCAAAACATACATTTAACTTCACACTCAAGGTTGAAGATTCTTGTATCAATTATGATATTGCCTATTTAATTTGGGAACCCAATGTTTTTAATGTATTTTCATGAAATTAAACCCATTCATTTCCCAGTATTACTATATGTTCAATATTGATATATTTACTATGTGTCATGCATGATAATGTTAATTTTGTGATGTAACGGGTGAACCTGGGATTATATAGCATTATGTAAATGTTAAGATGTGATGGGTGTGCCCAGAAATATACAGTTCTCCAATGCATTGGTTTATGTGAAAAACCTCAAGATTAAAGTGAAATATGTGCCAACATGATATTATCTTTGTTCACAATTTTGTTTTGTAGTTGACATCGAATATATGATGTTTCATTTCTATTCGTGGCCACATTCCAAGCCTTTTTTAGATGCTTTCTCTCATGATTTTGATCATATTACTATTCTATGATGATAATGATTATGCTCACCCCATGTTATATTGTTTTATTTTATTGTCTATACTTTTACTAGGATTTTATCATGTCCCTTTTTATGTATATCCTGAGGTGAAATAATATTCTATCGATAACATAATGGACCATATGAATCATCATAATAAAGAAGTAAATAAATAAATATATTTTTGTTGTAAAAATTGTGTTTATTCTTAATTTTCCCAAGACAATAAACCTTTGGATCCTCTTTGTGAAATGATATTATGTTTATTGTATTTAAAATTATGTAAATTCAATTAAAGAAAATAAGGGTCATAATAGTTGGTATCAGAGGCATGATTTAGTTAATTTAGGAATTATTATTATAGATCATTTAGGAAAATCCTTCTATGAGACTTTGTTTATGTAAGAACACAAGAATATTTTAAAAATCAAATAGATCCCATAAGATATGTTTTTAGTGTTAACTACTGAATGGAACCAAATATTTATTCATAACATGTTCACTTATATTAGTTATAACCTAATTTATTTTATAAAATGGTGGGAATCATGAGAATACATTCTAAAACCCCATAATAGGGACAATATAGCAATTTCTTAAAAATGCATCTCCATTGCTTTGGGAGGTTGAGTTCAAAAAAACAATGTGATTCTTACCTATTTGTCTTAGGTTATGAATAATAACTTAAATAATGTGGAACGTCTTCTGTCACCTAGGAGTGAGAAACTGGCTATCATGTGATTTATGTGGAAATTTCTACAACGTTTAGTGGGTCATCCTATACACTAGTTATATGACAGTGGGTCAACTCGATGTAGATGATCATTTAGGTGCTTCATTGTTAGAGATGGGGAAGGTGACTCTTGATATTTATCATCTAAATGGAGAGGATGACCAATAGTCTGATTCAATTAAGAAAACCATGAAGAGAGACACAATTGAATAGATATAGTGGTAAAAAATTATGATAATGTTTTATAACTTTAATTTCCCAAAAACACTTCATATGAATATGGAAAGATAATTCATAGAGCTAATGAAAATGGTTGGAAAATCTATCAAGGTCTATGAAGAGAATTTCAAATGGATTCCAAGGTGTGATTTTGGATTTTTTATTAACAATGATAGAAAAATTTATAGATTATTTAGTGGATTAAAACCACACCTTTGGAGGGCTCTTGTAATTCATGAAATTGGGTGTTCTGATGAAGTAGTATGATGTGATCTCAAATTTTATGTAGAGATTAGAGAATATTCTCATTGATATGGTGATAAGAAACAAAAGACAGGGTTTAGTGATGGAGGATAAAATAAGAAGTGTGGTTAGAAAACTCAACTACCCAAATGTCACAAATGTTGGAAGAAGAATGCTGGGAACTGACATAAAGTGATAGGGAAAGGATTCATGTGTTAGAGATAAGTCCACCAAACTCAAGAGAGTTTAAAAGACATGACATGTCAGGGGAATGTGGTGGATGAAAGGAAAGCACCACCCATGGTACAACGATATAAATGTAAGTTTCAAGGTCACTATTAAAGATAGTGAACTATTTATTGATCCCTCAAGGGTAATCTTCTTCATCATCCACCAAAGACCAAGGATAAAGGGAAGGATTTTCCACCACTACTATAGAAGTTGAGAAATAAATGAAGTCATACAAGGTAAAATTGATATTCATTCAACAATGGAAAAATTATTATTTGATTCATGGAACAAACATTCATTTATATCTCTCATGTTTTTTATAACTAATAAATCGGTTACTTGGAACCTAGAAGTAGATATATCTATTAAAAAACAATGTGTTTCCAACATTGTAAAAACAAATTTTGGACTCCTCACATATTGGCATATGGGGTAAATTATTCTAGAGTATCTCGTGATAAATACCTTTGAATAATTTGATACTATATTCTGAATGGATTGGATCTCATTATATAGATAACATTTCAACTCTTGGGAATATGAAATATCTTTACATATTCTGAATCATACCATTCTTTTCTATAAATACAATAAACATCATAAGTCTCATTTGATAAATCCTTCAATGGATTGGGAGTCTATTCCATGTGATTTTTCATACCTCGCCCAAATGGTTGAGTCAAAAGAATGTGTCAACCAAGCGTGAATACCCATCATGAGGAAATACAATGATGTATTCCCCCGAAAATTTACCCTTATTTTCCACAGTTCATGAGGCAGAGTTCACCATATAACTCTTTCTTGGAGCTAATACCATCTCAAAGTGTCTCTATTGGATGTCTCCTATCAAACATTAGGGGTTAAAGAAGCATATGCAAGAGAATATGGACAATGTTTTCATATTCCCTAGTGCATCACCTTAGGGTCTGTCAGTTATCTTTATGAATAAGAAGGATTGATCAACGTGGATGTGTATAAATTACATAGAAATTAACAAGATCACAATAGAGAACAAGTATCATCTTCGGATGATTGACAACTATTTTTATCGGTTTATAGAATTTAAATAATTCTCAAAGGTAGATCTTGGATCTGAAAATCATCATCTAATGGGGAAGAAGGAAGATATTCAGAAGACATCCTTCCATTCAAGGTATAGATACTATGTGTTTTTGGTGACACCCTTCATCTTTACCAAGACCATACAATATTCATTATTTTGATTAATTGAGTCGTTAGAAATTACATAGAAATTTTTTTGGTAATGTTTATCGATGATATCAGCATGTACACCAAGATAAATGAGGTACAAGGAGAAAATATATGACTTGTGTTGGTGACATTTATAAAGGAGAAGTTGTATTCCATGTTAAAAAAATGTAACATTTGGATGAATTACGTCAAATTCTCAGGTATTGTGGTCACAAGTGATGAAATTTCTACTAACCATTCATAATAAATGCTATTAAAGAATTTACCAAACCCTATAATGTCACAGAAATAGGTAGTCTTCTTGGATTAGCTGGGTACTAATGAATTTGTGTGAGATATTTCTCATCATTTTCATGCCAGGTATATAAGTTAACAATGAAAGGGTTAAATTATTTCCAGATGGAAGAATGTTAGAAAAGCATCAAGGAGTTAAAGTGACGGTTGATCACTGCACCTATACTAACATTATGGAAAAGTTGATAATGTTTTGTGATATACTATGATCATTCAAAGAAATAATTGAATGGTTTACTTAAGAAAAATTATAATTTGGAAGACAATGCCTCACGGATGATGAGGATCCATGAGATGAACTACCTAATGCATGATCTGGAAATATTAATTGTGATTTCAACCTTGAAAATCTGGTGCATTACCTCTATGAAGAGAAGTGTAACATATATACCAATCACAAGAGTCTGATGTATATATTGACAGTAAAGGTACTCAACATGTGTCATAAAAGATTTCTAGAGCTAATCAATGACTATTTTTCTCTTTTCACTATCATCCTTAGAAGGTGAACAAAGTTGTTGAATATCTAAGATGAAACAATAAGAATATTTCTCCTTGTTGCGGGTTGAGAAATTTCCAATCCTCATGGATATTCAAATGAGGGATTTTGACATCATAATGATACAGAATAAATCCTACATTTCCTAAATTACTTCCCAACCATCTATCCAAGTGACGATTAAAGAGGCACGAAGTGATGATCTAGATTTGCAAAAGAAGTTTGATTGAGTAAATTAAGGGAAGATGCAAAAGATCAATATCAATGAGGATTTATTTATTCAGTTTGGAACACAGAGTTGTGTGACTTCATCACTATAGATAAGGAATGATATTTAGGACAACAAACATAGATGAAGTTTATCTATCCATCCTGGTAGAACAAAGATATGACAATAACTCTGAGAACACTATTAGAGGGGTAACATGAAGAGGGGGATTGGATAATATATCTCAAGGTTATGGATATGTCGTAAAGATGAAGAAAATTGAAAAAATTATAAAGGGATGATTCAAACATTGCGTATACCCTTTTGAAAATTAGATAATGTCACTGTCGACTTTTTCCTGCGTCTCACGAAGACATCCAATTAAAATAATGTGATATGGGTTGTGGTGGAATGACTCATCAAGACATTCCAAATTATCAAAACTTCAGAATAAATCTATCTTGAAAAACATGAAATGAAGTATGTGAAGGAAGAGGTGATATTACAAGGGGTTACACTCTAAAAATTTCTTTAATCTTGATCCATGGTTCGCATCTAAATTATGGATGGGTCGCCAACAAACCTTGTGTAAAAAATTAATCTTCATCCTAGCCTATCACCCCCAAAACAATGGCCAATATAACAAGATTATTCTGACACACAATGATATGCTAAGAGTCTGATATTTATAATTGAATGGTGGATGGTATCATCATATGTCATTGGTTGAGTTCCCACATAAGAACAACTTCTAGTTTAGTATTCAGATGGGTATATATGAAGCTCTCCTGGTAAAGTGATGTTGAACTCTAACCTGTTTGGATGAAGTTGTAGAAATAAAGTTACATGGAACTAATATTGAAAGAGAGATGGAATAAATGGTTGATGTTATCCATAAATATATCAAACTTGTTAAGAGTCAGTAAAAGAGATATGCCGACAACCTTCGAAGGGACCAAATTTCGACATTTTAGCTAATTTCTTCATTCAGATGTCACCATGGAAGAGAGTCATGTTGTTTGGAATGAAAGGGAATCTTATCCAAAAGTACATTGGCCACTTTTGATTATTGACTACATAAGAGAAATGGATTTTTATCTTTAACATCTACCATATATGGATCATGTTCGTGCTGTTTTTCACATATCACTATTGAGGAAGCACATACCATATCCCTCTCACATACTAAACTCAATTGGTGTACAAATGGAAGATGATCTCTCTTATGATGAATATCCATTAAAGATTCTGGACTAGAGGGATAATGTTCTACACAACAAGAAATACCACATTTCAATGTTTTTTGGAGGAACCATAAGTTAAAAGATGAAAATTTGGATCCATTGGAGGTAATTAATGAAAAATACTCTCACATTTTTATGTAAAATAAAAATTTTGAAGGAAAATTGTAGAGACCCGTATCTTGACGTACATGGATATTACATTACTTTTGCGGAATACTTAGTACATAACAAAAACACACACACAAGGACCGTAATAGTTTAGTGTCTTTGGAAACTCGGAATATAATCTTCTAATCGTGGTGAAAGATCTTCAAAATCTCCCATAAAGATCTTCCTTTTTTTTACCTAAAACCATTGTTTATATCCTGGGGAAAAGAAAACATAAAAGGGTGAGCTCAAATGCTCAGTAAGGGTATACAAAAGAAATAAAAATCATATCATATCTTTTTGAAAATCATAACCTGCAAAAGAGATCATAATATCTTAACATGGGACAAATCATAGAAGTGAAAATGAGATCACCATAATCATAACATGAAACTTGAAACTTTGTGGAATGCACACATAATCATCGAAAATCATTTCTTGTTAGTCATGACTCATTGCCAAGACTATCTTAGTGGACAAAGTCCCTTTCTGAATCGAGTAACCCTCGTTTCAGTCCTGTTTCACTGAACCGGTATAACCTACCATTCCGGCCCTGTCTATCTCATGAGATATAAAATCTTTACCCAATGCATTGGAGGGAGATATAGGTCCCACCCATCTTATAATGAATCCTTTCTTATGTGTGCCACATAATCATAAAACATACATCATCGCATAACACATGTAACAAAAATGGGATTCTTGAAACATCACGACATCATAAAACAATTCATATAAGATAAAGGAATTCATAAAAATATTTCCATCACAACATAATCAAATCCATGTAATAATAGGGATAAAAACAGAACCCTTTTATTATCTTAGATGGAAAATAATTTTGATAAAATACTTGAACTTCATTCTTGAGGAAAATATCCTTTCTACTTCAAAAACACTTTTCCTTTCTTAACATGTCATAAAATTTTAAACTAAAAGAAGTTGATTAAAAATAAACTTCAATACTTGTAAAGTAATATTCTTGGAAATAATGTTTTAGAAATCCATTCATACCGTATAAGTTAAAAAAACATTCTTCGTACTTTTGTCGGAAAAGTCAAAAAGTACTTCGTACGAAAAAACGACAAAAGATTCCTTTCACATTCTTTACTAAAAACTCACCGAAGGGTAAAATTGGATTTAAACTAGTGTAATTGGATGGAAACAATATTACATATTGAGGGAACATGGATGTGGATGATAAAATACACCCCAATAAATACTTACGAATAAACAATCTCGGATAAAAATGAGATTGTGATATTTCCCTTACCTTAGGTCCGATTTGCTTTGTACGTGTCCAAAGCTCCTGTATAATGGTTTAAATAATGTCATTGACTTATTAAAGAATCATATTCATTGTTATGATATCATATATGGTTCACTTATGACATTATATTACCCGTTCTTTTGTAAATTCCATGTTAAAGAAGCGTTTTGGGTAAAATCGTTTCTTTTATCGTAGGTGTTTTGACTTGTTGTTCTTGACATTATTATTACTTATATCATTATTTACTTACTTCCAGAATATAAAATATGATTTATATATCATATATATTCAGTATATATATATATAATAGATAGATAAATGAAATGAAAAACACTGTTCATGGAGACGGTAGTCCGTACGTACGCATGAACGCTGTTTTCCTTTCCCTATTGTCTTGAATGGAAGTAAGTAGATGACATACATATATATATATATACACAAATCCAGTAGCTTTATAATTTCATATATTTCATTATTATTTCTTATATATACTTTATAATCATTCTTAAATGGTTAACATGGAGAATGAATCTCATCGCGTCGTGGAGACGGTAGTCCGTACGTACGCACGAGCGATGATATCATTTCCATAAATATTGAATTGAATTGGAGTGGATTATAAAATATATCAGAATCAATATGATGTTTTAATAACTATTTATAGTTATTCTTTACACCATTATACCCATCCATGTAAGGTGGTGGTGGAAAATAGATTACACCACGGCGTGGAGACGGTATTCCGTACGTACGCACGCGCGGTGATTTCTTTTTCCGTAGGATAGATAGATGGTGAAATAGGGTTGTTTCATACTTATAATAAAATATCAGTATATGAGTGATACTGATGTTATTACTTCATAATTAAACAACCTAAGAAGAAGAAGTGGAAGAAGAAATAAAGATGAAAGAATTGGTAACGGTAATTACCTCTTCTTTGAAGCGCCTTTTGGAGACCTCCTCTTAGGGAACTAAAATTGGTCTTTAAGGAAGACCATAACCTCTAGGATGTTGCTAGGGAAGTGTAGAAGAGATTTTGGCAGGGGTTTTCCGAGCTTGAGTGCTCAAATTGGTGTGAGGAGGAGGGGGAGGAGGTGACCTTTTATAAGGGAGGAGAGGGGCACCTTAGGAATATCTCAAAATATTATTTTATATTAAAGTCAAAATCGGTTTATAATGGTTAAAAAGGGTCTTATTTCGAAGCTAAAGTGGGGATGGGTCGAAATCCTATCAACCAATAGGATTTAGACAAGTTTAGGTTCTTATTTTAACCTTATCAATTAGATTTAACTCTAAGTTAAATAATTTAACTTTTACCGTGTCTTTTTGTTTTCTTTCACTATATGGTTAATACACTTACTATAACATGCCAAACGAACCCCAAATTGTTTATTATTAATATATATATCCTTATCTAAGTCATTTGGCCGAACCTTATATTTTTAGGAATAAAATAACAATTAATAATATAATATTTTATTTAAAAACTATTTTGTGTCAATTTTGACACTATTTGATATATGATTTTTGTGAAAGTCATAACAGAGTTATATGTTCTAACCAAGTTGATTAAATCAACACTAATATATCATAGTAACCTATAAAATTAGTGGAATTCATAAAAAGTCTCAAATTACATTCATTTGAGTATTTATAACATCAATTATGTTAATATTTCCTTAAAAGGGTAATTACTGCATCATCGTTGTGTCATAAATAAATTAATTTATTTAAAGTTTAAAAATTATAAATAAAATATCATTATATAGGAAATCGTTTTATCTTTCTAATGAATATTTATAGTCGAATTTATCTTATGTATAACCCCATATTAAAAATGTTTTAGTGAATAAACTTTGATTTTAACTCTTTTAACTCTTCTTTGAATTAAATAATAATAAATGTCCTAATCTAATCCAAGTGGGCATAAATGGTCATATTATATTCATAAGGTTGTTTTTGGCCGAATTACACTTATCCAATAGAATTAGGACATCTGTTAGGGTAATAGTAATTTCATATTTACCCTTAGTTACCCTATTTACTATTAACCGTGGTAAAAAAAGTAAAAAGTTACTATTCACCAAAAATTATTTTCATCTCATTGAACCACATTTTAGTCCTTGATATTAACCGTGTCTGTCGGATTTTCGAAATTCCATTCACAGAAGTGGTAAAATTAATTTTTATGCAAAATTCAGTTTTTAACCTACCACTTAGTAGTTTCACTATTCATCAAAAATTGATGTTTTTCAGAACAATGCCAAAATTTCATCCTAAGCTATATTTCATATTCCGAATTCAAAAATGATGTCTATTTTACCATATTCATAGCATAGATGTTGCATTAATTAATTTTATAATTAAATCCCGCTGTTAAAACAAATAGCGTGTTTTTAAGAAACAATATCTATCAAAAGATTGACACTTGTTTATGTCTGGTTTAAATGTGAAATTACATCCAATGACCAACATTGTATTAAATTGTAAAAATATATTCTAAATATATATTAAAACCACTCAAATTAATGTTTTATCACTATTAATTATTTCGATTAAAAAAATTTGTTTTTAATTATAATTTATTAATTTTCACTATTCATCATAATATGAAAGTTATCTGAAAAGTACCAAAATTTCACCTTAGGATAAATTCGATACTCCGAATCCAAAAATGAAGTTCATTTTGAAAAATAAGATTTACAGAGTTTTAAAAAGTGGTTATTACTATTCATAACGGCTAGTTTTAATAATATTTTAATAGCATATCGTTGTTTAGTGAAACTCGGTATTGCATATTACACACGCTATCGAGGAAGGTCGCGATTGCGTGTAATGCAAGGAAAGTCAAGGATGCATGTTTTGCAAGCTCCTTTTGGTGTAGCGTACAACACAAGACATTAATAAAATTAAAAAGAATATTTTTTATAAAATCTTGGGCTGTTACATTCTTCCCCCCTTAAAATGAATTTCGCCCTCGAAATTCGTCGGGGTTATAAATGGTTTACTATTCGAAAGTTTCTTTAATAGAAACCCACATCGTAAAAAGGAATATCAAAACTAATCATTAAAAACAAAAGTATGAAACGTAACGGTTACCCAAATAAACTAATCATTGGGTTTCCACATAGGTGAAAATATGGATATGGAAGAGAAATCTAACCATCATGTTCTGATGGAAGTGGTAGAGAACATGGCTATGGAAAATCCAGTAATCACAAATCCATAGATTTTTGATGATATAAGGTACCATCTGATTCATCAGGTATAAGATCACTAGGACAACATTTTTGGTTTTCAAGATCATTTCCCTAAAGTTGAAATTTTGATTTAGAATAAATACTTACTTTATTTTTGTACAATCTCACTATTGTTCGTGCCTTGAACAATTTCCACTTCATCTCTTAAATAAATGAAGTTGAATTTGTTATTCATGAAGTGTTAGCAGATCATGTGATAGAATGACGGGTCATTCCATCTGTCTCAAATGAAAGGTTAGCAAAAATTATATGCATAAGTCGATCTATAGTGAGATTAATCATATATGGTTCCTAAAATGGACTTATACTTCATATATCATACTGCTTAATATAATAAAACTAGTTTCTACTAAACAGGGACTTCCTGTAGGCCAGTGGTAGGCGATAAAGGCCAGTCGCACTTCGGTTGTGGGTTCGATTCCCACAGCCTTGTCCGAAGCGATGGGCTGTCGCCCGTCCTGCAGGTTGTCCTTTTTCCAAAACTATATAACATCCCATCAATAATATCGAAAAAACAAACAATACTAAATTAGGTCCAACATAATCCATTCCAATCTTTTAGGCTTATCCATAATACTGCAGTCGACTCTCATAATATAGTGAAAACGATTCTCGGAGATTTAATACCATCGTTGATCCCCATTTATCATAATATATGTTTTGTTGGTCACATTCCAAATATTCAAAGGCCTTAATCACGTATTCTCTTGAATACCCATTGAACCTTAGTGAAAACATGAATGCTGTCAAAAGTTAATTATATATACTCAAACCATGATATCACTTAGTCCTTACATCAATCATGAGCTCATGAATACAATCAAACATCTCATTATCTTCTTATCCTTTCATTATGCACTTATCATCTACTTTCCAAAAGTATCTGAATAACCTTTAATGTTTACTGGTACCATTCATCATACACTTTCAAAACATAAGGAAAGACAACAGTGTAACAATCCTTTGATGTCTCCTTATTCCATGAGATTACTTATACAACATTACACATGATAAACATGTAATCATTCCACTACATTCTTAGACCATTGATCGAGCTTCAACATTTCTTTCATCTCACATATCATTTGTAGTTTCTTCATCATCATCAACATAAATACTTCCCATACGACCATACTGATTCTCTTCATGAGACTTTCCCTTAGGGAATTGGTTTGCATAATGCCCGTACATTCCACATTTAAAGCATTTAACCATTGTTGATGTCGTAGCAATACCATTATCCTCATCCATGGTGTTAACTGAACCTTTTCCTTTGCACTTACCTGCTTTGTGTCCTTCTTTTCCACACCCAAAGCATCTTCCAGTTCCTTTGAAACATTCTCCTTGATGCCTCTTCCCACATGAATTACATAGGGGAAATTGAAGTTTCTTTCCTCTATGATCATCATGAAACTCCATCTTTCTCTTATTAGCCGAGTCAGGAAACTTACCAAATTTTACTTTATTGATCATATTATGAGATTTCTGATTCAGCATAATAATTATGTTTGGACTTCCAAATCCCATTTCATTATGAAGAATATCATTCCATTGTCCATCATATCCTCCATTATCGTGAATCATCTTATTTCCAGCCATTCTCTAAAATCCAAAAAGAATAGTGTGAGAGGCAAAAATCATGCTAGGGAAAACAACATAATAAAGGGTGAGTACCTTCAATATCTAACATCTTTGGTTTAATTCTATGATCGTTAGCGTAATTCTAGTACTATAGCCTATACGTATACTTAACCTTAGGTACATCCCTAGACATACCGTAGAAATATCTCTAGGGATCTCACTAACGTTTTCGCATCCTAGTTTCCAAAGGTTGACTAAACCTTTCCTCTGATACCAATTGTAGCGGTCTGGAATTACTTCCAGTGGACTATAATTGATACCTATCAGGGAACTCCATGGGCGGCTACACCCCCTGGGCGGGACACACCACCATCCCCAGTGGCAGCCATTTCCTCATGAAGCCCTTGGGCGGAGAGCCATGCTTCGTCCAACGCTCACATGTGAGAGTTCCCAAGGATCGGATACATTCCTACCTCCTTTGCCTCTGATACCAATTGTAGAGACCCGTATCTTGACGTACATGGATATTACATTACTTTTGCGGAATACTTAGTACATAACAAAAACACACACACAAGGACCGTAATAGTTTAGTGTCTTTGGAAACTCGGAATATAATCTTCTAATCGTGGTGAAAGATCTTCAAAATCTCCCATAAAGATGTTCCTTTTTTTACCTAAAACCTTTCTTTATATCCTGGGGAAAAGAAAACATAAAAGGGTGAGCTCAAATGCTCAGTAAGGGTATACAAAAGAAATAAAAATCATATCATATCTTTTTGAAAATCATAACCTGCAAAAGAGATCATAATATCTTAACATGGAACAAATCATAGAAGTGAAAATGAGATCACCATAATCATAACATGAAACTTGAAACTTTGTGTCATGCACACATAATCATGTAAAATCATTTCTTGTTAGTCATGACTCATTGCCAAGACTATCTTAGTGGACAAAGTCCCTTTCTGAATCGAGTAACCCTCGTTTCAGTCCTGTTTCACTGAACCGGTATAACCTACCGTTCCAGCCCTGTCTATCTCATGAGATATAAAATCTTTACCCAATGCATTGGAGGGAGATATAGGTCCCACCCATCTTATAATGAATCCTTTCTTATGTGTGCCACATAATCATAAAACATACATCATCGCATAACACATGTAACAAAAATGGGATTCTTGAAACATCATGACATCATAAAACAATTCATATAAGATAAAGGAATTCATAAAAATATTTCCATAACAACATAATCAAATCCATGTAATAATAGGGATAAAAACAGAAGCCTTTTATTATCTTAGATGGAAAATAATTTTGATAAAATACTTGAACTTCATTCTTGAGGAAAATATCCTTTCTACTTCAAAAACACTTTTCCTTTATTAACATGTCATAAAATTTTAAACTAAAAGAAGTTGATTAAAAATAAACTTCAATACTTGTAAAGGAATCTTCTTGGAAATAATGTTTTAGAAATCCATTCATGCCGTATAAGTTAAAAAAACATTCTTCGTACTTTTTTCGGAAAAGTCAAAAAGTACCTCGTACGAAAAAACGACAAAAGATTCCTTTCATATTCTTTACTAAAAACTCACCGAAGGGTAAAATTGGATTTAAACTAGTGTAATTGGATGGAAACAATATTACATATTGAGGGAACATGGATGTGGATGATAAAATACACCCCAATAAATACTTACGAATAAACAATCTCGGATAAAAATGAGATTGTGATATTTCCCTTACCTTAGGTCCGATTTGCTTTGTACGTGTCCGAAGCTCCTGTATAATGGTTTAAATAATGTCATTGACTTATTACATAATCATATTCATTGTTATGATATCATATATGGTTCACTTATGACATTATATTACCCGTTCTTTTGTAAATTCCATGTTAAAGAAGCGTTTTGGGTAAAATCGTTTCTTTTATCGTAGGTGTTTTGACTTGTTGTTCTTGACATTATTATTACTTATATCATGATTTACTTACTTCCAAAATATAAAATATGATTTATATATCATATATATTCAGTATATATATATATATAATAGATAGATAAATGAAATGAAAAACACCGTTCATGGAGACGGTAGTCCGTACGTAAGCATGAACGCTGTTTTCCTTTCCCTATTGTCTTGAATGGAAGTAAGTAGATGACATACATATATATATATACATAAATCCATTAGCTTTATAATGTCATATATTTCATTATTATTTATTATATATACTTTATAATCATTCTTAAATGGTTAACATGGAGAATGAATCTCATCGCGTCGTGGAGACGGTAGTCCGTACGTACGCACGAGCGATGATATCATTTCCATAAATATTGAATTGAATTGGAGTGGATTATACAATATATCAGAATCAATATGATGTTTTAATAACTATGTATAGTTATTCTTTACACCATTATACCCATCCATGTAAGGTGGTGGTGGAAAATAGATTACACCACGGCGTGGAGACGGTATTCCGTACGTACGCACGCGCGGTGATTTCTTTTTCCGTAGGATAGATAGATGGTGAAATAGGGTTGTTTCATACTTATAATAACATATCAGTATATGAGTGATACTGATATTATTACTTCATAATGAAACAACCTAAGAAGAAGAAGTGGAAGAAGAAATAAAGATGAAAGAATTGGTAACGGTAATTACCTCTTCTTTGAAGCGCCTTTTGGAGACCTCCTCTTAGGGAACTAAAATTGGTCTTTGAGGAAGACCAGAACCTCTAGGATGTTGCTAGGGAAGTTGAGAAGAGATTTTGGCAGGGTTTGGCCGAGCTTGAGTGCTCAAATTGGTGTGAGGAGGAGGGGGAGGAGGTGTCCTTTTATAAGGGAGGAGAGGAGCACCTTAGGAATATCTCAAAATATTATTTTATATTAAAGTCAAAATCGGTTTATAATGGTTCCAAAGGGTCTTATATCGAAGCTAAAGTGGGGATGGGTCGAAATCATATCAACCAATAGGATTTAGACAAGTTTAGGTTCTTATTTTAACCTTATCAATTAGATTTAACTCTAAGTTAAATAATTTAACTTTTACCGTGTCTTTTTGTTTTCTTTCACTATATGGTTAATACACTTACTATAACATGCCAAACGAACCCCAAATTGTTTATTATTAATATATATATCCTTATCTAAGTCATTTGGCCGAACCTTAGATTTTTAGATATAAAATAACAATTAATAATATAATATTTTATTTAAAAACTATTTTGTGTCAATTTTGACACTATTTGATATATGATTTTTGGGAAAGTCATAACAGAATTATATGTTCAAACCAAGTTGATTAAATCACCACTTACATATCGTAGTAACCTAGAAAATTAGTGGAATTCATAAAAAGTCTCAAATTACATTCATTTGAGTATTTATAACATCAATTATGTAAATATTTCCTTAAAAGGGTAATTACTGCATCATCGTTGTGTCATAAATAAATTAATTTATTTGAAGTCTAAAAATTATAAATAAAATATCATTATATAGGAAATCTTTTTAGATTTCTAATGAATATTTATAGTCGAATTTATCTTATGTATAACCCCATATTAAAAATGTTTTAGTGAATAAACTTTGATTTTAACTCTTTTAACTCTTCTTTGAATTAAATAATAATAAATGTCCTAATCTAATCCAAGTGGGCCTAAATGGTCATATTATATTCATAAGGTTGTTTTTGTACGAATTAAACTTATCCAATAGAATTAGGACATGTGTTAGGGTAATAGTAATTTCATATTTACCCTTAGTTACCCTATTTACTATTAACCGTGGTAAAAAAAGTAAAAAGTTACTATTCACCAAAAATTATTTTCATCTCATTGAACCACATTTTAGTCCTTGATATTAACCGTGTCTGTCGGATTTTCGAAATTCCATTCACAGAAGTGGTAAAATTAAGTTTTATGCAAAATTCAGTTTTTAACCTACCACTTAGTAGTTTCACTATTCATCAAAAATTGATGTTTTTCAGAACAATGCCAAAATTTCATCCTAAGCTATATTTCATATTCCGAATTCAAAAATGAAGTCTATTTTACCATATTCATAACATAGATGTTGCATTAATTAATTTTATAATTAAATCCCGCTGTTAAAACAAATAGCGTGTTTTTAAGAAACAATATCTATCAAAAGATTGACACTTGTTTATGTCTGGTTTAAATGTGAAATTACATATAATGACCAACATTGTATTAAATTGTAAAAATATATTCTAAATATATTTTAAAACCACTCAAATTAATGTTTTATCACTATTAATTATTTCGATTAAAAAAAGTTGTTTTTAATTATAATTTAGTAATTTTCACTATTCATCAGAATATGAAAGTTATCTGAAAAGTACCAAAATTTCACCTTAGGATAAATTCGATACTCCGAATCCAAAAATGAAGTTCATTTTGAAAAATAAGATTTACAGAGTTTTAAAAAGTGGTTATTACTATTCATAACGGCTAGTTTTAATAATATTTTAATAGCATATCGTTGTTTAGTGAAACTCGGTATTGCGTATTACACACGCTATCGAGGAAGGTCGCGATTGCGTGTAATGCAAGGCAAGTCAAGGATGCGTGTTGTGCAAGCTCCTTTTGGTGTAGCGTACAACACAAGACATTAATAAAATTAAAAAGAATATTTTTTATAAAATCTTGGGCTGTTACCAAAATTCCAATAGGGAGAAGACTTTATTGACCCAAAACATTATCAATGAAATTTCTCATTTCATTTAGTAATGTAATAATCATATAAGATCACATTAAGAAACAAAATTCCACCTCATACTTAAATCTAAAAATATGTGATTGTTATATATTATTTTGTCACTTCTGAGTTTTGATTTTCAAAAAGATGACAGACACGGTTGAGATTAGTATTATTTTTGGAGTTCTATAGTGGAAAATAAATTTTCATTGAATAATTACATAAACTTAAAAATATTACTTTTACCCTTATGAATAGTAATATGATCCTTATGAATTTTAAATTGTCCATGTGAATATGAACTTTACCCCTGAAAGTATAAATTTAATTTCACATCCTATAAGTTACAATATGATATAATTACATTATAATTCTAGTATTTTTGTATGTCATGAATATTTAATGATTTATTTTATAATTTAAAATAAAATATATATCCATATAAGTTATTCCTAAACTTTTATTTTTATTTATTATGATTATATGATAATTTTATGAGACCTTAGTTAAAATTTTAATTTATTAGAAAAGCATTTTTAAAATTTTAAATTAATAATTTTCTAGTAAAATATTATTATAATTTAAAATTAAATTAATCACATTTAAATATTATATTCACAAAATGTAGTTCATTTTAAATTCTACATGTTGAAAAATGGTTATGGTGAATTTTTTTTATTTTTGTAAAATACTATATTTTTTAATGAATAGTGAAATTTGATAATTTTAAAAATATGCTAAATAAATGGATTTATGCATAAATCATTTTTTATGGCTCGTGTGAATGGAAATTGGATCCAAATCACTTGTTCTTATTACTATTTGTAGTCACATGAAACATACCAATTTATTATCTTGTGATGAAATAATATGTTAATTAATATAATATTGTGAAAAACCTTTTTGTCACCACTATAAATACCACCCCTAACAACCTCATTTCATCACACCTCCCAAGCCTTATTCCTACTCAAAATTCTTCTGAAATCCCTTTACAAATATACTCCACCACATCCCTATGCCCTTGGTCTCAGAAAAAGACAAAAACCACTCCCCTAAAGAGGCTATTAAAAACAATTCTTGAGGTGATTTCTATATATTTACTTTCAAATTTCTTTCTAATTTAATTTCATTTCTTCACTTATTATCACATTCACAAATAAAAATATGATTTTAACTAAATTATGATTGGTGTAATTATATTATATCATGTTAATGGAATATTATTCATTATACCACTCCCTCTCTTTATTTATTTTTTAATAAAATGAAATCATTACCCCAGATGCTTTAATTTTTCCACATTATGGGTGATGAAATTACATTTAACTTATACTCCTTAATGGATATCAATAAAAACAAGAAATTGATGAAAAAAGAATGTAATATTTATGTTTTAACCCATTTTATTTTCTGAAAAAAATCTTATATAAATAATACTAAATGATAAAACAAAACAAGTTAGTTATGATCCCAAAACTGCCCAAATTATCATAAAACAATCATCATTAAATCTGACAATTGATTCGTCCACAAATTATATAACATAATTCATTGAAATATAATTTATTAAAATTAATATCATTAATAACAAGTAATATTTGTTCTGAATTTTTATCTATGTTCTTCATGAACATCCACTCATGTGTACAAGTAAACCATTCATGAAAACAATCAAAATGATCACTCCCAAATAATGAATTTGAACTACATCTCTCATCAAATGGCGCATAAAAGAACATAATTAGACCATAATGAATCATATTAATGTATAAAAAGTTCTAAAATGTTAATTAATGAATCTAATTTCATTATAGAAGACATTAAAGTGATGAACGCATGCAGTCCCAAGTTAAGGAAAATACTCGAACCCAATATTCTTTTATCGGGGTATACATAATTCCATCCATTTTCAATGTAGTTATTCTATATGAATCCTTTATTCATTATTATCATAACTTTTCTATGATTATTATGTTATACATTAGAGTTTAGTTCAAACATATTTTCTTCTTAAATAACTCTTCTTTCAAAAACACATATTTTACTTACCACTCATGGTTGACGATTCTTGTATCAAGTATGATATTCCCACTTTAATGTGGGAACCTGAAGTTTTGGAATATATGATAATGAAATATGAAACATTACTTTACATGGGTTACATCATGTTCATGATTTATATATGTTCAATGTGGAATGAATGATAATTTAAATGTTGTGATGTGATGGGTGCACTTGAAATTATATTGCATAATGTTAGTGCTATGATGTGGTGGGTGCACCCAGAATTTTACAGTGCAAAAATTCATTGGGTAATGTGAAATAACTCATGAGTAAACTAAAATACATGTGAACACAATTCTATCTATATTAAAACCTAGGTTTTTTAGTTGACCAGTAGGATATGATGTTCTATTTTTATACATTTCCACTTTCAAATTATTTTCATAATGGTTCCTCCCATGATTGTGATTTTATGCATGCATTATAGAAATAATTCTATTTCTCACACCATGTTATATTTGTTAATGTTATTATCTATCCTAATTCTCGGATTTTAACTCACCCCTTTTTTATTTATATCACCAGGTGACTTTTTATACTAAGGATAACTCAAAGGAAAATAAAATGATAGAGAATAAGTAATTAAATAAATTTTTATGTTTATATTGTAAATGTTATGTTTTTCTAAAGTTTTACAAAGATGTTAAACCATTGGTTCCTCTATGGGTAATGATTTTATGTTTCATATCTATAAAATTATGTAAAAGTAATGTTAGAAAATAAGTGTCCATATATTTTGCATATGTTATATATATATATAATAAATATAAAGTAATTATAATGTATATTTCAACACCTCTAACAAAGTAGGAATCCATGGAAAGGGTTTATCATATCAAATTTCACTTTTTATACATGTTTTGTAATACACATCTATTTGAATTATATGAAGTACATGTTAAATACTTAAAATATAATATCACAATCCACTATTTAATCTTGTAAATAATGGTTTTATTTAATGTTTTATATTTTAATTTTTTTGATTCCATTGTAATAAAATGTGTAATATTACTTGTCCTCAATTTTTATTCCATGAAACATGTTTCATGTTATAAAAAATGATATATTTTTTGGGTGATATTATTAACCAATGAATACATTTTTTTCATATTAATTAATTTATATTATAATAATTTCATATCTACCACTTAATGGAACATTTTTTATGATTTATATTCAAATGTTTCAAATATAGTGACATTTTATTTTGTAATCTCTATGTTTTAACCATATTTTTTATTTACCAATTAATAGTGGTGGAATTTATGTTCTTTATCTCATATAAACCTATTAATAAAATTATTCTTTTATTTCATGGGTTTCCATATATTCATTCTACCCCCACATTATAGATTAGAACTTGAGTGACAATTTTTATACGAAAATCTCAAATTATTCCTATTGTTGGAGAAACATTATTTTGTATGTCCATGTTATTTTCCTTTTTCCCATTTTTTTTAAATATACACACTCAATTACTTATGTTTTATTTCATTTTACATTTAAAATATACTCTAAAGTTTAAATCAACAAATTTTTATGTTTTCTAAACAATTCAACTTTCACTTTCATTACAAATGAGTGAAATTAATGTCATTTTGAACATTTTTATCAAGAATATGTTCTGAAACTATAATGGGAATTCATGATGATTTAACTTAATTAACATGTATTTTTTGGTTTTAGATGTATTATATATTTCTATTAAGAAATATGTTTTTAAGAAGGATATTATTTTGTTATAACATTTGAAAAGGGATTTTATTCAACTTATTATAATTTTAGACAACCACTCATAATTTTTCATCATAATAATAACATATCATCATTATTAAATTATTTTAATTATTTAATAAATAATTTTAAAACGTTATACTAAAAATTTAATGAGAAATAATTTCATAGTAAATTTTATCTTCATTCTAAAATAATGTTACAAAATAATTAATGGATGATATTTTAAATGGTTTTTTTACCTCCATTCTCCAATTGTATTCTCTTCATTGGTGTGAAATTAATTATTTGTAATTGATGATATCTTGGGTATACATGTTATCTATTATGAATGATATATTCTAAATAATTTCTATTATAAAATATGATGTAAAGGAATTACTCTTTACAATGTAAATTTTATTCATAAATTAGATAATTGGTGTTTACTATGAAATATAACACATTTATTGAATGAAAATTAATTGAAAATACATAAAAATTATAGTTTGATATTGATTATTTTTGACTTTTATGTATTTTTGATTAAGTTAAATGAAAATATTTATATTCAGATGCTCAATTTTTAATAAGAGTGTTTATTATTATGTCATTTTTGATAATTATATATTTAATAATGGTTAATGGGGGAAATGACTTATAGATATTATAAATGAAATTTTATTACTATGGATAACCATGATGAAATAATTGTAATTTGATATAAATGTGGTTATACTTATGTAGGGATAATATTATTATATTGTGCAGGATATATGATTAATGAAAATTCATTTCTTGTATGTTTCATTATGAGTGATTAATGTGGTTTTTAAAAAAATGTAAATATGGATTTATAAGAATACATGAATAATTATTTTATGATTTTTTTGGTTTAAAATATACTATAGAATATTTTTGAAGAGTTTTTTATGTTGACGTTTTGGGGTATTTTTGAGGATTTGGAGATAAATATATAATTTTCTAATATTACTGTTTATTAATAAATCATAAGGTGTACTGTCATTGGCTTTGATATATTGTTTGGTTTTTGTAAAAAAATATGAGCCCTAATGGAGAAAAAACTATATAATTTCTAGATCTTATGATCTTTTAACAGAAAATTATAGTGCTTCAGGATCGAAAAATACATCAAAAATATTTATCATTTTTAATATGAGATAAATAATATGTGGAGAAAACTCAAAAACAAGTATGAAATTTCTCTCGTATAATGGAACGAAATAAGGTTTTTATTTTTTTCTCATATTCTATGTCCCAATGTAAAATTAATTTCTCACTCTCATGTATGATATAGATAAAATTTTCACCTCTAATGTGTACAATTTGATTGAGAGATCAAGTTATTTTATTTGAAAATCATTTCAATATACGAGTCTTATGTTGATAGAAACATTGTTTCAAAAATTAATAAAAGAATTTTTTTTTCTGTAGTGGCTTAGAAAATTTACTTATCTTAATAAAATCCACATTAAATCTTTATATTATTTAATGATAAAATCATTCTAGTAAGATTTGAAAACCATTTAGCTCATAGTTTAGTTACCTAGGGGGATGTAACATCATAATATATATGATATATTATTCTCATTTATATAACATCATGTTTTATGGAATATATTACATGCCAGACCTAACTAAAATGAGTTTGTACAAATTATAATTACCCTTCCATTGATTTATTTTGTTCTGATTCATGACATTTCATGGCTAGAAAATAAATGATTATGATGTCTTGATTAAAATGGTTAAATTTTAAAAGAGGATTTTTAAAAATACTTTCATTCATTGGGATGTGTATTTTAATAAATTTATTATTTTTTAAAGACTTCAATAAAGGAAATAAATAATTACAAATCTATTAATTATAGATTTATAGCAAATAATATTCTGAATTATTGATCTAAATAAATATTTTTCTATAAAATAAGATGTGTTTAAATTTTATATTATCATTAGAAATATAAATTAAAAACCTTATAATATTTTATTAAATTAACATTATTTTTATTTCATAATAATAATGTTTTAATTGGGTTAATTTTTATAATTTTTATTGAAAAGGATTATTTGTAGGTGAATAGTGAAAAGCCCATGTTTACAAATACTATCAATTTTATGAAATAATCAAGATATAAGATTGGTTTAAAAATAAATGAATCTTTTTATATAAAATATATGTTGTTATTAAATAAAATAAAATATTATATTATATAATTTTGAATTTATAGACCTGTGTATAATATTTAAAATTGTATGTTATGTTTAATTATAATAGATGTTTATTTTTTCATTTATTTAAATATGTAAATAAAATTTTGTATTAGGTTTTTAATTATATTTAAAGCCACATAACTGTTTTTTATAGGCCAATAAATTCAATGAGAAATAATTATACAAAATATTTTTGGTATAAATTCGTTATTATAATCTAAATTTTATTTTCTAAAAAAAATTTCATTGTGTTTTATGATAGTTTATTTCAAATAATGTTTTACCTCACATGGAATGGAATATTGTAAAAATATTCCAAATTTGGAATCATAAAATTAAAATTATATAATAAGGTAAATTACATATTTTTTAATAATGAATAGTTACCTAGGTTTAAATCTTATCACTGTTATAAGGGTTAAAAGGGTTAATAATAGAAATAAACTATGATATATGGCATTAAATATCCCTATAAAATTTCTAAAGTTTATAGGATTAGTGGATATGGAAGATAAATGTTTCAATATTTCAGTAAATTTTCATTTATTGACTCATTCACATGAAAAATGACTTCTATTAATTTAATATTACGTATGTATTCCCAGGCCCCACACCCCTCACATATAATAGGTAACCTCCACAACTCTCTTATATAAAGACATAAAATGAAAAATTTAATTTAAATCATCATCCTGAATATATTATTAACTCCCATATAGAGTACCTAAAGGTTTTGGTCATACTAAAATACCCATTGAAGAAGTCAAAATGTGTTTTATATAGGATATTACCCATTGAAGAAGTAAATGTTCACACTATGTTTTTCCAAATCCAATTCTCCTTAAAAAATCTAATATATTATATCCATTATAAAATAAATTCATAAATATAAATAATATATATATTTTTTCTATTTAAAACAATGCAATATTTTTCAATCTATTTTATTTTTAATAGAAAAAGAATACATTGATGATGCATATGTGAATACTACAACCTTGAAGAAAGGATGTATTTAATTTTTCAACATTAAAACTCATGGATGGTTATATAGATGGAATTATGAAATTTATATTATATTTATAATGAATAAATTAATATAAAGGAAAATAATTTTCGTCTGTCCTATCTATCGACCAATTAAAAACTGAAAATATTTCTCATCTTCACATGCACACACTAGAAAAAAACATACTTTATCCAGGGTTTGGGATTTTAAAAATACAGCTAAAACAACTATTAAGAAATAACTATTTGAGATCTAAAAATGTTATAGTAATATAGTATAATAAATTATTTTCAATATTGTTAAAGTGGGTCTTCAACAATACTAAATAAATGAAAAAAATATATATTTCATAAAAAATATATTTCATAAAAAACAATGATAATAGTTCTCTATTTATCAGTGATTTTTTCTATTGCTGATAAAAGAAAATATTTCATAAAATAATATTTCATTAAAAATAATATATTAAAATAAAAATGTATTTTTATTTATTTAAATATAATATATATTTTTGAAATATGTTTTAGATTATTATAAATAGGTTTTTACACATTATATATATGATATTATGGGAAATGTAATTATAATATAATTTAAAAATAATTTTATTAATAATTTTGTAATTATTATCATGGACAATTATTTTATCAATCGTTGGATGGAATAAATTAATAGTGAATTATTAGTGGTCTAAGATATGATGAAATCATTACAAGAAATAAAAAGGATAATAACATTGGATTAGGGTGTCTCTTGGAGCTCCACCACATATCAAATCAATGCATGGGATGAGATATATGCACTAATGTCTTATGGGAACCACAATTTAAAATTTTTCATGAGGAAAATTACCATAAGTACTCAAACAAATAGTTTCAAGTCATTGTATCCTAATTTTTTAATATTCAATGGAATTACACCCTCATTTAATGGTGTCTTATTTTATTTTTCCATTGGGAACTTAATTTATTCATAGGGATTAAACTCCAATTGATATTATGGTCCTTTTCATTAATCATTTTCAATATTTAGTCATATTTAGGATTAAATATATGCATATTTTTTATTTTTTACTAATAATAAATAACATTTATATAAATATATATCATCATATTTATGACAAAAATGATTTCTTTAAATAAATTAACTAAATATTTATTTTTCATTTTGTTTTATTCATAAAATTATATATTTTTTAAACTTATTAATGATCACTGACTAGTATATCTATACATTTATATATAATGTTTATATATATTCATCTGGATTTTTGAAAATAGATACATATGTATATAAATATTCTAAAATAAATAAATAAATAAATATTCTAAAAATGTATTTGAAAAAATATATATCCATTTTTCATATTTTAAATATATATATATATATTATTATAATATATATATATATATTTATCTCTGTGTGTGCATATAAATAGACGGATCTATATTTCTGTTATATTCTTTTATATTTAAATGAATATAATATGAAGTAAATTTAAATAAACAGATGAATATATATGTCACACACACAAAAATATATTTTATTAATATTTTCTTGAATTAATTATGTAAATATATGAATAAAAAAATTTATGTAAATATATTTAAAAATATACAGAAATATTATTATATAGAAAACAAAACAACATGGTTAATTTGTAAATCCATTCCATCTTCAAATATGATGTGAATGGTTTGAATCATGGCATGTAGAGGAGGTTTGAATTTTGGTATGTGTTTTTAAGGTGATGATGGGGTTAAAGGAATTGATATCTGGGGGTGGAGGACTGTTAAATGGAATATATAAGTTATGATAAATGTGTTGGCTCATATAGGGTGAAAAATAATAATTTATCACCTTTAAAACATTATTTTTAGCAATGATAAATGGGGTCTTCATCAGTGATATTAAAAAGTGTTGTTAAATAGGGTATTTCACTATATTTTTTTAGAGATGTTAAAGGAGCCCTTATAAAATATTATATTGTGACTGTTATTATATATTGTTCTTCAACCTACCTCTTGTAGACAACATTTTATACGTGCTATTAATGGCCCTTTACTAGAGCAATTAAATCCATGTTTTCTAGTCATTGGACTAGGACCCCCACAAAGATGTGAAATTCATATCTAATGAACTCCATCTATTAATTGATTTATAATTATTTTTATGTTATTATTATGATATATATATATAATTGATATCATTAATTGTTTGATGAAACCATTACAAATGTGAAAGTACCAAAACCTTAAATTCAGAATTTGGAAATAGAACAATGGAAACATTAATAAATTATTTTAAAAAACATTTTTCAGAAAATTCATATATAATAGTTACGAATAATTTTTATCTAGGAAATATAAATAAATAATGATATTACATAGATTAATAGTAAATAGTTATTTCTTATATTGGATGTCTGTATGTGTTTTACTAAGAGAGAATCTAAGGTAAAATTTTTAGTATCATATTTCCTTCTTTGAGTTGTGATTTGTATTAAGAAAATATTTCCACTATATGGTACATATTATTCAAATATATAATATTACACACTGATAAAATATTTAATCATTAATGACATTATCAATTCATTTTCCTTTGTTTAATTTAGTTTTTATTCAATTTTTATAAAATATATAAGGATTAATGGTCCCAATTTCGATTCACTGATACATGATTGATGTTATGCACCATTATTTATATTATAGATTATACATAATGACTAAATAATATAAAATTATACAATTTTGAAGAAAAATATTTTATTAGAAGAAAAATATAATTATCTAAAATTTAGTGGATTTTGGATCAAAAGTGAAATAAATGTGAAGGATTTATTTAAAAATCTCACCATTTTGTCTTGATTAGTAATGTTTAAATTGAAATTTTGGGAATTTTTTATTGAAATAATAACTACCATATACATTCATATCCTTTGGTTTTTATGATTTGTACAATTATTCTTTCTTTATATGTACACATTGCATTAGAAAACATTAGAGAGAATCATTATAAGAAAACCAGACAATATTTTACTTTTTTGGTCAGGACTATTTATCTTCCAAATCCAAATTGTATTTTTAATTATTTTAATATAAATAAATGATTACATGAGGTAAATTTATATTAAATTTTTATTTTTATTATAAAATATAAGGGGTTATTTTTATATTTTTATGAAAAATTCTTTTTCTAAATTTTTTGAAAAAGTTTGAGAAGATTAAATTTTTAAATTTATTCCATAAAAACAAATATTCCCCCTAACCTGAAAATTATTCATCATTTAATATTCCATCCATTTAATTATTTGATTGGTAATTTAATAACTATTAATACATCCATATTAATTTTTCCAAATAATTGTTCTTTATTTTATTACTTGTTTTAAAAAATTATTTCATTCCACTAATGTGTATTTTTATCTTTCACTCGACATTTACGTATGTAAGTATTGCTTATTTTAGATATACTGTTATGGAAAAATATCTTTAATCTAATTATTTAATTATGATAAATATATTTCATGAAAAATGTTCTTAACGAGACTTTAAAAAACATTTTTTAACAATGTTACAAATCCATTAAGTGATGTTATATTAAATAAATTTGTTCCATTTTACACTCCATTTTCTATAAGGAACTCCATAATTAGAATAACTACATTTATAATAAATATATCTTCTCCTTCATACAAATTTTCACTTATGTATTATATATATTCTTTATTATTGAATTATAGTTTTACCCATTTTGTTATATATTCCAAAAAACAGAATTTTACAAAAATCTAATTATGATAAAAATTGAAGAATGATATATCATATATTGAATATGGAAAATTTAACAATATGAATTGTTTTATGTTCTATATAGATTATTATTTACTTCTAAGGTATATTGATTATGTACTTGGAAAGTATTAATATTTCATTTTTTTCATTTTTTAATATTAATGTTTATTCTTCTAGTATGAGGATTATGTATTATACTGTAATCCAATTAATTCATATGTTGAATTAATTGAACCTTTTATGTGATGGTTGGGGCTCAATATTTGATAGAACCATGATTCCTTATAATTTATCAGGAGTAAACCTATTTTCTATATTTAACACATTCCTTACCTATTTTTGTTTGATGTGTTTTCATGAGGCCCTAATGAAATGTTTATGATATCTAAAATTATAAATTCCACCATTATTAATCAGTTATCAATATCCATTCCAATATTTATATTATTGTTAAATATGTTTATATATTTCATACGAATGTTATAAGATATATTAAATTATATAAATTATATTTATACCTTCCATATTACATAAGTATTATTTCACAATGACGTATTCCATTGTAAAATACCCTTATTAAGAATTTTAGCACAAACATATTATTATTATATTTTATTAGATTATGATGGAGAGTAATAAAGATGGAAAATATTTTTGGGTATCATTTATGATGATATTTATTGGATATAGTGAATATTCATTATGGAATACGATAATATTATTATAGTTCAAAAACATCAATTACATTAGATTAATATGGGTAATGATACGTAATGTTTTTTATAATTATAAATAAAAATTACAATTAAAATGTTTAGGTATAGTGTTGAATGAATGGCTAATTTTATTTTGTAATTATGGATAGTAAAATTTTATTCATTTATGTTTGTATAAATGTTAGTAAGTAAAGGGGATGTTTTTTTAGATCAAGCTATATGGGTCTAGGATATTAAAATGGATATCATAAAGTGGATCATAGAAGACCATATATAATTTAGTGAAAAATATGATATAATAACATATTTCATAATGATTCAATTATTGTGCCAACACTTGTGTAATAAGTTCTCACACTGAAATTTGTTCAGGGTGTGGTGGTTATATCAATTTTTTAATTATAATATCATAAACGAAATTAATTTTTTTTAAATAAATATAATATATTACGTAGTTGAATCATATATTACATATTTATTGTTGATTATTCTTGATAAAATTGTATAAGTTGTTCCTATAGGTAATTTCTCCATTAATTTAGGATAGATATATCTATAATAATTTCTAGTAAATTTTTTGGGAGATGGTTATTTGAATTATTCATAAAATTATTCTAGGATATAAAAAATTATTTTTAGAGTATTAGGTCTATGTTAAGAAATATCCATAATTGAGGATTATGTTACATAGTTTAGAATAATTATATTATTAAACCCCTATTCTAATAGTTCCCATAGATAACTTTGTAATGGATTTTGGATACCAACTAATTCCAGAGCATGAATCTTATATATTATTCCCATCCAAGACCATAGTATGAAAACATGTATACTAAAGGATGTGAATGATGCAATAAATATATATATTTCATGATTTGAGGATTTCATTTTGCATATTATTAAATTAAAATATTTTTAAAAAGGTCTACACTAGTTATTGATTTAATTACCTCCTCATCAATTTTAAAGATCTCCTTATTAAAATTGTCTATGGAAGATGATGGAATTTACTAAAGATGTTCTTACTGTGAGTCCATAATTACTTAATGTGATGGTGATCATAAATTGAGGAAAAAGATGATACATTGTTTCATAATTTTTGATAATGAATGCAAGAATATATGAGAATACTCATAGACAATATTACAATGTAATAATATTGATATATTATAAAATAAACTACTATTTAATCAATGATATCAAATTTTATATTTTTTGATGTGATGTTATATGATTTTAAATCTATAATTGTGTGATATATGATCATATATATTTTTTAATGATTATTTGCTTCCACTTCCTGATATCGAGCTGTGTAATAATAATGGTGGTGAATATATCGTCCCCTCCTCATTTAGTGGAAGATGGGCCTCACCTAATAGCTTCATTTCTCCGGATGATAGGGGCTTTATTCCCATATCTCCAGTTGAGTGTCTCTGAGACATTCCCATTATAAAAAGTTCATCAACGTTCTTTGGGGTTTATCAAGGTCATCTGGAGGATCAGATTTCTCCTATTGAGTTCCATAAGTCTTATTTATCGCTCTTTTAATATATGGTGGCCATGTTTTTATAGCATTGATCACCTATTTATCATTAAGATGGGTTCATTAATGAGGATTTGTGTTTAACTAATTGTGATAATGTTAGGATACAGAGTTAATGACATATAGTTAATCACTTAGATGATGTGGTATGCATGGAAAAAGATTGGTCTAGGTATAGAAGATCAATTTGTGAATTTGTTTTCATCTTATTAGCTTATTGGTCAACCTATATATCAATCAGGTCCCATATTATATTACTGTTTTTCTTAAAATTATTTTTCAGCCACCTCCCTACAGGAATCAAACTCTTCCTCCAGTTTATAGGTAATTACCTGAGTCACTTATCTTTCATGGATGGTTGGACCTCTACACTGTATCTTCATATTTTGGAAAAAAAAAATTGAAATGGGACTTTTACAGATGCCTCCAAAAAACATATTGTATCATTTATGACTGGGAATACAAATATTTCCAATCTATCCATAATGAATCATGGATGGAACATTGTTACACATCAAATATGAATGGTCACATAGACATTTATTGGTGTAATAAGGATAAAGGTTTTCCTTTGGATAAATGGTCATGGCCTCTTGGTAGGAAAACACCACTTTATAGACCTATGGTGGATCTTGATATTCCATCTATATATGATGGAAAAGTGGGTTCTTCAATGATTGTCGGTGATTTTTTGTCAACATCATCTTCTAGGGACATAACTTATTATGTCTACCTCAGAAACGTTTCTTATCATTTTTAATTAACCATTAAGGTTTCATCCAATTTTGGAATTATCAAGGGGGTATCTGAATCCCCCTTTGGTGACAATAATTCATTTGCTAATTTCCCCCAATTATTTGGACTCTCATATCATTATAGTTATGATTACAAATCTAGGTATAGAGATGACCATATTAGTAGAATACACTAATGTAGAATATGAGGTTTCACCAAATTGAATACCAATTCAGAACAATTATATAAGACAAATAATGTTACACAGTCGGAAATAGGGATCAACTTATTAAACATTACATTACTTTTAATTTTAGATTATATTCGATGATGTGATGTTCATTGATATTGGTGGATGATATAAATTGATGTATAAAAAGAATAGTATCATGGATAATCATCTACCTTAATGTTAGAATAGGGTTTCTTAGAAAATTATCCAGGTGCTAATACTGCTTCGTCTAAATGTTCTTATTCAATATCTTATGATTATAAGTAAGATATTTTGACTGAAGTGGATAATCAAAAAGGTATACGAGAGAAAATGTGGGATAATAATACATTTCATTGTGTGATTATCTAGATGGCCACACTATGGATATAGAAGTGGGACTCTCCCATATACATGGTGTAAAAATTTAGTTTTTAGAAATAATACTAATCTCCTTCAAAAACATTTGTAAATACGTCTAATGAATTTATTTGTGTTGATGAAGAATAGTTTTTTGGATGAATAGGGAACCACATTTCGAATTTCTACTAACATGATTGGAGGGTCTTTGGAAGGAAACTATAATGTGGATTTCATATATATCATCTCTCTATTATTTTTAAATTTATTTATTGTATCATTTGAAAATATTCAATGAAGGAAAATAATTTGTAAAAGATTAATAACATCGAGTGGGATTTATAAGAGATGTTCATGGGGATGGTGATGGAGTATCCTCATGTCATTGACAATGATAGTATTCATTGGCTATCTTACCAATTGTACAATATTTTTCCTAAAATAGAATGATTTTTCATTTAGATTTTTATATTTTGAAGTGATTTCAAAAATTAATTTAAATTCATAGAATTTAATCTCTATTTAAATTCTAACCTGAGTGTGAAATAATTTTCTTTTACATAATGGTATATCCCGGATCTAATCACAAATTTTAGATCATGTGGTATTTTCTAAAAAAACATTTGTTTTATAGTTTCTGATTTAGGTAATTAATAGTAAATGTGTTTTTTTATTTTGTTATTCGGTATGTTATTATTTCCACATAACCAAAATGTAGTATCAGAAAAAAATGGGCTTGGGAGGATGTAAAATATAGAGTAATAACATATTGTTTCCACTAATTTAATTTTCCCAATGGGGTTTATTTTTTATATATATTTTATCATTATATTATTATTTAGAAACTTATGTGGTTGATAATAGACATAGAAATGTTATATATGTTGTCATGAGGAATTATTTTGATAATTTAACTGACTAGAGTGATCAGAGATACAAAATTATATAAAGGGGAAATAAATAATAAATTATTATATTATTCAAAATTAGGGGAATCCACATGGTATTGTAATATAATGATATTCATTTAGTAAAGGATATCTATTTTTAGGTATGTATTAATTTAATTTAAATATACTATTAAGATTATTGATACTATTCTTTGGTCATTTAACAATACGAGATCTGGACTAGTACCCTTATATTCAAAAATAGGGGGATATAAAATTATTATATGAAATTTTTGATTTGGGTCTCATAAATCTACGATAAATTATATTTAATAGTTTGAAGAAGACTGTTTTTATATAATAACAGATTGGATTTAACTTTTGGGGCATATAGATGTTCAAATGGAAAATAATTTAAAAATTTTGTAATTGAATTTTGACAATTTGGGGAATTAATTTTTTTTAAATAATTATAAATCATGAATGTAAGAATAAGTATAAATATTGTTACCATAATGTGGTAATTTGATGGAAATAGGGTTTAGATTTAATTGGTGTTTGGGCTTAATGTTTATTTGAATATGTTGAGAAATCATATTTGATATATTTTTTATGGGTATGAGTGGATAATATGAAATATCATATTACATTGAGTAATGCATATTTATTATGAGTCTTAATAGTAATTAAAATATGTGTTTCTTTTATGAATGATTAAAATCATTGAGTGTCGAGTATAGAAAGTGTAGGTAGGTGATGCATCATAGATATAATTTTGAATTTTTTTAATTTTTTCATTTTCATGAGTGTTATAACATTATATAAGGATACCACACTAAATGAAAAATATTTGTGATAAATATATGAATAAAATATCCACTATTAAAATATTAAACATTCCCATTTGTAATTTAATTATTTATGAAAATTATTCCAATACATTTTAAAATCATTTTTCTTTCCTATATTATTCAATCAACAATTAATCAATTAGTCCATTTTAATTTCTTAAAATATATTATATTTGAGTTACCTATTTTAGTGGAAACTTTGAAGATGATTATGGTTTATCTTATTAAATTTGGGGGAGAACTAGATATGGGTGACCTATTGTTGATATATTTTTCATTTTCAATTTCTATTTAAATAGACTAATAAAATATTGATATATAGGTGTAATTTTCATGAGAACATGAAAGTTTTTATGGTTAAGATTATATGGCTATATCATTCTAGTATTTTTCAAGATTTAATGAAATTTGAATAAAGTTATTAACTTATGGGTGCAGGATATGGAAGATAAAATTCCTTGCTAGATTTTTTTGTTTGAAAACATGATCTCTTCAATAACAGTGAGGATAGTTACATTTTTTCTGAGAGGGAATAATAAATTATTTTATGATATAAAGGATAATGTTGAGATATAAACTCATTTGGGATATTTTTGTTTTTTAGACTTTTTGAGGGTGAATTATTTATAGGTGGGTATAAGGTAATAGTACATGTTTTCACATTATGATGTAATTTCCCATAGATAGAATTAATTTTCCTCATTCATTTTTTTTAAATCAATATCTGTCATTATAAATTATGTGGGAGTTCTCTAGTGTGCCAATTTATCTATATGGGATGGTTTAACTTGAAATATTATTTTTTAATGGGAAGTGAAAAATATAAATTAATACATAAAAATATATTTGATTGAGAAATAAATTTTTTCACGGAGTCTATTATACATTTTTTCACTTATGCTAAATTTTTTAAATCTTAAAATCATTTTTGGTGTATTTATTAGTGGTAGTGAAGATTATTTTGAAACAAAATTATTTCTATTAAATTTTGTTATGATGAAGATCCATCAAGTTTTTTGTATATTATATATTTTTGAAGGGTGTCTAAGGTTTGGAGGAATCTATATCATGGAAGCTATAATTATATCGGATTATCATCATCAGATATCAACTAATCGTCATCAATAAGTTATGGTTCTTTAATCAAACATGTAATGTATACAGTGAAATTTTGTACTCTCACTATAATATGTATTATTTTAATAATCCATTAAATTCAAGGATATTTTTAATTATATTGATATAGTTGTAATGTACTTATAATCTTGTAGATCCAATGCTTGAGTAAAGAGATACAATAAAGAGAATTATTTTTGAATAAACACACTCTCTTCAATATGCGTGTATAATATTTTTAAACCTTATAAATACTTATATTTACACATTATATGTGATCGATTGAATATAATTTAATTAGATTCATAGAATTATCATTCTTAAAATTCTATAAAACAAAGTTATATGTTTTAAGGAACATTACAAAGATCAAATGATTTTTTTTTCATATATAAGAATAATGAATCCATTCATATAATAATAGAAGTCGCTATAAGAGATTAATAGTATTCCTTTGAATTGAAAATAATAAGATTTATATTTTAGAAGACTATATAGAGAAAATATTTATAAAATTCTATATAATCTCTAAATTTTGAGTCACATAAAGTCTGTATATCATAATGAGATTGCTAGATTATGATCGAGTATGATGATAACTATAAGAACATAAAATTTAATAATCTATAGTTTACCATCTCATAATTAAATGATTTTTAACATTACATATATTCAATGAAAATTTGTATTTTAAATTTTAAAAAAGTATGAAATACCGTAACTAAGAAAAAATATTTTTTCTACATATGGAATTATTTTCCACTAACCAAATCACCTTAAAGATACACTTTATTTTTTAAATGATTGTATCTAATATTAAACATTAGATAAAATAATTGTTCCTATTATACCATATTTCATGTAAAAAACATTTGAGAACATTGTTTAATGGAAACACTCTATTAGGTTATATGTAAAATAGAATGACTTTTAGGTAGTTAAAATACATGAGAATATATTGAAATAATTGGTTATCAAATATATATTGTGATTTAACATGAAAACATATTCCAACATGATAATGACGCTTATTCTAGAAGTTGTTTCTTAAATCTACCAAGTGACCAAGAATAGAAAAAGGATAGACAATGAGTGTTCCTGAAGAAAAAATCAATCATTTTGAAAGAAATAACTAAATATAAAAAAATAATGATTCATTTGAAAATAATCATTTATATTTTAAAAGGATAAATTTTGTGGTTACACATAGAGTCCACTAATTAAATCAAGATATATATATATATATTCATAAAAATTCATTTTGAGACTATAAAAAATTTTAAATCCTCTTTATATGTTTATTCATGTCACTCTTTAAAATATCCCACACAATCAAACTTATAAAAAAATAAATTTTTCTATCAATACCAAAAACAATTAGTTAGAGAATTATTTATTTCTTAATGCATTGGGGATATATATTAGGCCCACTAATAATCATATATATATTACCTAATAATAATGATAACTGTAAAAAACATAATTTCTTGAATTTTCTCATAAAATCAATTTGAAACAATAGAAATAATGAGATATATCCTTTATATTTTTTATAAATTTTTTTTAAAAAGGACATTTCCCTAAACATTCGGAATATATATAATTATCATTGAAAACCAAGGGAACTAGGAGTGGTAAATTCATAAATATAAATCAATGTAAAATCAATGGAAAAGATTTAATAAAATGTTTATATTATATATTCTTATAACACAATTTAAGGAAAGTCAACAATTCCCCGCGATGATTTTTTTTATGGTTTTTTTTCTTTTTTATAAAATAAGAGAAAATTAAACAGAATACAAGAAAAAAATAAATAATTTAGATATATATGAGGATAATAATAAATACAAAATATAGACATGGAGTAAAATTACTTGACATTAGAACATAAAAACATTTAATGTATTGTTTAATGGAAAAATGCTTACTTTATGCCTCAAATTTCCTCATAAAACCTCTAACATCATAAAAAATAAAATCATATAAATAATATTATTGAATAATAGTCATTTACTGTTTATAACCTTAATATAATTATTTTAAATTTATTTTATTTTAATTTTTAATTTATTAATTAAATTATCATTTTTCATGATATTCATTTTGAGATCATTCATTTATCGATCTCAAAAAATGAATTAGTATTTTTTCAACAATAATTAGTAATTGTAAAAGGGATAAATGTGCTATAGAAGTGTACCTATATTTTTTCATTTAATTACATATGAAATGGTGTTAAATATGTTATCATTTTGTTACCATTTAGATAATTCCTATATGTTATTTTTTTATTTAATAGATAAAACTACCAAATACAATTTAAAATTTATTTCATTGAAATAATGGTAATTTACAATTAAAATAACATAATAATTACATTACATTAATTTAACTATTATATTTATGTGATTAATTAGTTTTTATTTATATTCATGAAATATATATATGTTTATGAAAACATCGTCATTTACAAAGGCAGTGTAAAAATATAACTATTAGCGATATTTCTTCCATAGGAGCTAAAAATGGGAAACCTTTATTATTTTTGTTTTATAAAAACATTATATTATTATTGAATGTAAATTTTATGCTTATATTAAAAACACACAATTTATATTAATATTATGAATTGAATTGTTGAAGTACATGAGACCGTAAGGGGCACAAATCGATCAGGAGCTTCCCTCATTGGCGCCTCCTTCCTCTAGGGTTTCCGCGGCGGCCAACTCCGCATTCGTCGAGGCCTGGCGGCTTCCTCAACTCAGGTGGCTTCGCGGAATCGGTGGTTCACCGTGCCTGCCTTCTCACCCGAATTGGTTTGGGTTTCATGGTGGCACGGTCCGTTCGGTGAACGACATTCCAGATCCAACTGCTCTTGGTCTCCTCCTTGCTTCTGGTGAGTTCGGTTGGTGTTTTGCAGTGGTTTCCGAGCTTGAGAAGGACGGCGGAGACAGGATCTAGGTATTGGGATTTCTTCTGATTCCTTGTGATTTGTATTTCTATTTTCTTGGATCTGCTTGCGGTTTTTTTTGGTTTCGTGATGTTCGTGAACTGTTGGAAGAACATGATACCAGTGTTGGGTGAATCTGTATATTGCCTGGATGATTTTTTGATGGTTGTGACATTTTTCTGGGATGATTTTGCGGTGCTGGTTGTGATTTGTCTCATGGATGAATATTCAGTGTTCGTCGTTGTGTCTCTGGTTGAATGTTTTGATTTGGTTTTTTTGGAGTCTTCAAATTGTCTCTGGTAGAAGGGCTCACTGGCGATGTGGTTGAAGCAAAAATGGGGCTGTTATGCGTCAATTTGGAGCAGCTGCCTTGAATTTGTTTTTTTTTTGATAATTTGAATTTTGAATTCAGCTGATGTTGTGATTTGTAATCTGGTAAGCAGGTTCCACGACCGCTGTTTATGATGTTGGGTTATCGTTTGTACTGTTACCGGTAACCCATAAACCGGATTTTTAGAAAATGAAAAAAATGGATTCCAGGAATTGTTGAATTAAAAATATAATGATTTGGAAAATATCTATATTTTGATGTACTAACAAATTATGAAAAGTGTTCAGTATGTTGGTAGTAATAGGTCACTTAAAATTGATGGATTAAAATATTTAAATTTTTATATAAAAATATCATAAACCATTAAAATAATTTTTTGAAATATTTTTAAGTTAAATTATCATAACTATGAAAGGAGAAAGAGCCTTAGAAACACAAATATTTATATCTGAATCACCTCCTTCAATTGGAGTCTAATGGCTTAGATCAATTGGTTTATGTAAATAATGAGGATTTTGAATTTGTAAAGGAATTTTTTGAGAATTTTTTGATTACAATATTAATATATAACTTAAATTCAAGTATTGTTGTAAAATTATATAATGAATCACCATTTATTAGATTAATTCTTTGAATTTTAATAAATATTCAGTATTTATTAGACACAATATTAATTTTAAAATGTAATATAGCTCGTCAAAGGAAATATAATGATATTTTCAACAATTACACATAGAAAATATGTTATAATAATATGTAATCTGTTTATTGTATAAATTTAGAAATTATTTTTCCACATTAAACTATATTTAAGGAAATTTTCAAGTATACATTCACAATTTAACTTTAAAAGTATGAAGATTACTATGGATTTCAAATTTAAATATTAAAATTACTCCATAAATTATATATTAGTCCCTAAAATGAGGAATTAATATATTTTTACCCCATTTATATTCATTAATAATTTTATATCCATTAATATTAATTTTTAGCATTAAACACATGTTTCATGTCCGTGTTGTGTATGTGTATTTGATAATACTTAAATTATATTATAATAATAATAAGTTAATTAAATATTAAATATTTATTATTTATTTATATTATCATCTATATATATTTAGTGTATTTTTATATTTTCCCTTTCTTGAAATCATGTTTAAAAAATAATGTTCATATTTCATACCTTGTGTTAGAAGTGGGTGTGAATTTGGATAATGATATTGTTTTATATTTTTAAAACTAATGAATATAGGGCATTGGTTTTAAAATTAATATTTTAAATATATTTTGATTTTTCAATGAGTTATTTCTACCATGATACCAATTTAAAGACACCACAATTGAGTATTACAGTGTTGCATTGCCACTATATTAGTGGTGATAACTACATGTTACCACTATAATGACATAAAAATAATTTAAAAAAAGTTAATACAATTTTTATGTTACTATGTGTTAATTAACAAATAATATAAGTTACTTGAGGGTAATGGACTATTATTTCTTATTTATGTCATTACTATTTCATAAAATAATCATTATTCCAAAAAACGATATTTTTTTAATGAAGAGAAAAAATAATGATTCACATAGAAAATTAAAAAAATCATATTTTTTTGACTTCAAAATTATAATATGATATATAATTTCAATGCAATAAAAATAAACATATAAATTTAAATAAATATTAAATAAAATCATATAATACATATGAAAAAATATATTTTAAATAAAAAATATCATTTTCAGTTGATATTCATATTTTTTCTAATACATTTTTATAATTATTTCAATTTATATTATAATGATAAATATAAATTTTATTTTATATAGTATAAACAAATATACCTTAATAAAATATATAACAATAAAACTGTTCTTAAGATAGATATAAATACAAATCATGTTAAGGAAACATATTGAACAATTAAATAAAGAACATTTTCTATCATGAATTAATGATAATAATATTAAATATATAATTAGTATTTAAATGTTTATTTAATATTTTTTCTGTTAAAATGTAATAAATTTTAATACATGAAAATATATATTCATAATAATTCATAATAATTAACAATAAATCTGATATGTTTTTAAAAATACCAAATTTTTCACATTGTTTCCCACAGAAAACAATTCTTCATCATTATTTTAATTTTTGTCTAATGGTGAATGTTTTATTATGATTAGAGATAAATTAATCATCATATAAATTCATTTAAAACGGTGTATATGGATTTCAAAAAACCAACATTTTCAAATGAATCCCCAATAATGGTACACTAAAAAGAAATACATGTGATGATAATTAATGGGTTGTGGTATATAAAAAATTATAATAACGTTACTTGATATACCATTTATTTATATTGAAATTAATCAATTGAAACTCACAACTAATAAATTTTAACATTCAATTCTAAATAGCGATGATACCAAATATAAATTATTCAAAATATAATACATATATATCTTAAAAAGTAATAACTAATAATAATTTTAAGAAAACGAACATTGGGGATAACATTACTCATCATAGAGGAGAGACATTATTCATAAAAACATAAAAATATTTATATAATAATAATAACATCATATAGATTAATCGGAAAATGAAATGACTTGGTTGGTACCCTCATGAAATGAACATAATGTTCTAACAAGATATTTGTTGAATATCCTTTTTATCTCCTAAAAGAGATATTGTGGTTATGTGAGTTCATGTTAAGTTTACTATTTTTGTTCCATTAAGAATGATAAAAGTGGGGTGAGTTTGGGTTGGATGATAGTTTGTTGTGGTTGGGAGATAGGGGCAATGAATTTCATTATCATTCATTTTAGGTTCACTATATTGTTCTGAAAAAACTCCCAATGGTTCCAATATCAATTACTATATATTTACCTACATTACAATGGTAGGTGGTTAGTTTGTGTTTAAGAGAAACTAACACAAAGGAACTCACCTCGGATTAAGGGCTAGGAGGTTGGGCTCATCAATCCCATTTAGGTAAAATTGTCTCCATGTTTGGGAACCTATTATTGATTTATTATATGTTAATTAATCTATTCCTAATACCAATACAAGAATGACTTCCATAAAAAATAATCATAGGATAAACAATTTTATATGTGAAGGGAAATCTTTTACTGAGTCCATCGGTATAAATATGATGTTCTTTGTCTGTTTCTCGTCAATTATAAGATATTAATATGTTGAATCTTTATTTTATGGAATATAAAAATGTACTACCATGATAAGAGGATAATATTATGTCTAGAATGGGATTAAAGCATTATAAGGAATCCTACAAATCATGTTTATATTATGAATTAATTCCCATATAGTTTGTTAAACCCATACAGATTAACTACATCTTTGAATGACAAATACGAGGGCACCTAAGAACTCATTACTTGAGATAGATCTTGTAGGATTAATCCAATGTAAAATGTCTATAGTAGGAATCATATTCATTATATTTTAAAAACACCCTTTTGTCCATCACAAACCATGATTCCCTTATATTGGGTAATAATATCATTAATTTAATTGTGGATTATGCATTGAGGATGTCCTTGTTGGTGAAGATTCATGATTATAATGATACAACCATTGAATATAACAAAGTTACAAGAGTCATGATCAGTTTGAGAAATAAGGCTTATAATGTAATCAATCTCACTGTATATGTATGTGAGACTTATGTAATAATAAAATCATCTGGAATATATATGTAGAGGATAGCCCTTATGATGGTGTTTTACGTATCCATGTAATGGTACAAATTAGAGTTTTCATTGTTAAGTTTACTACACAGTCCACTAATGAATGAGGTCGAATGATTTTCTCATTTGAATAATTGGGTCATAATGGCTGAAATGCCAGATGTATTGGGGATACACTTAATTGGATTCCTTTCTAATAATGGGACATAGAAAATAATTCTATGTATCTTTTTTATTAAAGAAATCATAGTTACCATAGTTTGGTTTATAGGGGGTTACACACTATGGTTTCATGGGTATATAGAAAATATTATATAATTCTTCTAATCGGTGAATACAAAATATTCATTCCTTATTATGTGCATGATAGAGGGGTTTCATGTCCTGGGATACTTTCTTGACTGGAACTGGTTTTCTATCTTACCCACATGATAGTCTCCATGACATTTTAGAGGATGTCTTGGAATGTATAGTTATATTACAGATATTTACAATGATAATTATACAGTCTAGTTTAGTTGTTTGATGGACTTCAAAAACCCAAAATGAAATGTGTGAAGCCCATTACATGACCAAGGATGGCTATTATGAATTACAATATAATACATGGGTGTCTTATCCTTGAGGTTATCCCATGATCTTTGAAGACATTTCATTGAAGGAATCACATGATCTGAAATAAAATGTCATATACGCCACTACATGATCTGGATGACCTGTCCTAATGTCATTGTGAAATATTCTTAACATTCTTAGAGGTCATTTCATGACATGGATGGAAAATTCGAATGTATTCATGTGACCTAGGTGATACAGACAACTGACACCATATTTATTGGGTGATATGTTTACTAGAAATTGAATGGTCTGGACAGTCAGACTAAAGGGTTTATCTTAACACGAGGGATATGCCTAGAGTCCATTAAAAACATTCATTAACAATTTTAGGGACATCACATGATCTGAATAGTATGTCATGGGATTATGTCAGGATCTGGGTGACCTGTCCTAGTATAGATTCATGACATATGTTGTTCAGGAGATGTGCTAGAGGGTCATCTTGTATATTCATTGTATAACAATCCTATCCAATTTAATATTTTCTTCTTCATATTTTTGTAGTTGTGACATAGATTTTTTCACCATTATCTTATTTCTGACTCACATGAAATACCAGATATGATTGTTTTCTTATACATAATCTACATGTAGTACTTCCCTTGATATCAATTGTTCACAAAAAAATTTATATACATTCCCTGGGATCTATAAGGTTCTTCCCCAAATATTTAACTAGTAAAATTCCTTGAAGTCCCATGATATTGTACTTTGATAAGTACACTCTAATGACAAGGTATGCTGGTTCATGGATCCATGAAACATTTTTCCAAGATGGAGGCATTTCTAGGCCATTCTACATTGGTTATATGTCACCTTGGGTGGCACGTATCTCACATATTCGAGATGGTGTCCATAGATGGAATTAATGAATTATGTATGATCCATCTGTAGGTTATTCATTGGATGAATAGATTTTAGGGACCTTGAATCCATCATGTCATTTCCAAGATTATTAGATTTTTTACAATTAAAGGATTCATTATTTATCATGTGGTGGTTTTAGGGGACTTCCATACATATAGTCCAAATTGTATATGGTCCTTCGTGAGATAGGGATTCCTACTGAAAGGATCTAATGTGGTATAGGTTTATATGTCCAGGACCTTCGTATAGAGATAGGTTTCTTGTCTTGGGGTCTTTGTTATATTAATATTATATGACAATATTTGTTATATTGGATCACACTAATATGTCAAGGGGGCCTCTGTTAGATCATTGGAGATCATTGGGAGTTCATAACCACTTTATCAATACATAAATTTATCTTCCCTCTCAATAATTTTCCTACATTTACCATTTTCTTCCATTTTTTATTTAAATGAAGCTAGGGGCCTTATGACATTAAATGAGTGTTGTCAAAGATGTCCACTCTCCCCATTGGTTATGTGTAATGTGACCAAAAAAGGGTTATATAGTGATATGCATACACTTATCAAGGAACACATGTCTCTTATTATTAGAGTTAGACGGGGAGTACATGAATTTCATGACATGTATGAATCCCTTCGTATGATGTGGGTGACATGCTAGTTGGATATTCCCCAACAAGATAGACTTTTCAACATGAATAGTTTTGTTATTTATAAACCATAGGGTCAAGTCTCATAGTGATTATGATTGAAAAAGGCTTCCGCACATTTCTTATTTTAATTCATTATTTTATTAGGATTTTCAGATTGTTGGTAGGTTCCTACCAAATGGGATGTCCTGTGAATTGGGGGAACTCATCTAGTAGAAATACTGTTATCATCAAATGTCTTGAACAACTTCATGATAATAGAATAGATTTTAATGGGGAAAAGTGATATCTAATGCAGGTCATGTGAGGTTTATTCCATGCATGTTCTGTAGAGGTTCGCATCATCCATGTGGATTAGAAAATATTTTCGTTCCTTTTCATTATCGAAAAAATAATACCCATCATTTGATTATTTACCCCCTTCATGATTTTATTTTTCTCATTTGGTCGGCATCATGTAATCCCCCCCACCACACTATTCTTATAAGCAATGTACGCAAGGACATGGGATTAATTTTGAGGAATGTAAATGACCACATGAGTTTTTAGGGTGTCTCTAATCAGTGTCTTGTGAAATTCATGGTCTTCCATGTTACATTTGGTATTCATCAGGAGACCATACCAATAATCAAATTGAGTGTGATCCATTTTCTAGTTTCCAAACACACATATCTATAGTGATCTACATTAATCATATGATATATTCACAAGGCCTCCCATGAGAACTGATCATGATACCTATCCCAAATACTAATTCCTGAGAACCATTTTAGATTATATTAATTACCATGGTGTTTATATCAAACCAAACATGAATCTATATATAGAAGATCAACGAATACCATATGTAAGAATGTATAATAACATTGAAGGATTCACAATATTTTATGGTTGCATCATAGTAAAACATGAATATTAAGCAGGTAGGGTGACCATTTAGAGGTCATGTGATCACGATTCACATGATGGGAAATACGGGCATATGTTGTTTACTAGATTTTTGTGGTTTATGAGATCTTACTAATCCATGCAACTCATGGGTCATTTATATAATTGTTAATCTATGTTTTATTCATTTAATGTGCATCATGACAATATTGTTACGTGTTTCACATGACAAGATTATCAATTGTATGACATATTAGTCTCTCTATTGTGTAGTGGACATCTGGATCTTTCCATGTTTCAAGCAATAATTCAAAAAGAGAGGCCAAAGAAGGGATGTATCACTAGGAATGTATTTTAGAATGTGTGGATACCAAATTCCTACATTTTTTGAGCCATTTTAGATGAGTTTGAAAAACCTAATGGGGGAGAAACAAAAGTAATATTCCCTTTTGTAAATTCACACTCCATAGGTTCGATCTTAATAGTGAAACTCCCATTATTTCATTGAAGTGATCAATCATACACCATTTATAGAATCTAATGTCCGATAACACATTTTGGGAAAACATACCTCAATTAGGTAACTTCATTGCTAAGGGGGAATACCTTGAGTATAATATAAAAAACATCATGCTCATATACTATGACTTTGACAAAAGAAAAATCGTTTGAGATGTCCATATGTACTGATCAATATTAGAAATTATTCCCCAAGCCATGTGACAACCGGGTCCCGGTGATAGCACAGCCACCCCGCCTTTACATGGCCGTTAGGTCCTTGCCCACCAGGTACCACCAGTTACCCCGCAGACACGTGGGGCCCACCCCAGGGTCCACCCACATGCTTGAATGGGTTATCTGACTAATGACAGTCCCCACAGGCCAACACATGTCCTTTCCAGTGTGCTTTTTCCTCACTCGCACACACCCTGAGAAAAGTTCCCAGGAGGTCACCCATCCTGATCACTACTCCAGGCCAAGCACGCTTAACTGTGGAGTTCTAATCAGACAAGCTCCCGAAAAGGAAGGTGCACCTTGTTGACATGAGTCATATAATTTAGTCATTTAACCTTTTATCATTTGGGGATGTTACAATCACCCCCCCTTTAGACCACAACGCCATCGTTGTGGGCCCTACATATCAACCCAGGCAGTGCACCGTGCACTTAAGGCTGGGTTCCTCCTCTGATACCAAATGTGACAATCGGGTCCCGGTGATAGCACAACCACCCCGCCTTAACATGGCCGTCAGGTCCTTGCCCACCAGGTACCACCAGTTGCCCCGCAGACACGTGGGGCCCACCCCAGGGTCCACCCACATGCCTGAATGGGTTATCTGACTAATGAAAGTCCCCACAGGCCAACACATGTCCTTTCCAGTGTGCTTTGTCCTCACTCGCACACACCCTGAGAAAAATTCCCAGGAGGTCACCCATCCTGATCACTACTCCAGGCCAAGCACGCTTAACTGTGGAGTTCTAATCAGACAGGCTCCCGAAAAGGAAGGTTCACCTTGTTGACATGAGTAATATCATTTAGTCATTTAACCTTTTATCATTTGGGGATGTTACAAGCCAATTGTTTTGGAAGGATCCCAATAATGACATTTTATTAAGGGTTTTGTTGTGAGATGGATTGGGGTTATCCCATCTGGGTGAAACATATTGTCTCCATGTTTTTTATATAGATAATATATATTGGGACATATGAGTCCACTTGGTTCCCACAATCTATTTCTTATATAAGGACTGATGCATGACCTTTTCTATTTTTGGAGTCCTAAACCATGAAAATGACACATAACACATGGTGAGGTGGGTGTTACTATTTGGGTATTCAATCAGATATATGGTGTACCTATAATGGATGATATTTATGATTATTTTTTGCTCTATGATCCATTTGAGATAACATATATAATACTCATTTTCTCCCCATAAAGATGATTCAACAAGATTTAAAGTCCCTTCTAAAGTATCCAATTCCTATGGATGGTATCCCATTCATGATTTAGGTGGGATACATTATCATGAATGACCATTTTGAGACAAACTCCAAGAAACCAATAGTCTTCCAAATGAAGGACTCACCGATTGAGGGGGGGGGGACATACTAGCCTATAGTTGAATAATGTAATTATATGAACTATGGATGCGAGTTTGTCTCTAGTGTTAACAGGACCCATCAGGTGGACAGTCTCCTTGATTTTTACAATAACATGTACATACTCATGGATAAGGAAAAGTGTGTAAGTAAGCACTTCACATATATAATTCTGAATTATATGGAAGGATGGAAACATTTAGGGTTATCCATCCATGTTTTTCTGAACATTACCACCTTTTGCATGATATTTATTTGGGAATGGCCCCTTACATAATTTTTGGATAATTTCAATTGTTATGGGGTTAAATGGGGATCCATTTAAGAGTGTATGAGTTCATTATCATCTAGAACATCCAAAAATTCTCTTTAAATCTATTTTAATTTCATATCAGTCTGGTAAGGCCCATTACACTAAGGGATATGGAGGTCAAGGCCTTCATGAGTTGTCATTAATACATATTATTAAAACCCTATAGTTATTTTCCCATAGATATTGTGGATGACATTTGATGGTACGACCTAGAGGCACATGATCTGAGGGGAAACTGTGCCAGGAATATTTATATTTGGAAGGTTTCAGTAACATCACTTCACCTCTTGGAATTGAATCCAATGACCCACTAGGATAGGTCACAGTTTTACTCTAGTAACATAACATAGTGTTGGAATGCTTAATAAGTCTGATGTTTTATTCAAATACAAAACATTAATTTTTTTTCAGGGAACATTGGTGGCCACCCTAGATGAATAAGTTCATCCCATTTTTGAGGTAGTGGTTTGGAAAAAAATGTTTTTATTTTCAAAGGGTCATAGTGACATTGAAAACATAATTTTAACCATTATATTTTTATTGATATAGTAGGAGGCCACTAAAAATTGGCTAATCCATTTCCCCCCATATATTCACCTCACAGTATGGATATTAAAGATGGATTTGGCAGTGGCCAAGGGACTAATGAATAGGTTCCACAAGGTGAACTATATATAATGGGATTAGTGATCATCATTCCTTGAGTGGTGCCTTCAGAATCAATATCATATAAGGTCCCTTCATTTAAAAAATGTAAATTAATTGTATCAATACATCCCACCCCACAGGATAATGGGAATAAAAAGAGTTATGAGTTTCCATAGCCCTCTACACAAGATTTATCATATATGTGTGGAATTATACCTTCTCATTATTATATACTACTCTTGGTAAGACATCCTAATAGTCCTAAAATGTTCATGTCTTCATTGAATGTTATTGGGGAATCATCCATAATTTCTTTAGGGTGAGGGTAATAACTCAGTTGCTTCTGCAGAAACTTCACTATTGGGTATGTCCAATCGACATGTCGATATGGCTGATGTGAAAATATGATTTGGGATTTTAATGTTGTAGATGTTTTTGTCATCCTTCTACTTGATAGATCATGAGATAAAAATGTTTTGGAGGTAAATGATATATGTATCTACTATTATAAAACAGTAGCATTGATGGAGTTGAGTTTTGGAGAATGTGAATACTTTATTAAAAATGATAATTTGGTCACTTTGTGTATTTTATAAAAAAATTATCTTGTGATTTGGACCATCAAAGGCTATGGTTTAAAGGAATATATCTTTGAGAAATTTTATTGGAGTTTAAGTCCATGACTCATGTGAACATAATATAAGGTTAATGTTACACAAGATCCTATATAATATACATAGGGTCAACAATACTCAAACATCTTATTGAATGGGGTGTAAATGTTTTAAATCATGGATCATGATTCATTAGTCACGAGTAATGATATGGTAAACTCATGTTGGTGATTCCCATGAACATATTCAAATGTTGGGTTCCACCACAATTATGTCATGCTCGTAGGGGTAAGAAGTATATTTATAAAGGGACAAGATGTCTCCTCTTGGTTGGTATTATCCCTTTTACATTTATATCACGGTGAAATAGAGAGATATATTTTCCATTACAAGGGATACAAATGGTTTTTTGGAAACCATGTCACTCAATAAAAGAAGTAAAATCTATCAATTGATTTGTTTAAATAATGGATGAATCACTTATACTATGGTTGACTAGGGTGAATCTCTAATGGTCTTTTAATAATGGACGATAATTATTAACATCATGTACATTTTAAAATCTGGTAGTGGGGATTTATACTTCATGAAATTTTAATTTCATGTGGCCATGAAATTTTCCATGTAGTTAATATCATCATGTGTGTACGTTTTTTTCCCATTCACTATAATGTCATGTGGTACGGACGTGATAAACTAGAAGAAATCTTTTCCATGGATTCTAAAATGTGTAAGAATGTTTTATGCGTATCTAACTCACAAAATATTCTAAATGATAAAATATGACTTTACCCTTATAAAGCTGGTGTTCAATTTTCATTGAATGTGGATGTTATAGAAATTAATAGAGCTTTGTGATTCACTACATATCTTATGATGTAAGGAATCATGAAACATGTAGTTATTTTATCCACAAACCTTGTACATGGGTATGACATGTATGAAGTGTTGGTCCTTGGTCCTAATGATTGTGGTAGATGGACGTAGGATTAGAGACTTGGGAATAAATACGTATCCTATCATAATTGGTATTTGACCACACGTAGTTATTGTAACACCATGAAGTGTTTTTCATTATGTAAGGAGGATGGATCCCCATTATGAAATATAGAATATTGATGATGGACCTCAACCCTGAAATTTGATCAACCCTACATATCATGTAATGAAGGGAATCATGTTGTACATTGTTATTGAGAAATATCCTTGTGTAGGTCTGATCCACAAATATAGAGAGGGTAATTGATAAGTTATTTATTGTTTTTGAGCCCAAGATTAGATATCTTGGTGTCACTACATTTCAAATGAATATATGAATCATGTTTATTGTATTTATGTATGTAGGTGTGGTGGGAAACAAATTAAAATGGTTGAAGTCATCTCATTCATGGCCCAGAGTGATGCATAGTTTTGTGTCATACAAGGTACAACTACCATGCCATTTTTCTTAATGTGGTGATGAATAATGGTCGTTCATTTAATATGTTACATTTTGGGCCATGATAATCCTATTGTGAATTGATATATCTTGATCATGTGGGGAAGACCATACAAAAATTCATAATATCACATGATATTTTATTATTATGAGAATCAAGGAATGATAAAAGATCTAAATGATAATGGGGGTATTAAATAATGTATAAGGGAATTTTATATCATGAGGTGTATTGGTAAATAAACAGGATCTAGGTTTCCCTACTTATATAATTATAGTGATAATTAAGACATATAATATTATAGAAATGGGTTTAGCTAAATGTCCCACTGCTAGGATATTACTGATGTAGTTTAATTGAGTGTTGTGAGGATACAAATGAATCAACCAGAATGGTGATCAATTTGTTAGCTGGGACCAATAACTGAGGGATTGGAGTCAATAAATATCCTGTAATGTCTGGAATAATGCCACATGAAAATCTAAGAAATAGTGTAGATTAGCTTCATGTGATAATGATATCATCCATTTAGTTTTACTTATTGTAGTAAATACATGGGTCATGTGAAATTAATGGAATTTAATATTATAGCCATTACCAAGAAGTGTTTTCCATGTATAACTATATTTCATGATATTATATTAATCATTCCACATGATGTTCTTGGATTAATAAATATCTTATGTGGATCAAACTCTAACCCAAATACATTGTCATTTTTTCTCTACTTCAAACAAATAATGATTCATGTGTAGTGAATTATAAGTGATAGGATGTCATCCATTTTGTTTAATTTCTATGGGGAGGACATATTGAATTCTTTTTTAATATCATGGTGTAATGATGAGACAAAATATGCAGTTTCAATTCTATCTTCTGTTACTGGTTCAATTCAATTTAACATCATGTGGTCGGGATGAGAGACACCATGTACTATTTCCCGGATGATCAATGCTTTATGGTTGTTATGAAACGTAACTCTTATGAACCCACTAAATTTTCAGGTGTGTGATATTCTCTCCACTAATTATGGACAATTATTTGGATAGGTTTTGGTAGAAATTATGTATAATACAAGTCACATCCAATTGCGGATTCAACCTTAGAGGATTTTATCGTAAAATTATCAGGGTTCTAAGAACCAATGACATTTCACCTCGGACAATCTAATAGATTCAATACAATTAATTGAAGAATAATGTGATTCTATTTTAGTGTACTTAGATGTTTTGAAGTGTGTGAAACAATTTCTCATCAACCATCAAAAATATATTTTTCCATTTTTTTTGATTTTGTGTCATCTAAGAGATTTTTGAAAATCATTATTTAGGTTAAAGTTATCTAAAATTATATGGGATGCACTACCTCAGTAACTTATACAAATGAATATGGAGTTTCTTGTGTGGTAGTATGCATGGTCGAACGGTACAACAATAATTTAGAGAGCAACATGTTTGAATGAGAATTATTGTTTCTATTTACCATCTTATAGTGATTATTTGAAAATGTTTTATTCAAGGAAACTATATATCCATTTTATTTATTATAATAATGGTATGAGTGATTGGAATTGATTTTTTACTCTTAGTATACTTTTATCAACTCTACAGAACATAATTTGGTGTTGTTTATTTTCAGTATTATGTGAGGAACTCTGAACCTGGTGATGATATGAGACTATACAAATTTTATGAAACTTTTTCTTACAACATTATTGTAGGGTATTTCTTTATCCCATTTAGATGAGAAGTAGGTATAATACAAGGTTTACTTGAACTTATTAGATTTGAATGGGGGTATTGTCCCAGAACATCCATTCCCATTACGGGAGATGATCGGGATTTTTAGCTATATGCAGCAATTGTTGGTGTTTATGGTTTAACGTTTCCTGAATATAGAATTCATGAAATTTCATGGTGAATTATACATTGTATTGTATTGTGGTTTTCTAGTAGTTACATATCCTTCTATTTGAAGTAAAACCTAGTGTCAAACTAACAGGAAGTACAAGATCCTACTTGGACTTGTTTTAGTATGGTGGAAATATTTCCTTCCCCTATTTTTCTGAGGAAGATTCCATCATAACCTCACTTTTAGGGGGATGTATTCTCATTTCTACCATCCAACATGGTAATTTTTACAACTCGACATCAAATCTTTTCTCTTATGGATTAGTTCATCGGGAGGGTCACATTTTGAAGATAATCAATTATAGGTTCTATCCAACTAGGTATGGACCTTAGATTATCTTAATCTGGGTAAATGATAACCTGTATGATTTATCACATATAAAAATGGTGAACTATGAAAACATCCTTCATTTTTTTATATAGAATATTTCATCCTCCCATATGGGGTCGACCAAGAATGTAGATACATTTTATAAAGCATCAACAATAGAATTTTGTGATCGGGGGACATGATGCAATATGTGATCAAAATGGATCTATGCAATTAGTCACCTAATGTATTTCGGGATAGGGGAATATTATTCCTTTTTTATAGAGTATTAACCATTAATATTATTTTTCACTAGATCTAAATACATTTTTATGTTCACATGGTTTATTTATAATTGTATGTGTTTTTTCCAGATAGTAATGAGGGTTGGGTCTATAGTATCATTTTTTGCTGTCATTACATAGAGATAAATGGTAAATTAAAAGTTTCATGGCCATAAAAACTAATACAATATCATAGAAAATTGCATTTTTTCTGGGGTCTTCCAATATATTAATGATATGACTCTGATAGGAGCCATTGAAATACATCTCCCTTATCCCGAGACATTCATGGGAATAAAATACCTCCTCAAACAAAACCTCTATGTGCACTTGTTTGTTATCTGGAGGGGGATGGGCTACCAGCAAATAATCTAGAAGTTACCCTTTCACCGGTATCTATGTAAGAAATATATTTCATATTGTTTCTGAAAGACCAACAATTAGGAAAATAGTCATGATAACAAGGGACGACCGTTGATGTATTTCAATGGATCAATACAATAAACCTGGTGGACTCTGTATTGCAGTAAGTATGGCCTCATATTTTTCATATAAAATATTAGAGTAAGGAAATTCCCATCGACATCAAAATATCATACCTAAGAAACTTTCATCATTCCACTTAGGTAGTGGATATTTGTCTCTCTCCCCTTAACATTTTCCCTTGTGAATGGGGTTTCATGTAAGCATTCCATGGAGGTAACATATAGGATGAGTGTATTTCCTTCCATTTGTGTAATTAGGGTTGGTTTGCGCAAAAGATACATCATTATAATCTCAATTAATTTTTGGCAGTCATCATACCATTGATATTTTATTTCTATTTTTATTATCTTAGAGAAAGGGGAGATATATTCTGTCCATTTTTCCTAAAAATATGAATATAGGGAGGTGACATGGATCCAACTCAATTCATTTACATTCCTCTTGGTTGATATTTCTTGAATATTTCTAGTGTTTTCACGTTTAAACTCAATTAAATGTTAATAAATTAAAATAACAAGAAACATACATGATGTAAACTCCAAAGAATATTTAAAAAGTTTAATCTTCAAACTATGATGACACATCCTACCAAAGATCGATTACTAATCCATGAATTGATCAAAATGATGTCAGGATTTGAACACCAGGTCGTCGATATAACATCCAGTTATTCAAACTAATAAGGTATAAATTATGTGATGATTGTCATGTTGGTAAGTAGATCAAACATTCATTAATCTATATGTAATTCCTAGATAGAAAAATATCCCCTCCAGTTCATTGAATGTTGTGGCATACTCGTCATCAGGGGTCATCATTTTCTTAATTTACCTTGAATAACAATCCATAAGGGAATTGGATTTGATGTTTTCGATTGTATCCATCACCAGTTTTTTGATTATAAATGGGATGAAATATTTTGGTCAATGTTGATGGAGTTCTATTAAATCGATGCAGAACATAATATTATCATTATTATACTTGATAGGGATGATGTTGGTGATCCATATCAGGCATTTCAATTCTCAAAACATGTTCATTTTGATAAATTTCTCAACATTAATTACTTCATTGGAAACATGAAAGGGTTGAATCCTCTTGACTACATGCATAAAGAATCAATGATCATCAGATAAGTTACTGTGGTGAGCATTCAAATCATGATTGATTTGGAGAATTTCTATATAGCTCGAGTGAAAAAATATTGGTGTTTCCTAGGGAATTCATTATACATCCCTTTCACGTTGAGATGCATTGGGGTACTAATCATTGGGGCCACATGTATTCCTCAAATCCCAGATTTAACTGCATGAGCTTATCAATTGTGTTGGATATACCTTCCACAAGTATAGGAGTGCGGTTCCTAAGGATACCCTCTACTTATATAACCTATGAATCTTTGGACTCATTTATAGATGAAGTTAGAAATCTTGGGGAATCACTATCACAATCGATGTTCGTGAGATAGTATGAAAATACATTATTAACATTTATTTCAATTGTTGTTTCAGTGAAATTATGGAGATGATTTTCTCTTATGTTATCAATGGGGACCGAATGGGATTGGATATCTAGGATAATGTCTATTTCTGGAACTATATTTATGGGGAGAACATAGTCACTATTGAAAATGTTCAAGGTATTTTGATTGATAGTCCCCATGACATTGGGGGTTATAACCGATATATCACCATCCACCATTTTTTGTTTTTCTCACTATTTAAAAACAAAACTCATCATATGTTTCTCACTAAGTTACAAAGGGGGAAATTTCAACTATTATACCAAACATTCCATCGACTAGGGTATTGCAATCACTAATGAAATGTTGAAGGTAATGCCACATGGATGTAGAAGCAGGGCCCTCAGTGCCTGAAATTGTATATTGTGTACTTATATTTGACCATAATCTCATAATTTTTTGTAAAATTCCCAATATAATTTTTGATCTTGATATTCCTTATAGTTATTTTCTCAATTTTATCATACACTTGAATTTTTCTCTATATGGGAGGTTTGATCCCATCACAACATCCGTATAATAAAATTGTTCAAATTCTGATGAGGTTGATACAAGAAATATTTTCAATGAGTATTCCTTGGATTTTGACATTATTAAGTCTATCTAAAATTGTTCAGTACTAGATGTCTCCCTAAATGACCTCATTACGATCATGGTCCTTATATAAAATAGAGACATAACCTTTTAATTTAGCGGTCTCCACTCAATAGAACTCAGTTGTAGTGATATATGTTTCAATCGTTAATGGGATCTAGATGTCATTGTTGAGTTCCTTTCTACATTTATTTGAATTATGGGGAACATATAGTATTGACAGTATTTCTAAGACAACCACCATTATTTCAGAATATCATATGTTTAAGAAATAGTTTGGTTCTTCGAAAGGTGGATTTTCACCTTACTATGCTGCTCAAGAGTAGTGGAATTCAAGGTGGATGGGATTAGTGATATAGATAGGTTTAGAGAGAAGGTAAATCTAATTTATTAGTTTGTTTTGGCCTTCCCCAATATATAGGATGAATACAAAACTTCATCCCACTAGGCAATAATTGAATATGGCTAGGTGATGACGGCCATTAAAAGGTTTTGGGACAAATAAATTTCCCTTTAGTGATTTATGAAATGATTTTATCATGTATATATAATTAATATATGTTCTATATGTGTATGTGACCTATATATTTTGTGTGACAACTCTCATGCTATCCCTTATATCATTTATTCCTACACATGCTACCTCTTGTTCCCCAGTTGGGTGTGGGGAACTCGGACTCAGAGGTATAATCATCATCAACGAAGGGTTACGAAAATAGTATCATGTTAAAATATCCAAATGTGATATATTTTTTTATGAGGGTTTTATTGGGTGGAAGGGTGGTTCCCATGGATTAGGAAGTACCAGTAATGAATTTGGTTAAGTTAGATCATGTTTCGAAGCAGAAAATGACTCTTACTCTTCTGTGAATTTTAATGTGTAATGGACGCATTCAATAATGATAGTAATATAAGATGAAACATCCCTAGTTTATAGAGTTATTATTAGTCTTAAAATTGTTATATAGGGTTAGCATGTTCTTAGTAAATATCTTTCAAGTTATCCAATTCTTAATCATCTTCCCACCCATGGACCTGACATTTTTTAGATCACATTCTTCTTCTGACTGGACGAACATTATATAGGTCTCTTTCTCTATGGATTTATCCAATATCACAAATATATATTCGACCATGATTTAGATGATGATATTAAAATATAATAAATACAAGATTTTTTTTACTCATCCTTCTATATAAATGATAGTAGTTGGGATAATCAGTGGGGTTGACCACATTGGGCCTGCCAGGCTATAAACTCATGAGTATTAAATTTTCCATGGATTCAAGAAAATAAATTGGGACTTATTTATTTTAGAAGAAGTAATATTCATTCACAAATTAATCAAGTATAATGTGGCCCTAATCTATTAATTCATATGACTAGTGGGTAATGTGTAGTTAGAAACACTCGATAAAAGGCACTGGGTGGTTCGAGACCTGCCTAGTATCCCAAATTTGAAATGCTACTAGATTGACTGTAAGGGTGGAAGTTTCTATCTTGCTAATTCCATACCCCTATTAATATAGAATGAGTATAGACGTAGCTCTAGTCTCCTTATTAGAGTCTTTCAAACATTTAGTCATTTCTAACAAATCACAAAATCTGCACATATATTTTTTCGGGATCAGAGGTGTCTGCAACATACCCAGGATATTTTTAGTATAGAGACCTAGAAATTTCTCCTACCAGAGATGATTGATGAGTGATTAGTTAAATCCTTTTCATCATGATATGAATTCAAACACCCTCTCATTACCATGTTGTGAGGTATTCATCATGTAAATTTTTTTTCTCATCCTCACCATAGAGCTAAAGTGGTAATTAAATTGAAGATGAAGGACTTCCCATATCAGAAAAAATAATTATTGAAGGGTTTTGTACAAAACATTGGCTTTACCTACCAGATTATATAATAAAACACCTCACTTTTGTCACCTCCTACAAATCTTGGGGGCCCAACATCAAACTATATCTGGACACGAATTGAGTGAGATACTATTCTGGGTCTCCCACAATATTGAAGATGGAGATATGGGGATTGACAAGTTGGGTTGAGAGAAAGTGTCATCCACCCATTCGTTATATGTATTTTCCTCATGTGACATATGTGTGACTCTCATCGATGATTTCCAATCCAGTAGCTAGGGGCTCGATGATATTTAGCAGTTTTGAAGGTATAAAAATATGATCCACCTTCCATATATATTGGGATGGAATGTTTTGGTGATGTGGCATTATTTTAATCTCACATTGATTCTTTTTTGTGTTCTATGATTGAATTATCACCCTGGAAAGGTAGAATTATTCACTACAATGGATAGAAGTAATGCTCATTTTCAACTTTGTTATTTTTGTAGATTGCCTTCCCAGATATAGACACAAGGATACACTAAAATGTCACTCTTGTAGTTTTATTTATTCTAAATGGGTTAATATTAATCTCTTTCCAATGATGATACATCATGGGAATGCTTCCGATGAGTAGCTCATTGATGAGTAGTATAAGAGTTTCATCTTAATATAATATCATTAAAATTTGTCTTTATGGAAATATATTTTGTTCCAATAGTTCATTATTGAGATGTAGACATGCCTTTCCATTTATCTTTTCCAGTGTTTCACTATAGAGGTGGAAACATGGTATTCAAAGATTCTAGGTTTTTAAGGGTCATCATTTTCTTGGGTGTGTGTAACCTCTTTTTAAGAATCTAGAGCCTCCTCTCAGTGTATGTTTTTAATACTGTGTACCTCTCCATCTGTGTCCTATACACATTATTTGTTTTTTTAATGGGGACGGCATTCACATTGGTGTGTCATGAAATTGTATTTTTTCCATTATTCTCAACACAGTACGATTTTTTTACTTCCTTTATTGGGTCATTTCTTGAACCCTTGGCCACATTAGGGATCTTTGGATTGTGACCCGAATGAGGTATGATTGCATTGATTTTATTCTCATCTCGTCTTTTCCCACGAATAGTGACCTTGAGGTATTTTCTTATCATATTTTACAAGTAGAACCCAAACAATAGAGGTTCAACTTATGGTGGGTGAAATGGAAGGGATGATGACAGTTGATATTTTCTTACTAACCTGAAGAGTAATTATTCCCTCCATGGTGATAATAATGATGAAAATTAAACATGAGCTACCTTGTGTGGCCTTTTCATTGCTACAATTGAATGTTATCAATCATATTATTGAGAATCCAATGATTCAGGTTGGGGAATTCATTACTCCAAGGGAAAAAAATTTCGATATAAATTACCCCATTCTAGGGGAATATTGTTGATCGAGAACCACCATTGATTTCCCCAGGATCCCTATAAAGATTTTGAGTCTAGTGATGGTGATTAAAATATAATTTCTCCCATAATTGTGGGATGGGGTATTCATTTTGTGTCTGTTGACATGTCATGAATCCAATGTGGAAATAATGATCATAGATGTGGAATTAGTGGTAAATATTTTCCTGACCATTTAATTTTGGTTCAATCCTAGATAGCAGCTATTAAATTTTTTTAGGGAAATAATTGATATGGTGAATGTATGAAAATTAAGCATCTATATTATATGAAAACACATGATGACAGTTTATTTACACAGAAGTTTGTTGTTTTGATTCCAAATTTTGATTCCATCTTTGAAATTCATTCCTATTTCATCGAGGGGCTTAATTTTATAGAACATTGGTTATCTTGTTTCCTCTGTTTGTGATATCTTTTAATAATTGAAGTAGGGGTATTCATTTTTAGTGATTATCTTCTTCATTTGATAACATGTAACCTAATTTATATAGAGTCAATGAAATTAAAAGACATTGTATCTAGAAATATTTTATATTCCATGAGTACAGTGATGTTGATCACTGAATATATTCCTCGTCCGCTAATAATGGTTCATGAGGTGGCTATAGATATATGCTACCAAAGGGTTGTGGTGAAATTATGACGAGCATGCTATTGATTTATAATGTCATTTTCTGCTTTTGGTTTCTAGTCTATGGATATAACGGCTAATTATATCTAGAAAAATATTATCTTGATGGTTTAAAGACAACCCCCATATCCTGGGAAAGTGTGGTGTATAAACTTCAGTCACTGAAGTGTATCCCACGTCTTCTAGCATAGTTAGAGAATTAAATTCATCTTTATCTCATATAGGAACTCATAATAAGAAGTGGTGAGTGTAATTCCATTTTGGGAAGGTTGTTTCTGTATATATATCTCCATATGTCAATGTTATCCTCCTATTAATCATACAAATATTCCTCCATCTGGTAGAATACAAAAGATGCTTCTCTAGGTCTCATGTTGGTAAGATTGGAGTGCTTCTGGGTGATGATGGGGACCCAATGCAGTGGATCTAGTGTTTTTAGCACATATCTATATAAATGTGTATGATATTTGAACACCAATCTATATAAAGGTTTCTAGGAAAGATTGTATTTCATTGTCTATGGGAGATATCATTGTGGGGAGGTTGACCATAGAGGATTTCCAGAGTAGTGTCTTTGTGATCCATCGACACAATACTTTAACAAGCACTATCCTTTTAATGCTCGTATTTAACATCAATTAAAGACTCTAGAGAATATTTGGGGTTTCATAATGTATCTTAAACAACTTCAAGTAACCATTCATTTAGAGTATTGGGGATATGATCCTCTTACTATGTCGAGACTAAAATATGTTGACCTTCCATTTGGAACATTGTCGGGTTATGAGCATGGTGTATGTCAACACCCAAAATATATGGATGAAATCCTGGTGTTTTGGGAATATTATATTTCTACAAAAGATATTATGGAATATTCCTAGGAGCTCCGTCATTATTGGAATTAATATGAGCCTTCTCTAAGGCGTTGATCATTATCAGAAGGTGAGCCTCTGTCAGAATGAAGATATTGTTCTAATCCTCAGCCATTGGAGTGTTCCACAATTTTATCTTAATAGGAATATAAGAATATATAAATGCATGTCCTTCCCTCGCATAGTGAGCCCTAGTTAGATCGGAAATATGATACCAGTCCAAATATCCCTTCCCCATAGGAATATTTGGGAGAACATTTTGAATGGGTGAGGGGATGTGAGACTCATCCTATATAGCCTTATAAGGGTGATGATGCAGTCAATAATTAAAAGAAGTATGGATATGCGAATATATTTTAGGATAATATGGAAGATTAATGGTAGATTCAATGAAATGATAATGAGACTTCCCAGTAGCATGTTCCATTCTCACATGGATTTCCCCATCCAGAACGTGGATATTCACCCGATTCGGGGCCTTTTGAATATGATTATTTTTTATAAAAATATGACCATATACCCAATATTGTGTCACTCTCACATGGTGATACATGACCAAAAATTTATATTATCAGAATCCCCACCTATTAGAATATTAGTATAGTCTTATTAAATAGGAATATGACCATGTCCCATGGAATTTTGAACTCTAACTATTGATCCCCATCTTAAATAGGGATACGGTACCAAAATTGGGCCTTCAGAATATGATTTCAGTCTTCATTAACTAGAATGTTCCCTTGTCACAAGGAATATTTAGAAATCACTTGGTGATATTCTATTGGAATGGGAATATGATCCCGGTCATGTGTATCACACTATACTGGAATATACTAACAATCCTTCTAGATGGGAGAATGAATTACTTATCTCTATAAAGATACAACTTGTACATAATGATGAGAGTGTTTTCCTACCCTTGATTTGGGGATATGAATATGCACTAGTCCTTGTATATGTACCTATATTTAAAAATGCTAGTAGAGTTAATTAGTGGATGCGAAGAAGTAATGACACATTAGAAAAGTGTATCCCAAAATATAAGTCTTCACATTTTCTGTCTCTACATTATAATAATAAATATATTAAATTCAAGTGGGAATATGATTCATCATATTCCTTCTAGTTTTAAAAGAATGTTCCAATAGACTATATGGAATGGTTCAGGGATATGTGGCTCCCCCATGTTTGCTTCAGGAATATTCCTGTTGTATTGTTATACATGATCAAGTATGTGAACCTACTTATAGGTTACTTCCAAAATATGTTGGCACAAATCATCAATAGGGATAGGGATAAGAGCCCATTATATATTATCTTGATCCTTCAACTCTGAATGTTTCTTCCTTATTTACCATGCATGGGCATTTGACGTGGTAGTGTATCATGTGGTACCCTTAGAAGGAGACTGAAGTAATCGATGTGGTGGATATGGAAATGTTGTTTGAAATGAGCCCTCTTCATCATCCCTAAATTGGAAGGTCTCTATATTTGACTCCATGGCTAGAGTTACCTGATACCGATGGTGGATATTTGTCTAACATTGAGGATAACCTCCTGAAGTTGGTGGTGGTGGTGTGGAACACATCTTGATTTACTACTATGTTACTTTAATGATGAAGATTCTTTAGTTTCAACTAATAGAGACCCTCATAGGTATCCTTAGGGGTTGTTATCATTCCCTATTCATGGTACTCCCATAAAATTTCATATCCCAACTTATGGAGATGTTTTCTGTTTTGTGAGGTTATGATGAGGCCTGAAGGGGTTTTAGACATTCCTGATTTTCGAAAATATTCACTAGATAAAAAAATTTCATATTGGGGTGTTGTTTTTAAAAGTATTATTTGTTGACATAAAGAGTACAAGGATGAAGGTCTCTAATTATAAAATCATAATATGCATGATATGTACTCAATTAGATGTCCATGTGTAACACAATTGTCTTGTCATATACATGGGTGGCGTATTCTACTTGTGTGTGCTTGTAAAACCAAGGATGGAATTATTTCCTAAGAAACCTAGATATATAAGACAATATGTAAGATTCATAAAATGATTTCCATTTTCATTCATATGATATGAAAACAAAATGTCCAGGTACACAGTAAACTGATCGTTTTGTTATTTGAGTTATTCACATCGGGTTCACCATCTCTATTTCATTGGAAAGGGACACAACATTGGGGAAAGATCATTAAAAAAATATTATTATGATCCCATGGAAGTATATCCCATTTATAATGTAAAGGATATGCATTATTTGAGTGATTTATATTAGGCATACAATTTTTTTATTCTTCAGGAAAGATAGAATTGAGGTACATTTGGTTTGGGTTGATGGTTGATTTGGGGGGGGGGGGTGTATTCTATAATCTTTCCCATGACGATCACTATTATTGTTCAAAATGAAAACTCCCAATGGTACCCAAATTCTTTTCTATGTACATACCTACATTAAAATTTTATGTGGTTAATGGGGTTTCATACCTACTGAAGCTTATGAACTCACATGTGTACAAATGATGCGAGGTTAGAATCATCACACCCTTTTAGAGGGAATGGATGCATACTCAGGGACTCTTTTATAGATTTATCATACATTTATGAAATTATTCTTAATCATAATATGAAATCGATAACCCTAAAAGAATGATAATCAGATTAAACCTATTATATTTTAATTGGAATCATTCCATGAGTCTATATGTATATACCTATGATTCATTATCTATTCCCCATTAATGGGAGGTTTCTTATTTCATGAATCCATTTTTAAGGGTATGTTGAAATTTGTTTCTATTTTGGATGGTGACTAATATGTTGAGGATGGGATTGAAACATTATGGGTTATACTATATAGCTTATTTATAATAGTAAAAAAACCCACATCTTTTTTAAACATGTATAGTTTTATATCATTCAAAAAGGGCATATATGAGAGAGGTTAGGCATATGGTACTAGAGGTATATCCTTGAGCATATTTATGGTGTATCTTTGTTGTAGTGGAATTAGTGTAATATTAGTTCAGTCACACCATTTTCAATTGACCAATGATATATGCCCTTATTTGGGGAAGACATGTCATGCCACTCCTCATGGATTACAACCTAAGGATTCCCTGTATGGTAGATATTACCGATGAACATTATTCAACCATTGGAAATCCCTAATCTCTCGTGAGACATGGTCTATGTGAGAGACAAGGGAAATAATGTAATACCTATCACTACATATGGATACATGAATTCTGTACTATTAAACACTTTTTATTTAAATTGAGGATCATGAAAATTAATAAGGAATCATACATATTAATATTATGGAAGGAATTATAGTTCTAATATGTCTGTTGACTCCTCCTTACATTGATTGTGTGAGGTAGGATGGTTTAGCACTTCAATTATTAGGTCTTGTTGGTTGATATTTTGGTGACATGGGGGGGATCTATAATGAATTTTATTTATATATGATCGACATCCTTATAAATAGTCTACATATCTTAGATATATGAATAAATGTTCTCATATTTCAGTTGACCAGGTCTTAAAAACCAAGGATAACTTGGTATGTGGGACATATTATATTGTGCAACTGATTGGTGATTACACACTATAGTTTCCCTAGTATGTGCACCAGATAGTTTTATCATGTCATGGGGGCCTACTCGACTTATTATAGACTTCTTCCTGACATGCATGATTGTCTACCTAAAATGTTACAGGATGTTTAGACAAGTTTGGTTATATTACAGGCATGTTAAAATATAATCACATTATATAGATAACATTTCAAAAAGAATAAAAAATCTGAATGGATTTTCTAGTGGCCATCACAAGTTAATAGATCACTTTTCATGAAGATATCAGAAAATTGGGATGTCCTTGAGGGAGGCTATCACATGATCTTGGATGACATGTCCTAGAAGACATCACATAACCCAGGTTGACATGCGCTGGAGGCAATCAGATAATCTGGATGACATTCCTTGGGATCATCATGAAATATACCTCACATGTTTGGGGTGTGTCATAGGACATGGACGGTAAGCTTTGATGAAATCAAGAGACATAGATAATACAGACTAGCACCAGTTTATTTTATGAATAACACATATAGATGAAGCTTCAATATCTGGATGGAGAGTCATGATGGTTTCAAGAATCATGGCTGATATTTACAGTTGGAATCCATGAATTTATTAGACATTTCTAGGGTTCATCGCATGATCCGAATAGTATGTCGAGGGATTATCTCACAATCTGGGAGACATGACCCGATACTATCGCATGACCTTGATGGGTCACTGGAAGTTCAAGAGAACCAATGTGCATATTCTTCCCATAAGTATCCCAATATTTTTTGTTATTGTTCCTGCATTTTATTTCATATGTTAGTTATATTTTTATAGTGATATCTTATTTAGGTCCCACTTGAGTCAATATATATGTAGGATGTCCTTCGCATAACCCATCGTAAGTTGATGTCATTATATTAATTGATCACATGAAATGACTATGCATGAGTTGTGATCCCTTATGTCATTATCAAGTTCCTTACCTGGTAGAATACCATTAGATAGTGATATTGGTCACTCCATGATGTTCGTTCTGATTCCCAGGTGTGTCATTTCATAGAGCCTAGAATAATGTTTTTGTGTAGAGGATGAGGCATCTATATGCGCTGTTTCCCTGGTGAAACTTTTCATTTTTTGGTGAATATCTCACAGATTTAAGATTGATTTGGTAGAGTTCACTAATGATCATTGCATTATATAGCCATAGGTTATTAATGGGTGTTTCATGAGTGTAGTGACCGACTGAAAATCCCAACAGCACCCTATTTATTTAATTTTGTCTTATTCAAGGGGTTTTTAATCATGTGGATGTGTCTATAGAATTTCATAAGGATTGACCATCATGCCAAGGGACTTCACTATATCGGTATTCTTATTGAATCGATCCTGCGTGATAGGAGATACATTGTCCATGACCTTTCATGACACAAGAAGTTACTTTTCGGTGTCTTAACGAGATCAAGATTAACTGTCAAAAGGGATTACAGTGGATAATGTTGACATATCAAGGGGGAGTCTATGGGATCCATGATGATTTATTATGGTACACAACCTATTTTTCATGATATCAACATATTTTACCCCCATATGAATCTTCCATCAGTTCCATTTTTATGTCCTTTGTATATATCAAAAATTCTAGGGGTCTTATGACATTGAAATGGAGTTTTAAATATAATCAATATCCACATCAATGACATGTAAAATGAAAAAATGGACTTTTGATGATGAAAAAGAATTTATCATAGAAAACACATTTATATTCTTTTTTAGATGGAGGGGAGTGATGGTATTCAAGGAGATTACTGAATCTCTTCATCTAATGAGGGTGACAAGATAGTAGGCTCTTGCCCAAGTGGGAGTAAATTTTGTCCTGGATTCTATAGTGTCATGTGAACAACATGGGTGTATCTCATGAAGAGTATTACCGTGAAATGTGTCTACATTTTACATATATAAATAACTTTTTTACATAGATTTTTGGATGGTGTTCATGTGCCTACTAGATGAAAAATCATGTTACATATAGAAACACATCTGGTAGTCTTAACATGATCATAAAATATCTCATATGACTTCAAGAGAACCAAACGTCCTGTCAAACATTTTAAGTGTGATATGATGTGGTCCATGAACAGTTAATTCCATCCATTTTTAGTATAGGTTCATGAAATCCATGAGTTTTTCTAATCCTTCTTCATCCATAACATTGTGGATAAAATAATACCTAATATTTGGGTATTTCTTCCCTTGATGATTTACAGATTCAAATTTCATAGAAATAAATATATATGAAAATTTAATTTCTCTTATAGAAAAAAATAAAATTCAATTTTATCAATGTGAATGATGTAATATATCTATCATAGAAGAACATTGAAATGGAATATAGATTATGATTCAAATAAATGATTTATTGTCAAGGAAAACCCCATCCACTTTTGTATCACATAAATCAAAATCCAAATAAATAGAAAATATAATTTAAAATTGTAAAACAATAAAATCATATTTAAGTTATGATAATCGATGTCAATGGAGTAGTAACTATATCTTATAAAATAAAATATGTTATTAATTAAAAATAAATCTCATATAAGGATAATAGGTATGAAAACACATATTATTTATAAAAACATAATATCAATATAAATAAAAATAATAGGAAAATAATATTATATTAGTGTAGAATAAAACAATTTACAGTAAAATATTCAATGAATAAAATTCTTGGCATGATGTAAAGAGATGATCTATAAAAATTATTAATAATTAAATGGTTTGTGAATTTTACATCCCACAATGATGAGAGGATACTACCAATTAAATTGATGTTATTTTAAATGATTAGTATTTCACATAAATTACTAATATTTAATGTATATATGATACTATAAGGAATAAAAAAATATACATTAAAATAATGATGATCTACATAAGATATTAAAAATGTAAATAACATTCTTCTAATTGTTATGATTGGAAAACATATAGAAATTATTTTATGAACCCATAATTGTTCATTAATTGGTTACATACATCTAAATTAGTTCATAGAATCCACCTTGAAAATAGAGTATTGTTTTCCACATAAAAATTTCAATATTTCTCTTCCATTATCATTATTTTTATTGAAATTATTCTTCCATCATGATAGATAATATAAGGAAATATATCTTATTTATTATCATTTTCAATATTCATGAAATCATCCATTGGATTTCTATTTTGAATAGTATCCACCTATATTTCAATTCAAATTATAGATAACAAAGATGAATTTTTTCTTTCTTGAGGGAAAATATCATAAAAACGTTATTACATTTTCATCCAAGATAATGATAAATAATATCAAAAAAACATAAAATTTTCTAGAATTATTACATTAAAAAGATATAAATATCCAAATAATATATTCTCCAAAAACCAAGTAATACATCCCTAAAATAACATTAAATTACATGGTAGAAATGTATAAAAAATGTATACATATTTTTAAAAAATCAATACATCATTTTCCCAATGGTATGATCAAACACTTTTTCCTAAATCATAGAATAAAAAAATTGACACAATAACAATTTAATGTTCTTAAAAATTTAGTAAAACATTCTATAAAATAACAATACTCATTTTCTCACAAACACACTTTACATTCTCTAAGGTTATCTATTTTCATCAAATTATTTTATCAAAATCAAATATCCTCTTTTATAAATTAAACAAAATAACTTTAACATTTTATAATGAATTTATTCTCAGGGATATCTATAATTTAAATATTTTTTTCCTAAAATAAAATAAAATTATTCCAAGATAGAAATCACTGTAAATAACATGTTATACATAAGGGTTATAAATAACACAATCAGTTTTTATATATAAAAATATTGAAAATATTACAAAAATATCATCATACTCCTAAAAATAAAATTCCATAATACCTAAAACATTTATATATATCCTTCTCCTCCAATGGCCCAAAGGCCTTCATTTTTTTTTTGATTAAGATAATCCACCTTTCAATGGGTGAGGTGGAACCCTTACAAATGCCGTAGGGGTAAGTATTACATGGACCATAGGCCTTAGAGGAATTCATTGCCCGTAGGCTTCAAATAGTACTTACAACCTAGACTACCTAATTAAAATAGCTCCTCCCCATCATCTTCATCGTGAATTCTACTCTCCAACTTTGCATGGATTTTTGCTAGGATTTCCCATGCATGCACATGCTTGTACTAATGGTATGTGTCATACCCTCTCATTCTTGCAATCCATTTATATTTATCCATAAAACATGGAACTACCTTTATTCCATAGCCCTTGATGTTTTCCCTTACTCTTATAATATCATCACTTGATAACATCATTTCCAAAAATGATATATAACACCTAATATGATATAAAATGTAAATAATCATTCATAACCATCTGGTAATTAAAATATTAGAAAAATTACTAACACTTCCATGATTATTTAAAATAACAGTTTTTTCGAATTAGGAAATCCATTACAAATCAAAATTCATCAGTCTGCCATATATGTTAGTTGTTCCCACTAAATAGTAATACATAAATGATACACTTCCTACATTATTGAAAAAAATCTTTTATGTAGGGATAGCCATCATAATCATTCCTAGTCATCCTCAAAACATGGGGAATTTTTTTAAAATATATAATGGTCAAATAAATCTTCAATTATGATAAGAGAAATAGTAATCACATTATTCTATTTAAATAGTTGAAAATATAAATTTTCTTGGAATATAGAAACATAAGATCATATAAAAACACTTTTCAAAAGAAAATCAACATCTTCAAACATAATTTGTTATTAAATGATCCTCAAAATCAAGAATAAAAAATTTAAACATAATGAATGTTCATAGCGAATACCAAAAAAATTTGAAAACATTAAATCTTGAGAATTTCATAAAATTCCATTAAAAAATTCATTTCCTATTAAATTATTAATTCATTTCTTTTCACAAAAAACCATCATCCTCTTCAATTATATCCAAGTATTTCTATTAAATAATATTTCAAGCATAAAAAAATAGGGAAGTAATTCAAGGAGAATATATTCATATCACCATTATAAACTACACCCATAATAGAATAACATTATTAGATAATTACAATATCAATTTTCCAGTAAAAAATTTATTACACAATGGATAAGTTGTCTATTTAAAACACACATTTGATAATATTAAAAAATAAATAAAATTTCATGAATAAAAATAAATATGATCTATCTATTGATCATAATACTCATTTTTATTGAAAATAATTTTTTTTTCAGTTGACCAATAAAAATATGTATAAATTTCCTTTATATTTTTATTTTATTTATTTGAAAATATAAACTTTCCAATCTAATGGGAATGTTAATAAAATTAAATTACCATGTAATCTAATTGAGAATGATTCATTGATATTAATATATGAAAATTAATATTTCATCAGAAATGTAATAAATGAGATTCATTTTATAGTTGTAAAATCAATGTAAAAAAGGAATCCTATTTAATTTTCATAAAGATTGTCAAATTAAATTTGAAGTGCCTTTGAAATCACGGTTATATAAATATATATAAAATAATAAAATTATATAAATAGTATCTATATAAAGGAAATGGAGATGTGAAGAAAATTTACTAAAATTATGGGAAGGAATGAAAGAAACCTCGTTATATTGAGTCTTTGTATACCACATAAGACCTATAAATTCATGAGTAACAAAATTATAAAAATTATAATTGGATTCATAAATTTTAATGTATTCATTTAATCATCATTATTATATTTATTTTTGTTGTTATCACATTTCATTCATTTATCAAATTACTATTATTTATATCAATTGTTTTTAGATCAAAAATTTCACAACCTATACAAAATATTAATATATATTTAATAGTTAATGATATATAAAAAATGATACCATAATCTTCTTATATACCATGTAATTTTTTCCATATCATTATATAGGTAAATTAGTTGAATAATTTAGGAAAAAATTTGTATTTAGGTTCTGAGAAACATCCTTGACTCTCAGGTGCTCTTAGTGATGGCCTATGAGGCGCTGAAATCTTTATTGGTACATCCCCCATTAGAGGGGGAGGGGAATCCATTAATGTAACTTAGGGGATTTATATCATTCTCTTAGCTCTTTATTTGTTTAGGATTCCCTCTCGCTTTTCTCGTGTATGAGGTTTTTTCAGAATGATCTAGATTTATATAATGGATTTCATCAACTTGATATTTTTATATTAGAGTTCTCTGAGTGGTCATATCCCTTGAATCTATCATTGGTGGATTATTTTAGATGAAATTTTACTTTTATTTATTCTTTATACATTATTATTTCTATATCTTGTGGTTTATATGAGATTATGATTATTTTAATTCTCAACATGGGGCCCACCATGACTCAGTTTTTCTCAGAGAATGGTTTGATTTTATCTTGGTCTAATGAATACCAATTTTGAAACCAATCACATTTCTCCTCTTCTGAAGAAAATATTATTGTTATTGGAACCATTATTCTCTATCTAAGGTGTTGTGTGTTTGTTTTCAAAAACTTCTATCCATTTTCAAAATATGTTGATCATCCACTTGAAAGGAAATAAGGTTGTCCAATTTCAATTTATGGAAAGTAGAACTATTAAGGTTTTCCACCTATATTCTCTAGGATTATGTGTTTGGTTTTACGTTTCGAAGAAAATGGTGGAGTGTATGTAGATTCTTGTTAGGAAATATATTCATTTCAAAAAATAGATGGTCATTGAGTCCTAGAAATATTATTTTAATTATTTATGCTTATGGGGATCTTTATCTCTTTATTCGAAAAGTTGTAAAGAGAATACCATGATGAGGATATTTCCATTCATTTGATCACGCTTGGTCTTCCACCTAGATTCACCACTAGACGATTGGCTCTTGAAGGTCCAATTAACTCAATATCACATAAAGGATAGTTGAGACCCAAAAATTATGATCATAGGGTTGTGGATATTTTTTCTAATTTCCAGTGGGATTTGGATGTTTCCACCTCCAAAATTAGGTTCCATGATGGGATGAGATACAATTCTCTTCTGATGTCATATATAAAGCTAGAGATAGGGGATATGGATAAGAGATTTCTCAAATCACTGTTGAAACTCATGTTCATATAAGGGAGTGTTCAATTTCTCAGAATTAACATAGTATGGATTATATAATTACTCTAGGGATGTGGTTTCCAAACGAATGAGAAACTTCAAACAAAATTAACACTTTTCATGGACTAATAAATGAAACATCCAATAGAGATGGTTTTCAAAACACTTTTGAAGTGTTAGTTGATGGTGATCCATCCCCATTTGAATGAGGGAATGTACAGGTGACATGAAATTATGAAATTAATCCTTAAAGAGATAATCTAGATAAGAAAAAAGTGGATAATTATTCATCCTCTAAATAATGGTCTTTTGAATATTAGTATGAAAACAATAATTAGGGTACCTTTTGTCCTATTAAAAGAAAGTAAAGAATACCATCTTCAATATAAATTAGTTTTTTAGCATGTGCGGAGGCCCTGTATAATAAATGAACACTCTTATTTACATTTTCCTCCTGTTAGAAAACCATTTATAAAAGAATAATCCTTGTATAGGGGGTATTTTTTCATGTGGAGCCTGAATAAATACTATGTCATGAAGCTATTGATAAACAAGAAGCAATGGTTACTATCCCAAAAAAAAGATGGAATTAACCTACATTGATCTGGTGAGTAATGATAATGATATTTTTGGCATTGATAACACCTAGGATATTATCAAGCATTCTTTTTAATAGATAATAGAGGAGTCCTTCATAATTAGGTTCTCTATGGAGGATTCACACAAAATTTTTTAATGGCCTTTGCGATTCAATCTGAATGAAGATTATAAAATATTTGATTGATTAACAAAATTAAACAGTTAATATGTGGTTTTATTGAGGGGAAAACCATAGTGTACTATGTGTATATATATTAAAATATAGTATATCACTTCATGTAACCTATAAAAAATAATATTGAAATAGTGGTTACCTCCATCCAATGGTCATTATTGAAGGTAAATAATTCCAATCATAATAATTTTTTTGAAAGGGTATCATTATTTATTATGAGGTTATATATTTTTTATACCATGAATTTATATAGTTTAATACTTTTTCGTAAAATTTCTTAGGATTTTTTTTTGGAATTTCTAGTATCTATTTAAGTAATTTTTCCTCGATAAGATAATTTTGAATGTTTAATTGTAACCATGATAGTTAAAATTTAATTTATTTACCGTGATGGTAATTTCAATATTATAATATGATAATAATAATTATAATTGAATAATAATATATATTATCAACTAATAAGTTTTAAATAATATATTTAAAAACCTCATATTTCAATTTTTTAGTGTCAAACAACCATAATGAGTGTTGTTTTTCTCCAAGAGATGAAATATTAAAAAATTATTAACATTTTAATTTTATAAGGGAAAATAAATTTATTTAAAATGCATTTACTATTTAATTTATTATATTATTAATTAAGGTAAAATTATTATTGAAACAATGAATTAATATGAAATATATTTGTGAAATATCATATTCTAACGTACTGATGACTTGTAAATATAGATCTGTTTGTGCAAATTGATGAAATTTTATCTATGATTGATCAATATCTAAATAGTGAAACATAATAATTCATGGTATAAAAAAGGGATTTATGAATAAAAATTACGATAAAGAAACATAAATAGGAACAACAAATTTTTCTTAGACACACTTACATTTCTCATTCAATCAACAAGAATTTATTGAATCTAAATCCATTGGGGAAAGGATTTTTGTAATTGTAAAAATAATTATTAAGGTGGAATGTGATTTATAGAAAATTAGTTTTTAGAATATGGAAATAATATATAATTATTTTTTCAGTTAGGAATGGTTAGAATGTTTCCCATTTTATGGGTAAAATTCAATGTAGCTTTCAAAAATATAAATTTTTTAATAGTGAATCATTAAACTATAAAATTGGAAGATGTTTGAAAATTGGATTTTGATCATATTTTCAACCACCACCCAAACCAATTTTTTCAATATAATATTTAATTTTTTGTATCAATATATAAAATATTTGGTAATATTAAATACTTTTTAAAATAATCTATATTTGTATTATATTATTTGGATATAATTTTATTAAGATATCTATGGAAATAAAATTTAAAATTTGGAAAAAGTATTCAAAATTCATTGAAATTCTATAATATCATCCTTACAAAAAAATTTAAATTTTTTTCCCCTTTCATATTTATGAAATGAATAATTTTATTCTTAATCTTGTAATAAAATCTCCCAGTCAATGTTGACTAAGTATTTTTTATATTCATTCATTAATTAATGTGATGTCCCAGACCTAGATTCCTTCTAATAGGTTTTCTGAGACCAATGGACCACATGGTATCCATCACATCTCTCCAAACACTAGAGGTTGTTGACTAGTAGTGAGGTCATAGGGGTGTCTTTTGGGAGACTATGCTGTCATTACAAGATTATAGCATGGTAGACAAATGTAAAAAAGGGTAAATAACTGAAGAAATATTAGTAACCCGTGGAAAAAGATAGGGTGGTATATAAATAAGGATAACAATTACTATATCAATTGGACTAAAAGATGATGATACAACATGTAAATTGAAAAATGGAAAATATGGAAATAAGATAGTATAAATAACATGTTCCACAAATGTATGACCAAAATAAAATAGATATACCAAGAATCTCGACCTCCATCTCAGAAATATTCTATGAAGATCCATCTTAACAACTAGAAATCAAGTTTTGGAGGTTTTATGCTTCCCTCTAAAACACCTACATTCAATTAATCTTACAGGGGTACCAAACGGAACCCAAGAGGATATTAGAAAAATCTTAGTGGGCCACCACCAATGGTGTCCATAACATCTGACCCTTGTAATGGAAATGTAATAGTGTGTAGGAAAGCATATATAATGTATGACATCACAATGTAACTAAATACCCAAGTACATGATTCAACCCTCCTATGGTGTCTAGACTTGTAATCAATTTGTTATTTGATTGTTTCTAGTTTATAACTAAGTCACATTTTGATATTAGTAATGGTTACAAAAAGTAGCGAGGAATCCATTAATGATATTTAATAAAGATGTTACAATGTAATAACAACTGAAATATTGACCATAGGGGTTGCTAACACAGCAATGATTATATCCTGCCAAAGGGTAATAGTGTAATACAAGGATCAAGTACCTTGGAATTCCACAAAAATATTCATTCTAAATCCACAGATATCATCCATGGTAAAATGGGGATATATAGAGATAAGGCCCCATGTACTCTAACCATGGAACCTACATGTCAATGTTGTATCCATGGATTGTATCTAAGGAATACATTAATGATATGTGAGGGATCATACAATGTCATACTAGGCATCTGAGAATAGACAAGGTTTGGGATCTAGGTGGGTCTTAACCAAATCCAGCTACATCCTTGAATCATAATGGGGTCTTGTGTTCTCAATGAATTCCTTGATATTAATCCAAGGGGTGATCGAGTCTAGTCTATCCTATTTAACAATGAAGCCATGTTTAATTTCAATTTGTTCAAGCCTTTCCTTTCAGTAGTGTGACAATACCAATTAGCATGAAAGCATCATTAAATCCATTTAAGGCATATTAAATAAATAATTTCCATTTTTCTACCTTTAATTAATGTTGTAAGGGTTGATACATACATGGAACTATTATTTATTTACTTTTAAACATGTCAATTTATATACATATTATACGTGCTGATTTCAATTTCACATTAAAATGTCAATTTATTCAGTTACATTAGGCGTGTCATGTGGTGAGAATACATAGTAACTTCCAATTTTAAGATCAAAATTTAAATAATTTCATTTAATATAGAATATATTGATCATAGAAGAGTCAATCCAAGTCATATATAAAGGGTGTCTCAAACATGTCAAATACTAAAAACCCAATCGTGGCATAGAATCATGCATGGGATAGATGGATTTTTGGGAATAACCACCAATAATTAATAATATATATGTAAATATCATAACCATATGGTTATAATGATTATAATAATATCATATAAATTTAATAAATGATGCATTATGAAATCAGCAGCCTTCCCGCACTAGTATTGTTATGAATCACTGTTAGGGAAACATTGAACCAACTGTGTGGTAAAGCTATGTACAGAAGACACCACCCAGATGGTTTGAACTATCTTTGCAGCCTTTCCACACTATTTACTACAAACCATGCGACAAGAATAATTTTCCAACAAAAATGTTCTATTATTTTAATAAGAACTAGAACCCCAAAAAACCCTCACTAGCACATTTAGAATCAATATTAGGTCCAGAATAATGAATTTTAATGAATTTTGAGAGATCCATATTAGTTTTAAATACCAGGTTCATATGGTATTCCCCCTTAAATGAAATCGCCCACCAGATCACCTTACAGGTGTGGATGAATAATTTTTGGGAACAACTTTGACCACTGGCCACATACATCGACCTCCTCCATCTATGTATCATCATACACATTGTCGTGCTTCTATATAACTCGTACCAGAGGGCTAGACCAACCTCATAGGGATTGTCATGCTCTGGTCAAAGATGCCTATTGGATACTCATTATAGGTAGAATAAAAATCTAAATCAAATTCCTCGGGATTAAAGGTATGAGATTATTCAGTATGATATCTATGATGTTGTGAGACATGGAATATTATATGCATTGAACAGTAACTCTAAGGTAGTAGATACTAATAGGCTACTGACCAATATATCTCTAGGATCACTAATGGCCCTAAATTTTTAGGTGATAGCTTCACATGTATATGTAACTGTCTATCCCTAAGCATAAGCCATACCTAAAGGAAAACATAATCCCCGACTTGAACTCCAGTGGACGTTGATTGAGAATTGTATATGATTTCTGTCTAGACTGAGTAATATCCATACGCGTTTTGATTAGTTGAACCTTCTATGAAGTATCCATATTGAGATGTGGATCTAGTAGGGCTACCTCACCTATATACAACCAACAATTATGTGAACAACATGGCCTACCATGTATGACCTCAAAGGTATCCATCTACATTATCACCCCAAAGCTATTATTATATGACAACACAATGAGGGTGTTGCACATGTACCAAGAACCGACAAAATTGAGGAGTCAATATTGAAGAACATCCTCTATAATCTGTATTGTTTGTTCAAATTATCCCTCGGTCTGAGGGTGAATAGTAGTTCTTAGAACCACATGTGTTCCCATAGCCTTCTGTAATCTCTTACTGAATCATAACATGAAATGAGAATCCCTATCTGAAATGATAGCACATTGTTCCCCATGTAGTAGTATGAGCTCACAAACATACATTCTTCATAGATCATCAGCTAAGAATGTATCCCCAATAAGAAGGCGGTTATCCACTATTGTCAATCTGTCAATGAAAACCCAAACAATATATATACCTCAAGGTGACCTAAGAAAATCTACAATAAAGTCTATGTAAAAATATCACCATTTTGATTCTAGGAATGGATGAGGCTGTAATAATCCTACAGGCCTCTGGTGCTACGCCTTTACCTGTTTCCTGGAGGAACACAAAGAGATAAATCAAGCTATTTGATTCTTCATCTTGGGACACCAATACTGGTGTCACATATATAAATTCATCTTAGAGATTCTTGTATAAAATACCCATTAGGAAGCAAGGGACCCATGCATCAACTCCTCACTCACATCTTTTGGAATCAAGAATATCTATGAATATGTAGGATGTCATCTATATCCACAAACTAATAAAATGGAAGGTTATCTCCTGATATACACTCCTGGAGAACCAATACTTTATGATAAAAAAACAAACTAACATTCACCTTCTCAAAGAAGGATGAGGTAAATATGAAATATGATAGATAATAATCATCCTGATGATCATGAAACTCTATATGTATCTTAGATAATAGCTCATTTAAATTTCTTTCATCACTTTAATCCTATACTTCATGTTCCTATGTTTTCTGACTTAGTGCATCTATAACCACATTCTCTTCCTAGGCATATAGGCCAGCTCTATATCAAAGGAATGTAAATATTCAACCCAAAATCACTAAATGAGGTTTCATTAACATTGAGTAAAGATATATTTTATTTTCTTGTAGTCTATTTACACCACATCGGACTCACTCAATAGATAATGTCTACAGCAAGGTAAGGATTGGACAACTACTGCGACCCCAAGGTCATATGTCAGGTTATTTCATTCATGAGGCCTCAACTATTGATATCTCTACAAAAAAACTCTATCTTCAGGCATCAACACTACTCTTAGGATTATTACTGATGCATTGCATAAAATTGAATATCATTCACCCGACTCTATAATAATTAGAATGATTGCTAAGACAATGATCTTGTTACTCTCTTCAATGTATTTCTCTCATGATTCTGAACAAAAGACCTTGACAGCCTTCATTGTGTGGTTAGTTATAGATGAAAAAGCTCTTGAAAAATCCTTTATGAATAGACTGTAATATCCATCCATTCCTAAGAATCTATGAATATTAAACAGGTTCTTGGTATGCTCCTAGTTTACTACTATAATAAACATTTAAGGGTCAACAAGTAATCATGATTTTGATAATATTTGAACAAATAAATAAACATTCATGATCCATAATTTTCACTTAAAGCACATATCATGAAGTCGATTCCATCTAAGTGTACTCAAAACAATCCTAGGATTTTTAGCATAGCCCTTATGAGTGTGATAATACATCAAGATGTCATCCACAAATACCATGGAAAAGTGGTAATATATAGATGTCAAAGTATATTCATTATAGATATGAAAAACCAAGGCACATTTGTATGACAAAAAGAGAAAACATAGTATTCATATAAACCATACCAACTATGGAAGGTAGTTCGATGTATGTCTTATCGCCTTACATGAACCAAATGATATCCCTATAACAGGGAAATCTTAGAGGCGGTCCTAGCTCCTCGGATCTAGTTGAAGAGATCATCTATTTGAGGTAGTGTAAATATGTTATTGACTATATGATTGTTCAACCATCCATAATCCACATATAGACGTAATTTTCCATCCGTCTTCTTAGCAAAAATAATGGTCGAACGCCGAGAGGATGTATTGGGCTTTATAAATCCTTTGGACTCTAAATCATCTATGTACTACTTGATCTCCTAAGTCTCAATAGGTTCCATCCTATATAAGGGAAAATAAATTTTATATGCTAATAGAAAAATATTGATTGTAAAATCCACCTCCTCTTATGAGGTAATCTAGAGCAATAATCAGGAAGGACATCCCTAAAATGATCTACTACTGGAGGAAAACAATTTTAACATAAACCTTGATACACCTGAATGATATTTGAAATCGAGGATGTCAGTCCACCCAGACCATATGATCTTCTCCTTATATACCATCCAAGACATCCCACACACCATTATATAGATAAATTCTTCCCTATGCTGATGTAAACAATACCTCGTGGTGATAACAGTCTACAAAATACTATTACATAACCAGAAAATCCATCCTAATAAGGACATCAATGCCTTAATATCAAGAACAAGGAGGTCTACTAAAAATGAATTAGTTTATACATCATGAGAAAAATATTTACACTATTGTGAACCCTCTATTTATACCCTTAATGATTTATTTAGTGTCATTATACCATAGTAATACTTTCTCTCCAATCTGAGACAATCTAGGATATATACAGAGATAAAATAGTTTTAATAAAACATATTAATTAAGGATGATACTATTACATATGCCACAAGAATTGTTATTTGTAATATATATGGTCCCACAAATTGATCCTCAGGTATCAGCTGTAATCTATGTAGCTGACCTAAACCACGACCATATGAAATTGACTGACTACTACGATCATAACAGCTTTATTCACACTATTGGTGATCAGGGGTCTGGATTCCATGACTAATACCTCCTCCTTCGCCAGTCCTTCCAGTGCGACTCTAAATCCATTCTTGAAACACCTCAAAAGAACCCCCTCTTGAAGGTGTAGTTAGTTCATATCCATTTCTACTAGAAACTAGGGGAAAGGTATTGAAGAACCATTGAAGATGCCACACATGACCACAAGCCTGACACTCTATTGGGTCTCTATCACAGTGGGGATTATGGTTCCGCCACCATCTACACTGATGACACACTATAGAGATATCTACACATAAACTATGGGTGTAATAGCTCTAATGAGAAACCCTAGGGGAATGGTTCCAGTCACTGAGAGAAATACTAGCATGCCACAACATGGATCCTTTAGGCCCAATGTTATTTTTGTCCCTTTGGATTTTTATAGTGATAAAATACTAATTGAATATTATAAGGAATGTAGGCAAGAGAAAGACATTCGCCTATGTATGGATGGTTCATTAGATCCCATCCACAAAACCTAAATTATAAGAAAGATCATCACATGGTAGAACCATTGCAATGTGATGAAACTCTGTGAAACATTCTTAATATCCAATAATTAAGGTAGAACCCTACTCAAGAAGCCTGAGCTATATTGCCTTATCATGTCTCATCTTCTAAGGAAATAACTGATCATAGAAGATATTATGGAAATCAACAAATGACATGCCCTCACGATGACCAACATTGGAAATCACATCCTAGTAATACTTGGATAAATCCCGGAACATATATGTAGAATTCTAGACCCTCTTGTATGGAGGAATATACCGATGATAAATGATATATATGGTGGACTTTAGCCCATAATATGTAGCATGTGGACCATCATCCCTTGAGAATGTTGGTATATGTTGTTTCTAGAACTCATGAGTCAGATCTGCCATCGTAGGTGCAAGTTGTAGAGCACCATGCATGGAATGCATCAGACATAAGAAATTGTCACAAACATGGATGAACGTTCCAAATAAAAGAATAGTATGTGGCGCCACATGTGTCACTCCAATATGTAAGATGGGAGGCTCAAGGCTCACCATGTTTGGAGTATGGTCCTCTCCGCCCTCTTAGCATATGATATGAGGAGTTTGTGGTGTAATTGGTCTAAAAATTCCAAGCACACACATCATAATAATATTAAACAGATTTATATAATAACATATAGAATCTAAATAAGCAATGACTCACTACCCAAGAAATACTACCCCAAATACCCACTTAGACGACTTGGTAATGGTAAATTATCATGTATATGTTTCATTACATTTACATTTAATTACTATGCTCACTCCATCAATGTTAATAATCATGAAAAGGTGGGATAAGGACATGGAAATTTTTTATTTTAGATTTCATGTTTCACTTGATTTTTCATATTAAATCCTATTGAATAAGATCTCGTACACCTTATCAATGAAAACGATAGACATTTGATTATATCATATTGCCTTGGCTTGGTAAAGTACACACCCAAACCCATGATGGCCCATAACACCTTCAAAATTGATAGAGTAAATCGTTCTACTACAAAAAAGAATAATACAAGCATAATTTAATAATCACAACATCACTCAATAATCACTACCATATAAATCAATGGAATGAATTGAAATTCACATACAAGGAATGGTAATATACATGGCATGTAAATTATCATTGCATATAATGATGAATATAAAAATTATTCATGGCCTCATATCAATGGGCCAAGGATAAAATAGAATCTCAATACGAATAAAAACCAACAACACCACAAAAATTTGTGTCACTGAACAGTTAAACAATGTTAACTACAATAGGAGAAATAGAACAACCATCATATTTTGGGTAACATGGATTTTACCCTGATCATGTGTTTGTGACCCCCAAGAATGAAATATGACCAAGGAAAAATGAGTTCTTAATCACCATCTATTTCCTCCAAATAATAAAGCAAGAAACAAACCCCCTTTTATAACACTTTGTGACGACCCATACCTAGATTACCCTTAATAGGTTCCCTAATCCAGGTGGTACACATGTCCTCAACCACATATCTCGAAATTCCAGTGGGTACGAACTAGTAGTGAGGTCATACGGTATGTCCGTAGGGAGACTACTCCCTCATTATCAAAGTGAAGTATAGTGAATATATGTAAATAGAAGTAAATAGTATTAGAAATATACGTAAAAATGGATTCCAGAAGGTAATTGATAAATAAGGGTAACAAGAACTATATCAACTATAATAACTAATGATGATGATATGTAAAGTCACTAGAAAACTAAAAAACAGTGATACAAGATAGCCTAAAAAACATGTTTCCCAAAATTATAATGGAAATTAAAATTAATTATCCCATGTATTTAGAGATCCTGATCAGTCATCTTCTATCAAGCTCCATCCTAACATAAATTAATTCATGTTTATTAAGACTTATGCTACCATTAGTCAGGACCCTCATAAATGTAATCATACCCAGGTAAAAAACCTCACATATAAATGGTATGAGATAAATCATAGTTGGCCGCCATCAACAGTGTCTAAAATATTTGGCCCCTATAATGGAAATGTAACAGTGTATAGGCATTAATATATAATATATGGTTATACAATGTAACTAAATAACCATGTACCTGCTTCACCCCTAAGTGGTTGTATGAACCTTTAACCAATTCATTATTTTATTGTTATAAATATATAACTATGTTACATGTTGATAATATTAAAGGTAAAAAAGATTTAATAAGGAATCAAACAGTGTTATATAATAAAAAAGTTCCAAGGAAATAACAAAGGCTACATATACGTCAATGTTCACTAACTCAATAATGAATGTAGACTGGCTAATGGTAAGAGTATAATATAAATAGAATATTCCATGACATTCTACAATATGATTCCTACCTAATCTAAGGTGATCATCCATGGTAATATAGGGTTTTGATGCGACAAGACCCTATGGGATATAACCATGTAACCTACTTGTCAAAGATGGATCCATGGATTTAATTAAATGCATCATTGAATACTATAAGATGTATCCTACGATGGTGTATCAATATTTCAATGGTAGGTAAGGATCAGGATATAGGTGGGTCTCAACCTACTAAAGTGCATTCTTGAATAAAAATGGGGTTCCTGAGTTTTCAAGACATTCAATGATAAGAATCCAAGGTAGGCTCGAGTCTGGCCAGTATTGTTTAATAATGAATTCAGGTATAATTTCGATTATTTCAAGCCTTTCCTTTCATTACTATTACTAATCCAATTACCATGAAACCATTATTAAAAACATTTAATTCATATTCAATAATTAATTCTCAATACAATATCATTTATTAATTTGGTTAGGGATAGTGCATACACAAACCTATTATTAATTTACATTTAATATGGTAAACACATATACTTAGTATACTTCCTAATAACCATTTCACATTTAATTATCAATTATTGCAATTACATTAGGTTGTTCATGTGGTGAGAATACATGGTACCTTCCATTATTAAATTTAAAATATTAATCATTCCATTCAATAATAGAAATCTTACCTTTATAAGGGTCAATCAATGTCACACTAGTACATTGGCTCAATCATATAAAATACTAAAAACAATATTATGTAAAAAATTATACATGGCATGGATGGAGTTTTGTGTGTAACCACCAAATATATATCGAATATATTGAAATATCATAACCATATGGTTCTAATTATTAAAATATTTTCATATAAATTCAACAAATGGGACCCTATGAAATCGGTTGTCCCCACACAATAATTCCATAATCAACGAATATGAGGGATGAGTAATAGACCAGCCACCATAGGGTCATGGGACTCCCCTCCTCCAATATTGGCCTCTGATTTACATTAGGATATAGTATATCTGTGATAAATGGAAAAATGATCATCGCACGATAATTATGTCGATAGAAAGAGATAAGAAGAATGGAATAAACCACTCAAGTACTTACAGTTATGTGTCCAACATGACAAATGAGAAACTGATCAAATCCTATATGAAAAAGATCCCTTAATCTTGACCATATGAAAAAAGCTCAAAAATGAGGGTAACTAGGGATAGGATACCATGATTTCAGATTTGGAGGGTGGGGGATGATTAATTAGATCAGTAAGGGAAAAATATTAAAAATGCCCAAAATTTAGCATGTGAACATTTTGGTTGCACGGTTTGAAAAACCCTGAAAAGATCATTTAGGGGTACCTAGGAAGACAAAAACTAGGATTGTTAGAGTTCATGGTTATGTAAATCTTGTACCAACTGTGCGAAAAGGCTCTGTCCAAAAAGGCACCACCACATGGTTTAATCTAACTATCCCACATTCCCACACAGTTTACTAAAAAATATGTCTCAAGCCTATTTTTCCCAAAATTCTTTATTCCGAGATCCAAACAATCCTTGTTCAACCCCGAAGCATTCAATACCTCATTTGGAATCTGTATTAGGTCTAAAATAATGAATTATACTGAAATTTAAAGGATCAATACCTAAGTGGAAAACTGTGTTCCTGTAAATACATATTAAATATAAATTACTAACATAATTATTATTTGTTAATTAGGAATATTTGTATATAGAACTATTAAATGTGTTATTTAAATTTTATCCACATCCTAATTTTTTTACCATGAAGTAGAAATGGGTTTCTATATAGATAATGATATTCTTGTAATATTTAAAAAATTTGGAATGTATCTGTAAACTATTTGTTAGTAATAATTTTAGTTTGTTATTATTTTCAATAGTTGTATATATTCCTACAAACCATTTAAATGACACAAATATTTAAATTTTCTATGTTGGATAGGAACTATTTTAATTCCTGGACCCCCCAATCCTAGATTAGGTGCATTATTTTAATACACATGCATGATTACAAGGAATCACGTCCTGAAGGATCAATCAGTTTAGTAGTCTTGTAAAATAGATTAAAATACATGACTGTTGCATTACATTATAAAATGAAAAACCACAAAAAAATCATCTCCATTGACCGCATTCATATACATTAGACTATACATGTAGGTCAGTTAGAATATAATTCCTCATATCCTAGGAAAAAGAAACATATGAATTGGTGATCTCAAACACTCGATTTGAGTAAGATATACAACAAAAGATAACATAAACATTAGGCATGGTAAAAAATTTAAAACACATGCCTTTACACATAATAAACATGAACACTTTATGGGAGAAATATGAGCTGAGTAAATAATTCCATAATTAAACATTGTCATGGGTACTCTACTAGTTAAATAACCACCTGAGCCATCATTATTATTTTCATAATGAGGTAATGTATAATGTGGGACATTTTGAAACATTTGGTCAAGGCCTTTCCCAAGATGTCTAAAAATGATAAAGGCCTCCTCTAAAACCATATATCAATATTGGAAAAGGCCTCAACCAATTACATGTATAATTGTCTCATGATACCTAATGATGCATCGAGGAGCTATAGAGGGCTCCACCCATCACTTACTAAGTACAATTCATTTCTCATATTAAAGGTTGAAACATAACACACACATTTGAATTAAAAATATCATACGAAATGACAATACTTTATCCATAAAACATGAATAGTGTAAAAATAACAAATCCATTATCAAACATATCAGAAAATTATAAATACAATATGGATTATTTGTATCATAATAAATCAACTTCAAACAAGTTTAAAATCCATCAAAGGATGTTGACATAGATGAAATGAAAACTATGTCAAATAAATACCACTCTCTATTTGGAAATCAATTAAAACTCACATAATTATAAAAGAAAACATTTATATCGAGAAAAAATTATAAGATTTTATGGAAAGATTAGATGATGTTATAATGGCAGAAAATAGTCGCACCCACAGTAGAAGTTAAAAAAAGACATTCTAAACTTAATTTTGTCGGAATGTTCATAATGTACCTTGTTTGGAAATCGATAAAAAGATTCCTTTCAAAATATATATAGTCAAATAATGTTATTAATGAATCTAACCCATAGTATAGTAAAAATTAAAAATGATTTGAATAAAAAGTTTAAGAATACATGAATGTGGTTGATAAAGAGGTCTGGGTAGATACTTACATATTAACAACATCATATAAGTAAAGAGATTGTAGAATTAACCTTTACCTTGCACATTCATTTGGTCAAGGGAACGTTTAACCTCTTTGATAATGAAAAAAGTATGTTATTAAATTATACCAGAACCATATTAATATTTATTATATCATAGATGTTTCATTTATGACATCATACTATCCATTTAATAATGATTTCCATGTTAAATTAACATTTCGGGTAATAATCACTTTCTTTATCATACGTGTTTTAACTTGTTGTTCTTGATTTTATCACTTATATAATGATTTAAATACTCCTATAATATAAAAAATTACTTATATATCATATATATTTATATTATAAATATGTATAATAGATAGATATATGAAATGAAAAGCACTGTTTATGGAGATGGTAGGTCGTACGTATGCATAAATGCAGTTACCGTTTTCAAATCATATTGAACAGAACTATGTGAATAAGATATATTTGAATACATACACACACACACACACACAGATATATATATATATATATATTCAGTATTATTATCATGTCATATATTATATATTTATTAATAATATATATTTTTATAATCATCATTGAATGGTGAATGTGGAAATAAATCTCATCTCGTCGTGGAGATGGTAAGCCATACGTACATATGAGAAAAGTTATCAATTACTTAATTATTAAAAGTGTGGAATTGGATGGAATATTAATTTTAAAGAGACATAAGAATATTGTGTTAATTATTTATATATATATTACTCGTCATTATATCCATCCAAATAACATAGTGTTGAATAAAAAATTACACCATAGTGTGGAGACGGTAAGTCGTACCTACGCACGTATAGTGACTTTTTAATTTATAGGATGGATAGAATAATAAATATATTTGTAAAAAATTTAAAATAACATCACAGTATATAGGAGGTACTTGAGTTGTTATTTTGGTATAGAGACAACAAGGAAAGTGGAGGTGGAAGAAGAAAAGAACCTGAAATAGGGTAGAAAAATTATTACATATTCATCGGTTGTTTCCTTTTAGGATGATAAAAAGGGATCTATAGGTTGGCATTCTATACAATTTAGGTACTATAGGATGATTTTAGGGATCTTGGGAGGATATTTGGGCAGCTGTTGGCCGATCAAACGACTTTGGATGTGTGATTTTGAGAGAAGGGGAAGTTCCCTTTTATAAAATTTGTGAGTGTCAATTTAGGAAAAGATTAAAAGATTAAATTATTATACAATCATATTTTGTTTATGATGGCTCAAAATAAATTTATTTTGAGCCTTAGGTTGTTCTGGGACTCAATCATCTCAACCCATAGGTTTTATACAAGTTTAGGTTACCATTTTAACCTTATCTTTTTAGATTTAACTCTTAGTTAAATTGTTTAACTTTTACCGTGTCTTCGTTTATTCATACACTATATTGTTAATAAAAATACTCTAAACTTCAAAGAGAACCTCAAGTGGTTAATTAAAAACTTATATAATATTATTTAATCCATTTCGTAGAACATTGTATTTTTAGGAATATTACATCAACCAATAATATAGTATTTGTTTAAAAAATTAATTTATGTCCAATTTGATACAGTTTGGTATTTGGTTTTAGTGAAAGTAATCACCACTTTTTTACTTCAAAAAAGATACAATGAATTAACCCTAACATTTAATATTCACCTATAATATTCGTGGGTTTCTTAAAAATGTATAAATTATATTAATGTTATTATTTAAAAAACCATATATTTGATTCATTCATTAATAAGGTAATTAAAGAATCATCATTGTGTCATAAATAAATTTAATTTTTTAATGTCTAAAAATTAAAAATAAACTACAATGATGTCATAAATGTTTTTATAATTCTATTTAATATTTTTAGTGAAATTTATCTTTGGTATAACCCAATATTAAAAATGGTTTAGTGATTAAACTTTGAATATAAGACTATTATGTCTTCTTTAAATAAAATTATAATAAATGTCCAAATCTAATCGAATTGGAACAAGAGGATCATATTTTATTCCAAAGGTTTTTTTTGTTCGAATTAAACATATCAAGTAGAATTATGAAATGTGTTTTGGAAATTATAATATCATTTTTACCTTTCATTATCCTATTTACAATTAACCGTGGTAAATAATAGTCAAAAGAAACTATTCAAAAAAAATAATATTAATCTTATTGATCCAAATTTTACATCATGATTTCAATTGTGTCTCTTGTATTTTTGAAATTCAGCTCACCGAAGTGGTAAAATTGTGTTTTATGAAAATTTGAAATTGATTCTAGAAGGTTCGTAAAAGACTGTAAAAAGTTCAATACAAATTTATACATCTAATTTTATTATAAAATTAATCCAATGAATAAAATTGAACATATGTAGGTATTATATATAATTTTTTACATATAATAAATTTAAATAGAACAAAGAAATATTTAAATAAAAAATTCAGTTTTAAACAATAACGTAGTGTTTTCCACTATTCATCAAAAATTGAATGCTTTCAGAAAAATACCAAAAATTCACTCTATGAAAATTTTGTTATTATGAATTAAAAAATGAATTATATTTTATCAAATTTAGAACCTAGAAGTTTCATTAATTAATTTAAAATTAATTCATCTTACCAATACCAAAAAGTGCGTTTTTTAAAAAAATACTATCAAAATATTAACATTTGTTTATATCAAATTTAAATTTGAAATTTCTTATAAAAACCTACATTGTATTAAATAACAAAAATATAATCTTACTATACTTCCAAACCATTCAAATTAATAATTTAATTCTATAAATTATTTCGATTAAAAAAGTTGATTTCCATTAAAATTTAGTATTATCATTATTCATCAAAAATATTAATGTTATCAGAAAAATACCAATAATTTATCAAAACAATATTTTTATTTCCCTATTCTAAATAAGAAGATTATTTTGTCAAATTGATAATAGAAATGTGTCATATATTGGATTTAAAAGGGGATTTCCCTTCAAAGGTGGTAAAAAAAGTTTCTAAAAAATACTTCCTTTATCTGAAAAAAATCAATTCGTTCTTATATTATGTGTAAGAAACAAAAAATATGAATGTTAAAATTTATATGGAATATATAAAATTCAAAATCCAGATAAAACTATTCATAACTTTTTTAAACAATTAGTTTGGTAAGTCATGGTGCGCTCGAACTCAGTGTTGCGTGTAGCACATGTTGTTGAATTACATTGAAGAAATAATGTACTATGAAATCGTGGGGTGTTAAATTCACCCCTCCCTCAATAAATTTCATCCTCACAAATTGAAATTGTTCTTCAAAAAATTAAAGGTTAAAAATAAAAATAAATACCTTTGTGGAAAAACCACATCAGAAATTGGTTTAAAAGAATTTAGTCTTAATAAGAGGGGAAGGGAAATGAAAAAAGTATCCATTAAATTATGATTTTGATTAGGAGAAAAATGGTGGAAATTAGAGACACATAATTTGAGGAAAAAAAATATATTCAGAGTGATTGAGGTCATCAATCACAAAAAAAGTGTACACTTTTGGGCCTCAAATACATCAACCTATGATTATTTAAAATATGATAAGTTCAGAAAAACATAATGTAATTGGATAACAAATTTTTGGTTTTAATATCCCTTCCCTAAAGATTACGGAATTATTTTTTTTATAGAATAAGAGGAAAACATATATTTGACAAGTAGAGTTTCATCCATAAACTAATTCCTACCACAAACTCATTTTCACTCCCAAAGATAATTGAATTCAATAATATTCTATTTATCTTAATCGTATAGGGTTCCAAAAAAATGAATTTATAAATTATTTTTCAGACTCTTTAAAAAAACTACACTATACAAACCAAGACATCATGTATTCTAGTGGTAGGTGATCCACCCATGTCACCCTTTAGTTGCGGGTACAAGTCTCACAACCTTGACTGACGCGACGGGTTGTCACCTGACCATCGGGTTTCCCTTTTTATGACAATCCAAAAATAATATCAGGAAATGATTTAACCGTAACTATAATATCCAATTTCAAACATAATTGAATCCAACTTTTAGAAATATCCAAAATACTTTTGTCCTAACTCCTAGTCCAAAATTTATATGGAAGGTAAACACTATGTAGATCCCTTTTTCCATTTAATAACATGTGAATACCATCATCGTGTATTCTTTTAAAACACTGTAACACCCTGAATATCAATAAAACCTTATTGATTACATTCATGATCCCTTATTATTTATAGAATACTGGATAAACTTCTTCTATAAAAAATTATTGTAAACCCCAATAATGATGGAATATACAAATTATTATTCATTGTCATGGTGGTCAATAATATCCAATATAATTTATCCAAAACAATCATATATTATTCCCAAGTCACTACCTTAGTATGAGAACAATATTATTATTTATCATTCTCTCAACCATATATTTTTAAAAAAATTAATCTTCCATTGAGTCACTTTTTTTGGTTCAACACAATCTGATGTCTTAAATGAAATAGTACTGCAGTACAATCCTTATATACTCTATAATTCATATAACATATACATAATTAATACAATAATGAAATGACACAATACTTTAATAACAAAATAAGAAATATAATCATTCCACTTCATCTTCGGTAGTATTATAACTTGTTTTTTATTCAATAGTATCATTTGGGGTACACTCTGATGATTTGGACATTGATTCACTAAGTGTCCCAACTCATTGCAGATGAAGAATTGTACATTTTAAATCTTTCTGTTACCCTTAAAATCAAATACGTGGTTTCCATTTTCTCCACACAGAAAAAACTCGCATTCCCATCAACCATTTACTAAGGTGATTCTTTCCACAGTTATCACATGTGGGAAAATTCTTCTTTCCCCTATTCCCTTTATCCATATTTCTCTCTTCCATCCTTTTATTCTACTACTTCCCTTCAAATCCATAGGATCCAGATAATTAATTACTTATCTTATTAACAGATGGTATTATTTTATCATAGGATGAGAATACGTGGGAGACTATTTCCCTTTTAAATTTAGGCTTAATACCATGAAAAATTGGATTCTTCTTAACCTTTCGATCATGCGTATTTATAGTATTCTTATTCCTTTTATAGGCACCATTTCTAAACAATGGAATACACTATGTTAGTTTATGAATCACAATGCATAATTTTGAACATGAAAAATACCTAACGTAAACTGAAAAGATTATGAATATAATCTCTTATCATAAAATATTTTCTTTGAGGACATATTTATTCCAAAATCCTGTATAATGATCTGTAATTAAAATTTGAATTATCCTAAGCATATCCCCTGAGATTGTCGTTACCAAGAGTGCTGAAAGGTTCTACTGTTGTGTACCAAGATACCCCAGGTCTAGCCTAAAACTCCTTCTCAGATTTTTCAATCCTATGTATATCTCTACCAGAGCTGCCTCTACCTGCCCGTATCCATACAGGGATGTATTTCTTGGAAAATACACAAAATATATACTTTACCAAAATTCTATTTTGTTCTTCTATATTAATCATTGAAGTCTATATTAGGGTAATGTTTTATAATCAGTGTTTATCTAAGTCTAGTTTCTAAGATTTTTGTTAAACTCCCTCTGATACCAACTATAATTCCCCGTACCCTGAATCCTGAAGTCAGTGCATTATTTTAATACATTGGCATGATTACATGAAATCATGTCTTGAAGGACCGATCATTTTATTAGTCTTTGAAAATAGATTACATACATGAACATTGCATTACATTATAAATTGAAAAACAACAACAAAATTGTCTCCAATGTCCACATTCATATCCCGTAGACTATCCCTGTAGGTCAGTAAAAATATAATTCTTTATATCTTGGGAAAAAGAAACATAAGAAATGGTGAGCTCAAATTCTCAGAAAGAGTACGCAATATAGTGGAAGATAATATAAACATTAGGTATGGTGAATAATTAAAAACACATTCCTATACAAATAAAAAACATGAACACTTTATAGAAAGAATATGAGCTGAGTAAATAATGCAATAATAAAACATAGTCATGGGTATTCTACTAGAAAAATAACCCCATGATCCATCACTATTATTTTCCTAATGAGGGAATGTACAATGTGGGACATTCGGATTCATTTTGTCAAGGCCTCGGTCAAGACGTCTAAATATTATTAAGTCCTCGGCCAAAACCATATATCAAAATTGGGAAAGGCCTCGGCCAATTCCATGTCGAATTGTCTCATGAGACTTACTAATGCATTTAAGAGCTATAGAGGGATCCACCTATCACCTACTAAGTCCAATACATTCCTCATAAGAAAGTTTGAATCATAACATAAACATTCGTATTAAAACATGCATATGAAATGTCAATACATTATCCATAAACCATGAATGGGGTAAAAATAACACATCCACAATCAAATATATCAAAAAACTGTCAATACAATATTGATGTTTTGTATCATAATAAATCAACTTCAGACATGTTTAAAATCCATCACAGGATTTTGACATATATGAAATGAAAACTATTTGAAATAAATACATCATTCTATTTTTAAATAATTTAAATGTCAGATAATAATAAAAGAAATAATTTATTTTGAAAATATTCATATAAGATTGTATAAGAAAATTAAAGGATGATATAATGGACGAAAATAGCCGCACCCACCTTAGAAGTCAAAAAAATACATTATTACCTAAATATTTTCGAAAAGGTCATAAAATACCTTATTTGGAAAACAACGTAAAGATTATTTTCAAAATATATGTGTTCAAATACGGCTAAAAATGACATTAACCCATATAATAGTAATTATTAAAAAAAATTGAATTTCATTTTTATGAAGACATGGATTTGTATGATAAAGAGGTCCTGGTAGATACTTACATATTAACAACCTTAGATAGGTAAAGATATTACATAACTAACCCTTACCTCGCACATTCCATTTGTCAAGGGTACATTTAACCTTCATGTATAATGACGATATTATGTTATTAAATTATAAAAAACCGTATTATTATTTATTATATCATACACGATTCATTTATGACTTTATACTATCCATTTAATAATGATTTCCATGTAAAATTAACATTTCGGGTAAAAATCTATTTCTATATCATACGTGTTTTAACTTTTTATTCTTGATAGAGTCACTTTGATAATGAATAAAATAATTCCAGAATATAAAAAATGAATGATATATAAAATATATATTTAGATTATAAATATGTATAATAGATTTATATAAGAAATAAAAAACATCGTTTATAGAGACGGTAGGCCGTACGTACGCATAAATGATGTTTCTGTTTTCATATCGTTTTGAACGGAACTAAGTAAATAATATATATATATCTATATTCAGTAGAATTATTATTTGATATATTACACACTTATTAATAATATATATTTTTATAATAATCATTGAAAGGTGAATGTAAAAATAAATCTCAGCGCATCGTGGAGACAATATGCCTTATGTACACATGAGCGATGATATCATATCCATACTGATTAAAAGTTGTGGATTTGGATGAAATATTTATTTTATAGAGACATTAGAATGTTGTTTTAATTATTTATATACATATTAGTCATCATTATATCCATCAAAATAACATACTATTGAATAACAAATTACACCACGGTGTAGAGACGGTAAGGCGTACGTACGCACATATGTGGACTTCGTCATTTATAGAATGGAATGAATAACAAATTTGGTTGTATTATGTTTATAATAACATAAAAGTATGTAGCATGTACTGGAGTTATTATTTTCGTATAGAAACAACAAAGAAATAGGATGTGGGGGAAGAAAATAATTTCAAAGAGGGTGGAGAAATTATTACCTCTTTTTTGGGTGTTTCCTTTTAAGTTGATCTTAAGTGCTTGATAGGATGGCTTTCAGATCAAAATAAGGACTATAGGATGTTGTGAGGCACGTTGGGAGGATATTTTGGAAGGGTCTGGCTGAGCCAAATGGATTTGGAGGTGTGAATTTGAGATAAGGGGAAGTGCCATTTTATAAGAGGGTTGAAGGTCACTTTAGGAAAAGAGTAAAATATTAATTTATTAAACAATAATATTAGGTTGGTAATGGCTCCAAATGAATACATTTAGATAATTATGTAGTTATGGGTTGAAATCCTCCAATAAAATTTGTTTTAGACAAGTTTAGGTTACCATTTTAACCTTATCTTTTATATTTATCTCTTAGATATATAGTTTAATTTTTACAGTGTTTTCTTGTATTATTACACTATACGGTTAATAAACATACTATAAACATCAAAGATAACCTCAAGGGGTTCAATAATAACATATATAATATTATTTAATCCCTTTGGCTGATCCTTAGATTTTTAGGAATATTATATCAACCAATATTATAGTATTTGTTTTTAAAATTAATTTATGTCAATTTTGAAACTATTTGGTATTTTGTTTTTTTGAAAGTCATCACAACTTGATTACTTCGACAAAAATACATTGAATAATCCTTAAAATGTCATATTAATCCAAAAAATTCTTTGATGTCATAAAATCTAAGAAATTAAATTTATTTTAATATTTATTACTCCTTTTTTGGATTATTTCATTAATATGGTTATTAATGCATCATCGTTGTGTCAAAAATAAATTTAATTATTTAATATCTAAAAACTATAAATAAAGTACCATGAATTCTTAAATCTTGTAATATTTATAATAATTATTTATAGTGGAATTTATCTTTTGTATAACTTTATATTAAAAATGGTTACATATTAAACATTGAATTTAACACTTATTAATCTTCTTTAAATAAAATAATAATAAATGTCCTAATCTAATAAAAGTGGGCTAGAAGGACCATATTTTATTCCTAAGGATGTTTTGTGTCGAATCACATTTATCCAATAGAATTATAACATGTGTTATGGTAACTATAATATCATTTTTACCTTTAATTACCCTGTTTACATTTAACTGTTGTAAATACAAGGAAAAAGTTACTATACACCAAATATTATTTTCATCTTATTAATCCACATATTTCTTAATTATGTCAAATATGACTCTTGGATTTTTTAAATTAAACTCACAGAAGCAATAAAATTATGTTTTATTCAAATTTGCAAATGTTCCAAAAAGGTGGATAAAAGACGATAAAAAGTTCAATAACAATTTATTCAATTAATTTTATTATAAAATGAATATAATGAATTATATTGAAATTATATTTGTATTATATATCTATTTTGATTTAAAATAAATCTAAATAAAATAAATAATTATTTAAATAAAAATTCAGTTTAAAAAACACTATGTTTTCACTATTCATAAAAAATTGAATGTTTTCAGAAAAATACCAATACTTTACTTTAAGATAATTTTGATATTAAAAATTAAAAAAAAATTCTATTTTACCAAATTTAAAACATAGTAGTTTAATTTATTAATTTAAATTTAATTGCTGTTGTCAAAACCAAAATGTGGGTTTTTAAAAAGTCGAATATATCAAACGATTGACATGCGTTTATGTCAATTTAAAATGGGAAATTACTTATAATGAACTAAATTGTATTAAAAGATAAAAATATAATATAATTATACTTCCAAAACATTAAAATTATTAATTAAACACTACAAATTATTTTGATTAAAAAAGTTTTTTTCAATTAAAATTTAGTATTTTTCATTATTCATCAAAAAAATGAAAGTTATCAGAAAAGTACCAAAAATTTCTTGAAACTATATTTTTATGTAACAATTATAAATAAGAAGTTTATTTTGTCAAATTTAATATATAAAAGTGAAAAATATTATATTTAAAAGTTGTTATCCATTAAAAGGGAGTAAAATCACATTTTTTGAATAATACTTCTTTTATCTGAAAAAATGAATTTGTTCTTATATTATATCTACGTAACACATAATATGGATGTTAACATTTATATAGACTATATAAAATTCACAATTTAGAGAATACTATTCATAAACTCTTTTGAACAACTAGTTTTGTAAGTCGTGGTGCGCTCAGATTCGGTGTTTCCTATAGCGCAATTTAATGAATTACATTGAAGAAATAATGTACTATGAAATCATGGGTTGTTACATTCCCCATTACATAAATAAATTGCATCCTCTCAATTTGAAATTGATTTTAAAAAATAAAAAATAAAAAATTGAAAAATACCTCTATGGAATAACCACATTGGAAATTGGTTTAATTAAATTTAGTCTTAATATGAGGTAAAGGGAAATGAAAAAGTCACCAAAAATTATGATCTCGATTAGGAGAAAATTGGGGGAAATTAGAGACACATAATTGGAGAAAACACGTAAATATTTTTTGGGAGTGATTGAGTTCATCAATCACAAACAAGTGCACAATTGAGATCCTCAAAACCATCAATCTATGATGATTTAAAATAACACCAGTTCAACAAAACATAATGTATTACGATAACCCATTTTTTGTTTTAATATCCCTTCCCTAAAGTTTAAGAATTAATTTATTCATAGAATAATGATAAAAATATACATGACATGTAGAGTTTCATCCTTCAACTAATTCCTACCACAAAATCATCTTTCACTCCAAAAGATAATAGAATAAAAAAAATATTCTATTTATCCTAATAGTATAGGGCTCAAATTCATATGTCAGACTATTAAAAGTACTACATTGAACAAACCAGGACATCACTTTTTCCTGTTGTAGGATTTCCATCCTTGTCGCCCTTCAGTGGTGGTTTCAAGACTTGCAGATTTTCTAGACACAACAGGTTATCGTTCGACCTCCAGGTTGTCCTTTTAATGAAAATAAAAAAAATATTCTCAATAAATGATTTAACCAAAAAAATAATATACAATGTCAAACATAATCAATTCCAACCTTTAGAGTTATCTAAAATACTTTTATCCAAACTCACAGTCCAAAATTAATATCGAAGGTAAACACAATGAAGATCCTTTTTTCCATGTAATAAAATGTGAATACCTTTGTCATGTATTCTTCTAAAACATTTCAACACCCTAAATTACCATAAAACCAGATTTATTACATTCATACTCCTTTATTCCTTATAGAATACTGGATATACTCCTTCTATCCAAAAATGTTGTAAACCCCAAAAATGATGGAATATTCAAATAATTAATCAACTTCAAGGTAGTCAATAATATCCTATATAATTTTTTCAAATCAATCATATATTATGAAAAAATCGCTACCTCAGTATTAGAACTATATTATGTGTTATCATTCTATCAACCATATATTTTCTAAAAAAAATTAACCTTCCATTGAGTCACATTTCATGGATCCACATAACCTCATGTCCTAAATGAAATAGTACTGCAATACTATCCTTATATAATCTATAATTCTTATTACATGTACATCATTAATACAATACTCAAATGACACAATAATTTAATAACAATATAAGTAATCTAATAATTCTTTATCATATTTTTCAGTATCATAACTTGATTATTATCCCATTGCAGCATTTGGGGTATACTCTGATTATTTGGACATTGAATAGCGTAGTTTCCCAACTCCTTGAAGATGATGAATTGTACATTTGAAATCGTTTTATTACCCTTGCAATCACAAACCCAGTTACCTTTTTCTTCACACTTATTATAAACACCCATTCCCTTCAATAATTTACTAAGGAGATTATTTCCACATTTATCACATATGTGAAAATCCTTCTTTCCCCACTTCCCTTTATCCTTCGTTCTCTCTTCCATCCATTTCTTCTTTGGATTCCCTTCAAAACCATTAGACTATGTGAATTATTTACCTATCTTATTATCATATGATATTAATTCTTCATTGGATGAGAATATGTGGGATACTAATTCCTTTTACATGTTGTCTTAATACCATGAAAGATATGATGCTTTTTAATTATTCGATCATGTGTATTGCTGGAATTCTCATTCCATATACTAGTCACCATTACTAAACAATGGCATACACTAGGTTAATTTATGAATCACAATGCATAATTCCAAACATATAAAATAACTAATGTAAATTGAAAATATTATTCATATAATCTATATTCATAAAAAATTATATTTGTGGAAGTATTTACTGTTAAATCCTTTATAGTGGCTTGTAAATAAATTGTGAATTATCCTTTGAATATCCTAGAAGAGATTCATAAATAAGAGTGAAGAAATTCTATTTTTCGTGTACCAAGATACCCAGGTCAATCCTGAAACACATTGTCATAGTTTTCATTTTTGGGTACATCTGTGCCAGAGCCGACTCTACCTTCTTGTATCCAGACAAGGATGTATTTCTTGGAAAATACACATAATATCTACATTACCAAAATTCTACGATGTTCTTATATAATAATCCTCAAAGTCTATCTTAGGGTAATGTTTCCTAATCTTGGTTTATCTATGTCTAGATTCCAAGGATATTGTCAATATTTATCTAATACCAAATGCAACACCCTAACCCCATAATCCTGGAGTCGGTGCATTAATTTAATTCATTGGAATGATTACAAGGAATCAAGTCCAGAAAGATCGATCAGTTTAGAAGTGTTGGAAAATAGATTACATGCATAAATGTAGCATTACATTATAAAATGAAAAACAAAAAAACATTGTCTCTATTGACCCCATTCATATCGCTTAGACTATTATTATAGGTTAGTCATAATATCATTCTTCAGATCCTGGGAAAAAGAAACATATGAATGGGTGATCTCAAATTCTCAGTAAGAGTAAGCAATAAATGAAAGATTATATAAACATTAGGCATGGTGAATAATTAAAGTCACATTCCTTTACAAATAATAAAAATGAACACATTATGGAAGTAATATGAGTTGAGTAAATAATGCCATAATAAAACATATTCATGGTTATTCTACTAGAAAAATATCCACATGAACCATCATTATTATTTTCCTAATTATATAATTTATAATTTGGTACATTCGGAAACATTTTAGCACGGCCTCATCCTCGGAGTCTAAAAATGATTAAGGCCTCAGCCAAAATATTAAAACAAAATTGTGAAAGGCTTCAGCCAATTACACGTCTAATTGTCTCATGAGACCTACCAATGTATCTAAGAGCTATAGAGGGATCCACCAGTCACTTAATATTTCAAATGCATTCCCCATATGAAACATTGAAACATAACAGAGACATTCACATTAAAAATAATATAATAAATGTCAATACATTATCTATAAACCAGTAATGGTGTAAAAAACACATCCACAGTCAAATAAATCACGAAAACATCCATACAATATGGATGATTTTTATCATAATAATTCAACATCAAGAAAGTTTAAAATTCATCAAAGGATGTTGAAATAGTAGAAATGAAAACTATTTGGAATAAATACCTCTTTCTATTTTGAAATCATTTTAAAGACACATAATTATAAAAGTGAAAATTTATTTTGAAAATATTTTTATAAGCTTGTATAGGAAGCTTAGATGATGATATAATGATGAAAAATAGTCGAACCCACCATATAAGGTAAAAAATACATTCATACCTTATTTTGTCGATAGTGACATAAAGTACATTGTTTGGAAAATGACGGAATGATTCGTTTCCAAACATATACGGTCAAATAAGGGTGTAAATGAATTTAACCCATTGTATAGTAAATAGTAAAAGTGGTGTGAATTAAATTTTTAGGAAGACACTTATGTGGATGATAAAGAGGTCCTAATAAATACTTACGTATTAACAACCCCTGATTAGTAAAGAGATTGCAGAATTAACCCTTACATTGCTCTTTCCTTTGGTCCATGGTACATTTAACCTCATGTATAATTACCATAGTATGTTATTAAATTATACCAGAACAATATTCATATTTATTATATAATACATGATTCATTTATGACTATATACTATCCATTTAATAATTATTTCCATGTAAAATTAACAATTCGAGTAATAATCTCTTTATTTATAGCACATGTTTTAACTTGTTTTTCTTAATAGTATCCCTTAGATAAAGATTTAAATACATCCAGAATATAAAACATTATTTATATATCATATATATATAGATTATAAATATTTATAATAGATAGATATAGGATATTAAAGTCACTGTTTTCGGAGATAGTAGGTCGTACGAACGCATAAACTCTGTTTCTATTTTCATATCATATTGAACAGAACTAAGTGAATAAGATATATTTAAACACATACATACATGCATATATATATATATATATATTCAATGGAATTATTATGTCATATATTACATACTTATTAATAATATATATTTTTTATATTCAACATTGAACGGTGAATGTGGAAATAAATGTCATCGCGTCGTGGATACGGTAAGCCGTACTTACACACGAGCAAAGATTTCCTTTCCTTCATTATTAAAAGTTGTAGAATTGGATGAAATATTAATTTTACAGATTCATTATCATGTTATATTAATTATTTATAGACATATTACTCATCATTATATCAATCCAAATAACATAGTGTTGAATAACCAATTACACCACAGCGTGGAGATGGTAAGCCATATGTACACATGTATGGTGACTTTTTCATTTATAGGATGGGTAGAATAACGAATATGATTCTACCATATTTTAAATAACATCATAGTATGTAGGAGGTACTAAAAATATTATTTTGGTAGAGTAACAACCAAGAAAGAGGAAGTGGAAGGAGAAATTAACTTGAAAGAGGGTGGTGGAATTATTTCCTCTTCTTTGGGTGTTTCCTTTCCAGTTGATCAAAAAAGGCTCATTAATTTGGCTTTATGATCAATGTAAGAACTATAGGTTGATGTGAGGGAAGTTGGGAGGATATTTTGATAGAGTTTGGATGATCCAAATGGCTTGGGAGGTGTGACTTTGAGAGAAGTGTAAGTGCCCTTTTATTAGACGGGAGAGAGTCACTTTATGAAAATATTAAAATATTAATTCACTATACAGTGATACTCAGGTTTTAATGCCACGAAATGAATTTATATAGAGCCTTAGGTGGTTATGGGTATATATAGTCTCATCAAATAGGTTTTAGAAAAGTTTAGGATAACAGTTTGACCTTATCTTTTAGATTTAACTCTTAGTTAAATAGTTTAACTTTTACCGTGTCTTCTTTTATTCTCTCACTATATGGTTAATAGAAAAAATATAAACTTCCAAGAGAACCTAAAGTGGTTCATTAATGAAATATATAACATTATATAATCAATTTAAATAAACTTCAGATTTTTATGAATAATAAATCCACCAATAATATAGTACTTGTTTTAAAAATTAATTTATGTCAATTTGGATACTATTCAGTATTTGGTTTCTGTGAAATTCATCACAACTTGATTATTTCAAAAAATATACATTGAATCAACCCTAAAATTTCATAGTCTCATAGAAAAAATGATGATGTCATATAAAATTTTAAATTATATTTATTTTAATATTTATAATACCATTTATTTTATTCGTTCATTAATAAGGTAATTACATTATCATCATTGTGTCATAAATAAATTTAATTATATAATGTATAAAAATAATAAATAAAATACCATTATGTCTTAAATATTTCTATCTTTATATTGAGTATTTTTAGACGAATTAATCTTCTATATTACATTATATTAAAAATGGTTTAATTATTAAACATTGGATTTAACACTTTTATCTCTTCTTTAAATAAAATAATAATAAATATCATATTCTCATCCATTCAGACCAAAAGGATCGTATTACATTCCTAATGTTGTTTTTTGTCTAATTATACTCATCCCATAGAATTAGGAAATGTTTTAGGGTAATTATAATATCCTTTTTGCCCTTAATTACCCTATTTACAACTAACCGTGGTAAATAAAAGTCAAAAGTTAATATTTACCATAAATTATTTTCAAATTATTGAACCAAATTTTACTAAATTATGTCAACTAAGTCTCTTCAATTTTTTAAATTCAACTCCCAGATATGGTAAAATTCTGATTTATACAAATTTGCAAATGCTCCTAAAAGGTGGGTAAAAGACGGTAATTACTTCAATAAAAATTTATACATCTAATTTTATTATATAATGACTAAAATTAATTAAATTTAAATTATTTAGGTAATATATATCTAATTTTACTTCAAATAAATTTAAATAAAAGAACTAAATATTTATATAAAAAGTTAGTTTTAAACAATAACACAATGTTTTCCACTATTCATAAAAAATGGAATGTTTTCAGAAATATACTAAAAATTCACCCTAAGATAATTTTGATATTACAAATTCAAAAATGAATTATATTTTACCCAATTAAAAACTATAATTTTCATTAGTTAATTTAAAATTATTTTTCATTGTTAGAATAAAAAAGTGGGTTTTAAAAAAGTAAAAACTATCAAAAGATTGACATGTGTTTAAGTAGAATTTAAATGTGAAATTGCTTATAATGAACTAAATTGTATTAAATGATATAAATATAATCTAATTTTACTTCAAAACCATTCAAATTAATAATTTAACACTATAAATTATTTCTATTAGAAATGTTTTTTTCAATTAAAATTTAGAATTTTTCAATATTCATCAAAATATGAAAGTTATCTGAAAAGTAATAAAAATTCATCGAAACTAAATATTTATGACCCAATTTTAAAGATGAATTTTATTTTTTCAAATTGAATATATAAGTGTCAAGTATTGGATTTAAAATTGATTCACCTATAACAGGTGGTAAAAATGAATTTTCTAAAATATACTTCCTTTATCCGAAAGAATTGAATTTGTTCTTATATTATGTATAAGAAACACTTAATATGGATGTTAAAATTTATATTGAATATATATAATTCAAAACTCAGATAAAACTATTCATAACCCTTTTTAACAGCTAGTTTGGTATGTCATGGTGCGCTCGAACTCGGTGTTGCATGTTGTGCACGTAATTGAAATACTTTAAAGAATTAACATACTATGAAATCATGGGGTGTTACAACTATGTATGTGATTATAAATATTTTACATCATTGCCTTCATATAAATATAAATTTATATTAATTAAGTACCATTTATATGATATTTTTAGTAAATAATAATTTAAGATATGTTCCATACGTACTTTTAAAAAATTAATCACCATTTCTATCATGATGATTTCAAAAAAAATATTCATTATTCATAAAATTAGTATTTAAATAATCACTCACCAAAAAACTAACATGATTAGAAAAATTGAATAAATTCAACCTATTCTAAATTTGGAAATATTATAATAAAAAAAATACTTTTTATAAAATTAAAATAAGAATATTTTAAAATTTTATTTTTAACTAAATACATATTATATATTGGAAAAGTATTTATTTAGAAAAAGAGCTATACATTTTTTGAATGAAAAGTTACATTATTTTATATGATAAAATTATATATAAGTTTTTCTTAATCATAAATATCAGCACTATTTATTATTATTATCATAAATATCCCTTTTTATAATATGGAATAATTATTTTATTGATAGGATAAATAATGAATTGAATCATGTTTTTTCGAAAGTGAAAATAAAAAATAAAAATATATAATAACATTTTAATAGATTATAAAAATATTATAATATATTTATATATTCATAATAATGAATACTAATAAACCCTATGTTACTTCTGAAGTCCATATGAGTGGAAAATTTTTATATGAATTTGAATTTTTAATTATTTGTAAGTGTGAATCTTGATCTAGTTTTAAAACAGAATTCTAAAAGATAGAATGACTCAAATTGATGTTTTAGATGATGATTTATGATCAAAAGTAATCTTGGAGGTTTTTATAGCATCCAAGAGGTCTGGGGCCTAAATTTTATGTTCTAGAAAACTATATCCTAGGGATCACAATTTATTCATAGTTATTTATAAACATCTAGCCAAATCATGCTAGCTTCTTTATGTGTGCTCATGGGTTAGGGGAACCATAAAATAGGAATATGAAAAGTATATTTTACTCTATAATAATTTTCATACATTAATTGAGGTTGGTGATTATCCTGATAAATTAATGAAATGTAATAGTGATACGTGACTATGACTCAGACAATGGAGGGAAATTAATAGTACATTTTTTAGACTATCGTAATGCTAAACAATATAACACATTAAAAGGGTAATTTTCCCCCTTTTCTATAATTATTTAAGATGGGAGCCCCATATTTTATTCCTCTCTTTCTCATTAATTAACCTTGTAGACTCCTCTTCTTTGTCCCTCCTTCACTCACCATTCTGCGTTTTTATTGTTGGCTATTTATGATGATTCCTAGTGATAAGTTGAAATTAATTCACTCAATTTAAAACTTATTTGATTTATTATTCTTATTGTAATTAATATTTGTGTTGGTTTGTTTTTTATTTCAATTACACAGGATCATGGTGGAATAAAAATCCAATGATGGGGATTTTACTTTCCATATAAGGACGATGTTCCAGTGGGTTTTGTTTGACATCTTCACATGTCATTTCAAACCAGGCCCTCAATGTATTTGATGACTGTGGATGTTCCATGGAAGTTACATCCATGAAATGGTTAATAAATTAAATTATTAATATAAGATAGTATGTCTATCATAATTTAACTATTTAATATATTCATTCTTATTATAGTATATGATTTCTCAGTCTCTCCCATAAATAAGATTCACCGCACCCGTTATAATTTCTTTCCAGGGCATATATAATTAATATATTTTGTATAATTTAATAGATGGAATACATGTTTCATTAGAAAACAATATGAACTCTATTAATTCCGTTAACCTAATGGTTGAGACCTAGGAACATGATACATAATGTATCCTCTACACCAATTAGGTAGTGAGGCTTCTCATTGTGAAACATTACTTTCATTATGAAGAGCTAGGTAGATAGATCGTAGGTAGAATGAGTTAATGTTTTTTGTTTAGACAATCCTAGAAATAATTTGGGCATCATTTATTGTCATTTATAATCTCTTTGAGTATTCTATAGTTGAATGACACTTGGAAGATATAATGGATGAAATATCCTTTTAAAATTATCTTGGGATGAGATAGAGTAGTTCCTAATTGTTAAATAGATATCGTGGGTTGAAAAATATGATCCAAAATGGGATTATCATGAAATGAATCTTGTCTCCATTAAAACAAAAAACCCGACCCAATCTATACCATGACTTGAAGGGTGTTCCCTATTCTCATGGTCTAGAAAAAGATCCTGGGTATGATAAACAATGGTTGGGGAACGATTTACCCGATTTAGGAAAAATAAACAAACGAACAATGAAGAGTAAACCAAATCGTGAAACTCGTTCAAAAAAATCCATAAATAAATTTCCGAACTGAATAAATGGATTTAAAAATCCCACAATAGGTCTATAACAACAAAATTAAAAACAAATACAACCCAAGGACCCCCACATGACCAGGGGTCATCACCCATGAGCTCTCTCAACAACACATCACATTGGAAATTATCTAGCATACCGAACCGCCATATCCCAATTCTATGACTTTATATGTTTCAATCATAATTAGGTCTACATACACACAATGTTTTGATTTGGGTGTGAGACTAATCCCAATATGATAATGGACAATTATTCTATGTGATAAGCATTGTAAGATAAAAACATGCCTGTTTTTATAAACCTGAAATTGTAACAAAAATAACTAAAGTGAAACTTTTAAATGGAAAATAGTTTTAAAGGGTTAACATTTAATAATGACTAAATTTAAATAAAACATGTCTGCTACTAACATCTCAATGAAATCACTCTATATTCCAATGGTTAATACCAAATAGTCAATGAGAACTAGACACAAGAACACCCCTAGCTACTTGCTAGCTATGGGCACCAAGTACCTCGTATCATGGTCTGAATGCAACAATAAAAATATCTTTTCTTTTGCATGAGCCACTATTAGGTTACATACCCATGGCTTATTTTTCACCAATAAGCATCTATATAGTTTTTTAGTTTTTTCAACATTATTCTTGCTATTTCAAATATGGACAAAACCTCTTTGGATCACTATCATACTAGTACTTGCCCGCCCACCTAGATAAACATGTTTCCTAATATGTTCTCAAAAAATATCCATGTTCTATAAAATTCAATATAATCATAAAAATACAATCTCTTGTCATAAACTCTCAAAACATTAGCTAATCATTCTTTTCAACAGTATTATAACTCAATAAACCACAATGAATTTCCATAAATAAATTTCTCAAAGTATAAAAAAACATTTCACATAAAATCCTTTAATAAATATTATTTTAAAATCAAATGAAGACAAATGTGACACCAATATAGAATATTAAGCACTAATATAGCTTAATATATCTATTACATGAATTATAAAACAACCCCAAATAGTACAACATAGAATGCACAAGCAAAACCCCCATTTTCACACAATAATGCTACATCAAAATCTACCGCATAAAAAATACTACCAGAAATATTTTTTTTGCACAAAACACAATGAAATATGAACATTATGGAAATATAATATCATCAATATAACTAATTCTACAATTATTTCCCATGTAACCACCTAAATAATGTGTCAAAATCGTCAAATTCTTTTGCAAAACATCAATCACACCACCGTCGCACCACAAGGGAGTGAAAATAATACAAAAACCATAATATGGGAAAGGAAACTCCAAAAACAACTAGGTTAATATCACTAGGATTTTTACATTTGGTGACATAGTAAAATATGATGGAATACCAATGGATTGGGAGAAACTAATAAGAAAAGTCACTAACATGAGAATGTTTGAAATTTCACAACCAAATCCACCTTCAAAATTTATTTCGAAGGAGGCTAGAGATATATTGGAGGATTTTAATAAATACTAGGAACGAAATGGGGATGAATTGGGTGAACTATGTTTAATTAAAAAATGGCAGTGTTGGTATTTAAAAATATTATTTAATTACATGGAGGTTGTTCATGGTTTGTACGCATGGTTTTGTGAACAGTGCCACCATACCGTGAGGCCCATTCTGGATACACAAAAGAAGTCCAAAAATTTCTAAATTCAAGGGGGTATTAGGGGAAACATAGGGTGTAATGTTAAGACTATTATTGAAGAGAAAATGGTAGGATAAAATAGGTACATCTAAGATACAATTACCCAAACCATGAATGACATTCGACCATGAAAAGTCAACACCAAGATTGATCGGAAAACAAGAATGGGTACTCATTCAGAACTAATGAAATATGATACAATAATTAATGGTAATAGTTCCCATGCACCCAAAGTAACTAAACTAGTGGAATAAACATTCTTCAAATCACCTTATATAGGGAATTAACAATTTGTATCGGCTGCTGAATGACAGTAAAATTGTGCTCTATCTCTACCTCCTTCTAATTCAGCACATGAGATAGATCCTGATTGTACTTCTTTAATTGGGACATATGGAATACGTCATGAATATATTCCAAATAAAAGGGAAAAAATACTATATTCCAACTTTCCAATCCATTCATTAATCTCAAAAGGTACGACATATCTTGGTATTAGCTTGTCCTGGTTTCCCAAACAATGATCTTCCAGAGTAGGGTTCACCTTCAAGAATACCATATCACACACATAAAACTCCAGTTCATGGATCCTCAGATCATCATATCATTTCTGATGACTATAAACTGCCAATAAATACTACCTAATCAACTTGAACTTTAAATATGTCTCTTTCACAAGGCTCGGACCCAACATTGTGGTCTCACATACCACAACCCAACATTGAGGGGAACAACAATGCAGACTATAGAGAACCACAAAAGGATTCATTCAGATTGAGGATTGTTAATTTCAATTATAGTAAAATTCAACCAATCTGATATGGATATCCCAATTTCATCTAAAGTCAAAAACTCATGCATAGAGAATGTCCTCCAAAATCTGATTCCCATGCCACATTTGATCATTCGTTTGAGGATGGTATGTTATGTTCATTTTAATGAGTGTCCCCAATGCCCTCTGAATTCCTTTCCAAAACTGTGAGGTGAAATAAGGTTCTATATCTTAGACAACTACTAATGGAACACCATGATACCTTACCACCTCCGGATGATACAAAGAGACACACTCATCGACATTAGCTGTATCTATTATTAGAAAAAAGTGGGCTGATTTAGTAGAATGATCAATTACTACACATATGAAATTATAACCATTATGTGTACGAGGTAAGACAACAATGAAATCCATGGATACCTTGTCTCACTTCTAGGTTGGAATGGGATATGGCTGGAGAAACCCCAACTCTCTTTGATGATCTTCTTTTACATTCTGATATGTGTAGCATCTCGAGACAAAGTGCACTTTGTAATTTCCCATACCTGTCCAATGGAATGGCCAAAAGATATCATTATACATCTAAGTGGCTCAGGGAAGGGCAATTGAATGTGATTTGTGGCTATCATGCTTCACCACACTTCTCATCAACAAAGGCGCCACTTAATGGACCATAAAGCACAAGATCCCCTTAGGAGATGAAGACTAATAAAAAAATCTCCCCACCAGGATGAAACTTCCTTGACCACTGGAATAGCTCATCACTGGGCTTATCTCACTAAATCGACTCTAAAGGAGCATGTGTCAATTTAATTATCACCTAGAATGGACCTCCACTGTGCTACTTGGTCTCTATGCACATCAGTGCAAAGAGACACATCCGAGTCCACTCATCACTTGACTTCCTAAAATCCTTTACTGGAACTCCCCTACTGAAGGAATAAAATACCACATTACCCATTCCTAGGGTATATATAATATCAAATTATAACCCCGGTAGGTACGCGATCCGATAGTGCTACCTAAGATTAAGATCCTTCATGGAGAAAATGTAGGGTAGGATATCGTGATCAGAGTGGACCAAAAACATATTCCAAAGAGATAATGATGCCAAGGCTTCATTTCCTGGATCACCAATACTAACTCACAGTCTTTTTTGTTAATTATTTTCATGTTTTCAGAGTTGGTGTGAGCCATACGCCACCACATGGTCACCTGGCATCAGAACACACCCATTACCCATACCTTAAGTTTCAAAATACACTAGATATCCCTTTATGAATTCAAGAAATATCTACATGGGGGAGGTATTAAATTTTCACTTCAACTACACAAGATATACCTAACATTTTGGGACACATACAAACATCACCCCTTTCAATGTGAGAAAGGCCATGGGAGAGTCAAGGTAAGAGAAATCAGAGGCAGACCACCTATAATAACCAGACAAGAAAAGGAAACACTTGATATCGAACAAATACTTTCGCTGCACCCATGAAATCACTACACTGATCTACTTGGGGTCCACTGAAACCCCCCATATCTGATATCCCATAAGCCAGAAACCTCACTTCCATGATCTAGAATGTGAACATGGACCACTTTTCATAATGGTTATGATCACGCAATGTGACCAACATGATCCGCAATTGACTCCCATTATCTTCCTCTAATCCCAAGTGAACCAGGGTGTCTTCTATAAAAACCATAGTAAAGGTGCCGAGATACTAGTGGACCACACGATTCATGAGTTCTTTAAAAACCATAGGAGCATTGGTTAATCTAAAATGCATGACCAATTACTAAATGTGGTTGTACCTAATACGGAAAGCTTCCTTTCAGATATCTTCCTCTCAAACCCTAACTTGGGGGTAACATAGACACAATTATATATATAGAAACCACTTATCACCCTTCAATTGATCACAAAAGTCATCTATTTGGGTAAAATGATATTTTTCTAGATGGTTTCCTTGTTTAGATTCTGGACGTCGATACACAACCAGATGGATCTGTCGTCCATATTTGAAAAAAAGACAAGAACGACCTAAGGAAAGATGCTTAGGAGAATCAATCAATGGGACTGTAATTTGACTAGTTATACCTTTAATTTCTTCATGTTAGAGGGGGACATATTATATGAGTTAATAGATATTAGATGTATTCCCAGCTCCAAATCGATCGAGAACTCCATGTCCCACTCCAGGGGTAATCCTGAAAAATAATATGGAAATACCTCTAAGAACTCATCCACTATAAGAGGTAACCAAACTTCTAGAGAACTACCATCATCCACTTTAATGATTGATGAAAACAAGAACACAAGAGTTACCAAATCATTGATCATTGAACCCGCTCGACCTGACCGAGGATCCCAATCCACATAAAAATCCAAAATACATCCATCATGTGTTGTGAAACTCACATGCCGCCTATACCAATCGATGTTCACCTAAGAATGACCAAACCAATCCTTGTTGAGGAGTATGTCAAGAATATCCATACCTAATACCAAGAGGTTCAAATATATCAGTACCCCAATATATTAAGTGCACACTATGGGAACCTGATACCCTTCTCTTATTCTTAGCGAATGATGTCAACAAATCCATCACAATGGATAAAAACTCGATTGGAAAACTCAGAATTCTCCCAAAATATGAAGATATAAATGAAACCGAAGAACCAGTATCGAAATGCGAAGAAAATATAGTAGATTTTATCAAAAAGTTACCTTGTCTAGTCGAATTCCCTACATCGAATCCCATTGGTTATAGCTCTACATCATTTATGTGCCTACTCTCTACCAAAGAATGGATTATCACATGTGGATCTACCCAGAACTATCTTTTCCCAGAAGATAATCTAGACCTACTGACATGGACTCCAAACCGATATCTCCCCATATTTTATGGCTCTAACGGAAATGGAATCCCCCAAGAGGCCAAAGACCATTCCCTTCTTAGGAGTGGATGTTCCATCCTGCAAAAATGTTGCATGTGTCTCATACCTCCATAGTGATAACATGGATTTTGATGATGTGTTCATGATAGCTTAATGTTTCATGGCCTCCTTTACTAGTGGAACATAATGGACAATGTATTAGAATCCACTGATGAAAACTATATGGAAGTATGTCCTGAACTACAACCTCACGTCTTCTCCTGCACCTCTCGATTCCTTTTCTTCCTAGAATAACTATTACTTCCTATCACTAAACATTCCCATTTGAAACCGGACCTCCCCATTCTATCAATATTCACCATACAATCCTAACATACAACCTTGGTGTAAGTCACCAACATGAACAAGAAGGAATGGGAATATATTTCCAGCCGCAATCCCCTCTATAACTTATGGGATTTCATCTACATGATGCAGACCATTTTCAGAGCATACCTGACTAGCTCAAAAAAATTGTGGGAAAATTCCATCACTAATTGATCCCGCTGAACCAGCTCTATAAACCCTCAACATCTAGAATATTCCGATACATCATTCCTATACTAGTCGTTTAAGGCAGCCTTGAATTCCATCTAAATCATCTCTTCAAGCTTCCCAGCATAAATCATTGATTACTAACATAAGTGGCAGGGATTTTTGAAAAGAAAAGAATCACAAATTACCTTCACCACTTCAGGATTGTCAAGAATCTTGAATATTCACTCGATCATCTTGATTCCCTCCTCTACTTGTCGGGGTTCTGTGATACCTCAGAATGTTGGAGGCATGTTCATTATGAACTCAAAGGCTTTATCCTTCATAGAAACATAATACTCTTCTATAACTAGAGATAAAGTGGGAGCTACTCTATGTCCTAGGTCTTGGATGGCCCTGACCATAGATTCTATCATCCTTTATTCAATCGTGGTGGAATAAATCTCTCTGGAATCCTCTTGTGGGTGCAAGATAGACTTCTAAATAGTCATGTTTCTACAAAATGCAACAGTCAAAAAAATTATTAATATCACAATTCTGAAAAATATCAGAAAATAAATCAAATATAAATAATTAAAAAACATCACAACAATGAATAAAATGACCACTTCTCTCCCACATGATGTCTACATATAGTATGAAGTCGACACATCTAACCAAAAAGAAACTTCAAATATACAATCCCTACATCCCATTGAAATATGAGGTTTATTACAAGAGGCACTGGCATGAAACCCTAATTGTATACAAAAATCTTACCCTCGACAGTCCTTACTCCTCTTTAACAAGGTAGGAAAAGGTGTTCATGCATGATAAACAATGGTTTGGGAATGATATAACAGAGTTATGATACATAAAACAACCAATAATTTATAGTACAACAAATCTAAAAAATACTACTAAACAAGCCTTAAATAAAATATATAGCAGAATATAAAGAAATTAAACATGACACATGTGGTCCAAGAATACAAAATTTGTCGCATATATAGTGAAATGACCACTACATGATAAGGATTCATCACCCATGACTTGTCTGCACAACACTAGACCATGGAAATAAACTATCAACTTGAACCACCATCTCCAAATCCCTTACCTTTACCTACATCAAACATAATCAAGAATACATAATCCCAATGGTGTAAATACGGTGTGATCATATGCTCAATAGGATAGGAAAAAAATATTCCATGTGAGAATAATTATATAATAAAATGATTTTTTGTTTTTGTAAAAAAAATGGGTGCAAAATTGTTTATGGTGAAACATTTTAATGGAAAATTGTTTTCAAGGGTAAACATTAAATAATGAATACATTAAAATAAAAAATGTAGGCTACTGAATTTTCCATCCAAACACTCCAATAACGAAGTTTAAATACCAAATATTCTATGATAACTAGTTAAAGGAACACCCCTAGGTATTATCTAGCTATGGGCCCCAAGTACCTTGTATCTCAGTGTAAAAGAGACAAAAAAAAAATTTCTCATGCACGAGCCACTAGTATAGGATAAACCCATTAACTTGTTATCCCCAATCCCCATCAATATATTTATTTAGTTCATACAATTTCAGTCTTACTAAGTGAAACCAAGACAAAACCACTTTAGATCACTAGAATACTAGTACGCGTCCATCCACCTAGGTACTTGGGTCACCTCTGTGATTTCAAACATGGTTCTTCTACAACAAAAAACCATTTAAACATTAAAACACATGTTCTGGTCATACACACTAAAAAAGTATCTCAAAATTCTTTCCCTCATTTGTATAACTCAATAAGGCACTTAAAATTTCCATAAAACAGTTTCTTAGAGTATAATAATACATTTCACATAAAATCCATTTAGAACTCCTCTTTTAAAACAAAATTCATACCAATGTTACACCAAAATATAATTAGATGCACTAAAACATTTAAATGAAATCATTCCATTAAGTATAAAAAAACCCCAATTGGTACAACCTTGAATGCACATGAACCCCCCCCCCCCCCAATTTTAACACAAAAATGCAACTTAAAAGACAACATCTTAAAAAATGGTTCCAAAAATCATTTTCACCAAACACAATGAAAGAGGATCCCGATAAAATTATAATTCCATCAATATAACTCATTATACAATGCTTACACCTAAAATATCCTAATAAATATTGAGAAACAGTCAAATCCTTGTGAAAAACATCAATCCCAACACCACTACACCACAATAGAGTGAAAATTAAAATACCACATTATTGGAAAAATAAACTCAAAAATAAACCATAATTACAAAGGCCTAGCTTAATGAAATTTGTATCTTCAATAAAATTGGATTAAATCCCACATAATTAGATGAAACTGAGAAGTAAACTCACTACCATGAGACAGTTTAATGTTTTTCCACCAAATCATCCTTTGAAAATGCGTTCCATGGAGGATTGAGACCTAATGTAGGTTTCCCAATGATGATATGCACGAAATGATGTTGAAATTAGTGGATTATATATAACTTTTATTGGAAATGTTGGAATTCCAAATGAGTTTTGAATTACATGGAGGCTATGCACGTTTTCTCGACACATTTTTGTAAACTATGTTGCCAAACTGTGAGGCCCATTCAGTCCACACAAAACATGTACAAAAACATCCAAATTCAAATGTGGCCTATGTGAAACCTAGGGGGAATGATAGTCCATGAATATATGACAAAAAGGTACCTTAAAATAGGTACATGTATGTGACATGGATTCTGTTACATCCATTATATTTATTAGTACCTCAATAGGTATTTCACTGTATATGTTCGGACATAAAGCATGCAATAGGTATACCTCTTATTATGTGTGTTCCATGGTGGTATTTCTAGGGGTGTCTTAAGTGTTTTTACATAAGGGAACCTAGTGGTTCACTAATAGTTTACCTACCTAGAGAGAGTACAATATGTGTTTGGGTATGGATGTCAATGATTTTCACCTTATAGCTTCTACAAAACATATTAACTAAGGGTCTTGGAAGAAGAGATGGGTTTTGGTGTTCAAAAAACCATACAATTATATTTATTATTTCAATAAATTACTATTTAATACAACAACAATTTATAAATGTTCTTCGTGTAACATAACCCAAGTGCATGGTTTGATGTGATGAACAAATGGGGCTGCCGGGAGATTTAAATTAAGATCCAACATATGAGACTTATTTTCAATAATGATATATTATTATGATTCCCAGTGTCTCTAGGATACCACCCTATATATTGTACAAATAAGAGGTCACAAGGGGGCCCATATTCCCTGATTAATGGATTCATATAAATTACACATTTAATTCTAGTGATCTCTTCGATCAATAACAAGATTAATCCTTATGATCTGGTGGATAATGATTATTACATTGCGTAATTAATTCTGGGAGTTGAATGTTATGCCATTAATTGAAGGATGTGATATTATTATCATGGGTACAATAGTGTATTACATATAGATTTCCTAAGATAAATCCCCATAAGTAATTTTCCTATTTTTTAATGTCCCCATTTCCTATGGATAGGGGACACGAAATCCAACATCGAATTGGATTAGGAAGTAAAAAGATTAAACCACCTATATATTATAATCTATACATGTTTTGGTAATCAATGTAGACACATATTTTGGTTAATGGATCCCACATTCAGCACTCCCTCTATAACTATATGAAACTACTAAAAAGTGTCAAACTTATTGATATCCAATATGAATCATGCTTCTAATGGGATATGAATTTAGTAAATGGGTAATCAACAATATCATCTATGGAAAAAAGTTTTTATAAAAAAAGTAAACTCATTGAGTAAAATAAAATAAGAGGTGAAAATTGAAATTTATATTCACTGTCTTGTGGTGTTAAATCCAATCCTGGGAGGAACCTCAAATGTAATATTATAATAATATTCTATAATATGATCCCTACAACTTGGAAAAATATTGATTTCTGAAGAAAAAAAAATATATCAAAATTTCATATTTTTCAACATGAAAAGTTTCTATATATAATTATTATATCATAGAAGTAGTTATCGTTGTTTTCATCAATATCATCTAGCTCACATCACCAACATTTTGTAAAAAGATTAACCAAACATTGATTTCATATTATCATGACCTATCAGAAAAATTTCATCCATGTATCATCCCACCAAAAATTACATATCTCATCCATATACTAGAAACATATCTATTTTATGTCTCATATACATTATGATAGTGTTCATAACTATAACATATATTTCAATTATATTAGCATAATATGTTCTCAACATGTTCTATGAAATTTTTACATCAAACATTATAGAAAACATGGAATACATTATAGATACCATAACCCAAGAATATGGTATTATACCCGATATTCCAATATCATATTGAGATTTTCGATTTATTTCATAGGATATATTAAAATCACATGACATTGGAAACAACCATCTATTGAAATATTCCATATTGTACCTTATAATTATCTTAACTATATATTTACATTGACATTGCCTATAAATCCCTCTAGTTCTATCTCAATAATTCTTTTTTCCATGAATACAGGATTCTTCACCTATTTTGGTAATGGAGATGAAATCATTTGACTATGTACTAATAGAATGAGATATTTGTATATCATTTACAATAATTAGTACTTCATAAATATATAATTCAATAAAATAATAAAGTATTTCCAACAACCATCATATAGACACATGAATTTGATTTGTTCTTGTTGTTGAAATTTTTTCAAACAACCTTATTAAAATGAATATTCCCTGATCTTGAGGTCTATATCATCCCATAAATGAATCATTGTTGGTGGAAAATTTTATTAAAATTGATCCATTAAAAACCATTCTTGTTGATTCATATAGATTTCTTAATCTAGTTTCACATTTAAAAAATCCATTTTTAACAACTAATTTCAAAATATCAAAATAATTGAAGGTTTTTATAAGAACCCCGACCTTATTTTTAGGTATGTTTTTATTTTCAAGTCTTTTTTTAGAAAACAAATTCACCTCTAGGAATTTCCAATGTACACGCTATGTGCTTTCTGAGTACACGTCGTGTACTCGGTTACCACAGGTAGTTGTGTGCTGGACATATAGTGGCCACACACACGATCGTGTGGGGGTGACATAGAGGCCTCCTAAAGCGGAGTACGAAAATGGAAAGTACATGCTATGTACTTCAAATGTACACACCGTGTATTTTCACTTTTTTTTCATTAAACTGATTGGCAGTGTGTCTAATCGACAGAACACCTTCTTCTGGGTATCGTTCTTCCAAGAGAACTCGTACGGCCATGATCCTTCTCTGAGACACTGAACCTCCGTCTGATATCTGATTCGACCACTGTCGATTGTATTGAGATCACCTCAGTAATCTCTTCCTTCTTCTAGAGCATCGTTTCATGATTCCATCTCTTTCTCAAGTTATCCTTTGTTGAATGTTTTAGACTTTTTCGTAAAACTTTGGCGTTCTAAGGCGATTAAAGCCCCGAGACTCACATATAATGATCTTAAAATGTTGAGGTAGGTGGTTTTTTTTTCTTTCCTTACATTATCTTTGAGTAATATGGGTAATTTTTACCGATACCCTTGAATGGGGTATTGCGGATTTTTTATTTTACCCTTGTTAATTTCCTGTCATTCTTGTATTCTTGTATAGAGGTTAATTGGATATCAATAGGGTTGTTTTCATTGTCTTGGATGTGCTTTCCCATGATTTTTTCTGTGTAAAACCATTGGTCATATTAAGCCTTTTAGTCGTCCCTATCGTGACTTTCCATGCCTAGTTTTAGGATGATGTGAATATTGTTATCTGACATGCTTGGTATGTTATAGACATTTTAGCCAAGTAGTTTAGGAGGTCTACTTTGGTCGTATTGCACTACTATGCTTGTTTGAATTACACTAGGTTGTGTGAAGCTTGTGCGGTAGACTATAAGGATGATTTAATGAGTTATCTTCCTCAGAGAATCTTTGATTACTTTAGAATGTGAGGGGAATTGACCATGTGATCTTCCTTAGAGAGTCTATGATTACATTATACTATAAGGGGAAATGACCGTGTGATCTTCCTCAGAGAATATTTAAACCACCTTTGGATATAAGTGTAATTGACCATGTGAAATTCCTCAGAGATTAATTGACCACACATGACAATAAGGGGAATTGACTGTGGGAGCTTCCTCAGAGATCCATTAATCAATTTAGACAACAAGGGGAATTGACTATGAGTTCTTATTTAGAGAGTCTTTTTATATTCATATAGCTGAACTAGTGGGGATAGAATCTATGCACTTCCTAGAGGGTCACCTACTTTGATTAGCTTCCTATTTTGTGTGTGAAATTGAGTTCATGAAACTATGGAATTGTTTACTGCTCTGTTACTTATTTCGTTCCATATTTATTCAGTGAGTTCTGTGCATAGATCTTTGGGTGGGTGCCTTATGGTATTTAGTCTCACATCATGTTTGGGTCATGATTTTTGGCCTAAAAAGATTATACTCTTGGAGGTATAGATAAGGGCAAGCACCCTTCTACTTCATTTTCTTGATTGACTATGGAGATAGAGAGCTTGGGACTAAAATATGGAATGCAATGTTGGGGAGTTTTTTACATGATTTCTTTTATATCTGGTTTTGTATTGTTGTATTCCAACATTGTGATTTATTTGGATTATTTCCAAGAAATATGTATCATCCATCATTCATATATATATATATGTGTGTGTGTGTGTGTGCGCGCGCGCTCTAGATTATTATTTTCTAGTCATCCACAGATTAATTTTGTATGGATTATTACTGCTTCCTCTATTGCTATTGTTTTTCTTCCACTGTGTTACTCTGTCAATGAGGGCATTGTTTCCCCACTATCACACCCAAGGCCCTCACAACTAGTCATCTGACTCTGGCATTCGGTGAAATGCACTTGAGGCCATGTGACCAACTGGGTACGGGGTGCCTCTTGGTGGCTTCCAGAACCAGTATGTTACATTGGGAAATCAGAGTAATTATTTTCTCTTGAATAACTATTTGGAGCCATTATCCCGGGAAATGACGGAGTAGGTACATGGTAATAAGTTGTGCCCAAGAGTAGAAAACTCGTGTATAGGGAAAATCCAATCTACCTCATTTAATGAAATTTTTCTTCTTTTCCAATTTTATGGTTGAGTCGATTTTCACTATTGAGTGACTCAAAAGTTATTTACTAATACTGTTGATATTATTGAAGTTCTATTTATGTCACAACATGATGAGAAGAGGGTATTCCATACCATTCCTCATATAGGAACTTGTTATAAATCACATGCCATGCATTCATTCCATGCCATTTAGGGAGAATTAGCGATATCATGTTTTCGTGATTTACGTTGGGTTGAATATCCATACTGTTGTGATAGATTCCATGATAGAATACCTTCCTTTTGTTAGAGCATTGATTGTGTGCATTTTTTCTTGAATGAACGCCAAACATTGGTTCATGAGGTGTTATGGACCCTCATGTACCGGAATTTGGTGGATCATTGACCTTTTATCCTTGTTTATTACATGTATTAGATGCCAAGCTTTGATTTGTGGGGAGTATGGGCCCTCACGGATTAGAATTTGGAACATAAGGGACCATTTCAATGTTTTTCTGGGTGCTAGGGTAGTTTCTGAGGCATATTGTCTGAAAAAACCCAGAATACATGCCATGTTGTTTTGACTACACCCCATGTGTTCTTTTGTTAGGTAAGAATTTTTTTTCTTAAGTACACTCCGTGTACCATATGTACACGCTGTGTAGTCTCTAACTGTGTCATAGGCTGTGTGGGAAGAGACACTAGATAGGGAAATTCTCGTTAGAACACGCCGGGTACTAGATGAACATGTCGTGTGTCTAGAACCTCTATTCACTCGTGTGACTAACGACACGAAGGGATAAAATATTAGGTTTTACACATCATTTCTTGTCTTTCACATGCCATGAAGTGTGATCTAGGACTCCATCCATGTAATTAACAACATAGGTCGTTCAAATCCTCTAATTAAACGCTGAGTTAGTCTGGAACACGCCGTGTAGTGTGAGCCATGTAACCAACAGTGTAGCTAACAACACAAGTTGGTGATGTTCGTCTAGTACATGCCATTTCTAGAACAAACACACCATGTAGTCTTGTTCTTGGAGAAACTGTGTGGTTTATCCATGTAAGGGAACTCGTGTAGGGAAAAAGGATTCAATTACATGATGTGTAGTGGACATACATGTCGTTTATCCATGTTTTTTAAAACAAGAAGGCTTTCTTTCTCTTCTTCCCTTATTATGCTTCTAACATTTAGTCCTTTATAATCTTATTCTAAGGTGTGTGTTTGACCGTGTAGAGTCATGCCACCCAAACATCGTCTGGTAGTATGCTAGTTGATAGGTGGGGATCAGACATCGGACATGGCTGATCAGGGACTTCCAGTAGATCCTCCAGTTGTGCCAGCTATGACACAAGTCATTGTACATGACATAGGTGTTGATGCACAGTTCAGAGAGGGTTTCAAGATAATGATGCAGACCTTTCATGAGTGTCTTATCCTGCCCTGTCAGTGGAAGAATTGACGCGGGTCTTTCAGCCGCAACATCCTCTCACATTATCAAGGGATAAAGGACCCCAAGCTGTAGAGTCATGGCTAGAGGACATGATGATGATCTTCAAGCATCTGGGGATATCTCCAGAGAGGAGGGTGAATCTTGCTACGTACATCATTAGAGACTCTTCCAAGAGGTGGTGGGATGTGGTCTCATTGGTAGGACGCCAACAGAATATGGCTTGGGATATGTTTTAGTGCATCATCTACGATTACATCTATCTGAGGACCTTGAGGGTCGATCGAGCTCCTAAGTTCATGAGTCTAGAGTAGGGTAGTCATTATATTATATAGTATTCCTCATTCATCATTGATCTACATATCTTTACACCATTTCTAGGGGGATATTTGTTGTTCCTTGCACGGATGTTTGAGGGTTGTCTCAGGCAAGATGTTCGATCCCAGGTGAACATCTTAAGGTTGACTTTGATATCCTATATCATCAACCAAGTACTGATTATAGAGCGTAATTTGAGGGATTCTAGAGCTATGTGTTAGGGCGGTTTGGCATCTGTAGTTAGTATTCCTCCTACTGATAACAAGAAGCGCCATTGGGAGACTGCACATTGAGATCCGAGAAGACGGGTTGCATCTTCAGGTAGCTAGGTGGTGTGCTACCAATGCAGAAAGAGTGGGCATATGATGACACATTGACCAAGAGACCTAGTGGAGTGTGGATCTGGCACAAAATGGGTCACCTTCAGCATTTCTATTAGACCCTCTCACCAGGATGTGGTGATAGGGGTTCTTCAATGACTCCTAGTTTAGGAGAAGCGCCAACAGTTTCTCACTAGTCTGGGAACTGGAGCACTTTCGACCGTTCAGGTTGAGGTAGAGGTCATGGTTGTGGAAGTCTGTCATCGGCCTTTCAGCGATAGTGGGGTGGAGCATTTTAGAGTGGTTAGGCAGGGTCACAGGGCTATGGTGAAGGCCATAATTTTTCATTGGAGCAGAACCAATAAGTGCAGGATCCCGGACACTCTGTATTGTGAGATACGTTCTTAGTAGCCTCGGTTTTATCTTCTACTCTTTTCATTTAAGGGGCTTCCGATAGAATTATATTTTTTGCGGTTGTGTAGAGCCTTTGGACCTGCATCATTTCTTCTACTAATATCTTGACATTAGATACCCTGTTGGGGATGAGAACGTCTAGTGTACATTAGTGCACGAAGTGACCTATAGAGTTTGGTGGATGTCAGTTACTATGGGACATTTAGGCCCTAGAGATGACCGGATGTGATTTAATTCTTAGGATGTAATGGTTAGTTCCCTTCCAGGCAGTCGTCAACTGTTGTCACCACAAGGTGAGTTTCACATCACCATAGGGTATATCATTTCTTCATAGGGGTTAGTGGGATGTCTAGGAGAGTAGAGTAGGACCCGAGCATCATGGGTTGGAAGGAGTTACAGCCTAGATTGCTAGTCATTATCAGGATGACCAGTGGACTTCACAGATGGACATTCCTCTAGTAGTGGATCGTTTCATATATGTCTTTCCAGATGACTTTTCAGGTCTTCCTCCAGAGCATGAGGTTGACTTTTCTATTTAGATTGTGCCATGAGAATCACTGGTGTCTATTCCTCTATACAGGATGGATACACCAGAGTTGATAGAGCTCATGAAGCTATTGGAGGAGTAGCAGGCAAATGGTTTCATCTGACCAAGTACTTCTCCTTGGGGATCACCTGTCCTGTTTGAGAAAAATAAAGAAGTTACCCTCAGGATTTGAGTGGACTATCGGAAACAGTCATGAACTGATATCCTTTTCCTTTGATGGATGATATCTTTGATTAGCTTCAAGGATCCCATGTGTTTTCGATGATTCACATGAGATCATGTTACCATCAACTGCGTGTTAGACCATCTGATATACCTCTCACACCCTTCTGGAGTAGGTATAGTCTATACAAGTATATGGTTATGACGTTTGGTCTTACGAATGCACCAGAAGTTTTAATGGAACTGATGAACTGAGTGTTGCATCTGTACTAGGATTCCTTCATAGTAGTCTTCATGGAAGATATCATGGTGTACTCTCACACTCAACATGACCATGCTACCCATCTTGGGATAATTTTCAGTACCCTAAGAGAGCATCATTTTTATGATGAACTCTCAAAATTACACTTCTGGATGGATCATATTCACTTCATGGGTCATGTTATCTCAGAGATAGTAGTATCACTAGACTTAGAGAAAGTGAGAGCAGTAGTTTCCTGGGATTATTCGAAGAATGTCTTTGAGGTGCAGAGTTTCCTAGGGTTGGCCGGATACTACAGATGGTTCATACAAGACATTTCACTCATAGCAACACCATTAATGGGTTTGACTAAGAAGGGTTCTAGGTTATCATGGTCATATACTTCTAAGTTATACTTTAAGGAGATGAAAGGGAGATTTATTTCTACACTGATACTAGTCTTTCTAGAACTGGGAAAAAGCTATACTATTTACTATGATTCATCAGGTATCGGGCTGGTTGTTGTGCTTATGTTGGGAGATGGAGTCATTCCGTACAGGTCTTGACAGTTGAGGCCACATGAGATGAATTACCCGACGCAAGATCTCTAGTTGACAACAGTTGTTCATGTTTTACACTATTGGAGAAATTATCTATTAAGAGAGAATTTAGTGATTTTCACCAACCAAAAAAGTCTCAACAAAAATCTTCACTCAGCGTGACATGAATTTTAGACAACAATGGTGGGTAGAGTACCTTTAATCTGTTGACTTTGAGCTCACCTATGCATCGGGGATGGGAAATGCAGTGGCTAATGAACTAAGAAAGAGGACCCAGATACATGCAATTCAAGAGGCAAGCAGTGAGTGGCCACTTATGGCTATGTACTCAGAGATGCATTTGGAGGTTCACGAAAGACATGAGCAGATGTTTCATTCTTTAGTATCTTTTACCTATACTCTTCTTCATCATGTTCGAATGATGAAGCTACCAGATTTTGAAGGTCTTGTCCTATGGGAGAGCATGTTTGGAGAGGACCCTATTCCTAGATGGACCAAAGGAGAGGATGAGATGTTTCATTTTCAGGGGCACGTATGGGTTCCAACAAACATACGCGAGGAGCTGATGTAGGATTTTTACTTCCCTGTTTTGGATGTTCATCCCGGTGTTATCAAAATTTTTCGTGATCTACTCTATTAGTATTGGTGGCCAGGTATGAAGAGAGGTGTGTCTAGTTTTTTCCAGAAGTGTTCCACCTATCAGCAGGTGAAGGCAGAGCATCAGCGACTAGAAGGGCTTTTGCAGTAGCTACCCAATCCTGAGTGTAAGTGGAACGACATCGTGATGGACTTCGTGATAGGGTTTCCGAGGACACATCGAGGGAATGATGCAGTTTGGGTTTCCATTGATAGACTCACGAAGGTTTCCCACTTATTTACAATCAAGTAGACCTTTAGTGTTGATGGTCTAGGATAGTTGTACATTCGTGAGATTAAATGTCTGCATGGAGTTCCACACTCCATTGTTTCAGATAGGGAATCTCGTTTTACATCTCAGGTCTGACAGGGGATTCAGAAGGCTTTGCGTACACAGGTACTTTTGAGTACAACATACCACCCCCAGATAGATGGCCAGTCCGACCATACGATTTAGGTGCTTGAGTACATGCTCTGAGCCTGCATCCTAGATTTTGGAGTTTCTTAGGAGAAGCACTACCTATTTTGGTGTTTTCCTACAATAATAGTTTTCAAGTAACTATTCAGATGGTACCGTATGAGGCTTCGTATGGTAGGCCATGCTGATAACCCTTATATTGGTTGTAGGCAGGAGAGGCAGCTTTTCTAAGACGTTGTCTTGTTCAGGATAGCACATAGCAGATATAGTTGATTCAAAAGAGGATGGCTACTACACAGCCTCGATATAAGTCTTATGATGATCAACAGAGACGACCTTTTGAGTTAGATGTTGGGGATTGGGTTTTCATGCGTGTCACACTATGGTTGGGGAATAAAAGAATTAGGAGACAAGGTAAGAATTCTCCAATGTATGTCGGGCCATTTGATGTTGTGGATAGAGTTGGGTAGATGTCTTATCAGTTTCAGTTACCCCAGAGGTACCAGGTCATGCATGAAATTTTTCACATTTATCAGCTCTGAAGATACTTTTCAGACTCATCTCATGTCGTTCAACCATAAGAGGTTGAGCTTGAAGTTGATGCGTCATTTGAGGAGAATCCTATCCAGATTGTTGATTGTAGTATGAAGGCCTTCCATGGACGGTTTGTTCCTTTGGTACGGGTGTTATGGCAGTGCAGGCATGTATAGGACGAGTCTTGGGAGAGGGAGGCCGATGTATGAGAACAGTGGCAGGAGCTGTTTGGGGTTTCTTCTTTTACGCCGTGCTAAGGAAATTCAGTGATGAATTTATTTAAGAGTGGAAGTTTGTTAGAACTCAGACCTTTGTTTCAGGTATGTTTTCCTTTTATGGTCATTTTTTAGAAAAATTTGAATTTATGGAATTTTCTAATGTACACGCTGTGTACATTATGTGTACACAAGGTGAACATGGTTAACACGGATAGTCATGTGTTGGCCGTGTAGTGGCCACACACACGGCCATGTGGGGGTGACATGGTGGCCGCCTAAAGAGGAGTATGGTAATAGCAAGTACACACCATGTACTTAAAAAGTACACACCATGTATTTTATTTTATTTTTCATTAAACTAACTAGGGTCACAACTAATCGATATAACACCCTTCTCCTAGGTCTTGTTCATCTGGGAGAACCCGTACGGACACAATCCTTCTCTGAGTCGATGAGCCTCTATCTGATCTCTGATTCGACCGTCGTCAATTTCATTGGGATCACCTCAGTAAGCACTTCCTTCTTCCAAAGCATCGTTTCAAGATTCCTTCTCTGTATTCTGTTATCCTATGCTGAACGTTTTAGATGTTTTCATTGATCTTTGGCATTCAAAGGTGAATCAAGCCTTGAGACTCAAGTATAGAGATCTCCCAACGCTGAGGTAGGTGTTTTGTGGCATTCCATTGAATGTATCTGAGTAATATGTGTAATTATTCTCTATACCCATGAATGGTGTATTGCATATTTACTATATTACCCTTGTTAATTGCATGCCATGCTTGTATGCATGCATAAAGGTTAATTGGATATAAATAGAGTTGATTGTTTATCTTGGATGTCTTTTCCCATGATTTGTTCTGTGTATAACCATTGGTCCTGTTTAGACTGTTAGGACACCCTTCCATGAGTTTCCATTCCTAGTTGAAGGATGATGTGATAATTGTTATCTGGTATTCTTGATATGTTGTAGACTATTTAGCCATGTAGTTCATGATGTTTACGTTGTCTGTATTGCACTATTATGATTGTTTGACTTACATAGGGCCATGAGAACCTAGTGTAGTAGACTATAAGGGGGATTGACCGTGTGAGCTTTTATAGAGAGTATTTGATTACATGAGACTATATGGGGAATTGTCCATGTGAGCTACCTCAGAGATTCTTTCATTACATTAGACTATAAGGGGAATTGACTGTGTGAGATTCCTTAGATAGACTTTAAACCACTTTTTTCTATAAGGGGAATTGACTATGTGATCATCCTGAGAGAGTCATTGAACACACTAGGCTATAAGGGGAATTGACCGTGTCATCTTTCTCAGAGAGTCATTTATCACATTAGACTATAAGGAGAATGGACTATGAGTGCTTCTTCAGAGATTATTTGTATATTATTATAGCTAAACTAGAAGGGATAGGTTGTGTGTACTTCCCAAAGGTTCACCTACGTTGATTAGTTACTTATTTGGTATGGGAAATCGAATGCATGAAATTGTGGAATTGTTTACTTCTCTGTTACATATTTCCATCTAGGATGAAAGGGAAGATGGGTTGGTGTGTGCTGGAGCACTGTGTGGATGGAAACATGGATTAGGGTTTGCGATGTCAGTTCCACACTTTCTTGGCACTATTATTGTGGCTGGTGCTGTAGGTTTCTTCGGGAACGAAGGTCTGTGGCGGGTTTGGGATGCTTCTGTGGCGAGTCTGCTAATGTCTTAGGATGATGATGTTTGATCTGTCATCCGGTGTGAAGGTGAAATGAATCGTGGAGGTTGCGTTCCCTCAGTGTATGAATCTTCACAGATCCGCGCGCAAATGGATAAAGGTGGCTTTAGGGGTCGTGATGCAGCCTGAGAGGTTGAAGGTTATGTTCTCAGATCTCAGAATCTAGACGTTGGTCGTGATTTTTTGGGTGATGGAGGCGTGCAGGGTCGTGTTGCTTTTTCCAATCCAAGACCGCCACTCAAGAAGGATTTGAGCTCCTGTGTTCGTGATGGACCTGATAAATTGACTACTGCAATGTCTTCTGGTTTTTCTTTTCCTGCTTTGCAGAGGATATATCCAGATTATGCATTGAAGCCTACATTTGTGTCTTATACTGACTCTTGCTCTAGATGAATTCTTAGAAAGGGGTCTTCAACACATGTTTAGGCGAATCTTGATGTTTTTGTTAAAATTATTTCCATCAGGAAAACCTCTCTGATTGCACATCTTGTTTTACCTAAGGGTCAGAAATCCTTGAGTTTCGATGATTTGGTCCGACAGATTTCATGTTTGTGGGGTTTCTCTGACTGGAGGTGTGTATCTCTTGGACGTGGTTTCTTTCATTGCATTTTCCTTCAGATTATGGTAAAATTCATGCGTGGAGAACCGGATCTCTTTCCTTCAATCCTAGATGGCTTCATCTTCCTGAATGGTCTTTGGATTTCAATGGTTCACGTGCAAGGAATGCTTTTTCCCAGGTATGGGTTCGCCTTCATGGTCTTAATTGGGTTCTTTGGCACCCAAATATTTTGCGTGATATTTTCATGGCAATTGGGAATCCTATACAACTTGACAAGGAGACTGAGAATGTTCGGTTTGGACATTTCTCTAGAATGTTAGTTGATATTGATCTTAGGTCCACGCTGATTGACAAGGTAAATATTTCCACTCCGATGGATGAAATTAAAATTGATGTTGAGTATGAAAGAAATCCACTTTTTTGTAATGAATCTATGTCTGTTGGGAACTCGTTGGAATTATGTCGAAGACAAATTTCCTATGAGAACTCTGTGATGAAGGGCCATCTATCTAGCCTTTGTCGAAGGAGATCAAGGAAAAATGATGTGGATTTGTCATGGTCTCTTGATCATAGTAGCAAGCCACATTCCTATAAGGTTGATGTGCTGGCTATAGAGGAAGGCCATCAGCTACCTTCGAAAGGGAAGGGGATGATGGTGGATTCATCACCGTTGAGATCCAAAAGTTGTCCTTCTAATATTCAGGATAATTCTGCATCTCCGATGACTAGTCCCTCCACTGCTCGGGTTGGATCTTCCATGGATAGTACACCCAAATCGGGTCGTACAGTTACTCCCACGGGTTTAGTTGGGATTGGAATGACTGCTTCTCTTTCCATTGATGGATCTCTTACTTAAATTTACATTTTATGCATGATTCCTGGTGCAGGTTTACAATGTGATGAGCCTGCTGGGATGACATCTATCACTAGGGCTCCTCCACATGTTGATTTCCATAAGGAGATCTAGAATCTCTTGAACTATTCTAGTATATCTGGGAAGTGGGGTGATATCTCGGAGGTGGAAGGGACTGTAGTGGGTAGCGATGGTCCTACTTCACTCAAAGACGCACTCATTTCTGGAAAAGGGGGAGTTGAATTCACTCATACCCCCTCGAAGCGCAGGACAAGGAAAGAGTACTCTAATACACCTCGCTCTGTGTGTACGCACTCTTCTAAGCTATCAGGTAAGTTTAATTCTAATATTCGTAAAATTCTCAATCGGGGTAATTCCCAATCCGAATGGGAAACTGCTGATGATTCTGATTATGGGAATGATATGTATTATTATGATCTTTAACATTGTGTTTTGATGGATGAGGGAAATTCCCTTTGTTTGACCCCGCCTGTCTCCTATGTACTCTTTTCCTTTTTTTTAATAAATAGTCAGAAGCATTGCTTCTAGCTGGTCTTGCTGGTATTTATTCACTAACTGTTAGCCACATAAATTTGGGTGGTTTCCTATAGGGATTTAGTCACACACCCAGTTTGGGACATCCTTTTGGGCCCAAATAGATTATATTGTTGTAGGTATAGATAAGGGAAATCCCCCTTCTACTTCATATTCTAGATTGACTGTGGAGCTAAAGAGCATGGGACCAAGGTATGTCTTGGGATACTGGGCAGTTGTTTACATGATTTATTTTGTATCTGGTTTAGTACTGTTTTATTCCAGCATTGTGATTTGATTGGCTTCTTTTCTAGACATATGAAACATGCATCATTCATATATATCTGTGTGTGTCCAAGTTAATTATTTTCCAGTCTTCCTATGTTTAATTTTGTATGGATTATTACTACTTTTTCTATTACTATTGTTTTTCTTCCACTATGTTAGTCTTCCAATGAGGGCATAGTTTCCCCACTATCACACCCAAGGTCCCCACTGCTAGTAAGAATCCTCTAGATTTTGGGGAAATGTGCTTGAGGCCATGTGACCAACCATGTACGGGGCACCTCTAGGTGGCTTCTAGAACTTGGATGTTACATTTTGTATTGTTGGTAATAATTAGATTTATTTTAGACTTCCTACTATTTAACTGGGATTTTCAATGCCTCTTACATGAAATTTCATGTAACCCTTTTCTTCCAGTATTACAATATATGTATTGATCTTACCATCTATCTTAACAGTTTTTTTTAATATCGATATTCACGGAATGGGGTTGACATTATATTGAGGGTATAAAAAATTTGAAACATTATTTTGATATATATAATCCATATTATAATGAATGTAATATATATATTTAGCAATATCATTTCCTTAAATTTCATCCTTCAATGTTAGAGGCACATAATCTTCAAGGAGTAACATCCCACCTAACTATGTAACAAGAAAACCATAATTATAGGGATCTATTACATAAAATTTTTTCATATGTTATACGTATGTCTTTGTAACATCTTTAACTTCCACTATCCCTTATAGATATTGTTTATATACAAATCTTGTGCATATAAATCATTTACATCTCTGATGTCAGTCATTCAATAAATCTTTCCAATTTAAATTTTACCTTTCTTGAAACATGTCAAATCAGACCATAATCACATTAATATTTGAAGGCTAATATTGGAAATATAATTTATTTTATTTACGATAACCTATAATGATGAACATTGTGCTTTGGGATGAAAATTCTTAACTAGATATAATGTATAAAATCTCCTCAAATGTCCATACACATATTTTTGTCTTACAAGGAATTTTTAAATGAATCTACTCATATATAATCCCTTATGTAGCTTTTGTTGGTACAATGTTATGGGTGGATTCCACTATCCTTAAGGCTTATCCATAAAACGATAATTAATGAGTTTCATTACACATTATTGACCTTCCATGCCATGAAGGGTCTGATTACTCAATTAACTAACACCATTTAACTACTATGTATACGGTTGTCTGATTTTTGATTATTTTTCACATTCCCTAAATTAATTAATGAAAAATTTGTTGAAGATACTCCCCACATTGTAATGATATGTGTGTGTCAATATTCTTTCCACGATTGTTTTCAACATCATAATATTACCCCATTATTCTTTGTATGTAATATGAATTATACTACAATAAGTTTATATAACCATATATTCCATATAAATTAGTTAATGATATGATGTTTAAAAACTCAACCATGGAATCTACATGATACATACCACAAACATCATTATGAATTAATTCCTATAATTCAATATATGCTTTACCCTACCCATGAAAGGTTTATTCAGTCAATTTTGCTTACAAAAATGAATAAAATTTATCTAGGGGTTTTAAATCATATGATTCTAAAAATCCCCCACAACCTAGTTTCATTAAACACTTTTTTTTACATAAATAATCTTGAAGTTCCACATGCATGTGTTATATGAGCAATGTTTTCTAGTTTTTTCATTAATTTCATTTATATTATTTTTTATTTCATGTATAAATAAAACATTATTATTATATGAAATATCATAAAATATGTCATCCATATAAAAGATACAATATTTATTTCGAAATGTAAAATAATATTGTGTTATGTCAAATACTTACATAGTTGTCATGTTTTCGGTAACCAATGAATCATAACAAAAATTACATAACACAATATTATAACCACTTGGAAATGGTAGGTGATAATCTTCCACTACCATGGCTTTGAGACTCCAACCATTCACTACTTAGGGATCCACATCCCCCTTCATAGTCTTCATGAATCTAGTTCATTCCTTTATATTAATACATATGAATGATCCACATCCTATATCCAATAAACAATTTTTAGATAATGAATTATTTCACTCTATTAAAAAAATATTTGAAATTGAAGGAAAAAAATTGTTCCTTTTTCTAGTTCATCAGTTCTTCTTATTATGTACTTTCATTCCATATTTAAATAAAAAACTCATTCAAAATTTACCCTATCATTACCTTTGACTATATGGAAGGATGATGCATTAGTGTCTTTGGCTTGGAATTAACCATAGACCCCTTATCATTTCCCATCCCTTTGTTGCTCACCATATGGAATAAATAATTTTTATTCTTCATATCCTAATACACTTATCTAAATGAATTGAAAATGATTTAGGGGTGATACTTTTTTGTTAGTCATGTTCAAATTAACAATAAAAGTAAAAAGTCATGGAAGTGAAAAGGTAATAATGAGACTAGTTTCTGGGTATTAGTTCATTTTTTAACCTATGGTCGTCAGGTATCAAAATGTACATGACCATCTTGAGTACATGAGTAAATTAATTATTCCGTTATACCTTCTTGAATATATACAGTGTACTAGAAATAACAAACCTTCCATTCCATGACCTATCCTGGTATAAATCATATTGATGGGAATGAATCTTGATTCCATATTTATTCTAATTAATTTTACACAATTTATTTGGCATAGATGACAATATGATACACTATATATAGTACATAATATTCATGATTATTATACTTTTCATTATCTCTCATTCATCATCCCAAAGGGGTCCTAGTAAGAAGTGAGGAATCCATCAAAAAACAACCTTCCATGGTGTACATCATGCACGAGTACCTCTGCCACACCTAGATGTTTTGTACTATGAGGATATATTAGTTATCTAATATATATAACACTAATAATTTCTTTTTTGGTGATACTAATTTCTATTTTTATAAAAAAAACATCAGTAGCTAGAAATTTATATTTATTATCTATATATAAACTATTGATTTAGTAATGAAATCATTTAATGTATTACACTATTTAACCAAACCCTAGTGTCTGACAGTACTAGATATAGAATAATTTTTCCTTAATATATCATAGTATTAAGGATCATTGATTCCACCTCTCATAATCGAAAATATGTTTCTAGGTCACTACTTATAGATTTAAAAAGTTGGAACAATAATGGATAACCAAATTTAATCAATGTTCCTTAATCGATTGAGTGATGTCCCAGTTTATCTGAATTATAATCTTGATCCCTTCAATTATTTTCATATAATGTTGTTGTGAGGCAGGTATGGATTCTTATTTTCCACCAAAATTTTTAATACAAGAAATTTTTTATATATTTACTCCCTAGTAGTAGGATACACCATCAACTTTAGATGATGAGAACCCCATACGCCCCATTTTGTTTATTTGTAAGCAAAGAAACAGTGCATGAATAAATATTACATTGTGAGGATATTAATATTTTTGATGTTTGTAATACATTTCTATTAATTATATTTATATATCCTTTTCGCAAAAACCATATAACATGAACTAATATAACACAATCATCACATGTATATTCTTTTTTTAATTATTTTATTCCCAAAGTAAAAAAAACTCCCAGAAAATAATAAAGAATGACTAACATAAATAAATTACATGAGTGTCCTGGAACATATAATATTAGTTAATCAATTTTAGATACAAAGAATAAACTATGAACTAGGGGCTTTCACAGCTTAGATGAGACCAAAGATGTACCACACCTATCCTCCAATAAATTTATTTCATTGGTCCTTGGTGTAACCCATCATCTTGGTGGATCTGCGACTTAAAATGTCATTTCCAATGGTACATCGATACTCAAATGTTGGTGGGGGGGAGGGGTCTTAGGATGAACAATATATATATATAATGATATGATTGAAAATTAATTCCCATATACATATTATTTTAAAACTACAATGCACTAACCATCAAAGAATTAATATATTATTACTAGCATCACACACAGGTAATAAATAACAAAAAAAATAACCTAGAAAAATACAGGGGTTGTTTAATACTCAAGTTTGTTAAAAGGTAAAATAAATTTAAAATATAGTTAAAATTTTATTAAATTATAGTACCAGGGCATTTATATAAATAAAATGAATTATTTATATTCAAATAAGTTATTCTCACTTAGGCTTGATTGTAATATATATTTAATTCGAAAATTTATATAATTCATTAATTTATCTTTACCCAATGATATTTTTTATATAATAATTATAATATTGTAATATTTATTCAAAATGTAATAAAATATTATTTACTTGTATTAAACAATTCCCAAACCCAGAAACCCCTCTTTATCCCATTTCATATCAATTCTGACCCCAAAAAGATTATTTTGGTCTATCTAGTCTTCATTCATGGTTGTTTTAGGCTACATTATCCTAGGATGACTATTTTTTGGGTTGGGCAGACCGACACCGAATCATAATCTGTTGGAAAAGCTATGTGTCTCCCATTTGTAGATCGATCATTCTCAATCAATCTATAATAGGGAGGATCACTAATCGGTGGGTACTGGTGGTCTGAGGGAGGTTGGTCATGGGAGGTGTCGATGGTGATGACATCAATGGAAGGGAGGATCAACTAAGTCATGGACCTAGAAAAAATAGCAACTCATGACTAGACATTAGAGGGGTATATGTGACTATCGGTTTGTGGTTCACATTGATAGGGGAATTGTGGTTGCTATTGTGACATCATATGATAAGAAGATGATTTCAAACCTGACCCCTAAAGGGGGAGGAGCCAGTGGGGGTTATTGGGGTACGACCTGATAGTGGATGAAAATGCAATGATGTGGAAGGGGTCCATAGATGTGGTAGTCCTTCCATGGAGGCTGAGATTTATACCTTCTGAATCCATTGATATTTCTAATTAATTTTTTATGGATTTTTTTTTCAGAATTGGGTGGTCAAGACTATCTAAATATTTAGCACCCTATTTTTTGGTTTTCTATTAGACTATATCATCAACCCATTTTACTGTTTCATATATATTTATATCAAATATTTTTTATGATCATTATTTTTAATGAAATAAATATTATATTCTTATTCAAATATTGGTGGAATAATTTGGATCACCCATCTTAGGGGAATCGGCCACCAGATTCATGCTAGAACATGGAAAGAATTATCTTGGGTCAACAAATTTAAATTTTTTGATTTGTGATTCCCCAACAACATGTTATATACATAATATATTATTTTGTTTTTAATATCCCAAATAACTATGTTCAATTCATGTTAATAAAATAACATTTCCATAGAATGGCCATCTGATATCCATTCGATAGATGATTTATTGTTGGAAAAAATGTCACCTACATAAATTATAACAAATAGATTTTTTATATTCTTTTTAAATATATGTGATCTCCTTGATATATATTTTTAGCATGGTATGCAACCTAACCAATTAAGATTAATATTAAACATTTTTATCATTGAGAAAATCAAACAATGTATTCTCCCACGATCTAAGACCCGGTATGTTCTTAGGATCCTATATGAATTATTATAGAATAAAAATTATTAAAAAACAGATACCTAGTTCGAAATAATCATCACATTGGAAAAAATCTCATCACTAGTGATCATTTCATGATGGAATCGATGTCAACCCCCTCTTTATCATATACACAAGCTTCAAGAATCCATATGTATGATGAAAAACTATGTCCCAATGGAACGGAATTTGTTGCATGATTTCTTCAACATTGTGATGACAACTTAAATAATGATCCATGAATATAAAAATGAATAATTGTATAGATCAATAGAATATAGAATTTCTCTAACATAGATGTGGGAGGACATATATGATCTTAATTCTAACTAATGAATAGAAAAATGAAAGAGATTCTTCTCTTCTAATTTACTGTATATCCAAATAGTGGGTTAGGGATCCTTGACAAAAATATATCAATCTTCCACTGAAAAATTATTTTGGATGAAATAAATTCATCAAAGAAATAATTTTTTATTACCAATATAATAAATATATAACATGATAAAACAAATCATTAACTCATCTCTTAATTCCATATAATATTAAATAGAACAGGAATATTGAAATAATATAATTCATATATCATTATTCAATGTATTTACATGAACACCTGTAAATAATTATAATAAATATATCCTAAATATTATTAAATAATTCAGTAATAAGGATTTTATTTATTCCTCAATGATCAATAATACTTGGAAAACTCTTAATCCTCATTGTAGGCCAACCATGTCTTATATACCTATTCACAAGAATGTTGAGGAATATTGAATGGAGTACTGTTTGGACACTTTAGGACCATATATCAATAGTAGTGAAATGTATTCACCGACCAAAAACTGATTATCGTAACCCATAAATTCCCCTTAATAGATAATGTATAATAAATTCCATGAAAACCATTTGTATGGTCACGCACTTTGTAAAATAATATCATTGTCTCATGATATATCATAAATAGGGACATACATCTTATGTCAAAATCAATTCTTAAATTATTATTTGTTTATATAATGAGAAGGATATACCTTAAAGTACCATGGATTCAGATATATGAAGGCACTACCATCCTGATCATCTCATCCTGAGATATCACATCCTCATTCCAAAAGTGAAAAAGTATATCTTGATCATTCAATCAACTCCATACAACCAGGGAGAGACCCAACACACTCAACCTCTCTAAGACATAGTGTCATGTTTTTTTTCTTACATCAATTTATGCAATAAAATGACACATATTGACAATGATATCAATTATAGATACCAATAAACATGTTTTCATATTGGAAAAACCAATAAAACCTAAACCAAGTGGTTATTTAGGTGGAGGTTTTTCCACATGATGTCATCAATAAGAGATAACCATGTTCGAACATCAAATGATAAAGTCCCAGTGATTATTATACATCAGATCTAGATAATCCCAAATCATCTATGGAATAGATGTATTATTCATGTAGACTATATTACATTACTTTACAATTGATATAATTATATCATTATGTTTTCATTATATAGTTTAAATTTATATGAAATTTTCGATATGACATGTTAACTAAGGACATCACAAAAAATATAGTGGAAGAAAAATTATCTACACTATTCTGTTATATAAACTCATGTTTTGGTAAAATTTTATACATATAACCATAATCAATATAAAAAACTATGTTGGTTCTAGGGAACTCAATTTCAATAACAGGATGGTGATAAGGTTTGGTTCATGTGCGATGGGATTGAACGGTGAGGTTTTTGGAATTTACATTACATTATAATATTTCTTACAATTCATATTTTTTACAATAATTAATTATTTACAATGTAATTATAATTAATTAATTTGTGATGGATTTTTTGTGAAACAATACCTTGTATGTCTCCGATGTGCTTGGATAGACCTTGAAACCTACTGTTTTCTGATGGAAATAAAATTTAATTCTTTTTATGAGGTAGGTGGTGAGTCCTAATTTCCCTAGAAAATTTCATTTTTATGGTAGTATGTGAATGTATTTCCTCTTCTTTGATGGAGACTCATCCCAATATGATTTTATTACAAGTATTTCTTAATTAAATTTTTTTGTTTAATATAAATTGGAAGATTCATAGGGACATAGACAACTACCTATCAATATATTTATTCCTCATACCTAATGGATGGTTTAACAATCCATGATCCACTAGGTATCCTTAACATACATTAGGAGGTGAGGCTACACATAGTGGGACATTTCATCCCATATATAGGTCTGTGTTCGTAGAACTATAATATTTGATATCTGATATGGGATTAATGACCATCTTAGAGAGACCTTCTGCACTAAAACATGTCAGGAACTGTCTAATGATGGTGGTCATAGTGGAAATAACATGGGTGAAACCTCCCAATGAAAAGGCACATTATATATGATCTTTAAGAACGTGTATCATAAGTTGAAAAGTTATGAGATTCAATTTCCAACTATCTTAAGAGCATAATATAGGTGCATCATTCATGACATAATCATGTCATAAATATTATTCATTAAATTAATATTTATCCAGGAACAAGCTATGAGATTGGATCAAATCCTATAAATAATTTTGGGCATGAATGATTTTAACATCGTCATTTCATCATGATGGACTTAATTTCATTATATGGTTACACACTTTTTTCAGTAAATGAAATTTTTGGGATTATCACCATGAATTTAGGATTCTCAATGGGATCATTATTAGCATATACACCGTTTGATCCTAACCATTTATGGAGGTGAATTATTGTATAAAAATGATTTAAACTCAATTTATTTATGTTAAAGAAAATTTTAATGAGTTTATGGGATGTTCTAGGGGTTTCTAGAGTGTTTGGAATGTGAATGAATAATGAAATGTCCCACCAATGAATATTTAAAGGTTGATTCATGGTTATTAGTAATTGTGAACTATAAACATGAAGGCCAAAGACGAAAGGGGAATTAATTTGAAATAATATAGGAGGGATCCTACAACTATGTAGACTTGGATAAAGGCACCCCACATGGGTACCACATGAGTTTTAAAATCATGTGGACTCTTAGGGGCCATTATGCCCAATCCCCCATTTAGAAAACGGGAGGTCCAAGGGTGGACAATGTTTTGGCCAACCATGTAGTGAAAATATGGACCTCATTAATGAATGGAGAATCTCTAATTCCACCCCCCCCACATGATATATAATAAAACACTCTAATTTCCTCCCATTTCCCACAACAATTTCATGTGTTATGATAATTTCACCCCTAAATTTCCCCTAGATGATTCTCCTTTGATTTTTATCCATTTGGAGTTCTATTGAGTGGAGACCAATGCTCCAGGTCAGTATAACACTCCTCCCCATTCTATTTTTTGGAATAGAGACTGTATGGCTATTCGTATACTTCTAATGTTATAAAAAAATTCTTTTTTAATAGTTTATACTTTTTTACATTATAGTATGAATTATATAGAATCAAATGTTTATTTTAGAGGTGTGATTTTCACCAACCCGGAGTTAGGGGGTCTTATAGATTCTACCCATAGTCATGACGTTTTACTTGTTTATTATGGTGTGCTAATTATATACAGTTCTTTTTTTTATTAATTTATTATGGAAAGTAATATTTTACTTATATTGAGGTGTCCGTCCTTTCAAGGAATCATTTGGTTATATCTTCCTTGTGTAACCAATCCCATGAAAACCCATGGGGTACTCCAAACCATGGGGGATTGTAAAATGAATTATTGAGTATTGTGTAGGGAAATTGTTGGAATGAATGTGATAGATTTGGTATTGACCAATTGCACATGAGTTTGGGGAAGATTTAAATTTTCTTATGCTTACATTTTGAATTCCCTATGTGGACTTGAAAATGTATTAAATGATGTATTTTGTATTTTAGAATGGATATGGTTTCGAATAATGGTATCTTTTTTCATTGAAATTAGTTATCATTATAATATAGGTGTTGATATTAAGTGATTTTAAAAAACAATTCTTATGAGATTTGAAATGTTGAATTAAAATTGTAGTGTGGTCAATTTATTGTCAAAATTATAAATGATTGTTTGGATTTTTTGAAATGAAAATGGGATCCTTGATCCCTGTTTTTTATGATCAATGAGAATAACCATGTTTTAAAACGATGACTTCCAGATGATTTTAAATGATTAAATTTATTTGCGTGCTATCATAGATTGTGAAATGATGTGGAGGATAATTGACGTCCAACTGATAAAATGCTATAAGGGGTTGTTTTGTATAATGAAAATTTATTAGATGAGTTACATTAGTATATTTAATGTATCATGATGAGTTAAAGAATATAAAAGATATATTTGTTATGGAGTTATGAATTTGTGAATGATATATGTGTTAATGGGATAAGGAATGAAAAATGAAAATTTTTCAAATATAATATGGTTTGTAAATGCAAATGTCCTTGTTTAATGAGTACGGGGTTGTAAATGGTGTTTTGGTTAAATTTTTAATTAAAAATGTTCACATGGATTAGTTTTATATTGTTGAGTTTGGATGTTAGATTGAGGCTCTATGGTCCAAAATTCAGGAGTGAGGCTCCATAGTTCAGTCCGGATAGACTGATTGTATAATCCCACATATTTCACAATGGTTAGGATTATAGAATGAGGCTCTATGCAACTAAGGATGAAATTGTATGGGTTTTTATAATCTGCCTCTATCATCTTAAACATATGTATATGTCTTGATTATTGTACAAAGGCTATGAGGTATGTTGATAAATGAAATTTTAGTGAATGCCTTATTTGGGATGAAAGTGAGTAAGTAATTATTCTATGTCTTATACTCTTGGGATTACTAGAGTGATTTTAGATGTTTGTTTTAACATTTATAACATGAAGGATAAAATTCTTAGAGGATAATTTTTGAATGAAAAACATGTTTCATCTATTTCCATGTATATTAATTTCTCTATGACATCATTCATGCACTGTGGTAAATATTGGTTATTAGAATAAATTTTGTTGGTGGTGGCCTAATTAGTTTGATTCGCACCATTATCTAGACACCATTGAACATGGATACATGAGTTGATGATTATTTTTATACAGAATCTGAATTGTGACTTGGTAGCTGGATGTGCATGGGATGATAGTCTAGATCATGGAAAATGTAGACTATGTGGGGTATCTACTAAATGGTTGGTATATTCTTGGTTGTTTTTGTTCTGGATATTATTTTTGTGACTTCATGAAGTGTATTTAATTAATTAGTTTGTTATATCATGTTTTAATGAGTTATTTGTTGGATTATATTCTATTTTTCCATTTCTTGTTCCCTTATGTTATTATATACATTGGTTTCAATTTAAAATATGAATTAACTTTGAAAAGTGGGAATAGTATCCCCACTATACATTTACAAACCCATGAAACCATTCGGTAGACATTGTCAAATGTGGATACATTCTAGAGGTAATTTAGTGACCCATCTTTGGGAACCATAATTTATGGATACCCATCCAGAGTTGATAAATATTTGTATCATTGATTGTATACCACATTTATATTTGGGGAATGTTAAAAGGACAATAGGATATTATCGGGCCATGGTAACGAGCCCATTCATTGGTCCCTTAAGCCCCATGAATGTAGGAAACCCCAGGATTATAAGGGGGAAATTATGTTCTGTATAATACCTTCATGAATTTGATGAGTTTTTTAAAGAGTTTAATAAGGTCACAATAATAATGAGTTGTTCCATTTTTTGTCCTCAACAAAAACTGATATATTTTATATAAGTTCCTCCAAAATTTTTATATCTCATAATTTTTTGTTGTTTTGAAACATACAATGGATACCATGTACTTTATTATTGATTTGGGTAAGACTCATGAAATAGGGAAACCAAATTGGATTCATTGTTCATCATGTTACCTATTAATAATTGATATAATGTTGATCTAGGTTCTTTTAGTCCTAGATCTAGATTTCTCTGAGGTCATCACTAGGAACGACTATCATTTTTCACATATGTATGAGACTGATTGTTGTCAGCAGTTTGTTCTATTAGTTAATGTTGATGTGAGAGATCAAGTATTTCATGGAGAATGATATAAAAATCATGTACGTAAAATACCTTCCAACATAAAACTCAGGAGAGTGTTATTCCATATTTTTATTATTCCAAATTAGGTTTCATACATTGTTGGTATTGCAATTTTTTTAAGGGATTTAGACATTATATTCCTAGATTAATCCTCTGGTATTCCTACATAGTGGGTATTGGATTTTACAATTAACCTAGTCTCAGGTATATAATATATTTTTATACCCACATATTGTATGGTACATTCAAATATTATAGAGAACCTAATTTCATGGGATGGTTAGATGGTAAATGATTTTTTATACATAGTGTTTCTCCTTAGGAATCCCACATTCCCTATTCCAAGAATGATAGTGAATTACATGGGTTATGCACAAAATGTAAAATGTTCAACAAGGTGAGTAATACGAATGGTTTCCCTTATCTTTATGTGGATGATATGTTTGATCAGGAAAATGATGATAGGCCATTTTCAAAAACTGATCATCGGTCACATTTTCAACAACTTAGGGTTTGAAAGTTTGATATTGCAAAGACCAATTACATTAGTGGTTATGGACATTATTAGAAAAATTTTATTAATTTTAATATAATTTATTATATTATAGTTTTTCTGGATTTAATATAATTAATAATCTATTATTATTTTTAGACATTTTTATAGTAATCAAGAATGAAATTTTGGATTAATGGTTATTTGATCTTGTGACTGAGGACCAAATGATTCCTATTTTTAAAATCATAAAATGACACCAATTGATGGAAATCAATAAAAAGGAATCTTCTTGATCAATGATGTAATGTTACAGGAGAATGATATTTTTGAGTATGTTCTATCATTCTATCATAAAAAGGTGATGGTTTTTTTGTCCAGGGAAAAGCTATGGAATATCATTAAGGTAAAAATATTTTCTTCCTTGCTGTATAAAATCAGTGATGTGGATGCGATTTTTTCATGTAGGTATTTACATTGAATTTTATAACCTACAAGGTAGTGATGTTCACATAGGATACATAATCATAATTTCAGTTTGACAATTTGGAATGAAATTTTAAATTATCACATATTCTAATCTTTACTTATATTGGAAAAAGTTATGTGGTGTGCATTGCTTCTCCTAGTTATAATCTAGGTAATTTTATTATATATTAAAAAAAATTTATCGAATGGATCTCTACATATTTGAAATAATGATAGAAATTACCCACCCATGGATTTGATATTTTTTCAGTTATGAATGGGAATATGTTTTGGAGGTATGATCCTTTTGGGGATAGTTTTATGGTATTTTTTGATAATAATAGTTTGACATACATATTTTCACACAAGGTATGTATTATTATGTATATTTTATAAAAGAAATGTCATAAAATGTTTAAATTAGACATTTCATGGACCCTAATGAATGAGAATAATCTCATATGGAAAATTAATTCAGAGTCTGTTAAAAAGTCACAAGTGTAGTGAAACATGATGTGTATGTTTTCTATATTTTTTCTAGATACGTGGGAGGATGAATCATGTATAGTTCATAACAGTTCCTAGTTTTCATCTTGTAACCTAAAGATTATCAAATAGGTTCTCTAGAAATAAAAATAGTATAGAAGAGTTTGGAAAACATTTAACAGTGGGGTGACTGTTTATTGTTGTTGTATCCCCACTTATAGTATTATCTACTGTAGGGATAAGTTTTTATCCCTCATATTTTAGGAGCTCAATGATTTATAAATATAATATTTCTTCATGGGATATTCACTATGGTGATATAAAGAAATTTTATGAAATTTTATATAGTTTCTAATGACTAGGTATAATTCATTACATTGTTGCTTTTGTGTCCCATTGTTACACCATCCCATATATAATATTATTGAACTGAAGCCTTTGAGTATTCTCCATTCACATCCTTTAATTGGATATAATTGGGATGAGTAGTATCAGTAATTCATTATTATATTTTCCCTAAATCCAAAATTAAATAATTTTACTGTTTTGGTTATTAATTAGTTTATTAAATAACCTCATTTTTTTGGATAAGGGTCATTATCCCATCACACACCTCGTTGGTGGGTGAGATATTTTATTTTTCTTCCACAGGATATCATCATCGTACATTTTTTCATTTCTATAATCCAATCCCTCGTCAACAATTCATCACTATAACTCTTATACCCGATGTCCATGATCTATTCAATAGGTTTCTTGTACATATTCATGAAACCTAAAAGATTACCTACTCCTCATCCCTTATAAAGAATAATTTGGTGTCTCAATTTTAGAAATATCTTCCTTCGGTCGATTAATTCCACATGTTAGTTTTTAGAATTTTGAGTACAATAAACGGGTGATGTTTGGAATTCATGATAGACATCACTTTGTGATATTTTTTAGAGGACATATTGAAAAATGCATGGTCTGGTTTTCCCCAATGCAGAAAAAAATCACACATCTACCTTTATAGATGGTCTTTATATTTACCTATGAGGTGAAACACTCAAACCATAGGAATATGGGTTAGTTTTATACAACATTTACTTCTTTCCCATAATCAATCAATATTTATAATTCTTAATTATATGGTTGGAAGTTATTTGTCTTTGAATAGAAAAAAGTTTGTTGTTTGTCACCAATTCTCTCCCTGAATTTGTGTAGAAATTTATATTTTAATTCCACTAATAGAATTTGTGTGGGATTTTAGTTTTGTAAGAGTTATATTGTAAGAAGTAGGTTTTATTCAATAATTACATGGATATCTATCATTCTTGTAAGAGATTGGATAAATTTATTCCAATTTTGTAATGAGGGTAAAGGAAATAGTTTGGGGTCTAAGATTACATAATCCACAAAATGACTGATAATGGAGTGGATTGTTTTGTTATTAGTGATGTTGTTTGGATCCAAATTCTAGTGAAGAAATAATGGAACATATTACAAATCGTTATTTATCATCAGAATTAGGGAGGATTGAAGGGATATGTGACAAATTTCATGTCATACCATAACAACGATATTTAGTAGAATCATTAGAAAATGGATATAGAATGACTCATGATGAGCTATTTTAGGATTAAAATTTGGAATCGTAATAAATCCCAATGTAGGATAACCTGAATACCAAGGGGGATTTGGTGAAGGAGATTAATAGGACAATCCCATTGAGGATCACTCCAGCTAAAAATATTAACAACCATTTTTTTGTTCTCGAAGATAATATATTAGTTCACGAATATAAAAAAAGAAGATGATTCCAAAAGAAAAAGATACATAGTAAATTTTGGATAACTCCCAAACACACATGTTAGAAGAGAATAAATTTAAATAGTAATTTTCTAAAGAGGTGGAGTCTATAAATGAAAAATCTATTTAAACAATAGTAGTACATGATATTGGGTTTTAAGTTAGCGGACAACAGAACCCAATGAGAAAGATATTTCATAAGGGGATTCAAGATAGATGGATGTACATTGTCTTAATTGGGAATAATTCAAAATTTCTAAAAGATTATTATAATTTACCAATTTTGATGGAGACATGGTATTCTAAAAATTATAGGTCCAACATGGTGATGTACTAAAAATACTATTTTTATGACCATAGTGAGAAGAAGGATACTTCCTTTCAGGATGAAATAAAAATTCTCTAGTATAATGAACATAGAGTATCAAAGAATGTAGGTGAAAATATTATATTGAAATATTATGTGAAGGAATGAATGGTTTTGTTTAATGGGTAGGAAAACATTTCTAAACCCATGATGTAGGAATTAGATGATTCCAAGGAATTGAAGAAGGTAGTATGGAAGTGGGAAAATTATAATTATATGAAGCTAATCCTATACTTGAAGGAATAAATATTAGAGAATATTTTATCTATCAATGATTTAGAAGAGGTTGTTAACAAAATATATGAGTGTGAGATCAAAGATGATACCAATAAGAATAACTTATTTTGGATACATAAACTAGATAGAATTTTTAAATGATGAAATAGTGATAATAATATCAATATGGAAGTGTACTTTTATACATGGGACAATATGGAATATCACATTAAAGAGATTATTAGGGATGAATTAGACACAATGTTTACTTCTTTACATTATAGGTTATATAGGGTGAATGATTCTAGTAATTTTAATATTTTTTGAAATGGCCTTGTGACTTCTTATGTTCATTGACTTCCCTTAACCCCAAATCTTATGATGGTCACCACTATTCACTAAAAAGTTATTTTTGATATAAATAATTTACATTTCAGTTTATGGACACTACGAATGTTAATTATATGGGTTCCACATCCAATTAATTTTGAATTGGATTTAAGGTTCACTTATACATTTTAAAATATTCTCCTAGAGGTAATGGGAACTATGATTCAATTATTTAGATATTACCATCCTTAAAATAATTTAAAAACACATCAGAAAATTTATATCATATAGAACATGATGAATTCAGACATATATTATTTTTACGGAATGCGGGAAAAACATCTTGTAATTTTTCAACATTAATGTAACTACATTTTTTAGTAGTCTATCAGAATGGATTTTTAGGAGGATTTATATGGTCACCTATATTGGTAAACAATTTATTTGGAAGTGGTGGGAGAATCCTCTCTTATAAAGTTTATTCTCATTCAATAAAAAGAAACGAAAATTCAAGACATACATTAGTGGTTGGTAATATCTTATAGTTATATGAAATCAGATATGAATGTTTATCACCATACATTAGAGATTTTCTTTGGTGACTCGTTTTTCTTGAATTTATCTTCTTTGTTGGTAAACCACTGGATTAGAAAACATGGGATGTTTAATTATAGATTTTTTTTACCATTTTATATCACTAATTATCATGGGAAGGTTTTTTTATTTTTCATTTCTAGTTAAATTGATTTGTATCCATTGTATTCTTCACATATCAATGCTCTATAAGTTCCTTCCTAACCCTAACCCTGTACTGAGTAATGAAGTGATTGATATGGAGTAATATATTTATATTTTCAAACATGTTGTGTAAATTAATTTTTCCCATATCATAGTCATGTGTGGGATGTTTATTACATTTTTAAATGTGTTCTTCCCGTACAAATCATATTTTCATAATACATAGGATCATAGTTCATTAGTTAGAGAAAAATGACCTCAAATTTTATTTAGGAATTAAACCTCTATGTAACTTCAAAAGGGTTTAAATTTCTATAGTGGAATATTGTGACATAACATTTCAATGTAAAAATCTATTTTATCTTTATGATATTGTTTCTTCTGTTCAGTGGTCATGAGAGTCAATTTGGGAGTTCACATAGAATGATGAATTTTCTCAACCTATATGACCTATTAATGATGTAATTATTATTCACATTGTGAATATATCAATGGGTAAATGATATGAATTTGGATTGAAGACTTAAAAATATCAAGCTTGAACGAGATTAACATTGTAAATTCATTGATCTTGATTTTTCTGACCTATGGTGCAACTTTTTTTAGAAAAAATGGAATTTTTGGGATTCTCACAGTGAATCTGGGATTCATCTATTGAATATTTTTGTGAAATACCTGTTTTATTCCCTAAAATCATAAATTCTAATTAATTTAGTTTCATCCTCCTCACCTAAAACCCTATATATCTCTAAACTCTTTTGGGTGAATCCATTTGTTATAAATTTTTCAGTTTGTTACACTATGCAATGGTCTGATTGGTTTATTCCCCTATGAGAAATATTCTATTTACTTTACAAAAAATTAATTCTATTTTTTTTTGTAAAGATTGTTGTATTTAATTATATTGATATGTTGATCTAGTGATGATTCTTCATTAATTCATTCTAGGAATGTTTTTGTGTGTTTCTCCTTCTCATATATTGTTGGCATTAGATCCCATCATAGTTGGTGTGTAATAAATGTTTGACGTAGGTGGATCTATATCTAGACTATAAAATTTGAACTATTATTTACATTGGATTATAAATTTAATAACAAAATAATCTTCATGATTATTTTTTGGTTGAATTTTTGCATTAATATTTTATTAATAAAATATGGGATTCCACATATTTTGATTAATATATTCTTGTGATTCAAATATATATGAAATGGTTTTATAAAGTTGTTTTCAAAAAAAGTTTTGTGGAAATTGAATATATTTTTTTAAATTGTTTTTAAATTTGACAATAACATAGAAATGAATTGAAATTTTTAGCACATGGGGCCTAAAGTATCGAGGAGGTGGTTTATAGATGGGAATTTACCAAATCTCAATTATAGAGTTAACTCATTGGGTGATAATATTCTATATAGACCGTGGGTTCAATGGATTTCATTATCTAAACCCATTGGGGGGTTCACTAAATGGATGTCCCTCAATTCCATGGTCCTTGTGTCTTATATATTAATTTAGGGCACTAGTCTTATCTTTATTTTATTGAGGTATGACTTACCAAGCTGGCCAGATCATATGATACCCTAGGGATGATCGCCATTTTTATTTTTTTCTACAATTTTTCATGGATATTAAAGGATGTATGATTTGATAAATGTATATAAAAATTATAATTTTAAATAGATTACTTGTGTTGTTTTAGAATTTTGGAATATGGAAGCATATTACCCCACTTAAATGTAAATAAATTTTAATTTTTTATCATGCTATATTTTTTTAATTGTGTAAATATTTATTTAGAACACATGGTTAGTATCCTACTAATCTTTTTTAGAACACACCATGTACACCCCTTCGACTGTGTCTAGACCTTGTATTGTTTTTTCGATGAAGGAAAGGGCATCAAACCACAGTGAGATAGTGGGTATTATATTATACAATTATGGGTAACAATTTGTGAGATACTGGGATGTATTCAAAATATCAAATTGGGTAGTTATTCCCTATTTTATACAATACTTTTTGTTGTTGGAATTTTTCTTTGGGTTGATGATTTTTATTAAATATTTTAGTGCTACATGTATATTTACTAATTTTTTCATATATCTGTTGTTATTATTTTTTATTCTTTATATTATTAATAAATTAATTATATAATGTTTCAGGTTGGGTAAAATTGGTTCCCCTAGAAGATTTTTGAATCTTGGGTGCAGACCACCATTATAAAGAGATCAGAAAAACCCTTAATAAATGAATAGGTTTAGATCATCTACACATTTATAATGGTATCCCAGATCTATTTTTTCAATATGTATCCAATAAGGTTATAGTTCTTTGTTCATGATTTTGTGTGATTATAAACTATGGCTCTTATATGTTGACTCTATATTGTGACATGACTTAGACAATCCATAGTGGAATGCCTCTATTTCAAATAAATTTCATTAGATGATATGAGAGATACAAAAAATTAAATGATGACTTAGAGAACCCAATATAGATAACTATACTCTTTTGTGGAACTTTAGGAGCTCCCTAGGGATACCTCTCTTATGTCTTTAATTAGGGGACACTAGTTGTCAGTTCAGTGTTTGACTGACCCTGAGTGACAGAAATATTGGATTTGGAATTGATAGTAGAAGGTGTCACCATATATCACATTATGAAACAAGTGAGTTAAAGGTTCATGGATATGAATATTGTTATAGTCAAAATTCCAATTCTATTCTTATATTTATTTTCAGTTAGTTATTGTTGATGAATCAACACATTCTCGATGTTCTTCTTGAAACATGACTTATGGGGATAATGTGATGCAATGACTTGGTGGGATACTTATATATATAAAAATGGACGTGAATTATTAGCCTTATTTATCATAATTATAAAATAAGTATATTATCATGATGATACCACCACGAATAGGGTAAGTAAATGAGGTTTTCATGTAGCCACAATTTCCCAGAAGACTAGATTCTCCTAACATCCCTCTCGATTGATTATGATCTCCTAAATTGAAAAATCAAATACTTATCATGATTTGGTGGGTGAACCTTATTACATTTCCAATAGATATATGGGAATGGTATGCTACCACATTAATTAAATAATGTCATGTGATTATCTTGGATTTAAGAGGGTATTATTTAAAAAATTCATATCTTCCACCCCTTAAAAATCACCATGTTTAGGATGGAATGTTTTTATATGGATTGGGACATATGAATATGAAATATTACATAATTAGTGAACATCTGAGAAATCATTTGGTTTTCTGTAGACAATCATAGATGGAGTGTTTTGTCTGGGAATCCTAGATCCAAACTACATACCATATTTATATGATATATAGCTGATAATTATAATTATTCTTCATACATAGTGATGTAATATATGGTTGTTCATAGGGAGACAACTTGGGTTTCCCTATGGAAACATGTATTTCTTATAGAAATTATATCGCTAGCTGAAATAGGTTTTGTCAGACGTTGGTTGTCATCTGGCCCTTGGTTAGAATTTTTTTGTTTAGTTAACATTCCAAAAGTAGATATATTTATTAATTTAGTTGATTAGTCCAAAAATGTGTAAAAATATAATATCTATGTATAAGAACATATTAGTGTCACCCTATAATGTTTTGTACTCACACCCTTCCCAAGAACATATTCCATAGAGGTACCTATATAAACATTCACTTGGTTAAAGACAGAAAATGTTAAAAAGGCTTGGGAAGATAAATATGTTTGGTTTAGATATTTATAAGGATGTGGGTATGTGGTATGACTGTGTGGGGGAAGTAGATAATTATAATTTTTTTAAATATATTTTATTTATCCTTGTATATGTGATCAGACTTCAATGTATCATATGATTATTCGACATATTACTATATTTTATATTATTGTAGTCATGGTATATTTATTTCTTCTATTTTAGGATTACTTACTACTATGAATTATTTTGGTTTATTTTTACTTTTTTTGAATTTATATGAGGTAATAGTCTCAAATAGACACAAAATTTTCCCTTAATGGTATTCATTTTCCCCTAAAAAATGGGGAGTCATTGTTGAGTATATTCCATGAATCAGTCCCAGTAATATTAGTGGGTTATGTTATGATAGCATATGTCACCCTAAAAGTGATGAATCGTTAAAAACCAATAGGTTGTAATATTTTCACACCATAATTAAAAAGATATACCACAATTTTATCTCATGAATGCTGAGAATGGGGTTATGAGGTTCAATATTAATGTAAAAAAATTTCAAATTCTATCTCAAAGTGTTATACTAGATCTTGAAATTCTATATATTCTATTAAACACCAAATAAAAGACCTTTAAATGAAAATAAAGTAAATATTAATAATTGGGTATTAGATGATAATATAAATATATATAGAAGATTAAAGAAATAAAATTTATTATAAATTATTTATTTTTCATGAAAAATCAAATCAAAAAATAAATATAACTATTACAACAAAATATTATTGATGTGAAATATCATCTACTGAAAAAAAGAATACATGTTTATCATAAAAATAATAATATAACTTATTTTAAAAGAATTAACATAGAGATATATTTGATAAAACTATATTAGAAAAATTATAAAATAATATAAAGAACATGAAAATGATGGGAAATGAGTTGGGTGGAATACATAAAAAATTAAATCAATGTTTGAAATAAAATAGATTACCTCATGTCTCAAAATACCTTATACACCCTATTTCATTTTCAGAAATTGAATTATATAATTTTTTTGATTTCATTGAAATAATTTTCATTTTTTTCAATTTTTTTAATGTTTATTTTATTTTCATTTTTTATACATTTATATATTAAATTAATATTATAAACCTTTGAAATTTTCTAGTTGATCCATTTACTTTCTCAAAAAAATTACAATATATTTGTTATTGTCAATGTCAATTTTTCAATTGTCCAATAATCTTTAGTTGTTTTTAAGGAACTTTTACCATATCATTGTATACGAAATGGAGTTCAAGAAGTCATTATGTAGTTATATTTTATTGAATTATTCCTTCATAATATTATTTTTCAATGATTAAAAAAACCTGAACATTTACCATTAATTTCCTTACCACAGGGGTTATTTAACATTTAAAAAATAAATATAATAAACTTCATAAATAATAATATACTATTTTTTCATTATATTTATTTTAAAAATATACATTAATGAAGGATTATTAAGAAAAAATCAGTGTTCACTTAGGTATTTTCAAACCAACACAGTGAGTAATGTTTTTTTAAAAAAGATTGTAATGAAAGGAAAAAATCAACCATATTTAATTTTTATTAAATAATTATATTTAAATTACAAAAATATTTTGGTATATTTTTAATGAATAGATTTTTTTTAAATGATATATACTAGATATTAAATAAAAAATAATGACCTAGAAAAAAGTTATTTTGATATCGTAATGACATATTGAATACGGTTGGCAAGGTATGGTGGATGGACATTCATTTTTTTGGGACAAGCATGTGAAATTAACATTTAAATTTAATTATGGGAATGATATAAATGATTTATTATAATGAATCATACAAAAATTGAAAAATATGATAAAAAAATCTGTCATATCTCTTTGAATAACATTTTTCATATTGAGTGTATACCCTTTGTGGAAAATTGTTTTTTTCAATAAAGTGGTGTATGAAAAAGGAAATTGAAATTTTGATAAACACATTGTAATAATTAGTTGAGAAAAATACATTTTAGGTCACCTAGAAAGGAGTGAATGGGTTTCTGGTTATATTATTTCTCAAAGATGTTCATGGTTGTAGGTTTCTGACATTGTTTTTTTAATTAAAAACTCTCAACTACTCTAATACAAATTATGGATCAGGATCCTTCTTCCCAAATATTGGAGGAAATTGTGTAACTTAACCAACGATGTTTAATAACTCACATTAGCCAAGATGATTGGATTTTAGTTTCATAAGCTATTTAGTGAGGACTTATTTCCTAAATTTGGAGTCTCATATTGATTTATAACATAATCATGAATCAATTTTAAATTTAATATATAGAACAAACCACCAATATTTATTAAAATCAATTGTGGAAATTTCATAATGGGAACCCAGCTGTATATATCCTAGCATATCCATAGATGGATATGAGTTATATGTATTTGTGCTTCACCATATTGGTTATCATTATTCCTTTGTGATTATTGTTTTGTGAAATAATTTTAGGACATAAGGAGTTTATTTTCATTTATGGATTTGTGAGTTGTTTCAATGTTGGTATAGACAAACTAGAGGGGGATTTTTATGTATAATCATAATAGTAATAAAAACTAATATTTTTAACAGACAATCAATAAAAAATCTCACATAAATTTTAGATGATGTCACAAGGACTAAACCATGAATTTTAACATCATACAGAAAGTAAATATATGATAAATGGATATAGAAAAATGTGGTGTGGGAATTATGATAAAATAACTAAAGGGATCTAGAAGGTATATTACCTATAAGTTAGGTTTCTTTATCTATATGAGATTATTGCCCAATAAGGTTGGTAATGGAGAGTCCTAGAATGATTATGTCCATCCATGCTGGATATGACTCATCTGAGAATATGATGTGGAAGATATTATAATGAGTTCGGGGTGTTGGTTTGGAACTTAAAGGAGGATTCCTACATATAATGATAGGAAAGTAATCATAACCCATGTAGTTTATAATGATTCATTCTTAGACAAATATAGAATTCCAAAATACGGTATTTTATCATTCTACTAAGATGATCACCAATAACCTTTAAGATCGTGTTTTCCATAATTGGTGTTTGAAACATGAGGAAGTGGAATATCTATAACTTCACACAATTAATTTCATCTACTGGTGGATGAGCATAAGGTTTTGGAAAGAAAAAGAAGCTAAAAAAAGATATGTACTAACTCTAGGAGGGATACCCAATTCTCGATTTTAGAGTGGAAGAGAGAAGGATACAAAAATATCCCAATTCAAAAGAAAATGTATGTAATTCCCACCACTATCTGAAAAAAATATTTTCCTTAGATTAATTACAATGATAAGGTCCTTTTTATATAGGGGATTCAAAATAGTAATATTTGTTATTACCCTACCTATTATATAGGATATGTGTAGAAAATATTTTAGCGAGGGGATGCACAATCTAATGAGAGACACACTGATGTGTCATTATCTCTAATATGGTAAATATGGGGGGCGTGGTAAGGTGTTTTAATATGCTTACTTAATGTGGGACTCCCAAGGGGTGGTCACTATCATTGATGGTAAGAGAAAGGGCCTAGGGAGTTCTTCTCCCTAGTGATTCCTAATATAGGTGAAGGGTTCCTCACCTATCTGACACCATTGAGGTCATACAATAAAATTTCCATGGTGATATCAAGGTGAGATTTATTTGGATTCACCAATGTGATTCATATTGGTTTTCTAATTCACCCATGTGGTTTCTGGTAGAACATTGAGGTACCACATGTAATTATTACGTGGGATAACATGAGCTAAGAACAACCATGTAAACCAAAAATGGGATAAACATTGCTCGAACCTATTTGGATCTCCTCACGGGTTTATGGGAAGGTCTCACATGAAACCTAGGATTGTTATGTGGCCATCACCCTAGTAATTGTGGAATATAAGGATGTGTTTCCATTTATAATACTAGGTTATTTTGTTGTATTGAGTAACTATATTCCCTAGAAACTCATTAATATGTATTTATTTGAAGCTTGAAGAGTTATCTAGAGGGTTTTGGGGGCTTGGGAAAATGATTATGGTGGGCATATATTCTAATGGATTCCCCAAAATCCAAAAATCGTAAATAGGGAGATCAATGGTATTATTTATAGGCAATCTAGGGACCCTTATTTAATGAGGATGGTTTCACAAGTAATAAGTTCTAGTGGATCTCATAGGTGGTTCATGCATTAATTCATCTGTTTTGGTTCAATAGATCAAATAAATATTCGGGTGGTGTTGGTGACATGTGTAATAGTATTGTGGTTCAAGACACCATGTTGTGGATAGTTTGGTGGGGTATCTTCAATTGGGTGCGTCGATGGTAGTTCTTTGGCATACCTCAATAAGGTTGTGTTATGTCCTGGTGAGTCAGGGTGTGTAAATCGATATTTTCTGGAAAAAATGATTGTTTTTTTATTTTTCATGGCAAAAGGTAGTGTTTTCATTCATGGGAAATTTTTAGGAAATTGTTAAGGTTTGGTCTAAATGATGTCCACAATGGTTTATCCCTTTTGGCATTGTTCTTCACATTCTGTTCTATCTTTACCGGTTATCACATAACCTGAATGTAATGTTAATTTAAAATATAGAAACTTTTTTCCATGGTGATTTACGTTGGATGATCTGAACTATACCACCATAGAGGATATAACACCTAGGTTCTCCATGTATATTCAACTTGAGAATGATTGGTGAATGAGTTTCACAAATTAGGTTTTGAAGATAACAATTTACATTATAAACATTATGGAGTTTTGAAATCCATAACATTTGATTCGTATGACCGTTCAAGTAGTTTGAACATTAAAATTAAAAACTACAAATATAAAAATGACCATTTTATATTTGTAAACAATATTATAATATTTTCTGAATTTAAAATATCCAAAAATACAATTAAATATGTATTTTAATTAATTGTCACAATTTTATAAAAAAAATTTCAAATGAAAAACCTACTATTTGGTGGAGGATCACACCACCATGCCATGAGATTCAGAATAATTTATAAGAAATAAATTTACCATGGTGTATAGAAATATTATAGAACATGTAGATCTAACGATATTCATATTTCTTCCTAAATACTCATCTCATTTCATAAATTCTATGCAAAAAAATGTGGCATTAATTTCTTAATACAAACATAGGAAAAAATTCAATTGTATTTTCATAGATATTCATTTATTAATGATCATGAATAATATTTTAAAATGGAAAGTGGTCCAAAAAATGGGTAATTATTATATTTTAAACTATTCAACAACTCACTTATCTCAATAATATATTTAATTTTTTTAAACTCTATAAATTATTGACTTATATTAAAATCTTTTAATGTTGTTTGTAGTGAAATTTTTATAATATGAAATTAAAAATTAAATTGAATACTTTGGAATATTAATTTATGTATTGAAAGAATTATTTTCCTTTAGTATTTATCCATAAAATTTGTTGGAAATAATAATTTTTTCAAAAATCAACATCATCAAATATTTTTAATACCATCCCTTTGAAATGTCATCAAAAAAAATACATCAAATCTATTTATATTTTTTTATACTAATTCTATTATTAATATAAATAATACATTTTAAAATATTTATTGTTTATTGTCAGATATTATTTTAATATAGAACCATTATTGTGTATATTTATATTTTTCACTCTCATGTGAATATATTTTCATTATAATTTCTACTTTTTATCATTGATTCAATTATCTGCATGAATTACTATAATAATCTTTGTTTTTAATTTTCAAAAGAATGAATATATGTTAAAAAGTTAAGAAATATAATCCATTAAGTTTAATAAAATAATTATGACTTCCTATGTATCATTTTAAAGACAGAAATTTGGACTTTTACAATGATTCTTAAGAACTACCCAAGTACTGATAACAACAGTACATATTTATGAAGAAATTATAAATAAATAATTTTAATTAAATATGTATAACATATATATCAGTTAAATTATAATGTATGAGAAATTAAATATTATTAATCAAATTTTTTGTCATTTTAATAATACAAATTTTCCATAAAAGGTATGGTATTCATAAAATATATATTCTATAAATATTCCACATGAAACACACTTTTTTAGAATAATTATAAAAAAATTGAACCCTTTCAAATTTCAAAATTTTGAAAAATAAAATCACATCCATCTAATCTCATTTAAAAATGAAAATTTAGAAATTTTAATTTTAAATAAAATCATATATCAAATGGGTAAACCATTTACCTAGAATTAAAATTATTTCCTTTTAAAATAAAAAATTATATTCATTCCTCATACATGGAAATAATTATATCAAATATTATATTATCAATAAATTTGAATATATATATATAAATATAAATTATCAAAAATATAACATTATGAAATATATTTCCATTACATTATTAATTAGATAAAAATTACAAATCATGTTCTAGAAATAAATTAGACCATTAAATAAAACTTATATTTTATTTTGAAGTGACAAAAATAATTTAAAATGTATAACGAGTTTATAATTATTTAAATTGTAACATTTTAAGATAATATATATATATATATATATATATATCTATTCACAACCATAAATTTTAAATAAATATAAAAGTGATGCATTATTCAACAATCATGGGTTTGCTCATGAAACGTTTCAATGAATGATGATATTCTCTCTCTATGGATCTTATATGTTGAGTGTATACTGAATAAACATGGTTATGTACATAGAATATCCATTATATGAATAATCAAAATCAATGGTACTTTTGATCAGATTCTCTAATTGAAAAAAATCTATACGAGATAGATATAATGTGTTGTACTCAAACAATGGACCCCGTATAGTCAATGAACAAAATTGATTTATGATGATCTATATGAAAATCATTTCAAATAGAGGATGTTTATTTGTTTAATTGGGTACATTTAATCATTTATATTGGTTGGAACATAGAGTGTCTACATGTCTACACTGTAGAGACCCAAATCTTAACGTACAAAGACATTAAATTACTTTTTCGGAATACTTATTACATAACAAAAACACACACACAAGGACCGTAATAGTTTATTGTATTTGGAAACTCTGAACGTATTCTTTTAATCATGGTGAAAGATCTTCAACATCTCCCATAAATATCTTCCCTTTTTTTTCTTACCTAAAACCTTTCCTTATATCGTGGGGAAAAGAAAACATAAAAGGGTGAGCTCAAATGCTCAGTAAGGGTAAACAAAAGAAAAATCAATCACATAATATTCATAAGAACATAACATTTTGGAAATCATAACCTGCAAAAGAGATCATAATATCATAACATGGGATAAATCATAGTAGTGAAATGAAATCCCAATAATCATAACTTAAAACATGAAACTTTGTGGCATACACACATAATCATAGAGAATCATTTCTTATTAGTCTAGACTCATTGCCAAGACTATCTTAGTGGACAATGTCCCTTTTTGAACCGAGTTCACTCCTCGTTTCTGTCCTGTTTCACTGAACCGGTATAACCTACCATTCCAGCCACGTCTATCTCATGAGATATAAAATCTTTACCCAATGCATTGGAGGGAGATATAGGTCCCACCCATCTCATAATGAAATAATTCTTACTTGTGCCACCAAATAAACATACATCATTCATAATAACCCAACGAATAAAATGGGTTTCATAAACATCATACCATCATCACATAATCCATATAAAAGAAATGGATATAATTTATTAATAAGAAGAATCAAACCATGTAAATCATAGAGACATTATACTTGAAACATACACATATGAAATAATTTCAGCTTAGATGAAAAATGGTTTTGATAAAACATTCTTAAGGAAAATAACCTTTTTTCTTCAAAATCATTTTCTTTTCACAAAATGTCATGCAATTTTAGAAGAAATTTTTTTTGTTGAAAATAGTCATGAAATCTTTTGACGGAAGCTTCATGAAAATAAGGCTTTATAAAACCATAAAAATCCTTTCATGACGTATACATTAAAAAATCATTCTTATCATACTTTAGTCGGAAAAGTCAAAAAGTACCTCGTAACGTAAACAAAAGAAAGATTCCTTACATACCATGTAGTAAAAGTCAAAAGTGGGTAAAAAAGACTTTAAACATACATGAACCCATTTTTATGAAACATGAACATGGATGATAACAATAACCCCAGTAAATAATTACGAATAAGCAATCTCGGATAAAAATGAGATTTGAAAAAGTATCCCTTACCTTAGGTCTGATTTGCTTCATAAGTGTCCGAACTTCCTGTATAATGATTTAACTAATGTCATTGACTTATTCCAGAATCATACTCATTGTTATGATATCATATATGGTTTACTTATGACTTTATATTACCCGTTCTTTTGTAAATTCCATGTTAAAAGGCGTTTTGGGTAAAATCGTTTCATTTGTCGTCCGTGTTTTGACTTGTAATTATTCTTATGATTATGATATCTTAATTCTAGAATATAAAACATTATCTATATATAATATATATTCAGAATATATATATATAATAGATCAGTAAATGGAAAGAAATACACCGTTCATGGAGACGGTAGGTCGTACGTACGCATGAATGCTTTTTTGTTTCCTTATTGAGTTGAATGGAATTAAGTAGATGACAAACATATATATACACATAAATCCAGTATCATTATTATGTAATATATATCATTATTACTTATTGTATATTATTTATAATCATTCATGAATGGTTAACATGGAGAATGAATCTCATCGCGTCGTGGAGACGGTAGTCCGTACGTACGCACGAGCAATGATATCGTTCTCATGATTGTGGAATTATATTTTAGTGTATGTATAATATTTCAGAATCAATATCACTTTACAATAATCATATATAGTTATTATGTACACCATTATACCCATCCAAGTAAGGTGGTGGTGGAAAATAGATTACACCACGGCATGGAGACGGTATTTCGTACGTACGCACGCGCGGTGATTTTGTTTTCCGTAGGATGGATAGATGGTGAAATAGGGTTGTTACATACTTATAATAACATATCAGTATATTAGTGATACTGATGTTATTAATTCATAATGAAACATCCTAAGAAGAAGAAGTGGAAGAAGAAATAAAGTTGAAAGAATCGGTAACGGACATTACCTCTTCTTTGAAGCACCTATTTGAGATCTCCTTTTAGGGCACTAAAATTGGTCTTTGAGGAAGACCAGAACCTATAGGATGTTGCTATAGAAGTGGAGAAGCGAATCTGGCAGGGTTTGTCCGAGCTTGAAGGCTCAAAGTGGTGTGAGGAAGAGGGTAAGTAGGTACCCTTTTATAAGGGAGGAGAGGGGTACCTTTTGAATAAATAAAACTATTATTTTATTATAAAGTCAAATAAGGTTTTAAATAGCTCCAAATTGATTTATTTATAATCTAAGGTGGGGATGGGTCTAAATCCTCTCATACAATAGAATTTATACAAGTTTAGGTTCCTATTTTAACCCTCTCATCCAATAGAATTTATACAAGTTTTGGTTCCTATTTTAACCTTATCATTTAGATTTAACATTAAGTTAAATAAATTTACTTTTACCATGTCTTCTTGTGTTCTTACACTATAAGATTAATAAACATACTATAACAAGACAAAAGAACCCCAAGTTGTTTATTATTAATATATATAACCTTATCTAAGTCATTTGTCCAAAACTTATATTTTTAGGAATAAAATAACAATTAATAATATAATATTTGTTTTAAAAACAATTTTATGTCAATTTTGACACTATTTAGTAATCGATTTTTGTGAAACTCATAACAGAATGATTAGTTCGAAATAAGTTAATTAAATCAATACTAACATGTTATCTTAACCTAGAAAATTAGTGTAATTCATAAAAAGTCTCATATTACATTTATTTGGGTATATATAACATCAATTATGTCAATATTTCATTAATAAGATAATTACTGCATCATCTTTGTGTCATAAATAAATTATAATATATAATGTCTAAAAATTAAAAATAAAATACCATTATGTGTTAAATCTTGTTATCTTTCTAATGAGTATTTATAGTCGAATTTAGCTTATGTATAACCCTATATTAAAAATTATTTACTTATTAAACATTGATTTTAACTATTTTAACCCTTCTTTAAATAAATTAATAATAAATGTCCTAATCTAATCCAAGTTGTCCTAAATGGTCATATTTTATTCCTAAGGTATTTTGGTCGAATTACACTTATCCAATAGAATTAGGACATGTGTTAGGGTAATAATAATATCATTTTTACCCTTAATTACCCTATTTACTTTTAACCATGGTAAAAAAAGTAAAAAGTTACTATTCACCAAAAATTATTTTCATATCATTGAACCACATTTTACTTACTGACATCAACCGTGTCTCTCGAATTTTTGAAATTCCACTCACAGAAGCGGTAAAATTATGTTTTTTGAAAAATTCATTTTTTAGCTACCACTTAGTGGTTTCTCTATTCATAAAAAAAATGAAAGTTTCCAGAAAAATACCCAAAATTAGGCCTAAGCAATATTTGATATTATGAACTGAAAAATGATGTCTATTTTACCAAATTCAAAACATATCAGTTTCATTACTTAATTTAAAAATTAATTCCCGTCATCAAAATAAATAGCGTGTTCTTAAGAGATAATAACTACTAAAAGATTGACACTTGTTTATGTCTGGTTTAAATGTGAAATTACATCCAATGACCAACATTGTATTAAATTGTAAAAATATATTTTAAATATACTTTTAAACCAATAATATTAATAATTTATCACTATTAATTATTTCGATTAAAAAAAGTTGTTTTTAAATAAAATTTAGTAATTTTCACTATTCTTCAGAATATGAAAGTTATCCGAAAAGTACCAAAATTTCACCCTAAGATAATTTCGATATTCCGAATCCAAAAATGAAGTCCATTTTGAAAAAAAAATTTCAAAATTTCTAAAAGTGGTTATTACTATTCATAACGGCTAGTTTTAATAATATTTTAATAGCATATCGTTGTTTAGCGAAACTTGGTATTGCGTATAACACACGCTATCGTGGAAGGTCGCGCTTGCGTGTAATGCAATCCAAGTCAAGGATGCGTGTTGTGAAAGCTCCTTTTGGAGTAGCATACAACACAAGACATTAATGAAATTAAAAAGGATATTTTTCGTAAAATCTAGGGGTGTTACATTCTACCCCCCTTAAAATGAATTTCGCCCTCGAAATTCGTCGGGGTTATAAATGGTTTAGTACTCGAATGTTTCTTTGATAGAAACTCACATCGTAAAAAGGAATACCAAAACATGGATTTAAAAACCACTGTAAGAAATGTAACGGTTAGCCAAATTAACTCATCACGGGGTTTCCACGTAGGAGAACATAGCTGAAAATATGGATATGGGAGAAATATCTAACCATCAGGTTCTGATGGAGAGTGGTAGAGAACATGGCTATGAAAAATCCAAAAATCACAAAGCTATAGATTTGTGATGATCTATGGTACCATCTGATTCATCGGATATAAGGGAACTAGGACAACATTTTTGGTTTTCAAGATCATTTCGCTAAAGTTGATGAATTAAAAGAAATACATACATGATTTTGGTACAATATCACTGTTGTTCATGAATTGAACAATTTCCACTTCATCCCTTAAAGATATGAAGTTGAATTTGTTATTCGTGATGTGTTAGAAGATCATGTGATAGAATGATGTGTCATTCCATCTCATTCAAACAAAATGTTAGCAAAAGTTATAAGTCCATCTTATGGTTAGATTAATCGTATATGGTTCCAAAAATGAACTTATACTTCATATATCATACCGATTAATAAAATAAAACTAGTTTCTACTAACCATGGATTTCTTGTAGGCCAGTGGTTGGTGATAAAGGCCAGTCGCATTTCGGTTGTGGGTTCGATTCCCACAGCCTTGTCCGACGCGATGGGTTGTCGCCCATCCTACAGGTTTTCCTTTTTTTAAAACTATATTACTATAACATCCCATAAATAATGTCGAAAAAAATTCTATCCTTAAACAATAATAACTTATTTCCAACATAATCCATTCCAATCTTTAGACTTATCCATAATATTGCAGTCCACTCCCATAATACAGTGAAAATGATTACCAGATATTTAATACCATCGTTGATCCCCATATATCATCAGATATGTCTTGTTGGTCAAATTACAAACATGTGAATACCTTAATCATGTATTCTCTTGATGAATGAATACCCATTGAACCTTGGTGAAAACATTAATTCAGTCAAAAGTTAACTCTTTCCACATACCAAAATCCAAAAATTCTATATACTCAATCCATGATATAACCTTCTCCTTATATCAGTCATGATCTCATGAATACGGTCAAACATTTCATTTTCTCGTTTTCCTTTCATTATGCGCATATCATTTTTTTTCAAAAATATCTCAATCACATTCCATAGTTACCGGTACCATTGAAAACCACAATATACCAATACATAAATATTCCAATATTCCACGATACTATATACAACATTATTTTGGAATCCCATTACATAAACACTTAATCATTCCACCACATTGTTGTCATATTCAACATCACCAATAGTGATCGCATGTGACTTCCCTTTGTCCTTTTCATTAAGTGGTTGCTCATGTCGATCATCACTAACCCGTGGATTTGGGCATTTATTAGCATAATTCCCCATTTCCTTGCACTTGAAGCATTGAAGTGTAGTTGGTTCATTTTGTGTATCCCTTCCATTGTTTGCATCAGTAGACATATTCTTCCCATCATTGCGGCATTCAAATTCCCGATGACCTTACTTTCCACATTTGAAACATTTACTTGTCCCTTTAAGACAATCTCCACCATGCTTCTTTCCACACTTTGAGCATAGGGAAACATTCATCTTCTTTTCACCATTATTCTGAGATTTCTCCTCAAATTACATCTTTCGTTTCTTGTCAAAAATACTAGATGGATAAGTAACACCAACTTCCATTTCTTCCTTGATATCACAACGCACAATTTCTTCATAGCTACTGAAGTCTCTTATAGCTAATGCCCTTAAAAGATTTGGTTTTAATCCACTGAATAATCAATAAACTTTACATTTAGGTTGGATGATAAATCCAGATGCATACCTGGCAATCCATGTATAATTCGCTTCGTATATACCAACAGATTCATCATCCTTTTGCTTTAGTTCAAGAAACTTCTTCTCTATCTTTGTTTGAAGAATACGAGGGAAGTACTTATTGAAAAATAAGTTCTTGAACTCTTCCCATTCCATGGACTCAATTTCATCTCATGGCCTTGTATTCTTGATAAGATTCCACCATTGATCAGCTTCACCTTCCAAACGATATACTGCTAATATGACTTTATCATGTTCAGAACATTGAAAAACTGAAAATATCTTTTCAGTAGTACTGATCCATTGTTCAGAAACAAGTGGATCAGAAGACCCACTGAAAGACGGAGGACGTTGCCTCATGAAGGACTCAATAGAATATTGTTCCCTTATCTTCTCATTTGGAAGTCCATAATGATTCATAGCTTGTTTAAGTATAGCAATAAGATTTTTCACTCCATCCCCCATAACATTTGTTTGTTCAGGAGGAAAATCATTGCATTGTCCATTGCATTGATCAACACGGTTCCTTCGGGTTCCATCCATCGTCTAAAACCCAAAAAGAATAGTGTGAGAGGCAAAAATCATGCTTGGGAAAACAACATAATAAAGGGGGAGTACCTTAAATATATAACATATTAGGATTAATTCTATGATCGTTAGCGTAATTCTAGGACTATAACCTATACGTATACTTAACCTTAGGGACATCCCTAGACATGCCTTAGAAATATCTCTTGGGATATCACTAAAGTTATCGCATCCTTGTTTCCAAAGGTTGACTAAACCTTTCCTCTGATACCAACTGTAGAGACCCGAAGCTTAACGTACCAAGACATTACATTAATTTTGCGGAATACTTATTACATAACAAAAACACACACACAAGGACCGTAATAGTTTAGTGTCTTTGGAAACTCAGATCGTAATCTTCTAATCATGGTGAAAGATCTTCAACATCTCCCATAAAGATCTTCCCTTTTTTTCTTACCTGAAACCTTTCTTTATATCCTGGGGAAAAGAAAACATAAAATGGTGAGCTCAAATGCTCAGTAAGGGTAAACAAAAGAAAAATCAATCACATCATATTCATAAGAACATAACATTTTGGAAATCTCAACCTGCAAAAGAGATCATAATATCATAACATGGGATAAATCATAGTAGTGAAATTAAATCCCAAAAATCATAACTTAAAACTTGAAACTTTGTGGCATACACACATAATCATAGAGAATCATTTCTTATTAGTCGAGACTCATTGTCAATACTATCTTAGTGGACAAAGTCCCTTTCTGAACCGAGTTCACTCCTCGTTTCAGTCCTGTTTCATTGAACCGGTATAACCTACCATTCCAGCCATGTCTATCTCATGAGATATAAAATCTTTACCCAATGCATTGGAGGGAGATATTGGTCTCACCCATCTCATAATGAAATAATTCTTACTTGTGCCACAAAATAAACATACATCATTCATAATAACCCAACGAATAAAGTGGGTTTCATAAACATCATACCATCATCACATAATCCATATAAAAGAAATGGATATAATTTCTTAATAAGAAGAATCAAACCATGTAAATCATAGAGACATTATACTTGAAACATACACATATGAAATAATTTCATCTTAGATGAAAAAGGGTTTTGATAAAACATTCTTGAGGAAAATATCCTTTTTTCTTCAAAATCATTTTCTTTTCACAAAATGTCAAGCAATTTTAGAAGAAAAGGTTTTTGTTGAAAATAGTCATGAAATCCTTTGAAGGAAGCTTCCTTAAAATAAGCCTTTATAAAACCATAAAAATCCTTTCATGCCGTGTACGTTAAAAAAACATTCTTATCGTACTTTAGTCGGAAAAGTCAAAAAGTACCTCGTAATGTAAACAAAAAAAAGATTCCTTACATAACATGTAGTAAAAGTAAAAAGTGGGTAAAAAGGATATTAAACATACATGAAACCATTTTTAGGAAACCTGAACATGGATGATAACAATAACCCCAGTAAATAATTAGGAATAAGCAATCTCGGATAAAAATGAGATTTGCAAAATTATCCTTTACCTAAGGTCCGATTTGCTTCATAAGTGTCCTAACCTTCTGTATAATGATTTAAATAATGTCATTGACTTATTCCAGAATCATACTCATTGTTATGATATCATATATGGTTTAATTATGACTTTATATTACCCGTTCTTTTGTAAATTCCATGTTAAAGAGCGTTTTGGGTAAAATCGTTTCATTTGTCGTCCGTGTTTGGACTTGTAATTATTCATATGATTCTGATATCTTAACTACAGAATATAAAACATGTTTTATATGTAATATATATTCAGAATATATATATATAATAGATCAGTAAATGGAAAGAAATACACCGTTCATGGAGACGGTAGGCCGTGCGTACGCATGAACGCTGTTTTTGTTTCCTTATTGAGTTGAATGGAATTAAGTAGATGACATATATATATATACACATAAATCCAGTATCATTATTATTCATATATTTCATGATTACTTACTATATATTCTTTATAATCATTCATGAATAGTTAACGTGGAGAATGAATCTCATCGCGTCGTGGAGACGGTAGTCCGTACGTACGCACGAGCGATGATATCGTTCTCAAGATCATGGAATTGTATTGTAGTGTATGTATACTATTTAAGAATAAATATCACTTTACTATAATCATATATAGATATTATGTACACAATTATACCCATCCAAGTAAGGTGGTGGTGGAAAATAGATTACACCACGGCGTGGAGACGGTATTCCGTACGTACGCACGCGCGGTGATTTCGTTTTCCGTAGGATGGATAGATTGTGAAATAGGGTTGTTTCATAGGTATAATAAAATATCAGTATATTAGTGATAATGATGTTATTAATTCATAATTAAACAACCTAAGAAGAATAATTGGAAGAAGAAATAAAGTTCAATGAATCGGTAACAGACATTACCTCTTCTTTGAAGCACCTCTTTGAGATCTCCTTTTAGGGCACTAAAACTATTATTTTATTATAAAGTCAAATGAGGTTTTAAATATCTCCAAATTGATTTATTTATAAGATAAGGTAGGTATGGGTCGAAATCCTCTAATCCAATAGAATTTAGACAAGTTTAGGTTCCTATTTTAACCTTATCATTTAGATTTAACATTAAGTAAAATAATTTTACTTTTACCGTGTCTTCTTGTGTTCTTAGACAATAAGGTTAATAAACATACTATAACAAGCCAAAAGAACCCCAAGTTTTTTATTATTAATATAAATAAACTTATCTAAGTCATTTGGCCGAACCTTAGATTTTTAGGAATAAAATAACAATTAATAATATAATATTTGTTTTAAAAACTATTTTATATCAATTTTGACACTATTTAGTAATTGATTTTTGTGAAAATCATAACAGAATGATTAGTTCGAACAAAGTTAATTAAATCAATACTATCATGTTATATTAACCTATAAAATTAGTGTAATTCATGAGAAGTCTCAAATTACATTTATTTGGGTATTTATAACATCAATTATGTCGATATTTCATTAATAAGATAATTACTGCATCATCTTTGTGTCATAAATAAATTATATTATTTAATGTCTAAACATTACAAATAAAATACCATTATGTAGGAAATCGTTTTAGATTTATAATGAGTATTTATAGTTGAATTTATCTTATGTATAAACCTATATTAAAAATGATTTACTTATTAAACTTTGATTTTAACTATTTTAACCCTTCTTTAAATAAATTAATAATAAATGTCCAAATCTAATCCAAGTGGGCCTAAATGGTCATATTTTATTCCTAAGGTTGTTTTTGGTCGAATTACACTTATCCAATAGAATTAGGACATGTGTTAGGGTAATAATAATATCATTTTTACTCTTAATTACCCTATTTACTTTTAACCGTGGTAAAAAAAGTAAAAAGTTACTATTCACCAAAAATTATTTTCATCTCATTGAACCACATTTTACTTACTGACATCAACTGTGTCTCTCGGATTTTTGAAATTCCACTCACAGAAGCGGTAAAATTTGGCTTTATGAAAAATTCATTTTTTTTAACTACCACTTAGTGGTTTCACTATTCATCAAAAAATGAATGTTCCCAGAAATATACCAAAAATTTGGCCTAAGCTATATTTGATATTATGAACTGAAAATGATGTCTATTTTACCAAATTCAAAACATATCAGTTTCATTACTTAATTTAAAAATTAATTCCCATCGTCAAAAAAATAGCATGTTCTTAAGAGATAATAACTATTAAAAGATTAACACTTGTTTATGTCTGGTTTAAATGTGAAATTACATCCAATGACCAACATTGTATTAAGTTGTAAAAATATATTATAAATATACTTTAAAACCACTAAAATCAATAATTTATCACTATTAATTATTTCGATTAAAAAAATTTGTATTTAAATAAAATTTAGTAATTTTCACTATTAATCAGAATATGGAAGTTATCCGAAAAGTACCAAAATTGCACCATAAGCTAATTTCAATATTCCAAATCCTAAAATGAAGTCCATTTTGAAAAAAAAAATTACAAAATTTCAAAAAGTGGTTATTACTATTCATAACGGCTAGTTTTAATAATATTTTAATAGCATATCATTGTTTAGCGAAACTTGGTATTGCATACAACACAGGCTATCGTGGGAGGTCGTGCTTTCATGTAATGCAAGCCAAGTCAGGGATACGTGTTTTTCAATCTCCTTTTGGTGTAGCATACAACACAAGACATTAGTGAAATTAAAAAGGATTTTTTGTAAAATCTTGGGGTGTTACATACACATGGTGTGATTCTTGGATAACCCATTGCTACTCGTCTCTACAATTTCATTTTAGATTAGATAGACCATGAATGGTTGGAAAAATCTTGGGAGGTGGTATTTATTTTTTTTTCATATAGAACCCCTAAATTGGTTTAATTTTGTTATTAAAAATGAGGGACCATGCATTATCTATATTAGATAATTAATGTGTCATTGGGATCATATTTTCTTTGTATAGATAATGGATTCATTTTTTTTTATCATTTTGGGGAAGTTTGGAGGATGAAATAAGTTATTAATTAGTAGATAATATATTATATATTGTTATAAATTTAATTATAATAGAACATTTATTATAAAATTTTGATTCATTTTTTATTATATTGGATCATTAAGTGTAAATTTCCAGAGTAAGATGACATTAATGTAATAATAATTAAATAACAAGTAATTAAATTTTACATAGAGTTAACCATTATTAATTTTAATATTTATTAATTAATTTAATTTATTGTTATATATTCTGAGATTAAATGATAATATTTGTATATAAAGTTGATGAGATATATAATAAAATTGGTATGATGAGTGTTTATTTTATAGATAATGATATGTTGAAAAAGTGTAAGTACTAAAAAAACTAAAATAATATTAAATTTATATTTGATGACCCTAGTGTTTTTTGAAAACACTAATGTTAGCAATAAATGTCATTGTGAAATGATTATTTCAATTTTTTTTAAATTTATGTGATTGTTATGAAGATAGTAAACTAAATGAAATAATATTATGTTTTGAATTACGTTATAAAATAGGGATATAGGGATTTGTTTTTTATTCTAACTACATTATTTATTGTTATTTTCAATGGAATATTTTTTACTCAGAGGTGTTTTCAAGGATTAAACTCGAATTATATTATTAGATGATACAAATATAATCATTTTTATAGAATGGAATTTATATAATCTAATAAATTTGGAAAAATATTGTGACCAATAATGATATGTTATGATGACTAATATTATATGTTATCAAGATTAAAAATGATCTCATGTCATTGATGAAGCTGTACACAATAAATAATGAGAACCAATCATGCAGTAATTGGCAATACTAAATGAATTTCTTATATATAATATAATTATTATTTTTAATGTTTTTGTGATATTTTATGGTAATTTTATTTGAATATTTATAATAAATACTTTGGGAAGAAATGGGAATGTATAGGTAACATTTTGGATCAACCTTATAGTAAATTAGACGATTCTTGTGTGACATAGATTGTGGGATGTGATATCAATATAGTTATAAAAATCCCTACTAGATTACTTAAATGTTTTTTATGGAATATTCACTTGATTTAAATGATCTATCAAATTGGAGAATAATTTAGGATGATGCAAAAGAAGTGGATTTCAATATTGAATTTTTTTTCCTAGATAAGGGATCCCAAATTATGACCAAGGATATTTTTTTTGTACTTAATTACCATGATATGATATAATACCAATGACGGACGGATATAATCAGTGATGAGATAATACAGTGCAACTCCCAAAAATAACCCTTTGACTAATGGTAGAGTGAAATGATAGGGACCATAACATTCTCACCCACTGATATGGGTACACATAGACAATGTATTATAAATATTTCTTCCCTCACTAACTAATAACTCTGAGTGGATGAAAAATAAATATAATGATGATATGTGTCAAGATAAGTAATTCTTAAATTATATTTTTTTAGAAATAGTAGTGACATAAAACTCATCCAAAATTATTGATATGATGTTCTGATATATGATAAATCATTACTTTTTTTAGAGTTTATCTCCCATATCTCCGGTATCAATGTTCATGATAATGCCTTGAATACTCTCTCTTATCAAATATAATGAACTAAAATTTTGAGAATTAGATATCCTACTATATCCCTAGAGTTTTTTATTTCCAAAAATAAGAAAATATTTATCTATAATCATATATATATATATTAACTTTAGTACATAGTAATGTATATTAATAATTATTTGGAAATCAATATTTCCATCATCCCATCATAGGTAGGTAAATATATGTATTTTCACTAGAATCACATTATGAGTTCATATGTATTGTTTTATTAGGAAAGTTATATGTTAAAGTATAAGAGATCAGATTATAATTTGACTATATAAGTGAAAAATTTTATTATGGGAGAAATATATATGTAATCTATGAGTATATTGATAAAAATTAATCTAAATTTTGATATATCTGATGATAAAATTGGGTAATGTTTTATTGTATACACTTTACTTTTTATTGGTGTATGAAAATAGTGTATGTTCATGGGGCCAACTATGTTCTTTGAATGACTATACATTGTATTATTAATGTAACAACCCAGTTATTTATCGAATAATTCCTTTTCATTTCTCTTAATATTTAGGAATACAATATTATTTATACATTAAAAGGGATTCTTTATCTGGTAACATACTCAAAAGGAAAAAACAGGTTTCTTTGAAATATTATGTTGCCTAAAATGTTGAGTTATAACATATAATAAGATATTATATTTTTAAAAGGTAGATAATGCCTTGTTGTTGTGTTGGTGGAAATGAGAAAAACTGACTATAATATGATTTTAATTCTTGTTAGATGTATTTACATTTATCAGATAAATTTTAGAGGATTAAAATAAGAATGAATCTGATTTTAATAATGAAATACTCTAATATTTATAAATGGTTTCTTTATCTCGTTTTGAAGTAGAACCCTTTTTAAATATATTATTCATCACCTTTTTATGTTATATTTTAAAGAAATAAAATTCTTCTTTAGAAATGGAAAATCCAAATTTACATTGGATAAAATTTGGGTTTTTTTATAATGTTCAATTATTAATGAATAGAGAAAAATACTACATTTAATTCAAATCTATAAATTAATCTAATCTATTTATAAAACTAGAGTGTACATTTAATTAGTTTTATAGTTTAATTAGATTATATTTTTATAATTTAATCGAATTTTTTTAATTGGATGTAATTTTTATTTGAATTTTGACAAAACCACAATTCAATATTTTTGTAGTAATTACTTCTTAAAAACCAGCTTTTTGGTTTTCACAAAGGGTAATATTTTTAAATTAATTAATGATACCTTTTTGTTTTGAAATTGAAAAAATGGATTCAAAATTTATAATCATGAGGTAAAAATTGTGTAAATATGTACCTTGATGTTTTTGGCATTATGAATAGTAACAGTAGTAAATATTTTTTTTACCATGGTAAAATGGTAAATAAGGTAAATAAGGGTAATAAATAATAATAACTAAAATGAAACTACCCTAACACATGTCATAATATTATTGGATGAGAATATTTCGACCAAAGGAATACATGGGTTGATTTTGGGAACCCATGGATGCACTTGAGACTGATAATGACATTTTGTAATAATTAATTTAAAATAGAGTGGAAATTAAAAAAAACATGTATCATTTAGAAAGAAAATTTTTATATGGTGTAATATAAGTGATCTAATATACTATAAGTATCTGTTAGAAATCTAAAATTATTTCTTACATCATTATATTTTTTTATATTTTTTATACATTAAATAAATAAATGTTATTATGTCACAATGATGATGTAGTGATTGTTTCATTAATAAATGATTCAAGTAAATGAAAATAAAATTGCCCTAACATGTGTCCTAATACTGTTTGTTGATACACGTTCGACTATGGGCATCCTTGGATCTATTTTAGGACCTCATGGTGCCATATGGGAGTGATAATGACACTTTATTTTAATTAACTTAAAGTAATTAAAAAAATGACATAAACAAATATATTTTTGTAAATTAATTTTTACATAGTGATATATAAGCTATATTTTAGAATAAAAAAATTATTTGAAAATATAAAAATATTTCCTACATCATTGTATTTTTTTTTAATTTTTAGACATCAAATTAATTAAATTATTTATGACACAATAATGATGCAGTGTTTACCCCATTCATAAAAGATTTAAATAAATAAGATTATATAGAATAAAATAATATCCAAAACCTATCCAACTCTAACTGGATGATTTTATTTCAACCCTGAAACAACTTATCTTAAACATTAATAAGTTTTTGACCTTCAAAAATAGAAAATCATTATGTAATAAAATATTATTTTCAAACATTCATAAAGAGCCCCTCCTCCACCTTATAAAAAGCCTCACCTCTAATCCATTCCTAACACATCTCTAGCCTATTTTCATGTAAACACTATTCCAAAATAAGCTCCCGACATCCCTATCATTTTCCTAGAATCCTTAACATACGAAAAATGCACTTCATCAAACCCATTTGGTTCAATCCAAATGGAGTTCCCCGAATTAAAGGTAACATCTTCTCTTAAATTATTTTATTTTATTTTACGTATCCAACCCCATAAACTCTTATTATTCAATTATTTAATAAATAAACCAGTATCCTCAGTATTATAATCTGTATTTTTGATATTTATTCTAAAAACACTTAAACACACCTCCATCTAATGGGTAAATAAGATATTGTTTCTATTGATAAAAAACTAACACCTCACGAAATGATGACTGTTCAATTATCTCTTAGCGCCTCTCATTGGGGCCATTATGATAGAACTGAATTTATATATGATATATATTATGTTTATGTTTTATTTATGCTTCTATAATTTCCATTTCTAGCATACCTTTATGGTTTCCATTATGGCTAAATGTGATAATTTCATTAGAGTAAGTGTAGACTACAACCCCCTCAATGTGATATGACTTGTTAATGACTTATGCAGAATGTATAAAGGATGGAGTTAATGATATTATATATCATATTAATAATGGAATTATAATATACCTATGTATAATTATGTTTTAATTCTATTAAAATAATAAATAGAAATGAAAGTAGCGTTCATGAATTCGTATGATTTTCCATCACCATGAACTGTGCATTTCATTTCGTATCTATAAATGTAATGTACTATGATAAATACATACATATACTGGATATATATTATATATATGATATCTACATCATAAATATTATTCTGTATATAAGGGATATTAGACCACATAAAAAATTGTAATTATAAGAAGTTCATTTTTGACTCAAGTACCAAATATCGACAAAACCACCGTTATTAACATAAATGATTACATAATATTTATAAAATGGTAATATGAGATATATAATGAATACTAAACATGAAAAAAGTTCCTAATAATGTATAAATTACCATTAGTTTATTATTTGGGTGATTAAAGAACGAAAGGGTCAAATCAGACATGAGGTAAGGTAACTTCTAAACCAAATTTCTGTTCATTGGGTTGATCTTCTATTTCGTGATTATTTCATTCATTGATTATGTGAGAAATGAATTTTTATAAATTATCATGTATTTATACTTCTGTTACGTGTGCTTATATTGAATGCACATAATCATTCTATTTTTTTACAAAATGATCATTGTAAAGGTCTTCGTCTCAATCTCCTTTCATTGAGGCATATTTTGTTTTAATACATGGATTTCTTTTATAAAATGTATAAACAACATTGAATTTTCAGTTCATTCAAAGGGAACCATTTTCTATTAAGCGTTTTACAAAACGACATAAATAATTATTCTTTTTAATGTATGTTTTGAAAATGAACTTTCTGCCGCCGTGAGTATTATCTGATCTTTGGATTCCTTAACAAGATGTAGTATTTTTAAAAGGAAAGTAAATAAAATTAACTCATTCTATGTATATTTGTATTGAAAATTTTTTAGTTAATGGATTGATTATTTCAATATATTTAAATGATATATTGGGATTGAAACGTGGAAATTTTATCTTTCTTATATATATGTTTAATGTGCTATGAATATTTTATGGTTCATGGGAATTGTTTACGTATATGGGTGGTTCTATGATGAACCCAGGTCTGGTGGGCCCTAGATATCTCTACAATGAATTGGGTAAGGATAAAGATATAAACATGAACATTTCTTCTAAGATATATATGGAATATACTGTGATGGGTATTCCAAATGTAACTCTCAACATAGCTGTGATAGCTACAATGTAAGTATGATATGTATTCCACAAGTTACCTTTATGATTTATGATTTCAATGTGTTATTCATAAATCTTAGGATTTCATGAGGTATTTTAAAGTGCTTATGTTTTTTATTTATTGATGAAAAAATGTTTTCTTTGTATTCTTTATAACCCTTACTAAAAGATTTATACTCATCCCATGCTTCGAAATATTTTTCACAGGACATAAAGATGATTGGGGTCAAGGATTGGATCAAGTGAAAGTCATGATATCTAAAATATGGAACTTTACATGAAACATTTTTTCTAGATTTTTTATTTTATGAAAAAAATGGAAACTGAGTAGAAGTGTCTACATTGTAATTTTTGGGATGTAATTTAATAGTAATGGACTATCCCTCTAAAATATATAATTGAAAAGATCCTCAATATGAATTATTCATTTAATTCATGACTATGTAATGTTTTAAGGCCTTATCCTTATGAAAGATGAGGAAACTAACAATGGCCAATTAAAGGTATGGATTATTTCATTGTCGATTTTTTTCCATTATTTAATCTTAGGATATTATTAATGATTTTTTTGTAGGAATGACGTATTATGGAATATTTTGTAAAAGAATGGATAATGGGTCATGAATAATTTATAATGAGTAAAAATTCTACATATATGGGATTCAAGAGATACGGTACATTTTATGATGATGAAATGCATAAAATTATTAAGGATCTATTAATGATGTGATTACTTTGGAAGAAAGTTTCTAGTATGTGTAACCATGTTGTTTGATTTGTGAAAATTTCATTCAAGAAAAAGTTATATTTTCTTGTATGGACATAATGGATAAGCTTAGTCTTTCTATTTATAAAATTCATCAACTATATAAAATGGATCATGAAGAAAAAATTATATAATCTCTATTTTATCATCAGAATTTTACCCAACCACAAATTTATTGTATTTTTGTGGTTATTATTTGGTGAAAAAGTTCCCCACCACTCTCTATTAATATAGGAGAGTTAGTTTCTCTTCCATATCCATCTTTTTACAGAATCCTAGTGTATGTTTCCTTGGTTGACCTTTTTTACTTCTCTCCCCTTATTTTAAAGTGATAGTTTTATTGACTCTTTTCCTGATGTGGGACTTTCAATGATGTTTCTGAGCCCAATTTTAAAATTTCGAGGCCGCAATTCCCAAGGGGGGGGGGGAGGATGTAACATAGAAAGTAAATGATGAATATGAAATTTGAATATTTATTAATATTTTTGAATTAAATATTATTTTTACTTTAAATTGGATTCTATGATCGATGGTGTACCTGATACGCATCAATGCTTTTCATTGAAATATTACGTTTCTCCCAATGTTGAGTGGTACTTAAAAATAGTATGTTATTATTATTATTTTAAAAATTAGTTAATTCCTTACTGTTGTAATGGAGGGAGTGAACAGAACTAACTAGGAAATGACTATACATGTTTCTTAAATGTTTTTACATTTACCCAATAAATTTTAGAAGCTTAAAATAAGAAGGAATATGAGTTTAAACATAAATACTCTAATATTATTTAAAAGGAAAAATTACCACCTTTTGATGGAAAAAACTCTTTCAATCTAGTTTTGGTTAATTTTATATGTTCTATTTAAGAAAAAAATTATTCTTTATAATAATGAAATAAAAATTTACATTGGGTATTTTTTTGGTATTTTTTTGATAAAATTCCATTTTTAATGAATAATGAAAACTACAGTATTTTAATTCAAAACCACCTTTTAATCTAACTTATTTATATTGTTAGATTAACTTTTTTATGGGTTTAAAGTGTAATTGGATTATATTTTTACCATTTAATCTAATGATGTTAAATGGATGAAATTTAACTTTTTTATGGTTTTAAAGTGTAATTGGATTATATTTTTACCATTTAATCTAATGATGGTCAGTGGATGAAATTTCCATTTAAAATTTGGCATAAAAAAGTCTCCATCTTTTAATAATTATTGTTTCTTAAAAACACTTTTTTGTTTTGATAATGAAAAATAATTTCAAATTAATTAAATAATCTTCTATGTTTTGAATTTGGTAAAATAGAATTCTTTTTCTAATTCTGAATAACAATTTTAGATGAGGCTGAATTTTTGGTATTTTTATGAATGCCTTCAATTTTTTATTAATAATGAAAACACTAAGTGGTAGTTAAAAGAACCTAATTTTTCATTTAAATTAAATTTTACTGCTTCTATGAAGTTAATTTTTAAAATCCAACAATCATGGTTATTATTAGTATGTAAAATATTGTTCAATAAGAAGAAAATAATTTTTTGGTGAATAGTAACTTTGGACTTTTATTTACCGCAGTTAATGTTAAATAGAGTAATTCATGTAAAAAAATATTATACTAATAAAAAATTGCATTAATTCTTGTCCTAATCATATTGGATGAGTCATGATCAATCATGGAAATCCTTGTGTCGATTTTGGTACCCTAAAGAGCCTCTTAAGAGTGATAATGACACATTATTTTAATCAACATAATGTAAAGGGAAAATGACATAAACAAATATCTTTTAGTAAATAAATTTTTACATAGAGTTATATAAGATATAATTTTGACTATAAATATTTTTTTAAAGCTAAAAATATTTCATACATCATGGTATTTTTTGTATAATTCTTAGACATCAAATATATTAAATTAATTATGACACAATAATGATGTAGTGTTTACCTTGTAAATAAATGATATAAATAAATAAGATTATAAAGATTAAAATAATATCTGAAAGTAGTCCAATTATTATTGAATGATTTTATTTCGACCAATATTCATATTATCTTCGATCATAATGATATTTGGACCCTTTGAAACTGAAAATAATTATATAATAAAATAATACTTTCACACAATCCTAAATAGCCCCTTTTCTGCCATATAAAATACCCTCACTTCTAACACATTCCTCACATTTCTAAAGCCTTTTGGCTTGTCCAACCTATACCCAATTAATCTCCTTGCATCCCTCTCTTACTCCAAGAAGACTTACCTTAGGCATAAGGCACTTCAAGAAATTCATTTCGTTCAGACCATTGGAGTTACCCGAATTTAAGGTAACATTTTCTCTTAAGTTATTTTCTTTTATTTTACTTCTCCAACCCCAAAACACTTTTTATTACTTTAATTTATAACTAAAATAGTATCTTCAATGTACTATGATCTTTTTCTGAGGATTATTCGAACTACGGTTGCACACAACTTCTTCTAATAGGTAAAGAACAAACTCCTTTCATGGATAGAAAATTAACGCCTCACGAAACATTGATTGTTCAATTATCTCCAACCACCTATTATGGTGACCATTATGATAGAACAATATTTATATATGATATATATTATTTTTATTTATATTTTATATTATTTATTTTAAATTTATAGCATACCTTGATGGTTTCCATTATGTGTAAACGCGATAATTTAATTTGAGGAAGTGTGGACTACCACTCCCTAAAAGTGATATGACTCGTTCATACCATACGTTGGACATATAATGGATGATGTTATTGAAATTATATATGATATTATACTGTAATTATAATATAACTATGTATCATTATGTTTTTACTCTATTAAAATTTGAAATTGAAATGAAATTAGCGTCCATGCGTATGTACTGCTTACTGTCTCCATGAACGGTGCATTTCATTTCTTATCTCAAAATTTTATATACAGTTATAAATACATATATATATGGTATTTAAATGATATATATTATATCTTAATAATTAATATAATTTTGGAGATAATGGACTCTTGACCGCATGGACAACTTGTAATTATAAGGTGTTCATTTTTTACTCAAGTACCAAATATCGACAAAATGGACATTATTAACTTAAATGATTACATAATGTTTATAACATGGTAATAAGTGTTATAAAAGTAATAATTAACTTGAAAATTTGTTCTTAAAAATGTATAAATTTTCTAAGTTTATTATTCAAGAATAACTAGGAGCAAATAAGTCATGTCAGACACGAGGTAAGGGGTTTCTTATCGTGCTTTTAATTCCGCGAGATTTCCATTGTTCACCACTTATTTATTGAATGTTGTTTATTTTGTACATTCCATTTGATATATATTATCATGAATATATTTATATTCAGGGTATTCTGTGATTCATTTGGTGGTTATTAACTTTTGGTCATACGACTCAATTAATTACAACATGCTAAGGGGTTTTCATCTCATTATTTATTCCCATGAGATTCATGATATATTTGTCGCTATTTCCTTTTGTGTGTTATATGTACTGCCCATGATTTTATACTTTATGTAATATACATTAATTTATTGGTATTTACAACTTCATTGTATGATCCTTCTTTTATGGGGTGTATTACCAAATCCATAAGGGAACCGTTCACCCTACTCTTTTTTAAAAGACTTCTTTTGGTTATGACATTTTGATTTACATCTTATTATGTTGGGATATGTTATTATCTCTCCTTATTGTTAAGATTTTTGTTTCCAAGTGATGGGATACCATTTTTTCTCTCATAAACTCATTTGATAAATTTTAAAGTGATGTTGTTAGGCTGTCAAATTTCTATAAGGAAACTTCTTTGCCAAATTGCAAATCCTTGGGTTAAACTTCCTCCTGTTGATTATGTCGTGCTATGAATATGTGTGAATAAACTATGATTTTTTTACACTTAATATCCACATATATTGTGTATATTTATATTTTTCACACATAATTATGGTATTGATATATCCTTAATCTAAGGACACCGTTTTGATAACAGATTTCATATTAATTTACATTCCATTGAGACCTCATTGTTGTTATGCACCAATTCACTCTTGTTGGGCGGAGAAAAGAAGGAAGTGATGGCAAGAGGGGGGGTGAATTGCCTTTTAAAAAATTATTAACAATTTAAAATCAAAGTTGAAAGTGCAGCGGAAATAAAAAGGCAAGACACAAGAATTGATAACGGAGTTCTACCTAAAACCCGGCCTACGTCTCCGCTCCCAACTCAACAGTTGAGAGATTTACTACCGCTTGCTTTTCAATGGTTGTAGCAAGAAACCCACTAGCCTTTTTACAGGTGAAGGCTAGCTCACCTATTACAGCTTTCTTTTTAATGGTTTGAGGGAGAAACCCACTAGCCTTTTTACGGGTGAAGGCTAGCTCACCTTTGAATCAAGCCTTTTAAAAGGAAATGCTTGACTAACCTCTTCACACCTTGAAGGTGGTGTGAGAACCCAAAGAAAGGGGGATGAGAAAGACATGGGGTTTGTAGGTACAAACCCAAACTTAATCTCAAAATGAATAAAACAATAAAAACCGTATTTGGAGAAGCCTTGGGCGCCAATGGATGATTGGAGCTGAAAACATGCACTCCCAAGCTTCTTTGGTGATGCTCCTTGGATGTGGAATTGGATGGGAGCAGTTGGGGTTCCCTTGGAACAATCCGCCGGAGGTTCTCCAAATGATGGAAAATATGTCCCGTGGGCTTCCGTATAGTTCCGACTATGTTCCTTAGGCTTCCGGTGGTTCAAGGTCCTTTATTTATAGAGGGGGAACCCTCATATGGCCGTTAGAGGCCTTTGGAGCCGTTGGAGAGGCTTTCGGAGCCGTTGGAGGCCAAGTGGACAGGTTGGTCAAAAGCCCAACGGCTAGTTTGACTGGCTCCACCGGCTGACCGGTACTGAGCCACCGGTAGGCCAGTGTGTGAAAAATGGCGGAGGGCTCGGGCTCAGGCTCCATCGGCTGGCCGGTGAGGTGGCCACCGGTTGGCCGGTGCTGAGGCAGTAGCAACCACTGTGCTGGCTGGGTGCCACCGGCTGGCCGGTGCTGAGGCCACCGGTTGGCTGGTGCTGAGGCAGTGGCTGGACTCTCGGTCTGGGCTCTACCGGCTGGCCGGTGCTGATCCACCGGTTGGCCGGTGCACATGAAAACAGTGCACTTTGCTCCTTTCTTGGCTTCAGCTTCCTTGGCCCAATTCCTTGGTAACCTGAAATGATTCCTATCATCCAAAAACACTTGAAAGAGGATTAGATAAAAAGAAAAGTGATTGTGATCATGAAAATTAAACCACGAGGGGTACGAGAGGTACAACAATCTCCCCCTATTTTGATGATCACAATCACCAAAACAATCAATGTAGAAAATGAAATGAAAAGCATGCTTTAAAAGATTTCTCCCCCAATCAACCAAGAATTTCTCACCCTTTGTGATTATCAAAATAGCATGGGGCATAAAACTTGATTGAGGGAAAAATGGATTTTAAACCATTTGAAATTTTTGAAATTTGAATTGACAGTTTTGAATCAAAAATTTTGAAATGAAAAATTGAATAACAGTTTGAATTGAAAGTATGAAATGAAAATTGAATAGAAAATTTTGAATTGAAAAATTTGATACCAAGTGTTGAAATTGAAAGTTTGAAAAGAATGTTTTGAAAAAAACAAAAATGCTTAAACAAACCTAACTCCCCCTAAATAAAAACAACAAATCACCGGGGAGAGGTTTTTGAAACCGAGACAAATTTTGGCCCGGAGAGACTCGCTAAAAGGTATTTTTCAATCCATACTTGTCTAGTGGCGGGTCTTCTCCTATAAAATTCATCATTAAGGAAAATGGTTTTGGGCCTACCATACCGGGCATTTTTGCAATTGCACTCATAGATTAAGTGCTCGGGTTTTTTACAATAATTGCAAAATTTGTTTTGAGAGCTCCCCCTTACAAAAATAGTAGGAGCATGGGAAGAGGAAGCTTGCTTGGAATAGCCAAGCCCTTGGGTGGTTCTAGTTACACGTTGGGAACCTAGTAGATTGGTCAGATTTTGTTCCCCTTGGGTGAACTTGGCAAGAGATTCCCTTAAATCTTTGATGGTTGATTCCATGGAATCAATATCGGGAAGATTTTGGATTTTGAGGGTCAACTCTTCCTTCTCTTTGAGAATTTGTTCTTTTTCGGAAGAGAGTTTTTTGAAATTCTTTTTTAAAGCAACGAATTTGGAAGAAAGTTCGTGAAAACCTTCCTCCAATTGGTCTCGCGCATGTTGGAGATCGTTATAAGACATATGATTAAAAGAATTTGACGAACTAGAGGAGGAGGAGTCGGAAGAAGTTACCTCATGGAATGCCATTAGGCATTTGTTACCGTTGTCACTCGAGGAGGAGGAGGAGGATGTGGAGCTATCACTCCATGTGGCCTTGAAAGCCTTCTTTTTCTCCTTTTTCTTCGCCTTTTTCTTGTTGAGTGGGCAATCGGGCTTGTAATGGCCTTTCTCGCCACACCCGTAACATTTTACCTTGGGCTCGGATTTTTTGTGGGGTTGAGCCTTGCGGGCCTTGTTCTTTTTGTTCTTCTTCATGAACTTGTGCATTTTGTGGGCAAGGTTCTCCATTTCGGAATCGCCGCTTGAAGAGGAAGAAGATGAGGAGGAGGATGAGCTTTCTTCTTTTTGTACCTTGAAGGCGATGTTCTTTGGAACTTTGATCGGTTTGCCTTCCTTCTCAGCTTACCTCCTCATGGTGATCTCGTAGGTCATGTGGGATCCAATGAGCTCTTCGACCGGCATGTTCTTGATGTCCTTTGCTTCTTGGATTGCCGTTACCTTTGGAGCCCATGTGCTTGGTAGGATCCATAGGATCTTCTTAACCATAGTTTCTGCAGAAATATTATCTCCTAGAGATTTTCTTCCATTGCAAACATCAGTAAATCGAGTAAACATTTCAGAAATAGATTCATGTGGGTGCATAGAAAATGACTAAAAATCTTGACGAAACATGTCCAATCGAGTGTCCTTGACTTTTTTGGTCCCCTCATGGGTAACCTCCAAAAGTTTCCAGATTTCGTGTGAGGAGGTGCATGTGGAAACTCGATTGAACTCATTACGATCAAGGCCGCAATGTAGAGCATTAATGGCTTTGCCATCAAGCTCGAAATTTTTAATATCGGCTTGGGTCCATTTGGATTCATCGGGGGAAGAGAGTGTGTAACCTTGCATGAAAATTTTATAAATGGGATATCCTATGCTTCTAAGAAAAGTGGTCATGCGGGTTTTCCAATAAGTACAGTCGGTTCCATCAAAAAATGGAGCACGACCCAAGGAAAAGCCTTCAGGGGCGAAAGAGGTTGAAGCCATCACAAAAAAGATCTTGAATTTGTAACCGGTTAGGGTATTACTCAAATTTTCCCTCTGATACCAATTGTTGGGCGGAGAAAAGAAGGAAGTGATGGCAAGAGGGGGGGGTGAATTGCCTTTTAAAAAATGATTAACAATTTAAAATCAAAGTTGAAAGTGCAGCAGAAATAAAAAGGCAAGACACAAGAATTGATAACGGAGTTCGGCCTAAAACCCGGCCTACGTCTCCGCTCCCAACTCAACCGTTGAGAGATTTACTACCGCTTACTTTTCAATGGTTGTAGCAAGAAACACACTAGCCTTTTTACAGGTGAAGGCTAGCTCACCTATTACAGCTTTCTTTTTAATGGTTTGAGCAAGAAACCCACTAGCCTTTTTACGGGTGAAGGCTAGCTCACCTTTGAATCAAGCCTTTTAAAAGGAAAGGCCTGACTAACCTCTTCACACCGTGAAGGTGGTGTGAGAACCCAAATAAAGGGAGATGAGAAAGAGATGGGGTTTGTAGGTACAAACCCAAATTTAAGCTCAAAATGAATAAAACAATAAAAACCGTATTTGGAGAAGCCTTGGGAGCCAATGGATGATTAGCACTGAAAACGTGCACTCCCAAGCTTCTTTGGTGATGCTCCTTGGATGTGGAATTGGATTGGAGCAGTTGGGGTTCCCTTGGAACAATCCGCCGGAGGTTCGCCAAATGATGGAAAATATGTCCCGTGGGCTTCCGTATAGTTCCGACTATGTTCCTTAGGCTTCCGGTGGTTCAAGGTCCTTTATTTATAGAGGGGGAACCCTCATATGGCCGTTAGAGGCCTTTGGAGCCGTTGGAGAGGCTTTCGGAGCCGTTGGAGGCCAAGTGGACAGGTTGGTCAAAAGCCCAACGGCTAGTTTGACTGGCTCCACCGGCTGACCGGTACTGAGCCACCGGTTGGCCGGTGTGTGCAAAATGGAGGAGGGCTAAGGCTCAGGCTCCACCGGCTGGCCAGTGAGGTGGCCACCGGTTGGCCGGTGCTGAGGCAGTAGCAACCACTGTGCTGGCTGGGTGCCACCGGCTGGCCGGTGCTGAGGCCACCGGTTGGCCGGTGCTGAGGCAGTGGCTGGACTCTCGGTCTGGGCTCTACTGGCTGGCCGGTGCTGATCCACCGGTTGGCCGGTGCACATGAAAACAGTGCACTTTGCTCCTTTCTTGGCTTCATCTTGCTTGGCCCAATTCCTTGGTAACCTGAAATTATTCCTATCATCCAAAAACACTTGAAAGAGGATTAGATAAAAAGAAAAGTGATTGTGATCATGAAAATTAAACCACGAGGGGTACGAGAGGTAAAAAAACTCTTATATGTTGTATATAATGTTCTCTATAATATTATATAATTAATCCATTTATTATCATGATATTATAAATTTCATATTACATTCTATTCTTCAATTACTTATATTCTATAATATCTAATTTTGTTAAAACTCGTTAACTAAAATATAATTTGAAATATTTTAAAGATTTATTCATCTAAATATTTCTCATTAATTTCCATGTTTTCAAAATATTTTTTAAGATATATTTATTTGGACATTAATGTCTTCAAATGATAATTCATTTAAATGTTTCAATGTGGTATGCGACTCTTTGATTCAAACATCTCTTTATTAAATTTTTTAAATGGTTTTTGAAAATAGTTTGATAAACAATTGATTATGTCAATATCTTGAAATAATATATTGTGATAGAATTGTGGATATTTTATCTTTACTTTATGATTGTTTTATGTGTTATGAATTTTTTATGGTTCTAAGACATTTTTTATGAATATGGGTGTTTCTGTTATAAACCTAGGGTGGGTGAGCCTTAGAATGATCTCCAATGCATTGGTTAACGTGACAGAGGTAAACATGAATGTTTCTTCTAATAGATTAATGGAATATACAATGATGGGTATTTCAAATGTGACTTCCTATGTAGTGGTTATGGATACAATGTATGTATGTTATGAAAGCCATAAGATTACTTTTTGATTTATGATTTATGTGTGTTATTCATAAATATTATGATTTTGTAAGGTATGTTCTGATTGAAAAGTATTGGTTTCATTGATTTGTATTTATTGATGGGATGATGCTTTCCATCTTTATTTTATAACCCTTATTGAGATTTTTATGTTCATCTAATATTTTGGACATTTTTTCCATAGGACTTAAAGATGAATAGGGTCAAGGATGGGATCAAATAAAAATTCATGATCTCTAAAACAAGAAACACGACATGTTTCTTTTTAAGAGTTTTTATTTTGTGAAAAAATTGGAATCTTTGTAAAACTGTCTACTTTGTAATTTTAGAGATGTAATTAATAATTTTGTCCTAATTATCTAAAACATGAATCCTGAAAATATCATAAATGTGAATTTTTCATTTAATTCATTATTATATAATGTTTAAGGCCAGATCCATATACATTGGATCATCAAAAATCTGCTAAAGTAATCTCACATCATCTCTCCCTTCCTCCTCGAAGCCTTACCTTGGGAAAAAGTAAATTTGTGAAACACTTTTGGATTAAATCAAATGTAGTTACCTAATTTATAGGTAACATCTTCCATAAATTTTTTTATTCAAATTTCCTTATCCACTCCACATGATCCTTTGATTATTTAATTAAATAAAAAATAGTATCACCAATACACTTGGAGGTTTTTATGAGATGTATTCCAAATACACTTAAACACACCTCTAACTAAGGAATGTGAACATACTGTTTATGTAGACGGTGAACTACTGCCTCTAGAATTGATAATAGTTAAACATTTACATACCACCTCTATTGATATACATTATTATGTCAACGTATTTATATATGATATATTTTATTTGATATTTTCTCTATTCTTATTATTATTTCATTTACAACATACCTTTATTCTTTCAATAATTTGTAAATACGATAATTTCATTTGAGGTAGTGCAGACTACCATCCCTACAAAATGTTATGACTCATTCATTACATACATGGAATGTATAATATATGGAATTAATTAACATATGTATCATATATAACATAGGTATTATAATTTAATTATAATATACCTATTAATCATTTATTTTTTCATTACATTCAATATGAAAAATAAATTAATGTGGCATTCATGTGTATGTACAACCAACCTTCTCCTTGAATGGTGCATTTCATTTGTTATCTCCAAATGTTATGGAATATTATAAATAAATATATATACTGGATATATATGAAATTTATATGATGAATACTATTTTTTAGATAATGGACTTTTGACCACATGGAAATTTTTTTATTATATCAAGTTCACTTTAGACTCATGTTCCGAATATAGACAAAATGACCGATACGAACATAAATAATTATTTATTTTTTATAACCTGATGAAAAGTAATATAAAATGAATAATAAAATTGAAATATTTTCTATGGAACGTAATAATTAACCTATGTTTATTATTCATGAATATAAAAATGAATGAGACATGTCAGACTCATGGTAACAGACTTCTTCTCAATCTCCATTCATTGATGAATATTTTGGATAATACAAACCATTATATTATAAAGTGTATAATTATACCCTTTTTATTTTAATTTAATTCAATGGTTATCAAAATGAATCACTTTCTATGAATTGGGTTACTAAAATACAAAAGGAATTTTTTTTACGTACACAGCAACATCAACCTTTCTGATGCCATGAGCATTATTTAATATGTGACTTCCATAACAAACCATAATGTTTTTAAAAGAAAAATAAATACCATATAACATTTTTACATATTTTGGTTTTGAATATGGTTTTGGTAAAGCATTTATTTTTTTCAATATATTGAAAAGGTGGATTGTGATTTCAATATAGAAATGTTATCTTTGATTTGTGCTTGTTTTATGTGTTATTAGTATGTTATGGTTCATGTGAATTGTTTACATATATGGCGGGTTCTATGATAAACCTAGGGTGGGTGAGCCTGAGATAAATCTATAATTCATTAGGTTCTGTGATGGACATAAATGTTAATGTTTCTTTTAATAGATTGGGGGAATATACTGTGATCAGTATTCCAAACGTAATTCCCTATACTGCTGTTAAATCAACAACATAATTTGTTATAGATGCCAAATGTTACCATTATGATTTATAATTTCTATTTATTATTCACAAATCATATAATTTCATGATTTATGTTAAAGATATTATGTTTTATGTGTTAAATGTATGATTTCATTGATATGTTTGTATAGATGGACTAATGTTCTCTTTTCTTATTTTATAACCCTTTTTGAAATTTTTATGCTGATCCCATCTTTTTGAAATGTTTATAATAGGTTATAATGAAGAGTATTAGAATATAATAACTCAATAAGATTAATATCATGAAACTAATTCATGTTTTGGTTAAGGAGTATTATTATTTTGAAAAAAATTATAGTGTAGAAGTGTCTAACTTTTAGTTTTTGATATGTAAGGTATTAGTTATGAAATAATTATCTAAAACATTAAAACTGAAATAATAATCAATATGTATTCATGAAATAACTCAATATTATTTAATGTTTAAGAATGTGGCCTTATAGTTGGTAGAATATGTCGGTTTAGACATCTTTTGGTGCTAGGAGTTTATAAAATTAATTTCGATAAATTATTTTTACATTATGGTATGATTGAAATTATATAGCATTTTAATATTTCCATGTTTCTTCCTTTGGGATATTTAAATTTTCAAAATGTGTTTTAAAGAGGAAACGGGGCTGCTAGGTTGGGATGGAATACAGAGGTAAATCACATTCTAAATCAGCATCCAGAGATAGTCAAATTGAGAATTGAATACTATGTTGTAGTGAAGGCTCAGTTGACTAAGGTGATAAATTTTGGTTGTGTTTATATATGACATTTTTTTATATTATAGAAGTAAATAAAAGAAAGAAAGTCATTTAAGGGTTATATTTCAAACCATAAAAAAAATATTTGAAATTCCGAGAGTGAGAGTTTGTTTACGAAAAAATTTCTTTCCTTGCGCACATTTTATATAAATATGGAGTCACTATTGATCACGCTAAAATAACTGTTGTTGAAGAATGTCCAAGTCCCAAATATATAATATAGATTCAAAATTTTCCTGCTTTAGTCGGTTATTATTGGAGGTTTTATAAAAAATTTGAACGATTTTCTAGTCCAATGAAAATGTTAACATGAAAAGTTGTTTAATTTAATCTAAATGAAAGGATGTGATGAATGTTTTCAAGAATTGAAAATAAGAATGGTGAATTATCCAGTTTTCACATTGCCTTCAAAAAATGGTGAATTTTTTTATCTATAATGTTGCATCATTGAAAGGGCATGGAAACGTCATAATGGAGACTGATCCGGTTATTTCTTATGCATCATGTTTGTTGAAAATTCATTAGTTATATTATCCTTAAATTGATTTGGAATTAGCTTATTTTTTTTCATTAAATATTTTAAGGCATCATTTTTATGGGGTATATAGTGAGAAATATATACTGATCAAAAAAATTTGAAGTATATATATACTCAGAATGAATTGAACATGAGACAGAGGAGAAGACTATAATTGATTTAGGATTGTGATTTCATGATTCATTACCATCCTAGAAAAGAAAAAAAAAGTGGCTAATGATTTGAGTTGGAAAATTAATTATACATTTACCAGGTTATATTTAGAATGAGATCCTTTGGTATTTTATTTGACGAATTATAGATTGGATGTTGTTGATGTAAGGAATTATTCTCTTTCGTTTCAAGTTTCAGTATAATCCCCTTTATTTGACAGAATTAATCAAGCACCAAAAGAAGATAGTGACTTACAGATAAAGGTAGACATGGTTTAGAATGGTAAGTTACCTGAATTTAATATTGAAATATCTATGTTTTTAGGTTTGGAAAGGGATTATGTGTGCCTTGTGATTTCCAGTTAATGTAGGAGTTATTATATAAAGCTCATAGAACTCCGGTTTCAGTTCATCCTGGAAGTACTAAGATGTATAGGGATTTTCGAGAGTATAACAGGTTCGATGGAATGAGAAGTGATATTTCAGAACTTTACATGAGAAACTTGATTTTTCAACAAGTTAACGAATAAAGGAAATTACCAAAAATGATGCTTTAGCCTTTTTCAGTTTTATACTATAGATGTGAAAATATATCTATGATTTTCATAGTGGGATTACAAAATTCTTCTCGAGGTAATAATGAAATTTGTGATATTGTTGATCGATTAATAAATCTTCTAATTTTCTTCTATTTTGAGATACTCATTCTCTAGACCATATTTTTCTATTTTATATTAAATATATAGTCAGCTTACATGGAGTTTCACTCTCAATTTTATCTAATTGTGATACTACATTCACATGTAACTTTTAGATGGGGATTCAAAAGTAATTGGTTACAAAAATAAATTTTAAAATAGCTTTTCATCCCCAAAAAGTTAGACAGTCAGAATGAACAATCCAATCTTTTGAGTATATGGTACATTCTTGTTCAGTGGATTACTAGTGAATTTTGGAAAAACATATTTCTTTATTTGAGTTTTCTTATAATAAATTTTTTTTCATTCCATTATATAGAAGACACCATTTGAAGTATTATATGGAAAGATGTGGCGAACCCTGTATTTTTAGGATGAATTGGGTGAAAGAAAGAAGATGGGGCCCGAATTGGTAGAAGAGATACAATAAAAGGTTCTATTTATTTAGAATCACTTGAGAACATCTTGGAGTATTCAGAAATGTTTTGAACATAACCGTAGGAAGGATATTTCTTTTCAGGTATGTGTTCATGTCTTTGTCAGTATTTCTCCATGGAAAAGTGTCATGGATTCTGGTAAGATGGGAAAGCCAAGTCTGAGGTTCATTGGACCATATTAAATCCTAGAGAATGTTGGATATATTTCCATTAGAGTGAAATTACCTCCATTTTTATCTTAGGTACACAATTTTTTTATGTCTCAATGTTGAGAAACAATATTCCAGACCCATATCAAGTTTTGAGTCTAGATTTAGTCTAGTTGGAAAAGAATTATTCTTATTAGAAACAAGCAGTCCATATTGACGAATGTAGAGAGATCGTGTTGTGAAATAAGGTAATTCATCAGGTAAATGCTTTTGGATAAAACCATAGGGTGGAAATGACAACATAGAAATCTGAATATTATATGAGGGATAAATACTAACACTTATTTGATCAGTGAATATAATTACGAGGACGTGATTCCCAAAAGGGGGAAATGTTATAACAACCTTGTTATTTATATAATAAAAAATTTGAATTTCTGTTAATATTTTTGAAAAATAGATTATTTCTATATTAAATGAGATGCTTTGTCTGATTGTATACTCAACACGCAACAATGGGTTTCACTGAAATTTCTCATTGCACCCAATGTTCAGTTATACCAAAAAATAAAATAATATATTACTAAATGTTATTTAAATCCAAACCGTTGTATTTTAAGAAATAAATAGAAATAACTAAAATATGATTATACATGTTTTTTTAAATTTTTTACATTTATCAAAAAAAATTAGAGGCTCAACGTAAGAATTAATCATATTTTTATCTTGAAATACAGTAATATTTTTAAAAGCTTTATTTATAGTGTTTTGAAGGAGAAACATTTTTAAATATATCTTTGTCACAATTATATGTTCTATCTGACAAAATAAAATTTATCTTTAGAGGCGAGACATAAAAATTTACATTGGATAAAATTTTGGTTTTTTTATAATGTTCATTTTTTAGTGAATATTGAAAAATATTCCATTTTAATTCAAAACAACAATTTAATATTAATTATCTGTATAGATATATTTTTCTTTTAATTTGTTTTAATATGTAATTGGAATATATTTTTATCATTTAATCCAATTTTTTTCATTAGAATTAATTTCTCATTTAAATTGGACATAAACACATGTCAACGTTTTTGTAGTTATTACTACTTAAAAGAGAAAATTTTTGTTTTGAAAATGGGTATTAATTTTAAATTAATTATAGAAACTTAGGCGTTTTTAATTTGTAAAAATGGATTCCATATTTAGAATTAAGAAGTTAAATTTTTGTAAATTGGTACCTCTAATTTTTTGACAATAGGAATAGTAACTTCCTTAAATATTTTATTTACCATTGTGAAATGGTAAATCTGGTAAATAAGATTAAAAATAATATTTTAACAATATAAAACAACCCTAACACAGCTACTAATCATATAGGATGAGATATGTCTGACCAAGGGCATAGTTGAGTCGATTTTGGGACCCAATGGATCCACTAGGAAGTGATAATTACATTTTAGAATAATTAATTTACAATAATGAGAAAAATAACATAAACATGTATAATTTAGTAAAAAAAAATATTTTATGGGGTTATATAAGTGGTATATTCGAGTACAAATAGTCATTAGAAATATTATAATACATCATACATCATTTTATTTTATTTCTAATTTTTATACATTAAATAATTTAATTTAATTGTGAGACAATGATGACGTAATGATTGAATCATTAATAAAGGATTCAAATTAATGATATTATAAATGATAACATAAATTTAATTTGTTTATTTTGATATCATCCATAATATTTCTAGATACCATTGAAATGTTATATTTTTATTAATTAATTTTTTTCTATGGAATCAAATTGTTTTGGATTTTGAAAAGCCATGATATGAATAGTGTCAAAATTGACTTAATTCATATATTAAAATATAAAATATTTTATTCCACATTATATAATTCAAAAAAAAACTAGGAATTGTAAAAATGGTTATGATAGGTATAAAATTTTATTAATGACTCTTTAATTGTACATTTTCCATGTTTTTGTAACTATTTTGACTCTCAATGTGTTGAATGCTTGATAATATTGTATGAGTAAAAAAGGGATAAAAACATATGGATTTAAAAATATCTAATACCTATCTAATTATTATTGTTTATTTTATTTTCACTTTTATTCATATTATCACCGAGATAAAAAAAATTTGATACATTTTTTATCAAAATATAATATATAATAAATAAATATTTCTATACTTTTTTCAAGTGCCCCTCATCCCTCTTTAAAAAGGCCATCACCTCTACCCATTTACTCACACCTCTCTTGCCCCATGGCTCATCTAAATTATACTCAAATAATCTCACAACATCCCTCCCTTTCTTTTATAAGCATTATCTATGGCATAACAAAATTCCAGAATTCATTTTGGCACAAATAAAATGATGTTATCCAATTTAGAGTTAACACCTTATCTCATGTTCTATTATTTTATTTTCCTTCTCCCCTCCATATTCATTTATTATTATTTTATTACATAAAAACGAGTATCCTTAATATAATAGGATGTTTTTATGAAGCTTATTATAAATACACATCTCACACCTCCATCAAATGGATAAGATCATACTGTTTCTGTGTACAGTGAACTACTGCCTCACGAAATGATGATTGTTTGACTTTCCCCTTCCACCTCTCAAGATTCTCAATACAAGGGAAATATATTTATATATGACATATTTTATATTTATATTTTCTCTATGCTTAATTTTTTTATCATTTACATCATACCTTTATTCTTTCCCTAATGTGTAAATATAATAATTTCTTTTGAGGAAGGGAAGACAACCACCCCCTCAAAGTGTAATGACAAGTTCATTCCTTTACTGGAACATATGATAGATATAATTATTGAACTTATTATATATATATAACATAGATATTATAATGGAAATATAATAAACATATGTATAATTTATATTTCATTCCATTAAATATGAAAAATAAATAAATGTAGTGTTCCTACGTACGTATGGCCTACAGTATCGATGAAGGGTACATTTCATTTATTATCTCCAAATGTTATGGAATATTATAAATATTTATATATATTAGATATATATGATATTTTAATCATTAATACTATTCTAGAAATAATGTACCTTTTGACCTCATGTATAATTTTTTATTATATCAAGTTCATTTTCGACTCAAGTACCGTATATCAACAAAACAGCCGATATGAACATAAATAATTATATAAATTTTCTAACACTATGATAATTAATATGAAATGAATATTAAGCTAGAAAAATGTTCTTAATAAAGTAGAAATTTACCTAATTTTATTATTTAGGAATTTAAAGAAGAACGAGAAAATTCAAACTCAAGGTAAGGGACATCATTTCAATCTCCTTTTATTGAGGCATAATTTGATTTATACATGACCTTCTTTTAAACAGTGTATAATTAGAACCTTTTTATTTTTATTTAATTCAATGGTTTTCAAAATTATTCATTTTTTATGATTCGAGTCACTAAATGATAAAAATAATTTTTTTTAATGTACCCAGTGACAACAACATTTCTGTTACTGCAAGAATTATTTGATATTTTGCTTCATTAACAATACATAATGCTTATAAATGGAAAATAAATACAATATTATCTTTTTACATATTTTTGTATTGAAAATGGATTATTGAAAACATTACTCCCTATGTAGATGTCAATGCTACAATGTATGTATGTTATGGATTCCAAAATTTACCTTTATGATTTATGATTTTTGTGGGTAATTAATAAGTCTTCTGATTTAATGAGTTATATATAAGATATTATTTTTTATGAGTGAAAAGTGCTATTTCATTGATTTATATGTATTTAGGGACTAATGTTTTCATTTAAAATTTTATAACCCTTATTGAGATTTTTAAAATCATCACAAGTTTTTGAAATGTTTTTCATAGGGTATAGGGAAGGTTATGAGAAAGGAAGAATTCTAGAATATCTATATCGATAAAATAATTATTGTTTTGTTTAAGGAGTTTTATTATTGTGAAAAATGTTGGATATAATATAAGCATATTCTCTGTATTTTTTGAGATGTAATGTATTTGTTATGGGATAATTAGCTAAAACTATAAACCATAAATGATCCTCAATGAGAATTCAAGATTTACTCAATATTATGTATTTATTAAGGCTGGGGCCTTATAATTGCACTCTCTTATGGTCTTATATGTATGGTTTATTTTTTAATATCATTAAATAAATGAGCTACATTATTATCATTGATCATGGATCTAAGAGGAGGATCATTGATATAAGTGATCAAGGAGTGGAGTATCGATTAATATGGCTATTCAAATTTCAATAATGTTAATGAATATGTCTTTTTAGGATATTTCATATATTATGGGTTATCTAAATGTATTGCATAACAATATAGTTTTCATGTCATAATTCAAAGTGGATATATATTTTTTATTATTTTGGTTGATTTTTCCGGAAATAATTGAATCTTTTATCTATGTGGATAATACCATCCATCAAATTATGTTGAATTCTAATTACTTTATTAAAAAACTATCATTTAATATGGTGGTATGTGTATTTCACAAATCAATATTATAGAATTTTAAATAACACAAATAAAATTATATTTATGATGTTGATAAATTATTATGAATTCTTAATACATTACCATCATAGAATATAAATCATGGTGGATAATGAATTTTGGAATGACTGAAAAAATATAATATTCCATGATTAATATTAAAATATTCTTTGTTTTCATAGATATTGAATGGATTAACTTTGAAAGTATAAGTTATGGGATAAATTCATACCACATAAAAATGATTTCAGAAACATCAATCCATTTTAAGATGATATGGTAATGGTTGGATAATGAGGATCTATAATATAATGTGGAATAATATCAAATGTCTAATATTGAAAATTTAATATCTATAAAACTATAAACAATGATATATATTGGATATATTCTATAACATGTTCAGTCATTTTATAATTCACATGCATTGTTATTCCTATTAAAACATATAATCATAGAAATATTTAGGGATCAATGGGGGAACATTTAATTGGAAAAATAATCTGGGAGATTTAGTAGTATACATCATGATTCAAGGAATAAAAATGTGATGGTTCAATATCTAAAATATAAGAGGATAATGATTCAATTTTTTATACCCATATGGAAATGGGAGGTCATTAATATATATTTTCTTATAGTTGATTTTAATAAATATAATAAAATAAATTTCATTTTTGTTGGGGTTTGTATAGATCAAAAATAGTACCCATCAAAATAGTAAAGGTTAATTTCATACTTGTTCAACATTTTGGATATATATGATGGATTTTCCCAAATTCATGGAGTATAATGTTCACATATATTTAATAAGATTTATACGATCACATAAATGTTATATAATGGGTGTAAAAATAATTGGACATAAAGCCTAAAAATATTAACAATTTTTACCATTAAACATTAAAAAAATTTAAAGGATATATTGAAAATTTTAAGATATAAATAAATATATCTTGATGATATTTGTAGGAGGATGTGATCATCATATTCTACAGGTGAAGCTCTTGTGTAATAATTATTTCAGGTTTTGTATTAAAATAAAACCACATGATGATTTTTGTGAGGATAGTTTAAGAACACAAATAATATACAATAATGTTTAAAAATGAATGTTCTTTATAATAGAACATTCTTAGGATAATAATGTCATGATAAAAAAATTGGACCCATTAAATTGAAATAGTTTTAATAAAAGATAAATTATTGTATTATTTGATTTCATTTTGAGTATGGTGTTATAGAAATTTATTTTCATTGAATATGGCTATGTAATAGGTTCCTGAGATTTCAGAATATGGGAAATATAATCCATATATACAAAATCCCATCATGATTATAGACAGAATGGAAACATTATAATATTATATAGAACTCACAACAGAACTCCTAGAAGTGAAATATTTTCGGAATATCACTTTTACAAAAGGGAATTTCTAATCCATCACATGTAATAATTCTATATTTTTTATATCTACAGAATTCTTCCTCTTATAATAAACAACTATTTGTGATCGTGGACCATAAATTTAATTTAATACAAAACTAGGCCACTAAAGTAGAAACTGTTTTATTGAAAAATCACAAGTACTAGGTTGTCACATGCAGACCCAATTATATAATGTGACAGAGGTACCCACCCCTGTTCTCATTTGAGTAATGTAATATCATGTGAATTTTTTAATTGTGATTTAACCCCATTAATTAAATTTTGAATAATCATTCACTAATTTTAATGTGAATCAAATATAAATTAAATGTTTCACATGTTAAAAAAATTGAAATAAAAAAATTCATTATTTCATGATGTATATTTTTATTTTTAAAAATAAAATAATAATTTAAATTAATTATGAATAACATAACTATAATATAAATATTATAACTATAAAAGGGAAAAAATAAGATAAAATAGAATGAATTCTTTGTTGAACTATTTTATATATATGGTCACTCATGAAATTAATACTATCATGATTAACTATATACATAAGGATAAATATTATAACCATATGAAAAATTTGAAAATAAACATACCAGACCATTTAGGTTGGAATTGTAATTACCTGAATCTGGAGCCACTCAACTAGTGCCCCGTACCCGGTTTTCCACATGACCTCAAGCGTGTTTCCCGAAACACCAGAGGCTGCCGACTAGCAGAGAGGTCCTTGGTGAGTCAGTGGGGAAATAATTCCCTCATTTGGTAATGTATGTAGTGGACGAAAAATAATAAACAACCACAAAAGAAGTAAATAGTATACAACAACTGAAACCAAACTGTAGAAGCAATGTATAATATAAAAATGATGCAGCATGGTACATGTACCTATGGAAATCAATAAATAGAGAAACATGCTGAAATACAACTGAACCCCAACTAACAAAAGTAAACAGTAAACTCCCGCAGCATCGCAAGCCTAAGCTCGGTCTGATGCTCTCCACCTCTAACCAGTAATCAAGCACCTGAGTTAGAAGGGACACAATCCCTATCCATGTCCGAAACTATATAACATGTTTGGGCTGAAAAGCAGGACCCAAACAGGGTGTGAGACTAATCCCAGTAGGCAACCACAACAAGATCTGTTCCCTACTGTCAGTGATTAGTGTAGCAAAAGTAAATGAAATAAATGCAGTAGAGAAATTGGAGTACACTGAGTAAACAATCCTACAAGACTCCATTCACATTTATTCATTTATTTAATTCAATAATTTAATCATCAACCAATGAATCTAGAAAAAAGCACTATAATCCAAAGGAATAATAGGTAACACAATAGGTATCTCAACAGACTACATAACAACAAGGAGTATAAACCCAAGATTGTTCTTTGGCCTAGTGGACTCATCACAACCAGCCAACATTAATTTATCACGTTGACCCTCTGGGTGGATCACACAAGGAGACCCCTATTGTAACATCCCAAGTAAGTAATGAATAATAGATATTTTTATCTATGTCTATTAATGATTAAGATAGTGTTATAGAGGCTTAAAATGAAAATAAATACAATCTTATGCATGGAATACACTAATATTCTTAAAAGATTGTTTTACTGCCTTTTGATGGCAAACCATTTTTGAATCTATCTTTTGACAATTTTATAAACTATTTTTTTCAAAATAAACTTATTCTTTATGATTTGGACATCAAAATTTACCTTGTGTGAATTTTTGGTATTTTTCTGACAATGTTCATTTTTTAATGAATAGTGAAAAATACTGCATTTTACATCAAAAATGATTTTTAATATAATTTATTTATATGATTAGATTATGTTTTGAATTGGTTTTGAAGTGAAATTAGAATATATTTTTACCATTTTATCCAATGGTGGTCATTGGAATCAATTTCACTTTGAAATTAGACTTAAACTGGTGTCAATCTTTTGATACTTATTGTTTTGTAAAAACACGCTATTTACTCTGGCAGTGGGAATTTATTATTATATTAATTAATGTGACTTATATGATTTTAGTTTTTTAAAATAGATATAATTTTTAAATTCGGAATATCAAATATAGCTTAGGGTGAATTTTTGGTAATTTTCTGAAAAACATCAATTTTTGATGAATAGTGAAACCACTAAGTGGTAATCAAGCAAACTGATTTTTCAGTTAAATGAAAGTTTACCACTAATGAGTATTGAATTTTGAAAATCAGAAATACATGGTTGTCATTAAGAAGTAAAATGTGGTTCAATTGGATTAAAATAAATTTTTGGTCAATAGTAACTTATTAAGTTTTTAAACGCGATTAGTGGTAATTAGGGTAGTTTAAGGTATAAATAATGCTTTAATAATATGAAATGACCTAGACACATGTCCCAAACTTATTTTTTGTGTCATGTCCGACCAAGACAATCCATGGGTCAACTTGGGGACCCCATGGAGACATTTAGGTTGGGAAATGACATAAATAACGTTTTATTAAATGTAAAAGTAAAAATGACACAAACATAATATGTTTTACGAAAACACTTTTTACATGGGGTTATAAAGATCAGAATTTTGATTATAAATAGTAATTCGAAAGATAAAAAGATTTCCTACATCATAGTATTTTTTTATGCTTTTTAGACAATAAATAAATTAAATTATTTATGACATAATCATGATGCAGCGATGACATCATTATTTGACGATTTAAATAAAATGGAAAGATAATGTAAAATATATGAACTACACATGTCCAAAACCAATTGGATGAGTGTATTTAGAACCCTTATCACCTTATCCACGAATTATATCAATTTGGGACCTTTTAAAACCGAAACACATTTTCAAATAATGTAATATTTCTTTACTTTCCAAAAGTGCCCCTCCTCTCCTCTTATAAAAGGCCCCCACCTCTACCTCATTTCACACACTCATCAAGCCTTTGGCTCGGCAAACCCATGCCCATTTACTCTCTACACATCCCTATCCTCATCCTAGAGGATTCCCTTTGGGCATAATCCTTTCAAAGGAAGCCTTTAGGCTCAAATCGAAAGGAGTTACACTTTTAAAGGTAATTCATTCTCTCATGTTCATTTGTTTTATTTTGCTTCTCCAGCCCCCTAAACTCTTTTTATTTACTTATTTTGTAACAACACCAGTATATTAAATATACAAGTATGTTGTTATAATATTTATTTGAGCTACACTCTCACACAACTACATCAAATGGTTAAAGAACATACGGTTTCCGTGGATGGCGAAATTCTGCCTCCCGAAATGATGATTGTTCAATACTCATTTAACACCTTCAAAGGTGGCCATTATGATGTCAATATTTTTATATATGATATATAATATGTTTATGTTTTCCTTAAGCTTCTGTTTTTTTCATTTTGGGCATACCTTTATGGTTTCCATTATGGGTAAACGCGATATCTTCATTTTAGGAAATGTGGACTACCGCCCCCTGAAAGTGATTTGATTCGTTAATACCATATGTGGGATGTGTAAAGGATACAGTTAATGATATTATATATGTTATTATACTGGAATTATAATATACTCTTATATCATTATGATTCCATTCCAGAAAATACGAAATAGAAATGGAAGTAGCGTTCATGCGTACGCACGGCATACCGTCTCCATGAACGGTGCATTTCATTTCTTACCACTAAATGTGATGTAATATTATAAATACATGTATATGATGAATATATATGTTATATATTTTATCCAAATCATTAATATCATTATGGATATAACGAACCTATGACCAAATTAACAATCTGTAAGTGTAAGAAGTCTATTTTTGACTTAAGAACCAAATACCGACAAAATGAACATTATTAACTTAACTGATTACATGATGTTCATAACATGGTATAAAAGGAATAATGAACTTGAAAAAGGTTCATAAGTAAGTAGAGATTAACTCAAGTTTATTATTCAGGAAATTAATGAACGGTCGGGTCATGTCAGATACGAGGTATGGGACTTCGTATCAATCTCCTTTCATTGAGGCATATTTTATTTTATACACAACTTTCTTTTATACGGTGTATAAACCCCTTTGATTTTTCCATTTATTAAAAAGGAATCTTTTTTATATGAAGCGTTTACTAAACGACAAAAGGGAATGTTTTTGTCATACCTATGCGGCGACAACGACTTCTCCGCCGTCGTGACCGTTATTTGAGTTTCGGCTTCCTCTACAAGCCATACCTTCTTTTTAAAAGAAAAATAAATACCATGTTTTACTTTTCTTTTATTTTGGTATTGAAAATGGTTTTCACAATGTTTTTTTGTTGTATTGATATCTTGTGATTGAAATGTGGAAATGTTATGTTTCCTTTATGCATGTTTTATGTGATACGATTATGTTATGGTTCTTGGGAATTATTATGAAGACGGGTGGTTCCGTGATAAACTAAGGGCGGGTGAGCCCAATATAGCTCTCCAATGCATTGGGTAACTCGAAGGAGTGAAACGTTAAGGTTTCTCCGAAAAGATTTAGGGAATATACTGTGATGGGTATTCCAAATGTAACCAAGAGGGTTACTCCCTACGTAAGAATGTTATGAATGCCTCAAGTTACCTTTATGTCTTATGATTTATATGATTTATTCATGATTTGATGAGGTATGTTAAAGTTCTTATGTTTTATTGGTAAAGTATGATCTCATCCTTATGTATATATGTACCCATGTTTCCTTTCCATATTTTTATAACCCATACTGAGCTTTTTATGCTCATCCCAGGTGAAACATGTCAGTGGTGGAACATTTCATGACGCAACATCCACCATCATTCAGAGGATCATCTGACCCTGTGCTAGCTGAAGGGTGGATTAAAGCACTGGAGAAGATTTTTGATGTCATGGTGTGTTCAGACAATCAAAAGGTTAGTCTTGCTATTTACCGTTTGGAGGGTGAAGCAGATCAGTGGTGGTCTATGGTTAAAAATATCAGGGACGATGATGAGATTGATGCTCTTGACTGGGATGAATTCAAAGCTATGTTTCTTGAGAAGTTTTTTCCTAAGGCTGTTCGACTTAGGATGGAAAAGAAATTCTTGGAATTGAGGCAAAAGGAAGACTTAGTGGCTGCCTATGAAGAAAGGTTCACTCGATTGGCAAGGTATGCTCCAAATTTTATCCGAGACCTTGATAGTAAAATCAATCGTTTTTACTCAGGATTAAAGCCAAAATATCGAAGGGCATTAGCTTCTTGTGAGTTTAAAAGTTATGAAAAGCTTGTTTGATGTGCTGAGAAGGTGTAAATGGAGTTTGCCGATGACCAAGTCTTCTATAACAACCAGCAGAAGAAGAGACCAAGGTGGCGGGAGAAAGGTAAGAATTCTTCAAAAAAGTCTGATGGTAAGAGAACTAAGTTTCCAGTTTGTGATAAATGTGGCAAAAGGCATGCTGGGGAATGTCTTCTGAATTCTGGAAAGTGCTACCGATGTGGTAAGATGGGACATAAGGCTCATGATTTCACTAAAAAGGATCAAGGTGAAGGTAAGAACAAATTTGATTTACAGTTAGTGAAATGTTATAAGTGCAGTGAGATGGGTCACTGTGCAAACGAGTGTCCGACAAAGAGCTTGAGTGATGTGAAGCAGTTAGACTACAAGCAGAAAGGGGTGGTGAAATCCTTTGCAACTACTTTAGCAGATGCCGGGCCATCAAATGAAGTTGTATCAGGTACTTTGTTTGTTTTTTCAGATTATGCCAGTGTGTTGTTTGATTCGGGGTCTACACATTCTTTCATCTCTGAAACCATTTCTAGTAAAATGGGAATACCATCTCAAGAAATGTATCCTGAACTTTTGGTAAAAACACCTGGGGGAAATGTCGAGGCAAAAAGAATTTATAAGAATCTTCCTATCCTTATCTGTGGAAAGAACCTACTTGCAAACCTTATTGTTCTACCTCTAGTAGAGTTTGATGTTATCCTAGGTATGGATTGGCTCTCTATTTACCATGCTAAGATTGACTGTAGAGCTAAAAAAGTTTCTTTTCAAAAAGACTTTCAGTTTGTTTACAAGAATGAACCCTTACTTTTGATAACATATCAAGAGGCCGAGAAACTTGTAAAAGATGGAAATGAATGTTACCTTGCACACGTCGTTGAAAATAAAGGAACTGTTCAGATTAATGATGTGCCAGTGGTAAATGAGTATCCTGATGTTTTTCCTGATGAGTTGCCTGGAATAATACCAGATCGGGATGTTGAGTTTACTGTTGACTTAGTTCTTGATGCTAAGCCAATTTCAAAACCCCCTCATCGAATGGCACAAATTGAACTTTTAGAGTTGAAGGAGCAATTGCAAGATTTATTAGAGAAAGGTTTCATTAGACCTAGCACATCACCCTGGGGTGCTCCTGTTTTATTTGTTAAAAAGAAAGATGGTTCTATGAGACTTTGCATTGATTATAGAGCCTTGAATAATATCACTGTTAAGAACAAATATCCTTTGCCTCATATCGATGATTTGTTTGATCAGCTTTAGGGAGCTCAGTTTTTTTCAAAGATTGACTTGAGATCGGGGTACCATCAGCTGAAGGTAAAGGAGGCAGATATTCCGAAGACCACGTTCCGTATGAGATATGGCCATTATGAATTTGTAGTAATGCCTTTTGGGATAACCAATGCACCTGCTGTATTCATGGATTTAATGAATAGAATTTTCCATGAGTTCTTGGATAAGTTTGTGGTGGTTTTCATTGATGATATTTTGGTGTTTTATAAAAGTAAATAGGAGCATGAAAGACATTTATGGGTTATCTTGCAAACCTTAAAAGAAAAGAAACTGTATGGGAAATTCCGAAAGTGTGAGTTTTGGTTGCAACAAATTTCTTTCCTTGGTCACATTGTTTCTAAAGATGGAATAACTATTGATCCTGCAAAAACAAAAGTTGTGGAAGAATGGCCAAGACCCACAAATGTAACCGAGATTCGTAGCTTCCTTGGTTTGGCGGGATATTACCGAAGGTTTGTTAGAAATTTTTCACGGTTATCTAGTCCAATGACTAAGCTAACTCGGAAGGGTGTTAAGTTTATCAGGACAAAAGAATGTGATGATTGTTTTCAGGAATTGAAAAGAAGATTGGTGAATGCTCCAGTTTTGGCACTACCTTCCAGGAATGGTGAGTTTGTTATATACAGTGATGCTTCATTGAAAGGACCTGGTTGCGTCCTAATGCAGAATGATCAGTTAATTGCTTATGCTTCACGACAGTTGAAAACTCATGAGGTAAATTACCCTACACATGATTTGGAACTAGCTGCTGTTGTTTTTGCTTTAAAATTTTGGAGGCATCATTTTTAAGGAGTAAAGTGTGAAATATATACCGATCACAAAAGTTTAAAGTATATATTCACTCAGAAAGAATTAAACATGAGACAAAGGAGATGGCTGGAATTAATCAAAGATTATGATTATACAATTCATTACCATCCGGGAAAAGCAAATAAAGTGGCTGATTCTTTGAGTAGAAAAAGTAATGCTTCATTAACAATGTTGCGGTTGGAACGTGATCCTTTGGTTAACAATTTGATGAACATTGGCATAGAAGTTGTTGGTGCGGGAAGTCCTTCTGTTTTGTTTCAGGTATCAGTGAGATCATCTCTATCAGATAGAATCAAGCAAGCACAGAAGCAAGACAGTGAGTTGCAGAAAAAGGTAGAGCTGGTTCAGAAAGGTAAGTTTCATGAATTCAACTTTGATAATGATTGTGTTTTGAGATTTGGGAAGAGATTGTGTGTGCCTTGTGATTCACAGTTGAAGAGAGAGTTGTTATGTGAAGCTCATAGTTCTCCGTTTTCAGTTCATCCGGGCAGTACTAAGATGTATAGAGATCTGCGGGTGTATTACTGGTGGGATGGAATGAAAAGAGACATTGCTGATTTTACTGTGAACTGTTTGACTTGTCAGCAGGTTAAAGCAGAGCGGCAGTTACCGAAAGGGATGCTTCAGCCTTTACCAGTTCCAGAGTGGAAATGGGAGAATATATCCATGGACTTTGTTGTTGGATTACCGAAGACATCTCGAGGTAATAATGCAATCTGGGTTATTGTTGATCGCTTGACCAAATCTGCTCATTTCCTTGCTATAAGAGATACTTTCTCTCTTGATCAACTTTCCCGTTTGTATCTTAAAGAGATAGTTAGGTTACATGGAGTTCCTCTCTCCATTGTATCAGATCGTGATCTCAGGTTTACTTCTAACTTTTGGAAAGGCCTTCAGAATTCGTTGGGTACTGAATTAAATTTTAGTACAACATTTCATCCTCAATCAGATGGGCAGTCAGAACGAACAATTCAGACATTGGAGGATATGCTACGAGCTTGTTCTATGGATTATCAGGGAAGTTGGGACCAACATCTTTCTTTGGTTGAGTTTTCATATAATAACAGTTTCCATTCCAGTATACAGATGGCACCATTTCAGGAATTATATGGGAAGCGGTGTCGAACTCCATCTTTCTGGGATGAAGTGGGTGAAAGGAAGTTGATGGGACCAGAATTGGTAGAAGAGATGGTAGAAAAAGTTCATCTGATTCAGAAACACATGAGAACAGCTCAGAGCAGGCAGAAGAGTTATGCGGATAACCGGAGGAAGGATCTAACTTTCGAGGTAGGTGATCATGTTTTTCTCAAGGTTTCTCCTTGGAAAAGTGTGATGAGATTTGGTAAGAAAGGAAAGTTGAGTCCAAGGTTTGTTGGACCATAAGAAATTCTGGAGAGAGTTGGATCAGTTGCATACCGAGTGGCTTTACCTCTGAATTTATCTCAGGTACACAATGTTTTTCACGTTTCGATGTTGAGAAAGTATATGCTCGATCCATCTCATGTTTTGAGTTCAGAGGTAGTTCAGCTGGAAGAGAACCTATCTTATGAGGAACAACCGGTCTATATTCTTGACCACAGGGAGCAAGTGTTACGGAATAAGGTGATTAAGCAGGTAAAGGTTTTGTGGAAAAACCACATGATTGAAGAGGCAACATGGGAATCTGAAAATGCAATGAGGGATAAGTACCCCCATTTATTCGATAAGTAAATAAATTGCGGGGACAAAATTTTATAAAGGGGGGAAGGATGTAACATCCCAAGTAAGTAATGAATAATAGATATTTTTATCTATGTCTATTAATGATTAATATAGTGTTATAGAGGCTTAAAATGAAAATAAATACAATCTTATGCATGGAATACACTAATATTCTTAAAAGATTGTTTTACTGCCTTTTGATGGAAAACCATTTTTGAATCTATCTTTTGAAAATTTTATAAACTATGTTTGTCAAAATAAACTTATTCATTATGGTTGGGACATCAAAATTTACCTTGTGTGAATTTTTGGTATTTTTCTGACAATGTTCATTTTTTAATGAATAGTGAAAAATACTGCATTTTACATCAAAACTGCTTTTTAATCTAATTTATTTATATGATTAGATTATGTTTTGAATTGGTTTTGATGTGAAATTAGAATATATTTTTACCATTTTATCCAATGGTGGTCATTGGAATCAATTTCACTTTGAAATTAGACTTAAACTGCTGTCAATCTTTTGATACTTATTGTTTTGTAAAAACACGCTATTTGCTCTAGCAGCGGGAATTAATTATTAAATTAATTAATGTGACTTATATGATTTTAATTTTGTAAAATAGACTTCATATTTGAATTCGGAATATCAAATATAGCTTAGGGTGAATTTTTGGTAATTTTCTGAAAAAACTTCAATTTTTGATGAATAGTGAAACCACTAAGTGGTAATCAAGCAAACTGATTTTTCAGTTAAATGAAAGTTTACCACTAATGTGTATTGAATTTTGAAAATCCGAAATACATGGTTGTCATTAAGAAGTAAAATGTGGTTCAATGGAATTAAAATAATTTTTTGGTGAATAGTAACTTATTAAGTTTTTAAACGCGATTAGTGGTAATTAGGGTAGTTTAAGGTATAAATAATGCTTTAATAATATGAAATGACCTAGACACATGTCTCAACCTTATTGGTTGTGTCATGGCCGACCAATACAAGCCATGGGTCAACTTGGGGACCCCATGGAGACATTTTGGTTGGGAAATGACATATATAACTTTTTATTAAATGTAAAAGTAAAAATGACACAAACATAATATGTTTTACGAAAACAATTTTTACATGGGGTTATAAAGATCATATTTTTGATTATAAATAGTCATTGGAAAGATAAAAAGATTTCCTACATCATAGTAATTTTTTTATGATTTTTAGACATTAAATAAATTAAATTATTTATGACATAATAATGATGCAGCGATGACATCATTATTTGACGATTTAAATAAAATGGAAAGATAATGTCAAATCTATGAACTACACATTTCCAAAACAAATTGGATGAGTGGCTTTAGATCCCTTATCACCTTATACACGAATTATTTCAATGTGGGACCTTTTAAAACCGAAACACATTTTCAAATAAAGTAATATTTCTTTACTTTCCAAAAGTGCCCCTCCTCTCCTCTTATAAAAGGACCCCACCTCTACCTCATTTCACACACTCATCAAGCCTTTGGCTTGGCCAAACCCTGCCCATTTACTCTTTCCACATCCCTCTACTCATCCTAGAGGATTTTATTTGGGAATAATACTTTCAAAGGAAGCCTTTAGGCTCAAATCAAAAGGAGTTACACTTTTAAAGGTAATTCATTCTCTCATGTTCATTTGTTTTATTTTGCTTCTCCAACCCCCTAAACTCTTTTTATTTACTTATTTTGTAACAACACCAGTATCTTCAATATACAAGGATGTTGGTATAATATTTATTTGTTCTACACTCTCACACAACTACATAAAATGGTTAAAGAACATACGGTTTTCGTGGATGGCGAAATTCTGCCTCCCGAAACAATGATTGTTCAATACTCATTTAACGCCTTCAAAGGTGGCCATTATGATGTCACTATTTTTATATATGATATATAATATGTTTATGTTTTCCATAAGGTTCTGTTTTTTTTCATTTTGGGCATACCTTTATGGTTTCCATTATGGGTAAACACGATATCTTCATTTTAGGAAGTGCGGACTACCGCCCCCTGAAAGTGATTTGATTCGTTAATACCATATGTGGGATGTGTAAAGGATAAAGTTAATGATATTATATATGTTATTATAATGGAATTATAATATACTCTTATATCAATATGATTCCATTCCAGAAAATACGAAATAGAAATGGAAGTAGCGTTCATGCGTACATACGGCTTACCGTCTCCATGAACGGTGCATTTCATTTCTTACCTCTAAATGTGATGTAATATTATAAATACATGTATATGATGAATATATATGATATATATGTTATCCAAATCATTAATATTATTCTGGATATAACGAACTTATGACCGAATTAACAACATGTAAGTATAAGAAGTCTATTTTTGACTTAAGAACCAAATACCGACAAAATGAACATTATTAACTTAACTGATTACATGATGTTCATAACATGGTATAAAAGGAATAATGAACTTGAAAAAGGTTCATAATCAAGTATAGATTAACTCAAGTTTATTATTCAGGAAATTAAAGAACGGTCGGGTCAAGTCGGATACGAGGTATGGGACTTCGTCTCAATCTCCTTTCATTGAGGCATATTTTATTTTATACACAACTTTCTTTTATACGGTGTATAAACCCCTTTGACTTTTCCATTTATTCAAAAGGAATCTTTTTTATACGAATCTTTTATTAAACGACAAAAGGGAATGTTTTTGTCGTACGTATGCGGCGACAACGACTTCTCCGCCGTCGTGACCGTTATTTGAGTTTCGGCTTCCTCTACAAGCCATACCTTCTTTTTAAAAGAAAAATAAATACCATGTTTTACTTTTCTTTTATTCTGGTATTGAAAATGGTTTTCACAATGTTTTTGTGTTGTATTGATATCTTGTGATTGAAATGTGGAAATGTTATGTTTCCTTTATGCAAGTTTTATGTGATACGATTATGTTATGGTTCTTGGGCATTATTATGAAGACGGGTGGTTCCGTGATAAACTAAGGGCGGGTGAGCCCGATATAGCTCTCCAATGCATTGGGTAACGCGAAGGAGTGAAACGTTAAGGTTTCTCCGAAGAGATTTAGGGAATATACTGTGATGGGTATTCCAAATATAACCAAGAGGGTTACTCCCTACGTAAGAATGTTATGAATGCCTCAAGTTACCTTTATGTCTTATGATTTCTATGATTTATTCATGATTTTATGAGGTATGTTAAAGTTCTTATGTTTTATGGGTAAAGTATGATCTCATCCTTATGTACATATGTACCCATGTTTCCTTTCCATATTTTTATAACCCATACTGAGCTTTTTATGCTCATCCCATGTTTTTTGAAATGTTTTCATAGGTCAAGGGAACGGTACATGATATGATGATAGTGTCAAGGAAGTGTCAAGAATGAATCCATGTTTTATTTTAAATATGTTTCCTTTGATGGGATTGAAGAATACTATCTTTATGTAACCACTTTTTATATGTGGAATGTAATGCTAGTTTTATGATCTAATTCTCTAAAACTCTAAACCCAAAAAGATCCTCAATGTGTAATCTTGTAATAACTCAAGATTAAGTAAGGTTTAAGGATGGGGCCTTATACCTATGGTCAAGTATTCAATAAAGGCAAAGACACTCTAAGGAAGCACTCATCGTCTATTCCCCCTATTGTCTTGCAGCGATACTACAGACTCTCTGAGGAAGAACTTACATCTAATTACCCCTTTAGTTTCGATTCGATAATTATTAGACCCTTAGAGAGAGAACAAAGTCAATATCCCGTATGGTCTCATAGTGGTAATAATTAAATAGGCCCTCTGAGGAAGAACTCAACGTCAATTCCCATTATTTTCATGCTACATCACGTTCCCACAACCCTGAGTAAAGGCAATCGTAGGTAACCGATTCAAACCAGCCCTATGTATGTTCAAAAAACTACTTGGAAAATATATACAATGCATCAAAAACATTTAAACTGTAGGGAACACATGCAATTATTCATATCAAGGCAGGTAATCAGTGTAACAAGGTTTACCTCACAGGCAACCTAAGCCAAACGGCGAAAAATAGCCAAAACAAGGAAAACACCCAGGGTGTGATCCTCAGACAAGCAAACAAGCCGTCATTATTCATCTAACAGCCTCAAGCACACAAGAAATCTAAGGTGGATAATATCACAGGATCAAAACCCTAAAATACGATTCCCAATACATGAGTATCTTAAACTTATGCACAAAAACTCAATGACATTTAATGTAAGGAATCAAACCACCTACATCGATGGTTTTGAAGAAAACCCCAACAATGAATAATGCACAAGAAACTCGGGTTGAATCTCTAAGAACCTACCTTAGATTCTTTCTCCTAATAAGATCAATACCCAAACTCTACAAATTTTGCATCGACACACTTAGATCTACCCATAATAGGCGTAGATCTAAGAAACCGAGGGAAGAGGAGAATTAGATCTAAGTAGATCTGTGAAAATGATCAAAAATAAAAGAGAACGATCACATAACTCAAGAATTTGGCCTCGATTTCCCAAGAGAAGCCTTCAGATTACCTCCAGAATGCTTGGGATAAGTTTTCCAACCTTCAAGGGAGAGTAATCCCGAGTTATGGCCACTTAGGATCTTAAATAAGGTAATTATATGCAAAAATAGTTAGATCCGCAATTTAAGGATCTAATTTAAGTGCTCGCATGGTTTTCTCGTACAGTTAGACAAACCATGCTTTAACAGTGCAGTCTGTACTGCCTTGAAAACACTCCACGCATGGTCTCTTCACACGGTTTCCCTTAATTGTGCAACAACCTTGCGGTCACCATGGCCTAGAGTTCCAGCTACGCACGGTCTGGCCGCATGGTTATACAAACCGTGCGCTGCCCGTTCAGCTTCCCATTTTGCCTCAAACTTCATTTCATGTTTCCGTGACTCTCCCAAGCATCAGCCTTAACTTTAAAACCAATAAAAACATCAACCAAGGGGTCACATGCCTTAAAAGAAGATCCGGGTTCTTAAAAACTTCTACACTTAAAAAAATTTGTCCCCGAATTTCCTAACATGGCGTAGAAGAAGAAACCATGAACAACTCTGGACAATGTGATCGTAGACTGGCCTCCCTCTCCCAAGTCTCGTCATGTACTCTCCCATGCTGCCATAACACCCATACCAGTGGAAAATACCGGAAATGGAGAACTTCGGCACTATAATCAACAATTTTGATAGGATGATCCTTGAAAGATGAATCCTGATCCAACTCAACCTCCTCGGGTTGAAAAACATGAGACAAGTCTGAGAAATAATGTCGAAGCTGAAAAAACATGGAAGATGTCATGCATAGCCTGGTACCTCTGAGGTAACAAAAACCTGTAAGCAACCATCATGACTCTCTCCATAACCTCAAATGGCCCGACATATCTCGGGGAAATCTTTACCTATCTCTTAATCCTCTTATTTCCCAACCTCAGGGTAACACGCAGGAAAACTAGATCTCCAACCTTGAACTCCGAAGGTCATCTCTGCTGATCAGCATAAGATTTTTTTCAAGACTGTGAGGTATCCATCCTCTTCCGAATCAACTCCACCTACTCTATGGTCTCCTGAACAGGATGAGGTCCCAGCATAACTGCCTCTCCTACCTCCAACCAACACAAGGTTAATCGGCATGGCCTACTGTATAAAGCCTCATAAGGTGCCATCTGAATAGTTACTTGAAAACTATTATTATAGGAAAACACCACTAGAGGTATATGTTTCTCCAATGAACGTGAAAAATCAAGGACACATGCTCGCAGTTTGTCCTCCACCACATGAATCATGTGCTCTGACTGTCCATCTATTTGGGGATGGTAAGCTATACTCAAAAGTACCTGTGTACCCAAAGCCCTCTATAGCCCATGCCAGAAATGTGAAGTAAAGAAGGCGTCCCTATCTGAAATGATAGTGTTAGGAACCCCATGAAGTCGTACCACCTCATGAATGTATAACCTCCCAATCTCATCCACACTGAAGGTCTCCTTGATTGGTAAGAAATGATCAACCTTTGTGAGCCGATCAACAACAACAAATCCGCATCATTCCCTCAAGGAAACCTTAGTAACCCTGTCACATAGTCCATCGCAACATAATTCCATTTTCACTTAGGAATGGGTAACTGCTGCAAAAGCACTGCTGGTCACTGATGCTCATCCTTCACCTGCTGACAGGTGGAACACTTCATAACAAAACCAACCACATCCTTCTTCATATCTGGACACAAATACTGATGACGTAAGTCTCAATACATCTTTGTGACACTAGGATGAACTGCCCAAGCTGAAGCATGAAACTCCCGCATTGGCTCCACGCGTATGATTGCTGAAACCCATAAGCGGCCATGAAAACGTAACACCTCATCATCGCCCACTGCCCACCCCAGAGTAGGAACTCCACCTAACACACCCTCCAGTAGGAATAGGCCTTCTGAGTCTGATAGTTTCCTTATTTGAACTTTATCCCGAAGAGTATAGGTAACCACTATAGAATAAAGAACCATCTATCCCTGTTTGGTGTGCACCTCCCAATACATCTCAGAGAACAGATCCATAAGCTTCCACTCGCTGCTGGCATCCTGAACTGCCTATAACTGAGTCCTCTTGCTCAGTGCCTCTACAATAGAATTTCCTTTTCCAGTCTTATAAGCAAGTTCAATGTTGAAAGAATGTTGGTACTCCACCCAACTCCATTGTCTCAGATTTAAGTCACTATGCATGATGATATAATTGAGGCTTTTGTGGTCAGTATATACCACAAAATGATCTCCCAAAGGATAGTGCCTCCAACAACGCAAGTCATGTACAACTGTAGCCAACTCCAGGTCGTGCGTAGGATAGTTCTTCTCATGTGGCCTCAACTGTGGAGTTCCATATGCAACAACACGATCCTCCTGCATAAGAACTTCTACAAGCCTGATGTCTGATGCATCACAGAAAACTATTTAACTCTTGACCAGCTATAGAAGAACTATAATCGTTTGCTGAATTCATTCTCCCCTTCATCTCCTTAAAGGGTGAATCACATGCTTCTGACAAAACTTACTTCACCTACTTCTTAGTCAAGCCCGTCAGTGGCACTGCTAAGTGTGAGAAGCTCTGTATAAACTTCTTGTAGTAATCAGCCAGTCCCAAGAAACTCTATACCTCGATGACATTCTTCAGCTGCTCCTAGGTAACTACTTCTCTCACCTTCTCTGGGTCTATTGATACTTCTATCTCTGAGATGACATGTCCCAGGAAGTGAATCTCATCCATCCAGAAGTGGCACTTTGAGATCATAACATATAACTGATGCTCTCGTATGTACTCGATATGATCTCAAGATGGGCTTCATGGTCATGTCGAGTGTGAGATTACAACTAGATATCATCCAAAAAAACCACCATGAGGGAATCCAAGTAAGGATGAAAAACATTGTTCATCAGCACCATGAAAACTGTTGGCTTGTTCGTGAGACCTAATGGCATCACCAAATACTCATACAGACCATACATGCTCCAGAAGGCTGTAAGATGTATATCCGATGGTCTGACGCGCAACTGATGATATCCAGATCTCAAATCAATCTTCGAGAACACCCTGGATCCTCGAAGCAAATCAAAAAGATCATCAATCCTTGGAAAGGGATATCAGTTCGTGACCGTCAACCGGTTCATCTTCCGATAATCCACACAAATCCATAAAGTACCATCCACCTTGTTCACAAATAAAATAGGTGAACTCCAAGGAGAAGTACCGAGTTAGATAAAACTATTTGCATGTAACTCCTCCAACTACTTCTTGAGCTCTTGTTACTCAGGCATAGCCATTCTATAAGGAGGTATGGATACCGGTACTGCTCCCAGCACAAGCTCAATAGAGAATTCTACCTCATGCTCTGGAGGCAACCCTGAAATGTCTTTTGGAAAGACACCCAAAAAATGATCATCCACTGGAGTATAATCCATCTGAGAAGTCCCCTGATCGTCGAGATATAAACTAGCAATATGGGTTGTTACACTGCCCAAACCATGATGCTCTGGTTCAGATCTGCATGCCTGGATATCCCATTCACCCTTGTGAAGAAAAGGTCTACCATCAGGTGACGTGAAACTCACCCTGTGGCGATAGAAATCGACAAGGGCCTGAAAATGAACTTGCCAGTCCATTTTGAGAATGACATCGTAACCTGTAATCTCTAGGACATAAAGATCCCACAAGAAGTGACACCCACCAAACTCAAGGGGACACTCCTTGCACTGATTCCCCCTAGTAGTTCTAAGTACCAAGGGAGTGTCTAGTATCATCCTAATCTCAGAAGTGAAGATAGCAAGTCTAAGGATCTCCACAGTGTGCATAGAAAGATTTTACTTGGGCATGTACACTGACCAAACTGTCAGTGTAAACCCAACTACACGGCGTATTCTTAAAGATTTTTCTTGTCCGTGTCGTTAGTCACACGGGCTGGTACACGGGCCAAAACTACACAGTGTGTCGACAATGTACATGGTGTGTTGTCCCTATGATTTTCCAATCCATGTATTCAATTACACGACTGGATCACCCGGAATGAAAGTACACAACGTGTACTTGAAAGTACACGGCGTGTAACCGCGAAAAGTAGTTCTTCCCGAACAAAAGAACACAAGTCATGTGTTCATAATGCCACACACCTTGTTATCTGTGTTTATGGGTAGTAGGCATACAACACTTCCCAAAACCACTGAAAAACACTGAAAACTAGCCACTATGTGTCAAATTCCGATCCGTGGGGGCCCATACTCCCCGCGAATCAAAGCTTGACGTCAATTTATTGCGTATAACAAGTAAATAGTATGATAATCCCATGATCCAACAAATTATGATCCATGAGGGCCCATAAAACCTCTAAGACCAAAGCTTGGCATCCATGCTAAATAAGCTGTGAGATAAACAACACTCTATCAGCATAGCAGCTATCTCTATTACAACAACTATCACAACATCATGCATAATCTATCACGGCATCTATCACAATAGCATGTAATTTCTAATGCACCCTAGACGGCATGGTAAAATGCATGATATGTGATTTTATTACCATTGCCTATATGATGCATGAGATGGCATACCATCATATCATCGGGTTGCCACAAAATAGGACAACAATCATTTAAACTGTAACAGCACCAAACAAGTGCCTAACCCAATGGTGAAATATAATAAACTGTAACGCTTACAAAAACTAAAAATTTCAATCATGAGGTAATATTGCTTTTACCTGTACACGGGTTAATTACTCTCGGGCACAGTTAATTACCATCTACACATTCCTTCCTATCCCTATCTATTGTCACCGAACAATAAGGAAATAGAAAAGAAAGAAAACTCCTCTAATACGACATTGTAACGACCCGAATCTGGAGCCACTCAACAGGTTCCCCATACCTAGTTCGCCACATGACTTAAAGCATGTTTCCCTAAACGCCAGATGCATCCAACTAGAAGAAAGGGACTTGGTGAGTCAGGGGGGAAACTATGCCATTATTTAGTAAAGTACGAAGCAGAAGGAAAATAATAAACAATACCAGAAGTAGTAAACAATATAAAAAAATGATACAAAAAAGTATAAGAAATGTATAAAATAAAAAGGATGCATCATGGTACATGTATATGTGGAAAGTAGTAAACTGGGAAACATCATAAAATACAACTGAAACCCAAGTAACAAAAGTAAAGAGTAAACTCCCGCAACATCTCAAGCCTAAGCTGGGTCCCATGCTCTCCACCTCTAACCAGAAATCAAGCACCTGAGGTAGAAGGGTCACAATCCCTATCCACACCTGCAACCATATAAACTATTTGGGCCAAAAAAGGACCCAAACATGGTGTGAGACTAATCCTAGTTGGCAACCACCACAAGATCTGTGTCCTACTATCAGTGAGCAATGTATCCAAAGTAAATGAAATAAATGCAGCAGAGAAACAGGATTACACTATGTAAAAAAGCCTACAAGACTCCATTCACATTTATTCATTTATTTAATTAAATTATTTAATCATCAAACAAAGAATCTAGCAAAAATATCTATAATCCAAAGGCATATAAGGTAACACAACAGGTATCTCAATAGACTACCTAACAACAAGAAATACGAACCCAAGCTTATTATTTGGATTGGTGGACTCATCACAAGAAACCAACATTAACTTATCACGCTGACCCTCTGGGTGGCTCACGCAGGCAGACCCCTATGGACTAGTATTCAATAAAGGAAAATACACTCTGAGGAAGCACTCATCGTCAATTCCCCCTATGGTCTTGCAGCGATACTAGAGACTCTCTGAAGAAGCACTTATGTCTAATTCCCCCTTAATTCTCGATTCGATAATTATCAGACTCTCTGAGAGAGCACAAAGTCAATCTCCCTTGTGGTCTCGTAGTGGTAATAATTATACAGGCCCTCTGAGGAAGAACTAAACATCCATTCCCCTTATGGTCTTGCTACACCAGGTTCCCGCAGCCTTGAGTAAAAGCAATCGTATATAACCAATTCGTAGTATCCCTAAGTATGTTCAATAAACTACTTGGCTAGTAGCTACAATGCATCAAAAACATTTAAACTGTAGGAAACAAATGCAATTATTCATATCAATGAAGGAAATCTGTGTAACAAGGTTTGCCTCACAGGCAACCAATGACAAACTGCGATAAACAACCAAAACAAGGAAAACACCTATGGTGTGATCCTTAGACATGCAAACAAGCAATCATTATTCATCTAACAGCCTCTAACACACAAGAAATCTAAGGCAAATAATATCACAGGATCAATACCATAACCCGCGATACCTGATACATGGGTATCCAACACTTTTTCACAAAATCTCAAGGACATTTAACGTATGGAATCAAACCACCTACATGAATAATGAATAATGCACAAGAAACCCCAACAATGAATAATGCACAAGAAACTCGGGTTCATTCTCCATGAACCTACCTTATTTTCCTTCTACTAACAATATCAAGACCAAAACTCATTAAATTTGGAATCGACACAATTAGATCTACCCATAACTCGCGTAGATCTATGAAACCGAGGGAAGAGGATAAGTAGATCTAAGAAAACGATCCAGAACGAAGGAGAATAATCACATACCTAAAAAATCTGACTTCGATTTTCCAAGAGAAGCCTTTAGATCACCTCCGAAACACTTGGGAGAAGTTTTCCAACCTTCAAGGGAGAGTAATCCTCAGTTATGGCCACATAGAATCTTAAATGTGATAATTAGAGGCAAAAAGAGTTAGATCCACAATTTAAGGATCTAATTTAAGTGCTAGCATGGTTTTCTCGCACGGTTAGAAAAACCGTGCGCTAACCGTGCGGTCTGTACTGCCTTGCCAACACTCCTTGCATGGTCTCTTCGCACAGTATCCCTTAACCATACAACAATCGTCCGGTCACCACTACCTTGAGTGCCAGCTATGCACAGTCTGGCCGCATAGTTAGAAAAACCGTGTGCCACCCTTGTAGCTCCCCATTTTGCCTCAAAACTTCATTTCAAGTTTCCCTGACTCTCTTAACCATCACCATTAACTTTAAAACCATGAAAAACATCAACCAAGGGGTCACATACCTGAAAATATTATCCGGTTTCTTAGAGGAATAATATGAAGACACAACATGAGGTGAATTGTGTCCTTTAAAAGAACCCAGAAATATCAAACACACTCTCACTTTGTGATTTGTAATGATATGTAATATTATGTTTGGTAAGTATATTACACATTATATGGTAAATATATTAACTAAGTAATTTTTATAGTGGTTCATTTCAAAAATATCCCATGTTCCACTCCAACAAAACTTTGACAGTGTGCCTTATTATATCAATGAAACATGACCTCCTATAAAGATTCCTCTGAAACTGAGTACAGGATGTTGAAATCATATTCCATGTTCAGTAATATTATATGGATTCTTAGTTACCATAACTATGTGAGAGATATAGTTACTCCACAAATGTTATGAAGATGGAGCATATACCTTCGAAAATATATATAATATTATAATTGTTAAATTAGACTTGAAACACTGTTGTAGAAACATCTAATAAATAGTGAGTGCTTCATAGGTACATATGTGATTCTTATTTATAAGTCAGTTAATATATACATTGATCATAATAGTGTAATAAATATTTTGAAACCACATAACAACATTAATAATTTTTTTTGGAGAAGTAGACTGAAGACTCAGGATATGATAAACATGTATGTCTCTAGTGTGTAGCTTTAAAAAATTTCTTTGATGGAATGTAGGAGATGATTGAAATTAGTCAAAACCACCACAAAAAGATTATCAAATAAAAACATATCATATTAAGTACATATCTAGAGTGTTTCTCCTGAGAGAATACGGGTCCTTAACATTTATATGATAACATTGTAGGTATTTAATTACAATCCTGATTTAGTTTGGGGAAAAAATATATTGGAATATCCCCTAATGAAAAGATAATATTTTAATTATATAGTGTGTTTTGAATTTGAATTTAGACACATAGATAAAATTTTAAAAGACCATATAAATTGTAATAATTTAATTATTTTAATAAGCTCCCTTGGAACGACTTTAAAAAAATTAAATTCATATTTTCTTCGACAAAAACATTTGACAAAACGTGGAAAAAAATATCTAATTTAAATCTCATATACATAAATTTAAAACACTTCGTTTCACTATTCCAGGATAATATTTGAATGTATGGTCAAAAAATTTTAGTTTTCTTAAAATATTGGTTTTATAATCCATATGTTATGTATAAAAATGTACAGTTCTATATAAAAGTATCTTTCCCTATAATTGTTTTTATTAAAAATATGGGGTTATAAATGTAGTGATCCTACAAACGTATAGTTATGAATCATAATGAATATTTGAAATATTGAATTATTACCAACGATTTCAGACTGTATCAAAATTATAGTAATACTTTATGAAATTAATCATCTTCTTAAATAAAAATAATGTGATTATAGAATATTAACATAATTATTCCAAAGAATATTATAATGAAATATAAATAAATAAATGTAAATAATAATACAAAATTAAGTATTTGTGAGAATAAACATCATTGATAAATCCAAAATATTTTTTGATCATCATATTCTTAACATGATTGAGATGGGTAGATGAAAGAAATAGGTGAGGATTTATGGGTATGTAATGTGTATAGATGTGTATGTTAATTAGGTAGATAAGGACATTGATTTCATATATTTTCATTATTTAAAAATTATTGATTATTTTATAAATTATATTATATAGTATTTTATGATTATTGGATTGTCTAGTGAAGTGACCATTAAAAGTGAATGTTATGATATATTAATTTTATAGTCAATATGTAATGATGTAAGATCGTAGGAAACTTTACAATGAATGGGAGAAAATAAAACATCATGTAGTAAATAAATACTTTTGAGAGACATTTATCAAAGATTTTGAAGGAGGTGTAATAACTATAGCTTTTCCTTAACCAAAACAATGCTGATCTTCCATGAATGTCTTCTCAATGAAGTCATCAACATGACATTGTTATGATTGTGGATAACAATATGAGATCAATTTTTGTTAACACTCCACCAGTGAATATCCCCATTATGTATCACTCTATTTGGTCTTATAATAAATTCACAATGGGTTATATATATAGAAAATAAAATATTATCAAAATGTAATTATAATGTTATTATGAATTGTTATTATTTATTAATTTTATTCATAAATATTTGAGAAAAAACATATTATTAATAAGGATGATATACTAATATGTATGATTTAGTTAATAAAGTTTCATTAGATAAATAATTATTAAATTTAATGAAATGAAAATGAAATCACACAATTTTATTGAAATAATAATAATTATAATATTTTTTTCATTATAATTATTAATCATGATTGAATTGAATTTTATCATATTGAATTTAATAACAAATATAATGGAATTATTGATTGTAATGAGGATACATGACTTAGTTTTATAGAAAATGACAATTTATGGTGGTAAAATATGTTATCCAAGTGAATATTGGAATATATCTATATAATAAACATGAGATAATATTATAAATTATATAAATAGTATTAAAAATTCAAAATAAAAATATATCAAACTAATTAAGTTAGCTCAAAAACTGTTTCAAATTTTTCCATCATTGAGCTATTTTTTTAAAAAATTATTATTGATAACAATTAATCATTTACTATTTGTAAAAATGCACTCAAATGAATATTTAGATGGGATTATCCTCTAATAAATCAAGGCTATAACTAATTTTTTGTTTTCTCAAAAACAATTTACATATTCTCTCCCATATATGAATTTATCATTTTTATCCTTCATTCACAAGATAGAGTTATAATTAATTGAAATAAACTAAGGATCTAATGTTAATATCTTGACTATTAAAGAAAGAAACATTTTCCATTTAATATAGTTATTTGATTAATGAAAAACATTAGTCACCCATCCATAATATGACCGATCCAGGCCATGATGTACTCATGAAATTATCTCTATTTTTTGTGTGTAGAAACTAGTTAAAATGAATTAGAATATTCATAGTGGTAATGAATTACCTAGATAATAATTAAAAAAAGAAGTGAAAAAATAAATTCAAATTATCCATAAATTAGATTTCCAGGAAATAGTATAAATAAAGAATAAATTAATATAAAGTAAGAAAAAAATTATAAAAGTACATTTTAATAATTTACCTTAATTAACACTCTAAATGCCTCACCTACCACCAATTTAAACATATATTACGATGAACCAAATATAATTAATTCCAATAAAAAAATAACTAAAGTAGAAACATAATATATATACAATGATGAAAATAACACTAAAATAATAATATATTCTCTAATAAAAAAGTCCCCATTATTAACCAAGGTTAAATTATTTTTGGTAATTCCCTTTAAAATAAAACTAGAAAATAATATATGAGATAAAAATGAAAATTTAAACATTTCCATGAGATATATCTATAATGTATGACACAACCCAAATTTCTACCTGAAAACCCATAAAATAAATATACACTTTCTAGATTGTTGGATACACATTATAAATAAATGAAAAAATTATATATTTTTGTTCAATAATAATAATAAAATTGATATAAAAATTATGTTCTCGATAATTATTTCTCTTGAAATCGTAACTATTTAAAAGATCAATATTGTAACATTAATGAAGATTTTATTTTGAAATCATTTCCCCCAAAATTATATCTTAAATCAATTTTATGGAATTAAATGAACCATGTAATGGGTTTGTTCACATAATGAGATAAAAAACATCTCATGGGTTATAATAATTAAAGGAAATAAAATAGTTAAAAAACAATTAAAATTATTTGAAGATCCATCATGTGAATGTCTATAACAAAAAACCAAAAACCTAAATAATTATTACATGAGACTAATTCTAGGTCTCAATATTAGATGAAAATATATATACTACAAAACCAATGTGAATGGAATATTCAAATATTTTTCTTCCCAAAACATACATAAGCCCCCCGGATTCTAGGAACATATGATTCCTCCCGATCATTCTATTACCTTGGTTAACATGTTACTATATAGGGGGCACAAAAATTCTTCTGAGCAGATCAAGCATATCCTATATCTTGGTCTCTCATCTAGATACCCATGTACCCATGACTATCTAAGGATTAAGGTGAGTAATTGAACAATTAGTGTATAAGAATTCATCACCATATATAATAAATGATCCACCCCACTAACAAATATATAGAAAGTGAATGACAATTTCCCCAGTATCCAAACACCAATTAATCAAAGAAACACCAATAAAAGAAGTAAAAAATGGATAATGTGTGTTGGAAACCTCAAACACTATTTTTTTTTCAAATTGAGCATGTAATGAATGTGTTTCAGTCAAATTTTAGGATTTTGAACTGATTTTTAATTTGTGTCTCCATCATGAAGAAAATAGTATTTTTCAATGAACCCAAATTTTTTTTTTAAGATCATATATAATAATAATTTCAATATGAACCCATGTATACTCAATCTAGAGTGGTAGGATATCTTTATAAAAATACATATAATTTCTAGAGGGAAAACGTTGATTAAAAAAAACCTTAGTACACAGGAAATTAACAACTAGATTTAAATTATAACATGAAAGAGAAAAACCCATCCCATTTTTATATAAAGAAAATAAAAATATATTTGTACCATTTAACTTCTAGTAAATATATTTATTAAAACCAAAAAAATATTTGTACATGAATTTAGATACAAATTTTAATAAATTTAATTAATTAAAATGATTAGTTATGGAAATAATTTTCCAAAATCTTGGGTGAATGGTCCAAGACATTAATAAAGTGTTGAAAAAAATTTCTAACACTTATATGCGGTCAATCCTAAAGGAGAACAAAATAAGAGGGATGTGAATAACATGTGGAAAATTGAAGAATAAGAGATAAAGAGACATCTCATTAAGAATACATCCCCAAAATAAAATAAATCAATGTTGGATCACCACTAACCGTGCTAAAATTATGAAGGGAGTAGTAATGGAAGGGATGTTTGGCTCAGATGGATTAAGGCGTGAGTGGGCATGAATCAATGTTTTGGGGTTATAACTAATCAATTTCTATATGGAAAAATTATAAATTAGATGAATATGGGTGACTCATATTATTTTAGGGAATTTTTTACCAATCTCTCTAAAAAAATTTGTTTAGGCTACATGACTATAAACTTTAGGTACATTATTTTCTTAGGGATCCTCCATGGTTTGAATAATCATGATTTAAGTATACCATATAGTCTTGTGATTTTTTAAACAATTTTACATGGGCCCTAAATATTTACCAAACCATGGAGGTTAACCATGATATCCCTAATAGAGTTTGAAGTTTCATAATTTCTATAATTTTTAATGAACCCTAAAATAAATTTAATAATATAAAAATAAAATTTAATGTGACTTGGACACTATCAAATCCATCCAACAATTCATCCTTTCTCCCAAAAATTTCCTTTTATAAATTTATATAGTGCCTAATGAAAAATGTTCAGCAAAAATTTAGTTTATCGGGAGGTTGAGTTAGGTAAAATACTATGTGGACATATAATGGAGTAACCAACAAGACATGTAATTAAATAAAACTACATAGTGGAAATTCTAATGTTCCATCAAATAATATTATCACCAAAATAAATAAGTGTCTATGAAAAATAAAAAAATCATCATCTATATTAGAAATACAAGATTAACAGGAAGACCTATCATGATATCCCATCAATTTACTATTCCTCAAAAATATTTTTATATATACATGATAGAAATATATTAAAAAACCATCAGGATTTTATGGTGAACAATATCTAAGAAATATGATCATCCTCCTAAGAATCAAATTTCAATACTCAAGGAAGATATAAATTCTATAGAACTAATTAAACCATAAATGAAAACAACCTAAAATCTCATCATCATCTCCAAGCCCAAATCTAGCTGTAAGAGGGAACATGGATTCCATCTTTGTGGTGAGGAATAAGTGGGTATCCTGTTATTATAAACACAACACACTATATCATTGTTAACTCATAAGACATCATGCCAACACCCATGTCTGTAAGATCCCCTAGATTCCAAATTTCCCTCACTACATGAATCCATACTATGATTATTATAGATATCCAACAACATAAAAACACGAACAAGACAACCCTTCCTTTTAAAATCCTATAAATGTCAAATGATGAATATCTAAACTAAAAATTCATCAACATCCATAAAAAATCCTATAAATTCCCATGAAATTTAATTTTAATAAAAAAACAATAATTTATTTCAGTTTGAATAGAAAAAACCATTTATAAAACTCTATTAAAAGATTTAAACCCTAAACAATAGAAATTACCAAAAAAAAATTAAAAATATGTATCATCCCTTTCTTATATTTGAGCATATCGAATTCATGGGGATGGCCTATGTGGAAACACCAACCAACAATCTCATGTTGATTTTGATGATTTAGAATAATAATTTCCATGATATTCACAGAAGACACACACGAAATTCAGATTATTTTTTTCAAATACTATCCCTGATCAACTAAATTCTCTTGAAAATACTCCACAATGTCTTTAATTTAACATAATGAGAAATTTGTACATAAATTTACCAATAATGAGGAACCATATAATTATACTAATCCCTCATGGAAAAATTCAACATACATGTACCTTTTATTATCCTCTTACTAATAAGTTTAACCTACTATATCCAAAAAACATACATGGTCGGGTTAATGATAGATATTAAAATAATTAGACATTAAGCAGTCATAATTAACAAGATCAGCAAATCAGATTAAAATTTATGAGAAATAATCATTGAAATCACCAACAAAAATATCATTATGATAAATATTATTTATTTTAGTAGGATTATACTTCGTCAATTATTCAGGATAGTGACATATACTAAACATAGTCATCAATATTTACCCTGTAATGAATCCTTGAAAGCCTAATATAACCGTATTTTACAAAAAAAACTCAACAGGTTTGTTCAAATAGAATGATTGTTCACCTTAACATTTATCCTTTTAGATTATTATGGAAAACAATCACACATTCAATACCCTATATAAAAAATATATTCAATGGAACAATGATTTACCGAAACGAATGTTGGATGATTATTCAAGAAGTACTCGATAGGATCCCAATTCTGTAATGTCTCTAGCTCAATTGATGTCTAGGTATAGTAGGTAACATAATGTATCACACCTAGATGTTGAGAACTGTTAATCAGTGATCAAAACAATGAATCAATTTTATAATATACAATAACGAATATATAGGTGGAAATTCAAAATATTATTAAAGAAAAAATTAGTCAAATATCACTCTGCTATCCAAAAATATGAGTAACTTCAAAATACCCAACTAATATTAAAAATAAAAAGGAAATTGTAATATGTTTTTTTTAAAACCCTCATTATATTTTAGAACCATTTCTATGATAAATATTAAAACCTACCACTAATGAAGAAAACCTTCTATATTATCCTTTATATATAATTTTACAATTAAAATATTCATTTGAAAGCTTTAAAACCCCTTTTTCAACTTATATAATTTTTTTGAATTTAAAAAAACATAAAAAATAATATTCTTCTTAAATGAACCCCAACTAAGTGATAACACACATTATTAGTAATTCCGGAAATAAGTAATGTATTATTAAATCTATAATAAAACATGAAACCACTAATGAGTATAGAAAATTCCCCAGAACTAACCTCATGTGATATTTCTGGTTGGTAAAACCATGTAACTTTAGATCTTCATCAACCATCACCCCAAGATCAATAGAACCCCCAAATCACATGAAACTCATTGGATTATCCAATATTATTTTCCATAACAAAACATAAAAATAAACCTAAACACTGTAAAATTATATTACTCTAGTATAAACTACCCATAGTGTTATCGGGCCTCCAATGGAATATTTCTCATGAAACTCTACTTCTATATTTACCAATCAATTTCCTATATCCTAACTCCATTATATAATTTAAACACAAAATATATCATAAAAATTACACAAAACCATTTATATCATAGCATAACATAGGATAGTATAACATTTATTCATGAAACAACCCATTCAATTGATCCATCAGTTTCTCAAGTAGGCATGCGACTTACCTAATGCACATTTATGATATCCAAAAAATGGAAATTAGATCTATGTTATTAGATAAACCGTATTTGTAATATTATTTTCCTTAAAATAAATTAAAAAATAATTAACAATAATTAAAACACTTCATATTTCATAGGTGTATGAAACAATAAAAATAAAAATAAAATATATATATATAATAAGTACATAATTTAAACAAGGCAATGAAAACAGATTCTTTCATCTCATCCTTAAATGCCCTCACAAGAATCCAATGTCAAATGGTACTATGACCACCATAATATACTATAATACACTAATAATCATAAATAAAATAATTAATTCCAACATGGGTAGTGTAACTAATAAATGTAAATGTTTAAAAGAAATTTATATCCTCATATCACCACTAGTCATTAACCTGGGTTGATTTTGGGAATTCCCCATTAAAAAAATTACAAATAATAGGCATGAATGTGAGATTTGAAAAAATATGATTGAGCCTAAAATACTCTCTTGGGAACAAAATTATTTTTTATATTCCAAAAATTTAAATATTGATCCATTTTAGCTGATTTGAAATAATTTAATATAATATAACATTTTCTTCAGTATTATTAAATGAAATTATGAAATTTTATAACATAATGTTTATTGGGCAAATCATTCTATTGAAATATATCTATACATCATGGGGTAATCATTGAACATTAATCGAACACCTATTTTGAAAACATCATTACCAAAACTCCTAATTTTTTTTTAAAAATAAAATAAACCATTTTGAGTGTTAACTAATACAATGACATAAATCCAAAAATGTTTTCTAAAATAAAGAAATAATTAAAGGATAATGGTTCCTAAAACAATACATAAAAAGTGGTAAAATAATAAATCAATATCCATCATAACTATTAACCAATAAATATGTATATTCCATGCTACTTATCCTAGGTCCTATTGTGATAAAATGATAGTAATACTATTAAACCAATCCATAAGGACATATTGAATGTATTTTATCCATAAACATACACCATAAACATGATTTTATTCCCAAAAACAACTTTGAAAGAATTTATTATAGTCTAGACAATGTCATTCATGGTGGACAGTAGATGCTGTATATACCAAAATTATTTAATAAAACTTCTAGGAATATTATCTGGATACCCATGTTCCCATTAAAAAAGTTGAGTGAAGTTGTGTATATAATTAATATGTTATCATATAGACATCCCCAAACAAAATAAATAACTCACCATTAATAATAATTGAGTTTCAAGAAATAGAATATTTTCACAAAGCATCCACACAAAACATGACAAACCACATCCTTTCATGGAATGAAATAAATGTGAAAAATGAGGTATTGACACCTCAAAATATAATATTTTTGGATGGTTCCAATGGATCTATTATAAAATGTATTTCCCTAAAATTTAATGAATTAAAATATCCTTTGAAACCACATTTCTAATGCCTAATTATCATGCACTAAGGATTAGGAGACTACCCTATAGAACCAATAAAAACTCACACATTCCAAACTGAATGATGACCGAACATATCAATATATTATTGGAAACCCTATAGAATAATATTTTCATTACAAACAAATTGACTACAAGACTAGGGAGCTAATACATGTTATGCCTAACCACATTCAACATATTTAAATGTGAGATGATTAATAATCTGTGAAATAATGTACCATAAGATATATATAAAATAAGGTCATAATTACAATATTAGTTTATGTAATATGAAGGCATATTTGTGACATTAATATTGAATGGAAAGCATTTTATTTTTCAATTAATGAAGGAATCATGTGTGGAAAATGAGTGAAAATACCCCAGGACCACTAAAATCACACCATTAACTATATTATCATTAAATAAATTATTTATTCATAAATATATATACCTTAGCTTCCACAAATAAAATGGATAATGTTGTGAATAAGGATTATAGTATGGAGATCAAAAGGAATGATCCGAGAATCGCATAGGCAATCCCTAGCACACAAAACACCGCATCCATTACTCCTCTTCCAACCTAGAGCATCAGCATTGTTTTATCCTCCAAATGCTGATTGTTATGTAGATCTATATTATTTTCCTTCATAGCACGATAAAAAATCTTGATCCAACATCATTTTAGTGTCCCATACAACACAATCATCGTCCAACTTCTTGTGTCACCCAAGAAATTCCCCAAACTACACATACCAAATGACATATCCCATATGAACTAAATACCACTTTTAATGTCACTCGCGAACCACATACCACATAACGTGGCCCTCAGTACAATCTAACTATATGATATGACCAAAAAACGTAATGTAATGTATGTTATATATCACATTTCCTCAATAACTCATAACATACCCATTTTTTCGGTATTTGAACCCCTAATTAGAATAATACATTCACTCTATTAAATATATGATATTGTGGTTTTATTCCCTAGTTTATACTTGAAAATACCAAATTCATAGAACCTAAAAAAATCCCTTGAATTAACATAATCATGGTAGTCATTGAGGTGATACCATATTTGGATCCACCATCACCTTTCTAAAATGTATCTCTAATGTTTAGTTCTTAAATAATAGAATCCCTGTGGATTTCTCAATCATATACTATCTTGATAATGGGGAATATTTTCTTAAGGATATTAGTGATAATTCATTTAGAACATAGAGATATATTTTCTCTAACTAATTATATAGCTCAATCATTCTAGGCATCAGGTGGACCCCAATCAACCCAAGGAGAGAGGAAGAAATAATTGGAATAATCCATGCAACAACCATTATAGTCCTCTAACATGGGTAAATCCCCATTTATGTTGTCTAAAATTTGGGACATATGAACTTTATCATTTCCAACCACACACTTGAAATAGATGTTTAATCCCTAAAGTGGAAAAAATATATGGTGACCACCTCGTATACTACTATCCTACACTAAAAAGTGTGATTCTATATGATAACATATAAGTATAAATATAACGTCTAGGGTACATGAATTTGATCTGTATAGAGCAATATCCTAGTGAAGTGGTAACAAATAAAACAAAAATATTTTTTTTACAATACGTTAAACTATTACCCTAACAAATATGGAATACTAAAGACTCCCTATATAAAGAATTCATGATGCATCGTGTAATAAGCATGGGGGAAACATTATGTGATGTTTTGAAAAATGTGCATGATATTAGGTTATCAATTTTCTATTACACCATGCATTATAGAAATTATATTAGTGATATTTATTGATCATTCCATTGACATAATTTCTAATGTACCAAATTTATCCCTCTTATAACTGATAAACCCCATCAATTTTCTAATCGTATCATTAAGTCCATAATCCCAACTTAATCTTATGTTGTTGTATATTTCAATATTAAAATTTCCACAAAACATAGAAATAACGAATAAGGATAATTTCCTTATAATAAGACCTTAAATAGAAAATTAAAATCTCATTATACAACTATAAAACACATCACTCTATATTTGGGAATAATGATTCCAATTTAAAAGGGATACATAGAAGAAATCCCTAATAATAAAATCCAACATCATTAATATTATATTTCCATTAACATGAGGAAATGTTCTTCATGAAATTATAAACATCATTCCCATGATTTTCTATATTAATATGACTCTGGATATCTGGTTCAGTAGATCCATTTTTCATTGTAAACATCCTTTCACCTAGTTATACGCCTAATATTATTAGGCCATGAACTAAAGGGCCACATAACCTATAATATTTATCACATTATACTTATTTATTATATAATTTATGAGATCTATCTAGATATGACTATATTTACTATGAGTGTATCCCAATCAAATTGGTCCATATTAATTTTGAGGATAATCCAGAGAGGGAAGCTCATGTATAAGTTCCACATTAAACATTTATTGTGATGTATCAACTAGTATTCTATATGAAATAATGTTAAAATACATGGTTCATTCCTTATCAAACAACCCTACAAGTAAAGACATTCCCCATTCGATGGTGCAAAACCACATGGTCTTTTATTCCCTTCACAATAATACAATGTAATAAATTTTCCATTATCCCAAAAGAAACACTAAAAACATTATCCTCCTTTACAGACAGAGATCCACTATTGGGATCCTAAAATTTAGTCATTAAAACATAGTAACTAATAAATCATTATCTTTATATAGAATTTGATAATGATGTGGGACCTATAGTATATAACAGTGGTTTCACTAATATGGAACATATATTTCATAATGATGTTCAAATCAATGGGTTCCTATGATACGAATAAATATCAACATCAACACATTCTAATAAATGATTAATTGGATGATTGTTTCCATTCTCATACATGTATTTTTTAGTAATTAGAAAAATTAAAAAAAATATATATGAGTGTCTCTGAGTTGGAAATAATTCTCCAAAACAATGTGTGATGTTCCAAATAACACAAACTCTAAAAAACATTGAATCCTTCAATTCCATTAGAAAGAGACCCTAATGACTACCTGCCTTTAAAAAGGTGGTCTGTAGAAAACTATATTATCAATGATGCGGATGCCTTTACGTTTTTCTGAATCTATGAGTAAAATATATAGAAACCCATTTAAAACAAAATTAGTGATCCAACCTGATTATTATGAGTCCATATTTGACCTCTAAAATCATGAATCAGGAGAATATCATCTACAAATTTTTGTTAAAATCAAAATGTTGAATAGTATGTAAATATATAAATAACCATGAAAACTAATTCACCAATAGATAATTATAAAATCATGTTTCTATACGTGTGATGATGGATCAATAAGTTATATTTTTAATCTTATTCCTTAATATCATCCATATCATAATAACTCCCTTCAATCCTTGTATAATTCAATAAATAATATTCATATACCTATGTAACTATATAATACAGGGTATCTTCTTATTAGTGGGATATGTCATTGACATAGTCCCTTCAGTGTCAGCTAGAAAATCCATAAATCCAAGAGTATAAATTGAACAATATCATTCTTATGTTGGAAGATTATTTTAATTACCTCATAAAAATGAAACCCAAATAATTTTAATTTTAATATATAGTTGTGATGATGACGAAAATATATCCCCTCACTATTTTAGACAATTTTGAGTTACATTTCCTGGAAAACAACAATGTCCAATATTATCTTAGCGATGTCTATGAAGGTGTGTATTATATCCACAAATCAGTGCATTAGTTTCCTAAGAGGGTTCCGGTTTGGGCTTATTAGTAGTAGTTCCATTCAATATTCATCTCTCAGAATTCTACCAAAGACCCCACCATATATTTTCCAACTCTGGTATATTAAAAAAAGGAATCCCAAAAGGTCAACATGGTGAAGTGGTCTACCAAAAAATAATGAATTCATATATTCCAATTTCCTACATTTTACTATACCATTATATTCTGGTAGAATCATGATGATAAGAACTCCCCCATTCTGACACCCAGTAATCACAATGGAAAACTCTCACAAACCCAAGAGATGCTTGCTGACATGTTCCAATAAAAACTGGGGGTGGACACATAATCACACTATCATATATGATGTTCATCAGAATATTTCAATCTAAGCAAGATTATAGGGGTTTTATAATATCCTTTATCACACCAATGAATGGGCACATATCCCCATTCCCACTACATAAGCTCATCTACAAATTATTTAGGCAATGGATTGGAAGGAGTGTGCACTCGTCTAAATTCTATATTGTCATCGACACATCATTAAAATATTTTCCACAAAATGGTTTTCATCATACATAGATGACGATAAGGGGGAAATTATATACTCCAAAAATTTATACCATCACTTCTTCCAAACATATATCTAGAGATATTTAGGATTTGGAACACATCATCCACCAGTTTCATATGATCATCGACATATGACTATAATGAATGAATAATGTGATAAGGTATAGATTATCTTATTATATGTACATCAATGGCCCATTTCAATGTACACAATTTAGTATGTACATATCCATAACACATTTTTATAGAATTTTAACGATATGATTGTGGTTGTTTACAAAATAATTTAAATTTCTACCAGACTTTAGTGAACACAATGTCATGAACATATACAGTTAACAATCATGAGCCATGAACACATTCCTTCTTCTTTCACAATGCAAGACTCTAGAAGACACAGATTTTATATAAAAAATGAAATCCCCCTTACTGTTGTGTAAATCCCATGAGTATATATATATCCCCACTATTCATAATGGTACTATTTATTAATCCCATTAGAATATATCAATAAAGACCCATGATCCTACTAAATAATTGGAAAATCAAAGAACTTAGAGATGTTTTGAGGGTTCTCCCTACATTATGTATACCATTAGATATTCTTTTACTCACTAGATAACATTAAATAATTCACACAGTGTGGTAGTATTAGGATTTATCATATGAAATTTTATCATAATGATCACTCTGAAAATCCACATTGTAGTTAGACGTTCAAATGATAGGAATTCACTACCCCAAATATTTTCCACCCTAATGGCACTACCCAAGGGCTATATTAAAATAATTTTATATGTTATAAGATTTAATAAATTGATGGTAGTCTTACACATATCATAATTATATATTATTATACTCAAAGAATCACCCATTCATTATTTATGAAATTCCTCCCTCTTTATAATGAAATTATGATAAAACCATCAAATCCTTAAGAACTCAAATTAATGGCTAATACGACACTTGATTTCATATAATTGATATGTGATTCTATTTATCAATTAAAGGAAAATATGAGTTAGTTGCTATATCCCTAATCCATGTTTGGATCACTTTTCTTTCACCACAAAAGTGATGATTATAATCTTCTTGGCTCTCTAAAACATGTCATTTAGAAAATGACAACTTTAGTTATAAAAAGTATATGAATATCCCATAAATTATATAGAGGTAAACCTATTTATGATGAAATAATTAAGTAATTAAATCATAGAATTCATGTCATATATTAATTCCACCTACCAAATTAACATTCAAAAAATCTAAATAGTTAAATGTATTCCCTGTCATTATCTACACACATGGATTAATCATTATCATTTAATTTGACAATTTATAGCTTATGTCAAATGAAAAACCAATTCATGGAAATATAATATGTTCACTAATTAAATGATTCTGATTATCATTTACTTGATTTTGTTCAATATTGGGATAAAAATGTTATATTAACCTATATGGATGTCGTAATGCTTATAAGAATATGGATTATTTTATTTTTTACACTACATAAGAAGTATAAATCATATTATGGAGATGATATGAAGAATAATATTTCACCTTGATCCCAAATTAATAGATCCATCTAAGAATTAATCCTTTCAATAAAATTATATTAATACACGAGTTGACACATAATAATTATTATACTCCATGTGTTTCTGTAATCTAAAAAATTCATAATTAACAAACCCAAAAGAAATGATACTTATAATTACTGCCACATCGTTGTTCTGAATATGTTAAATCAGATTCTAATATATCAATATCAAATCCATTATTTTATTTTTTAGCCTAAACTAAATAAAATCATTCATGTGGAATATTCAATACATCTTGATTTTCATTTATATAATTCACACAATATGAAAATGCTAACAGTAGTGGCCCCCCCTATATGCATATTCAAAAAACTACATCCTTCTGGATAATGGAATTTTTGTACTACTAACCACCCTTGGATCATATAAATTATTTATAATGATTTTGGGGTATAGATCAAAGCCACATTTGAACCAAAATGATTTAGAAATGTTTTCAAAAACATCATCCTCCTCCCTAGAAGTTGATCATTTATATATTTGGAGGAAGGTCACCTGAAAAAGAATCGTAATTTCTCTTATTTACTAACCCATATCTCACCATTAAAATTAAAAAGAAATTGGGTCTTTGGATTTTCTAAAAATTAAATATCACATAGTTGTGCCGAGGGATTTTTTGGAATGAGATGTTGAGGCCTCATATGGGCCAAAAACCAACATAACCCATCATGGATGACAAATTTTGGGAATTGTTTACTTCATATTCCGAAGATAACATATGTGAAATGTTCCCCCAATCTTTTTTTAAGATATATTATTATAATTAATTTATTCATCAGTTATTGTCATTAGAACTATCCCTGAAGTTTATTTTTGGTAATAACCAAAATATATAAAATAAGGTGTGTATGTTTCTATTTAAAATAAAATCCACACCAGAACAAATTTAAGAATGTGTGAATACCTGAATCTAGATGAAATCCAAAAAAATTTTGTCTACTAAAGTACTCATTTATTATTTCCCAAATGGGATTCAAGATGATAAATGTTAAAGGATGTGTCTATATACCACCCTTAATCCCAAATATGATAAACCCAAAAAAAAAGAGAGACTCACATTGTAATAAAAACATCTTGAGAAGTTTAGGAGACTCAATAAATTGATTCTTATATAAATACCCCTACAAGGTATGCCATATTTACATTGATACACTTTCCCATTTTTAAAATGTTCCCACTAAATGAATATCTTTTCATAATATCATGAGTAGAAAAAATTCATCAAACAAACATTTAGTTTAAAAGACCAATTTATATAGATCCAAAGGGGAAAAAAATTTAAAAATTACCTCAATTGGGGTTTCCTCAAATGTATTGCATGTCATGTTACCCATGGTCAAATAACACATGTTGAAAAATTTAAATGCATTAGACCCACAATATCTAGATCATCCCCATTCATTTGAACCTTATATTTATTAAAATACACCTATTTTATTAATGTATATTGACAATACTGAGTCATTTAAGGATTAAATGGAACATATAAGGGAATAATGTTATTGTGAAACTATAAAGAGGTCAACAACCTGATTGGATGGATGTGACTCCTCGTCTTCCCAATATCAGAAATCTAGGTTTCATATATTTAAATGGCAGTGGAGACCGAGAGTTATAATATACAAAATTATGTCAAGATGTTTTACAATGATTGTAAACCCAAAAAAGAATAATTGGGATCTAAATTCTTATTCTTCTAATGACCATCGATTGAATACTTTTTTTCTTATAGTAATATGCCATCCATATCATTAATAATATTAGAATACCATCATAAAACATTACCTAATAATATAGAACCATGTTGTTGAAGATTATTTAACATTAATTATTGTATATAAAAAGTGATTAAAAATGAGGGAGTGTCATTCTTTATTTATAAGATGAAGTTTTTGGATGATTCAAATTAATACATTTCCCAGATGAAGAGTTGATTTCAATCAATATTTAAAATTATCATGATGAGTTGAAAATGTTACCTATCAAGGTAACACATCATGGAGGGTTCCCTAATTATACTATTGTTCCACATAGTTTGGTTTATTTCATTCATTCGATCACCCCCAACCCCCCCCCAACTCCTAAAGATCCCTGAAATAGGATTATGAAAGGAAAAATAATAAAAATAACACCTACTCTATATGGGAAACTAGATTCTACCTCTAAACCTAAGAAATATCATGTGGTTAAAAATTATGATATGTAAAAAATAGAACATTAATCAAGATTAATTAAAAGTTCCATGGTGGGTTTCATTTTTATATTAGTTGAATAATTTTAATTCACTAGTAATTGATATTATCCTAGGATATTTTTTTACATACATGGAACACAATTTTCTACTCTTTCTAGAACTTGTTCATCATGATCTAGTTTTTCTCGGCATCAAAAAAATATTATCAAAAAAAATTAACTGTGGGGCACAACATAAGAGAGTATATGGAATTTTATTATATATTTAAAAAAGTGAAGGACTCTTGATATAATATGTAATGAAATCCACTAACCCATGTGTATTGTGTGTTGAACATCTCATTATAATAATAATGGGAACGAGACAATGTCTAAATCAAGGGTTCTTAAAAATTTCATGACTGGATGTGTAGAAATATGTTCAATTGAACAGACTCATTATTATATTAATAGCTAACATATCCACTCATATAACCATTTTATTTTCCAGTGGATTAACCATCTTATTCATAAAATAAATAAACCATGACCATAACTTCAAAAATCCACCATTATTAGAAGTATATTAATAACATATATGAAGATGATTCCATAATTTTGACTATACTATTATGAATCCAATAAATTTAATTCATTCATATACTATGGAGATATCCACATCTGACCCCACTCCCACACAAATGGTTTAATGGGAACTATCCCACCAAAAGAAACAATTTTCATTTTTAATTTCTCTTTAAATAATGGACAATGTTATTGATTTGAAAACAATGTTCTGTGATGATGATGAATATTCAAAATAATGAGATTTACCTCAACTATTTATATCAAATATGGGAGAAACAAGTGAGGATAATGGGTAATGTAAGATGTTGTCAACATAGATCTTGGAATTTAAGTCATATCACTAATGAAGACATACATTCTAATGAATGATGGAGACATGGACTTCAGTGGTATTTTTAGGGGGACAGGTCTACACCACTATCAACCGGACATATAAAAGATCCAATAATAATGGAATCATAATGGATAAAAACATTCACTCGGTAAGTGTTAGTGCATGAGGAGTTTGGATTAATCCAAATTCAACGTGAAAAAAATCTCAATAATTATAATTAGATATAATAGTTTCCAACATAGAAGACTCTACATCCACATCCCTAAACCAAGGAGAATCATAATTTCAGGATGTTTATAATTATTGCTATGAAATGGCATCCTTTTGTACATAATTATCATTAAAAAATTGATATATATATTTATTTTACAAAATTTTACACTAGTAATCCAGGAAGAACATACAAACATCCTTTTAGTCCCTCAATGGTTGAAAGATGTGGTGGATTCCACTGATTTTCCCACAAATAGACCTTTCATCCGAAATGATTTATAGTCCTCAGATATATTAGAAATGTTTATGAGATTATTTTTTAATGAAAATTTAGTCCATATTATGTATTTTGAAAAAATTATGATGTAAACTTCTATATTGATTTTTTACAATAACTATATAATTATTGTAATGTTGTTCAATATTCTTCTATGATAGGTCCAATATAGATCATCATTATCTTTAAATTTTTTTAGAGTATAAGATTATGATAATATTAAGTAAATTTCTATTGGTTGATGCAATATTAGATTTTTTTGTTGAAAATCACCCCCAAATTTGAATTCTAGGATATCTAATAAGACATGGATTTTAATAACATGTTAGAAAGTCCATGGTTGAATCAGTATTTGGAAAATCCCTTATCATGACATCATTTTATCAAAAGATCATTGGATGGATGAACATAAAATTTGTATGATCATTTGAGCCATATTTAGTTGGGTGCATATTATTACTTTAATTCATGATTCTACCGTAGATATGGAAGTCAAATATTGATTAAAACTGTCACATATGTTACTAAAAAAAATCATTCATATATGACCACAATCATCCCCTTTATTTATTTTGGTGATGAATAAATACTACACATCAGTCACATTGAAATAAGAAACTAATTATTTATGTATATATGCCATCATTATTAAGATATTGGTATAATTAATCCAATATTGGTTCCAAAAATTGGTGTAAATTATGACCATAATAATAGAATCTCAGATAAAATTGGTTCACCAATATCCAAGATGTCGAGAACAGTCCTCAATGTAAAATAAGGACCAAAATATTCTAACATAATATCTGAGATGATGGAATGATCATCACATATATTGATCTTATATATATTAGATCCTATTTTTCTCCTAATAGAAAAATATTGACAGAATTGCTAGAATTTACATGATAATAATGTTATAAATTGATATCCTTGGAGTTATAAAATTCATATATATTAGTAACAGAAGATGAACATTATCTTTTTTCATTGACCAATTATATGTAAATCAATACCTATATTCATTAGATAATAAGTGAAAAGAATAAGAGGATATCCAAAAAGATTTGGTGATGATGCTCACCAATCAACCCTATCAAAATCTAGGGATTCCATTCCATAATATATAATATATAAATAACCCCACACTAACTTATAACATCGAATACTTGCCTTTATCACCCTCATTTTTTGTGAAGGTGTAATTAGAAGAAGATGATAAGGATCTCCAAGACACCCAAAGTCATTTTATTATATAATATCTACCTCCATTAAAGAACAATTAAATATAAATTTAGACCTATATAATGATCCAAGATCCACATTAATCAGTTCATCTATGAATCTAAAAAAAGTGAAATAAATTTCTTAATGATTCAAAATTGAGATTCAAATACAATTAATTATGAAAAAATCCTTAACAAGATCCCGTTATGGACACATATCATCTAGGCCTACCAAGAGGTCATTATGGATACAAGAAAGTGTCTTGGAGAAAAAATCTATATCACGATGAAAAATATTAACTCAGAGTTGGTAATTTTATAAAATTATAATTCATTTGTGGTTAAAAATACAAAAAATGTTTTTATAATGTTATAATAGTCATGGGAAGTAATTGATAAATTAGATTGTGAAGTTATTTCAAGGATCTCAACTAAAAGTTTCCAATGGATAATTTCATATTCCCCATTATAGAACATATGATACAGAAAACTACTATGTATAAATCCCCCTCCATTATGAATAGATATTCTTGGTATAATCATATATAAATGGCCCATGAATATTAAGATATCTTTTTTTAGGGATCCCAAAGGAGTTTACTACTATCAAGTGATGTGATATGGATTAATGAATATTAGCCACACATATAAATGTTATATGAACCATATTTTAAAATTCATCCTATTTAATTTCATGTTATGTTCTGTTGGTAACTTGGTGGTCACGTATTTAAATATCTATCACCATATTTATAATCATAATATTTTTTAGCAACTTACAACAATAGTGTTTTTAATTAAAAAAAATTGTTCGACACTGAGTTGTTGGAGGAAGTTGTTTTTTGGATTGAGGACACACCATAGACATAAGTGTTTTACTATGATTGTGCCTCTAGAATCTCAACATGAAATAAGTTGGAAAACACAAAATCAATTGTGATGGGTTTGGAATCATCCAAATCTTCCTAGAAATAGTATTCTATCTATATTATTTCTTACTGTTTGAATCCTATAATAATAGTAATGTAGATTCTTAGTATTTTATCAGTAGTTGGGAATTAGTGTTACATATATAGTTATCCCCTGTGAACATTAATGGCCATCAAGAATCAGTAAACATATAGATCTATTCTGAATATTGCATTATGTGAGATAAATTGGTTCAACAATATGATTTCATATGAATGCTTATGTCAAAATTATTATAGGAACCTACTTTTCTTTATATACTACATTCATATAATTTTCATCTAGATTCACATGCTAATGTGGCTGTAGCCCTATCATGACTAAATGAAGAACAAAAATTCAAAAAAAATATGACTTCATATGAAAATTTCAACATTAATTCGTGAAAACACTAATGAAACCCATGTGATATGAAGTAATATTAAACACAAGTTGATAACCATAAGAAAGAATATAATGTGTTCTTTGATGTACACTATATTTGGTAACCGATAATGGAGAATTATTCGATTAGTCTAGAAAATGATGAACATATCCCATATTTGGGATGTCAACATCATCAATTCAGATAGGCCAAATGATTAGAATTTCCTCAATGATTAAGGATTCAATGTTATCCTCCAAAAAAGAATATAGGGTGGGGATACTCTTGCCATTATGATATAATTCAATATAGCATCCTATAGTTATCTTCATTCAAATGAAAACAAATCCATGTATATCATCGAACTTTGTTATATTTGGAGATAATTGACTCAATATTGCATCATGTAATCCATGAAATTTCATTCCTTCTAGATATATTCCATCATCATCCAGCAACCTATCATATATATGCCTATCGTCAAATATTATTGGACATTTCAGTTTTTTAATCGATGTTATGAGGACCGAACCCACAGTTATAAAAATGAAATTTAGGTACATCGTTATAACCACTGATTAATTATATTAGAGGTCTAGGCTATATCCCTCAATAATGATGACAGTAAATGTATCATTAGATTTATGCAGACAAACATCATTTATAGATTTCAGGTTCATAATGTATTACCAACATACAATGGAACTAATTTAAACTCCTTTGAGTTAAATTATATATATTGGTTGTATGAAATTCAATCAAAATGCTCATTTCATTTACATGAATAAATTAGAGGGAAGATATAGGATTTCAACAAGATGATATCTAACATTATACACATTTTTTTGGATAATGATAAGAAACAATGATGGAAGTACTTTTGAATACCATGTGGCCCTACCAAACCATAACCCATATGACCATGCACGTAACAACATATTTAATTGTTTATAGAATAGAGTTTGTCCTACCCATCAACTTTGAACTACCGTGACATCAAATTTCCATATATAACCAGATCAATGATTATGAAAATTATGTTATGATACTAGAAAATATTTGAAACATTTCATTATAATAAAATCAATTAATCTCGATTTGGTCAACAATTCAAAAATAATTTTTTCGTACATCTATTACTCTATTTATAGTTGGTATTGTTTATAAGAAACATAATGATACACAATAGTAATCTCTTAAATATTGAACAAATATGGGAACGACCATATATAATACTAATGATACACACTAGAAATTATTTTTACCCAATCCAAATGGATGATAAGGGTATCATGAATACTGCCAATGTGTGGTTACCTATGAAATATTATAAATATTCATTGTATTGGTTCGTTTTTTAATTTTGGATGATAGAAAAAAGTACATTTTAAAAGTCATAATAGTGGATATTAGCCTTTATATCACTCGTTTAATTTTCATGTAATGCTAAATTTTATGATCTTTTCATTATTTCATTTTGAAAATCAGGTTGGATGATTTCCATGATACCAAATATAAAACTACATTATGTTGTCCAAGTCACATGGTCAAAAATAATGAAATGATGTTATAGTATCATGACATAAAACTACCCAATTATGTCATAGTCCTATGAAAAAAACACTATATAAAAAATTCCTAGTGACATGACTGGAAATTTCATGACATTCCAGTCAACAAATCAAGATCATAATATGTATTCCGCAAAAATTACGTTAAATAGATCATTAAAACGATTGTAACTCTTGATAGATATCCCCAATTTTTTCATGAACCCAATAAATGTATTTTTTTCATAAATGGGGGGAAGATCTATATTAGAGTAATTATGGTTGTTTTTTCACAATATCTCATTGCATAAATTGATAATCTTCCCCTCATTCATCATAGTCCCATCTTGTAAAATTATATAACAATATCCCTATCACTAAATGTTAATTCTTATTTTATTCACCGCAAAAACCTCAAAAACGTAATATAGTGTAGTATAGATGAATATCTAATTTCATCTTGTTTCTCAAAATAATCTTGACTCACAAGATCATAGATATCTTGGTTTGTTTCTCTTATTAGATTTACTAAAAACATCAGGCATAAGTGTATGAGATGTTTTTATCTGTCCTATATGACCATAAACTATGTAGAGTGGTCAAACATTACTAATTATTCTTCATAAAATCTAGATCTCAATAGGGATTCTCATCATATTATTTGTTCATTCATATGAATATAAAATTCCCCCACCATATGACAAAAATGATATATATATATATATATATAATGCAGGAACCTGAATTAGTACTCTTTTTTCTTCATTATCATTTTAATATGGATGCACCATAACTCTTGATTATATATTCTTGGAAAAACCATTAATTCATAAAAATACCCCTTCCCATTATATAGGTTTGATCTATACTAGTAATCACTTTCATTATTACTACGTTTTTCTTGATTTTAGTTTATTTTAGGATATGTTTTGAAGACAAGATCATGTATTATGTTCCACACATTATTTTTAAAAAATTCTCTCTTCCAAGTATATGAGTCTATTCTGTTGATTTAATTTCATTAATTAGAAATACATGTTGATTTATTCTTGTTTTTATATGAAATGTTTAACTCTAGGACATTTAAAACACATCTAGTGACAAATTATATCAACAAAAATCCCCCTTTCATACACATAGGAATTTATAGAGAGGATTTACTAGTAAAAAAATTATAAAAAGATATAACATAAAATTTCACCCATATATTCATTAGTGACATATTTATTGACCAATTCCTATGATAAAATATCCCCATTTTTTATAAGCAAGAGTTTGTTTCCTTATTGTAAGAAGGTAAACTCTATGAAATATGGCCAATAATTCATCAATATAAAAACACAATTCATCCTCCAATAGATGGTCCAATTTTCATCCATGATAAGAAAATCCATATAAATGATTCAGAAATAGGAATATTTTATAAAAATATATATGAAAAAATTTAACTATCATAGTCTTCTATATTATCATTTGGGATCTCTCATACATTCGAAGGATTGTGAATGGTTTAACTCTTATTATCATAGTATAAAAATAAAACCAATTTTTTCATAGCCTAACCACATTTCATCATTTATTTTAACCCCTTTAATAGAATAATTTCATCCTACTAATTATATTATCTAGCCCAAAATTACTCCACCTTGATTTTTAAACAAATATTTTTCATAATCCACACGTCTCCCTTTAGGAATGATTGATTTCTATAAATCTTCTATCTATATACATGAAGAGAAAATTATATTACATAGGAGATATATTCATTCATTTTTCATACTATTATTTTAATATTTATCTAGATAATCTCCCACAATACTTCCCTTTAATTAGAGTCACTCGTATCCCCTTTATATTTTCCTCTAATAGCTATACCGCCATAGAACAGCAGGACTGAACCATTCATTATAGTAGGGCTAATGATAATATCATACATACCGATATAACATAATTTTTATACATATGAGTGTCTTGATGAATGATTTAGGATGTATCCATTCCATGTTCAATATATGTTGAAATATTCTATTCCATTGATCCAAATTTTTTTCATCATTTACATTTCATCATTATAAGAAGAATGATTTTATATTATGTGAACTCCCAATTGGAGTAATTCCTATAATAACCTTCCAACAAGAATAAGTTTTCATATATAGTGGAATAACCATTAGTATTTCATAATCATTCTCAAATGATTCATTTCTCAATAAACATACATTATGAAACATGATCTCGAATCCTAAAAAATATTCAGGGATATCAGTAATAATAATATTCAACTCAATATCCAACTTATATTTTAAATATTAATATTATACCCCTTATATGGATTTGTATATGTGCTCCAAATATGTATTATCAACCCTAGGAATTCATGATCTATGGAAATGTTCCTCTATTCCACATAGTTACAAACTACATTCTTGTAGAATTCATCATCAAAATTGTTAAATGATCGCACATAATATATGAATCCCATATCATCATTCATGATTTAGTATAGATGAGTTTAAATTTATGTAATTTATTTTATAAATATTTTAGTAAATTTATATTTCATGAGTGTTCATACATGATTATTATTCACGTAATGGATCTAGTGCTTCATGGTGAAAAAATAATACAAGATGAATCAAAGGTTAGAGATTTATGACTATAATTTAAATACACCTATTTTATATATTAATCATATCACATGTATGTACCTGTTGAAATAACACTATCATACACTATAACACTCCAATAGAGTTCATGGATTTTTCCCATGATATTACACAATAAATGTCTATAACAATATAAGAGAATACATGCTCACTCTAAAAAATATTTGGTCAATATTAGAGGGTTTATTGGGAATAATTTATTCATGAGTTGATATATACTAGTGAAATTGTGCTCTTTAATTTCCTTTAAGGTCATCTTCAGACATGTTTACATGTATCCAACTTTTCATTTTTTATCCATGTATTATGGTCGTAAATTATATACACTAGGTAAAATAATGATGACCATATAATATATATATGTAAATTAAATGTTGTTAGATATAAAACACCAATAAAATTTCAACATTCCCAACCTAAATATATATATAATGAATAAGTGATCGAGAAAACTATAATTAAAAAACAATGGGTTTTATAGGAAAAAATGTTTTTTAAAATTTTATAAATGAATAGAATTAATTAGGTTGAAATGAAAAAAATGGATAGCTGATGATAAATATTACTCTTAACCAATATTTTATCTTAATATAGGTCTTAGTAAAAATTTATGGAAAAAATAAATGAAAAAAACTATTACTTCTAATCATATAGTGATGAAAATGATGAAGATATTCTCATTATCTCTTTAATATTTAGAAAATTTTATTGAATTACTCTCTCCTTGAGTCATAGGTTCATATATCATTATATTATCTCACAATGCTTGATTCCATAGCATTACTACTCTTTTAGACATTGGATATCCTTATAAAATCTTACATGTTCTTTATTCCTTAACTTTCAAGGACTCTTAACCATCAGAATCCTAATTCTACACTCAACTTTCATGACCATATTCAAATTAATCTATATCTATCAATAAAATTGATTAAATATAGTGTTATGGTGATTGTAGTTATTCTTATACCCATCCATGTGCCACAACAATGTGGGTATCATTATCCAAATTGGCAAATACTTATTATATAGTGATGGTACATATTCATAGACCAAATCTAGAGATACGGTAATGGTGCTTATTTCAGTATCCATACGTGAGCCAAACTATAGAAAAAATTATTCTATACTAGTACATTGTGATACATGTTTATATATGTTATTAGAAAACTCAATGTTCAACTTATTTATGTTTTATTTAGCATTTTCATCTTCATCAATAATTGTTTAATGAAATTATCAGAATAAGGAAAGAGAGAGATGATATATAAAATAATTTTTTATTCATTGATCAAAACAGTAATGGGATAACCACCAAAAAATGGATTCAATATTAGTTAAATACATTAAAAAATATTTTCAATAATAGTTATAAGATAATCAATTGATTTTATGGATTTATTGATTTTATTCTGAACTTAAGAAATAATTAAAACAATAGCACATTTTATAGAAATATAGTATTTGTCAAAAAACCACAAAATATTTTCAAAATGTAACAATCTTCAATGATTTTATAATGATTGACTAGTTTCTCCTAGCTATGGGTTAATTTGAATTCATGTACCTCTACCCTAGAATCTACCTGTTCAACTAAGATTCAATTCTCTCTTATAACCTCTAAATAACGTTACTCTCTTTAGGAAGACAAATATTATATAATAGTTTCTTATGAAACTAATCACTATTTTTGAATGATCTATTTTGATGGTTCTTATTTTCAACATATTGAAATAACTCAATTCATGATGATTTGAATCAATTGGTAATTGAATCATATATACACAATAACATTGAACATGCAGGCGAGTTTATGGAGCTTCACAGAAAAGTCCAAAAATTACATTATTGAGATAATTATCCCTTGCAAATAATAAGATTAGAGTTAGTATTACTGGATTAATAAATAATTTCAAGAACTATTCGTGAGAAAGATCATGGTGTTTTCAATTCATTTTTGACAAAAAAATATTTTTTTATAAAATGTTAATTTTAACACTATCTAGGAGAAGCGATGCGTTATACTATGGTTTAAAATATATTATTAATTGATGTTTTGGGTGCTTTAAGATGGTTTCAGATGATGTTAAAAAGAATAAAAAATATCATAATAGAGATGATGATTCCCATTGTTAGGTCCACTAGGATGAATACCCTGAGAGGGGGGGTGAATCAGGGTATGACTAATTAAAAATTAATGTCCGTTCTGATCTTGTTTCACTGTTAAGCAAAACACTCTTCTCTCTCTTTCCTGCAACACAATATAAATAGAAAGTAATGTAAGCGCAGACACAACAATTTTACTTGGTTCACCGCTAAGGGCTACGTCCAAGGAGAATATGCCGACAGGTTGCCGGTCATACCAAATTCCACTAATCTTCACTAGCTGTGGATTACAAGGTTCGGGCTAGATCACTTCTATGCCCAGGCTCACTGCCTTTACAAATTTAGGGTCAGCTCACTGCTTTCCCAAGGGTCACTCCCTGTCTCCCTCTCTCTGGATCACTGCCAGTGGAGAGGATCACCTTCTTCCTTTTCTTAAGCTCACTGCTCTTGGAAGGAATCCACTCACAGTTTATAGACCTGTAGGTCTCTTTATTTGCATGAAATAATGCATCTTCTCTTGTATGTAGATGCTCTATTGAAGTACAACTTTCACCCGTAGATGAATATCTCTTTGCACCGAAGGTATCGGGCAATGTACCAGCTTCCACGCAGTTCGAGAAGCACCACTGGAACAAAACCTTACTTGGCGCGCAAGTCAATCACGGTGCGCAAGTATCGGCGCACAAGTCACAACGGGCGCGCAATTCCTCCTCAGACACTTGCGCGAATCAAGATTCATCAACTCCAAACTTGTGCGACTCTATTCCTTTTACGCCCAAATCAATATTGGCGTACAACTGCCAACAGGCGCGCAACTTCTGACACCGGCGCACAACTTCAACCACTGGCGCGCAACTTCACCTGCGCGACCACACACACCACCTGCGCGACCACCAAACCTTCGCGACGGGAGCTCTGATTTCTCAACGAGTTGAACTCCGGTAGAAAATGAGGAGGGGTGGTCCAATATTTATAGGCAAATTGACCACCCTGCGCGACGGCGCGCAAGTCACCTGCGCGACCCAGTCTCGGCACGCAAGTCTTCTCTCCATTTAGACACTTGCGCGAACCTATTTCCTTAGCCATATATTGATCTTCTGATCTTGAAAAACATATGGCGCCCAATTCTCCTATACTCCACATCCTCGGCACGCAAGTCCCTTTTCCAAAAACACTTTTCTTCATTTGCCGATTTTTAGGCCCAAAAATTTGGCACACTGGAAAACGGCGCCACCTTGTATCTGTTCTTTTTTACTACATCCAGATCATCCATTACTTTTATTGATGTTCTTGAATCAAACATGGATCATTGACCTCAGCTCTTGAACTCGACATTCCACCATGAAATCCTCTTTTTCAACAAATTTGTATGTCATTGTTTTGCTTTGTCAACAATCACCACTCAGATGTCCACTTTGTCAAAAAACACAATCACCTCAAAAATGCTTCAATGATACCTTGAGGGATTTTTGCCCAACACCCATAAAGAGGTTAAATTTGTTATGATGAGCATTTGATCTTTTTCTTACATAATCTAAATAATGAAATATCCACATATGAGTTTTATTAGGTAAGGGAATATTTATAACTAATTGAAATTTTTTATACAGTATATCTTAAAATAAGTCCTACATGAATGATATATATAATTGGTCATGTATACAAACTAGTCACATAAGAGAATGTTTACATAAGTAAAATTAGATATTTTGTTTAATATATGTGAAATGGTTCATTTTATGAATTTTAATTCGTTGTGTTTTAATTATGTAGCTATTTATAACCAAATGAGTAATAATGTATGAAAATATAAAAAAGGGATAGTGCGAAACAAATATAGATTAACTAGATAAGTGATTAGGTTGTATATATAAATTTTTTCTACATTTGATAGTGGCTACATAAAAACCCATTAAATATTTAAATGTTTCCTAAATGGTATTTTACTATATTATAGAGTAGAGATCCATATAAAAATTAGAGATCATTATAAGCAATTGAAATATGATTTATTCACTATAAATCATGTAGGACACAACCACAGACACTATATATTAAATACAGAGATGTGGATCCACATATAAATTCAATACACATGTATTTTGAAGTTATTTAAGATGTATATTTTTTAAATTCATAAAAAATAGGATGGTTCACTATTTCCACATATATAATAAAATAAAATAAGACTTCTGGTTTTTTAGGGGATGTTCATGAGAAATTAATTTTTTATAACCTATTATAATGGATATTTTTTTGAAATTCATGTCTACACATTTATATTTCCATTAAAGACGGGATGTTTTAAGGTTATTTGAATTACCAAAAATCCAGGAAATTTAGATTGAATAATCCTATAGGTTATATTAATGTTGAATAAATCTAATATAATAATGTGAATGAACACAATATGATGTTTATTTTATATTGGTTACATATTGGTGTCTTTGTGGTATTGTAGAATAATAGAGAATGAAAAAGAAGTGAAAATGTTTTTTGCTCATTATATTGAATGAAAAATAGATATAATAATAAGATATGAGTTAAAGAATAAGAATATTGAATAATTTGAGAAACACATGGATGAAATTTTGATGTTAATTTAGAAAGGATCACTCAATTATTAATGAATAGTGTCACAATTTTATCTTTGAGTAGAACAGAAACATTTAATTTACTAAAGTTTCATTCCTGTAATTCATATTCCATTATTTCTGTAAACACATTTATTATTTTATATAGTACTGTTTTAATATCATATTATTCCTAGATCATTCCTAATATAATATAATTTTAGATAATAGAAAATCGTATAAATTCATATATTATTATTTTTGTGAGTTTTTATTTCTTTCAAAATTTATTTTCCAAATAAAAAGTGGAGATCTTTTTTCAAAATAGAATAATACCAAAAAAACTAACCACTAATTCACCCCCCTCTCAGTAGTCAAACTAATCCTAGTCGATTATTAAAATTGTTATCTGATTGATTATCCATTTAGTAAATATATCATATTTAATGTTTGAATAGGAGGAAGAAGTCTACCACTGGTATTCATAATTCGGTAAATATAAATATGATTCTTATATTTAGGGGAAGATATTTCATATCTGGGTGGAAAAAAAATTTCCATTTCATTTATCCATTATATATGAATATTTTGACGATGATAAAAATGTTTTCACACCTTCATTTAATAGTGATTCAAAAATATATTTAATGAAAATAAATTTAGAGAATTACTGATGATAATTTATTGGTATTCATTCCTCTCTCTTAAAATGTATTTTTATAAGTGTAAAATGTATTTTAATAGATAAATTAATTTTTTGCATGTTGAATAATATTTATTAAGGTAGAAAAAATGTGATTATAGAAAATATAAAAAATTGTAGATTGAAATATGAATATTTTAAAATTGGTGATGATGAATTTGTTTGGTAGTTTTTCATCTGGGTTAATGATATTTTAAACACGTTATGAACCCCTTTATAAAATATTCAATACTCAATTTTTTTCTACAATATAATTGGAGTTATTTCAAATGTATTATTTTATAATGATTCATAATTTTGAGATATATATCTTGAAACAATATCCCAAAATTAATTAAATATTATTCCTATTAAATATTATAGGTCGAGGGTGAATTCTTTCAAAAGAAAGGAAAATGATGATCATAAAATATCCCTCTAAGACACTATGTTAGAATAGTCAAAGAATAATATTATTGAAAAATAGTACAATGAGTATAATTCATAATATTAAGTGTGTAATATATTCATGGAATTATTTTTTTTCTATAAATGTGAATATTGTAATTTTGATTTATTATGATAATTTTCCATCTAATTAATTTAACTATAGATTATTTGTAAATTTTTCCGCTAAATTTCCAAAAATAAAGGATCATACTGATTTTTATGAAGAATATAGAAATACATGAATTAAACAAAAGAAAAATATATGAAAATACATTTCTTATTACAAATTAAGTAATAATAAATTAGCTCAAAATAGAAGAAAAAACATTTGGCCAACTTTTTTGATGATTATGACTCTTAAAAAGTAGTGGGGGTCAAAAATTACATTAATGAATTTGCTGGAACGATTCTTTTTAAAAATTATAATGAAGAGAGATTTACCATTGAAAAAAATTGATATAACAAGGAATAATATTTAGGGGATCTTCATATGGTTTTCATGATAAAATTAAAAATGATATAATTTCCCAAAAAATTATAATAAATAAATTGAAATTAGAAGTTGAATAATGATGGTAGACTTTTTAAAACATAGAGAATGTAAATAAATAAGAAAATTAATTATTTTTAAAAGATATTTAAAAATTAAATATTTTTTCTAATGATGAGAAAATACAAAATCATGATCAATACTGAAAGATAGTGTTGAATAAAAATAACATAATCTTATTCAATATAACATTGATGAATCTCAACAAGGAAAACCTATCATCCAAAAACCAGTTTTCAATGTTTGAGAAATAATTATGGCGTTTGGATATTATTAAAATCATAAAATATCATCTAAAAATTATATTAAGAGGGTAATAAAAAGGTAAAAGGTAATGAGAAGAAAAAATTAGTTAAGAGGATCATGTATATAATGAAATCCAGTAAATTCCAAAATTACGCAATTTCAATGAAAGAATACATTGAAGAAAACTATTATAACTATGCACCCAAATTAGGATAATAAGATTTATAATATGAATAAGAGTATTTATATTGAATTCAAGTTGATATTTCAAAAACTATAGCCATGAATGATGATATTAATGTTGTTGGAAAATAGATATAATGTTCTTGACAACATGATTGTTTCAGAAGAGAATATTATTTTTTATGAGAATGTAGTAAATATTAGGAGTATGATCATTCATAAAATATTCTCTAGATTAATCATAAATACCAAAAAGGATCCAATAAGTATTATAGTAGTACTGTGGTGGGGATACAATAATGTTAATGAATATATACATAGAATAAATTTGAAATGTCTATTTTGATTACTGGGAATTGGTTCCAAATTCATAAAATAATTTATTAAATGTGTGCTAGTCTTGGACACCATTAAAATTATCTTCATTTTATCATATCAGAATAACCTGATTTTATCACAAAAATGTTAATACTTCGGTGAAGTGATAAAATTGAAAATAGAAGGCTCTTGTGGATGAAATATTAGTCAAATATATGAAATGAGAAGAACCATGAACTTTGAATAGTTATTTTCCTTCACACATTACCGAATGTTTGAACCTATTGAAAAATATAAAAATATAAAAAAAATGAGTAATGAGGTTTTAAAATGATGTGTTTCCTTAATGAAAATAAATTAGATATATTGTTATAGGTAAATAATAGTTTAAATCTAGAAATGTGTTATTTATTGAGGGACTGATCAACAATATATTGAGTGTTTCATAATTTGATGATAATGGAAACGAAGTGTTCTTCGAAATAATTGTTTTTATAAATAATATTCATGGTGATGAGGAACATGTGATATTAGGAAAATTAACCAAGGGAAACCATTTATATTTTTTTGATTCATATAATTTGTGTTATCTAGGTATCAAAGAAGGAATTCAATTATGGAAGAAAGGTCTTAGTCAATGTTCTAAGGAATTATGAAAATGATTATTCATATATTATATTTTTTACTTAATATGGTAGGAATCAAATATTTGTGTTGTTCTATATGAAAACAATGCAAATATTCATTTCCTTCTCACTATATGGTTTAGATACAAACATATCCTCTCTCTATACTAATTCAATAAAAAATATGAGGCCCCATGGGGGAGAACTAAATTATTGAAGATAAGTATTTAATTTTTTTATTCATAATTTCACTTTTATTATATGTTTTATGTATTTAGTAATTAAATTAGAGGATCTCAAGATGATAAAATCATTAAGGAGTGATAAAAAGGAATGTGGCTATTCTAAATTAATATATTAGCTGAATATGGTTATGATAACATATGTGGTAATATTGAAGGATACATTTACAATAATTCTATTTTTTCATGATAATAATACCCCATTAACAACCCAATAACATTGGTTAAAAGAAACAAATATTAATTTTTTTTATATTACCCAAACCATATTGTTCAAATATGATACTTTTTGGTTATTTTAGTATAAATACCATTCTATATAATTTCATGTCCCAAATTACTACTTTTATAGAGGAAACATTGTGATGTCACCATATGATATGTATTATAGAATGACATAGAATTGGAAGTATGTAATGGAGTTTGGAAGCCCTGGTATTATCAAACAAAATTGTGAGAATCTTTAGAACCAAGATTAATGAGGTTATGATGAAATATTCATTGTTTACACTCAAAATCACATTGAGTATGGATACATTAACATGGAATATAGAAGACATGTTTATTCAGATAATATGAAGGTACATGGACTTTCATAATTAAAATTTGTACACATAGATGTAGATGTAAATGAAATTGAATATGAACTTGTTCAAGTTAAATTAATTTTTAATGTCTCTGATAGATGTGATGATGTATAATATATACAATATAAATATGAATATTCAACTTTTTCAGGAAATTATATACTATTACATCTATATCATACATGGAATAGATAATAAGTGTAGGATTAAAATATCATTAGGGATCATGGAGAAAATGTTCAAACAATAAAAACATTGGGGATTGATTTTCATTATTCATTTTTTCATATCCTGATCCATTGGATATTTAATAAACAATTGAGTTTCAAGAGTGGATTGATTATATGAATGAAGAATTTTATGAATTTCAGAAAAATGAAATTTCGAGCAAATTACCATAATAGAATGTACTAATATGATTGGAAAAATATTATTTTGATGAAAAGTATCAATTAAAATGGAGAATTGATACTAAATATAGAAAACAATAGTTATTATGGAATATTAATAAATAAATTTAGTTTATTTTGTGATATATTTTCAGTTGTTTCAAGATAGGATACTATATGATTCATATTCCCAATTTAAGTACAATGGAAATACACACTTGTGGTTTTAAGGAAAATAATGTGTTATATATGTGTATTAAATAAGGAACTAGATGTGATCAATAAAGCACCAATAAAATAGTTTTCCATTATGATTTTGTATTTAATGATGTTTAATATCAATAAGGTAGTGGTAAAAGAAAACCAATATATTAATTAAAATCATTTGATTTATCTCATTATGATTTTTTATGATGATATAATATTTACAATAAATAATGATGAAAACTATAATGGGTTTTAGATGTGATGAGGATGTTGTTTGAAATGTATATGAAGGGATAATATATGTACATTTGTATCTAGAAAATCACTCAATAGGTTGTTCATAGTGTTCTATCACTAGAAAAATATAAAATTGATCAAAAAAAGTGATTCTGCATGGAAGATTAATGATTTTTTTTCAGAAAAATCATATTTTGAAATTATGTTGATTAAGGATGAAGATTGTAAGAATATTTATCATAATTAATTTTTTAAATTTTTTGGAAGCCTATAATATTAAAGAACATCTACTGTAGACCTAGTTTTTGTTTTTTCTAATCGTGCGATATTTTAATGTGAAAAAAATGTGACATTTTATTGATGGAATAATAATTTATAGAAAAATCAATGTCGCATTAGATTATTTTATAATGAATGAAAATAAAGGAATTTTCAATCTATTTGAAAATAATAATAATGATTTGGAAGGTTATTTCGATGATAGGAGACACAAATTTTAGGAAGTCATCAATATGGATGAAATATGTTTGGGTTGAAATATAATTCCGCCATGTTTAGTGACTATAAATAGTTATAAATTTGATTATATTTCTCTAACTCATTCCTAAACTAAATTTATATTAATAAACTGAAATTTGGATTATATTTTGTTCGTGTAAATTTTAAACTTGTCACTGGATGTGATAATAAAATTAATATAAATCAATCAAATATTCTTGGGATATATTCTATATAAATGAAAATTGATATTTAATATATCATCATCATGATGATTTTTTCATTAAGAAATCTAAATTTGGTGTTTCTTCCATCAGGGGAATTAGACGAGGGTATTTTTAGTAAAACATTACCTCAAAATAAATTTCTAATATTGAGGTTTATTATTAGTGCTTAATATAAACCTCTAAAAAGCTATGGTATGATGTTTTTCCCCTAAATCATTCATCATTTGGATATAATTTCCTATGAGGGGAAATATAAAATCATATATCCATCCATTGATACGTTCATTATATATTTATTAAGATCAAATATTTAGGGAGACATTATAACATGGATACACTTTGATACCTACATGAATTATTTTTCATTTCTACTATAATGGTTTATTGGATTGATTAGTGAAACTTATTTATACAATATAATGATAGAATTAGAAATTATTGTTTTATGATGATTTTTATGTAAAGAAAAAACTTTCAAAATGACTCTCTATCCATTATTGATATAAGAAATTGTATTATTTAATACGTCGATATAACTAATGATGGATTGGAATTAATGGATAGTGATCCATAGCATGAGTTTAGTGTGTTACATATTTTAATATATTATTGAAGTAAGTGTAGCAGCTATTTCATATAATTTAATGTCATTTTTGGTGGTGATATTGTGATGGTGAAATATTTACTAAATAAATATAATCAAAATGATTATTGGTGATTTATATATGGAAATCATGGTATTATTGTTAAATGATTTAGGATTCATACATCATTCTAGCTCATATAGACATTAAATTATTGAATAGTGATTAACATCATTAGTTTTATATAATTAGTTAATTATGTTCCTTCATTATTAAAAAAATTAAAGGGGAGATTTTCAAGAGAATGTTTTTCAAGTTTAGTTTTATGATTAATGGAAAAGTTGATGTATAGGATTTCAAAATTCTAAAGATGTTTTATTTTTTGGTGAGAAATATATAATTTAATGTTATAAAATGATTTTTAATTCAGTTGTTATAATGTGTGTTGTTATACCAAGGTTTAAGATATCACTATAATATACATTTTCCTGGAACTAATTTTTTGGATTATATTGAGAAGAAGTAAAATTTATAATAAAATAGAAGATGATCCCTCAAAACTTTTGGAATATGATTATAACCAGATATGTGGATTTATTTACATGATCCACAACAACGTATATCAATGTATGGGTTTTCCAATATTTGAAAATATTCATATATTAATTCCTTACTAGTAATCTAAATTCTCATTGAAGTAGATCTCTATATATAATGAATTTATATACAAGATTGGTCATTTAAATGAATTACTCACATATAAAAACTAGTCATTTGGATGGACTGATTTCCCTGAAGCCTAATTACTACTATGGTTAGAATACTGCTTCACCCAACTCTTCTGAAACCATCAATGTTGTTATTTAACACCAAGAGTGCATGAGTTCAAAGAGGATCATACGAATTAAGTCCATTTAGTGTTTGAAATCCATAACACTTGTGTACCTAAAGCTCCCCACCTCCTAAAATGAGAGACCTTAGTGTGGTACCCATTCCTCTTAATGGAACTTAAGCACCCCAGTTTTTGGAATACATATGAATACTCTTGAAGGCTATAGTCAAGTCTAGAAATTTTTTTTACTACTAGTCTTTTGATCAAATAATTTGATATTAGGTCTCCCAAGCCTACAGTAGGGCCAATACCTATACAGTGTATACCTACTAGGGAACACTTCTTTGATTAACTTTATCCCAATAGTTTATAAAATCATTTCATCAAGACTTCATCAAATTCATTCATGGTAATGATTATTCTTAATTGATCCCTTGTTTGAAAGTGATTATTTGGAAACCTCCACCAAAACATATGGACTTATCAAACCTTTTAGAAGGTCACATAAACTTTTATCTTATTTGGGTTTTTATAACTGGAGTCATATGTTTCCCAAATTTGTTCTACAATGAGTTTAGGATTCATAGAGTGTCTCTAGGTTTGTATATCAACAGTCACATCAAAATTTCTTATATGAATAGTGTATGAGAATTACCATTTTGGAATATTAGGGTTTGGGTCATGACCTCCCATTCTCACTTCTATAAAATAGAACCTCCAGTATCTGGTATGGAAGGTACGGTTCCCACATACATTTCCTTTTCAACAATGGAGAAGTCTCCCTCACCTACTAGGAGAAATTTTCGGGACACCATACTTGTGTAAACCCCAAGTCCTTAAAATATGAGGTTTTCTTCTAGAACTTCCCTACTTCCCTCAACATCACTCCTTCCTTTCATTGGACCCTTGTCTAATGTATAGAGAATAGAGGGAAGGTTTATCACCTCTGCCTCTACCACCAATGATGTCATAGGCATATCCTCTTCTACAAGAGGGGGAGGAAAAGTGTGTGTTCCTTTATTGAATATTTGTCGCCCTCTGGTTTTCCACATAGGGAATGGCTCCAGTGGGATTAGTGATTGGGGATGATTACAACATTTGAAGAAACACCCCACCAGAAAGAACTACGAGAACTCTGATTCCCATCATAATTGGGATATGTTAGAAGCCTTATTAAGGGTAAATATCCATCTCATTTCATCCGTAAAAGGCATCCTTTTCAGGAAGTTACCCAAATTTCATTTTTCTCAATTAACTACACTCTCCTTATAGAAAAATTTAACTACTTAGGATTTGATTCCAATTTATGTAAGATAAGTAGGGAGCCCCCTTGAGGTTCAAAACTGAAAACTCAAAACAACATCATTCTTCCTGGGCCATATTCTCGATAGGGTCTAATCAAACTTGGTAACTCATATATTTTCCAAATTCCTTGCGATGCTTAAGAATAAGTCTTAAACTAAACATTGACTAAGAACATTTCACTTATATGGTCTGACTATATGACATTAAACTGTTCAGTAGGGACCTTTTCACAAGACCTAAATAGATATGATGTGTCCAATTAAATGGAACCGAACTATAAAGATTCTGATTCCTTTCATAAGGATATGAATGTATCCAATTTATGGGAATGATCCAAACTAATTTCTTGAAATTTGAGAACTCTAATTGACACTATAATTGGGATATGTAGGAATCTGTCCTATTTTCGGAGCTCCATCTCATTTAATCTACAATGAAATATACTTTTCAAGATGTAGGGCCAAAATAATTTCTCTCAAAGGACTACACTCTCCTATTAGACTCATTTAACTACCAAGGATTTTATTTCCATGCAAATGGGAAATGTAATATGTCTCTCCAATGATCAAACCCAACACTTCAAGTTAGCCATGTTTTCCTAGTCCATATTCACAACATGTATTAATATTACTTAGATCCCGATATTATTTCCATATTACTTGGGATTCTTAGGCATAAGTCTCACCCAAAACCTTGACTAAATACCTCTCTCTTATGTGCCCTTATTACAAGACATTAAATTGTACGGCTAGGTCCTTATCACACGACCACAAATGGATTGATGTGTCCCATAAGCGACACTGAACTATAAGGATTCTGATTTGTTTCACAAAGATACGCAGGTAGACTATTTATGGCTATGATCCCATCATCAAAAAAACCTTGTCTCTTTGAATGACTATAAATTTCATTATGCCCCATTGAGAGGCTTAAAACCCTTTTTTATCATAATGATTGTGCTATAAATAGTATATATGAGGATACAATTGATGTAGAAGGACCAGATACATATGGATGTCTCCAAAAATGAATAATCTCAAATACATACTGATGATTCTAAATTAAATGCATTCTAATATTTGATTGAGAATTCCAAGAGAAAAAAACATTATACTTGGTTAATTAATAAGTATTCATAATAATATATAATATATATAAGAGAGTCCCATTGTAGGTAATAATTCCCTCCTAAAAGGGTTTGATGAGTCTAACCTCTCATCCTCTAGACCAATGCATGTTCCTAAGAATCATATGTTTAAACAAAACACTCACATGCCTTTGGAAAGAAGGTCCGTCTAGATAAAGAATAGTTTTATGTTTCTAATTCCCTAGATAAATCCAATAGAAACCACTTGGATGCAGTGATTCCTAATCTGAACACATGTTTCAATGGATTTGAAACAATATTTTATGGGTCACATTGGATAATATGTATAACTAAATATGTTGAGGCATATATAAATAACTGCATATAAAAATATGGAACCTACGAGAATGTAGAATAGAGGTACATTATCCAACTATATTATATTATATTTTCAAAGAAAATTTTTCCCATAAGGGAATTATAAAATGTTTATTAATGAGTCATGGATAGGGTTCGGTGATGTACAAGAGACATTTATGACATATTCAGTCATAGGATACTATATTAAATTGAACTCTTAGTTGTTTACCATGAAGCAAGGGAGCCTCGACAATAATAAATATATATTAAACAAGAATACATGTATATATGTATACTTTTAAAATAATATATTATTTGTATATCATTGTGATGTGTATTTTATTGAACTATTTTTGTAGAAGGGTTGATTATTTTAATATATCTAATGTGATAAATGAAAATAAGGTGAAAGAATCTAACTCTTTTGTAAATAAATTCTTAAATAATTGAATCCAATTATAATGGTCGATGTGAATAAATATAAGTCTTTTGATTTATATAAATATTCCAATAGATAATTTTTTGGGCTCTTTGAATTACTGAAAATCTTTGAAAATAAGCTTTTTTTATCCACATGGAATTTTGAATATCAATGAATCAGTAAAACACGAAGGTAATAACTGTTGCATGACATAATTTTACAGTGGTAATATATAATTATTTTCATTTTATAGAAGATTAATATAGAGAAAAAAAATTTAGGAATAGTTTTTTGAATGTTTTTATGAATAAAATCATATAATAATATGATCTTACATTTATAAGAACAATTATGAATAATTCAAGTAGTAGAATGATGATGTATAGAATCCTACTGGAAAAGGTTCATCCTGTGGATATATAATATTTTCTATCATGGTATTTGTCATAGGAAAATATGAATTTTAAATTAAATATTTTAATATTAATTTTATATAAACACCATTATTGTTATAGCCTCGATGAATCAATTCTATTGGACTATGTGATCCTGTATATTTTATATACCTTTCGTTATACATCGAAATCGTATTTTTTACAAACCCTAATACATTTTTCTGTTCATATTGGTGTTGTGGTTTTTCAATATTATATGATTCATTTATCTCTAATAATAGACATATTATATATTAAAATTAAAGGAAAAAAATAACTGTTAATTAATTCCCCTCCTAGTGGAAACATATATCTTGACTCACAAAGGGAAAAAGGGAATTCAATAAGGGGGGTTTTATGTAAATTTCCATGATATGGTATTTCATGTGTTGTTCTACATGGGGTTTTTGTGTCACTTATTAGTTCCCAACAAGATATCAATTCTTAAAATTGGTTATTAAAGAATCATTCAAATAAATTAGTCAAATAATTTTAAATGAAATATTTTTTTCATATATATTATTATATAAAAAACATGAAAACAAATGTTGAAATGGAATATTTAGAAAAATTACATAGAAATATATATTTCACTTTATTTACACAATAGAAAATTGAAGATAATGTTTTCACAATCCATAATAACAATCAAATACTGTTAAATGGGAAAAATAATTTTTTCTAGGAAAATGATTTCAATGTGAGTAGCCTTGTAGTTTAATTACACAATTAAAACATAAAACTAGTATCCCTAATCGAAATAAACAACTTCACTAAAAATTCAAATCATTTAATATTTAAATATAAAATAAAAAATAAAAAATATATGACAAATAAAAATAATCATAATTTAACTTTTGGAATAATCTAAAAATTATAATTATATGAAATTAGGATCTTTTTAGAAAAAATGTAGAGGAAAAATATGAATATAAAAAATAAAATAAATTAAATATATATATATATTCAATATCTATATGTTAAATTTATTTAATGGTTATAATAAAAGTTATACATGAGTGATTTTTAATTTTTCAATTTAAAATTATTTATAACATAAATCATAGATTTGTATTACTATATTATTGTACTCCTTATTTGTGATGACTTTTCTATTTCATAATACATTTTATGTTCAAAATATCATTTTCTGTTCAAAAATAATTTCTATTTATAAATTTTATTTCACATTGTTCAACAAATATATGATCCTTTATATCCCCTTTCTTATTTTTTGTCTAATTTAATCCAATTCAATATATGAATACTATATATATTAAATACATTTAAATATAATTATAATACTTATTTATTTAAAAAACAATCATCTGTGTCTAATACATTGTGAAAATTTTCTATCACATCTCTATATATGATGCATAACCCATATGTTGTATTATGATTTCAAATGAAATCAACATCCAATGCCCACTAATAAAAAAAATTTAATGTGAGTGATTTTTTGTTTAAAGAAATAAAAAATTAGGAAATTTATTTTCGACACCATTCATGATATTGAAACTTACCCCAATATATTGCATTATATTTCAATTCGTCTTAAATATATATTATTATTTATGTATAATTCATTTCCACCATAATTAGTGAAATAAATGTGGGTCGAAAAATATATATATACTTGTGTAATAACATACCAACTACTATGTGTATTTAGATACCTAATATTGAATAAACCTACGTATTATGTTTCATTAAATTGAAATAATGGATATACATATGTTTATATACAGACATATAAAATATATTTATGGAATTTTAATCCAATAAATATAATGTTACATGCTATATAATATCTCTCTTCAAAATCATCGTATTAATGTCACACAAATAATTGCTATAATTTATTAGATTTTTTTAAATTCCCACAAAAGTGATTTTTATGTTGATATTTTATAAAGTATAAAATATATAGTATATTAATCCAAAGTTACATTGAAATATTTTTCTCTAAAATATATTTCATGATTTTTTCAAAAAAATAACTATTTAAATGTCCACAAAATAACACCCATATTTTATAAAGGATAAATATACCCCTAAAAAATTTATTGGACTTGTCCTGATGGAAAAAATAGAAAATGAACATTAATTTGTCCAAAGATAATGCCCTCATATGTATGGGATTGTACTCTTGCTTATTAATCTGTAGTACCATTCACTATGACCAAAATATGACACATCTTTTTCTATCGAGGAAAATAAATATACCTATCATAATATAACATCCCAAAAGATAATTTTTTATAATGTGTATATTTACCATATGACTCACAATATATTTGATTCTATGGAGGTGGATGTCTATGGGTTTGATATGTAGGTGGAGGTGGAGGACATGGATAAGAATACAGAGGTGGAGGGGTGGGATCTATAGATTGCAAATATATTTTCATGTCTGTAAACATCATCAGTACTAATGAACTAATCATATATACCAAAGTCTCACCTTTCTCATTAATATTATCTTTGATAGTTTTTACTTTTCATTTACATGTATCCTCCTTTGAAGAAGCTCTAGAATATACCAACACATTTTCAACAATACACCAACATCATATCCATATATGTGTCCCATGTTTTTTTTCAAAATATAGTACCCAGCATATCTTACATTCCATTATATATGAAGGTCACATCAAGGATAATCCCCATATGAGATTAATTTATTTAATGTATCAAAAATTATTTATTGAATAAAAATGTATAGAGAGTTCTAAAAACATAAATAACATAAATAAATCCTTTCAATCCTCTATGATACAAGTATCAACTCTTATATACTAAATCATTCTTTTTTTTCATTTGAGTCTATTTTATTTTTTTATTTCAACCAATATGGTAGGAGGGTAATCATTTATGAGGTTTGAAGGCTTATATCTTATTTTTTAAAACATTTATTATTATTTTTTATTAGATATCATATTGATATCACCTCTGTTTCTGTATAGAATGAATGAAAATTCATTAATATGATCATTATGGTATTGAATTCTCATATTTTATATATAAAAAATTAATGTTTTCATTTATTTTAATCAAAAAAATTCATGTATCATTCTCCAAAAAATATTTATATTGTACGGATTTTTATTCCTCATTAAAAATTATTAAATTAATATTATGGTTGATTTATATTCTAGGAATATACTAGAAATAAAAATTAACATTTCTTCAAAATGAATTTATATTCAAGTATAAAAAATTTCAACTCATTAGATTAGAATAGCATATATTTTTAAAAACATTTCATTATTCATAAAACACTTATAACATATCTTACTAAGATTGTCCATCATATTTTAGATATTCTGTCTATGTCAACAGTTTTGGAATTTGAAATACAAATTATACCATCCAATTTATAATATATTTAAATGTAATTAATAATTTATAAAATATTTTTACCCCTAGGATTATCATTACCATCAATCTCGACATATATCCACTATTACTTATGTAGTGAAATGATTTTTTTTAAATGTGGATACCATGTTTACCATCCTAGAAATCCTTCTATATTGTGGTGGATATATAAGGAACCCAGGTATAAGGATGAGGAGGGACCATAATACAATAATTTTTACACTCCGCATTTGAAGCTCATGGTGAATTAGAAGTTTGATATGCCATTATTATATAAACCTAATTAAGAATCAAATTATTAAGAAATTTTAAAAATAAAATGATAACATATAAAAATAATTGAAAAAGAAAAAATAATCCAATGAAAATTAATCTAATCTTGAAATAAATTTATTTATATATGTTAAATGATTTAATTAATATTCTAATAACATTGACAAGAGATGACATGATATTAATAGATGAAAGTAAAAAATAAATTAAAGGTTTTTAAAAATCCATGATTTTCTTTTAAATGGACATAAAAATTGTCAAATGATACAAATAAAGGTAAAAAATAAAAACCCATCAATATAATATTTACTAGAGTAGTTAAAAAAATGTTAAAAAGAATAGATAATTTTTTATTATTTTACATACTACATTACAATTTTAAAATTATTATAGAAATAATTATGAAACTTTTCGTGATACAGATAAATGGTAAAAATTATGATTTAAATTTTATGCAAATACAGTACTTATATATAATGTTAACTAATGTAGAAATTATTGATTAAGCATTAAACTAATAGAATAAAATGTTGTATCATATTTCTAAAAATATGTTTTTATATAAAATAATATTATTATATCTATCATATTGTTAAATATAAAATTAAAAACATGAATTAAATATATATGAATAATAATATTATGAAAATATGATTTTCCCCCATTTTTTGACTTCGTGATCATTTAATATGGCACAAATCATGACTATGATGTGGTATTCAATATTTTTAGATAAAAATTTCATTAAAAAAGTATTTCACATAAATCAACATCATTGCTAAGTTATAAATAAAAAATAATATTTTTTCCTTGTAAAATGATAGACCACTACACATTTGATGGATTTTGAATAAATAGTTTTTTATTTCTTGTTCCACTATGATAATAAAATAGGATATGTATTAAATTTTATTCAGATTCAATAGTGTTCGATCTAATACATCATCTCTGAAGGTATATTTATCGATAACTGGATTATATTTAAACATCAGAACTCAAGATTTCATCGAATAATCATCCTATATTTCTTCAAGATATTTGAAATATTACAATGATGTAATTATTGATGTTTTCATGTTAGCACATGGAATATTAATTACTTCTTTAAAAACTAATACAGTGGTTTTTTGAATTTCACTTCTATTATACAACTCATTGGAATTAAATATATATACATTAATTTTTATAGTTGGTCCATGTTATGAAATTTAATATTTGATGACCTTCTAACAATAACAATTTTTCTCATGCATCTGATATATGATACACAATATAATTATTTAAAATAATAAAATATGTTCATTCAATATCCCCATATCCTTATTCTATAGAAAACATTGTTTTAATACATTAATATATAGTTCTATGCATCAATGAAAAGCGTCTACATTATTCCTGATGTATAAATATTCAGGCACCATCTATTAATATATCAATTATATTAATTTTAAGAAATATATCCCACTAAAACTGTAAATAACTCATTCTTGATAAGATTTAGGAAATCTGATGTGCTCCACAACAAAAAAATGTTGTTTTTTCAGAAATATATAACCTCATCTGAAATATATTTACTAATAAGGGTGTCTTATGGTTAATATATATTCTCAAAATATCCATTTCATATGATAATATATTCTATAAAAGGATATATCTATATTTGATATATATAGGTCCCTAAAAATTAATTTTATACACTATATGAACTGTTAAATGAATTATGATATCAAAAAATAGACGGAGTAATGAATATTTATAGAAGATAATGTATTTAAACTCAATCAATATCTTATTGTACAACAAATTTAGATTGAACACATTATTTAAAATGGAATGGAAAATTAAACAAATATTCAAAATAGTCATTATTATGTGCAAAGTACGCATTCCATTCAATGGAATTATTTCATTCCACTGCTTAATGAAGTGAAAATGATGAGATTTCATTCTTTTTTGAGAAAAATAATTTAGTGATATTTAAATGTTTAAATTTTAAGAACAATCCAATATAACATTTTTACCATACAAGAATATGAAGAAACAAAATTTTCCCTCTTGTATATAATATGAAAACATAGAGGTATGTATGTAAATATTACATTAGAAGGGGAGATAATTATAAGCATATTCACACGGATAGATAATCGAATCCTGCATTCAACTAATCCTTATACTTTCCTTCAATATGTAATATCGATAGATTTTAATATTAACTTATATTCATTTTCACTTGCATGAAATTCAATTTTATGTTTTAACTCATAATATATCCAATATATAATATAATTCTTTGACCATTTCATCAAAATATTTACTTCATTACCATTACTTTTTGTCTTTCAAAATGGGATATGAATTTTTTTACCCACTCTAAATAATAATGAGTTGAAAGTGGATTTCAAAAAAAATAAGATATTCATGTGATAAATTCTATTCCATTATAAATATTTAATAATAGTGATCAGTTGAAAAAATAATTGATGCATAATGTATCTGGTTTTTCTTATTTTTTTAAGAATATTATTTTTTTCTTTTAAAATTGGAGATGATTTTTCCACTTAGAACAACATCTAAAAAAATTTATATACATGAGGATATCATTACAGTAATCATAATCATTTCATGGGGATGAAAATGATCAGTTTTATAATAATCATAAACAACATTATGTTTCTCCTATAAATGATTCAAATAATTATGTTTAGTTTAAACTAAAACATCTATAAATTTTAAAGGATGTTTTGATCTAGAATTCATTAAAATAAAAATGATATATTTCCAATTCAAACAAAATCCAGGATTCATGTTCTAAATTACAAAAAAAAGTCCACAAAAAAATTTCTACTATAGATGTGATGTAGATTCTATCAATATTTTTATAGAAAATGTATATTATTTCAAGAAACATATTCAAATTTATGATGTTATTGATAATTTTTCTTCCACTATCGATAATTATCCAGCTAATGTAATTTTTCATCAAAAATATTATCATCTACAATATCTATTCATATTTTTATAATATTTTATTTTGAAAATAAGAACTTTTACAAAGAACAGTTTGAATATTCCAAACTGTAGAATTTAATGTCATGGCTATCGATAAATCAACCTGTTATTTTATTTTAAACATATAAAATGATGTCCCACATTTAGGACACTATGACAGAATTTTGAATTCATAATTATTGAGAACACGGTCATTCAAGAAATTTTTTATCATCTACTACCCCAAATACATGAGGAATAATATATAAATCTCATTATTATTTGAATCTATATGATCATTTTACATATGGTGTATTCCCTTAAATGGATTTAGAATGTTAATAGAACATTTATTGCTGTATATTTTTAGATAATTCTAGAACCAAAATTATCAATATTCATAATAATGTTTAATTCACAAAACATGGATATAATTGTTTTTCCATATCATTGTATAGATGCTTCATAAGTAGTGTATTATTAGTTGATTCTACTCAAATATAAGGAATAATATCTTAAATTTGATAGGACATATAAACACATAAATACGAATCATCAATTTTTTTATTCTATTGAATTTAAGCATTCAAAATCCATCGAATACAACTTAGATTCAAAACATGGAGAATTTAATGATCATTTATTTTCACACATTTCATCTATATATTATTTAAACATTACAAACACGGAATGAAAAATATGTTTTTCTAATAATTTGATTAAAATATTACAAAAAGTGATTCAGTTTGATAGTAATATCCATATTTAATTCACATAAAATCAATCCAACTATAACTCATTATAGCTTATTAAATATATAATTTCTTAAATATAAGTTGATATATTTTAATAATCAATATTAAATATACTTTTCTAAAAATCATTCCAAATAATAAAATATCATAATATAAATATAAAGATGGTTTCCAATGTTATGAATGTTATTATAGATTTAATATATATAATATGAATATAAAAACACTTTTCTGAATTAATTTAGAATAATTTATAAAAATATATATATATATTACACTTTATATAAATATAAATTTAGGGGTGTGGAGAAATTGTTCAACAATGCCTATTTTTGGGGTAAAATATAAATAAATAAAATATTCCATAAATAATTTATAAAATTATATTCAAAGAAATGATGATATTAAAAAAGTAATTATATATAAAAACACAAAAAATATTTATTTAAATTCCAATGGATATAATAACCTCGAATTTCCCATAAAAATCAATTCTTCGAAAACATCTTTTTTCTATAAAAACATAATATCTCTGGATTATAATGTATGAGTTTATCAATATATCAATATACTTTAATAACAAGTAAGAAAATAACTAAATATCATAATTGAGTAGAGACACATTCCTAATCCCATATAATTGTTAAATTGAAAAATTGATTAATCTAAAAGAACATCCAATTATAATGGATATTTAATCCTTAACCATTCAAACTAAATCTATTTTTATATATAATTTAATTTCTAAATAATATATTATAAAACCAATGTCAAGAATAATTTACAACATTGAGATATATGTTGAAGTATAAAATTAATAAACAAACCATATACTTTAAGGATAAAAAAATAAATCCTCACATGAAGTATATTTTATTTATTTAGACTTACATAAAACAAACATTAAACATGATTTAAAATTATTTTAACATTATTAATTTTATAAATAAACTTGTTTTATCATATATCTTACAAAAATATATCATTTAACAAAAAAGATAAAAATAATATTCCACAAATTAAGGAAAAATTAAATGCATGAAAAATTAGAAGCCTGATTAGAAGTGGTGATGAAATATTAGAGAGAAATATATGTATTGGAAAAAATAAAATAGAACTGTTATAGCAATGATTATGATGATGGTGAGAGATATGAGTGAAGGTGAAAATAATTGTTATGGTGATGAATAAAAACAGTGATAAATGGATGATGGTGGTTTGGGATGAAAATAAGGGTTATCAATTAGTTAAATTAAATTCACAACTCAATGCATAAAATATAATCATTTTTTTACCATTTAATAGAAAGGACAGATCTATTATTTACTCAATTGCAGGTGTATGATATAGAATTTATACATTTTTTTGTTCATGTATGATGTAGATAATATGGATTTCAGTGACAGTTATCAAATTAACTATGTAGAAAAATCCACATACCTGAGATTTATCTTTACATAATTTTTATGTAATGTGAATTTTTTTTCCAAATCATCTTATTATAATTTATATGATAAATGTGATGATAAACCCCCATTTTATATTAGTACAGTTGTAATGGTTTCTATACATCCCCTCGCATGATTTTTCCTGTAGTTCAAAAATTATAAATTTTATTGTGATCTTATTTTTAGTAACTCCCACATGATGCAATGTATTGAAAGACCAATTCACTTTGGGATGCCACTTGCATTTACCCAATGAATATGTAAGGTTATAAGGTAATTTTTACCGAATATTCCATTTAAATTTTTGGCAGTATTATGACCAGTTATATGGGTCCTATTATGAGATTTGGTTGTACCAATATTAAATTAATATAGGGAAATATAGATATTTTTAAATAAATTACATGAAAAAAAATTAAATGATTATACCAACACTCATGGATTGATAGGTCTTGAGTCTCCATGGCAGAAAAAAACCAAAAAAAGTGTATATTTTTTTATCCAAGGAGTTGTTTCATAATAGTCATTATTTAGACTCCTAACATACAATCATAACTCAATAGATTCTATTAAAATAATATTGGTACCATTTCCATTATTAGATTAGTTAGTATTATTACACTACCTCCCACATTATGATCCTTTTTACCCAAGTAATAGTGTTTTTTTTGATGAGTTGAGGTTTCTCATGGAACCCCATAGTTTATATCCATAAACATTGGAGATTTTTCTTGTTTAGAGTTTTGAGCTTGTGCCACATCCATCCAACGGGAAGAAGGAACATTGGAACCTATTTTTAAAGAACCATAGAAACATTGTTTATTGATAAATCTATATATAATAGAAATATAAAACATATCTACCACATAAGAAATATGATAAATTTTGAAAAATCGTGAATTCATACCGCTATTATATTATGTATTAATGTTTCCATATTCATCAAAATATTTTGGAACATCACATTATGAAAGAAAATCATCCTTTATTTCTAGGGAATCTGGGATTGTGTTAATCATTTTCACATACACTCCACCATCGGTAGTTTTTTAATATATATAGTCCAATACTTGTAATATATAAACCCCTCACTCACCATTACATTGAGACATAATTGGACTCCCCTTCTGGTGGTTTATAGAGCTCTTAATTATGTGTATTTGGTATAATAGCACAGAAACCTCACGCCATGATCCCGCATTTAGAAAATAAAAAAACAAATTTGTGACTTTGATACCAATAAATGTAACCCAATTTAATCCATTCATAACACACAACATATAATAGAAATATTAGGCCACTTACATTCTCAAGGACATTCATGTTTAATGTATTAGGGAATTATGACAAACTATCACATAAATAACATAAATGTAATCAAGAGAGTGTCTTTCCCACTACACTCATCTTGTAATATTCAATAATGTGTTTTAAAAATCATCCAAATGAAAACCTTCGTTACATTAATAATTCAAAATAATACATTAACACATGGGATAAATGAAACATAGATAGTGTGATTAGAAATACTAATTAAGGGTAAAAAAAATAATTTATAATTAAATATCATCAATGGGACTACATGAATATAAATTTAGGATTATACAATAAATGTGCATGAGCATAACATAAGAATATTTAAACTCATAAACTCCTAGATCATCAAATATATAAACATTTTTTAAGGATTTCAGAACTGTAGGATTCATAAAAATTAATAATCATGAGTAATAAGATTAAATTATTGATCAAAAAACATTTATAACTTTAGAAATCTTAAATAAAATGTGTTGCTATCAAGTAACATCATCGTCATAGAACCCTTAAAATACACATATAATTTGAATGACCATATGGATGATATCTAATTTAATTATTTGGAGAGGGTAACTATTACCCAATCCATTGGGGGGTTATCACGAACCCAACAATCATTAGTGTGTCAAGGAACCACTCATATTTGGGTAATCATAAAACCACCCATTAGTGGTTAATAACGTAACCACCCTCAGAATGTTTTTTCACAGAACAACCCATCATCATAAAAAATTATTAAAAACCCAATAATGAATAATGTATATAGAAAATTATTCTAATTATTAACTAAATTAAAAAAGCATTATTCTTTTAGAACTTGATTACCCTGTGGAAAATAATTTCCTTCTATCTCAATCTCCTTGAATCATGATTAGCCAATGAAAAATAATTTCTCCCATAAAAATCTATTTCAAATGTTACTAACATCTACAAAAGAAATTTTTTCTAGAAAAATTTCAGTGATTGGTCCATAAGCAATGTAATAGATACTAGTTATATAACAACATTATACAATTGTGATAATACTATTTAATAGAAATAGGTTACCTAAGAATCTATTCAAAAAGTGATTAAACTATAAGAATTGAGGAGATAATATAAAAATCAACTTCAATCATGTTTAACACATAGAATTTAAATATGATACATAAAAATCTATGTGAAATTATACAAATCCATAGAAAATAAATTTGTTCAATAAAAATATACTTTCAATATGATTTAATCATTGAAAAGAAATAGACTCCATAACAATTTCCTTGAGAATAGATTAATCCATAGAAAATAAGAGGGTCACAGAACAATATCTTTGAAACATGATTAATCCATAGAAAAGAAACAGGTTCCATAAAAATTCATATGAAACATTATTATACCATTGAAAATAAATGGGTTCTATATCAATATATTTGTAGCAATATTAAATAATATAAATGAAATAGTTTCCATAAATACCTTATTAAAACCTAAATTATATGTTTAATAGAACTGTGTTCCATAACAATATCATTGAAATATCATTATCCCATAGGAAGGACATAGATTACATAAAAATTCATTTGAATGTTATTAACCCATGTAAAATAAATGTCTTATATAAAAATATTTTTGAAACATAATTAAATCATGGGAATTAAATGGGTTTTATTATAATATCTATGAAACATGATTAATACATGGATAAGGAATATGATTCTGAATTATCTCATTGACATAATCTAATAAAATGTGAGAGGTAATTATTATTGTATTATTAAAAGATATCTACATTTTACAAAAAGTAATTTCATGTCTTATTGACATTGATTAATGAAAATATCTTTAAAATATAATTACTGTTTTAATGAAAATATCCTATTCATTTTGAAAATAACTTTTTATAAAAAAATTATCTAATTATTTTTGAAATTGTTTTTATTGAAAAAAACCATGGGGAACATAATATAAGATTAAAATAAAGTAATAGTATTCATAGATGAAAAATAATTCATGTTTTAAATGGTAAAAATATGTATTAATTTGAGAACATTTATTAAAATGGAGTAACAACTATCTAATTTTGGGAAATTTATAAAACATCATTTCAAAAAAATTGTTAAAATAAAGTCAAAGACCACTTAAAATATCATTTAAGAAATAATTTATTATTAATAACAACATTTATAAAATAATTTTTGATATCATGGATATATATTATAATGATACCCAATTGATAAAAAATATGTGATTAATATCACTTACAAATGAATTTATTGATGTTTCTAAAATCAATATGGTAGGAAATAGAAATTAGATATGTAAACATAAATCATAAAAAGGATAGTAAATGATATTTGTTTCAAGAAAATAATATAATATTATTCTATCCAAAAGAAACTTGTACATAAACCATCTCTAAAGAATATATATTTTAACATAATCCAATTTCTATATCGGTAATAATTAAATTATACTCCCCATGAAAGAATAAATTAAAATTTTTATTTTTAATTCATTAAAATAATGATTATAATTATATAACATGTTAAAGGGTAGTATATAAGCCTATTAAATTAAGATATGTGTGAAACATTTCAATATACATAATAGAACATAAAATGATGATAACATCTCTTATGACTTTTTAAATATCTGGATCAAAAGGCAATGGAAAGAGAGAACCTCATTTGGATTTTTAAATATGAAAGTGTTTAATGGATGGAATAATAAAATACATTACTAGAATATTATAAAAAAAGATTTAAGATATGTGTGGAATATAGAATATGTATCAATTATGTAAACATGAGATAAAAAAAACACCAATACCCTGAGTCCAGACCATCCATGTATGTCCATTAACTCTTCTTATAGGACTACTTCATTAAGATTATATATAATTTATTACTAGAAAATATTTATAGCAAAAGAAAATATTCTAGGATTTAAGTACATAATTTGGAAGGATATTTTTTAAGATATTTTCATATACAAAAGTTCAATAAGGTGTGAAAATGATAAGAGTGGATTTGACCATTTAAAAGATAGTTGAGTGTCACACTTGTAATATATGAAACAAAAAATGAGAACCCATGTTTTTCACATTAAAATTTTTAAATAAAGAGATTAATATCATTACTTATACATGATATAGTCCAAATATATCTTTAAAAATACTTTAGAAATGTTTTTATATCATTTAGACAATTATGTTTTTATTTTAATCCATGTAAAAATCTAGTTTTACCTTAACCGTGGTAATTAAATGTAAACTTCTTAACTATTAAAAATGTTAAATAATTATATTTAAGTTATTAAAAGACAAAAATTTGGTGGATTATGAAGATTTGATTTTTTTTAATGAATTAAATTCTTAATAGTTGAATATTAATATTTAAAATAAATCCTATAATGGGATGTAAGAGATGGGTTTAAAGAAGTATGATTTTCAAAAAAAACAATTAGTAACTCAATGAAATAAAATAGTTTACTTATGAAATCAAATTAATGTTTATTGTTAAATTTTAAATATATTTAATTTATAATATTTCTTATTATAGTCTTTTTAATTAATTTAAATTGTAATCATTATGCACAATAAAGAGTTTTTTGACAAATCCCTTTTTAAAACCAAAAGAAAAATTATACAAATATCCAATATGTAGTCGATTTAAAATTTATTAATGGTGTTATATATATAATAATAATTATATTACATGAAATTATATTCATATCATAGTAGGCCATTAAAATGTCTTAATATGACAAAAATAAACAATAGTTTCCTAAACAATCAGTATTTATTAAATTTCATAGAAAAATAAATAATTATCATAATATCAAAAAATTTCATGCAAATTAATTTTTGATATTCAAATTTCAAAAATGATTTTATATTTATCAAATAAATCTTATAATTTTTTCAAATATTAATTATAATAAATTTTCCCCAAAACCAAAACAAACATTTTAAAGGAATATATTTTGATGAAAAATATAAAATTCAACCAAATTTTTTGATTGTTTACTAAAAATTTGCAAAAAATTAATATTGAGTATTATATTTATATATATTTTTTATAAATTATTTAAAAATATTCAAACTCAAAAAATTAACTACTAGTTTATGCTTGTAAAATGTATTTCAAGATGTTTAAAATAGGTGGTGTGTGTTTAATACACTACAAAATATAGATTCCTATTCCAGCAATTCTTGTTGAGTAATATAGTAACTTTACAATTAATTGAGTCCTAGAAATGTATCCTTTTTTAGTGTAATATAAGGATTATACATATGGAAATATATTTTTATGAGATCCATATCATAAAAAAGGTTCATAATAAATCATAGTGATTTTATAGAAAAGGTTGTACTATGGTCATCTAGAATAACACATAACATTGTTGGGAAGTGGTGGTTTCGACAAGTAATAAATTAATTATTCCAAAATAATGATATTGAGTTACAAGGATCATTTATCATAAGAATGTGAGTGATATGAAAATGTGAACAACTATAATACGATAAAAAAGTGGTGTGAAAAAATTCAATGATATTATCAGAAAATATTTTGAAAGGATTATATTTAGTTTGGTGAACTTTTTCCTAGCATTGTTTAATACATTTATCATTCAGACTGAAAACATAGTACTGTACAATTACTTGATAAGTCTAATTTCGTTCATTATCCTATATCAAATATATTCTCATAATTTTTACCAAACTATAGGAATGTTTAATTATTCCAACCTAAAGCACTAAAATAAAATTTTAATTACTAAATAAAGATAAATGGGATAATACTATATTCCCCCTATAACTAGATATTAATAAATAATGGTTATTTCAGTGTATTTTAATTCCATAAATTAATAAACCATCATATTAAATTTTAATAATAAAAAATAAATAAAATTGAACGATTTGAAATGAAATCATTACATGCATAAATAAAACTATATCTAGACTAACCTAAATAAACAGAAAAATATAGACTAAATTGTTATAAATGGTTAAATTATACCTTTTGTCTTACAAGAACAAAAATATATTTATCTTTTTTTTTGAAATAACATTAATCACATAGTTTCTAAAATAAATTTAAATCTCATTGTTTTCAATATGATAAAACTTGTAATTCCCTAATTTCCATAATTTTAATTATCATACAAACCCCAAATGAATTAAATCCCTTAAAAATATGTATGAAAAAAGTAATTTATTAATTCACATTAAACCTAATAATTTAATATACATCATCCCGAAAAAACATTTTCTATAGTTCCATTAATCTGTTTAAGATAAAATTACTTAAAATATCAAAAGGGGTTTCAAAGACAAAAAGAATATTATAAAAATTAAAAATATATTCAAGTTAGGGTATCCATAATAACTATTATACACTCACATGTAGACATTATAACTTCTAACTTCATCTAAAAATAATGTATTATAAATTATATCAGCCCAAATCATACACTCCCCAATTTGAAGCTGAAGACATAGACATTACATTATTAGAGTTAAAACCAATTTAGTTGAATAGATTTTATATTTCCTAAAAATATAACATCATAAGAAAATATTGAATAACTAAAATTCTCTGGGTAATTTCAGGTTTTTAATTTCTGTGAAATTGGAAAAATAGAAACATAAAAAAATTCAAGGATTTCCACCGAGTATCTTTTCCAATGTAACCAAATTTTCTTATTCAATAATAGGTCATCAAAATCATCCATATGAATTAATTCAAGATATAAATTAGTCAAAATCATACTTAAAAACACGGATAAATAGAAGCAAAATAATAATAACCTAAAATGCTTAGAAAGGGTAAACATAATTATTAAAAATATAATTTCATCAGTGAGAATAAAATGTGAATATGGGTATATTATATAGTAAAACTGATTGAGAATAAAAAAATAAAATTCATACCTATTAATACATGGATCATCAAACATTAACTAAATTGAATAAGGATATCACAAAGGTATGACCCAGAAGAGATAATAATGACGATCCTTATAATATCAATCTTCATCACTAAAATGCATTTATAACCATATAATTCATAGATAAAACATTTTGGATTCATAGTAAATCATCATCCAAAAACCCTTAAAATCCCCTTTATAATTGTAATATTCATATGAAAAACTACCATTATAATTATCTAGAGAACATAATACATGCACAATTTATTAGAGGGCTATCATAGATCAACCCATCAGTAGTTTATTAAAAATCAACCCATTTTGGTTTATCATATAACCACCTGTCATTAGTTAATAACCTAACCACTTGTTCTGTTTTTATCATGGAACCACCCATTATCATAATCAAATTTCAAGAATACTATAATTAATAATTTACATAAAGAATTAATTTCATTATAAAATCTCAGAAAAAAAAATTATTATTTTCAAAACATGAACAACATGTGGAAAAGATATGGGATTCATAACAATCTATTTGAAACATGATTAATCATTAGAAGACACTGGGTTCCATAAAAACCAATTTGAAACATTATTTACCTATATAAAAAATACTTTTCCATTAAAATTACTATGAATCATGGTTATCCAGTGGGAAATAAAGATGTTCCAAAACAATCTATTTCAAACATTATTAACCTATTTGTCATTAATGGGGTACCTAACAGTCTCTTTAAAATATGATAAACCCTTGAAAAGATTTTTCTTACAAAAAATTCTATTTGAAAAATAATTATCCCCTTAAAATAATTGGATTGCATATCAATTTATTTGAATCAATATTAACCCATAAAAAATTAATGGGCTACTTAAATTTTTCATTAAAATAGGAGAATACCATAGAATATAAATATGTTTTGTAAAAACTTATTTTTTACATGATTACATCGAGGAAAAAATTTGATCCATAAAAATCTATTTGAAACATGATTAAACCACTGAATTGAAATAAGATACATAAAACTATCTTTAAAACATGATTGACTAATATAAAATGAAAAATTTCTATAAAAAATCCCTTAAAATATGATTAACTTATTGAGTGAAAATGTTTTTGATAACATTCTCATTGAAACATGATAAATGCATAGAAAATAAATGGGTACCACAATTATATCATTGAACCATGATTAATATATGGAAAATAAATTAGTTCTATAATAAAATATTTGACCCAATATTAACTCATATAAAAGAAACATGATAAAAATTAATCTCTATGATATATTATTTACCCATGGTAATGAAATAAAATCAATAAAAAACAGTTTGGAATATTGATTACACGTTGATAACAATGGGGTTCCGTTACAATCTCTTTTATATATGATTATTCTAGGTAAAAGAAATGGGTTCAACTATAATCTCTTGGAAATAACCATAATCTATATAGGTAAAGAACAAGGATGGTATCATTAAAAAATATCCCCATTGGATCATTTTAAAAAGATTTTTATTTTCGACATTGGTGATTAAAAATATCATTAAATGATCATTAAAAAAAATTAGTTGAATAACATTATCATATTCATTATACAATTATTAAAATACATAATGTATGGTGAAAATACTATTTTGAATCAAATACATTGAAAAAAATAATAAATTGGTTTATAAAAAATAATGGCCATTAATATAAGAAAATATGTTAATTTTATAAATGTTATGAAAATAATATTTACAATTTTTTTAAAAAGGATGAAAAAAAGTAATCATTTGGAAATTATTATGATTTTTTTGAGTCATTAAATTTAATATCAAATTCTATTTCATTCATATTTGGGGAATCATTCATTTTCAGAAATATATTTTTTGAATATATTTTACAAAAATGTATATAGAAGAGGAAGATACCAGTTCTAAACAAAAATAAAGGATCAATATCACATACAATGTACGATCTGGATGTTTCTTATATATATAATGAATGAAATAATATTTAAACTTGTAAAAAAAGATTTTAAGAATGTCATAATAAAATAAATGTATTTTATGAAGAAAAAATATCATCTTATTTACTCTAAAGTAATCATGAACATAAACAATCATGAAATAGAGGTGATAGTATCAAAAATGCCATTACCACATTGGAAACTCTTTAATTGTAATCCCCATGAATGAATGATACCAAATAATCTATTATATCAAATGAAAATAAGGATATTAATGATATTACAAAAAAGGTTTGTATATACACCACACAAATGAATATAACTATATTACATTCCAATAGGACTCTTTTAGGGGAAACTGATGTCAAAGCCCTTACGACATAGGTAATCATTGGATTAAAATCCCCTGAAAATAGATAACCTCTTATAGATTTGTAAATATCATAAAATATCATTGAAATAATAAAAATATAAAATAAGGGAAAAGTTAGACACTTGGAAAATTAAAATAAGTTGTGAATATTGAATAAGTAAAACATCTTTAAAAGTGATATGAGTAAAAAAATTCCTTACATCGAGTCTATACATTCCATCCATGTCCATTAACTCCTCTTCTTGGAAAACCTATTTAATATTATATCTAATTTATTTCTATAATGGATATCAGAATAAACCTTCTCTTTAACGATGATTGCACAGAAGTTGGAATATAATTTGGCTAACTCCTGACCATTCTAAAAGGTTTTAAAGGTGTGAAGAAGAGAGGATATGGTCGGCCTTTTAAAATAATGATGAGTGGAACACATATAATTCCTCAAAATAAAGTTTCATCCACATTTTTCAAATACTAAAGGGATATGATATAGTTATTTACTGAAATGTAGACCATATAATTTCTGAATATTCCTTGAATGTATAATTTATACAAATATTTATTTAATTTTAACCCTTACCATTTTTGTTTAAACCCTAATAAATATATTTTTTCCATACCCATAGTAAATAATTTGTACTGAATTCACATTTAATTAAATTAAATAAATATTTATAAATTATTATGAAATATAAATAATTTTTATTCATAAAAAGTAATATATTTTTATAAATTCACATCACATTATTCTTCATTTAAATTTAAAATAAACCACATATATGGAACGAAAACACATGTTTAAAATAAATGTATTTTTCAAGGAATAAATTATTTTATGTTAATAATATGATATTTAATAATAATTTTATGATTCACAATAAATATCTAATGATATATAATATTAAAATTTTATTTAATAATTTCATAATTATGTGTTTTTAATCACGTAAAAAGTATAAAAATTATTTACATTAGATTAATTTAATGAAAATTTTCTTTCTTAAAGCCAATTATTTTTTATACAATCCTAAATAAAGTTTATTAAAATTAAATTAAAAATATTATATACTTATAAAATAATTTTTATGTTAAATTAAATTTACATAAAAACATATTGGAGCTTTTATATTTATTATTTCTAGTTAATAATATTCATATCAACCAATCAAACGACCATGTTGTAATGTTTATATTTTCTGTGTGTTGTTTGTTCTCGATGAATCATGATGAAAATGGTATTGAACATATTTTTCTTATATAAAATCCCATGGTGTTACCTCCTCCACATTTAATAAATTCCCTCCTCTAAAATGGAACATTATATTTGTAATAAATACAATAGACTTTTGGATATACATTTTTTGAATTCCAATATCATAAAAGGGTTACAAAATAACCTATTGATAATAGTGGAAAAAGAACAAAGGTAATATAGGATAACATATAATAGGATTCCAAATATGATAAAATAGGTGGGATGTGATTATTTAGAGTTCAGAGAAAATAATAATTCAAATATAAGGATATTGATTGACAGAGACAAATGATCACAACAAAGTGAAGATTCAATGGAAATCTAACAATTAAAAACACATATACCAATGATCTGTGAAAAAGGTCATGATTTTAAAAAAAAATATAGTAATTGGAAAAACAATTACTGAGATCCATTTTATATATCTCTGGAATTATATTTCCATTTGGACTGAAAACCTAGAGAATCATACTTAATTATCAAATAGAATTTCATTTTTTGGACAATTACAACTGAAATCAATGCTTTTTATCCAAATAGGGGTTATAATGAATTTTTCTTGACTAAATCATTAAACTCTATTTTTAATGACCAAATAACTATAAAACAGATGAAAATATAATCTTAAAATATTTATATATTAAACAAAAATGGTTTTAACATGGTAAGGTTGTACTGTCCAAACATTTCAGTGAGTTATGTTTTCTTCTAAATTCATTGAATAACTCATTGTGATTTCATATTTGGTGTAGAACAAATAAAAGCTTCGCTATGGTGAGTCATTTTATTCATTTATGGGTTCTAGCATGGGGTTATATCATAGATAGAGGCCAATTACATGGTACGTATTTATAACACACAAGGGGTATTTCACGGACCATACCCCTTGCTCATCGTGAAAATAATTTTATGGCAGGGGAAGCCCACAATGTTTACATGATGTGTAATATATATAGACATTATGAATAATAGATAAACTGTACATATAAAGAAATTCATTTTATGTTTCATGGATTTTTTATAAGGTGGCATAACTCAATTTTTATTGGGGATTAATTTATTCCCACATGTAGAGGGAAAACCGACCAGAGACCCAATCCCATGCCTTGAACTATATTCCTATATTTATCCCCCATATTTGATCAATTTTTATTAATATTATTCAATTTGTATCCATAGTAGTTAGATCATTTTCCTCTTCATTCATTCCCACAATTATCTGGCCATATTTTGGGATATTTTAGTGTTATCTAACATTAGATATATATCATTTTCATATATTTTTCGGATTTCACCAACTATTTACTGATTCAAGGGATAAATATTGTACAAGGATTTTGAAAAGGGATAAAAGCTGGTGTCCAAGTCATTTTCCTTGAATTTATTTTTGTATTTATAATGCTCCATCATTCTACAGCCATAACTCTTATGTTTTCCCATAAAAAATAATTTAATTAATAAATTTAATTGATATTGTCATGTATAATGATACACTAAGCACCATTTAATCAATACCTTGGTATTGTTACATCAATATGAGCCATAGCTATGTGTTTACCTCTATTTAAAATCATATATGCCTTATCCCATGGAAGTAATTTATTTTCTTTATCATTGTTCTGTTAATCAGATTTTAAAATAAATTATTTTCATGTGAAATGATATATATAAAATAATTGGATATGATTTAGGCCCTATTTATTTGTATTATTACATGAATTACATTGATAACATGAATTAGTAATAGTAATTATTTTATTATTATTATAATTACTTTTTATAATGGTATGAGATCTGAACCGTTAAACAAAAAGTTTATATCATAGCCAGGGTAATACAAGGGGCCTAATATAAGGAAAACTTAAAATGGATCGTCTTGATTTATAATTTTATCAATAAATGGATTGTAATTACATCAGGAGAGATACAAGGAATCATTATTTAATTACTTGGATGGGCTCATCGGGCAGATTGCATACCTTCCCAAAAGTGAAATGTTTTCTATCAGGGATTCAACACTTATGGTTTCAATGGAAAATTATTATACCATGCCATGAGTGATGCTCATTTCTCTATATGAGATACTTGGGATAGGCTCATAGGGTATAATTTTCACCATGATGATATTGACACTTGGGAATCCTTATATGGTTTACCTTGTATGAACTCCTACAGTGAAGAGTATTTATTGAACACCCATAGTGACACATGTGATTCCTTTTTTTGGATCACCGTGTATGGGCATAGGATTCCATTAATTTAGTTCTAAGAGTGGATTGTATTAAAAAACTTAAATAATGATTATAAATCCTAGGATCTTAGCTCCATGACTAATAACATGAATTTGTTTGGACAATGTCTCACAAGATTATTGATGGTACTGATTTCTATTCAATATATTATTTATAGGAGGATTTTGATATACAACCATACTATATTTTCATAGGTTGGGTTCCATTTGTTGATATCTGTCATTGGCCGAATAATGTAGTGAAAAAAAATTATCCATAAAGAATTTAGTTTAAAGATATTTATTTATTAATTTCATGAAATTTTTTAGTACTGTATCAATACTTATTTTCTAGCTATATACAGGATTGATCATTATTCCATTGGTCGTGGCCTATTGAGTATATCTCATAAGATATTTAGACATCCTATTGTATCTTAATAGACTTCATGATTATATCTGTATTGAAATGTGATCCACTAGATTCTGATTATAGATTTTCAGAACTATGATGGATTATAGAATCATAGGACTAAGCATGTCCCCATAATTGTAGTGGAAGAATATTTCAGAATATTTCAATTTTTTATCATATGGAATAACATTGTTTCTCTTGTATCCCATGTACATAATTTTTCTAAATCATCATGGTATGATATTCGTTTTTTATATGTTATCGATTTCTGATCCATTATTTTATTTATCATGATGGATTATTATACCACTGATAATTATTTATTACTACTTTCGGTATTCCATTATATCACATACCATTGTGGACAACTCTGGGTGCAAGGGAATATTCTCCCCACAGTATTATTGTATTCCCACATTGTTAGTTGGTAGAAATTTATATATAAGAAGGTACACATGAGTTTTTTTTACAACCAGATAGGGGCACATCATAGTGGATTGTTGGTCGGGATTCTACATAAGGGTATGATATGCTCATTTTTGTTAATTTTTTTATAATTTGGATCTTAGAAATAGGACTATAAATTTTATGGAATATTGTAATGACATTTTACATTGTGTTTTATAGAACATATATAGGGGAAACTAATTTTCATTGGATGGGATATTTTGTTTATTAGTTCACTCATGTTACATTTATACTTATTTAGCCACTAGGTGAGGCACATGTTTTGTGATGTTATTATTTTTAATTTCTTTATTTATGATTTTTTTCATGTTCATGTATAATAGGGAGGTATCCTCTCATGCTTAATTATATGAACCTAAAAATTCACATGTCAGTCATAATTACATGACATATATATATTAGTATATTTATTATCAATGATATTTTCTGAGTTCATTGGTTGTTATATATTGAAATTGTAGAACAATTCTTTTATGGATAAAATAATTGGATTAATTAAAGTATATTAATTAATATAAAAAAATTATTCCCATATATAATTATAGTGGAAACATAATTAACATATTATTCCATGTATTAGGAATTAAAACATGTTCTATGGAGTGTAATATAATTTTCTTATATTTTTCGAATGCTAATTCTAAAATTTAGAAGCTTTTATTTATTTAAATTAGGATTGGTAGATAATTAAACCAAATCACATTACATTATATGTTATAACCTATTACCAAACTTAATGTCCAGGATACAATTACGTGACATACCAATGTATATTTTCAATGATTATGGACCTTTATAAAATTGAAACAGTGAGGAATCCAACTAGATTGTGAAATATAATTGAATTTAAATGACTATGAACATAGATTAATTTAAATTGAAATTTAATTGGTTACCAAAAAACTGGTATAAAAATTTAAATTTAATTTGTGGTAACCTCTATACCATGAAATTGAAACTCCATATACATAAACCCCTGATGTGTGATGGTAGAATATGACCTTGAACTGGCCATATTAATGGGAAGTAGGGAGTGTCTCCTATGATCGGTTGTGATCTTTATTATCATGTAGACCTTGATTTAGGAGCAGGATGATTGCTATGGTCCATTTAAATATTATATTTTTACATATTATTTTTCTATTATTTTTAATCCTATCTTATTTGAAATATTAACTAAGGCATGTGATTGAAAATTGAATAGATATACTGCCAGAAATTCTCGATTCCAGCTCTAGGAGGGTAGTAATGGCCCTGATTTGGAGGTGGTGGGGCGTGATCTAATAGTATTAACTCATATATTTACTCTAGACTAACCTCCTATTGATAATCCACTAGGTTTTTATGCTCTGTTTCAGGATACCATCTTTCTATTAATGTAGTCTATACATGAATCTATGGAACCATTATCCTGTATGGAAGAGTTGACATGTAAATTACAATAGCAGCATCCTCCATCCATCTCTAGGGGTGGAAGTCATGAGGTTTAAGAGTCTTGGATATATGTCATTTCATATATCTTTGAGTAAATAATGATTCTACTAGAGATGATCATAAAGATTTCCACCTCTATGCCCATTGACTCCCTCACGAGTAGGTGGGATGTAATCAATCAAGATCATAAGAATCATGTTATGGTTGAAACAGACATATAGGAAACCATATATGGATACATAATTCACTATATGCTAATAATGTTCTATGGTAAGGAGTGTTTGAGCCTACTACATGGAACTATGACTGTGGTGGAGAAATAAGATTATTTTACCAAGATTCAGAGCTTTATAGTGACTCTGATGAATGAAAAATCAAATATTGTGAGATCATTTAATGATGGTATAGTGTATTCCATATGTTCTTAGGTGAATGAAATAAATCTCACCACCATTTCAAATATAGTATACCCATGAACATAATAATGAGAATAACATGAGAGATGACATTAGTGTGAGTCATGGCTGGTTTAATGTTTAGTTTGGGAGGTCATTCATCTAGAGGAAAGAAATATGATTTAGAAAATAATTGAAGTGTAATTACGAGTCATATGGTTTGAACAAATAGATATATGGTGTTCCAAATTTGTGTTAATACTTTCCATAAGAAGCTTCAATGTACTTGGGACCCAATCAAGAGCCAGGATTTCCGTTGGTTGGGTCACCTTCAATGCTTTTTCCAAACCTTCACTCCAGTCCCTTGTTAGAAGGGATATGTACCGACATGGAATTTCGGTATAGGGAATGTAGCTACATTGTTAATTAAGCGATGATATACAACAAGTCTATCAGGATAATTAGGTGTTCATGGTTGATGTAGTTAGACATTTGAGCTGCAGCCCTAGCATAGAGGCCTTGATTAGGGTGTTCAAGTTGCATCCTTATGTTTTAGATTAAGCTATATCTATTCTCTTCATCATACTCTTTTAGAGTAGAGTACATGGAATAATATTGTGTGAGTTACTATTATTGAAACCTGTAATGGAGTTTCATAATTTTTCAATATTTAATATTTACACACTTTTATAAAAAAAATAAGTTATGGAAAGTATGGGACAATAAATTGAGTAATTTAATAGTGTTATGAATCCACACACCAGTATAGGTTCTATTAGAGAATATACTATAGCGTATGGATTTCTCTTTTAATGTTGGTGGATATATATTCGTGTGTAATATTTTCCCCTTGATTTGAATGACATTGATATAATTCTATGAATGGACTAGTAATTTCCTCACTGTGCCCATATATATTCCTATTACTAGTCATCGTCTTTTACATCAGTTGAAGGAAGTGCTTATATTTATAAGGGAGAATGGTATTCCTAGGTGAGTGGATATGAACCTGTTCCTAATGGGATTGGTATTTTGATATACCAAATGTTTTGTCTTTTTAGCATCGATTAGGCAACACCATGTATTATATTTACAATTGTGGAGGATAATTTCAAGGATGTATTCCTTGAAATGTTATCTAATTTATGTCATGTGGGAGAGGTATGTTTCAAAATTGTCCTAATATCATAAATGACAATAGTGTATATTGATTCTTGTAAGATGGATCATGAATGTCTCCAAGAACTCGGAAGGTACATAGAGGATTTGTAGTATAAGAGTTTTATATGACACAATACTTCGCAATTAGAATCACATATCATTTTTTCAAAAAGAATGATGATACCCTCATGTTTCTCATGGATTATATATAGTTTTTATAAAATATCATTATGAAATGGTATATATGGACCCATATAGATGACCTCGTATACCTGCTATGGGGAGAATAATTTTTCCCTATGATCGATTTAAGGTTGGTATACCATCATGTTCATGTGATACGACAATTTAAACCACATACAACATTATAGATATGTTGTGGATTGACCGAGTTTCTAATAATGCAATTCCACCGTCAAAATGAACTAGTCGTTTTCATGGCATTGATGAATCAGGTTTCCACCTGTATTTGGATTCAATCACGGTACTCTTTAAAAATGATATATTAGTGTATTCACATTACTGACATGCCTAGGAAGAACATTTGGCCATCATGACGAATGCACTGATAGATCACCAGTTGTATAATAATATCATGAAATTCCTAATTTAGATATATAATTTTCCATTATTTGGTTATATCATTTCATATGTATAATTATCTGTTGACCCATAGAAGGTGCATGTTTTAGTTCCCTAGGACCAGCCCAAGAATTGTTTTGATATACATAGTTTCTAGTGTATGGATAGTTATTACAAAATATTTATTCAAGATTTCACATTTATTTAAAGGACTCTCATATGATTTATTGAATGGTGTTTTATGTTTTCATGGCCAGACGCATGTGAGACAACCATTCAAGAGTTAAATGGTAGAATATCTTTATCGATTATCTGGAATCTACTAGTGGAAAAAATAAGTAATATTGATTATTTTGATCTACGTGGAATCATTTTTGATAATGTTATGATGAATGGAGATTGAGTTTTGTCCTACATTTCTCGCTATCTCAGACCTCAGGACTAGAGTTACACAATACACAACATCAAGTAAGAAACAATGGTTTATTATTTACATTATTGGATGAATTATCTATTAGGAGAATGGTTCAAAGTTTCCCCCATACCTTAATGTATCCAATATATTTTTCACATAAAATTATATTAATACGAGTTAGTGTATTTGGGTAGAGTATATATAGTCAATTGACATTGTTATTGCTTACACACCCTGAAAGTGGGATCAAGTAACTTACTCCAAGTGCTGAAAGGCTGAAAGACAAACCATGTGGAGGGCCATTAGTGAATGGATGTTGAATTCTCTATTTTTTAAGATAAATCTTGTGGTTTAGGAATATAATTGGCATCCAGTTTAAGCTGAATTGGTAGTAAGGTCCTCCCTTTTTGGATAGGTATGTGTGAAACAGAATTATGACCCAAAAGGGTTACTCTTAATGGGGGGTTTCTCCAGTGAGGACCCTCTACTATGTTAGGTTTCTAATGATAATAGAAATATTCACGTTCATGGTTCGTTATGGGTTCTTACATACATGCAAGAAGTGTTTTGGTGTGAATCACATGCTTTTATTCAGGTAGTACACCCTGGGTTTAACAAACTGTACCGAGACATACATTGCCAGTATTAGTGTCCATGTATGAGGAGGAAAACTACTTGTTTCATTACATGGTTTTCCACAAATCATTATGTGATAGGTGGGAATAAATTTCGTTTTGGAATTATATAGAATATATCCATTCTTTAGTAGATGTGAGATGATTTCACTATCAAATTTTGGATCGTATTTCATAGATCCCAATGAGGTTGTGCTAATGTACTAGAGGTCCTAAAAATGATTACCAGGGTAACAAACATACATCATATATGAATGATCTCATCAATTTATGATCTTAGAAGGATATATAATCTAGATATTTGAACCCATTATTTGATTCCATGTTATATCATATCGAATTGAGATGATAGTATTAGGTCACGATTTATTAAAGGGTTTGTACCTGAACTCGGTTCATAGGTTATTCTACGTACAACATATCACCAATAGATTGATAGTAGTACTATGTATATGATACGTGTTTTTTTATAACATTCTAAAGTCATTATTTCTTGATTTTAGAAGGTTTTTGGGACAAATAGTTAACAATAATTGACTTTTACTATAATAAAAACTGTCAATAATCAATTTTGAGGGCTCCTTATGATGTCATGTAATGTTTGTTTTGACACATACCCCGACACTGGATAATGTTCTGTGAGGAAGTGGCACTGAATCAACATATCGCTCAGGATAATTAAGTGAATACAAATAATATTATAAAGTGTATAACTGCAAATTAGTCTTGGAAAAATTATATTAATGTTCATGTTCATCGACATCTTCTGCTTTGGGTGGTACATAAGGCCATTTAATGAGTTTATTGTATATGAGTTCATATGTAGATCCACATGTAGGAAAATTTATCTCCACATTTTGTTGGGACTTTAGAGATTATGCATGGATTGTTTCCACCATCCAAACTGTTGTAGTTACCATTGAGGTAAAATTCCCTGAACAATGTCTCTTATGAATCAAATATTGGTTAATATTATCCTAACCCAGGTCATGAATTTTTTCTTCAAGATATTTATCTAGACATAGATGTTTCCTTTGTTGACCATCCAATAAAAATTGTTGATCAGATAATGTGGTGTCCCTAAGGAGGGTGAGTTTCTATGGTATGAGTTTTATAGTAAAACTTCCATGTATATAATGAGACCTAAGAGTGACAAACTTATAAATGTGGTCAGAGAAAAGAAATAGTCTCAAATGACAAATTACCTCCATAGGAAGGGAAATTTGGGGAGCTTGTAATATATTGGATTGTTAGTGTGGTGGTTATTATTTTAATTATGATCAAATCCTCATTGTGATTAAATATTTGACTTATAGCCTAAAATCCATTCCCTTAGTCTTGGAATTTTGTGTTTTGAGTGGTTCTAGAAGGATGATGGATCCTTGGTACATGAAAAATACATGATGGTTTCCTAGCAGGTGGAATGGGAAAATTTAGTGGAAATGATATATTTAGAGAAGACGTTGTCTCAACATAAAAGTCCAGCATCCAAATGATTGGAATGCCATATGGAACACTAATAATTGATTTTGAATTCAGTGGAGAGGAGAAACTGTAACACCCCAGGTAAATAAATAATATGACATTTTAATATTTATCCATATTTGTGAATAAAATATTAATATGTCTTTAAAGGGGACGCTATGCTTGATGGCGTACCCAACACGCAACAACGAGTTTCTTGGGAATCTTACGTTGCACTCTAATAATAAAATTATATTATTTTAAATGGTAGTTAACATGTAGCCATTGTATTGGCAGGAATGGATAGAAATAACTAAAATATGATTATATATTTTTTTAAATATTTTTACATTTATCCAATAAAAGATAAAGGCATAAAATACAGAAAGAATTCAATTTTAGGCATATATGCCCTAGTTTTCACTAAAGGTTCACTTATCGCCTTTTGATGGAGAACCATCATTAAATATAGTTTTGTTCACTCTTATACATTGTTTTGGACCAAATAAAACCCTTCTTAAGAATTGGGACATCAAAATTTACTTTGTGTAAATTTTTGGTATCTTTCTGATAAAATTCATTTTTTAATGAATAGTGTAAAATGTTGTATTTTAATTCAAAACCCCTTTTTGATCTAATTTATTTATATGATTATATTATCTTTTGAATTGGTTTTAAAGTGAAATTAGAATATATTTTTACCATTAAATCCAATAGTGGTCATTGGAATTAATTTCACTTTGAAATCAGACTTAAACTAGTGTCAATCTTTTGATACTTATTGTTTTATAAAAACACGCTATTTGCTCTGACAACGGGAATTAATTATTAAATTAATTAATTTGACTTATATGTTTTGAATTTTGTAAAATAGACTTCAATTTTGAATTCGGAATATCAAATATAGCTTAGGGTGAATTTTTGGTAATTTTCTAAAAAACTTCAATTTTTGATGAATAATGAAACCACTAAGTGGTACTTATAAAAACTGATTTTCCGTTTAAATGAAATTTTTCCATCATTGTGTTTTGAATTTTGAAAATCCGACATACATGGATTTCATTAGTATGTAAAATGTGGTTCAATGGGATGAAAATAATTTTTTGGTGAATAGTAACTTTTTTTCATTAATCGCGATTAGAGGTAATTAGTGTAATTTAATGTAAAAATGATATTATAAAAATATGAAAACACCATGACACTTGTCCTACCCCTAATGGATGAGTCATTGCCGATCAAGACAACCCATTTGTCCATTTAGGTGACCCTATGGAGCCTCTTGGGTGAGATAATGACTTTAATGCCCTTTTTTAAATAAAGGTGAAAATGACACTAACATAAATTATTTTACTAATACAATTTTTAGAAGGGGTTATACTAATCATAATTTTGTCTATAAATACTCTTTGGAAATATAAAAATATTTCCTACACCAGGATATTTTTGTTATATTTTTTAGACATTAAATAAATTAAATTAATTATGACATCATGATGATGCAACGATGACCTCATTAATGAACAGTTTAAATAAAATGAAACGATAATATAAAATCTAAGAACTAAACTTGTCCAAAAACTATTGGATGGGAATATTTCGAAGCCTTATCATATTAGCTTCTAAATATATCAATGTGGGACCTTAGTAATTCGAAACACTTTTGAAAATAAAAAAATAGTTTCATGATTTCCAAAAGTGCCCCTCCTCTCCTCTTATAAAAGGCCCCCAACTCTACCTCATTTCACACACTCCTCAATCCTTTGGCTCGGCCATACCATTCCCATTTACTCTCTCCACATCCCTATACTAATCTTAGAGGATTCCCTTTGGGCATAATCCTTTCAAAGGAAGCCTTTAGGCTCAAATCAAAAGGAGTTACACTTTTAAAGGTAATTCATTCTCTCTTGTTCATTTGTTTTATTTTGCTTCTCCAACCCCCTAAACTCTTTTTATTTACATCTTTTGTAACAAAACCAGTATCTTAAATATACTAGGATGTTGTTATAAGATTTATTCAAGCTAAAATCTCACACAACTACATCAAATGGTTAATGAACATACGGTTTCCGTGGATTGCGAAATTCTGCCTCCCAAAACGATGATTGTTCAATACTCATTTAACACCTTCAAAGGTGGCCATTATGAAGTCAATATTTTTATATATGATATATAATATGTTTATTATTTCCTTAAACTTCTGTATTTTTCATTTATGGCATACCATTATTGTTTCCATTATGGGTAAACACGATATCTTCATTTTAGGAAGTGTAGACTACCGCCCCCTGAAAGTGATTTTATTCGTTAATACCATATGTGGGATGTGTAAAGGATAAAGTTAATGATATTATATATGTTATTATACTGTAATTATAATATACTCTTATATCATTATGATTCCATTCCAGAAATACGAAATAGAAATGGAAGTAGCGTTCATGCGTACGTACGACTTACCATCTCCATGAACGGTGCATTTCATTTCTTACCTCTAAATGTGATGTAATATTATAAATACATGTATATGATGAATATATACGATATATATTTTATCCAAATAATTAATATCATTATGTATATAACGAACCTTTGACCAAATTAACAACATGTAAGTGTAAGAAGTCTATTTTTGACTTAAGAACCAAATACCGACAAAATGAACATTATTAACTTAAATGATTACATGATGTTCATAAAATGGTATAAAAGGAATAAAGAACTTGAAAAAGTTTCTTAATCAAGTAGGGATTAACTCAAGTTTATTATTCAGGAGGTTAAAGAACGGTCGGGTCATATCGGATACGAGGTAAGGGATCTTACTCCTCTCTTTTTTTTAGTACTCTCTTTTATGTCATTCCCTCTAAAGATAATATTTCTTGTTATTGGGATGTTATTTTATATTAAACTTACTGTAATATTTATGTTCATGTGATGAGAGACCCTATTCTCTCTCATTAATCCATTTTGGATGTTTTGAATGGCGCCGTTAGGCTGCTGAATTTTCGTAAGAGATCTAACCTCTCTCTTTCTTTTTTAAGTACTCTCATTTATGTCACTTCTTTTAAGATACTCTTTGTTATGTTGGGGGATTTTTTTTATATTCATCTTTCTATAAACATTAAGTTAATATGATGAGATACCCTATTTGATCTCATAAATCCGTTTTTGTAAGTTTTATGTGGCGTCGTTAGGCTGCCGAGTTTTCGTAAGGGATTTTTCATCTCACTTTTATTCCCGTGAGATTTATGCTACATTTGCCACAATTTACTTTGAGTGGTGTATGTGCTGCCCATTATTCTAATCTTTGTGTAATATAATTCTGTTTATGAGTATTTACATCAAGGATTTATTTTCCTTCTTTCATGGGGTGTATATTTTGAAAGATACCCAAGTCGGTAAGGGAACCTTTCACCCTCCTCTTTTTTTAAAGACTTCTTTTTTTGGGTCTTTTAATTTACATATTTATATGTTGGGATATGTTCTAATACATCCTTATTGATGTAAATTTTATGTCCAACTGATGAGATACACTTTTTATCTCTCATAAACTCATTTTGATGTGACGCCGTTAGGCTGTCAAGGGAACTTCTTAACCCAATTTCGATTTCTTTGGTTTCAACATGTAGATATTGAATATGTCATCCTTTGAATATGTGTGAATGACCTTTTATTATTTTACACTTAATATCCACTTATATTTGGTGTATTCGTTTGTCTCACATAATTATGTAATTGATTTATCCTTAAACCAAGGATACCGTCTTTGTATGGGACTTAATCTCAATCTCCTTTCATTGAGGCATATTTTGTTTTATACACAACCTTCTTTTATACGGTGTATAAAACCCTTTGACTTTTACGTTTATTCATAAGGAATCTTTTTTATACGAAGCATTTACTAAACGACAAAAGGGAATGTTTTTGTCGTACGTATGCGGCGACAATGACTTCTCCGCCGCCGTGACCGTTATTTGAGATTCGGCTTCCTCTACAAGCCATGCCTTGTTTTTAAAAGAAAAATAAATACCATGTTTTAATTTTCATTTATTTTGGTATTGAAAATGGTTTTCATAATGTTTTTATATCAATGTGTTGTATTGATATCTTGTGATTGAAATGTGGAAATGTTATGTTTCCTTTATGCATGTTTTATGTGATACGATTATGTTGAGGTTCTTGGGAATTATTATGAAGATGAGTGGTTACGTGATAAACTAAGGGCGGGTGAGCCCGATATAGCTCTCCAATGCATTGGGTAACGCGATGGAGTGAAACGTTAAGGTTTCTCCAAAGAGATTTAGGGAATATACTGTGATGGGTATTCCAAACGTAACCAAGAGGGTTACTCCCTACGTAAGAATGTTATCAATGCCTCAAGTTACCTTTTATGTCTTATGATTTCGATGATTTATTCATTATTTGATGAGGTATGTTAAAGTGCCTATGTTTTATGGGTAAAGTATGATTTCATTCTTATGTATATATGAGCTCATGTTTCCTTTCCATATTTTTTATAACCCTTACTGAGCTTTTTATGCTCATCCCAAGTTTTTTAAATGTTTTTCACAGGTCAAGGGAAAGGTACATGATGTGATGATAGTGTCAAGGATGTGTCCAGAAAGAATCCATGTTTTATTTTCAATATGTTTCCATTGATGGGAAGAATGAATACTGTCTTTTATGTAACCACTTTGTTTAAATGTGGAATGTAATGCAAGTTTCATGATCTAATCCTCTAAAACTCTAAACCTGAAAAGATCCTCAGTGTGTAATCTTGTAATAACTCAAGATTAAGTAAGGTTTAAGGCTGGGGCCTTATAGTTGGTATTAGAGGTCGGTTTAGACAACTTTAGGGATTAGGAGTTCTTGTGAGACACATGATCAGTCCTTATATTTATTATTTCAGTTAAATCCTTGTTTAATAACTTTTTTTTCAGGTCAAGTAAAGTCGGTTACGAATGGAAGGAGAAGGATCTCAAACGTCATTCTTATCTCTTCCTGATGACATTCTTGCAATAATTATTACAAAGTCATATTCGGATGATTGTGAAACTTTTTCTAGCATACAACTCACTTGAAAGCAGTTGTTTGAGATATAAAACACCTCCACTGTACCTCATTATCATCGTGGATCATGGGTTGTTTTTAGACAAATACTATTTTCACAATATTCTCATATTTTCAAGAAAGGTAAATAATATCAAGGTATTTTCAAATATTTTACCTTATCACAAGAATTTGAAGCATATTATGATTTTAGAAATGGTGCTGAGGAAGGAGACCCTTGCGCAACCTATTTATATTTGCTTTTAATATATAGTCTCACATCACATACTTATGGTATTTTAAAAGGACCAGTAATAGAAAGTTTCAACTCAATTTCGGTCCGACTATTTTATAGAAATCCGGTTTTGTCAGATGTTTTAGAATTATATGTCATACATGCTTATTTTCCAAAACTGTTTTTCTGTGAACACCCATATGACCCATGTTGTACTAGGTGTATTTGGATGGAGGAAGCAAATGATTTTGAAGGATCTCTAAATCATTGTTTTAATGCATGGGACTTGTAACGCCCCTACCCCAGCTACCCAGAGTCGGTGCATTAATTCGTAACATTGGTATGATAACAAAAGATCAAGTCTTGAAAGACCGATTAGTTTAGTAGCCTTGGAAACACTAGATAAATTCATAAGTGTTACATTACATCATAAAGTGGAAAACTACAATAATAAAGTCTCCATAGACCACACTCATATCCTCTTCTGACTATCCCTGCAGGTCATTCATAAAATACTTATTCACATCCTGGAAAATATTAAAACATTGAAAGGGGTGAGCTCAGATGCTCAGTAAGGATAACAATATTGTGGAAGCTTTCATAAATAAAAACTAACAATTAAGGCAATGTATAACTAAACAAAAGCCTTATTAAACTTGAACTTCAGCATAATATGGCAAAAGTAAAATCAAATAATGCCACTTACTTACTCACATGGATATTCTACTAGATGAATAATCACATGAAATATCAATAACCACTTTCATAATGAGGGAATGTATAATGCAAGACATTCTGAATCATTTTGTCAAGGCCTCGGCCAAGAAGTCTAAAATGATTAAGGCCTCGGCCAAAACCATAAATCAAATTGGGAAAGGGCCTCGGCCAATTCCACGTCTAGTTGTCTCCTGAGACCTACCGATTCATCGAGGAGCTATAGCGGGCTCCACCCGTCACATATTAAGTCCAATACATTCCTCATATGAATAGGTTTAAACATAACATAAATATTCGTATTAAAACTAGCATACGAAATGTCAACAATTTCTCCATAAAATATGGATGGTATAAAAATAACACATCCACAGTCAAATATTTCACAAAATGTTCAATGGAAGTTTTGTATCATAAATCAATTTCAATTAAACTTAAAACCCATCAAGGGATGTTGACATGGTTGAAATCAAAGCTATTTGAGAGAAATATCTCTCCTTTTTGAAATCATTTAAAAGTCCCATAATTATAAAATAATAAATTTACTTTGAAAATATTCTTATAAGCTTGTTAGGGAAGCTTTGATGAAGTTATAATGGCGGAAAATAGCCGCACCCGCCGTATAAGTAAAAAACATTCTTACCTTAAATTTGTCAAAAAGGTCAAAAAGTACATTGTTTGGAAAACGACGGTAATATTCCTTTCAAAAATGTATAAGGGTATAAATTACTTTAACCCATTTTGCATTTAATAGTAAAAATGTTTTGAAAGACATTTTTAAGAAACATGGATGTGGATGATAACGAGGTCCCAGTAGATAATTATGTATAAACAACCTTGGATAATGAAGAGGTCGTGAAGTAAACACTTACCTTGTACTTTTCCTTGGTTGGGGTAGGTTAACCTCCTGTATAATGGTGAAATAATTGTTATTAAATTATACAAGAATCATATACATTCATATGATATCATATATGATCTTTTAACATTTCTTTGTTAACAATATCTTAGATTTATCGTTGTTTCGGGTGTTAACTTACTCGTTTTCTTTTATATGATTTGTTACGTAAGTCGTGTTTTTCATGGATAAGTTGTATCTTATTCGTATCCAGAATGATATCATGTCCTTAAACATTATTTTTAAATCTTCAAATGATAATTATACTTGAATGGATACGACGGAGAATGAATCTCATCGCGTTCGTGGAGACGGTAGTCCGTACGTACGCACGAGCGACAATATCATTATTTTGATATTAAAATAATATATAATTGGAGAGTATATCATATATACAGAATCATTATCATGTTATATTTATTATTTACATGAATTACATATCATTATTATACCCACCTAAATAATAATATATTGAATAACAATTACACCACGACGTGGAGACGGTAAGACGTACGTACACACGTATGGTGACATGTCATTAAAATGATGGGTAGAATACTGAATATGGTTGTTACATATTTATAATAACATCAAAGTATATAGAATATACTGGAGTTATAATTTTACAATTGAAATAATAAACAAAGAGGGAGTGGAAGAAGAAAGAAACATGAGAGAGGGTGATGAAAATGTTACCTCTTCTTCGGGTTCTTCCTTTTGATTTGATCAAAAGGACTCCTTAAGATGGCTTTCTGACTAAAGTAAAGCTTCTAGGATTAAGGGAGAGAAGTTGGGAGAGTATTTGGCAGAGGTTGGCCAAACCAAAAAGCTTGAAAGTGTGAATAAGGTGGTAGAGGTGGGGGCCTTTTATAAGAGGAGAGGAGGGGCTCTTTTGGAAAGATTGAAATGTTACATTATTATACAATGCTTTTAGGATTATAAAGGTCCTACACTTATATAATTCATGTCTAAGGTGATAAGGGTTCGAAATATCCTCATCCAATAGGCTTTGGACAAGTTTAAGCCTTGGATTTTGCATTATCTTCTCATTTTATTTAAATTGTTAAATAATGAGGTCATCGCTGCATCATAATGATGTCATAAATAATTTAATTTATTTAATGTCTAAAAATTATAAAAAAATACTATTATGTAGGAAAGCTTTTTAGCTTTATAATGAATATTTATAGTCAAAATTTGGATCTGTGTAACCCCACTTAAAAACTGTTTTAGTAAAACAACTCATGTTTGTGTCAATTTAATTTTAACATTAAATAAATATATACTAATGTCATTTTCCAACTAAAGTGGCTCCATGGGGTCCCCAAGTTGAACCATGGGTTGTCTTGGTCGGCCATGACTCATCCAATAGGAATAGGAAAAGTTTCAAGCTCATCTCATATTATTAAAACATTATTTTTACCTTAAACTACAATAATTACCTCTAATCGCGATTAAGAACTTAAAAGTTACTATTCACCAAAAAATTATTTTAATCTCATTGAATCACATTTTACTTCTTAATGACAACCATGTATGTCGGATTTTTGAAAATCAAATCACAGAAGTGGTAATATTTCATTTTAACGAAAAATCAGTTTTTAACAACCACTTAGTGGTTTCACTATTCATCAAAAATTGATGTTTTTCAGAATAAGGCCAAAATTTCACCCTAAGCTATAATTGATATTCCGAATTAAAAAATGATGTCTGTTTTACAAAATTCCAAACATATAATTTGCATTAATTAATTTTATAATTAATTCCCGCTGTTACAACAAATAGCGTGTTTTTAAGAAACAATTTATATTAAAAGATTGGCAATTGTTTATGTCCAATTTCAATGTTAAATTAATTCTAATGACCACCATTTGATAAAATGGTAAAAATATATTCTAATTATACATTAAAACCAATAAATATTATAATTTATCACTATAAATTATTTTGATTAAAAAAGTTGTTTTTAATTATTTTTCACTATTCATAAAAATTTAGAAGTTCCCAGAAAAATACCAAAAATTCAACATAGGCTAATTTCAATATTCCGAATCCAAAAATGAAGTCCATTTTGATATATAAAATTTATAAAATTTCAAAAAGTAGGTATTACTATTCACAACGGCTAGTTTAATTATTTGTGGTGTGTGTTAGAGCTCGAGGTTGCGTACAACACGCGCTATTGCATTATTCGAAGGGAAACGTACAGTGGAAGCTTGGGGTGTTACATTCTCCCCTCCTTCAAATAATTGCGTCCTCGTAATTTCTAGGGTATTACTGCATAAAAAGACTCGGGTGGTTCTTCATCATAAGTTCCTCAGGTTCCCACGTTGCCTCTTCCATTTTATGATTTCTCCACAAAACCTTCACCAGACGAGTCGTACGGTTTCTCAGCACCTGCTCCCTCACATCAAGAATCATGACGGGCTCTTCACAATAGGAAAGATCGGGTTCCAGTTCTAATTCCTCATAGGTGATTACATGCATTGGGTCAGGCATGTATTTCCTCAACAGAGATACGTGGAACACATCGTGAACTTTGGAGAGACTTGGCGGCATTGCCAATCGGTAAGCTACAGCCCCAATTCGTTCTAGAATTTCGAAAGGTCTGATGTACCTGGGACTCAATTTACCTTTCTTACCAAAACGTATGACTCCCTTCCATGGAGATACCTTCAGGAAAACATGATCACCGACTTGAAACTCCAAATCCTTCCTTCGATTATCGGCATAGCTCTTCCGCCTACTTTGAGCTGCTTTGATGTGATTTTGGATTACTTTCACCTTTTCCACCGTTTCCTCCACCAGTTCTGGGCCTACAAGTTTTCTTTCACCAACGTCATCCCAACAGGTTGGTGTACGACATCTCTTTCCGTATAACACTTTATATGGTGCCATCTGAATACTCGAATGGAAGCTATTGTTATAGGAAAATTCTACCAGTGGTAAATATTGATCCCACATACCCTGAAAGTCAAGAGAGCATGATCTCAACATGTCTTCTAAGGTTTGAATAGTCCGTTCTGATTGTCCACCTGTTTGAGGGTGATAGGCAGTTCTCAAACGAAGTTCAGCATCCAAGGCCTTTTGAAGACTTTTCCAGAATCTTGAAGTAAAACGAGGATCATGATCAGAAACAATCGATAGGGGTACTCCATGAAGTCTTACAACTTCATTAATATATAGTCTTGCTAGACGTTCAAGTGGTAGATCCTCCCGTATAGCCAGAAAATGTGCTGACTTAGTAAGTCGATCAACAATGACCCATATTGCATCATTCCTTCTAGGAGTCTTTGATAGTCCCATGACAAAGTCCATCATAATATTAGCCCATTTCCACTCAGGTATGGGAAGAGGTTGCAATACTCCACCAGGATGTTGCCTTCCAGCTTTCACTTGTTGACAAACCATACACCTCGACACAAAATCAGCAATCTCCCTCTTCATATTGTCCCACCAAAAATGTTTCTTCAAATCTCTATACATTTTGGTGCTCCCAGGGTGTATAGAGAAGTTGGAACTATGAGCATCATCCAGAAATTCCCTTTTTAGATCAGGTATATCGGGAACACAAAGTCTCTTCCCGAATTTCAAAATTCCATCATTATACACAAAGTCCCCCAATCTTCCATCATTCATATCTTTAATCTTCTTCTGAAATTATTCATCATTGGTCTGAGAACTCTTAATCCTTTCTAGTAATGATGGTTTGGCAACCATTTTAAAAATCATTGATGTTTCACCTTCCCTAGTTATTCCCATGTCCATCTTCACTAGATCCAAGAAAATTGGATCCCTTTCAATTCTCATCACATTCAAAACTCCATGGTCTTTTCTACTCAAAGCATCCGCCACCTTGTTTGCCTTCCCCGGGTGGTAATGTATCGTGCAATCATAATACTTGAGTAGTTCAAGCCATCGCCTTTGCCTCATGTTGAGTTCTTTTTGTGTGAAAATATACTTCAAACTCTTGTGATCAGTATAAATCTCACATTTTTCACCATAGAGGTAATGTCTCCATATCTTTAAAGCAAAGATCACAGCTTCTAACTCAAGATCATGAGTAGGATTGTTTCGCTCTTGAATTTTTTGCTGTTGTGATTCATAGGCAATGACCTTATCATTCTGCATAAGGACACAACCAAGTCATTTCTTCGATGCATCACTATAAATAACAAACCCATCATTCCCCGATGGTAGAGTCAATACAGGGGCATTGACTAATCTTCTCTTTAGTTCTTCAAAACATTCTTCACACTCTTTTGTCCAGACAAATTTAATCCCTTTACGTGTGAGCTTTGTCAATGGGTTAGCCAATCTGGCAAAATTATGGACGAAACGTCAATAATAACCTGCTAAACCAATAAAACTGCGTACCTCAGTTATACTTATCGGTGCTGGACATTCTTGGATTGCCTTGGTTTTAGAAGGATCAACAGAAATTTCATCCTTAGAGACAATATGTCCAAGAAAAGAAATCTCATGAAGCCAGAATTCACACTTGCTAAATTTCCCATATAATTCATGTCTTCTAAGAGTCTTTAGGATAATGCGTAAGTGATTTTCATGATCTTCGTGGATTTTGTAGTATACCAAGATATCATCAATAAATACCACTACAAAGTCATCAAGATATTCCTTGAAAACTATATTCATTAGATCCATGAAAACAGAGGGCGCATTAGTCAATCCAAAAGGCATTACTGTAAACTCATAATGCTCGTACCTTGTTCAAAATGCTGTCTTTGGAACGTCTTCCTTCTTCACACACAACTGATGGTATCCAGACCGAAGGTCAACCTTTGAAAAGTATTGAGCTCCATGCAGTTGGTCAAACAAATCATCAATGCGAGGTAAGGGATACTTATTCTTTATTGTTATAGCATTGATCTCCCTATAATCAATGCACAACCTCATAGATCCATCTTTCTTCTTAACAAAAAGAACAGGGGCTCCCCAAGGAGAAACACTAGGGTGAATAAATCCCTTATTACTCAATTCCTCTAGTTGTTTCGTTAGTTCAACTAATTCCACAGTGGCCATTCTATAAGGGGTCTTCGATATGGGTCATGATCCAAGAATTAAATCAATGGAAAACTCAACTTCTCGTTCTGGAGGATGTCCAGGTAAATCTTCCGGAAACACATCAACATATTCTCTCACAATAGGTACATCCTCTATTTGAATATTCCTTTCCTCATCCTCAGTAATTTCCTTCTCTTCCTCCCCAATAATTGAATTTAGTTGAGCTACTGGGGGTGGATCTAGATAAGAATTATGTGGCGACGATTCTGCTCTAAAGATAAGGTGTTCCTTATCATCATCATCAAGAATCGTAACCTCTTTCCTCTTACAATAAATTTTTGCATCATGGTCCGAAAGCCAATCCATACCGAGGATTATATCAAATTCAATCATGGGTATGACGATGAGATCAGCAGGTAAAGAACATTTAGGTGCTCTAATGGGAACTAATCGACAAAACTTTGTTGCAACAATACTTCCCTTAGGGTTTTGACCGACAACTCCTTTGTTAAATCAAATTGGAAATATCTAATTTTCTTAGCAAACTGGGAAGATATGAAACAATGTGATGATCCAGAATCAAATAATGCATTTCCTAAACTTGAGGAAACCATTAAAGTACCTGCCACTATGTCTTTCGGAGCTTCCACCTCAGCAGTAGTGATAGCATAAGCCTGGCCTTGATCCCTTGGCCTCTTCTGAGGTTAGTTCCCCTGACGCTTAGGACATTCATTTGCATATTGTCCCTTCTCTCTATAATTATAACATTCCACGTTGACAGCCGCTTTCTTTCCCTTACATTCATGAGCTTGGTGGCCTTTTTCACCACACTTGTAACATACTCCTTTTCCTTTTAGACAGGCACCAGGGTGCTTTCTACCACAATTATCACAGGATGGAAATTCATTTCTACCCTTCTTCCATGTTTCCTTATTTCCTTTCCCAGAGTTTTCAGCGGATCTCTTCTTATCTTGTTTTGATTTAAAGTCATAAGACTTAGAGAATTCCTTTTCCGTCTTGATAGCGCACGAGACAATACCTTCGTATGAAGAGAAGGTTTGTGATACTAAATCTCGACGGAGAAATGGTTTTAACCCATCAATGAAATGATCAGTCTTACTCCTTGGGTTACGTATGTAATCTGCAGCATACCTCGCTAACCTTGTAAAGTTAGCCTCATAATTTGCGACATTCTCATCCTCCTTCTGCCTTAGACTCAGAAATTGCCTTTCCATATCCGGTCGATGGTCTCGAGGAAAGTATTTTTCTAAGAACAGCTCTTTGAACTCCTGCCATTCCATGATTGTTAATTCATCATCTTCCTTTGTGTTTTGAATTAGTGACCACCATTGATCGACATCTCCAGTGAGGCGGTAAACTGCCATGACAACTTTCTCCCTTTCACTACTCCCCAAGGCATGGAATATTTTCTCTAAGGAATTTATCCATTTCTCAGCTACTATAGGATTTTTACTCCCATTGAAGGTTGGTGGTTGTTGCCTCATGAAACGGTCTAGCATTGATCCTCCACGTTGCGGATCAGGGTGCTCCATACGAGTAAGGTTATTATTCATAACCTGCGTGAGTTGTCCCAGTACGGTGAGAAGCTGATCAGAACCAGTTGTATCACTAGCTCCACCATAATTATCTTGAGCAGGAGAGCAATCCCTACACGGAGTGCGTGCATTGATACGGTTTCCATTCCTTCCACTAGGCGCCATTTCTAAATAATGGCATAAACTGGATTAGTTTATGAATCAAAATACATAATTCCATACTTGTAAAACACTTAACATAAATTGAACTAATTATGGATATAATCCATAATTATAAAAAAATTTCTTTGAGGAAGTATATACTCGTAACCCTTCATAGTGGTTTGTAAAGAAAATGGGAATTATCCTAAGCATATCCCCCGGGAGTGTCGTAACCAAGAGTGCAGCAAGGCCCGTTGTCGTGCACCAGTTCCCGTTCGAGTCTAGCTCAAAGCGGTGCTTTCGGGTTTTACCCCTAGGTACATCTGTGCTAGAGCCGCCTCTACCTGCTCGTATCCCGATAGGGATTTATTGCTCGGAAAACTCACAAAATCTCTACAATACCAAAATTTTTAGGAAGTTCTTCTATACTAATCCTCAAAGTTCATATTAGGTCTACGTGCTCTAATCAGAGTTTTTCAAAATCTAGCTTCCATGGTTTGTACTAAACTTCCTCTGATACCAACTGTAACGCCCCGACCCCAGCTACCCAGAGTCGGTGCATTACTTCGTATCATTGGCATGATCACAAAAGATCAAGTCTCAAAAGACCGATTAGTTTAGTAGCCTTGGAAACACTAGATACATTCATAAGTGTTACATTACATCATAAAGTGAAAAACTACAATAATAAAGTCTCCATAGACCACACTCATATCCTCTTCTGACTATCCCTACAGGTCATTCATAAAATACTTCTTCACATCCTGGAAAATATTAAAACATTGAAAGGGGTGAGCTCAGATGCTCAGTAAGGATAACAATATTGCGGATGCTTTCATAAATAAAAACTAACAATTAAAGCAATGTATAACTAAACAAAAGCCTTATTAAACTTGAACTTCAGCATAATATGGAAAAAGTAAAATCAAATAATGCCACTTACATACTCACATGGATATTCTACTAGACGAATAATCACATGAAATATCAATAACCACTTTCATAAGGAGGGAATGTATAATGGCAGACATTCTGAATCATTTTGTCAAGGCCTCGGCCAAGACGTCTAAAATGATTAAGGCCTCGGCCAAAACCATAAATCAAATTGGGAAAGGGCCTCGGCCAATTCCACGTCTAGTTGTCTCATGAGACCTACCGATGCATCGAGGAGCTATAGCGGGCTCCACCCGTCACATATTAAGTCCAATACATTCCTCATACGAATAGGTTTAAACATAACATAAATATTCGTATTAAAACTAGCATACGAAATGTCAACAATTTCTCCATAAACTATGGATGGTATAAAAATAACACATCCACAGTCAAATATTTCACAAAATGTTCAATGGAAGTTTTGTATCATAAATCAATTTCAATTAAACATAAAACCCATCAAAGGATGTTGACATGGATGAAATCAAAGCTATTTGAGAGAAATATCTCTCCTTTTTGAAATCATTTAAAAGTCCCATAATTATAAAATAATAAATTTACTTTGAAAATATTCTTATAAGCTTGTTAGGGAAGCTTCAACGAAGTTATAATGGCGGAAAATAGCCGCACCCACCGTATAAGTAAAAAAACATTCTTACCTTAAATTTGTCAAAAAGGTCAAAAAGTACATTGTCTGGAAAACGACGGTAAGATTCCTTTAAAAAACGTATAAGGGTATAAATTACTTTAACCCATTTTCCATTTAATAGTAAAAATGTTTTGAGAGACATTTTTAAGAAACATGGATGTGGATGATAACGAGGTCCCAGTAGATAATTATGTATAAACAACCTTGGATAATGAAGAGGTTGTGAAGTAAACCCTTAACTTGTACTTTTCCTTGGTTGGGGTAGGTTAACCTCATGTATAATGGTGAAATAATTGTTATTAAATTATACAAGAATCATATACATTCATATGATATCATATATGATCTTTTAACATTGCTTTGTTAACAATATCTTAGATTTATCGTTGTTTCGGGTGTTAACTTACTCGTTTTCTTTTATATGTTTTCTTACGTAAGTTGTGTTTTTCATGAATAGTTTGTATCTTATTCATATCCAGAATGATATCATGTCCTTAAACATTATTTTTAAATCATCAAATGATAATTATACTTGAATGGATACGACGGAGAATGGATCTCATCGCGTTCGTGGAGACGGTAGTCCGTACGTACGCACGAGCAACAATATCATTATTTTGATATTAAAATAATATATAATTAGATAGTATATCATATATAAAGAATAATTATCATGTTATATTTATTATTTACATGAATTAAATATCATTATTATACCCACCTAAATAATAATATATTGAATAACAATTACACCACGACGTGGAGACGGTAAGCCGTACGTACGCACGTATGGTGACATGTCATTCAAATGATGGGTAGAATACTGAATATAGTTGTTCCATATTGATAATAACATCACAATATATATAATATACTGGAGTTATAATTTTAGAATTGAAATTATAAACAAAGAGGGAGTGGAAGAAGAAAGAAACATGAGAGAGGGTGATGAAAATGTTACCTCTTCTTCGGGTTCTTCCTTTTGATTTGATCAAAAGGACTCCTTAGGATGGCTTTCTGACTAAAGTAAAGCTTCTAGGATTAAGGGAGAGAAGTTGGGAGAGTATTTGGGCAGAGTTTGCCCGAACCAAAAGGCTTTAAAGTGTGAATAAGGTGGTAGAGGTGGGGGCCTTTTATAAGAGGAGAGGAGGGGCTCTTTTGGAAAGATTGAAATGTTACATTATTAGAAAATGATTTTCGGATTATAAAGGTCCTACACTTATATTATTAGTGGATAAGGTGATAAGGGTTCGAAATATCCTCATCCAATAGGCTTTGGACAAGTGTAAGCCTTGGATTTTTCATTATCTTCTCATTTTATTTAAATCGTTAAATAATGAGGTCATCGCTGCATCATAATGATGTCATAAATAATTTAATTTATTTAATGTCTAAAAATTATAAAAAAAATACTATGATGTATGAAATCTTTTTAGCTTTATAATTAATATTTATACTCAAAATTTGGATCTGTGTAACCCCTCTTAAAAACTATTTTAGTAAAACAACTCATGTTTGTGTCAATTTAATTCTAACATTAAATAAATATATATTAATGTCATTTTCCAACACAAGTGGCTCCATGGGGTCCCCAAGTTGACCAATGGGTTGTCTTGGTCGGCCATGACTCATCCAATAGGAGTAGGACAAGTTTCAAGCTCATCTCATATTATTAAAACATTATTTTTACCTTAAACTGCACTAATTATCTCTAATCGCGATTAAGAACTTAAAAGTTACTATTCACCAAAAAATTATTTTATTCTCATTGAACCACATTTTACTTCTTAATGACAACCATGTATGTCGGATTTTTGAAAATCAAATCACAGAAGTGGTAATATTTCATTTTAACGAAAAATCAGTTTTTAACAACCACTTAGTGGTTTCACTATTCATCAAAAATTGAAGTTTTTCAGAATAAGGCCAAAATTTCAACCTAAGCTATAATTGATATTCTGAATTCAAAAATGATGTCTATTTTACAAAATTCCAAACATATAAGTTGTATTAATTAATTTTTTAATTAATTCCCGCTGTTACAACAAATAGCGTGTTTTTAAGAAACAATTTATATCAAAAGATTGGCAATTGTTTATGTCCAATTTCAATGTTAAATTAATTCTAATGACCACCATTGGATAAAATGGTAAAAATATATTCTAATTATACTTTAAAACCACTAAATATTATAATTTATCACTATAAATTATTTTGATTAAAAAAGTGGTTTTTAAGTATTTTTCACTATTCATAAAAATTTAGAAGTTCTCAGAAAAATACCAAAAATTCAACATAGGCTAATTTCAATATTCCGAATCCAAAAATAAAGTCCATTTTGATAAATAAAATTTATAAAATTTCAAAAAGTAGGTATTACTATTCAAAACAGCTAGTTTAATTAGTTGTGGTGTGTGTTAGAGCTCGAGGTTGCGTACAACATACGCTATTGCATTATTCGAAGGCAAACGTACAGTGGAAGCTTGGGGTGTTACAGGACTTCTACCTACGTGAGCAAGATGACGATGAAACCGAGTGGATTCCATGATCAAGGTATGATGTTATTCATTTTGGGAATCGTTTTATTTTATCTTATGGTGGTGAAATAAGACTTCAAGAATTAATATGTTGAGATCGTAACGAATTTGGATGAACATTAAAGGTATAAGGAAACGATTGAGGTTAAAACATGTTAGGGTTAATTTTGGAGTTTTATAAAAAGGACAACACGCAGACTGTGTGACAACCCGTCGCGTCGGACAAAGCTGCGGGAATCGAACCCACAACCAAAGTGCGACTGGTATTTTTCGCCTACCATTGGACTACGTGAAGTCCCTGGTTAGTTTTACTGATTATTTTAGTTATATGAATTTATGAATTAAGAGTAAGTTGATTTTGGGTTATTTATGAAAATTATTAACCTATCATGGAGGATATTTGATTAGGTTAATTACTTTTCAATACGAGACTTTAGGATCAACTAATGTTGTTTGTAGAAAAATGTTACAATTTAACTTGGAAGACTATGTGACTAAATCCTTCAAATATTTGGGTTTCAATCTTATATTGGTTTACTTTGAATAATTTTATGGACAAATTGTTTATCGGATGGTCCTCGTTGAACTTTGGGTTTTGTTAGACAAATTTTGGAGATTAAGCATAGATTTTCTTTTTAAAGGGTTATCCTTTTCTGGATTATCTGACCTTGTACTAACCTTTTTTGGTTTTGGTTTTGGTTAAAGCCTAAATACATGGGATGTATATATTTCTCTTTGGTGGATTAGGTGATTCTCTAGAAGTTGATTATAGTACTCTTAATGTGAACAGGTCTTCTTAAATACTCATCTTTTGGAGAAAATATGAGTTTGTGTAAAAGTTGAAAGTCAACATGATAAGTGATTATTTTTCCCTATGAATAAATTACTCAATAAAAAGTAACTTAAAAAAAAAATGTTGTCTATTAACTTTTCCTACTGGGGAATTGAATATCGTTTAACCCATCACAAGTTTGTGATTTTCTTATGGTTAGCTTTCTCCTAAACATGTTTTCTATCACTCTCCATCAGAATATGACCCTATGTTTTCTCCTCCATGTCCATATTTTTCTACACGGAATCCTAGTATGGGTTAACACGGGTGACCTTTGTACTTATCTTTCTTTATTTTAAAGTGATTGTTTTACCGACTCTTGTTCCGATGTGGGGCTTTCAAGGATGTTTCCAAGCGCAATTTTAAAATTGCGAGGACGCAATTCCCAAAAGGGGGGAAGGATGTAACACCCCAGGTAAATAAAGAATATGACATTTTCATATTTATCCATACTTGTGAATAAAATATTTGTATGTCTTTAAAGGGGACGCTATGCTCGATGGCGTACCCAACACACAACAACGAGTTTCTTGGGAATCTTACATTTCACTCTAATAATAAAATTATATTATTTTAAATGGTAGTTAACATGTAGTCGTTGTATTGGCAGGAATGGATAGAAATAACTAAAATATGATTATATATGTTTTTAAATATTTTTACATTTATCCAATAAAAGATAAAGGCATAAAATAAAGAAAGAATTCAATTTTAGGCGTATATGCCCTAGTTTTCAGTAAAGGTTCACTTATCGCCTTTTAATGGAGAACCGTCATTAAATATAGTTTTGTTCACTCTTATACATTCTTTTGGACCAAATAAAACTCTTCTTAAGAATTGGGACATCAAAATTTACTTTGTGTAAATTTCTGGTATCTTTCTGATAAAATTCATTTTTTAATGAATAGTGTAAAATGTTGTATTTTAATTCAAAACCTCTTTTTGATATAATTTATTTATATGATTAGATTATCTTTTGAATTGGTTTTAAAGTGAAATTAGAATATAATTTTACCATTAAATCCAATAGTGGTCATTGGAATTAATTTCACTTTGAAATCAGACTTAAACTAGTGTCAATCTTTTGATATATATTGTTTTATAAAAACACGCTATTTGCTCTGAAAGTGGGAATTAATTATTAAATTAATTAATTTGACTTATATGTTTTTAATTTTGTAAAATAGACTTCATTTTTGAATTCAGAATATCAAATATAGCTTAGGGTGAATTTTTGGTAATTTTCTGAAAAACTTCAATTTTTGATGAATAGTGAAACCACTAAGTGGTACTTATAAAAACTGATTTTCCGTTTAAATAAAATTTTTCCATCATTGTGTTTTGAATTTTTAAAATCTGACATACATGTTTGTCATTAGTATGTAAAATTTGGTTCAATGGGATAAAAATAATTTTTTGGGTAATAGTAACTTTTTTTCATTAATCGCGATTAGAGGTAATTAGTGTAATTTAAGGTAAAAATGATATTATAAAAATATGAAAACACCATGACAATTGTCCTATCCCTATTGGATGATTCATGGCCGACCAAGACAACCCATGTTTCGATTTAGGGGACCCTATGGAGCCTCTTGGGTGAGATAATGACTTTAATGCCTTTTTTTAAATAAAGGTGAAAATGACACTAACATAAATTGTTTTACTAAAACAATTTTTATAAGGGTTATACTAATAATAATTTTGCCTATAAATACTCTTTGGAAAGATAAAAAGATATCCTACATCAGGATATTTTTTTTATATTTTTTAGACATTAAATAAATTAATTTAATTATGACATCATGATGATGCAACGATGACCTCATTAATGAACAGTTTAAATGAAATGAAACGATAATATACAATCTAAGACCTAAACTTGTCAAAAAACTATTGGATGAGAATATTTCGAAGACTTATCATCTTATATTAGAAATATATCAATTTGGGACCTTAGTAATTCGAAACACTTTTGAAAATAAAATAATAGTTTCATGATTTCCAAAAGGCCCCTCCTCTCCTCTTATAAAAGGCCCCCACCTCTACCTCATTTAACACAATCTTCAAGCCTTTTTCTCGGCCATCCCCTGCCCATTTACTCCCTTTACATCCCTATACTCATCCTAGAGTATTCCCTTTGGGAATAATCCTTTCAAAGGAAGCCTTTAGGCTCAAATCAAAATGAGTTTCACTTTTAAAGGTAATTCATTCTCTCATTTTCATTTGTTTTATTTTGCTTCCCCAACCCCCTAAACTCTTCTTATTTACTTCTTTTGTAACAACACCATTATATGCAATATACTAGGATGTTGTTATAAGATTTATTCGAGCTACACTCTCACACAACTACATAAAATGGTTAAAGAACATACGGTTTCCGTGGATGGCGAAATTCTGCCTCCCGAAATGATGATTGTTCAATACTCATTTAACACCTTCAATGGTGTCCATTATGATGTCACTATTTTTATATATTATATATAATATGTTTATTATTTCCTTAAGATTCTGTATTTTTTATTTATGGCATACCATTATTGTTTCCATTATGGGTAAACACAATATCTTGATTTTAGGAAGTGCGGACTGCCGCCCCCTGAAAGTGATTTGATTCGTTAATACCATATGTGGGATGTGTAAAGGACAAATTTAATGATATTATATATGTTATAATACTGTAATAATAATATAATCTTATATCATTATGATTCCATTCCAGAAATACGAAATAGAAATGGAAGTAGCGTTAATGCGCACGTACGGCTTACCGTCTCCATGAACGGTGAATTTCATTTCTTACCTCTAAATGTGATGTAATATAATAAATACATGTATATGCTGAATATATATGATATATATGTTATCCAAATAATTAATATCATTCTGGATATAATGAACCTTTGTCCAAATTAACAACATGTAAGTGTAAGAAGTCTATTTTTGACTTAAGAACCAAATACCGACAAAATGAACATTATTAACTTAAATGATTACATGATGTTCATAACATGGTATAAAAGGAATAATGAACTTGAAAAAGGTTCTTAATCAAGTATAGATTAAATCAAGATTATTATTCAGGAGATTAAAGAACGGTCGGGTCATGTCAGATACGAGGTAAGGGATCTTACTCCTCTCTTTCTTTTTAAGTACACTCTTTTATGTCATTCCCTCTAAAGCTAATATTTCTTGTTATTGGGATGTTATTTTATATTAAACTTACTGTAATTTTTATTTTCATGTGATGCGAGACCCTATTCTCTATCATCAATCCATTTTGGAAGTTTTGAATGGCGCCGTTAGGCTGCCGAATTTTCGTAAGAGATGTAACCTCTCTCTTTCTTTTTAAGTACTCTCCTTTATGTCACTTCTTTTAAGATCCTATTTGTTATGTTGGGGTATGTTCTTTTATATTCATCTTTCTATAAACTTTAATTTAATATTATGAGATACCCTATTTGATCTCATCAATCCATTTTTTTAAGTTTTATGTGGCGCCGTTAGGCTGCCGAGTTTTCGTAAGGGATTTTTCAGCTCACTTTTATTCCTGTGAGATTTATGCTACATTAGCCACAATTTCTTTTGAGTGGTGTATGTACTGCCCATTATTATACTATTTGTGTAATATACATCTGTTTATGAGTATTTAGATCAAGTATTTATTGTCCTTCTTTCATGGGGGTGTATGTTTTGAAAGATACCCAAGTCGGTAAGGGAACCTTTCACCCTCCTCTTTTTTAAAAGACTTCTTTTTTTGGGTCTTTTAATTTACATATTTTTATGTTAGGATATGTTCTGATATATCCTTATTGATATAAATTTTATGTCCAAGTGATGAGATACACTTTTTATCTCTCATCAACTCATTTTGATGTGACGTCGTTAGGCTGTCAAGGGAACTTCTTAACCCAATTTTGATTTCTTTGGGTTCAACATGTAGTTATTGAATATGTCATCCTTTGAATATGTGTGAATGACCTTTGATTATTTTAAACTTAATATCCACTTATATTTGGTTTATTCGTTTGTCTCACATAATTATGTAATTGATTTATCCTTAACCCAATGATACCATCTTTGTATGGGACTTCATCTCAATCTACTTTCATTGAGGCATATTTTGTTTTATACACAACCTTCTTTTATACGGTGTATAAACCCCTTTGATTTTTATGTTTATTCAAAAGGAATATTTTTTATACGAAGCGTTTACTGAATGACAAAAGGGAATGTTTTTGTCATACGTATGCGGCGACAACGACTTCTCCGCCGCCCTGACCATTATTTGAGTTTCGGCTTCCTCTACAAGCCATGCCTTGTTTTTAAAAGAAAAATAAATACCATGTTTTAATTTTCTTTTATTTTGGTATTGAAAATGGTTTTCATAATATTTTTATATCAATGTGTTTTATTGATATCTTATGATTGAAAGGTGGAAATGTTATGTTTCCTTTATGCATGTTTTATGTGATAGGATTATGTTGAGCTTCTTGGGCATTATTATGAAGACGGGTGGTTCTGTGATAAACTAAGGGCAGGTGAGCCCGATATAGCTCTCCAATGCATTGGGTAACACGAAGGAGTGAAACATTAAGGTTTATCCGAATAGATTTAGGGAATATACTGTGATGGGTATTCCAAACGTAACCAAGAGGGTTAATCCTTACGTAAGAATGTTATGAATGCCTCAAGTTAACTTTTATGTCTTATGATTTCGATGATTTATTCATGATTTGATGAGGTATGTTAATGTGCCTATGTTTTATGGGTAAAGTATGATTTCATTCTTATGTATATATGAACTCATGTTTCCTTTCCATATTTTTTATAACCCTTACTGAGCTTTTTATGCTCATCCCAAGTTTTTGAAATGTTCTTTACAGGTCAAGGGAAAGGTACATGATGTGATGATAGTGTCAAGGATGTGTCAAGAAAGAATCCATGTTTTATTTTAAATATGTTTCCGTTGATGGGAAGAACGAATACTGTCTTTTATGTAACCACATTGTTTAAATGTGGAATGTAATGCAAGTTTCATGATCTAATCTTCTAAAACTCTAAACCTGAAAAGATCCTCAATGTGTAATCTTGTAATAACTCAAGATTAAGTAAGGTTTAAGGCTGGGGCCTTATAGAAACAGTAGGGGACACAATTGGGGTCTAAAGTGGAATGGGGGAATGAGGGTTTTGGGTTATAATCCATTTATGGATATAGTAAAATTATAAAGATTTAATTACCTTGGGACACATTTTTTTTGTGTGATGGTTTACCACACAATATTCCAACCTCCCAGAGGCAATAAGAACATCAAAAAAGAAGACATCTGGTTTTCCCATGGACCCCATATGGGTTTAGTAACCATAAAATGACTGTGAAAAATTGATATATAAATAATTTCAGAAATTTAGCATAGTATCTCCATAATTTACCTAACCCGTTGTGGTAACCATGAATTAAAAAAAAACTCATGAATTTTAAAACCTCAAGACCAAATATTTAAAAAAATAAAAATAATTCAAAATAATATTAAGTAATGTAAAATAATATTAAATATACATCACTATGACATAATATATTTCTCAAATTATCTTTTATTTCATATAATTGATAACATTAATTTTTTATTTTATTAACATAACAATAATTTAAATTTAAAATTATAATTAGTGTATTCTATTTAAATAATTTGTTTTTTTCCCAATGTTACTTATTCATTTTCATGTTAGTTGACCACTTTATGAATAATGAAAATTTAGAACCATTAATGTTAATAAGATGTATTAACAATTAATAGTATATTTACAAATGAAAAATTATATTTGGGGGTTTTTTTATTCCATAAAGGTAATAAATATTAAAATTCATTATAAAAACCACCTCGTAAAAATATATTTTTTCATGTGTTAAAAATATATTGAGATGTAATTCAAAGATCATATACATGCTGATGTTTTAAAAAATATAACACTATAGAAAATACCATATATATTTAGTTACATTTAAAAATTTATATATGAGAATGTATAACCCCTAATAATTATCAAGGCCTCTATATCAAGGTTTATAATAATTTTTTTAATTTTATAAAAAAACCATCTGCATTATGGTTAATTAAAAAATTAGAATGAAATTAATACTAATATTTGACAAATGAAAATAATTTTTATAGTGTGTTTTTAATGAATTATTAAAATAAATAATATGATAATAGAAGGGGTTTAATCGTACTCAAATGGTATAATAGTTATATTAAGATGAATACTCTTTTCTATTTCATATTAATAATTTATTTTTAAATTCAACTTCATTCATGACCAATCATATATTTATTTAATTACATTAAAAATTTATTAAAACCACGTTTTTAATTATTTTGAAATATTTTATCCAAATAAATATCCTAGATAATAATGATTTTAAATCACCAAAAGTCTATATTTTCTTATGAAATATCTTTACATTTTTCAATTTTTTAATCCATTATATGTAACAGAAAATTCAATTTCTATAAAATTTTTCATTCTATGTGTTGTGAACTTTCATTCATGGAATTAATTATTATTCTTTAGCCTTATTTTGGTTTCATGTTTCATTTTTCTCTACTTATACTGGAAATATTATTTCCATCAACCCCGATTTTCATTATTTTTATTTATTAAATGGATGGGTAGGTATATTTTTATGTAATTTATTGCAAAAAGATGTTATGATCCTTCAATGCATTGAGAAATGAATATTAATCTTGACGTATTTTTGGATGAGGCTAGAGAAAAATAATGGTAAATTATGTTTTTATTATATTGATTCTTTCCTATAATTATGTTTAAATTAATATCCATGGATGTGGCCACATCTGTTCATAAATTATATGTCAATTATTCTGTAATATATACTTGTAATTTTTAATAATATGATAAAATGAATGTGAAATAATTTATTAATAATATTAATAACGTATCAAAATTTTATCAATGTAATTTTCATTCTTATAATTATTTCATAAAACAAATATATCATACTGTGAGATCATTGAAGATATACTAATAAAAACTAAACAATTAAATAAGTTATATTTATCTAAATCAAGTAACCTAAAACGATGAAATAATAACCAGATTGTGAGAATAGGAAAATGACCCTTATGAACAATAATCCAACTAATAAAGTAGAAACATTACCTAGAAATGTATAAAAAAAATTATGAATGTTTTAAGTGAGTATATGATATTATTTTGTCATTGTATTAAAAAACAAATATTTTAAAATTGATAAATTATGTGCTGTTATTTATGTGAAACATAAATGTTTAGATAAAATTTTAAATTAATATATTGATTTAAATGAAAATTTATCTTCATAAATTGGATTTATAAATTAATATTATGTCGTATTATAATTACAGGAGAATATTTGATTCTTTATTTACTTTTTTTGAATGTCATAAAACTGTTATAATATTAAAAGAAATATATCTCAAATCAATGATGATTGTAGTCAATAAATTAAAATTATTCATATATCAATGTTTATATTAATAAAATAGATTCCATTTTTGAATTCTACACATTGGTAATTGTATAGGGTGATTTGTTAGGAATTTCCTAAAATGGTTTTTTGTGAATAATGAAACATGATAAAATTTTATACGTGCCATATAAAATAATTTTTAGTCACTTTTGACGTATAGATTATATAAGTAACTTTATCTCTAACAATACAATTCAATTTACTATATATAGTCATTTCTATCAACAATATTTATGGTCTTTATAAAAAATATTAAAGTAATGAATAAAAGGATAAAACACTCTCTCAACCCCTATAAATAATAACCCTCACCATCTCATCTCCTCACAACTTATAATACTTATAGATTTCCAAAATAATAAAACATTAACTCCAAATTACTCTTACCTACCTCCATGTTCTACCGGGATCAACATAATTTCAAACTCATGTACCTTATGGAGTCTTGTATTGAGACAACATTCAAGGGGTAAAATCCTAAACCCCACTATTTTAATTTCTTATCTTCTCTTAACAAATCATTAACTCAACTATCCATTGAGATATGATAACAAAATAAACTTATATATACTATAATTTAATTTTGTTAATGTAATATCCGTCATAAAATATCTTTTATTATACTTCTATTCTAAAAATAAAAACATTATATGTGACGTGAGGATTCCAAAACATCATGTAAGATGTGTTTTCATTTTACATTAACTGCTTCAATGTGGGTCAAAAAACCATTATTATGGATAAATAAGATTTTAATATACATATAATTTTCTACATCATATTCTGGAACAAATATGTAAACATAATATTAAATTCAATTATATATGTTTGTGATGATTGTAAAAACTACCAATAAAAAAATCATTTTCAACAATATTTTATCTAATGAATCATCATTATACTATATAAAAAATGGTACATGAGACCATTTAAACATTTTTATGTTCATTAATAATAAGTAATTTTACTTTTTTATATGTTATTCCCATTTTAAAATAACTCATACTGACCATAAATTATGAAACGAAAACCTCTGAAATAATGAAATAAAATTATTTAAGTAATCGAAATAGACATACAAGAACTTCATAAAATTAGAATATATAATGTAAAATTATTAAGGGTTTTGTATTTATAAATTAATGTATCTAGTAAGATTATTTATAATATTATGTTAATGTTAAAAATGCATCCGGACATAAGTTATGTGGATTATAGAACCCAAATCTCTTTCTCTAGGTTATTACACTATCATGACAAATTTACGGTTGATATTCAGTTAAAAATCTAAAAATCTAATATTTATTTATATAAAATTCATTTCTGAGTTAAAAAATTTTCCAATATTTTTTAAAAAAATTATAAATAATTTTCTTAAATAACCATTCATTCCAAAAATAATGTTTACTCCTCATGAGTTTTTTATTCTTAGAAAAAATATTTATGATTCTTATAACAAATATGTTCATTTTTTTCATTTTTGAACACACTATTTATTTAGGAATTATGATTTATGAAATCATTATGAACCCAATTCTTTTATAAGGGTTAAGTCCAAAATTTGAAGGATATACATTCTATGTGGCATGCATGATTATATAATTGGTATGATTTGATGGGTGGACCCAAAATTATATAGTCTTATAATGAAATTGGTAATGTGATGTCTCTCATGATATAATATAAAATATAGTTAAACATTATTCTAGTGTTATTCAAAATAATGATTTCATGATTCTGATGATATGTTATTCTTGAACATGATACTAGTTTTATTTAAAACTATTTTTGGTATATGACCACTAATACAAGATGTTTCATTTTTTTGAATTTCCACATTACATGAATTTATCTAATTTTTCAAACATGATGTTAATGATGATTCAATTATTATGTTATGATGATGATGATGATTAATATAAATCAGGAATTATTGATTCCTGATCCATATTCATCCTCTTACTAGGATTTTAGCCCACCCATCCTCTTGGATGCATATCATTATGTCACTACATGTACTAAAGATAACATTATATTTAATGGGATAAATAATTAAAATTTAAATAAAATATTTTATTTTATTATTTTAAATTTTATTTAGTGTGATATTTTTTTCATAGACACTACACCATTGGATACTAAATTTGAAATGCAATTATTTAGTTTGTCTTCAAAATGATGTATCAAATATATAAGAATATAGGGGTTCATATAGTCAGTATTAGAGAATAGATTAGTTTCTTGAAGAATATGGATTGGAGAAGACTAGTGAAAACCCATAATATGAGGCTAATTATATGTAATCATCTTTGAATATTTTCTAATCAATGTTATACCACACGATATGTTATTATAGTCACATTCACAACGGTCTAAATTATTTATTTATGACTTATTGACTAATGTTTTTTCATAACAATTATATTTTTGAAAAGTGTGGGAACCAAGAGAATCTCGAATGAAAACGTGTGTGATGGTTAATGAAATTATTTCTTGAATGATATCCCCAATGACTTGGCAGTGGAGTTAGAAATTTCATTGTGATTTTCTGCCATCTATCTTAGGATATAAACAATAACATGAACGAAGTGGAACATCCACCTTCACCAAATATGGAGAAACTCTCTATAATTTTTTTATATAGGATCAAACACTGTCATTTAGTGTGTCTTCCAGTCCCTAGGTTGTGTAATAGTGGGTTGACTATATGGAGAAGTACTTTTCTATGATACTCTATTATACAACGGAGAAGGTGACTCTACCCATCTATGATTTAGATGTTGAGGCTAATCGTTGGTGGGTGATGATTAAGAACCCCAAGATGGTGGATAAAATAAAATAGACATAGTGGGAAGACATTAAGAACATATTTCATAATAATTGGTTCTCTCAGACACTTATTAAAAATATGAGGAGGTAAATCATAAATATGAATAAAAAGGAATGTGAATTTATCATTGATTTTTTTAAAAACATCACAATGCATGGCATGTATGCTTCAAGTTTTGTAATAAATAATGATATTAAAATAGAATGATTCATTAGTGGTTAAAAACTAAATCATCAAAAGTATATAGTTATTGAATATATTGAATGTTATGATGAAGTGGGTCTATATACTCTCATTGTAGAGATGGTGTTTTGATAATTGTTCCATGGTTATGAAGACAAGAAGATAAAAATGGATTTTCATATAGGTGGGTCAAATGAAAAAAATAAGAAACTGGATTCAACCAAGCACATTCAAAAAAAAATTGGAAGAAGTTCTATGGACATATACATAAAGGTATTGGAATGTCCATGAACTATAGGTGAGAGGGACATCAAGCTCAATAATTCTTAACATACATGAATAACTTGACCAACGTGATTGATGAAATGATATAACTACTCATGGTTTAATTCATGAACATTACTGAACAAGGTAACTATGATGTTTAGTTCACTAAACCACTTCTCCTTAATGGTTAAAAGTTTCAGTAGCCACCAATGTTAAAGGATCAGGGGAATATTATGATAACTTTACATCCAATTTGGAAAAATAAAATTATATTGTAAAATATACAAATCCAATTCACTCAATAATGAAAAAAGTCTTAATTGATTCTCTTTCTACGCATTCCTTTATATCATTCATGGAATAAAAAACCATTGTATTGAAACCCAGGTACCTTGAATTATATATATCTATAAAAAACATAGTATTTCAATCATTGCAACCCAACTGTTGGATTCTTCTCATGTTTGGGTATATGAGATAATTCTTCCACTAAATATCTTGATACTTCCTTTGGTGGGATTCAACACTTTATTTGGACTGGATTGGATCTCATTATATATAGAACACATTATCTTTCATATAATGAAAATATCCTTTCATATTCATCCCCATCCCATTATCCACTACAAATGCAAGGAATACCCTGAATCTCCTTTTGAAACTCTCTAAATGGTGTGTGTGTCGATGCCTTTTGAATAAAAAACCCACTCTAAAATGGTTGAGTCAATACAACGTATCAACATTGAAAAAAATTTCTTTGTGATGGAATATAGTGGTGCATTTCATGAATATTTTCTTATTCATACATGAGAACGTGAGGTACAGTTATAAATAGAACTCATACCCTGAGCCACTCTAACATCATAATTCCTATACCTGATTGATATGTTGTAATAGTAGGGGAAAAATCTTTTGGAAGAGCATTTGAATAAAGGGATCACATTCACTAGTGCATTAATTTGGGGTGAACAAGTACTCTTTGAAATAAAAAATGATGGATCATTGTGGGTGTGTATTGATTATTGAGAGATCAGCAAGATCACTATAAATGAAAATTATTATATTCCAAGGATTGATGAATTGTTCAACAAACTAAAAGGAACTATATATTACTCAAATGTGGATATGTATTATGAATATCAATAGCTAATGGTTAGAAAGGTTGAAATTCAGAATAATTTTTCCATTCAGGGAATGGGAACTATGAGTTTCTTGTGATTCCCTTCAAACATACTAATTCCCCTACAATCACCATGAATTTGATGAATGGTGTCTATAATCACTATCATTAAAAACTATTTGTGGTGTTTAATGACTATGTTTTTCTATACTCCATAAGAAAAGTGGAACATGTAAGACAATAAAGATTATATTTGTGATATTATGTAAGGATAAATTTTATTCTAAGATATGCATGTGGGATTTTGGGATAAATCATGTAATTTTTTAAATAAAATTTATCTCAAATGAGGGAATTTAGGTGGACCCTTCAGAAATTATTGAAATTGATGAGTGTCCCTGGACCAGTAGTGTCTTAGAAATCCAAATCATTTTTTGATTAATAGGGTTCAAATTATGTTCTGTGAGAAATTTATCATAATTTTCTTGCTTGATAAATACGTTAAAAATAACAGAGGTAAAGTATTTCTGGATGGATTAATGTGATAAAAGATTCAATGATCTATAGAAGAGTCTAATGACTAATACTACACTCACACTACCAACAATAAGAGACTAATTTATAATACCATGATTCATCAAAGTAATTTATAGGTTGTTTAGTAATGAATAATGATAAAATAATATCTTACACCTCACAAATATTGAATATCCATGAGAATAACTCCCCAAAAAATTAGTTAGAGTTACAAGACATGATATTTCAATTGAAAATCTGGCATCACAATCACTATGGTGAGTAGTTTGAAATATATACTGATCAAAAGAATCAAATTATATATTAAAATAGAAGGAATTAAACATGAATCAAAGATGATATTTAGACTCAATAGGATAATATGATTTCTCTATCCATTACAATATGAGAATGGAGAACATGGTTGATGATGGTCTTAGAAGAAAATAACATTCTACTCTATCTATGATGTAAAATTAGAAAGATCCCATCTTCAATGAAATGATAAGGATGGATTTAGAAAGAATAATTCCATCGAATACACTATACCTTCACAAAATCAATGCCCTAATATCTATCCAAGAGAAGATTAAAGAGGCCAAATGGTGTGATCTAGAGGTACAAATGTATGTGATTGTACTATAGGATTGGAAGAAACTTGATTTACACATCGATGACAATGGTGTGATTTGGTTAAGAATGAGGATATGTGTTCCTTCCTAGAATGAGAAAATGAATAAGCTATTGGATATTGCAAATAAATCACCATTCTACATCTATTCTAGAAGTATAAAGTTGTATCATGATCATCAAGACAATTTCTAGTCCAATAAAATGAAGAAGGTGATTGTAGAGTATATCTCAAGGTACATGATGTGTCACCATGTTAATAAATAATTACCTATAAATAGGGATGATGAAACAATTTCCTATTCCCATGTGGAAATAAGAGAATGTTGATAAGGAAATTTTTACAAGTCTCACGAGGACATCCAATTTTAGCAATGCGATATTGGATGTGGGGGAACATCTCACCAAGAGTGCCCATTATATCATTATTTTGGAATATTTGTTTCTTGAAGAACATTCCTTGATATATGTTATGTATGTTTTGAGGCCACTTGGGGTACCAATTTTGATCATATCAAATAGTGATACAATGTTCACATAAAACTTATTTAAATTTCATCAGTATTATATGATCACTAAATTGAATTTAAACACATAATATCACCCCCAAAGTGATGGCCAATTTAAAAAGAATATTTATATTCTCATGTAAATTATATGATCCTACTCAATGACATTAAAATGGGTGTGGGACCCTCATATCAAATTGGTTGAGTTATCATGAAACAATAACTTCCACAAGAGTATTCAGAAGGATCCATATAAATCTATCTTTGAAAAGAAATGTAGAACTTATACCTATTAGGGTGAAGGTAGTGAATGAAAGATAGACATGATATTGTGAAATAGTTGATTGAGAAGGTTCAAGCCATTGAAAAATACATAATATTATCTCAGAGTCTGAAAAATTTCTTTCTTTACAACCGCTGAACGGATTTGGAGTTTTACCCTTGAGGAAATATTTTCTTTCAAATATCACCATGGAAGAAATTCATGTAGATTATAAAAAAAGTGAATCATGGACCACAGTATATTACACCATTTGAGGCCCTTTAGAAAATATGGTATGTTTATTATCATATCATCCATCCACCAACTATGGGTTTTGTACATGATGTGTTCGTCATATCAAAGTTGAATAAGTACATACATAACCCCTCGCATGTACTGATTCCTGTTGTGGTACAAAAGGAAAATGATCTCTCATGCGAGGAGCAACAAATAATGGTATTGGAATGAAGATACAAATTACTACACAAAAATACAACACACCTTTGTAAAGTGTTGGGGTGGAGTCATATATATGAATATGTGACATGAGAATCAGAGAATGTAATGAAGGATAAGTTAACGTATATATTTTGTCATTTGTATGTAATACAAAATTTTATGGGTAGCATTAGAAATGGATGGAATAATGGGACAGCACAAACTTTTGTCAGTAGAATTTTCCTTCTTATAATTATTTCATAAAATAGTTACATCACATATAGATCCAAATAAAAACATCATTATCATAAATTATGAATGAAATATGTGATATTTATTAAAATTAAGAAACCATTAAAAATGAAATATTAACCTAACTGTGGGAATAATAACATAAAAATTGGAAATATTAATCTATACATTAGAATTTTAATCTCACCAATGAAAGTATAAAAAACATAGGAATAATATAAATGAATATTCGACATGAATATATCATAGTATAAGAAAATAAATGATTTAAAAAAGATAAATTATGTGTTGATATTTTTATAAAATGTAAATGATTATTTATAATTCTATAATCAATATAATGATTTGAATGAAAATTTTATTTTTAGAAAATATTTTTTAAACTTTTCATTTTCATTAATTATAATTACAAGATAATTTTAGGATACCTTAGTTACTTTTTCAATGTTTTAAAAAATTAAATATAAATTTAAAATCAATATTTTCTTAATGAATGGTTATTTTATTTAATATATAAAATTATCATATTTAGAAAATTATTTTCATAAAATAGATATTGTTTTTGAATATTACATCTTCCAAAATGGTCCGGGTGAATTTTTGGGATTTTTTAAAATATGTGATTTTTTTGAATAGTGGAATACGATAATTTATTATATTAGATAAAGATATGATTTTTTTGATTAATATTTAAGGTATGTATGATATAAGACACATAATATAGAAATATACTTCTCTAGTTACTATATTTAATCATGGTAATCAACACTATTGATACGCTTACGCCAAAATAATAATCTAAAGATGAAAATAATAAAACACCTATATCTTATAATATAAATACCACCACTCACTATCTCTTATCCATACACCAAATGTTACATTTTTTCGGAGTATATTCTTTCCAATTCACTCCCTAACAATCATCTATTTCTTGAATGGAATTTTTGTTTCAAAAAAATAAAATAACCAAGTTCCTTAATGAGGTTGGTTATAATATAACATCCAATAGTTAAATTCCTCAATCCATCTCTTTTATGTTATTTTATTTTCATAACCTCTTATTACCTCCCAAATACAAACAAGAATTGTAAATATTGTATATTATATATACTGTAATTTTTATTATAGAATTTCCATCAAGAAAGAATATCTATTATCCTTCTTTTATAATAATGAAAATATTATTTGTATTGAGTCGATTCACCGCCTTCATGGATAATGAGTTTTAATTTTTCATTATAACATTTAAGTATGGTCATAAAACCAGTATTATGGTTAATTATATTATTATATACATATAATTTGTTATATCATGTTTTGGATCCAATGGAAAAACATAATATTAAAAAAAATGATACACGTATTTGACGGGTATGAAAAATGCAAAAATAAATGAAATAATTCTCATCAACATTTTATACAAAGAAAAATCACCATACCATATAACCAAATGATATATTATATCATTTAATAATCTAAAAGTTTTTAAATTAAAAATAATTTTACTTCTGGATAATTTAATCAAATATTACATGAAATCCTTTGTTTATATTAAAAGGAACCGACCGTTTATCATGAAATGAACACTAAAAAAATGATGAAATTGATCTATATAACTCATTGAAATAGACATAAATGAATATAATAAAAATATAAATAAATGAAAAAAATTCAGAGAAGTTTCATGATTTAGTGATTAATTTATATAAATTTTTTACTCAGTATATTCTGTGCAAGTGAAAAATGCATCTGATCCTAAATTAAGGGGATTCCTTAACCCAGCACCCTTTTATTGGGTTATTCCATTTACCTGCCAAATTTATGAATTGATTTTTTTTGTATTACTCAAAAAAATTCATTGATGTTTCCATTATATTTTTTTGGATATATATTTTTCCAATATTATGTTATGATGAATAAATTTATATTCCAAAATAACTCTTTTTTACAAAATACATATTGGTTCCTCTTGACTAATTTAATATTTGCTAAGAATATATAATTATTAAACCAAATATATTTTTTCACATTCAATTTTTGGAAAACCGTTTTATTCATGAATAATGATTGATAAAATTCTTATGAAACCCATTCCTTTAAATAGGTTTTCTCATTATATTGATTGATATTCATTCATTGTGGAATGAACAATTTTGTAAATTCTATAATGTGATGAGTGGCCACAGAATTATATATCCTCCAATTTATTGTTTAATGTGACGTATCTCATGATAAAATATGTAATATGGAATAACATGATTAAATTTTGTTCTAAAACGATGATGTTATGATTATGCACATTTTTTATGTGAGAATAAGATGCTATCTTTGGTCACAACTATGTGTTCTATTTGACCACTATGATCTCATTTTCCATTTTTATTAATTTAAATATACCATGAAATTACCCACCATCTAAGTATTGATGAAATGAGGAAGTTATGAATATGTTATGATAGTGATGATTATTATCACCCATTATTTATTGATTCTTTCTCTTTGTTTGTCCTCTAATTGGGAATTTAGCAAACATGTTCTCTTTGACATGTATCATTAGGTGACTACATGTTTTATGGAGATGAAGATATTTATATGGATAAAGAATATGATTTGAAATAATTTTTTATGTTTGAATATTTCTTATGTTAAGTATGTACCTAATTTTTTCACAATATAAATCCTTTGGTTCATTTTTTTAAATGATATTATTTTTTTAACATTAAAATGATTTAATAATTATGTAATAAAATTATGGTATCTATAAAAAGAGTAAATGTTATAGTCATAATTGATCATTTGAACAAATATACTTGGAAGGAATTAATACATTACCCATCTTATCACATTCCATCTATTATTAAATATCATAAAAGTGAATTAATTAAAACGGGAAAACAAATAGAAAATTATAATGTATTGGTAACATGGAAATCCCCAAGATAATTTTCACCATATATATTCCCCTTTAGTTAAACTAACAAAATTATTAAAAACATCATGAAAATAAAAATAATTTTATAATTTTTATAATAAAAACTATAGGAACCGTAATTGTTCATTGGGAAGTTAGAATAGAATGAATTTATCTGAGCTCATTGTGGTAATATAGTTAGCATATTAAAAATATAAAAGTGTAAATAGTTTTTTGGTATCATACTTGTTGACATGTTAAAAATTTAATATTACGGGTATAATGTTAATATAAATAGTATTTATTAATTTTTTATGATACTATAGAGTTTCATTATAAAATATTTATTAAATGTTGTGTCTATAGAATGAAAAAATAATAATTCTCTTGTGAATATATCATTGATTCCAATAGAACGTATTTTTTGAATCACCTACAATTTAAAACTTATTACATTATAATAATGATATTAATAAATGGTATTGATAAAATTTTAATATCAATTTATTTAAAATACATTGATTTTTTTAAATGAAATATTAAAAAATTAATTTTAATTCTTAAAAATACATATATCTTGAAAATATTTTATGGGTGATTTTTAATTATTTGTTCTTTTCATGTTTTTTAAGCTAAATATCATAAAATGGATTTTTTATTTGGAGTCTACTTTTTCGAATTATGGAATAATGTTATCTTCTATAAGGAATATTTATTGGTGTGATGAAGAAGAATAATTATTAATTTCATTATATTTCTATTGACTAGTTAAACTGAACCTATATGGTTGTATGGTGTAATTTTTGATACTATGATATTTCCAAAAAATTATTGTAAAAAGATGTAATATGTATGTTTTAAAAAAAATATGCTTCATATGTTTGTATTAGAGGGGGGTTTAGTTATTTTTTTTGTATTAATTAATGATGAATAATAATACCCATATTAATGTCACATAGTCTATACTAAAAGAGTTATAGGTTTATAAAATTATAAAAAGGTTGAACAAAAAGTATTAGAGGAAAAATTTAAATTATCACCTAGTAAGGTAGATTATTTTTTATTTTTTTATTTTACGTGATTTTTTTGGATGCTAAAAGAAAAATTAATTTTTTTATTTGGTTGGAAACAAAATAAAGAAATTAATGTTATGGAAGGTATGACATTGGAAATTCATATGACTTATTACCAACTAAAAGAGAATATTTTTATTATTTTTTTGTTATAGATGAATATGTAAACATATTACTAATATAAGGGGAAAGATTGGGGAAATTCATTCCCAATGTTAGCTAGGTTGATATCTAATTAGATGATATATATAATGATTGACATTTATCTTATGGATACCCTTTATGATTATATTTTTTTAAGATATTTGTAATTGGAATGATTTAATTTATTTTGGTTGGATAATGTAGAACCAAATGTTTAATGAAAAAACTTGTTTCCTTAAACTATACTTATGAAATTATTAATGATATTTTTCTAATGTTTTAATGGAATTTTACTTTATTTGAAAATAAATCATGTGATATATAAACAAAAAATAAAAATACCTTATTCAATCATAATACAATATTAAGATAAACATAAATGAGATTATTTAGTAGACACCATTGATTATAAAATTAAATTGATGATTAAAACCCTTAAAAGTGAAAAAAAAATTGGAAATAAATTGGCATTGTATCTTTTACTTGAAAATTGAAATTACCAATAAATTCTTCACCATTGGGATTCTCCCTTATCATATCTAATATTACAATAGAAAAAATCATAATAAAAAGAGATATAATTTTTTAAAATTAAAAATGAAACCTATATTAATGATGAGTTATCTGGGTGATTCTAGAATGGAGCAAATCGAAAGAATGTCGTGGGTTTAATATAGAAATTATGTAGAAATTATAAAATGGAATATAGTTGTTGGTATAATAATATTAAACATGTTACCATATTGGAATTACAAAATATGTAGTTGATGTAGATAATTATAATATAGATGTTAAAAAATATATGTTCTCAATATAAAAATAATTAAAATAAATTATTTTATGATTGAATTAGAATATACTCATTCACTTTTAAAAAAATCATTGATTCTAAATAAGACCATTATATGAATCATGTATTTTCGTTATATTTATTATTGTTAAATAATGATGTAAATTAAATGCATTGATAATGTTGTACAATCAAATAAATTAATAATTATTTATTTTTATGGAATTGAATAATAAGAAAATAATTTTTACACATCAAAGGACATTTTCCAAAAAAATAAAATAAAATAATGCATTATTTTTGAAAAACTTAAAAGTTTAATTTATTAAAATGGGTTTAATATTTAGAATAAATATTTTTAAATTAGTTAAAATATGTATTATACAAAAATAATAAAAGAAGGTATATTTTTAATAATGGTTGTGAAGTAATTTCATTATGTCCCTAGTCCTGAGTGCCTCAATACCGATATTTTGTTTATGATTAAATGATTTTAGGTTATTTAATTAATATACATATATAATGATGTAACATTAATATATTATGTTATTGGTCGTTCTTAGATGTGATATATTTTGATTATATATGTGTTATGTTAATATGTTATATTGATATATCTGTGATTTATAATTATATTGTTACGACATCTAGAAACATATATCATCTTAAATAATATTATTTTTATATGTACATAATTTTCATGTTTCATTTAATAATTTCACACCATATTATAATTCTTGTATCTTCTATTGACGTCATTTACGATTAATTATTGTAGGGATTTGTAAAATATTTTTCTTTGTTTATATATTTCATTATTATTTATTATTGTTAGAAATATTGAATGTATTTTTATATAATTATTTAAATTCAAATTTTAATTTCAAGGTATTCAACGACAAGGCATACAATTATTTAATATGTTTTTTTAAAATTAAAAAATTCCTCAGTTACAATGTTTCTTAAAAATACGCTCTAAAGGCGATAGAAGCACATCTGCCTTTCTGGTTATGTCGAAAGGCGGTATCCCTGTTACCGCCTTTCATATAAAACAAAATATAATCTATTTTTGTAATTTAATTTTATTTATAAATATAATGTTTTATTTTGTTTATATATATATTTAATGTCAGCAGAATTTATCTTCTTATTTAACAGTCAACAATACTGTCATTACAAGAGCCTAAATTATGACAGAAGTTGTCACCCATGGCTCTCTAGTATAAGAGGGCTTACCCAGAAAATCATTCTGCATATCTGATGTGGGATTCTAGTTCTCCCATTCCAAGGAAAAAAATTCTACATTTCTTCTGTGGGATTTTGATTCAATTACATTACTTTGAATGACTATAAAATATAAACTATAAGACCAATATAAATGAAACATAAAAAATGGATTAAACATATAACAAATAGTTAAAAATAAATATAATTTCCTCAAAATGTGGATGAAAATTAATATATAAGCTTTCAAAAAACCTATTTGAAACATAAAAATAGTTTAAGTATGTGATTTTGAAAGCCTATAAAATATATACTACAAGACCTACATAAATGAAACATAATACATGGATTAAAAATAAAACAAAGAGTTGAAAGTAAAACAAATTTTGTAAAAAGTATTGATGGAAAATAATATATAAGTCTTCAAAGTCACACACAAGTATGTTAAAAATGATTCATGTCACGACCCATCCTCAGGACCCATGCTGTGAGTACCCCAAGCCCACCTTCCATAGGCCAGGGGCTAGCAACTAGAAGTAAAGGTTTAAATCTCTAATATTGGAAGGCATTTCATTTATAAATTCTAAACACATGCAAACATAGTACATGACGGAAGAAAAACACTATGTAAAACTGTGTACAATGGAGTGCGGGAAAGTAAAAGGGCCCAAAAATACAAGCCCAACTGTAATGTTCAAGGAAACAGAAAGTACAAGTACAACTATGTGAAGGTAAACAGCTTCTAGGTCCTCCACCAAGAAGTCCTACCTGAAGGTTAGGTTCTGAAAGCCTCCACAACACTACTCATTGGTCAGTCTCCTCCATGTACTATCAAGCTGTGTAGTCCACCTCCAGGTTCCGTCCAGTCCTAATACACTCAGCCTCGGTCAGCACTGTCTGTCGTCTGCATCCAACACAATGAGGTTTAGGCATATCCTATGCAAGGGTGAGTATAATGATACTCAGTAGGGACCCCGAGACACTCAAGGTCTCAAACATTCAACAAGGATAAACTAAAAATAATGAATTCAACAAATAACCTTACTTAGGTATATGCCCATACATATACCTAAGTTATCCTGTAATCCATATCAATCATGAGGCAAATATTAAAGTTACTAACTCAGCTCAAACCATGATTTTATTCTAGTGGTAGTATCAAATAACGTCCCCAGTCACACTGTCGAAACCTCTGCTGTTGGAGTACTCCTCGTCTATCGAGTACAGTGGGCCTACTCCATCACACAGAGGTGCTTCCGACTATACATGGACTTCATAGATACTCTTCTAATCGAGTACCATTGGTCAGCCACATCACATAGAGGAGATCACCACCATGGGTCTCCCGCGTCATACAGCGCTGCTCCCCCTCGTAGCATGCTGAGGTACTCCACATGTCGAGTACTATGGGTCTGCCAAGATCACACAGAGGCGCTCCCCACCATGGGTCAGGTGCGAAACCAAGGCGCTCCCCACTGGTTTAGTCAATTCACTCTGAGTCAAATCCGTCAACAGTCGTCAGGTCTCAGCTAATAACTAGGTCTTCAAACTACGCACACTCATCTCTGGGAGGATCCACTACCTGAGCTACTGGTCGACGATCCAACTACAAAGAATTATCACGTAGAAGCATCTCGATGGTCTTCCACATCATAGAGGTATCAACGCAACTAACGGCGCGTCAAACGGATGCCCGGTCTGTGAGTTCTTAGCCTTTTAGTCCCAGGGGCCTGGTTGGATTCATGCACGACCCTACCTGACCGTATCTCAACATTACCCCAAACACCAGTGGGGTAACTCAATGGAACCGTCGTGCTCTAAGAATAACAGTATTGTTGACGGTTTTTCATATGGTGTTCTAGTGCCAAAGATATGGCCAAAGGATGTAATTGGTCCGTAGTGGGCCTGGGTCCGGTCCGACCCAGTCGGATTGACTCTACTCAACCTAGTCGGGGCCGACCCAGTCTGGGTCAACCCTATCAAGGACTATTGGGTCAGACCCGCTGGGTCTGACCAGTACCAATAGGTGGGTCAGCCTGCTATGTTTGGCCCGGTCCGCTGGGCCCGGTACAACAGACTTCCGGGGCGGTTAGGCCCGGTGGTTGCCGTGTAGGCAGCTCGGCCCGGATGTTGGGGATGGTTAGGCCAACACCATAAGGGGTGCAGCTCGGGCGACTCAGCCCGGAAGGCCAATCTGGTTCGCCATGCGACGACATGAGGGACGTCACGGCCCGACTCGGGAGTCCGGCGCAGCTCAGCCGGTTCGTCCGGCAAATGGGGCGTGGCAGGGCAGGGTGGGTGGCAGCCAGGTAGGGCGCCGGGGAGGCCACGATTAGGAATTCGGGGAGGCTGCGGGTAGGGCATGTGGGGCAGGGGTAGGCCACGGTCAACGGGTGCGGGGCACGGGTAGGCCGGATGCAGGGTGCGTGGGGCGCGGGTAGGCCGCGTGAGCCATGGGCAGGCTGCTAGGGCGCCGACTAGGCTGGAGGAAGGCTAACATGGCACCTGGAAGGCCATGAGATGGCAGTGCGGGGAACGGGTAGGATGCGGGTAGGCTGTGTGGGGTGCGAGTAGGCAGGTAGGGCGTTGAGCAGGCCACGGGAAGGGCACGCAAGAGGCCATAGTCTGGTGGGCCGGTTCGGCTTTTCTCGGGCCGGCGTGGGCCGATGGTGACCTGTCAGGAGCACCAGAGCATCGTGGGGGTGGCGTGATTCGCACAGGCCATAGGTAGTATGGCCTTTTTCATTGTTGTCTTTTTCACCTCGTTTTCACTTCGTCATAGAAATATCAACATACAAAAGATCGGTGAAGGGTTCGGGCCATGTTGGTTTGGCCTATTCCCTCCGCGTTTAGGGTGCTAACAATAGGTTTATTAAGTAGGACGGTGAACCATATTACATTTACAAACTACGCAAGAAATTTCATTCTATTTGATGTAGAGAAAGAGAAAATTGATATAACACATAAGTAAATCCCCTACCATAAATTGATTGGTCGTTGTTCATTGACAATGTCTCAGAAAGTAGACGTAGGGATTCATCATTCGTCACGTCCACCACACGCTTCCAAATCCAAGCTGCGTCAGATTGTGGAAGACGCTCCACGTTAGTAGGCGTCTGGGAAAGAAGTTGACGAATGATAGTCGGCGGCATTCTTCGTTGGCGAGAGTTCTTCGTTGTGGCCTTCTCCCAATAACCCTCCTTCCAAAACACTCTAGGTTTCCACCAAATAAACAAATCCAATAATAATAAGTTGCCTAATATTTTATATGCTGGCACGATTTCAAATTGGTGAATTAAATTAAAGGCTCCAGCAAATTAATGCATGAGAGTTGTCACAAATATATTAGGGGATGTCAAGAGGCTCTCCCTCATTAATGAGGGAGAGTTGAGAGGTTATACTCTCCTCCGATTAATAGTGGGGTTTATCCCCGTGTGGTCCCCACGACATAACCTCTCATGGGAGGTTATGTCCGTGTGGTCCCCACGTTATATCCTCTCGCGGGAGGTTATGTTCATGTGGGACCCACCACCATAACCATTCATTGGAGGTTAATGTGTGGTGGTCCCATATATAAATTCCAAGAGGAGGTTTCAACTACCAGTCACCCACATGGCGTCTCAAATAAAATAAATTTAAGCTCACTTTATTTTATTATTTTTTTATGAAAACCCAAAAACTATCTTTTATTCTCGACCAACTGTTGTTGAGGTGAAAGTATTCTTAAGAGAATATCGGCGCTGTGAGTTCAACAATGCCCTCAGATTTCGGTTCCGAGCATAGGATCAAATGTTATAAAAACCCGCTCGTATGTTTACTGAACGTACCTGAACAAAACATCATAAATTGATTCCAGGAACACTGGGCCTCGGAAAAATGCGCCATAAATTTTTTTAGACTCATAAAATTTCCATGTATTTGGGGAATAAAATTTTCACTTAATTTTTGGGTCATTACATTCTCCACACCTCATGGTTTTACATCCCCATAAGCTACAAATCCAACTATTCGAACAAGTGAGGGTACTGGGCATGCATCTGAGCATCCCACTCCCATTTAATCTCCTGGAGGCTCCCATGCCGTCAGAAAACACACACTAGGGGAATCGACCGTCCATGTAGGACCCACTTCTATCGATCCTCAAGTTCCACTAGAACATCCTTGAAAGTCTCCCCATCATCGACATCCCTCTCTCTATTTTCGATGATGTGGAAAGGGCCGTTCAAGAATCTCATCAGCTAGGATACATGGAAGACATCGTGACCCGATGCAGCTGAGGTGGAAGAACCAAGAAGTAAGCCACCTCACCTACTCTGACGAGGACCTAGAAAGGTCTGATGAAACACGAAGGTAACTTGCCGCCTTGGACAAATCTTCATAGACCTCATCGGGGTGAGACCCATAGAAAGATGTCGTCTCCATCCTTGAACTTCAGAGGTCTCCATCTCCTATCATCATATAACTTCTTCCGTCTCTGTGCAGTCTTCATATGCTCTTGGATGATTTGCACCTTCTCTGTGGTAGCATGTACCATCTCTGTACTCACTATTGGTGACTATTTTGGGTCTGTCTAGCACAAGGTTGATCGTCATGTTTGCTCGTTCAACGCCTCAAAAGGTGTCATCCCTATGGTGGAGTGATAGCTGTTGTTGTTGGGAAACTCCACCAAAGGTATGTGATCCTCCCAGCTGCAACCAAAGTTGAGGACACATGCACATATCATGTCCTCAAGAGTCTAAATGGTCCATTTATTCTAATCGTCTGTCTGATGATAGAAGGCAGTGCTTAGATGAAGCTGCATCCTAAAGGCCTCCAACAACCCCTTCCATATATGGGATGTAAACTGTACGTCACAATTGGAGAAAATACATTATGTTACTCCATGTAGCCGCACAATCTCCTGTAAATAGTGGTTTCCCAAGATCTCTACTGAGCCATGTTCTCTGATCAGTAGGAAGTGGGATGACTTGGTGAGTCGGTCAATGATCACCTAAATCGAGTCGTGAGCCCTAGATGTATGTGGAAGACACGTCATGAATTCCATGAATATCCCATCCCACTTCTACTTTGGGACCTCTAAAGGTTTTACCAAGCCTGTTGGTACCTGGTGCTCTTCCATCACTTACTGATAAGTGAGGCATTGACAAGAAAATTCTCTTACCGCCTCCTTCATACATGGCCACCATTGTTTCTTCCTGAGGTCCGGATAATCATCTCCACACCTAGATGTACCACTAGAGGGGATGTGTGGAACTCACTCAACAATTCCTCCTGAAGTGACATTGGTGCCATTGTATGTCCTCTGAAGAGGATTACATGCTCCCCACCTTCATAAAATTTATCAGGTGCCTGACCTTTGGATATTTGAGCATGTTGTTTCCCATAGTCAGAATCCCCATGTTGTGATACCCTGACTCACTGAAGGAGTGGGGGAGTGATTGTATGAGACTGAAGAGAAGCTGCTCCATCTCAGTCCACATAAAAAATTCTGTAAGGCATCCAGCTTCTTTGTCACCTCTCTTTAGTAGCTATATACTATATCTTCTATTGAGCGCATCCGCAACAACGTTCCTCTTCTTAGGAGTATCGATAATCTCGAAGTAATAATCCTAGAGAAACTCAAGCTATCATCGCTATCTCAGGTTCAGGTCCTTCTGAGAGAAGATATACCTGAGACTCCTGTGATCAAAGTACACTATAAAACTTTCTCCCATATGATAGTGCCGCCACATCTTCACAGGGAATACAATTTCTAATAACCCCAAGTCATGGATAGCGTAGTTCAACTCGTGTTGTCTCAGTTGACGGGAACCATACGCGATCACTATTTTCTCGTGCATCAGGACACAATCGATTCTGTTCCCTGATGTGTTACAGTAGACTACGTACCCTCCACCTTCCTCTGGAATCCTCATGATGGGGGAACTAGTCATCCTCTCCCTCAGCTCTTGAATGCTATGTTGACATCTCTCTGACCACACGAAGGGGTGCCCCTTCTTTTTCAAGGCTGATACTAGAGTTGCAACTCTAGAGAATTCTGGAATGAACCTTCGGTAGTATCCAACCAAATCATACATCCCTCCCCCTTTAAGGGGGGGGGGTAATCCAGGAAACATCTTTTTAAAATATTTCCCCATGTTTTGTCACTCTTTTTTGGAACTGAAAACTCGAAACTCGTGCTAGCACGAGGGTAAGGTTGTACGACTCAAGAGTGATCTACTGCACCCACCCATGTATGAGTTTAACCTATGCTACCTGGGATTCCTTTTTCTCCAACTAAGGAGAACTTCATCCCAACCTTCTAGATAAACCAAAACTTTTTTGCCTAATACAGTCAGTCTGTGTATGAACTGTGGTTGCCCAGTCCATACCCAAACTAAGTTCGTAAGCCCTTGACGCTGCCACCAAGAGGTTCCAACCGAAACTCTCGTCTCAAGGGTCAGATCACACCCTCGGCGTACGTGTGATTATCGAGTCTTATACCAAATGTATTTCCAAACATGAGGGTCAAGTCAACAGTTTAACTAGAATATCTAGGTCTGGGATATGATTCGAGGGAGGAAGGAATGATTGGTACCTTTTTCTATTGATACATCAACTATTAGTAGACACATACCGTACCTATGATCATTCTTATAGCCCTTGGGTAACACACCTTGACCGCATGTAGCTACTCTCATCCCCTACCTTCTAGCTCCCTGAGCCAGGTAGGGGATATAAAGGCCGGTGGTTGTAACAGGTCGAAATGTACACCACCTCATGTTGCACTCCTAGCTCAGCTTCCATGATTGCTGCCCTGAAGATTCATCTGTCTTTAACACTTCCGCTTCTCAAAACATGTTACACGCTCAAGTCTCTAAGACTAGCGCCAGTTTCATGCTTTTCCGCTACTAACAATCACTGGATATATCCGCTTATCCAAAAAACATTCAACCTCAAAGGTTCTCTCTGGAATCTAGAGAAAATATGCTAGATCTGATGTCCTCAAACACACCTCTCTCGGTAGTCCAAGCTCCAAAGCACTGATTGTATTGTATTCATTAAGTACCAGAAATGATCGGTATTCCTCGATGAATACTCAGCTACCGACATGTCGTCATGTTGAAGCCGTACAATCTCTAGGGAACTCTCAGCCACCTCCTCAAGCCAGTCCTCAGCCGCCTGTGAGTCAGAGTCACCTCGTAACCTCAGGGGTATCCGATACTAAAACATGGGTAATGCACTAAGCCTACATGTTTCATCTACCGGTACCGCTGATTGTAACTGCTGACCAACACGTAGTGATATAGCCGACACACTACCTGAAGGTACAGTCTTAGGAAACAGTCCTTGAACCAAAGCCTAATCGTTATGTGGACCAACCTCATGGTCACTCACTAGAAAACACTAGTATCTAAGATCACTATAAACTATACAGGTGTCTCAACTAGGTGGAGAACTCTATAAATCGCCTCCAGCCAGTCCTCTAATGCCTGAGAATCTATCTCGTCTCGTAACCTCAAAGGCCCCTACCACTAGAACTCATGCAACAAACTCAAGCGGCAAGCATCGTCTATTGCTAGGGTTGGTGTCAATTTCTTCCCAAAGGGGGCTGGTGCTACTGGTACACAACTCGAATGTGCCAACATAGTTAGAGGGCCATGCACCAGAGCCTTGTTTCTCAGTGGTCCATCATCGTGTCCTCTCTCAGAACACTTTCTGGATGTCTGTATGGAGGCATCTGAAACAGATGCAACATGGTCAAATGTTTTACCTAGTTGAGCGGAAATTAAGAATTTTTTTTGAAAAGACACACGCAATCAGTGTTTTTGTGCACTAAGTCGGAGATCAGTAGTTAGGGTCATGGTGTATGCATACGTCGGCCGCCACACCATCACTGGACTCCTTGAAATAAGAACGACACTCAATACCCTTAACAATATTGCTTCATAGAAAAGAAAGATCAGAGTCCTATGTTCTGTAGTACAACTGACTCCTTTGATACCAATTTTTCACAACCCATCCTTGGGACCCGTGCTGTGACTACCCCTAGCCCGCCTTCCATAGGCCAGGGGCTGGCGACTATCACCGAAGGAGTAAATCTATAAGTTGGGAAGGCATTTCCCTAATAAACTATAAACACGAACAAACATAGTAAATGTTTGAAACAAAACACTAAGTAAAACTGTGTACAGAGGAGGGAAGGAAAGTAAACGGGGATGGAAATACAAGCCAAATAGTAATTTACAAGGAAACGGAAAGTACAAGTACAACTAAAGGAAGGTAAATAGATGCTAGTTCATCCACTAGGATGTCCTACCTGAAGGGTAGGTACAGAAAGCCTCCACAGCACTCCTCGTTCATCTGTCTCCTCTGTGTACTGTCACGCCGTGCGGTCCACCTCCGAGTTCCGTCCAGTCCTAGTACACTCAGCCTCGATTAACACTGCCTATCGTCTGCATCCAACACAATGAGGTGCGGGCATAGCCTCTATAGAGGTGAGTATAATGATACTCAGTAGGGACCCTGAGACCCTCAATGTCTCACAAAATCCAACAAGGATAGACCACAATGAATGAATTCAAATGATAACCTTACATTGATATATGCCCATACATATACCTGAGTTATCAAGTAATCTATCTCAATCATGAGGTAAACACAAAAGTTACTGACTCAGCTCAAACTAGGATTTTATTCTAGGGGTAGTATCAAGTAATATACCCAGTCACACTGTCGAAACCTCGGCTGCTGGAGTACTTTTCCTCTATCGAGTATAGTGGACCAACCGTATCATAGAGAGGCACTTCCCACTATCATTGGACTGCTGAGGTAATCCTATTATTGAGTAGCATGGGTCTACCGCATCCCACAGAGGCTCTCCCCACCATGGTTCTGCCGCATCACACAGAGGGTCTCCCCCTCGTAGCATGTTGAGGTGCTCAACGTGTTGAGTACCGTGGGTCTATCGCGCTCACAAAGAAGCACTACCCACTGTGCGCTTTCCGCAACACCAATGTGCTCCCCACTGGGCTAGTCGAATCACTCCGAGTCGAATTGGTCACCAGTCGTCGAGTCTCATCCAACAACTTGGTCTCTGTACTATATACGCTCATCTCTCGGAGGATCCACTCCATGAGCTACTGGTTGATGCTACAACTGCCATGAAGTCCCACATAGAAGTATCCCAAAAGTCTGCCACATCATATAGGTCTCAACGCAACTGATGGCACATCAAACTAACACTCAGTCTGTGATTTATTATCTTTTTAGTCCTAGGGCCCGGTTGGATTCGTGAATGATCCAACCTGATTGTATCTCAACATTACCCCGAACTCTAGTGGGGTATACCCAAAGGGACCATCGTTCTCCAAGAATACCAGTGCCGCTAACTGTTTTTCAAACGGTCACCTTGTGCTAAAGATATTTCAAAAGGAATTAATTGTTCTATAGTGGATTCGGGTCTGTTCCGACTCGGTTTGACAGACTCAGCTCAACCTAGTCCGGGCCGACCCTGTCTGGGTCGACACGATCAGGCCTGATGGATCTGACCTGGCCCGTTGGGCAGGTCAGTCTGCTATGATCGGCCCGGTCTGCTGGTCCCAGCCCAACGGACTCCGGGGGTGGTTCGGCCCGGTGGGGACTGTGTAGGCGGCTCGGCCAGTACTGCGACCGGTGTGGCTCAGGTGACTTGGCCCAGAAGGTCGAGCCTGTTCAGCCAGTGATGCCATAAGGGACACCGCAGGCCGACTCGGGAGGCCTGCACGGCTCTGTCGGTTCGGCTAGGAACCGGGGCATGGTCAGGCAGGCCGGGAGGCAGCCGGGCAGGGCGCCGAGTAGGCCGCGGCGGGCATGGCTCGCGCGGTAGGGGTAGGTCACGGGCAGGTAGCGGCCAGGCTGGCAGGGTGCCAAGTAGGCCGCGGGCAGGGCGCGTGGGGCGTTGGAGGCCGCAGGCAGGCCACGCGGGGCGCCCACAGGCCAGCTTGGCACCGAGCGAACCGCGGGCAGGCCGTACGGGGCATGGGTAGGCCGACATGGCACCGAGTAGGCCGCGGCTAGGTGGGGCGGGGTGCGGGTAGTCCACGGGCGGGCCGCGCGGGGCGAAGTTAGGCTGGAAGGGCGCCGGGAAGGCCACAGGCAGGGCACATGGGAGGGTGTGGGTCGGCGGGCTGGTGTCCGAGGGGTGACTGGGCTAGACGGTTTGGCGCAGCTTGGGCTGGCGCGGGCCGGTGGTGTTCAGCCGGGAGAAACGAAGCGTCATGGGGGAGGCACGATTCACAGAGGTCGCGGGTAGCGCAACCTTTTTCTTTGCCGCCTTCGCCGCCTCGTTTCCACTTTTTCACCAAAATTTCAGCATTTACAAGATCGGTGGAGGGGTCGGGCCATGTTGGATTGGACCGCACCATCTGCCTTTAGGGTGGTAACAATTGGTTCATACAGTAGGATGATAAACAAAATTTCATTTACAAAGTCTGCATGAAATTTCTTTCTATCTTAAGAAGAGAAAGAGAAAAGTGATATAACACAAAAGTAAATCCCCAACCATGGATTGTCTGGCGTCGTTCATTGATGGGGTCGGGGAAAGTAGAAGAAGAGAATTGTTGTTTGTCGCATCCACCGCAAGCTTCCAAATCCGAGTTGCGTCGGCTCGTGGAAAACGCTCCACATTAGGAGGCATCTGAGAAAGAAGTCGAAGAAGGATCATCATCGGTGTTCTTCATTGGCAAGAGTTCTTCGTTGGGGCCTTCTTCCAATAACCCTCCTTCCAAAACACTATAGGTTTCCACCAAATGAACAAAGCCAATAATAATAATTTTCCTATTTTCTTAGATATTGGCACAAATTCAAATTGGTGAATTAAATTAAAGGCTCCACTAAATTAATGCATGAGAGTTGTCACAAATTAATTATGGGATGTAAAGAGGCTCTCCCTCATTAATGAGCTTGAGTTGAGAGGTTATAATCTCCTCCCATTAATAAGGGTGCTTAGCCCCATGTGGTCCCGACGATGTAACCTCACGTGGGAGGTTATGTTAAGGTGGACCCCACGTTGTAACCTCTCGCATGAGGTTATGATCGGGTGGGCCCCACCACCATACCCTCTCATGGGAGGTTATGGTGTGGTGGTCCCACCTCCAACTTCCAAGAGGAGGTTTCAGCTACCAGTCACCCACATGACAGCTCAAATAAAATAAATTGTACCTCACTTTATTTTATTATTTTTTTATGAAAACCCAAAAACCAACTTTTATTCTCGACCAATTGTCGTCGAAATGAAAGTCTGTTTAAGCGAATACCAGCACTACGAGTTCAATGTTGCCCTCAGATTTTAGTTCCGAGCACCAGTTGAAAAGTTATAAAAACCCGCTCATACGTTTGCTAAATGTACCCAAATAAAACTTCGGAAATTGATTTCGGGCACATAGGGCTTCGGAATCATGCGCCATAAATTTTCACGGACTCGTAAAAATCCCATGTATTTTTGAAAAAAATTCCACGGAATTTCCCAGTCTTTACAATTCAAGAACATGATTTTGAAAGTCTATAAAATATAAAATATACGATAGATATAAATAAATCTTAAAACATGGATTAAATATATTAAAAATAGTTGAAGATAAAATTAATTTTGAAAGAAATATTCATGAAAAATAATTTATAAGCTTTCAAAACCACCTACTTGAAATATAAAAATAAATAATGTTTATGGAATTGAAAGACTAGAAAATATAAACTATAAGACTGATATAATATAATGTTAAAACACAGATTAAAAAAATAATAAATTATTTAATTACCTAATTAATCTTATTAATAATTAATTATATAATAATAATTAGTTAATTAGTAATTAATAATAATAATTTATATAATAATTTTCTAATTAATTATTAATTTAATTATTAAGTATATAATAGTTAATTAGTTAATTAATAAAATAACTATAAATTATATTCATTCTTTATCCTTAATAATTATTAATTTTTAATAGTTAATATATAATAATTAATTAATTAATCGGTAGAATAATTATTAATTATATAATAGTCAATTACTTAATTAATAATATAATCATCATTTATAATTATTCATTATTTTTCTTATTTGTAATTATTAATTATAATTACTTATTACTAACTATTAATTATAAATTATAAATTAGTAAATTAGTAAATTAGTAATAATATTATTTATTATATAACTATTAATTTTATAATAATTAGTTAGTTAATTAGTAATTATTAATAATTAATTATATAATAATTAATTAGTTAATCAGTAAATTAGTTTGTTAATTAGTAATATAATTATCAATTTTTTAATAATTGATTTTTCAATTAGTAATATAATTATTAATTATATAATAATTAATTAGTAAATAAGTAATATAAATATTAATTATATAATTTGTAATCAGTTAATTAGTAATTATTAATCATTAATTATATAATAACTAACTAGTAAATTAGAAATATAAATATTATTTATATAATTTTTAATTAGTTAAATTTTTTAGAAAAATATAGTCGAGGCCATGTTTATAATAAGTAAATTAGTAATATAACTATAAATTATAATTATTAATTATAATTATTAATTAGTATTTATTAAAAATTATTATATATTAATTATTAGTATATTAGTAATATAATTATTTATTATATAATAGTTAATTAGTTAATTAGTAATATAATTATTCATTATAATTATTACTAATTAATTATTAAATATTGTTATATAAGAATTTATTATTTGACTATTAATATAATTATTCAATGTAATTATTCATTATATGTATCCATTATAATTATTAATTACTAATTATTAATTAGTTAATTAGTAACATAATTATTAATTATACAACTATTAACTGTATAATAATTAGTTAGTTAATTCGTAATTATTAATAATTAATTATATAATATTTATTTAGTTAATTATGAGTATAATTAGTTAATTCGTAATATAATTATCAAATATTTAATAATTAATTAGTTTCATAGTAATCTATTTATTAATTATAAAAATATTATCTTGTTTATTAGTAATTTAATTATTAATTATATAATTTATAATTAGTTAAATATTAATTATCATTCATTAATTATATTATAAATAATTTTTTAATTAGATATATAATTTTTAATTATATAATAGTAAATTATTTAATTTTTTTAGTAAGATATAGCCGAGGAAATTTTTATAATTAGTTCATTAGTAATATAATTATAAATTATAATTATTCATTATAATTATTTTTATTATTTGTTAAAAATTATTATATAATAATTAATTCGTTAATTAGTAATATAATTATGAATTATATAATAGATGATTATTTAATTAGTAATAGAATTATAAATTCTAATTTTTTATTATAATTATTAAATTTTAATTATTTAAGGTCATCATATTATAAATTTATTTTTAACTATTATATAATTACTTTTTAATAATTACTAATTTGATAATTAATTATTATATAATTAAATTTTAACAATTACTAATTAGAGAATTAATTATTAGAGAATTTATTATTATTAATATTAATTTAATAATTTATTAATTTATTATATGTTTAATCCATGTTTTTATATTCATTTATATTTGTCTTATAGATTATATTTTATACGCCTTCAAAGGCACATACAAGAAACATTTTTAAGATTCAGGTAGGTAGCTTTGATAACAAATAAATTATTTTTCAGCAACATTCTTTGGAATTTATTTCTATTCTTAACTATTTGGTATATGTTTAATCTGTGTTTTATGATTCATTACTGTTGGTCTTGTAGTTTATATTTTATATACTTTCAAAGCAGTGTAACTGAAACATTTTTATGTTTCAAGTAGGTGTTTGGAAAACATTAATATTATTTTTCTTCCACATTATTTACGAAATTCATTTTATTTTAAACTATTTGTTATATTTTTATTCCATATTTTATGTTTCAATTATGTTGGTCTTATATTTTATATTTTAAATGCTTTTAATGACACGTATATGAAACATTTTTACATTTCAATTATGAGTCTTTGAAACCATATAAATTATTTTACATAATAATTTTTATGAAATTATTTTTATTTTCAACTATTTATTATGTGTTTAATCCATTTTTTATGTTTCATTTATATTGGTCATCTAGTTTATATTTTATATCCTTTCTAAGTCATGTACTTGAAATAAAATCCCACATCTAAAATGCTTAATGTTCTTCACATGAAAGGGAGAACAAGAATCCCTAATCGGAAATGCAGAATGAATTTCAGAGTAACAACTCTTATAAAAGGGAGCCACGGGTGAGAGATTCTATCAGAATCCAAACCCATTTAATTGCAGTACTGCATGATTTTAAATAGAAGATAAATTCTGATAAAAATTTTAATTTATTACTATTTTTGTTTTGTTTTTTTATATATAAATAAACCAAACAAAAAATTAAAAAATTAAAAAAAATAATTAATTTTTTTTGGGGGGGGGTTTGTGGAAAGGAGTCATCGTCGATGACTCCTTTCAACCGTACTATTAAAATTATTTTTAATCGAGGTGTTTTTTTTAAAATATTTAAATAAACATATTAAAAAACTCATTGGACATTATTAAAGAAATCAAACATCACAGGAACAACAGTAACAAAACATTCCAATCCTATTTCCTTGAATCCCACCAGAAAGCTGAATATCTTTGGGCATGACCATCACCCTCTTTGTATGAATAACACCCTGATGGGTATCCTCAAAAACCTAACAAGATACGCCACTGCCGCCATTTGAAGCATCATCATTGAGGATGTAACATCCTAGGTAAATAAGTAATATGATATATCCCTATTTATTAATATTTGGGATTTAATTATTAATATTACTTTAAAGGGGATGCTATTCTATATAGAGTACCAGACACATAATAATGAGTTTATCTAAAATCTCATGTTGCACACAATGTTGAGTCATGCTGAAAGAAAATTATAATAATATACTATTATTTTAAATGATAGTTAAATGATAGTCTTTGTATTGGTGGGGATTAACCGATATTACTACAATATGATTATACATGTTTTTTTAAATTTTTTACATTATTCAATAAATGTTAGAGGCTTAAAATGAGAATTAATCCAAATTTAAGTACAAATACTCTAATACTTTTAAATGGTTGATTTAACTACTTTTGATGGAGAACCATTGTTAAATATTGAATTGGTCACTTGTATATATTATATTTGACAAAATTTTATTCTAATTTAGAATTGATACATCAATGTTTACTTTGGATGAACTTTTGGTATTTTTCTAATAATTGTTTTTTAATTAATAGTGAAAAATAATGACTTTTAATTCAAAACTGTCTTTTAATCTTATTTAATTATATAAATATTTTATCTTTTAAATATTTTTAAAGTATAATTAGATTATATTTTTACCATTTAATCCAATTTTTTCCATTAGATGTAATTTCACAATGAAATCAAAGAAAAACCACTATCAATCTTTTGATAGTTATTATTTCATAAAAACATGCGTTTTGTTTTTGACAATTGGAATTATTTTAAGATTAATATGTTCACCATTATTGATTTGAATTTGGAAAAATATATTCCATATTTGGAATCTGGATGTCCAAATTATGTAAATAGGTAACTTTTATTTTTAAACATTTTGAATAGTAACTTCTGTAAAAAAATCCCATGGTTAAAGTATAAATCTAGTAAATAAGGGTAAACAAATAATATTATAATTATATTAAATTTCCATAACACGTGTCCTAATCCTATTAGATGATACACTTCCGACCATGGGCTTCCTTGTGTTGATTTTGGGACCTCATAGAGCCAGTTGTAAGTGAAAATGACACATTATAAGAATTAATTTAAAATTAAGGAAAATGTATCACAAATATATATCTCATAGTGAAAAAAATTTTATAATGTTTTATGTAAGTGATATTCTCAACTATAAATAGTCATTATAAATATGAAAATATTTTCTACAACATGATATTTTAATTATAATTTTTAAACATACTATAAATAAATTTATTTATGACACAATGATGATGTAATGATAACCTCATTAATGAATTGTTTTAAGTAAATGAGATTATAAATATTAAAATAAAAAAATTCAAACTTGTTATGACATCAACTAATTATAGTTATAATAATGGATATTTATCTTATAATTAATGAAGTTTTATCAATTTATTCAAGTTGTTATATATTTTTTTAAAGTCCTGATATGAATAGTTTATTAATTGAATGAAATCAGTTTTTAAAATTATTAATATTAAATTGTAGTGAAAAATAATCATAAAAATATAGGATTCATCTAAAGGACATATATAATGTTAAATATGTCATTATTGATAAATATTGGGTTTCTTGGCATTTTATGGTAAATATAGTGACCTATAGTATGAATATACAATAGGACTTAAAATGTTAAATAAGTCAACAATGGGTTAAAGATAAAAGATAAAGTAAATTTTAAACCCTAAACTTGTATAAAACCCATTGGATGATAGTATTTTGATAAATAATCAGCTTATATTCAAATTTGTTGAGTTTGGGACCTTTTTAAATCGAGAATTTGTTCATTATAAAATAATATTTTCAAACATTCTTAAAGAGCCCCCACACCCCATTATAAAAAGAAATCACTTCTAACCCTTACTCACACCTCTAATTCCCAATTGGAACCTCCAAATACTACCCAAATAATCTCATAAAATCCCAATCATCCACTTAGAAGACTTAACATTGGCAGAAAGTATGTCAAGAAATCATATTGGTTCAAACCAAAGAGAGTTGCCCAATTTAAACGTAAATTATTCTCTCAAGTTATTTTGTATTATTTTCCCTCTCCAACCCCTTAAAAAATATTTATTCCATTATTTTAAAAATACACCAGTATCCTAAAAATTCTAGGATCTTTTTAGGAGAAGTATTCAAACTATACATCCACACACCTCTGTCTAATTGATACAAGCGTACTATTTTTGTGGACATTGAACTACTGCCTCACGAAACGAATATTGTTCAGTTTTCTTCTACCGCCTCTCATGTTGGCCTTTATAATGGAAATGTAATTATATATGATATATAATAAATTTATATTATCTCTATTCTTCAATATTTTTCATTTATATCATACCTTTATGGTTTCTATAATGGGTAAATACGATTATTTATTTTGGAAAAATACGGAATACCACCCTCTCGAAGTGATATGATTCATTCATGCCATACTTGGAACGTATAAATTATGTAGTTAATGAAATTATATAGGATATTATACATTAATTATAATATTCCAATTTATCATTATGTTTTCATTCAAATAAATATGAAATATAAATGAAAGTAGCTTCCAAACGTACATATGGCTTACCGTTTCCATAAAAGGTGAATTAAATTTCTTATCTCCAAATATAATGTATTATTATAAATATATAGATATAATTGATATATGTGATATATATGATATCTAAATCATTAATATCATTAGGTATAATAAAATTTTTACTACATGGACAACTTGTAATTATAAGAAGTTCATTTTTGACTAAAGTACCATATATCAACAAAATGATCGTTATTAACTCCAATGATTATGAAATGTTTATAAGGTGGTAATAAGTGATATAAAAGGAATAATAAACATGAAAAAGGTTCTAAATCATGTAGAAATTAACATCAGTTTATTATTCTAGAGATTAAATAATGAACGCTTCATGTCAGACATGAGGTAAGGGATCTTCTTAACCCCTTTTCAATTCATTGCATTGATCTTCTCTTTCTTATTTATGATGTTATTTTATTATGTGAGAAATGAATTTTTATATCCCATGAAGTATTTATACTTTTTAGGTGTGCTTATAGTGAATACACATAATCGATCAATTTAATTTACAAAATGATATTTGTAAGGGACTTAGTCAATATCCTTTCACTGAAGCATACTTTGATTTATTCCCGACATTATTTTATATGGTGTACAAAACCAGTTTACTTTTAATTTCATACAGTGGGGAAAATTTTTCTTTGAAGTGTTGTACAAAATAATGAAATATAATTTCTCTTTTTAACGTACGCAGTGACAACAACCTTTCTGCCACCATGGGCATTGATTGATATTTTTCATCCTTAAGAAGCCATAGCATTTTGAAAAGGAAAAAAATACCATATATACTTTTTATGTATTTTGGTTTTTAAAATGGTTTTGATAATGGATTTATTATGTCAATATATTGTAATGATATATTATTATTAGAATTTTGAAATGTTATCTTTTTGCTATGCTTGTTCATGTGTTATGATTATGTTATGGTTCCTAGAAATTGTTTACGTATACGGGTGGTTCCGTGATAAATCTATTGCGGGTGAGCCTGAGATACCTCTCCAATGAATTGGGTAATGTGACAAAGTAAAATGTATATGTTTCTCCTAAGTGATTTAGTGAATATATTTTAATGGGTATTACAAAATTCACTCCCTATGTCGATGTTAATGATACAACATAAGTATGTTATGGATGCCACAAGTTACCACTTTGAATTATGATTTCAATTTATTATTCATAAATATTAAGATATTGTGATTTATGTTGAATATTAAAAAGAATAATTTATTTTAATTTTATGTATTGATGGACTAATGTTTTCATCCCTTGTTTTATATCCCTTATTGAGATTTTTTATTCTCATCCCATGTTTTTCGAATGTTTTTCATAGGATATAAGGTAGGGTTAGATAATTGAATTATTTAAGAAGATTTATATTCAAAATTGAAATATTGTTTTATTTTATGAGTTTTTATTTTATGAAAAAATAGTTACTGAGTAGAAGTGGATACATTTTAATATTTGATATGTTATGTAATAGTTATGGCATAATTCCCTAAAACTCTTATCCTAATAATATCCTCAATGTAAATTATTAAAATAATTCATGAATATGTAATTTTTAAGGATATGGACTTACAATTGGTATGAGAGTTTAGTTTAGACAACATTAGGAGTTTGGATATTGTTAAATTAATATCCATATGTTAATTTTTTGGAATGATTGAAATGATATAGTATATTAATATTACTGTATTCTTCTCTATGATATGTCTATCTTTAGGAAGGTATTTCCTATATAAAATAGGGTCGTTGTACTGGGAAGTCATATAGGGGGAAATGAACTTCCAAATTATCATCCTAATACGGTCGGAATCAGAATTGAACAGTTTGGTGCTGTGATGGCTCAGTGGAAATTATTGATAATTACTGAGTTTGTTAACTATAGTTCTCCTTCGTTGAAAGAACATGGTTGGGTCATAATGAATAATGATCAGTTAATTAATTATGCTTCATGTTAGTTGAAACCTAGTGAGTTAAATTACACTACACATGATTTGGAATTAGCTGCTGTTGTTTTTCCTTTGAAATTTTAGAGGCATCAGCTGTATGGAGTAAAATGAGAAATATATATCGAACACAAAAGATTAAAGTATATATTCTATCAGAAATAATTGAACATGAGAATGAATATATTGTAGAAATTAATCATTGATTATGAATTCATGATTCATTTCCATCTAGGAAAAGAAAATAATGTGGCTGATGCTTTGAGTCGAAAGAGAAATGCTACATTAACTATGTTACGTTAGGAACAAGATCATTTGATTAATGAATTATTAAACATCGGCATGGATGTTGTTGGTGCATGAAATTTCACCATTTTGTTTCAGGTTTCATTTTAATAATATCTATCAAATAGAATTAATCAAGTGAAGAAGGAAGATAGTGAGTTATAGAAAAGGTAGAGTTGATTCAAAAGGGTATGTTGCATGATTTTAAAATTGAAAATGAATATATTTTGGGAGTTGGGAAGAGATTACATGTGTCTTATGATGCACAGTTGATGAATTATTTGTTATGTGAAGAACATAGATCTCTATTTTCATTTCATCTCAGTAGTACTATGTCGTACAGAGATCTTCAGAAGTATTAATGGCAGAATGGAATGAAAATAGATATTTTTTACATTACTCTTAATTGTTATACTTGTCAATAGGTTAATGTAGAGCAATATTTAACGAAAAGGATGCTTCATCCTTTACCGGTGCCAGAGTAGAAATGGGAAAATGTGTCCATATACATTATTGTGGGATAACCTAAGACATCTCTGGGTAATAATTCAATCTGGGTTATAGTTAATAGATTAACTAAATCTACACATTTCCTTATTGTTATAGATACTTTGAATCTCGATCAAATTTCTTGGTATTATGTTAAAGAGATCGGTTGTAAGGATTTACATTCATTATTGTATCTGATTGTGGTCCTAGATTAACTTATAACTTTTGAAAAGGCCTTCAGAAGTATTTGGGTACTGAATTAAATATTAGTATAACTTTTTATCCATAATTAGATGGGCTTCCATAGAGAAAAATTCAAAAAATGGAAGATATGCTACATTCTTGCTCAATGGATTACCAAGGATATTGTGAACAACAAATTTCATTAGAAGAATTTTCTTATTATAACTGTTATCATTCTAGTACACAGATGGAAACATTTGAGGCATTATATGGAATGTGACGTCGAACTCCAGCTTTTTGAGATAACTTAGTTGAAAGGAAACTGATTGGACTCAAATTGGTAGAAGAGAGGGAAGAAAAAGGTCAATTGATTGAGAAGAACTAGAGAAGAGTACATAACATGCAGAAAATTTATCGGTATAATTGTTGGAAGGATCTTTCATTCAAGGTAGGTAATTGTGTCTTTCTTAAAGATTCTCCATGGAAATGTCTGATGAGTTTTGGTAAGAAGGGAATGATAAGTCCAAGGATTATTAGACCCTATGAAATCTGAAAGAGTGTTGGAAAAGTTTCCAACAGAGTGTATTTACCTCCATGTTGATCACAGGTACACAATGTTTTTCATGTTCCAATGTTGAGAAAGTATATACTGGATCCATCTCATGTTTTGAGTTTAGAGGTAGTTAGGTTGGAATATAATCTTTCTTATGAGGATCAATCAGTCCAGATTCTTGACCCTATAGAGAAAGTGTTGCGGAATAAGGTAATCAAACAGGTAAATTTTTATTGGAAAAACCAAATGGTTGAAATGGAAATATGGGAGTCTTAAAATTCTATGATGGATAAATACCCCAAATTTTTTGATAAGAGAATAGAATTACGGGGATGTAATTCCCAAAAGGGGGGAAGGATGTAACTTCCCAGGAAAAAAATTAATATTATATTTTCATATTTATTAAAATTTTTATTCATATATTAATTTTACTTTAAAGGGTATGCTATGTTTAATGGCTTACCTAACACCCAATAATGGGTTCTTCCAAAATCTCATGTTTCCCATAATGCTGAGTCATTAAGAAAAAAAATATAATTGTTTATATTATTTTAAATAGTTGTTAACGCCTAGCCATTGTATTGGTAGGAATGAACAAAACTAAATAAAATATGATTACAAATTTTTGTAATTTTTTTTTACATTTATCAATTAAATGATAGAGGCTTAAAATGTGAATGAATACAAATTTTAGGATAAACACTCTGATATCTTTAAAAGGTCAATTTAACTCCTTTTGATGGAGAATGCTATTTATATGTAGTTTTTTCCTCTTTAATATGTTCTATTTTACAAAAATTATTATCCTTTAGCATTGGGAATTCAAAATTTACATTGGAAGATATTTTGGTATTTTTCTGATAACGTTCCTTTTTTTAATGAATAGTGAAAAATACTGCATTTCAATTCGAAATTGACTATTAATATAATTTATTTATATCTATAGATTATATTTTTAAGTGGTTTTAAAGTGAAAATAGATTATATTTTAACCATTTAATCCAACTTTGGTCATTTTAATTAATTTAATATTGGAAATGAACATAAACAAGTGTCAATATTTTGATGGTTATAATTGTTTTAAAAATAGGCTTTTCGATTTTGACAACCAGAATTAATTTTAATTTAATTTATGCCACATATATGTATTGAATATGGAAAAATTGATTCCCTATTTTGAATTAGGAGGTTCATATTGTGTAAATAGGTATCTTTTACTTTTATACAATAAGAACAGTAACTTCATTAAATATTTTTTTACTGTGGTTAAAGGATAAATCTTGTAAATATGGGTAAAATATAATATTATAATAATATTAAATTATCCTAAAATGTGTCCTAATCCTATTGGCTGAAAAGTTTCTAACCATGGGAATTATTGGGATGATTTTGGGACCCCATGGAGAAACTTGTAAGTGAAAATTACACATTATAAAAATTAATTTATAGTTATGGAAAATGTATCATAAACTAGTATTTCTTATAAAAAAAGTTTTATAAAGAGTTATAAATGTGATATTTTGGAAAATAAATAGTAATCAGAAAGATAGAAATATTTCCAATTTCATTGTATTTTATTTATAATTTTTAAACTTCTTATAAATAAATGTATTTATGGCACATTGATGTTAGAAGTATTACCTTATTAATGAATATTTTACATAAACATGATCATAAATATTAAAATAAATTTATTATGACACTTTTTATGACATTCACGAATTTTAGGTATAATAATGAATTAATATATTTTAATTAATTATGGTTGTTATATTGAATCAAGTTGTTACTGATTTTTTAAATTTCATGATATGGAAAGTTTATAAATTTACAAAAATGAGTTTTTAAAACAATTAATATTTTATTAAATTATATAATAATATGACAAAACTATGAATCAACCAACTAACATATATGATGTTATAAATTTCATTAATAATCCATTTTGAGATTCTTGGAGTTTTATATTAAATATATAAACCATATAGTATGAATATACCAAAGGACATTGTAAAAGATAAATTAGTTAACTAATGTTTAAAGCTAAAAGATTAGGTTAATTTTATACCCAAAACTAGTCTAAACCCCATTTGGAGAGAAGATTTCAAAAACAAATGCTCAACTTATATTCAATTAAAATTAGTGGTGGATCTTTTGAAATCGAAATTCAGTTTATAATAAAATAATATTTTCAATCATTCCTAAAGAGCACATCTTGCTTCTTATAAAAAGTCATCACCTATGACCCTTACTCACACCTATCAAGACCCATTGGCTTGTACATAAACATCTCATATAAGCTCAAAAAATCCATATACTCTATCTAAAAAGATTAACTTAGTCATAAGGAACTTCAAAAGTCATTTTGGTTAAAACCAAATGGAGTTACCCAATTTATAGGTAACGTCTTCTATCAAGTTCTTTTATTCTATTTTCCTTCTCCAAACCCCTAAAATCCATTTATTACTTTATTTTATAACAACACAAGTATCCCCAATATACATGGATATTTTTATTATAAGTTGTAAAAATATAGTTCCACACAGCTCCATCTAATGGATACGATCATACTGTTTTTGTGGACGATGAACTACTACCTCACAAAATGATGATTGGTCAATTGTCTCTTATCGCCTCTAATGGTGGACATTATAATGGAAAAATATTTATATGTGAGATATGTTACATTTTTATTGGCCCTATTCATCTATATTTTTTATTTATACCATACAATTATGATTTCCATAATGGGTAAATATGACAATTTCATTTGGGGAAGTGTGGAATACCACCCCCCCTCAATTTGATTTGACTCATTCATGCCATACGTGGAATGTATAAAGGATAGAGTAAATGAAATAATATATGATATTATACTGGAATTATAATTTACCAATGTATCATTATGTTTTAATTCCATTAAATATGAACTATAAATGAAAATAGAATTCATGTGTACGTATGGCTTACTGTCTCCCTGAACGGTGAATTTCATTTCTTATGTCCAAATTTTAAGAACTATTATACATATAATCTATATTTATGATATATATGACCTCTAAATCATGAATATCATTACGAATGTAATATAATTTTGACCACGTAGACAACTTTTAATTATTAAATGTTCATTTTTTACTAAAGTACCAAATATGGAAAAAATGATCGTTATTAACTCAAATGGTTATGTTATGTTTATAATATAATAATAAGTGATATAAAAGGAATAGAAAATTTGAAAAGGATCTGAATCATGTAGAAATTATCTTTAGTTTATTATTCAGGAGATTATAGAACAAACGAGATAAGTCGAACTTGATTTAATGGAACTTCATAACTCAACAATCCTGGAAAAACAACTTATACCTACGGTTCAAAACTGTGGGTATTGCGCCCAAAACCATGGGTATAGCCTATACCCACAGTTTTGGGAACCGTGGGATGGAAAGGAGTCATTATAGGGGTCTCAGCCTATACCCATGGTTTTGGAGAATCATGGGTATAGGGGAGTCAAAGTGTGGTACACCGTTGTTCCAGTGTGGCACACAACAGACCCAACAGTTTTCAAACCGTGGGGTATTTAAATTCAAAAATCACGCGTTGGGGGGATTCAAACCCGCACCTCACGTTGCGCCTCACGGTCATGCCCCACCAAGGGTCTAACGAGCTATGATTTTTAATTGTTATATATACATACATCTATATATATATATATTAATATGATCCATGGGGGTATTTAAATTCAAAAATTGCGGTTAGGGGGATTTGAACCCGCATCTCACAATACGCCTCACGCCCACACCTCCCTAAGGGACTAACTAAGAAATCATTTTTATTTTATATATATATATATACATCTACGTATATATATTAATATGATCCGTGTTTCAAAAAATGTTAAATACGGAAATTGAACCCGTGACCGACATCACCCGTGGAGAAGGGTTTACCAACTGAGCTGAAGAATGTTATAAAATATATATTCATATTTATGTAGATATATGAATCTAAACCGTGATAAAATTTCTTCCCATCATGTTTTTTTGTGTCTGACCTAATTTTATTTCCCCGCCATAATGTGGGAAATCTATACCCACGGTTCGGGAGAACCTTCGGTATAGGTCTTCAAAAAATCCTATTACCCACGGTTTTGAAGAACCGTCGGTATAGGTATTCAAAAATACCATATATCCATGGTTTTCACCAAAACCATGGGTATATGTCTTAAAAGAAAACTATACGTATGGTTTTTGGAACAACCGTGGATATAGGTGGCATATACCCACGATTTTGGATAACCATGGGTATAGGTTCACATTCAATCCCTATACCCACGGTTTTAGAATACTGTGGGTATAGGGGTACCCTATACCCATGATTTTTAGTAGAACCTAGTGTATAAACCTATTTTACATTAGTGCAATTTCCATTCTTTGGGTTGATCTTCTCTTTGTTATTAATTTCATTCTATAATTATGTGAGAAATAATTTTTAATATATTATAATGTTTTTTTTCATGATTTATGTTTTCTTATTGTGAATACATATAATCGGTCTATTTTGTTTACAAAATAATATTTGTATGCAATTTTTTTCCAATCTCATTTTATTGAGGAATACTTTTATTTATACAAGACATTATTTTATATGGTTTATTAACCCCTTTGAGTATTAATTTCATTCAAAGGGAATATTTTTTCTATGAAGAGTTTTACTAAACAACAAAAAGACTATTTCTTTTAAAATAAATCGTGACAATGACCTTTCCGATACGAGAAGATTAATTTAATATTTGGCTTCCCTAAAAAGTAGTAAGGTTTTTAAATGGAAAATTCATTCCATATACTCATTTTGTTTGTATTTTGGGTTTCAAAATGGTTTTCAGAATGGATTTATTATGTCAATATATTTTAAGGATATATTATTATTGCAATAATTAAATGATATCTTTACTCTATTCATGTTCTTGTGTTTTGATTATGTTATGGTTTTTTGGAATTGTTTTAGTATACGGGTGGGTATATGATAATCTTAGGGCAGGTGAGCCCGAGATAGCCCCCAATGCATTGGATAACATTACGGAGGTAGAAGTAAATGTTTCATCTAAGATCATTACATAATATATTGTGAATGTCATTCAAAATGTCACTCCCTACATAGTAGTGAAAGCTACAATGTAAGTATGTTATGGAGGCCACAGGTTACCTTTATTATTTACAATTTTTATTTTTATTCATAATTATTATGATATTTTGTGGTATTTTAATGATTAAAATGTTTGATTTCATTAACTTGTACATATTTATGGAATAATGTTTTCTTACCTTGTTTTATAACCCCAACTGAGCTTTTTTTCTCATAGCATATTTTTAAATGCTTTTAGTAGTATTAAAGGTGGGGAAAGAGAAAGTAATAATTCAAGAAGATTAATATCAATAAAATAATTCTTGTTTCCTTTTATGATTTTTTATTTTATGAAAAAATAGAATCTGAGTAGAACTGTGTACTTTGTAATATTTGAGATGTAATGTAATAATTTTGGATTAATTCTCTAAAACTCTAAACCTGAAAAGACCATCAATGTTATTTATTAACTTAGTTCAATATTATGTATTTTTTAAGGCTACGACCTTATAGTGGTGCTATAGAACCATGGATTCGTTTTGAAATCCAGAGTGATCTCTCGGATGAGGCACTGGAAAAGAAACATGAGAAGAACAAGATTAGTACTTTCCATGTACTTACAATACTCACAGAGAGTAATGGTACCAGCACATAAATGGTGAGGCTCCATCACACCGCTGGTGGCCAGAGCAGACTTACGGGTGGTCTTGGAAGGGAGCTACTTCCTCAGCGCCTTCTCGCTGGTTGACTTGTGAGCAGATTTCTTAGTCCATTCCATCTTGGGGTTGATGGTCGATGGTGAAAGATCCTAGATCAAAATAACTACATATTGAGAGTGATTATTAATCATGATTTATTATGTATAATTATATATACATTGTCTATGTATTTATTTTATGTGTTTTGATAATGTCAGAACAATTTTCTCAATACACACCAAAAGAGGGGGTGTGTGAAGAATGGAGGTATATTTTCTTTTAAAATACTTATAGATTACATTGTCAAATTTTTAATAAACATATCCATAATTATAAAACATAACAACCAATTCCAAGGATATAATGTAATAAAAATAAATGTATATGTTAAAAATTATTCATGGTAATTCAAAAAGGGGTAATCCAATGAAAACCCACAGCAAATGTTTTAATATATTAGGGATGCCATTATACACTGCATGTGATTCAATGGTTTTTGTAATTATCACTATCAAATACACTTCCAGTAAAAATTAATTTTTATTCAAACAATTCATCAAGGTGGTTTTAAATATATTAATATATGCGCTGATCCCTCTGAATAATATCTATACAATGAAACATTTCTACTTATTAAGGAAATTCCTCCATTAAATTTAAAATTATTGATCAAATAAAAATTATCAAAAATTATACTAATTATAAAAATACATCTCCTGTAATTATACATATGAAAAAGTAATATCTATTCTTTTATATTGTATTAACTATTTATAAAATTTATTATTTTTCAAATATATCAAATATTTTATTTATAAATCCATTATTTCAATAAATATTTATTATTCCCATTATTAAACATTAAATATATCCATTGAAAATGGCTGAATATCTAATCAAAATTCTTCATTTAATATGTACATCAAATCTCCATAAATATAAAATATTTCTATATCTCTAACATCTATTTCATTATCACGCTCCCTAAGAATGATTTTATATTTGATCAACACTATTAAATCCGCAAATATTTTCTTATATATCATTATCCTCTAATGATTTTTGGGTTCCTTGAAATTTAATACCATCATATATAAATAATCTAAAACATAATTACGTATATTGAATTAGTTGGTTCAATTATTCATATATCTTTTTTTCTACTAGAAACAATTTCTTCAAATTGGTTAAGACATTATATTAGTTATTTATGAAATAAAAACTGCTATAAAGCCTATTATTCATCATTGTTTCATATTTATAGAATAACACTATAAATGTTGCAAATTGAAATTGATACCACATTGCGGTGACTAAAAAATATCATTATTATATTTTTCATGTATAACAATAATGGTTAAATTAAACAATTAAACATAATATCTCCATTATATTCCCATAAAACATATAATCCATCCAATAACAGTTCATTATCTAATTATCTCATGGAATATAATATATGAATAAATCTTCCCTCAATTTCTATATGGATTTTTTAGATTATTGTTCATATCTCCCAGATGTCGTTAAAAATTATTATAAAACTGATTAATCTATATCAAAAAAATCATATAAACACAATAAACATATATCGTTCATAATAAACTCAAAACCATATCATATATCGTTATATAAAATAACTTATTACCCATTTATTGATAACAAACCTAACACCATTCAAATCTATAATATTTGGCTCCAACATTTTACATTTTTCTAACTTATCTTCTTATTTGAATAACCTTAGTTCCCGCATTATCTCCCTTATGTTTATTCACAATGAAAATAATAACGAGTAACCAATATATAATCGCAACCCATTCTTACCTAAATATAATATTTATGTAGATGAGTGTCTAATACATAATATTATGATATTTTACAGAATTATATAGGTTGGGTTTCATTGGAAACATGGTTTCATACAAAAATTATTCATTAGGTATCAACAACATCACCAAATATGTTTCTCACAATGATTTTTTTTGAAGGACATAAAATAATTAAAACCATTATTTATGTCAAGTGGAATGGAAACATGAGAATGGGTGAGGTATGTATTTCAATGAGGGTAACAAAGGAAAATATTAATGATCAAATAATCATAAGATGAACTTAGGTTTATGAAAAAATTATATTAAGACTACAAAACTATAACTACAATATAAAAGGTTACAACAATGGGTCATTTTATATATCTAGGAATATCATAAGAAATAAACCATAATGGAATCAATGAACGCGAGTTATTGTAGAATAACATTGGCATAAAACTGTAGCTTTTGCATAATCATAAACATTGATGATCTGTTCCATATTCATTTCTCACTTCTAAAACTATCAAGGATTATTATGTTCACCCCCATTCAATAATATCCATTGTCATGGTTAACCCCTAATCCTATCATAGTAAAAAATGTATCATAGTGAAGTATGTTCACTACCAATTATTGTCCTTTTAATCTAATATTGTAGACATAATTACCCAATGAATTGGAGGAAATATAATTATGGTCCCACCCATGAAATAATTATAATCATATATGTGTGTGTGTGTGTGAGTTTAAATATCCTAAACTGTAATCAAATCATAACACACGGAATGTAAACTAATTTTATAGTCATATAAACATATCCTAATTTAATAATTCGTGGATAAATAAATGTGATTCAAAAAATATTATCATAGTAATAAAAAACAATCAAAATAAATAATAAGGATTTAATCCTTGGATCATACCACTAGTAAGTCATATTTAAATTAATATTTTTTATCCAAAATGAAAATTCCATTCTCAACTAGCATTTAATATTTCTAGGAGAAAATATTATTTTAATGTAAAAATCACATCTCAAATGTATTTAAATATAAAAATTTTTATAGAAAACATTTTATTTTTTATATAACCCTAGAAACATCTAATGGATGCTTTAAAAAAACTATGTTTTCAATATGGAAGAATTTTTTTCTCATGTCGTGTAATCGAAAATAATTGTTTATTAACATTTTGTTTAAATTATAAATGTACCTAATTTGGAAAAAAACATAACATTCAGATTATGTTTTTTAAAAAAAATGATGGGTAAAATTATATTAAAAATAATATCATAAAAGAAAAATATTATTTATTTTTTTATAATGCATTAAAAATGATAGAAAATTATTTTCTACCAATGAGAGAAATAATGTCATATTTCATTTAAACTATTTATTTAGTATTTTGAGTACGTAAAGAGAGGAAAATTTTATAAAAAAATTTATTCTTGTGAAATAATAGAAGAAGAATATATATCTTCAGATTCATGATAGATGTATCATTAAATCTTATCATACAAAATTTACTCATAAAAAACCCATAAATCTAGGGATATTGTAACATAAAATCATTTTTGTGGGTTTATATCTATATCGAAACCTCATCAATGAGAAAACCATATAAAGATTTTCATATACCATAATTATAATTAAATCATTAATAAGGAAATAAATTTTCATTACATACACTATACAATAGATTAATGTGGTGAATATAGAATAAGCCTCAAAAAATAAATGTGATATGAGAAACCCTAAACATAAGTTCCACTAATTTTGAATGTTATCTATATTCCTATATATTAAATTTTAATTTTAAAAATATCTATAATATAATAATTTATATAAAAATTATATCATATATGATGCACATATTAAATTTATACTCAAATTAATATTAATTTCATATTAAAATAATTATTTTTGGGTGTTAAGTGTATCATTTTTATTAAAGTTTAGATTTTATAACTCATTTACATATAAATTTATCGTTGTTATATCATCCCCATAACACTAAACCATGATATGAATAAAATAAATAATATTTATATTTATATTTATTTATTTTTACAAATAATTAATGAAGACAAAATTTAATTACCTCACTCATGGGGATGGTTGGTCATACTACTGCATAAATGATGTTTTCATTTTTTGATGGATGAAATAAGATAAATGTAAATTAAAATTAAAATTAAAATTGTCATTATTATATTATATATAACATATATATTCATTAAATGCTTACTAATTACAATTCACTAAAATTGGATGTGAAAATTGAATCACATTGCTTCGTTGTGGTGGTAGAACACACATACACATCAGCAAAGTTATAGTTTCCCAACAGATGGGAAGAAGGTTGATTATTGTTCATACATCATCATAATAAAAATTAAATATATATAGGATTATAGAGTAGTTATATTAGAATTGGAACATTATATTTATAATAGGAAGAAAATTAAATAAAATTGAAAATGTGTCATTAAGATTTATAAATCTTCATTAGAAAACCACTTTTGGACAAAAAAATATCCCTTCAAATGATAACCATTGGTAATGAAACAAAGTTATCATATGTGTGTAATAAATCAATAATTGTATTATTTCTAATATTGGATGAGAAATAAATATTAAAATTTTTTAGGAATAGAGGATAATTAGTTACCTTTAATGAGTGAGGAGACATGTATTAGTGGAATTACAAAAAGTATTAAATAAATTAAAAACAATTTTCTACGAAAATTGTATGAAAATTGATATTAAAACATATAATATTCATAATAGTATAATTAATAAAATAAAATAAAAGTATACATATTTATTTAACCCTTATGTTTTTGTTTTCAACCTTTATTTACCCATATCGAAAATACCATTATATTAGTGTTTTTACACATTAGGGGTGATAATGTTATCTAAAAAACTATTAACCCATAAATGGACCATGGATTCCATTTTATACCATAGAAAATTCACTTAGATGATGATGGGTTTTTATTAATTTTAACCATTTAACAATATATTAGTTATAATAAAATAATATTAATTTCATTTTTGGAAAGATATGAAATATTATTGATTAATAGTATTAGAAATATCTCAAAAAGGTTCCAATTTTAAATTTCATAATTTTAAAAGAAAATGAAGCACTAATATAATAAAAATATTATTTTTATTATTTTAGTTATCATCTTTATCCATATGTTATGGTTTTCTCTCTTGTTAACATGATAGGACATTAACAATGTTAAATACTTTTAATGTGGGAAATGGTTGCCATTTTACATATAATTTACATATTGGTTAAAAAATGAAAAAAGGATTAAATATTAAAAAAAAATTAATATAATGGCACCTTTCATGATTTTACTTATTTTTAAGTAATTTAATGAAATGTATTTAACATTATATCCTATTAATGTAGATTTTGGTTTTATTCACACATTATGTCATTTTAAACATCATAAATGAATTATGTTTTGACTAAAAACCTTTAAAACATTTATAATAAGTTATATTAATATTAAAAAATTATGGTATATTTTAAATATCTCAAAATATATTACATTCATATTTTTCAAAAATATTTACATTATAGTTTCTACTAACTTCTATGCAATATGTTTTCGTTGCATGAGAAATTAAGGTAAATATTCCATCACTAATAATTATAAATAAACATCAATTATAGATAATATTCATTTATGTTTTAGATAATAATATAAAAAAACCTTATATTATATTATATATGTCACAAAATATTATAGATATTAAATAATTGAAATTAATCATTATTATATTATCTTTTACATTAATTTTTTAAATGTAAAAATTGGATCCAAATTAAAATAAAATAAAATATATTCGATTTTGGGATCATTATAACTGATATATATCCTTCCAGTAAAACAATGTTAGGATTATTAATAAATTTTCTTCCTTGTAAGATTACTTTTATCCTTAAATAACACATTTTTTCCGTTAAAATTGTGAAATAGTTTAACTATAGTTACAATTTATAATGAACATATATTATGTTTATAATATTACAAAAAATTAACTATTTTGAATCAAAATATGAAATAAACATTCTAAAATTTATTTCACATAATATGGGGTATATATTTTTAAATTAAATCCTGATTATTTTTTTAACAAAAACACTATTTTATATATAAAGATGGTTTTACACAAAATTCCAAATTCTAAATGATTGAAATGGACATAATTTAATGATTCCAAATAATATAGCACATATTTTACATTAAAACCTTAAAAATCATTCTTTTAAAAATACATGAAATAGAATAATATTTTTCCTTAAGTAAATATAATTTTTTGACAATTTAGTGACATACAAAACACATCAAAAATATCAAAAAAGTACAGCTAATATAATATTGTGATATGGAAGAAAAAATTATTTCTATATTTATAAAATATAATTTCTAAAAGAAAATTGATCACAATAATATTCATTAATTAAATAAAAAAAATTAAGAAGAAATCAAATTTGGAAGAATAAATTAAATATATTAAAAAATGAGTGCTGTTTTTTCAATTATTTGAAAATTCATTTATTAAAACCATTAAATAAAATTCATAATTTATTTATTTTTATTAATATATTCAATTAAAAATTTATCTTATAATCACCAAAAAATAATTAAATATCTATGTTCATTTATGTTTAATGATATTTAAATATTAATATTTTGTAGTTCCTCAATCCCTATAAATGATTCAAATCCCCATAAAATCCCACTAAATCAATCCTAAATATGGGTATTTATCTATTTTAAATTAATATTAAACATTATCTTATAAAATCATTATGGTATCTTCATCTATTATATAAACCTCATATTAAAAAATATTTTCTTCACAAAAGTAACACAATCCATATTCAACAAATATAGTCATATTTTTATTCAATAAATCATAATATACAGTAAATATCAGTTGAGGTGACATAAATAACCATTTTATCAGATCACTAACCTACTTTAAAGAAGCCAATTTTATCCAATTTAAATTTTCAATTTCATTCATCTATTTATCTGAACAAAAATTTAACACATTACCACTAAATCACTTATATTGGTTATAAATAACATTTAATATATGACTCAAAATCCGTAATGAAAAACTAATTAGGAATAATGCTACAATTTATCTGAATATTATATCTAAAATATCATTAAAATTTCACTTATACAACATAATTAATTATATGAACACAAAAAAAAAATTAATCCTTTAACATAAAAAATTATCCTATCATAGGTTATTACAAGGAAAATGAGTTATACCTTCCACTTGGGAATTACTAAAATAATTCCCATAATTTCCACAAATATGGAAATGTATTATAAATGTAATTGAATGATGAATTTTATTTACATAAAACAATCTGTTATTTTTCTTATGACATTTATATTCCTTATTCCCATATATTAAACCCATAAATCGTTATCTATTTCCCCTAAGAAATATCCATGATTTATTCTTCACTCTCACTTGAAATATATATGGATTAATTATCTTCCCCCCATTTTCCTCTAGAAACTCATTTTTTATCTAATTTGGTCTGTCAGGAAAATCACCCATGTTGAAATTTTCATTCATATAATTATATGAATTATTAGTAATAATAAAATGGGTTCTCCTTCCATATACATTTTGATGTTGTTACTTATAATAAAAATCATTAAACTGTTTATCAGATTTTTTATTAACATGAATCCTTCTTGTCACATTCATTTACTCAATCAAAATTTTACTCATTGGTTATCAAAAACAATTATGTTGAATAATATAATAGTGGATAATATAACAACCTGGGAATTACCTAATTATACATTTCGTCATTTTTTGTGGAATGATTAACACATTACACAATTGATTGCCAAACACCGTGATATTTTACCGATGTAGAATCATGGAAATGTAAAGAAATCATTCATGACTGAGCAACATTATCTTTCAACTAGGTTCTCTAATACTATCATCCATATTAAACATAAGATATTTGAAATATATCCCCATAAGTTATGGAAGGAAACAATAAAATGGGTGAGTTCATATTCTCAATATGGATAAATAAGGAATATGAGATTGAATAAATATTGGGATATGTTTATGAGAACATTATCACAACATTATAAGATTATAACCTAAATATATATGAAGAAAAACATGATTTACAGAATAAATATTATTAATTCATAAGACATGAATCATAAGGGATACAATTGAATAATCCCTGAAATCAGAACATTGTAATAAGAAACTAAATTTATGGTATACACTTATTAGAAGAAAACCTTATGTCTAGGATACCTACCAAATCCTTCATAATATTTTAGTCTAATGATAACCACCCACAGACCAATTTTGGGCTAAGTCTAACAAACTATATACCAACTTATTTTCAGTATTGGGAAACAACCTATGTTCCCTCTTACTTTCAGGATTGTACTAAAACAAGTGTACCTACATATTGTTCGGATTTGGCTACACCCTATTTATCTTTTTTGGGTTTGGATATAAAATGTGTACCTTCTTGTTTTTTGGATTGTGATATAACCCATGTACCATTTGATCTCATATACCATTTATCATTACCCAATAGATTATAGAGATATATAGGTCTTACACATGCCATAAAATATCCATACACACATGTTCCTTAATATAAAAAAATAATCTCACACCCCAACCATGAATATCGATTTTTATAATAATTGTTATTATTATTTTTCTTTATTTTTAGTTTCGGGTAGCCCTCCATGTTATGGGTAATCATGTGGTGCCTACGTGGTTGCCTAATATTTAAAATAAATAATAAAATTTAATGAAAGATAAAATAATACTAAATAAGATGAATAAAATAAAATAAAATTTTATGTAATGTTTAAGAATAATAATATTATTCTTTTTCTTATTCTTATTGTTAGTGTTACTAAGAATATTATTATTATTATTATTGATATTATTATCGTTATTAATTTTAAAATAATGTTAATAATTATTTTATTATTTATGTTTTTATTTTTATTGTTGTTGTTTTTATTTTTTTTATAATTAATAATTTATTATTGATGTTGTTTCTTTTTTTTAATGTATTGCAATAAATATTTTGATTGGGGTTTTCAAAAAAAACATGATGAAATTCCTATTGGACATTGTAAATGTGTTTGGATTTAAAATTATGGTTTGAGTTTGTTAAATGGGGTTCGAAGTGTGTTTCTAGTTTTCAAAGTGGAATGCATGTGATTCATTAAAAAAGGGTTATCATGTGAATATTGTTCTAGGGATTGGTTTCTTTCTTGATATTAGTGGTCACCCCACTTAGTACTCACCATAGGAACATATTATAGTAAGTTCATTTTCTATAAACGATTACATCACTGGTTTAGACAATTAAATCTCTAGTGGCCCTTATTACGGGATGTATTGTAAATATTGTTATGGGATTGGGACCATCGACTAGGCCAGGTAGGGTGATGGTCGGGCGTTAGGGTGTTATGATGGCATTTGATTGGGTATGACTTCTTGACGAGTAACATGTATAGTATGTTCTATAATATTCAATTTATTTGAGGTTATCAAATGTATTTGGGAACTTAGTGGTCTGTCGAGGATGATTTTGGTGACATTTTTCGCATGTTATTTATGATCACTATTTTCAATTTCCCTTATTCTGTGGTCATTGTGCCAACTTCCTTGTGTGGTGTTACCTCTTTGACAATGTGATGAATTGTTTTCACAATGTTTACGAAAAACAATATAAAAAGGTTTATCACATTAAATATTTCATTTTAAGTGAAAGAAAACTTTCTGTCTCTCTAAAATATTAATGCCAATTTCATGATGAAGAACCCAGTTTCAAATCGGTAAAGGAAATGTACTGTGATTAATTTTCAAGATGAAATTGTGCAATAACCTAGTTCTATACATTTTATTTCAAAAATTAAATTTCTGGACACTTTATTTAAATGAAATTCATATAAGAATAGATTTTTTGGGCACTACTCTTGTTTTTTAATACTCACACATATATTTTTATCATTTTTTATTTGGATTTGGGTTATCTTTTTTTGCTCAGATTTAGTCTAAATAGGGTGATGTTGGTTTGAGTTCAGTGGTGACCCATAGAGACACATGAGGGTATGTGCAATTTTTTTTTACTTTTACAATTAGTTTTAATTTTATTTTTAGTTTATATTTATTTTCAGGCCTTTCATCTATGGGAAAAATCATTCATACTTATTTAGTTTTGATACTCCACACTAGTTGACATCCTAGGGGGATTGGGAATGACCCTCGGGATATATTGCAGACCAACATGGTTGACTGGTTTTAGGGTCTACCTGGGTTCGATCGTGACAAAATGGTATGATAGGAGGCCGTTATTATTTGGGGTTTCTAGTATATGGCGATTAAAATTGTTGTGGAAAAGGAGGTAGGTTATGCATCGTTGCATGATCCCAAATGCACATGACGAGATGTGAGTTACCATGGGTCATCCGTATTTTTGAGTCTTTTGTCATTGTTTTAAATTGAAGAATTAAAATAAAGGTGAATTGGTGTCATGTTGTGAACCCAAATAGATAGTGACCCATGTGTATCCCATGTTCCTAGTTCATGGTCCTTTGGTGTTATGTATTACGTGGGACATGGATCTATACCTTGTTTCAAGGTTGGGCATAATCACTAGTTTCTTATTCCTGTAGTTTATTTGTTATTTTCGATTTGTTTTGATTTTGGATTGTGTTATAGTGTTTTAGAAATGTAGGTGGTTTTGAATTGAAAATTCACTTTCTCTATTGGTTTTAAAAAAGGTAAAAAGAGAATTTCATTATTTTTTTGGAAATTTGTGATGAGGGGTTTTAAAGAAGAATTTTTTCGATTTGGAATATTCTGATTATGTTTCAATTTTGTAATGAAACAAAATGGCCGAACCTTGGTATTCCTTTGAATCAACTGTATATGTGTGGGTAGACATGAGAAGTTCATGTTGAAACATAATTTCAAGTGAGTTTATTCGAAAAGGATAAAGGCTTAAGTGGTGGTTCATAGGATCCCATGGGTGGGGTTTTGTAATTTAAGGCTTGCCTTGATTTTTTTAAAATTGACATGAATGAAAAAGTGATTTCAAGACATGGTTTTTCATTAAAAGTTGGTTTTGGTATTTTGAAATGTTTATTTTTATGTGATCGTATATGTTTGACTCATGAGTCTGTAACCCTTTTCATGGGGTGTTGCTTATGGTTATGTTTAATCTTGTTCTAGATTCAAGACTAGTTGTCTCATCTTGGGGTGATTATTTTGAATGTGTTTTATTTTAATGACTATTTTGATTTTTTATGTTTTCTGAAAATTCCAACATGAAATGTCCTTACAATTTGTTAATGATTTGTTCCAATTTTTTTTCCTTTCTAGTTTTTCTTTTCATTCGAGTCATTCCTAGTTTTTAGGGGCAGTAAAGTGGTTTGAGGAGATTAGATAATGTCTTCGAGTGGTTGGGGACTCTTGATATTGTTAGAGTTCTTATTACATTGGGTTTATAGGTGGGTCAAGCCATGGACTGGTTAAGGTGTATGACTCATAATTATTGGTGTTTTGATGATGTGGGAGGTGTTTAAGTATGTCTCCATCTAATGGATCATGCCTAAGGAGGTGAAGGTGAAAAGAGGTAAGATTTCATCCGTAGTTAACACGGGTTGTGGTTGATGAGGCTTATGTTAGTCACATTAAGGATTCATCATTTGGAGTGAATGATATGGGAACATTTGGTGCCTTTTTCATTTGTAAGAGTTTCCCAATATTCATGTGTGGTGTATTAGAGGAACCCTTCTCTGAATAATCCCTTTTGACTGTGTCAACTTCTAGTACATGAGATCACTTTCTGATGTGCCATCTGTATTTCCGGTTCTGGCATTCAAATCCACCATGTCACATCCCTCCCAAGCCTTGTCGGCATTGTGGCCATTCGAGGCACCCAAGACTATTTTGTAAGAAGAAAATTTTATGGGAGGAGTTCTGATAATTGCATTCTTGTGTTTGACTATGAGGAATAAGATGATTCAGCCATGAGAGCCCTAGCCTCATGTATCATTGTGAATCTCATGAACAATCATTGTGTTAGAGTCATATGAGATCTTTTCTTGGTTATTTATCTTCTGTCTTGAAATAGATACATTTGGGGTTGTCTTTTTCTTGTTTTATTGTAGTTATAAGTTCATCGTTCTTTGTGATAGTGTGATGGACTAATTCTTTCGTGATTTTAGTAGTTGAGTTCTTTTTAATGTGGCCTCTAGAATCATTTGTTTTTCTTAAGTCTATTTGAATCATCTGTGGGTTGGTCCTAGTATTATTAGTGATTGTTTGAAGATGTGATTATTTGGGGGTTTTGGATTTGTTTTAGAGTTCCATGTTTAAGTGTAGGCGTTGTCTTGCTCGTACAAAGGGAGTTGGATGTGTTGGGAGTTTTAGATCAGTCTGGGGAATTCATAGTTCTAGTAGTGTTGTTATAGGGAGTTCTCGCGTTATCCCCTCTTTTGTGGGGGTGTTGGTTTTAATGATTCCATGTTATTCAAGTTCTTGCGGTGTAGATAACACTCTCATGTACTCCCCTGGTTTTATTTCATGGTTTCTTCAGGATCGTCCAGGTGTGACTTGTGTTGAGAATCATCATCCGGAGGTTCTTGATTTTTCTTTTAGTTTTGTTCTGGAACAAACTCAATCAATGGGTATCTTTGGACATTATAACTTTCTCGGGGGGAAAAGTGTTTGTGGTGGGGAGAATTATCACACCCAAACCATGAATATCGAATATTTTAATCTTTTTTGGTCTTTATTTTGGGTTTTGGGTTGCCCTCCTAGTTAGGGGTAATCGTCTGTTGCTCGTGTGGTTTCCCGATGCTTCAAATAAATTATTAAATATAAAGAAATTAAAAATAATACTAATTAAGATGAATAAAATTAAAATAAAATTAAAATAATGATTAATAATAATAATGATATAATAATGATTATTATTATTATTAAATGTATTATTAAGAATATTCTTAATTATATTATAAATATCATTATTTTTTTAATATTAGAATTATGTGAATAATTTATTATTTATTATTAATACTGTTGATGTTGTTTTTTTGTTATAAAAACATTATTATTAATGTTGTATCTATTTTACCCTAATTGTTTGGTTTCCCTACCCTATAAATGGTGTGACCCCTTATCCCTTGCACTGTATGCATCACACCCCTTGATTCCCCCTTCTCTGCGCAACTCCCCACCCAAGTCTATGTCCCTCATTCCAACCAGCACTTCTCTCCTCACACCACCACCCTTGTTCTTCCTCTCTAGTTCTCATCGCCTCTCACTAGCAATGCTGCATTGTGTGGATCCCCCTCATAGTGATACATCCGGCCGACCACCCCTCAATCATGCAACACCTCTGGTGGGTGACACTTCCAGCAATCATCCTACCTCACAGTGCAACTGACCTACTCTATTACACCTCTTGTAATAATACTCCATTTATAGGGTCCTTCTTTGTGTAATTTTCCATTTTGTAAAATCCCTAATAGTTATGATTGTGTTTGGTTTGATTTTCAGGGACGTTATTGGATGAAGATTGTTCCTCAGGGTGTATTCATCCTACCATTAATGATTTGTTGTGTTTGCATGCCTCCATGGTAGGTTTTTAGTCTATTCTCCTTTCAATTCAATCCATATAATGTTTGGAGGATCTAATTATTGTTTTCTCGTGATTAAAACAAGTATAATGGAATTGGTTAGAAAATGTTCATGTTTTGCGATAGTATAATTTTCTAGAAATATCTTTTGAAGTATTTTCATGTTTATTATTATGTTTTTTTTTTCAAATTGTGTGTTGTTAGATGTTAATTGGTCATTAATATTGAATTTAGATGATTGTTTTATTATTTCCCCATATAATTATATTGTTAAAATGGTTGGGTTGTAATTAAGGCTTTTTAGTAAAGCAATAGTGATTTTTATTGTGTGATTTATAAGATGTTTGAGAATGATTTATTGGTTTCTAAAATGTTCATGTGTACTATTTGAATGAGTTGGAATTGATTTCATACATTTGAAAATAATTTTATAGAATTAAATTTTTTTTATATTTTCATGTAATTTAGACAGTGTCATTGGATGATGGAACACTCATGGGCACCCCAAGTGCACACATTGGTGTGAAATCAATGGAAAAGGAAACTTCTTGCTATAAAAATATTTTCTTCCTTTAACATTTTATTTATTGAAACACTCATTTTATTCGGAATTTTATCCTAGTTCCAATGATTGACTTAATTTTATTTGAGTATATTATGATGTTTATGGATTCCTATTTCTATTTAATTATGGTGTGTTAGTCAATGCTTGGTGGTTTCGAGTTTTTGGATCTAAGATGACTCACCTAAGTATGCATAGGTATATATATGTGTGTGTGTGTGTAGTAATCCTAGTTATGTGTATATTCATCTATGGTACTGAATATACGTGTATGGCGCTAGGTTTTCCTATTTATATATATGCAAATGTATACATTGGTGATTGGAGAGCGGTATATGCATATAAGTAAATATGTAAGGATCCCCTTGAACATGTTCATGGCCATGTGTGTCTGTGTGCTTAGGGGATATGTGTCTTTATATTTATGTGAAGACTCATATGCTCTATGGGAGAGCATCAAATCATAGTTAGAAAGCCTCAAGAGCTGAATTTTTTGTTTGGTTCCACTCTAAGGTATGACTTCTATACATTGACCTTTAAATTTTTGAATCCTTTATTTTTTTTCTTTCCACACCATGTTTTAATATTTATAATGATTTATAATTGATACAAAAATTTCCTTTCATGAAATGGAGTAGTTTATTTCTTTTGAAACATTGCAGTAAATGGTTTGATTATGTTTTTCAAACGATATTCTAAATTAAATTCCCTGTTGGATTTTATTTGTGTGTTGGGATTTCAAATTCTAGGATGATATTTTTAGATGGGTTTTGATGTATGGTTCATGTTTTCAATGTAGAGTGCTTGTGTTCCTTTAAAAAAATTAGAATGTGAATATTTTTCTTGAGTTTGGTTTCTTGTTTCTTATCAGTGGTCACCCCACTTAGTACTTTCCATGGGAACCTAGCAATGTAAGTGAATTTACTATGAATGATTATTGCAATATTATTGACTATTCACTGGCTAGTGGCCCATAGTGGAGGTTGTTTTATTATTATTATTATTATGGTATTAGGCCCTTTGACTAGTCCATGTAGGGGGCGGTTGGGCGTTAAGTCATTATCACATCATTGGCTAAGGCATTCCTTCGGGATGTGTCACATGAATAGTATGTTATTTACTATTCATTATATCCTAGGTTCTCCTATGTATTTTGGAAATTATTGGTCTATGGTAGATGATTTTAGTTCTTTTTTCACTAGTTATCCATGTGCTCTATTTTCCATTTCCCTTATTGTGTGGTATTTGTAACTACTTCTTTGTCTAGTGTAAACTCATTGAGAAAGTGACGAGTTGTTCTAAAAATGTTTATGGAAAATAAAATAAAAATGTTATAAGGTTATTTCATCTTTGTTATGTGAAAGAAAACGTTTTTTCTCTATAAAATGTTAATGTCTCTTTAATGAAGAAGAAACCATATTTTAATGCAAAGGGGAAATGGACCACGATACATTTTATAGATGAAAATGTGTAAAACCCTAGTATTATACATTGTATTTGAAATAATAAATTGGTGGATATTTTACATAAAATATGTTCATTTTGAAAAAAGATTTCATCAGAACACCTATTGAGTTATAATACTCAAGCCTATAGTTTAATCTTTGTCTTTTATCTTTTGGTGCTACATTTTGATCAGTTTTGGTCATCCTAGGTGGACAGTGGTTTGAGGTCAGTGGTGACCCGTAGAGTCACATGAAAGTATGTGCAATTGTATTTTTACTTCTCCTTATAGTTTCCATATTATTTTTTGTTTTTATTTATTTTATTTTCTTTAATATATGGGAAAAAAATCATTGCTACTTGTTTAGTTTTGTTGCTCGACACTGGTTTCCGTCCCAGAGATCTGCATTGCCCCTCGAGATATATTGCTAACCAGCATGGGTGACCAGTTCAGGGTCGACCAGGGTTGGGTTATTACATAGACATATCATAACCATGAAATGAAATGGGTTTCAAAAACAAGTAATAATATGTTAAGATGTGTAATAAGTTGTAGGTTCCTTTGTCATTTAATCTATACCTAAACAAGGAAAAGAGGTGGATTCTGTAATCACATTAGTCATAAAGAAGAAGTAGGTTCCCTAAACATATAAAGTGAGATAGAGAAAATATTTTCATGAACATCATTACATCAAAATATTAACCATTTAGAGAATGAATATAAATGTAACTATTATATCATTTTATTAGAAAAACATGGGTAAGACCAACAAATATCATCTTATATGGAATATTATTAACAGATATCATTTCATGAAAATATTTAGGAAATTATCCTTTTATCATTGAAATTTAATTTTTCAAAACAAAATATTTATTGAGATCCATTTCACCCGAAAACCATCATAAAAGTATGATGAAAATGATTTCTTTTTAAAACACTTTTAAAATATATCAATAATTTTTGAACATCTTGGGAAAATGTTCTTTGAAAACACTTTGAAAACAAATAATTCATTCATTCGAAACTATAAAATTTAAAAAAAATCTTTTTCCATGAAAATAATCTTATAATATAATATATCAAAAATTTATGAAAACCTGGTTTTCTAAATTAATTTCATGTGTCTTAAAGATGGAAAACTGAAAAAAAAAACTACTCTATGGATTTCATAATTTTTGAAACATAAACCCCATGAAAGTTATATCATAAAATCTACATGTAAATATCCATATATTTAAGGATAATAATCATACTATATATTCATGGGTAAAATATACACTACAAAAAAAGTACAAGTGGTAAATAATGTGTAAATATGAATGAAATGAAAGTTATACTCCGATTAATTTATATATTCACTCACATCATACTCATAAAAACCTACTATATATTAATAATAATTTTATTATACATATTTTGATGAACAATGTTCTTATATATAATACAATATATGGTTTGATTCTAAATATTTATACCCATATTTTTAAAATTCAATGTCATTTTTTCTATTTGCGTAATATCTACATTGTTCTTCATACATGTTTTGATTTATTTTTCCCACACATATTACATATTAAATTATCTATGTATTCATAGAATATAAATCATGATATTAATAACACCAATATTCATTATATATTTAATTATTATAATCTATAAAATATACAAATATGAATTGGGAGACACTATTCATAAAGATGGTATTTCCTATATACGCATGAACATTTGGTCGAATTTTTTATTGTTTTGAAATAAATAATATAAATGATATATATCGATAATTTTTTATATAATCATTATAGTAGAATTATTATATCATATATATCATCTACATTCACTAAAACTAATATTTAATAGATTCCATGTGGAGAGTGAATTAATCACATCACTGTGAAGAGGTGGTAGTCCACACTTGCACAAAAGATATAATTATATTTATGAAAATGGAAAAAATGAATTTATGTGATATATAATAATTTTAGATGAAAATATATCTCATGAATATAATAAATATCATATAAAAAATAGTTTACAACCTAATTTCCATCCACGTGATGTGATAAATGAAAAACAACCAACATCATTTTGTGAGGTTGAAGTTAGCCTTACAGAAGAACGGTATGTTTGTTATCCATTTTATGGAAATTTGTGTAAGGGTAGGTCAATACCAAAGAATTATAAAATCTAAATATATTTATTGTACATATTTTATTAAATAATTGTTTGAAAAATAATTTTAGGGGTGGATAAATAAAATAAAACAATGCAGCTTAAGGAAAGAAGTAACATATTATTTGGGTGACTAATGTTGGTTTACATAAATGGGATTCATTGGATTGATTTATGCCTAAATGGTGTAATATATTATGAAGGGAGTGATTTTGGGAGACTATGAGAGAATTTTTTTTGATCCAATGTTTCTTGGGAGATGTGAGGAAGTTGAAGAGTGAGATCCATTTAATAGTGGAGGAGGGGCGACATTTTTTGTAAATAAAAAATGGTAAATACTAATGGGAGGCATCCCTTAACTAATGTTCAAAAAAATGTAAAAAATGTAATACATAATCATTATTAATGAGAAAATCTCACACTACAAAAAAATAAAATAATATTTACATTTTTGTCCCTTAGTCATTAAGTTTCTTTATATTTTTCATTATGGTTTTTAATTTGGGTAAGACAAATTTCAAAATTTTTATTTTTATCATGAACAATAAATTATTTTTTGATTTATTAAGAAATATTGGCTGACCGGTTTATAAATATTATATCTAATTTACAAAATAAACATCTAATTTTATTAATGAATAGAGTGAATTCAAGCACTTGTAATCACCACAAACACTGCATTAACCCAAACCACACTAAAAATGTTTTTAAAATTTACAGGTGTTTATGTTAAAAATAAAATTTTATTTTATCCATTATTAGGTAATATTTTTTACTATAAACACTTAGAAATAAATTTGAATAATGTTTGGGTTTTATTAATTTTAATTGTTTTAATAAAATATAATTTATTTTAATATCACATTAATATAAATTTCAACATTATGTCTTTAATTTTATTTTTTGTAAAAAAAAATTTACATGAATTAAATTATATTACGTGAAAACAATTTTAACAAGAAATATTCATATATAAAATATTGGAAGGAATTATTTTATTAAATGTACATCACTTTAAATTTTCTTATCATATTTAATTTAATTTAACTATTATTTAAATAATCTATGCATTAACATTTGTTAAGTGTTTAATGTAACTAAATAATGTTAAAAATTAATAACAAATAATTATAAAAAAAGTAAATCATTTATTTTTAAAAAATATATATATTACCAAAAATATTTTATTTCATATCTTGATGTTTTATAAATTTCAATGGTAAGTAAAGTTCCATTTTTTCATTTTCCTTCAATAACATATAAAATAAAGGAATTTTATATAGTAGTATCCCACTAAATAATAAAATAAAAAAATGAATTGATATAGTCCAAATATGGAAAGATAATGGATTTAGACATGTTTTTAGGTAATTATGGTGCTTAAGATTAAAGTTTTGTCCATAGTTTAGACATTTTCTGTCTTAATCGTTATAATTAATTTTAATTACATTGAGTAATATTTTTGGAGAAAAACTATGTGGATGTTATTAGAAAATATGAATTTTTTTATTCTAAATATAGAAACCATAATTTCAAATTCAAAACATTGAAGTGGTTGAAATTTATTTAAATCTCACACCACAAACAAGACAAAAGATGTGGTTTATAAAGTAAAAATATTAAAATGTATGGTATTTTTTTTGTCAAACTATAGAGTGAAAATTTATACCAATGACCTAAACTGGATTAAATATTTTATAATTGATCTAAATAAATATTAAAACATATTGAGAACATAATTTATCATTATAAATAATATAGACAACAACGAAGTTTTGAAATAAAAATTAGTATTATTCAATATTAATAAAAAAATGAAACTTCATAGAAATATAAAGAAATTCACAGCAATATTTTTTTTAAGATTATCAATAAAATATTATGTTTATCTTCTCTAATAAATTTATAAATGTCTCAAAATTAAGATTTAAAATGAGTTATCTTTTTTAACTCGTAAATTTACCTCTTGGAAAATACATATATTTATTCAAAAAATTGGATTTATTTCTATCTTATACCTATAAAATATATTTGGATGTGTATTAAAAAAAAATTATTTAATATATTATATATTTATTTAAAACATCAATAAGAAATTATTTTTACTATTTAATGATATAAATTTTTTTAGAACGTAGAAGAATTGATTTATTTGAAATGTAATTTCATTATTTTCCAAAAGTTCTTCTATTATATTATAATAATTGATAACAAAAAGATTAATTATATATACATTTCGAAATAATATTTTCAAAACATATTTAATTATATTTGTAATTTCCATTCCAAAATCTATATCATAGATATAAAAATATTTTCATAATAATATTTATAGTATTTGAAGTTGGTTAACATTAAGTATTATGTATAACAAGAAAATCCCACAGACTCTGTATGTTGTGTAAAACAAGTCAAAAATAGTGTTGCGTGTACCTCAAGATTATTAAAATATTTTGTGTAGCTTATGAAGGAAAAATTTGTGCATTAATATTAAAAACTATATTTAGTGTTGTGTGAAATGTAAAATATTGAATTAATTCAAGAATGAAATTCAAAAAATCTCAGGATATAACATTATACCCCCTTAAAATAATTTCCTCCCTTGAAAAAGCATAATTTATAAATCGATTAATACTTAATGTTTCCATTCGTTGAAACCAACTTGGAAAATATGAATAATAAAAATTCCATTACAATGTAATGTTTGAAAATTAATTTTAACTCAAAGTAACTTATAAGTAGGATTCTACATCAGAGAAAATTGGTGGAACATGATAATATATATTTTAAGGGAATAAATAAATAATTATAAGGAGTGATTGTGTCATAAATTACATACTTTTGAATGTTAAATAGAAATTTAATGGCCTAAAAGAAATAAATTTGTTATGTTTTAAATGACCATTTATTAAAAAAAATAAGTTATTAAGACAAAATTGATTTTCTTGATTACTTTCCATAAGTCGAATAATTTTCATGAAAAGATATAATTTCACGATTTCAAGAGAACCACACCATTTATTTTTTCTTGAAGACATTCCTCATCACTTCTTTGTAAATAAAAAGAATTTAAAATTTTCAATCTGTAAGAACTAATTGATCATGAGATCTATAAATATAAAGACAGTTCATTCCATATATAATAACAATATGTTCATCAATATTTATACAATTTGAATATATCCACATTTTGTTAGATAATAAATTAATCTCTAAAACCTCATACGAAGTTAGACATTTTCCATTTAATATTTTCTTATCTTTTTAACCCATAAAGATGTTTTAAATTTAAAACATTAAAAATAAGGTCACTAAATATGCATAAAATTTATCACTCATATCACAAAGTAGCTCTTCGATATCAGAATACAAATATGGGAACAATTTTATCTTGATTTCTCTTAATAAATTTTCATAATCTAAATTAACAAAAATCCTTACTAAAAATATTCGTGATTCTATATTTCAATGTTTATTGGGTATATATATTAATATAAAAATATTGTAAAAACTGTCCATTGTAGAACGATTTCTTTTTCAAAAAATCTATTATCACTTCAGAGGTAATTAGTAGCATGTAATTTACATATACATAAACAAAAAAATCAATATTGAAACACCATTATCAATGAATTAAGAACGTATTAATGGTTTTAGTTCCATGGATCATGGTTTTACCATGAATATCATTATTATATTAAATAACTTTTCTAATCAATAAGAATCGTTGAATAGATTATAATAAATCCATATTGAAATACCTTGGGTGAACAATACTAATATATTTCATATCTCTTAATTCTAGAATCCAACTACATTAAAATGTTTGTTACTCCACCTCATCCCTATAAAATTAATAGGGATACCTAATCCTATTGAATAATTACTCATTCCATTCACATTTCTTGTGTAGTATCATCGTCATCAACAATATAGTATTAAATTGTAAATCATGGTAATTATCATCTTTAGCATTCCACATGGAATGTCATGTTTAATAATGACCATTCATTCCACACATATCTAATTTATCCTTTCATTATGTTGTATGGTGAAAATATTCTAATTCCTTTTTTAACTGAACTGTTCATTTTTACATTTAATATACTTTATTTGAGTCCATATGTTCTACTACCGAATATTTTGTTGAACTCCCCCAAAATATTATTTGGTGAGACTGGGTTTTCTATAAGGTAAATTGTTTTAACCATGTTCCATGAAAACAGATTAAACATGATCATAATATCCTTCACTCTAGTGATCATACTATTTGTCTTTTAATTAGAATAATTCTATCACATTCACTGTTAAATTAATTCTTTCAAGTTATTACAAAAGAATAAAACTATACATAATACTATGAGATTCATATGTAAAATTACATAATCATGAAAAAATAACTTATAGAATGTGTAGATCATGGCTCTTAATTAATTCAACAATGAAACATTTGGTTTATCCAAAGTTATTCATAGTCATTTTCTACTTAAATCACTCGCAATAGCCCATAAAAGTGTTTTTTTTTTCAAAATCATATCCCCTGATTTTATTAGACTGGGTGAGTAGTAAGGATAATTTTTTTTACCAAGTTACTCTTTAAACAAGATTGATTCACATTTTCAGGGTTTTTACCCCAAGGTACATCTATCCATGTGGCACATCAAATTGTTGTATCCATACGACAATATAGTCCTAATAAATATCTCACTATATCATTTATGAAATTCCATGAAATTTTTTTAATCATTATATCATCAATATACTTATCTTTAGGGACACACCTAGAAATATCCTAATAAATGTCCCTTGGGATCTCACTAATTATTTCTCATCCTAGATTCTAAAGAATGACTAAACCTTCACTCTGAAAGAAAATACAATATCCCAAAAATTAACGCACATAGAATTTTCATTATTTTTTTGGAATATAAAATACCTTAAATAATATATTCCAAAATATTATATTATGTTAGTGCCTTTGGAAACATCGAAATTTAATGATGGTATATGAGTGAGCTACATTATCCCCCACTATATCCTCCTAAACTAATACCCCTTAATGAAATATCATTCATGGAATATATCCTCATATCATGGGGATGTAAACAATAAAAGGAGTGAGATAAAATTATCATTAAGGGTAATGAAGGGAGATATATAATCATAATCATGAGAATAATAGAATTAAAACATGTTCATACCATTAGAAGATCATAATATCCTTATCAATGATCATGAACATGAATCATGTCATTAATATTGGAAGTTCATAAGAGATGAATTTTAAGGGAATCAAGAATATAATCCATGATATTATAATACATGATTAAGACATGGAATATTTGTAATACTCATAACCATATTAAATTTTATCTCAAGGATACCTTCCAAGACAATCAATACATGATTTGATTGAGCTAATCACCCTTGGACCAGCCTCAAGCATGGTCTAAAAAGTCATATACCCTATTAGTTTCAGGCTTGGGATTTACCTTGTGTACCCTATTACTTTAAATTTTTGTAAATAACTGGTGTACATTCTTATTTTTAGTCACATGCTACAATGTATGTTCCTAAATGTTTTTTGGGCATCATCTACAACAAATGTAACTTCTTGTTTTCAGGATTTCGCTACAAAATATGTACTGTTTTATAACATATAATATTAATCATTACCCAAGGCATTGGATTGATATATAAGTCACACCCATGTCATAATGTACTAATACATACATGTGTCACAAGATCATAAACAATCATATCATAACTGATGAAGTGAATTGGGTTTCGTAAATGTGTGATCATAAGATAAACATTCGATAATGGTGACATTTCATAATAATTTCATGAAGGAATAATCCATTAAATAAGGTGGGTTTAACAATAATATAACCCATGAAGATGAAACATTTTTAATAAATATATAACCAATTAAAGAGAAACCAGTTTAATAATTATCTTGACATAAGAAAAAAACCCATTTATATAAAGAACATGAGTTGAACATTTGGGTAATTTCCTCATAAAAGAATGAGTAACCCCACAAAATTTCATTTTATATGAAAAATAATGTTTATATACTTTTAAATATATTTCATTATGAATATATCTATTATAATTTGAAAAATGAAAATTTTATACACAAAACATTTTGAAAAATATTTTCTTTTAAAACATAAATTAAAAATTATCATAAATTCATCAGTTTTTTAAATATTATCATTGAGTATACCTAGAATATTTATAATTATTCAAAAAAAATTGAATAACATTTCATTGAAAAAACATTGAAAACTGATGAAGAAATATTGAAAACGTTTCAAAACTCATTTCATTAAAAATTCCTTGAAAAAATATAATGGTTTCTTTTAATAGAATAAAAAATTAAAGACTATTTCCATTTAAATTAATCATAATAAATAATACATAAAATAATTTTTTAAAATATATTTTAAAACCAGGTTTTTTAAATTCATGGTATGTGTCTCAAAAAAATGAAAATTATGACAAAACTACTTTACCGATTTGGTATCTTTTGAATCATAAACCCCAATAGAGGGTTATTATCAAATAGATATGTAAATACCCCAATATATAAGTATAATTATGATATAATAAATTTATAGGCATTATAAAAACCAAAAAAAGGGAAGGAGTGATTAAAATGGCATAAATCTCTTAAAAATAAAAGTCATAATAGAAATATCTTTACCTTATGTCTTGATTGGATATGTATTTTTGAAGACATCCTATATAATTAATATATCTTTATAATAAATATTATAAATATCCACAATCTTATATATAAATACATATATATTATTATTATTAAGATTTTATATTAACCGATTATTGAAAAACCCATGTTACGGTTTCACTTCTATTAAAATATGATTTCTACTTTATACAGGTTTTGACTTATTATTCTTGATTGTATTACATAGATAATTTTTCATTTTTATGGAATTGATAAACATATATAAATTTTAAATATAATAATTATATATTTATTTATAATAATCTAAAAAATATGAAGGATTAAATGAAATATGGCATCCCTGAAGATGGTAGTTTATACGTACACATAAACAATGATTCAGTTTTATTTTCATATTGAAAGAAATAATGTAACTGAAACATATGTATAAATATATCATCCTTCTAATATAATTATTATATTAAATTATATATATCATATATTTTTACTAAAATCCATTCTTATGAAATTCCATGTATAGTGTAAATGACTCAAAACGCTTTGAGGAGGTAGTAGTCCACACTTCCCCATCTGAAATGGTCATATTAAAAAAAATTGAATTATAGAAGATATGAGTTAAATAAAAAAAAATAATCTTAAATACCTAATAAATATAATATATACCAAACAACAAATAGTTTCTATCACAATTCCCAACCATGATATGTGGTAAATGAAAAATGAACAATATCGTTTCTTGAGGTGGTTGTTCGCTGTATACAAGAACATTAAGTTCATTACCCATTAGATGGGAGAAATTTAAAGTGATGTTATAACCCTTAAAATAATAAAATAAGAGTATATTTATGATACTTATGCTATTATATAATCATTCAATACAAAAATTTAGTTGTTGAATTAGGAAAATAAAATAATAAATCTTAAGGAAGGTTGTTACCTCTTCTTTCTGTAACTCATCTTGGTTTGCACGAAAGGGATTACATGGTTTTCATGACTCCCAAAGGAAGTATTATTGGGTAAAAATATGGATTTTTTTTGAAAATTTGGTATGATTTTAGAAGAACCAACGTGTCATGAGAGGTGTGAGGAAGTGGAGAATTGAATGAATTTTTATAGTGGCAAAGTTAAAATTTTGAAATACATAAAATTTAAGAATTTAGGGGTGTTATAATTTATGTAATGTGCATAAAAATGAAAAAATAATTGATCCAATTTGAATTATTTTCATGAAACACAAAAAACCAAACAAATAACTAAAAAAAATTCATAAATTTTCTCAATAGTCTTTTTGTTTCCTTATATTTTTTCATTTTGGGTTTTCATTTTGTTTACATGTTTTCCATCCTATGTAATTAAAATATTTAGAATAAATTAAGGTTTGATTAATTATAAAATATAGATCTAATAAATTATAAGTATGATATATAATTTACAAAATAAAAATATCATCTGAGTATAATGTTAATTATAAAACATGTGCATGTAACGTGGAAAAAAACTACATTAACCCTAACCATTATAAAAATGTTTTTACTGTTTAGGGGTCTATATGCTCATTATAAAATATAATTTGGTTCATCGGTAAAATTTATATAATATTTATTAACACATAAAAATCTATTTCTAGAATATAGTATTTTTATTAATATAAATATTTTCATTTAATTTATGTTTTTGGTAAAATAACATTAATGTCTATTTTTAGACTGTTTATTAAATTTTAATTAATAAAAGAAAAAAATGTTAAATTAAAATATATTTTGTTTATATATGTGTAACATGATATATTAATCTAAATAAATACTGTAACATAATAAACCATAAAATTTAATATAATTTTAATGTAATAATATATTATTATAGTTTATTATTAACTAAATAATACATACATTAGTGTTTGTTAAAGAGATAATGTTACTAATTAATCTATAAATATTTATGACAAGTTATTTTGTAAAATTTAACTCATTTAACATTCAAAATGATATGTATAACCAAAATTCTATTGTTTTTTCAAAATCTCAATATTTTATTAATGTTAAATGTATGGAAAGTTATGTTTACTATTTTACCTTATATGTGTCTAGGTCATTTTGGCCATTATGTTTATTGTCTAATAACTTTTTATGAAAATTTTCCTCACAATCATTGGAAATAATTTTAATTATTTTAACTAATTAATTGGGTTAAAAATGTGTGTACTTTATTATAACATATAAATAATCATTATTCAAGCATTAAAATCCATTTTTAGAATATCCTATCAACAAAGTAGTTGAAATTAATTAATATTTAATCCTTCAGATAGGACAACACAATGTGTTTTCAAAAGTAAAATTGGTCAAAAGATTGGTAATGTTTTATCCAATTTACAATATAAATTTATTTCAATTACTTAAAATATAGTTATTTATTTATTTTTGATCAAAATTAACTATAAAACCTGTGGAAAACATAATTTATCCTTACAAATAAATTAGATAAATTTTATAAATAAACAACCAGTCATACAAACTATTCATCGTTAACTGAAACATCACATAAAAGTAAAAAATATTCATCGTAATTTAATTATAATGTCCCTATTACAAAAATAATGTTTATTTTTTCAAATAAATATTATTAATGTTATAAAAAAGAGATTTAAAATAGTTGCTCCATTAAAAAACAATACAATTATATTATAGAACAATACATCATTTAATTCCTAAAAGTGGATTTATTTTTATCATATACATATAAAATCTATTAGATGAGTATAAAAAATAATGATTGAATATATAATTTATGAATATTATGTAATAAATTATTCATAAATTATTTTTTAAAAAATTATTGAGATAAAATTGTGTTTGTATATAGAATAATTGTTTTTTTTAAAGGTAATTTTTATATTTCGAAATTTTTTTCACATTCACATCTAGAAATTGATTTCTGATAGATTAATTTGATATAAAATTGTAAATAAATTATTTTAAATTTAGTAAATAATATTTATATCTTCTTTTCTGTTGCTTATTTGGTAGCTATAATAATATTTTATTAATAATATAAATTTTATTTTTAGTTCTGTAAAAACATGGCCTTGCATGTAACAAAATATGTCAACTGGAATCAGTACTGTGTCAAATATAATTGGAAAATAGTTTTGTGTGTACCAAAATATAATCTATGTCTTCAATGTAGTGCACACCAGCCAAACACATTACATTAATAAAAAGAATATTCATTGTTGTGTGAAATGGAAAATATTAAATTAATTTGAAATAAAACAATTCATAAAATCTTTCGGTGTTACAGATAATTGTTTTTATGATTAAAGATCATGAAAAAATATGTAAAATATATGAAAAATTAGGATGGAACTATGAAATATTTATTGCAATTATATTCAAATCCTTAATAACATGTTGTATGAGATATGTGATATAAACCATGAAAATACACTATGAGTGTCAACAAATGATTGTTTTGTTGGAGTACACTCAATAAACTAGAATAATTATTTATATACACATAAACCAAATATTTTCAAGATTTATACCCTTAGTTTCAAATTTTCAAAGAACAAATTATATTATTTTATACATATAAGGATGTATTGGTTTTAAAAATAAAAACTTTATACCTTCACAAAACATTAGGGTGTTTAAATATAAATAATAATATCCCCTTTGTATTAACCAAATTTAACTAATCCTAATATTCATAAATTGACTAAATTATACTCTAATTCCAACTATTATGTCCTAATTTTTTAGATGTATATATTATAAATTATTAAATTAAATTACAATATAGAACACTATTATCTATGAATGAATAATATATTGATAGTTGTATTTAAAACATTTATACATAAACATATTTTCTATAAGTGATACATGTAATCTATGACTATGTTTATCAAAACAGGCACCCTTCATAGACAAATCATACATCAAATATTATTTTCATCCCATGGGAAAATGAAACATAAGAAATGGGGATCATGGATCTCCAATGGTAAATCAAGGATATGTAAATCTTTAATTAAGAATAAAATAATCATAAATCAATAATAAAATAATATTGAAATTTTAAAATTATTACCAATATACAATAGATCATAATCATGAGTAATGGAATACTTCGTAATAGTACATAATCAATGCATTAGAATGGAAAAATATGATATTTGAAGGAATAACATTGTAATACAATATAATATTGGGGGATAATAATAGATTATGAAAATAATTTACATAGTCAAGGATCATTTATAAAAATATCATGTTAGAATGTGTTCACTCCTCAGTCCATTATGTAATTTATAAAAGAACACTATGAAGGATATCATAGTGGATTGAGTCCCTTAGTTAACTTGGTTTAGTCCCCCTTTATTTATTTATAGCCTCAAGAGATATTTATCTTTACCCAACAGATTGGAGGGATATATAATACCATGACCACATCTCACATAATAAAAATCAAACACATGTTTTCCAATTGATCCTAAATCATACATCATATCATAACCTGTTGAAAGGAACTCAATTTTATAAATAGTTAATCATTTTATTATAGCATAACCCAAAGCAAAATAAAGGGTTTCATAATAATCTTATCATCAAAATAATAATCCGTATAGATAAAGAATATGGATTGTATCCTTAGACCATATCCCTAATAAATCATATGGATAATCTAATTAGTTGACCATAAATAATAATTCTTTAAAATGCCATATTGAACATTTATTAATGAAAATACCTATATCATTTTGAAATACCATCATTAAAATATAATTTTTTAAATAATGAATGGAAGATTTATTAATAATAATTTATTATATAATCATTTAAACTAAGATTAAAAAAAATTAATGGTTCTTATGGTGGGAAATTCCTTTAATTTTTTATAAATTTAAACATATATTCCATTAACATTTTTTTTTGTAAATTTGAAAATGTATGGAATATGAAAAATCATAAGAAGATTCCATATAAATAATTTTACAAATCAATAATTCTTAAAAATTAATTTAATATTTAAAAGGATAAAATTAAAACATTTATTAAAATATTTTCATAAAACATGGAAATGTAAATGATATTTGAATGAATATAGAAATAAAGTCATCATTTCTTAAAAATATATTGTTGGTCCATTTTGAAATTATTGATATATAAAGGAAAAGAAAACATGTAACAAAAAAATAGCAATTTTATAGGAATGTTTATGAGTTTCATTAGAGGTTGATAATTTAATTTCATCATCACAAACCTATTGATAAGAAATCCTGATTAAGAATGAACATACAATACAAAACCCTTATTTTGGTGGGAATCAGTGTATTAATACACAATGAAAGAGATAACAATGCATGAAATTTCATATGAACATAATTTTTCATTAAATCAAAAAAAAATTAGTATATACACGATAAAATGGAACATGCAGTTAAAATGGAATGATACTAATATAAATGAATGATAGATTATAACACCTAATGAGAAATTCAACTTTTTTATATTGTAATATAACATCCTAGAATATAATTTTGCATTTATTAAAATATAATACCAATAAAATTTAATAAATAATAATATAATACCATATCCCATTATATCATTTCATATACAATTTATTAATATTTAATTAAAAAATCTCCATTTATGGGTTTCAACAATATCATTTTTCATGAGATTTTTTGTTTAGTAATTGCATTCCTTCTATTTATGATGGTTACATCATCTAGATTATGTTAAAGATGATATAAATAAAATATATATTCAAAAAATATGTATACCTATATATATTCATCCATAAAATATACAGATAAAAAAGTTAGTACACTATTCAAGGAGATGGTGGTCCATATGTACTCATGAACAATATTTTCATTTTTCGTTAGATAGAATGAAAGTATGTAAATAATAATTATATATTATGGGAAAATTTTATATCATACATATCATATATTATAAATATATATATAATTATATCCATTCATGTAAAATATAATTGAAAACCAAATCACATCACTTTGTAGATGTGGTAGTCCACACGTGCGAAAGAGCAATGTTATTGTTTGACAATAGATGAGAGGAAAGTGTATAATTATTGTTATCTAATAACAATAGTAATTAAATATATTTAAGATACTAATATAATTATTTTTGATGGATATCATAGATTTATAGGAGGTATAATAATAAATTAAATTGAATAAGCATGGTTAAGAGTTATACCTCTTCACTGGGAAACTAATTTTGGAATTTACATTAACCATTGAAAACATGAATTTTTAAAGTGAATAGAGGTACTAGAATGTGGGTAATAAATATATAAAGGTATTAATTTTAGAAAAATGCATCTCAAAAAATTTTAGGATGAGAGGATATGTTGTGCCCTTTTATATATGAGAGGAGTGGAACTCTTGGAATATCACAAAGTATTAATGAAATATAAATAAATAACAATTAGAAAATTAATCCAAATTTTTATTATAAAAAATATGATTTTTATTTTTAGTAATTTAATAAAAAATATTTTCACATGTTTTTTCAAATTTTTCATCATTGTCTCATATTTTAATTCGTCCATTGGCCATTTTGACAACAATATTGATATTAATGTTTTTTAGGTTATGAGGGTCATAAAAGTTACAATAAATTTTAAAATGGAACATAAATTGAACATGGATGAAAATTTAAACCAAATCCCATAAACATATAGGATTATATGATTTAAATTAATTTCAAATTATTTAATAATTTTTTATGTTATAAAAATTTGAATATCATTTAACAGGAACATATTAAATATCATTATATAATATGTGTGTAACTATTATTAGTTAGTTCTAAAATCCAATGTATTTGATGATATAAAATAAATGGTCTTCATATTTTCATCTAAAATAATATTTACAAATTTAGATATCATTTTAATCAATTTATTTTATATTAACACTTTACGTAGACAATTTTAACCTAATACCTGGTAATGAATTTTAAATAATAAATGGTCTTAATATTTCATATAATTTGAAAATTGGATAATATATTCTCATAGGATAGCATGTTATACCATTTATCTTCATATTGTTCTCATTAATGATTATCATCATTTTTAAATAATTGATCAAATATATTTCTTAGAAAAAAAATTAATTTTGTTTTATGAACTATTACCTTAATTTGATCTTTTAAACACAATGAAAGCATTGGATATTGAATATAAACATGAAAAAATAATTTTATATGTATCATCAAATTTTATAGTACAGTGTAACATGCTCAATAAATATTACTATTATAGTTTTTAAAATAATCTACTTTATTTTCATACATTGTTAACATGCATTGTGTTATCATTACAAAAGAATTAAAGATACATTTTTAATCACTACGAAAAAATACCATTGTAAAAATAATTAATATTTCAATTTACCATTTATAACTCAACATAGGTTGTTTTTATCACACCTGAAATATATTATATATACCAAAATTAATAAATAGACATTTTTTCATTATCATTCACATTATTATTAAAATAAAAAAATTCATATATAAATGGAAAAATATATCTTATATTAAAGTTTTGGATAATTATAGAATATAAATATATTAATCTAATTATATTATTTAAAATTTTTGAAAAAAAATTAATCTTTATTAGGTTGGTTTAAAAACGATCTAAATAATTTTACCACAGCCATGGTAAGATAAATATAATCTGGTAACACTATATATTAACAAAACATTATGTTGAACATCATGAAAAATATTAATTATTATTATTCAAAATATTTAATCTATTTTTAAAAATTATTTTTATATAAGTGGCGTATTTTAATTCATAATCATTACATGATGACAAATAGCTTTTAATAAAAAATACATTTTCCCTAAGAATAACTTTTATACAAAAATAAGCTCTAAAATTGATTCAAAAGTAAATAATTTTCTTATTAAGAATATAGTTGAAATAATATTATAATTAAGTGAAAAAAATACATTTAATATTATTGAAATAAAACATAATTTTCATCATAAAAAATTATTATCCATGATGTATTGAAATATAAATATCTTTAGAAAACTATAAAAAAGTACTTTACATTAATTTGGATATACTGATTTGAAATATGATATTAAATTTACTAAAATAATGTACAAAATTTCCATAAATTATAAATAATATTTTCTCACATAGAAATTTAATAATAATTATGTAAAAAAATTATTACGATCAATATGATGTTTATACAAAAAATTTAGTTTTTATTACATAATTATTGATTAGTAAATTTTTTTTCGAGATTATTCAAATATATATCATAACATGGTTTCATTTTTTCATATTACCAATTATACAATTGTGTTATAACTGTCTAAAAATATTAATACATCTTTATTGGGATAATATCATTTTTTTATTGTATATACTAAAAAACATTGTATTATTTTTAAATATATAGGTTCTATTACCCATGTGAAATTACAAAATTATATTGATCAATTAGAAAATAGAAATATAACAACTAATCTAACAATCAATGTCTATATGAAAAATACTCAAAATAGAAAGAAAAATATAAATAGATAATTATATTTATTAATAAATATCTATTAGCATAAAAGAGAATTAGTCAGTAATAATTAATTTTTAGTTATGAAAAATGAAAATTCAAATAATTTATTGAATGAATTTCCCATGTAATGTATCACCCTGATTTCATATAATTAAAACATACCCTCAAGTATAAATATCACCACAAAAAAATGATCTCTAATTTATATAAACAAATTAAAAAAATTATATTATTATTTAGCGTGTTTATTCCTAAATTGTTAAATTTATTTACCCATCATTGATGATAAATTCAATGTCAAAGTCATACCAATCCTTGAAAGTCCATGGAAACAAATCCATATAAGAAGATGGATTATTTTGAACCTCATCATTCTAAGGTAGGTGGTTGAGAAATGATATTGAATTTATAATCATAAAATTCCATTATTCTGAATAGTTTAGTTAGTATATAGTTATTTTCTACATGTTTCAATTTTCTAAACATTGAAATTTCTTGATCAATATTTTCATTAATAAAATCATATTGATGTTAATTTTCATTTCTTTTAAAATAGTGTTCTCAATTATTGTTCCTAAAAAACTATTAATTAATAAAAATTATAATAAATTATATACAAATTGATTAGTATATATACAGTCCCCTTCTGATATTCTTATAGATATGTTTTCTATTTATTTTATAATCCATAAAATAATTTTTTTTCTTGTAATGAATTCATACCCCACAGAAAAACATATTATGTCAATGAAATCTAGTTGTATCATTTAATCTATAAACTAATAAATTGTAATTTTTTCATAAATTAAAAATAAAACCATTATTAAGGGTAATTTTTTTACCATTTGAATCATTTTATATTTTTGAATTTTTTTCATATTTCATTGAATTCACCAGGAAAAATATAGCATTATAGTTATTTGGAAAAGTTTATATTCATCAAAATATGATTCTAATGATTCTCCAAAATAGGAATGATCTATAAAATATGTTTACTCTTGATTTTCACATCTTCTTCCTATTTAGAAAGTAGATGAAACTACATTTCATCCTTTTTATAAAAAGACAACAAACTCATTTTTTTATTGAACATGTGAGGATTTTTTTATTCTCCAATTAATTCAATTTTATTACTACAAACTATTTAATATTAGTTATAGAGGAAAGCATTATTTATGAATAAATCATTTTATTGAATTCATACTTAAATGTTATCATTCTTCCACTGATTGTAACATTATCATCAAATATATATATATATATATAATTCACTTCCATCAATAATTTTGAAGGAAATTGAAATTAAAACATTTAATTTAAAATTTTATATTCTTCAAATAATTTTTGAGTAGGGGATATGAAGCACATGATTATTGTTACATGAAATAAAATGTCTTCTTCTAATGATTCTCTATTTATTGATCATATCAAATCAGAATACCCCATTGTTTTTTAATATTAATTTCCAACTAGATCGCTCCATTCATTAATTTCATGTTTGTATCAAATTGAAAAAATTTAAACCACATTAAATTATAACTGGTAACACTTTTTGTGAAATTTATGAATTCCAATGGATTAAAAACGTTTGTTTCATTTTTATTCATCTAATATAGTAGTGATATTTTGAAAAAAACCTAGAAATTTAGTATATGACCCTTCCATGATCATGTTAGATGTTTATTAACACCTTATTGTTATCCAAATACATTCTAACCATTATTCAATTTCACAAGATTACATGTCTGATTTCATTTTCATTTTTCTCCTCTCTTCATCCACCTATATAACCAAGAATTCGTCTTTAATTCACATTGAATGTTTTTATCTCCATTTTGAACATATATTATTTTTCTATACACTCCTCATTATTTTTTTGTGACTTAGAAGAATTTTCCTCAATAATGGAGAGTTAATATTTTTTATCTATGTTGTTCTATTCTGAGTCAATCACTTATTTCCTAATAGAAAATTTGTTTCATCTAATTTAGTCTCAAAATAATCTTTATAAATAATTTTTTAAAACCTCGGATATATTTTTCCACATAATCTTATTCCATAAAAATATTATAAATATAATAAATTCAATAATTATAGGAATATTTATCATCGAATTATATTTGATAATGTAATTAAGAATTCTTATCTAGCCTCATATTGTATTACTTATAAGAATTTGTATTAAAAGACCTGAAAAATAAAACAACTTAAATTATTGAATCACCAAAGTTTGCTTGGTTTGGATATTATTTTAGATATTGTTTTCACTCAAAAAGTACCAACTATAGTTCTTAATTCACTTTTATACATACCGCATATCACATGACATTATATCATCACTAATATTTTATGTACACATAAGAATACATTCCTATTCTTTATAATATTTATGAAAAATAGAACATTTATTTACATTTATTTTCAATGTTATTCACCAATAAATTATTCTATTCAATTAATACATTCTATTATGGTGTCCTCGTAAATTTAAACTATTACTTATATATAAATTTCTATGAATAATTATCCATATCATATAAGGAATACTCATTACCATAGCCAAATTTATGTATTTTTATCAACATTCTATTTCATGTTCAGACCCCTTCAATAACTATTTAATCAATCCATAAATTTCATTTTAGTTTTAATTATCATAATATAACTCATTATACTATATTCATGTAAAAGTATTATAAAACACATATCACTTTTTGTTATATGTTTTTTAATTAGATCATAAACATTGATTTAACCCAAGAAAATAAACATTGTTTGCATGTTTTCTTTTCCCTATAATGAATTTTCATTATGTGATGTATTATTTTGTAATAAAAAATCCTTTCTCAATTCAACATCAAATAATAATTATCAATTATAATATTTGTATTTGGTATATTTTCCATTAATTATTGATGTATGTGTTCAAGGCTCTGATTCCACAAACTGTTAACCTCATTCACTAGGCCAAGGAATGGGGTCTCCATAATATACACTAGATATAAATTATAATTTATTATCCAATCAATCGTTATGTACATTATATCTTAATGTTTGTTATGAATCCCATCTGATTGAGTTTAAGGTTGGGTCTTCGTTTTATAGGTTACATAACATCATTAGATTATTTTAATTTATAATAGTTAAAAACAATATTGTGTTTTAAATTCATACCCAGTAATACCCTTCCTTCCATTTCCTTTTATTTTTAAATATCCATAATTTGGAAATTATACCATTTTATTAACCCAAAATAATAGTTTAATCAATGAATTTTTGTTCTCTTTTATGTGGGATTTATACCCACAATTAAAAATACACTTTTTTTCTTCGTATCCTTCATATAAATTTATGTTAGGATATCAAATTCTCTCAACTTATATCTCTTCATTGTTACCCTGTATATATTTTTGATTTGTTTGGGTATCTTCTTCTTTATTTCATAATTTTTTCTAAGGTATTATTCTAAATATTCAAAAATGGATAATTTATTTATTAATAGAATAAAAAAATTAGTTTGACATTCATCCAGAAAGAGAATTTATAGGTGTTACTCAAAAAATATAAATTCATATAATCAACAAATTCTTTTCATAAATTAGAAAAAAAATACCCTTAAAAATTTTCCACTTTGTGATAATGGATATTTTATCATTATCCATTGATAGATTTTTGTAACCTCGCCTTTTAGATATAATTCCACCTCCACAAAGTCTGTCAGTATTTTTTTTATGTAATGATAGAAATAACACATCATATATGGAAATATTTTATTTTAACATCTCTACATATCAACAACATGAAAATAAATAATTTGTTTTTATAATCCCTCGTTGATTAAAATCTATCTATAAAATATTATATATTTTCCCATTTTCACCACATTGTTTTTTGAAAAATCCCCTTCTAGTATAAATCCTAAATCACCCTAGGTTATTTGGTATTTTATCTTTATAGTATTTCTTGACATGCCACAATTTTCATCCATCACATTCCTTTAAGGATTATTACGATTTTTTTCACTAAAACATATTTATTTATCAACCATATTAATTTATTCATAATTATTATTTCTTAATTTTTAACTTAATTTCCAATAAATTCAATATTAATTTAAAAACTATACATATTCACGATTTAATGTTTGTAAGTCAAACTTGTCATGGGGTATAGATAAATCTATTTACTTTCCCCATATTGGTGTACTTGTTGTGGTGAAAATTTCATTTACAATGTTCAATTCTTTAATATAGTGATAATGATTGAAAGAGTAAATAAAATAAAAATATTTTAATGAATAAGATGTCATGATTTTTGTAATCTAAAATTGAAAATAGAGATAAGTTATTTGGTTTATGTTTTGCTACCCTTTTTTAATATAATCACAATCCTTCTAAAATGAGTATATAGTATTTAGGTAACTGTTAAATGAATGGATTTACAGTCATTTCTCATTATTTTCACCCTTGATTATGATGGATAGTGATAAGAATAATATCAATCAATTTCCATACATTGATTATTTTGGTTCTATTGTGTGAACGTCATAATGGGTCTTCCTTGAATTACATAAGAAATACATCGTTCATTATTAAAATTCCCAACAAAGTAATTCACTCTATTTTTCATTCACCATATGTTTAGTAAACACTTAATACTTTTACACATTAATTTATAACAACAATATGGATTTCTTGGAAACCATCAATAATGAGAAAAAATTGCATAATAAGGATATCATAAATGTTCATAAATAATAACAAATTATAGCATATCCTATTTAAAATTTAAAATTTAAAATTTAAAAATGTTAATATAGTAAAAATAGATATATGATTTTGATTAAAATAATTCTAAAGAATCACAATGGCCACTTATCCTTGGCCCAACAATTAAAAATGTTCCACCCCTATATTAAATGTGTTATTTTTAATAATTAATAAGTATAATAACTAATCCAAATAAAATTGAAATAATAAGGGGATGTGTTTTTATAGGTATCTAGAGTAGAGGAGGATGTGTGTCTTCTTTATCCTTCATTATCCATTGTTTATTTATACTACACAAAATTCTCCACCATTTCTTTATGATGTGTCGATTCTAGAAAACTTTCCATCTCTGACCACTATATCATAATCATTTTATTGTATTATATTTTGAATCAACCTCTTCATTTATGTCCTAGATATTTTACCACCAGAGAGTGGTATCTTTACGTATTATTTTCTTTAAAAATCATTTTATTTTTTTTAAAAATAGTCATCTTTATACCAAAAGTAACTCCAAATTTATCTGAATATATCATAGTTACATTTTTTTAGTGGTGTTACAGTGGGTACACTGTCAGGAATGGTGTGCATGGTTTATTTTTGATCCTACTCTTCAGCCTCACTTGGAAACTATTCTACTTGGGAGAAGCCTAATGAATTTTTTTATTAATGTGTATAGTGATCTCTCTCTTATCATCCAACATTACAACTAGATATATGAAGCTCATATCGCATGTAGGGAATTACCTCATTTGATATGGGATTCAATGAGGTCATTATAGGTGCCAACTCTGATCCATCGGGGTTCCGGGCCTTATTAGTGGTAGCTATTATTAGGCTAGAGATTTGAAATTTTAGAAATATCAACTCTAGTGAGAATTCATATGGTGGGTGACTTATGGAGTAGATGCATCATGGGTCAAGGTCTTGGAAGCATTGAGCTAGAAATGTATGACCATGGATGGTGAAAGATCGATTTGTGATGATATTGATTTTGTATACATGAAACATATAAATTTAAAATTCTCCCTCATCATAAATGAGACCATATTTCATGGTGGATTAAGTATCAATATATAGGTTCTGATGCTAAATATCCTACTACACAGATGGTCCTATGGTATATATTCACAATAAAATTATGGGACTATATCAACATGCACAAGACTTGCATGCCTTGGGCCACTCATTGCATGGGTTCCAACCCATATGGAATATTCTCTCTACCAACTGGGCATTCACTCTATGTATATTTCTTGGTTGGATGGCCCCTTCTTGGCAAGTGTTGACATTGATATGTCTACGAGTCGGGGGCCAAACACATTGGATCTTATTTCCTAAAATGTGAATGTATTAAAAATACTTAAATTATAAATTAATTTCAAAAAAAATATTCACAAAAAATAAAAATTTAAATCATTATTCAATTTAATTTTATAAAATAAAGTTTATTCACGTCTAATTCCACACATTTTTAGTAAAAAATTAGTTAATTCAAAAAATTGTTACTAACCCTAAAAATTTATTATAAATTGTTTAAAATATTGCATGAACATATGTGTGATTCAAATATTCTCACACTCAAACCTTGATCTTCTAGAATAATTAAATCTCAAAATTGAAATGAAATGGGAACATCATGATTAAAATATTTAATTTTCTTTATCATAAAATCAAATAATTAAAATTTGAATACTAAATATTAATGTTTAATATAACACATACAATTAGATACTTTATTTTAAAAATAAAATTCTAAACATGTTTTTTTATTTTCCCATTGAAATAATAAATCATTTACATTAATTTATTCAAGATTATCAATTTTATGTATTAAACATGAAATATAATGATCTATATCAAATTGAATCATTTTCTATAAACAATACGGATTAAAATTTACATATGGTATTTTCACAAACTATGAGTAAATTATTTCTATTCAAGGGCTTGATAGGTAAATACATTAACCACTCTGAAAATAAACAATAACATGAAATCCATGGTACTTTTAATAAGGCATAAAATGATTATGAAGAAAAATATTTGTAGGAATTCATGTGAAAATACTTATTTCTCAAAGTATGGAATATTTCTTAAGCAAGAAGAATGATATATAAATGTAAAATGGTAATGAAAATATCCCCATAAAAATAACAAAGCCCACTTCACATGATCAAATAAATATTCATGCAATTTGAAATCATAACGAATCAAATTATTCATATTAAAATTTATATAGGTAGATCCTTTTACTATTTTATTTTATACTAATTTTTCATATATTTTTTACATTTTTTGTAGAGACCCGAAGCCTGAAGTACATGGACATGACATTACATTTTCAGAATACTTGATACATAATTAAAACAAACACACAAGTACCGTAATAGTTTAGTGTCTTTGGAAACACAGAGAAATAATCTTCTAATCATGGTGAATGATCTTCAACATCTCCCATAAAGATCTTCCCCTTTTGTTTTCTTACCTAAAACCTAGCGTTGAATCCTGGGGAGAAGAAAACGTATAAAAGGGTGATCTCAAATGCTCAGTAAGTGTAAACAAAGAAATACCAATCACATCATATACATAAGCACCTAACATTTGGAAAACTTAAACTGCAAAAGAGAGCATAATTTCACAACATGGGATAAATCATAGTAGTGAAATTTAATCCCAATAATCATAACATAATACATGAAACTTTGTGGCATACACACATAATCATAGAGAATAATTTCTTATTAGTCAAGACTCATTGCCAAGACTATCTTAGTGGACAAAGTCCATTTCTGAACCGAGTTCACTCCTCGTTTCAGTCTTGTTTCACTGAACCGGTATAACCTACCGTTCCAGTCATTTCTATCTCATGAGATATGAAATATTTACCCAATGCATTGGAGGGAGATATAGGTCCCACCCATCTCATAATGATATCATTCTTATTTGTTCCACAAAATCATAAATCATACATCATTTCATAATCCATGTAATAAAAATGAGATTCTTAAACATCATGAAATCATAAAACAATTCATATAAGATAAAGGAATTCATAAAAATAATTCCATTACAACATAATCAAATCAATGTAATAACAGGGATAGAAACAGAACCCTTTATTTTCTTAGATGGAAAATAATTTTGATAAAACACTTGAACTCCATTCTTGAGGAAAATATCCTTTCTACTTCAAAAACATTTTTTTCCTTTCTTAACATGTCATACAATTTTAAACTAAAAGAAGTTGATTATAAATAAACATGAAAACTTGTAAAGTATTATTCTTTGAAATAATGTTTTAAAAATCCATTCATGTCGTATAAGTTAAAAAAACATTCTTCTCGTACTTTTGTCGGAAAAGTCAAAAAGTACCTCGTACGAAAAATGACAACAGATTCCTTTCATATCCTTTACTAAAAACTCACCGAAGGGTAAAATTGGATTTAAAAAAAATTAGGTGGATGTAAAAAATATTACATATTGAGGGAACATGGACGTTGATGATAAAATACACCCCAGTAAATACCAAAGTATAAACAATCTCGGATAAAAATAAGATTGTGATATTTTCATTACCTTATGTCTGATATGCTTTGTACGTATCCGAACCTCCTGTAAAATGATTTAAATAATGACATTAACTTATTAGAGAATCATATTCATTGTTATGATATCATATATGGTTCACTTATGACTTTATATTACCCGTTCTTTTGTAAATTCCATGTTAAAGAAGTGTTTTGGGTAAAATCATTTCATTTATCGTAGGTGTTTGGACTTGTTGTTATTGACATTATTATTAATTATATCATGATTTACTTACTTCTAGAATATAAAACATGATTTATATATCATATATATTCTAGTATATATATAAATATAATAGATATATAAATGAAATGAAACACACCGTTCATGGAGACGGTAGTCCGTACGTACGCATGAACGTTGTTTTCCTTTCCTTATTGTCTTGAATTGAAGTAAGTAGATGACATACATATATATATATACATAAATCCAATAGATTTACCATGTCATATATTTCATTATTATTCATTATATATACTTTATAATCATTCTGGAATGGTTAACATGGATAATGAATCTCATCGCGTCGTGGAGACGGTAGTCCGTACGTACGCACGAGCGATGATATCGTTCCCATGGTCGTGGAATTGTGTTGAAGTGTATGTATACTATTTCAGTATCAATATCACTTTATAATAATTATATATAGTTACTCATTACACCATTATACCCATCCAATTAAGGTGGTGGCAGAAAATGGATTACACCACGGCGTGGAGACGGTATTCCGTACGTACGCACGCGCGGTGATTTCCTTTTTCCATAGGACAGATAGAAGGTTAATTAGAGTTGTTTCATATTTATAATAACATATCAGTATATATGAAATAATGATGTTATTACTTAACCATTAAACAACTAAATAATAAGAAGTTGAAGAAGAAATAAATTGAAAAAGATCGGTAATGGATATTACCTCTTTTTGACGCGCCTTCACTTAACCTCCACTTAAAGAACTAAGGATGATCTTTGAAGAAAACCAGGACCTCTAGGATGATACTAGGGAAGTGTAGAAGATATTTTTTCAGGGGTTTTCCGAGTTTGAAAGCTCATATTGGTGTGAGGAGGAGAGGGAGGAGGTGCCCTTTTATAAGGGAGGAGAGGGGCACCTTAGGAAAATCTCAAAATATTATTTTATATTAATGTCAAATTCGGTTTATAATGGTTCTGAAGGGTCTTATATCGAAGATAAAGTGGGTATTGGTATAAATACTCTCATCCAATAGGATTTAGACATGTTTAGGTTATTATTTTAACCTTATCAATTAGATTTAACTCTAAGTTAAATAATTTAACTTTTACCGTGTCTTTTTGTTTTCTTACACTATATGGTTAATAAACTTACCATAACAAGACAAACGAACCCCAAGTTGTTTATTATTAATATATATGTCCTTATATAAGCCATTTGGCCGAAACTTAGATTTTTATGAATTAAATAACAATTAATAATATAATATTTATTTTTAAAAAAACAAATTTATGTCAATTTTGACACTATTTGGTACATGATTTTTATGAAATTCATAACAGAATGATAAGTTCGACAAAAGTTACTTATATCAACAATAACATGTCATAGTAACCTATAAAATACTTTTAAGTCATAAAAAGTCTCAAATTACATTTATTTGGGCATTTATAACATCAATTATGCCAATATTTCATTAATAAGACAATTACTGCATCATCATTGTGTCATAACAATTGATAATTATTTAATCCCTAAAAATTCTAAATAAATTTCTATGATGTAGATAATTGTATTATATTTCTGGTGACTATTTATTTTCGAACTTTTATGAAGTTTATTACTAAATTAAAATTATTATACTTATAAGATTTAAGAAAGTGACATGTTGTCACATTCTTTGGTTTTAATAATAATGAAATTATTTTCATGGAAAAAAGTCCATAAAATGAATATAATCCAACCCTTAGGTTATATGGGTCTACTTTTAGCCATTCAATAGGATTTTTACAAGTGTTAGGGTAATTTTATAATCTTATATTTACCCTTAATTACACGATTTACCTTTAACTATAGTAAATAAAATTTACCGTAGTTACTATTCATAATGCCCAAAAATAAAAAGTAGTTTATTAACATAATTTGGACCCACTGATTCCAAATATGGAATCCATTTTTCCAAATTAAATACACAAATGATGCAGAAATTAAATTAAAATTAATCCCGTTGTCGAAAGAAAATGGGTTTTTCTTTAAAACATTGCAAAAGATTGAATTGATTTAACCTACGAATTCAAGGTAAAATCAATGCTAATGACATACATTATATTAAATGGTAAATATATATTCTATTTATACTTTAAAACCATTCAAGATTATAATTTAATCACATAAGATATTACGATGAAAAAAGTTGTTTTTAATTAAAATTTAGCGTGTTTTTACTATTTATTAAAATATGAAAGTTATCCGAAAAATATCAAAACATTATTTAATGTAAATTTTTATATCCTGATTCAAAAGAAGAATTTTATTTTTTAAAATTGAACTTATAAACATGTCGAAAACTAGATTTAAAGTGGGTGCGCCATCAAAAGGCGGCAAAACTACATTTTTTGAAAAATACTTATTTTACCCGAAAAAATTATTTTGTTCTTATACCATGTTCTAGAAAATGGTTAAGATGAATAATAATGTTGTAAAATTAAAAATTTAGTTAACACTATTCATAACGGCTACTTCATAACAATATTATAATAATATATCTTTGTTTAGTAAATCTCGGTATTGTGTACAACACACGCTATCAAGGAAGGTCACGATTGCGTGTAATGCAAGCCAAGTCAGGGTTGCTTGTAGTGCAAGACTCCTTTTTTGTTGCGTATAATAGAATCCAACCATATTTTATTTATACATTGAATATATATATATATATATATATATATATATATATATACACTCAATGTTGCGTAGAATAACTTCTATCAAATGAACGTGAAAATTGTGGGTAACAAGAGCCAAGAAAAGTGTTGCGTATACTGCAAGCTAATATGGTGTTGCGTATAGCACAAGATAATCTTGGTGTGTCATATAATAGAAGATATGAATGAAATTAAAAAGAATGTGTCTTATAAAATCTCGGGTTGTTACATTCTACCCCCCTTAAAATGAATTTCGCCCTCGAAATTCGTCGGGGTTATAAATGGTTTACTATTCGAAAGTTTCTTTAATAGAAACCCACATCGTAAAAAGGAATACCAAATCCAATCTTTAGAAACAAAATTATGAAATGTAACGGTTACCCAAATAAACTAATCACTGGGTTTCCACATAGGTGAAAATATGGATATGGAAGAGAAATCTAACCATCATGTTATGATGGAGAGTGGTAGAGAACATGGCTATGAAAAATCCAACAATCACAAAGCCATAGATTTGTGATTATCTAAGCTACCATCTGATTCATCAGATATAAGGGCAGTAGGACAACATTTTTGGTTTTTTGAGATCATTTCCCTAAAGTTGATGAAATTGGAATTAGAAGAAATACTTTCGTGATTTTGGTATAGTCTCACCGTTTGTCATTCTTTGGACAATTTCTACTTCATCTCTTAAAGAAATGAAGTTGAATTTGTCATTCGTGATGTGTTAGCAGATCATGTGATAGAATGATGGGTCATTCCTTCTGTCTCAAACAAAAGGTTACAAAATACATAAGACCGTCTATAGTGAAGTTAATCGTATACGATTCCAAAAATGAACTTATACTTCATATATCATACCGCGTAATAAAATAAAACTAGTTTCTACTAACCAGGGACTTCCTGTAGGCCAGTGGTAGGTGATAAAGGCCAGTCTCACTTCGGTTGTGGGTTCGATTCCCACAGCCTTGTCCGACGCGATGGGCTGTCGCCCGTCCTGTAGGTTGTCCTTTTTCTAAAACTATATTACTATAACATCCCATCAATAATATCGAAAAAACTTCTATCCTCAAACAATACTAACTTATGTCCAACATAATCCATTCCAATCTTTAGGCTTATCCATAATATTTCAGTCCACTCTCATAATATAGTGAAAATGATTACCAGAGATTTAATACCAACGTTGATCCCCATATATCATAAGATATGTCTTGTTGGTCACATAATAAACATTCAAAGGCCTTAATCATGTATTCTCTTGAATACCCATTGAACCATAGTGTAAAAATGAATGCAGTTAAACGTTAACACTTTCCACATACCAAAATCCTCAAAATTATATATACTCAAACCATGATATAACCTTCTCCTTATATCAGTCATGATCTCATGAATACTATCATACATTTAATTTTATCCTTATCCCTTCATTATGAGCATATCATCTACATTCCAAAAATATCTGAATAACCTTTCATGGATACTGGTCCCATTAATCATACACTTTCCAAACTCAAGGAAAGAAAACAGTGTAACAATCCTTAGATGTAACTTTATTCCATAGTACCATGAGATTACTTATACAACATTACACATGATAAACATGTAATCATTCCACTACATTCTTAAACCATTGACCGAGCTTCAACAATTCTTTCATCTCACATATCATTTGTAGTCTCTTCATCATCATCCACATAAATACTACCCATACGACCATACTGATTCTCTTCATGAGACTTTCCCTTAGGGAATTGGTTTGTATAATGCCCGTACATTCCACATCTAAAACATTTAACCATTGTTAATGTCGTAGCAATACCATTATCCTCATCCCTAGTGTTAACTGAACCTTTTCCTTTTCACTTACTGGCTTTGTGTCCTTTTTTTCCACACCCAAAGCATCTTCCAGTTCCTTTGAAACATTCTCTTTGATGCCTCTTCCCACCTGATTTACATAGGGGAAATTGAACTTTCTTTCCTCTATGATCATCATGAAACTCCATCTTTCTCTTATTAGCCGAGTCAGGAAACGTACCAAATTTTACTTTATGGATCATATTATGAGATTGCTGATTCGGCATAATAATGATGTTTGGACTTCCAAATCCCATTTCATTTGGTTTCTCATGAAGAATATCATTCCATTGTCCATCATATCCTCCATTATCGTGAATCATCTTGTTTCCAGATATTTCCTAAAACCCGAAAAGAATAGTGTGAGAGGAAAAAATCATAATAAAGGGGGAGTAAATTCAATATCTAACATCTTTGGTCTAATCTAATATCGTTACCATAGTTCTAGGACTATATCCTATACGTATACTTATCCTTAGGGACATCCCTAGACATACCTTAGAAATATCTCTAGGGATCTCACTAACGTTTTCGCATCCTAGTTTCCAATGGTTGACTAAACTTTTCCTCTGATACCAACTGTAGAGACCCGAAGCCTGACGTACATGGCCATGACATTACATTTGCGGAATACTTGATACATAATTAAAACAAACACACAAGGACCGTAATAGTTTAGTGTCTTTGGAAACTCAGAGAAATAATCTTCTAATCATGGTGAATGATCTTCAACATCTCCCATAAAGATCTTCCGCTTTTGTTTTCTTACCTAAAACGTATCTTTGAATCCTAGGGAGAAGAAAACATATAAAAGGGTGAGATTTAATTCTCATTAAGGGTAAACAAAAAAATATCAATCACATCATATACATAAGCACATAACTTTTGGAAATCTTAACCTGCAAAAGAGAGCATAATTTCATAACATGGGATAAATCGTAGTAGTGAAATGTAATCCCAATATTCATAACATAAAACATGAAACTTTGTGTCATACACACATAATCATAGAAAATCATTTCTTATTAGTCAAGACTCATTTCCAAGACTATCTTAGTGGATAAAGTCCATTTCTGAACTGAGTTCACTCCTCGTTTCAGTCCTGTTTCACTGAACCGGTATAACCTACCCTTCCAGCCATGTCTATCTCATGAGATATGAAATCATTACCCAATTAATTGGAGGGAGATATAGGTCCCATCCATCTCATAATGATACCATTCTTATGTGTTCCACAAAATCCTAAATCATACATAATTGCATAATCCATGTAATAAAAATGGGATTCTTAAACATCATGAAACCATAAAACAATTCATATAAGATAAAGGAATTCATAAAAATAATTCCATTACAACATAATCAAATCAATGTAATAATAGGGATAGAAACATAACCCTTTATTATCTTAGATGGAAAATAATTTTGATAAAACACTTGAACTCCATTCTTGAGGAAAATATCCTTTCTACTTCAAAAACATTTTTTTCCATTCTTAACATGTCATACAATTTTAAACTAAAATAAGTTGATTAAAAATAAACATGAAAACTTGTAAAGGATCCTTCTTGGAAATAATGTTTTAAAAATCCATTCATGCCGTATAAGTTAAAAAACATTCTTCTCGTACTTTTGTCGGAAAAGTCAAAAAGTACCTCGTACAAAAAACGACAAAAGATTTCATTCATATCCTTTACTAAAAACTCACCGATGGGTAAAATTGGATTTAAAAAATTGTAGGTGGATGTAAACAATATTACATATTGAGGGAACATGGACGTGGAAGATAAAATACACCCCAGTAAATTCCAAAGTATAAAAAATCTCGGATAAAAATGAGATTGTGATATTTTCCTTACCTTATGTCTGATATGCTTTGTACGTATCTGAACCTCCTGTATAATGATTTAAATAATGTCATTAACTTATTAAAGAATCGTATTCATTGTTATGATATCATATATGTTTCACTTATGACTTTATATTACCCGTTCTTTTGTAAATTCTATGTTAAAGAAGTGTTTTGGGTAAAATCGTTTCATTTATCGTAGGTGTTTGGACTTGTTGTTCTTGAAATTATTATTACTTATATCATGATTTACTTACTTACAGAATATAAAAAATGATTTATATATCATATATATTCAGTATATATATAATAGATAGATAAATGAAATGAAACACACCGTTCATGGAGACGGTAGTCCGTACGTACGCATGAACGCTGTTTTCCTTTCCTTATTGTCTTGAATGGAAGTAAGTAGATGACATACATATATATATATATATATCCATAAATCCAGTAGATTTACCATGTCATATATTTCATTATTGTTCATTATATATACTTTATAATCTTTCTGGAATGGTTAACATGGATAATGAATCTCATCGCGTCGTGGAGACGGTAGTCCGTACGTACGCACGAGCAACGATATCATTCCCATGGTCGTGTAATTGTGTTGAAGTGTATGTATACTATTTAAGTATCAATATCAATTTATAATAATCATATATAGTTACTCATTACACCATTATAACCATCCAATCAAGGTGGTGGCGGAAAATAGATTACACCACGGCGTGGAGACAGTATTCCGTACTTACGCACGCGCGATGATTTCCTTTTTCCGTTGGACGGATAGAAGTTTAATTAGAGTTGTTTCATATTTATAATAACATATCAGTATATAATAAATACTTATGTTATTACTTTACCATGAAACAACTAGAGAAGAAGAAGTTCAAGAAGAAAGAAATTGAAAAAGATCGGTAATGGATATTACCTCTTTTTGACGCGCCTTCACTTAACCTCCACTTAAAGAACTAATGATGGTATTTGTAGAAGACCAGGACCTCTAGGATGATACTAGGGAAGTGGAGAAGAGATTTTTTCAGGGGTTGGCCGAGCTTGAATGCTCAAATTGGTGTGAGGAGGAGAGCGAGGAGGTGCCCTTTTATTAGGGAGGAGAGGGGCACCTTAGGAAAATCTCAAAATATTATTTTATATTAAGGTAAAATTCGGTTTATAATGGTTCCAAAGGGTATTATTTAGAAGATAAAGTGGGTATGGGTCAAAATCCTCTCATCCAATAGGATTTATGGAAGTTTAGGTTATTATTTTAACCTTACCAATTAGATTTACCTCTAAGTTAAATAATTTAAATATTATCGTGTCTTTTTGTTTTCTTACACTATATGGTTAATAAACATACCATAACAAGCCAAACGAACCCCAAGTTGTTTATTATTAACATATATATCCTTATCTAAGTCATTTGGCCGAACCTTAGATTTTTAGGAATTAAATAACTATTAATAATATAATATTTGATTAAAAAAACTAATTTATGTCAATTTTGAGACTATTTGGTACATGATTTTTATGAAATTTATAACAGAATGATAAGTTCGAACCAAGTTACTTATATCAACAATAACATGTCATAGTAACCTATAAAATTAATTTAAGTCATAAAAAGTCTCAAATTACATTTATTTTGGCATTTATAACATCAATTATGTCAATATTTCATTAATAAGACAATTACGGCATCATCTTTGTGTCATAACAAATGATAATTATTTAATACCTAAAAATTCTAAATAATTTCCTATGGTGTAGATAATCGTATTAGTTTTCTGGTGAATATTTATTTTTGATGTTTTATTAAGTTTATTACTAAATTAAAATTATTATACTTATAAGATTTAAGAAAGTGACATGTTGTCACATTCTTTGGTTTTAATAATAATGGAATTATTTTCATGGACAAAAGTACATAAAATGAATCTAATCCAACCCTTTGGTTATATGGGTCTACTTTTAGCCATCCAATAGGATTTTTCCAAGTGTTAGGGTAATTTTATAATCTTATATTTACCCTTAATTACCCGATTTACCTTTAACTATAGTAAATAAAATTTACCGTAGTTAGTATTCACAATGACCAAAAATAAAAAGTAGCTTATTAACATAATTTGTACCCAATGATTCCAAATATGGAATCCATTTTTCTAAATTCAATACACAAAAGATGTAGAAATTAAATTAAAATTAATCCCGTTGTCGAAAGAAAACGGGTTTTTCTTTAAAATATTACAAAAGATTGAATTGATTTAACCTACGAATTCAAGGTAAAATAAATGATAATGACATACATTATATTAAATGGTAAAAATATATTCTATTTATACTTTAAACCCATTCAATATTATAATTTAACCACATAAGACATTATGATGAAAAAAGTTGTTTTTAATTAAAATATAGTGTGTTTTTACTATTCATTTAAATATGAAAGTTATCGGAAAAATATCAAAACATTATCTAATGTAAATTTTTATATCCTGATTCAAAAAAAGAATTTTATTTTGTCAAATTTAACTTATAAACATGTCAAAAACTAGATTTAAAGTGGTTTCCCCATCAAAAGGCGACAAAACTACATTTTTTTAAAAATACTTATTTTACCCGAAAAATTTATTTTGTTCTTATACCATGTTCTAGAAAATGTGTAAGATGAATAATAATGTTATAAAATTCAAAATTTAGTTAACACTATTAATAATGGCTAGTTCATAACAATATTATATTAATATATCTTTGTTTAGTAAATCCCGGTATTGCGTACAACACACGCTATCGAGGAAGGTCCCGATTGCGTGTAATGCATGCCAAGTCAGGGTTGCGTGTAGTGCACGAATCCTTTGTTGTTGCGTATAATAGAATCCAACCATATTTTATTTATACATTGAATATATATATATAAATATATATATACACTCAATGTTGCATAGAATAACTTCTATCAAACGAGCTTGAAAATTGTGTGTAACAAAAGCCAAGAAAAGTGTAGCGTATACTGCAAGCTAATACAGTGTTGCGTATAGAACAAGATAATCTTGGTGTGTCGTATAATAGAAGATATGAATGAAATTATAAAAAATTTATCTTATAAAATCTTGGGTTGTTACATTTTTAAAGTAATGCATAATATACACCTCACACAGATCACGTTACCAGATTTGATAAAATATTCTATCTATTAATGTTGATATTTTATTTTAAAAATTTACAACCTATTACTTCATTCCATTTTTTATAGAAGGTTAATAATTGTGCCTAATGGATGAAGAAGAAATAACTCTGAACTACCACATTATCACCCCTATAAGATTTCATTAAATTATAGTTCTTCCCATTGAACATGGATTCCCTAACCCCGATAAAAACTATATTAAATCCTAAAAAACACTATAATGAGGGCACGAGTCTATACAAATAGACTGAAATATGGATTATTACAAACAAAGTCATTTAGGGGCTTTATGTGATAAATACATATAAATTTATTATGTGGTATTTGGGTTAAGGTATTATCAACTAAAATTCCTCAAGCATGTTAACTTTCGATATTCGCAGTCTGATCATTAACAATTTTGAAAGCTTGTTATATATTGGGACAGGTCCAATGATAACTCAAAAGAATTCTCAATATTGTATAGTTAAAATTTGTTCATAAAATATTCTCAAGAATCAGACATTTGGAAGTGGACCCTCACTTGCAAAATAAATACTAGTAATAATTAAATTCACATGAATTATAAAATTAAAATGATGAAAACTGGCAGGGAAATTTCATTCACATTAATCCACCAATTCCATCAAATCATGATTCATTATTTGAATATTCACGATTCACTCTGAAAATTAAATTCCCTACCATATTGATTCAAAATCATATTTATCAAAATATAAATCATGGAATCGTAGTCTTCATAATAAGAAAATCTCTCAAAGATAATTCCTCTAAAGTAATAATCATAACCATATGAATGAAAATTCTATTTTAATACTCAAAATAGAGGATTATAAAAATGAAATTATATTAAGTTATTTATATTAAAATGTAAACTGCTTTATCTAATGAATATTTTCATCTACTTTTTTATCAATATTAATTGGATTCCCATTTTCTTCAATCCATGATAGTTATTTAGAATCAAACAATTCATACCAGTGTATGAATTAAGTAATTAAAGATTTTGGGGTATATGGGAATGTTAATTATATCCAAATAATAAATTATAATAAAACATTAAAAATCATGTTTCCTCTAATATGTGTCTTTTTTCTACATCATTATCTCAAAAAAACCATGTTATATGAATAATGTATATAGGATAGAGATGTTTGAGACCCTCTATTAGTTCAAATTGTAAATTACCATATAATGTTTTAAGACTTTTTCCATTTTTAATAATTGGGTATCATTTATCTTTTTTCATGGTATGAATGACTCTAAGATGATAGATAGTATTTCTATTAAAGGAACATTCCCACATAGAAATAATCCAAAGAAATATAAATTTCAATGTAAAATAGTATAGTATGATATCATTTCTAGGATGAAATGTATTTGGTTGAATAATTTTCTCATTTTTCAGTTAGGCTCATTATTTAGAAAATATTAAATTTCAAAAACAGTCTGTTATGATTTCTTTCAGCTCATGTAACTGTAGCACACTCTATTAGAGAACTCTCAAAATCCAAAAAATTCAATTTTTAAAGCATAATATGTTATGTGGTAGAACTCCTCTGGAATATGAATTTTTTCATAAACAAAATGGTATAGGATAATATATAGTGTTTTTTATATAATTTATGCTATCAAAATACGTTTTACTCCAAACATTGGCTCCAATCCATCATGTTTGGTATATCCCTTATCTAAAAAATAGATTTAATCAATTTCATGGATACATTATCTTTCCCTTTTTTCTCTATGGTATGGTGTAGATAATTTTTGGTTCATCTCATACTTTTCATATATGTCCTATATGATTATATTATTAAAAAATGTTCCCCAAGGACAATGAGGGTTACTCTCGGTAGTCAATACAACCAAAATAAGTTCGACTAAACAAAATCACACAAAACATCATAATCATTACTGTTACTGGTATTGGCTACCACATAATTATATATACAATAAACATCACATAAAATTTTTCAATTAAAAAATTAGAATAGAAAGGGTCCCCTAAAAAATACTACAAACATTATTTATTTCAAAAATTAAGAATGTTGTTGTGAGGAATCTATTTTAATTTGGGATCATTTTTGAAAGATCTAAAAAATTAAAATTTATTTCAATATTTATGTGAATAATTAAACAGTTTTTTAAAATAATCTCCATATTCAACGAATTTTATTATAGTTTGTGGTGGTCCAAAGTGGAATCCATAAGAAATTAAATGACATAAGTCAAATGAAACATTCTACATCAGTTATTGTAATAATCGTTTTATTACATTATCATTATAAATTTTCAAGGAAAGTTTATTTTCCTAATCAACATGGTGTTTTCTTCTTAATGATAGTTATTGTATGAGGGTACATAATATGAAACAAATTTTTGTACTATATCAGTATAATATAATACCACAAATTCAATGTTGTAGAGTTCATCTCTATGTATGTGTTTATTGAGAGTGCATTGTTTGGAATTTTTTTCTACGGTATTTGATAGCCTATAAGGTGATATTCCACATGATTTTAAACTACCATTTTTTTAATGTACATATTAAACTATTATAATGTATTGTCTATCTTACCATAATTGTTCTTACATTGGAATTTCGAAAATAAAACCAATATTTTGAATGATAAGAAAATATAACCAATTTTGTTATTTGTTACCATTATCAATAATTATCGAATGATAATACAATATAAATAAACTCATTTTCAGTGGTTGTGTAATAGATCTAAGTAGTATCCTTGTTTCTTGATCCATAGATTATCACTTATGGTATTTCATAATATTTTTAGGGCAATATTTTCAAATATCATTGTACAATATCTCACAATGCCACTAAATTAGGTATTCCTAATTCAAGGGTTGTAGTATTAATGGGGTAATCACCTTTTTGATTTTCTCATTAAATTTACCCTTAAAAATATCATTACTAAATACAGATTTTATTTCATAATATATCTTGAAATAGGAAGAGAAATTACATTAATTTCTTAGAGGAAGAATCAATAAAATATCAAGTGGCCTATAAATGATCTAATATATGTTACACAGGTGGGATATGTAAAATATTTTGTAACATAATCCTAATAATTATACATCAAAATTTATTTATTTACTGGAATAATATGACCCAGTTCCATTCTATTGTCTATAATAAAGTTACACTTCTCATTGTTAAAGACAAAAATTTTCTCAAGGCTTGTTTTCAATAAATTTTCCAAATTCTAATCATAATGATCAAAAGAGTCTCTGTAAGTATTTAATTTATAGAGAAATACCAGGAGATAGTACTCAATTTGATCTTATTAAATGATTACCATGCATCTATTAAAAGTATATGGACAATTAAATTATCCAAAATGATTCCTTTATTCAGAAAGGACCAAAAAGGATATGAGAATGTTTTCATTTCATGGCTGTATAGGGAAATTGGTACCTAAAAATAACTATAATATACATTCAAAAATTAAAAAATATTCACATCTATTTAACCATTCTAATTTTTTTATCAATGAATGGAATGGTGTAGTGGTATTTTTGGTGACATATTTAATATATCTATAGTTAATGGATTCTCTCCTTTATTTTGAAAATATTATTGTATTTAATTCATTATTCTTGATTTTGATAGTAGTAATGCATATTTCATAGGGAAACACATAGATGTGGATGATCCATTGGGAGTAATAATTTGGAAAATGATAATGAGGTGGTAATATTTTTTTAATATCTTTTTTTGAAACCACCTTAATTCTGGGGTTACCTAATCCATATGGTGTCCTAATAGTTTATAAGTCCCCCTCAAGAAATATATTTTAGGAAATGTTTTCGGTTTTAATCCCTTGAATAAATCCTAGTATCTATCTTATGACTTTGATTTGAATTTTAAAAATATAATATTAGGATTTATCTAAATATTTAGAAAATGTTTCAACTATTGACACTTAAATGTTTTCTCCCTCCATAATATTAACTAATTATAAATAACATGGGATGGGTTTTAAATCTAGATTTGTGGTTTCATATAAATATTATATTGAAGTCCAATACCCACTTTAAAATATAAAATTTCCACTATAAATGGAATCATTCCATTTTCTTATTTTTAATTATAAAATAATTTAGAGTTTATTTCATATTGAATTTAAAATATAGAATCTAAATTTTTTTATATTATCCGCTCATTCCATGGTATTTTATTACAAATGTGATCTCATAGGGTAATGAATTAATAATTCATACATGAATCATCATTGGAATCAATACTTTCCTAATGGATAAATGTAAAAAGAGTGATTGATTTCTCAAAGGGTTTTATTTTTAGACAAGAACTCTGATGGACATGTTGATATATCATAGATCCATAGTGACGGTTCCTTAAGGTACATTTTTTATCATCTTTTACATCATTAGAAATGGTCATAGAATAATAATGTGAAATTTATATGGCAGTTTATGTTAATCAAATGTGAGATCATGTTAGTCTTCTATAAAATATCATCCAATATATTCTTTAAATAATATCCTACAATGAACCTATCGAAAATAGAGTGGGTCTATTTCCTAGTTAGAAAACCACTCATTTGTGTTTATTTTAACTAATTTTCATCATTCAAAAATAGAGTTTTGCATAAAATTAATGAAACGACGTGATCATACATATAATTGAGATTTTAAAATTACCCATAGTGTAGAGAATAAAAAACAACCCCGAATATTGAAATTTTTGGGGAAGAAGTTGTCTTATCACAGATGAGGGAATCCTCCCTCTAATGATTCATACTTTCCCATAAAACCACATTATCTGAAGGTAAATTTCATTAAGGATTTTATTACTCATTGGGATTTTAAATATGGAATAATTAGAGGTAAAATGCCTCTTTGATATATAGTTTAAGTTTATCTAATTGTATTGTATTAGATTAATTAAAACATGAAGGGATTGAGATGTGATTTTCTATCTCATCGATTCCTTTTATGGGGGTTTTCTTTTACCTATTTTCTAATTAATCGATTTAATTCATCTTCTAGTTTTTCTATTCTTTTTTTAGGTGATTGGTTTTCAAGAGCCTACTCAGAATTTCTAAAAATTATTTTTTCCATGTTTATCTATAATATGATTGAGTTTTGGTGATTGAATATTATTTAAAAATACAATGATTATCTATCTCACATTATCCTTTAGATTTGATACTATTTAATCTAGGAGATTCTATGGCTTTTTGGAATGCATGTTATGAATAATTTCCAATTTTTTTGACAACTCATCCACAAAAAATTTCATCTCATCAATCCCTATTAATTTAAATACATAAATATGTGGTTCACTAGATGATGGTTTTCAATTTTTTTTAAATAACATTTTTTATAAGAATTTTTTTGTATGTATTTTTATATAGTAGATGGAATGTACAAGAGGTTTTATAAATCTTCAATTAGAAATGGTTTCTAGCATGATTTATTGGACCTCAAAATCCCTATTAGGGTTTAAATTATACTCATAATTTTTTTTTGAAATAGTGGTTCATGTAATGTGGATTCACAAATCTATAAAACCTATAAATCATGAAATTTTTAATTGTAATGATGGGGTGATGAACAAAATCCACATAACTATTTTTGGGATGGTTGTTCACTAAAATTCTTTATAGCCATTTGTCTCACTAGATATATCAATTCCACACTTCTAGTATCAGTTAATGGTGATGATTCAGAAGCTCTTACCTCACGAACACTCATTTTATTTGTACCCCTAGTTTTATAATATTTATATTTCTATATTATATTATCTACAAGTATTTTATCTTCCATGGGTATTTTTTCAAATAAATATCCAACGAATGATGCTTCCAGGATATTCCTCTTAATTAATTAATATACTTTGTTGTAAGATACATTTTTGTTGTTATATTCCATGGTATGATGAGGGAATCATCTGTAGTGATTCTTTAATCATTTCCAATACTAATATATGGTCTTACAACTAGCTTTTAGGTTAGAATAAATTCCCTTACTTATTTATGTTATATGGATTTCTATAAAAAATCATTGTATAAATATTATTTGTATAAAATCCTATTATTCCATCTTTATGGGTTGTAGTATGTAAAACCACTCATTGGTGGTTTCTCATGAGAAAAGGGGAATACACCCACTTTACTTAATCCTTAGCTACTTCTCTTAGCATGAAGCATGAATATATAATTTTTAACTCTTGAATATGCTGATTGATATCCTATCCAAAAGTTACATGAAATTTCTATAGTAATAAATTCATAATGACAACAAATTCCATATCATTTTGTTTCTCAATAATAATTATTTGTATTTTTATGTTATCAAATTAAAGGGAAAATGGCCCCTTTGAGATTTTTGTGGGTTCAATTCCATAGTGGTGGGTGTGGTGTAAACAGTATAGTTTTTAATCAAGTGATATTAATTTATTTTTTAATAATTATTCACTAATTGATGATTCTTATTCCAAATTAAAAAATTAATTATATCTTAGATTGAATGAAAATAACCCATCCAATGAGATTCTATTCATTCAATTTTTAAATTTTTAGTAAACACCCACTCCCCAGTAGTGGCATAATGTGTTCACAGAAACATATCATGTGGTGTGGAAAATGATATTTATTTCTCCTAGGGGTGTACTAGTAGAAGAGAAAAACATTATCTACAGGGAGATGTGTCTTAATCATTTTTTCCCAAATTAAAAATATGTAAAATAATAATATTTATATTACATGGAAGAAAATGTTGTTAGATGGTGAAATTAAAATTATGTATAAGGGATTCGGTTTAGGTTTGTATTATATCAATTATCTCTATCATGGTCCTTTGTAAATTATTATTTTTTACATTATTTATTGGTTAAATGAATGGAATATCAATCCTTTTTTCATTTTTTCACCCTTGATCATGTTTAATAATGATGACAATAATCTTAAAAATTTTCCATTATTGTATTATTCTCTATCCAATATGTGAAATTCTTAATGGGTCTCCCTTGAATTATTGTTTCAATATATATGGTTTCAAAATTCACAAACCTAAAATTTATTAGACTACTCATTCATCATTTGTTTAGTACTCACTATTCACCTATCCCCATGACATTAGAGAAACCAATCTATGTGATCAAATAACAATAATAGGTATAAAAATATTTTTAATTAAGGGATCTTAAAAATTAAGAAATAAAATAAATCATGATTGTATTCAATTTAATTTATCAAATTGAAAACCTTTAATTTAATTTTATTAAAAAACTCAACCATCATTATTCTCACATCCCATTAACATAAAAAATAAGAATTTTCTACTACTATATTAAAGTGGGTTATTTGGGAAGAACAATTAGAAGAATTAATAAAAAATTATAAGGGGATAAGAGTATGTAGGTGGCAAAAATGTGGGAGGTAGTGGTCATTTTTTCTCCTTCCTTCTTCACAGTTTCTTCCTTCAAAAAATTCTCCCACAATCCACTAGAATGAAAAAAATCCAAAATCCTTCTTCCATAAATGTAGTAGCCTCCTATATTTTTTGGACAAGAGAGTCCCTTGATCATTATCTATATATCTAGGATATTTTATTGTTAGAGGTATCTATATATTGTTCAAATTTTTATTATATTTTTTTAAGTGACGTCCTCATGTACAAAGGTTGTCTAAAAAATTTCTCAATGATATCAAAATTCTAATTTTTTTACTGTCTTTCGATTAGGGATTCACTCGTGCTTGGTGTTCATGGATCATTGTAGTGGATACTATAATTAATCCCAAGATGCTATAATGAAAGGTAAAATCATTTGACCTACAATAGCATGGACTAGACTTTGATATTCCTCCCATCTTATATCGTTCGTAGTCTCCATATGAAGCACATCCCTTATTCATGTCATCGCATCCATTGAAATGGGATCTAATGAGGTCTTTTGATGTGATGAACAAGATCAATATTTGATTGGGGACTCAGTAGTGGTGTTTTAAAACATGAACAATATCATATATAGTGAACAAGTTGTATCAAAAGAGAATATATATAGTGGAAGTAGCATCGAGAAATAGATATAGGTTTCAGAGATGAGAATGTGTGGTGCGAGAAACGTTTGGGCACATGTGTAGTTGGACAAAGGCCTAATAGAGTTTTTTAGGGAACAATAACCACTTCAAACACATCCCACATTAGAAATGAGACAGAATTATGTACTCAATTTTGTATCAATTATAGAATTTCATGGCAAAAAATCGTGATTTTGGGAATGGATCACTGTATAATGGAACATAAAGATAATGGTCTCTTGGTGTTATCTACGGGACTACGTTTACCTTAGACCACACGATGCATAGAATCATACTCATGTGGCACTCTCTCCTCTCAAATTGGGTATTCTCACCCATTATTCTTCATGGTAGTCTTACAACATGGAGGACTTTTATGTTGTGGGATGGTCAACATGTTGAAGGATATCCCCATTGGCCATCATTTTTTTTCATAGGAAAATAATATAATATTTAAATTCTCAATTAATTTCCACAAAGAACTCCTAAGAATATGAATAATTTAATAAACCCCAAATTCTTCCCTATAATACAATATTAATAATTTTGATTGAATTACTCATATATTCCATATAAAATTAATTACATGGTTAAATAAGGTAATAATCATAAAAACATAAGAATTTTCATAAACTTATTTAGGAAAGTATGTGGGTATCAGTTAGAAATTAGCTTTTCCTGCTGTTAAATTTTCATTTTGATATGTATAACATATCCTAGATAATTATGGAAAAAATAGTTTCCATATAATAAAACATATATCTTATTAATTCTATATCTGAAGAAGTCAATATACTCAAATAAACCTAAAAAACCACATATTTACAAATTATTTTCAAATTTGAGTACAGATTCCATAAAAATCACAGCAAATTAAACATTACTGTATAGAATTCATTTTAGTTGGATTTATACATTATTTTTTTGTTAATGAAATACATATTAAAATAAACTATATATTATTTAAACTGTTAATAAATTCATATAAGTAGAAATTTATTATCCTTAACTACTTTTTTATTGATATAAAATATCCATTTTAATATATATTAATATTTTATGGTTTGTTTAGATGTAATAGTAAAATATTTTTGATATCACACTCACCATCTCTAATAGATTTCCTAAGACAACATACATTAATTTCTAATAAAAATTTACAATTTAAATTATGTAATAATATATTTACCTTAAACATTATATTTCCTTATTAGAATTTACATTCAATGAGTGAAAAAATGTGACATTTATCATCGTATTTATATAAAATTTCATTGATTTAATGTTAATCTATGTCCTTAAATATCATCTCGTTTATTGATTCAATCAACATTTATCCAACATCACAAACATTCCATATTCAATGACTACAACTTTCAAGCAATCAATTAAAATACCATATCTTTCTTCCCCTCAATGTATTAAACTTTTAAATATTCAAAATGAATAAATTTCCATTAAATGTACATAAAAAAATTATATCCTTACCTTAATCACCATATCAATGATTATAATCACCAAAATCAATGATCTAGTTGATGAAATCATCAATATCTGTATTTGGATAAATATTTAAATATTTAATCATATTGTTCGTCTTTTGAATGGTATCCTACATTACACAACTATTAATTATTATTGATATTGGATAATTTGACCTATATTTCAATAAAACTTTTTTCACCACATATAATTTAAACAAATTTATTTCATTTTTTATGTATAATTAATTTTATAATAGTATATTTTTGTAATGAATCTTAATTCCTCTTGTAAATGGAAACTCCATTTGATGAATACTTTTAAATCTATGTAATATTGATATGAAACATCAAGAGTTATTCATTATAAATTTGATATCATTTACAACATCTAGATCCCAAAATCTTAATTATCAAAAAATGGTACTCCATTTACTTTTAAAAAGTAATCTATATCTACACTCAATGAAATATAGATTTTCAATTTCATGACTAATGAATTTGACAAAACTTTTTGAGATAAAATTCTTAAAATACACTATATGAAATATAGTACTACACTTATTATAAAATGACCTTATTCCAAAAAAAATCAAACTAGCACTAAATCAGCTGAATTTGAGTTTTTCTAATTTTCTAAAATATGGAAACTCCAAAAGAATGTTTGGTCATCGTTGTTTCCCATTTAAAAATTTACTCTATAAAACATGTTCATATGAGAGGATTTACACATAAATGTGTTAAAAACAATACCATCTTTTCTATGTATATTCAAAAGTATGGTAAAAACTACACTTATAGACCTAATGGTATTCCTCTTTTTATATTAAACCATGAACTCTACCATGATTTAGTTCAATATTCCATGCCCTATAGATATTTTATCCTTGAATATAACCTCATCCGAAATAATAACATCTATGGAATATCATTATTCAGACCATAATGTTGTGGTTACATGATTTTGTTTTTTGCTTTATTCTATTTTAAATAAAATACTCAATCCATTATATTTATTACTAATTATTATTTTAATTAAAAACTATGTCATATTCCATTAATCACCACAATTTTCAAAACATATTAACAATTACACATTACACCATTATACTATATAAGAATAAGTTCTTACATATCTATTTATTTGACTTGGGTATCCATATGAATTGCCCCATTTCCATTGGATTAATAATATTAGAGGTAAGGTAAATGTTTTTATATGATTAATTTATGTCAGATATCATTAAATACTTTTTAATGAAGAAAAAATATATCTTTATTTTGTATATATTTTTGTAGGAGAATTTTTGTTATATGTTTTGGAAGTAAACATCATGGTTATTGGATTAAAAAAATTATGTCATAATTACATAAATTTAATTCAATTTTACAACTAATACACAAGAAATAAACAAATTAGAAATATCTTCATGTATTTCATCCTATTAAATACAAAATATGTCTTTTTTCCAAATTTATATATTGATCATAGTTCAACAACTGTCAGAATTACATTCTTTCTTTTATATTAGAAAAAAATCCATCCAGTAAATATTTTATGATATATTAATGAATTAGTAATTATTTATCGGGAATCTATTTTAATAATATTATATTTATATTTTTGGCCGTATTGTATGATTTGTAGTAGTCATAAATAATTACTAATAAAAATTATTAAAGATGAGAATTTTAATCACGAATCATTTAATGTAAAAATATATTAATATAATGTATTAATTATATCATAGATATCATAATTTGTTGATAAATAGTTCACATAAAGATTATACATTGAAAAAATGATTCAATGATTAAGTTTATATATGTAAATAAGAAATTAAAATATAATAAAATATATCATAATGTGTCTGGTTGTTAACTTTTCTAAATATTTCATAAAATTTTGTAAAAAATTATATAAAGCAATCCATTCTGGACACTAAAACTACCAAAAATAAAATAACCATTTAAAAAATTTGAGAACACAAATTGTGTCAATAGTCATATATTTTGACCACTAAATAAAAGATAATTTTAATGATTCAAATAATGATCATGAGGTTTAATTTTTTATGAAATGTTTTTCTAAAATTGAAAAGATATAACACTTTTATAATAGAAGGGGGAACCCAAAAAAATGATATATTACTATGCACTAAATATCATTCGGAGGACCAAGACAAAATGAACAAAAAATTAAATTGGCATCCAAAGCCTAATGAGGTTAACCCAAAATATACAAAAAAACCAAATGGTTGAGATCTAAATTAACAAACCCCATAGAAAAAACAACTCAACCATTATTATCATGTAAAATAACTATAAATGGTGATCTCATTGACTACATGGGGAGTATATATTTTACATTATTTTAGGAAAATCCATCAGTATATAGTAGAATATAGAGACCATAAAAACTAAAAAAAAATAAAGGACCACAAGATGGAGTTAAATATATACACAACACTAAAATTCTGTGAAAATTAACTAGTATAAGAAAACATTAACCATCGATGTTCAGGCTTGACACATATTCCTATCATCTGGAAACCAATGACATAAAATATTAAACATAGTAAATTATAAAAATCTAGAATACTTTCACCACAACTATAAAAGGTAGAAAACCATATTAAAATGGCCATGGACACATCATGGTCTAATAATGATGAAAAAATTACAGTCTTTTTGGATTCATAAATAAATGTACAAATTAGATCAACTTCAACATGAACATATAATGATATTGAACATGATATATAACTAATGTCATAGACTTTTCACCAATGGTACACCATGGAATAATAAATACATTATGGTTTGAAGAATATCTATCAGACTCTATATTATAAAATTTTCAGGAGAAAACAACCCCAAAATATCTCTAACCCATGGAAATAAAAATCAAGGAAATCCTAGAATAAAGTGAAGAAATTATAAGGGACAAATAATCATATAAAATCAATAATATGGGGTATAATCCAACACAAAATCACTTATAAGTAATGATATGTGTGCATGAAATCCTAAATATTTTTGAGAGAAGAGAATAATCAACACAAATATATAAATCCCTAATGTATCTAAGTGATTAAAAAAAGTGCAACTAAGAGATTATAGCTCCATCTTTGTAATATTTTTTATGATCCATAATAAGAATAATATTTAATTTTTTTAGATAAAGAATTATTAATGATAAGATTAAATCTATAATAATTATTATCAAATTCATTTTATATTTTTATAAAAAGTGTTATTATCTTTTGGGGGGTTCCCATTACTATCGAGCGTCATGTATAATTATATTGGATATAAAATAGAGAATCAAATGGGCATAAACCACTTGGTCAACTTTTTTATTTTCAATGGAATCCATCTTATTGATTATATAGTATGATGAGTACACTTCAGTAATGTGTATATTATTTTAAGGTAGGGTAAAACTATATTTAGATACAATTTTGATTATATTTTTATGTAGGATTTCCATAAAATTAAATACATAATATATCAATTATACCATATATTCCATCCATGGTTTCCCCATAATTTATAATAGTATGACAATCTATGAATCACTGATTTTTTGTGGATTTATATTATTTCTCTCTATAATTAATTATATAACTCGGTCTCATAGAATTTGTGGTGATGGAAATAGGGATTTGAGTGGATATTTTAACTAATACATAATATTTTCACTTTTATCAAAAATGGTTTTGTATGTGGTGGCCGATATCGCATAGTAAAGCATGAAATAATTCCATTTATAATTATTTTATTTGACGTTTCATAACTATGGAGAGTGATTTTTAATATCAACATTTTTAAGATACATTGATTGTTATTTTAGATAAAGAATATTAGGATTTTCGGTTTCCTAATTTCATACAATTAATCATTATTTTATTAATTATATGGGGTATATTAAATCTTGTTGTTAATTATAAGGTGATACATACCTCATGTCTCCATCTATTATATGGGACATATATGATTTAGTATGTTGACATGGGAATTTATTTCAGGGAGAAATTAATGATAATCAATATGGAATAAAACAATATGATTTAATAACTATAATCAATTATGACTGAAAGTATCATTCCATATATAGGGATTTTTTTATAAATTACATCGTATATTTGTATCTTTTTATACAAGAGATTTTTAAATTTATTTACTCAAAATGTCTGTTGGTTTCTATGAAAATATACAAGGGGATTATTGTTGTATACTTTATATGTTCTGGATAATAATTTTAGTTTATAATTAATTATTGAAGGTTTATTTATAGTTTTTCCATTCATATTTGGAATAGTTATGGAATAATTCATGGCTTTATCAAAATGGTTCATTCCTTAGTGGGGAATTATGTGTGATTCATGGAATGGTTTATGATAATCCTTTTAAAAACAAAAGCTTCCAGGATTAATTAAATATAGATTGTGTAATAATATTTAAAATACATAGTTAAAGGTCAACAAAGGTATATTAGATTCCAAAAGTGTCATGACCTGTCCCTCGGGGCCCCTGCTGTGACTTCCCCAAGACCGCCTTATATAGGCCAAGGGTGGGCGACTAGCACTAGAAAGGTGTATCCCTAAAATGGGAAGGCACTACCTTTTTAACTTGTGTAGACACACAGTCCCACAACACTACAAGAAGCAACCACGAAGTAAAATACTATAGTAAAAGTGTGCTAAAAGTAAAGGAGCTAGAATACAATCCCAACTAAAAATTACAAGTACAACTAAAAAGTAAAAAATAAAACTAAAAAGTGAATAGCATCTCCTGTATCATCCAGCAAAGATCCTACCTGAAGGTTAGGTACAACTCACGATTAGTAGTCAATGCGTCACATCAAGACAAATGGTCCACCTCTGAGTACCATTCAGTCTAGGCTCTCTCATCCTCGATCAATGATGTATGTTGTCTACAGAATACACAACAATTTGTGGGTGTAGCCTATGCAGGGATGAGTATAACGATTGTAACACCCCGAGCTTTCACGATACTCTTCTCATTCAATAATGCAATAGCTTGCATTGTACACAACTTCGAGTTCTAAAACACTGCGACTAATCAATGTAGCCGTTATGAATAGTAATAACCACTTTTTAAAATTATATAAATTTTATATTTCAAAATGGACTTCATTTTTGTATTCGTAATATCGAAATTATCCTAAGTTGAATTTTTTGTAACTTTCTGAGAACTTCCGATTTTTTTATGAATAGTGAAAAATACTTAAAAACAACTTTTTTAATCAAAATAATTTATAGTGATAAATTACAATATTTAGTGGTTTTAAAGTATAATTAGAATATATTTTTACCATTTTATCCAATTTTGGTCATTAGAATTAATTTAACATTGAAATTGGACATAAACAATTGCTAATCTTTTGATATAAATTGTTTCTTAAAAACACGCTATTTGTTGTAAGAGCAGGAATTAATTATAAAATTAATTAATACAACTTATATGTTTGGAATTTTGTAATATAGACATCATTTTTGAATTCGTAATATCAATTATAGCTTAGGGTGAAATTTTGGCCTTATTCTGAAAAACTTCAATTTTTGATGAATAGTGAAACCACTAAGTGGTTGTTAAAAACTGATTTTTCGTTAAAATGAAATATTACCACATCTATGATTTTATTTTCAAAAATCCGACATACATGGTTGTCATTAAGAAGTAAAATGTGGTTCAATGAGATTAAAATAATTTTTTGGTGAATAGTAACTTTTAAGTTCTTAATCGCGATTAGAGGTAATTAGTGTAGTTTAAGGTAAAAATAATGTTTTAATAATATGAGATGAGCTTGAAACTTGTTCTAATCCTATTGGATGAGTCATGGCCGACCAAGACACCCCATGGGTCAACTTGGGGACCCCATGGAGCCACTTTAGTTGCAAAATGAAATTAATATATATTTATTTAATGTTAAAATTAAATTAACACAAACATGAGTTGTTTTACTAAAACAGTTTTTAAGTGGGGTTACACAGATCCAAATTTTGACTATAAATATTCATTAGAAAGATAAAAAGATTTCCTACATCATAGTAGTTTTTTTATAATTTTGAGACATTTAATAAATTAAATTATTTATGACATCATGATGATGCAGCGATGACCTCATTATTTAACGATTTAAATAAAATGAGAAGATAATGAAAAATCCAAGTCTTACACTTGTCCAAAGCCTATTGGATGAGGAGATTTAGAACCCTTATCATCTTATCCTCGAATTATATAAGTGTGGGACCTCTAAAATCCGAAACTCATTTTATAATAAAGTGACTTTTCTTTACTTTCCAAGAGTGCCCCTCCTCTCCACTTATAAAAGGCCCCCCACCTATCCCACCTTATTCACACCTTCAAGCCATTTGGCTCGGCCAACCTCTGCCCAAATACTCTCCAAACATCCCCCTCTTACTCCTAGAAGCCTCACTTTGGGCAGAATGCTTCCCAAGACAGCCTTTGGCTCAAATCAAAAAGAGTTACCCGATTTTGAGGTAATGTCTTCTCTAATGTTGCTTTGTTTTATTTTTCTTCTCCAACCCACTAAACTCTTTTTATTAATTTATTTTTTAACAACACCAGTATAATCAATATACTAGGATGTTGTTATAAGAAGGATTCGAGCTACACTTACACACACCTACATCTAATGGTTAAAGAACATACGGTTTCTGTGGATGGCGAATTTCTACCTCACGAAATGATGATTGTTCAACACTCATATAGCACCTTCAAAGGTGGACATTAAGATGTCACTATATTTATATATTATATATAATATGTTTATGTTTTAATTATGCTTCTGTATTTCTCATTTATGGCATACTTTATGATTTCCATTATGGGTAAAACGCGATAATTTCATTTTAGGAAGTGCGGACTACCGCCCCCTCAAAGTGATTTGAATCGTTAATGCCATATGTGGGATGTATAAAGGATGGAGTAAATGGTATTATACACTATATTATACTGGAATTATATTATACAATTATATCATAATGATTTCATTCCATTAAATACGAAATAGAAATGAAAGTAGCGTTCATGCGTACGTACGGCTTACCGTCTCCATGAACGGTGCATTTCATTTCTTACATCTAAATGTTACGTAATAAAGGAATGTATATACTGGATATATATGATATATATGACATCTAAATCATGAATATAATTCTGGAGATAATGGATATTCTACCACATAAACAACTTGTAATTATAAGAAGTTTATTGTTGACTCAAGTACCAAAGATCGACAAAACGACCGTTATTAACTTAAATAATTACATAATGTTCATAACATTGTAATAAGTGATATAAAAAGGATAATGAAATTAAAAATGGTTCTTAATAAGGTATATATTAACTCTAGTTTATTATTCATGAGGTTAAAGAATGGTTGAGTAAATTCAGACACGAGGTAAGGGAATTTCTTAACCCAACTTTCATTCTTTGGGTTAATCTCCTACTTTCAAATTAAGTCATGATATTATTATGTCCTATTTTTTATTTTTACTTTCCTTATGTGTACCTATAGTGAATACACATAATAGATCTATTTTATTTTAAAAATGATCTTTTAAGGACTTCGTCTCAATCCCCTTTCATTGAGGCATATTTGGTTTTATACACAACTTTCTTTTATACGGTGTATAAACCCCTTTGACTTTTACATTTATTCAAAAGAAATATTTTTTATACGAAGCGTTTTGATAAACGACAAAAGGGAATGTATTTCTTTCCGTACTTATGCGGTGACAATGAATTCTCCGCCGCCGTGACCATTATTTGATTTTCGGCTTCCTCTACAAGCCATCATTTTTTTAATGAAAAATAAATACAAAGTTTTAACTTTATTTTATTTGGGTATTGAAAATGGTTTTGAAAGAATTTTTATTATATCAATGTGTTGTATTGATATCTTGTGATTGGAATGTGGAAATTTTATGTTTCCTTTATGCATGTTTTATGTGATACGATTATGTTATGGTTTATGATATGTTTAAACCTATTCATATGAGGAATGTATTGGACTTAATAAGTGACGGGTGGAGCCCGCTATAGCTCCTCGATGAATCGGTAGGTCTCATTAGACAACTAGACGTGGAATTGGCCGAGGCCCTTTCCCAATTTTATTTATGATTCTGGCCGAGGCGTTAATCATTTTAGACGTCTTGGTCGAGGCCTTGACAAAATGTTTCAGAATGTCTGGCATTATACATTCCATCATTATGAAAGTGGTTATTGATATTTCATGTGATTATTCGTCTAGTAGAATATCCATGTGAGTAAGTAATGGCATTATTTTATTTTACTTTTTCCATATTATGCTGAAGTTCAATTTCAATAAGGCTTTTGTTTTAGTTATATATTGCCTTAAATGCTTATGTTTTCTTATGAAAGCTTCCGCATTATTGTTATCCTTACTGAGCATCTGAGCTCACCCCTTTCAATGTTTTAATATTTTCCAGGATGTGAAGAAGTATTTTATGAATGACCTGCAGGGATAGTCCGAAGAGGATAGAAGTGTGGACTATGGAGACTATGTTATTATAGTTTTCCACTTTGTGATGTAATGTAACATTTATGAATGTATCTAGTGTTTCCAAGGCTACTAAACTAATCGGTCTTTCGAGACTTGATCTTTTGTGATCATGACAATGTTACGAAGTAAAGCACCGGCTCTGGGTAGCTGGGGTCGGGGCGTTACAGTTGGTATCAGAGGCAGTTTAGTACTAACCTTGGAAGCTAGATGTAGATAAACTCTGATTAGAGCACATAGCCCAAAGATAGACTTTGAGGATTAGTATAGAAGAACTTCCTAGAATTTTTATTTATTGTAGAGATTTTGTGAGTATTCCGAGCAATACATCCCTGTCTGGATACGAGTAGGTAGAGGCAGCTCTGGCACAGATGTACCTAGGGGTAAAACCCGAAAACACCGCTTTGAGCTAGACTCGAACGGGAACTGGTGCACGACAATGGGCCTTGCTGCACTCTTGGTTACGACACTCCTGGGGGATATGCTTAGGATAATTCTCATTTTCTTTACAAACCACTATGAAGGGTTATGAGTATATACTTCCTCAAAGAAAACATTTTTATGGATTATATCCATAAATAGATCAATTTATGTTAAGTATCTTACAAGTATGGAATTATGTATTTTGATTTATAAACTAATATAGTTTATGCCATTGTTTAGAAATGGCGCCTAGTGGAAGGAATGGAAACCGTATCAGTGCACGCACTCCATGTAGGGATTGCCCTCCTGCTCAAGATAATTATAGTGGGGCTGGTGATGCAACTGGTGCCGATCAGCTAATCACCATACTGGGACAACTTACTCAGGTTATGAATAATAACCTTACTCATATGGAGCACCCTGATCTGCAACGTGGAGGATAAATGCTAGACCGTTTCATGAGGAAACAACCACCAACCTTCAATGGGGGTACAAATCCGTTAGTAGCTGAGCAATGGATAAACTCCTTAGAGAAAATATTCCATGCCTTGGGGAGTAGCCAAAGGGAGAAGGTTGTCATGGCAGTTTACCGCCTCACTAGAGATGCCGATCAGTGGGGGTCGCTGATTCAAAACACAAAGGAAGATGATGACGTATCGAATATGGAATGGAGGGAGTTCAAAGTGCTTATCTTAGAAAAATACATTCCTCACGACCATTGAGCAGATATGGAAAGGCAATTTCTGAGTCTGAGGAAGAAGGAGGATGGGAATGTCGCAAAGTATGAGGCTAACTTTACAAGGTTAGAGAGGCATGCTTCCGATTATATACGTAACCCAAGGAGTAAGATTGATCGTTTCTTTGATGGGTTAAAACCATTTCTCCATCGAGCTTTAGTATCACAATCCTTCTCATCATACGAAGATATTGTCTCTTGTTCTATCAATACAGAAAAGGAATTCTCTAAGTCTTATGACAACAAAGTAAAGCAAGAGAAGAAGAGAACGGTGGAACAAGAGATAGATAAAGGGAAAAAGGGAAAGAAGGATTTTCCATTATGTGATAATTGTGGGAAGAATCACCATGGTACTTGCCTAAAAGGAATGGGAGTTTGTTATAAATGTGGAGAAAAGGGTCACCAGGCTCGTGATTGCAAGGGAAAGAAAGAGGCTATCAAAGTTGAATGCTACAATTGTATAGAAATGGGTCATTATTCAAATGAATGTCCTAAGCGTTAGGGAAACATTCCTCAGAAAAGGCCAAGGGATCAAGGACAATCTTATGCTGTTACTACAGTTGAAGCAGAATAACTAATGTATTGGTGCTTTTGGACTCATGGATTATATTTTGGTTATTAGAATAATGTGATATATATATATATAAGGATTGTACTGCAGTACTTTTTGATTTCAGTAAGGTTTTAATATGTTGAAGGTAATTATATTTTTAGTATGTGACAATAAGAGAAACTTTACTTTGTTTGGGGAATCTGATAAATTGATTTTGGAATTAAGAGACCTTTTAGAAAAATTCTGGACAAAGGTATTTTGGATAACTATAAAGGTTGGAGTGTATTAAGTTGATATTTGGATAGTATTGTTTAAGGTTAAAAAATTAATGAAGATTATTTTTCGAATATTATGATACTATAGTTTTAGGAAAAGGACAACCTGCAGGGTGGGGCATAACCCGTCGCGTCGGACAAAGCTGCAGGAATCGAACCCACAACCATAGTGCGACAAGCCTTTATTTCCTACCACTAGCCTATAGGAAGTCCCTGGTTATTACAAAATAGTTTTACTAATCTAAATGGTATGTGTTAACATTTGGAACCTTATACAATTAGGATAAATAGAATATTTTTGAGTTCCGTTACCAATTGGAGTAAAAGTTGGGTTTGTGGTAAAAATTTATTAACGAATGAAAGTATACATAACAAGTATGTATATTCCCTTACGTTCTTAGTGAATCTCCTAAATAAATTCCTCAACATTATAAAAGGTAACTTAAAACAAAAATGTTGTCGGTTAACTTTTCCAACTGGGGATTCAATGACCGTTTAACCAATCACAAGTTTGTGATTTTCTTATGGTTAAACTTTCTCCTAATCCTGTTTTCTATAACCCTCCATCAGACCTTGATGGTTTGTTTCTCCTCCATATCCATATTTTCATAGAATCCTAGAATGGGCTATATCGGGTGACCTTTGTACTTATCTTGTTTTCTTTTAATGTTAGATATTTATTAACCTTATTTCCGATGTGGGTTATCCTAAAAGGTATTTTCTCTTTTCAACCATTTATTTTCAAAGAAAAATTTCAAATTGCGAGGATGTGATTTATTGAAGGAGGGGAGAATGTAACACCCCAAGCTTCCACGATACGCTTCTCATTCAATAATGTAATAGCTTGCATTGTACGCAACTTCGAGTTCTAAAACACCGCAACTAATCAAAGTAGTCATTATGAATAGTAATAACCACTTTTTAAAATTATAGAAATTTTATATTTCAAAATGGACTTCATTTTTGTATTCGTAATATCGAAATTATCCTAAGTTGAATTTTTTGTAACTTTCTGAGAACTTCCGATTTTTTTATGAATAGTGAAAAAAACTTAAAAACAACTTTTTTAATCAAAATAATTTATAGTGATAAATTATAATATTTAGTGGTTTTAAAGTATAATTAGAATATATTTTTACCATTTTATCCAATGGTGGTCATTAGAATTAATTTAACATTGAAATTGGACCTAAAGAATTGCTAATCTTTTGATATAAATTGTTTCTTAAAAACACGCTATTCGTTGTAACAGCGGGAATTAATTATAAAATTAATTAATACAACTTATATGTCTGGAATTTTGTAAAATAGACATAATTTTTTAATTCTTAATATCAATTATAGCTTAGGCTGAAATTTTGGCCTTATTCTGAAAAACTTCAATTTTTGATGAATAGTGAAACCACTAAGTGGTTGTTAAAAACTGATTTTTCGTTAAAATGAAATATTACCACTTCTGTGATTTGATTTTCAAAAATCCGACATACATGGTTGTCATTAAGAAGTAAAATTTTGTTCAATGAGATTAAAATAATTTTTTGGTGAATAGTAACTTTTAAGTTCTTAATCGCGATTAGAGGTAATTAGTGTAGTTTAAGGTAAAAATAATGTTTTAATAATATAGATGAGCTTGAAACTTGTCCTACTCCTATTGGATGAGTCATGGCCGACCAAGAAAACCCATGGGTCAACTTGGGGACCCCATGGAGCCACTTTAGTTGGAAAATTAAATTAATATATATTTATTTAATGTCAAAATTAAATTGACACAAACATGAGTTGTTTTACTAAAACAGTTTTTAAGTGGGGTTACACAGATCCAAATTTTGACTATAAATATTCATTAGAAAGATAAAAAGATTTCCTAAATCATCTTAGTTTTTTTATAATTTTTAGACATTAAATAAATTAAATTATTTATAACATCATGATGATGCAGCGATGACCTCATTATTTAACGATTTAAATAAAATAAGATAATAATGAAAAATCCAAGTCTTACACTTGTCCAAAGCCTATTGGATGAGGATATTTCTAACCCTTATCATCGTATCCTCGAATTATATAAGTGTGGGACCTCTAAAATCCTAAACTCATTTTATAATAAAGTGACTTTTCTTTACTTTCCAAGAGTGCCCCTCCTCTCCACTTATAAAAGGCCCCCCACCTCTCCCACCTTATTCACACCTTCAAGCCATTTGGCTTGGCCAACCTATGCCCAAATACTCTCCAAACTTCCCCCTATTACTCCGAGAAGCCTCACTTTGGGCAGAACGCTTCCCAAGGAAGCCTTTGGATCAAATCAAAAAGAGTTACCCGATTTTGAGGTAATGTCTTCTCTAATGTTGTTTTGTTTTATTTTTCTTCTCCAACCCACTAAACTCTTTTTATTAATTTCTTTTTTAACAACACCAGTATCCTCAATATACTAGGATGTTTTTATAAGAAGGATTAGAGCTACACTTACACACACCTACATCTAATGGTTAAAGAACATACGGTTTCTGTGGATGGCGAATTTCTGCCTCACGAAACGATGATTGTTCAACACTCATATAACACCTTCAAAGGTGGACATTAAGATGTCAATATATTTATATATGATATATAATATGTTTATGTTTTACTTATGCTTATGTATTTCTCATTTATGGCATACTTTATGATTTCCATTATGGGTAAAACGCGATAATTTCATTTTAGGAAGTGCGGACTACCGCCCCCTCAAAGTGATTTGAATCGTTAATGCCATATGTGGGATGTATAAAGGATGGAGTAAATGGTATTATACACTATATTATACTGGAATTATATTATACAATTATATCATTATGATTTCATTCCATTAAATACGAAATAGAAATGAAAGTAGCGTTCATGCGTACGTACGGCTTACCGTCTCCATGAACAGTGAATTTCATTTCTTACCTCTAAATGTTACGTAATAAATGAATGTATATACTGGATATATATGATATATATGACATCTAAATCATTAATATAATTCTGGAGATAATGGATATTCTACCACATAAACAACTTGTAATTATAAGAAGTTTATTGTTGACTCAAGTACCAAAGATCGACAAAACGACCGTTATTAACTTAAATAATTACACAATGTTCATAACATTGTAATAAGTGATATAAAAAGGATAATGAAATTAAAAATGGTTCTTAATAAGGTATATATTAACTCTAGTTTATTATTCAGGAGGTTAAAGAATGGTTGAGTAAAGTCAGACACGAGGTAAGGGAATTTCTTAACCCAACATTCATTCTTTGGGTTAATCTCCTACTTTCAAATTAAGTCATGATATTATTATGTCCTATTTTGTATTTTTTCTTTCTTTATGTGTACCTATAGGGAATACACATAATAGATCTATTTTATTTTAAAAATGATCTTTTAAGGACTTCGTCTCAATCCCCTATCATTGAGGCATATTTGGTTTTATACACAACTTTCTTTTATACGGTGTATAAACCCCTTTGACTTTTACGTTTATTCAAAAGGAATCTTTTTTATACGAAGCATTTTGCTAAACGACAAAAGGGAATGTTTTTCTTTCCGTACTTATGCGGCGACAATGACTTCTCCGCCGCCGTGACCATTATTTGAGTTTCGGCTTCCTCTACAAGCCATCATTTTTTTAATGAAAAATAAATACAAAGTTTTAACTTTCTTTTATTTTGGTATTGAAAATGGTTTTGAAAGAATTTTTATTATATCAATGTGTTGTATTGATATCTTGTGATTGGAATGTGGAAATTTTATTTTTCCTTTATTCATGTTTTATGTGATACGATTATGTTATGGTTTATGATATGTTTAAACCTATTCATATGAGGAATGTATTGGACTTAATAAGTGACGGGTGGAGCTCGCTATAGCTCCTCGATGCATCGGTAGGTCTCATGAGACAACTAGACGTGGAATTGGCCAAGGCCCTTTCCCAATTTGATTTATGATTCTGGCCGAGGCCTTAATCATTTTAGACGTCTTGGCCGAGGCCTTGACAAAATGTTTCAGAATGTCTGGCATTATACATTCCCTCATTATGAAAGTGGTTATTGATATTTCATGTGATTATTCGTCTAGTAGAAAATCCATGTGAGTAAGTAATGGAATTATTTTATTTTACTTTTGCCATATTATGCTAAAGTTCAAGTTCAATAAGGCTTTTGTTTTAGTTATATATTGCCTTAAATGCTTATGTTTTCTTATGAAAGCTTCCGCATTATTGTTATCCTTAATGAGCATCTGAGCTCACCCATTTCAATGTTTTAATATTTTCCAGGATGTGAAGAAGTATTTTATGAATGAACTGCAGGGATAGTCCGAAGAGGATAGAAGTGTGGACTATGGAGACTATGTTATTATAGTTTTCCACTTTGTGATGTAATGTAACATTTATGAATGTATCTAGTGTTTCCAAGACTACTAAACTAATCGGTCTTTCGAGACTTGATCTTTTGTGGTCATGCCAATGTTACGAAGTAATGCACCAGCTCTGGGTAGCTGGGGTCGGGGCGTTACAACGATACTCAGTAGGGACCCCGAGACCCCCATTGGTCTCCAAGAGTACCACAAAGGAAATTGCACAAAACAAGACCCCAACTCTACTTAGGAATATACCCAAACATATACCTAGGTTAGCAAGACATACTCATCTGATACATGAGAGAATAATATCAAAAAGGTAACACCATGAATACAACACCCTTAAATTAGATGTACCTCAAAGGTAACACCACAAAGATAGAAGTACCACATGGGTAACACCACGAAGATAGAAGTACCACACATGTAACACCACGAAGATAGAAGTACCACACATGTAACACCATGAATTTATCTCCATGAAGTTAACACCACTAAGTTAAATGCCATAGATCACAATCATGTATGACTTATGTATAGAAATACAGATGATTAGTCATTAACTAGATCATCTTATTATGTTAAGAGGCACTGTTGCTGACCCACACCGGATCGATAGTTACTAACCCCCATAGACCCACATTGAATCTGACCCACATAGGACAGGTAAGTGCTTACACACATGTGATCTTTGAGATCTGACCCACACCAGATCTGATAGGTGATAATCCATAGAGGATCGATTGATGTTGACCCACACATGATCGATGTTGTTTCATGTTATTATTGCCTACCACAGGATTTCTCGCACCTGTTGTGCTTGAGTTCTGTAGAGTCTTCCCTTCAAGAAATTGGTCATACCTCCACCACCACTAAGCTCCACAAAAGAGTAACCCAATGGACCTCCATGTTGTAAGTGTTCCAACACGATAGACAGTGTTCCAATTGGATGCCTGGTCTGTGTGTTATAGGAATTTTAGTTCTGATGCCCCAGTTGGATTCAGGTTCGATCCAACTATGACATAATCCAACTATCACTGAAACTCATGTAGATTATACAAAACATACAATCTCACTCCATGTATCTCAGTGCCATAGATGGTTCGTGAAACGGACATCGAGTTCTCAAGATATGGCCCCTTTGGTGTTTCTTTGGTCCGGTTGTGCCTAGGACCAGTCTAACCCAGTCTGACCGACCCAACCCAACCAAGCTTGTGCCAGCCCGACCTAGTCCTTGTCAACCCATCCTGGTCCGGTCATGACCATGCTAGGTTGAGGCACGATGGGTTCGTCCATCTGGGCCACCGTCCGGCCAGAAATTTGGTTGTCTGACCTACAAGGGGTGTAGCTCATTGGTCTGGCCCGCGGTGGGGTTTTCCCTAGCTGCCACCGAGGGAGTTACCCCCGGTTTTCCCAAATGGGACAAGGTCCGTTATGTTTCCTCCACAGTAGAGGCACCATGTGGCACCTACATGTGGCACAGGGTCCCGCTAGAGTATGTCCTGCCTTCTGTCATAGTTGACCCGTGTCGGCTGCCATCTCCAACGGTGCACGATGGCACACAACTCCGACACTCGTGGCTAGCTAGTGTGTCGACTGCCTTTCTTGGTCCTCTGTGGTTGTCCAGTGTACTGACCCCTTCCCTGACTGCTGTTGGTGACAATACATAGTTGTTTCCTCTGGCGACATGGTTGTGCCACCTCCTCCCTCACGGTCGGCCGGTTTGGGCCCCCGCCTTGGTCCCTTCCGATGCCAGTCTCTAGTACTGCCACAGCAGCCTTCCTCCACGTAGGAGGAAAGGGTAGTAGTGTGGAGGGGGGTCATGTCTAGGTTCATTAGGCCTTCACCCTCTGTGTTTGAATTAAAACAATACGAGTGAGGAAAAGGATTCTAAAACTCTTGAAATTAAAACCAAAAGAAAACCCTACATTATTAACAATTGAGAAATGCACGTGGTTGAGTATGTGTGTTAGTTTTCGCCATCCCCCAAAACTGGCCTCCAATTACATCGCTCGATCGCCAATCCTCATTTTGGTTAATCAATGTTTCTCATCACCGCATTCCTGAAACGGCTCCGTCCTCCAAGGGTTTTTCATCTCGTCACTTTGTCAGCACTTCGTCCCTTGGTGAAACAGTACTGATAACTCTTCATTTGATCTATATAACATGGAGGAGAGAGGGTGTCTCATGCTTGTGGGTTTTAATGGGGGATCATTAATTAGGATCCCACCTAATTTCCCAACAGTTCTATTACTTTGGATTGAATGGTCAAGGAATGTATTGGCTTACCACATTACTAGTCCCACATTTCCACTTTTTTGTTGGAGGAAAAAGAAACAAAACAAAATAACCAAGTTGTTTTGTTTATTATTTTAAAAAGTCCTAAAAATTATCCTTTTCAACAGACTTACTGTGGTCAGAGAGAAGCATCCCTTAAGCAAATTATGGTGCTGCAGATTCAGTGGTGGCATCCGATTTTTAATTCGAGCACTAGTTCAAAAGACTGAGGGCGCCGCTTGCACGTTTACTGAAAGTACCTTAAAAAATTTTATAAATTCATTCCAGGCACACCCGGACTCGAAATCATATGCTTTCATTTTTCACAGACTCGTAATAATTCCATATTATTAAAAAATTACATAGAAAATCCATGACATTACATTCTCCCCACCTTAGGGATTTTCGTCCTCGAAATCCACAACATTGACTAAGAAAACAAATAGGGGTAAAAAGCACGAATCTGATCCTCCCACTCCCAAGACCTATTTTGGAGGTCCCTTGCTTTCAAACAATGCACAAAAAAGGTATCAACTTCCCATGATGGACTCACTCCTTTAGATCCTCAATATCTATTGGAAGCACCATAAACATCACCCCATCATCAATGTCCAGTTCATCGTAGTTGATGATATGAGATGGTTTATGCACGTATCTCCTCAGTTAGGATACGTGGAAGATTTCTTATACCCTCTCTAACATTGGTGGAATTCAAAAGGGGTATACAACCTATCCCATCATCCAATGTATCATAAATGGTCCGATAATCCTCAGTGATAAAATGTCTCCTTGGCCAAATCTCTGTAAACTTCGTCATGGTAAGACCTATAAGTAGACATAGTCTCCCTCCTCTAACTCCAGAGGTCTCCACCTCCTATCATAATTAAACAACAATATTCTTTGTGCAGTCTTCATCCACTCCTGGATGATCTGCACATTCTTATTGGTATCTCGTACCAACTCTGGACCAATAAGTGATGACTCCCCTGGGTCTATTTAGCATATTAATGATCTACATGGTTAACCGTATGATGCCTTAAATAATGTCAGACTGATGGTGGAGTGATAAATTTTTTTTATGCAAACTCCACCAAGGGAAATTGATCCTCACAAATATGTCCAAAATCTGGGATTCTATCAAGAAGCATGTTCTCATGTGTATGTATGGTCCTCTCTTTCTGACCAACCTTCTGAGGATGAAAGGTGATGTTCAAATGTAGAAGATTCAGGAATGCCTCCTATAATCCCTTCAACAACCAAGATGTGAAATGTGTGTCAAGTTTATAGAAGATCGCCAATGGAACCCCATGAAGTCACACAATCTTCTACATGTATAGGTGCCCCAATCCCTCTATTGATCCCTACTCTCGAATAGGTACGAAGTGGGACAACATGGTGAGTCGATCAATAATCACCTAGATGGAATCATGTCCTTGTGACATACGTGGAAGCCAAGTCACAATTTTTATAGAGATACCATCCCACATCAACTCCGGCACCTCTAGTGGTTATGCTAATACTGGTGGAACCTGATTCTCAGCCTACACTTTTTGGAAAATGAGGCATCAAGAAAAAAACTCTACAATTGATTTCTCCATCCCTGTCCACCAGTGCTGACACTGGAGGTCCTAGTACATCTTCTCACCACCATTATGTACCGCTAGAGAGGATGTATGGAACTCAATCAACATGTCCTCTCGTAGTGCCACAGGTACCATGGCGTGTCCTCAGAAGAAGATGACATGCTCTGTACCTTTAAAAATCCATCAGGTGAATATACTTTGGAAATCTAAGCACATCGAGCCTCATAGTCAATGACCCTAAGTTTCGCCTCTATGACTCGCTAAAGGAGTGGGGGAGTGATTACCATAGACTAGAGGTACACTACTCCTTCTCTATCTATGAGGGATATCTGTAATATGGCTAGCTGATATATCACCTCAATTAGCAATTGTAGACCAGACCTCCTGCTGAGTGCATATGCTACGACATTCCACTACCCAATATTATAGACTATCTCAAATTCATAGTCCTGGAGGAACTCTGGCCATCACCGCTATCTCAGGATCAAGTCCTTTTGAGAGAAGATATACTTGAGAATATTGGGATCAGAGTAGACTCTAAAATGCTCACCCATCAAGTAATGTGGCCACATCATTAGGGAAAATACCACTGCTTCTAACTCCATGTCATGGGTTGCATAGTTCTTCTAATTGTTCCTCAGATGTCGCGAACCATATGCCATCACTGATCACTCCAGCAATTGGACACACCCAATTCCAGTTTTTGATGTGTCGTAGTAGACTACATACCCTAAGACCTCTTCTGGAAGTCTTAAGATGGGGGTACTCATCAGTCTCTACCTCTGCTCTTGAAAACTCTGATGGCATCTCATTATCTATACGAAGTGATGTCCCTTTTTTGTCAATGCAGAAAATGGTGCAGAAACTCTAAAAAAGTCAAACATGAATCTTCAGTAGTATCCAAACAACCCCAGGATTCTTCAATCCTTGGTCACATTTTTGGGTGACTCCCAAGCCAGTATATCCTCTATCATCACTAGATCCACTACAACTCCAGCCTCTAAGACAACATAGCCTACAATGTGGACCTCCCATATCTTGAACTGGAACATCAAGATCTTTCCATAATTTTGATGCTCTCCGATTTTTCCAGTACTATCTATAGATGATATGAATGCTCCTCCTCCATCGCTGAGTATATCATGATATCATCGATGAAGACCACAATGAAGGGATTATGAAATTGATAGAACATCATGTTCATGAGTCCCATGAACACTGTTGGTGCATTGATCACACCGAATGGCATAACCAAGAACTCATAGTGGCCATACCGATAACTGAAGGTCGTCTTCTACACATCCTCAACTCACACCCTAAGGTGAGGATAGCCTGATCTGAGGTCTATTTTCGAAAACCAACAAGATCCCTTTAGCGGATCAAAAAATCATCAATCCTTAGAAGTGGATACATGTTCTTCATAGTCACCTAGTTCAGGTGCAGATAGTCCACACAGTGTCTTAAACTCCCATCTTCTCCCTTGGGGAACAAAATTGGAGCCTCCCATGGAGAAATGTTGGGCCTTATAAATCCCTCTTTCTACCAGTCCTCCAAATGTGCACGTAACTCATGAAGCTCCATGGGATCAATCAAATATGTTGGTGTAGATATAGGTGTCTTCCTGGGGTACATGTCGATGTAAATTTCTACCTATCTGAGTGTAGGTTTTCCCAAAACATATTCAGGAAATACATCGGCATACTAGTCCACCACTACAGGATAGCTCAAACTCTAAACATCTGCTGCTCTAAGGTCAAGGCTATCTAATTAGTGTGTGATTAGCTTCAACCTCTTCCGGGTAAATCCATCTAGTGCTGCAAAGGATCCCTTCTCGCTGGTGAAGGAAAACATGGTCCCTTCCTTGTGGAAAAAATGCACTCTATTCCTAATTCAGTAAAACTTAGCATGGATTGTGGATAACCAGTCCATACCATAGATTCCGTCGTAAAGCCTTGACGTCACTGCTATAAGATCCCAGCCGAAGCTCCCGCCTCCTAGAGCAATCTCTCACTACCAGAACCAGTGTAAAATCATAAAATCTTCTCTTGAATGAGTCTCCCACCGTAAGGATCAAGCCAATGGCTCCACAAGAATCTATGAGTTGTGAATGAGGGTCGTGATAATAAAATAATAGCTCGAAGCTGTGTCAATAATTACTGCAACTTATGAGGAGCAGACATAGATCATACCTCTAATCATCTATGGAGCGCCATGGTTATAGGCCTCAGCTACCTGGTGCTTAGCTCGTCCATGTCCACCCACTCCCTGTGGGTGGGGTGGACCACCTAGAGGTGATGGAAGTAGAACATCAAATCAACGACCACTGCATGACGCATGGTCAGCTCCTTCGCCACATCCACCAATATACTACGGACGTTCGGGATAAAAGCTTTACCTCAACCTCAGTGGTCCAACAAAATTATTCTTGTAATTCGTACGACTGGATAGATGGTCACATGCCATGTGACCCTACTTTCCAAACCAGTAGCAATGCCTGATCCTCATCTATCCTTCTCTGTCTAGTGATCCTCACACCACCAACCATGTATCCTGAGGTTTCTCACCAAAATTCCTGGCCCGCATGGGCCCCTGAAGCTTCCGTCTATTGCCTATTGTAGATGAATCTACTCCCTGATGTCTGGTGGTGGCTCTTGCCATCAGTACTTGGTCACCTGGGAAGATCTCCTCCAAAATAGATCACTCTAGAATCTCAACCTACGTCGGAATGCTAAGCAATATCATCGATTCTTTATTCTCCCATCAGAGACCCTGTATAAAGGTTTTATCCCTGAAGAAAGGGTCTCGTACCATGTCCGTGTTGTAGCGGAAGAGATCAAGGAACCTCGTCATGTACTTGGCCATAGTCATACTTCCCAACTTCAAGTGCAACAGCTCCAATATATGAATATAGCGTAGAGTTTTTGGGATGAACTCTGGCAAAAAATGCTCTCTAATTTCTCCTAGAGGAGGTTCACCTTGTCGTGTATCTGGAAATTCATTCTCTAACTTCCCCCTACTACTTCTTGAAAAACAATGGATGGTAGGATCTCTATATGGTCAGCTACTGTCCCGACCATGCAGAAAAATCAGACTATAGCCTCCTGCTAGTCCTCAGCCACCTATGGGTCTGTCTCGCCTTAGATTCTTGGAGGCCTCTGTTGATGAAACTTGTGAAACACGCTTAGTTGTCCTGCACCCTCTGTTGGTGGGGCTGATGGTTTCAGCTTCCCAATAGGTAGTGGTGTTGTTGGTACACCACATGACGGTGCAAAAGATATATGGGGGAACAACACTGAGGCCTCATCCTTCAGTGTTCCGTCGTAGTATACTCTCTCGGGAATCCTAGCTAGTGGTCTAGGTGGCCGCAACCTGAAAGAAAATAGGTGTTCCACTGTCAATAAGTTATACTTGGTGAGCTAACTCAAATAGATTACAAAAAACTGTTTCTCCAAAAACACATGCAATCAGTGTTTCCGTGCACGGAGTCGGAAATCAGAATTTAGTGTCCTGGTGTTTGGATACGTCATCCACCACACCAACACTCGATTCCCCAATCTGAAAACCACACTCATAACACTTAACTCTATTACCCCATAGAAAAGATCAGAGTCCAAGTTCTTCGGTAGAACTGAATCCTCTGATACCACTTTGTCACGACCTGTCCCTCGGGGCCCATGCCGTGACTACCCCAAACCCACCTTCCATAAGCGAGGGGCTATCGAGTAGCATCCAAAAGGCATATACCTAAAACGGTAAGGAATTTACTTTTTAACCTATATAGAAACAAAGTCCGAGAACACAACAAGAAGCAACCAGGAAGTAAACTGATATTGTAAAAGTGCGCTGAAAGTAAAGGGACCGGTATACAAGCCCAACTGAAAAGTAAAAGTACAATTGAAAAGTACAAATAAAACATAAAATTGAAAGTAGCCCCTGGATCATCAAAAAATTATCCTATCTAAAGGGTAGGTACAACTCAAGATTAGTAGTACCTGTATCACGTAAGTCAAATGGTCCACCTCTGAGTATCGTCTAGTCCTGGCTCCGTCATCCTTGATCAATGTTGTTCATCGTCTGCATAAGATAGAACAAGGTGCGGGTGTAGCCCATGAAAGGGTGAGTATATAAATACATAGTAGGGACCCCGAGACCCTCGTAGGTCTCCTAATGTTCCATAATGGAAATACCATAAATCATCACCCCAACTCTATTTAGGTAAAGTTCCATGCATATACCTATGTTTTCAAGATATACTCATCTCACACATGAGGGAAGAATACAACAAAGGTAACACCCCAAAGGTAGAATTACTTCTCAGATAACTCCAAAAAGACAACTCCATGAAGGTAGAAGTACCACATAAGAAACACCATGAAGATAGAAGTACCACAGATGTAACACCACGAAGATATAAGTACCCAAAAAGTAACACCACAAAGATAGATGTACTACACATGTAACACTATGAAGATAGAAGTACCACGCATGTAACACCACGAAGTTAAATGTAACACCTTGAGATTTTATGAGAAATAGTTTTTTATGTATTATCTAATACATAAAATTAAAGGAATCTTTCACAGCACACAATACGGACTTGGCTTGCATTACACGCAATCGCGACCTTCCTCGATAGCGTGTGTAGTATGCAATACCGGGTTTCACTAAACAACGATATATTATTATGGACTAGCCATTATGAATATTATTAACTACATTTTGAATTTCATAACATTATTATTCATCTTACACATTTTCTAGAATATGGTAAGAGAACATAATAAATTTTTCAGGTAAAATAAGTATTTTTCAAAAAATGCAGTTTTGCCACCTTTTGATGGAGCACCCACATTAAATATAGTTTTTGACATGTTTATAAGTTCAATTTGACAAAATAAAATTCTTCTTTTGAATCAGGATATAAAAAAAATTGGATAAATGTTTGATATTTTTCTGATAACTTTCATATTTTGATGAATAGTAAAAATACGCTAATTTTTTATTAAAAACAACTTTTTTCATTGAAATAATTTATATGGTTAAATTATAATATTGAATGGTTTTAAAGTATAAATAGAATATATTTTTACCATTTAATATAATGTATTTCATTAGCACTAATTTCACATTGAATTCATAGGTAAAAACATTTCAATCTTTGGTAATGTTTTAACTTCTAAAACCTGTTTTCTTAACAACGAGATTTATTTTAAATTAATTAATGCAACCTATATGTTTTAAATTTTGAAAAATAGATTCCATATTTGTAATTAGTGGGTCCAAATTATGTTAATAGACTACTTTTTCATTTTTTGGGCATTATGAATAGTAATTGCGGTAAATTTTATTTACCATAGTTAAAGGTAAATCGGGTAATTAAGGGTAAATATAAGATTATAAAGTTACCCTAACACCTGCAAAAATACTATTGGATGTCTAACAGTAGACCCATATAACCTAAGGGTTGGATTATTTTCATTTAATGGACTTTTTTCCATGAAAAGAATTTAATTATTATTAAAACCAAAGAACGTGACAACATGTCACTTTCTTAAATTTTATAAGTATAATAATTTTAATTTGGTGATAAACTTAATGAAACTTCAAACATGAATAGTCTCATGAAATCTAATACAATTATCTACATTATAGGAATTTATTTAAAATTTTTAGGGATTAAATAATTATCATTAATTATGCCACAATAGTGATGTTGAGATTATTTTATTACTTAAAATATCAAATAAATGGTTTTAAAAATATTAAAATAAATATTATATAAACTATTTAATGTGATCCACTAGTTTTATCGATACATATGACATATTATGAATCTATTAAAGCTTTTATTTTGAAAATATCTTCTGTATATATTTTATTTAAATTCAAATAAATGAATAGTGTCAAAATTGACACTATTGTAGTTTATAAAAATAACATATTATAAAATTGTTTAAAAATCACAAAACTATTTAAAAATTATAAATTCAAATTTATATGGTCAAAAATTTCATAAATTGTCAAATTATGGAAAATTTACAACACATATGTCATTATGTATAATAATTTAAAATTCAGAATATTTTTACCACAAATAAAATTAAATTGATAAATAAGGATAAATCAAGTTGATAATGTTTAAAATAAATTCCTAACATGTCTAAATTTTATTGGTTGATGATATTACAGCCCTATAGCATCTAATATTCGGATATGAGTCATTTTGGAAGTTTTTATGTGGGGTTGGGATTCAATATAAACTAATATTTCTTATATTTCCAAAGGTGCCCCTCTCCTCCCTTATAAAAGGGCACCTCCTCCTTCTCCTCCTCACACCAATTTGAGAGTTCAAACTCGGCCAATCCCTACCCATTTCACTTCCCCACTTCCCTAGATACATCCTTGAGAGCCTGGTCTTCTTCAAGGACCAATTTTAGTGCCCTGAGGGGAGGTCTCAAAGAGGCGCTTCAAAGAATAGGTAATGTCTGTTACCGATTATTTCAACTTTATTTCTTCTTAAACTTCTTCTTCTTTAGTTGTTTCATTATGAATTAATAACATAAGTATCAATAATATACTGATAAGTTATTATAAGTATGAAACAACTCTATTTCACCATCTATCCATCCTATGGAAAACGAAATCACCGCGTGTGCGTACGTACGGAATACCATCTCCACGCCGTGGTGTAATCTATTTTCCATCACCACCTTACTTCGATGGGTATAATGGTGCTAATAAATAACTATATATGATTATTGTAAAGTGTTATTGATTATGAAATAATATACATACACTACAATACAATTCCACGATCATGGGAACGATATCTTCCCTCGTGCATACGTACGAAATACCGTCTCCACGATGTGATGCGATTCGTTCTACATGATCTTCATTGAATACTGATTATATAAATGAATGGAATGAATAAATATGATATATAGTACACTAATACCATTATGTAAATGAGTTATCTATAACCTAAAGAGAAGAATAAAAATTTACTCGATAAAACACGCATAAGAACAAAAAGTAATAAACTCCCGAAAAACAAGTAGTAATGAAATATTACTAATAAGAAAATAATAATATGACCATATATAATATCATAACAATAATTATGATTCTGTAATAAGTCAATAACATTATTTAAATCATTATACAGGAGGTTCAGACACTTATGAAGCAAATCGGACATAAGGTAAGGGACAATCTCCCAATCTCAATTTTTATCCGAGATTGTTTATACTTCAGAATTTACTGGGGAATATTTATCATCCACATCCATGTTTCCTCAATATGAAATATTATTCAAATCCTCCTACAATTTTTTAAATCCAATTTTACCCTTCGGTTAGTTTTTATTAAATGATATGAAAGAAATCTTTTGTCGTTTTTCATACGAGGTACTTTTTGACTTATCTGATAAAAGTACGAGAAGAATGTTTTTTTAACTTATACGGCATGAATGGATTTTTAAAACATTATTTCCAAGAAGCTTCCTTTACAATTTTTCATGTTTATTTTTATTCAACTTCTTTTAGTATAAGATTGTTGGACATGTTAAGAAAGGGAAAATATTTTTGAAGTAGAAAGGATATATTCCTCAAGAATGGAGTTCAAGAGTTTTATCAAAATTATTTTCCATCTAATATAATATAGGGTTATGTTTCTATCCCTATTATTACATTGATTTGATTATGTTGTGATGGAAATATTTTTATGATGTCACGATGTTTAAGATTCTGATTTTTTTACATGGGTTATGAAATGATGTACGGTTTATGATTTTGTGGCACACATATGAATGGTATCATTATGAGAAGGGTGGGACCTATATCTCCCTCTAATTCATTGGGTAAAGATTTTATATCTCATGAGATAGACATGGCTGGAACGGCAGGTTAAACCGGTTTAGTGAAACAGGACTGAAATGAGGAGTGAACTCGGTTTAGAAATGGACTTTGTCCACTACGATAGTCTTAGAAATGAGTCTTGACTAATAAGAAATGATTTTCTATGATTATGTGTGTATTCCACAAAGCTTCGTGTTTTATGTTATGATTATTGGGATTAAATTTCACTTCTATGATTTATCCCATGTTATGATCTCTTTTACAGGGTAAGATTTTCAAAATGTTATGTTCTTATAAATATGATATGTTTGATATTTCTTTTGTTTACCCTTACTGAGCATTTTAGCTCACCCTTTTGTATGTTTTCTTTTCCCCAGGTCAGGAAGAAGGATATTAAGTATGATATCCCAAAAAGGGACTCTAGATTTGATGAAATAAATGGGAGACAATGTAGATGATTTATGAACCAGTTGTTTATGTTTCCCAGTTTCTAATGACAATATACTTATACGGTCCTTTCATGGTTTTGTTATATGTTGTAATAAGTATTCTTCAATTTTTAAGTAATAAACATGTATGTAAATTTTCGGTCATTATAGTTGGTATCAGAGGAAAGGTATTGTCACCCTTTGGAAACTAGGATGTGAAAGCCTTAGTAAGAATCCTTAGGATATGTCTAAGCATAGAACACAATCTTAGTGTTTTTGAAATGGCCATGAACAACCTATGATAAGAACTTAAGTGTGAAATTATTTTCATGATTATGTGGTTTTCCTTTTATAATTAGTATTTCTCACACAATTCTTATTGGTTTTAGTCAATGGCTGGAACCTGAAGGAACTGTTTTAATGCGTAATGTGACGGGCAATGCAATAATTGCCCCCTGATCAACCAATCGTTATTGGAGCTGGAATGCAAAATCTTGTAGCCATAATCACACAACTTTCTCAAGCTATGAATCATGTAGGACTTCCAAATAAGCAAGGAAAGGAGCAACATTCGGTTGAATCCTTCATGAGGCAACATCCACCTTCATTCAGCGGGTCTTCTAATCCATTATTGGCTGAACAATGGATCAGTACCACTGAAAAGATATTTTTGGTTCTTCAATGTTCTGACATGATAAATTCATCTTAGTAGTGTATCGTTTGGAAGGTGATGCTGATCAATGGTGGAATCTTATTAAGAATACGAGGCAAAGGGATGAAATTGAGTCCATGGAATGGGACGAGTTCAAGAACATATTTTTCAATAAGTATTTCCCTCGTATCTTCGAACAAAGATGGAGGAGGAGTTTCTTGAACTAAAGAAAAAGGATGATGAATCTTTTGGTACCTACGAAGAAAATTTTACAAGACTTGCAAGGTATGCTTCCGGAATTATTATCGAACCTGAGAGTAAGATCGATTGATTCTTTAGTGGATTAAAACCAAGTCTTCGAAGGGCGTTATCCATAAGGGACTTCAATAGCTACGAGGAAATTGTTCGATGTGCTCTCAAGGTTGATATGGAGATTGGTGTAACCCATCAGTCACATGGGTTTGATAAGAAGAGGAAAATGGAATTCAAAGGAAAATCTAAAGACCAAACTGAAAAGAAGATGAGTTTTCCCTTATGATCAATGTGTGGAAAGAAACATGGAGGAAATTGTCTTAAGGGGACAAGCAAATGTCATAAGTGTGGAAAAGAAGGTCATCGGGAAATTGAATGTCGAAATAATTGGAATAAGATTTCTAATGATTCAAACAAAGGAAGGAATACACCGAATTAACCTAATACACTTCAATGTTTCAAGTGCAAGGAGATGGGGCATTATGCCAATCAAAGCCCAAATCCAAGGGATGATGATGATGATCAACGTCAACAAACTCTTAAGTCCAATGACAAAGGAAAGTCACATGCAATTACTATCGGCGATGTGGAGTACGACAACGAAGTGGTGAGAGGTACACTTACCATCCATTCTAAAGTAAAAAATGTTTTATTTGATTTTGGATCCACCCAATCTTTTATTTCTGAAGAATTTTCTAAGGGTATCGCCATATTACCTCAACAATTAGATGTTGAGTTGGCTGTGACAACTCCTAATGGCACAACAGTCGCATCAAATGTTTACAATTCTTCTCCGATTGAAGTTTTTGGGAAAGTGCTTCCTGCAAATATTCTGATCCTTCCTATAGTGTAATTTGATGTGATTCTTGGCATGGATTGGCTTTCTCTATATGGAGCTCATATCAATTTCCAACTAATGGAAGTCACATTTCATATTCTAGATCAATATATGATCGTCTATCGATGCAAGGATGAACATAACCTTCCAGTGGAAATTTCTTCCATCTAATGGGTCTTGATTCCCCTAAATGAGGGTTATTTATCTCAAATGGTTGGAGAGAAACTCACGATTAAGAATATTCCCATTTTATGGGAATTTTATGATGTCTTTCCAGAGGAATTTTTAGGTATTCCACCAAATCGTGAAGTTGAGTTTTCAATAGAACTCGTACCAACAGTTTGCCTATTTCAAAGACACTGTATAGAATGGCCCCAATTGTGTTGCAGGAATTGAAGAAGCAACTCCAAGAGAATCTTAAAAAAGGATTCATACGCCCTAGTGTGTCACCTTGGGGAGCACCTTTTATGTTTGTTAAGAAGAAAGATAGATCAATGAGACTCTGCATTGATTATCGAGAACATAACAAGATCACAATGAAGAACAAATATCCTTTCCCACACATTGATGAACTATTTGACTAACTACGCGGAGCTCAATACTTTTCCATGATTGATATTTATTCAGGGTATCATCAATTAAGGTTCAAACGGGAGGATATACCAAAAATGGATTTCCGTACAAGGTATCGACACTATGAATTTATAGTGATGCCATTTGGTCTTACTAATTCCCCTGCTATCATCATGGATCTGATGAATAGACTCTTTAGAGACTATCTTGATCAGTTTGTGGTAGTCTTTATAGATGGTATTCTTGTCTATTCAAAAATCAAGAAAGAACATGAAGATCACTTGAGAATTTTATTAAATACCCTACGAAAGTAGAAACTTTATGCCAAATTTACCAAGTGTGAATTTTGGCTTCAAAAAGTAGCATTTTTGGGTCACATAATCTCAAAAGAGGGGATATATATGGATCCAACAAAAACAGAGGTTATCGAAAGATGGTCGAGACCAACAACAGTAACCAAGATCTGAAGTTTTCTTGGTTTCGCTGGATATTATCGACGTTTTATGAAGGATTTTTCACGATTATCTAATCCACTCACCATGTTTACTTGGAAAGGAGTTAAGTTTGTTTGGACGGAGGAATGTAAAGAGAATTTCAAGGAGTTGAAAAGAAGGTTATACAATGCACCTGTGCTCACAGTACCTTGGAGTGGAGAAAGGTTTGTGATCTACAATAATGCATCTAAGAAGGGATTGGTGTGTGTTCTTATGCAAAATGATATGGTAATAGCTTAAGCCTCATGACAGTTGAAAATCCATGAGAAAAATTACCCAACCCATGATTTGGAGTTAGCTGCGGTAATCATTGCATTAAATATTTGGAGGCATTATATTTAGGGAGAAAGGTGTGACATTTATACTAATCATAAAAGTTTAAAGTATATTTTCACAAAAAGGAGCTGAATATGTGCCAAAGAAGATGGTTGGAGTTGATTAAGGATTACGACTGCTCAATTCATTACCACCCTAGGAAAGCAAACAAGGTGGCTGATGCATTATGTCGACAAGACCATGCTAGCGTATCCATAATGAGGATCAGAAAAGTTCCAATATTTATGGATTTACAAAGGATGGATCTTGGAATTTTAATGGGAGGGGAGAAATATTATCTTTCTCAAATGAATGTCTAACCATCTATACATGTGAAGATTCAAGAGGCACAGAAAGAAGATGTCAATTTACAAAAGAAGGTGAGAAATGTTCCTAAATTGAACCTTGATTGTGATGGGATAATAAGGTTCATGAATTGGGTATGTGTTCCTCCCATCCCAGAATTGTAGAAGGAGCTACTGGACGAGGCTCATAGTTCGTCATTCTCTATTCATCTTGGAATCACGAAGATGTATAGGGACCTGAAAGAGTACTTCTGGTGGGATGGAATGAGAAGAGATGTTTCTCAATATGTCTCTCGATGATTGGTTTGTCAGCAAGTTTAAGCTAATAGACAAAAGTCTAAGGGAATATTACAACCATTACCCATACCAGAATGTAAATGGGAAAAAATCACTATGGACATTGTCACTTGACTTCCAAAAACATCCAAAGGAAATAATGCTATCTGGGTTATAGTTGATCATCTTACAAAGTCTGCACACTTCATTGCTATTAGAGAGGATTTCTCTCTAGATCAGGTTGCCAAGATATATGTAAAGGAAGTGGTAAGATTGCATGGAGTACCACTATCTATTATATCTGATCGGGATCTGAGGATTACCTCAATGTTCTGGAAAAGTCTTCAGCATACTCGGGATACAGAGTTGAGTTTCAGCACTACTTATCATCCTCAGACAGAAGGTCAGTCTGAGAGGAAAATTCAAACACTAGAAGATATGTTGAGAGATTTCTCTATAGATTTAAAAGGTGGTTGGGATCAACACCTACCATTGGTGGAATTTTCTTATAATAATAGCCTTCACTCCAGTATTCAGATGGCTCCTTATGAAGATCTTTATGGAATGAAATGTAAGAATCCAACTTGCTGGGATGAACTTGGTGAAAGAAATCTATTAGGACCTGATCTTGTAGATGAAATGGAAGAAAAGGTCACATCTATTCAACAACACATAAGAGCAGCTCCGAGTCGACAAAAGAGTTATGCCGAAAACCGAATAAAAGACCTAGAGTTTGAAGTGGGTGATAAAGTGTTCTTACGAATATCTCCCTGGAATAGGGTCATGAGATTTGGAAAGAAGGGAAAGTTGAGCCCTAGATATATCGGTCCATTTGAAATTCTGGATCGTGTTGGGAAGGTAGATTACCAATTGGTGCTTCCACCGAATCTCTCTCAACTTCACGATGTGTTCCATGTATCACTCTTGAGAAAGTACATACCGGATCCTTCACATATACTCAGCTCAAAAGTTGTACCGTTGGAGCAAGATCTTTCTTATGAAGAACAACCAATAGAGATTCTGGATCATAGTGAAAAATTCCTACGGAACAAGACCACTCGCTTGATGAAAGTTTTATGGAGGAACCACCAATTAGAAGAAGCTACATGGGAACTTGAGGATATGATGAGGGAGAGGTAACCTCATCTGTTTGTAATGAAGTAACGAATTTCGAGGGCGAAATTCATTTTAAGGGGGGTAGAATGTAACACCCTGATATTTTATGAGAAATTGTTTTTTTATGTCTTATGTTAAATTCAACACCAAAGGAATCTTTCACAACACACAATATGGACTTGGCTTGCATTACACGCAATCGCGACCTTCCTCGATAGCGTGTGTAGTACGCAATACCTGGTTTCACTAAACAATGATGTATTATTATGGACTAGACATTATGAATATTATTAACTACATTTTGAATTTTGTAACATTATTATTCATCTTACACATTTTCTAGAATATGGTAAGAGAACAAAATAAAATTTTTAGGTAAAATAAGTATTTTTAAAAAAATGCAGTTTTGCCGCCTTTTGATGGAGCACCCACATTAAATCTAGATGTTGACATGTTTATAAGTTCAATTTGAAAAAAATAAAATTCTTCTTTTGAATCAGGGTATAAAAATTTACTTTGGATAAATTTTTGATATTTTTCTGATAACTTTCATATTTTGATAAATAGTAAAAATATGCTAATTTTTAATTAAAAAAAACTTTTTTCATTGAGATACTTTATATGGTTAAATTATAATATTGAATGGTTTTAATGTATAAATAGAATATATTTTCACCATTTCATATAATGTATTTCATTATCACTAATATCACATTGAATTCATAGGTAAAAACATTTCAATCTTTGGCAATGTTTTAACTTCTAAAACAAGTTTTCTTAACAATGAGATTTATTTTAAATTAATTACTGCAACTTATATGTTTTTAATTTTGGAAAATGGATTCCATATTTGGAATCATTGGTTCCAAATTATGTTAATAGGCTACTTTTGATTTTTCAGTATTATGAATAGTAACTACGGTAAATTTTATTTACCATAGTTAAAGGTAAATCGGGTAATTAAGGGTAAATATAAGATTATAAAGTTACCCTAACACCTTCCAAAATCCTATTGGATGACTAAAAGTCGACCCATATCACCTTAGTGTCGGATTAGATTCATTTAATGGACTTTTTTCCATGAAAATAATTTATTATCATTAAAACCAAATAATGTGACAACATGTCACTTTCTTAAATCTTATAAGTATAATAATTTTAATTTAGTGATAAACTTAATGAAACATAAAACATAAATAGTCTCCAGAAATATAATAAAATTTTATACATCATATTTATTTATTTATAATTTTTAATGATTAAATAATTATCATTAAGTTTTCCACAATAGTGATTTGAAATTATTTTATTAATTAAAATATCAAATAAATGGTTTAAAAATATTAAAATAAATATTATATGAACTATTTAATGTGCCCCATTAATTTTATAGATACATATGAAATTTATATGAATCTATTAAATATTTTAGTTCCAACATACCTTCTGTATATAGTTTATTTAAATTCAAATAAATGAATAGTGTCAAAATTGACACTATTGTAGTTTATAAGATTAACATATTATAAAATTGTTTAAAAATCAAAAAAATATTTTAAAATTATAAATTAAAATTTATATGGTCTAAAATGTCATTAGGTGTCAAATTATGTAAAAGTCACAACACATATGTAATTATTTATAATAATTTTAAATTTAGAATATTTTTACCACAAATAAAATTAAATTGATAAATAAGGATAAATCAAGTTGATAATGTTTAAAATAAATTCCTAACATGTCTAAATTTTATTGGTTGATGATATTACAAACCTATATCATCTAATATTCTGATATGAGTCATTTTGGATGTTTTTATGTGGGGTTTGGATTTAATATAAACTGATATTTCTTATATTTCCAAAGGTGCCCCTCTCCTCCCTTATAAAAGGGCACCTCCTCCCTCTCCTCCACAAACCAATTTGAGCCTTCAATCTCAGCCAATCCCTGACCATTTCACTCCCCCACTTCCCTAGAAACATCTTAGAGGTCTTGGTATTCTTCAAAGTCCAATTGTAGTGCCCTAAGAGGAGGTCTCAAAGAGGCGCTTCAAAGAAGAGGTAATGACCGTTACCAATTATTTCGACTTTATTTCTTCTTCCACTTCTTCTTATTTAGTTTTTTCATTATAAATTAATAACATCTGTATCACTCATATACTGATATGTTATTATAAGTATTAAACAGACCTATTTCACCATCTATCCATCCTACGGAATACGAAATCACCGCATGTGCGTACGTACAGAATATCGTCTCCACCCCGTGATGTAATCTATTTTCCATCAACACCTTACATGGATAGGCATAATGGTGTAAATAAATATCAATATATGATTATTTTAAAGTGGTATTGATTCTGAAATAGTATACATACACTCCAATACAATTCCATGATCATGGGAACGATATCATCCCTCGTGCGTATGTATGGAATACCGTCTCCACGATGTGATGCGATTCATTCTACATGATATTCATTGAATAATGACTATATAAATGTATTGAATGAGTAAATATGATATATAGTACACTAATACCATTCTTGAAATGAGTTATATATAACCTAAGGAGAATAATAAGAATTTATTCGACAAAACAAGCATAAGAACAAAAAGTAATAAACACCTGAATAACAAGTAGTAATGAAATATTACTAATAAGAAGCTAAGAATATGACCATATATGATATCATAACAATAAGTATGATTTTTGAATAAGTCAATAACATTATTTAAATCATTATATAGGAGGTTCAGACACTTACGAAGCAAATCAGACCTAAGGTAAGGGACAATCTCACAATCTCAATTTTTATCCGAGATTGTTTATACATCAGAATTTACTAGGGAATATTTATCATCCAAATCCATGTTTTATCAATATGTAATATTATTCACATCCTCCTACAATTTTTTAAATCCAATTTTACCCTTCGGTGAGTTTTTAGTAAAAGATATGAAAGGAATCTTTTGTCATTTTTTGTACGAGGTACTTTTTGACTTATCCGACAAAAGTACAAGAAGAATGTTTTTTTAAACTTATACGGCGTGAATGGATTTTTAAAACATTATTTCCAAGAATCTTCCTTTACAAGTTTTCACGTTTATTTTTAATCAACTTCTTTTAGTTTAAGATTGTATGACATGTTAAGAAAGGAAAAATGTTTTTGAAGTAGAAAGGATATTTTCCTCAAGAATGGAGTTCAAGAGTTTTATCAAAATTATTTTCCATATAAGATAATATAGGGTTCTGTTTCTATCCCTATTATTACATTGAAATGATTATGTTGTTATGGAAATATTTTTATCATGTCACGATGTTTATGATTCCCATTTTTATTACATGGGTTATGCTATGATGTACGGTTTATGATTTTGTGGCACACATAAGAATGGTATCATTATGAGATGGGTGGGACCTATATCTCCCTCCAATGCATTGGGTAAAGATTTTATATCTCATGAGATAGACATGGCTGGAATAGAAGGTTAAACCGGTTCAGTGAAACAGGACTGAAATGAGGAGTGAACTCGGTTCAGAAATGGACTTTGTCCACTAAGAGTGTCTTGGAAATTAGTCTTGACTACTAAGAAATGATTTTCTATGATTATGTTTGTATGCCAAAAAGCTTCATGTTTTATTTTATTATTATTGGGATTAAATTTCACTTCTATGATTTATCCCATGTTATGATCTCTTTTACAGGGTAATATTTTCAAAATGTTATGTTCGTATAAATATAATATGTTTGATATTTCTTTTGTTTACCCTTACTGAGCATTTGAGCTCACCCTTTTGTATGTTTTCTTTTCCCTAGGTCAGGAAGAAGGATATTAAGTAGGATATTCCAAAAAGGGACTCTAGATATGATGAAATAAATGGGAGACAATGTAGATGATTTATGAACCAGTTGTTTATGTTTCCCAGTATCTAAAGACACTATACATATACGGTCCTTTCATGGTTTTGTTATATGTTGTAATAAGTATGCTTCAATTTCGAAGTAAAAACCATGTATGTAAAGTGTGGGTCGTTATATTAACACCATGAAGTTTACCCCACGAACGTAAAAGGCTCAGCTCACAATCATGTATAACTTATGTACAGAAGTATAGAAAATTAATTGTATGTTAGATCACTTATTCTATTAAGAAGTACTGTTGCTGAACCCAAACAGGATAGTTAGGTTCTACCCCCACTGGCCCACACAGGATATGACCCATATAGGATCGGTATTCACTATCCCACATAGGCTCACAAAGCACTGAATGACACATGATCTGATAGAAGCTGACCCACACAAGATCGATTGATGTTGACGCACACATGATCAATGTTCTTTCTTCACGTTATAGCCAGCCACAGGATTCCTCGCACCTGGTGTGCTTGAGTTATATAGAATATTCCCCTAGAGATATCTTTTGTACCTCAACAACTAATAAACTCCAAGAAGGAGTATCCCAAAGGACAACCATGTTGTAACGGTTCAAACGCAACAGACAGTGTGTTAATTGGACGCAGAGTCTGTGAGTTATAAGTGTTTTATTTCTGAGGGCCCAGTTGGAATTGGGTTTAATTCAAACTAGCCAAACCTCAACTATCTTTGAAAATAATTTGAATTATACCAAAATTAAAGTATCACTCCAAGGAACCTAGCTCCATATATGGTTCATCAAACAGATATCCAGTTCTTATGATATGGTGTCCTTCCTGTTTCTGGGTTCGGTTGGGGCCGGGTCTGGTCCACCCCGGTCAGACCTACCTGACCCGACCCGGCCTGGGACGGCCCAACCTGGTTCATGTCAACCAGACCTGGTCCAGGTCAGACCTGATAGTGGCGGGCTCAGCCCACTGGGCTATGGTCCCGCATGACCAGCAAGGGGGCACAGCCCGCAGGTACGATCCGTTGTTGGGTCCTCCCTAGCCGTCATTGGGGGAGTGACCCCCGGTTTTCTCGAAAGGCCACGAGGGAGGGTTGGTTTCCTCCATAGTGGAAGCATCATGTGGTGGTGCTAGGTTGTGACGCCAGGTGGTGCCTCCAGGTGGCATGAAGGACCCACTAAAGCGGGTCCTGCCTTCTGTCGCAGCCACCCGGAGCCAGTCGCCTTCTCCAACGACGTGCGATGGCACGCCTCTCTGCCACCCATATCCATTTGGTGTGTCGGCCGACTTCCTCAGTCTTCCATGGGTGAATAACTATTGCTTGTTTCATTAGGTGGCATGCTATTCATTCCTCCCTCCTCTTTCGTTGTCGACCAGTGTGTCAGCCACCTCCTATGACAACCGCGAATGAAGAACTGTGGCCGGTTCCTCCAGTGGCGCAGGTGCACTGCCTCCTCCTTCACAGCCGGCTGATGTCGGCCGCCTCCTTAGTCCCTACCGGTTCCGGTCTCCTGTACCTCCATGCCGGAAATCATCCAAAGGGGGTGAAAGGGTAGTATGGTAGCTGAGTGTCCGGGACGGGTTTGTTAGGCCCACACTGTCTGCGATAACTTGAAAACAACATGAGGGAAGAGAAAGGATTCTAGAACTCTTGAAATTAAAACCAAAAGTAAATCCTAACTCATGAAAAACTGATAATTTCCTATGGTTGAAGAAGTCTATGGTTGTTCTTAATCCCTCTCAACTAGCCTCCAACGACGTCGGTCGATCGTCGATCATCAGTTCGGGGTTTCGGTGTCACTCGTCACTGCCCATCGGAACTAGCTCCATCCTCCAAGGGTTTGGCATGTTAGAACATTGTAAGAAATTCATTTCTTGGTGAATCTGTGTCGATACCTTCTCTAGATTTCCTTATAAATAGGAGGGGAAGAGGGTATATAACACTTGTGGGATTTCATCGAGGTTCATTAATTAAGAAACTTCATTATTCCTTAATAGTTTTATTACTTATGATTGAAAGATCAGATCCTTTAATGGATTGACACGTCACTGGTCCCATTTTACCGCTTATCCATTGGAAGAAGAAAGGACACAAAATAAAAAAGTTATTTTTTTATTATTTTTTAATGTCTAGAAATTAAATTTTTCTCCAGACCTAATGCGGTTCAATTGAACTCTCCCTTAAGAAAATCCTAGTGCATCATATTGAATAGTGCCCTCAGATGTTTAATCTGAGCACCAGTTCCAATGTTAGAAAATGTTATTCATTCATTTTCAGAACATACCTCAAAAAAAGTTCAGAAATTTATTCTGGCCACACCGTGCCTCTTATTCACGCACCGTCAATTTTTTCAAACTCGTATAAATTCCATTTAATTAAATAAAATTACATGGAAAATATGAGCCGTTACAAAATGTTTTACGGACGAGACCCAGGATTTAAGAATGTCACGACCCGTCCTCGGGGCCCGTGCAATGACTACCCCAAGCCCGCCTCCCATAGGCCAAGGGCTGGCGACTAGCACCAAAGGCGTAAATCCCTATAATAGGGAATGCATTGCCTTTATAAAGAGAAAAAACACCACAAAGTACCCAAACTGAGGTAAACACTAAGTAAACTGAAAACACAAGTAAGTGGTGGAAAGTAAATGGGCCAGTATACAAACCCAACTGAAGTGAAGTACAATTGAAAAGTAAAGTTCAATAACTGAAAGACAATGCAACAACCACCAGGACGTCCTCTAGGAACTCCCACCTGAAGGGTGAGTTCCGTCAGTTTCGTCGGCTCCTCGAGTCCGGTCGTCCTCTTTGTGTACGTCCCACCTGGTAGACCACCTCTGGTACCGTCTCGTCGTGATGCCCACCTCTGAGTACCATCCTTCTCCTCAAGCCTCAACCATGATCAGTGTTGTCCATTTTTTGCATCCAACACAATGTAGTGCGGGCATTTCCCATGCAGGGGTGAGTATACGATACTCAGTAGGGACCCCGAGACCCCCGAAGGCCTCCTGAAATCCACAAAGGATAAACCATAGGAAATATGAAAAACACGAAGTATAAATCGTCTCCACTTACGTATATGCCCATACACATACCTAAGTAATCAATTCCAGTTCTTCTCCAACTCATGAGCCCAATTAAAACCCAGTCCACAAAAGAAGCATAACCCAATCCACACTAGAAAGTACAACCCATTTCACACAGGAAAGTACAACCCAGTCCACACAGGGAAGTACAAACTAGTCCACATAGGCAAGTACAACCTAGTCCACACAGGAAAGTACAACCCAGTTCACACAGGAAGTTACAACTCAGTCCACACAGGAAAGTAAGTCAATCACATCAATGATAATGATTGAAAATCAAGACTCAGCTCACACAGGTATACATCATTTGTAAAGGAAAAGAGATGATCATATGTAGTTACTGATTAATCTAGCTGGGCCCCACGTATGATACTAGAACAGCTAAGCTGTCAGACCCACGTAGGATACCAGTGCAGCTACTCCGTCGGACCCAGGTTGGATACTACAACAGAGGTCAATACTGTCAGACCCACGTAGGATATAGGTACAATAGTCATCACTGCCGAACCCATGGAGGATTACAGTACGTTTGTCATCATCATTGAACCCATGGAGGATTCCAGTATGTTTGTGGTCGTCGTCGAACCCACAGAGGATTCTAGTACAAAAGTCTTCACCGTCGAACCCACAGAGGATTCCAGTACGGAAGTCGTTGCAGTCGCAGCCAGCTCTAGGTTTCCTGCACACAGCATGCTTGATTCTGGGAGGGTCTGCTCCATGAGACAAGTGGTTCGATACATCAACTGACATTAAGTATGGATTTTATGTATCCAAAAGTTCCATCTCATCAAATGTAACTCAACTGGACAGACCGCGCGTCAATTGGACACCCGGTCTGAGAGTTGTTGGCTTTTTCATCATAGGGGCCCGATTGGTTTTTAAGTAAAAACCAACCCGAGCGTACTCCAACTACATAAAAACCACGTGCATAGTAAGGCAATGGAATCTCCTCACTAATAAAAATCCAACAAAGTCCACGGCACGACAATTGGACGTCCAGAACCCAAGTTATAAGCGTTTCCACTCCGAGGGACCGGTTGGTTTCGTGTTCAAACCATCCCGGCCATACCCAAAGTTCCACAAAACCATGAGTGTAATATATCTAAATGACTGGATCGATCCAAGTATTACATCGCAACTAACAGTGCATCGATCGGAGTTCTATATCCCATGTTATGGGCCTTTGAACGTAGCTGTCCGATTTTAGGGGGTTTTGGGCCCGGACCGACCCGGCCCAATACCCCTGGGTCTGCCCATACCGGGTTGACCCGACCCGGGCACGGGTCCGGCCCAGTTGGGCACGGCCCGGCCCGGCCCAACCTTGTGCGGGGGTCCAGCCTGAAGCAGGCGGTCCGGCCCGGCCCGAGCGGTCCATCCTGGGTGCTGCAGGCTGAGCGGACGCGGGGGGGGGGGGGGGGGGGGGGGGGCTGCCCCCCTCGCTTCGAAACGGTGGACCCGAGGGTCCAACCTACTGAGTTGGCGAGGGGTTTAAGCCCCATTTTTCTAGGATCCGTCCGGCCATAAGGGCCGGCCGGTTGTGCCCCACTGGACCCGTTGGTCCCGCCTCCTGAGCGCCGGCGGTCGGTGGTTCCGGCCGCCCTCCCCTGCACCGCCGCAGCCAAGGACCGCGGCCCTTGTCTGACCAGTGCGGCGCGACGGCGCCGCGCCCCTCCGCCATGGCCCGCCTCCATACACTGCTTCTTTCGGACTCAATGGCGCGGCACGACGGTGCCGCGCTCCTTCACCAAATTTTTTATTGATCTCGCATAGTACCATTTCCCCGCACCACCTTCTTTCCAAACCGCAATGGTGAACATCAACAAAGGGGAGGAGGATCAGCTGTGTTTGTGTGGTCCGACCTCCTCGCGTTAATTTGATAACAGACAGCTAAGAAAATTAACCACAAAGGCCATAAGAAGTCACGTGCATAAAAACAAACCCCCACCTCGTAAGGTCGTCGCAAGACATCAAGCCGTGGAAAGAGGCAAGCGTCGCGATGATCGGACGTCATGGTAGATCGGTGCAGATTTTGTTGACATCAGAGGAAGAGTCGTCATCGATGGCGATGTTCCCCGTGGTGGTATCTCCTCCCTTGATGCGGAGGAAGAAGTAGAGAAGGCACATCGTCGGTGACTTCGCATTCTCCACTGGAGGCATTCCTCATCGAAGAGGCGTTGTTCTTTGTCAAGAACGGTCTTCGTTGGAAGGAGGGAGCTCTCCTCCAATTTATCCAGAGGTTTTCCCCCACCCAAAATATTTCCTCTGCAAATATTTTTACAAGGCCCCTTTAATAAAAACATTTCCATGCAAAAAGAAACAATTCAAGTAATTTTTGACACTCCAAAATAATTAATAAAAATATTAATTATATGGGTGGTCATATTTAATAGAGAGGGGAGGGTGAAAGGTTTAAAATTCAAAGAATTATAAACACCCGCATTAATTCAAGCCATTAACTAAATGGGTTGGTACACATTAAGAGAGGAGAGAGTGGATGAGTTACACATTAAAGCTAAAGGGGGTGTTTAATGGGGATTTAGGAAATTTAAGGAGGTGGGGGCTCATATGGGCCCCACCCCAACTTCATCACAACTTCCTTTCCCTTTACACTTAACCCACTAGAGGTATAATACAATTATAATTGTAAAACAACTATAATTTTATTCTTCCCATTTTTAACAACTCCTCCCAAGAAAACTCATTTCCGAAAAAGGTGTTCCTAAGAAATTACTAGTGTTGCGATTTCATCGGTGCCCTCGGATTTCGATTCTAAGCACTGGTTCAAAAGTTAGAAAAACCCACTCGTTCGTTCACTAAACGTACCCGAGCTAAACTTCAGAAAATGATTCCGGGCACACTGGGCCTCAGAATCAGGTGCTGTCAGAAACTGCATACTCGTAGAATTCCAAAGCAAATTAAGAAAAAAAATTCCTTGAAATATATGGGTCTTTACATTACTCCCACCTCAGGGCTTAACATCCCCATAAAGATACATCTCAAACCAGGGAAACAAATGAGAGTACTGAGCACGCATCTGAGCCTCCCTCTCCCAAGTGCTCTCCTGGAGGTTCCCGTGCTGCCACCTGATATGCACTAGAGGAATCGACCACCCACGTAGGACCCGCTCTTATCCGTCCTCGATCTCCACTGGGACCTCCGAAAAAGACGCCCAGTCATCGATGTCCAGCTCCCCGTGGTCGATGATATGCGTCGGGTGTGCACATATCCCCTCAATTGAGATACATGGAAGTCTTCTTGCACCCGGTGCAGCTTAGGTGGAAGGGCCAAGAGATAAGCCACCTCGCCTATCCTATTGAGGACCCTGAAGGGTCCGATGAAGCATAGAGATAACTTCCCACCTCGGCCAAATCTCTGTAATCCACATCGTGTTGAGACCCGTAAGAAAACATGGTCATCATCCTAGAAATCTAGTGGTCTCTGCCTCTTGTCGGCATAGGACTTATGTCGGCTCTGAGCAGTCCTCATCCGCTCTTGGATTACCTGAACCTTCTCTGTTCCTACAAGAGTTGCTAAGATTTATTCTTTTCCTATTAGAGAAATCTGGTCTCATCCCCTGGATGAGCCATGTTCTTTACCTAATACAGTCAATCCCGACATGGATGATACTAATCCATACCAAGGATGATGTCGTAAGACCTCGACGCTACTACCAAGAGATCTAACCATTACTCTCGCCTCCATGGGTTGAGTCACACTTTCGGTATCAGTGTGTGGTCATTGGATCTCCTCCAGTTTATATCTCAAATGTGAGGGTTAAGTCAACAGTTTTAAACCGGAACCTCTAAGTATAAACTACATAAAAAGGACAGGGAATAAAACGTCACAAGAATAGTGTCTTTTATTACTACAGCCCAAGGTACAAAGACACAAAACGACAAAAAAGCTAGAAGCAACATGAACAAAAGTCCACAAGTCTGGAGCTAGTCTTGCCCCTGTCCATCAGCTCCCGGAGCTCCATGGTCGTAAGACTCAGTTGTCTGAAGCTGAGTTCTCCCCTGTCCACCCGTTCGCTGTAGTAGGGGTGGTCTTCCTGGTGGTGGTGGTGTTAGGGCCTCAAAGCGTCGCCCACCATCCACTACTCGGCCAGCTCCTGTACCTCGTCCACCTTCTCCCTACGGACCACCATGGTCGAACCTCTGCCTGAGAGGTCCATCAACTGCATGTTTCTCATCTGCAAGACGAGTCGGGCAGTCGCGAGCCTTGTGACCATGGCCACCGCATTCATAGCACTGCCTTCTCCTCGTATAGCTAGCTCTGTTCCAAGTGCCTCGCACAACCAAACCTATTTTTCTAAGATTTCTCATCTTATGGTCTATCTTTCTTTGTCCTCTATGTCATCTATTTACCATTGGGTGCAGAATACTCCGCTGTAGGTTGTTATGCGGAGGGTCTCACCGCTGGTGACTGCTCAGCGAGAAAACATTCCACTAGAAGGGATCTCTCCAGCACCTCCACCTGCGTTGGGATGTTGAGGGAGATCGTTGAAGCCCTGATCACTTGCCTCAGTCCCTGCTTGAAGGTTTGGGCTCAGAATAATGGATCTCGTACCATGTCTGTGGAGTAGCAAAAGAGGTCGGTAAACCTCATCGAGTACTGGGCCACAGTCATGCTGCCCTGCCGCAGCTGTAGTAACTCCAAAATGTGCACCACATGGAGGGTGGCTAGAACGAACTCCGAGCGGAAGAGGCTCTCGAAGTCCGACCAAAGGAGATATGCCTCGTCATGCACCTGGACCATCAGGCTCCACCATCTACCTGCTTCTGCGTGCAGGAGACTCGTCTAAAGGATCACCATGAGGTTAGCGTGTGTCCCTACCAACCTGAAAACTCAAAGAAAAGCCTCCAGGCATTCCTCAGCTGCCTTGGGGTCCATCTCCCCGTGGAACCTGGGCGGTCTCTGACGCTGAAACTCGTGCAGTGCACTAAGGCGATGTGCACTCTCAGCTGCTGGGGCTGGTGGCATCAGTGGCTCGGTGCGTAGAGATACCGCCGGTGCCTCTACTGTAATAGGGCCCTACACCGAGGCCTCGTCACTCAGTGGGTTGTCCTCGCGCACAAAACTCAGAACCCTAGCTGGCTGTCATCGTGGGGCCATCCTGAAAAGAGACAAGTGCGCCACGGTCAATACAGTATACCTGGTGAGCTGACAAAAAGTAAACACAAAGAAAACATTTGAAACACACATGCAATAAATGTTTTCGTGTATTGAGTCAGAAGTCAGAAGTCAGTGTCCTGGTGTATGGATACGTCGACCGCCGCACCCACACTGGACTCCCTGGACTAATAACCACACTCAATACCCTTAACAATGTTGCTTCACATAGAAGAAAGATCAGAGTCCTGAGTTTTGTGGTAGAACCAAACTCCTCTGATGTGAATTTGTCATGACCTGTCCTCGGGGCCCGTGTCGTGACAACCCCAAGCCCGCCTCCCATAGGCCAGGGGCTGGAGACTATCACCAAAGGCATAAATCCCGATAATAGGGAAGGATTTTCCTTTATAAAGAGAACAAACACCACAGAGTACGCAAACTAAAGTAAACAGCAAGTACACTGAAAACACAAGTAAGTGTTGGAAAGTAAATGTACCAATATACAAACCCAAATGAAGTTAAGTACAACTGAAAAGTAAAGTACAAAAACTGAAAGACAAATCAGCAACCACCAGGATGTCCTCTAAGAACTCCCACCTGAAGGGTGAGTACCATCACTCTCGTCGGATCCTCGAGTCTGTTCATCCTCTCCGTGTACGTCCCACCTAGTAGACCACCTCCGTTACTGTCTCGTCGTGATTTCCACCTCTGGGTACCGTCCTGCGCCTCATGCCTCAACCATGATCAGTTCTGTCCATTTTCTGCATCCAACACAACGTAGTGCGGGCATAGCTCATGCAGGGGTGAATATAAGATACTCAGTAGGGACCCCGAGACCCCCAAAGGCCTCCTGAAATTCACAAAGGATAAACCACAGAAAATATGCAAAACACTAAGTATCAACCATCTCCACTTAGGTATATGACCATACACATACCTAAGTTATCAATACTAGTTCTACTCTAACTCACGAACCCAAGTAAAACCCAGTCCACACAGGAAGCATTACCCATTCCACACAGGAAAGTACAACCCAGTCCACACAGGAAAGTACAACCCAGTCCACATAGGGAAGTACAACCCAGTCCACAAAATAAAGTACAACCCAGTCCACACAGGAAAGTATAACCCAGCCCACATAGGAAGGTACAACCCAGTCCACACAGAAAAGTAGGTCAATCACATCAATGATAATGATTGAAAATCAAGAATCTGCTCACACAGGTATACATCACTTGAAAAGAAAAAGAGATGATCATATGTAGTTACTGATTCATCTAGCTAGGACCCACGTAGGATACTAGACCAGTTAAGCTGTCGGACCCATGTAGGATACTAGTCCAGCTACTCTGTCGGACACACGTAGGATACTACAACAAAGTTCAATACTATCGGACCCATGTAGGATACAAGTACATTAGTCGTCACCGCCGAAACCATGAAGGATTATAGTACGGTTTTCATCGTCATCGAACCCACGGAGGATTCCAGTACGGTTGTCGTCTTCGTCGAACCCATGGAGGATTCCAGTACGAAACTCTACACCGTCGAACCCACGGAGGATTCCAGTATGGAAGTCATTGTAGTCGCTGCCAACTCTAGGGTTCCCGCACAAAGCATGCTCGATTCCGGGAGGGTCTAGTCCACGATCCAAGGGGGTCGATACATCAACTAACACAAATTATAGATTTGATGTATCCCAAAGTTCCATCTCGTCTAAAGGAACTCAACGTGACAGATGGCACGTCAATTGGACTCCCGGTCAGAGAGTTATTGGATTTTTCATCCTAGGGGCCCGGTATGTATTTAAGTCAAAACCAACCCGACCGTAATCCAACTACATCCAAACATCGTGTGGAGTAATCCAAAGTAACCATCTCACTAAGAGGAATCTAACAAAGTCGACAGCACGTCAATCGGACGTCTGGAGCCCATGTTATAAGTGTTTCAGCTCCGAGGGCCCAATTGGTTTTGAGTTTGAACCATCCCGATCGTGCGCGAAGTTCTCTAAAACCATGAGTGTAATATAAAGAAATGACTAACTCGATCAAAGGATCACATCGCAACTGACAGTGTGTCGATCGGAGGTCTGTATCCCATGTTATGGGCCTTTGAACGTAGCTGCCCGATTTTAGGGGGTTTTCGGCCCGGACCGACCCGGCCCAATACCCCCTAGGTCGGCCCGAACCAGGTCGACCCGACCCGGTTCCGGGTCCGGCTCAGTTGTGAGCAGCCTAGCCCGGCAGGCGCGGTGCGGCCCGGCCCAGCGTGGGGGTCCAGCCTGGTGCGGGCGGCCCGACCCGGTGCGGGGGTCCGACCCGACGCGGGCGGCACGGCCCAGTGTGGGGGTCCGGCCCGGCGCGGGCGGTCGGGACTGAGCGCTACGCGCTAAGCAGACGTGGGGGGGGGGTGGCTTCCCCCCTTACATTGAAATGGCGGACCCGAGGGTCCACCCTGCTGAGCTGGCTTGGGGTTCAACCCCTGGTTTTCTCAGATCCGGCCGGCAGTAACGGCCGTCCGGTTGGTCCCGCCTTCAAAGCACCGGTGGCCGGAGGTTCCGACTACCCTTCCCTGCACCTCCGCGGCCAAAGGCCGTGGTCCTTGTCCGACCGGCGCAGCGTGACAATGTTGTGCCCCACCGTCGCGGCCCGCCCCGGCTGCGACCCTCCAAGGTTCTCCGGCGCGGCGCGACGGTGCCACACCCCTCCACCATGACCCAACTCTGGCCGAGGCTTCTTTCGGCCTCAACGGCACGGCGTGACGGCACCGCGCTCCTTCTCCATGTTTTTCCTCAATTTTGTATGGTGTTGTTGCACCGCACCAGCTTCATTCCAAACCCCGATGGTGAACATCAACAAAGGGGAGGAGGATCAGCCATGTTTGTGCGGTTCAACCTCCTCCCGTTAATTTGATTAGAGACAGCTAAGAAAATTATCCAAGAACGCCATAAGAAGTCACGAACATAAAAACAAACCCCTACCTCTTAATGTCATCGCACGACGTCAAGCCACGGAAAGAGGCAAGAGTCGCGATGATCGGACGTCATGGTAGATCAGTGCCGATTTCGTTGACGTCAGAGGAAGAGTCATCGTCGATGGCGACGTTCCCCACGGTGGTATATCCTCCCTTGAAGTGGAGGAATAAGAAGAGAAGTCACGTCGTCGGTGACTTCACGTTCTCCATCGGAGGTGTTCTTCGTCGAAGAGGCGTTGTTCTTCATTAAGAACGGTCTTCGTTGGAAGGAGGGAGCGCTCCTCCAATTTCTCCAAAGGTTTTCCCCCACCCAAAATATTTCCTCTACAAATATTTTTACATGGCCCCTTTAACAAAAACATTTCCATGAAAAATGGAAAAATTCAAAGAATTGTTGACACCCCAAAATAATTAATAAAAGTATTAATTATATGGGTTGGCATATTTAATAGAGAGAGGAGGGTGAAAGGTTTAAAATTAAAAAGAATTATAAACACCCAAATTTATCCAATCCATTAACTAAATGGGTTGGCACAAATTCAGAGAGGAGAGAGTGGATGAGTTACACATTAAAGCTAGAGGGGGTGTTTAATGGGGGTTTAGGAAATTTAAGGAGGTGGGGGCTTATGTGGGACCCACCCCAACATCCACACAAATTCATTTCCCTTAACACTTGAACCACTAGAGGTATAATAAAATTATAATTGAAAAACAACTATAATTTTGTTCTTCACATATTTAACAACTCCTCTCGAGAAAACGCACCTCCGAAAAAGGTGTTCCTAAGCAATTATCGGCGCTGCGGTTTCATCGGTGCCCTCAGATTTCAATTCCGATCACCAGTTCAAAAGTTGGAAAAACCCGCTCGTTCATTCACTGAACGTACCCGAGATAAGCTTCAGAAAATGATTCCGGGCACACCGGGCATCGTAATCAGGTGCCAACAGAAACTGCGTACTCATAGAATTACAAAGAAAATTAATAAAAACAATTCCCTTGAAATTTATGGGTCTTTACAAAGAATTTACATTAGAGGTGATAAAATACATTGTGAAATACTGAGATTTTTCTTATGTGACCAAATAAGACGATTCACTGATTGAGAGATCACTAGATAAATATTCATTGGATTTAATCTTTTAGTCATTGTTTTGGTAATGATGACATGTGCTTAATGGGAAATGGTATCATATGATAGATAATCATTGGGAGAGGTGAGTTATTCCTATGAGTGATATGACTACAGAATAATGTATTGTGTTAGGAGATGCATGGGATGTGATTTTTGTCTTACATAATGACATACCCCAACAAGAATATTCTTGTTGTAACATAGTATAATAAATTACAAGGAATAATGTGTGTTATGAGTCACTATAAACTATAACATGTTTTATCAGAATCCAAAATAATAATTGTGGAATATTTATTCATTATTTAATGATAATCCCAATGAGGTATATTTAATAGAAAAATATCATTATAGACCCATATACGTGATTAATATCATGATTGAATATGTATCATTAATAAAATGATAAACTCTACTAGTAATATCTTCTAAATCATGGAATAAAACATTAACACATAAAAATTAAAAATAATATTTATATCGACTCATTCAAAGTGTGACTCAAACTAATTTATATAAAATATATGTAACTAATATATATAAAGATATATATATATATATGTATTGGAAAAAGTAGATGAAATTGTTACCAAATATTTGTACATGATTTTATAAAATTAAAAAATAAAAATAAAAATTATACTTTATCCAAATCATAATAATTATTATCCTTATGATTTCCCCTCCAAAGCCTATGCCTAACTACCACCATCGACTAGAATACTAAATAAATTTCCCCTAATCTATTTATTAATATAATATCTACATGCACATAACATATTATATTTATCCATCGACTAGAAACTAATCATCATGACTTCAATTTTTCTATACACATATTATAAAATATCAAATCAATCATGACAAATTTAAAATATGAATAATGAAAAAATTTATTATATTATTAAGAAACACAAAAATGAAATATAAATATATACAAAAACAAATTTATTTGTTGAAAAAAGTGGTGATAATATTTTTAATATACAGGATTATAGGAATGTAATGTTTATAAAAAGTATCTCTTTTGAACAATTGAAGAATCCCAAATTCTTTTTCATATTGATGTAATCTGCTCAACATGAAAAATCATTCATTCCACCAAATAGAACCACATTACTTATAATTGATAAATCATATCAAAAAACATAAGTTGTATTGTCTACCAAACTAGAGTACACATTTTGATCTAATCTAGTTGATCATTTATATTTAATATTTCATGTAATTCTTACCAAACAAATAATTTTTTAAACAATTAATTAAATAAAGTCATTATTAATTTTTAAATATCAACACTAAATCTCCAGTCAAAGAAGAAATAAGAATTATTTTTGATATAATTAATTAATATTTCAAATAGCTTAAAATTTGATATATGTTTGAAACATAAATCCAAGGTTGTACAACAAATTTTATAGTGAAATTTATAGTCTTATATTAATTTATGGATTCTCATACATTGGTTAAAATATAATTGATTAGGAATTAAATGAAAAATCTAAAAAATCGAATAAATGATTTTTTGATGTATTATTTAGGAAAATCGAATTTATTTCATGAATAAAATAAAAATTAAAATCATATAAAATATTAAATTAATATAATTGGTAGAATCAATTAAGAAAAAATAAAATAATTTCATAATATAAATCACTAAGCCTGTATATTTATATATGATATTTGGAGAGAGGATAATATCAATTCTCAATTATTATGGAATAAATGGTATTCCACATTGATTTTGTAAATGGCTATATAATATGAGTTCAATACCAACTTAAAAACTCATCAATCATTATAATTCTTAACTAGAGACTCATTACATCATTGATGGGATATGGGTATAATGAGGAATAACACAGAGAAAGTCAGGTGGAATCAGATTGAGACCCAAACAATGAGTAGTCCAAAATATTTTAGGCAAAAATTAGTAAATAATGTGCGTATGGTTTTTGATCGTCATAAAAGACTCCCCAATTGTAAATATATATTAACTAGTGAATATTTGAGAGATTAAATTATGTAATATGAGGTATTAATTTTAAAATAATATAAATATTAAAATGATGGATAATCATATGGAATACTCAACTTAACTTTTAATAAGACTATATGGAGTACATAATATACACTATTTTAGTCTATATAATTCTTTCTACATCCAACAAATATTTTATAAAAATGTAATTTTATTTTAAATATTAAATTATGGACACTGTAATAATAATTTAAAAGAAAATGTAAAAATAAATACCATTGAGTGAAATAACGATTATTGAAACACCACCAACTATGTCACTTTTTTACCCACAATATTTTTAAGACCATAAATAAGAAAATATTTGATTCCATAATTCCCCTATCATTGTATATCACTAAGAAGTTTCTTAATAATCCCTACCATATTTCTAATCTATCAAATCAAGTGGATTGAATTTATCAAATAAAACATTATTAAAATAATCATCAACATAAATGTGCTTCCGAATAAATTTGGAATCCTAATCCAATTATAATTATTTAAAACATTTAATTTGTTTATAACCGAGTAGATATTTAATCAATATGATAAATCAAATACAAAATTCTTATAATTAGTCAACATAGCTAAATTTTCATATTAACCACTTTTCTGGGTCCTTAAAATAATTGTGTATTATTATTATTTTTTAATTTATATACCATTATCTATTAATATTTTTCATGAAATCCATGTTGAAAAAGTGATGAAATCCTAGAAACCCACTGATAAATCTAATAAATGTTTGTAAAATTCAAAATAATATTTTTGAGGTAAATTGTTTTTCATTGATCAATTCTATATTAATTGATTTTTAAATAATTTTATTCATAGTTCATTGACGGAATATAGATGGTTTACCCATTTTATCCATAGAAATAGTAATATTTCAATTATTTCCATTATTATATTCTTAATAATACATTAATAAAAAATATGGATTATTTCTATTATATTAAAACATACATAAAAATTATATTTTTATTTAGATTTTATGAAAAAATAACATTTTATTGTTTTGTGGGATCATGGATGTTCCCATAAAAAACATGGGACATATCATCAATAGAAAGACAGAATATATCCAAAATATTTTTAAATCTACTTAATACCTTGAAAAAATTGACGACTCAAATCATACAAGAATTTATTCCACATGATAACATTTAATAATATAAGATCGAATTTTATCTCCAACTTATACTAGAACATGACATAATCCTATGTATTATTTTTCAGATATTAGTTTGATAATGAAGGTTCTATTCATTGAAATCTATGAATATTGTTATTTCATTATATATGTGGGAAATAATATTTCTGTCATTCAAAAGTTTTCAATAATTCTTTTAGAACTTCATATTCTTATTCTCTTCCACTATATCATCCTTTTTTTATAATATGAGATTCAACCCTCCATTTTTTTCAAAAAAATCTATGTGTACATTGTTATGAATTATCTATCCATTTATGAACACAGTGATAATTTAATTATTCTATAGACTATGGTTTTTGTTTTAGATTAATGTTAATTATTTCTTCTATCACTCTAATCCTCCTTTTAACTACGTATGACCCCTAGTTATAATATCCAATTTTCTTAGAGGACTCTATTAAATCCATATGATATTTGCCTTACAAAATTTACCTATGAACATTGGTTTTAGTGTCTCTGTATAATCATTGAAATTTATGGTTTTCGTTCATTTTTTAAATGGTTCCACCACAAGTAAATTTCACTATATTAATATGAAATTTTATGAATTTTACTAATTCCCTAACTCCCACATAGTTTAAGGACGTCTTATTATAGGTAGCAACATTTTTGTAATTAACCAATTTATACTTTAGTTCCCCCTCTTAATATTTCCACTATCCCCAGTTTAGATTATTTTTATGCAATTTACTTCATATTCAATTTGTGTCTAATAAGCTTCCATCTTTATGGATCATTAGTTCACAAAGACTCTTATTTTGATTGAGGTAAAAAAAATTAGGATAAATCTCACAGATTTGGCTTACGAGATAAGAAAAATAAAATTGTTATAATAATGATATTATTAATATATCATAGTGTATTTTTTATAATCTAAATCATTCAAATTATTGCTTTAATTAATAGTACTAGGACTAAATCTTAGAATGTCTTGGGGTAAATCCTCTATTTTTGACTGGTAATGATTCGGAAAAAACATAATAATTCCATTGAGGAGACTCAGCACCATAAGGATTCTTATTACATCCACATGGGGAAGTATGACACACCCTCAAATGGGATACATTTTATTATTGTGCTTAGGAATAGTGGTAAACACTAACTATAGGACTTGGGGGAAGAATCATCCCTCTTATAACTGAACTAACCATCACACATGATATTGTCTGACCAACTACGTTATTAATAAATAAAATAAGATCGTGTATACATATAAATCGTGTTCTATTATGTAATAGAGTCTAACAGAGCTAAAATATTTCTAACTGATGAACATTTTCTCAAATAACCTCAATTATAATATATTTCTGGATTCCCTAACTGGTAAAAATAGGAAAAATTGTCAAACAATGATTGAAACATCACCAAAAAAGGGCCTCGAAATTTATCTCTATCCTTAAATTTAGAAACCTCAATAAAGGTTCTTAGATATGGCACTTCTTTTAAAATTCATAAAGTAATGGGGTTGGACCTAGATATGAACCAATAATTAAAACAAATAAATAACTTACCAAATTGTCTAGAAATCTATAGAAATGTGGACTTTGTAAAGGGATAGGAAATCCCATGAGCATACCCTAAAAAATATAGAAATAATGTTATTATATATGTTGAAATCATTAAAATATATAATAAAGTTAAATGAGACCCATCGACGACCCTCTAGGACTGGGTCATTGTGAATATAATGTCATATTCAATATAAAAGTAGTCTGTCAAATTCCAAGTATTTAGGAGTGTGGTTAAAAACACATAATATATATATGACATCATTTAAGTTGAATAATCAGAAAATATTATAATAATACACACATCATAAATGTAATGTCATTTTTTTATGGATACAAAATACATAGCCATCTTATTTAATGAATGATATTAAATATATACCAAACCATTCTTCTCATATAGTACACTTCCTAAAGACACCATTCATAAAATAGATCATTAACACCTGGGTAATGGAAACATAATAAATGGTGAATTCATATGATCAATAAGGGTAAACAAGGAAGATATCAATCATGGAACATAATTAAGAATATGAAAATAAAATTGAAATAAAACATAAATTACCAAAAATAAATCCAATCAATTAAATATAATTACTCATAAATCATGGAAGAATTCATCATCATAAAAAATAAAAAATTCATGGGTATATATAATCATCAATAACTAACCAATAGTCATAAGATAATATCATTATTATAACATACATGTTTTTTGAATCTATATAATCATAGAAAATGATTTCCTTTGTCAAGGATTACTAAAAATGATATTATAGTCTATGTGGTTCACACTCATTCTTCATTTTCCTTATCCATTTTTCACTATATTGACTATCATGTTTTACATAATGCATTATTAGTCTTGGTTTTCATCCTATTCTATTACTTATTATATCATGAGATATCAATCATTATATAATGAATTTAAGGGATCTAAAATATTTTCCCACCAGTAACATAATGAATGCCAATCATATGAATTATATAAGAATATAAAACATTAGTCATATAATCATATAATAAAAAATTTAAATGAAATTAAATTCATAATAATTAAACATTTCACTGTATCTTAACACATGGAAAGGATATGGGGTTCTTGAAGGATTCATCAAAATATAATTAAACAAGGGAATTAAACTTGCTTCATAAAATCATCCTTAAATAATCATCATTATCACAATCCATAATGAGAAATAATGTACATGGTATCAAATGATTTCATCCCTAGTTATTCAATTTAATCTTTAAGGTATATTTACATAGAGGAAAATACCATCAATAGATTATTTATAATTTTTATTTCAAACCTGGTAAAATATACTTTTATTTTGAAATAACATCAAATAAAGTGTTCTATAATATAATGAATATTGTGTTATTTACAAATAACCAAGAAAAAGGTAATAAATTAAATTTCTTTTAATGAAATTGGAAGAATATTTTAATGTTTTATATGATTGAATAAAATATCTCTTTCACACCATTGTATTACGAAAAAGTGACACTTTTGGAAAACATTTATAAAACTTCCATTTTGTGACATTGTAATTAAGGAATTATTTAGTTAATGATACAAATTTTAAACATTTCAATTATATGTATTATCTTTCATAAAATTGTCATTATTTTTAATTACATGAATGAAAATGTTTGTCGACGAAAGTCGAAATAAGTTCTGTATTTCATTAAAAATGATTTATATATCATTATAAGAAAAAAAGGGAGGGAAATGGTACTAATATATTAAAATATATAAATAAACATATGATATGAAAATATATGGTTTTTATAATCAAATATAGATATTATTTAACTCAATGGATTTTCATGTATAAAAATACAAATTAGAACATGATGGAAAAAATACATTTTTTAATGTGTCTTCCTTCTTTATACCGATTAAAATATCATGTAAAATATATTTCAATTAAATATACACATATTATAGAGAATTATGACTAGATAATACAATATATATCATTATTTTAAAATTTAAAATTATCATTATATATATATTTTCTTTGTAAAAATTATCATTCCGATGAAAACTGGTTCATTTTCCATGTGTGTTTCAGTTCAATGTTTCTAATACATGTACTATTTTATGGGTTTCATTATCTCTACAATACAATTAATCAGATAAATATTCTATTTATTCCTCATTAAAATTAAAATATTTTTTCATATAATCCTACAATGAAATATTTATTGTATTTATTTGTTGAAGTTGTAGTCTATAAATGCTAACGAGTAAAATTATCATTATCCAATCGATGGAAAGGTAAATTTTTTAATAAAATTTTATTATTCCCAATAATTTTTATTATTAATAAAATATTTTTCCATTAAATCCATAATAATAAAAAAATATGACTAAGGATTATGGAATATATATTTTACCACTAAAAAGATGTAGTAGTCCACACTTATAGACGAGCGATAATTTTATTTCCCATTTGATGGAAAATCAGTGGAAAATTTTTCATATTTTATAATCATAAAAGTTTATTAAATTTAATATATATATATATATATATAACTAATTGTATTAATTTGGATAAAGAATATTTATTTGAGTTTGAGGATGAAATAAAAATGAGCGTACTCAGTTAAGAGTAATTTCCCATCATTGAGAAAGTATATTTGAATTACACATAAATAATTGAATTGATTGTATTGTATCAAGAATCGGTATAATAATATTTTGTGATGTATGTTAAAATTATACTCATAAAGGGGTTAATCAATGGCTGACGATTTGTGAGGAAGGGATATGAGGTGGTATCCTTTTATAATGGGGGGAGTGGACACTCTTTTAATTTTTAAATGAATAAAATGTAATAGTGTCTCACTAAAGAGAAGTGGATCGAAAATTAAATATCATAAAATATATAATGGATTAGTTCAATATAACATCAATATATATAATCACAAAATCTATTTTACATCTTTTTAAACAACATCTCTTCGGTTAACCACAATTGAAAGCCCTTTTTAAATCGAATCATGATCACAATTTTTAATTTTTTACTTAATTATTTCCATAAATTATTATTTAATTGTTAAATAATATTTATTATATTGATATGAAAAATTAAATCCATTTTAAAGTATTTAACTACTATAATCAACATAATTGTTTTTTAAAATACTAGTACCAAACACAATAAAATCATTAAAAAATTGCATTTTTTTGTATATGATTGACCTTAACTTCATCCATGTTATGAGAGAACTATTAGATGAGTGTTAAAATATTTGATTAAATATATAGCATTAAAATTTACTTAAAATTAGTTATAAATAGATTTTAATTTTTTTATAAAGAAAAATACCGATTGGGAACATAAAAATTTTATTTTATAAAAAACAAATTTTTTCATCAAAATAGTTTATATTAATTCTTGAAAAAATAAAAAAAATAATTTTTTACATAAATTTTTGTTACATTTTTATAAAAAACAGTCAATTTAGACCTTCCAATAAAATATCTTGTTAATAAATTTCTCATCAAATAATAATATTTTAAGTGTGTGTTTTTTGTTTGTTTAACCTCGTTGATTCCATTAATGATACCTCTTAAAAAATATACTTTCATTAAGATAAAATATATCATTAAATCATTAATATTTAAAATCAACCCCAATTTTTAATAATTTCACCATTTAAATTACTTCACTTTGACACAAAATCCCAAGGGATCCAACTACACTTCCACATTATCTTATTCCCACATGTTTTCCAAAAATATTTGATTTTAGTGCAATTCATTAACAAGATGAGTGGTCTCTTCTTATAAGAGAAGATGTAATTAATATAGAATCTATAATACTTGTTCCTCATAAGATATATCATTATCCAATTATACAACCTCTATGTTCATTACATATGAATGGAAAAAGTACATACTTCCTCAAGATAGATACATAAGAAAAATTGTTAACTTGAGTGAGATCTAGTGAAAGTGTAAAACCTACGAAACCATCTTAGTAGTATTAATAATATCGAAGGGACTAATATATATTGGGATAAAAATTATCTTCATTAAAAATATCATAAATTTATCCTAATGAAATAATAATATGAATATGTTTTCATCGACATTGAACTCTAAATATCATTAAAAATTGCCACAATAACTATTATATCCACTCTACGTGACACTATGTTTTTCTTGAATAAATATATACTTATTATTCAACTCCTTATATAGTTCAAATATGAATATATGTATTTACCAAACTACATCGAGAACACTACAGTTCTACACTATCTCTAATAAAGTATTTCAGAAGGATCCATTAAGATACTTGAGTGGAAGCTATAGTTTTCTGAATACTCTACCAAATGTTGAGGTCAATTGGAAAAACCTATGAAATATGTATAGAAATATCAGAAAAAAAATTAAGTTTTTTAATTTCCATTTTGTAATTATGACACATATGATGATGTTATAAAGTATTAGAATACCCCTCGGTTTCTAAATCTTACTGGCGAACTCTCCCAAACACTGAGGTGAAACGTATATCCTAATCATGTATAATAGATTCTGTAACATCATGTTACATTAAATGTTTTTATTTATATAATATATATATGAATAGTATATAAATATTCTCTAATGTAATTGACAATGAATTTTTAATGTGCTCAGCTAGAACCCATTTTTCATTTTTAACATTAGATGTTTTGGGGATTCTGATGATAAAATACAATGTAATGTTTTCCCATTTAAAAATATACTATATGGAATGTTTTTCAAATTACATTAATGTAATGTATCTTATAATTAAAATTTAGCATACCAAGCATCAAGATACTAACTCTTAAGTATCACTTTTTATTTTATCTAACCACAATTACTCATTTAGAACTGTATTCACCTTCCCACTTCCAATTAGGATAATTAACGTAGAGATAGATGGTCCAACAAAAAGATAATTCATTATTTATAGTATTAATTGGGTATATAGATAGTTCCAAAAACATTTCATTCCATTGAATTAATGTTTGAAATTAAGAAAATTTAACACCACATTCTGTTATTCCGCTTACTCCTTCTACACCTCTTAAATTGTTTGATAGATGTATTGATGAACATTCATATTAGAATATAATGATTTATCCATTATATCATGATTACATGATGCATATTATAAAAATCAATAAATATTGGATCCATTTAAATCCTTATCTTGGAAAACCCAAATTTTTCATTCAAGATGGGCGCATCATCCACCTTACTCACATTCATAAGTTGGTAGTTTATTAAGGAGAATTAACCATTAACAATATCCAACCATATAATTTGGCACATATTCAAATCCTTTTACATGATTATTTATTTTATGATTTTTTTTGTTACAATAAATATCACACTATCATCCATAGAGATAATGCCTCCAACATTTCGTTGAAAAATTTATAAATACCTACTCTAAATCATTTTTCATGTAATATTTACCAAAGTATCTCAATTATCTTAATTATATGGTAGAAACATATCAATTTTAATTAGGTTTCATCCCATTACCATGATTAATGAATCAATATATATCACAAACCATTTTCTATTGGTAGGAAAATATTAAATTAGTTGAAATAAATAGTGGTCTCTTTAGTTCCTTGAATTTATCCCCACGAAAATCAATCTCATTGAATATATCACCCATCTAATTCAAAATGGTTACGATATTTGATTTCCATGAGAAATATCTCACATTTAATCAGTAGTATACTACCTTATAAAGAATACTACAAATCGTTGATAATGTGGATAGTCAAACAAAGTAATTAAAAACTTTTTATTTTTACAGATCCAGTTAAATACCCCCAAATTAGATTTTAAAACCCAATAATACTAAATTTTATCATTAACACCCCACATCATTAATTTACCTAATATATTCACATACCAAATGGTATTTATTATATTCTAAAAATTTCCTTCATGATAACACTTGATTATTAAATATATAAAAATATTATATATAAATACCACCCATTAAAATGAAATCGAACCTAAAAAGACAATATTCATTAAATACATGATGATAGTGGGGGAATTTTTATGTCTAAATAGAATCACACAAAATTCATATTAGACATACATCATACTAATGGATTTCATAGATATATTCTCATTTTCGATTCTGATTTAATGATTTATAGAATAAATTAAAATATTAGAGTTGTATTATGATCAACAATGTTGATCATACATCCCAATAATACAAGGCATATGATACTTGTTCTTTATAGTGATAGTGTAAAATTTATTATAATCATTTTAGATACCCATTGATCTATATATTTTCTTCACAAAAGAATAGGTGAAATTAATTGTGACACACTAGGGTATATGAATCCTTTTTCAGGATTCTCCTTGTGTTTCATATTAAATTACCACAACTGATTATGGTATATTCTATATGGTTTCATTGAAATAGCTATAGCACCATAAAATAGTTATATTGAAAACACGACATTGTGATTCAAGGGAATACTAGGAAACACTGATGATATACATCAATAAAACCACAAAAATATGTATATGTTTTATTTTTAGCTTCACAAAAACTATGTGAGATTAAAATCTATCATGAATATGTTGTGAGTCCCATACAATGGATGTGACATCCATTTTTACTTCATATTCTTCATCAGACAAATTACACTCATATGTTGAATTTTAATTTAAAATATGGATTAATATACTCTAAAATAGTTGTGGTATCAATATAAATAGATTAAGTCTATTCCATAAATCACATAAAATTACACTATAGAGAAAATTATAATATTTTCATGGTTTATATTTGGATAAACATAAATCAGATACGAGATATATACATGAGATAAAATCATTGTACTATTAATATTTTTTACTTGTCAATCGAAAACTACTTATTAAGGTGATTAAATGGTACACATAATTAAATATCCATATATAAAAAGATAGAATATCCATAATTAAATAATACATTTTTAGTACCATGGTGGATAATAGTTTCACATTTCACCACTTCACAATCATGACCAAATTCACTAGTTGTGATTTAATGTGATTTCCCATTTTCTCTGGGAATAAGAGGCTACTGATTTTGTTTCCATCAGTATATTTCATATTTATTTGGTTATTAGAGTAACTAATATACTCTAAGTATTAAAAAATATAATGAGGGTGGTACGTTCAATAAATTATTTTCACAATTCATTTCACTGAATGTACACATCAGATGAAATTAACATTATTTTTCATGATGAAATTATTTTCCATAGTTAAATGGATTTCTATACCCCTTATGGAAATTGAATTTGTTCATCCATTCACACTTATATCATGAATAAAAATTAATTTTCATTAATCCATTGGAATTATAATTATAATTTCCAAGAAATTCCATCATTCTATATTTTTTAAAAACCATTAGGCCTCATAGATTCCATACATTCCATTTCCATCCAGAGATAACATCAAACAAAATATTCATATAAGACACTTTTTCATACATATAATGAATCTCATGGAATTGAAATGAATACCCTAAAAAAGTAATAAAATTTTATTCAGATTTGATTAAAAAATTTTAAGTCATTCCTATCATGTCAGGTGAAATTTTCCTCATAGGTACTAAATGATTCGTAATCCTTTTATTTTATTTATGGTTTTTATTTATCTATTTTTATAAATGTTTCTATGGTTTATTAATTATTTTAAATTCCATTTTAAACAGTTCATATATTATGAATTAAATTCAGATCCATTTCCAAATATTAATGATAACATTCCACTATTCATTTCATTCACCTTGGAAAGGATATACTATGAGAGAAAAATTTACAAATATATAGACATTATAGAATAGTAAATATAATTTCCTTGGTACTGATACATTTCATAAAAATTAGGGTATCAGAGGAACCACTAATTTAAATTGTATATTTCTACACAAAAAACACAATACATATTTATTCCATCCTTTTGAAAATTAAAATATTGACTTTTTTAATAAAACTATTCATATATTGATATAGTTAGGTGTGAATTGAATCAATTCATCACATCCATGATAGAAATTGATTTATTTTATCATGAGTATGGTTATGGTATTACTCATCATATTCATTTTTAAACTGATTCATTCTATGACAATCCATTGAAAATGATAAAAATAGATAGTGTAGGAATCAATAATCATTGTAAAAAATTAGGTAATCATGGAAAATCAATCATAATATGTATATATCATGGCACATTATTTTAATTATATGACATTATTGGTTTTTCCAAGGTATTTGGATGTTAGTATCTATTCAAATAATTCTAAATTCTTTATAATGAAAATGATAATTGACCTAAAAATATACCATGAAAGTGTCTATTTAGGATTTTAGTATTTGTCCCACAAATCAATATCCAACCATAATCATGTAAAAACCTAATACACCCCCATCAGAGTTGTTACGAATAAGTTTACCTATTCTACAATAGTATCCACTTACCTGTATTTAGTAGGAGATATATTTACTATGAAAACTACACGAACTCAACTTTACGAAATCTTTAAAATGGTATCCAATACATCGTCATATGACTATGGTTTTATGTAATATTATTTAATATTAATAACAAAATTTTAACTATGCTCTTCTCCAATGGTGAATAATATAACACAATAAGATGATTCATATATATTTCCTCATTAAGATGAATATTCAATATATCCCATAATAATACTCTCCATCAACCGTAAATTTTTGGTGTCTTTTGAGTCTACATACATAGAAATATTATATCATGAATGATCATTATAATTTACTAGAATCATATATCATAAAATACAAGACATAAAAATTATTTAAAAACCATTTATTATAACAACTATATAGGAAACATAAGAAAGGGTGTGATCAAATACTTAGTAATAGTATATATAAGCGATATAAATCATTGATTATTAGTAAAAATATGATAATACTAATGTTATGAGAATATGGTCATAAAAAATTATATCAAAATCATGATGTCCCATACTGAACAATATTTACTCCTAAGTCTTTTCTTTATTATCTCAAGAGATATTTATATTTACCCTATGAATATAAGGGATATAAAATTTTAATTCCCCCTGTGACATAATGAAAATTGTATATATGATTTCTATAAGATCATAACGCATTCATCCTATCATATTCACATAACATGTGGTAATGAAATAGGTTTTTTTTAAAATTTAATTATTTCATCAAAGAATAAGCCATGGGAAAAAATAATTTTTAATAAAGGATTCGTCATTAAAAAATTAACCACAGAGAAAGAAAACGTTTTCATAGAATTAACACTAAATGATCATAATAATATTTTATTTAGATAATGAAATTGGATTTTATCATTGGATTATATCCATAAATAATAATAAAAATCATTAAAGGGCATCTATATAAGTTAAAAATACATTAAAATATAATTTTAGTTTTACATTGAAAACATGATAAAATATTTGTTTATTTTTCTAAAAAAAATTAATAAAATTTAAATAATATATAAAAAATATTTATATATAAAAATAGAATAGGAAAAATTCAATAAGATATTCAGTGAAAATAGCATTCCTCACGGTGGAGAAATCTATTCATATCACATGGGTTAAAAGATAACATTACTTTCACACAAATGAAAAAATTAAACAATTAATTGTTAATATATATTAGGAAATATTCCCTATTATTTTTTATATAATTCCAATTTTAGTGATATTTTTTTAAATAATTTCATGAACATGAAATTAAAAAAATAAAATAATATTAAATATTATGGGCATGAAGGTAATGGTTCATTAAACAAAGAGGAAATAATGTTGTCATCTTTTTAAAAAAATTTCTTGTTAATTTGAACCACCAAATTTCATAATTTATTAATAAAACATAAATAATAAAGAATATATTACATAAAAATATATTGTGCTTAATGTGAAATGTCTAAATTATTTTCCCTTCGAAAATGAAGAATAAACAATCATGATTGATGTTATATTGAAACATGAATCCATTTTCTAATTTTCTATATTTATTTTTTAGAGATCAAATATCTTATATAATAAATATATAGATATTATAAATATATTCCAAAACCATATTCATACATACCATTTTATATATCATTCCATTAAAATTTCAAATTATCATTTTACTAATTATTTCATGAATAAAATGAAAATTCAATTCAAAATAGTTACTCTTTTCCATGTATGTTTATGTTTGAATGTGTAGAATAATTTACCTTGGTTTTTTTTCAACATATACAAAATATTAATAATCAAATATAATTCATGTTCTTTCATCAAATACAATTTTAAATATATATATATATATATGTCATTTATGAAAAACAAATCAAATTGATTGGAGGATGTGGTAGTCCAAATGTACACTTGAGCGGTGTAGTCCATTCCAATGGGTGAAACATTTAGTAGGTAGAAAATATTTTCTTCTTATTAAGGAATAATTATTTTACAAATTTCATATATAAACATTAAATACATTTTTATAGCAACTCATTAATTATGTTGATTGAAAATGAATCATATCGCTCCCTCGAGGCGACCATCCACACATACAAAAGGGATATACTGTTTCTTTCCCATTTGATAGGAAGGAGGCATAAATGGTTATTAAATCATCATAGAAATAATTTAATAACATAGAAAGATCCAGAAAACTATTTTATAATGGGTAACATTAATTTCGTGGATTTAGAATATGAAATTAAATTAAATGTACTTGTTTTATTGTTTTACCTCATCATTGTAGAACCTCTATAGAATGGACCATGAAAAATAAAAGGATGATAAAATGACCAAAAAAGGACCCCAAGACTATGTTTACTTGTGTTATTAAGATATTAATAGATTTATTGGATGATATATAATACATATAAATCATTTTAAAGGGAGAATATTTTCATACTTTTATAATGGAGGGATATGACATAACTTTAATATTTTTTAAATATTAAATTTTAAAAATTTCATAATCAAGTCATGTTGATCCAAAAAGAAAAATATTAAATAATAGGATTTATATGGTTTTTTCATTACAACTAATAATATTTAATCCATTTGTTTGATATTCTAAAACTAATCTCTTATTCTAACCATCAGTATACCATATATAACCATAATGAGGGTAAAATAATTTTCATTTTAGATAATTAATTAGAAGAAAATTATGTTCATCATATTATATAATATTAAATATTATAGTTAATATTACTGATTATTTTATTCATGAATCAAATTAGATAATTGGAAAAAATTATTTTTAAAAATACTATGAAAAATGAAATTAAATATTTTTAGTAAACAAAATTTTGTGTAAATTGGGATTTCCTTCAATCCATTACACATAAAAAATAATATATTAGTTTAAAAATATTTTTTTAAATATATTATAATCATATGTAATTAGTACAAAACTAATATTTATTAATTTAATTAATAAATAAAAAATCATTATGTATATAATTGTATTGTTTTACTAAAAAATATAATTTTATAATTAAATGAATTTATTTTAATTTATATAAAATTTTAAAAATGAATACATTGTTTACCTATGTAAAAAATATTTAGTATTAATTTACATTTATTAATCCATATTTAAAAATCCAATGTATTGATCATGACTACCAACTTAAATAATAATATCTTAATATTATATCATGTTATATTTAAACTCGGTGTTTCGTGTAAAGAGAGATATTGATGAGATAAAAATAATTTAAATAGAAATTTATCATAAAATAAGTTGTAATTATAATAAGGACCCTATTTTTCATTATATTGGACCCCTTGAAATTTTTACCATGTTTTCAACAGTATTCACTGATAGATTTCTTTTAGAAAAACGAACAACCAACAAGAGGTTAAAGAGATTTTAATCCTAGGAGAAACCCCTGAGAAAGAGAGGGATCTATAGAACCAATTATTAATGAATTCGAATATTAATCCCAATGTAAATGGATGCATATATATAGTAGAAATGTGAATGGATAAAGAATATGAGGGCTTTGAGTGAGTATTGGATGAAGTAACCCCCCCCCCTCACAAACCGATGCATGTTGGGGGTGGCTGGCCATCGTCACTTTGGAATTAGAAGAGTGTGTGTGTATGGGGTTCTCAATAGAAAAATTTTAATATTATGGATTAATAATTTCCACATGATTCTCTAATTATAATAACAAATAATAGATGTAAGTAAAATTATATTCCTATGAAATCCATAATACCCATTCTATTAGAACATTACTCCCAAGAATTGTATTACAATGAATCAATTTGACTATATTTTATTACATTATTTGATACTTTTCCCAAACTAAAATATAAAGCATGGATCTCTATAACTAATAATATTATATTGTTCCTCAATTATTTTATAATACTTTTTACTAATTTCATTCTTGTGACATACATAATTTTGAATATATTAGATATTATGTAAATTAGTTGATTTGATAGTACAATAAATGATGACCCAAATATCATTACATTCATGTTTCCATCAAGGTTTACTAATAAAAAATACCAGGGGTTTCCTTTAACATTTCCATATATTAATGTCTAAATACATTGTGTACATGATTGCTTCCAGCACGTTGAATTATATATAATAAATAAATGAAATGAAAAATCAATAATATATATCATCATTCTCTTCTATAAATAAGTATTTTTTCATAGGAAATTTCAGTAATTCATATATTTTTAATGAAGAATGAATCCAATAAATATGATCAATGAGAAAATGAGTCAACAAGATGAAATTAATAAAAAATTGAGTATAACTCACAATCAATAATTAATCATTTTTAGTAGTTAATTTGATCAGACTTTCCTTGTAGAAACCAATAGATTCCTATATATTAATGTATAAAGTGGAAACTCAAGTATTTAAAAGTTTTGTTAGAAAAAATTATTTTTTAATACCTTCTAGAACATTTTCTATATTGGTGAATTAATAGAAGATATTACAGAGTGTTAAAAATCTAATTACAAATTCTTATATCAACAAATAAGATCCCATAACTAACATAAAGAGTGATTCATCATCAAATTAAGGATTTGATTAGAGATACAACACATTATAAGTTATAGAATTATTGACCTTTATCTTTGTAAGAAGTTGGATCTTCTTTTTTAGGTATGTTTTTCTTTTCTTTTGTTTTTGAGGAAAAATAGGTGTTTCTGGAAATTTCTAAAGTACACACCATGTACTCTGTTACAGTGGGTAGCCGTTCATTGGCCTTATAGAGGACTTACACATGGATGTGTGTGGTGACATGGAGACCACCTAAAGTGGAGTAAATAAACAGAAAGCACGCATTGGGTACTTCTAAAATACACACTGTGTATTTTCTTTTTTTTTTATTAAACTTACTCGGGTCGCATTTTATGGACAGAACAGTCTTCTTCTCGACCTGGTTCATCTGAGAGAATCCGTAGAGCCTTGAATATTCTCCAATCCCTAGATTTGTCATCCATTCTCTTAATTGACCGTCGTCGATTGCATTTGGATCTCCTTGGTAAGCTATTCCTTCATCTTGATCTTTGTATCCTAATTTCTCATATTCCTCATGTTATTCACAGTTGAACGTTTTAGTAATTTTTATAGATCTACGGTGTTCATGGGTTATTCTAAGCTTGAGGTTCATGTATAGTGATCTCACAACACTGAGGTAGGTGGTTTGTTCCATTCTTTTGAATGTCTTTGAGTAATATGTGAAAAATTTCCAATACCCATGAATGGTGTATTTCTTGTTTACTGTTTTAGCCCCATTGTTTGTATGTTATGCTTGTATGTCTGGGTAGAGGTTAGTTGATTTTTGAATAGATTGAAACACTATGATTTGGAGGTTCTTTCACATTCATGTTTTGTTTATGGATGTTTAGTTCTGCTTAGCATGTTATGCTTCCTTGTTTACCCATGCTTAGTATTGTTGGATGGTGTGACCGTTGTCCTGACCTACTGTTACTATAGATTTATAGTCAAGTAGTTCATGATGTTTACTTTAGACGATAGCCATCTCTAAACTTGTTTGAAATACACAGTGATGTGAGATCATGGTGTAGTAGACCATAGTAATAATGGACATAAGGGCTTCTCCAGTGTGTGTATTTTACTATTACGATGCAAGAACAAAAGGGGAAATGATGTAAGTGCCTCCTCTGAGTGTTTATAGTACCTCGACATGGGCCACAGAGGGAATGTGACATAAGTTCTTCCAAAGAGAACCTTTAGTTATCGATTCGAGATTATAGGAGGAATTGATGGAGCGTGCTTCCTTAGAGAGTGTATGCTTAAGCAAAACCAGATGGGTTTGACTGAGTGTATTTATAGGATAGTTACTTGTGTTTCATGGATGGACTATCGGGGATAGGCTGTGAGTACTTCTTAGAGGGTTACCTTTTCTGTTTAGCTACTTACTTGAGTTTCTATGTAAGAATAGAGGGGATAGGCTATAAGTACATCCCAGATGGTTACCTATTTGTGATTACCTGCTTTGTTTAGTTGTTTCTTGATATATGAAACTGAATTCAATGAAACTGCGGATTTTTCACTAATGAGTGATTCCTTGTTTACTACTTTCTTTACATACTACCTGCCATATATTTAATTAAAGTTAGGAAAATTTTGTTTGGTGGATTCCAACTGGGATTTAATCTCACACCCTATTTGGTCCATGATTTTGGGCCCAAACAGATTATATTTTTGTAGGTATAGATAAGGGTATGTGCCCTTCTACTTCAGCTACTTGATTTTCTGTGGAACTGGAGAGCTTGGGATCAAGCTGAGGCTTGTGATGTTGAGAAGATTACCAGTTTTCTTTTCTGCTTTGGTTTAGTAATGTTTTGTATTATAGAAATGTGATTTGTTTGGAAGCTTTTCTAGACATCTGTATCATGCATCATTTATATATATGTGTGCTCCAGTTTATTATATCCAGTCTTCCACTGTTTACAATTGTATGATATTATAACTGCCTTCGATACATATTTTTCTTACATGCACTGTGTTACTCTTCCAATGAGGGAATATTTTCCCTATTATAACACCCAAGTCCATCATTGCTAGTCGGAAGCCTCAGGCATTCGAGGAAATGCACTTGAGGCCATGTAAGCAACTGTGTACGGGGTGCCTCTGGGTGGCGTCTGGAACCGGGATGTTACAAAGTTGTATCAGAAGAATTTTTTTTCTTGACTTACTATTTGGCGCCTATAGTCATGGATTGGAAGGGATAAGTACTTTATAATATGATGTGCCTAGGAGTAGCTAACCCATGTACAGGTAAAATCCAATCTACCTCGTTTATTGCAATTTTTCTGATTTAGAAATTTTACAGGGGATTTGATTTTCACTGTTGGGTGACTCGCATTACATGTGATGGTATCGTTGATGTTATTGGGGTTCCATTTATATCGCAACTCGATGAGATGAGGGTATTCCATCTCATGCATCACATAGGCATTTTCTCTAAATCACATGTCATGCATTCTTGCCATGCCATTTAGAGTGCATTAGCGATTGTATATTGTTGTGATAGATGTTGTGTAGAATATAAATTTTGTTTGATATGGGATTCTTTTGTGTAAGGTTTTGTGTTAATGAACCCCAAAAATTGGTTCTAGAGGAGTTATGGGACCTCGTGGATTGAAATAGGTGGATCATTGACTTTTTTACCTTGTTTATTACATGTATATGATTCCAAGCATTGATTCACAGGGAGTATGGGCCCTCACGGATTGTAATTTGGCACCTTAATGTTTGTTTCAGTGTTTTTATGGGTTCCAGAGTAGTTTCTGAGGCTAACTGTCTGAAAACCCCCAGAATACATGGGGTGTAATATTGAACATGCACAATGTGTCCTTATGTTTTGGAAGGAACTGTTTATCTTAAGTACACACCGTGTACGGTATGTACACACTGTGTGGTCTGTAACCATGTCTTAGACTTTGTGGGAGGGGACATGGTGTTTTTAATCTTTGGTTGGACTCACCATTTAGAGGATGTAAAAATCGTGCTGTAGAACCGTATAATCGGCCTTGTCACTAACAACAAGGGTCAGTGAATCTCATCCAGTACACGACGTGTCGGGTACTAGCATTCCATGTAGTCTTGTACAAAGGGAATCATGTATCTTAGTCATGTAGAAGAACTCTGACAGGGGAAGCGGATTCAAGTACACTTCGTGTGTTAGAACAACATGTTTTGTGTTTGGGGTGTTACACTACCAGGAATGGGATAAGAATGTTCTCGTGTGAATGGATTAAGGTAACACGTTGTGTATAGATTATACATGTCGTGTAGTCATGTTTTGGAAAACATGAATAATTTATTTCTCCTAATACATTCTTACACTTCTAGCTACCAGTCCTTGATATCTTGATCTAAGGTGTGCATTTGACCTTTTAGAATCTTTTCACTGAGACTTCCTCAGGTTTTTCTCTAGTTGCAAGGCATGGATCAGGCTCTGGACATGGCTGATCAGGGACTTTCAGAGGATCCTCTATTCATGTCAGTCTTGGCACTAGTAGTTATACCATATACAGGTGTTGATGCATAGTTCAGGTAAGGCTTCAAGAGGATGATACAGACCTTCTAGGGAGCACCTCCTACTACCTCATATATGGAAAAATTGACATGGTTTTTAGTAGCATCCTCCCACCTTCTTAGGGGAATGAGGACCTCAGGATGCAGAGTCATGGCTAGAAGCCATTCTGACCATCTTTGAGCATCTAAAGATGCCTCCAGAGTGGTAGGTCAAGCTCTCTACTTACATGCTGTGGGATTCCACCAAGAGATGGTGGGATGTAGTCTCATAGGCGGGGAATCAATAGGTTTTGTATTGGGAGGAGTTTCATCATATCTTTAATGACTACTTATACCCAGAGACCATGAAGGCTGATCAAGCCCAAGAGTTTATGAGTCTAGAATAGGTTACTCTTTATGTTATAGAGTATTCCTCTCATTTCACCGAGCTGTAGTTCTTTACACCCTTTCAACAGGGAGATGGGTTGTTCCTAGCAAGGAAGTTTGAGGATGGTCTCAGACAGGGCTTCCGCTCATAGGTGAACGTCTTCAGGTTCACTTACATCACTTCAATAGTTAACCAGTCGCTAATCACGGAGTGGAATCTGAGGGATTATGGAGTTGTGAGCCATGGTGGCTCGACATCTAGAGTTAGTATTCCTCCTACTGACAACAAGAATAAACGTAGGGAATCTACTCAGGGATATATAAGTAGGCGAGAGATATCTTATGGTATCCAGGTGGTGTGCTACCAATTCATTAAGATCAGGTATACGGGAAAACATTACCCAATAGACCTAGTGTAATTTTGATCTTCTGGCAAGATGGTTCATCTTTAGTATATCTGTTAGATCATCTCACCATCAGATGGTGATAGGGTTTCTTCTATGACTCCTTATTCAGGAGAAGTACCACCAGTTTCTCCTCAGTTAGGGAACTAGAGTTATTATGACCATTCAATCCAAGGTGTGGGTCTTGGCCTTGGTAGTCAGCCTCCATTATTTCAATGATAGCAGATTGGACTAGCTCAGAGCAGTCATGTCATGTCACAGGGCCGTGGTAGTGGTCATTCATTTGTTGTGAAGCCAACCCAGCATGATCAGGATCCTGAACCCTCTACAGTTCAAGGTACAATCTTAGTTTCTTCACTTTTAGCTTCTTCTCTTTTCGATACAGGGGCTTCCCATTGATTTATATCTATTTTAGATGTGGAGAGTCTTAGACTCTGTATATTTTATTCTTCTACTTTCATGACACTAGACACTCTGTTGGGGACTAGAATAGCTAGTGTATATCAATGCAAGGAGTTCCCTCTAGAGGTTGGTGGGTGTCACATTTTATGGGACCTCTATGTTCTAAAGATGACAGGCTATGATTTCATTCTTTTAGTGTACTGGTTAGTTCTCTTCCAGGTCATCATCGGCTGTAATCTCCATAGGGTGAGTTTCACATCACCAAAGGTGGTTCGTTTCTCTATATGGGTGAAATGGATGTCTAAGCGAGCAGAGCGCGACCAGAACATCTTGGGTTGGGAGGAGTTACAACCCAGTTTTCTAGTCAATATCTAGATGACTAGTGGAATTCACAGTTAGACTTTTCTCCATTGGTGAATCATTACAGAGATATCTTTCTAGATGTCATTTCATGTTTTCCTCCAGAGCGAGAGGTATAATTTTCTATTGAGCTGTGTTAGGAGCTATATATGTGTTCATTCCTCCTTATATGATGGATAGGACAGAGTTGCAGGAGCTCAAGAAGCAGTTGGAGGAGTTGCAAGCAGAGGGTTTCATCTGACCCAGTACTTCTCCTTGGGATTCGCATGTCCTATTTTTGAAGAAGGCAGATGGTACCCTCAATATTTTTGTGGATTATTGGAAGTTTAACCATTTGACCGTCATGAACCGATATCCTTTACCGAGGATTTATTATCTCTTTGATCTGTTTCGAGGATCCCGGGTGTTCTCGATGATTGACATGAGGTCCGGTTACTGTCATTTGCGCATTAGAGCATCTGATATACCTCTCACAGCATTCTGGAGTAGGAATATTCTATACAAGTTTACGGTTATGACATTCAGTCTCATGAACATGCCATTAGTTTTCGCAGAATTGATGAATCAAGTGTTTCATCATTAAATGGATTCATTCATTGTGGTTTTCATGGATGATATCTTTGTGTACTCTCACACTCAACACGACCATGCCACACATCTTAAGAACGTTTTTAGTACACTAAGAGAGCATCAGTTATATGCTAAGCTCTCAGAATTCCACTTTTGGATGGACCGGATTCACTTCTTGGGTTAGGTCATCTCAAAGACAGTATTCTGAGTTGACCTAGAGAAAGTGAGAGTAGTAATTCTTGGGATAATCTGAAGAACATATTTAAGGTACGATGTTTTCGTGGGATGGATGGATACTAGAGATGGTTCGTATAGTACTTTTTAAGTTTAGCATCAGCACCGACAGGTCTGACTAAAAAGTTTGTGAATTTCTTGTGGTCAGATTCTTGTGATTCATCCTTTCAGGAGATGAAGAGGAGGTTGAATTCAGCACCGATTATAGTATTTCTAGCGCCGGTAAAGAGATATAATGTGTTCTTTAATTCATCAGTTATCATGCAGGGATAAGTGCTTATGCAATGGGAAGGTGTCGTTCTGTATGTGTCTCATTAGTTAAGGCCACATGAGAAGAATTACCTGATGCTCGATCTCGAGTTGGAGGTAGTTGTTTTTGCCTCTTATGCTGTTGGATAAATTATCTTCTGGGAGAACATTTTGTGATTTTCACCAACCACAAAAGTCTCTAATACATCTCCACTCAGAGTGAAATGAATTTTTGATAGTGAAGGTGGGTCAAGTACCTTTAGTCTGTTGACTATGATCTTTCCTACATGCCTAGGAAAGGCAACATAGTGGACGATGCGCTATGCATGAGGACTGAGATACAGGCAGTCCAGGAGGCCAGTAGTAAGTGGTAGCTTATGGCTCTGTTCTCTGAGATGCGTTTATAGGTGCACAATAGACAGGGGAAAACCTTTCTTTCTTCATTAAATATTACCTCTACTTTACATGATCGAGTGAGAATGAGGCAACTACTAGATTCACAATGCCTAGTCCTATGGGAATGTGTGTCAAGAGAGAACCCTCTTCCTGGATGGACGGTAGGAAAGGATGAGATATTCTATTTTAAGGGGCGCGTATGGCTGTCAGCAGTCATACGTGAGGAGCTGATATGGGAATTTCATTCCTTAGTTTGGGAAGTTCATATTAGGGTCAACAAGATGTATCATGATCTACACCATTATTATGGGTTTCCAGGTATTAAGATGGATGTTTCTAGTATTGTGATGTGGTGTTACACTTGTTAGTAGGTGAAGGTGGAGCATCAATGACCAGTAGGGCTTTTACAGCAGTTAACCATTCAATAGTGGAAGTGGAATGATGTTGTGATGGATTTTATGATTGGTTTACTGAGGTCGCCTAGAGGGAATGATGCAATTTGGGTTTTCATTGACAGACATGTGAAGGTTTCTCACTTCTTTCCAATCATGGAGACATTCAGTGTTGATGATCAGGGAAGGATGTACATCTGAGAGATTGTATATCTATATGGAGTACCAAACTCCATTATTTCAGAAGGAGATGTTTGTTTTACTTCTTGGGTCTGGTAGGGGCTTCAAAAGGATTTGGGTACACATGTACTTTTGAGTATAGCTAACCACCCCCAATAGATGTCTAGTCCAAGCGTACATTTATGGTGCTTGAAGACATGGTTCAAGCATGCATCCTAGATTTTGGAGGTTCTTTGGAGAAGCACATACCTCTTGTTGAGTTTTCCTAACAAATAGTTTTAAAGAATCTTTTCAGATGAAACCTTAGAGGCTTTGTATGGTAGGCCATGCCCATCACCCTAATGTAGGGTAGAAGGAGGAGAGGCAACTATGTAGGGACCTCGTATTGTTCAGGAGACTGCAAAGAAGAGAGAGTTGATTAAGAAGATGATGGCTACTGGATAGTCTCAACTTGAGTCTTATGTTGATACGCAGAGTTGACCTATAGAGTTCGAGGTTGGGGATCAGGTTTTCCAGCATGTCACACTGAGGTTGGGACACAAGAGGATTAGAAGACAGGGTAAGCTTTCGTTGAGGTACATTGGGCCGTTTAAGGTTTTGGAGAGAGTTGGACCGGTTGCCTATCGGATGCAGTTACCTCATAAGTACTAAGATATGCATGACGTTTTCCATGTTTCTCAGCTTCAATGTTACTTCTCATAACCATCTCATGTTTTCCAACCCAATGGGCTATGATTTGGAAGTGGATGCATTGTTCTAGGAGCATCCCATCTGGATTGTTGATCACATTGTGAAGGTTCCATGTGGCTGGTCTGTTCCTCTGATATGAGTGATATAGAAGCATGGGCGGGTACATGGTGAGAATAGGGAGAGGGAGACCAATGTCTAGTCGTAGTGGCTGGAGTTGTTCGGGGTTTCTTCTTCTACGCTTCCTTGCAAGGGAAATTTGGGGATAAATTCCTTTAGGGGAGGAAGTTTGTCAGAACTCGGATCGTTTTTTTAGGTACGTTTTTTATTTTCTGATTATTTTTTAGGAACAACTTGTGTTTATATAAATTTCTTAAGTACACATCGTTTACATTATAAGTACATTCCATGTACTCACTTACCGTGGGTTGTTGTGCGCTAGTCATGTAGCAGCCGTACACACGGCTGTGTGTGGTGACTTGGAGACTGCCTAAATTGGAGTATATAAATGGAATGTACACATCGTGTAATTGAAAAATATAGGAATTATATTTTTTTTCATTAAACGTATCAGGGTCACGTCTGATAGAAAGAACCATCTTCTTCTTGACATAGTTCATCTGAGAGAACCTGTATAGTTGTGAATCTTCTCCAAGCCCTCACGTTTCTTTCCATTCTCTAAATTTACCACCATCGATTGCATTGGGATTTCCTCGTTATGCACTTCCTTTTACTTGAGATTTGTTTCCGGATTCCTTCCATTGCTCAAGTGATCCTCAGTTGAACATTATAGGTGTTTTTGTAGATCTACGACGTTCATTGGAGATTCAAGATTTGAGGTTCACTTATAGTGATCTCCCAACACCGTTATAGGTGTTTTGTGCCTTTCTGTTGAAATTCATTCATTTATATGTGCAAATTCACTAATACCCATTAACGGGGTATTGGTTGTTTACTGTTTTATCCCTATTGTTTCCATTATATGCTTGTATGTTGGAGTATAGGTTAATTGATTATTTAATATGGTGAATTACTATGCTTTGGAGGTTCTTGAACATGCATGTTTTGTTAATGGGTGTTTAGTTCTTATTAGCTTGTTAGGCTACCGTGTTTACCCATTCCTAATGTTGATGGATGGTGTGACTATTATCCCAACCTGCTGTTATAATAACCTACTAGCCAAGTATTTCTTGAGGTTTACTTTGGACGATAAGCGTTTTTATACTTGTTTAACTTACACAGGTCCGTGAGAACCTGGTGTATTAGACTATAGGGAGAATGGAAATAAGGGCTTCTCAAGAGTGTTTGTTTTATTATTATGATGTGATACCATAGGGGGAATTAATGTAAATGCTTCCTTAGAGAGTCTGTAGTTCCTCGATGTGGGCCACAGGGGGAATGTGATGTAAGTGCTTCCCAATAGTGCATTTAGTTACTGATAAAATACTATAAGAGGAATTGACAGTGAGTTATTCCTCATAGATTCTATGCTTAAGCTGAACCAGAGTGGTTAGACTTAGTGTACTGCCCAGAGGGTTGATTTTTTTGCTAGGTAGGACAAGAGGAGATAGGTTGTGTGTACCTTCCAGAGGGTAAGTAGTTTGTGATTACCTACTTTGTTTAGTAGTTGTTTGATATATAAAACTGAATGCATTGAAACTGAGGATTGATAAATAGTGAGTGCTTCATTGTATACTGGTTTTTGTACTTATTACCTTCCATATATTCGCTGACAGTTAGGAACATATCTTGAGGTGGTGGCCTACTGGGATTTAGTCTCACACCCTTTTTGGTCAATGCTTTTGGTCCCAAACAGATTATATTTCTGAAGGTAAAGATAAGGGTAAGCACCCTTCATCTTCAGGTACTAGATTTACTATAGAGCTGGAGAGCATGGTACCAAGTTGTGGCTTGCAATTATAAGGTGTTGTTTATCTATTTTCTTTTATACTTTGGTTTAGTACTTTTTTATATTCTAGCATTGTGATTTGTTTGGCTACTTTCCTAGACATATGTATTATGCATCATTCATATATATGTGTTCTCCAGTTTATTATATCTAGTATTCCACTGTTTACAGTTGTATGATAATATTAATTCCTTCACTGCATATTTGTCTTAAATCCACTATGTTACTCTACTAATGAGGGCACAATTTCTCCAAAATCACACATAAGGCCCTCACTGCTAGTCGGAAGCCTCTGGCATTCAGGGAAATGCGCATGAGGCCATGTGACCAATCGGGTATGGGGCGCCTCTGGGTGGCTTCCGGAACTGGGACATTACAATCTAATACTATTTTATCTCATTATTACAAATACCTCATTGATTACGTGATTATTAAGATATTATATAATTCAATGTGAGATAAAAATGAAAATATATAATGTTTCAATATGTAATATAATATGGTAATCATCATATTTTATCATTATAATAATATCACTTATCATTCCAACATTTATATTATAACATGGTTTCATTAACCATTATAATTTCAAAACCTCGATGTCTTTTCCTTCACTATGTTGTGGTTTAAAAATATTACTGATTTTGGACAATTATCTACATACACCAATGATTCCAAAACATTATGAAACTATTTAAACATATTTTTGAATCGTTTAAATTAATTATTTTGTAAATAAATGAACTCTATATTATTTTTTATGTCCATGATAAAAAATTTAATCCATATTGTTTTAAAAATTATGTGACCATATTAGACTTTGTATAATTAAATAAAATTTTAAATTCCTCAATTCATGATTTTATGAAAATTGATTGATGTTATAAAATATCATTTATACTGAATCTATTAAGGGGTCTCACAACATTTTGATAAAATGCTCTCATATCATCATATGATAATGTTTCCATGATGATTCATACCTTTAAACAGTATCCATTTTTATATATCGATTTCTATAGAAAATACCGATACTACTAGACTTGGAGAATGTCTAAATAGTATTAGGAAACTCATATATTCATAAGACTCCAAATTATATTCACCTATATGAATGAATTAATAACATTTCATTCATCTAAGTAGTTTAATTGATCACTTGTCTCTAAAAAATTGGACATGGATTTCCTTAATAAAAATCAATCAATTGTCCAAATGACATACATATCATAAAACATGGAAATTCCCATCCTGGTTAAACATATCTAATGATATAATTGAAAAAAATAAAAAATAACATTATTTAACCATCATCTATGGAGTAATAAGAAAATTATCAATTTATTGAGATTTATATGATATTTATCATGTTATCCTCTTGTAAAAAAAATAACATCAACCCTTAAGTATATCAATGATAATGTGATATTTCATTGTATATACTAAAATAGGCTAGTCAAGTAGTAAATTATCCACTAATTATCACATGAGTTAAGTTTGTATCATTTCAAACAATCTATTTATGAAAATCATATCATATCACCTCCACCTATAATAATCCATGAATATCATAATTCTAATTCTATTGAATTAATTTATTGAATGGTATCCAAGTTAGGGCCAACAGATGAACTTGATAGTTCTCTGTTATAGGGGCATAAAAATAGTGCATACAGTCAATGACCAACATTTAAAAGATTGCACTATTAATTTACCAAAAATAAATAATACAAAATCAATAATATTCATCCAAAAATAATATATTACATTATTATTGTCTATAAATTTATCCAAAGTAAAACATATAATAAAAAACATAGACCCTTCTAATGAACATTGATATGTTTATCATTTAGTCATACAATTATATTGATAACCCACTGATTCAATAAAATTATTAAAACATAAAAAATATTAAAATATTAAAACATTCTTGACAACCAAATTCTACAAAATCACCAAATCCTTTGAGCTAGACCAACATAATAAATTATGATGCATTTGATCAGACCAATTAACAAATATAAGTATTTCACATGCACTTTGGTGATTTTTTAGGGTTTTATAATTACATATCAATAAGGTACATAATTTTTCCATTAATATATTCAACCATAAATATATGTATCTTTGTGGAAAATATATAATATAAACATACAAAAAACAACCACACATGTTGGTACACGACATGCTATCGAGGAAACCATAATACCCAACCACACATGGCTCAAATAATACTAGGATAAGTATCCCCCACATGTAACATGCCATGAGTTATAAGTTGATACATAATGTAGAGTCTCATACCACATCACATCCTTTTTCATCACACATATGGTATGGTTTAGGGAAAATATTGATCATATTCTAACATGTCTCAATGTATATCCACTCACTCTGGGCAGGCTCCCACACCAAAAAGCATCCTCTACCTTATCACTTAGGGTATACCATTATATTAAACATAATATTATACCATCAAGTTTGGTGTTTTCCTCATACTAAATCTCATATTCAACCCTCTCACACATGGTAGGCCTCATACTATAGCCCATCATCCATAATCTCATTTCATGTAGAAATCAAACATAACCTTTGTATCATTCGTCTCACATAGAAATATTTGTCTATAATTTTTCATTCACATCCCACTACAATATGGTAGGATTCATATACTGTGTCTAAAACTACCTTCTAACTCCATATAATTTGTATAACCTAATCCCTAAAAAACACCCTATTTGGTATGGAAATAACCTCTGGATCTTCCTATACTCATGCACAGTATGTTCAGTTATATATACGCCCACTATCAAATGTATCCTAACATAACTGGTAACCTCATTAGTAAATGCAAGAAATAAACATTCTTGACCAATTAGTTCATGTTAACCATGTATTTAATGTTCTATTATAGGAAAACACCCATGTATATCCACTAGATGACCCTAACAAGCCAATATACACATATATCACAAGGAACCCCCATTTGTATAACAACGAACCATAGTAAATGGATATGCCCAATACTAGAGCCAAACCACACTTATTTTATCACTTAAAATTCTTAGATATTATTTCCCTCCAGAAAATCATAATTGAATTCTAATGTCACTTTGTATTGAAAAAATAACTCCACACCTGATGATTTCTCATAAGATACATGAAGGGAAATATCCCAACTACCCCAAAACAATCCACTAAGGAATTATCATGTGAATCATATGAACCAATAAAATTACCCACATCTGATAGATATTATTACCAACTATATTATATGGACATCCATTTCACATATATTTATAGGCTAAATCCTTTTTTACCTATAATAATTTCAATACGATCCAAATATAGGATATTCATATATTTTTTCTGAAGTAGTATGATAAATTATATGATCTTAGAACACTCAATGTAAATCATATTTGTATTAGTGATATATTTTTCAATCATTCCCCATTCCCTCAACACATTTAATATAATTTTTTCCATGTGATGGAGGATCTAAGACACACAAATATCCACTTTGGGTTCTTACATTACCAATCTAATTTTCAAAATCAAAAATCTGAATATGGATTACAAAATCTTGTATGATAATCATATGGTTAGGTATTATAGGGACTATCATCCTTGATTATAGAGTGACAACAATTAATCCATTCTCTATCTACCTTCAGACAAGCATGAACTAAGAAAATCATCATATTTCTGTATGATGATTCCCTAATTCATTTGAACCACCAGAACAATCCATTTTATGAAATGTTAATCTGTATAAAAAATTAAAATCAGGTGGTATAATACTTTATTTCATAGCTTTTTACATCAACTCCCCAGATCCATGAATAATTAAAAATGATGGGATCATAGTGCACACATGATAAATCTATGAGTAAATTCTATATTACCCAACACACACAATCAGCCATTTTCATTAAAAAAATTATAACAATAATGAAATAAAATAACTCACACTCCTCTATAGAAAAATGGGTTAGTTCATTACTTCCATCAAATTCAATATCGTTTATCTGTATCATAGTAATTTCCAAAAAATCTAGGTTACTCCACCATGATCTATTGGAATCATCACTAAATTACAAACCCTAGTTAACCATCAAACTAGATACAACCAATAAGAATAATAACAAAGGTATGATACTCAACTCATACAAACAAATTGCTATAATAATCTTCCCAAACTGAATCCCCTTAAACTGTTTCAATGAATGAAAATGGGGGGGTGTAGTTTAATTTCCCTCTACAAGCCCCCCCCCCCCATTATCTTATATACCATGGGATAAAATTACATGTAAAATATGGTCTTGGACACACATTTGAAATAACTAAATAATATTTTTTAAATTTTACTCCTTACATCATTGTTGAACACCCCAACCCTAGGCCTGGATACGATATAACCAAAGGGATCGTAATGCAATGTCCTACATGTAGGGTTACATTTTGGAATGACCTAATATATCATAATGAAAACCATATAATAAGAACAACAAAAAATAACATATTAACTCCCATTACAATGTTGTCCTAGGAACTAAGGGTAAACACCTCTTCTAAAAGAATATCCTAAAACTTTGAAGTGATAGATCATAGTGAAGTACTAATAGGTTTTTCCATGAACCCCACCTTCTAATGATACCACTCTTTTTATGGCAATGAATAAAGGGATAATATAAATCCCATGTCCTACCTTCAATAGGCCTAGGGTTGGAGACTTGCACAAGTACTTCAAAAATATAACCATATAGAATGCATTACCCTTTACAAGAAGCAATATCGAGAGATAATATTTTCCATACCCAAAGAATTGTAGTATATACATATATATGATAAATTCAAAAACTAAGACAAATGTATGTTTAAAATAGAACTAGTACCAATACAAAAAACCCCAAAGTAAATACCAAAAAATTAATGTTAACTTATTATACAAAAGATTCCATGATCTGACCTTGTAATGTTTAGAATGGTCTAAATAATCCACATGGAATAATGAAAATATATATATATATAGGGTGAGTATACATGTATACATTTTAGGAAATATAACCTCTCTCATGCACATGTGGGGGAAGCATTCTAATTATCTCGTAAAGAAATTTAACCAATTATATCCTAGTAGGTATACTATCAATCCAAACCATTCAAAGGGGAGCTCACCAAATAACACAAGGCCAATAATGTAATACAAGTAAGGCACATTGATTATAGGTTACCCTGCACCACATTCACACTGATCAGCCACTCTAAAACACTAGAGGAAAATGTCATGGTGCTTCTACTTCTTCGGAATATACTACATCACATCTCACCCGCACACACGAGGGCCTCACAACACATCATTCTTGCACACATCTAGGCCTCACAACACATACCTATGAAACATATATGGACAACCCAACCCTCCAGAAATAACTAATACTCATAAAACTTCATACCCACTCACACTTAAGCCTAGAAATACATCAGAACTCCTCCCAAATACTCATGGGAATTCACATCACATATCATCATGAAGACACATAGAAAATAATCCTCCTTGCCCTTAAATTCCCAGACTGCCACGACTCACCACATCTAGCCCGATGAAACTTGGAGCATCACCTCCTAGATGAGGTAACATGGAATAATGGGTGGCAAACCATCCATCCTCCCTTCAAGATGATGGGAAATACACACTGCCATGCGTTTGATGATGCAGGTGTTGGGAAAATTGTGAATAACATGGGGGAGTGCATATTGATATAAAAAAGAAATACAAGTATATGCCTATATTATTTGAAAAACAAAATTCCAACCTACGTGTTCTAAAAAAATCAATTGACTCAAAACACTACCCCCTTTGTGGATACCTCTACATTTATAACACCATGCAACAAGTCATAAAACCAATTTCACATACCCAACCAATTTATTTAACCACTTCTATTTTATTAACCAAGCCTACCCAAGACACTCCATGATTTAATAGTCAATTGTTTATTCATTCCATCAGTACCCCAGAACCCAATAATCAAAAAACACAAGAAGAAACATAGTAATGGTCATTAAAAAGTTGAATAGTTTTATATATTAAGGTGGTTCGATATAAAATAAACATTGATCCCCAAACTCTATATTTAACAACCATTCATGATAAATAAAATATATATATCTATAAATGGGGGGAGTATTTGTGAATGATATTAAGGGAGAATCCCACATACCAACACAACCATATAACCAGTTCTATAGCCATGTTCTATAATAAATCTCAGCCATCCCACAATCAACAAATCTCTCAACCTGAGATTCCATTGAACCACCCTATACAACCCACAACCCAAAACTATTATCACAACAATAGTACAACACAAACTAGAAAAAACCCACACATGACATCATCCCATGAATGCAGTAAAAAAATATAGATTAAAAAAGGAATCCCTTGTATAATTCCATTTATTACCTAAGGAATATCGCAAAAAATAAATGATCCTAGAGAATTCATTCATTGTCCGTATATATGTGATTAAAAAATTTCCAAAAATCTTTTAGATCTAAAATTAGGGCCCCAAATGGAAATGAATTTCTGTGGGTAGTTATCCCATATAATTCACAATATCAATAGAAATAATTATGTAGTAGGAGCATGAATTACTTTCCCCATCCCTATTTATATTGATCTTAAACTGGTTCAATTGTCACTGGTAATATGTGATCCACTATCTTCAAAGGGAAATAATTCATATCCCCACTCTATAAGATGCACAATGAGGGAAAAAATAAATACTACATCAAGGGATCTTTCAAACTACTATTCACCACTCAGAAAAGAAGAACGTTCATAAATCCCAACTGCACTATGAAATCTATGGATAAACCTACACCACAAGAAGGTTCCATCAAAACACAATCCAACAAACCCCCAAACCAAATAAACACCACCAAAACGGATACTTAAGATAATAATAGAAGAAAAAAGATGATGAATATAATATAAGTTACCACAGTTCATCCAAAAATCACCAAATAACACCCATCGGGACTAACGAATCGATGAGGGTGGGAACAGTCTTGAAGAACACTTCGGGGAACCTAGGGTTCTCCCAAAATGAGAGAAAATAGAAATCCATGTAGGAAATAATGATATTTTATCCAAAAAAAAATTTAAAACAACATATGATTGTGGTACTAGAGGATGTATAATCCCCATTCACATTTTGTAGAACTCAGGATTGGGTTTTTGGTAAAAATGTGTCACCTGCTAATTTTATTTTGTTTTTTATACCTAAATATTAATCATCGTGATAATATTCTTCACGCATTGTAAAATTTCTTCATAACATGGAGACTCAATGAAAAGATGAGAAATTGATTTTACATCATGTTGTCTGGTTACTGGATTTTTTATATAGTTACACAATGTGCAATCACCGTTCATATAGCCTTTAGCAATCTTACATCTTCGAACTCTCTCTAAGCCTCCTCGGATCACAGCCAAAGACCAAAACCAAAAATGTAACAAAAATAGGAATGATTTTTTTACATCAACTACCTTTCAAAAGAATTTCAACCTCGAGAATCCAAAACCCTACCCAGAGGAAATAGGGGTCTGGAAAACCACCTCGTGTGGTACTTATAATTGATCTTGTCACATCTCAATTACTATGTACAACAAATTAATCCAAACCAAACGACCTTAAATAAACTCCACACTACTACACTACCACAACCAAAAGCGACCTACTTTCCCACAACCATACATCCAAAAAACTATAGCGTAACTATTACATCCATTAAACTTTACTATCCAAAGCATATGAATTAGGGAAATCCATCCTATATGTCAAGATATAATCAACTTTGGGTGACACTAACTCCCACACAAGGGTTTAATTGCATCGTAGATAATGTGTCTCAACTAGGAATTTGGTCTTCCCCTATTTATCTTCTCGAACATTATTTCACCACACATCTCTAAAAAAATCGAAATATGTCATTTTATAATACAAGGTTCAAGCATAAAATTTTAAAAAATAATATGGAAAATAAAAATTCCAAACAACTCAGGGTACTAGGTATGCATATGAAATTATCATTTCAATTTTTTCTCTTCATGACCACCATGCCTCCACAACACAGAAAAAAATGGTATGATTCATATAATCATCACCAACTCATGATGATACTGGATCTCTACAAGATGTTCCACGATTATCACATCATCTTTACTGTCCAACTCTCCCTAGTAAATGACATGGTAGTCATCATGTAGATACTAACTAAGTCGAGAGATGTGGAGGTCATCATGGATCCTCTGCAACATTGGTGGAAATTGAAACTGCTAAGAGACATTTCCCACTCACCCCAAATCATCAAAGGGTCTAAAAAACCTAGTAGAAAGCTTAATCTCTCTACCAAACCTATACTGCCCATGTCTATGGGAAATATTAATTAAAACATGGTCCCAATTGTGGAACTCCAAGGACCTCCTTCAATAATTGGAACAAAAAATCTTCTATTAGTGTTCTACATTCATCCTCTAAAAAATGATATGAACCATTTTTATCATGACATACACAAAATTAGGGCCAAGAACTATTACCTAGCTAACCTATGTCCTAAACAATGGTGAATGACACAATCATCCATTCAAGGCTTCTGACTGGTCCATTCTAATTGAAGGGTGATAATAATTATTATAAGAAAACTCAGCCAATTGAAGGTGACGAATCAAATATCCACCTAATTCCTTGACGCACACCTGTAACATATCATTAATCATCTAGATAGTTTTTCCTATATTCCCATTTTACTGAGAGTTGAAAGAAGTGTCGAGGCACTACAATGTCCCAAAAACAATATTTAACCCCCTCTAGACTAGTGAGGTAACCATGAATCCCAATCCTAGATAAAGGAAACCAGATTTCCATTAAATAGCACCACCTCGTACATGTACCTCTTAGCCAAGGTATGCACTGTGCCCGATTCAATAGTCTCTAAGAAGTGGGCAGTTTCTCCCATTAATTCACTATCACCCAAATAACATCATAACCACCTTGAGATTTGTGTAACCCTGTGATGAAATCTATTGATATTTATTTTAATTTCCACTAAAGAATAGAAAATGTATATATGATATAACTATAAACATGATTCTTTTCCTTTACCTAGTAGAAAACCAAGCATTTAACTATAAACTCCTCCACTGAATGTTTCATCCGGGGCCCCCAAAATTGTATATTTATTCCATGGTACATACTGGAAACTCTTTGATCTAACACTAGGGTTTAGATATGAAACACACTAATGACTCTGATGTGCATTACTACCAGAACAAAAATCGTTCCACAAAACAAAATCTGGTTCTGACCGTCCTGTGAACAGCCCTATGCATCACCACCGTACCATAAATGATATGTAACATCTCCTCCTCAATGTCCACCCAATTAAAAATATTCTACTTACTACATCAGATATGTTTTCACCATCATCTCAAAAAACATCCTCTTCCAACATCCACTTTGGTATCTAAGTAAAAATCCACCAACTCCTCTATTGCAGTCGAGGAATCAAATGATTCTCATAATACCTCCATACTCGAATTTCTACTCCATATATAAGCCACAAAATACCCTTTCATGAGGTGTAGGTGATCTCAAATCATAGTCTTATAGAAACTATATCAACCTATATTGTCTTGTATTCCTGTCACACTGGGAAAAGATATACCTCAAACTATTGTGATTTGTGAAGACAAAAAATTGTCCCTGAGGAGGTAATGCATCCACAACATCCGTGAAAAACCACTGATACAAACTCTAGATCATGGTTGTCATAGTTTCACTCATGATGAAATAATTTGTAAGATACATCATATATTACTACATGCTGCTACATCATTTTAGATCCCAATCCTAGAAGAGGATCGTCCTCAAAACAGCTCAGACATCACCCATTCCATAGGTAACTAGAGAACATGAGCACTAACCAACATACCATTCATATATCCAAACACTTCCTGACACTAATCACTCAACATAAAAGATTGATACTTTTATTCAAGGCTTTAAATGGTGTTACAACATGAGTGAAATCGGTTACAACCCTCTATTAATATCTTATGAGACCATGGAAATTGAGAACCTATGTCAAGTTCTTGGGTTGTTCGTAGGAAACAGCTACTCCATCCTTCAAAAGTTCTACCGAAACACCATGATCAGACACCACATTAATGAGGGAATGTACCTATTATGTCTAAAAAGTACACATGGAAAACATTACATATAGATGGGGGCGTTGATAAACCTTCCAGATAGTTCTAAGATGCTTGACATTCTCCTCCTGTGACTATGAGTAGATCAAGATATCATATATGACTACGTTAATGAAATGATATAGGAACTCATGGAGTATGCTGTTTATAAGACCAATGCATTGGCTGGTTCATTCATAACATTGAATGGAATGACTATAAACTCGATGTTTCCATACCTTCATATGAATGGAATTATTGGGATATCACCATACTTCACCCATAACTGGTGATATATAGACTACATATCAATGTTATAAAACCTACACACCCCTCATAGTAGGTCCAAAAGATCTTTTATCTTTGGATTTGGGTAATATTTCTTGAAAATCACCTGATTCAACCACCATAAACATATGAACAACTTATAATTATAATGTACCTTTATGGAGAACAACACTAAAGCACCACATGATCACACACTAGGCTGGATAAACCCTTCTTTATAAGATTGTTTATCTCAATCATTTACTCAAATAACAAATAATGTGTTATCTTATAAGGTTCTATCAAAACTAGATAAGCACTAGGTAGGAAGTTTATCCCAAACTCAATATCACATCATAGGGGCATCATCAAAACCTCATTGGTGAAAACATCCAGAAATTCCCCAATGATCATGGGTACTTCTGACATTTTAGCATCCACTGATTCCATTTAATTCTCATCCAATAAGAATATAAGGGACTCCCCACATAGATTACCCTAATGAAAACCCCACTCTCCAATGAAAACCACACACTATCCAACCCCAAATGTAAATAAAATTGACCTCTAAAAGAATTTGATAAAAGAATGTACAAAATAAAACCAGTTGATGATAATGATGACATCGTAATGATGCATCTATAGAGAGAAGAGATCCTCATAAGACTGAGGGTGTTCCATCATCAATCTACACATTATCACTCATAAAAAATGATTGGTTGTCCTATGAATGGTGTGGTTAATTCCAAGGTCATGAGAGGCCTTTCGATATCTTGAACCAGAGCATGGGATAGAGCGGGTGCAAAAAATGACTAAGAGTCTCTCGAATCATTCAAGGATCGAGAAAGGATACTGAATAAATAAATCATACCACTAATGATACTTGTACCTGCTGGAACTACTTCCCCCTCAACACATCTAAAATGAACCTCCTCATCTCAAAAATATATTCAAAAAAGAAGGTCCTTCAGCTTGATCCCATACCCTCGCATCGACATACTCCCCAATTGAAGGGATGGTAGCTCTAGGATCTTCTCAGCCTTCATGTTCAACGAAAAAAACTCTATCTAAAACAACTTCTAGAACTTATCCCTAAAACATATCATCCTTCTGCACTCTTACATACATCATCAACCATTGATGTGCACCAACCCACATATAACTAACTACAAAAGGGAACCTAAATTCTCTTGGGACCCTGATCAAATCGAAGGAAATCTCAAGATCCAATAACCAAACTTATGTCTCCACATTGGAAAATGCACCCTTATACTTTCCCAAATCATAATGCTGAAAAGAATATAATAATCTCTTCCACAAATCAACCCCCTAAGTTTGATCTAGCCTATGAAAATCAACTCAGTCAGTCTAAGAAACCTCCTATGTCTAAGACACAAAAAAGATGATAACCCATATCCATAACTGAAAGGTATCATTGATATTCATTGCTTGAGAAAAAAATATTATTTTAATTCATGTCATTCAATTTTTCAATTTTAACCCTCCCAAAACAACCCAATTCAAACAAGAACAGAAGCCATTATTATGCATGTACCTTTCCTGGACCTCTACCCTGTAAGCAGGTCCATTTTACCAGGGCATTCAATAAGAAAATAGTCCATGCACTGGAAAACAAGGGGCCCTAAAATCACGTGTCCTTTACATTATTTCTTTTCTATTTCACTCACAATGGTTAACTTTAAAAGTTGAAATTTAAACTCATGCAATCCTCAATATTCCTAATTCCAAAATATATCATAACTCTATTCTATCACCTTTGATACCATTACATGACAAGCCATTCCCTCTATGGATACCTAAGATGGGATGGCAATGAAGAATGAGAGATAGTGACCCCCCGATTCCCACCTCCACTAAGCCCGGGGTTGGGGACTAGCACCAAGGGTGCACAAATCTTACAATATGGGATGAGTTTCCCTTTACAAGAAACAAGAGAGGGATAAAATATTGTTTATCCCCAAAACAACTCTAGGATATATATATATATATATAATAGAAGGAAAAAACAATCCCACATGCATGATTACAAAATAATTAGTACAAATAAAAAAATATCTAATGTAAATACCCAAATGTAAAGCTAAATTGTGACACAACAACTATCATTATCTATGATAGTATGGTCCGTCACAGTTTTCAAAAACCTCTCAGAAACCTAAAAATAGATTTATATATGTTGGCTAAACTTATAGGTATACTCTATAGGAAAACCAATGTATCTCATGAACATGTTATGGAACCATACTAATGATCCCTTGAAAAAATAATAGAACCAAACAAAAATTAAAAGTTATACTATCCATCCCAACCTCACTAATCCATGCTCACCTAATATTACAAGGCAAGTAATTTAATATAATTAATGAACATTGATTTTATTGTAACCCATGTAAAGACCTGGATTTTCCTGGTATTTTTTTTTAATTAAATGGGAATTTTATGAGTCAAAAAAATGACAGCATGTGATTATGAGGTCTGGAGTGCCCTGAATGAATTTTAGAAGTTTTTTTCAGGTATGTTTAGTAAGCTTATGAGCGGGTTTTTATAACTTGTGAACCGGTGCTCGGAATTGAAATCTGAGGGCACTGTTGAACTCACAACGCCGATATTCTATTTAGAATACTTTCACCTCGATGGTAGTGGGTCGAGAATAAAAGATATTTTTTGATTTTTACGTGAAAAATTAAAATAAAAAGAAATGTGTGTGACATTTTATTTTTATTTTACCAACAACCATGTGGGTGTTGAGAATTATGACACAATGGAACTAAAACCTCCATGTGGAGGTTAGAAATGGGCACCACCAGGCCATAACCTCTCATGAGAGGCTATGGTGGTGGAGACCACCATGCCTCAGCCACCCATGTGAGGTTAATAAGGTGGGGACCACCCAACCCCTATTAATGGGAGGAGAGGAAAACCTCTCAACACTCACTCATTAATGAGGGAGATCCTCTTGACCTCCTATAACTTTAATGTTGCAAACAAACAATCCTTAATACTCCAACCTACATAATTAATTACCCCAATTTGAATATTGTGCCAACAATTAAATTTGAGAAATCATGTCACTTTTGGATTTTTGGGTGGAATATTGGGGAGAGGAGAGTGATGGAGAAATTGAGTTCTCCAACAAAGAACCTCATCTCCCAATGAAGAACGAAGAACGAAGAACCCCGGTAATGATATCCTTCGACCTTCATCCTCAGATCCTACCAATTTGCGACGTCTTCAACCGAAATTACCTCTGCATCGTCGTCAATGAGATGAAACACGAGCATGGGATTGGAAGTGTGTGGTGAACACGACGAACGACAATCTCCTCTGTCTTATTTCTGTGACTTCATCATCGACAACGAACAAAGGTAGGGGGTTTATTTGTGTAATATTACATTCCTTATTTTTCTTCTTCAGTTGGAAATGAATCATCGTGGAGGTTGTAAAACTTGAAGTTCATCCTTCTTCTTACTTGATAATCCAAATGTCACCACTCTAAAGGTAGAGGGTTCAGGCCAAACCAACATGGCCTGACCCCTCCACCGTTCTTGTTTATGATGAGCTTTGGCAGACGATGAGGTGACGAAGGTGGCGAAGACAAAGGTTACACTTCCCCGCGGCCTCTGTGACCCACAACATCCCGCTCCGTCACTGGCCTTCCCGTCACCCTACCTGGCCGCCCCCCCCCCCCCCCCCCGGAGACAACCCGACCTGCCAGGTCGCCCTCCAGGCCGCCGCCTAGCCACCGCTCGTCCTGCCTGCCTGCCTACCTGGCCCCCACCCGGCCGCCACCCAACCTGCCCGCTGGCCTCCCGACAGCCCGCCAGCCTCCCGGCTACCCGCTGGCCCCCCAGCTTCCCGGGTCGCCTCCCCACTCCCTGTAGCTTGGCCTCCCAAGCCGCCTCCTGGCTCCCAGCCTCCCGGCCTTTTGAGATGCCACCCTGCTCCCGGTCGAACCCGCACCCTAGTCGAACCGCCATGCCGCGCCAGCCTCACTGCCGATCCGGCACCCTAGCCGTGATGGCCTCCCGAGTCGGGCCGCTCACCCCATCATGGCGCACTGGCCGAACTAGAAAAAATCACGCCCTCTAGGCCGTGCCTTGCTCAGTCGTGCCCTCGCGGCGCTCCAGGCCGAACCGGCCCCGAGCCTGGGTCAGACTACCCTCGTAGCCTGATGTGCTGGGCCGAGCAGGCCGGCCCAAACCCAACGGGCCAGTCCACCAAACAGGAAAATCCATACCCAATGGGTCAGGCCTGGTCGAACTGAACCAGGTCGGCCTAGACTAAGTCGGGTCGGGTCGGTCCGACCGGGTCAGAATAAATCCAGACCTACTACCAGCCTTTTTATTTCTTTTGGCCATAACATTGGCACCAGACGTCCGTTTGACGAACCGTTAGTGGTGCTGGTATTCTTCAAGAATGAAATTCCCTTTGAGTATACCCCACTTGAGTTTGAGATATATTAGGGTTATGGTCAGGTTGGATCGTCCACGAATCCAACCGGGCCCCCATGACTAAATGGAAAATAACTCACAAATCGAGCGTCTGATTGACGCTTCGTCTGTTGCGTTGATACCCCTATGATGTGATAGAGTTTTGGGATACTTATTTGTGGGACTTAGTGGTGGTTGATGTATCAACACTTGGCTTGAGGAGTATACCCTCCAAAAATCAAGTGTGGTTTGTGTGGAAACCCTGTGGCTGGATTCTTTTTGACTGTTGTTCCTAGATCTTGTGTGGGTTCGACAGCTTGGACTACTGTTCCTGGATCCTGTGTCAGTTCTATAGTTCGGACTGTTGTTCCTGGATCCTATGTGGTTTCGACAGCTTTTACTACTATTCTTGGATTTTGTGTGGGTTCGACAGTCCTGACTGTTGTTCCTGGATCTTGTGTGGGTTTGACATCTCTGATAATTATTCCTGGATCCTGTCTAGGTTCGACAGTTCTGACTACTGTTCCTAGATCTTGTGTGGGTTTGATAGTTCTGACTACTGTTCTTGGATCTTGTGTGGGTTCGATAGCTCTGACTACTGTTCCTGGATCCTGTGTGGGTTCAACAGTTCTGAATTTTGTTCCTGGATCCTGTGTGGGATCGACAGCTCTGACTCATGTTCCTGAATCCTATGTGGGTTTGGTAGTTCTAATTTTTGTTCCTAGATCCTATGTGGGTTTGATATAATAGATGATTTTGTGGAAACATCTAATCATCTCTGACTATCACCAAATTTTGTATACCTTTGTGAGAAGAGTTAGTAAATTTTCTATTTTCCTCATGATGGACATGGATTACTTGATAACTTTGGTATATGTATGGTCATATACCTATGTGGGGTTATCTGTTGATTTCATACATTTTGATTTATCCTTGTTGGATTTTGTGAGACCTTGAAGGTCTCGGGGTCCCTACTGAGTATCGTTATACTCACCCCTGCATGGGATATGTCTGCACCTCATTGTGTATGATGCAGATGATGACCATTGCTGACTGAGACTAAGAGAACTAGGAACAGACAGTACCCAGAGGTGGACCATATGACATTACTATACACGGAGTAGACATATTGACTAGGAGTGTTAAGGAGGAGATTTTTACCTACCCTTCATGTAGGAACCTCGAAGAATGACCCAACAACCACTTTTCTTTTCTTACGTTGTACTTTTTGTTTCCTTGTATCTTACAGTTGGGCTTGTATTTTCAGCCCCCTTTATAATTTCATTACACTTTGTTATATAGTTTTACTTTGTTTTTTGATTCCATCTTGTACTCTATTGTGTGTGATTTTAGGTTATAAAGGCAACGCCTTCCCAATTTTTGGGACTTACGCCTTTGGTGCAAGTCGCCTGCCCCTGGCATATAGAAGGCGGGCTTGGGGTAGTCGTGGCACGGTCCCCAGGGGATGGCTCATAACAAATTGGTATCAGAGGAGTTGGTTCTACCACATAACATAGGTATCTGATCATTCTTGTTAATATAAATAGTGTTACGTGTATTGAGTGTGGTTTTCTATTTAGGGAATCTAGTGTTGTTACGGCGGATGACGTATCTATACACCAAGACACTAACTTCTGATTTTTGACTCAATGCATGAAAACAACGATTACATGTGTGTTTTCAAGAGTCTTATTTGTGAATTATTTGTGTCAGCTCACTAGGTGTAACTTTTTGACCGCGGCACACCAGTTTCTTTTCAGGATGCCTCCATGCGGACAACATCTAGGGTTACGAGAGTAATATGCTTTGATATCCCATCAAGCAACGACACCTCAGTGCAGGTCCATTTTCTATCGAAAGAAAAAATAGTAACACTCTCTATTAGGCCATCAATGCCACCAGCCCCAGCAGTAGAGAGTGCACGCCGCCTGAGCGCATTGCATGAGTTCCAACGCCAGAGGCAGCCTAGGTTCAGGGGTGAGACGGACCATCAGGCAGCTGAGGATTGGATGGAGGCTATGGTGAGATTCTTCAGACTAGTAGGGACACCAGCTGACCTTATGGTAATCCTTGTCGTGAGTCTCCTTCTGGCAACAGTAGGAAGATGGTTGAGCCTGATGCTCCTGGTGCACGACGAGGTGACTCTACTATGAGATTACTTCGAGAGCTTGTTTCAGGCAGATTTTTACCAAGACACCCTTTGTGCAGTGTGGATATATGAGATACTTCACCTACAGTAGGGCAGCATGATGGTGTCAAAGTACTCAGCGAGGTTCATCGACCTCTCACGCTAATCCACAGATATGGTACGTGACTCGTTCTATAGGCCCCAGACATTTGACTAGTGGCTCAGGCAACAGATCAAGGATTTGATGATATCCCTCAGCATCCTAACACAGGCAGGAGTGTTGGAGCAAGCCCTCTTAGTGGAGATTTTCCTTACTGCGAACTCTCCAGCAGCGAGATCCACCACCAGTCGACACGTAGCAGAGTCTTCTGCAGTTGGCAGTAGGCAGATTTCACAGAGGACCAAGAGGACTGGATCTATAGGTGGACGATCACATGACTCAAGATTGGTTGTACGGGGAAATGGAGACAGAACCACACATGGTAGGAGTGGGTAGTGTTACTAATGCGGCAGGCAAGGTCACATGGCTCGTGACTGTTCGAACCGCCATTTGGATGATTAGAAGACGGTCGAAGGACCACGTAGGCAGAGACATTGATTCGATCGAGGTGGTCCAAAGGGTGCAGGCGGATGTGGTAGAGTATCTGGTCATAAACCGGTGGTGGGTGATGTTTTGAGGTGTTATCTCTATCACCACCCGGAGGTCCACTCTAACTGGAAAGAGTATGTGGACATGGGAGAGATCCACTCCAGAAAGTTGAGGCTTACGATTATGGCACTCTGGAGAAGATTCGAGGTATGATCTATGTCTACTCCACCATATTTGTACTTCTTATATACACAAGTTTCAGTCACTCTTTCATTACCACCTCCCTTGTTCGGAGCTCGGAGATTCAGACAGAGTCGTTGGCTCGATCCTTACAGCTAGAGATTCCTACAGGAGCAAATTCGACGATTACGAACTGGTTCCGGCAGTGTGAGCTTACTCTATGAGGCGAGAGCTTCGGCTGGGATCTCCTAGTAGTGGCGTCGATGCCTTACGACATCATCTTGGGTATGTACTGGTTATCAACAGTACATGCCTAGATTGACTGTATTAGGCTCAAAGTGTTGTGTGTCTGCATGGATGGGACCAGGTTTACCTTCACTGGAAAGAAGGGACCCTTTGCAGCAGAGAACAGACATACTCGTAGGATGGTACAGTCGATCACTCATCAGATGGCCTGCCTTTCCCTCGGAGCAGTTGATGTGGAGAGTCCAATCTATCCTATAGTGGTGGACCAGTATGTGGATGTTTTCCCTAATGATTTTCTAGGTCTACCTATTCACAGAGAGGTGGACTTATACGTTGACATGTTCCCTAGGATGGCACTGATATCTACACCAGCGTATCGGATGGCTCCTATGGAGCTTCATGAGTTATGGGTATTGCAAGAGGAATTTCTGGGGAAGGGATTCATCCAGCCAAGTGTTTCTCCATGGGCATCCCCGATTTTGTTCTCCATGAAAGCCGATGAGTTCTTAAGGGTTTATGTCAACTACCGTCAATTGAATGAGGTGACCATGAAGAAAATGTACCCACTCTCAAGGATTGACGACCTCTTTGATCAGCTAAAGGGAGCATGGTGGTTCTCCAAGACAGACCTTAGGTCAGGCTATCGCTAGCTCAGAGTTCGAAATGAGGAAGTTCAGAAGACGGCCTTTAGGTGTCAGTACAACCATTATGAGTTCCTGGTTATTCCATTCGGAGAAACCAATTCTCTAGGAGTGTTCATGGGACTCATGAATTGGATCTTCCAGCCATACCTCGATCACTTTGTCGTAGTCTTCATCGACGACATTCCGATCTACTCGACTACTGATGAGGAGGAAGCCTACCATTTGCAGGTAGAACTAGACACACTCAGAGAGAACCAACATTATGGTAAGCTCTCGAAGTTCCATTTTTTGATCCAGGAGGTTCACTTTTTGGGACATGTCATCCTGGAGGCTGGAGTTGTAGTAGATCCATCATAGATTGAGGCGATTCTTGTATGGGAGCCATCCAAAAGTGTGATGGAGGTATCTTGTTTTCTGGGTTTGGCTGGGTATTACCGGAGGTTTGTACCAGAAATCCCCATATTTGCAACACCACTATCATCCTTGATGAAGAAGGGGAAACCCTTTGTGTGGTCAGAGAGATTTCAGAAGAGCTTTTAGGAGCTGAGGAAGAGGCTTACTTGTGCCCCCATATTGAGGATTCTAGAGGAGGGAATAGGGTACATAGTCTACTGGGATGCATCAAGGACCAGACATGGGTGTATCCTGATATAGGAGGGAGTAGTGATCGCATATGGTTCTCAGGATCTGAGACAATAGGAGCAGAACTACGCTACCCAAGACCTAGAGTTTGCATCAGTGGTCTTCACCTTGAAGATGTGGCGGCACTATCTGATGGGTGCACATTTTACCGTGTACTCTGATCACAAGAGTCTAAGGTATATCTTCTCCCTGATGGACCTGAACCTGAGATAATGATGTTGGCTTGAGTTCCTCCAGGACTATGAATTCAATATGGTCTATACTCCTTGGATGTGGAAGGTGTTGCAGATGTGCTCAGTAGGTGATCTGGTATACAACTTCTAGGTGACGCGATGGAGCAGCTGACCGCTTTGCAGATATCCTTTGTGGATAGAGATGGAGTAGCCTTCCTTCATTCTCTTACATTCACTCCCCCACTCCTTCAGCGACGAATGGAAGCACAACGTGGGGATGCTTACTAGGATACATGAAGTTCTCAGATATCCACAGGGAAGGCACCTAATGGTGTTTTTGAAGATGGGGAGCACGTCATCCTCTTCAGAGGATGTACTATTATTCCAGTGTCACTTCTGGAGGAAGTGTTTATGGAGTTCCACACATCCCCTCTAGAGGTAAATCTAGGAGTGGTGATGATGTACCATGATCTCTAGCAATAGAACTGGTGGCCGGGGATGAAGAAGGAAGTTGCAGAGTTTGTCTCTCAGTGCCTCACATGTAAGCAAGTGCAGGCAGAGAACCAGGTACCAGCAGGCTTGGTTTAGCATTTAGACGTCCTAGAGTGGATGTGGGATGAGATATCCATGGACTTCATGACATGACATCAACGTACATCCAGATGTCATGACTTGATTTGGGCGATCATCGACTGACTCACCAAGTCGTCCCACATCCTACTGATCTGAGAACATGGTTCAGTAGAGAGCATGAGACACCTCTATGTGCAAGAGATTATGCAGCTACATGGAGTACATTATTCTATTGTCTCCAATCACGATGCATAGTTTACTTACCGGCTATGGAAGGGGTTTGAGGAGGCATTCGAGAGGTATCTTCATCTGAGCACCACCTTCCATCCTCAAATGAATGGCCAGACTAAGAGGATCATTCAGACTCTAGAGGACATGCTCCGTGCATGCGTCCTCAACTTTGCTCGTAGTTGGGAGGACCACTTTCCATTGGTGGAGTTTTCATACAACAACTACTACTACTCCACCATAGGAATGGCGCCTTTTGAGGCGTTATACGGGTGACCTTACAGATCACCCTTGTGCTGGACAGACCCAGGGGAGTCAGCACTGGTGGGACCAGAGATGGTATGGGATACCACAGAGAAGGTGCAGATTATTTAGAAGTGGATGAAGACTGCACAGAGCAGGTAGAAGTCATATGCTGATAGGAGGTGGATACCTCTGGATTTTGAGGATGGTGACCACGTCGTTCTACAAGTCTCAACTCGACAAGGTTTACGATGATTTGGACGAGGGAGCAAGTTATCTCCGAGATTAATCAGACCTTTTCTAGTCCTCAGTAGAGTTGGCGAGGTGGAATACCGCATAGCATTTCCACCTCAGTTTCACTGGGTACATGAATTCATCCATGTATCTCAGCTGAGGAGATACGTGCATGAACCTTCTCAAATAAACAACCATATAGAGTTGGAAATCGACGACGGGACACTTTTACGGAGGTTCGAGTGGATATTGAGGATCGACAAGAGCAGGGCCTTCGTGGATGGTCGATACCCCTAGTGCATATTTGTTGGCAGCACGAGAACCTCTAGGAGAGCACGTGGGAGTGGGAGTCTCAAATGTGCGCAAAGTACCCCTTCTTGTTCCATTAATTACGAGTTGTGGCTTACGGGTGCATAGAGCCATGAGGTGAGGGTAATTTAATGTCCTGGAATTTATTTGTAATTTTTTTTAATTAAATGGGAATTTTATGAGTCTATGAAAATTTACGGTGAGCGACTCTGAGGTCTGGAGTTCCCAGAATGAATTTCTGAAGTTTTGTTCGAGTACGTTCAGTAAATGTAGGAGAAGGGTTTTTTAACTTTTGAACCTGTGCTCGGAATAGAAATATGAGGGCACCGTTGAACTCACAACCCCAATATTCACTTAAGAATACTTTCAGCTCAACGGTAGTAGGTGGAGAATAAAAGATAGTTTTTGAGTTTTACGCGAAAGATTAACATAAAAATAAATGTGTGTAACAATTTATTATTTTTTTACCAACAACCATGTGGGTGTTGGGAGGTAGGACACACTGGAACTATAACCTTCATGCAGAGGTTGGATGTGGGGACCACCATGCCCTAACCTCTCATGAGAGGTTATGGTGGTGGGGAATACCATGCCTCAACCTCCCATGTGTGGTTAATGAGTAGGGGACAACCCGACCTCTATTAATGGGAGGAGGGAAAAACCTCTCAACTCTCTGTTATTAATGAGGGAGAGCCTCTTGACCTCCTCTAACTTTAATGTTACTAATGAACTACCCTTAATATGCTAACATACATAATTAAGTTCCCCAATTTGAATATTGTGCCAATAATTAAATTGGGGAAATCATATCCCTTTTGGATTTTGGGGTGGAATATTGGGGAGAGGAGAGCTTGGGAGAAATAGAGTTCTCCATCGAAGAACCTCATCTCTCAATGAAGAACGAGGAATGAAGAATGCCGATAACAATATCCTTCAACGTTCATCCTCAGTTCCTACCAATGTGGGACATCTTCAACCGAACTTCCCTCCACATCGTCGTCAACGAGCCGATGCCCGAGCACAGGTTTGGAAGTGTGCCGTAGACGCGATGAATGACAATCTCCTCCGTATTATTTCTGCGACTTCATTGTCAAACAATGAACAAAGGTAGGGTAATAGTTTGTGTAATATTACTTTCCTTATTTTTCGTCTTTGGTTGGAAAGGAATCATTGTAGTGGTTTTAAAAATTGAAGTTCATATTTCTTCTTACTTGATGAGACAAATGTTACCACTCTAAACGCGGAGGGTGAGGGCCAATCCAACATGGGCCGACCCCTCCATTGTTCTTGTTTATGATGATCTTCAACTTGATGATGAGACGACAAAGGTGATGAAGACAAAGGTCATGCTTCTCGTTGCCTGTGTGACCTGCGCTACCCCAGTGGCATCCCGCACCGCCGACGGCTTGCCTACCGTCCTGCCCGGAGGCCGCCCGGTGGCCCCCCGTCCTACCTGGAAGCCACCCAACCGCACCCCGGCCTCCCCACCGGCCTGCCCGGCTGCCAAATAACAGCCACCCGGCATGCCCGTCGGCCTCCCGGCTGCCCGCAGGCCTCCTGACTACCCGCTGGCCTCCCAGCCTCCTGTGCCGCCTCCTGGCTCACGGCCGCCCGACCTTTTTATCTGTAACCTGGCGCCCTTGCTGAAGCATCATGCTACACCAGCCTCCCGATCGAACTGGCGCCCTAGTCGTGCCAGCCTCCTGAGCCGACCCATGGCCCCCCTCGTGTCACCTTAGCCGAACTAACCCAGTCGTGGCCTCTTGTCTTAGTCGTGCTGGTCCACGCCCTGGCAGTGCTCCGGGATGAACCGGCCCCTATCCCGGGCCGGACTTCCCTCGAACCCTGCTGGGTTGCGCCCCGCGGGCCGGGCCAAACCAAACGGGCCAGCCCACCCAACAGGCCAAGCCGATCCCAACGGGATAGGATGGGGTGACCCAAACCTAGTCGGCCCAGACGAAGTCAGGTTAGGTTGGTCCGACTGCGTGGGACCAGACCCAGACCTACTACTGACCCTTTACTTTATTTTGGCCATAACAATGCCACGAGACATCCGTTTGATGATCCATCAGTGGCGTTGGTAATCTTTCAGCATGACGGTCCCTTTGATTATACCCCACTGATGTTCGGGTTATCTTTGTGTTATGGTCTTTTTGGATTGTGCACGAATCTAACAGGGCCTATAGGACTAAAAGGCTAATAACTCACAGACCGGATGTCTAATTAATGCACCGTCTATTGTGTTGAGACCCCTAGGTTGTGTCAGACCTTTGGGATAATTCTTCATGGGACTTCATGGCAGTTTATGTATCGACACTTGGCTTGAGGAGTATACCCTCCTAGAATCAAGCGTGTGTTGTGTAGAAACCCTATTGTTGGGTGCTTTCTAACTGCTGCTCTTGGATCCTGTGTGGGTTTGACAGCTCTAAAAACTGTTCCTAGATCCTTTGTGTGTTTGAATGTTCTGACTATTGTTCCTAGATCCTATGTGGGTATGACAGCTCTGACTATTGTTCTGGGATCATCTGTGAGTTTGATAGTTCTGTCTATTGTTCCTGGATTCTGTGTGGTCTGATAGTTCTGACTGTTTTTCCTAGATCCTGTGTGGGTTTGAGAGTTGAGACTCCTATTCCTGTATCATGTGTGGGTACGATAGTTCTAACTATTGTTCCTGGATCATGTGTGGGTTTGACAGCGCCGACATCTGTTCTCAGATTCTGTGTGGGTTCGATAGTTTTAAATATTGTTCTTGGATCATATGTGGGTTCGACAGCTCTGACTACTATTCCTAGATCCTCTATAAGTTTGATAGTTCAAATTTCTGTTCATGGATCCTTTGTGGGTTTGACAAAACAGATGATTTAGTGGCTATATCTAATCTTTTCTTACTCTCAACAAAAGTTGTATACCTGTGTGAGCTGAGTTAGTAACTTTTTTGTTTTCCTCATGATTGAGATAGATTACTTGATGATATAGGCATATGTATGGTCATATACCTAAGTGAGGTTATCTGTTGATTTCATAATTTGTGATTTATCCTTTTTTAATTTTGTGAGACATTGAGGTACTCAGGGTCCCTTTCGAGTATCGTTATACTCACCCCTGCATGCGATATGCCCACACCTCATTATGTTTGATGCAGATGACAGACATTATTGACTATTACTGAGAGAACAAGGACCAGACTGTACCTGAAGGTGGACCATACAGCGTGATGATACACAAAGGAGACGGATGGACCTGGAGTTATGAGGAGGTGATCAGTACCTACTCTTTAGGTAGGATCCTTGGAGGACAACCTAGTGGCAGCTTTTCTTTTCTTCAGTTGTACTTTATGTTTCCTTGTACATTACAGTTGGGCTTGTGTTTTTGGCCCCCTTTTTACTTTCAGTACACTTTTTATATAGTTTTACTTAGTATTTTTCTTCTATCTTGTACTCTATTATCTGCATTTTCATGTTATAAAGGCAATGCCTTCCATGTTTAATGGATTTACGCCTTTGGTGATAGTCGCTTGCCCCTGGCCTATGGAAGACGGGCTTGGGGTAGTCGCTGTGGGCCCCAGGGGATGGGCCGTGACAACCCACACCACATTCCCACTGATTATCCACTATCACACCCTAAATTTATATGTCCTGGATCTCCCACCCCATTCAAATATAACACATCACACCTCACTAGTACACACCTATGCCTCACAACACATCCCAACTAATCCCAAAGACAATCAGGAAATCACATCACATCTTATACTGAAGACACCTAGGAAACAAGCCACCTCACACACAAATAACATGGGATACCACATCTCACCATGTCCTACCCAATGAAACTTTTTCTACCACTGATTGGAATTGGTATTTGGGAAGGGCGGGTGGCCATCCATCCATCATACCATTGGGATGTTGGGAAGGACACACCATGCGTGACTTTTCATATGTTAAGAACATAATGCTCAACTTGGGTGGGTGTTTATAGGAATAAAATTTAAATACAATTGAATACATATATGATATGAAACACACAATAAAAATAGATGGGTTCTCAAACAAACATCCAACTCATCACACTTCCACCTTTGTTTCTACCTCTAAATGCACCACACCACAAAACATGACATAAATTTTATATCACATTCCAAACCACATTATTTATCCATTTCCATTCCATTAACTAAGAAAACTAAATCAATTAAAAAATTAAGAATGAATTATTTATTAATTCTATCACTAAATATTAACCCACTCATCACAACACATAATAGGAACCACATTAAAAGTTATTTTAGAAGGTGAAGAGCCTGATAAATTAAAGAGGATCCACATTATAGACACACTGTTCTATAACCTCAACATCAACTACCATTCATGATATATCATATATTGATATTTAGATATGAGGTGAATATTTTTTCATGTTATTAATGGATAATAACCCATACCCACAATACCATACAACGAGTTACGTAGCCTTGTTATACAGTACTTATCATACATCCCACAATCAACCAATCTATCAACCTGAGATTCCATTACGCAACCCATGCTATCCCACAACACACAATTATTATAACTACCAAATTATAAAAACAACTTTAAAAAACATATATCACATATGTAACGCCCCGACCCCAGTGACCTAGAGTCGGTGCATTATTTCAATACATTGGCATGATTAAAAGGAACCAAGTCCCGAAGAACCGATCAGTTTAACAGTCTTGGAAAATAGATTACATACATGAATGTTACATTACACTTCATAAAATACAAAACAACATAAATAATCCGTTGTGAATGCCATTATTCTCTTGTTTTAACCCTGCATATCAATCACATTAGACTTCTTGGAATCCTGGGAAAAATAAAACATTGAAAGGGGTGAGCTCAAATGCTCAGTAGGGGTAAGCAATACAACGGAAACTTTCAAAAACAAGCATAAACATTTCAGGCAATGTATAAAACTTAAAAAATCCTTTTAAACTTGAACTTCAGTATAATATGGCAGAAATAAAATGAAATAATTCCATTTACTTATTCACATGGATATTCTACTAATCGAATAATCACATGCAATATCACTAACCACTTTCATAATGATGGAATGCATGATGTCGAACTTTAATTTCTGTGTCGATGCCTCGTGCCAAGACCTAAGGGATAACTATAACCATAACCCAACCCGGAGATCCTCTGTAACCGGACTCCATACCAGAGTGACTCTAATAACCGGACACCAACCCGGAGTGCCTCTATTAACCGGACACCAACCCGGAGTGAATCTAATAACCGGACACCATCCCGAAGGGCTTACTTTTACCAGTCCCCAACATGGAACATACTAGTCCAACACATTCATCTTAATAAGAGGATGAAATATAACATAAAAATTTGTATTAAAACTAGCATGAGAAATGTCAATAATTTTCCCATAAACCATGAATGGTATAAAAATAACATATCCACAGTCAAATATATCACAAAACCTTCCACACAATATGGAAGATTTGTATCATGATAAATCAACTTCAAAACAAGTTTAAAATCTATTAAAGGATTTTGACATAGAGGAGATTGATTTGTAAAACTCTTTGAGAGAAATACCCCTTTTTCATGAAAACATTTAAAAATCACACAATTTAGAAAAGAACTCATTTAAAGACATTTTTGAATCAAAGTGTCCCATACCACTTTTAAAATTTTCAAAGGAATTAACATTTTAAAAAAACATTCATGTCCAGATAAATAAATCCTTAAAAACCATTTTAAATACATGGATATTAATAAGAAAGATTTAGAAGAATAAATATTTAAAAAATTTGAAATGATTTTTTTGTAAAAATTACCTTAAAATAATCCCATTGAAAACTCTTTCATAAAATATTTACATGGATAATAAATATGTCCTAGTAGATACTTATGTAAAAACAACCTCGGATAATAAAGAGATTGTTAAATTAACCCCTTCCAGTTTGGTAACTTACGAAACATACAACCCATGAAAGAGGTATGATACAATGAATATGTAAATACACATAAATTAAAGTGTATTACACAAATAATATAATTATGGGCAGTACATACACCACACAAAAGGTAATAGTGGCAATATGGCATGGATCTCACGGGAATAAGGAGTGAGATGAAAACTTTCACTTTCCTTTAGTCGAGGGTACGTTTAACCTCTTTTACGAAGACCGTAGTATGTTCTTAAATTATACAAGAACCATATTAATATTTATGATATCATACATGAATCATTTATGACTTTATATTACCCATTTAATAATAATTTCTATGTTAAGTTAACATTTCGGGTAATAATCACTTTCTTTATCGTACGTGTTTTAACTTGTCACTCTTGGTTGTATCACTTAGATCATGATTTAAATACTTCCAGAATATAAAAAAAGATAAATATATAATATATATTTGGAATATAAATATGTATAATAGACATATATATGAAATGGAAAACACCGTTTATGGATACGGTAGTTCGTACGTACGCATAAACGCTGTTTCTGTTTTCATATTGTATTGAATGGAAGTGAGTGAATAAGATGTATGTCAGTAAATAAATCATTATATATATATATCTCTAGTATAATTATTATTTCATATAATACATAATTATTAGTAATATATATTTTATAATCATCGATGAATGGTGAACTTGGAAATGAATCTCATCGCGTTGTGGAGACGGTAATCCGTACGTACGCACGAGCGAAAATATCATTCATTTGATATTAAAATAATATATAATTGTATGGTATATCATATATACAGAATAATTATCATGTTATATTTATTATTTAAATGAATTACACATCATTATTATACTCATCCAAATAATAATATATTGAATTACAATTACACCACGACGTGGAGACGGTAAGCCGTATGTACGCACGTATGGTGACATGTTCTTCAAAGGGTGGATAGAATACTGAATATGGTTGTACCATATTTATAATAACATCACAGTATATATATGATACAGGATTTATTATTTTAGAATGGTAATAACAAAGGAAGAAGAAGTGGATGAAGAAAGGAACTTGGAAAAGGGTGGTGAAATCATTACCTCTTCTTCGGGTTCTTCCTTATGATTTGATCAAAAGGGCTCCTTAGGTTGGCTTTCTGATCAAACTAAGGACTCTAGGTTGTAATGAGGGATGTTTGGAGAGTATTGGGGTAGAGTTTGTCTGACCCAAAAGGCTTTGAAGGTGTGAAGAAATGATAAGGAGGAGTTCCCTTTTATAAGAGGGGTGAGGGGCACCTTTGGAAAATCTAGAAATATTAATTTATAATAAATTCATATTCGGTATCTAATGTCTCAAAAGTTAATTATTTAAATTTTAAGGTGGGTATGGGTCGAAAACCATTCAACCAATAGAATTTAGACAGGTTTGGGTTACTATATTAACCTTATCTTTAAGTATTAACTCTAAGTTAATTAGTTTCACTTTTACAATTTCTCTTTGTATTTTTATATTATATGGTTAATAAACTTACTATATACATACAAACGACCTCCAAGTGGTCAATTAATGACATAAATATCATGATATAATTCTCTTGTCCGAACCTTAGATTTTTAGGAATTTAATATCAATTCATAATATAATATTTGTTTTAAAAACTCTTTTATGTCAATTTTGATACTATCCAATAGTTGATTTTTTTGAAACTCATAACAGGATTATTACTTCAAAAAAAGTTAATTAAATCAATCCTAATATGTCATATTATCTTATAAAATTATTTTAATTCATTAAAAGTCTCAAATTATATTTATTTTGGTATTTATAATATCAATTATTTTAATTTGTCACTATTATTGTAATTACTGCATCATAATTGTGTCATACATAAATTAAATTATTTAAATTCTAAAAATTATAAATAAAATATAATTATGTAGGAAATAGTTTTATCTTTCTAATGAATATTTATAGTCGAAAATACAACATATATAACCCTATGTAAAAATTGTTTTTGTAAAAGATATATGCTTATGTCATTTTTGTACTTATTTTAACTTAATTAAAATAAAGTGTCCCTATCACCCACAAGTGGCTCCATGGGGTCCCAAAATCGACCCAAAGATGCCTATGGTCGAACATGTATCAACCAATAAGGCTAGGACACGTTTTAGGGTAATTTAGTATTATTATAGTATTATTATTTTAACCCCTATTTACCGGATTTACCTTTAACCATGGTAAATAAAATATTTACCGAAGTAATTATTCAAAATGTCTAAAAATAAAAGTTACCTATTTACACAATTTGAACCTCCTGATTCCAAATATGGAATCCATTTTTCCAAATTCAAAACACAGAAGTGGCAGAAATTAATTTAAAATTAATTCCCGTTGTTAAAACAAAAAGCGTGTTTTTAAGAGATAATAACTATCAAAAGATTGACACTTGTTTATGTCCGGTTTAATTGAAAATTTATGTCCAATGACCAACATTGTATTAAATGGTAAAAATATATTATATATATACTTTAAAACCACTCAAATTCATAAATTTATCACTATTAATTATTTTTATTTAAAAAGTTGTTTTTAATTAAAATTTAGTAATTTTCAGTATTCATCAAAATATAAGTGTTATCTGAAAAGTTCCAAAATTTCACCCTAGGATAAATTCGTTATTCCAAATCCAAAAATGAAGTCCATTTTGAGAGATAAAATTTATAAAATTTCAAAAAGTAGGTATTACTATTCATAACGGCTAGTTTGATTGGTTATGGTGTGTGTTAGAACTCAAAGTTGCATACAACACATGCTACTCTATTATTCAAAGAAAAGTGTACCGTGGAAGCTTGGGATGTTTCATTTTAAATTTTTTGATGTCCCAATTTAGTCAAAAAGTTTAAAATATTGTATTTAAAAAGGGTTCACTATTAAAAGTTGGTAAAAGTGCAATACTGAAAATTAATTATCTCTTAGAAACTCATAATATAGATTATAAAATTATAAGGATTATATAAAGTTTAAAATTTATTTAATACGATTCATAACCTCTTTTTGACATCTCTTTTTGTAAATCATGATGCGCTTGAACTCGGTGTTGCGCGTAGTTCAATTTATTGAATAATTTTGAATAAATAACACACGATGAAATCTTTGGGTGTTACATTATCCCCCCTTCAATAAATTGCATCCTCGCAATTTGAAATTGTTCTTACAAAAATAATAGGTTGAATATAGAAAATGTCTTCGTGGAAAAACCCACATCGGAAATTGGGTTACTAAAATTTAGTCTTAATATGAGGAAAAGAGAAATAAAATGTTCACCACCAAATTATGATCTCAATTAGGAGAACATTGGTAGAAATTAGAGACATATAATTGGAGGAAAAACATAAATATTTACAGGTAGTGATTAAGTTCATCAATTAAAAACAAGTGTAAAATTTGGGTCCTTAAATTCATCAATCTATGATGATTGAAAATACCATCGGTTCAACAAAACATAGGGTATTAGGATAACACATTTTTGGTTTTAGGATTCCTTAAATAAAGTATAAGAATTGATTTCTTCATAGAATAAGAGAAGAAGAAAAATATATTCTTGACAAGTAGAGTTCCATCCTTTAACTAATTTCTACCACGTACTCATCTTTCACTCTAAAAGATAATAGAACTTAAAAATAATATTCTATTTATCATATTCGTATAGGGTTAAAAAATGAATTTATAATTCATCTAGAATAACTATTAAAAAAAACGACATTATTCAATCCAGGACATCACGTGGGTCAGTGGTAGGTGATACACCCTTGTCGCCCTTCAGTTTTGGGTTCAAGTCTCGCGGCCTTGCTGGACGCGATGGGTTGTCCCCCGACCTACAGGTTGTCCTTTTATGGAAATCCAAAATAATCCAAACTAGAACTATCCAAAATACATCAGTCCAAAATTTATAAGGAAGGTAAACACAATAATGATCCTTTTTTCTGCGTAATAACATGTGAACACCTTCATCATGTATTCTTTTAAAACACTGCAACATCCTGAATTACCATAAAACCTTATTGATTACATTCATGATCCCTTATTCCTTAAAGAATAATAAATATACTCCTTCAATCCAAAAATGTTTTAAACCCCAACAATGATGGAATATACAAATCATTAATCGGTTTCAAGGTAGTCAAGAATATCTAATATAATTTATCCAAATCAATCATGTTTTATTCCAAATCACTACCTTGGTATCATAATTACATTATGGTTTATCATTCTCTCAACCATATATTTTCCAAAAATTTATCCTGTTATTGAGTCACTTTTCTTTGATCCACACAATCTCAAGTCCTTAATGAAATAGTACTGTAGTACAATGCTTATATACTCCATAATTATTAAAACAAGTAAATTGTTGATACAACACTCAAATGACATAATCAACATAAGAACTCTAATCATTCATCTTCATCTGTGGTAGTATCATAACTTGATTTCTATCCAATAGCATCATTTATGGCATAGTCTGATGACTGGGAAATAGGTTCGCGTAGTGTCCAAACTGCTTGCAAATGAAGCATTGTACATTTGAAACCATTTTATTACCCTTGCAGTCACGTACTTTGTGCCCTTTTCCTCCACAATTATAACAAACTCCGATTCCTTTCAGGCAAGTTCCATGGTGTTTCTTCCCATAGTTATCACATATGGGAAAGTTATTCTATTCCCTCTTCCCTTTACCTATATTTCTCTCTTCCATCATTTTCTTCTCTTGCTTCCCTTCAAAGAAATAAGACTCCGAGAATTATTTACTCATCTTATCAACACATGATACTATTTCTTCCTATGATGATAATACGTGGGAAACTATTTCCCTTCTAAATTCTGGCATAGGACCATGAAAGATATGATCCTTCTTACACTTTGGATCATACATATTACGGGAGTTCACATTCCTTCTATTGGGCTCCATTTCTATATAATAGCATAAACTAGTTCAGTTTATGAATTGCAATGAATAATTTCCTAACTTGTAAAATACCTAACACAAATTGAACAGTTTATGGATATAATCCATAATCATAAAAATGTTTTCTTTGAGTAAGTATATACTCATAATCCCTTAATAATGGTTTGTAAAGAAAATGAGAATTATCCTAAGCATATCCCCCAGGAGTGTCATATCCAAGAGTTCAGCAAGGCCCGTTGTCGTGCACCAGTTCCTGTTCGAGTCTAGCTCAAAGCGATGTTTTCAGGTTTTACCCCTTGGTACATCTGTTCCAGAGCCGCCTCTGTCTGCTCGTATCCAGACAGGTATGTATTTCTCAGAAAACTCACAAAATCACTACAATACCAAAATTCTAGGATGTTCTTCTATACTAATCCTCAAAGTCTATCTTAGGGCCATGTGCTCTAATCAAAGTTTATCTAAATCGAGTTTCCAAGGTTATTGCTAAACTTCCTCTGATACCAACTGTAACGCCCCGACCCCAGTGACCAAGAGTCGGTGCATTGTTTTAATACATTGGCATGATTACAAGGAACCAAGTCCCAAAGAACCGATCAGTTTAGCAGTCTTGGAAAATAGATTACATACATGAATGTTACATTACACTTCATAATATACAAAATAACATAAATAATACTTTATGAATGCCATTATTCTCTTGTCTTAACCCTGCATATCAATCACATTACACTTCTTGGAATCCTGGGAAAAATAAAACATAGAAAGGGGTGAGCTCAAATGCTCAGTAAGGGTAAGCAATACAATGAAAACTTTAAAAAATAAGCATAAACATTTAAGGTAATGTATAAAACTAAAACAAAATCCTTTTAAACTTGAACATCAGTATAATATGGCAGAAATAAAATGAAATAATGTCATTTAATTATTCACATGGATATTCTACTAATCATATAATCACATGAAATACCACTAACCACTTTCATAGTGATGGAATGCATGATGCCAAACTTTAATTTCTGTGTCGAGTCCTTGTGCCAAGACCTAAGGGATAACTATAACTGGAACCCAACCCAAAGAGCCTCTGTAACCAGACCCCATCCCGGAGTTCCTCTAATAACTGGACACAAACCCGGAGCGCCTCTAATAACCGGACACCAACCCAGAGTGCCTCTAATAACCAGACACCAACCCGGAGGGCTTACTTTTACCGGTCCCCAACCCGGAACATACTAGTCCAACACATTCATCTTAAGAAGAGGATGAAATATAACATAAAAATTTGTATTAAAACTAGCATGAGAAATGTCAATACTTTACCCATAAACCATGAATGGTATAAAAATAACATATCCAAAGTCAAATATATCACAAAACCTTCAACACAATACGAAAGATTTGTATCATGATAAATCAACTTCAAAACAAGTTTAAAATCTATTAAAGGATTTTTACATAGAAGAGATTGGTTTGTAAAACTCTTTGAGAGAAATACCCCATTTCCATGAAAACATTTAAAAGTCCCACAATTTAGAAAAGAAGTAATTTAAATACATTTTTGAATCAAAGTGTCCCATACCACTTTGAAACTATTGAAAGGAATTAACATTTTAAAAAAACATTCATGTCCATATAAATAAATCCTTAAAACCCATTTTGAAGACATGGACATTAATAAGAAAGATTTAGAAGAATAAATATTTAAAACATTGGAAAAGATGTTTTAGTAAAAAGTACCTTAAAATAATCCCTTTGAAAACACTTTCATAAAACATGTACATGGATAATAAATATGTCCTAGTAGATACTTATGTAAAAACAACCTCAGATAATAAAGAGATTGTTAAATTAACCCTTTCCAGTTTGGTAACTTACGAAACATACAACCCATGAAAGAGGTACAATACAATGAATATGTAAATAAACGTAAATTAAAGTGTATTACACAATGAATATAATTATGGGCAGTACATACACCACAAAAAAGGTAATAGTGGCAATATGGCATGGATCTCACGGGAATAAGGAGTGAGATGAAAACCCATTTACCTTGCACTTTCCTTTAGCCGAGGGTACGTTTAACCTCCTGTACGAAGATCGTAGTATGTTATTAAATTATACCAGAACCATATTAATATTTATGATATCATACATGATTCATTTATGACTTTATATTACCCATTTAATAATAATTTCCATGTTAAGTTAACATTTCGGGTAATAATCACTTTCTTTATCGTACGTGTTTTAACTTTTCACTCTTAGTTGTATCACTTAGATCATGATTTAAATACTTCCAGAATATAAAACATGATAAATATATCATATATATTTTGAATATAAATATGTATAATAGACATATATATGAAATGGAAAACACCGTTTATGGAGATGGTAGTCCGTACGTACGCATAAACGTTGTTTCTGTTTTCATATAGTATTGAACGGAAGTAAGTGAATAGGATGTATATCAGTAAATAAATCCTTTTATATATAAATCTCCAGTAGAATTATTATGTCATATATTACATACTTATTAGTAATATATATTTTATAATCGTCGATGAATGGTGAACATGGAAATGAATCTCATCGCATCGTGGAGACGGTAATCCGTACGTACGCACGCGCGTAAATATCATTCTTTTGATATTAAAATAATATATAATTGGATTTTATATCATATATAAAGAATCATTATCATGTTATATTTATTATTTAAATGAATTACACATCATTATTATACCCATCCAAATAATAATATATTGAATAACAATTACACCACGACGTGGAGACGGTAAGCCGTACGTACGCACGTATGGAGACATGTTGTTCAAAGGGTGGATAGAATACTGAATATGGTTGTACTATATTTATAATAACATCACAGTATATATATGATACTGGAGTTATTATTTTAGAATGGTAATAACAAAGGAATAATTCGTGGAAGAAGAAAGGAACTTGGAAAAGGGTGGTGAAATCATTACCTCTTCTTCGGGTTCTTCCTTATAATTTGATCAAAAGGGATCCTTAGGTTGGATTTCTGATCAAACTAAGGCCTATCAGTTGTAATGAGGGATGTTGGGAGAGTATTTGGGAAGATTTTTTCCGAACCAAAAGCCTTTGAAGGTGTGATGAAATGAGAAGTAAGAGTGCCCTTTTATAAGAGGGGTGAGGGGCACCTTTGGAAAATCTAGAAATATTAATTTATAATAAATTCATATTCGGTTTATAATGCCTCCAAAGATGATTATTTAAATTTTTAGGTGGGTATGGGTCTAAAAACATTCAACCAATAGAATTTAGACAGGTTTGGGTTACTATATTAACCTTATCTTTAAGTATTAACTCTAAGTTAATTAGTTTCACTTTTACAATGTCTCTTTGTATTTTATATTATATGGTTAATAAACATACTATATACATCCAAAAGACCCCCAAGTCATCCATTAATGTTATAAATATCATGATATAAGTCTTTTGGCCGAACCTTATATTTTTAGAAATTTAGTATCAATTAATAATATAATATTTGTTTTAAAAACTCTTTTATGTCAATTATGACACTATTCAATAGTTGATTTTTGTGAAACTCATGACAGGATGATTACTTCCAAAAACGTTAATTAAATAAATCATAATATCTCATATTATCCTATAAAATAATCTTAATTCATTAAAAGTCTCAAATTATATTTATTTGGGTATTTATAATATCAATTATTTTAATTTGTCACTATTATGGTAATTACTGCATCAAAATTGTGTCATAAATAAATTAAATTATATAAAGTATAAAAATTAATAATAAAATATAATTATGTATGAAATATTTTTAGCTTTCTAATGAATATTTATAGTCGAAAATACAACATATATAACCCTATGTAAAAATTGGTTTTGTAAAAGATATATGCTTATGTCATTTTTGTACTTATTTTAACTTAATTAAAATAAAGTGTCCCTATCACCCACAGGTGGCTCCATGGGGTCCCCAAATTGACCCAATGATGCCTATTGTCTAACATGTATCAACCAATAAGGCTAGGACACATTTTAGGGTAATTTATTATTATTATAGTATTATTATTTTAACCCTTATTTACCGGATTTACCCTTAACCATGGTAAATAAAATATTTACCGAAGTAATTATTCAAAATGTCTAAAAATAAAAGTTACCTATTTACAAAATTTGAACATCCTGATTCCAAATGTGTAATCCATTTTTTCAAAATCAAAACACAGAAGTGGCAGAAATTAATTTAAAATTAATTCCCGTTGTTAAAACAAAAAGCGTGTTTTTAAGAGATAATAACTTTCAAAATATTGACACTTGTTTATGTCTAGTTTAATAGTACAATTAGGTCCAATGACCAAAATTTTATTAAATGGTAAAAATATATTCTAAATGTACTTTAAAACCACTCAAATTCATAATTTATCACTATTAATTATTTTGATTAAAAAAGTTGTTTTTAATTAAAATTTAGTAATTTTCACTATTCATCAAAATATAAGTGTTATCCGAAAAGTTCCAAAATTTCACCCTAAGATAAATTCGTTATTCAGAATCCAAAAATGAATTCCATTTTGAGAGATAAAATTTATAAAATTTCATAAAATAGGTATTACTATTCATAACGGCTAGTTTGATTGGTTGTGGTGTGTGTTAGAACTCAAAGTTTTGTACAACACACACTACTGTATTATTCAAAGGAAAGTGTACCGTGGAAGCTTGGTATGTTTCATTTTAAAACTTTTTATGTCCTCATTTAGTCAAAAAGTTTAAAATATTGTATTTAAAAAGGGTTCACTATTAAAAGTTTGTAAAAGTGCAATACTGAAAATGAATTATGTCTAAGAAACTCATAATATGGATTCTAAAATTATAAGGATTATATAAAGTTTAAAATTTTGTTAATACTATTCATAACCTCATTTTAACAGCTTTTTTGGTAAATCATGGTGCTCTTGAACTCGGTGTTTCATGTAGTGAACGTTATTGAATTATTTTGAAGAAATATCACACGATGAAATCTTAGGGTGTTACATTCTCCCCCCTTCAATAAATTGCGTCCTCGCAATTTGAAATTGTTCTTCCAAAAATAAAAAGTTGAATATCGAAAATATCTTTGTGGAAAAACCCACATCGGAAATTGGGTTACTAAAATTTAGTCTTAATATGTGGAAAAGAGAAATGAAAGGGTCACCACCAAATTATGATGTCAATTAAGAGAACATTGGTGGAAATTAGAGACATATAATTGGAGGAAAAATGTAAATATTTATAGGTAGTGATTGAGGTCATCAATCACAAACAATTGTAAAATTGAGGTCCTTCAATTCATCAATCTATGATGATTTGAAATACCATCGGTTCAACAAAACATAGGGTATTAGGATAACACATTTTTGGTTTTAGGATTCTTTAAATAATGTATAATAATTAATTTCTTCATAGAATAAGAGAAGAAGAAAAATATATTCTTGACAAGTATAGTTCCATCCTTTAACTAATTTCTACCACAGACTCATATTTCACTCTAAAAGATAATAGAACTTAAAAATAATATTCTATTTATCCTATTCATATAGGGTTAAAAAATGAATTTATAATTCATCTAGCATAACTATTAAAAAATGACATTATTCAATCTAGGACATCACGTGGGTAAGTGGTAGGTGATACACCCTTGTCACCCGTCAGTTGTGGGTTCAAGTCTCGTGGCCTTGCCGGACGCGATGGGTTGCCGCCCGACCTCCAGGTTGTCCTTTTATGGCAATCCAAAATAATCCAAACTAGAACTATCCAAAATACTTCCGTACAAAATTTATAAGGAAGGTAAACACAATAAAGATCCTTTTTTCCGCGTAATAACATGTGAACACCTTCATCATGTATTCTTTTAAAACACTGCAACATCCTGAATTACCATAAAACCTTATTGATTACATTCATGATCCCTTATTCCTTAAAGAATAATAGATATACTCCTTCAATCCAAAAATGTTTTAAACCCCAACAATGATGGAATATACAAATCATTAATCGGTTTCAAGGTAGTCAAGAATATCCAATATAATTTATCCAAATCAATCATGTATTATTCCAAAATCACTACCTCGGTATCAGAATTATATTATGGTTTATCATTCTCTCAACCATATATTTTCCAAAAATTTATCCTTCCATTGAGTCACTTTTCTTTGTTCCACACAATCTCAAGTCCTTAATGAAATAGTACGACAGTACAATCCTTATATACTCCATAATTATTATATCAAGTACATTGTTGATACAACACTCAAATGACACAATCAACATAAGAACTCTAATCATTCCTCTTCATCTATGGTAGTATCATAACTTTATTGCTATCCAATAGCATCATTTTCCGCATAGTCTGATGATTGGGACATAGGTTCGCGTAGTGTCCAAACTCCATGCAAATGAATCACTGTACATTTGAAACCATTTTCTTACCCTTGCAGTCACGTACTTTGTACCCTTTTCCTCCACACTTATAACAAACACCCATTCCTTTCAGGAAAGTTCTAGGGTGTTTCTTCCCACAGTTATCACATATGGGAAAATTATTCTTTTCCCTCTTCCCTTTAACCATATTTCTCTCTTCCATCCTTTTCTTCTCTTGCTTCCCTTCAAAGACATAGGACTCCGAGAATTCTTTACTCATTTTATCAACACATGATACTATTTCTTCATATGATGATAATATGTGGGAAAATATTTCCCTTCTAAATTCTGGCATAGGACAATGAAAGATATGATCCTTATTACTCTTTGGATCATACGTATTACGGGAGTTCACATTCCTTCTACTGGTCACCATTTCTATACAACAGCATAAACTAGTTCAGTTTATGAATTGCAATGAATAATTACCAAACTTGTAAAATACCTAACACAAATTGAACAGTTTATGGATATAATCCATAATCATAAAAATGTTTTCTTTGAGTAAGTATATACTCATAATCCCTTAATAATTGTTTGTAAAGAAAATGAGAATTTTCCTAAGCATATCCCCTGGGAGTTTCCTAACCAAGAGTGCAGCAAGACTCGTTGTCGTGCACCAGTTCTCGTTCGAGTCTATCTCAAAGCGGTGTTTTCGGGTTTTACCCCTAGGTACATCTGTGCCAGAGCCGCCTCTACCTGCTCGTATCCAGACAGGGATGTATTGCTCAGAAAACTCACAAAATCTATACAATACCAGAATTCTAGGAAGTTCTTCTATATTAATCCTCAAAGTCTATCTTAGGGCTATGTGCTCTAATCAGAGTTTATCTAAATCTAGTTTCCAAGGTTATTGCTAAACTTCCTCTGATACCAACTGTAACGCCCCGACCCCAGTGACCCAGAGTCGGTGCATTATTTTAATACCTTGGCATGATTACAAGGAACTAAGTCCCGAAGAACTGATCAGTTTAGTAGTCTAGGAAAATATATTACATACATGAATGTTACATTACACTTCATAACATAAAAAACAACATAAATAATCCTTTATGAATTCCATTATTCCCTTGTCTTAACCTTTCATATCAATCACATTACACTTCTTGGAATCCTCGGAAAAATAAAACATAGAAAGTGGTGATCTCAAATGCTCAGTAAGGGTAAGCAATACAACGGAAACATTCAAAAATAAGCATAAACATTTAAGGAAATGTATAAAACTAAAATAAAATACTTTTAAACTTGAACTTCAGCATAATATGGAAGAAATAAAATGAAATAATTCCATTTACTTATTCACATGGGTATTATACTAATCGAATAATCACATGCAATATCACTAACCACTTTCATAATGATGGAATGCATGATTACGAACTTTAATTTCTGTGTCGAGGCCTCGTGCCAAGACCTAAGGGATAACTATAACCAGAACCCAACCCAGAGAGCCTCTGTAACCGGAATCCATCCCGGAGTGCCTCTAATAACCGGACACCATCCCGGAGTGCCTCTAATAACCGGACACCAACCCGGAGTTCCTCTAATAACCGGACACCAACCCGGAGGGCTTACTTTTACCAGTCACCAACCCGGAACATACTAGTCCAACACATTTATCTTAAGAAGAGGATGAAATATAACATAAAAATTTGTATTAAAACTAGCATGAGAAATGTCAATACTTTACCCATAAACCATGAATGGTATAAAAATAACATATCCATAGTCAAATATATCACAAAACCTTCAACACAATAAGGAAGATTTGTATCATGATAAATCAACTTCAAAACAAATTTAAAATCTATTAAAGGATTTTGACATAGAAGAAATTGATTTGTAAAACTCTTTGAGAGTTATACCCCTTTTTCATGAAAACATTTAAAAGTCACTCAATTTAGAAAATAATTCATTTAAATATATTTTTGAATCAACGTTCCACATACCACTTTGAAACATTTGAAAGGAATTAACATTAAAAAACATTCATGTCCATATAAATAAATCCTTAAAATCCATTTAGAAGACATCGACATTAATAAGAAAGATTTAGAAGAATAAATATTTAAAACATTTGAAATGATGTATTAGTGAAAATTACGTTAAAATAATACCTTTTAAAACTCTTTCATAAAACATGTACATGGATAATAAATATTTCTTAGTAGATACTTATGTAAAAACAACCTCGGATAATAAAGAGATTGTTAAATTAACCCTTTCCAGTTTGGTAACTTACGAAACATACAACCTATGAATGAGGTATCATACAATGAATATGTAAATACACATAAATTAAAGTGTATTACACAAAGAATATAATTATGGGTAGTACATACACCACACAAAAGGTAATAGTGGCAATATGGCCTGGATCTCACGGGAATAAGGAGTGAGATGAAACCCCTTACCTTGCACTTTCCTTTAGTCGAGAGTACGTTTAACCTCCTGTATGAAGATCATTGTATGTTATTAAATTATACCAGAACCATATTAATATTTATGATATCATACATGATTCATTTATGACTTTATATTACCCATTTAATAATAATTTCCATGTTAAGTTAACATTTCGGGTAATAATCACTTTCTTTATCGTACGTGTTTTAACTTGTCACTTTTGGTTGTATCACTTAGATCATGATTTAAATACTTCCAGAATATAAAACATGATAAATATATCATATATATTCGGAATATAAATATATATAATAGACAGATATGTGAAATGGAAAACACCGTTTATGGAGACGGTAGTCCATACGTACGCATAAACGCTGTTTCTGTTTTCATATAGTATTGAACTGAAGTAAGTGAATAAGATGTATGTCAGTAAATAAATCCTTATATATATATCTCTAGTAGAATTATTATATCATATATTACATACTTATTAGTAATATATATTTTATAATCGTCGATGAATGGTGAACTTGGAAATGAATCTCATCGCGTCGTGGAGACGGTAATCCGTACGTACGCACGAGCGAAAATATCATTCTTCTGATATTAAAATAATATATAATTTGATGGTATATCATATATATAGAATAATTATCATGTTATATTTATTATTTACATGAATTACACATCATTATTATACCCATCCAAATAATAATATATTGAATTACAATTACACCACGACGTGGAGACGGTAAGCCGTACGTACGCACGTATGGTGACATGTTATTCAAAGGGTGGATAGAATACTGAATATGGTTGTACCATATTTATAATAACATCATAGTATATATATGATACTGGAGTTATTATTTTAGAATGGTAATAACAAAGGAAGAAGAAGTGGAAGAAGAAAGGAACTTGGAAAAGGGTGGTGAAATCATTACCTCTTCTTCGGGTTCTTACTTTTGATTTGATCAAAAGGGATCCTTAGGTTGGATTTCTGATCAAACTAAGGCCTCTAGGTTGTAATGAGGGAAGTTGGGAGAGTATTTTGGCAGAGTTTTTCTGAACCAAAAGGCTTTGATGGTTTGAAGAAATGATAAGGAGGAGTTCCCTTTTATAAGAGGGGTGAGAGGCACCTTTGGAAAATCTAGAAATATTAATATATAATAAATTCATATTCAGTTTCTAATGGGTCAAAAGTTGATTATTTAAATTTTAATGTGGGTATGGGTAGAAAAAAATTCATCCAATAGAATTTAGACAGGTTTGTGTTACTATATTAACCTTATCATTAAGTATTAACTCTAAGTTAATTAGCTTCACTTTTACAATGTCTCTTTGTATTTTTATATTATATGGTTAATAAACTTACTATATACATCCAAACGACCCCCAAGTGGACCGTTAATAATATAAATATCATGATATAAGTCTCTTGGCCTAACCTTAGATTTTTAAGAATTTAATATCAATTAATAATATAATATTTGTTTTAAAAACTCTTTTATGTCAATTTTGACACTATTCAATAGTTGATTTTTGTGAAACTCATAACAGGATGTTTACTTCGAAAAAAGTTAATTAAATAAATCCTAATAAGTCATATTATCCTATAAAATTATTTTAATTCATTAAAAGTCTAAAATTATATTTATTTGTGTATTTATAATATAAATTATTTTATTTTGTCACTATTATGGTAATTACTTCATCATTATTGTGTCATAAATAAATTAAATTATTTAAAGTATAAAAATTATAAATAAAATCGAATTATGTAGGAAATTGTTTTATCTTTCTAATGAATATTTATAGTCGAAAATACAACATATATAACCCTATGTAAAAAATTTTTTTGTAAAATATATATGCTTATGTCATTTTTGTACTTATTTTAACTTAATTAAAATAAAGTGTCCCTGTCACCAACAAGTGGCTCCATGGGGTCCCAAAATCGACCCAAAGATACCTATGGTCGAGCATGTATCAACCAATAAGTCTAGGACACGTTTTAGGGTAATTTAGTATTATTATTGTATTATTATTTTAACCGTTATTTATCGGATTTACCCTTAACCATGGTAAATAAAATATTTACCAAACTAATTATTCAAAATGTATAAAAATAAAAGTTATCTATTTACACAATTTGAACATACTTATTCCAAATATGTGATCCATTTTTCCAAATTCAAAACACAGAAGTGGCATAAATTAATTTAAAATTAATTCCCGTTATTAAAACAAAAAGCGTGTTTTTAAGAGATAATAACTATCAAAAGATTGACACTTGTTTATGTCCGGTTTAATTGTAAAATTATGTCCAATGAGCAACATTGATTTAAATGGTAAAAATATATTATAAATATACTTTAAAACCACTCAAATTCATAATTTATCACTATTAATTATTTTGATTAAAAAAGTTGTTTTTAATTAAAATTTAATAATTTTCACTATTCATCAAAATATTAGTTTTATCCGAAAAGTTCCAAAATTTCACCCTAGGCTAAATTCATTATTCCAAATCTAAAAATGAAGTCCATTTTTAGAGATAAAATTTATAAAATTTCAAAAATTATGTATTACTATTCATAACGGCTAGTTTGATTGGTTGTGGTGTGTGTTAGAACTCAAAGTCGCGTACAACACAAGCTACTGTACTATTCAAAGGAAAGTGTACTGTGGAAGATTGGGATGTTTCATTTTAAATTTTTTGATGTCCCCATTTAGTCAAAAAGTTTAAAATATTTTATTTAAAAAGGGTTCACTATTAAAAGTTGGTAAAAGTGCAATACTGAAAATGAATTATGTCTAAAAAACTCATAATATGGATTCTAAAATTATAAGGATTATATAAAGTTTAAAATTTAGTTAATACTATTCATAACATCTTTTTAAGAGCTTTTTTGGTAAATCATGGTGTGCTTGAACTCGGTGTTTCATGTAGTGCAAGTTATTGAATTATTTTGAAGAAATAACACACGATGAAATCTTGGGGTGTTACAATATATCTCCATGTATCACGGAAAACACAATTGTATATTTAACAATGCATCCATTTTTTAATTGAACTTATTAATTCATGGGTTATCAAATTAATTATATAATGCTAGGGAATCCATTAAATAGTTGGATATAAGTTATTATCCCATTTCCATAAATCATTTATTGTAAAAACTATTTTTTTCCAATGGTCATTATATTTAGTGAGTAGTTATCCCATAATAATTAAAATATCAAAAAAAAAAAACAAATAATAAAGGATGTTCATGCATCACTTTCCCCCATCCCACTGTATATTGATATTAAACTGGTTCAATTATCATTGTTAAACTATGTTAAACTATCTTCACAAGGGAAACATCCATATCCCCACAACTCAAGGTGCACAAATATGAGAAACAATGGAAATCCTACTTCAAGGGATCATTCCAACTAAAGCACACTGCATGGTTTAAATGACTGCTCGCAAATCACAATAGCCCACCAAAAAATGCCGAATATCCTATACCACACAATGTATCCATCAAAACAGAACCCGACACAAATCCAAACTAATGGAACTCCCCCACAACTATTCCCTATTTGAAAAATTGATGAAAACCAGTGATAATGAGAATAGACCTCACTATGGATCGACCAAAGATCCCCAACGAACTCCCAATTAGATTAATGAATCAACGAGTGAAGGAAATGGCCCAATGGAAAAATTAAAGAACCTTGTGTTTACAAAGAACGAGAGGAAAAATGAAAATATGGACGAATGAATGAGGGTATGGCTAAAAGGAACATTTAAACTGCACATTATTTGGGAATTACATGTCATGTAATCCAATACCATGTCGTACAGTACCTGAGATTTAATTTTCACCAAAAAACACAGTACTTCTTCATTTTAGTTTATTTTTCTAACCCAGAAATGTTAAACATAATGAATGTCTTATTCATGGTGTATATAATGATTTCACAACATTAAAATATCAAGATAGTCTATGAAAACGACTTTATTGTCATATAGTCTAGTTACACGGCATGTTATCCCCCTTTTTCCATCCTTTAGTAACCGAACATCCCCAAACATTCTCTTAGCCTCCTCTAAACACTTCAAATAACCAAAAACAACAATGCTACAGAAAGGGAAATCACATAATGTTGTATGATTTTTTGTCATAAGCCCCTCAATATTCAACATAGAACAATTTTTTGTATAATATGGTTATATCTCATAGTATCCCCGTATATAATCAACCATTGGTCATACGAAGATCATTTTCCTATATCAAAATATTTTTCCGAATTCAATACAATCCAATCCAATTATCTCCCAATAATCCCTAAATCATGATAAAAACTTAAATCATTATAAAAAATTCACAAGAGGAGTCGCAACTTAGGAAATCTTAATCAACTCCCAAATTATAAAAAATTCCTATCTCTAATAACAAAAATCAAAATTTCCCCAGAAATTGATGATTCATAAAAGTTATTTTCAATGAAACAATTAACCATGTGCTTCTCATCCTTAAGATTATCCCAATAACATCTCTAATAAATATTTTCATTGATCAAAATCCATACATAGTTCCATTATTATAATTTTGAATATAAATTTCTGTTGCCCAATATCAATCAAAAATATACTGAATACATCATATTTCAACTCTAATATCTTATATTGATACTTTAAACCCAATATAAATTTAAAATATGATAAATATTATAAAATTTCAACGTCACTACATTATGTTTATCTAAATTTCCATTCAGTTATTTGGTGACTGTATATTGTAGACAAAACTCCATTATAAATTTTTATTACAATAACATGTATAAACATTCATATATTAATATATTGATTTTAAGTAGTATTTATACAAAATTATTGATTTTTTCATGTTAATGTACTTATATTAAATGTTTTATGAATATGATCTAGCATCTCAGATCTAGGACGAGAACCTCAATATAATATGAATGTAATCCTAAATACCTGCCTACTAATGAAAATACATCTTACCGATCTGATAAAGATCATGCCTTACTAAGATATATTGATGAATTTTAATCACTGAGACATAATTTATTGATTTTATCACATGGATATTTTAAGAAAATTACATTAGGAGAACTAACTTACCCAATGGATGACCACATGTTTCAGTTTCCATTAGATGTTACATTCTACAAACATGCGTTTTGATATATTTATATGTGATCATTATCTATTTGTATCATTTTATTTCTTATACTGATAAATGGATAAAACTGTGTAATTTAAATGATTGTGGGGTTGCATGTGTTGGGTGCATCATTGGTGGTTTGGACATGGTTAAATGACTGAGAAAAAATTTGTCACCTACATGTTAAGGAAGAGATATCTCATATGTCTAGGTAGACAATGATGGTAGTACATTCATTAAATAGATTTCCATGGTAAATGAAGTTATGTTTATCTAGTAAATACATAAAATATATAAAGCATAAAAAGCATGAGGAAAAAACTATGAATCTAAAGTTATTATATATCGCAAGACAAAAAGACTGTATTACATAGAACATGTTTGAGTGAGGTAATCATACCTCAAAAAATCCTTATATATTTATAGATATTGGTGGATTTCTAGAATATACACTTTTTATATTATTTGGAATAACATCTTTTCAGATACAGACCTAGTGGTTCACACATTATGTGTATCCAAAAGTTCAACCTATTTGGATAAATATAAGTTTAGGATGAAGTGGGCCTAATATAAAGGGGTTGGTGAATATCATCGTCTGTACTACCAGATATAATATAAATTATTTAAATTATCCATGTTAAAAATAAATTTGATTTAATTTTTTTAACATGTTATTCAAATGATTGTTTTTCAGGAAAATATTAACAAAATAAGTCTTTTTAAATGATTATAAATTGTTGAAAATTAATTAAATTAATTGGGGGGTTTATGATCCTTGTTATTTGTTTAAATTTTATCCTGGGTAATTCTAAAGTGTTTCATGTGAGTAACATAATGTTAAATAAATTGATGAAGAGTTACATTATGTAATAAGAGTCTAGAAGTGTATAAATAATGGTTATTAGTTTATAGGAAGAAATAATTATTTTTTAATGTATAACCTATGTATGAACAAATTTTTTTTATTCTTAAATAGTTTTCTCTTCATGTTTCACAATTTTGGGGGATCATCTATCTTTTATCATATGACTGGAGATGGAAATTGTTGGGAGAATAGGGTTGGATTGATAACATATTTTAAATCAACAACTCTTTCTTCATGTGATCATAGTGACATTTAAATCACTTTGAATTCAAATGCTTGAACTTATGAATCAAATATCAAATATCAAAGAGAATTATTTCACATTTAGGATCTTTAGAACATACATTTCTTGGATCAACTAAGATAAATGATGATGATTGTGAGAAAATAAAATCAATGATTTAAAATAAAAATATTTTTCTTTAATGATTCAATCAATTTAATTATTTGTTTAATTTTTTGATGAAATAATTTTAGAAATAGGTTAATTAATATTTTTAATAAGTATTTTGATATGAAACTGAACCAAAAAATTTAAATTGTATATTTTTCAAGCTTCTAGTGTTCCGTGGGTACATTTAAACTTTTATTATGTGCAACATGGAATTATTTACATAAAAAACATCATAATTTTGATAAATTATTCTAAAAAACATAAATATGGATTCAATATAGTCTCAATATAATTTTAGATATTTAATTATGAGTTCTTATTTACATGATATTTCTAGAAGATGGTCGATTGGTTTTTATCATAAATTGAGATTGAAATTTAATGTTTTTTTAATAAAATTTATAGAAATGGTGAGATCGGTTTTTATAATTAACATGGTACCAAAATGTTGTTAGTTCGATGAATGTATTTGAAGCTATTTAGTATTGGTAACTATAAGAAAATGCATTTTCCAAAGAATAAAATAAAACCCCTAATAAAAAATAAAGAATCTCATGAAATGATTTTCATGAAACATAATAATTACAAAAAATTATCCATGAACCCTTCAAGGGGAATAGATATTCTAATGCCCTCAAATTTATGATAGGTCATTGATAATAATCCACCCAATTATTTGGTTGGAACGTATAAATATTATTGTAATTATATATTCTAATGTATTATATATATTTGAGTGTGTGAGTGTGAGTGTGTGTGTGTTTGTATATACTTTTTTATATTTAGTTATTTATATGATGTGTGAATTTGTATATTTTTTCAAAACATTTGAGTGCTTGGTCTCTCTTCACCTTGGGCAAGAAAAATTTGTCCAAATTGGACCTTCCTATTAATGAAAAATGGGCAGTCATGAGTGGGGATATCAATGCGAGTGTGGGATAGAACCCATAAAATCGTATATGTTAAAATTAAAGACTATTATATCCCATTAAATCCATTATATATGTGCGAAATATCACAATAAATACAAATTTTTTAATAATTAAATTATATTTAATTTTTTAATGGGGCTATAAATGACAACAAGAAATATAGATTGATTTATGGATCTCATGTCGACAAAAAATTTGATCAATCCCACATTCAAACAAAAACATTGTTATTATTTATTTATTTTCAATAATCCTCATCATCCTAGATTTCATGGGAAGGAAGATAATGGTAATTTAAAAAAATATAAAAAAATGTATAAAATTAAAAGAATCTAGAAATTGAAAATTCAACAAAATTAAAAAAATTCCATATTAATATAATTTCTACTAACTATCATTGTCAGTGTTAATAATTTAAATTAAGAATACAAAATTCTTTAGAAAATAATGAATGAGTGAGGACATTCTCATGTTTGTACTATAGTATCACAAGAACTATTATCTTCTTTGTTTTCATCCTTGTATAATTCATCAAAACATATTAAAATATATATTAAATGTAAAATATGTAATAAGTTTTATTATAAAATAAATTTATAATAATTTAACATTGGGAAAAATTTCTATTATTAAAATCATTATTTATGTGATTTTCTTCTAAAATAAAATATTTTCATATTGTTACATATTTATAGAATCATATAATAAAAGAATAACATCTGTAATTTAGATAAGTTATTTATATTAAAAATTCCTATTCTAATTAAATGGCCTTAAAATGTATACCACTAAACATGAAAATAACAATATTTTTAAAAGAACAACTATATATAATTATAAATTAATAGTAACTAATTGTAATTAAAATAAACAACGATAATATTTACTATTTTAATGAAATCAAAAATTGTAAAATTAAAATATAACGCAATACATTGTCAATAAGTTCATGAAAAAATACCATTAAAAATTGAATATACTTTTATGAATTTTTGCATGAAAAGTAAAATATTGTATCAAAACATAATAACACATGGGGTTTTAATTTTGTATAATATACAATTTTTTATTTCTATTATGAAATTTCATTATTATGTGATATTTAATTTCTTATAAAATCAGAACAAAATTTAAAATAATTTTCAAAAATTAATTTTATTAGATGAATAATTTTAGTAACACATTCATTACAAATATCATACAAATATTCACATTTTGAATATTTATATTAATATATATTATAATAAGTAAATAATTTGTAAAGAATTCAAAATATTATTATTGAAATTCTATAACATAATAAATTTAATTGTACTTATTAGATAATTATTTCTCCAGTTATATTCATTTTTTTATAATATTTATATAATATCAATATTAATTAATTATGTGATTAAGGAAATTATGATTTAATTTTCTAAAAATTATTTAATGGATACAAGAAATTCAATGTTAGTAAAATAAACAATAATATTTGACAATTATAAATAATAAACAACATAAAATATTTTCAAATATAATAATCATCAAAATTAAATAAAAATAGTAGAAAATGAAATCAAAATATTACATTTTCTCGGGTGTGTACATTAAAGGGAGGTGGTTTGTGATGAGGTTAGTGGGGACTGGATTCATTGGATGAAAATGAGACTCCCAGTATCAGGGAAATGGGCATGGGGAGTTGGGATGTCTGTGGAGGCATAAATCATCAGTGAATAAATACAATAATGCAATGTATTTCCTTTTACCCTAGAAAACCATTATTAGTGGTAACCATATTACATTGAGTCTATAAACAAGTTATTGCATCCTGGTGAAACTAATAGTTTATTATATTTTGAAAACTATACACATGCTTGAATAATTTATTATAATTTAAATGATTTAATTAAACATTGTACTTTCTTTGAATACACCATTATTCCTTTTCATATATCTTTACATATTAATCCAAAACACTTTATGGAATCAGATGAAAGGAATCATAAGAAAAACGTGATCTCAAATTATAATTATGGGTATGTTTATAATGGATGTTATCATGAATAAATAATAAATAAAAAATAGACAAATGTAAATTAAAAAAACACATTTTGTTCCATCAATTACTTGATCGTAATATTATAGAACTAAATGGTGATAAAATATTTCAAATTAAATAGTAATTGAATAATGAAACCTAAAATGGGATATTCTAACTAATTTAATAATAACATGGATCCTAAATAAATAATATCATAATGAGGTAATACATAATTTTGTACATCATAACCATAACATGAAAGCCCTATGCCAAAAGTTTTTACATAAATGTGTCTGGCCTCATTGAAATACATAAACAATATTGCCTCGTAAGACCCATCATTGTATCGAGTGGCTATATCCGGAAATTAACATAATTTAATAACTCCAATACTTTCCGTGAATGAAAGCGATGAAACATAATACATATAAACATTAATATTAAAATAATATCATACAAAATATAAGTACTTTCTTCCATTCAGAACAAAAAAAATCATAATCCATATATATTAATATGGAGAATGGTATCAAAATAGCATGTCACTGGTCAACTTGATCATAAACTATCCAGTTAAATAATAAGGATGGTATCATTGTAAATTATTTCCAGTAGAGAATAAGTAAAATGTCCCCTATTTTCATTAGTAAAAAAAAGTAACATAAAAAAATAATTTAAAAAATTCTTGATGAAGATATTTTTTCCAATCTCAAAATAATATTTCAAAATATAAAATTTATATAATTTTAATGAAAATTCATTAAAAATAACATTCTAATATTGTAAAGGAAGCTTTAAAATAATGAAGGCATCCAATTTTTTCATGCGGTATAAGATAAAAAAATATTATTTTCATGTTGTCATAAAAAAAATTACCTCATTAAGAAAATTTAAATACTATTAATTTAAATTAATTTATTAAAAATTAATCATTTTTTAACCATTAATTTGTATGCCGTGTTGAAATTTGTGAAAAAATTATCAAAATTGTTTTTTAAAAATAATAATATTGAAGGAAAATGATTTTTTACTAAGGATTGAAATAATTTGATTTTTTTATTTAATACATTTTCTCAATAAATATACATACTAAATACATGTGAATTATACAATTACATGAAAACCTTATTAATATATATAGGGGGATAATGTACATTAATTTTCTATATAAGAAAACATCTCCTATAGGAGGACTAAACATAAACAGTGATGAATTGTAACATCCGAGGTAAATAAAGAATATTACATTTATATATTTATTAAAAAAATTAGCTAAATATTGATATGATTCTATGTTCTATGGTTTGCCCAATACCCCACAAAGGGTTTCTTTGAAATCTTATGTTTCACACAATGCTTAATATTGCTTAAAAATGATATTATAATATAATTCAAAAGGGTAGTTAACGTCTACATGTTTTATTGGTGGTAATGGAAATAACTAAATAAAATATTAATATATATGTTTTTTAAATGTTTAAACATTTACCCAATAAAATTTAGAAGCTTAAAATAAGAATGAATCTGATTTTAAGAATTAATTCTCTAATATTAATTAAAAGGATGATTTGTGGCCTTTTGATGGTGAACCCTCTTTAAATCTTGTTTTTGTCACTTTCATATGTTCTTTTTGAAAAAATAAAATTATTTTTTTAATAAGGACATTAACATTTACTTTGGGTAAATTTTTTGTATTTTTCTGAAAAAAAACATTTTTTAAATGAATATTGAAAAATACTGTATTTTAATTCAAATCCGCCTTTTAATATCATCTATTTATATTGTTAGATTATCTTTTTAATTGATTTTAATGTTTTATTAAATTATATTTTTACTATTTAATACAATGTATGTCATTGGAAGTATTTTCACATTGAAATTGGACATAAACAAGTGTTAGTATTTTGATAGTTATTATTTCTTAAAAACATGTTTTTTTTGTTTTGACAATGAGAATTAATTTCAAATTTATTAATGCATCATCTATGTATTGTATTTTTTAAAATATACACAGTTTTTCAATTTTGAATATCAAATATAGATTAGGCTGAATTTTTTGAATTTTTTCTAAAAAACTTCAATTTTTGATGAATAGTGAAAACACTAAGTAGTAGTCAAAAAGTTTACTTTTTCATTTAAACAAAATTTTACCACTATTTTTAATTGAATTTCAAAATACCTACATACATGGTTGTTATTAATAAGTAAAATTGTAACACCCCATGTAAATAAAGAATATGAAATTTTCATATTTATCCGTATTTCTGAATAAAATATTAATATGACTTTAAAGGGGACAGTATGTTCGATGGTGTACCCAACACGCAACAACGAGTTTCTAGGGAATCTTACGTTGCACTCTAATAATAAAATAATATTATTTTAAATGGTAGTTTACATGTAGCCGTTGTAATGGTGGGAATGGATAGAAATAACTAAAATATGATTATATATGTTTTTAAATGTTTTTACATTTATCCAATAAAGGATAGAGGCTTAAAATACGGAAAGAATTCAATTTTAGGCATATATGCCCTAGTTTTCACTAAAGGTTCACTTATCACCTTTTGATGGAGAACCGTCACTAAATATAGTTTTTTTCACTCTAATACATTCTATTGGACCAAATAAAACTCTTTTTAAGAATTGGGACATCAAAATTTACTTTGTGTAAATTTTTGGTACCTTTCCGATAAAGTTCATTTTTTTAATGAATAGTGTAAAATGTTGTATTTTAATTCAAAACCCCTTTTTAATCTAATTTAATTATATGATTATATTATATTTTGAATTGGTTTTAAAGTGAAATTAGAAAACATTTTTACCATTAAATCCAATAGTGGTCGTTGGAATTAATTTCACTTTGAAATCGGACTTAAACTAGTGTCAATCTTTTGATACTTATTGTTTCATAAAAACACGCTATTTCCTCTGACAGCAGGAATTAATTAATAAATTAATTAATGTGACTTATATATTTTGAATTTTTTAAAATAGACTTCATTTTTGAATTTGTAATATCAAATATAGCTTAGGGTGAATTTTTGGTAATTTTCTGAAAAACTTCAATTTTTGATGAATAGTGAAACCACTAAGTGGTACTTATAAAAACTGATTTTTCCATTTAAATGAAATTTTGCCATCTTTGTGTTTTGAATTTCAAAAATCCAACATACATGGTTGTCATTAAGAAGTAAAATGTGGTTCAATGGGATAAAAATAATTTTTTGGTGAATAGTAACTTATTAAGTCTTTAATCGTGATTAGTGGTAATTAGTGTAGTTTAAGGTAAAAATAATGCTTTAATAAAATGAGATGATCTTTACACATGTCCTACCCTCATTTTTTGTGTCATGGCCGACCAAGACAAGCCATGAGTCAACTTGGGGACCCCATGGAGCCACTTTGGTTGGAAAATGACATAAATACCTTTTATTTAATGTTAATGTAAAAAATGGCACAAACATGATATGTTTTACTAAAACAATTTGTAAATGGGGTTATAAAATTCAGATTTTTGATTATAAATATTAATTGGAAAACTAAAAAGATTTCCTATATCATAGTAGTTTTTTTATTATTTATATACATTAAATAAATTAAATGATTTATGACATAATAATGATGCAGCGATGACATCATTATTTGACGATTTAAATAAAATGGAAAGATAATGTAAAATATATGAACTAAACATGTCCAAAACTTATTGGATGGGTGGATTTCGAACCCTTATCACCTTATCCACGAATTATATCAATGTGGGACCTTTTAAAACCGAAACACATTTTCAAATAAAGTAATATTTCTTACTTTCAAAAAGTGCTCCTCCTCTCCTCTTATAAAAGGCCCCCACCTCTACCTCATTTCACACACTCCTCAAGCATTTGGCTCGGCCAACCCCTGCCCATTTACTCTATCCACATCCCTATCCTCATCCTAGAGGATTCCCTTTGGGCATAATCCTTTCAAATAAAGCCTTTAGGCTCAAATCAAAAGGAGTTACACTTTTAAAGGCAATTCATTCTCTCATGTTCATTTGTTTTATTTTCCTTCTCCAACCCCCCCCCCATAAACTCTTTTTATTTACTTATTTTGTAACAACACCAGTATCTTAAATATACTAGGATGTTGTTATAAGATTTATTAGAGCTACACTCTCACACAACTACATCACATGGTTAAAGAACATACGGTTTCCGTGGATGGCGAAATTCTGCCTCCCGAAACGATGATTGTTCAATACTCATTTAACACCTTAAAAGGTGGCCATTATGATGTAAATATATTTATATATGATATATAATATGTTTATGTTTTAATTTAGCTTCTGTATTTTTCATTTTTGGGCATACCATTATGGTTTCCATTATGGGTAAACGCGATATCTTCATTTAAGGAAGTGCGGACTACCGCCCCCTCAAAGTGATTTGATTCGTTAAATACCATATGTGGGATGTATAAAAGAAGGAACTATGATATTATACTGGAATTATAATATACCTTTATATCATTATGATTCCATTCTATAAAATATGAAATAGAAATGAAAGTAGCGTTCATGCGTACGTACGGCTTACCGTCTCCATGAACGGTGCATTTCATTTCTTACCTCTAAATGATTATGTAATGTTATAAATGCATGAATGTACTGGATATATATGAAATATATGATATCTACATCATTAATACAATTCTGGATATAATAAACATTTTTCCACACGAACAACATGTAATTGTTAGAAGTCCACTTTCGACTTAAGAACCAAATATCGGCAAAACAAATATTATTAACTTAAATGATTACATAATGTTTATAACATAAAAATAAGTGATATAAAAGGAATAATGAACTTGAAAAAGGTTCTTAAGAAAATATAAATTAACTCAAGTTTATTATTCAGGACGTTAAAGAATGATCGAGTCAAGTCGGACCCGAGGTAAGGGATCCTACTCCTCTCTTTCTTTTTAGGTACACACTTTTATGTCGTTCCTTTTAAAGCTCATCTTTCTTGTTATTGGGATGATATTGTATATTACACTTACTGTAATTTTTATGTTCATGTGATGAGAGACCCTATTCTCTCTCATCAATCCATTTTGGAAGTTTTGAGTGGCGCCTTTAGGCTGCCGAACTTTCGTAAGAGATCTAACCTCTCTCTTTCTGTTTAAGTACTCTCCTTTATGTCACTTCTTTTAAGCTAATCTTTGTAATGTTGGGGATGTTATTTTATATTACTCTTTCTGTACATTTTATTGTAATGTGATGAGATACCCTATTTGATCTCATCAATCCATATTCGGAAGTTTTATGTGGCGCCGTTAGGCTTGCGAGTTTTCGTAAGGGATTTTTCATCTCACTTTTATTCCCGTGAGATTTATGCTACATTTGCCACAAATTCCATTGAGTGGTGTATGTAATGCCCATTATTCTACTCTTTGTGTAATATAATTTCGTTTATGAGTATTTACATCAATGATCTATTGTCCTTATTTCATGGGGTGTATGTTTTGAAAGATACCCAAGTCGGTAAGGGAACCTTTCACCCTCCTCTTTTTTAAAAGACTTCTTTTGTTGGGTCTTTTAATTTACATATTGTTATGTTGGGATATGTTATCATATATCCATATTGATGTAAATTTTATGTCCAAGTGATGATATACACTTTTTATCTCTCGTTAACTCATTTTGATGTGATGCCGTTAGGCTGTCAAGGGAACTTTTTAACCCAATTTCGATTTCTTTGGGTTCAACATGTAGTCATTGAATATGTCATCCATTGAATATGTGTGAATGAACTTTTATTGTTTTACACTTAATATCCACTTATATTTGGTGTATTTATTTTTGTCACACATATTTTTGAGGTTGATTTGTCCTTAATTTAAGGTTACCTTCTTTATAAGGGATTTCATCACATTTGACATTTCTATTGAGGGTTCATTGTTGTTATGCACCAATTCACTCTTATACGGTGTATAAACTATCCTTTGGAGTATTATATCATGAATCCATTTATTCTCATGATATTATAAAGTTCTGACTAAATTTTATTCCTCAATTATTGTATTCAAGTGTCTCTAATTTTGGTAAGACCCCTTTAACCAAAATATCATTTTAATTTTTTTAATTATTTGTTCTTATTAATATCCATGTTTTCAAAATGGTTTTAAGGATTTATTTATATGGATATTAATGGTTTAAAATTTTAAGCTTCAAGGTGGTATGGGACACTTTGATTCAAAAATCTCTTTATTAAAAGTTTTAAATGGTTTTGGAAATGGTTTCTTTTTGAATGGATTCATTATTTAAATATACTAAAATGTTATATTTTGATTGAAATGTGAAATTGTTATGTTTCCTTTATGCATGTTTTATGTGATACATTTATGTTATGGTTCTTGGGCATTGTTATGAAAACGGCTGGTTCTATGATAAACTAAGGGCAGGTGAGCCCGATATAGCTCTCCAATGAATTGGGTAACGCGACGGAGTGAAACATTAAGGTTTCTCCAAAGAGATTTATGGAATATACCGTGATGGGTATTCCAAACGTAACCAAGAGGGTTACTCCCTACTTAAGAATGTTATGAATGCCTCAAGTTACCTTTATGTCTTATGTTTACTATGATTTATTCATGATTTTGTATGCCTATGTTTTATGGGTAAAGTGTGATTTCATTCTAATGTATATATGAACTCATGTTTCATTTCCATATTTTTATAACTCTTACTGAGCTTTTTATGCTCATACCATGTTTTTGAAATGTTTTTCACAGGTCAAGGGAAAGGTACATGATGTGATGGTAGTGTCAAGGATGTGTCAAGAAAGAAACTTTGTTATATTTTAAATATGTTTCCATTGATGGGAAGAATGAATACTATCTTTTATGTAACCACTTTGTTTAAATGTGGAATGTAATGCAAGTTTCATGATCTAATTCTCTAAAACTATAAACCTGAAAAGATCCTCAATGTGTAATCTTGTAATAATTCAATATTAAGTAAGGTTTAAGGCTGGGGCCTTATAGTTGGTATCAGAGGTCAGTTTAGATAACTTTAGAGGTTAGGGTATTCTTTAAGCATAAGTGACATTACCCTAATGGTTAGGATTTCAGAAAGAGTCCTAGTTTTAGATAAAGTTAATGACTAAGTATATTTTAGTGTTTATCTTACTCATTAGTACATGATGGTTTTGTTTATATACTCACACTGACCTTTTTGGTTTTAGTAAATGGCTGGATCTAGCAGGCACCAAAGTGACAATGGGTTTGAAGGAAACTGTTGTGGTTCTCTGATTAAGAGACTGGATGAGATGGGGGATTCAATGAGGAATCTCATGGTTGTTCTAAACCAACTATCAAGGAGTCATGATCAACCACGTCAACCTTGGTGATTTCTCTAATGCATCGTGTACGAGATGGCCAACTCGGTGTGGAAATTCAGGTAATAATTATTAAGGTAACTATTAGGGTTTATATGATCCTTACTTTTGAGGTAATTATGGGTTATTATATGTTATGATGGAAAATGAAAGGAATGAGATAAACTTGAGGTTAAAATATGTTATGATCATCTTTGAAGATTTTATCTCATTTTGGGGAATGTTTTAAGAATTATATAGTTTTGGAAAAAGGACAACACGCAGACCGTGTGACTACCCGTCGCGTCGGACAAAGCTGTGGGAATCGAACCCACAACCAAAGTGCGACTGGTATTTATCGCCTACCACTGGACTACGTGAAGTCCCTGGTTAGTTTGACTGATTCTTTATAGTTATATGATTTTATGAGTAAGATGATTTTGGGTTATTTATGAAAATGATTAACCTATAAAAGATGATATGTGATTAGGATAATTACTTTTCAATGCGAGACTTTAGGAGCGACTGATGTTGTTTGGAGATAAATGTTACGATTTAACTTGGAAGACTATGTGACTAAATCCTTAAAATATTTGGGTTTCAATCTTAGTTTGTTTTACTTTGAATAATTTCATGGACAAATTATTTATCGGATGGTCCTCGTTGAACTTTGGATTTTGTTGGACAAATTTTGGAGATTAAGAATAGATTTTCTTTTTAAAAAGTGTTATCCTTTTCTGGATTATCTGATCTTGTACAAACCTTTTGGGTTTTGGTTTTGGTTAAATTCTAAAGACATGGGAAGTATATAGTTCTCTTTTTTTGGGTTAGGTGATTCTCTATAATTTGATTATAGTACTCTTAATGCGAACAAGTCTCCCTAAATACTCATCCTTTGGAAAAAATATGAGTTTGATTAAGGAATATAGTAAAAGTTGAAAGTCAAGATTATAAGTGATTATGTTTCCTTATAAATAAATTCCTCAATAAAAATTAACTTAAAACAAAAATGTTATCTATTAGATTTTCCTACTGGGGAATCAAATACCGTTTAACCCATCACAAGTTTGTGATTTTCTCGTGGTTAACTTTCTCCTAAACATGATTTCTATCACTCTCCATTAGAACATGACCCTTTGTTTTTTCCTCCATGTCCATATTTTCATACTTGGAATCCTAGTATGGGTTAACTCGGGTGACCTTTGTACTTATCTTCCTTTATTTTAAAATGATTGTTTTACCAACTCTTATTCCGATGTGGGACTTTCAAGGATGTTTCCAAGCGCAATTTTAAAATTGCGAGGACGCAATTCCCAAAAGGGGGGAAGGATGTAACAACCCAGGTAAATAAAGAATATGACATTTTCATATTTATCCATATTTGTGAATAAAATATTAATATGACTTTAAAGGGGACGCTATGCTCGATGGTGTACCCAACAAGCAACAACGAGTTTCTTGGGAATCTTACGTTGCACTCTAATAATAAAATAATATTATTTTAAATGGTAGTTAACATGTAGCCGTTATAATGGCGGGAATGGATAGAAATAACTAAAATATGATTATATATGTTTTGAAATGTTTTTACATTTATCCAATAAAGGATAGAGGCTTAAAATATGGAAAGAATTCAATTTTAGGCATATATGCCCTAGTTTTCACTAAAGGTTCACTTATCGCCTTTTGATGGCGAACCGTCACTAAATATAGTTTTGTTCACTCTTATACATTCTATTGGACCAAATAAAACTCTTCTTAAGAATTGGGACATCAAAATTTACTTTGTGTAAATTTTTGGTACCTTTCCGATAAAGTTCATTTTTTTAATGAATAGTGTAAAATGTTGTATTTTAATTCAAAACCTCTTTTTAATATAATTTATTTATATGATTAGATTATCTTTTGAATTGGTTTTAAAGTGAAATTAGAAAATATTTTTACCATTAAATCCAATAGTGGTCGTTGGAATTAATTTCACTTTGAAATTGGACTTAAACTAGTGTCAATCTTTTGATACTTATTGTTTCATAAAAACACGCTATTTGCTCTGACAGCGGGAATTAATTATTAAATTAATTAATGTGACTTATATATTTTGAATTTTGTAAAATAGACTTAATTTTTGAATTCGTAATATCAAATATATCTTAGGGTGAATTTTTGGTAATTTTCTGAAAAACTTCAATTTTTTATGAATAGTGAAACCACTAAGTGGTACTTATAAAAACTGATTTTCTCATTTAAATGAAATTTTTCCATCTTTGTGTTTTGAATTTCAAAAATCCGACATACATGGTTGTCATTAAGAAGTAAAATGTGGTTCAATGGGATAAAAATAATTTTTTGGTGAATAGTAACTTATTAAGTTTTTAATCGCGATTAGTGGTAATTAGTGTAGTTTAAGGTAAAAATAATGCTTTAATAAAATGAGATGAGCTTGACACATGTCCTATCCTCATTGGTTGTGTCATGGCCGACCACGACAAGCCATGAGTCAACTTGGGGACCCCATGGAGCCACTTTGGTTGGAAAATGACATAAATATCTTTTATTTAATGTTAATGTAAAAAATGGCACAAACATGATATGTTTTAATAAAACAATTTGTAAATGGGGTTATACAAGTCAGATTTTTTATTATAAATAGTAATTGCAAAACTAAAAAGATTTCCTACATCATAGTATTTTTTATAATTTTTAGACATTAAATAAATTAAATTATTTATGACATAATAATGATGCAGTGATGACATCATTATTTGATGATTTAAATAAAATGGAAAGATAATGTAAAATCTATGAACTACACATGTCAAAAACTTATTGTATGGGTGGATTTCGAACCCTTATCACCTTATGCACGAATTATATCAATGTGGGACCTTTTAAAACCGAAACACATTTTCAAATAAAGTAATATTTCTTACTTTCCAAAAGTTCCCCTCCTCTCCTCTTATAAAAGGCACCCACCTATACCTCATTTCACACACTCCTCAAGCCTTTGGATCGGCCAACCCCTGCCCATTTACTCTCTCCACATCCCTCTACTCATCCTAGAGGATTCCATTTGGGCAGAATCCTTTCAAAGGAAGCCTTTAGGCTCAAATCAAAAGGAGTTACACTTTTAAAGGTAATTCATTCTCTCATGTTCATTTGTTTTATTTTCCTTCTCCAACCCCCCCTAAACTCTTTTTATTTACTTCTTTTGTAACAAAACCAGTATCTTCAATATACTAGGATTTTGTTATAAGATTTATTAGATCTACACACTCACACAACTACATCAAATGGTTAAAGAACATACGGTTTCCGTGGATGGCGAAATTCTACCTCCCGAAACGATGATTGTTCAATACTCATTTAACACCTTCAATGGTGGCCATTATGATGTCACTATATTTATATATGATATATAATATGTTTATGTTGTAATTTATCTTTTGTATTTTTCATTTTTGGGCATACCTTTATGGTTTCCATTATGGGTAAACGCGATATCTTCATTTAAGGAAGTGCGGACTACCATCCCCTCAAAGTGATTTGATTCGTTAAATACCATATGTGGGATGTATAAAGGATGGAACTATGATAATATATATGATATTATACTGGAATTATAATATACCTTTATATCATTATGATTCCATTCTATAAAATATGAAATAGAAATGAAAGTAGCGTTCATGCGTACGTACGGCTTACCGTCTCCATGAATGGTGCATTTCATTTCATACCTCTAAATGATTATGTAATGTTATAAATTCATTCATGTACTGGATATATATGACATATATGATATCTACATCATGAATAAAATTCTGGATATAATAAACATTTGGCCACATGAACAACATGTAATTGTAAGAAGTCCACTTTCGACTTAAGAACGAAATATCGGAAAAACAAATATTATTAACTTAAATGATTACATAATGTTTATAACATAAAAATAAGTGATATAAAAGGAATAATGAACTTGAAAAAGGTTCTTAAGCAAATAGAAATTAACTCAAGTTTATTATTTAGTACGTTAAAGAATGATCGAGTCATGTCGGACCCGAGGTAAGGGATCCTACTCCTCTCTTTCTTTTTAGGTACACACTTTTATGTCGTTCGTTTTAAAGCTCATCTTTCTTGTTATTGGGATGATATTTTATATTACACTTACTGTAATTTTTATTTTCATGTGATGAGAGACCCTATTCTCTCTCATCAATCCATTTTGGAAGTTTTGAGTGGTGCCGTTAGGCTGCCGAACTTTCGTAAGAGATCTAACCTCTCTCTATCTTTTTAAGTACTCTCCTTTATGTCACTTCTTTTAAGCTCATCCTTGTAATGTTGGGGATGTTCTTTTATATTCATCTTTCTGTACATTTTATTGTAATGTTATGAGATACCCTATTTGATCTCATCAATCCATATTCGGAAGTTTTATGTGGCACCGTTAGGCTGCCGAGTTTTCGTAAGGGATTTTTCATCTCACTTTTATTCCCGTGAGATTTATGCTACATTTGCCACAAATTACATTGAGTGGTGTATGTACTTCCCATTATTCTAATCTTTGTGTAATATACTTTCGTTTATGATTATTTACATCAATGATCTATTTTCCTTCTTTCATGGGGTGTATGCTTTGAAAGATACCCAAGTCGGTAAGGGAACCTTTCACCCTCCTCTTTTTTAAAAGACTACTTTTGTTGGGTCTTTTAATTTACATATTGTTATGTTGGGATATGTTCTCATATATCCATATTGATTTAAATTTTATGTCCAAGTGATGAGATACACTTTTTATCTCTCATCAACTCATTTTGATGTGATGCCGTTAGGCTGTCAAGGGAACTTTTTAACCCAATTTCGATTTCTTTGGGTTCAACATGTAGTCATTGAATATGTGATCCATTGAATATGTGTGAATGACCTTTTATTGTTTTACACTTAATATCCACTTATATTGGGTGTATTTATATTTGTCACACATATTTTTGAGGTTCATTTGTCCTTAATTTATGGATACCTTCTTTATAAGGGATTTCATCACATTTGACATTTCTATTGATGGTTCATTGTTGTTATGCACCAATTCACTCTTATATGGTGTATAAACTGTCCTTTGGAGTATTATATCATGAATCCATTTATTCTAATGATATTATAAAGTTCTGACTAAATGTTATTCCTCAATTATTGTATTCAAGTGTCTCTAATTTTGGTAAAACCCCTTTAACCAAAATATCATTTTAAATTTTTTAATTATTTGTTCTTATTAATATCCATGTTTTCAAAATGGTTTTAAGGATTTATTTATATGGATATTAATGGTTTACAATTTTAAGCTTCAAGGTGGTATGGGACACTTTGATTCAAAAATCTCTTTATTAAATGTTTTAAATGGTTTTGGAAATGGTTTCTTTTTCAATGGATTCATTATTTCAATATACGAAAATGTTATATTGTGATTGAAATGTGGAAATGTTATGTTTCCTTTATGCATGTTTTATGTGATACATTTATGTTATGGTTCTTGGGCATTGTTATGAAAACGGGTGGTTCCGTGATAAACTAAGGGCGGGTGAGCCCGATATAGCTCTCCAATGCATTGGGTAACACGAAGGAGTGAAACGTTAAGGTTTCTCCGAAGAGATTTAGAGAATATACCGTGATGGGTATTCCAAACGTAACCAAGAGGGTTACTCCCTACGTAAGAATGTTATGAATGCCTAAAGTTACCTTTATGTCTTATGTTTACTATGATTTATTCATGATTTTATATGCCTATGTTTTATGGGTAATGTGTGATTTCATTCTAATGTATATATGAACTCATGTTTCCTTTCCATATTTTTATAACTCTTACTGAGCATTTTATGCTCATACCAAATTTTTGAAATGTTTTTCATAGGTCAAGGGAAAGGTACATGATGTGATGATAGTGTCAAGGATGTGTCAAGAAAGAATCTGTTTTATATTTTAAATATGTTTCCGTTGATGGGAAGAATGAATACTGTCTTTTATGTAACCACTTTGTTTAAATGTGGAATGTAATGCAAGTTTCATGATCTAATTCTCTAAAACTCTAAACCTAAAATGATCCTCAATGTGTAATCTTGTAATAACTAAGTATTAAGTAAGGTTTAAGGCTGGGGCCTTATAGTTGGTATTAGAGGTCGGTTTAGATAACATTAGAGGTTAGGGTATTCTTTAAGCATAAGTGGCATTACCATAATGGTTAGGATTTCAGAAAGAGTCCTAGTTTTAGATAAAGTGAATGAGTAAGTATATCTTAGTGTTTATCTTACTCATTATTACATGATGGTTTTGTTGATATACTCACACTGACCTTTTTGGTTTTAGTAAATGGCTGGATCTAGCAGGCACCAAAGTGACAATGGGTTTGAAGGAAACTGTTGTGGTTCTCTTATTAAGAGACTGGATGAGATGGGGGATTCAATGAGGAATCTCATGGTTGTTCTAAACCAACTATCAAGGATTCATGATCAACCACTTCAACCTTGGTGATTTCTCTAATGCATCATGTACGAGATGGCCAACTCGATGTGGAAATTCAGGTAATAATTATTAAGGTAACCATTAGGGTTTATATGATCCTTACTTTTGAGGTAATTATGGGTTATTATATGTTATGATGGAAAATTAAAGGAATGAGATAAACTTGAGGTTAAAATATGTTATGATCATCTTTGAAGATTTTATCTCATTTTGGGGAATGTTTTAAGAATTATATAGTTTTGGAAAAAGGACAACACGCAGACCTTGTGACTACCCGTCGCGTCGGACAAAGCTGCGGGAATCGAACCCACAACCAAAGTACGACTGGTATTTATCGCCTACCACTGGACTACGTGAAGTACCTGGTTATTTTGACTGATTCTTTATAGTTATATGATTTTATGAGTAAGATGATTTTGGGTTATTTATGAAAATGATTAACCTATCATGGAGGATATGTTATTAGGATAATTACTTTTCAATGCGAGACTTTAGGAGCGACTAATGTTGTTTGGAGATAAATGTTACGATTTAACTTGGAAGACTATGTGACTAAATCCTTCAAATATTTGGGTTTCAATCTTAGTTTTTTTTACTTTGAAAAATTTCATGGACAAATTTTTTATCAGATGGTCCTCGTTGAACTTTGGGTTTTGATGGACAAATTTTGGAGATTAAGAATATATTTTCTTTTTATAAAGTGTTATCCTTTTCTGGATTATCTGATCTTGTACAAACCTTTTGGGTTTTGGTTTTGGTTAAATTCTAAAGACATGGGAAGTATATAGTTCTCTTTTTTTGGGTTAGGTGATTCTCTAGAAGTTGATTATAGTACTCTTAATGCGAACAAGTCTCCCTAAATACTCATCTTTTGGAAAAAATATGAGTTTGATTAAGGAATATAGTAAAAGTTGAAAGTCAATATTATAAGTGATTATGTTTCCTTATAAATAAATTCCTCAATAAAAAGTAACTTAAAACAAAAATGTTGTCTATTAGCTTTTCCTACTGGGGAATAGAATACCGTTTAACCCATCACAAGTTTGTGATTTTCTCGTGCTTAACTTTCTCCTAAACATGTTTTCTATCACTCTCCATCAGAACATGACCCTTTGTTTTTTCCTCCATGTCCATATTTTCATACATGGAATCCTAGTATGGGTTAACTCGGGTGACCTTTGTAATTATCTTCATTTATTTTAAAGTGATTGTTTTACCAACTCTTCTTCCGATTTGGGACTTTCAAGGATGTTTCCAAGCGCAATTTTAAAATTGCGAGGACGCAATTCCCAAAAGGGGGGAAGGATGTAACAACCCAGGTAAATAAAGAATATGACATTTTCATATTTATCCATATTGGTGAATAAAATATTAATATGACTTTAAAGGGGACGCTATGCTCGATGGTGTACCCAACACGCAACAACGAGTTTCTTGGGAATCTTATGTTGTACTCTAATAATAAAATAATATTATTTTAAATGGTAGTTAACATGTAGTCGTTGTAATGGCGGGAATGGATAGAAATAACTAAAATATGATTATATATGTTTTTAAATGTTTTTACATTTATCCAATAAAGGATAGAGGCTTAAAATACGGAAAGAATTCAATTTTAGGCATATATGCCATAGTTTTCACTAAAGGTTCACTTATCACCTTTTGATGGTGAACCGTCACTAAATATAGTTTTTTTTTACTCTTATACATTCTATTGGACCAAATAAAACTCTTCTTAAGAATTGGGACATCAAAATTTACTTTGTGTAAATTTTTGGTACCTTTCCGATAAAGTTCATTTTTTTAATGATTAGTGTAAAATGTTGTATTTTAATTCAAAACCTCTTTTTAATCTAATTTATTTAGATGATTATATTATCTTTTGAATTGGTTTTAAAGTGAAATTAGAAAATATTTTTACCATTAAATCCAATAGTGGTCGTTGAAATTAATTTCACTTTGAAATCGGACTTAAACTAGTGTCAATCTTTTGATACTTATTGTTTCATAAAAACACGCTATTTGCTCTGACAGCGGGAATTAATTATTAAATTAATTAGTGTGACTTATATATTTTGAATTTTTTAAAATAGAATTCATTTTTGAATTTTTAATATCAAATATAGCTTAGGGTGAATTTTTGGTAATTTTCTGAAAAACTTCAATTTTTTATGAATAGTGAAACCACTAAGTGGTACTTATAAAAACTGATTTTTCCATTTAAATGAAATTTTTCCATCTTTGTGTTTTGAATTTCAAAAATCCGACATACATGGTTGTCATTGAGAAGTAAATTGTGGTTAAATGGGATAAAAATAATTTTTTGGTGAATAGTAACTTATTAAGTTTTTAATCGCGATTAGTGGTAATTAATGTATTTTAAGGTAAAAATAATGCTTTAATAAAATGAGATGAGCTTGACACATGTCCTGCCCTCATTGTTTGTGTCATGGCCGACCAAGACAATCCATGAGTAAACTTGGGGACCCCATGGAGCCACTTTGGTTGGAAAATGACATAAATACCTTTTATTTAATGTTAATGTAAAAAATGGCACAAACATGATATGTTTTACTAAAACAATTTGTAAATGTGGTTATACAAGTCAGATTTTTGATTATAAATAGTAATTGGAAAACTAAATAGATTTACTACATCATAGTATTTTTTTTATAATTTTTAAAAATTAAATAAATTAAATTATTTATGACATAATAATGATGCAGCGATGACATCATTATTTGATGATTTAAATAAAATGGAAAGATAATGTAAAATATATAGACTACACATGTCCAAAACTTATTGTATGGGTGGATTTAGAACCTTTATCACCTTATCCAAGAATTATTTCAATGTGGGACCTTTTAAAACTGAAACACATTTTCAAATAAAGTAATATTTCTTACTTTCCAAAAGTGCCCATCCTCTCCTCTTATAAAAGGCCCCCACCTCTACCTCATTTCACACAATTCTCAAGCCTTTGGATCGGCCAACCCCTACCCATTTACTCTCTCCACATCCCTCTACTCATCCTAGAGGATTACATTTGGGCGGAATCCTTTCAATGGAAGCCTTTAGGCTCAAATCAAAAGGAGTTACACTTTTAAAGGTAATTCATTCTCTCATGTTCATTTGTTTTATTTTCCTTCTCCAACCCCCCCCTAAACTCTTTTTATTTACTTATTTTGTAACAACACAAGTATCTTAAATATACTAGGATGTTTTTATAAGATTTATTAGAGCTACACTCTCACCCAACTACATCAAATGGTTAAAGAACATACGGTTTCCGTGGATGGCGAAATTCTGCCTCCCAAAACGATGATTGTTCAATACTCATTTAACACCTTCAAAGGTGGCCATTATGATGTCACTATATTTATATATGATATATAATATGTTTATGTTTTAATTTAGCTTCTGTATTTTTTATTTTTTGGCATACCTTTATGGTTTCCATTATGGGTAAACGCGATATCTTCATTTAAGGAAGTGCGGACTACCGCCCCCTCAAAGTGATTTGATTCGTTAAATACCATATGTGGGATGTATAAAGGATGGAACTATGATATTATATATGATATTATACTGGAATTATAATATCCCTTTATATCATTATGATTCCATTCTATAAAATACGAAATATAAATGAAAGTAGCGTTAATGCGTACGTACGGCTTACCGTCTCCATGAACGGTGCATTTCATTTCTTACCTCTAAATGATTATGTAATGTTATAAATGCATGCATGTACTGGATATATATGAAATATATTATATCTACATAATGAATAAAATTCTGGATATAATAAACATTTGGGCACACAAACAACATGTAATTGTAAGAAGTCCACTTTCGACTTAAGAACCAAATATCGGAAAAACAAATATTATTAACTTAAATGATTACATAATGTTTATAACATAAAAATAAGTGATATAAAAGGAATAATGAACTTGAAAAAGGTTCTTAAGCAAATAGAAATTAACTCAAGTTTATTATTTAGTACTTTAATGAATGATCGAGTCAAGTCGGACCCGAGGTAAGGGATCCTACTCCTCTCTTTCTTTTTAGGTACACACTTTTATGTCGTTCCTTTTAAAGCTCATATTTCTTTTTATTGGGATGATCTTTTATATTAAACTTACTTTAATTTTTATGTTCATGTGATGAGATACCCTATTCTCTCTCATCAATCCATTTTGGAAGTTTTGAGTGGCGCCGTTAGACTGCCGAACTTTCGTAAGAGATCTATCCTCTCTCTTTCTTTTTAAGTACTCTCCTTTATGTCACTTCTTTTATGCTCATCTTTGTAATTTTGGGGATGTTATTTTATATTCCTCTTTCTGTACATTTTATTTTAATGTGATGAGATACCCTATTTGATCTCATCAATCCATATTCGGAAGTTTTATGTGGCGCCGTTAGGCTGCCGAGTTTTCGTAAGGGATTTTTCATCTCACTTTTATTCCCGTGAGATTTATGCTACATTTTCCACAAATTCCATTGAGTGGTGTATTTAATGCCCATTATTCTACTCTTTTTGTAATATACTTTCATTTATGAGTATTTACATCAATGATCTATTGTCCTTCTTTCATGGGGTGTATGTTTTGAAAGATACCCAAGTCGGTAAGGAAACCTTTCACCCTCCTCTTTTTTAAAAGACTTCTTTTGTTGGGTCTTTTAATTTACATATTGTTATGTTGGTATATGTTCTCATATATCCATATTGATGTAAATTTTATGTCCAAGTGATGAGATACACTTTTTATCTCTCATCAACTCATTTTGATGTGATGTCGTTAGGCTGTCAAAGGAACTTTTTAACCCAATTTCGATTTCTTTGGGTTCAACATGTAGTCATTGAATATGTCATCCATTGAATATGTGTGAATTCCCTTTTATTGTTTTACAATTAATATCCACTTATATTGGGTGTATTTATATTTTTCACACATATTTTTTTGGTTGATTTGTCCTTAATTTAAGGATACCTTCTTTATAAGGGATTTCATGACATTTGACATTTCTATTGAGGGTTCATTGTTGTTATGCACCAATTCACTCTTATATGGTGTATAAACTATCCTTTGGAGTATTATATCATGAATCCATTTATTCTCATGATATTATAAATTTCTGACTAAATGTTATTCCTCAATTATTGTATTCAAGTGTCTCTAATTTTGGTAAAACCCCTTAAACAAAATATCATTTTAAATGTTTTAATTATTTGTTCTTATTAATATCAATGTTTTCAAAATGGTTTTAAGGGTTTATTTATATGGATATTAATGGTTTAAAATTTTAAGCTTCAAGGTGGTATGGGACACTTTGATTCAAAAATCTCTTTATTAAATGTTTTAAATGGTTTTGGAAATGGTTTCTTTTTGAATGGATTCATTATTTCAATATACTAAAATGTTATATTGTGATTGAAATGTGGAAATGTTATGTTTCCTTTATGCATGTTTTATGTGATACATTTATGTTATGGTTCTTGGGCATTGTTATGAAAATGGGTGGTTCCGTGATAAACTAAGGGCGGGTGAGCCCGATATAGCTCTCCAATGCATTGGGTAACGCGAAAGAGTGAAACGTTAAGGTTTCTCCGAAGAGATTTAGGGAATATACCGTGATGGGTATTCTAAACGTAACCAAGAGGGTTACTCCCTACGTTAGAATGTTATGAATGCCTCAAGTTACCTTTATGTATTATGTTTACTATGATTTATTCATGATTTGATATGCCTATGTTTTATGGGTAAAGTGTGATTTCATTCTAATGTATATATGAACTCTTGTTTCGTTTCCATATTTTTATAACTCTTACTGAGCTTTTTATGCTCATCCCAAGTTTTTGAAATGTTTTTCACAGGTCAAGGTAAAGGTACATGATGTGATGATAGTGTCAAGGATGTGTCAAGAAAGAATCCGTGTTATATTTTAAATATGTTTCCGTTGATGGGAAGAATGAATACTGTCTTTTATGTAACCACTTTGTTTAAATGTGGAATGTAATGCAAGTTTCATGATCTAATTCTCTAAAACTCTAAACCTGAAAAGATCCTCAATGTTTAATCTTGTAATAACTCAAGATTAAGTAAGGTTTAAGGCTGGGGCTTTATAAAAATGGGGTTCAATAAGATGAAAATAATTTTTCGTGAATAGTAACTTCTGACTTTTATATATAGCGATTAAATGTAAACAGGGTAATTAAAGATAAATACAATATTATAATAATATAAAGTTGCCTTAAAACTTGTCCTAAACTTATTGGATGTGTAATTTCTGAATAAAATAATCTTTGGGTGAGACTTTAGGCTATTGAAATCCACTTGGTTAAGATTGTGACATTAATAACTTTTATTTAATGTAAAAATACAAATATCATGAACATGTATTGTTTTGCGAAAAAAATTTAATATCGGGTTATATAATTGATATATTTGAATCGAAATATTATTTCTAAAAATAAAACTATTTCCTAAATTATAGAATTTTTTATAATTTTTAGAATCAAATAAATAAAATTATTTATGACACAATTATGATGCAGTGTTTACTGCAATAATAAATGATTTAAATAAATAACATTATAAAGATTAAAATAATATCCAAAACCAGTCCAATTCTTATTGGATGATTTTATTTCAACTGTGAGTTATCTTATCTTAGTCTTTAATAAGTTTTGGTCCTTTAAAAACTGAAAATAATTATATTGTAAAATAATAGTTTCACACATTATTAAAGAGCCTATCCTCCTCCTTATAAAAATCACTCACCTCTAACCCATTAGTCTCACCTCTCAAGAGACATGTATTGTCCAACCTATACATAAATAATATCTCAATATCCCTTTGTTCCTCTTAGAATCCTTACCTTAGGCAGAAGGAACTTCGAGAAACCCTTTGGGTTCAATCCAAAGTGAGTTACCTAATTTAAAGGTCTCATATTCTCTTAAGTTCTTTTTGTTTTATTTTACTTCTATAACCCCATTAACACATTTTAATCTTTATTTTATAACTAAAAAAATCCTAAATATTCTAGGTTGTCGTTATGAAAATTATTCAAACTACACTTACACAAACCTCAATCTAATGGGTAAAGAACATACTGTTTTTGTGGACGGCGAACTGCTGCCTCACAAAACAATGATTGTTCAATCTTCTCCTCCCACCTCTCATGGTGGACATTTTTATGGAACTATATTTATATATGATATATATTATTTTTATGTTTTCTTTATTCTTATGTAATTATTAATTACAAACATACCTTCATTCTTTCCTATATGTGTAAATACGATAATTTCATTTGAGGAAGTGCGGACTACCACCCCCTCAAGTCAATTTGATTCATTCATGATATACATGGAACGTATAACAGATGGAGTTAATGAAATCATATAACATATATAAAATATTATAATATAATATAATTATAATACACCTATGTATCATTATGTGTTCATAACATTACATATGAAATATAAATGAAAGTAGTGTTTATGTGTACGTACGACTTACTGTCTAAAAGAATGGTAAGTTTAATTTCTTATCTCCAAATGTTTTGTAACATAACAAATACATACTTATAATGGATATATATGATATATATGATATCTAAATCATTAATATCATTCTGTAGATAATGGACCTTTGACAACATGAACAACTTGTAATTATAAGAAGTCCATTCTTTAATCAAATATCGAAAAAACGACCATTATTAACATAAATGATTAAATAATGTTTATAACATAGTTATAAGTGATATAAAAGGAATAATAATCCTGTAAAATGTTTTTAAGAAAGTATAAATTAAATTTAGTTTATTATTAATGAGATTAAAGAATGAACGGGTCAAATCCGACACGAGGTAAGGGGTTTCTTATCTCACTTTTTATTCCATGAGATTTCCATTGTTCGCCACTTATTTATTGAATGTGGGGTATTATATACTTCTGTTTTATATATATTATCATGATTCTATTTATATTCATGGTATTATGTTTTTTTTTGTGGTTATTAACTATTGTTCATACGACTCTATTGATTATAATGTGGTAAGGGGTTTTCATCTCATTTTTTATTCTCATGAGATTCCTGTTATACTTGCCACTATTTCCTTTTGTGTGGTTTAAGTAATGACAATGATAATATTATTTGTATAATATAATTTAATTTATGGGTATTTTTATATTCATTGTATGATCTTTCTTTCATGTGGTTCATGTTTTGTATGTTACCAAATCGGTAAGGGATCTTTTTAACCTAATTTCCATTCCTTGTGATAATCTTCTAATTCTTATTTATGTCATGCTTTGATTATGTTTGGAATAACTATTTATTTATTTATGTTGTAATTTCCACTCCCCTATGTGTGGATATACTTTTGATACACATGATCACTCCATTGATAAATTCTCAAGTCATTGATATGAATATGATAAAAGTAATTTTATCTCAATTTCCATTCATAGAGTTAAACATCCAAGTCATTTGTGTTATTTTTAAAAAAATATGTGTGAATGTTCTCAGATTTATTTACACTAAATATCCAATCATATTGATTGTATTTATATTTTTCACTCATTATTATGTAATTGATTTATCCATAATTTATGGATATATATTTCATAAGGGATTTCATCTAAATTCACATTCAATTGAGACTTCTGTGTTGTTATGCACCAATTCACTATTATATGGTGTATATATTGTCCTTTGGAATACTATATCATGAATACCTTTATTCTCATCATATTATAATGTTCTAATTAAAAGTTATTCCTCAGTTATTTGTATTCTAGTGTTTCTCATTTCATTAAAAACTCTTTAACTAAAATCTCATTTTAAATGTTTTAAAGATTTATTCTTGTAAATATTCCTCATTAATGTCCATGTTTTAAAAATGGATTTTTACATTTATTTATATGGAAATTAAGGTTTTAAAATGATAATTCATTTAAAATTTTCAAAGTTGTATGTGACACTTTGATTCAAAAATCTCTTTATTAAATGTTTTAATTAGTTTTGAAAAAGTTTTGACCAAACATTTATTATTTCAAATATCATGAAATGATATATTATGATTGGAATGTGGAACTTTAATCTTTCCTTTATGCTTTTGTTATGTGTTATGATTATGTTAGGGTTTTTGTTCATTGTTTACATTTACGGGTGGTTCCATGATAAACCTAGGGTGGGTGAGCTCGAGATAGCTCTACAATGCATTGGGTAATGTGACGAAGGTAAATGTTAATGTTTCTCCTTAGAGATTTAGGGAATATACTTTGATAGTTATTCCAACATAACTCTCTACGTAGTTGTGATAACTACAATGTAATTATGATATGTATGCCCCAAGTTACCTTTATGATTTTTGATGTCTAGGATTTATTCAGAAATCTTATGATTTAATGAGGTATGTTATAATAGAAAAGTATGGTTTTATTGATTTGTATTTATTTATGGGTTAATTCTTCCTTTCCTTATTTTATATCCCATTCTGAGATTTTAATGCGCATCCCTAGTTTCTGAAATGTCTTTCACATGACTTAATGATGAATAGGGTCAAGGATGGGATCAAGGAAATCTCATTTTTTATAAATCATGGAACTAGTCATATTACTTTTTTGGAGTTTTTATTTTATGAAAAAAATGGATACTAAGTATTAGTGTCAACATGTAATTTTCATGTTGATATTTAATAGTTATGGCCTAATTCTCTAAAAATCTAAACCTAAAAAAATCCTCAATTGGAATTATTCATTTATCTCAAGATTTTGTAGTGTTTAAGGTTGGGTCCTTATAGTTGGTATCAGATTTTGGTTTAGATATTTTAGAGTTTAGGGTGTTTTTAATCATAAGTGACATAACCATAATGGTTATCATATTTGATAGAGTCATAGTTATTTTAGAGATGATAAATGGTTATTACATTTTGGGGTTCAATGTGAAAGGTATTATATAACCATTGAGGTTAAAATATGTAATGGTTATTTTTGATGAATTTTTATCTTTTTTTAGAATTTTATCAAGTTTTATAGTTTTTGAAATAGGAAAACATGAAGATTGTGTGACAACCCTTCTCATCAGACACAGTTGTGGGAATCGAACCCACAACCAAATTTTGATTGGGATTTATCTCCTACCATTGGACTACGTGATGTCCCTAGTTTTTATGACTAATTATTTTTAGTTAAATGATTTTATGGATCAAGAATATGTATATTTGGGATATTATTTATTATTAAATGGAAGTACATAGTATAAAAAATAATATGGTTATTAGGTAATAATGATTATATTGGAATACATTCTCTCTTTTGTGAAAGCAATATGCTTATAAAATAATACCATAGGATTTAATTAGCAGAGTAATGGTTGAAATATTATTTTAGAAGAATCTATGTTTTTATTCTAGACATAAGGTAATTTGGGTTATTTCTAAAAATTATAAATCTATCACTAATAATATGTAATTAGGTTAATTACACATCATTATGAGACTTTAAGAGTAGTAGATGTTTTTGGAGATAAATGTTAAGATTTACTGTGGAAGACTATGTGAATAAATCCTTCTATGTTTTGGGTTTCAATTTAGATTAGATTACATTTAATAATTTTAAGTACAATTGTATATTGAAGGGTATTTCTTGAACATTGGGTTATTTTTGTTGAATTTTGGAGATTAAGAGTTGTATTTATTTTTATAAACGATTATCCTTTTGAAGGTTATCTGATCTTGTAGTAATGAATTTTGGTTTTTGTTGATGTCTAACGATAGGGGAAATATATAGTTCATCTTTTGTTGATTATGTGATACATTAGATGTTTATTATTTCACTTTAGGTGTGACAATGTCATCTTGAATACCTACCGTTTGGAGAAAAGATGAGTTTGTGGTTGAATTTTATTAAAGTATTACACTCTACATGACAAGTAAGTATATTTCCTTACGATATTATTCTAGTTATTAATAAAATTCTTCAACTCTATGAAAAGGGACTTGAAGAAAAAGTTTTATAAGCACTGTTTTATCATCATACTTTTACCCAACAACATATTTATGGTATTGTGGTGGTTAACATGCTATGATCAAGTTCTCTATCACTCTCAATTAATCTATGAGATTTATTTTCTCTTCCATATCCATGTTTTCATTTAATCCTAGTAACAATTGTCTCGGGTGACCTTCGTTCATTAATTTATTTATTTTATAGTGATATATTTATTAATTATTTTTCTAATATGGGTCATTAAATGAAGTTTCCAAGCCCAATTTTAAAATTGTGAGGACACAATTCGCAAAAGAGGGAAGGATGTAACATCCAAGGTAAATAAAATATAATAAATTTTCTTATTTATTAAAATTTATGAATTAAATAATGAGGGGATGTTATTTCGATGGCATAACCGATACACAATAATGAGTTTCTTTAAAATCTTATGTTGCACAGAATACTGAGTCATTCAGAAAACTAATAATATAATATTATTTAACTAGTAGTTAATTCCTAGACATTATATTGGTAAGAATGGACATAACTAACTACAATATGAATATACATGTTTGTTAAATTTTATTACGGTTATCCAATAAATTTTAGAGGCTTAAAATTAGAAAGAATATGATTTTAAGCATAAATACTTTAATATTCATTAAAAGGTTGATTTACCACCATTAGATTGTGAAAACTCATTAAATCTAGTTTTGGTAACTTTTATATGTTCATTTTGTCAAAATAAAATTATTCTTTAAAATCGGGACATCAAAATTTACTTTGGGTAAATTTTTTGTAATTTTCTGATAAAATTCATTTTTAAATAAATATTGAAAAAATACTGTATTTTAATTCAAAACTTACTTTTAATCTAACATATTTATATGGTTAGATTATATTTTTATTTGGTTTTAAAGTGGAATTAGATTATATTTTTACCATTTAATCCAATTTTGGTTATGGGAAGCATTTTCACATTGATATTGGACATAAACAAGTGTCAATGTTGTGATAGTTATTAATTATTAAAAAATTGCTTTTTTTTGAAAGCGGGAATTAATTTTAAATTCATTAATTTAACTTCAATGTATTTAATTTGGAAAATAGACATCGTTTTTGAATTTGAAATATCAAATATATCTTAGGCTGAATTTTTTGTATTTTTCTGAAAAACTTTAATTTCTAATGAATAGTGAAAACACTAATTAGTAGTTAAAAGGATGACATATTCATTTAAATGAAATTTTACCACTTATATAAATTGAATTTTGAAAATCTGACATACATGGTTGTTATTTTTAAGTAAAATTTGGTTCAATAAGGTTGAAATATTTTTTAGTGCATAGTAACTTTTCACTTTTATTTACCGCGGTTAAAGATTTAGAGGGTAATTCAAAGTAAAATAAAATAATAATATAATATAATATTTCCTTAAAACTAGTCATAACCTTATTGGATGAGTAATGGATGAACAATTCAATCATTTTGCGAGTCTTTTGTCCTTTTAAATACACTTGGGTAGGATAATGACATTAATAACTTTTTATTTAAAGTAAAAGTAAACATATTATAAACATGTATTGTTTTGTGAAAATAATTTTAATGTGGTGTTATATAATTTAAATATTAGATTATAAATATTCATTAGAAAAATAAAACTATTTACTACATTATGGTATTTTTTATAATTTTTAGACATCAAATAAATAAAATTATTTAGCACTCAATAATGATGCAGTGTTTACCTCATTTATAAATGACTTAAATAAATATGAATATAAATATTAAAATAATATCACAGACCTATCCAATTCTTATCAGATGATTTTATTTAGACAATGGGTCATAATATATTGGACATTTAAAAGTAATAGACCTTTATAAATGGAAAATCTTTATATAATAAAATAACATTTTCACACATTCTAAAGAGCCCCTCCTCCACATTATAAAAACCCCTCCACTCTAACCCATTACTCACACCTCTCAAGCCAGTTTTCTCTTCCAACATCTGACAAAATAAGCTCTCAAGAACCCTCTATTTCTTCTAGAAGCATTAACTTAGGCAGAACGCACTTCAAGAATCCATTTTGGTTCAAACTAAAAGCAGTTACCTGATTTATAGGTAATGTCTTCTCTTAAGTTATTTTGTTTTATTTTACTTTCCAACCCCATAAACGCATTTTATTCCATTATTTTATAAAAAAACCATTATCCTCAGTATAATAGGTTCTTTTTATGAGAAGTATTTAAAAAAAAACTTACACAGACCTCCATCTAATGCGTAAAGAACATACTATTTCTGTGGACAGTGAACTACTACCTCACAAAATGATGATTGTTCAATCATCCCCTACCACCTATCATGGTTTCATTTATTATGGAACATTATTTTGATATGATATATATTATGTTTATGTTTACTGTATGATTCTATAATTTTTAATTAAAAACATACCTTTAGTATATCAATATGTGTAAATACGATAATTTCATTTGAGGAAGTGCAGACTACCACCCCACAAGGTGATTTGATTCGTTCATGATATACATTGAATGTATAAAGGATAGTGATAATGAAATAATGTAACATATATAACATATGATATTATACTATAATTATAATATACATATGTATCATTTCGTTTTCATTCCCTTAAATATGAAATTGAAATGAAAGTAGTGTTTATGCGTACGTACAGCTTACCGTCTACATGAACGATAAATTTCATTTCTTATCTCAAAATTTTGTGTAATATAATAAATACATACATATATTGTATATATATGATATATATGATATCTAAATCATGAATATCCTTCTAGAGATAATGGAACTTTGACCACATGAATAACTTGTAATTTGAAGAAGTTCATTTTTGACTGAAATATCGACAAAACTACCATTATTAACACAAATGATTAAATAATGATTATAACAATGTAATAATTGACATAAAAGGAATATTAAAAATTAGAAATTTAATTACTCATTTATAAATTAATATTAGTTTTTTATTCATGAAATTAAAGAGCATACCTGTCAAATCGAACACGAGGTAAGGGGTTTCTTATCTCACTTTTAATTCGGTGAGATTTCCATTGTTCACCAATTATTTTATGCATGTGGTGTATTGTGTAAAAATATTTGATATATATTATCATGATTCATTTTATATTAATTTTATTTTGTGATTCATTTGGGGGTTATTAACATTTGGTCATATGACTCGCTTGACTATAACTTGGTAAGGGGTTATCATATGTCTTTATATTCTCATTGGATTCATAAAATATTTTCCAGTATTTCCTTTTGTGTGGTGTATGTACTTCCCATGATTGTATGATTTGTATAATATAAATTTATTTATAGGTATTTACATCTTCATTTTATGATCCTTATTTCCTGTGGTGTATGTTTCGTAGGTTACCAAATTGATAAGGGAACTTTTTAACCCAATTTCTATTCCTTGTGTTAATCATCTAATTAGTAATTATGTAATGATATGATTCTGTATAGAATCACTATTTATTTACATATATTGTAATTTACATACCTATTTTTGTGGATCTACTTTTGATAAAAATAATCACTCCAATGTTAAATTCTCAACACATCGATATGAACTTTATAAGAGTAATTTTAACACAATTTTTATCATAGAGTTAAACATCCATGTCACTGGTGTTGTTTTTAAAAAAAAATATGTGAATGCTCTCTGAAATATTTAAACTGAATATCCAATAATATTAAGTTTAATTTCATTTTTCACACATTATTATGAAATTTATTTATCCTTGATATAAGGATATAGTTTTCACAAGGGATTTCATCTCAATTTACTTTCAATTGAGACTCTAGTGTTGTTATGCACAAATTCACTCTTATATGTTGTATATACTATACTTTGGAATATTAAATCATGAATCTATTTATTCTCATAATATTATAAATTTATGATTTATTGTTATTTATCAATTATTAGTATTCAATCATATCTCATTTTGTTAAAAACTCTTTAACTAAAATATTATTTTAAATTTTTTGATGATTTATTGTTATAAATATTTATCATTAATTTCCATGTTTTCAAAATGGTTTTTATAATTTATTTATATGGACATTGATGTTTTCAAATGATAATTCATTTAAATGATTCAATTTGGTATGGGAAACTTTGATTCCATAATCTATTTATAAAATGTTTTAAATGGTTGGGAAAATGGTTTGGACAAAGCAATGATTATGTCAATATCTTGAAAGGATATATTGTGATTGGAATGTAAATTTTTGTCTTTACATTATGATTTTGTTATGTTCTATGATTATTTTATGGTTCTAGTTCATTTTTTACGAATATGGGTGGTTCCTTGATAATCCTAGGGCGGGTGAGCCTGAGATAGCTCTCCAATTCTTTGGGTAACGTGGCAGAGGTGAACGTTAATGTTTCTCCTAATAGATTTAGGGAATATAATATGATGGGAATTCCAACATAACTCCCCATATTGCTATGATATCTAGTATGTAATTAGGATATGATTCCACTAGTTTCCATTATGATTTATCATTTCACATTTTTATTCATAAATATTATGATTTAATGTTGTATGTGTGATTGAAAAGTATGGTTTCATTGGTTTGTATTTATTTATGGGTTAATATTTCCATTCCTAATTTTATAAACCCTTATGATCTTTTTTTTCTAGTCCCATTTTTTTTAAATGTTTTCCACATGACATAGAGATTAATATGGTCAAGGATGGGATCAAGGAAAATCATTCCATCTAAAACATGAAACTAGTAATGTTTATTTTTAAGATTTTTTATATTATAAAAAAATTGATACTGAGTAGTAGTGTCAACATGAAGTTTTCAATTTGATATGTAATAGTTATGGCCTAATTCTCTAAAACCCTAAACCTAAAAATATCCTCAATTTGAATTATTCATTTAATTCCTGATTATGTAATGTTTAAGGCGGGGTCTTTATATGAATAATGTGGAGATTATGATATAAAACCTACACATATTGGTAAACATTGATTATTAATATATATGAATGAAACAAATCCAAATGAAACATTTAATACGCTGAATTTAAGAAAATTCATGAAAAAATTATCTTTGGCCAATTATAAAAACAATCATAATGAAATTTTTATGAATATGAAATATGCCTCATGTATGTAAAAGGGAGATGAAAAACCCTTATGTTATGATCAATATACATAGAACACATATTTTAACACATGTATAGTAAATATAGATTTACATTGAATAAACTAATGAACATTAATCATATACATAATATTATATATTAGTTAACCATGACCCTTAATTTCAAATTGATTAATAATCCAATATTAAAATCGCATTCTATATAAAAATTTCATCATTTTAAATATATGTTGTGGTTTGGGGTTTTCAGTATTTCATATATTTATCTTATTAAAATCCTATCCAAACATTATAAATTATGTAAATATAATATATTTATAGGTATATCTATAGTAATCAATAAAATTTAGTTGAAAAAATGAATTTCACAATTAATGGAGATGGAAGGCCATATATACGCGTAAACACTATTTACATTTTCTCAATGGATGGTATGAAATGAAGATAAATTGTATAGCACCCTTAACTAGTAATTAATATTTCACAAATATCACTTATATTTTATAAAGTTATCCTCTATAAAATCTACATCAAGATAAAATTTAAGACATTTCACATCATTACGTGGAGGTGGTAAGCCACACGAACACAAGAGTGACAGTAATGATTTCCATTGGATTGGAATAAATGACTATTTATATACTATTAAAACATAATATATAAATTATTATAATATATATTTATATAAATATGTTAAATAAAATATTATTTTATACTGAGAGAGGAGGTGATGGAAAGCAGACTACATCATTTTTTGGTTGTAGTCTACCGTGGACTTGATTGAATGTTTCAAATAAAATTTGATAGAAAAATAGAAAGATAAATTTTATTCCATTAAAATATTGAAAAATAAATATATATAATATAATATTTTTATTATTTTAACATATATTGAGATGAATTCAAGGAGTTATTTGAATATTATAAACAAAAACACATGATTAGAAACTTCACATCTTCTTCAAAAAACCACTTCAGGATTATACTTAAAGAAAAAATAGATTGAAATTTTGATATTACCAAGGACTATATGATGTGGGGATTGATTTAAGGATGACATATGGGAATATATTTTCTTAACATATATTCTTTGGGGTGTGAAGGAGATAGGAGAGGGGTGCCCATTTCATAGGGGGGGAAATGACACAAATTATATTTATGAAAAGAAAAATTGATACTAAAATTTTTCAAGTTATATATTTCCCCAAAATGTAAATATAGATAATAATGGATGATTTAGGGTCTTAATATTTTATTAAAATAGATATATTACAATTTTATAGGTCATTTTAACAGTTATTTTTTAGATTAACCTCTTAGTAAACTAGTTTTAACATTAACTGAGGTAATAAATTTTTACTATTATTACTATTTATGATGAGAAAAGTTTAATTTTACCATATTATTAAATATGAAATATTTTCATTCCAAATTCAAAATTTTATTACTTATTAAATTCATTTATGTAGAAATATTAAAATTAAAATTAAACTAACAGGAATAATGAAAAAGTGCCTTCCAAAGAAATACTTATCATAAGTATAAAATGTTTTAGTATAAAAAATTAACGTGAATTTAATTGGAATTAACTTAATGGTATTAATTATAATATAATTTAAATAATTTTACTATTATTTAAATTTTAAATCAGTATATAACTTTTAAAGGATTAAAAAGAAAAGAAATCATTCAATGAAAACTCGTATTTTTCACTATTCCCTAAAAAAATTTATCTCCACTAAAATTTATCCAAAAATAACTATATGATTATATTGAAATGATTATTTCATAAAATAATTTAACAATGTAAAATAAATTTTATAAAATTGGTAAAAATTAATTTCTGTTGATGTTATTAAAGAGTAATGAGACTTAATTTAAAAAATACAGGTTTTGAAAAAACATTTCCCTTCCATGAAAATGAGTATTATTTTTTTAAAATAATTAAGTAACCAAAAAATGTATTTTATATATGTGGATAAAATATAATTTTAATAGTTTTCTAAGTCATTTACATACCTAAATATTTAATAACAAATTTATCAGGTTATATTTTATTAAAGTTTATTTAGGATCATAGTTCTCTGTAATGCATGATTTTGAAGAGATTCAATTTCATGATATATATTTCATTCGTCTTCGTGATAAATTATGTGTCTCATAACAACTATTGATCCTAATTTTATTCATTTAAAATCATAATGAGGTGAATTTTACCCCATTAAATAAATTTCAACCCCAAAATAATAACTTTTTCATCAAAGGTCATTTCATCACAGAAAACCACTACCACAAAGGGGTTAATAACAGTTCCTATTATTATGATAGAATGGGGATTAAGAAATTAATCTAGAACAACACATAAATATTAATCCAAATAAAATAACATTGGTGGGACGTGAGGTTGTGGTCATTAAAGAAAATTTTTAAAAACAATATTATGCATAGTGATAAATATCATTGATCATAAGAATGTGAATGGTATAGAAAATTTAACAACCACAATGCAATAAATCTATGATTTTTGGGAAGACCATAAGTTATTATAAAAAATGGAAGATGTATAAAATTTATTCTTCAATATAAATTTCCTTATTTTGTGGAATTCCTTTATAATATGGACTATGAACATAGGAATATATAATTTCTTAAGATGTATTATTTCAAATTATTATCAATTTCCACCACAATGTAATATTTTTCTCCAAATGATGAGTATTGAACAAGAATTTTTCATTAATGATGAACTTAAATTAAATATTAACGGATCATAAGACCCATAAAAGAGTGATAAGTCAATCATTATATCTCTTTATAAAACCAAAATGTTTAAAAAATTATCTGAAAATAAATCAATTTATAATGTGCAATTAACAACCAAAATGGTAAAAAAATACATTTCATAAAAATTTAACCATAAAATTCCTCCAAAATAGTTCTTACATAATTAAAATTCCAAATTTTGGACGAAAAGACAATAAATTGTAAAACTCAACATAACAATAGATTTCACAAACAACATAATATCTTAATTAATGTATCATAGCATATAATTGAGTAACTTGATCACCAAAATTCTATAATGAAAACATAACAAAAAAATATCTGCATCTAAACTATAGATTATTGGACATATTCTATATTTCCAAAAATGTAATAAAGTCCAAAAACGATTAAATTAACTATAAAACAATTTTAGAGTTTCAAGGTATCAAATATTATCTCAAAGAAATAATCTTTTTATTATTATCTCAATATACACATATTATGGGTTATCCTACCTCAATCATGTGTTTTCTAAAAATATCAACTTTCTATAGAATATAATTTCATGATCATCAGTATTATTCATCGTATTCATTCAAATATTTATGGAAATAGTTTTATTGTTCAATACATATATATTAAATTGTTCTTTATAAGTAGAGTATCACAGATAAAATAATTCAGCAATGTAATTATCAAATCCAAATACACATGAAACTATATCCTTACACATAGAAAACACTAATATCTAAACCTTGACATTGACACATTATCTTCCTATAGGGTATATTTCCTTGACACTTGGGTAATTAATTTGAGTATTACACTAACTCCATATAGACTAAGAGTTCAGAATTTGTAAAATATTTTTCCCCTGTCATCAGGTGCATGGTGGACATTAATTCCACACATACAAAAAAATCATAGTCCCTCCATGTAAGTACTAGGACGATTCATTCCACAATTAATACATGTGGAAAAAATCCTTCATTACCTTATTGACATAATACATTTTTACCTCTAACAAAATTCATCAAATTATTTCTTTAAAAATAATTATTAGAAATATTTTTATGTGTCATGATAACACATGATACTATTTCCGTGTATTATAAGAACGTTTGGTGAATAAATCCCTTTGAAGTTTTTCCATAATCCCATCATATTATCCTTCATTTTTTCTGGATGTATTATGTAATAAATCCATATAATTCCATACTATCATTTTATTTTTTGATTCATACATTGTAAAAATTATAATCTTCATTGTGACTTAGAATATTGAATACTTTCTCCAAATATGCTAGTAGTTAATGAGGAATATATTTTTCCAAATATAGTTCTATAAAACCCTTATACTATATGATCAATATTTCCTTATCTCTCTAAATGTTTGGTATCAATGACCATGATTGATCTTCATTCCTTTGAAGATAACTTACATCCATGAAAACAATCACACTTTCCTTAATTTCCACACTGAGAAATGTCTTCTCTATGAAATGTTCAATTTCTTAGATACAAATGGATTTTTAACCCAATTTAATTACCATCTGAGCGATGTTATCTCACCCTCCCCAAGTTTTTTTTACCATCGTAAACCTTTCCCTTAAGTATTATAAGGGTATTATAAGGGTTTATGTAACAAGACACCGGTTCTATGAGTATGTGCATAATTTTTTATATGATAAATAATATAAATTCAATTTTTTATTGTTATATTGTAAATAGTTTTTAAAACACAAATTTTATTTTTAGTTATTTTTCTATTAAGAAATTTATTTTGATGAATTAATGGATTTTTGAGATTAATAAATTTTAATTAAATATTAGTAGTATTAAATTACTTGTTATTTAGTATAAATGATAGTATAATTTTATGAATAAAATTATAATTTTTATTAATGGTTGAAATCCATTTTTTTTCAAAACCCATAAATTTTAAATAAATGTTGATTTTCATTTTAAAATAGAAAATTAAGATATTTAAAAAATTATTTACATTAAATCAATATGAATTTTTAAAATTAGGATGTCAAAATTATCCAATGGTAAATTTTCATAATTTACCAAGACAGTTGAGTTTCTGAGTAAAAAAAATATTGTTTAAATATATAATGATTCTATTACATCATAATGAACCAATAGTGATATAATAAAATATTATAAAAGATATTTTCTTCCAATATATACTTTACCTTTAAAAGAATGTATTTTCAGATTTTTTTTGATTTGTTTAACAAAAACCATGTACCCTTCAAGACTTATAAAACATTTAAACATTTAAAAATGATTACCAGGAGAGTGTGACTCACCTCCACATAAGAAAACCTAATATTTTAATATGTTCAGCCTTTTTTCTTATAAAATAACGTTTTCCACCCCCCCCCCCTTTGAAGAAACCATTGTGCCAAAACCATGGGATGGTTTGTGGTTTTGCATATTTTAATGTATAGTGTCCAAAACATAAATAATAAATAATTCCCTCACCTTTCCAACAAAAACCCACTCATCCTCTCATTCATATTCACTAAAACTATTTGGATCATAAACATCCTCTAGGATCCTCTCTCAAGAATCCTCCTAAGACTCCCCCATTCCCCAAGAAGCCTATCTCAAGAACCTCCCAATCCTTTGGGATCACACTTCCAAGTAAGGAATTTCTTCCTCTCTCGTTTTTTTATTGTTTCTTTATGTTTCTATACCATTTTATATTAAATTAAAAATGTTGGGGTATGATTTTTACCTCCACTATACTTCCCCCTTTATGTTTTAATGATTATATACCCATTTATTTCTCATAAATTCCTCCCATATGCACCTATTAACATGCGGAAATTCATTAAGGGATTTATCTCTCCTCATTTACATTAAAGAAATTCATTTATATTATGAATCTAAATTCCATTACATATGTTGAAACATATATCTATATGATACCATTACTCTCCATTTCGTGTATATATTATGAGACACCACTTTATATATCATCAAACATTTTTTAAATTCCTTATGTCATGCTATTATGCTGCAATAATTGCACCACGATTTTCTAAGACAAAATCATTGTGTAGTGAATAGAATGCCCCATTATATATCAAGGGTATTCGAATTTATACATATTTACTTATTTATTATATTTTTTAAATATTAATTCCACAATACTTTTATTGTGGAATAAATGATTATGTTTAATAAATCCTTGTTGTACGATCTATGTGGCACACTAATTCCTGAAATGAAATGAACTTTAATGTTTCTCCTAAGAGATTTAGGGAATATAATATGATGGGAATTCCAACATAAATCCCCACATTGCTATGATATCTAGTGTGTAATTAGGATATGATTCCACTAGTTTCCATTATGATTTATGATTTCACATTTTTATTCATAAATATTATGATTTAATGTTGTATGTGTGATTGAAAAGTATGGTTTCATTGGTTTGTACTTATTTATGGGTTAATATTTCCATTCCTAATTTTATAACCCCTTATGAGCTTTTTTTTTCTACTCCCATGTTTTTGAAATGTTTTCCACAGTACATAGAGATGAATATGGTCAAGGATGGGATCAAGGAAAGTCATTCCATCTAAAACATGAAACTAGTAATGTTTATTTTTAAGAGTTTTTATATTATAAAAAAATTGATACTGAGTAGTAGTGTCAACAAGTAATTTTCAATTTGATATGTAATAGTTATGGCCTAATTCTCTAAAACCCTAAACCTAAAAAGATCCTCAATTTGAATTATTCATTTAATTCCTGATTATGTAATGTTTAAGGCTGGGTCTTTATATGAATAATGGGGAGATTATGATATAAAACCTACACATATTGGTAAACATTGATTATTAATATATATGAATGAAACAAATCCAAATGAAACATTTAATACGATGAATTTAAGAAAATTCATGAAAAAATTATCTTTGGACAATTATAAAAACAATCATAATGAAATTTTTATGAATATGAAATATGCCTCATGTAAGTAAAAGGGAGATGAAAAACCCTTACGTTGTGATCAATATACATAGAACACATATTTTACCACATGTATAGTAAATATAGAATTACATTGAATAGACTAATGAATATTAATCATATAAATAATATTATATATTAGTTAACCATGACCCTTAATTTCAAATTGATTAATAATCCAATATTAAAATCGCATTCTATATAAAAATTTAATCATTTTAAATATATGTTGTGATTTGGGGTTTCCAGTATTTCATATATTTATCATATTAAAATCCTATACAAACATTATAAATTATGTAAATATAATATATTTATAGGTATATCTATAGTAATCAATAAAATTTAGATGAAAAAATGAATTGCACCATTAACGGAGATGGAAGGCTATACATACGCATAAACACTATTTACATTTTCTCAATGGATGGTATGAAATGAAGATAAATTGTATATCACCCTTAACTAGTAATTAATATTTCACAAATATCACTTATATGTTATAAATTTATCCTCTATAAAATCTACATCGAGATAAAATTTAAGACATTTCACATCATTACGTGGAGGTGGTAAGCCACACGAACACACGAGTGATAGTAATGATTTCCATTGGATTGGAATAAATGACTATTTATATACTATTAAAACATAATATATAAATTATTTTAATATATATTTGTATAAATATGTTAAATAAAATATTATTTTATACTGAGAGAGGAGGTGATGGAAAGCAGACTACATCATTTTTTGGTTGTAGTCTACCGTGGACATGATTGAATGTTTCAAATACAATTTGATAGAAAAAGAGAAAGATAAATTATATTCCATTAACATATTGAAAAATAAATAAATATAATATAATATTTTTATTATTTTAACATATCTTGAGATGAATTCAAGGAGGTATTTGAATATTATAAACAAAAACACATGGTTAGAAACTTCACATCTTCTTCAGAAAACCACTTCAGGATTATACTTAAAGAAAAAATAGATTGAAATTTTGATATTACCAAGGACTATATGATGTGGGGATGTATTTAAGGATGAAATATGGGAATATATTTTCTTAACATATATTCTTTGGGGTGTGAAGGAGATAGGAGAGGGGTGCCCACTTCTTAGGGGGGGGGGGGAAATGACACACATTATATTTATGAAAAGAAAAAGTGATACTGAAATTTTTCAAGTTATATATTTCCCCAAAATGGAAATATAGATAATAATGGATGATTTTGGATCTTAATATTCTATTAAAATAGATATATTACAATTTTATAGGTCATTTTAACAGTTATTGTTTAGATTTACCTCTTTGTAAACTAGTTTTAACATTAACTAAGGTAATACATTTTTACTATTATTACTATTTATGATGAGAAAAGTTTAATTTTACCATATTATTAAATATAAAATATTTTCATTCCAAATTAGAAATTTTATTACTTATTAAATTCATTTATGTAGAAATATTTAAATTAAAATTAAACTAACAGGAATGATGAAAAAGTGCCTTCCAAAGAAATACTTATCATAAGTATAAAATGTTTTAGTATAAAAAATTAACGTGAATTTAATTGGAATTAACTTAATAGTATTAATTATAATATAATTTAAATAATTTTACTATTATTTAAATTTTAAATCAGTATATAACTTTTAAAGGATTAAAAAGAAATGAAATAATTCAATGAAAACTAGTATTTTTCACTATTCCCTGAAAAAATTTATCTCCACTAAAATTTATCCAAAAATAACTATATGATTATATTGAAATGATTATTTCATAAAATAATTTAACAATGTAAAATAAATTTTATAAAATTGGTAAAAATTAATTTCTGTTGATGTTATTAAAGAGTAATGAGACATAATTTAAAAAAATACAGGTTTTGAAAAAACATTTCCCTTCCATGAAAATGAGTATTATTTTTTAAAAATAATTAAGTAACCAAAAAATGGATTTTATATATGTGGATAAAATATAATTTTCATAGTTTTCTGAGTCATTTATATACCTAAATATTTAATAACAAATTTATCAGGTTATATTTTATTAAAGTTTATTTAGGATCATAGTTCTCTATAATGCATGATTTTGAAGAGATCCAATTTCATGAAATATATTTCATTCATCTTCGTGATAAATTATGTGTCTCATAACAACTATTGATCCTAATTTTATTCATTTAAAATCATAATGAGGTGATTTTTACCCCATTAAATAAATTTCAACCCCAAAATAATAACTTTTTCATCAAAGGTCATTTCATCACAGAAAACCACTACCACAAAGGGGTTAATAACAGTTCCTATTATTATGATAGAATGGGGATTAAGAAATTAATCTAGAACAACACATAAATATTAATCCAAATAGAATAACATTGGTGGGACGTGAGGTTGTGATCATTAAAGAAAATTTTTAAAAACAATATTATGCATAGTGATAAATATCATTGATCATAAGAATGTGAATGGTATAGAAAATTTAACAACCACAATGCAATAAATCTATGATTTTTGGGAAGTCCATAAGTTATTATAAATAATGGTACATGTATAAAATTTATTCTTCAATATAAATTTCCTTATTTTGTGGAATTCCTTTATAATATGGACTAAGAACATAGGAATATATAATTTCTTGAGATGTATTATTTCAAATTATTATCAATTTCCACCACAATGTAATATTTTTCTCCAAATGATGAGTATTGAACATGACCTTTTCATTAATGATGAACTAAAATTAAATATTAACGGATCATAAGACCCATAAAAGAGTGATAAGTCAATCATCATAACTCTTTATAAAACCAAAATGTTTAAAAAAAATTATCTGAAAATAAATCAATTTATAATGTGCAATTAACAACCAAAATGGAAAAAAAATACATTTCATAAAAATTTAACCATAAAATTCCTCCAAAATAGTTCTTACATAATTAAAATTCCAAATTTTGGATGAAAAGACAATAAATTGTAAAACTCAACATAACAATAGATTTCACAAACAATATAATATCGTAATTAATGTATCATAGCATATAATTGAGTAACATGATCACCAAAATTCTATAATTAAAACATAACAAAAAAATATCTGCATCTAAACTATAGATTATTGGACATATTCTATATTTTCAAAAATGTAATAAAGTCCAAAAATGATTAAATTAACTATAAAACAATTTTAGAGTTTCAAGGTAACAAATATTATCTCAAAGAAATAATCTTTTTATTATTATCTCAATATACACATATTATGGGTTATCCTACCTCAATCATGTGTTTTCTAAAAATATCAACTTTCTATAGAATAAAATTTCTTGATCATCAGTAGTATTCATCGTATTCATTAAAATATTTATGGAAATAGTTTTATTGTTCAATGCATATATATTAAATTGTTCTTTATAAGTAGAGTATCACAGATAAAATAATTCAGCAATGTAATTATCAAATCCAAATACACATGAAACTATATCCTTACACATAGAAAACACTAATATCTAAACCTTGAAATTGATACATTATCTTCCTATAGGGTATATTTCCTTGACACTTGGGTAATTAATTTGAGTATTACACTAACTCCATATAGACTAAGAGTTCAGAATTTGTAAAATATTTTTCCCCTGTCATCAGGTTCATGGTGGACATTAATTCCACACTTACAAAAAAATCATAGTCCCTCCATGTAAGTACTAGGATGATTCATTCCACAATTAATACATATGGAAAAAATCCTTCATTACCTTATTGACATAATACATTTTTACCTCTAAAAAAATTCATCAAATTATTTCTTTAAAAATAATGATTAGAAATATTTTTATGTGTCATGATAACACATGATACTATTTCCCTGTATTATAAGAATGTTTGGTGAATAAATCCCTTCGAATTTTTTCCGTAATCCCATCATATTATCTGTCATTTTTTCTTGATGTATTCTGTAATAAATCCAAATAATTCCATATTATCATTGTATTTTTGGATTCATAGATTGTAAAAATTATAATCTTCATTGTCACTTAGAATCTTGAATACTTTCTCCAAATATGCTAGTAGTTAATGAGGAATATATTTTTCCAAATATAGTTCTATAAAACCCTTTATACTATATGATCAGTATTTCCTTATGTCTCTTAATGTTTGGTATCAATGACCATGATTGATCTTCATTCCTTGGAAGAGAACTTACATCCATGAAAACAATCACACTTTCCTTAATTCCCACACTGAGAAATTTCTTCTCTATGAAATGTTCAATTTCTTAGATACAAATGGATTTTTAACCCAATTTAATTACCATCTGAGCGATGTTATCTCAGCCTCCCCAAGAGTTTTTTACCATCGTAAACCTTTCCCTTAAGTATTATAAGTGTATTATAAGGGTTTATGTAACAAGACATCGGTTCTATGATTATGTGCATAATTTTTTTATATGATAAATAATATAAATTCAATTTTTTATTGTTACATTGTAAATAGTTTTTAAAACACAAATTTTATTTTTAGTTATTATTCTATTAAGAAATTTATTTTGATGAATTAATGGATTTTTGATATTAATAAATTTTAATGAAATATTAGTAGTATTAAATTACTTGTTATTTAGTATAAATGATAGTATAGTTTTATGAATAAAATTATAATTTTTATTAATGGTTGAAATCCATTTTTTTCAAAACCCATAAATTTTAAATAAATGTTTGTTTTCATTTTAAAATAGAAAATTCAGATATTTAAAAAATTATTTACATTAAATCAATATGAATTTTGAAATTAGGATGTCAAAATTATCCAATGGTAAATTTTCATAATTTACCAAGACAGTTGAGTTTCTGAGTAAAAAAAATACTATTTAAATATATAATGATTCTATTACATCATAATGACCCAATAGTGATATAATAAAATATTATAAAATATATTTTCTTCCAATATATACTTTACCTTTAAAAGAATGTATTTTCAGATTTTTTTGATTTGTTTGACAAAAACCATGTACCCTTCAAGACTTATAAAACATTTAAACATTTTAAAATGACTACCAGGAGAGTGTGACTCACCTCCACATAAGAAAACCTAATATTTTAATATGTTCAGCCTTTTTTCTAATAAAATAACGTTTTCCACCCCCCTTTGAAGAAACCCTTACGCCAAAACCATGGGATGGTTTGTGGTTTTGCATAGTTTAATGTATAGTGTCCAAAACTTAAATAATAAATAATTCCCTCTCCTTTCCAACAAAAACCCACTCATCCTCTCATTCATATTCACTAAAACGATTTGGATCATAAAAATCCTCTAGGATCCTCTCTCTAGAAGCCTCCCAAGACTCCCTTATTCCCCAAGAAGCCTATCTCAAGAACCTCCCAATCCTTTCAGATCACACTTCCAAGTAAGGAATTTCTTCCTCTCTCGTTTTTTTTCCTTGTTTCTTTATGTTTCTATACCATTTTATATTCAATTAAAAATGTTGGGGTATGATTTTTACCTCCCCTATACTTCCCCCTTTATGTTTTAATGATTATATACCCATTTATGTCTCATAAATTCCTCCCATATGCACCTATTAACATGCGGAAATTCAGTAAGGGATTTATCTCTCCTCATTTATATTAAAGCAATTCATTTATATTATGAATCTAAATTCCATTACATATGTTGAAACATATATCTATATGATCCCATTACTCTCCATTTCGTGTATATATTATGATACACCACTTTATCTATCATCAAACATTTTTTAAATTCCTTATGTCATGTTGTTATGCTGCAATAATTGCACCACGATTTTCTAAGATAAAATCATTGTGTAGTGAATAGAATTCCCCATTATATATCAAGGGTATTCGAATTTATACATATTTACTTATTTATTATATTGTTTAAATATTAATTCCTCAATTCTTTTATCATGCAATAAATGATTATGTTTAATAAATCCTTGTTTTACGATCTATGTGGCACACTAATGCCTGAAATGAAATGATTAAGAAGGTTGTTCCTTGATAGCGCTCTAATGAATTGGGTAAAGACTAGTTTAATGATATGTAAAATGAAATCATGGTTTAATAATGAAAATTAAATTGATATGATGGATTACTAATGATCCATTTGCAGTGATCCTTGGCTCATGATAATATATTGTTAAATGTTTTTGCAACATTTCTTTGTTTTGATAATCATTCTATATCTTTCCTTTGTATTCATGTTTTTCTTGTGCTCCATTGATACACCTATTTCCTAACCTGTATTATATTTTTCATGTTATTTCCTTTTACTCCCGTACTAAGCTTTATAGATCACCCTTTTCTTATGCATGTCCTCAGTTTATCTCATGCAATGCAAAGTACGAAGTAATGTTTTGGTCATGTAAAAGGAGTTTTCAATAAAGTTGATGTGTTTTATTTTCTATATTGTTATGTATTGATTCTAATCTCTCAAGAAACTAGACTTATTGATCCTTAGAGTTTTATTAAGTGCATGTCTATGTAATAAATCATTTTTTAGTGTGTATTAAAGAGCGGGGTTGTTATAGTTTGTATCATAGGATAAAATTATTTAATTTTAATATTATGATTGAAAACCCCTAGTAAAATCCATAGGGATAAGAGTAAGTATAATAAAAACATCCCTAAATTTTGGTGATTATTGAGCAAGTGGTTTATCAAGAAAATACATCCATGCCGGGATACGAGCATGTAGAGGTGGAAATAGAATTGATGCATATATGTGTAAAACCGAAAAACACCGCTTTGAGCTTGACTTGAATGAGAACCAGTGCACGAAAATGGGCCTTTCTGCACTCTTGGTTAAGACACTCCTAGGGGATATATTTTGGCAGATTCATAAGGTTAGTATGAACAATTATTAATTAAATAGAAAAATGCCCCTACAGATATATGATGGAAATTAGATCATAGATAACATAGATTCAAACCAATGAATTCATAAGTAAAATAAATAAAAGAAATTTATAAGTCATCCATTTTTGTCTTTAGATTACCCTTTATGTGTAATCCAAAAATTTCCTTTTATTCCATCCATTGGATTGTAATAAGAGGACTCGGGGTAACAACCGATGTGAAGAACAATGTAATGATTGTTGTAATGAGATACCCATTATGATGGGAGCAGTAATTTCAAACATTATCATGATACTATCTGAGTTAACAAATGTTTTGTATAGAAACATGGGTCAAAATGAATTTTCAACACCCCCCCCCCCCCAAAGAAATAACAAACTGTAATAGAGATCTTCATGAGGCAAAGTCCTCTTACTTTTAATGGATCATATGATTCCTCAATCATTAAACAACGAATTAACTCCATTGAAAAGATATTCTACATACATAAATGTTCCATATAAGAGAAGATTTGTATAGATTATAATCATATGGAGGGTGAAGCTGATCAATGGTGGACATTAATCAAAAATACAAATCTTGAGAAAGATATCGAGGCGTTGGAATGAAATGGATTCCAAAAAATTGTTTTTTGATAAATATTTTCCACATACCCTTAGAATTAAGATGGAAAGGGACATTATTTACCCAAAGTAAAAAAGGTAATAAATCCCTCAGAGAATTTTAGGAAAACATCATAAGGCTTTCAAGATAAGCCTCCAGCTTTTTCGTTACCCCAAAATGCAAGGATGAACGCTTATTTGGTGGGATAAAACCTGTCCTATGGAAATCCCTAGCGATCCGTGACTTTTACGGCTCTGAGGAAAATCAACCAATGTGCCCTCAATGTAAAAATTAAGATCAAAGAATCTCAGGGATATCGTGGGGATAAGAAGTGTATGGTTTACATTAATTTTGGTAGTATGATGGATTAGTACAATAGTGCTTAGAAATTCCATCACCCAACTTTCCCAATGTGTGGAGAGTAGAAACCTGTAAATTATCTGAAGATGATGAGGAAATGTATTATGTGTGGAAGAGAAGAGCACATAGCTATTAAATGTTGACAATAAAAACCTTCTATTGTGTTGGATGATAGTAACGCTTTGTTTGAACCTCAACAAGTTGTTCATTACTTCAACTAAAAAGAAGTAGGGAATATTTCCAACAAGTTCCCTATGACAAGGGTTTTCGGAGGCAACCAACAACCTCCAAGGAAGAAAGTTATCATTTTTTCATAACCTCTGCTGAATTGTACCCTAAAAATGAAGTGGTTATAGGTATGATAGCTATTCATTTATGAATAGAAAACTTACTATTTTATTCGGATTTTACGCTTTCTCTTATATCCTGAATGTTTATATGAAAAATCCAAACACCACTAAAAATCATGGAATTAAAGATGTTGGTGAGAATGGAAAATGGGGAAATCATTGAAACCCATGAATATAACTCATCCCCCATCACAATTTGTGGTTTTAACATCTCTGCAAACCTTGTCATAATACCTTTAGTGGAATTTTATGCAATTCATGGAAAGGATTTCCTTTCCTTATATATATCCAAAATTAAATTCCATAAAAGGGATATCACACTCCATTTGGAGAATAAAACCCCTATTCTATTCAAATGCAAAGTGGACGATGACTATTCATTAACACCATAATCTCAAGAATTGATATTACTACCCTATGACCACACATATCTTTCTCATATTATTGAGTATAATGATGAAACCATCTTTGAAATCATGACATTTGTGAGGGAATTCACTGATGTGTTTCCCAAGTAATTTTCTTGTCATCCTCCTAGAAGAGTTATTGAATTCTCTATTGATCTTGTACTTGGGGAATTTCCAATATCCAATACTACATGTAGAATGGATACTCTAGAGCTTGAGGAGCTGATGAACGAACAAAAATTGAATATGGATAAAGGGTTTATATTCCCAGGTGCTTCACCATGGGGGCACCAGTCCTCTATGTCAAGAAGAAGGATGGGTCAATGTGCCTTTGCATTGAATGTTGTGATCTCAACAAAATCACAATAAAGAAAAAGTATGGTCTGTCACGAATTGATGACTTATTCAATCAGCTATGTGAAGTATAAGACTGCCCCTAGGTGGATCTATAGTCGGGATATTATCAAATAAGTGTGACGAAAGAGGATATCCCCAAGACTAATTTTTTTTCAAGATATGGGCATGATGAATTCATAGAAAGAACTTTTGGACTCAATAATTCTTCTGTAATCTTCATGGATGTTATGAATAGTGTCTTTAATGATTACCACGACAAATTTGTGGTAGTATTTATAGAGGATATTCTAATATAATCCAAAACCATGGAGGAGAATGAGGAGCTTCATAGAATTGTACAAGGGACCTTGCAAAAGGAGAATATCTTTGTAAAGTACAACAAGTGTGAGTTCTGGTTAAAGGAGGTCTCATTCTTGGTTCATATCATCACGAGAAATGAGATATCTATGGATCCCACTAACACAAATTCAATTTAGAGATGGTTGAGGCCAACATCAGTAACATATATTTGTAGGTTCCTTTGGTTAGCAGGATATTATCGCTGATTTGTGAAAACATTCTCATTATTTTCAAACCCACATAATGGTCTAACTGAGAAGAGATTTATGTTTTCTTGGAGTGATTAATGAAAATCGATATTAAAGGATGTGACAAGGAGTCTTATCACTGTGTCCATGCTAACACGGCCCACATGTGGGGAACATTTTTTTTGTATTTAGTGATGCATCGGAGAAGGGCTTGGGATGTGTGTTCATGAAAAATGAAACACTCATTGCCTATGCATCAAGGAAATTGGATGTTCATGAGAAAAACTATACAAAAAATGATCTGGAGTTGGATGTAGTAATATTAACTTTAATCAGTTGGCAGCATTACCTCTTTGGGGAGAATTGTGAAATATATATGGATCAAAAAATCCGCATGTATATATTCGCATTTAGAGAGTAGAGTATGCACCAATAATGATGGTTATTAATGATCAAAGAGTTTGACTACTCAATCAATTATCACCCTGGGAAAGAAAACAAGGTGGAGGATACTCTAAATAGAAATCACCCAGCAATTCTATCATTCATGAGAATTTAAATGGATCTAATCTTGTATTATTTGATGAAGATGGACATTATAATCATTTAGAAGGGAACATAATCAATCTTTTCACAAATTATCTATCAACCATCTCTTTAAGAAAGGTTAAACGATTCCCAAAAGGATAATTTTGGAATTCATAATAATGTGGTAACTATCAAAAAAGTGGAATCTGTGATGTTGAATGTTAATGAGAAAGGAATTGTGATATTTGGTTCAAGAAATTGTGTCCCATCACATCTAGAGTTAAAGAATGAACTTTTGTATGATGCACATAGTTCATATTTTTCCATTCACCCAAGAAACTAGAAGTTGTATCATGGTATTTGAGATAATTATTGGTTCTATAATGCGAATAAGAAGATCATTGATTAAACGTCAATGGTCCAGGTATGTTAGCAAGTGAATGTCGAGGGGAAGATGTCTTAGGATATGATGCAATTGTTACCCATATTACCATGAAAATGGGATAACATCATTTTGGACTTTTTCATAAGACATCTGAAGACATACAAAGTAAATAATGATTTTTGGGTTGTTGTGGATTGACTTACAAATACTGTATACTTCATTGCGATTTCGGTGGATTTCTTATGTGGATCAACTGGCATGGATTGTAGTAACCCAGAAATTCATTAATGAAAATTTATATTGGTCTATTTAAATGTCTACTTTTTGTTATGTATAACTTATTCATTTTTTGGGTTATATGGTTTTAGATTTTCAAATACAGATAAATTTTTTTATCATCTTTAATATAGTTTTAGAACTGTGATCGCATGATTTGTATAAATATAGGGATTTATCAAATCCAATTTAATCAGACAAAGGAAGCGATGGCCTCACCTAGTAGACTTGACCCATACATAGTCCTTTTATCGAATCATAGAAAAAAGGTTGGGTCATTGGGATTCTCTCTTGTCCAATCTCAAGTCGAGCATGATTACATTAAGCTCAAGCGGAACCACCTGCGATATAAATGGAAGTTGATAAATATCCCCAATCGGGAAATGTCATCCGAGCCTCCCCAAGAGTCTGTCACCATCACGCACCATACCCTAAGGTCTTATGTGGGTGTTTTAAGGGGTTATTTAACAAGACCCTAGTACTTCAATTATGTACGTTATTCTTGTATAGAGAATATAAATTCTTTTTCTTATTGTTACATTGTAAATAGTTTCTAAAGTACTAGTAGTATATTTAGTTATTATTGAAACTAAGAAAAAAAAATTGATTAATTAATGAATTTTTGAATTAAATAATTTTTTTAAAATATTATTATTATTATGAAATTAAATTTTATTAAATATATATGATCATATAATTTTTTAAAGACCCGTGAAATTCAAGGGAAATTTTTTCTTAATTTTTTTTGAATTTTACAAGAGCGCGGTTTCTGACGGCACCTGATTCCAAGACCCGGAGTGCCCGGAATCAATTTCCGAAGTTTGGCTCGGGTACGTTCAGTGAACGAACGAGTGGGAATTTCTAACTTTTGAACCGGTGCCCGGAATCAAATTCCGAGGGCACCGATTAACTCGCAGTGCCGATATTCGCTTAAGGAGACCTTTTCCGATGTTGCGTTTTATGCGGAATGAAAGTTAGTTTTAGGAAGAATTAAAAGAAGTTAAATAAAAATGTGGAACCACATTTTATTTTTAACTTGTTTGTTATTTTCTCCCAAAGGGAGTTAGAGGTGGGACCCACATCCACTTAACCTCCCTTGGGAGGATTAAGTGTGGTGGGGCCCACACGAAGCATAACTCTTCACCTTCTTTTTTTTAACTCCCTTAAACTCCTCTTTTAATGATCTTGACAACATGGTTATTTAATGGAGAGAGTTGTTTGAATTTCAAACCTTTGAAATTCAAATTGATAATTGTGTGAATAAAATAAGCCTTAGCTTATTTTATTTTGGTTGGTCTCTTTAGCCATCTTGAGAGGTTTTGAAGAATTCTCTCCATCTTCTTCAAGCTCCGACGAAGAACACTCAAGAACACCGCTTCTTTCTTCATCGTAGCCGGTGCGTTTCCAAAGGTCGACGACGTCGCTTCTTCGATCTTCTTCCCGTATCAACGAAAGGAGACGATGATTCCTCCTCGGACTTTCTTCGTCGGCTTACGAAGTTTCACCAACGACGTACCTCTTCGGACGTACCTCTTCGTCAACGGAATCGACGAACGATTACCGCGACGCCCGACCTCCGCGACGCTTGTCTTCCGCGGTTTGTTGACGTGCTATGCACTTGAATTCAAGGTAGGGGTTTGTTGTTGTTTAATTTATTTATTCTCGTTCTTGGTTCTAGCATGACAATCTTGAGGATAAATGTTTATGTGTTATCATCTAATGAGAGGGGGGGACCGCACAAACACGGCCGAAACCCCCTCCTTAACTCTTGAATGTTTCTTGCGGATGAAACGTGATGGTTTGGTGCCGTCGCACCAAGCAGATATCATTCGACAATTATTGAGCGGCGCTGTCACGCCGCGCCGTGGAAGAATTTCGTGGATGTGATGCCGTCGTGCCGCGTCGAAGGAAACCAAAGGCGCCGCGGCCGAAGCGGGGCCGCGGCGGAGGGGCACGGTGCTGTTGCACCACGCCAGACGGCGAAGGCCGCGGCCGGTTCCGGGCCGCGGCAGAACGTGATCACGGACGGCCAGCCGGGCCGCCGGTGCCGGAAGATGGAAGAGGACCGGCCCTTGTCGGTCCTGTTGAGAAGAAGCCGGCCGGATTGTTGGAAACCGGGGGAATTAAATTCCCCCGGGCTGCCTAATTGGCCCCCCATAATGAGGGGGGCCGGTTTCACAAAGGGGGGGTAGGCGCCCCCCCCCCCCCCCCCCCCCGTTTTTCTCTAATGTAGGCCCCCACGTGGGGGGGGGGGGGGGGGTTTGACCCAAGGCGCGGCATCCAGCTGCGCCGCCAGCTGAAGAAAAGCGGGGGCTTTGCCCCCTGCGTGTGGCACCCGAGCGGCGCCCAGGCCCCGCCGCCGTGCCGGGCTGCGCCGCCGGCCGGGCCGGGTCGGCCCGGACCCGGACCCCCCGTTTTCGATTCGACTTTGGTCTTTTGCCCATAACATGAGCTACGGACTACCGATTGATGAACCGTCAGCGGAAATGCGATCCTTGGATCGAGACGGTCGTTTCGGTATATCGCACTCAAGGTTTCGGAATACTTTGAGTTCGGCCGGGTTGGTTCGTACACGAAACCAACCGGGCCCTCGGAGCGGAAACGCTCATATCTTGAGCTATAGACGTCTGATTGACGTGTCGTCAGCTTTGTTGAGTTCCTCTTAGTGAGACGGATATTTTGGAAAACTCCGCCCGAGGTTTGGACGTAGGTGGAGTACGGTCGGGTTGGTTTTGCCTTAAAAACCAACCGGGCCCCTGGGACGAAAAAGCCAATAACTTTCAGACCGGGCGTCCGATCGACGCGACGTCTGTTGCATTGAGTTCCTGTTGGCGATACGGAACTATTGGATACATCAACTCTGGACTTTGTGGAAGTTGATGTATCAGCCTCTCGGCTCGTGGAGCGGACCCACCCGAATGAGCTTGCTGTGTGCGAGAACCATAGTGCTGGCTGCGACTGCTGTTGTGACGACGACGATTGTGCAGGGATCCTCAGTGGACTGCGATAATAATGACAGCTGGCCTTGTATCCTATGTGGGTCCTAGCTGTGCTGGCCTTGTATCCTATGTGGGTCCCAGCTTAGATGATTCAATACTGGTCGTGTATCCTATGTGGGTCCCAGAATAGATGAATCAATGAAGACAGCTGGTCTTATATCCTATGTGGGTCCTAGCTGTGCTGGTCTTGTATCTTATGTGGGTCCCTGCTTAGATGATTCAATACTGGTCTTGTATCCTATGTGGGTCCCAGTATAGTTGAATCAATGAAGACAGGTGGTCTTGTATCCTATGTGGGTCCTTGTTGTGCTGGTCTTGTATCCTATGTGGGTCCCAGCTTAGATGATTCAATACTGGTCTTGTATTATATGTGGGTCCCAGTATAGATGAATCAATGAAGACAGCTGGTCTTGTATCCTATGTGGGTCCTAGATGTACTGGTATTGTATCCTATGTGGGTCCCAGCTTAGATGATTCAGTGTCTATGTCTAATCATCTCTTTCACCTTATCGATGATGTATTCTTGTGTGAGCTGAATCATGTTGCTTTCCTCTGTGGATTTCGTTTTTCATTCCTGTGTGGAATACGAATACTTTCCCGTGTGGACTGAGTTGTACTTGGGCTCGGAGGTTGGAGCGTATTGGAATTGATGACTTAGGTATATGTATGGGCATATACCTAAGCAGTGTTGGTTGTTACTTCGTGATTGTATCTTTCTTTTGTGGTTTATCCTCTGTGGATTTTGGGAGACCTTCAAGGGTCTCGGGGTCCCTACTGAGTAGCTTATACTCACCCCTGCACTGGCTATGCCCGCACTACGTTGTGTTGGTTGCAGACGACGGACAGCGTTGATCGTGGTTGAGGCTTGCAGAGCAAGACGGTACCTGGAGGTGGACCACTGGGCGGGACGTGCTCGGAGCGGACGACAGGACCCGAGAAGCAGTGGAGCTATCTGTACCCACCCTTCAGGTGGATTTTCCAGTGGGCAGCTCGGCGTAGCTGCTTTTACTTTTCAGTTGCTGTTTTCCCTTTCGAGTTTTACTTTACTTTCAGTTTTGGGTTTGTATACTGGCCCACTTACTTTTCCGCACTTACAGTTGTACATTGTTTTACTTAATGTTTACTTTTCTGCTTGCTTACTCTGTGGTACTTGTTTACTTTTCAAAGGCAATGCCTTCCCTTTTGTTGGGATTTACGCCTTGGTGCTAGTCGCCAGCCCCTGGCCTACAGAAGGCGGGCTTGGGGTAGTCACGGCACCGGCCCCGAGGACGGGTCGTGACAAATTGGTATCAGAGGAGTTCAGTTCTACCGCGAACTCTGATCTTTTCTATGTGAAGCAATAATGTTTAGCGTATTGAGTGTGGTTATCAGTCTAGGGAGTCCAGTGTTGGTGCGGCGGCCGACGTATCCGTACAACATGACCCTGACTTTTGATTTCCGACTTAATGCACGAAAACATTGATTGCATGTGTGTCCAAGTTTTTCTTTGTGATTACTTGTGTCAGCTCACCAGGTATACTGTTCTGACCGTGGCGCACCTGTTTCTTTCAGGATGGCCCCACGACGGCAGCCAGCTAGGGTTCCGAGAGTGGAGCATGATGACAGCCCACCGAGCGGCGAGGCCTCGGTGCAGGGATCCTTGTCAGCAGAGGCACCGGCGGTACCTTTACCCGCCGAGCCCCTAATGCTTCCAGCACTGGCAGCTGACGATGCACGACGCCTCGGAGCTCTGCACGAGTTCCAGCGCCAGCGACCACCCAGGTTCCGTGGGGAGACGGACCCCCAGGTAGCCGAGGACTAGCTGAAGGTGGTCATCTGAGTTTTCAGGCTAGTGAGGACACCGGCAGACCTCATGGTGATCCTCGCGGCGAGCCTACTGCACGCAGCAGCAGGATGATGGTGGAGCTTGATGCTCCAGGTGCACGACGAGGCATCACTCCTCTGGACGGACTTTGAGAGCATCTTCCACTCCAAGTTCGTCCCAGCCACCCTCCGTGCGGTACGCATTCAACAGCGGCAGGGCAGCGTGACGGTCGCTCAGTACTCGGCGAGATTTACCGATCTCTCACGCAACTCGACTAACATAGTATTGGACCCATTCTTTCGGGCCCGGACCTTTGAGCAGGGTTTGAGACACGAGATCAGGGCTTCGATGATATCCCTCAACATTCCGACACAGGCAGTGGTGTTGGAGAGAGCCCTTCTAGTGGAGAGTTTTCTCGCCGAGCAGGCTCCAGTGACAGGGCCCTCCGCAGGACGGCCCATAGCAGGGTCTTCTGCAGCTGGCAGTAGACAGGTGACGCAGAGGTCCAAGCGGGCCAAACCATCAGATGGGAAGTCGCAGGATAAAGATTCGGTTATGCGGGGCACCCGAAGGAGAGCCAGCTACGTGAGGGGAAAACATTGCTACGCATGCAGTGGGTGAGGTCACATGGCTCAATACTGCCCGACTCGTCTTACAGATGAGAAGCAGGTGGTAGAGGGACCTCCCAGACAAAGATTCGGCCACGGTGGACCGAAGGGTACAGGCGGACGAGGCAGAGGAGCTGGACGAGTAGCCGATGGTGAGAGACACTTCGAGGTGTTGCCACTACCACCACCAGGATGTCCGCCCCGACCAGAGGGAGTAGGTGGACATGCGATAGCTCAGCTTCAGGCAGTCGAGGCCTTCGATCATGGAGCTCTGGGAGCAGATGGACAGGAGCAGAACTAGTGGATACGTCCTTTGTACTTCTAGTTCCTTATTGCTATTGTGTAGCGTCTTTATATTATGAGCTGAAATAATAAAAGATTCATACCTTTGTGATGTTTTCATTCCTGTCTTCTTTTGTGATATTACTAAGAGGTTCCAGTTTTGACTGTTGACTTGACCCTCAATTGTGAGACATCTACTGGAGGAGAACCAGTTACCACACACTGATGCCGACAGTGTCATTCAACCCTTGGAGGTGAGAGTAATGGTTGAATCTCTTGGTAGTAGCATTGTGGCCTTACGACGGCATCCTTGGTATGGATTAGTATCATCCATGTCGGGATTGACCATATTAGGCAAAGAATGTGGTTCATCCAGGGGATGGGACCAGATTTCTCTTATCGGCAAAGAAGAAATCTTAGCAGCTCTTGTGGGGCTGGAGATGGTCCAGGACACGGCTGAGATGGTCCAGGTCATCCAGGCACGGATGAGTACAGCTCAGAGTCGGCATAAGTCATATGATGACAGGAGGCGGAGGCCACTAGAGTTTGAGGATGGCGACCACGCCTTCATGCGGGTCTCACATCGACGTGGATTATGGAGATTTGGCCAAGGTGGCAAGTTGTCTCCATGCTTCATCGGACCCTTCCAGGTCCTCAGCAGGATTGGCGATATGGCTTACCGCCTAGCTCTACCGCCTTTGTATCCCTAGTTTGTGTTGAAGCTTTACGGGGGCATAAAGCCCTGAGGTGAGGGTAATGTAAAGACCCGTAAAATTCAAGGGAAATTTTTTCTTAATTTTCATTGGAATTTTACAAGAGCGTGGTTTTTGAAAGCACCTGATTCCGAGACCCGGAGTGCCCGGAATCAATTTCCGAAGTTTGGCTCGGGTACGTTCAGTGAACGAACGAGCGAGAATTTCTAACTTTTGAATCGGTTCCCGGAATCAAATTCTGAGGGCACCGATGAACTCGCAGTGCCAATATTCACTTAAGGAGACCTTTTCCGAGGTTGCGTTTTATGTGGAATGAAAGATAGTTTTGGGAAGAATTAAAAGAAGTTAAATAAAAATGTGGAAACACTTTTTATTTTTAACTTGTTTGTTATTTTCTCCCAAATGGAGTTAGAGGTGGGCCCCACATCCACTTAACCTCCCTTGGGAGGATTAAGTGTGGTTGGGCCCACACGAAGCATAACTCTTCACCTTCTTTTTTTTAAACTCCCTTAAACTCCTCTTTTAATGATCTTGACAACTTGGTTATTTAATGGAGAGAGTTGTTTGAATTTCAAACCTTTGAAATTCAAATTGATAATTGTGTGAATAAAATAAGCCTTAGATTATTTTATTTTGGTTGGTCTCCTTAGCCATCTTGAGAGGTTTTGAAGAATTCTCTCCATCTTCTTCAAGCTCCTACGAAGAACACTCAAGAACACCGCTTCTTTCTTCATCGTAGCCGGTGCGTTTCCAAAGGTCGACGATGTCGCTTCTTTGATCTTCTTCCCGTATCAACAAAAGGAGACGCTGATTCCTCCTCGGACTTTCTTCGCCAGCTTACGAAGTTTCACAAACGACGTACCTCTTCGGATGTACCTCTTCGTCAACAGAATCGACGAACGATTACCGCGACGCCCGACCTCCGCGACGCTTGTCTTCCGCGGTTTGTTGTCGTGCTCCGCACTTGAATTCAAGGTAGGGGTTTGTTGTTGTTTAATTTATTTATTCTCGTTCTTGGTTTTAGCATGACAATCTTGAGGATAAATGTTTATGTGTTATCATCTAACGAGAGGGGGGTCGGACCGCACAAACACGGCCGAAACCCCCTCCTTAACTCTTGAATGTTTCTTGCGGATGAAACGTGATGGTTTGGTGCCGTCGCACCAAGCAGATATCATTCGACAATTATTGCGCGGCGCCGTCGCGCCGCGCCGTGGAAGAATTTCATGGACGCGATGCCGTCGCACCGCGTCGAAGGAAACCGAAGGCGCCACAGCCGGAGCGGGGCCACGACGAAGGGGCACGGTGCCTTCGCACCGCGCCGGACGGCGAAGGCCGCGGCCGGTTCCGGGCCGCGGCGGAACGTGATGACCGACGGCCAACCGGGCCGCCAGTGCCGGAAGACGGAAAAGGACCGGCCCTTGCCGGTCCTGTTGAGAAGAAGCTGGCCGGATTGTTGGAAACAGGGGGAATTAAATTCCCCCGGGCTGCCTAATTGGCGCCCCATAATGAGGGGGGCCGGTTTCACAAAGGGGGGGCAGCCCCCCCCCCCCCCCCGTTTTTCTCAAAAGCAGGCCCCCACGTGGGGGGGGGGCGTTTGACCCAAGGCGTGGCATCTAGCCGCGCCGCCTCCGGCCATGCCGCGCCGCCGTGCCGGGCCGCGCCGCCGCACCGGGTCGTGCCGCCGACCGGGCCGGGTCGGCCCGGACCCAGACCCCCCGTTTTCGAATCGACTTCGGTCTTTTGACCATTACATGAGCTACGGACCTCCGATTGACGAACCATCAGCGGAAATGCGATCCTTGGATCGAGAAGGTCGTTTAGGTATATCGCACTAAAGGTTTCGGAATACTTTGAGTTCGGACGGGTTGGTTCGTACACTTAACCAACCAGGCCCTCGGAGCGGAAGCGCTCATATCTTGAGCTACGGACGTCCGATTGACGTGCCGTCAGCTTTGTTGAGTTCCTCTTAGTGAGACGGATCTTTTGGCATACTCCTCCCGAGGTTTGGACGCAGTTGGAGTATGGTCAGGTTGGTTTTACCTTAAAATCCAACCGGGCCCCTTCGATGAAAAAGCCAATAACTCTCAGACCGGGCGTCCGATCGACGCGCCGTCTGTTGCGTTGAGTTCCTGTTGGCGATACGGAACTTTTGGATACATCAACTCTAGACTTTTAGACAGTTGATTTATCAGCCTCTTGGCTCATGGAGCGGACCCTCCCGAACAAGCTTGCTGTGTGCGGGAACCCTAGTGCTGGCTGCGACTGCTGCTGTGACGACGACGATTGTGCATGGATCCTTAGTGGACTGCGACAACAAAGACAGATGGTCTTGTATCCTATGTGGGTCCTAGTTGTGCTGGTCTTGTATCCTATGTGGGTCCCAGCTTAGATGATTCAATACTGGTCTTGTATCCTATGTGGGTCCCAGTATAGATGAATCAATGAAGACAGCTGGTCTTGTATCCTATGTGGGTCCTAGAAGTGCTGGTCTTGTATCCTATGTGGGTCCCAGTATAGTTGAATCAATGAAGACAGCTGGTCTTGTATCCTATGTAGGTCCTAGCTGTGTTGGTCTTGTATCCTAGGTGGGTCCCAGCTTAGATGATTCAATACTCGTCTTGTATCCTATGTGGGTCCCAGTATAGATGAATCAATGAAGACAGATGGTCTTGTATCCTATGTGGGTCCTAGCTGTGTTGGTCTTGTATCCTATGTGTGTCCCAACTTAGATGATTCAGTATCTATGTCTGATCATCTCTTTCACCTTATCGATGATGTAAACCTATGTGAGCTGAATCCTGTTGCTTTCCTGTGTGGATTTCGTTTTTCTTTCTTGTGTGGAATACGAATACTTTCCTGTGTGGACTGAGTTGTACTTGGGCTTGGAGGTTGGAGCGTATTGGAATTGATGACTTAGGTATATGTATGTGCATATACCTAAGCAGTTTTGGTTGTTACTTCATGATTGTATCTTTCTTTTGTGGTTTATCCTCTGTGGATTTTGGGAGACCTTCGGGGGTCTCGGGTTCCCTACTGAGTAGCTTATACTCACCCCTGCACGGGCTATTCCCGCACTACGTTGTGTTGGTTGCAGACGACGGACAGCGTTGATCGTGGTTGAGGCTTGCAGAGCAAGACGGTACCTGGAGGTGGACCACTGGGCGGGACGTGCTCGGAGCGGACGACAGGACCCGAGAAGCAATGGAGCTATCTGTACCCACCCTTCAGGTGGAATTTCTAGTGGGCAGCTCGGCGTAGCAGCTTTTACTTTTCAGTTGTTGTTTTCCCTTTTGAGTTGTACTTTACTTTCAGTTTTGGGTTTGTATACTGGCCCACTTACTTTTCCGCACTTACAGTTGTACACTGTTTTACTTAGTGTTTACTTTTCCGCTTGCTTACTTTGTGGTACTTGTTTACTTTTCAAAGGCAATGCCTTCCCTTTTGTTAGGATTTACCCCTTGGTGCTAGTCACCAGCCCCTGGCCTATAGAAGGCGGGCTTGGGGTAGTCACGGCACGGGCCCCGAGGATGGGTCATGAAAAATTTAATGAATTAAGTTGTAATTTTTATTAAGGTTTGAAAGCTGTTTTAGTCAAAAACCATGAATTTTTGATAAACGCATGTTTTTATTTTAAAAGAAAAAATTCATATATTTAGAAAATTATTTAGATAAAATGAATATTAGTTTTGTAATATGGTCATCAAAATTATCCATCTATCAATATTTCATAATTTTATGAGACAGTCTGATTTTTGGGTAAAAATTAATTACTGGTTAAACATATGATGCTTTTTATGACACCACAGTGACCGAATAGTGATGAAATAAAATACCATAAACATTATTTTCAGTAAATATATGTTTTAAAATTAAAATAATGTCATTTTGGGTTTGTTTGATTTATTACAAATATTATGTGGACCTTTTGAGGATTATAAAACATTTTGTCTTTATAAATTGTTTTCCATGAGAGTGTGACTCACCTCCACATAAGCAACCCTATTGTTTTTTGATGTTCGGCCATTGGAATTATAAAATATTCTTTTCCACTTTCATTTGGAAAATCCCATGGAAAAAAATGATGGTCTGGATTGTGTTTTTGATTAGTTTAATGTGTGGTGTCCCAAACCAAAATAATAATGAATTCCCCCTCCTTTCCTATGTTAACCCACCCAAGATCACAATTCCTCTTCACTATAACCCTTTGGAGTTCAGAAAACCTTTCATTCTTCTCTCTATAATCCTCCCAAGTCACTTGAACCTCCCAGAAGACTATCCAAAGCCATTGGGATCACACTTCCAAGTATGGGATTTATACCTTTCTATTTTTATCCATGTTTCTTAATATTGTAATTTCCTTTTATTTTCAATTATAAATGTTGATGTATGATTTTTTACCTCCACCATACTTCCCTCATTATGTTTGAATGATGATATACCCCTTTATCTCTCATTAATGCATGCCATCTACACCTGTTACCATGCCGAAATTCCGTAAATAATTTATCTCTCATCATTTTTATTTAAGCAATTATTTTATATTATGCATATAAATTCCAATACATATATTGGTATATTATGTCTCATTATCCCTTTAATGTCAATTTAATATATAAATTATGAAATACCCCTTTCACTCTCATCAACCGATTTTAAAAATTTCAATTTGACATCGTTATACTGCTCTAATTACACCAAAATTTCCTACTAAAATCATTGTTTATTGAATACCTTACCCACTCCTCTATAAAGGGTATTCACCTTTATGCACATGTACTTGTTGATTGAGGACCAAAATTTATGTATTCCACATCTCTTATTTGTGGAATTAATTATTATTATAATGAATCAATGTTTTATGATCTATGTGGCACACTTATGCATGAAATTAAATGACTTTGAAAGGTGTGCCCTAATACCTCTCCAATGCATTAGGTAAAGTATAGTATTATGATATGTTGTGAGAAATGAGTGTTAAATCATGATAATTTATGTGAAATGAGGTTTTACTCATGCTTCAATTGTAATTAGGGTTTACTCATGCTCCATGTGCCATGACCCTTGTCTCATGCTAATTCCATGTTAAGTGTTGTCGCCACATTTCCAAGTTATGATTTTCATGATTTATCATGCCTTTATTTTCATTTTTCTCTTGTGATCCATTGATATTCCAATTGTATAACATATATTGTATTCCTTGTGTAATTCAATGTTTATTTTCTTACTGGGCTTTATAGCTCACATTTTTCTTATACATATCCTTAGGTTGTACCTTGCAATGCTAAGTACAAGAGAATATAGTGCTCATGTAATGGAAGTTTTCAATAAGATGTTTCCTTCCATGTTTTATTTTTTTATGTAATGTTCATATTCCCCAATGTAAGTAGACTTCTTGATCCTCTATGTCATATCATGTGAAGGTTTTATGTCATAAATCATGTTTAAGTTTGTATTAAAAATTAGAGTTGTTATAGTTGGTATCAGAGGATAGGTTTAGTTATTTTTCAGATTAGGATTAGAAAACCCTATTAAATCCATCGAGACAAGAATATGTATAATAAAAAACCCTATGTTTTGGTTGGTATTGAGAATGTTTTTTATCAAAAAAAGTACATCCCTTTCTGGATATGAGTAGTTAGAGGTGGCACTAGAACCAATATACCTAGGGGTGTAAACCCCGACAAGGAGTTTTAGTCATGACTGGGGGTATCTTGGTACACTAAAATGGGCCTTTCTATCCTCTTGGTTATGAAACTCCTAGGGGATATGGACTGGTAAGTTCAAAATCATAGTATGAACCATTAATATGTGAATAAAAAATACCCATAATAATATATAATAAAATGTAGATCATAGATAACATAGTTTTAAGAATATAGATTCAAAAGTTAAGGAACTAAAAGCTATTTAGAAATAATTTGTTTTGTCCTTGGATTACACATTATGTGTTACCCCTAACATTCCTTTTATTCCAGCTAATGGTCGGTAATAAGAGGACATGAGCTAACAGCCAATATAAAGATCATTGTGATGATTGTGCTAATGGGATGTCCAATATGGTGGGAGTGGGAATCGAAAACTTTGCATGGATTCTCACTCAGTTAACTCATGATTTGAATAGAAGCATGGGTTAACAGGAACGTTCAACACCCCCCCCCCCAAGAAAGAACAAAACTCAACTTAAAGCTTCATGAGAAAAAGGAATCATACTTTTAATGGATAATATTATCCCTCAATCGCCAAACAATGGATCAACTCCATTGAAAAGACATTCTCCATCATTAAATGTTTTGAACAATAGATGGTTCTCCCGGATGCTTATTATATGGAGGGTGAAGCTGATCAATGGTGGACATTGATAAAAAAATATGAAGCCTAAGGTGGAGATCGAGGCAATGGTATGGATAGATTTCTGAAAGATTTTTTTTGATAAATATTTTCTGTGCACCCTCCGACTTATGATGGAAAGGGACTTCCTTGACCTCAAGAAAAAAAGATGATGAATCTATTGAAGCGTATGGGGAAAATTTAACAAATCAAGAATGATATGCCTCTGGAATTGTCATTAACCCTGAATAAAAGGTTGGCCCATTCTTTGGTGGGCTAAAACCTAGCATTCGGAAAGCCCTGGCGATTCGTGACTTCGAAAACTATGAGTAAATTGTCTGATGTGCCATTCAAGGCCAAAATGGAGATCGACGAATCTCAGGGGTATCATGGGGATAAGAAGCATAAGGTGGATATCAATTCAGGTGGTACTATGGATAAATTCAATGGTTCTATGAAGATCTAGAACCGCATTTGACAATGGTGTAGAAATAAGCACCACATAAATTCCTTGAAGGGGAATAGGAAAAGAATTATGTGTGGAAAAGAATGAAACCTAGCTGTTAACTACAGACAAGAACAACACATTGATGCAATAATAGAGATGAATGTTCTATTCGAATCACAACGTGATGTTCATTTCTTCAACTGCAATGAACTTGGGCATCATGGAAATCAGTGCCCTAATTCATGGGTTTTCGGAGGCAAACAACAACCTCCAAGGCAGTAAGGGTGAGCTTTTTCCATCACTACCACTGAAGTGAGCCCCAACAATGATGTGGTGGCAGGTGCACTAATTATTCATTATTGAATAGAAAACGGACTTTTTATTTAGGTTCTACACATTCATTTATATCCTGAATGTTTAGTATGACAATCTCAACACCACCACAAATCACTAAAGTAAAGATGTCGGTTTGTATGACAAATGGGGAATTCATTGCATCCCATGAATATAATTCCTCCCCTATCATAATTTGTGGATTGAACATCCCATCAAACCTCATCATACTCCCCCAGGTGGAATTTTTTGAAATTTGTGGCATGAATAGGCTTTCCTTATATAGAGCCAATATATATTGTCATGAGAGATAAATCACTCTCCATGTGGAGAATCGACCATAGATTTTTGTACAAGATCAAGGAGTAAGATGGATCTTATTTAGCTCCATCATCTCATGTGTGGATATTACTTCCCTATGAGCACACATATCTGGCTCAGATGATTGAGTCTAAGGAGGAAACCATCCTTGAAGACATGCCTCTTCTGATTGAATTCACTGAAGATTTTCTTAAGGAATTGTAGGGACATCTCTTAGAAGAGATGTTGAATTCTCAATTGATCTTATACCTTGGGAATTGGCAATATCCAAGATTCTGTATCGAATGACTATTGGGGAGCTTGATGTGCTGAAAAAAAAATAGGAGAATCTGGATAAAGTGTTTATATGCCCAAGTGTTTCACAATGGGGTCCACCAGTCCTCTTCGTCAAGAAGAAGGGTCAGACAATGTGCTTTTGCTTCGATTATCATGAGCTTAAATAATCACAATAAAGAACAAGTATCTTATCCCATGAATTGATGACTTGTTCGATAAACTGTGTGGAGCACGATACATCTACAAGGTAGATTTTCATTAATGATATTATCATGTAAGGGTGAAGAAATGAGATATCCCCCAGAATTATTTTCGTACAAGATACGAGCCCTATGAGTTCGTAGTAATGCCTTTCGGACTCACCAATTCCTGAACAATCTTCAAGGATATGATTAATAGAGTCTTTAGATATTACCTCTACAAATGTTTGGTAGTATTTATAGTTGATATTCTAATATTCAGGAAAACCAAGGAGGATCATGAGGAGAATCTAAGAATTGTATTAGAGACCTTGTGAGAGGATAAGCTCTATGCCAAGTATAGAAAGTGTGAGTTCTGGTTGAAGTATGTCTCATTATTGGGAAATATTTTCACAAGCAATGGGATATTTGTGGATCCCTCCAAGATAGCTGCAACAGATGGATGGCCGAGACCACCATCGATAACAGATATCCATACCTTTTTGGGTTAACTAGATATTATTGACGATTTGTGAGAAATTTTTCACGATTTTACACCCCTCTTACCAAGCTAATTTACATGGTAGTAATGTTTTCTTTGAGTGATGAATGCGAAAAATGCTTCAAGGAGTTAAAAAGAGGATTATCATTGTGCACATGATCACGTTACCCACAAGTGGATAACTTATTGTGGTATTCAGTGATGCTTTGAAAAAGGTCATGGGTTGTGTGTTGATTAGAAATGTCAAAGGCATTGAATATTATTCAAGGCAATTGAATGTTCATGAGAAGAATTATCTAACACATGATTTGGAGCTGGCTATGGTGATCTTTTCTTTCAAAAAATGGTGGAATTATCTCTTTGGGGAGAGGTTTGAAATATATAAGTACCAAGAATGCCTCAAGTATATATTCACACAAAAATAGATGAACATGCGCCAATGAAGATGGTTTGAGAAGGATCCAATCATCATAGATTTGATAAAGGTGGACATGAGAATCATAAAAAAATTAACATCCTTAATCCTTTTAGAAGTTATTTCTCAATCATATCTTTTGGATATGATAAAGGATGCTCCAAAGGATGATGTGGGAATTCAGAAGAAATTAGAAGCTATCATAAATAGGAACTCCTCGGAGATCAATGTTAATGAAAAAATAATTGTTATATTGGGGAAAATACTATGTGTTCCACCATGTCTAGAGCTGAAGAAAGAACTTTGGGATGATGCACATAGTTCAAATTTATCTATTCACATAGGAAACACAGAGATGTATCAAGATCTCTGAGGGAATTATTAGTGGGATGATATGAAAAAGGATATTGATAAATATTCATCCAAGTTCCCGGTATTTTAGAAATTAAAGGTAGAGAGGTAGATGTCTAAGGGGATGATGCAGCCATTGTCCATAATAACATGGAAATAGGAGGACATCACTATGGACTATATCACCGGACATCCAAAGGAAACAATGCAATCTTGGTTGTTGTGGATCATCTTAAGGAGTCTGCACACTTCATTGCAATTCAAGATGATTTCTCTTTGGATCAACATGCACAAATAAATATCCGGGAAGTGGTAAGGTTGTATAGAGTACCATTATCTATTGTATCTGATCGAGATCCGCGATTCACCACTATATTTTGAAAGAGTCTTCAACATTCTCTGGATTCTAAACTGAACTCCAATATGGCCAATCATCCTCAAACTAAGGGCCTATCTGAGAAAACTATCCAGACACTAGATGATAGGATAAGATCATGTTCAATGGAAATTAAATGAGGATAGTATCAACATATTCTTCTTGTTGAAGTCTCCTATAATAACTATTTCCACTCAAGCATAGGAATGACACCTTATGTTTCCCTGTATGTGAATAGGTATAGAACACCTGCATGTTTGGATGAAGTTGGTGAGCGTAAGTGTCTAGGACCATAAATGGTTGAAGAAATGGTGGAGACGGTGAAAACTATTCAACAACATATCATGGCTTCCTAGAGTCGATAGAAGAGTTATGCAGATAACTGTCGACGAGACCTTGACTTTAATTTTTGAGGCATGATATTCTCGTGAATTTCTCCATCGAAGAAGGTCATGAGGTTTGGAATGAAGGGGAAGTTATGTCCTATGTACATTGGCCCCTTTTAGATTCTTGATCATGTTAGGGCATTGGACAATCGACTAGCACATCCAACTACCTTTTCCAAAGTATATAATGAAATTCATGTATCCCTCTTATGGAAGTACATGCCAGACCCTTCATGTATACTCTCTTCAAAGGTAGTACAACTAGATGATGATATTTTATTCGAGGATAATCGAGTGAAGATCATATATCATAGAGAAAAAGTTATACCAAATAAGAAAATTCCCCTCATCAAGGCATTGTGAAAAAAATCACAAATCTAAAGAAGTGACATGGGAATAGAAATAATTGATGAATAAGAGTTACCCATATCTATTTTAGTGTATGAAATAGAATTTAGAGGAATAAAATTCCTAAGGGGGGAAGATTGTAAGGAACTATAAATTCATTAATGAAAATTCCCCTTGGTCTATTTATAAGTCTTATTATGGTTATGTAAAACATATGCACTTATTTGGTTCATTGTTTTTGGATTTTAAAATACCATTAATAATTTTGATCATCGCTAATATAACCCTTGGAAAATGATCAACCGATTAATATAAATATAGGTCTTAAACAAATCCAATTGACTTAGAGAAAGGAAGCGATGGACTCATCCAATAGGCTTTCCCCATACGAAGCCCATTTCTCCAAGCTCAAAAAGGAGTTGGAATCACTGGGCTTCGATCTAGACCAAGAACAAGCTGAGCTTGAATACATTAAACTCGAATGGAACTACCTATGAGAGAAGTGTAATTTGATAGAGATTACCACTCGAGCAATGTTATTCGAGCCACCCTAAGAGTCTATCACTATCGCTCAACTTACCCTAAGGTCTTATGGGAGTTTTAAAGGGTTTATTAAACCTGAACATAGTATTATGATTATTCCCATTATTCTTGAATAAAGAATATTTTTTTATTATTACTTTTTGAATTGTTTTTAAAGCAGAAATAGTATTTTTAGTTAATATTCAAACTATGAAATTTATTTTGATGAATTAACATATTTTTGAAATAAATAATATTATAAAAATATTATTATTATTATTAAATAATCTTTTATTAAATATAAATTTTCATTAAATTTTATGAATGCAATTGTAATTTTTATTAATGATTAAAAGCTGTTTTTGTCCAAATCCATGAATTTTCGATATATGCCGGTACTTATTTTAAATGAAAACATTCAAATATTTAAAAAACTATTTAGATTAAATGAATATAATTTTTGGAATCTGGATATTGAAAATATCCAATGGTGTATTTATCATAATTTCCGGAGAAATTTGATTTTTTGGGTAAAAATTAAATACCGTTTAAATAGATAGTGTGTTTTAAGACATAATACTAACCCAATAGTGAATTTATAAAATACTATAATCATAATGTTCGGCCAAAATGTGTTTTTAAATTAAAATTATGTGATTTTTTGTTTTTATTTATTTATTTTACAAAGCATAAGTGGACCCTTCAAGGCATATAAAACATTTTTTCTTTTTAAATTGTTTTATTTGAGAGTGTGACTCACCTCCACATAACTAACCATACTAATTTAAAAATTTCGTCCATTGGACATATAAAATATTGTTTTCAATCACCTATGGCTAAAATAATGAGAAAAAAGTATGGGTAGGTTTGTGGTTTTGATTTGTTTAATGTGTTGTCTCCCAAACCAAAATAATAAAGAATTCCCCCTCATTTCCTATATAAACCAACCCAAGTTCCCATTTCCTCTTCACTCATAGCCTTTGGAGTTCATCCAACCTCTTCCATAATCTATCTAGAATCCTCCCAAGGAGCCCCAAGATCCCAAAAATCCTCTCTCAAGCCTCTCCCATATTTTTGGGATCACACTTCCAAGTAAGGGATTCATGTATTTTTATTTTTATCCAAGTTTCTTAATATTGGTGTGCCCTTTTATTTTCAATTATAAATGTTGGGGTATAATTTATATCCTCCCCTATACTACCCTATTTATTTCATATTTATAAGATACCCCTTTCTTTGTCACTAATGCCTCCCATGTACACCTGTTACTATGCTGAAATTCTGTATGGAATTTCTCTCTCCTCATTTACATTCAAGTAATTCATTTATATTATGAATCTAAATTAAATTAAATATGTTGTTATATTGTGTCACATAACCCCCATATTGTCTATTTAAAGTATAAATTATGATATACTACTTTTAATCTCATCAACACAGTATACAAATTTCTATTGGACGTCGTTATGCTGTCGAAATTACCCTAATATTTCCATGCCAAAACCATTGTGTAGTGAATAACATACCCACTCCTCTATCATGGTTGTTAAACGTTTTCACAAGTACTTGCTGATTTGGGAAATACATTTATGTATTCCACATCTCTTATTCATGGAATGAATTATGATGTTAATGAATTCATGTTGTATGATCTACGTGGCACACTTATTCATGAAATGAAATTATTATGAAGGGTGAGCCATGAAAGCGCTCCAATACATTCGATAAAGTATAGTATCATGATACGTTTTGTACATTGAGTGTTGAGTCATGACAATTTATTTGCAGTGACGGTTTCACTCATGCTTTATGTGAAATGAGGATTTACTCATGCTCTATGTGCAATGAGCATTGGCTCATGCAAATTCCATGTTAAGTGATGTCGCCACATTTCCATATTATGATTTTTATTCTTTATCATGCCTTTATGTTCATGTTTCTCTCATGATCCATTGATATTATTATTGTCTAAAATGTATTGTATTCCTCATGTTATTCTACGTTTATTCCCTTAATGGGCTTTATATCTCACCCTTTTTTATGCATGTCCTCAGGTTATCCCGTTCAATGCTAAATATGAGGGAATGTAGTGGTCATGTAAAGGATGTATTTAATAAGATTTTTTTCTTCATGTTTTATGTTTTTCTGTAATGTTATTAAGGCCTAAAGACACTAGAAATATATATCCTCTATGTTGTATAAAGTGAGGGTTTTATATAATAAATCATGTCTTAGTGTGTAATAAAAAGCAGGGTTGTTATATGGATATTCATCAGTGATTTGGTAAGGATGCATTGAGTAACACTATCGATTGTATCTAATCTAGACCCAAGATTCTCCTCTATGTTTTGGAGGAGTCTTCAACAAGCTATAAATACTGAGAAAAAATTAGTTTGACTTATCATACTAAAATTGATGTCTAGTATGAGTGGACCATCTTAACAAGTGAGGAAATGTTGAGATCATGCCTAGTGGACATCAATGGAGGATGGGATCAACATCTTAATCTGGTTGAGTTCTCTTACAATAATTGTTTTCACTCAGGAATCCAAATGAATCCTTTTGAATCCCTTTATGGAAATAGGTACACAACACTGGAATGTTGGGATGAAGTTGGGGAGTGAAAACTCCTTGGACCAAAAATGGTCAAAGAAATGGTGGAGAATGGTAAGACCATCCAAAAACACATTAAAGCTACTCAGAGATGAAAAAAATATCTATAATAATAATCACAGACAAGACACAAAGTTATATTTCTGAGACATGGTATTCCTCCGCATACCACCGTGGTAGAGGGTGATGTGATTTTGGGATAAGGGAAAGCTTAGTCCATGGTATATCAGTCCTTTTGAGATCCTTGTTCAAATTGGAGCAATGACCTATCAACTGGCACTCCACCAAACTTATCTCAAGTACATGATGTATTCTATGTATCACTCTAGAGGAAGTATATTCGTAATGCATCACATGTACTCATTCCAAATGTGGGGTCATTGGGGAATGTCCTCTCATATGAAGAGAAGTCTGTGATGTTCGTAGATCATATTTACAATATTCTGTGAAACATGACAATTCCCTTTGTCATGGTGTTGTGGTGAAAACCCAAGTTTGAATAAGAAATGTGGGAATCAGAAGAATTGATGAAGCAAAGTTTATATTATATGTTGTATTTTGGGAAAATGAAATTTCGAGGGTGAAATTTTTTAATGGGGGAAGATTTTAACGACTCAGTCTTTTATTAATGAATGTTTCTTTTTGATCTAATTAAATATCTTATTATGTAAAAAGGTTATATAAAATATTCACGTCCTTTTATTAATCTTTCTGGATTTCAAAATATCATTAATAATAGTTACTATTTATAATATAGTTGTTGAATAGTGATAACATGATTACTAAAAATATAGGTCTTTAATAAATAACATTTTCTCAGATAAAGGAAGTGATGGCCTCATCCAGTAATATTTCTTCACAGGAAACCCATTAGTTTTAGATCGTAAAGGAGGTAGCATCATTGGGATTCTCTCTTGAGAATTCCCCAGTCGAGCTTCAACATGGTAAGATTAATCTGAACCGCCTATATGAGAAGTGGATGTTAATGTAGATTACCACCTGAGCGATGTGTTTTGAGCCTCCCCAAGAGTTATTCACAATCACCCACCTTACCCTTAAGTCTCATGCGGGGTGTTATAAGTGGTTATGTAACTAGACCCTATCTCTATGATTATGTGTATTATTTTTTATAGAATCAATAATATATAATCATTTTATTATTGTTAAGTTGTAAATATTTTTTAATGGAAAAACTGTTTTTCAGTTAAAATTCAATTATGAAATCTATTTTGAGGAAATAATTAATTTTTGAATTAAATAATATTTTAATAAAATATATTTATTTATAAATTAATTTCTATTAAATATAAATGATCATATAATTTTTCTGAATATAATTGTAATTTTTATTATGGTTTGAGAACTGTTTTTTTAAACGATGATTTTTCTATAAATTTCTATTTTTATTTTAAATGTAATAATTCACATATTTATAAAAATAGTAAGATAAAATGAATAATATTTTTTTATGAGGACTTCGAAATTATCCAACAGTGAATTTTTCATATTTTTCTAAGAGAGTCGAATTTCGGGGTAAAATTTAAATCTCATTTTAATATATTATGTGTTTTATGATATCATAATTTCCCAATAGTGATGTAATAAAATAATATAAAAGTGTTTTTAGTCCAATATATGATTTACATTTAAAATAAATTCATTTTATATTTGATTGAGTTATTTTACAAAACATTAGTGGACCCTCCAAGACTTATAAAAATTCTAACATTTTAAAATGATTTCTTTGAGAGTGAGACTCACCTCCACAAAAACGAACCTAATATTTTAATATGTTATTCCATTGGACATATAATTTATTTTTCAACTCCCATTTTTCATTATACTTGGTGAAAGACCATGGTATTGATTATGGATTTGATTAGTTAAATGTGTAGTGTCCAAAACCTAAATAATAAATACATCCCCCTCCATTCCTATATAAACCTACTCAACATCACATTCCTCTACAAAAGAACTATTTATATCTCAACCAACCTCTACCCTCCTCTCTCTATAATCCTACAAAGGCACCACTAGCTTTCAATAAGCCTCTCTCAATCCCCTCCAAAACAACTGGGATCACATTTCCATGTACGAGATTTCTTCCTCTCTCATTTTTCATCCAAGTTTCTTTATGTTTCTATACACTTTTCTTTTCAATTACAAATGCTGGGGTATGATTTAAAAACTCTTTTATACTTCTTTCTTTATTTTTTAATGATGATAGACCCATTTCACTCTCATTAGTACCTTGGAGGTACACACGTTATAATGCCAAAATTCTGTAATGGATTTATCTCTCCACATTTACATTCAAGAAATTATTTTATATTATGAATGTAAATTACAGTAAACATGTAGGGAAATATATAAACATTAACCACTTTATATCTATTTTATGTACATATTATGAGATACACCTTTATCTATCATCAACAATTTTGGTGAATTCTTATGTCATGTTGTTAGGCTGTCGTAATTGTGCCCCAATTTTCCAAGTCAAAGGGATTGTGTATTTGAATACCATATCCTAGTATCTATCAAGTGTATTGACCTTTATGAATTTTTAATTATTAATTATAGACTTTCATTTATTAATTGTACTTCACTTTATTATAGAATAAATGATGATTTTTAATGAATCCATGTTGTATGATCTATGTGGCACACATATTCATGAAATGAAATAATTAAGATGGTTTTTCCCTAATAAGGCTCTAATTCATTGGGTAAAGACTCATATCTTGATACATCAATTGAAATGAGGGTTTACGCATGCTAATTCAAGTGTAGTGAAGGTTTACTTAGGCACCATGATCAATGATCCGTGTTTCATGTTAAAATCATGTTAATTTCTGTTTCCATATATAAATGTAATGATAATCATGTTATATCATTCTTTTTTTCATGTTTCTCTTGTGTTTAGTTGATATTAATGTTTCCTAACATGTACTATATTCATCATGTTATTACCATTTAATACCATACTAGAATTTATATCTCACCCCTTTCATATACATGACCTTAGGTTATCCCATGAAATGCTAAGTATGAAGGAGTGTTGTGGTCATGTAACAGAAGTTTTCAATAAAGCTGTTCTATTTTATGTTCTATGTTATTACGTAATGTTTCTAATTTCCCAAGACACTGGACCTATCATTAATCATAGTTTTCTTAAGTAAATGTTTTTTTAATAAGTTATGTTTATGTTGGTAATAAAGGGCAGGTTTTTTATATAAATGATGACAAAATAATTCTATATAAAAAATCAACAGACCATGAAACCAAACATTAAATATTCTAAATAATCCAATATTCACCTGAAACTAAATAAACTAATTCTGAAATTATGTAATTGATATTGTAAAACATCCTACTCGTATCATCAAGGTCCCAAGAGTTAAAACCATATATAAATACCAAAGTCCTCCAAAAAATACCCAAACTATATTGTCTCATGCGACCAACTAATGCATCAAGTGGTTATAGTGGGCCCATCTGGTTAGTAAAAAGGTTTCCTATATTCCTCATATAAAAAGGGATAGAAATATAAAACATTAACATTTAAAAATGGAAGACAAGAAGATGAAATATAAATGCATTCCCCAACAATAAACATAATAATAAACCATTAAAAATAAAATATAATTTGGTACAAATATAGTATATCCCTATTAAAGATGGCCATAAAACATCTAATGAATTTATAATGGTAATATAATTAAAACACATTCACAATGAATCAAAGAAAATTATGGTTTCATTCGTTGAAGGATAATAACACCCTAAAAATGTGATTAAAAATCATGATTTAAATAACATTTTAGTTCTGATAATATCATTTAAAAATTAACTATCTCAAAAATATTATAAAAAAAATATTTTTTTTAAAAAAATCGATGATTATAATGGATGCTTCAAAATTTTGTCATTAGGTAATTCTATAAATTCATTTTATGTTAAAAAAATTATTTTTATCACTAGTTTAAAAAAGTTTAAAATATACCTCATTCAATAATAGAATAGAATATTACTATTAAATAATTTGGAAAATATTATACATGTGTAATTTTTTAATTAATAATTCATTTTGTAAATGTTTAAAAAATTTTAAAACATTTTTAAAAACCATGTATCTTAAAAAATTATTTTCAATCAATGAGATAAATCAAGTTAGTTTCTTTAAATAATTCATAATTATTTTAAGTAATATTTCTAGAAAAATGTACTATTACCTAAAAAATCCTAAATAGTAAGATGTGATGAATGTATATCTGTATTAGGTTAAATAAATAATACCCCAAATAGAGGCTTAATAATAAGAAATTTCAAATGTTTTCGAGATTGGGAAATAAACTCCTTCAACTTTTGTAGCATTTGAAGAATAAGAACCATGAATAAAAGAACATCAAATTACAAATTATATAAAAGGAATAAAAATACTCTAATTTTATAACATATCAAAGGTTCCTAATATACACCACAAAAAATGAATAAGTGATGAATACTGAATATGGATCACAAAAATAAAAGTGGGATGAGAAAACCATACCTCTGGTTCAGTTTCATAGATATGTTTATATAAATCATATATAATAAATAAAAACTTATTATAAATCAATTATATAAACTAAATCATATATATATCACCATATATAATTTACTTATTACCTTTTATTACTCGTTTTTTTAAAATTACTTGTAAAAATCACGATTCTGGTAGTATTTAAACCATTTTCAAGAATTTTTTCCTTAGGTATTTTCACAATTTTTAAATTGATCACGGTTCCATCCTATCTATAATTATAATAAAGATATATATAATATAAATTCAATTTATGTGTATTTATATTAATACATAGAATTTGGAAAAAAAAGATGAATTACACCATTCATGGAGACGATATGTCATACATTCCCATGAACGTTGTTTGAATTTAATTAATGGATAGAAAAAGTAAGGTAAATAATATATATATAAACTAGAATCAATATTATTTAATATATATCTAATTAATTTTACCATGCATGTAATAAATCAATGAAAAACATTTTACATACCTGTATGGAGGGGGTATTTCACATGTACACACGAGCGATGTTATTGTTTTAAAAGTGTATAGAAGGATAGAAGGAATATATAATGTTAATATAAAATAAGTATAACAAGTTATTTAATATATTATAACTACAATAAATTCCTAAATATATCTTAGTGGGGGAGGTGATGATGAAAAACAAATTACATCGGTTCGTGACAAGGTTGCCTACTATACAAATAATAAACAATTTCACTTCCCATTTGATGACAGATTTGAAGAATATGAGTTATTATATTAATATAATAACATTTCAAGTTAAATTATATACTAGTTTTATAACTTTATAATAGTTTTATAATATTTTAAATATATTCAAATGAATTAAAATAAAAATTCCATGTTAGAAACATTTTCACATCTTTAGACTACTGCTTTTGTTTTATAAATAAAACCTTCCCATATTGTATTTTTTATCACCTCTAGGACACTAGAATGTTGGTAAGGATATAAGGATGTTATTTGTTCTATTATATTCAATAAATAACCACATTGGGGTTGGGAAGAGTAATGTAGTGGGTATGGGTTTTATAAGAGGGTGAGAGAACAAACATTACTTTCTAAAAGTAAAAGGCAATAATAGTGATTTTCTAACTGAAAAAGGCTTTATAAATAAACATTATGGAAATAAAAATGATATAATATTCTAATATGTCAATAAAATACAAATATATCATTTTTAGATGTAAATTTAACACTAATATTTGTAAATTAACCCTCTAGTAAACCCATTTTGACTATAAAGGTGATAATAATTTTATCTTCATCCTGTATTAATATCGGAGAAAAATTAATTTAACCATATTATAAGTTATTAATTATTATACTTCCATAAATTGAAACTATTTTTTCCATATTCCCTTAATTTTTTAAGGAAATAATAATTTAAAATTAAAACCAGAGACGTGATGAAAAAATTGGTTTGCAAAGGAAAATTCTCATTAATATTGAATGTTTTAATATCAATAATCAAACAAATTAAGAATAAAATAAAATTAATTATATTTTTAATCTTATTTATAATCTTATTTTTCTTATAAACAATATTACATTAAAATGAATCATTTAAATTCTTCAATCAAATATATATTTCCAAATATAACCTCAATTTTTCACTAATCAATGAAAAATAATATTTTCAGAAAATTTTCAAAAAATACTCTAAGGAAATTTTTACATGATGATATAAAAATATTATTTAATTATGTGAAATATATTTTATATTTTTGGTAAATTTTAATTTCTATTTCTGTGCACACAACGCGATGAGAAAATCTGTAGAGAAATATTTCTTTTTAGAAATCATTTTGGTATCCATCAAATGATTCATATTTTATTTATTTTTAATACATAATCATTGAATTTATCATAAAAAATTTTAAACCATATATTATTTATAATTATTTATTCATTGTAGACCAAAATAATTTATTGTATTGTATATAGTATTATACTACATTACCATTCATTTGGACTAGGTTGTGCGTGTAAGAGATGTAATCAAAATAATTAAAAAATATATTTCATGTCATGTTTAAACTCCTTGTTAAATTTTATAAATGATATAAAATACAATTTTATTCTATTTAAATCTTATCTATTTACATGTAATGTAACTAAGGGATGTTCTAGTTGACTAAGTGACGCGATACTTATTAGGGCTTACATTACTGATGCCTTATTGGGGCTGTAAGTGAGGTGATATAGTATAGTTTGTTAGTGGGGGGGTAGTGTATAGAATTAGGGATGGAGTAATATTTTTCATCAGGTAGGAGTGTTGAAGGGAGGTGTTATGGGAACTGTGATGTTGTACAAGGGTGCTATGTCTGGAAGGTGTTGTTGTACATAGGATTAATGGTTGTTTAGTGTTAGTGATGGGGTAGATGATGATGTCAAGGAAGGGATGTATCTGGGTGGTCAATAAGGATTTATGGGGGTTTAATGGTGAGTTTTATGAGGTGGTGGTGGTGGAGAGGTATCAGTGAGGTGGTACAAGGGGGGATTTGTCGTTCAATAAAAATGGATGAGTGGTTATGTCTGTAACATTTCATGTAATTATTAGATAAGAAATTTTAATATATATTATATTTAAGAATTAGATATACATTTTACATTAAATTGGTCTCTATGTACGACAACATAGTCGATACTCTATAATGTGGTTCTTCAAAATCTTCTGTTGCTCAAAATAGTGAGTTATACTGAAATATAATACATTATTATTATTATTTTAAATGGTAGTTATATCCTAGATGTTGTATTGGTGGGAATGAATAGAACTAACTATATAATGTCTAAAAACGTTTATTAAATGTTTTTTACTCCCATCTAATTAATGATAGATGCTTAAAATGAGAATAAATCTAGTTTTAAACAAAAAATAATCCTTTATTTTTAAGAGGTAGTTTCACCGCCTTTGGATGAGAACCATTTTTAAATCTAGTTTTTTTCTCAGTTTTATATTTTCAATTTTTCAAAATATACTTTTTCTTTAGACTTTAGACATCAAAATTTACTTTGGTTTAATTTTTGTATTTTTATGACAAAAAGCATTTTTTATTGAATTTTATTTCAGAACTGACTTTTCTTTCAATTTATTTATATAGATGGGTTATCCGTTTAGTTGGTTTTAAAGTGTAATTGGAATTATTTTATGTCATTTAATCCAATTATTTTTATTGGATGTAATTTCACAGTGAAATTTGATATAAAAGCATGCCAATATTTATATGTGTTTACATAAAAAAACATTTTCCCATTTTCAAAAAAGAGACTAATTTTAAATTAATAACTGCAAAAGATGACTATTGAATAGGGAAAAATAAATTCCATATTAGTAAATAGAAATTTCAAATTTATTTAAATAGGTCCCTTTTAGTTTTACTCATTAATATTCTGAAATGTAGAAAATTATTTTTATTTACCACTATTAAATGGTAAATCAGGTAAATAAGTGTATAAAATATATTATAATAACATAAAACTACACTAAAACATGACTGTTTTTATTGGATGAGTTATATAAAACCATTAAATTTCTTTATATAGAAACTTTATTATATGAAATATTTATGGTTGTGACTATGAAATTTGTAACCTTTAATTTAAAGTAAACAAAAATATGACATAAACATTAATCTTGTCAGTAAAACAATTTTTACATGTGGATATATATAAGTTTTACCTTTGAGGATTTGTAGTCACCAGAAAGATAGAAATATTACCAACAACATGGTAATTATTCCATAATTTTTAGACATTACATAATAAAATTTAATTATGACATAATGATGATGGAATAATAGACTTACTAATAAAAGAATCAAATAAATTATATGATAAATTTCAAAAAAATTATTAAGTGATATAATTAATTTCATCCACGAATTATATAGGTAAATATGACATTTTATAAGAATATTAAATGGTTTCTTCTGAATTTATCTCTCTATTTCTATTTTATTTAAACTTAATAAATTGAATAGTGTCAAAATTGACATAATTGATATTATATAAAAATAGAAATATATTAAATTATTTAAAAATACTAAAAATCATTTATAATAAAAAAAAGTGCTTATGATAATATCTAAAAGTTCATTATGTGTGTAATTACATGAAATTTATCTCATATAAGTAAAATTTATTGCCTTTGAATACTTAAAATGTTGTTACCATAATTAAAATTAAAAGAGAATAGTTAATAGGAAACATAAAAGATAAGGTTTAAAATAAAATTAATACGTATCAAAAAATTATTGGATGAGAATATTTGGATCAATACACATCTTATCATAGAAATATTTTAATTATGAATCATTATGACAAAAAATTTAATTTATATCAATTTAATATTTTAACAATTTCTAATGGTACCTCTCCCCTCTCCTATAAAAAGGTACCCTATATCCTCTAATAATCACACCTCTTGAGCTTTTTTCACCCAATATCTAACAAAACCTCTTCATAGAATCCATATAAATATTCTTAAGGCTGTATTTTTGGTATAACACATTTCTTAGTGGTGTTAATGTCTTCATCAAAGGTGACCAACTGAAAGAGACGAATTGTTTATTGAAGAGTTTTTATTTTATTTCTTCTTAAAATTATTCTATATCTTATTCATCCATGATTAAATAATAACTTCAGTTTACGTAATATAATATGATTTTTTTATGATAATATCATCACTTAAATCTATATATACTTTCATGAAATGTGAATGGAATTAATCATTCTTTTGTACGTGTGAATTATCACCTCCGTGATCCAATTTATTTTTATTTCAATTACCAAATATCAGGATTTGTTATAATGACAGAATTAAAATACATATGTGATATTAATGACACATTTATCATTTTAAATCAATAATATTTCAATTATGTTCTTACCATCCATGCATAAAAAATAAACAACATAGTTCATGTGTAAGTGTGAACTATCACCTCGACAAAGCGATGAAAATCATTTTTATTCACCAAATCACTAGTATGATATATATATATATATATATATATTTATATATGTATGTATGTATATATGTATGTATATATATTTGAATGATTATTATGATTTCATTAATATTAGGATTATTCTTTAAAGTTATCATATCAATTTACTTTTTTCTATAATGAATAATGAAAAATGAATCTGTTACGCATGTGTACATACGACCTACCGTCTCTATGAATATAACATTTTTCATTTTTCAATCTGATAATTAATTTTTTTAATTAAAAAATATTATTAATGTATAAATGAGATAATTATATCGTTAATAATATTGTGGATATTAATAACTTATTGCCACATAGTTAACTAACATAAAAACCATGTTCATTTTCATCTCATGTACCGAATATCGACCAAACATCCGATATGAACATAAATAATAATGTAATTTTTATAACATAGTAATAAGTGAAATAAAAATAATAAAAAACTTTAAAATGGTTTTCAAGAATGTAAAAAATTAAACTATGTTTATTATATAGGAATATAACGATTTTACATGACGTGTTAGACTCAAAGTAAAGGACTTCGTCTCGATCTCCTTTTATTGGGGGATATTTTGATAATATACCCCAACTTATTGTACATAATTGATAATACAAACTATTGAATTTTAATTTCATTCAATGGTTTTCAAAAGGAATATTTTTTATATTAAGTGTTTTACTAAATGAAAAAAGGAATTCTTTAACATATATTGTGATAACAACCTTACTACCTCCATGATCATTATTTGTTTTTTCTATTCCTCCACAATCCGTAAATTTTTTTAAATAAAAGTAATTACTATGTAATCATTTTATGAATTTTGTTATTGAAATTTTTTTTTAGAATGGATTGATTAAATCAATATCTTGAAATGATATCTTATGATTTTAATGAAGAAATGTTAATTTTTATTTCATGATTGTTCTATGTGTTATGTTTATGTTATGGTTCCAATGAGATTATTATTTATATGGGTGGTTTCTTCAAAATACATAGGAGGGTTAGATATTGATACCACTCCAATGCATTGGGTAATGATATAAAGTTAAATAATAAATTTTTTATAAGATCATTCGGCAATATAATGCGACAATCATTCGAAAGTAACCATGAAAGTTAATCCCTCTGTAGTTAGGAAAGCTAAAATGTATGAATGATATGGATTCAATATGGTACCATTATGATTTATGATTTTTGTGATGTTTTAAAAGATTTTTATGATTTCATGGGTTTATTAATATTCATGGAGGAATGGTTCCATCCTTATTTTATATCCCTTATAATAATTATTGTGCTCATCCCACATATTAATATGTTTTCACATAGTATAAGGATGGATAAGGGAAAGTATAAAGTCATGAAGATTATTATCAAGATAAAAAAATCAGGTTTACTTTTTAATGTTTTATATTAGGGATTATATGGATATTTTTTAGTTGTATCCACTTTTTATATAATATTTATGGTCTAATTCTACAAAACTCATAACCTGAATAGATCCTCAATGTGAATTATTGACTAAAATCAAGATTAAGAAATGTTTAAGGCAAGTGATTTATAGTTGGTATTAGAGGTCTATTTAGGTAACATTACGAGTCTGGATATTTTTAATAAAGTATACATAAATGGTTTTTACTTCACGGAAAAATTGTCATGATATACCATTTCCATATTACCATGTTAAATCATCTATGATATGTTTGTTCAGAATGGTTTTCCATATAGGAAACATGTATTCTATGATGTGATGAAAACTAGAGGAAAACAACCTTCCAAATCAGCAAACTGAAGTGGTCAGATTCAGAACATAATAGTACATTGCGGTAAAGGTGTAGATGACTCAATCTATAAATGGTGGTTGTTTCTAGGAACAAGATCACATTGATTTACCATAGGGTAAAATGTCAATACTGGATCCTTCACAAAGAAAAATCCTCTATCATTAAAAGGTTCATCTGACCCTATCATGGTTGACGGGTGAATTAAAATAGTAGAAAATATTTTTGACATCATGGGGTGTACTAAAAATCGAATTGATAGTCTTGTTATTTATAGTTTTGCTGGTGAAGTCGAACAGTGGTAGATGATGGTTAAAAAAATCTGAGACAATGAGTAGATTATTGTTCAATATTGGAATGAATTCAAAAGGGTGATTCTTGAAAAATGTTTTCCTAAGGAGATTTGACTTAGTATGGAAAATAATTCTCTGAATTGATGCAAAATGAGGATTTGTAGGATTCTTAGGAAAACAATTCACTCGAGATTCAAGGTATTATCCAAATTTCATCAGGGATACTGATAGTAAAATAAATCATTTTTAATTAGGAATAAAGAAAAAAGTATCAATAGGAATTATATTCTCATTAGTTAAAAAGAAACAGAATCGTTTTTGATGTGTAGAGAAGGTGTAAATTTAGTTTACTAAGGATCATGTGTTCTATGAAAAAAATAGAAGAATAAGAGTTCAACATTGCAGGTGGAAGGAATCAATTATTATGGAAATTATGATTATATGTAAATTAAGTTTACAGTTTGAGAAAATTGTTGTAAAAAGACCACTAGTAAGGCCATTTAAATTTTAGTAAGATATAATGATGTGGTAAGATGGGACATAAGGTACGTAATTTCACTGAAAAATATAATGAAAATGGTAAGACAAAAAAAATAAAATTTACTATTAGCAAAAAAAATTTAATTAAAATGAGATGGGATATTATGAAATTGAGTGTTTAAGTAAGAACTAGAATGAACGGAAGCAGTCATACTATATTGAGAAAAGTGTGGTGAAATTTTTTTCAACTAAAATTATAAATGACCAGCCATAAAATGATGTTTTATTACATACCATGTTTTTTTATTAATATTGTGTCAATGTTTCTTTTATTCACGGTTCACACATTATTTTATTTCTATGAAAATATCCATTAAATTGGAAATTCTACCTCAAGAAATGAATAAAAAACTTATGGTAAAATCACATGGGGTAAATGTGTATGAAAAAATTATAATAATCCTATCATCCTTATATTTGGAAAGAATTTACCAACAAACCATGTTGTTTCTCCTCTAGTATAGTGTTATGTTATTATGGCTATGGTTTGGATTTCTGTTTACCAGGCTAAGATTGACTGTAGAGTAAAAGAAGTATATTTTCAAAAATTATTTTAGATTTTATATAGGAATGATCTCTTTCGTTTGATAGAATATCAGGTAAGTAAGGAAATATAGAAATATGGAAATGAATGTTGCAATGCACATATTGTTGAAAACCAATGAAGTTTTCATATTAATGGTGTTCTAGTGGTATATGTATATCATTATATAATTCATGATGAGTTACCTGGTATTATACCTGATTGAGAAATTTAATTTACGTACGATCTAGTTCCTAAAGGGAATAAAATTTCAAAACTCAAAATTGAATGATTGGTATTGAAGTTTTAGAGTTAATGAATCAATTGTATGAGTTATTAGATATAAGGATTCATGTGACATGGAACGTCTCCATAGGGGGCTCTTTTATTGTTTATCAAATAGATATATAGTTCAATGAGACTTTTCATTGATTATAGAGCATTGAATAACATCACAGTTAAGAACAAGTATATTTTTCCTTATAAAAATTATTTTTTATCATATTCAATTTTTAAAATACCTTTCGATGGTTTACTTGGGGACCAAATATCATTATTTGAAATTATAGGATATAGACATTCTGAAGATGAGGTTTTAACATGATATGGCTATTCTGAACATGTATCTATAATGTTTGGGTTAACTAATGCGCCTCTTATATTCTTGGATATTATGAATAGAATTTTCTAGGAGTTCTTGGATATGATTTGGGTTGTCTTTACTAATGACATTTTTTTATATTGTAAATATAAAAGTATTCATGAATGTTATTCTAGGGTTGTATTTAAAAAATTAAAAGAAAAGAAACTCCATTTAAAATTCAGCACGAGTGAGTTTTGGTTATATCAAATTTCATTCCTTGGTCACATTTTTTTCTAAATATAGAATAACTATTGATCCTACTAAAAAAGGTGATGAAGAATGGCCAAGACACAAAAATATAACTTTTATTTTTTGATTTCCTGTTTAGGAGGCCATTACAATAGGTTTGTTAAAAAATTTGCATCTTTATCTATCCCACTGACAATGTTAACTCGAAAGGGTTTAAAGTTCATCTGAACAATATAATGTAATGATTTTTTTTGTAATTGAAGAGAAGATTTCTTAATGCTCCAATTTTTTCATTACCTTCCATGAATAGTGAATTTATTATATACAATGATGCTTTGTTGAAATGACTCGGTTGTGTCCTAATGTAGAATGATCATGTAATTTCATAGGCTTCATGTCTATTAAAAAATCATGAGTTTAATTACCCTAAACATTATTTGGGATTAGCTATTTTAGTTTTTGCTTTAAAAATTTGGAGGCATCATTTTATGGAGTAAAATGTGAAATATATACTAACAAAAAAATATTGAAGTATATATTTACATAGAAAGAATTGAACATGTGACAAAGGATACGACTAGAATTAATCATGTATTATGATTTCATGATTAATTACCATCCTGGAAAATAAAAAAAGTGTTTGATGATTCAAGCTAGAAAAGTAATGCAAAAATAACCATGATACATTTGGAACATGACCGTTTGGTTAATGATTTGATGAATTTTGGCTTGGAGGTTTTTTGGTGCTGGAAATTGCATTTCTTGGATTTAGGTATCTATTAAATCATCTATATGAGAAAGAGTTAAGAAAGTGTTGAAGGAAGACAGTGGGTTTCCAATAAAATTTAGAATTGGTTCAGATGGTAAATATTAAGGAATTTAACAATGAAAAATCTTATGTTTTCCGCTATAGGAAGAGGCTATGTGTTCCTTGTGAATCAAAATTTAAGAATGTGTTTTTTTGTGGAGATCATATTTCTTCATTTTATGTTCATATTTGGAGAACTATGTTGTACAAAGACGTTAGAGTGTATTACTGGTTGTATAGAATAAAAAAGATATTATTGACTTGGTTGTGAAGGGTTTGACTTGCTAGTAGTTTAATACAGAATGACAGTTGAAAAATTTATACATTAGCCAGTTCAAGTACTATAGTGGACATGGGAAAATATAATAATGGATTTCATAGTGGGATTACCAAAGACATCTCAATGTAATAATTTGATTTGGTTTATTGTTGATAGACTGAGTAAAGCTTCTCATTTTATTCCTATTCAAAAAATATTGTCTCTAGATCAACATTCTCAATTGTATCATAGAGAGATAGTCTGGTCACATGGTTTTCCTATCTCCATATTTATATGATCAGGATCATAGGTTCACATTTAATATTTTGAAGGGAATTTAGATGAAAATGATAACTGAAAATAAATTTCAGTATAGATTTTCATCCTCACTCATATGGGAATCCAGAAATAATAGTTAAGACTTTAGAGGATACACTACAAGCTTATTTAATTTATTACTAGGGTAGTTGGGCTCAACATATATATTAAATTGAGTTTTCATATAATAGAAGTTTTTGTTTCGCTATAGAGAGAATAGTTTGATGCACTATTTTGATAGAGGTTTTGAACTCTATATTTTTGGGATGAAGTATGTGAAATGATGTTGATGTGTCCAGAATTGGTAAAAGAGATGGTATATAATGTTCAGATTATTTAGAATCACATGAGGATATCTAAGATTAGATAGAAAAGTTGTGCATATAACTAGATGAATAATATTTCTTCAATGGTTGGTGATATTGTTTTTCTCAATGTTTCACCATGTAAAATTGTGTTGTGTTTGGGTAAGAAGAGAAATATGAGTCTGCGGTTCATTGGACCCTATGAAAAACTAGAGAATATTTGATCAGTTTCCTATAGAATAGATGTACCTCTGAGTTTATCCTAGGTATATAATTTTTTCATGTTTTAAGGTTGAGAAAATATTTATTGGATCCATCCCATGTTTTGAGTCCAGACATAGTTTTGTTGGAAGAGATTCATTATTATGAGGAACAACCAGTCCAGATACTTGATCATAAATAGAATGTTTAGTGTAATAGTGTTACTCATTAGGTTATTCTTTTATTGAAAAACCACATGGTTTAATAAGAAACATGGGAATATGAAAATTCTATGAGGGATAAATACCTCCATGTATTTAATAAGTGAATAAAATTGTGAGGATGGAATTTCCTATAGGGGGAAGGATGCAACATCCCATGTAATTATAAAAAAAATACATTTTCATATAAATTAATATTTTGGAATTATATATTAAATTTACATAAAATGGAATTCCTTATAAGATATCATACCCGACACACAAAATTTGGTTTCTCCATAATTGTATGTTACATACAAGACTAAGTTATAGCAAAAAATAACACATTCTTTGTATTATTATTAAAAATAGTAGTTATATCCTAGTCATTTTATTATCATAAATGAACATAACTGATTATATTAAGTTTAAACATGTTTATTAAATGTTTTTTACTTTAATATACTAATTTTAAAGGCTTAAAATGAGCATAAATCATGTTTCTATCATAAAATACTCTATTATTTGTAAAAGGAATTTTTGCTAGCATTTTAGAGAGATCCATTTAGAATATAGTTTTTTTCACAATTATATATTCTATTTTTTAAAATAATATTCTTTTTTAGATGTGGGACATCAAAATTTACATTGGAAGAATTTTGGTATTTCTATAATAAAATTCATTTTTTATTGAAAAGTGAAAAATTCTACATTTCAATTCCAAAAATCATTTTCGTCTAATATATTTATATAGTTAGGAAATTTTTTAATTGATTTTAAAGTGAGATTGTATTATTTTTTTATCATTTAATACGGTATTTGTTATTTTAAATAATTTAACATTATAATTTTATAAAAACACAAGTCAATCTTTTGATGGTTTTTTCTATTAAAAATTCATTTTCTCATTTTGACAACATAGATTAATTTTAAATTAATTATAACAACTTCTATGTTTTTAATTTTGGTAAATATATTCAATATTATGAATCCAACGTTCCAGCACATGTAAATAGGTCCTATTTATTTTTAGACAATATGAATAGTAACATTAGTAATTATTTTTATTTACCACTATTAAAGGTTAAATCATGTAAATAAGGGTAAAAATTATATTATATTAATATAAAACAACCCTAAAACTTGTCCTAATATTATTTAATGAGTTATAGGTTACCAAGACAACCCTTCTAATATAAATTCCAAAATTGGAATTCACTTGGCTGTAATTACAATATTTATAACATTTAATTTAATGTAAAGTCAAATATAACAAGAACGAGTAACATGCATTAGAGAGTGAAACCATAACGGTTTGACTTCCTCAATAAGGTAACTCATTTAAAATTTCTGTTCTCACATGCTTCTAGGGTAGCCAACTATGTGGAAGATGCTTTTTCCATGTTAATCCTATAGATGGATATGAGGTGGTCTTATATGGCCCCTAATTATATTGTTCCAATGGTGGAGGCAAAAATGTGTGATTTCATGCAATATAATGTTTTTTAATAATCCTTTTTATGCTTTAATAGTCTTCTTATTTTGTTTAATAACTATTTTTGGACTATTTTTGGCCGGATCGTCGACATTTCGAGTAATGGAAAATATTATATAAACATGACTATTTTTACAAAATAGATATTAATATAGGGTTATAGAAGATATATCTTCACACATAAATTGTAATTATAAAGATAAAAATACTACCTACAAAATGGTATTTTTTAATATGTATTCTATGTTAAATTTATAAATTTAATTATGACACAGTGATGTTGCAATAATAGACTTATTAATGAAAGAAAAAAATAATGATATTATAAATATGAAAAAAATTATTTTTAATAATTTGTACATCCATGAATTTTCCTGGGTAACGTGACATATTATAAGACTATTCAATGGGTTGGTCTGAATTTATATATCTTTTTATATTTTATTTAAATTCAATAAATTGGATAGTGTAAAAACTGACCAAATTGATATTCTACAAAAATAGTAATTTATTATATTATTTCAAAATCATAAAAAAATTTAAAATAAAAAGGTGGATATGATTAGGTATAAAAGATAATTATAGGTCCAATTATAGTAATTTCATCTCAAATATTTAAAATTTATAACCACATAGTACTTGCAAGGATGTTACCACAATTAAAAATAAAAGGGAACAATTAAGGTTAATCCGAAACAATAAATATTAAAAAAATCAATACATGTCTCAAAATTATTGGATGAGAGGATTTAGAACAATAAACATTTTATATTACAAATATTTTAATTTGGAATCATTTTAAATAATAAATTAATTTATATTAATTTATTATTTTTTGAATTTTCAAGGGCACCCCTCCCCTTTAAATAAAAAGGAACCCTCTCTTCTCTAATACTCACACTTCCAAAGATTATTAATTCAGAAAATCTCTAATCAATTATCTTCCTAGAATACCTACACAATTTATTGTGGCCTTATTTTAGGACTAACCCATTTCTTTGAGGAGTTACGGTGTTCTTACAAAGAGATTAACTGAAGAAGGGGTGTTGTTGTTTTAAGAGTATCAATTTAATTTCTTATTCCACATCCTTTAAATATTATAATTCCAAGATGAAATAATAACTACATTATAATAAATATACTGATATGTTATTATGTTAATATCATCCCCTAATCCCATCCCTACTTTGATCAAATGGGAATGGGATTAATCATTCAGGCGTACGTGTGAATTATTACCTCCACGAACCGAATTTTTTCATTCTCCTTTACAGTCAACCAATATTGTTTATTATGAAGGAATTAATATTCTTATGTAATGTTAATTAAATTTTTATATTTTTAAAAGAATAATATTTCAATTATGTTCTTACCTTCCTTACACATAAATATAATAACATCATTTGTGTGTACATGTGAACTATCACCTATACGATATGATCTGAATAATTTTTATTCCCCACGTCACATTAATGAAATTTATAAGTGTATTTAAATTATTATAATTATTTTAATAATTTTATTATCATTATAGAAATATATAATAATAATAAAATATTTCCGTGATGATAAATGATAAATTAAAATGTTGATGATGCGTACGTACGACCTACCATCTCCATGAATATAACATTGTAATTTTTCAGGACATTTAATAGTAGTTGGATTTAAAAAGTATGATTATTCTATAAAAGTTATTATTAATTCAGGAATGCTTTCTTGTAGATGGTGGACTTATGACAACATGGACTAGTGACATGAAAACCATGTTCATTTTTGAATCAGAGACCGAATATCGACAAAATGTGTGATATGAACATAAATAAATATTTAATTTTTGTTACATGCTAGTATGTAATATAATAAGAATAATAAAACAGAAAAAAAAATCAAGATTTTTTAGATTAATGTAACAAAATTATTTGGAAATATATTTTTTTATGTGATGAGTCATACTCAATGTAAGAGACTTCATCACAATCACCATTCATTCAGTCATATTTTCAAAATATACACCACATTCATTAATATATTTTATAATAAAAACCTTTGACATTAATTTCATCAATTTACTTTCAAAAGGTATATTTTTTATAGGAATCATTTTAAAAAACTACAAAAGGAATTTTTCTAACATATGTGGAGATAATAACCATTCCAATTATATGACCATTATTTTGTATTCAAATTCCCCAACAAGCCGTAATGTTTTTAAAAGAAAAGTAAATTCCATATATATATATATATATAGATTGAAAACGATTTTGATAATGTATTTATCATGTCAATATATTGAAATTATATCTTATGATTTCAATGTGTCAGTGTTACTTTTCTTTTATGAATGTTTTATGTGTTATGATTATTTTATGGTTCATGGGAATTTTTTATTTATATGGGTTGTTTTGTAATAAACTGAGGGGTGGTGATCCCATGATAGCTCTATAAATAATTGGTTAATTAGACACAGTTAGACAAAAAGGTTTCTCATAAGAGATTTTTTGAATATACTTTGATTGGTATTCCAAACGTATCCATAATGTTTACTCCCTATATATATGTAAAATCTAAAATTTCAATATGATATGGATTCCATAAGTTAACATTCTGATTTATGATTACTATGAATTTTTTTAGGATTCTTCAGGTTTCATGGGGTTTATAAATATTCATGAACTAATTTTTTTCCTTATTTTATGTCCCTTACTATGATTTTCTTTTCTCATCACTTTTTTTAAAAAATGTTTTCACATGGTATAATGATGGGAAAGAGAAATGTAGAAGTTAATAAAAAAATTATCATGAAAAATAAATCTTTTTTTCCTTGAAACATTTTATATTATGGAATAAATGGATTCTATTTTAGTTTTATCAACTTTGTTTTTTATAATTATTTCCTAATTATCTAAAACTCAAAACATGAAAATATTGTCAATGTGAATGATTGAATTGAATGATGTTTATGAAATGTTTAATGTTACGACCGTATAATGTTAGACATGAATTATGGAAGAAAGTCTATGTTGGGATTGATACGGTGTGTGAATGGATTATACGATTTATTTTTTTAAATGGAAATTGAGAATTGGAGGTCTCACATGATTGTAAGTGGTGTGATAAATTTTCTTATGTTATGGGAGGTATTTGATTTCTATGTTGGAATGTACCCAAAAAATACATGGGCTTGTTAAAATTTTAATTTTAATTAATTACATTTTTAGAATATATACCTTTTTGGTTAAATATGAATTGGAATCTAGTCCATATAGGTTGTGCATATATGCCTATTTTAAATATGGTTTTACTATTAACCATACAAATAGACCTAAGCCTAATTTTCACGTGGGACCATAACATGTTTATCCCCTCATGAGTTTTCTAACACTTTCAAGTCCATAAATTAAAAATTTGGGATGAAATTTTGGTGTAAAAAAAAGAAAACTATAAAAAAGGAAAGAAATTACTTTTAATGGTAGGTATATTAATAAAAATAATACATAACTAGGATTATCAAGAATTAATTAATATCACTCTAATGAACGTATAAAATTTAAAAATACACTCGATTTCAATTGTAGAAAATATAATTATATTATTTAATAAAATTTCATTTTGAAATATTTTGATTTGATACCATCCCATTCACATTTTGGTTATTATTTATTTTGTTTAATTATTTACAATTGTGTTTAAAAAAATTTCTATTCTATTATGATAAGAACATCATCCTACATGAATAATTTTTCTAATGGCATGTGTGTCCACGTTAGTGTAATAAAATGTTGTATTAAACCTTGATTTCCACTCACCTACATCTTCGAATACATTGAAATGATCAGACGGTTTCATGTTGATGTGGTACATGTTTAGAGACAAGATAAAAAAACCGATGTTCTTATGAGTTTTAGGAAATATGATTTTAGTCATGTGTTAGATAAAAAAGTTTCCTAGGGTTTGTGTTAAGTCGTTAATAGATTGATAGAGGAACCAATAGTTAATGAATCATGTTCTTGTCATTATTTATTTATAGTATCACAATTATGGTTTATTGTTTTGTAAATTCTTATTTATTTTTCAAGTTCCCATAGTATAATAACAAATAATAATTCATAGATAAAATGAACATGTGTGATGATTTTTTAAATTTTACTTAATAATTTTTTTGTGATAGTGATAACATATAAAAATAATGATAAGTATATATATCTTCATTATCAAGGATAATATAAAAACTACCTCAATGAATTTATTTAGTTGTAAAATAATTTTTAGTACTTTAATTTGGACAAAAACAATTGCATGAGGTTCTCAACATCCCTAGATGAGGGTGTCTACTACAATAATGGAGTTTTTAGGAGATTTTGGGACAATATATATAATATTTCTATAAATTTTTATCTATAGATATCATGATGAATCATTAGAGTAATATTTTTTGAATAATTAAATGTAATTATTCATAGGAGATGAGACACTAAATGAAAGATAAATAATTTGTTATTAAATGAGGTTTTCTACTCCAACCCTCACCATATACTCTTGGAGTAGTAGTGATTCCATTTATCAGGATATCAAGAGTTTTTTAAGGATACAAGCCAATATAATATTCAAGGATCATATTTTTTTGAATTTACAAGGCGATGGATACTATGATTTGATTAAATAGTGGGATATAGAAAGAAGTATCAAATGAAAAAATATATATTGGTAGTCATAATAAGGTAAACATATTCTATCATTATTTATTTTAGATTATATGGAAACACCCACCAATTCAATTTAACATCAATCAATACAGGGAAAAGTGAATATCAAAACCATCAACATATTTGAAAAGTGGTTCATTCCCTTTTAAAAAACACTACAACGAGAGTGGAATAATTATTTGATGCAATTTTCCCATCACTTTATTCCCCTATATGAAGTGACCAAGAGGATAATAAAAAATATAAAAAAATATGTATGATTCTATACATTAATTTCATCATCTTTATATACATGTCGATTAATCTATTTAAAATGAATGAGGAAAAAAGATTATTTCAAAATGTTGTACTACCTCAAAGAGTTATAAAAGGTGTATAACAGAACAATATTATACCATTGCATAATATTGAGTTTTAGTTAGTAATTTTATGACATTCAAATTGAGAATATTTTCAATTTTATAGGTTTTGAGAACTATGTAATCATTTTTACAAAACATTTCATAATCATATAAGTGGATACCACTAAAATAGTATACATTGTTTCCAAGATATATATCATTTAAAATGAATTGTGGTTTTTTCTTCAAAAAATCATCATAATGTGAAACATGACTTACTGATTTCTATTAACCATCATAATACCCTATGAAAAAACATTTTAAGACACAGTATGATCAAACAAAGCTCGGTACATGACATAAAGAGAGATAATTGTTATTCAAGTGAAAACATGAGAACCATTAGAACACATTTCTTAAATACACATTAGAATTGATTGAAAACTCATAAATGTGCCTTGGAATATAATTATCATGTCACTCGTAAATTAAACCATAAAAATTTAATAACCTTATGTACTAATTCCATATTCGTAGTTCCCAATGCATTATAGAATTATAATGGGGCTCACTCATCATACCCTAAGTTATAACAGGGCTCAAATAGTCATATCTTTTTCCAATAATGGGGATAATCCCAAAAAATATTGACTTCTAATGGGATCAACACAAAAATATATTTTTAAGGAACATTCCATGAATAAAAACATTAAAAATATTTTAATCCCATAAACAAAAGATTTATAGATTTCGAACCACCCTTTTCTAGTAAAAAACACTATTAAAATATAAAAGTCGCACACATAATAATGAAATTATTTTATTCCAAATGAGATATGAAATTTTATAATGAAAAAAGTAAATTAATAAATATTCATGAATGAGAGAGAAAACAGGCATGCCTTATATGTTTAAAGAAGATTCACTTTTAATTTTTTAGAAGATAATTAAAATGAGTGTTTTTAAAAGATAGTCCCTTACCATGAGTCGGAATTTTCATGTAAAATATTTATATTCTGGTATAATGAACATAGTTTAATTATTTAAATTATTTAGAAAAATTTTTGCTTCTATTTTTATTTTTATATCAATAAATATTATTTTCTAAAAATTACATAATTATTTATGTTCATGTCATACGCTTTTTGTATATTTTTTATGTGAGTAAAAAATGAATTTGGAATTATTTAAATTGAAAATGTTGTCATAATTCCATCATCTCCATAATAATATTAATTTTAATATTATCATTACTAAAAATAAATTATACTTTTAAAATAATCCACTATGTTTTGTAATGAAAAATTAATTACATTACAATCATAGAGACGACATTCCATATTTATGCATGAGTAATTTTTACATTTTTAAATGATCATTATGTAAAGACGAAAATTATTAATTTAAACTTAAATAATTCTCATAAAATCATAAATATCATATGAATAATTTTTATAGTCAGTTATATATCATCCATGTGAAGTGCTTCAGAAAAATGAAACACACCGCTTCATGGAGGTGATAGATAACACATAAAAACAAAATAAGTTATCATTATTATGTTCAGGGAAATATGCGAAAATAAATATTATATTATGATTTATTAATTATAATAATTTCAAAAATATCATCTACATATATACATATATTTATTTATTTATTTCTCCATTATAAAAATTTTTAGGGGGGTTTATGGAATTTGAATTATATCATTTCTAGAGGTGGATGTTCATCGAACAAAAAAAACTATAAATATTATCACATTTAATCAATGTGGATATAAATTTTGGATATTATATTAACAAAACATAATATAATTATATTTAGGATACCATATTATTTATTTAATAATGAATGAAAAATATTTTATGGAAGTGGAAGAATATATATATTTTAAACACATAGTTAAAATAATACCTTTTCAACAAATAATCTCCTTTATTAAAACCCTGACACCTCTAGAGAGGGTTTAATAAATAAAAAAGGCCTCCATAAAGTTCTGAGGGATTCAGTAAAGGTATTTGGGTAGATCATAAATGAATCAAATAGTTTTTTTGTGGGATAAAAAGAGAATAACTGGTTCCCTTTTATGTGAGGGTGGATATCTTATAATTCATAAAAATATTAAATTATTATAAATTAAACATCTATTAAAAATGGGTCAAAATTATTTATTTCAATGATAATATAATTATTTGTCTAAATACAATCATCTTATAAACATACCACATGTTTTGATTATTTTTTAATCCTTATCCATTTTTAATCATTTAATTGACTTATTTAACTCTTACCGGCATACCATGTAATTTACAATTTGAGGGTTAATATAATTAATAAATATTTTTTAATGGCTGAAACATGTATAAGGATGACCTTTAAAAATACTTCACCTTTTAGAATAAAATGTGCAGAAATTTACTTTTCACTGAATATAATAACGAAAAGTTCATACTATCATCCATGTGGATTCCAATGGACATTATTATAGCACACAAATTATTTTTGTATAAAAAAATTTTAAATGAGATTTTGACATGTTATTTTGAAAATTTTATAATATTTTTAATATTTTTGATACCATTACATACCCAATTGAAATTTAACCATGTAAATAAAAAAAACTAATGTTACTATACATATTGTCAAAAATTAAAATAAACTTATTTACGTAATTTTCACCTCATTATTTTGAATACAGAAGAATTTTTTCTAAATTCAAAACATAAAATTAGAAAATAATAAATAAAAAATTTATCCTATTAAAAAAATGATATAATGTATTTTAAATGTAAAAACATCAAAAAAATTGAAATTATTTTATATGAACATTTATTGTGAAATTTATTCCAAAGACATAAATTTATTTACCAAAAATAAAATTATATAATGAAATAATAAAAACTAAAATAAATTTAAATTTATGACTATTAATTATTTAGGAAATAAATGTTCTTTCAATTAAAATACAATATGTTTTTCTCTGTTTATGAAAAAAGGAATCTTAAAAAAAATTATTGAAACTAATCCAAATTAAATTTCGATAATCTTCATTAATGAAATAGTTTTATTTTTACAAATAAAATTTTTAAGATTCATAAACTATGTTTAAAACAAGTATTCCATCAAAAGATGAAAAACCGACTTTTGGGAAAAACAAGCTGTTAGATTTAATATAATATTTCCTCTTATATAATGTATTGATAAAAAATAATATGAATTTCATATTTTATATTGAATATAATACATATATATTAAACTAATTTCATCCAAAAAAATTGATTTGTTAATTTATTGGAATAAAACACACTTGTTCATATTTAAATATTTTTTATTCAATCATTACCATTTATTTTAATAGGGGATTTACATTTATTTATAATTAATTGGTTTTAGATGTATACATATATATGTAGGTGAAAATGATAATTTCATAATTAAGATAATATTATTCATATATATTATTCTAATGGCTAGGCTATAATAGTAACATTTAAAAATTGTTCTTTAGTTGTCTATTTAAGCTTGATGTGGGTTATCATATATGCTATCAAACACATTTATTCCATTAAAATAATTGGACGATGAATTTTCCTCTATTTTATAATTTCTGTCTCTGAATTTTGAAATAAAAATTGGTATCTATGGTTTGGCATTTTAATATACCTTTTTGAAATCCCACATTAGAAGAAGGGCCATTAAAGCTTCCTCTTTAATATAATGATAGTAAAGTACAATGGTCATAGAATATAACACATACTAGAGTTCCATGTAGTTAATCATGGATATGGAATAGAAAAATATATATCATGTTCTGATAGAGAGTGGTATACAACCTCGTCATGAGAAGATTTATAATCACAAAAAAATTAATATGAGTTAAGTTAAAATGTTAAGTCTTTCTTAGAAATAAAACAAACAGATGAAATTTTTGTTTCAATATTTTTATATTATAGAGTTAAATAACTATATTACTATGTGGACTAGTTACATTGGGAAATATACTTAGTTTACGTGTTGAAAATCTTCCTTCATTTAAATTCCATCACAAAATAAGAGTTTTCTCCCAACAAGGAGTATTTAAGATGATTTTTTCATGCCTAAATCTTGGGAATCAACATCTATAAAAGAAATAAAATCTTTAAATGACTAAATATATACTTCACATATTGTGAATCAATAACCAAAACTAAAATGGATAGGATAATATATTTTAATTATTTAAGAAGAATAAAACATTGTGTAACGAAAACCCACTTCAATATCCAAAAAAATAGGGATTCCCAACATAGATCATTCCACAAATAAAATACTATAAAATTAAACAAAATAATCAAATGAAGATTAAAACCAAAAAATAAGAACATATTGACATTATATAACTCCACGATAAATTTTAACATTTCTTCCAAATAACATCAAACGTTATCGTATACCTATCATTTTTTCCAAACCCATAATTAAATCAAATTCATAATTAATAAATCATTTTATATCATCATATTTGACATTTCATCTCACTTTCATTTAATAAAACTATTCCTAGAGCAGTTGACAATATACAAAGATCAGGGTGTCCATCGGGTATCATTGTCTTTTTCTTCACATAAATAGAATGTCTATTCACAGAAATAATGTTTTATATATTCTCTAAATTCTATTAATTACATTGTCAAAATAAGACATTTTATGCCTGGATTTTATGTTTTTTGGTAAGGGAATTGTTTCAAAAAATAATTTTTTCTAACATATAATATCAAAATAATAAAAAAATTCGATTTTTAGAGAACATTCAAACTGAGATTATGTTGAAACATTCAATCATGTATCATTTAAAAATTCCATATATTTTTTTCTAATAATATAAGATAAAACATAATATATATAATATTTTTATGTTTTAAAGGTATAATGGATGTTTTTGATATTTTATATTAATATTTTAACAATTTATTTATGTTAGAAAATGTTTCAGAATCACATGGACATGAAATTGTAATAATTATTTGAATAAAGTCATCATAAAGAGATAATAATGTTTTTTAGATCATCCACCTTACATATTTATCTGTCATTCCATGATAAAAAAAATTTATATATCAATAGTCTAAAGAAGATAACAATCATATAATCATATCCAATTATTAACCAGAAGGTCTAATAACTAAATTTTTTAAAACATTTCCTTTGATACCAATTATAAGGACAAAACCTTAAAACATTAAATAATATTGTGTTTTGTTAAAGTATTTATTTTATTTTACATTAAATATATTTTTTAAATTTCATTATTATATAAGTTTCCCTTCGTTTATAAATAACATACCCTAGACATACAATTGGATACTACTAAAATAATATCAAAATTTTCCAAAATATGAAACCTTTAAAAAAACATGGATTATATTTCATGAAAAATATTGATAAAATAAAAAATGACTTGATTATTTATATTACGTATCCATACACCATATGAAAAACATTTTAAAATATGGAATAATCAAAAAACACCATATTAAGGGACACAAATAGAGAAAATCATTTCTCAAATGAAAACATGAAAACCATTAAAACACAATTTGTAAAAAATCATTAGCATGAATAGAAAAATCATAAAAGTGCCTTGAGACATAATTATCATATAAATATTTCATTTAAACTTATAAATTTATAAACTTATCATCTACTTCAATATATTGAGTACACAATGTATGAGAGAGTTATAATGGGGATCACTAATCATATCTTGAGCTATAATGGGGCTCAAACTGTCGTATCTTGAGATATACATGGGATCACCCCATAATATATTGATTTATAATGAGAAAAATCTATAATTTAATATTTAAAAAGGACATAGAATTAAAAAAATCCTTTAAAACCCATTTAAACATATGAGAAAAACACTTATATATATTAAAATACTCTTTTTTGGTAAAATCACATTTAAAATAAAAATGTTTGGCATGTGATAGTGAATTTATTTTCATAAAAAATAAAAAATAAATAAAATTTTGTAAATTATGAATTAATAAAATGTTATTAATTATGGAGGATCCACTTATGTCATATATGTTAAAAAACAATACATTTTACTTTTTAAAAGGATCTTTAATGATTGTTTTTAAAATAATACCCCTTACCCTGAGTCTGAATTGCCACGTCCAGTCTTTATCATCCTAATAAATAAAATTAGGATAAATATTTACTTTTTGGATAGCATTTTTAATGGTTATTATTTCTTTAATATCACTTATTATCTTGTTATTATAATTATTTAATTATTTAAGATAATGTTTGTCATTTATTTGATATTCAGTACTGGAGCCAAAAATGAATTTGGTATCATCTAAATAGTCATTATGGTCATTAGTTCATCATATCCAAAATAATATTGATGAAATTATTATAATTTATGAAGATAAATAATACATTTAAATCAGACGAGAATGTATGTTTATGAATAATTAAATACATTAAATTCATGGAGATGGTACAACATACATAGTCTTATATAATGTTTCCATACAACATTGATTGTTATAGAAAAATTGTAAATTATTATTTTATATTCACCAAAGGATCATAAAATAAAAAATATCTTATTAATTAATTAAATATACTTATATATATAATCCATGGGATTTGGTGTTGAAAAAATAATCACATCTCTTTGTAGAGGGGAAAGATCACATGTACGCACGAACAACATTGTCATTTTTATGTTAATGGAAAGGAAAAAATATAGATGATATATTATTATTTAATAACTAATATTTTCCAATTATAATCATATATGATATTTTATTCAGTCATTATAAATTGTCTTTGTCGATGGTTATGGGTAATGAATTATATCAGATCGTGAAGCAATTGTTCACAGTTAACATAAACTATATTTTTTCTCCAATTTTATAGAAATTGAGATACTTTTAGTAGATGATATTAATATTAACATATATCTTTATATTTTTTATAAATATTTAAATATTTCATTTTAATGTAATATTATTTAAGGGAATTTCATGAAGAAACAAAACTAGAAACAGTTAATTTAAACAATACATCATTCTCCGACAATCTTCTTTACATGACACAACAAGACCACGATAGTGGCTATTCTACATTAATTAATTCCTCTAGAATGAGTAATGGAATTATAGGAATGATTTTGTGAAGATATTGGTTGTTAAAAATAGGTTTCATGGTTTCATGATATAGAAGATTGAGTTCCCTTTTATAGAATAGGGAAGGGGTACTCTTGGAATTCATTAAAATAATAAATTAGTAAAAATTAATTTTATATTTACAATGGATAAAAAACTATTTAATTCTAATATGGGAATGTTAAGGGTCTAAATAAATTCATCCATTTAAAATTTCACAGGTTTTTATTATTTTTAAATCCTTATCTTTTTTTGTTACCCATTAATTAACCCCTTTAACTCTAATAGTGAGATCATTTAATTGAAAATATGATAGATATTATAATTATTATAAAATTCACTAAGACCAATAAACAAGTCATTTGTGTACTTCGGAAAATTTTCAAAATAATTTTTCCAAAATTGGATTTTTTTACATTATATATAATTCAAAAATAACTATTTTCTATTTTAAAAATATCAATAATGTCAATTTTGACATTTTTTATTACCTGAAGTTTTACAATATTCATAAAAAGATTAATTTTAACCAATACATCTAAAACGTCAATAAAATGTTAAATTATTCTAAAAAATTCATGTATGACATTATTCATCTCAAATTACATTTATTTTAGTGTGTTTAATTTCATTTATTTTATATTTTAAATAATTAAACAATGGATTCATCATTATTATGAAAGCCTTTATTATTATTACTTATTATCTAAAAAATATCATGATAAAGATAAATATTTAGGCATTCATAAAAATATTTATATTCCAAATTATATCATATATAAAACCAAGTTAATAATATTTCACTTATTAAAAACAAATTTTTTTCAAAATGACTTTTATTGAAATATAAAATAATTATTGTAATACTATTATGAAAGTGGATTAAAAAGGTCATATTTTCATCTTAAGGATAATTTTGGACTAAAAAACTCATAATATATATATATATATATTACTTGTTTTATGGTAATTTTATAAAATTTATATTTTTATTTTCCCACTTAATTATGTTTGTAACAATTAACCATGTTAACAAAAAAAATTATTGAAGCAACTATTCATTTCAACAAAAAAATGATCATATTTACATAATTTAGGACTTCTTATTAAAAATATGGATTCAATTTTCACAAATTCGAAAAACATAATTGGTATAAATTAATTAAGAATTAATCTCGTTGATGGACCGTAAAATTATTTTTTAACGAAAAAAAGATCATAATATTGAAATGTTTTCATTTCCAAATTTGGTGTGAAATTGAGTAAAATGGACTAAATTGGATTAAAATATAAAAAATTGATATAAATATACTTTTAAAAATGTAAAATATAATCTATCACTATAGATTATTTAGAAAATAACGTTTTTTCTAAATGAAATTCAATATCTTTTTCAACTATTCATCAATAAATGAAACATAACTGCATAATCCAAAAAATTAAACCAAGGTAATTTTTAACACCCCTCTTTTAATAAAAAAACACTTTTTCAATAAAAATTTATTAATTTTTCAAAAACTAAATTTAAAATAAGTTCCCATTCAAGAGGTAGCAAAACTACCTTTTGGAAAAAATATATATTTTATAATTAAAATTCGATGTTTTCTAATATCATGTTTTTAGAATTTATAATATAATTATTAAATATTATATAGGATATATTAGATATATATTTATTTTATATAATCAAAATATATTTATATGATTATTTATTAGTATAAAAAACACTTGTGCACGTGAAAATTGGTTTTTAGAAAAAAAATAATTTTATTTTAAAAAGGGTCTTCTATTAATTTAAATTAATTGGTCAAAGATTAATATATGAATATCTAAACCATATTTTCATAATTGATTTATTATTCTTATTTCATTCTATTCTAAATTCTTGGTTATAAGAGTATGGATTAAACAATAACATTTTGTTATTCAATTAATCTTGATGTGGCACATCGTGTATGATATTGATCAAAGTGTTTCATTTTAAAATATACTAAGGTAACATAGGGGAGACGGGAAATAAATATATTAGATATATAATTTATTATATATATATGATCTAAAATAATGGAATCAGTTTTGTTATTATGAACTCTGGATGATCATGTAGATTTTGAGATAAGATTCCCTTGTGTTTAAAATGAATGATATTCTAGAAACTAATATATATCATTTCTGTTAATAGAAAAACATCTTGATATTAATTTATAATTATAATATTAAAATCATAAATGTATCACCCTTATATTTTCTGGCAATAGTTCTATAAATATATAAGGAAATCAATAATTTAATTCTTCATTACCTTTGGGGAACAAGTGGATGAATGAAAATGATAATGTTCAAAGGGAAAATTATAATCTAGTGACACTACTTCCACACTATTTCAGGAATAAAAAATATAAATATTGATCAATGGTTATGATTAAGTCTTTATTACATATGGTAATATTGGACATATAGAATACTAGTTTTAATCTATGCTAAAATATTTTAGGTGAGGATTTTGATTCGTGTATTTTTTTCAATTCATTAAATTTATATACATCTAAATGTTTGGTATATGATAATTCATTTGTTTTATGATTTTTTATTAAATTATTTGAATCATGTTTATTAAGGATAATTACAAATGATGAGGTGTATTTTCATAATGGAAATAGTGATAGAATGGTTACACTATCAATGTAGTATTATCATCTAACATTCCCTAGAAAAATGGATGAAAAATTACAATTGTATTATTTTTCCCCATATGTTAGTAGAAACAACACTTAGTGTTGAGTAACACATAATGAAGTTTTATACCAACATTTATAATAAATATTATCTCATCTATACAGAAAATATATGTTATGTTGATTCAAATAAATAATTTATTATATATACATAAAAACAAAACAATGTTTTGGAATTCATTGAAAATTTGAATGAAAAATATTTATTTCATTCATTAATATTAATCTTTAGGTTAGTTCATATAAATGAGAATAATTTATAAAAATTGAATCAAGAAGGGTATTTAGTTTCTTTTGTGTTAAAACACTTAGATGAATGTCAAATTTTTTTACAATGTAAAATGAATAAAAACATTTATGTAGGGAATGGAAAAATACAAAAGAACAATTCAAAGTGGTATATGTTGATGTATGTGGTCAATTTACTATAGAGGCGATGGATGGATCATTTTACATCAATAATTTTACAGATGAAAATAATAGATATAAATATATATCTTTAATGATATATAAGTAATATCCCTTCGAATTTTTCATTTAATATCCTCAGGAAGTATAAAATCAATATGGTGAAAAGACTAATAAACTCTACATCAAGAATAGTGGGTAATATCTTAACTATGCACGTTCCAATTTTATAAATGACTATTGGAATTTTTTTATAGAAAACTAATCCTTGTACAAGTTAGTAGAATAATATAAGTGAAAGGAGGAATTAAACGATAACTGATATGTTTATATCACTAATTACTAAAAAATCTCTACCATTATACCTTAGAATATATGTTCTATAGACTACATCATTTGAACTAAACAGAATATCAAGAAAAATAGCTTACGGGATTCCATAAGAGTTTTGGAATGTAATGAACTATAATCTGAAACATATAACTTTTTGGAGATTTAATTATTATTTTAATTATATATCTAGTTAATAATTATTAAATAATATCACCAACTAAATACAAATGGGTTATCCAATGGAGACTATATGGTATTACCTATGTAATCTTCAGATGGAATGGTGATTGTAGAAATGCATGTTACCTTTCTAGAGAGGGAAAATTTGTTTTGAAAATAGTATTCTAAAAATTCAAATTATTTAATATGATGTTCTAGATGCATAATATATGGGATATGAAAAATCCAAAAAAGTGATAGTGAGAGAGTTATATATTCCTAAGACAGTGGCACTATATAGGTCTACTAGACAATATAAAAATATATATATTTTTCTATCATCTATTAATGTGACACGTTATTCCTGGGGAATAATTATCTAATAAAATTTAAAATATATATATATGAAAATGATAAAACTAAATGGAATGAATTTATTTAGTACAAAATGATGTCCATATTTAAAAATCAATATGGGATTTTGGAGTACCCACTTTCAGAGGTAAAATATATTCGATGTAAATTGGTATTCAAGGAAAATTTTAACATGTATGGAAACATGATTAAATATATTGAATGGTTATTGGGAGATTTTTTTTGTAAGATTCATGATATCCACTATGATCATACCCTCTATTTAATTTGATGAAATAAATTAGAATATTACATTAAACGTAATCCTTCCAATTTACGAATTTTTTAAAATTGATTGAAAAAATTGATTTCTAAATATGATGATGTTTGGGTAGGTTTACCTGACACAAAAAAAGGGATTATTATTTCTATGAGTATAAATAATGTATATATTATGAAAAAATCCTTTTACTAATTAAATTATGCACCAAGATCATGGAATGTTCATTTTTTTGGGTCTATAAGATAATATGGTATCAATAAGAATTAAAGAGAGACATGACTATATATGAAGGTTAGTGGGATTTAAATCATTACCCTAGTATTATATATTGATGAAATATTTTTAATCATAAATGATGTTAATGTCAGACTATCAGTGAAGATATGGTTAAATGTGTGGTTATCCATGAAAAAAATTATACAATGAATTGTACATTCTCGCAATAATTTTATTTTTGAGATCTATATAAGAGGCTAATTAGGCTATCCTAAAGGGTATATATTGATAAGATAATCAAAAGTTATAGTGTGGGACAATCCAATAGATTATTGTTTCAATTTACACATGACATTAATCTCTTCACAACTATGTTTCCATATACATAGGATAATATTTGAATGTTTATGTAGGATCGCTTATGCTTCAACTATCGGATCAGTCATGTATTCAATGCTATGTTATAAATCTGATGATATAGTTTCTATAATAATTATTATAATATATTATATCAATATATGATAACTTCATTGGGACACTATAATTACAATACATAGGAGAATGAGAGGTATAAAGGATATTATAACATATTCCAGGTTTAGAGTGGAATATTATATTACTATGGAATTAGTAGAGATATGCATATCTTTTTTCTGAACATAGTGTTCACGTATAGGTCCATACCATGGTATGATTTATAGTGATAATAATGTTGAAATTTTGCATTCCAAGGATACTAGGTCACACCATATGAAATATAATATTCTTAATATTTTTCATCCCTTTGGGGTTTTTACTAAGAGAGGTGATGTCATGTTAGAATATTAGTTTTCAGGAAAACGATACAGACCTACAGACTAAATGCACATCTCAACATAATCCAAATACGCATGTTATATCTAACGGGCTGTGATTTGTGTACAACTGGATCTAGTGTTTGTCAGAGTGTTTTCAATTGGATTTCAAAACATAACTCTGTTATGTACTTTATTTCTTTTACATGTATAGGGTTTGAAATATAAATGTCTTTGTTATTACTATAAAATTTATTATACATGTGAATATACTATTATCATAGAAATTTTATGAGAATATGTGTCCTATAAAAATGTTACTAAAGTTCTCAATTATAGTGAAAAATAGTGAGTTATTGAAAATTATTATAAATATAAGTCAAATGGTATAGATTCACCATATGGATAGGGCATAGTTTTTTATTAAAATTAGGTGTTAGGGGATTGTAATAATTGATACATATTATAATTACATCTGAAATTTATAATATTGATTACGTGAGATATTATGGACTAACCCACGAATTGTGAAACCATGCGTTTCACATGTCCTTAATTTTTATGATATATGAACTTGGGTCTTGGTCTCCTGACTTGACAAAATTCTTTATGTGTACAATTTGATTGTATACATTGATTCATGAAAATATCTATTACATCCATATCATTGTTTGGTAACATTCTTTGGTCACATCATTATATTTATGTTATTAGTTTAATGATAATGATATAATAAGTCTCTAAAAAGTTGAATAGAATATATCTAGTGGGCCTTGGATGAAAATGATGGTTTGACCTTCATTAAATCCATTTCAATGGTAGAAGAATGTTTTTTCATCAACTATGGTCATAAATATATAATTAAGAAATATTATTATCAAAAATATTTGTGTACATATTTATGAGATATCTGAGGAAAGAAATATTACATAACATATAACATGTTAGTAAGAGGTTGTCATATATATGATATTATTTATCCCAATAGGGGCAACACATGGTATTTTGAATAAATTATTGTTCTATGGGATGGATTTAATTTTATGAATATTAGGAACCATAGGGTTAGACAATATGTGTATTCAAAAGAACCACTTTTTTAGATATATATATGTTTAGAAAAATGTGGGCCCCACTTTTTAGGTTCATTGAGGATTTGATTGTTATCATTCACAGGAAAAATAATTCTATTATTTTACTCATCTTTAAATTAATGATGATAAAATTATTTAAAAAGGTATTAAAATGTTTTTTTATCATAATAAACAATTTACAAGGAATATATAATTAATAAAAAACTCTAAAACCCATTTAAACCTATGATAAAAAAGCTTATAGATGGTAAAATGATCTTTTCTAGTAAAAATCACATTTTAAATATAAAAGTTGGACACACACTAGTGATGTTATTTTCATCAAAAAATAACAATGAAATATTATAAGTAAAATAGTAAATTAATTATAATTTTGGAATTATGTAAAATCCACTAAAGCCAGATATGTTAAAATAATATTCATTTTTACTTTTGTAAAAGGAACATTAAATGATTGTTTTTAGATGAAAGTCACTTACAATGAATCTGACTTACCACGTACAGTCTTTATCATCCTATAAACTAAAATAAAGATAATTATTTACTTTTTGAATAACATTTTCAATGATTATTATTCCTTTTATATCACTAATTATCATTTTATAACAATTATTTAATTATATAAGTTCATGTCGGTCAATTTTTCGATATTTGGTTTTTCAATCAAAAATGAATTTGGTAGGATGTTAATAGTCAGAGGGGTCACAAGTTCATCATATCTAGAATAATATTGATGAAATTATTATTATTTATTAAAAAAAATTATACTTTAAAATAAAACTAGAATTTATTGCCAAGAAAAATTAAATATGTTATATTTCATGGAGACTATGGGCCATAAGTACTCATATGTAATGTTTCCATTTCTCATTAATAATTATTAAAAAATAGTTAATTATTAAATTATCTTTTCCAAATGATCATAAAATTATAAATATCATACTAATAAATTAAATATACTTATATATATATATCATCCAAGTGATTTGAGGATGAAAAATGAATCACGTCTCTTTTCAGAGGTGATAGATCACATATACGCACGAAGGATGTAATCATTTTTTTATTAATGGGAAGTAATAAATGTAAATGATATATTATTATTTAATATAAAAACATGTTTCATTAAATTAATATTTAAAAATTAATTTCATCATTATAAATAGTCTTTATATATGGTAATGGAAAGTGAATTATATCGAATCATGAGGCAATTGTTCACTGTACACACAAACTATAATCCTTCTCCCATTTTATGTAAATCGAGAAGGATTTCGGTGATGATATTAATATTAAAACATTTATGTATATTTATTTTAAATTATTTAAAATTTCATTATTTTGTATGTGTATTTAATGGAATGTCATGAAGAAATAAAATCGAAACACTTAATTAAAACAATACCTCATTTTCAGACGATCTCCGTATCCTAAGACCATAAGACCTCTAAGGTGTTTTTTATTTTAACACCCCAAGCTTCCATGGTACGCTTCTCTTTGAATAATACAGTAGTGTGTGTTGTACGCAACTTCGAGTTCTAACACACACCACAACCAATAAAACCAGCAATTATGAATATTAATACCCAATTTTTGAAATTTTATAAATTTTATGTTTCAAAATGGACTTTATTTTTGGATTTGGAATATTGAAATTATATTAGGGTGAATTTTTGGTATTTTTTTGAACACTTTAAATTTTTGATGAATATTGAAAAAAACACTGAGTTATAGTTTAAAATTGATTTTTTTTAAATAATTATTTATTTTATTTAAATTTAATTAAGGTAAAAATAGATACATAATACCTATATATGTTAAATTTAATTCATTGGAGTTAGTTTAGAAAAATTTTAGATATATAAAAATTTTATTGAACTTTTCACCGACTTTTACCCACCTCCTAGGAGAATTTGGAAATTCACATAAAACATAATTTTACCACTTTTGTGATTGAATTTTAAAAACTCTGAGATACGCGGTTAATATCAAGGAGTAAAATTCAGTTCAATAAGGTAAAAATAATTTTTTGTGAATAGTAACTTTTTACATTTATTTACCACAGTTAAAATTAAATAGGGTAATTAAGGGTAAAAATGATATTAATATTACCCTAACACCTTTCATAATTATATTGGACAAGCTTATCTCGACCAAAAAAACCTTATTAATAATATATTATCATTTAGGTCCACTTAAATTAGATTAGGATATTTATTATTATTTAATACAAAGAAGAGTTAAAAGAGTTATAATCAAGGTTTAAATACGAAAACATTTTTAATATAGGTTCATACATAAGATAAATTCTATTGTAAATATTTATTATAAAGATAAAAATATTTCATACATAATGGTATTTTATTTACCATTTTTAGACATAAAATAATTTAATTTATTTATTACACAATGATGATGCAGTAATTACCTTATTAGTGAAATATGAAAATAATTGATATTATAAATATCCAAATAAATATAATATGAGACTTTTAATGAATTCCATGAATTTTATATATTAATATGAAATGTTAGTATTGATTTAATTATTTTTGTTCTATGTAATCATGCTGTTATGATTTCCACAAATATCAAATACCAAATATTGTCAAAATTGACATAAAAGAGTTTTTAAAACAAATATTATATTATTAATTGATATTAAATTCATAAAAATATAAGGTTCTTCCAAAGGACTTATATCATTATCAGTGTATCATTAATGAACCACTTGGGGTTTTCTTGGATGTATATAGTATGTTTATTTACTATATAATATAAAAATACAAAGTGACATGGTAAATGTGAAACTAATCAAATAAGAGTTAAAAAAAGATAAGGTAAATATTGTCACCCAAACCTATATAAAACCTATTGGTTGAGTGGTTTTCTACCCATACCCACATTATAATTTAAATAATCCACTATTGAACCATTAGAAAACAAATATGAATTTATTATAAAATAATATTTCTAGCTTTTCCAAAGGTGTCCCCCACCTCTCTTATAAAAGGGAACTTCCCCTTACCTCTAATTTACACCTTCAAATCATTTTGGCTCGACCAAACCCTACCCAAATATCCTCCCAACTTAATTCAATTCAACCTAGAGGACTTAGTTTGATCATAAAGCCAACCTAAGGAGCCATTTTGATCAAATCAATAGAAAGAACCGAAAGAAGAGGTAATGATTTCACCCCCCCTCTTTCAAGTTCTTATCTTCTTCAACTACTTCTTTCCTTGTTATTTTCATTCTAAAATAATAACTCCAATATCTTATATATACTATTATGTTATTATAAATATGGAACAACCAAATTCATTATTCTATCTATCCCTTGAATGACATGTCACCATACGTGAGTACGTACGGCCTACCGTCTCCACGTCGTGGTATAATTGTTATTCAATATATTATTATTTAGATGGGTATAATAATGATGTATAATTCATGTAAATAATAAATATAACATTATAATGATTATGTATATTTTATATACCATCCAATTATATATTATCAAAAGAATTATATTGTCTCTCGTGCGTACGTACGGACAACCGTCTCCACGAACGCGATGAGATTCATTCCTCATTGTATCTATTCAAGATTAAATTTCATTTGATGGTTTAAAATAATTTTTAGAGACATGATATCATTCCAGATATGAATAATATACATCCCATACATAACAAATATGGCTCACCTAACAAATAATATAAAGGAAAATGAATCTGTTAACACCTGAAAGGATGATAATAATAAGATATTATAAACAAATCAATGTTAAAAGATCATATATGATATCATATTAATGTATCTGATTATTTTAAATTATAATAATTTTTTTTCACCATTATACATGAGGTTAACCTACCCTTAAACAAGGAAAAGTACAAGGTAAGGGTTTATTTCACAATCTCTTCATTATCTGAGGTTGTTTATACGTAATTATCTACTAGGACCTCTTTATCATCCACATCCATGTTTCTTAAAAATGTATTTCAAATAATTCTTACTATTTTATAGACTATTTGTTAAAGTCATTTATACCCTTGTTGAATTTCTATAAGATGTTTATAAATGAATCTTTCCCTCACTTTCCAAATAAGGCCCTTTTTAACCTTTTCGACAAAATTACGGCAAGAATGTATTTTTTTAACTTATACGGCAGATGCGGCTATTTTCCGCCATTATAAAATTTTCAAATATTCCCTTACAAGATTATAAGGATATTTTCAAAGTAAATGTTTTATTTTATAATTATGTGACTATTAAACGATTTCAAACAAATAGAGATATTTCTCTCAAATAGTTTTTATTTCATCTATGTCAACATCCTTTGATGAATTTTAAGCTTATTTGAAGTTGATTTATTATGATACAAAACTTCCACATTGTATTGAAGGTTTTGTGATATGTTTGACTATGGATGTGTTATTTGTATACCATTCATGGTTTATGGAGAAAGTATTTTCATTTCGTATGTTGGATTTAATACGAATGTTTATACTATGTTTAAACCTGTTCATATGAGGAATTCATTGGACTTAATGAGTGATAGGTGGATCCCGGTATAGCTCCTCGATGCATCGGTAGGTATCATGAGACAAAATAGTGTCTTGGGACAATGCCTTGACAAAATATTATTTGTAGTCTTGGCACAAGGCCTTGACTATGAGGTTATGATAGTCTGGCATTATGCATTCCATCAATAGGAAAGTGGTTATTGATATTGCATGTGGATATTTGACTAGTAGAATATCCATGTGAATAAGTAAATGGAATTATTTCATTTTATTTCTTCTATATTATGAAGAAGTTCAAGTTTAAAAGGATTTTTATTTAGTTATACATTGCCTTAAATGTTTATGCTTATTTATGAGAGTTTCTGCTATATTGTTATCCTTATTGGGAATTTGATCTCACCAATTTCTATGTTTTATTTTTCCTAGGATGTGAAGAAGTATTTTATGAATGACCTTCAGGGATAGTAATAGGGGATATGAGTGTGTACTATGGAGACTATGTTTTTGTAGTTTTCATTTTATGATGTAATGTAAACATTATGAATGTATCTAGTGATTCCAAGGCTACTAAACTAATCGATCTTTCGAGACTTGATCTTTTGTGATCATGCCAATGTTATGTAATAATGCACCGACTCTAGGTAACTAGGGCCGGGGCGTTACTGTTGATATCAGAGGAAGTTTAGTAAACCCCTTGGAAACTAGATTTAGATAAACTCTGATTAGAGCACACAGACCTAAGATGGACTTTGAGGATTAGTATAGAAGAACATCGTAGAATTTTGGTATTATAGATATTTTGTGAGTTTTATGAGCAATACATCCATGTCTAGATACGAGTAGGTAGAGGTGGCTCTATCATAGATGTACCTAGGGGTAAAACCTGAAAACACTGCTTTGAGCTAGACTTGAATGGGAACTGCTGCACGACAACGGTCTATACTGCATTCCTGGTTACAACACTATCGGGGTATATGCTTAGGATAATTCTCATTTTCTTTAAAAACCATTATGAAGGGTTTATGAGTATATACTTCCCCAAAGAAAACATTTTTATGATAATGGATTATATCCATAAATAGTTCAATTTATGGTAAGTGTTTTAAAAGTATGGAATTATGTATTTTGATTCATAAATTGATCTAGTTTATGCCATTGTTTATAAATGGTGTCCAGTGGAAGAAATGAAAACCTTATCAATGCATGCACTCCATGTAGGGATTTCCCTCCTGCTCAAGATAATTATAGTGGATCTGGTGATACAGCTGGTGCTGATCAGCTAATCACTGTACTTAGACAACTCACTCAGGTTATGAATAATAACCTTATCCGTATGGAGCACACAGATCCGCAGCATGGAGGATCAATGTTATATCACTTCATGAGGTAACAACCACCAACATTCAATGGGAGTACAAATCCATTGGTAGCTGAGCAATGGATAAGTTCTCTAGAGAAAATATTTCAGGATTTGGGGAGTAGTGAAAGGGAAAAAGTTATCATGGTAGTTTACCACCTCACTGGAGATGTTGATCAATGGTGGTCATTGATTCAAAACATGAAGGAAGATGATAAAGTATAAAATATGGAATGGAGGGAGTTCAAAGATCTGTTTTTAGAAAAATACCTTCCTCGTGACCAACAAGCATATATGGAAAGGCAATTTATGAGTCTGATACAAAAGGAGGATGAGAATGTCACAAAGTATGAGGGTAACATAACAAGGTTAGCTAGGTATGCTGCAGATTATATAGGTAACCCAAGAAGTAAGATTGATTGTTTCTTTGATGGGTTACAACCATTTATTTGTCGAGCATTAGTTTCACAATCCTTCTCGTCGTATGAAGATATTGTCTCATGTGCTATCAAGACAGAAAAATAATTCTCTAAGTCTTACGACTTTAATGTAAAGAAAGAGAAGAAGAGATCTGCTGACCACTCTAGGAATTGAAGTAAGGGGAAGAAGGGAAAAGTTGAATATCCATCCTGTAGTAAACATGGGAAGAAACACCCCGGTACTTTATTAAAGGGAATGTGAGTCTATTACAAGTGTAAGGAAAAATTTCACCAAGCTCGTGATTGTAAGGGGAGGAAAGAAGCTACCGATGTTCAATGCTACAACAGCAGGGAGATGGGACATTATGAAAATGATCGTCCTAAGCGTTAGGGGAACATACCATAGAAAATGCCAAGGGATCAAGGCCAAGCTTATGATATCAGTCCAGCTAAGGTAGAAGCTACGAAAGACATGGTGGGAGGTAATTTAATATTTTCCTCAAGTTTAGAAAATGCATTTTTTGATTCTGGATCATCGCATTGTTTCATATCTTCCCAGTTTTCAAAGAAAATTAGGAATTTCCAATTTGATTTAACAAGGTAGTTGTCAGTTAAAACTACTAAGGGAAGTATCACTGCTACAAATTTTTATGGATCCATCCCCATTAGGGAATATAAATGTTATTAATCTGCTGATCTCATCATCATACCCATGATTGAATTTGATATAATCCTTGGTATGGATTGGCTTTCAGACCATGATGTGAATATTTATTGTACGAAGAAGGAGGGTACATTTTTTGATGATGATGATAAAGAACACCTTATCATTAGAGAAGAATCGTCACCAGCTGATTCCTATCTAGATCCACCCCCAGTAGCTCAACTAAATTCAATTATTGGGGAGGAAGAGAATGAAATACCTATGGGTAAGGAAAGGAATGTCCAAATAGGGGATATAGGTATTGTGAAATAATATGTATATGTGTTTGCAGAAGATTTACCTGGACATACTCTAGAACGGGAAATTGAGTTTTCCATTGATTTAATTCCTGGATCAAGGCCCATATCGAAGACCCCTTATAGAATGGCCACTATGGAATTAGTTGAACTCAAGAAACAACTAGTGTAATTGAGTAATAAGGGATTTATTCAACCTATTGTTTCTCCATGGAGATCCCATTTCCTTTTTGTTAAGAAGAAAGATAGATCCATGAGGTTATGTATCGACTACTGGAAGATCAATTCTATAACAATAAAGAAAAAATATACCCTACCTCGCATTGATGATTTATTTGACCAGCTTCATGGAGCTCAATACTTTTCAAAGATTGACCTTCTATCTGGATACTATCATTTTTGTATGAAGAAGGAAGACATTCCTAAGATAGCATTTCGAACCAGGTACGAGCATTACGACTTTATAGTAATGCCTTTTGGGATGACTAATGCACCATCTGTATTCATGGATCTAATGAATAGAGTTTTCAAGGAATATCTAGATGATGTTGTGGTGTTATTTATTGATGATATCTTGGTATATTCCAAAATCTATGAAGATAATGAAAATCACTTGCGTATTATTCTGAAGACTCTTAGAAGACATGAATTATAAGGGAAGTTTAGCAAGTGTGAATTCTGAAATCAGGAGATCTCTTTTCTTGGCCATATTTTCTCTAAGGATAGAATCTATGTTGATCCTTCTAAGACCAACGAAATCAAAGAATGGCCAGTCTCGACATGTATAACTGAGGTACGCAGTTTTATTGGTTTAGAAGGTTATTATCAGCATTTTTTCTATAATGTTTCCCGATTGGCTAACCCATTAACGAAGATCACACGTAAAAGGGTTAAATTTTTTTGGACAAAAGAGTTTGAAGACTTTTTTGAATAACTAAATATAATATTAGTCAATGCTCCTATATTTAATCTACCATCTTGGAATGATTGGTTCGTTATTTATAGTGATTCATAAAAGAAAGGACTTGCTTGTGTCCTTATGCAGAATGATAGAGTTATTGGTTATGCATCACGACAGTTGAAAATTCATGAGCAAAACTATCCTACTCTTGATCTTGAGTTAGAAGCTGTAATATTTTCCTTGAAGATTTTGAGACACTACCTCTATGGTGAAAAATGTGAGATATATACCAATCATAAGAGTTTGAAGTACATTTGCTCACAGAAAGAACTCAACATGAGGAAAAGGTGATTGCTGGAACTACTCAAGGATTATGATTTCACGATACACTACCACCCAGGGAAGGCAAATAAGGTGTAAGATGCTTTGAGTAGAAAATATCATGGTGTTTTGAACAAAATGAGAGTTGAAAAGGATCCTATATACATGGATCTAGTAAAGATGGATATGGGAATCACCATGGAATGTGAAACATCAATGCTTTTTAAAATGGTTTCCAAACCATCATTACTAGAAAGGATAAAGAGTTCTTAGACCGATGATGAATAATTTCAAAATAGGATTAAAGCTATCAATGATGGGATATTGAATGACATTGTGTATGAAGATGGAATTTTGAAATTTTGGAAGAGACTTTGTGTTCCCAATATACCTGATCTAAAAATAGAATTGTTGGATAATGCTCATAGTTCCTATTTCTCTATACACCCAAGGAGCACCAAAATGTATAGAGATTGTAAGGAACATGTAGAGACCCGAATCTTAACGTACAAGGACATTACATTACTTTTGCGGAATACTTATTACATAACAAAAATACACATATAAGGACCGTAATAGTTTAGTGTCTTTGGAAACTCGGAACGTAATCTTCTAATCATGGTGAAAGATCTTCAACATCTCTCATAAATATCTTACCTTTTTTTCTTACCTAAAACCTTTCTTTATATCCTGGGGAAAATAAAACATAAAAGGGTGAGCTCAAATGCTCATTAATGTTAAACAAAGAAAAATCAATCACATCATATTCATAAGAACATAACATTTTGGAAATCTTAACCTGCAAAAGAAATCATAATATCATAACATGGGATAAATCATAGTACTGAAATGAAATCCCAATAATCATAAATTAAAACAAGAAACTTTTTGGAATACACACATAATCGTAGAGAATCATTTCTTATTAGTCAAGACTCATTGCCAAGACTATCTTAGTGGACAAAGTCCCTTTCGGAACCGAGTTCACTCCTTGTTTCAGTCCTGTTTCACTGAACTGGTATAACCTACCATTCCAGCCATGTCTATCTCATGAGATATAAAATCATTACCCAATTCATTGGAGGGAGATATAGGTCCCACCCATCTCATAATGAAACCATTCTTATGTGTGCCACAAAATCGTAAATCATACATCATTGCATAACCCATGTAATAAAAATGGGAATCTTAAACATCATGACATCATAAAACAATTCATATAAGATAAAGGAATTCATAAAAATATTTCCATCACAACATAATCAAATCCATGTAATAATAGGGATATAAACATAACCCTTTATTATCTTAGATGGAAAATAATTTTGTTAAAACACTTGAACTCCATTCTTGAGGAAAATATCCTTTCTACTTCAATTTTTTTTCATTTCTTAACATGTAAAACAATTTTGAAATAAAATAAGGTGATTAAAAATAAACATGAAAACTTGTAAAGGAAGCTTCTTTGAAATGATGTTTTAAAAATCCATTAATGCCGTATAAGTTAAATGAAAACATTCTTGTCGTACTTTTGTCGGAAAAGTCAAAAAGTACCTCGTACAAAAAACGAAAAAAGATTCCTTTAATATCTTTTAATAAAAACTCACCAAAGGGTAAAATTGAATATAAACTATTGTAGAAGGATATAAATATTACATATTGAGGAAACATTGATGTGGATGATAAAATACACCCCAGTAAATACCAAAGTATAAACAATCTCGGATAAAAATGAGATTGTGATATTTCCCTTACCTTAGGTCCGATTTTCTTTGTAAGTGTCTGAACCTCCTGTATAAGGATTTAAATAATGTCATTGACTTATTCCAGAATCATAATCATTGTTATGATATCATAAATGGTTTACTTATGACTTTGTATTACCTGTTCTTTTGTAAATTCCATGTTAAAGAGCGTTTTGGGTAAAATCGTTTCATTTGTCGTCCGTGTTTTGACTTGTAATTATTCATATGATCATGATATCTTAATTATAGAATATAAAACATGATTTATATATAATATATATTCAGAATATATATATATATATATAATAGATCAGTAAATGGAAAGAAATACACCGTTCATGGAGACGGTAGGCCGTACGTACGCATGAACGCTGTTTTCGTTTCCTTATTGAGTTGAATGGAATTAAGTAGATGACATACATATATATACACATAAATATAGTATCATTATTAGGTCATATATTTCATTATTACTTATTATATATACTTTATAATCATTCATTAATGGTTAATGTGGAGAATGAATCTCATCGCGTCGTGGAGACGGTAGTCCGTACGTATGCACGAGCGATGATATCGTTCTCATGATCGTGGAATTGTATTGCAGTGTATGTATACTATTTCAGAATCAATATCGCTTTACAATAATCATATATAGTTATTATTTACACCATTATAATCATCCAAGTAAGGTGGTGGTGGAAAATAGATTACACCACGGCGTGGAGACGGTATTCCATACGTACGCACGCGCGGTGATTTCGTTTTCCGTAGGATGGATAGATGGTGAAATAGGGTTGTTTCATACGTATAATAACTTATCAATATATTAGTGATACTGATGATATTACTTCATAATGAAACAACCTAATAAGAAGAAGTGGAAGAAGAAATAAAGTTGAAATAATCGGAAACAGACATTACCTCTTCTTTGAAGCACCTCTTTGAGATCTCCTTTTAGGGCACTATAATTGGACTTGGAGGAATACCAGAACCTCTACGATTTTGATATGGAAGTGGAGAAGAGAATTTGGAAGGGGTGGCCGAGCTTGAAGGCTCAAAGTTGTGTGAGGAAGAGGGGAAGGAGGTGCCCTTTTATAAGGGAGGAGAGGGGTACCTTTGGAATAACTAAAACTATTATTTTATTATAAAGTCAAATTCAGTTTTAAATAGCTCCAAATTGATTTATTTATAAGCTAAGGTGGGTATGGGTCGAAAACCTATCATCCAATAGAATTTATACAAGTTTAGGTTCCTATTTTAACCTTATCATTTAGATTTAACATTAAGTGAAATAATTTTACTTATACTGTGTCTTCTTGTGTTCTTACACTATAAGGTTAATAAACTTACTATAACAAGACAAACGAACCCCAAGTTGTTTATTATTAATATATATACCCTTATCTAAGTAATTTGGAAGAACCTTAGATTTTTATCAATAAACTAACAATTAATAATATAATATTTGTTTTAAAAACTATTTTATGTCAATTTTGACACTATTTAGTAATTGATTTTTGTGAAAATCATAACAGAACGATTAGTTCTAAAAACGTTTATTAAATCAATACTAACATGTTATATTAACCTATAAAATTATTGGAATTCATAAAAAGTCTAAAATTACATTTATTTGGGTATTTATAACATCAATTATGTCAATATTTCATTAATAAGATAATTACTGCATAATCTTTGTGTCATAAATAAATTAAATTATTTAATTTCTAAAAATTACAAATAAAATACCATTATGTAGGAAATCGTTTTAGCTTTCTAATGAGTATTTATAGTAGAATTTATCTTATGTATAACCCTATATTAAAAATGATTTACTTATTAAACTTTGATTTTAACTATTTTAACCCTTCTTTAAATAAATTAATAATAAATGTCCTAATTTAATCCAAGTGGGCCTAAATGGTCATATTTTATTCCTAAGGTTGTTTTTGGTCGAATTACACTAATCCAATAGAATTAGGACATGTGTTAGGGTAATAATAATATCATTTTTACCCTTAATTAACCTATTTACTTTTAACCGTGGTAAAAAAAGTAAAAAGTTACTATTCACCAAAATTTATTTCCATCTCATTGAACCACATTTTACTTACTGACATCAACCGTGTCTCTCGGATTTTTTAAATTCCACTCACAGAAGTGGTAAAATTAAGTTTTATGAAAAATTCATTTTTTTAACTACCACTTAGTGGTTTCACTATTCATCAAAAAATAAAAGTTTCCAGATTAATACCAAAAATTAGGCCTAAGATATATTTGATATTATGAACTAAAATATGATGTCTATTTTACCAAATTCAAAACATATCAGTTTCATTACTTAATTTAAAAATTAATTCACGTCGTCAAAACAAATAGCGTGTTCTTAAGAGATAACAACTATTAAAAGATTGACACTTGTTTATGTCTGGTTTAAATGTGAAATTACATCCAATGACCAACATTATATTAAATTGTAAAAATATATTCTAAATATACTTTAAAACCACTACAATTAATTATTTATCACTATTAATTATTTTGATTATAAAAAGTTGTTTTTAAATAAAATTTAGTAATTTTCACTATTCATCAGAATATGAAAGTTATCCGAAAAGTACCAAAATTTCACCCTAAGCTAATTTCGATATTCCGAATCCAAAAATGAAGTCCATTTTGAAAAAAAAATTACAAAATTTTAAAAAGTGGTTATTACTATTCATAACAGCTAGTTTTAATAATATTTTAATAGCATATCGTTGTTTAGCGAAACTTGGTATTGCGTACAACACACGCTATCGTGGAAGGTCACGCTTGCGTGTAATGCAAGCCAAGTCAGGGATGCGTGTTGTGCATGCTCCTTTTTGTGTACTATACAACACAAGACATTAATGAAATTAAAAAGGATATTTTTCGTAAAATCTTGGGGTGTTATAGAACATTTTTTGTGGGACAAAATGAAGAGAGAGATTGCTGATTTTGTGTCAAGATGTATGGTTTGTCAACAAGTGAAATCTTGAAGGCAACAGCATGGTGGAGTATTGCAACCTCTTCCCATACCTGAGTGGAAATGGGATAATATCATGATGGACTTTGTCATGGGACTACCAAAGACTCCTAGAAGGAATGATGCAATATGGGTCATTGTTGACCGTTTTACCAAGTCAACACATTTTCGTTCTATAATAGAAGATGTACCACTTGAATGTCTAGAAATACTATATATTAATGAAGTTGTGAGAATTCATGGAGTACCCTGATCAATTGTTTCAGATCATGATCCCCATTTTACTTTGAAATTCTAAAAAATTCTTCAGAAAGCCTTGGATACAATACTTTGTTTGAGCACTGTCTACCACCCCCAAACTGATGGACAATCAGAACGGACTATTCAAACCTTAGAAGACATGTTTAGATCATGCTCACTTGTCTTTCAGGGTATGTGGGATCAATATTTACATCTAGTGGAATTCTCCTATAACAATAGCTTCCATTCGAGTATTCAGATGGCACTATATGAAGCGTTATACGGAAAGAGATGTCGCACACCAACCTGTTGGGATGACGTTGGTGAAAGAAAACTTGTAGGCCCAGAACTGGTGGAGGAAGTGATGGAAAAGGTGAAGGTAATCCAAAACCACATCAAATAAGCTCAAAGTAAGCATAATAGCGATGTTGACAACTGAAGGAAGGATTTGTAATTTTAGGTAGGAGATCATGTTTTCTTGAAGGTATCTCTATGGAAGGGTGGCATACAGTTCGGTAGGAAAGGAAAATTGACTCCCAGGTACATCAGACCATTCGAAATTCTAGAATGAATTGGGGATATAGCTTACTGTTTGGAAATGCCACCAAGTCTCTCCAAAGTTCACGATGTGTTCCACGTATCGCTGTTGAGGAAATACAGGCCTGACCCAACTCATGTACTCACCTTTGAGTAATTAGAACTGGAACCTGATCTGTCTTATTGCAAAGAGCCTATCAGGATTCTTTATATGAGAGAACAAGTACTGAGAAAACGAACGACTCGCCTAGTAAAAGTTTTTTGGAGAAACCATAAGATGGATTTAGAAACATGGGAACCCGAGGAACTTATGATGAAGAACCACTCGAGTCCTTTTATGCAGTAGTATTCTAGAAATTTTGCGGAAGAAATTATTTGAAGAAGGGGAGAATGTTACACCCCAAGCTTCCACAATATGCTTCTCTTTTAATAATACAATAGCGTGTGTTGTACACAACTTCGAGTTCTAACACACACCACAACTAATCAAACTAGCCGTTATAAATATCAATACCCACTTTTTGAAATTTTATAAATTTTATCTGTCAAAATAGACTTCATTTTTGGATTCGGAATATTGAAATTATCTTAGGGTGAATTTTTGGTATTTTTCTGAAAACTTACAATTTTTTAAGAATAGTGAAAAAAACACTGAGTTATAGTTTAAAACTGAATTTTTATTTAAATAATTATTTATTTTATTTAAATTTAATTAAGGTAAAAAGTGATACATAATACCTATATAAGTTCAATGTAATTCATTGGAGTTAGTTTAGAATAATTTTAGATATATAAAAATTTTATTGAACTTTTCACCGTCTTTTACCCACCTCCTAAGAGAATTTGGAAATTCACATAAAACCTAATTGTACCGCTTCTGTGAGTGGAATTTAGAAAATCCGAGAGACATGATTTATGACAACCCTGCTTTTTATTACCAACATAAACATGATTTATTACATAAAACATCAGTTGATAAAACAAAAAAGATCGAGAGGTTTACTGTCTTTAGGGCTTATGATCATTACATAAAAACATAAAACATGAAATACAACATCTTTATTGAAAACTTCATTTACATGACCACTAAATTCCCTCATACATAGCATTGCATGGGATAACCTGAGGACATGCATAAGAAAAGGGTGATCTATAAAGCCCAGTAAGGGAGTACACATGGAATAACATGTGGAGTAAAATACATGTTAGACAATAGGCATATCAATATATTATAAAAGAAACATGAACATAAAGGCATGATAACGCATGATAATCATAACATGGAAATGTGTCAACAACACTTTTCAAGGAATTAGCATGAACCAAGGCTCATTACACATGGAGCATGAGTGAATCCTCATTGCACATAAAGCACGAGTAATCCCTTGTTTCACTTTAATTAGCATGATTCCACACTCATTTCACATGACTTATCATAATACTATACGTTACCCAATGCATTGGAGCGCTATAAGGGCCCACCCGTCTTAAACATTTCATTTCATGCATAAGTGTGCCACATGGATCATCAAACATGGATTTATAAAACATAATCATTTATTCCATGATAAAGGAATGTGGAATTCATACATGAAACTTTGTAATCAATAAGTAAAGGTGTATAAAGGTGGATACCCTTGATGGAGAAATGGGCATGGTATCCACTACACAATGGAATTGGTGTAGAAAATTGGTGCGATTTCGGCAGCTTAACGGTGTGACATAAGAATTCATAAAAATGGTTGATGAGAGAGAAAGGGGTTTATCATCATATTTACATGTAATGGACAGTAAGTATTTAATATAGATACATTTACCAACAATTGTAATGGAATTTAGATTCATGATACAAAATTATTGCTTGAATGTAAAAGAAGAGACAGAAGTTCCTTTCGGAATTTCGGCATAGTAACGGGTGTACATGGGAGGCATTTAATAACAGAAAAAGGGGTCTCCCATCATTTAAACATAAAGAGGGAAGTCTGAGGGAGGTGAAAAACCATACCCCAATATTCATAATTGAAATTAAAAGGTAAAAACAACTTAAAGAAAATTGACAGAAATGAGAAAGGAAGAAAAAACCCTTACTTGGAAGTGTGCTTCCAAAGGCTAGATAAAGGCTTGTGAGAGGCTTCTTGGGAGCTTGGGGAACCTTGGTAGGATTATAGAGAGAGTTGGGTAGAGGTTTTATGAACTCCAAAGGCTTTTATTGAGGAGGAAGTGGGATCTTGGGTGGTTTTATATAAGAAAGGTGAGGGAATTCTTTGTTATTTAGGTTTGGGTCCCCTTACATTAAATTAATCCAAACCACAAACCATACCTTGGTTTTTTCCCATGGAATTTGGAAAATGGAAGAGGAAAAATATATTTTATAATACCAAATTCCAAACTTCTTAAAATATAAGGGTTTCTTATGTGGAGGTGAGTCACACTCCCATGGAAATTAATTTAAAAACTCAAGGTGTTGAATAAGTCTTGAAGGGTCCATTAATGCTTTGAAAAGTCAGTCAAACAAACCCAAAATCACATTATTTTGATGTTAAAATATATATATTGGCCGAAAAAAAATATTATTGTATTTTATTACATCACTATTGGGACATTATGATGTCATAAAACACATTATATATTTAAAAGGTATTGAATTTTTACCCAAATATTTTACTGTCTCAAAAAATTATGAAAAATTCAACGTTGGATAATTTCAACGTCCTGATTCCAGAAATAACATTTATTTTATCTAAATAATTTTCTAAATATGTTAATTTTCACTTTTAAAATAAAAACCGAGATTTATCGAAAATTCACGGGTTTTGATAGAAATTGATTTCAAACCTTAATAAATATTTTAATTGCATTCATATAATTATAAGATCATTTAAATTTAATAAAAAATAATTTAATAATATTATTATTATTTTATTAAAATATTATTTAATTCAAAAATCCCTTATTTTAATAAAATATATTTCTTTATTAAATAATAATTAAAAACACCATTTTTACTTTAAAAACTATTTACAATGTATCAAAATGATTAGAAGTTATATTCATTATTATATAAAAGAATAATGTACATGAACATAGTACTACTTATTTGTTACATAACCCCTTAAAACAGCCCCATAAGACCTAAGGGTATGGTGTGTGATGGTGACCAACTCTTGGGGTGGCTCGGATAACATCGCTCGAGTGGTAATTTCAATCAACTTCCACTTTTCCCATAGACGGTCACGTTCGAGATTGACATGATGAAGCTCAGCTTGGGCATGGTCAAGAGCTAATCCCAACGATGCCAACTCTTTTCTGAGCTCCGACAAATGGGCTTCATATGGGGCAATTCTACTAGATGAGGCCATCACTTCCTTTGTCTGAGTAAATTGGATTTGTTAAAGTCCTATATTTATACTAATCATGTTATCACTATTCAACGGGTATATTAGCAACGGTCAAAATTCCTAACATAAAACCAAGGAATTTGACATTTTATATAGACATAAAGAGACATTTAATTAGATCAAGAGGTATTTCCATTAATGAAACTTTGGGTCGTTACAATATTCCCCCCTTAAAAAATTTAAACCTTGAAATTTTTCTTTTCCCACACTAAAACATATGTGGGTAACTCAGCGTCATCATTTCCTCTGATTCGCAAGTCACTTCTTCAAACTTGTGGTTTCTCCACAATACCTTGACGACGGGCATTGTCTTATTTCGTAGAACTTTTTCTCTATGATCTATGATCTTCCCTGTTTTCTCCTCTTAAGAAATATCATCTTCCAATTGTACCACCTCATAAGAGAGTACATGTGAAGGGTCTGGTATGTACTTCCTTAAGATGGATACGTGAAAGACATCATGTACTTTGGCCATGGTAGGTATAAGTGCTTGTCGATAGGTGATAGCCCCGACACGATCAAGAATCTTGAAGGGGCCGATGTACCTTGCACTTAACTTCCCTGCCCTTCCAAACCTCTTGACCTTCTTCCACGGAGATATGCATATAAACACCATGTCTCCAACTTTAAACTCAAGTTCTCATCAAAGATTATCTGTATAACTCTTCTGTCGACTCTGAGATGCCTTGATATGCTGCTGAATGGTTTTTACATTCTCCACCATTTCCTCTACCATTTCTGGTACAAGCAGCTTACGTTCACTGACCCCATCCCAACATACTAATGTTCTAAACCATTTCCCATACAGGTCTTCATATGGTGCCATTTGGATGCCTGAGTGGAAACTATTGTTATAAGAGAACTCAACCAGAGGAAGATGTTGATCTTATCCTCCTTTAAAGTCCATTGAGCACGCTCTCAACATATCCTCAGTTTTTGGATAGTCCGCTCGGATTGGCCATTAGTTTGAGGATGATATGTCGTACTAAAGTTCAGTTTAGTATTCATAGAATGTTGAAGATGCTTCCAAAAATCAGAGGTGAATCTTGGATCTCGGTCAGACACAATTGATAGTGGTACTCCATGAAACCATACCAATTCCCTGATGTATATCTGTGCCAGTTGATCCAATGAGAAATCCTCCCGAATAGCAATTAAGTGTGTAGTCTTTGTAAGATGATCCACAACAACCCAGATTAAATTGTTTCCATTGGATGTCCTCAGAAGTCCGGTGACAAATTCCATGGTTATGTTCTCCCATTTCCATTCTGGTATGGGCAATGGTTGTATCATCCCCTTAGACTTCTACCTCTCTGCCTTCACTTTCTGACACACCAGGCACTTTGATGTATATTCAGCGATCTCCTTCTTCATATTATCCCACCAAAAGATTTCTTCGAGATCTTGATACATCTTTGTGCTCCCTGGGTGAATAGAGAAATTTGAACTATGTGCATCATCCAAAAGTTCCTTCTTCAGCTCCAAATTTGATGGAACACATAGTCTTTTCCGAAATCGCACAATTCCTTCTTCATTAACATTAAACTCCAACAATTTACCTTTTTTTATAGCTTCCACTTTTTCTTGAATTCCCACATAATCCTTTTGAGTGTCCTTTATTCTTTAAAAAAGAGATGGTTGAGCAATCATTTGTGAAAGGATTGATGATGTTCCCTTCACTATGATTCCCATGTCCATCTTCATCAAGTCTAAGAAGATTGGATCCTTCTCAATTCTCATCATTGATATAATCACCGGGTACTTTCTACTTAGGAAAATTGCCACCTTGTTCGCTTTCCCAGGGTGGTAATGTATTGAACAGTCATAATCCTATATGAGCTCTATCCATCTTCTCTGCGCATATTAATCTCTTTCTGTGTGAATATATATTTAAGACTCTTGTGGTCAGTATATATCTCACATTTCTCTCCATAGAGATAATGCCGCTAGATTTTCAAGGCAAATACCACAGCCGCTAACTCCATATCATCTGTTGGATAGTTTTTCTCATTTATTTTCAACTGCCTTGAGGCATAGGATATCACTTTATCATTCTGGATCAGCACACAGCCTAAGCCCATCTTCAAAGAATCACTGAATACCACAAAAAGTTCCACACATGTGGTTAAAGTGAGCATGGGCGTAGTGATAATCCTCCTTTTCAACTCCTTGAAGCTTTCTTTGCATTCATCACTCGAAGAAAACATTACTCCCTTCCAAGTTATCTTGGTAAGAGGGTTGGAAAATCATGATAAATTCCTCACAAATCGTCGATAATATCCAGCTAACCCCAAGAATCGACGGATATCCGTTATCGATGTTGGCCTCAGCCATCCCTCAATTGCATCTGTTTTGGAGGAGTCCACAGATATGGCCCAAAAATGAGACCTCCTTCAACCAGAACTCACACTTGTTGTACTTTGCATAGATATTCTCCTAGTGAAAAGTCTCTAGTGCAGTTTTTAAATGCTCCTCAAGATCCTCCTTGGTTTTGGAGTATATTTGAATATCATCTATAAAGACTACCACAAATTTGTCAAGGTAATCTCTAAAGACTCTATTCATCAAGTCCATGAATATTGCTGGATCATTGATGAGTCCGAAAGGCAATACTATGAATTCATAGTGCCCGTATCTTGTACGAAAGGCAATCATGGGGACATCTTCCTTCTTCACACTTACTTGATAATATCTCGACCTCAAGTCCACCTTGGAGAAGTATTGTGCTCCACACAGCTGATCAAACAAGTCATTGATTCTTGGGAGAGGATACTTGTTCTTTATCGTGATTTTGTTAAGTTCACGATAATGGATGCAAAATCTCATTGACCCATCCTTCTTATTGACGAAGAGGACTGGTGCACCCCATGGTGAATCACTTGGGCATATAAACCCTTTATCGAGATTCTCCTGTAGTTGTTTCTTCATCTCTTCAAGCACAAAAACATCCATTCAATATATCGTCTTAGATATTGGTAATTCCCTAGGTATAAGTTCAATTGAGAACTCAACATCTCTTATAGGAGGAAGACCAGGTAGTTCCTTGGGAAACACTTCAGCGAATTCCCTCACAATAGGCATTTATTCAAGGATGGTATCTTCCTTGGACTCAATAATCTTAGCCAGATACGCATGCTCATATGGCAGTAATATCCACACTTGAGATGATGGAGCTAAAGGAGATTCATCTTCCTCCTTACACTTTTAAAGAATCGGGGGTCGATTCTCCATATGGAGTGTGATTTCCATCTCCCGAAAATTTCTATTGGCTCTATATAAGGAAATACAATCCATGCCAAGAATTGCATCAAATTCCACTAGAGGGAGTATGACGAGGTTATATGGGAAATTCAATCCACAGATTATAATAGGGGAGGACTTATCTTCATGGGATGCAATGATTTCCCCATTTTTCGCACTCACCTACATCTTCACTTCCATGATTTGTGGTGGTGCTGGGATTGTTTTACTAAACTTTTGAGATATAAAAGAATGCATAGAACCTGAATCAAAAAGTATGTTCAATATTCTTGAATGAATAACCATCTTACCTATCACCACTTAGTTTTCAGGGTTCACTTCGGCAGTAGTGATGGCAAAATCTCTTCCTTGCTGCCTTGGAGGTTTTTGGTCACCTCTAAAAACCCTTGGATTAGGGCACTGATTTGAAAAATAACCCGGTTCTTTGTATTTGTAGCATTGAACAATGCGTTGAGGTTCGAACGGAGAATTACTCTCCTCTGTCGCAGCCGCGGGTCTTTCTTGCCGAGAATTAACAGCTAGGTTCCCTTCTCTTACACACCTGAAGCATTTTCTCGTCCCCTTAAGGAAATTTCCAGGGTGCTTCTTCCTGCACTTTTGGCAAGTGGGGTGCTGGATCTTCTTATAACTTTTGGATTTATCTATCAAACCACGAGCATTGAATTCCACCTTACGATTCTTGTCCCCATTATACCCCTGTGATTCCCCGATCACCATTTTGACCTTGAGGTCACATCAGACAATTTCCTCATAGCTGTTGAAGTCACGGATCGCTAATGCTTTCCGCAAGCTAGGCTTCAGCCCACCAAAGAAGCGGCCAACTTTGCATTCAGGGGTAACGACAAAGTCAGAAGCGTATCGTGAAAGCCTTGTGAAGTTTTCCTCATACGCTCCAATGGATTCTTCATCTTTTTGCTTGAGGTAAAGGAAGCCCCTTTCCATCTTAAGCCAGAGGGTGTGCGGAAAATATTTATCGAAAAACATCTTCCGGAAATCCTTCCATTCCAACGCCTCAATCTCCTCCTTAGGATTCATATTTTTGATCAAAGTCCACCACTGATTAGCTTCACCCTCCATATGATAAGCATCTAGGAGAACCTTCTCTTGTTCAGAACATTGAAGGATGTAGAAGATCTTTTCAATGGAGTTGATCCATTTTTCAGCGATCATGGGATCAGATGATCCACTAAAAGTTGGATGCCTTTGATTCATGAAGCTCTCGATAGCAACTTGTTCATTCTTAGGGGGGGTTTTGATGTTCCTCTTGACCTGTGTTTCTATTCAAAACTTGAGTTAGCTGAGAGAGAAGCATGACAAAGTTCGTGATTCCCGCTCGCATTGGATTGGGCATCTCATTATTACAGTCATCACACTGATCTTCACAACAGTTGTTAGCCCAAGTCCTCCTATTACTGGCCATTGGCTGGAATAAAAGAAATGTTAGGGGTAACACATAAAGGGTAATAGAAAGAAAAAAGTTGATGACATATAAATAAACTTTTATTTCCTTAAATCATATGTTTATAGGCTTCAATCTAGGATTTTCATGATCTACTTTATAACAAATATTCGTAGGGGTATTTTTTTAATTCCCTTAATAAGGGTTCATACTAAGATTTTGAATTTATCAAAACATATCCCTCTGTTGTGTCGTAACCAAGTGTGCAGCAAGGCCCGTTCTCGTGCACCTGTTCCCGTTCGAGTCTAGCTCAAAGCAGTGTTTTCGGGTTTTACCCCTAGGATACATTTGTGCCAGATCCGCCTATACCTTCTCATATCCAGACAGGGATGTATTTTTTTGATAAACCACTTACTCAGTAATTACCAAAAATTAGGGATGTCTTTATTATACTTATTCTTGTATCTAAGGATTTACTAGGGTTTCCTAATCCCAAAAATAACTAAACCTATCCTCTGATACCAACTATGACAAACCTGCTTTTTATTACAAATTTAAACATGATTTATTACATAAAACATCACTTGATACAAAAAAGAAGATCGAGAGGTTTAGTGTCTTTGGGGCTTAGGATCATTACATAAAATCTTAAAACATGAAATACAACATCTTTATGGAAAAATTCCTTTACATGACCACTACATTCCCTCGTACTTAGCATTGCATGGGATAACCTGAGGACATACATAAGAAAAGGGTGAGCTATAAAGCCCAGTAAGGGAGTACACATGGAATAACATGAGGAGTAAAATAAATGTTAGACAATTAGCATATCAATAGAGCATGAAAGAAACATTAACATAAAGGCATGATAACGCATGATAATCATAACATGGAAATGTGGCAACAACACTTTTCATGGAATTAGCATGATCCAAGGCTCATTGCACATGGAGCATGAGTAAATCCTCATTGCACATAAAGCACGAGTAAACCCTCATTGCACATTAATTAGCATGAGTAAACACTCATTGCACATGACGTATCATGATACTATACTTTACCCAATGCATTGGAGAGCTATAATGTCACACCCTTCTTAAACATTCCATTTCATGCATAAGTGTGACACATGGATCATAAAACATGGATTCATAAAACATAATGATTTATTCCATGACAAAAGAATATGGTATTAAAACATGAAACATTTTAATAAATAAGTAAAGTTACATAAATGTGGATACCCTTGATGGAGAAATGGGCATGGTATCTACTACAAAATGGCATTGGCTTAGAAAATCGGTGTGATTTCGGCATCGTAACGACGTGACATAAGAATTCATAAAAATGGTTGATGAGAGAGAAAGGGGTAACTCATAATATTTACATGTAATGTATAGTAAGGAGTTCATATATATACATGTCCCAACAATTGTAATGGAATTTAGATTCATGATACGAAATTATTCCTTGAATGTAAAAGAAGAGAGAGAAGTTCCTTTCCGAATTTCGGCATAGTAACGGGTGTACATGTGAGGCATTTAATGAGAGATAAATGGGTATCCCATCATTCAAACAAAAAGAGGGAATTATGATGGAGGTGAAAAACCATACCCCAATATTCATAATTTAAATTATAAGGGAAAAACAACTTAAAGAAAATTGACAAAAATGAGAAAGGAAGAAAAAAGCCTTAGTTGGAAGTGTGCTTCCAAAGGCTAGAGAGAGGCTTGTGAGAGGCTTCATGGGATCTTGGGAACCTTGGGAGGATTATAGAGAGAGTAGGGAATAGTTTGGAAGAAGTCAAAAGGCTTTGAGTGAAGAGGAAGTGGGAGCTTGGGTGGGTTTATATAGGAAAGGTGAGATAATTCTTTATTATTTAGGTTTGGGTCCCCTTACATTAAATTAATCCAAACCACAAACCATCCCATGGTTTTTGCCCTTGGTTTTTGGAAACGGGAAGAGGAAAACAATATTTTATAAGTCCAAAGTCCTAACTTCTTAAAATAGTAGGGTTGCTTATGTGGAGGTGAGTCACACTCCCATGGAAATTAATTTAAAAAGGCAAGGTGTTGAATAAGTCTTGAGGGGTCCATTAATTCTTTGAAAAGTAAGTCAAACAAACCCAAAATCACATTATTTTAATGTTAAACCATATATTGGCCAAACAAAAAGATTATAGTATTTTATTACAACACTATTGGGTCATTATGTTGTCATAAATCGCATTATATATTTAAACGGAATTAAATTTTTACCCAAAAATTTGACTGTCTCAGAAAATTATGAAAAATTTACCGTTGGATAATTTCGATGTCCTGATTCTAGAAATAACATTTATTCTATCTAAATGATTTTCTAAATATGTTAATTTTCACTTTTAAAATAAAAACCGACATTTATCGAAAATTCATGGGTTTTGACAGAAATGGCTTTCAAACCTTAATAAAAAATTTAATTGCATTCATAAAATTATAAGATCATTTATATTTAATAAAATTTAATTTAATAATAATATTATTATTTTATTAAAATATTATTTAATTCAAAAATCCATTAATTTAATAAAATATATTTCATAATTAGATAATAACAAAAAACACCATTTGTACTTTAAATACTATTTACAATGTATCAAAAATAACTAGAGGTTATATTCATTATTATATACAAAAATAATGTACATGAACATATTACTACTTATTTCTTACATAACTCCTTAAAACAGCCGCATAAGACCTAAGGGTAAGGTGTGTGGTGGTGAAAAACTCTTGGGGTGGCTCGGATAACATCGCTCGAGTGGTAATTTCAATAAACTTCCACGTTTCCTGTAGACGGTCACGTTCAACCTTGACACGATGAAGCTCAGCTTGGGCTTGGTCAAGAGCGAAGCCCAAAGATGCCACCTCTTTTCTGAGCTCTGACAAATGGGCTTCATATGGGGAAATTATACTGGACGAGGCCATCGCTTCCTTTGTCTGAGTAAATTGGATTTGTTAAAGTCCTTTATTTATACTAATCATGTGATTACTCTTCAACGGCTATATTAGCAACAGTCAAAATTCTTAACATAAAACCAAGGAAGTTGACATTTTATATAAACATAAAGAGACATTTAATTTGATCAAGAGGGATTTCTATTAATGAAACTTTGGGTCGTCACATGATTAATATCAAGGAGTAAAATGTGGTTCAATAAGATAAAAATAATTTTTGGTGAAAAATCACTTTTTACTTTTATTTACCATGGTTAAAAGTAAATAGGGTAATTAAGGGTAAAAATTATATTAATATTACCCTAACATGTGTCCAAATTCTATTGGACAAGTGTATCTACACAAAAAACAACCATAGAAGTAAAATATTATCCTTTAGGTCCACTGGGATTAGATTAGGACATTTATTATTATCTAATTCAAGGAAGAGTTAAAATAATTAAAATCAAGGTTTAATTATTAAAACATTTTTAATATAGGGATATAGATAAGATAAATTAGATTATAAATATTCATTATAAAGATAAAAATATTTCCTACATAATTTCATTTTATTTATTATTTTTATACATTAAATAATTTAATTTATTTATGACTCAATGATGATGTAGTAATTACCTTAGTAGGGAAATATTAAAATAATTGATATTATAAATACCCAAATAAATATAATTTGAGACTTTTAATAAATTAAACTAATTTGATAGCTTAATATGACATTTTAGTATTGATTTAATTATGTTTGTTTGAAGTAATCATGTTGTTATGATTTACACAAAAATGAAATAACAAAATAGGTTCAAAATTGACATAAAAGTGTTTTTAAAACAAATATTATATTATTAATTGATATTAAATTTCATAAAATATATGGTTAGGAAAAATGACTTATATCATGATATTTGTATCATTATTGAACCACTTGGGGTTATCTTGGATGTATATAGTAAGTTTATTAACTATATAATATAAAAATACAAAGTGACATTGTAAATGTCAAACTAATTAACTAAGAGTTAAAACGAAAAGATAAAGTTAATATAGTGAACCAAAACTATCTAAAACCTTTTGTTTGAGTGGTTTTAGACCCATCCCCACCTTGAACTTTAAATAATCCACTTTGGATCCATTATAAACCGAATATTAATTCATTATAAAATAATATTTTTAGATTTTCCAAAGGTGGCCCTCACCCCTCTTATAAAAGGGAACTTCCCCTTCCCTCTAATTTACATCTTCAAAGCCTTTTGGATCGGCCAGCCCCTACCCAAATATCCTCCCAACTTCCCTGAACTCAACCTAGAGGCATTATTTTGATCATAAATCCAGCCTATGGATCCCTTTAGATCAAATCAAAATGAAGAACCTGAAGAAGAGGTAATGATTTCGCCACCCACTTTCAAGTTCCTTTCTTCTTCAACTTCTTCATTCCTTGTTATTTCTATTCTAAAATAATAACTCCAGTATCTTCTATATACTATGATGTTATTATAAATATGTAACAACCAAATTCATTATTCAATCTATCCCTTCAATGACATGACACCATACGTACGTACGTATAGCCTACCGCCTCCACGTCGTGGTGTAAATGTTATTCAATATATTATTATTTAGATGGGTGTAATAATGATGTATAATTCATGTAAATAATAAATATAAAATTATAATGATTCTGTATATATAATATACCATCCGATTATATATTATCAAAATAATGATATTGTCGCTCGTGCGTACTTACGGACTACCGTCTCCACGAACACGACGAGATTCATTCCCCATCGTATCCATTCAAGACTAAATTTCATTTGATGATTAAAAAAACATTTAAAGACATGATATATTTCTAGATATGAATAATATGCATCACATCCATAACAAATATGACTCACATAACAAATAATATAAAGGAAAACGAATCCGTTAACACCTAAAACAATGATAATACTAAGATATTATTAACAAATCAATGTTTAAAGGTCATATATAATATCATATAAATGTATATGATTCTTGTATAATTTAATAATTATTATTTAACCATTATAAAAGAGGTTAAACTACCCTCAATAAAGTAAAATTACAAGTTAAGGGTTTATTTCACAATCTCTTCATTATCCGAGGTTGTTTAAGCGTAATTATCTACTAGGACCTCTTTATCATCCACATCCATGTTTCTTAAAAATGTATTTCAAATTATTCATACAATTTTATAGAATATAGGTTTAATTCATTTATAACCTTGTTTACTTTTTATAAGATTTTTATAAAGGAATGTTTCCATCGCTTTCCAAACAAGGTCCTTTTTAGCCTTTTCGACAAAATTAAGGTAAGAATTTCTTTTTTTAAATTATATTGCGGGTGCGGATATTTTCTACCATTATAAAATTGTTGAAGCTTCCCTTATAAGATTATAAGGATATTTTCAAAGTAAATGTTTTATTTTATAATTATGTTACTTTTAAACGATTTCAAAAAAAGAGATATTTCTCCCAAATAGTTTTGATTTCATCTATGTCAACATCCTTTGATGGATTTTATGCTTATTTGAAGTTAATTTATTATGATACAAAACTTCCATATTTTATTGAAGGTTTTGTGATATGTTTGAGTATGGATGTGTTATTTTTATACAATTCATGGTTTATGGAGAATGGATTGACATTTATTATGCTAGTTTTAATATGAATGTTTATGTTATGTTGAAACGTGTTCGTATGAGGAATTCATTAGACATAATAAGTAATGGGTGGAGCCCGCTATAGCTCCTCGATGCATTGGTAGGTATCATGAGACAAACTAGTGCCTTGGCACAAGGCCTTGACATAATCTTATTCGTAGTTTTGGAACAAGGCCTTGACTATGTGGTTTTGATAGTCTGGCATTATGCATTCCATTATTATGAAAGTGGTTATTAATATTTCAAGTGATTATTCGACTAGTAGAATATCAATTTGAATAAGTAAATGGAATTATTTAATTTTATTTCAGCAATATTATGATGAAGTTCAAGTTTAAAAGGATTTTGTTTTAGTTATACATTTCATTAAATGCTTATGCTTATTTATGAAAGTTTTCGCTATATTGTTATCCTTACTGCGCATTTGAGCTCACCCCTTTCTATGTTTTATTTTTCCCAGGATGTGAAAAAGTATTTTATGAATGACCCGCAGGGATAGTATGAGGGGATATGAGTGTGGACTATGGAGACTATGTTATTGTAGTTTTCATTTTATGATGTAATGTAAACATTATGAATGTATCTAGTGAGTCCAAGTCTACTAAACTAATAAGTCTTTCAAGGCATGATCTTTTGTGATCATGTCAATGTTATGTAATAATTCACCGACTCTGGGTAATGGGGGTCGGGGTGTTACAGTAATGCATAAATTAATTCATATAGAATGTGGTATGAAATTATTGGAATGATTTGGGGATGATATTGGCTGATACGAATAGGTTTTGTGGTATGATGAAAATATAAGATTGAGTTCCCTTTTACATAATAGGGGAGGGGCACTCTTGGAATTCATTAAAATATCAAATAATTAAAAATTATTTTTTATTTAAAATGGATAAAAAATTATTTAATTTTAATATAAAAATAATATGGGTCTAAATTAATTCATCCTCTTAAAATTATACTTTTTTTAATTAAATTTTAACCTTATCTATTTGTGTTAACCTTTAATTAACCATTTTAACTTTTATAATGATATCATACAATTTACAATTTGATGGTTAATAAAATTATTATATAATTACAAGAGACCATATAATGAGTCATTTATTTAGTTTGGAGTCTTATAAGAATAATTTGTACTATATTTGTTTTTTTCAAAATTTTATATAATTTAATAAAATATTATTTTTTATAAAATATTAATAATGTAAATTTTGACACTATTGATCACGAGAAGTTTAAAAAATGTCATAAAAAATATAAATTTGAACAAAAAAATCTAAAACAAATATAAAATGTTAAATTAATCTAAAAAATTCATGTATGAAATTATTCATCTGAAATTATATTTATTTTAGTGTGTATAATTCTGTTTATTTGATATTTTTATTAATTAAACAATTATTTCATCATCACTGTGCAATATTTTATTTTTTTTAGCATTTATATGAGAAATACCATCATAAAGATATAAATTAAATCTTTCAAAATAATATTTATTGTCAAAATTGTATCATAAATGAAACCATATTAAAAATATTTCACTAGTTAAAATAAATTGTAAAAAATTTGACTTTTTTGAAATATAATTTTGTTAATGTCATAATCTAATCCAAGTGGCCTACAAATGTCATAATTTCATCCCAATGATAAATTAGGTCTAATAAAACTAATAAAATTAAATTATTTGAATTTTTATTGTAATATTAAAAAATTTATTATATTATTTTGTCCCTCAACAACCTGAGTAGCCTTTAACCATGTTAAAAAAATAATTGCTAACATTATTATTCTTGTTGCCGAAAAATAAAAGGGACTTATTTACATAATTTTGGTCCTCTTATTAAAAGTAGGGATTCCATTTTTCCAATTTCAAAACACATAATTTTTATAAATTAATTAATAATTAATATAATTGATTGAATGGGAAAAATGGTTTTTTAAAGAAAAAAAGTTTAAAATATTGAAATTTTTCATATCCATATACTTTAAAATTGACTCAAATAACCTAAATTAGGATAACCAATAAAATATTTATATAATTAAACATTTTAAGAAGTAAAATATACATTATCACAATAAATTATTTAGAAAAGAATGTTATTTCCAATTAAAATTGTGTATTTTTTCACAATTTAAAAATACATGAAATATAATTGCATCATAATAAAATTCAACCAAGCTAAATTTTGATACTCCAATTTTAATGAAAAAATAATACTTTTTAAAAAAATATTTATAAATGATTCAAAAACTATATTTAATAATAGTGCTTGATCAAGAGGTGGGAAAACAATTTTTTGAAATAAAATGAATCTTTTATAATTTTAATTTTATTTGTTCTTGTATCGTGTTATAGAAATTTATAATATGATTCAAAATAAGTGTATTAAATATGTGAAATATATATTTATTTTATATAATCCAAAAATATTTTTTTTGTTTTTTGTATAAAAAACACTGGTGAACATGAAAATTCCAATTTAAGAAAAAATTTACATTCATTTTGAAAAGGGTGTGAATTAATTTATATTAATTTGTCAAAGATTAATATATACATGTCTAAACAATAATTTCATAAATATTTTAATCTTTTTCATCTTTTTATTCTCACTTCTAGGATATAATAGTAGTGTTTAAAGTATAATATTTTTTTATCCAATTAAGCTCAAGGTGGCATGTCATGTGTGCTTTCTGAAAAAGTGTTTCTTGTTAAAAACTATAGATGTTACCTGGAGAGATATGGCAAATAAATATATGAGATATATAATTAAATATATAGATTTGAGATAACATAAGGGAATTATTTAAGATATTATGAACTCTAGATGATCATGTTGATTTTGGGAAATGATTTCCTTGTGTTTAAAATGAACCAAAATCTAGAAACTAATATCATTAACTCTCATTTATAGAATAGTATATCAATATTAATTTATAGTTATAATATTAAAATCATTAAAAATTCACCCCTATATTTTTTTGAATTATTTTAATAAATAGATATGGAAATGAACAATGTCATTATTCAATACGTTTAGGGAACAAGTGGAGGAATGAAAATGATAATGTTCTACGGAAAAATTATAATAAAATGACACAGATTCAACTCCATTTCAGGAAAACATAATATAGATAGAGATAAATGGGTATGAGGAAGTCTTCATTACATGTTTTAATAATGGAAAATAGAATAAAAGTTTTAATGGATGCTAGAATAAGTTATGTGATGATTTTGATTCTTGTATATTTGTCAATAAATTAAATTAATATATATATATTTGTTTTTTATTAAATAATTTATTTGGAATATAAATTTTTATTAAATTATAGGTAACATGTATATTTAGGAAATATCCAAATGACGAGTTGTATATCCATGAATTAAATGGCGAGGGACTGGATGCATTTGGATTGTAGTATTATCATCTTACATTCCCTAGAGAAATGGTTCCTGAGTTACATCACTGTTATTTTTTCCAATATGTTTCCAAAAACAATATTTATTCTTAAGTAATACACTACATTATTTTATGTCAATATTTCTATAAAATATTATCTCATCTATACCGAAAACGTATGTTATGATAATTTACATAGAAAAATAGTTATATATACATACAAAAGAATGTTTCAAAATTTAGTGAGATATGCCAAGAAAATTATTTATATCAATCATTCCTTTGAAATTGTAGGTTAGTTCATTTAAATGATAAGATTTTATTAAAACAGCATTATGAAGTGTATTCAGTCTCTATTGTTTTAAAACAATTCGATGAATGTCTCACTTGTTTGCAATGTATGATGAACAAAAAACAATTATACGGGAAATGGAAAAATACAAAATAACTATTCTCAATGGTTAATGTGGATGTATGTGGTAGATTTCATATAGAGGTGAGGGGTGGATCTTAAGACATCATTAATTTTATATATAATAATAGTGGATATATATATATATATGTCCATTATTATATATAAGTAACATCCCTTCCAAATTTTAATGGAATATCATCTTGAATTATAAAATAAACATGGCAACAAGATTATGAAAATCTACTTAGAACATGGTGGATAATATCTTAACTATTCTCTTATCAATTTTTTAAAGGACTGTGGTATTATTTTCAAGAAAAGTACTCCTTTTACATGTTTGTTGAATAGTGTTAGTGAAAAAATGAATTAGATGATAACTGATATGGTCAGATCCCTAATGAATCATGAAACTCTACCATTATAACATAGCACATATGTGCTATAGAAAAAAGTATATAAACTAAACTGAGTATTAAGAAAAATAGCTTATGGGATTCCATATGAGTTTTGGTATGTAATGAACCATAATTTGAAAAATATACATGTTTGGAAATTAAATTATTTTTTAATTATATATCTAGGTAATAATTACTAACATAGATCACGAATTAAATCTTAATAGCTGATCTTTGGGAGACTACCTGATACACCTATGTGTGTCTTCATATAGAATATTGATTATAGAAATATAGGATTCCTTTTTAAAAAGGGTAAAAATTTCTAATGAAAATAGTAGTTTAAATATTGAAATTGTTGAATATGATTTTAAAGATGCATAATAGTTATTATAGGAATAATCTATTAATGTTATAGCAATAGAGTTATAAATTCCTAAGACAACGACACTATATAGGTCCACTAGATATTATATAAAAGGATATTGATTTTCTATCACTGAGTAAAGTGACACATTATTCCTAGATAATAATAATCCAATAAACCATTTAAAAGCCATATATGGAAATGATAAAACTAAATGAAATGAATTAATTCGTTATTAAATGATGTCCACATTGAAAAATACAATTTTGGATTTTTGTGGACCCACTTTTAGATGTAAAAAAATATTTGTTGTAAATTAGAATTCAATAAACATTTTCATATGTATAAAAACATAATTAAATATATTGAATAATTTCTTAGCTATTGTTTTAGGAAGCTTCATGATATCCACTATGATCATTCCATCTATATTATTGATGAAATCCATTAGAAAATTACTTTCAACATAAGCCTTCCAATTTTTTAAATTTGTAAAATGAATTGAAAAAATTCTTTTCAAAATAGGATGATGTTTGAGAAAGTTTACATGACACAATATAATGGGATTATTTTTTTAATGAGTGGAAATAAATATTTATTATGAAAATATCCTATTATGAGTTGAAGTATATACAAAAATTCATTTAATGTTCATTTTTATGGGTCCATAAGAGAATATGGTATCATTAAGAATTTAAGAGAGAAATTTTTATATATAAAGGTTAGTGGGATTGAAATAATTACCCTAGTATTTTATATTGGTGACATATTGTTAATGTTAAATGATTTTAATGTTGTACAATCAGTGAAGAAATGGTTAAATTAATAATTATTCATGTTAATGTGATGTGAATAATTGTAAATTCAAGGGATAAATATTTTTTGATATATGTATTTGAGGCTAATTATACTATTCTATTGTGTATATATTAACAAGATACTCAAAATTTATATTATAGGACTATCCAAGGATGATTTTTTCCTATTCCACATGACATTAATCTCTTTATGAATATGTGTCCATATACCTTAGACAATATTTGAATATATAATTAGGATCCCTTATGCTTCAATAGCGGGATCTGTTATTTATTCCAATCAATGTTGGAAATTTTATGATATTGTTTCTCTAATAATTATTGTAATATATTATAAAAATCTAGGATAACTGCTTTGGGACACTATAATAATATTCTTTTGGGGCATGGTTGGTATAAAGGATATGTTCATCGTATTTGGAGGAGATTAGGAACAAGTTGTGAGGTTATACAATGATTGAATCTTTTCTATAGAACAAGATGATCTAAAATCATAGTTAGGAATTTTTTTCCAAATAGTAGTATAGTTTGATTGAGAAGAAGGAATTTTTTTTAGTGGCGATTGATTCTATAAAATATTCCGAGCATATAATAGATTATTATATAGAAATATAATTAGTAGAGATATGCATATATTTTTTCTAAACACATTTTTTCACATATATGTCTATACCATTTTATAGTATATAGTGATAATAATATGGAAATTTTTCTTTACAAAGTGCCTAGGTCACACCATAAAAAAATAATATTCTTAAGATTTTTCATTTCTGGGGGGGGGGGTTATTGAGAGAGATGATGTCATCTTAGAATAGTAATTATGGGGAATAATGCTGCAAACCTAAAGTGTAAATGAACATCTTATCATAGTCATCATACACTTGTTATTGGTAATGGGTGGTGTATTTTTTTCAGTTGGCCCTAGGGTATGTTAGAGTGTTTGGATTGGGCTCTCTAAACTGAACTCTTTTATGTACTTTGATTTTCCTTACATGTGTATTGTCTGAAATGTAAATGTGTTTATTATTACCATAAAATTTATTAGACTTTTGTATACACTATTTAATTTGACATGTTATTATATTATGTGTCGTATCAAAAGGTTATCGAAGTTCTCATCTATAATAAGAACATTCAGAGTCTATGAAATTAATCATAAATATAAGTTATATGGTTTAGATTCACCATAAAGATGAGGGAATAGCTGATTAATTTCTATTATGTGTTAGTGGATAGTAGGAATTGATACATATTATAATTAAATTTGTAATTTATTATATTGAACATGGGATAGAATATGGACTGGCTGATGAATAATAAAACCAAATGTTTCACATGTGCTTGGTTTTTATGATATATGAACTTGTATTTTGTTCAGATGACTTGATATAATTATTTATGCATAAAATTTTACTGTGTGATTTTATTCATGAAAATATTAGTGACATTGATATCATTGTGTGGTAAAAAAAATTTGGCACATCATTCATTATGGGGAATTAGTTGAATGATAATGGAATAATTAGTAACTTTCATGTTTAAGTGGAGATATCTAGTGGGCCTTGGATGTAAAGAATGTTTTACCATCATTAAATCCATTTCAATGGTAAAAGAATATTTTTCCATCAATTATGGTCATAAATATATAATGAATAAAGATGTTTATCACACAATTTTGTGTACTTATTTTTTAGATATCATGGGAATGAAATATTATATAACATAGAACCCATTTACATTTCCTACTATGAAATATAAGATAGTTTATCTTATCTCATGTTTTTGTTTTTATGATTATTAAATTTCTCTAGAAAAAATTTTTTTTCTCTCTCACATAGAATAATGTGGTTAGTTTTTCTTCCATATCCATGTTTTCGAATAAGAAATCATACTATGTATTATCTCGGGTAACCATTGTAATTCTCCTTCTTTCATTTATTATTTTAGTTTTATAAACAGATTTTGTAATGAGGGTTTGAAATAAAGGTATTTGAAAATGTCATACACTAGTTACTCACCGAAATTTAAATTTTGTGGATGAAATTTATTAAGGGAGGAGGGATTTAACAACTCTTGTTTTATGAAATAAACACTATTTTAAATAACGTACATGATACACTTCATCGATCTTAAATAAACTGCAAAATAGTATTACGTAAATGTTACCATTAAAACCAAGAAATTTTAATGGAAAGAAGTATTATTATTAACTAAATTATGAAAATATTATTTACACAGGTTTCTATAATGATTCATCAGTTACAAAATTTATTATAAATGGAATAAAAACCAATTGAATACCAAGGATGCATTTTTATGAAAGCCTATTTAAATAAGAATAATCTTCTTTATAAAATAATATCACTATATTTAGATTATATTAATAAAATTTAAACTGAATTAGGTGTCTAAAATTGATATTATAGTTATCTAGACAATATATAAGATGAAAATCAATTTTAAGCATAAAAATAAGAATTTTTCAAAAAAGGCATGTTTACTGCCTTTTGATGGAAAGACCATTTTAAATATATATTTTGAAACATGAATAAGTTATATTTGATATAATAAACTTATTATTTTGAATAGGGACATCAAAATTTCCTTTGGATTAAATTTTTTTCTGATAAAATTCTTATTTTAATAAATTGTGAAAAATACTACATTTTAATTCAAAACTACATTTCATCTATTTTTTATATAGTTAGATTGTACTTTTAATTAGTTTTAAATATTATTATTATTATTATTTATCATTTAAGTCAATTTTGGTAATTAGAGATAAGTTCGAATTGAAATTAGTCTTAAACACATGTCAATCTTTTGATTGTTTTTACTTTTCAAACCTCGTTTTCTAGTTTCGACAACAAGACTCAATTTTATAATAATTATTGCAGCTTCTCTGATTTGAATTTTAAAAAATTGATTCCATATATTTAATCATAAGTTCTATATTATATGAATATTTCACCTTTATTTTTTGACTTTACGAATTGCTACTTTAGTAAAAAAAAAGTTATTGCATTTAAAAGGTAAATTAGGTGAATAATGGTAAAATTAATATTATAATAAAATAAAAGTTCCTAAACATGTGTAATAATCCTATTGGATGACATATGGCCATCCAATAACACCCTTGGGACGAATATTTTGTGTTTCTAATCTACATGGTTGTGATTATAACACATATATATTTTAATTTAATGTAAAGGAATATATGTTATAAACCGAAATATTCGTACAAAAACAATTTTAATATGCGTTTATATAAATGATATATTAAATAATAAAAATACATTAGAAATATAAAAATATTTCCTACATCATTTTATTTTATTTAACAACTTTATATATTAACTAAAAAAGTTATATTTTGACATAATGGTGACGCACTGATTACTTCATTAATAAAATGTTAAAATAAATTATATTATAAATGTTAAAATAAATATTTTTTGAATAATTTGATTCCTTTGAATAATTGTATAGATGACTATTACATGTTAGGATTTATTTATAATAATGTTTTAATAATTAATCATGTTTTTCTGAATTTTTGATAAACTCATGTATGAATAGTCTCAAAATTGACATAATTTATAACTTAAAATAAGAAAATAGTTTATTAAATGTTATAAAATTTATAAAAATATATGATTTGACCAAATGGTTATGTTAATTCCATATATTTCATAAATGGAACTTTTTGTTTCCATTGGACATGTTATGGTAATCACATTAATAGAATATTTTTATATTAAAAGTTATCAAGGTAGGATTAAAAATTGTAAAATAATGGTTGAAGAAAAATGAAAATGATTAAAAAATATTTGAAGTCTGACTAATTTTATTTGGATAATAGGTAAATAACCCAATATCATCTTATATCTTAAATAAATTACTTTGATATAATTAAAAATATAAAATCAATTTATAATAAATTAATATTTCAAGACATTTCTAAAGTTCCCCTAATCTCTCTTATAAAAGGGAACTTCTCCTAAACTTTTATTTACACATCCAAAGCCTTATGGTTATGAAAAATTCTATAAAAACCTCTTCCCAGAATTTCAAAAAACATTCATAAAGCCTTAGTATAGTAAAAAAACCCTTGTTAAAGTTGTCAAGGTGTTCTATAATGGCGATCAACCAAACAAGATGAAAATAATGAACGCGTGAGATATATTGGGATGAAGGTAAGGGGTTTCTCATCTCACAAATATTTCCATGATATTTTCACTATTCACTACTTATTTATTGTATATGGTATATATATGCTACCATTTGATATATTATATCATGATTCTTTTATATTCATGGTATTCAATGATGCATTTTATGATTAATAATTTTTTTTCACATGATTGGATTCATTATAATTGGTAAGGGAAATCTTAAATCAATTACCATTCTTTAAGTTAAATATCGATTTCATTTTTACGTATTTCCATGAATACGTGTAAATGACCTTTTATTTTCTTATAATGAATATCCACTTATATTGGGTTTATTTAAATTTGTCATAGATATTTATTTCATTGATTTATCTTTAACATAATTATACAATCATTGAAAGGGAATCCACCTCAATATCCCTTCACTAAGGCATATCTTTACATGGTATATCAGGAAATTGTATATCCCATGATATTTAATGTCTTGTTTAATGTTATTACTTATGATTTTTATTCAAGTGTTTCTCTAGTGGCAATGTACTATTAAATTAAATCATTGTTTTTAATGTTTTAAGGATTTAATCTTCTAAAACTTTCAATTTCAACTATTCGATTTCAAAACGGTTTTTATGAATTTATCATTATGAACATGAATGTTTTAAAATTTTAATTTCTTTTAAATAATTCAATGTGGTATGGGACACTTTGACCCAAAAGTCTCATTATTAAATGTTTTAGAAATATTAATTTCATTCAAAAGTTTCAATATAGTATGGGTTACATTAACAAAAAAGCCAATTTATTTGTGGTTTCAAATGGTTTATGAAATTTATTGACAATTTTATTATTTTGAAATGATTTCTTAATATTGTAAAAGAAATTTTATGCATGAAATGTTGAAAATTTCATTATTTGTGGAGTTATAATTATATAATAGTACTTGGAAAATTGACAGTTGGTTAAGTGATAATAGAATGATTGGTGGTAACATGATACTCCAAAGATTGGTGGGTTGGGATAAAAAATGGTGGTTATGTTATAACCTCCAATTCATTGGTTATGAAATATGGCCATATGCATATTCCATTTTGTGATATAGAAGGATGTTGACTGTATGGTTATTCCATTAAAGCATGTATATGTCTCAATTAACCATTATATGTTATATGTTGTTTTCTATGGGTCTTATGGTGATCTTTTTATTAAAAAACTGTAAAAAATGATCTTATTTTCTGTGAATTGTATTTACTACTTATTAATGGTTAAATGTTTTTCTTTATGATAATGTATTCATGGTTTACATTTTTTTGCGAACTAACAATTTTTCCTTACTTGTGTGTCCATTACAGATATTTTATGCTCATCCCATGTTTTTGAATTTTTTTCCACAAGGAACATGGTTGGGTAGGAGAAAGGAATAAGTGAATAAAATTTTTATCAACAAAATAAATCATGTTTTATTTTAAAGAGTTTTATTTTTTGAATAATAATAGTTTGTGAGTTAAAGGGTTTTAAAGTATAAAATTTTAGTTTTAATAAATATTAATGGCATAGTTCTCTAAAAAAATAAGCCTAGAAAGATACTTAATGAGAAATATTGACTCAACACGAGATTATATAATGTTTATGTGTGAGTACTTAGAGTTGGTATCAGAGAATGGTTTAGAAATCATTCGATATTTAGATGTCCGCCTAAGTGATAGGGATATTTTATGAGTTTATAATTTTCAGGTTGATCATAATATCAATAACATATAAATACCTTTTGATACTTCTGTTATGAAATTTCATGGTAATTAATGAATTTTTATAGAAATTTATTTTTGAGGTAGTTTTGGGTTAGTAATTCTGGTGCAAAAAAAATGAATGATATAAAATAACCATTGAGGCTTAAAATTTTTACAGTTATTTTTTAGGATTTTTTGAAAATTTTATAATATTATATGAATAATATAGTTTTAGAATAAAGAAAACATGCAAACTATTTGAAAACCCATCATGTTAGACATGGTTACTGGAATTGAAAAAATAACTGTAGTGCATCATGCCTTCTTCGCCTACCACTGTCGTATGTAAAGTAAATGGTTAGTATTACTTATCCTTTATAGTTAAATAATAATATGTATTAAAAATAAGTTGATTTGGGAGATAAATATATTATCAAATAAATGAACATTGGATTGTAAAATTATTTTGGTATTAAGTGATAAATGTAGTATTGGAAAATGTTCACTATTTTGAGAAATTTATATGATTAAGGAAAATAGAATACTATAAGATTTTAATTGAGGAATAAAGGTTAAATTATTTTTGGAGATATATTTCATTTAATTATGTACTTATGGGGATTGGGGTTATTTGTTGAAGTGATTAACCTGTCATAAAGAAAATTTTATTAGGTTAAATACTTTTTAGTATGAGCCATTAAGTGTGTTTTGATGTTCTTAGGAGATAAATGTTACAACTTATCTTCTAGTACTAGGTTATCAAATCCTTCTAATTTGTGATTTTCAATATTAGTTTTTATTATTTTGATTAATTTTGTGGACAATTATTTATCAAATCCTTTTTGTTGTATATTCGATATTAATATTGAATTTTAAGAATTTGAATGTACATTTTATTCATACAGTGGTTTATTTGTTTGGGGGAATTATCTTATTTTATCAAAAACTTTGGGTTTTTTAATTTTTCAAGATAAGATGAATATATAATTAATATTTTATAGATTATGTGTTCCACTATAAGTTTATTTTATTACTTCAGGTGGGACCATGTCATCATGAATACACATCATTTGGAGAATATTTGATTTGGTGTTAGAAATTTGTTAAAGGATGAAACTATACTTGATAGTTTAATATTTTTTTCTTATGTTCATAGTCATGATTGTAAATAAATTCTTTATAATTACAAATAGGATATTAAAAAAATCTATTTACTTTTCCTACTACGAAATACAAGACCATTTAACCAATCCCTTGTTTGTGGTTATATGATTGTTAACATTTTCCTGATCATGTTTTCTTTCACTCTCTATCAAAATAATATGGTTTTTTTCTTCTAAATCCATGTTTTTAGATATGGAATTCTATTTTGTGTCATATCGGGTAACTGTTGTACTTCTATTGCTTTCCTTTAAAGATGTAGTTTTATTAAAAACCTTTCATAAGCATGTTTGAAAAAATGGTATTTTAAAAATTCATACACTAGTTATTGACCAAAATTCAAATTGTGAGGATGCAATTTATTAAAATGGGGAGGATTTAACATATCTAGTTTTATGAAATAAGCACTGTGTTTAATGGCGTACATGATCACCTCATCAATCATAAATAAATAGCTAAATAGTATTATTTAAATATTACCATTATAACCTAGCCATTAGAATGGAAGGAAAAATATTATTAACATAATTAAGAAAATATTATCTACAAGTGTTTATATAATGATATATTAGTTATGAAATTTATTATAAATGAAATTAAAAACCAATTTAATATAAAGGATATTTTTTTTAAGGTTGGGGCTGAAGCCTCATTTTATTATTAAAGCAAATCAAATACCCCTTTTAACAGGGTAGAGGGAGACTCATTACATAGCCCAAAGGCCCAGTGTGCATGTAGCCTATAACATATCCCGTAGGCCCAATTGTTTTTCCAAATTCCCATTTTTTGAATAGTAACATGGCAGCTACAATACCCGTCGCTGCTACAGTGCCCTGTTTCCACTACAGTATCTTGTCGCTGCTACAGTACTCACTGATCAACAGTACCATTGCTGCTATAGTACTACTATAGTACTGCTACAGTTCCTGCGGCCCTTGGGTTTTGAACACCCATTTTCATGTATTATTACGGGGTGGTTACCAATAAGCCAAACCCCAACTACATTTAATATAAAGGATGTGTTTTTATTAAAACCTATTAAAATGATAATAATTGTCGTTTTAAAATCATATAACTATTTTTGAAATATATTAATGAAATTTAATCTAAATGAGATATATCAAATTTATATTATATGTTTTCTAAACAAGATATATGAACAAAATCAATTTTAATCATAAAAAAGAAGTAATTTTCAAAAAATTCATGTTTACCGCCTTTTAAAGGAAATCCCATTTTAAATATTTTTTTTGAAACTCTCTTATGTTCTATTTGAAATAATTAACTTATTAATTGGAACAGTGACATCCAAACATACTTGGGATTAAAACTTTTAATTTTTTTGATAACATTTATATTTTAAATTATAGTGACAAATACTGCATTTTAATTCAAAACTACTTTTTTGTCTATTTTTTATATTTTTATATTGTCCTTTTAATTGGTTTTAAAGATTAATTGGATTATTTCATGTACAAAAATTTTAGTCATTGAAAGTAATTTCAAAATGAAATTAGACAGAAACCCATGTTAGTCCTTTGATGGTTTTATTTTTAAAACCTAGTTTTCTCATTTTGAAAACATGAATTAGTTTTAAATTAATTACAACAACTTATATGTTTGGAATTTTTAAAAATGTATTCCATATTTTGAATCATAAGTTCCAAATTATGTTAATATTTCTCTTTTTTGGACATTATGAATAGTAAGTTTAGTAATTATGTTTTTATTTTCTGGGGTTAAAGGGTAAATCAGAAAAAAGGGTAATAGTAAAATTATAATAATATAAAAATTCCCTAATATGTGTCATAATCTTATTTGATGACATATGGTCGGCCAAGTCCACCCTTGAGATGATAAACTAGCCTTTTTAATCCACGTGGTTATGACTATGACACTTATATCATTTAATTTAATTTAATGGAATATATGCTATAAACATGAATATTTTTTCTAATTCCATTTTAATATCAGTTTCTATAAATGATATCATAAACGATATAAATAAATTAGTAATGAAAAAAAAATTCCAACATGCTGGCATTTTATTTATATTTTTTAGGCATTAAAAATTTAAATTTAAATATGACACAATGGTGATGCGGTGATTACTTTGTTAATTAAATATTCAAATAAATTATATTATAAATATTTAAAAAAATATTTTCTGAATGATTTGATTTATTGGATGAATTTATGGACGAATATTACTTGTTTTGAATTATTAAATGTATAATGTTTTTAAGAATCAAGTTATTTTGAGTTTTTTAAAATGTCAAGTATGAATTACCTCAAAATTAAAATAATTCCTAACATAAAAAATAGAATAGTTTATTAAATGATATAAATTGAATAAAAATATAAGCATCTACCAAATTGTTAGGAAATGTCCTAATATTTCAGTAATGACACTTTATTTTAATTTTTGACATGATATAGTGATTAAATTAACACAAAAAAGGGTAAATAAAAAGTAATCATGATAATATTAAAAAATGAAATATAAGGATGAAACCAAATAAGATACAGATTAAAAATATATTGAAAATTTGCCTAATTTGAATTGGATAATGAGGAAAAGGCCCAAAATATTATTATCATTGAAATAAATGAGTTTGGGACAATTAAGACCTAAAAATCAATTTATAATAATTTTATATTTTAAGACGTTCTGAAAATGCCCCTCATTTTTTTTAAAAGATGACATGAATTGGTTTCCCAATTCATGCCGAATGAATTTATTAAATCAAAAAAGGTTTATAGAGAAATCTCGAGGTGTAATGAAATTACACCATCAGAAAACATGAAAACAGCAAGGTACAATGATACTTTGTAGCAAAGAGCAGACAGGAATCACGTAGGTTCAACTTTGAACAAGATCGTCCCAATCTGCAACTATAGACTCCAGTTGCATGAAGTGTGCCGAGAGTCCAACATCAGGGACAACCAATGATATAGCAGTCATAAGCAGATGTATCCTCAAACAAGATTAATTCTGGCCTAGATCTTCCCAAGCTTCAACTGGTAGATGACTTCATAACAGAATAGACCATTCATCATGTCTTGAAACTTCCAGGTTCATGCATATCCAGAGAGTCCAAACTAAAATCCAGCAGAGAACAAAACAGAACAGCATGAAAGCAGTGGTTTAGTAGAATAACAACTTGGAAGAAAATATTAAAAACCAACATAAGCATCACACTCTGCATTCCTGAAACAAACAAATCCAAGCATTCTCAAGGAAGGAGGATAAAGGCTTCAAAGATAAAATGATGTCACCACATCATCGGAGTCTTCAGAGCTGGACAACAGCATTTATTTCGATACAAATCGAAAACCAATCTATCAATTTCCAGCCATTATTCTTCAACAAAAAGCCAGGAGAAGTTCTGCATGCCCCACCATATCTTCAGAATTCGGATACATCAACATCCATATTAGGATCAACACTTGTCCAAACATAAAAAATTGAAACAGACACCATTTGAGCAATTCCACAAACAAAAAGAGGCAAGGAAAGACCAGGAAAAGAAATCCAAAATAGAAAATGAGCATTCTGGACAAATCAGGCTAAAGCAGAACTCCAGACAGCATCCAAAAAGCTTCAGAGAAATATCTAGAACAGATCCAGCAAGACAGGAGAAAATAAAAAATAGATCCAGACATCATAGTTCATAGAAAGAGAGAAAACATCCAGCAAAAGAGCATGAACAAAAGCATATCAAATCTGGAAATGATACATCTGAGACAAGATCAATTTAAGAATTCATTCCTGATTCTTTCATTGAATAATTCTTGCTTTGCAGCCAAGTAGCCGCTCTTAGTGATCTCTCCTTTCATAAAAGAATTATAGAGGTTTTCATCACTGAGTCCCGCCAAAGGAACAGAAGTTTCACAAGTTGGTGTAAAATGTTGAAATTCCTTTTCAGCTTGTTTCTCGGATTCTTTAATTGCTGGTTTTTCTTGCTCTTTTTCATAGGTAGCCTTTTTTTGTCCTCCATCAATCTAGTAGAAATTGTCCTTTCCATTTGTGAATAATCCTTACGCCTTCTAGATTTCTTTGATATCGGGGTAATAAAACCATCAGCGTCTACCAATGGTTTTTCCCCTTCTTAGCCATGGAACTCAGGTACACTTCCTCTAGTTGCCCAGGTTTGTCTTCTTCCTCCGTTGAAGAGTCCTTATCAGATTCATCATTCTGATCCTTTTCTCCTTCCGCATGATCTGCATCAACTTTTAGGTAAGGACATACATGGTGAGCAGAATCTGTGTCAGCAACATGTTGTGTACCCCTATTCTCCACAGGAAAAGGTACTACAGTATCTTGCACCGCCATGACAAAAACTCCAACTTGATTCCCATAAATGCAAGTATCCTTAGGGACATCATTAATCACAGAACTAGTGGCTCTACTTTCAACAGCTATCTTAAAAGACTCCTTAGAGGTTCTTGGAACATTGGAAGGAGGATCCTGTGATTTAGAAGATATCTTGGAGACTTTTTCCACCCATTGTGATTTTAACTGCTTTGGAGAAGGAACGTCTAGCTTCCCACAATTATTGAAATCATGACCAGATTTGGAACATTTGATACAAAAAAATGGAAGATTTTCAAAAAACACATTCTGAACAAAACCCTTGTCCCCATTCTGAATCCAAATGCAGTTTGGAAGGTCTTTTGAAAGGTCAATTTCAGTGCATACTCTTGCAACCGAAGGTCTTGTAAATTTTGAAGTAGCATGGTCCAGCTTTATGGGAGTTCCAAATAGGTTGGCAATAGAAAATAGAGCATTTCTTTTAAAAACGTGAATTGGTAATTTTAGAAAGGAAACCCAAATAGGAGCAATGGGAGATTCAACACCAGCAATGAAATCTGGATTCCATTTTAGCACTTTCATGGTGGATCTCCCAAAATTCCAATAACCACGCATCCAAAACCGATAATAATCCGAATCCGATGAAAAACGAAACAATACATTAGAAGAGTTCAAGAAACCAATTTGGAAATCCGTGAAACCTATCTTTTCAAGAGTGTTTCTAAGGAACAAGAGCGAAGGGCTATGTTTATGGAATTTTCCAATCAAGGCGAAATTTAAATCTAAGGCAAGCGTGGTTACCTCATCCTTCGAGAAAGATATGGCATCAAATCCCCGATGTCTAAATGCTTTTGGAGAAAACGATTGATCATTATTCAGATCCGTGGATGAATCATCCACTACAACTTCAGCGAATGTTCGAGCATCTCAAATCCCTTCTCTAGGGTTTGCATCCCCGACGCCCGCACCAGCCAAAGCCCTGGCTCCCGATCCCGCTCCCATCCGTCTTCTTCCTCCACTGAAAATGCCCCTCATCTCCCTTAAAAAAGTAGATTTATCCTTAACATTTATTCATATATCCAATGATACATTGTCTATCCATGTTCTATCCAAACCTCTTACTATAATCCCTTCCCACACTATTAGAGAATTATTATTTTAAGAACTGACTAAAAGTTAATTTTTTATTCAAGGAGGGTATTATGACCCAAAACACAAAGTCCCCTCAAAGAGGTCAGAAATGATATAGACCCATTGAATCCCTGTTCACAATGTTTTTACATTTTCATGGGAGATACCCCAAACAATAAGAGATAATTAGGGTATCATTAGGCTCTTCCACATGAGAAAGAGAATCAGTTGAGATGTTAGATTCCCTCCAAATATTCTTAACAAGATGTCCACCATCAGTAGCCAAAGAGAAACTTATTTTTAGATAATCTAACCCCCAAGGGATGCTAATTTTCCCTTGGAGCATTCTAATAAGGATTTCTGAGTCTAACTCTTTTTCCATTACCAGAACCCCCTTCTTAAAGATGTAAATGTTTTTTTAAAGGCGATCACTCGAAGAAGTGTAAAATATTGAACGTACGAGACAAGTTAGACTCAAAGTAAGGGGTTTCCCATCTCACTTATATTTCTATGATAACTCCATTTGTTGTTAGTTATTTCTTATTTGTGGTTTCAGTATTATTCTATTTGATATATATTATCATGATACTATGTATAATAATTGAATCCAACGATTCATATAATGATTATTATTTTTTGGTCACATGATTGGATTGATTATAATTTGTTAAGGGAAATCTTAACTCAATTTTGATTCATAGAGTAAAATATTAATGTCATTGTTTTTTCCATAATAATATGTTCTAACAAACTCTGATTGTTATACAATGAATATCCAATTATATTGGGTATATATATTTTTCACAGATAATTATGCCATTGATTTATCATTAATCTAATGATATGATGTTTGTATGGGATTCATCTCAATCTCCATTAATTGATTCATATATTGATGTTATGGACCATTTTTATCCTATAAGTTGTATATAAAACCATTTTGATATGGAATATCCTGAAATATTATATCGCATTGTATTTAATGTTTTGTTTTATATTGTTCCTTATTGATTTTTATTCAAGTGTTTCTCAAGTGGTAATGGAATATTTAACTAAAACACATTTTTTTATTTTTTTCAATATTTAATCCTCTAAAAACACGTATTTCATGTCAATGATTTTAAATAAAATTGGAATTTATTTTTATAGAGATGAATGTTTTAAATATATCAATTTATTTTAAAATTTTCAAAGTGGTATTGGACACGTTGATCCAAATGTATCTTTATTAAATATATTAAACTATCAATTTCTTCCATAAGTTTCAATGTTATATGGGAAACTTGGATTCAAAAGTCTCTTAATTAAATTTATTAAATGGATTTGGAAATGTATTGAGAATTTCAATCTTTTGAAATGATTTCTTATGTTTGAAAATGAAAATTTATGAGCGAAATGTTGAAAATTGAAATATTTTATGTCTAATTATTAAATAATTGTACATGGAAATTCTTTAGGCAGTTATGTGAAAAAACAAAGTTGGGTGCCTACGTACTAAACAAGGGACATGTGGTTCATTGATAAAACAAGCTTTTGTGGTTACTTTATAACCTATAATGCATCAGGTATGAAAGTCAGTCGTATGGATCTTCCATTTTTTCATATATGTAGAGGTTGAATGTAAGATTATTCCATTAATTTATGTTTACGTCCTATGTTACTTTTAAATGTCAATGTTTCTTCTCCTAGGGATGTGATCATTTGATTTAAAATGTTATGAATTGTTCTTATATTTAGTGAAGTATATTTACTACTTCATAAAGGAGAAATATATTAAATTATGATAATGTATTTATGGTTTAAATGATTTTTGAAAGACTAAAACTCTTTCCTTTCTTCTGTATACCTTACAGAGCTTTTTTATGCACAACCCATGTTTTTTAAATTTTTTCTATAGGGAATAAGAATGTGTATGTGAAATGAATAAGTGGAAAATATTTTTATGAAGAAAATAAATCATGTTTTATTTTGAAGTGTTTTGTTTTAGGAAACTATAGATAATGAGTAGAGGTTTCTACGTTATAAAATTTTGAGTTTTTAGGTAATTGTTATGGCCAAATTCATTAAAAATCTAAACCTATAAAGATCCTTCATAAATATCTTTAACTGAACTCAATACTACGTAATTTTTATGGTTGGGGCCATACAATGCCACAATATTTCGTTTTTATAAGGTATTTTTTGTCTATTTTAATGTTCTAAATAGAAATATTTCACCTGAGATACCCTAACCCATAACTGAGTAAACAATTAAATAATTGAAGAAGTTAATTAAGAAGAGGATCAATTTCAGGGTCAGTGTATAGTAAAAAAATTTAGTGCATGACTATTTCACATGATGAAATTCGATTATTGAAATGACTCATGGAATTTTGTAGGACCTCAGTTAATCCATTATTTTTACAATGGATTTGAAATTAATTAATTAATCTTGTTAAATTCAATGTTTATATATTTTTATCATATGAAAATTTTATTATTTTTCGAATGTGTTCTTAAAATCCACAATGACATAAAATAATATTAATCAAACATAAATAGATAAATTAAAAAAAATTAAAGTTTTATATATAAATAATGATAATATCTTAATGAAGATATTATATAATAACAATATTAAATTATAAATTATAATTTTCTTCATTTTATATTAACAAATACTTCAATTAAATAGTTTGGGCCATCAATTTCCTTCCAACACAACAATTTGGAAATAACTAATTGAATGAGGATCTCATTACACCTAGTTGAATGTACCTCGCAATCATGGAGTTCATATTAGAGGAATGGGTTGACATAAATAAATTTGGAAGAAAATTATAATCATTTCCTATATTGTTTCAACATTATTGAAATAACATTGATCAATAAAAATCAATTCTATACAGAATATGTGCCTCCACTGAACATATCATGGTGCCATGAGTTAACGGGGTTGGCCACTCAAAATCATTTGTAATATTGTTAGAGTTGAGGTGATTATAAATCGTGTTCTATAAATATAGGTTTCTGGATCCATTACACTATAATACTAATACAATTTGGTAACCTGAATCTAGTATTGAAGGTAATTTAAGATATGATAAAATAATGGGTGATATTTAAAATAAATTTTCAAAATTATCTAGTGGTAATCAATATAAAGTGATAATTTATTAGTTTATTTATTATAGGTAAAATTTATTCTTATACCAATTATATTTCATAGTGATCAATATATGGAAAAAGTAATATATTGAGTGAACATAACATCCTGTAGTGTTATATGTGCTTGGGTAATGTATTTTTCCAAGAGAGGAAGATTTATGTTATATAATTCTTATTACATGTTCATCTTCTTTTGGGAGTGATAGAAGATGTTAAAGAAAAATAAAATAATCATATCATTGATGAAAATGACGTTTAGTTCATCATGTTTTCATGAATGTCTCGTGAGTTTCATGAAATACATGAGGACAACAATTCTAACAAAATATTTTTTTATCACCAAGAGTTATACCTAGATATATATGAGAATGAATAAAATGATATATCATTTTTATTTCATATATATAAGAGGATAGAAGAGAATTAGTATGAATATTATATAATCCACATGATAGGGTATGTATAGAGATTAGAGTAACTAGAAAACATAATAAACCTAGAACTATAAACTCATCTCATTTCTTATAATTTACCACATAGCTTATAGATATAAATTTTTAATCTTAATATTATTATTATGAATAATTCACTTATAAATATTTTGTCATTATTTTTCCTAGAAATTAATGAATTGAAGAAAAATAATTCATCATCACTTATGGATAATAAGAGGGGGAATGTATTTGATAAAATTTTAAGGTATAAGTCTACATTAGATAAACTAATTCACCACCCATCCTATAATACAAATATACTATGGGTAGAAACACACATTCTGTGGTAAAATTTAAAGAGGTATAAAGGTCCACTAGAAATATAATTGTACAGTTAGGAATAAGAAAAAAGATAAAAATTCTACATTATGTGTAATTGATAATTAATTAAATCTATCTATATATACACGTTGAAAACTAGATACATATAGTGATTCACATATTCATATTAAAATAAATAAACCACACTGATTCATTAATATATCAAATATATTTAGTGGAACTTTTATCAGAGAATGTTATGATTCCAAAAATATTAATATGTGGATATTATAATATTACTTTTCTTAGTGGAATGGTTAATATAATAAATAATTGTATTTAGGTAGCATAATTACCCTAAAACATATTATCAATGAAGATTTTAAAGAATATGTGATATTATTTCATGTTTGGTAATAAATTTTTCCTTATTTATATTTGAAACATATGTTTTGGTATGTCCCAAAAAAAATACGGATTATATCTACAAATGATATAAAATAAATTTATGTAAATTAATAAAAAAATCCATCATGATTGAACAATATCATATATTCACATGGTACCTCAGGATTGGTCATGTGAATGAGAATATTTCAAAAAAACTGTATCAAGATTGATGTTTGGACTATAATGATTTAAAACCATTGGATGCATGGATCACATGCTTTAATTATAAAATGACTGAAACACCATCAGTGGTAATGGATGAAGAGACTAGTAAATATTGTACATAGTTTATACTGATTTATTGGGTCCATTTCCTATTGTGTCAAGGGTTGGTTTTCCTTACATCATTACATTTATAGAAGACTATAGTAGAGATGGATGTATCCCCATAATGTGCTATAACTCAGATTCCATTGGAATGAATTATAAATATTAAAATAATGTATAATGTATTCATTGTAAGAGTACTTAGAAACATACCTATGATCATACTAGGGAATATGTTTACCAAGAATTCATTATACATTTAAAGAATAGAGGGATGTCATCACAACTGACTCGTCCATATACAATTCATTAGAATGAAATTAGTGAAAGGAAGAATAAGAACCATATTAAAAATTTTAAATAAATGATGATTCATGGTACTATAGAATTAATATATTTGGGATAGTCAATGAATACTACAATAGATAAACTAAATTGAGTACAATCTAAACCATCATGTTGGATTCTATATGAATTTTGGTAGGGAAATATTCCCATTCTATCGCATATATGTGAATGAGGATAAAAATAGATTTTCAATATGATTCCAAGTGGCAAATTATAATCTCATATATTTAATTTCATCTTAATACATTATACTATGGAAACTAAAAGATACAAATTGTATACCCCTTAAAATTGAATGTTGGTTTTACAACGACGTTGAAGATTTGTAGAATTGAACTAATTTCTAATTCAAATTGTGGTAGTAAGATTGACTTTATTATATTTATTTACTATATTGACAAGATTTGGTGCATGAAAAATATATACAATAGACTTTTGTAGATAAGGACTTCCCCAATACACATGTACCATGTAGCTCTAATATATATTATAGAACCATAGATATATGGTTTTCTTGTCACCAAATTAGGTGATAAAATACTCATTGGGAAAGGAAACTACCGACCATAAAGAAGAAATTGATGGAATGTATACTATTAGATGGAAAGAAAACACTCATTCAAAAAAGGATTCCATATACCAAAATCATGTTTGGATTTTTGTAGACCCACCATCTAATGTAGAGAAGACTAACATGATATGGGTATTCAAGAAAACATTTGACAGGGATTGTAAACTGAGAACCTATAATGAATGATTGGTTGAGAAGGGTTTAATCGATTTCAAGGTAGAAACTATGAAAAAACCTTCTCAGTGGTCACAATGATAAATTCATCAAAATATTACATTCAATAATAGTGTATTATTATTATTAAATATGGAAAATTGATGTCAAAAATGATTTCCTAAATTTGATGATGGTTTAATATGTCTATATGAAGTAACCCAAAGGGTTAATTATGTCAAATAGTGAAATTTATAATCCATTTATATATCATAAGGAATGTTTTAATTCTTTCACATTAATTATATTATAAGTTTATTCTATATTATTAATAAGAAACGAAGAAATAGTCCTATTTTCAGTGATGAATTGGTTAAATGAATTATTATCCACGAAATACTATAGTGAAGCATACTACAATCTAGGTATCATAATATATCAAAATACATCTTATAGGTATAACAGGATATTTCAACATACATTAATTTACTAGGTAGTCAATATGTATAATACATAATAACCCAAGAGAGGAATTTTACCTATTCCACATGAAATGACACTCTCTAAGAATATGTGTCCACAAATATAAGAGATTGAATGAATGATATAATTAATGTATGCTTCTATAGTGGGATATATTAGGTATTAATTATTATGTGATATTATTTATGTTTCTTTTTCTTTAATAGTGGTGGGATGATCTAAATCCAAACTAGAAGAGAAACATTAGGAAACTGTAAAAATTATCCAAAATTACATGATACATATATAGGATAGGGTCCTAGTGTATTGAGGATATGAGGACCTAGTTCTGAGTTGATAATGTTTTTCTAGATTCCAATAATAAAAAGATAATATAAAATATTAGTAAGGCTCTGTCTTTTTTCTAAATGGTTGTTAGTACTTTTCATTAAGGAAAAGATAAATTTTGTATCTATAATTTTTTCTCCAACTATTTCCACTAGTTTTTGAGATCTCCCCTCCTCTTTCTCACTTTTAATGTAATAAACTAAATAAATAAGAAAGAAAGATAAAAATCATCATCCTCATCAAGTCTCCTTTCATCATAAATTCCATATAAAATAGTACTTATGTTCAATTTTCTATTATGGAACCTATTAATAAATTATTAATAATATTGGAGTTATTGTGACTTGTTTCATGATCTAGGTGACACCTATGTCATTTCTTTATGGATAAAAACACAAATGGTTAGAAAATAAAATAGTTTATTTTAAATAATCAATGTGTTATTTACAATTTTTTTCATTTTTTTATTCATAAATAAAATTTCATGAAATCCATTGATAAATTTCGGATTATTGTTTTATGGATTTTGGGTTTATACAACCCGTAATTTTAAATTGTGTATTTTTCAGGTATTATCTGGGCATCAGGTTCCTTCATGCTCACCATCCATTAGACTTCTTTAAATGCACTTATCCTCTCTAATTAGTGCACTATACCCTCAGCAGAACTATATCATCATATCCCAAAATAATGTTGGTTGTCCCCAAACTATTTCTAATGAAACCACAACCCTTCCAATAGGACGATGATGCCTTGGAAGGTTATAAGAAGATTTATATCATAGAATTTCATTATCATTTTCCTCTTGAATCCATATAAAATATCTCTAATACCCACTTATTTTCAGTAATATATTTTAATGAATGGGAAAAAAACAAACCTATACTCAATTATCATGCCAAAATTCTACATACTAAAAATTAAATGAATACAAAACATCAAATTTTAAGTAAATAAATAATCTAAAATAAGGGTTACAACCTCTAGTTGACAATGGATAATATTTTATAATAATAATATAATAATAATCTATCATGAAAAAATAGGTTTCTATGTCCCATTATTCCTTATTCGTTATTTTTCTCTAGCTATTCCATGCCCAATATCTTGGCTCAAGGGTCGTTCTCACGTAAACATTATTAGAGTAGAATGATCCTTTTTTCTTGGAAACTTATTATTATGTAGGGGGAATATCCCATTTTAAATAAAAAATTATGCAACCATTTGTTTTATTGAGTCACCAAAATTTATCACTTTTAGATCCATAACTAAAATGATATAAGGAACATCTAATCCTAGATGAATACCAAGTGTAACAACAAAAAAGTCCACACAATTCATAAAAAACATCCAATAATTCATGGTTATGTAGAATTCACATCATCTCAAATTTTCATAGACTCCTAAGAAAAGTAAAAAAAGGATTGATCTAGATTCTTCAGGGCCTCTTCTCCCCTCATGATATGGTTTCCCAACACTGCTACTACCTCCTTATCATCTCCCTCTCATGGTGAGATTTCTGTAGTGTTCCTCCTCTCCATTCCCCTCTTATTATCCCCATGATTAGAGGATTTCCCCCATTCTATCCTAACCCTCTCCTATATCATCCCATTGGGTGTTTTTCTTCTACATCCTCTCAACTTCTTAGCATCGATGGAGATTAGGTTTCCTATTTTGGTGACGATGACTATTTTCTTGATGAATTATTGGTTCCGATGAAGGTTATGTAATGAAGATATCCTTATCCACTCAACTTACTCTAACCCCAAGTTCATCTGCTCCTCTCATAGTTGTATCTGGAATAAGGGTAACTTCTTGGTTTTAAGATTTTTTATTTCATATTCAGTGGGCTTTGAGGTGATGTTGGATTTAGATTGTTTTTGTTTTTTTATTCTTATATTTCTCTATATATGTGGTTTAGGGGATTTGTTCTTTTAGTATCTAGGGAGATGACACTCCCATTCGATTTTGTGTTGATGATGGATATCTTTTAGAAGGCCTCCTAGGATTGACAACGGTTCTATGATAACACATAATGGATACCCATCCTGCTCTAACTCCATGTTTTTATTTGCCTCTTCTAGTTATATCAGGATCAATGGTAATGATGTTGTTTTGGGATTTTCGGTTCATAAATTGAAGGAATTAAAGGAAATAATGCAGTCAGTGTGCTCTTTATTTTTTGGATTCGGTTTTATTTTGTTATTTCATTGGTTCCCCAATATGGTTTTCATAGTGGTGATTCTACTTTCTCGCATGGCTTCCTCCAACCCTGATGATTTATTTATGTGATAGAGAATGATGCATATTTGTTTCTTTGATACGGCTTGTGGTGGTGTACACCAGTGATGAGGTGTGGTGATGGGATGATGGCATCAAAGTATAATCAGATGTGTATTTCTCAAATATATCATAGGATTTTCATGATTTTCACTGAGGATGGTTTGAATATTGAATATTTGTGTGATGATGGTCTTGGCGCGTTGTTTTGGTTATGTTTTATTTTTTGACATTTGAATTAAATAATGTGTGTTTTGTGAGGGTGTGACTTTATGTGGAACGGTTCTGTAGGATATTACTTATCCTCAACGATTAGTTTCAATAAAATAAAAAATGGACTATGGATTATGGAAAAAAAATTCAAGGGACCTTTATTTTTCCCTCCCCATAGTCAAAAAATAGTAACCACACAGAACCCATGTACATCACCAAAAAAATCACAACCATTCCTAAAAGGACACATTGACACTCATTATTCTATTTCTATGGAATTATTGAATTACATAAATAATTATCTCCTATCATATTTCCAATTAAACATCTTAATATCATCAAATCCAAAACATGTATTCACTCCAATATATCATTATCATATAATATGAGTCATGATCCCATTAGTTCTATCTCTACCAACCTAGTCTCACACACCAAATCATAAATCCATCAATATTTTTTTGTAAATATACAACAATATAATGAGGGTAGATTCACATTTTTAAATGAACCTAACTCATTTCAACCATCCCAAGGAATAATAAATTGTCACACTGAACAGATACATCACCAAAGAAACCAAAAATAGCCCATATATTCCTAACACACCCTTGAACCAACTATCAATAACCACCTCTCACTATTACATCAAAAATCATACCCAAATCAAACAAGTATATTCATAATACAGTTCTAGTCAGATGAACCCAACTATAGAACCAATGGTTCCCAATGAAAATTAAATAAATATTATTAAAGTATATCACATGTAATTATCGATATCCATAATAGTATCCAACTTATCATGTCCACCAAGGCCCATTATGAGTCATCTCACATGAATACCCAAAAAAAATCTAACTATTAACAATGAAATAAATCCCAAACCTACCCATCATGGGTATCCATTAACCAGTTCTACATAGAGAATTTATCATTTAAATCCAATTATGTACCAAAAGAATTTCCCTAAAAACAATCATCATTAATATAATAGTGGACCAGTTATGTATAATTACACTAAACTATTATATAAGAAAACAAAATATAAGATATTTTTACAATATTAAACAAATAAAACATCAATTAAAACTAGTAACCAATCACATGCAGGAACACAAATGTCTTGTGGGAACTATACGATGAATACGATGATCAATACATGCATACTTAAACTATGGAAAAAATTGTGGAATGATAAATGATAATCCTAACACAAAAAATTATAAATGAATAAACATCTCAATGATAATAGTGATAACTAATATCAATAATCCAATAAACACTATAATATTATTCTCCAAATTTATAACGGTTCATGACTCACCAACTCGAGGTACATCCTAATAATTGATACATTTCTACCTCCATAATTTATGTTTCAAAATAATAAAAAAATAAAAACAATAATCAATAAAATTTATTAATTTTTTATCTAAAAAACATGAAAAAAACTAGCTAGTGTAACCACATGACTTCTAGTGTGCTTCCACATATGCCAACAATTATCATCAATTGGTGAGAGATTATGATAAATGTTAGGGATTTAATGCTCTCTACAACATTAAAATGAATAATAAATAAAATGGTTCACATCATCCAAAATAGAAAAATTATTGAATTTAATTTTTAAATTATATTCCTTGAAATCCATTTCAAAAAAAATAAAAATATGTGAAATGATAAATGAATATAGAGGTAATATAGCCATACATTTGAAGAGATCATCCAATTGGATGATTAAAAATTCAAATTAAAAAATTGAATAGATATTGAGAAATTATAATCTAGTATTGACCTATATAATTATCTCAAACTTGCCCTAAAATATTTCGGAGTTACAATATCCTAATTCAATGTGAATCACATGATACGACATGCCCAATAGACAAGTGGATTACATTTTCACAAAGGTTCACCTATAAGTTATTGTAAAATTTCATTTTAGTATATCGGCTAGCTACCATAAAATAATCCATCATATATATGAGTATATAAATGAAAAAAATAAAAAAAATATGGTATACATGAATAAAAATTAGGTCATGGTGTAGTGGCCTAATACTCATGACACCCAACCATACATGGATCAACCCACATAGAAAATTTTATGCTCATGAAAATAATCCTTACTCATTCCCAACTAGTCAAGTTAATGTGTTATATCATAAATTAACATGTATTATATCAGTCGGGATATGATTTATCTAATTCATTGCTATATTATTCCATGGCTTAAACCTAACAATATCAATCAGAGGAGTTTCTTAAACCAAACCTCACCCACCTCTATCTCACATAGAGTTGTCCCTTTTTCTAAACATTTTTATCCTCTCTATCACATAGGATAAGACTGATAATAAAACTAAAACACTACCTTATTAATAAGGATAATTCTCATACTTTTCCATGGCCTAAATATAATCATTTATTATATGCCTCATACCAAACATTGACCTCTTTTATATAAATTAGGGTACACCCTATATGATTACTATAAAATGACCAACTATCATAGGATATGACTTATAATATTTCATGAACATCACCCTATAATTTAGTGTAAGGTATCTAAATTAATTCATAGAAAAAATTTCATATGATATCTATAACATATCATGATCGAAAATCACATTAAGACACTACATCCATATAATACATACCATAATAATTAAAATTTAATATTCTCAGGATCAATCCCTCTCAATCCATTTTATACAAATCCATACTCAATAGGTACCCACCCAAAAAAATCAACTCAAAACATTTGATGAACCCCCTTATTATAAAAAATCCATGTCCTCGACAATAAACCATGGTGGCCTTATAACCCTTAGAATACAACCATATGAAATCATCCAACCCTCTTCTCACACCTAGAAAAACCATCCCACCATTCAACATGAAAAATATTCCCCAACATCACCAAAAGCCTAACCTTAATATTAACATAATATTATCCCCAGGAAATAGTATAGGATTTCACCAAGTTATATCATTTAATGATATTATTTTCAAGAAATTTATACCATCAAATTGTATCATTAATTATTTGTGGATTTAGCCATTAGGAATATTAATTTTTGAAAACACAAAGCATAATACATTTTTATAGAATAGGAGGAACTAATAAATAAAATTACCAGATCCATGATCTTATAGAAACTATCTATGATGAACTAAATTAAAATCCTATTATGACCTAAAAAATCATGGATCAGCATAATTATGGTTAAGTGTTACATTGATTGTGAACATTGATAACAGATATATTCTCCTCTAGATTAGCATTATCCATTATTTTATAAGAATAATCCAGGACATTTAAATCTACCAGTATATAAAGAAACCCATATCTCATTTATAATACCCAAGAATTAATGTATAAAAAATTATACTTAATTTAAAATTCAAAATCAAGAGTAAAAAATCAATGAAATATAATAAGAAATAATCTACCAATAAAACCCATAATAAATGAATTTTAGAAGGTATGTGGTGCACCCATACCACTTCAATGAGGAAAATACATATGAATAGGTACCCCAACAATCATCTATTATCATATTCTTAAAATTCATATCATAATGAAACCTATGGAATGACACAACATAAGAGATATAAAATTAAATGGTGTATGTATTTCTCCCATTGAAATATTCTATAAATGACACACTAATGTCACATCATTATGGAAGAATCCATTATCCTCTAGTGAAATCAATACATTAATATCCATCCTAAGATAGTAATAAATTTTATGAACCCCATAATAAGGATAAATTAGTATGTTGGTAGAAATTATAGATTAAATAAAATGTAAATTACCTAATAACCAACCACATTAAAGGATGATAAAAAAGAAAAAGAGTGTAGAGAGAATCAAAGAGAATTATATTTCTCAATACCCTTTTTTCATCTAAATTATCTAAGGGTTACACCAATATGGTTTATTATTGAAATATATCAATGCGAATTGTAAAACATTCATGGGTGAAACTTATCATTTTACAATGTGGATAAAATATTAAAACCTTGTTATGCATATGTTTATTTAATGGGGATCAGAAAAGAATAAGGCATTTCAAAATTTTCTTTACTTAATTAAATAAGTGGTCACTATGTGTCCTATATTTTTGAAGAAGAAAAACACCCCAAATATGGGTGATGAACCTTAGATTCAATGAATAATGCTTCTCCAAATGGAAAAAACACAAACTATGATTTAGTGGATCACGCCCCTATAATATACGTTGAGACTCTACCACCTAAAAAATATGAATGATGTAGAAATTAAGAAGTAATAATATCATATCTCTCCTGAACCCATTACTGTGAATTCATGATTTTGTGGTGTGATCCTTATCATACGGTAGAAATTTACTCCTAACATTGAGACCAACTATTAGTATTCCATCCCAACACACATGAAATAATTCAAAACGACAATTAACATGTTAAAATACCTCCTAAATGGGTTTAAAAAAATAAATCTAATCTTTTTTCCCTATTCAATAAAATTTATGCTACATGACCAAAAATTAGATTTCCCTATAACTCACTGACCCATAATGATTCGTGTTCTAATTTTATATTAGCGAAAAATAAATATTATAATTTTTATCGATTTTATAATTATAAAATTAATTTAATATGTATACCAAAAAAATATTAATGGATATGGGTTTTTATAGAACTATGAGGAGATAGTGAATGTTATGTTTTGAAGAAACTACTCCATTTGTTCTTTAACAACCCCAACCAACATCATTATATGTGAATTCTAAAAACAATTTTCATCCAATGTTTGAAAGTTATTCTCCTAAGGATATAACTCATGAAATTATCTCTAAAAATATTTCATAGGGATATTTCCTAACTATATTTGATAAAAAAAATTGTATAAAAAATGAATTCAAGTGTTTTTTAGAAATCATCCTAGTTAATGAATACATAATGATGTAGATCGACCGATTCAGATTATAAGTTACTTCTGAAATTAATTTGAACATTAATATTTGTTATACCAACATAAAACATATAATATGGAAGATCCTTTAGGCTATTTTTATTATATTATGGAAATATAGGATATGTTCAATGAATTTGGAGAGGGAAAATGTCTAGAATTTAGTTAAACGGCCTTCAAAACCTTATATAATTAGAGAAAAATAAGATCTACAGAATAAGAATAATTAGAATGGAGTAACCATTATAAATAATGGTATAAATTTTTCAAAAGGTTATAATCAAAAATAGGGAATTGATTATTAAGAAAAATATTCTCTACTGACTAGATTATAATCGATCTGAATACATTTTTCCTTTGAAACATACTTTACATTCTAAAATTTTAAAATTATGGAGATGTGTGATTTTATTAATATATTTTTTCATGTGGATGTTTTAGTTGAAAACCATCTATTTTTATAAAAAAACATCTGGAATAATTTTACAAAATACCAAACATTTATATGAACATAAAAAATACCATAGGGATTGGTATGATAAGTCAGTATGATTTTTGTCAGAAAACATTTTTTCCAGAGATCTGCAGATCCAACACTTTTTATAAATGAACACAATAAATACAATATTATTTTACAAATATATTTTGATAGAATTATATTCAGATAATCTCAATAATATCTAACATATTTCTCCTTGGACCTTATAACATATGGGTTTGAAATCAGTACGATGGGTGAGTTAATATATTTTATTTGTTTTAATGTTTCACAAAAACAATAAGAAACTTTTATATATCAACATGAATATATAAAATAAAATATTCTAATATTTGGAGTTGAGAATAAAAAAATTATAAGTACTCGAATGAGTACCACAAAAACCTTAGATATTGATGACGGTGGGAAACTAGTTGATCAAAAAATTAGAGTTATGATAGAAAGTTTACATTACATTACTGCTAGTCACCATGATTTAATTTTTTCTATAATATTATATGAAATATATACTGAAAATTAAAAATAATCCCATTTATAAGTTGTTTTTTTAAATTCAGGGAATTACGGATTTAGGACTATTCTACTCTCCTGAATTTTTTTTAAATAAAATACTTTTTATAGTTCTAGCTTCATGTAAGAAAATAAACACAATATAACATTCAAATACTGAAGGAAAATATGAGTAATCTGGAATTTGTTGTGATCCAATGTTGTGGATGTCATTCATAGTGATTACCTATGTAATTAGGTTTACTAAAACTCAAATATTTTTTAATAATACAATTTCCATTACATTAAATAAAAACCCATCACATCACTCACATGATAAAAACATAGATATGAGTGAACATTTCCTTCATGATCACACACATATTAGAGATATTATTTTACAATTCCTCATAACATAAGTTCAACTAGATAATAATTTTACAAAACTGCTTACTTTCAATAGATTTCAATACATTAAACAGAACCTAGCAATGAATAATGTATATAAATGATTCATATATATATTTCTTATTTACCCATAAACATACATTAATTTTTAATGTATTATATGGGGATTATTTATGTTTTTTTACATTAAAATTTTCATAAATATTAGTTTTTATAAAAAAATCATTTTAATTGGTTTTTGGGAAAAAATTATTTGTATAATATTTTTGGATTTATATTTATAAAAAGGATTCATAGATTCATGATATTTTATAATCTTTATAGACACAAATTTTATTCATCCATTTTGAATTTATATATTTCATAATAATATTTTTATATTCTGTTTCACCATATAAATCTATAATAATTAGTTTTTTACATAAAAATTTTGTATTTATTTTTTTTCAAACTATTTTAATTTGTTAGTTTAAAAAACAAAGGAAAACATGATTATCACACTGATGAATCCTTTTCCTCAAAAAGATACACATAAATTAATTTATATTTTTTATTATATAAATAAGATAGTTATTTTAAATATTTGGGAAAGAATTATATTTTTTATAAAAAACATTATTTTGAACATAATATATATTAATTAATTTTCATAATCAGACTCATCCTCAACCAAATAAATATTTTAAAAACATTTAGATTTCAAAAATATGGTTAAAATTTTCATAGAAGTAATATTTTAAATCAGATCATTGTATTTTTCATCTCAATCATTGGTTTTTTAATAAAATATCATCTCTAAAATTTGATTCATATATAATGGATGGAGACCCCTCAACACACATTAGTTATTTGATAATTTCTATACTAGGTTGTTGACCCATTAAAATTTCTTAGTCTGATAAATTTACATTTTGATTAATTCACTAATTTTTGTTCCAAATATAATGTTAATGAAGGATTATTTTTTAATGTGGTATGTTTTCAGGGAAATGTTAGCTGGAAAATCATTCAATGTCAAGTAAGATTCATCCATGAAGATGATAATTTATTTTCATGTTTGTAAATCCATTTTTTTATGAAACTAAATAGGTATACAAATATATATTATATGGATGAGGTACATGTGTTACATGATTAATTTGTGTTTTTCATGGAGGATGGTATAAAAAATTTCTTTTACTATGTATGGGAAAAGATACAAGATGTCAAAAAAATATTCATATTTTGTTAGATTACATGATGAGGGAGAATCATATTTTTCATCTCATATGGTTTTGAAGTATCATGGTACCTTTAACAAGTATAAGGATGATGATTCACTACATACTCTTAATAATTATGTTATGAATGTTTCACACCAATCACAAGAAAATCATGTTTTCTTTGGAGATGAATGGATTTTAGATTCTGAGAAAATGGTATATAGACATTTTAAAGGTATCATATGTTTTAATATTGGTCCAAATTGATAAAATGACGATGATGTAACTTTTAAAATTCATCCTTCTCATAGTCAAAAACATCAAAACCAGAACAATAATATCAAATATCATTATGTTGTAAGCCATTTTAAATAAAAACAAATTAGTGTATGATTTATTTTAAATATTCCAATAAATTATATCTGGTGAGAGAGAAGATTTATTTTATAGGTGATGATATGATGAATACAATGAAATTTATTTTTTAAATAAAATTATTTTTTTTTTGAGAATTTTGGTGATGTAGCATCCAAGGTAGATCCATCAAGAAATTCAGAAAAGGCTGATATGAAAATGGAAAATAAAGTTCAGGCCTATTCCACAATAAAAAATAAGAAAAAAAATTTACAAATGATTTTTTTCATGATTTGATGAAGAATAAAGCTGATAAGATATCTTGGGATCTAGATATCAGTATTAAACACAAAGTAGTAATATACAGTAAAATCCATGTTACAAAAAATCTGAGATGAAGAAACCCTGAAAAAGTAGAAAAATAATAAATTTCACGAATTTTAGTTATTTGAAAATATTTTCAATGATGTAGAAAAGGAATATAAGAAGTTATTTTTTCCAACATCTCAAACTAGTAATATAATACTAGAAGAAGGATTAGTCATTAATGAAACATTGGTTTGTCAAATTGATATCACTTCTTCTATAGATAGGAGGAAAAAAAGTGATGAATGAGGAAATATTTCCACATATGATATCGAAATATAATCCATGTGAAATAAACACTATGAACGTTAGGAAAACATCAAGATGGGGTTGAGAGGGGCATAAATGATGTTATTGCTGGAGTTCAAATATAATGATATCATGTCGGTGAAAATGGTGAAGAATTATTTGAATACGACGTAATTGTAGAATATATTGAAGAACACTTCAATGAAGAAGAAGAGGATGAACTATATAACAATGAATGGGAAATAATAAAGAAGAAACTCAATCCGATAAAAAGTCATTAGATTTATTTTCATTACGATAATCGCATCAACCTTCCAATACTATAAAAGAAATTAAATATAGTAGTTCTAATGTAAAATTATCATTAAACAATACCATCTACATTCATCAAAGATATAAGGAGGACATCAAAACTCAAAGATCAATGTGTCGGATAAATTAAATACTAATGATGTGGATATTATGGTATTTTCTATTGATAATTAGTTATATAAGAATGTTTATAAATAATATCATGAAAATATATGAAGAATGAAAAAAAATTGTAAATAAAAATCACTAAATGAAATTTGATGAGGATAATAAAGATTATTAGTATTTATTTAGAACCATATCTCTATAAAGTATTGATTATATTGTTCTTGTGTTGAAGATAATTTAAGGAAAAATTCATTATTTTCATAAATTTAATGAATGAGGATAACAAATTAAGGAATATATTGACCAGAAATATGAATATGTAATGTTTTTAATAGATAAAGTGATTAAAACATAAGAGTACGTAATATTTTCTCAAGAATGTTCTCAGACTCATAAAATTACAAGAAATCAAATGGTCATTTGTTCTCAACATGTTTATTTATACATTTTGATCCATTATTAGTAGTTTTATTGTATTAAGATGTTGATTGTATAATAAGCAAAATTCATCTTTTAGTTATATAGAAACATGGAATAAATGGTGAATTTTGTTGACAATTTTAGTGAAACAAATGATGAAAGAACTAAATATGTTAATTCTCTAAAAAATATGATCCAAGACATGGTTCTTGAAATGACAGAACTATGATCTATTAAAGTCGATAATTTAATTATTATGTTGGAGAATAATAGGTTATCTAATGAAGTTAAAATGTACAATAACCAAGAATAATGAATATAGAAAATGGAGATATATCATAATTAGTTTATAAATATGATGTTATTTATTAAGACTATAAGGAAGAATGATTTATTTTTTCAACTCTTGATATATTTCGTTTTCAAGTTTTCGTAAAAAAATGAGTGATTGTAATGAATTTCTCTTTATCCTAATAATGATTTGTCTGAATGTTTTCCAATTACAATTGGTCGAGTGTTCTTTAATATTATTTTTACGGATGATTAGTTAATTAATTATTTTGTTTTGTATATTTTCATTTCATTAAAATGTCATGAAATTTTGGATACATTCACCATTTAATTTTTAAAATCATAGAGGGGTAGAATTTTATTGATTCTAGGAGAAATTATTTTCAAGTGGATATTTATAATAAATGGAGATCTATAATAAAATGTAATTTAAAATCATATTAATGTGGGTTATATAATACATAGGGGGAGTATTTCCTAAGGGGGGAGAAGTTATTTCTGAAGAATGTCCTTTCTATATTGTATCATATTAATCATCATATTCAAAAGAGTTACAAAATTAGGGATAGTTAATGATTAATGAATAACTCTAAATATGATGTGCATAAATAAAATGTGAATTATGTTATTCTTGTTAATTTGATGTTAATTAATTTATTATTGTGACTTCCAAAATGGGGGAGATTGTTAAGTTAAAAGTTATACATCTTAATTTTCCATCTCTTTTGGAAATCACAAACAATATCATAATGAATGTTACCTAATTTTTATGTCACAATTATTTAACTATGTTTTTATTTAAAAAATTATATTCTACCATACATAGAATAAGTTTTAATGTTCAAAAAAATAGACATTTTATTTCCTCATTTTGATTATTGTAATAACTATTTTTCTAATTAATAGGAACTAACTTTATTTGAATAGATGTCAGACATTAGTAGTGTCTTTCATAATGAAAAAATTCTACACAATAAGACGTATATTGTTACATTTATAATCAGACTAACTCGCATAAATATTATTTCAATGTCAGTCACAAATGATTCCTTCATACTAATTGATGATTATAATCATATTTAGATTACATATTTCTTATGTATGGATTATATTTGACTCTATAATAGTGATAATAAATATGATGCCATAAATTTATTTTTAGTGATCATTCGACTGCTTGGTGTATTAGGCCACTGTAACAATCAATGAAATATGAAAAATATGTGACTATTGGAATGTTGACTATAAATACCATTCCATTTAAAGATATGGTTTCTAGTAGAATATTTCAACTCTCGAAAAATTCTCTGTGTGAACCACTTATATATAGTCAATGAAATTTTTTATAGTTTCCTTTCTGTGGAAACGTTGTCATGTTGAATGTTTAGAAAATTATATAGTTGTGTCTCCAATCTAATTATTGTTATGAAATTATGATTATGGGGATTGGAAGATGGATATTTTGATATTTGGATCAAGGGATCATGGGGATAGTATGCTAGAGATGATCATCATATTGATGAATTCCTAGGATATATATATAGATCCAATCAAATCCTTATATCAGGGGAATTCATGATAAAGAAATAGATACATTACTATATGGATAAAAAAAGTAGAAACCTTTTTTCAATTTTTTTAATAAATTTAACTTGACTAAAGCACCACTATTCATATTTTCTATATAAATCAGATTATGATAAAAAAAATTATAAATCGGATCCATATTGATTATGATATTCACTCTTATTTAACCGTACAAACTATGATTCTAATTTAGCCACATTGTTAATCCGACTAAGGAAAGATTCAAACATTCATACTTTAATATGTATTTGGTATGTTTAGTTTAATTCAATTAAACTAATTTTAATAATAAAATACACCCCCTATAGTATGTATAAACAGGTATGTGTATTATGATGATCATAAATTCTGAAATGAAGATGTATTTATCTAACAAAACTCTCACTGGTGGATGCATTAAATAATTTTAATTTAATTTTAAATTATTAAATTATTACACTATCTATATTATTTATTAATATAAAATTATAGAAAATATCCAAAATATTCCAAATATTTCTAGTATATTATGTTAGATGTCAAGAGCTAACATTATCATCCATTGACTTAAGATCATGGATATATAATGAATGTTAAATGTGATTCCTAAGACAAATGATGAACACACTAGGACCATCAACCTAATCATCGCTTGAAGAAATGTTATCCACCCCCCCATCATTGATCATTTTTAAGGTAGGTAAATTTAGTTTTATGTATTTAAACCCTTTTTTATATTGTGTACTATATTACTTTATTGAAATAATTTCCGTGAATCATTCCATTTTGATGATCTATTTGAAAATTATTGTTGAGATTATAGTTTTTTGTCAATGTTCTCTCCATAAATCACTGATTTGGCTTCGATGGTTTTAATCCTTATATTGGATCGCATTTTTAAATGATAATCTTATGTCATACTTTTTATTTTTCTCACCACCATTATTCGTGTTTCTTTTTCATAAGAACACATCGTTAAGAATTATACATTATTGGTAATGTATATGTATGATAACACTGAAGAAATAAACAAAAAACGTAAGGTTTACCGAATGATAAGAATCATGAATATGGTTTGTTGATTTTTTTGGAATTCATGTGTTGGATTGATGGTTTTGGAACCCAAATAGATATAGGATATACGACCACTACTGTTCCGGAAAATGATGTTCAAAATTTCTTCCACCAGAGGTTTCAGATATATTTTCAGAGTCTTTCTTATATTTTTGTGGATTAAGGTGACTCATTGATGTAAATGTTATTGGAAATACGTGATACAGAACCCATATTAAGACAAATAATTCTTTGAGTGAAAAGGGTTAATATATTTCATGTAATCAATAGGAACATATGTTGTGTTCCTTAAAATATCAATATGTCTAGGGTTTCATATTGTGTAAATTATCATAGGTAATTTTTCTAGGACCACATGTCCTCGGAAACTACCTGATTAGATAATCTGTGTTTTTAGAACACTTACCCAGGACACCGGTTGAGCTATCATATCATGACCCAATTTGGACATGTTGTGCTCCCATTGGGACATGCAATGTCGAGCCACATTTCTAGACTAGAAATATCTCTCGAAGGACATTCTAACACATCAAATTGAATTAACATACCATGTTACACTATGGGATTAAAACTAAATTTTACTTTACATTCTCATTGCAGTGATGTTACATGGATAGTGTTTTTATTTTTGATAAATTTTATACACTCCCCTATGAACCCTCTACCTTACATATCTCTATATATTGTACTCGACTTTTGATATGTGATTTGTCTAGAAGAGTTAATATTCATAAAATAAATGATTTTGTCATGTTTTTTTGGAATTATACATATTATTCATTATGAAAAGATATTAAAACATATTTAGTCTTGCTTAAAAGGTGATAAAGACATGTTATGATCATCAGAGTGTTTTCAGGGTCGGTACCCCCTTATGTATTGGGAAATAGGTCCCTCATACAATATATGAAGGTATATTTTTAACTCTTATTATATTTTATAGTGATTTTGTCTTTTATATTTGGCTTCATACTTCTAATTCATCATTTTATATCAAGGAACATGCATTATTCTAGAGTTGTGCTCCATCAGTTGTGAGGAATAGTGGTGAAGTTGAGGGCCTCAACATGCTTTTAATTATGTTTAGATTAAATATTGAAATAATATTCCAGGCCTTTGATAGATACATAAATACTCATCGATCAATGATTGATGTGAATATGGATACACATTTTATCTCTTTATTTTAGTTTCATTTGAGGATATCTGATGATGGGTTTATTTTCACACATGTATTATAGGTTTATATTAGTATTTTATTTTGTTTCATATATCTTGGTTTTAATGGAATACAAATATTTATTTTTATACCCACCATAACATGTGGTTTTCTAACACATTTCCTATCTTATGAATATTATAGGATGATCATTAATGACTGTGTTGGAAATGTTTTTACTAGGGCTTAGTGCTACATTGAAGAACATATCGTGTTGGGTAGTTAGATATTTTGAGATTGTCACTCATTAGTTTCCCATTTTTTAGGTGATGGAATATTGGTTACACAATTTAGAGAGGGAATTTGTTTTTCTTCTTATACATATGTTTTACCATGTTTTACTTTGATATTTTTTCCTTGACGTTTTTTCATGGATCATTTAATTTTTTAGAATGAATTTTTTTTTTATATATTTATTGTTACGTAGATATATGTGTGTTCATATATGCATAAACCTCATGCTAAGGCCATATATTCCATTTTTTCCTGAATCGGCTCTTTTCTTCTATCCTTGGTGTTGGGATTAAGCTGTCACTCTAAATATTCTGTCAGCCTCGGTGGGGTCCCAATGGGTTGGGTTGTGATAAAGTGGTATCAAAGTCAAGGTTAATTATGATTTACGTATAGATTTGTATATTTTTTTATTTTTCTGGGAAACAAAGGGAAATAATTTTATAGTATATCAGTTTTGGATCTCAGACTAAAGAACTTATTTACAGTGTGGTGGCCAAAATGTCCATACACTTTTATTCTGATTACCCAATTATCATCATGGTATTATATAGTATTCGTTATAGGTATAAACAATGGTATATGAATCATTTATTATCTTCAATTTTAAATTCACATCCATCATTATTCAACTCGCAAAATATATACAAATGACTGTGGTATGTCCTGTTAATTGTTTGGAATCCACTATGATAAAACCATCCAGGATACTAGTACAAAGTCAATATGATGACCCATTGAGAAATGATGTGTAGTTTAGGGACCCATTCATGAGGTTTCCCCATGAGGTGACTCTAAATCAATACTTAAACATTAGGGGTAGTAAAAGGATTTATTTATAGTGGTCCATTTGGAAGAACTACACCATGTTTATGGAATCCAATTGCTCCTGAATTTCATAAATATGATGTGTGTAGTCATATAATTTTAAACTAATTCTAGTGATTGAGATCTCTCTGGTTTCACTATGACTGAGACACGTAAGAAGTAAATGATTACCTTGATACATTGGTCCAATGTTTTCGAATTATTAGGACATTGTCCAAGAAGATGGTAGCACATGAATTGAGTATTCTTCGAGGAGCATATGGCTATTTTTTTGGTCTGATCACTCTAACACATGATGATACAATGATCATATAGTTAAACATTCCTTTTTTTAATAATTATTACCGTTTGAGAAAACTTTCCATATAGATCCAAAATCATATTATTATTCCAGATATTCAAATGTAAGATAATGAGTACACTTATAGGATTACCAACTTCACAAACTATTCTCTCGATATGGTGATGGACGGATAATTTATTGTGGGAATGTTTGACAAGGGAATAAAAAGTGACATCTGATCCATGTTGGTATCCATATGAATTTCCACCATTACTGGATTGATAGAGATTGATTCGTTTAAGAGAATATTGAGGAATATGGATTACTATTATCTAGTGCCAATAGTTGATTTCATGGAATTGAATCATCTATAATATCTAACTGAAATCAGTCATTAGATCTTGGAATAGTTTTATTGGTTATTCGTGGTCTTAGACCAAAGGATCAACAATGTGTGGTTCATGTATATGTTCTATTCATCCTTAAGGAAGATAATTTTATGATTATGGATGGAAAAGTTATGTGTCTCCTGATTTCCTAGAATATTATACTATTGAAAGTGGATATGTTATAGATAGTCTGACAAGGAAGATGAATCTTAATGATTAGGGATCTCCAAAACCTATTCTGGGATGCATTTCATATAGGGGTAAATGTTGTTTCCTGGAGGTAGGAGGTGTAGGTGGATGGATATGCTATGACTTCCCCCACAACCACCACCAGGTATCCCCCCCAAGTCTTAGAAGGATACTTATCAATATCAGTGATAATTTTTGGAAAATATAGATTTGAATAGATTGTACATGAGATGGATTTATGTATGATATATTCCATTTACATTTTATCTCATGTTCGTATAAAAGTATAATTTTTTTTATTTTATATTTTCATCCCATATCAATTATAAATAGAATTCTATATAGTATTTAGACCATTTAATATTTCTATATATTCCTATCAAGATTGATTATTCTATGTAACAAATTGTCCAGAAGTTTTAGTCTGCGTTCTGTAAAGATAATTTCTCATTTTACCCCAAGTTCACGGATATAAAAACATATTACATGATCATGGGTATAGGATGGTTATATTCCTTCTCTAAGACTATATGTTTTTAAAAAATATGGGGATGATAGATCATATGGATGACGGAGTCTGTCTAATGTCATATAAGATTCAAACTCTCTCATATCTGTTTGTGATTTTAGATCATAGGGTATGGGGACTGTAGGGATTTTTCATCGATTCGTATTTTATGATTTTACAATGGTTTTAATAAATTAGTATATGGGACAAAATATGTGTTGGTAGATTTACCTATTCATTCGAATCCCCATGGACTACACCGATATGTTCTACTTCATATCTTATAGCCTCTACAATTCTATAAAAGTTGACTGTGTAGATGGAAGGCCTTCAACTAAAAGGTTTTATCATACCCAATTTGACCCCTTGGTAGATTCAGTGTTGTTCACAAAAAACAGATAAAAAACTTTGAGTATTTATATTTCTTATCCTCTCTTAAGCTAATATAATATAAAGTATATGTAGATTATTCCATCAACATATTGCCTTTTCAACCAGTTTACTGGTGTGAGTTAGTTTCAAATATTCATCTCAAGATAAACTATCATCACATTGGATATCATTATAATGATATTTTGATTATTGAATTCTAATATCTTTATAAAAATTAGGAGTTAATTCTTATTCCATTCATTTTGAATAAAACCCCAACTGTGTTTATGGAAAATAAAAAAGAAATCATAAAACCCTTAGTGGAATGGTTTATAATTGTTTTTATTAGTAAAAATAACATATACTATATATATTAGGAGGGGAATATTGAACATTTGATGGGTTTTTTAAACAGACTTTCAGATGACCAATTATATAGTAATCTCTTGTTGCGTCAGTTTGTATTGTATTTGTTCACATTTTAGTGAATTTATTCTCTAATAATGGTTTAGTTGGGGATATATAAATGATTGACATGATTATCACTTGGGAACAACCCAATAGTGTGTTGGATGTGTGTACTTTCCTAAAATAGGTAGTGTATAATTTGGGTTCTAGGGTAGAATTTTCGAAGATTATATCCACATTAAATACCTTTATGAAGAGAGGGAATTAGATTTCCTATAATTTGGAGTGCCACAGATCCCTGTAGGAGTTGAGGTAGAGGTTGACTATTGATCATGTGATGAGACTAAAACAAGTGGGTGTAGAGTAAATGGTGATTAAAAATACCACTATAAATGATTCTGAATTAGGTTTTATACAATGCTATTGAAGTAATAACTATTTGGTTGAGATAGTTGTGATCCTTTCTATATAATTACATGACCTATGATAGGGAGTTGATAAAATTATTAATCAACATAATGATATAGAACCACTATATTTCAGGTGATCATTTCACTATTTACTCATACCACTATAGTCTAATTTACATCTTCAATAAGAGAGATCCCAATTAGAGATAGGGGAATTTGTTGGAATTTTTTGAGTACCATGAAATTTATATATATTATACTCCACGAATGGAAAATGCGTTGGGATATTCCAATTATTTGAAATCTCATTCACCCATGGTGGAGAAGGCATCTGAGATGTTATCCTTGTTGTAGCTTACCATAGTGAGGGAGAAGGGTGAACCATACCTTCCATTGATGTTAGTATCCCCACCGCATCTCTACCCTATTATTATTTTTTATTTGATAGATGTTGATAGGGAGTTTTTAATTGAAAAATATCCTATGAAGATGTTATGGATGTATTTTATAAATTTGGATATCACAAAATCCTTTTTAGGGAGAACTAGTAGTTCATGTCACATTTTATGAGGAGGTGTTGATATAGATTCCTGTGTTTGGAAATGACATTCTAGTACATTCTATGGGAGTATATGTGGGATTTATTAAGATGGATAATTTACATATTTATTTCTCAATTCCACAGATTTTAGTTGATTAAGGCTTGACATTGAGATCCACTATATTTGAGTAAACCACATGAGATTCTAGAATCAAATATGAAAGAAATATGATTTGAATTATTTATCATAATTCAGTAAATATTGAGGGTCTGTGATGATATTTGGGAGAAATTCGACCAAATTACTTATTCATAACTCATTACATCACTTATATTGTTAGAGTTTGGTAAAAAAGTCGGCTAATTCTATATTGATGGTATCATTAAGGATCATGGGGTTTTTATGGTGATCATCTTCATATATTATGCCCGATTCATATAAATATTTTATGGATTATTTTAGGTATAATTTTGTGACCCAATTATAGATGATCATATTATGTCACCCCCAGATTGTTTTCCAAAGCCAGTCGAACGTCCCTATTTTTATAGATATATTAAGACCTAGTGTTTTTGAATTTTTATGATTTTTGGATGCACAATAAACATTTCTATTTTACCCCTATGATAATAGTAATCACACAACTATATAAATGGATAATTTCATGACTCTATATTGGGTACCTTGTAGGTCACTCTAGATCTAGACTATTGTTTTGGGACATTTCTCGTTTGGATGGACCTAGTGTATTTAATGATAGGAAAGGATTAGGTGATCGAAAAGTATATTAGGATATCCCAAAATTGACATAGATCATAGATGGAATTATATTATAGTCCATTGTATTTTGAGATGGGAAACCATGTTTTCCTATGAGTATCATTAATAAGATGATTTAAATATTTGGAAGGGAATTTAAGATATACTTGAGGGTTGTTAGGCCATTACAAATCCTACTATGGGTAGTTGAGGTTTTATTCCAAATATCCAAGCCCCCATAGTATGATAAATGGAATGGAATATTCTATTTTTTCTATTTGAGAAAATATATTCATGACCCATCACACATTATTGACTAGGGTGAGCTTAAAATATTGGGGGGAGACATTGTCATTGATTACCCAATGAATGTCTAGGAAAAACATGAGAATATAATACATGAAAGGAGCCTTCTATTAGTTCTTGTTGTTTGGAATCATGAGATCATGTTGGAGAGATCCTATGAGCATGAGAGAAATATAATGTCTCCACACCCCACCATTTTGAGTAGGTTTTGTTTTTCTCAGTGGAAATCATTAAATGAAGTGATAATGTAATGACTTCATCATCTTCAAATTGATCATTTTAATATTTGTAAATATATATTTATGTATTTCTCCTAATAATTGGAGCTATGTTTTGGTCAATGTAGGAAAATTGAAAAAAAAAATTAAAAATATAAATATATATTAAATCAAACATGTTAATCAATTCAGAGTAATAACTTTTACCAATATTCATGATCTCAAATGGAAAATCTATGACAACGGTTTCTTTTGAGATGTTAGATTTCACATAGATGTAACATAATATTGTTTAACCTTGGACATTACAATGACTAAAATTTATGGTGGTTGTAATAAATGTATTAAAAATTAATTCAATAGAAAAATTGGTTTCTATAGTCTAAACCTATATTTATATTCCATTATAAAAAATTTAATGTTTTGTGTTCATAAACAAAGAGATTATTCAATGTGAAGTAGACCTACCATAAGAATTAATGGAATTGGTAATGTTGATTGACATTGAATGATTGATAGGGTTTTTTAGAAAAATGTTTATTGTTGTGGGGTCAAAATCATCATATATAGAGGATGATTTCTTCATAAAATATTGACACATTCATATGGTATTTCCTTTTAGTTTAATGGATTTATGATTTTCTTTTAATATCATTAAATGTATAATTAACTTAATTTATTTATTTGAATCCCACATTTTGCATAAAAATTTTATAAATCATAAATGAGAGTTTTGGTTTTTTTTTATCCCATAATTCACACATTTGATGTCCGCAAAATGTAATCATTTTCTAGGATCATGTCCACAAAGGATAGTATTACCTCTTTCTGGTTCCCTTTAACACCATCATTATTATCTTTCATTATATTTGGATCATGTAGTTGTCCATTTGATAATGCATAGATCATTAAAGAGTTATCTGACCACCAGAATCCTAGAGTATACATGATTTCACTAGTGATCAGTGGTTTTTGGAATGATTGACATAGATTTCTGCAATGTGTGTGTCGAAATCAAAAATCAGTATACGTAATGGCGACAGTGGTCTTGACGGCTAACACTATATATATTAGAGTTTAGATTTATGACATTTGGATTCCCTAATTTGATGATATGAGGAATTCCTATTTTTCTTGTGGATTTCAGCAAGTAAGAGGCATTAATAGATGCAGAAATAAAGGAACTGGAGTCTATATGAAAAACATGATTATCTATATAAAAAATGTGATCACATTAAAAAAAATAGAGAGGATAAAAACCCCGTGATCCTATAATTCTCATAGTATATAGGGATTTTTTTCATAGATATGTATCACCAACTATGTTTTATGGCTCACATGATGTCTGACGGTAGCCAAGTATCTTAATTATGGAACTAGAATAAAAAACCAAAAACTACTAGTTTGCATGTACATAATGACCCCCCATATATATGGTCCATGTTGATACACATGAAATACCATTAAATCCCTAAGAAAGTGCATGACACATAATCTAGGGTATGTCACATGCCATGTGGGTCTATGTAACACTTTGTATACTGTATTATAAATGTTGAGTTCAGTGATGCGAAATGAATAGGGTTTGGATTCATGATAAATTATAAATACCATAGTAATAGCCACCTTATAATCAAAATAGAAAATGAAACCTTATTTATATACTTATACTTATATTAGGATTTCAGCCACTAAGTAGACAATCCTATATAATAGGCCACATTTGATGTGATGGTGAACTTTTATTTTGAATCAGTTATATAATATATGTTTATATAAATATGACACTTATTATGTGATGCTAAACATGTGGGAGTGAAAACGTCTTATCCATAGAAAATTTATGGGTTTTGTATTCCACTGATTTGTAGGGCGTAGGTCCCCCATACTCATTACATTGGAATAGTTAGTACACAACAACATGGCAGAGGGCATGGGTGGACTATCAATAGAGTGTTACTCACATTTAATTGAGAAATAATAGAGTGTGTGAAATCTAATATAGTATTTTTTTTCATTTAAATTTGATTTAAAAGGAATGTAATGATAGCTACACTATATTTTTTGATGTGGTGTGCAGTCATTAGAATATGAGTTGGTGTGTTTAGGATTTGTTGGAAGACTCAACGTTCTTATCTACCTTTAATGATGAAGATTATATTTTCACTCTTTCCTAGGTTTTTTGTTGATAATATATATTATTGAGTTCCTTATTATTCTTGTCTTATATTCTAAGAAGACTAAAATATTCTATTTATTAACTTGTGGTTATCTAGGAGACCTATTGGCTATGTTTTTACTAACACATTGATGTGATTTTCCTAAATGTGTTGTGCCTTATGAAGACTATGCGAAGATCGTAATTGACTACGATTGAGTTAGTTTTGTTGCATAATAATAGTATATATATGAAGAAACCATATTCCTTGGTTAATATCAATTATTTTGTGTTAGTATCTCTTCAGTTTCCTCTTTTTTCTATTTCTGAAAGGTTTCGACATACATAGTAGATATACATGTATTTTCCCTAATCATTTACTATTACTAGGATGTGTATTGGTATATATATTATAGATTATTGCATTAATTTTTAATAATTATATGATATCATTTTTATAAATATCCTAACTTTTTCAAAGACATGGTTTTGTATATGGTTATAGGATATATATGATAAGGCCAACCATTTTAGTGTATTTTTATACGTAGATATTTTTACTATCACCTTGCCTGTTGGGGGAAGGATATGAGTTTCTCTCTCAAAATAAAAATTTCCCATGATGGTTTTCAATGGGCCTGGTCCTGATAACTTCGATAAAATCTCTATTCATTGATTCCCATAAGTGACATCACTCTAAGACATACCTCATATAAAAGCATTATGTAATTAAGTCATTAAAATTAGCAATACTAAACAATAAAAAAATGAATGGTTTTTTAATTAAGTATATCCTTAATAGCCTTATTAACAAGAATTTTACACCTCCTATTATGTCAGAAAAATTGAAACACAAGACCTACCAATGGTTCACATCTTAAAAATATATGACATTTCTATTCTTTTACCATATGCAATATTTGACCTCCCATACATAAAGCACAAACTCAATGAATTTTCCCACAATTTCTGTTTCTAAAAAAACCTAGAATCATAGGATTACACATCACTAATATTACCCTAATATATCTGGCATATCAAAAATAATAATAATTGATCCTATGATACAATTATAACAATTAATCATTGATATTCTGATTATAATCATAATGTTACTCAGCTCTAATAGCAAGACTAGAAGTAAAACCCATATATGTCAAAGCCTTTTGAGAAATAATGAATCTTCCTCTGAAAAATTACCAGGTAACTCACATGCTATCATTCCAACAATGCTATTATTTGTCTCTCTCTCTATCGTAAATATATATATATATATATAATAATAGTAATCACACACACACACATATGTATATGTCCAGAACCACTCTACATTACTGATCCTCATTAATAATATTTGTACCGGACTACCCTCGTAAGGATCAATGTCATATCCCTATGCATATAAATAAATTTATTAGTTATGATCTGTTATACTAAAATCATAACCATGAAGATCAATTATATTTAATTTCAAAAACATGATAATTTTTTATAAAATACATTATTACTAAAACATTTAATATTTTAAATTTATTTAAATTTCTAGATCTTTATTCAGCATAAGATATAATAATGCACATGACACAAGGAATACTATTCTTGATATCATTGATCAAATCTATTATTTTCCACTATACGTTGAAAGGGAAAAATCACCATTAATTATGATTACCATTTAGAAAAAAACAACTAAGATATAAAACCTAAAAGAACGAATAAAAATTCCATCACCCATGAAACCTGATCAGCATATCATGTAAATGTTAGGCATACATAGTGTATTGAATCCCTCACATGTTATTAAAAACACCCGATCTTATCTATTGTATACAAAAACATAATTTAATTAAAATAACACTTTGATACCAATTTTCAAATTCCCCACCTAGTTCACTCTAATGTGACGATATTAGACTTCCACATTATAATAGGTCCCTCTCCTCTTAGGATAGAGGCTTCTAACTAGAGGTGAAGGTTGAAATTGATTCAATGGGGTGATTATTCCTCAAAAATTGAGTTATAAAATTATAGAAATTATCATAAAAATATTCCTAATAATTTGAAAATAATATATAATAAAACACATAGAGCTAGTCAAAAATAAAAAAAAATGTAGTGTTATTAAAGGAATGAACTATCTAAACTATTACACCAATTAGCAATACATTTAAAATATTTTTACTATATGATCATTTATAATAGTGTAATACAAATCTAAAAAATATCCATATCAATTTCTTCAATAAAAACATGATGAATGTTTTACCCACTATCTTCTCTATCTAAATCAGTCATGAAACACTATGAATCTTCTTGTGATTTACCTAAAATCCTATAATTTTCTTAGGTACCAACAATCCATTTCCACACAACATGAGTGTGAATAATCTTTAGTAGGCCACCACCAATGATTTCCATAACATAAGCACTGTATATATAATATAAATAGTATTATATTCCCAGAATAAAAAACTAATGAACATAAAACCTAATAAAATAAATTACAGTCAGTCCATGACTTATATGGACACTTAGTATTGGTTGTACCTTGTTTTTCAATACTATATCTATCTTAACATAATACATCACCACATTTTTGAAAACTACCTTCTATCATAGATCCCCCTCATATTACTTATACCTAGTGGAATAATCCATACATAAAGTGAAATGTTTTTCATAAACCCTATTACTAACTTCCATGTAAAATAAATTAAAAGACACTCATTAGGAGTATCTTAATTAAATCTCACTAAATAGAAACAGTGGGAATCTTCACCCAAAACCACATATTATATACTCTTAGGGTAATCATTGCTCCCAAAAACCTCATATTTCATATATTTGGAGTCATCAATCCCCAAAACCATCAAATTAAATTCACATAGGGGCATTTTCCCTTCCCAAAACCTTATAAATAATAATATCATGGGAATCGTCCCTCCTTGTAACCTCATGTAAAATACCTCGAGTGACATCCACTATGCATAGATCATCATAAATCAAAAATCAAATGGGATCCCTCCATGATACAATAATATAACAAAAACATAGTGTAAAATTCAATTTGAGGAATTTCATATATCTTGTGTTTAAATTAGGGGGTTCAAATACCATACTAGAACAGTCCAAAATATCATAAGATGGGATCTAAAGTGAACACCCAACATTCCCCACCACATGAATAATAGTATTTCATATTTCTATCATCCATGTACAAATCCAACAAATATTAAATGAAAATTTGGGAGCCCACTATATTAATATTGCCAACATCTAGATCTAGATACCCCACAAAGGTTCCTTTATCAATAAAATTCAAATATTATTTTGTAAAATAACATAAATATATGGAATAATGATCCAAAATATCACAACAACTGAAAATTATACCTATATTTCCAATAATAAATTCATTTTATGAAACATTTTAAATGGATGTTAAACAATCATCTCTCTCCCAATATCATGATAGGTTAGTTCTCCCACACCTATTCAATCTAAAATCTAATCCTGAGTATAACCTCATGGAATGACATATATATTTGGTGTTAAAAACTCTATCCACAAACTCAAATGCACTATAAAAGTGGTTGTAAGGTATTAAAATGTTTTTATATGACCATACCAACTACCAAATATTCTTAACCTATCACACTCTACTATATGATGATATTTTTGGTGACCTATTACAAGTTCCAATATGGTTTAGTCACTGAATTTATTTCCCTCTAGCATATTTATATTTCATAACATGTATTTTTATTAATGACCACAACCATAAGTGAATAATTCAAAAACATTGTTCTTAAATGTCCATTGTCACACAAAAATAATTCATTTCTTCTGGTGGATGTTTTAATGAAGAAATAAAATTTCAATTCATGGTTTATCATACACAAGTGGTGAGACCACATATCACATATCATATAACAAATTAACAAACCCTGTAGTGATGGTTGGGGACCACCTATATTATTCCATGTATTTATCAATATAAAATCATAGCCATATTTTCTCATCTTTGTTCTATACTAACCAACCATCGTCCATAAAGATGAATCACAAAACCTGTTAATTTAAATATAATCAATCATAAAATAATTTGATATTGTATATTTTATTTAATACTAATAGTAATTAAGTATATATTTTTTAGACAAAATTAAATATATACTAATAGTGTGATCTATCATGGATTAATACTAGAGAAAAAGGGTTCAAACCAATCTAGAAGTATACTTTGATATGTACTACACAAAATTCAAAATATAATATTCCAAATTTTAAATAAATATTTACCAAAATAATTGGAATAAGTAAATAAATAAAATTTCAAAATACCTCCTTGAATATACACTATACATGGTGAACTTATATTATTTTTAACTCTTCATATCATGGAAATTATATTTCTTTTCTTACAAACTCTATTATAATTTTCTATATTGAAATAGTAATGAATGCCCTTTAAAAATATAACAAAATCAGTGGATAAATAAAGAGGATTTGAACCTGATAAGAAGATGAATAATTACACATTAAATGAGTAGTTAAATAACAACTATAAGCCTAGATATCAACTACATTGATAGAAATTTTTGGAATCGAAGATGTGGTTATCCTATTTATAGTCACAGGATAAGATAGTTAAGATGTTTGATGGTGATTTTCAATTTAAAAAATCTCCAAAGTAACATGATACCCAATTTTCATAAAAATATAGAAAATTACCAAGATCCTAAATTTTTTTCAATGTCACTAACACTAGTATTTTTGGTACCCAAATTCACGAGATTATATATTGAAATTGGTTTCCCTTATTTTCCAATACTTTTTCATTTTTCTAATCAAATGAAAACCCATGAATATTTTCGTTTAAATAAACATTGAATTCATTCTGTTTTTTTTTCTTTTAGAGACAACCAACATCATTAATCTAGAATCCTTAAATTAAAAATAGTTTCCAAATAATATGTATCAGAGAAAATATGTCTATGCATAGAGGTAACTATGGTTTTTTTATATCATGATTGAAAAAATAAATTTTTTTCTATGAGAGCTTACTATCTAAGATATTTATGTATTCGGATGAATACATGACATATGAAGATATGTTTGATGGAATAGATATTGGCTGCTATAGATTTCTATTTGAGGACCATATGATTTATAAAGACATATATATTCCATTATAATGTGAATTTTTGGAGAAAATTTAGAAATATGAATAGGATTCGTTGGCTTGTAAGGCTCTATTATGCGTGAGGATTTCCTTATAAAAATTTAACCTTCACCGAAAATAAAAATAAAACTATTCCTAATGGGAAGAAGGATCTAGAATACATTTATAAGAATCCAATGATTATCAATAATGTCTTTGTCTTCTAGAATTTATTCTTCTTGTGACTAATGAAAGTAAGAAAAGAATAATATCATCTAACTAAAATCAACATGATCCATTAGAAACTCTAATTATTGAATGTTTCATTTTTTATATGATTTATAAATAATATTTTTGGTATATTCACTTATAGAAATATTGATTCTATAGTTACTTATACTAGTAATTTTTGTTGATAAATTCATTTTTCATTGGATGATATCTAGAATATATTCCTACATATAAAAATATGGTGGATAAATGAATATATACCATCTTTAAGAATGATTAATACTGATGGAATGGGATTATATCAATAATGGAGTAAAATATATCATAATAAATAATCATAATAATTGTATTGAGTGGAAATATTTCTATAAACCAATATACAAGATTTCGGGGATGAAATGGAAAATGGGGAAGAATTGTATAAATTGTAAGGGAACACTAACAGTTTTTTTATTTGGTAGTTCAAATTCCACTAGTTCTTTTCATTCATAAAATTATTATTTTTACTACTAATATTGAGATTGATGAATGGGTTACTGACTCTAGATAATCCATTCATCTAACAAGTAATGTGTGTAATGTCATATACTATTATTGTTTTCAGGTGTGATCATATTAAAAAATTTATATATATAACCCTATTGATCACTTAATATGACTATTTATTTAAGATATTTATATGCTAGTGAAGTCCACTAGAGAGTGTGGTGTATGTGTGGATATCATCATGTAGCACGAAAATCAATAGGATGTTACCAAGATAGACATTGAGTGAAATTTTCAAGTTAGTGGACTTGTTTAAGGTAAAGAGGCAATAGTAAGACAAATATCTTATTGCTGAAAAGTCATCACCCATCCGGAAGATGTTTTAGGTTACTGGAATATTTTCTACAACCACCAGATAACTATTGTTCCATGTCTAGCCATCCAAAATTCCACAAATGTTTTAGTGATATCAGAAAGGTCAAGAAACGTAAATTAACTATTGTATTTTCTCCATAATTCACCCATTTTATTATAACTCATTCAAAATTAACAATGATTTTATAATTAAAAATCATGGATCCCTTTTAAGTATGTTTTCCTCTCCAAAACTCACTTCTTATAAGATTAAAGAGTCTTTCATTTTAAAAGAAAAAAAGTATTGTATCTGATCTTTTTTTGTTAGAATATATTATCTCTTCATGTTCTATTATTATGATCGAGCATAAAATCTTTATAGAATATTTAAACAAGGACTCTTGATTATTATTTTTTATTTCTAGGAATCTTTCATACCTCCTTATTTCTATTTTGTGGATCCAATTTTTGAGTTCATGGTATAGGATTAATTGAGGTAGATAGTGACATATGATATCCATAGTAAATTGATATATTGTTTCATTCATGATTTGAAATTAGTCTCAAAATTTTTTTGACGAATGAAACATGATAACTTATTAATTAATTTTTAACTGGTATATATTTTATGAAGAATCCATTTTTGAAAGATTTTATATTCAAAGGGAATGATCATACTAATTATTATGATTTTTAAATAAAATTATTGGTTTTAAGATATATTTTTGGATGTTGTATTTGTTATTTAAATGGTATTTAATGTTATTATTTCATTTAAAATGATATTTTATTCATTTTATTGTGTTTTGGAAAATAAAAAATTTAATTTTCTTATAAAATAATTATCAGAGTTACTGAAGGATTGATTATGTCCCAATTTTGAACAGATTCTTCAGGCTGATAAATAATGTTATCATCCCATGATTAAAATTAGAAATAAATCCCATCACATATGGTTATTTATTTATTATTTCCTAAATAATTAAAATAGGAATTTTTATATTTACCTATAATTTAACATAATAAAGAAATTTCCTGATAAAAATTGATAATTATTTGAAACATTTATAGGGGTAATCCAACCCTCAATGCCAATATTCCATGGATAATGTTTTCACAATGTATCATTGGTCACTATAAAGTTTAATGATTCATGTCCTATAAGAAAATTTTGAATTAAATCCATTAAAATTGGTGTTTTATTTCATAGAAATAGTTCATGAATATTTTTATTTATTATGTGTTTTAAATTATTCCCAGGTAATCTTTTTTTTCAAGAAAAGTGTTTTTTATTCATATTTTGATAAATTATTTTGAAATTAATGGGATTTTATTGTATAAATTCTATGAAAATATGTATCAATTAATGTTTAATTAATAATTATTCATATTTGTATTATTTAATATGGACTACCTATGAATCATGTAGATTTATCTTTTGGATATGTTTTCGGACAACCCACATATTCCCAAGACTGTTTAAATTTTTGTTTCTCATGTTTAAGTAATGTTATGGTAATATATGGAGGAGGTGGGTGTCCATTATTGAGATACATAGGATTCTAGTGATAAAATGTGTGGTGAGAGACCCATGTGTTTCATGTAGATGGTTATATAATGAAGTTTCTATCAATACTGTATTATGGCATCAGTTTTTGTTCCCCTCTATTCCTTATACATGGTCTATAACCCATTGGTTCTTGAATTTTTTTTCCTACCTATTGGAGTGGTTGTGTGGATTCTATGTTATAAATAATACATTCCCAATGGTTGTTAACAATGCCCGAGTTCTTTTAATCAGTCTATGGGGATATGTAACACCCTATAATAAATTTTTTGGGCCAACTAAGAAGACTAGATTTTGTAGGTTTTTTTAAAACAAATAATCATTTTTTTCTATTGATTATAGTTACATGATTTTTATATGTTCACGTAGAGAGAATATATGAATATTGGGACATAATGTGTAGTGTTGGGAGGAGTTTTGGGAAGGATCTTAGAAGGAAAATCTATATGAAATCATGTGGGTTCAAGAAATGAACATTTTGGAGATATATTACAACTAATTTCCTTTGATTTTATTGGTTCATATATATTTCAGTTGAATATTTCCCTTTCCCTAGTATTTTCCACATTATTTTTTCAAGATATTATGTAGTAAACTTACCCCAAAAGGCTTCTAATTAGAGTAGATGGGGGTGTTTCCAATGAAACTTAGTTTTTAAACACTCTAGTTGATCAAAATATGGTCAATGATTTTGTGCAGATAATATAATATATAGAACATGGTGTTAAACCTATCCTTTAACAAACTACTGAGGAACAAAATTAAATCAATGAGAATAAGGATCAATGGTAGACGTCACTTCTCATAATACCACCAATCTTCCTATGGATGGATTATGAATAGGAAGTAGATAATTAGATAGGAAATATTAAAAAACTATTTAAATTTTTGGGGAGAGTATATCATGTCAAATAAATGTGGTTTTCCTTCAGACATGAAGGGGTGAGTAGATTGTGGTAGGATTTAATAGTTTTGGCATAGAAGTATGAGGGATTATAGTGGAATTAATTCAGTAGAATATTCAAAGTGTAATTATATATATAATAGGTGATGTCACATAAATCTAATTAATTAGTCATTCATTATATATAGAATTATAGTTTCATAATGTTCCTATTGATTTACAAAACATGGACAATTTTAAGTTGAGCCTATGTTGAATGAAAATTTGTAGGCTAGTAGTTTCTATATGAGAATTCAACCTGGTAGTTGATCACTGGTGTTCATGTTGAATCATTAAAAATATGTGGATGTGTTATATAGGTATTTTATTATGGATATTGAATTGTTGTATAATTTTGAGCTATCTGGAATTATCTGAAACCTTAAAAAGATTTAGTGAAATCCGTACAGGTAAATAAAGTTGGATGAGCCATGAAACAATAAAATTGGTGGATTACACAACTATATTTGTAATATATATCATTTAAAATAGATTGTAGAGCTGAAAATACTTGTTTACCATTTGGAAGAATATGAGAATCAAAAAATACACTCTGTAAAGTACAATATTTTTACCACTATTATGTAGCCTATGGTCACTCGAAGTAGTTCTCCTATGTTTTCTCTAATAAATTAGAGAACCTAGTTATTTTGAATCATGTGGATTTATTTTGTGATCACATATATTAGAGAATTTTTTAATCTATCTGCATGCATATTTAATGAGGATATTGCGTTCCATGGAAGAGATTCTGATGGAATTTGATGCTTTTTATAAGACCATCAGAGGTTACATATATGATTATTTGTCATTATAAGAACACTTATATGATTCTCATTACTCAAAATATATTATATCAACCATAATTTTGAACCTATTGAGTCTTCTAAAAAACTCAATCCATATTTTAGGAAATATTTATATCTATTACAATGAAGAGGGATTCAAATATTAAATTCATCATCTATGAATTTATTTAACTAATACAGAGCTATTATAAAATTGAAGAGAACTTGTAATTATCCTCTTTAACATCACATTAAATATGAATTTTTTTGTGGCACATAAATCCTGAGAGGACTATTAGTCATTGGAAAGTGTTATTTATTCCCCCAAAATGGATATCAATTTTTCTAAATAAGACTAGAACATGAGAACTAATATTGGGTACCTCCTCTTATAAGAAATGATATGATAATATATCATTTCTCTTAAGATCTATATCTAGAATCATCTTATACTAGTCTTTCTTTAGTGGTTTATGAGTATCCCAATGTGTCCCCAAATGACTTTTATATATTTTCCCAAATGAGATAAGCATAATTATTGACTAACTCGATGTTGGAAACATATAAAATATCAATAATATATTACCACATGTCTTACACATAGGTAAATGAAGTGAAATTTGAGGTTAATTATTTTTCATCCATTGGGAAAATATTCCTTATTATGTCGTACTAAGAAACGACTATATTATGAATTTTAATGGAACTCAGTTCTTAGGTCTTGTTGACTAGAATATTAAATAGGTAATAGTAATGAAAAACTACCATGTTCTACACATTGATGACTATTTTATGTTAAATTAAAAGGAAAAAATTTATTCCCAAAATTATATCAGTAATCTAGTTACAACCATATCTAAATCAAGATGGTAAATTGTTTGAAGCGTGACTTAAAGCATATGTGTGGCCATTTTTTGTGAAACTTTTAATGTCTTATTTCTATACTAATTCTATTAAATCCTTCATATCATTATTGAGCTATATTTTTCAAATGTACATTGACTCTTTTCTTGTGGTATTCATAAATGAATATGATGTCTAATCATGAACTAAAGTGGATAACATGTATCAGCTGAGGAATGTTCCAAAAATACTATGGGGTCATAACATAAATGATCATTTACTATTTATAATACTGGTTATGTGATGTGACATTTTTTGGACCTTAGGTATTAATACATCTAATAATTTTGGATCCTATAATATTGATGGACATAATTCTGTTGGAGAAACCATATAATTACATTGAGATCATATATTTCGTTGGCCGGTAAGATTATTAATGATTATTTGAGATGTATTTGTCACAACATGAATCACTGTTTCCACTCTCACATTGATGGGGTTTCTGTTTTCATGGGACTCAAAGTGTGAGGAATTAATTTATGAACTAAAGAGGAATTTGATGTCTAACCCAATTCTAACTCAAATAGAATATGGATATAGAAACATGGGCTTTTATATGAATCATGTGTAGGTTTAGGATCTGTTCATATTTTATGATATCATGTAGTGACTAATAAATTCCCTAAGATTTAAACTACTGATAAAAATTATTTCAACCATGACCTAGAACACATGACTTTCAAAAATACTTTTAAAATTTTGTGACAATTTAATCATTGGGTAAATTTTATCCTCTACCCTAACCATAAATGATTGGGATACATCTTCACATAGATGGAATTTAAAATCAACCAATGTGGATGTTTGGAATATCTATAGTCACTCAAAATATTTATTTCCTATACCCCAGAAAAGTGTAATAATTTGTTTGAGGTTCATAGTATTATGTTCATTCATATTTTTTTAAGGATGAAATGGATGAATAAAGGTTGATGGGAATCATTAAGAGGATTCAATTGGATTTTATGGAGGACATGTCAGGTTTTTTTCTTCAAATAAATCAATATTTTTCCCCACATAATGAAATCATCCAACAAGAGAACCAATTGAATATTGAGTTATAGATTTTTAAATATTCATTGTGTAGTGGGGAAACCATTGGTGAATGGTCTCTCCCATTATAAGATATTAATTTCTTTATAAACTATTATGTTTCTCCATGTTCTAAAATAAATGATATTATGATTGATTTTCAATTTTCCTAGTAGGTAATCTACTATGGAACAATAAATAGAAAAACAATTAAAAAAATTTATGACATTATCTAAACATGTGTTCGAAAATTTTGAGGTTCTTTGGATTTCCATATCAGATTATATAAATTTTATTTTCATAAAAATATAAATTTTATATAAATATGGAACCATTAGATTCATTATATGGACTGCATGTATCCCACTATTATGTTTGATGGAGGTTTGATAAGGATCCTTTGTTAGACCAAATTTATATATACAAACCTTTATGATGATTTTGATAATTTACCAACTTATGGAGATAGATCAAATCTAATTCAAATGTTTTGGCTATCTTTTTAATTTACCATTGTATTTTTTAGATTTTTTTCTATTATTAATGAAAATATCATCCCATTTATCCCTTAAAAATATTTTATTCATAGAAATTTTATTCTATGGATTGTTGGGCCATTTGAGATTATGAAATTGGTTGGAATGTCGGAATACTATTTAAGTTTTCCAACTCATATAAAATGTATCAAATATAGTTTCCATGTGTCTCAAATAAATAAGTATACACCTAAAATAATAGTTTTAATTAGGACGACCTTTAATTGGAACTAGATATTTCTATGATTGAGAAACCATTTCAAATTACTGAAACTAAAGTGAAGGTGACTCATCATAAATCAATAATATTGGTTAATGTTTATCAGATTTATATATTAGATAACCATAAATTATAGTAATGAGTCTATATGTAGTGATTGATATAACATAGATTCATTATTTTCCAACCACAATCAATATAGCATTATTGGATTATAAATTAATATAGTGTGCGGAATTTTCACACCCATCAATTTGTTCTACGTATAGCCATATTGTTTTCACCTATATACCTATTGATTCATATTTTTTTCAATCTATAATGTTTCTAGTGGTTGGATTTGGAGAATAATGTCTATGTGAACTTATTCATGGAGTTATAAATGACACAAAATGTCTAATAAATGGCATCTAAGGGACAACATTCAGCTGGTGAACTGGTTTGCTATGATATTTAGTTCTGAAATAGAACTGGATCACTAGTAAAGAGAAACCATCCATATCATTGAATTAATTATTTATATTCATACTTATAACTACCAGTTGATCAATTGATGATCACTTCTATCCAAATGGGGTCCCACTAGCCAACTATTGGGAGGCTACAAGCATGTTGGTTATGCCAATATGTCCATGAGAAAGAAAGAGAATATTATAATTTAACCTGAGGTCCCATTTAGTTCATACATCCCCTTACATTGATAATGATTTTATCTATTCAAATATTTTTTCCCTCTTGAATGTTTTTGATATACCAAACTAAATTATTTGTTGTTTGATGCATCATTCTTCTTGGTAGTTCCCAAAATATTATTCCTACATTGTTTTGGCCAGAATATAGCTTATACTCTTATTCATTTTTTTTATTATCCATATATACCTTGGATAATTCTTAAATTGTGAATTCTTATTATATAATATACTTTCTAGCACTCTTGATAAATTCCATATAATAGATGTGATTCTTATAATACTGATCTTATGATAAAATCATAATCATTAAATTTTTGTATTGATATCGATAAATGTGACCTAATTGTTTATATCCAATACTTATAAAAATAAAATAAAATAATAGATCACTTATTTAATCTATGATGTTTTAGTATTATAGTTATATATAATTAGGAAAATATCATTCCTAAGAAATACCCATGAATTAAAGAAATTTGTTTTCCTATTAAAACCATAATTTATTATTCCCTATTATTTTAGAGTAATTATTTATATGAATATTTTAAAATAATATTTAATTAAACATAGATAATGAGAACTTGTGGAAAAGGAAAAATAAGAAGTGTGACCTAAAATTGAATAGTAATTGTGATGATAATATATAACAACTGAATTTGATCAGTGAGAAAAAGAAGAACCTAAGGGTTTTTTTAAATAAAAAATTTCCAATAGAATAACAAAATAATATCAATTTCCACAATTTCTTCAATATGAAATCCAAAAAAAATTACAGTATTTATTGAGAAAAGAGTGAGTCACGTGAATCGAAAATCGGGATCCATGTGAAGTCAATGATTATTTAAATAATCATTTAAACGCCCTTGAATACAAAATGATAATTTGTAGTTATCTTCAAACATTATCTTCATAGAACACTAATAGATATCTTTAAGAACCCTTATAAAAGATATAATCATACTACTAATGACCACAACCAATTCCTTGAAGTGCTATTGAATCGCTCCCTGTCTATAAGTAATAACTAGGTAACCTATAAGCTATAATAGATCTCAATCATTTAAATATAAAATTTTTATTAATAAAAAAATATATAATGTAAAAGATAGGTTGTATTTAATCATAAAATTCATAAGACTACAATTATTTCATTCATTTCTATATTTTATCATGGAAAAAGAATTTGATCCAAAAACTCTATTTCCAAAATATATAATACATCCATGGAAAATAAGGCGGATGGTATAATTACATTCTATACTAAGTGGAACACATGTAACATCAAAGTTTGTTGATTTTTATGAATTTAAATACTATTAAATTATCATTAAAAATTATATTGAATAAATTAACATTTTCACTTACCTAATAGTTTTTAAAAACATAAAATTCGAACAATAGTTTGAAAATAATTTTCATTTAAAATAATTTTTAATACATACAATGTGTGCTTGGAACCATGTAATGGCCATGATGGATGGAAAATCCCTTCATGATGTTAATGTTAAAAATGAGTATTATTTTTAAACATTTTATAAATGAAGTAAAAAGTGAAACATTTAAAAAATGTTAGAAATTTACTTTTAAAATCCATTTCAATAAAGATTAATGTTTATGTAAAATATACTTTTGATATATGTTATTCTTATAAAATAAAAAATTCTAAAATAATTTTTTAGAACATGTATCTAAAAGATAAATATTCCTAATAAAAAAATCTATAATATTAGTATCATATAAAAGATAATTTCTTAATATTTAATTAATAAATAATAATTATAATGGAAATTATTCTAGTACAGAACATTCATATAAAAATGATTATGAATGATATTTTTTTCAAGAAAATATTAACATACGATTTCTTCTATAGGAACCATGAAAATAAAAAACATCTTAAAAGGTAATGATTCTAATATAAAGTTATTTATAATCTATTAAACATTAAAACATTTTACCAATAAATTATTTTAAAAAAATAATCATTATATATTGTATATAATATGGATATTTATTACATGTTTAATGGTCACAATATAACCCTTAAAAAATAGGATCGGGTTATAACAATGAAATACCCCTCAATTTTCGAAAATTGATTTTTAATCCTTTATTGATTAGGTAGTCTATGGATTAAAACCACATGAAATATAGAAAGTCATATATATTTTTAAATAATAATAATTTTAATAAAAACATATAATTCATTTATGGACAGTATACACACAACAAAATAAAAAAGGAGCAGTGAATAAGTTATAGTCCAATGGAAAACAAATTATGATAAGAAACCTTAAATTGACTCCATAATTTCCATGCATGTCTACTAATTCAAATATACTAATATTATATTCTAATTTAAATTTCTTATGAAAAATTTAATGGTTAAAAAGCTTTTTCTAAAATCATTAATTTCAGTTATTATCTGACATTTTTAAATATTTAATCACTAAAGTCCACGTCGGGTGTTTTGAGGAAATTTATTCTATATTCTGGAAACATATTCGATATGATCACCATGGGAAATGGTGTCATTTTTTCATCCTACCTATATTTATAATAATTATAAATTTACCTTTTTTATAAATCAATTTTTATTTTACATTCAATCAAGAATCATGTTTATGCCAAATGATGTATGTTACGATCAAGGATATTGTAGGTCATGTGTACACTTGAGTAACATTTCTCATTATCAATGATCATTATGAAAACAAGATATGAAATTTTCTAACGTATTTGATTTATCATAATATAAAAACTTCCATATTAATTACTAATATATAATTATATATATCATCAATGTTATGTTTTTTTGAAAAACAATTCACATGACTTCATGTTGGAAATAGTTAACACATAAAAAATAATGACATTATATTTTTCAATGAATGTAATGGGAAAAATTAAAATTCATATTAATTATTAATAATGGTAAATATTTAATTAATATCATATATGATAATTCATTCCATTATTAATATCATATATCATATGTAGTGATGAAAAATGAATCAAATTGGTTTTTGAGGTGGTGGTCTTTGATACACGTGAATGATGGTTTCATTTCACATTTGATAGAATATGACAAGGATATTGGTTATTAAATTAACCTGATAATATGTCCAAATATTGGGGGATATTATTTTTATTATATAATATATTTTTATGAGGATTTAATATAGGTTGAAGAAGAAATAAAATATAACACTCAATTATGAATGATAACCCTTCTTAAGACCACCTCTTTGAGGATATATATAGATCCTTCTTTGATTTGATTTATGGTAAAACCAATACATATAAGATGTTTTTTGGGAATTTAATAAGGTTTTGGGTTGTTATTGGTGGAACCAAAATGCTTTGGATGTTTTTAGTGAATATGATACTGAGTGTCCTTTAAAACTAAGGAGGAGTGAAATTTATATAAATACCCAAAACTATTTAATAATTTGGAGATATCATCAAACCATGTATTTCTAAAATTAAAAAATAATTTATTTATTTATGTATGATAAGGTAATTTGACACATTGAAAAAATTTATTAAAAATCTTATTCTTTAACATCTAAGGTCAATCACTTTTATGAATTCAGATTTCACCTATAGTAATAAGTTTTTTTACACATTAATTGGAAATATAATTACCATAAAAGTAAAATTAAATTATAATTTGACCACGTATGATATTTTAAAAAAATAATAATTTTTTAAATTATAGGAAATTTCGATATTTTTAATATTTTAATAAAATATAATTTATTATAATGTATGATTAATGAAATATTTGACATTTTCAATTTCACATTAAATTAAAAATATCAATGTAATGAAAGAATTAGAATATATATCTTTATTACATCCCCAAAAGTTATAAATATATATCAAAATCATGGAAAAAAATAACTCATTCAATTTATAATTTAATTAATATTTTTAAAATAATTTAATATTATTACCTTTTTAATTAATTAATCTATATGTTTGTGTTGCATAATCATTTAAGTCAATTATTTCATCACTAAATATTAAAAAATAAATTACCACAATGAACAAAGTTATTTATCATTAAAATGAATATTTAGAAAGGAAAATATGTTTTTTATCCAAATCCTGAAATATTGCATTATTTAAAATCAAGGTAGTTTCATTTTGTACTTTTCTTTATATAAAATAATAAATTAGTCATAATTCATAGAATATAAGAATAAAGGAAAAATATTTGATTATATGATGAATATTGACAAAATACACTGATATAGTAAAATTTATGCATGCGTTATGGTAATTTTTAATCCTTCTCGTGTTATTTTGTCCTTGATTTTACCATTTTACTTTTACCCTATTAGGAAATAGTTACTATAGTCACTATTCATAATGAGAAAATTTTAATTTTACCTTATTAAATAATTTCAATTCTGGTTATCTGAAAGATGTTAACTAATTTTCGAAAATAAATTCTCATATTTTATATAATTTAATTTAAATCTCAAATTATAGATGTGAATATAATGTGGGATATTAAAAAATTTATTTTCCATAAATAAGATTAATTTATATTAACTCTATTAAAAGTAATTTTCATTTTATAAATTTATAATTTTAAACAAATTATTTAATTTATAATTTTCTTTTAAATAATTCCTCTTTAGGGGTTGTTTTAATTAGATAAAATCTATAAACATTATTCTCTTCAAAAAACATTTACCGAAAATGTGTTTTCTACTTGAAAATAAATAAACACTAAAATTTATTATAAAGGCTATAAAAATTTTATTAATTATAATATATAATATTATTTAATATTTATTTTATTTGAAATAAAAAATATATATAATGGGTTATTTTAGTTAAGAAAATGTATTAAAAATAAATTACTGTATTTAAAAAATCATAATTTTACACAATTCAATGAAAAATTAATATTGTTTTAAGAGGTCCATAATTTTACTGGTATATAATTTGATACCCCAATTTCAAAAATAATGTCAAATATTTCAAATAAATTTTCTAAATTTCAAAAAAAATTAATTATAATATTTTCTCAGAAAAATTATTTAATAACATTTTTTAAGAGAAGATAATTTTGATGAATAAAGTTATGTTATTTAATTATTACTTATTATTTAAAAATAATTTATCAACAAATTTATATTGGGTTTTTATTTTATATTTATATATTTTTGAATTAAGTTGTTATTATTAATACATTCCAATTAACATCTAGGCTATAAAAGAAAAAATTAGAATAAATTTTTTTGTTCATTTAAGTTCTATATTGTGTATGTTGTGTGCTAATTAACTAGTTTTTTTCTAATATATCATTTTTAACATCTTCTTCATCGCCAAAAAAATTAATTCCTCAATATTTTAATTATAGCTTGATAATCAGAGGTAATAAATTTTGGAATACAAATTTGTTAAATATTATATTATAAAAAGGGTTAATGAAATAGTCTCTTGATAATAGTGAATATAAATAAAAGTTCAATGAGAATAACACTAAACTTGGATTCCAAAAGTTAAAAGTTTATAGGGAAGAAAAAATATAAACATTGAAAAAGGATTAATTCCCAATTAATTATTGAGATTGTTATAGATTATTGATTATAAAAAATTTAATGATCAAGATTATTTTAACAACCAAAAACCCATAAATAAAAGAGGTGTGAAAAATTCCATCATATAATTATAAATGTAGTGAATAGAAACCCAATATTCTTTTCAATATTCTTTTCCTATATTTTGTCAATTTTATTCCTTCTAAAATAAGATCATAATGAGAATATACTTACATTTGAAATATAATTTCATCATACAATGATTTCCACAATAATTTCATATTTTCTTTAGACGATGTGAATCGAGATGAATATTTGTTATGTTATATGAACTAAATTCCACTTATATTGGATCTCATAGCTAAATGAAATTTTATAATGATATTACACTTTCATTAAGACATAAATAAATAAAATAATAGTTATCATAAGGCAAATATATTACAAAATGAATAAAGCATCATATCATTAATATCCAAAATTGTACATTAATAACCAAATTTCCAACTAATCGATTCCACAAATAGTTATCCTTAATATTATTCAATGTATTCATAATTATGATTGAATCACATGGATTAAAATGATTAGGTCACAAATTATTCTAATTTAAATTTTGCATTTATCTAAATTTAACATCAATAACTCTAAATGTCTGGAAATTGGTATTCCCTAGTAATACTGTCTTTATTATATGTTAATAATTTTCCTAAATAATAAGAATCACCATAATTTCATAGGAAATTATAATATGATTCCAAAAGATAATTTATCACGCATTCCTCTAATAAAATCCTATAATATTTCATTAACCATAATAATATAAAATTAAAAAATATATGATGTTATTACTAAATAAAAGAAATCACATAATCACCAAAAAAACATTTAAATCTCTTTATTTTCTATATCATATGTTCTGAAATTGTAATAACCAAAAATTACGTAAGCATCAATTATTTAATAAACACTAATGATTAGGAATACCACTAAAATTATGTACAAAAAATTAATATTACTATTCATAAATTAATTTATAATTTTAAACCGGTGTGAAATATATCAGTCAAAAAAAATTAAATTGCAAGTATCCATTAATTACATTAATATATCATCACTTTAAATATAAAAATGGGTGTCTCAAACTTGGAACATTTGACTAACCTTTTTTATAGATCAATTATGGTATCCTAAACCCTTAAGTCCACAAAATATCGAAATAAAAATTCTATAGTGTTATCTATACCTTTCTTTTTGTACTGTATATAAAATAATGCATCGAGTTTTTTATGAAATATTTTATTTTTTAAATTAATTTTTTGATATTTTTTGATACATGCAATACCATATTGTAATGAACTCTGAGATACTAATAATTCTATACTTTAAACATGATAGTTATATCACTGTCATTAAAATAATAAGTATGAACAGTAATAAAAACAATTTTAATATTAATTAATATTTATGTATATATATATATAAATAATATTAATAAAAAATTATTTTATTTCATTAAGGCATTATAAAAATTGTTAATAATAGTTTTTTAAAATGATATATATAACATTTTGTGAATTAATAATAAATTATTTTCATTTTTTGTTAATAAAAATTAACTTTATATTTAAAAATTGATATTAAAATTATTATAGGTTTATTTTGAAATTTTTTTGAAAAGATAAAAAAATTTATCAATATTTAACAATATAGGTTTTTATTTAAAACATTCATTTGTTTTAATGATTTTTATGGTTCTATTTTGATATATTTTTTTTAAATAACATTAACTAAATAATACTATAAATAATAAAAAAACTAAAAATAAATTTACTATTTAATAATGACACAAAAAAATTAAATATAAAAAAAACAATCTCGTTGGAACAATACTTTCTCATCTCCTTTATTGGTGTAATTTTAATATACATTTCTTGAAAATGTGTATAGAATATTTGAAAATGGATTAGAAATTTTTAATTTGAATAAATAATATTTTTTACCATTTTAAACTTAATTTTTACTCAAAAAAATAGAATAAAATCAATAGTCACTCTTAATTAAAAATAAGTTTACAAATAGTTTAATTAAATATATTAGTAGTAAAATGTCATTGAAAAAATTCAAACACCCATTGGTTGGATATATATCAACTTAATGACATATATGGTTTGATAATTATCATTTTTTGAAACATATGGGTTGATAAAAATGTTTTTTCACTTTATTCTTCAAAAATATTCTATGTGTTAACTCGATAATTTCTGGAAATTTTCTACATAAAATTACCCATTTGATTAAATTTATTATTATGTAAAATAGTTATTGGAAACAAATGCACATATTCTATTCAACATATCCAATTAGATTTAAAATACCATTTAGTATCATTATTGTTGACAATAACGTATTGAATATTGATAACATGATTAGTATAAATATAGTGTTATAGAAAAAATACGATCGACACAGACAAAGGAAGTGATGACCTCAACCAATATGATTGTAGCCACTGAATAAACATTTATAGAGCTTCTATGGTATTTATAATTACTAGGATTTTCCCTTCTTCATTCCTAGGAAAATATCCACACACAAAAATCGTGAGTAAAAATGTTCATGAGAGATGTTCAAGCTCATTGAGATCACGAACCAAACCATGTACACAAAACCATCCAATGATAGTCTCACCATATTGAAACATACTATTAGGGATTTTGATGATTTATTAAATAGACCAGCCACAATATGCTAGAATTATGAGTATGAATATTATTTTTTATATAATAATTATTATATACTCATCAAATTACTGTAAAATTATAAATGATTTATAGATTTGATAAAATGAAACATAAATTTTATTTTTAGGTTATATTAAAATTTAATTACTCAATTTAATTTAAATAAGTATAGGATCATTAAAATATATAATATTATAATATATTATTAATATTATGTAATTGTAATTAAATTTAAATTATCATATAATTTTAATGAATTCAAATGTAATTTTTACAAGGGATCAAAAAATATTTTTGTCAAAAAATAAAACATTTCTCTATAATTTCTGATTTCTATATTAAAAGTGAAAACAAAAATATTTGGGAAATTACATAAAAAATGAATATTATATTTGTAATCTGATCATCAAAATTCTCCAAGAGTGATTTTTTCATAATGTTATTAGATAGTAAGATTTTATGTTTAAAATTAGAAACAAAATAAATATACATTTTCTATCAGGACCTCATAATAACCCAAAAGATATGTAATAAATACTATAAATGGTATCCACGACCATATATATGCTTTTGATTTATTTTTATTTTATTTTGTGTTAACTTTATTAGTTTTATAAATCCCTTATGAATCTTTCAACACCATTAATATATTTTACGACGTTATAATCATTTCTTTAAGTGTTTGACTCACCTCCAGATAAGAAAGGGAATTATTTTATTATATTCATCCTAGGGTCTTGTATAATATATATATCCACTCCCATTAGGATGAATACATTGACAAAAAACATTATAGAGTTTTTAGTTTTGTTTATTTTATTTTGTTGATTCCAAAACCTGAATAATAAAGAAATCCACATATTTTCCTTTATAAACCAACTCAATATCCATTTATATTCACTAAAAGTCCACGGAGTACTTACATACATTTCATTAAACTCTATATAGTCCTACTAAGGTACTATCAATCTCTCAAGAATCATTTCCCAAGCATCTGGAGTAACATACTCAAGTATTTTTTATTTTCCTTTATACTATTTATTCATGTATCTTCTTAACATTTTGTATATTATCATTATTTCCCCATGATGGGATATTTTATTACATATCCTGATTACAATCTAATTAAATTAAAAATGATGATTGAACTATTTCTCTCCCATCAACCATTTTTTATTAATTATTAGTCAACATCTTTATGTTGCCAAAAATAACTCTGTAGTGAATACCATACCAAATTCCTATCAATGGTGTTCAACTTTATATACCTATACTTATTTGAGATGGGTAATAAATTTATCTATTCCAAACACAATAATTTTTGAAATAAATATTATGATTACTAATTCCATGTTGTATGATCTATATAGAACACATAAGGATGAGAATGAAAAGAAAGCGACGAGTCCTCCCAAAATTATATAGCGCTCTAATGAAATGGTTAATGTATAGTCTAACAAGATGTAATGTTGGGAAAGGGTGTGAATCTGATTCATTAATAATTCTTTTTCCATCGTGATTTCTTGGTAGATATCCTTGACCAATATTTAGGATGCAGTGTATTATGTTGTTTCCATAAATACAATGTTGTGATTATCATTCTATATCATGTCTTACAGTTCATGTCTATGATTCACAGTCCCTTTATTCAAAACTAATATACTAGTTATCTAATATAGTTTTCCTTCTTTAGGGAATATTACCCCACTGTGATTTATATCATACCTTTTTCTTATGTATGTCCCCATGTTACCCCATGTAGTATTAAAATTCATAGAATTTTTGAAGCATTTTAAGTATTTTTTAAATAATGTAGTTGTATTCTATGTTCAAGATGTTATAATATGTACCTACCTCCAAAATACACTACGATTTAAAATATTATTCTTGTATTGGGTGTAATTTTATGTAATAAATCCTGAATTAGTGTGTAAAAATAGTATGTTTGATATATTTGGTATCAAAGAAAAAAAATTATGTTTAGATTAGAATTATAAATGTCTAGAAAAGGCCTTAGGTACAAGGCTATGTATAGTAAAAGATCCCAAAATTTTGGAAACAGTATAGTAAGTGATTTATGATGAATATAAATCCTTGTATGAATACTAAAATTGAATGTTGTTCTATTACATATGTACCTAGGGGTAACAACTCCGACAAGGTGTCACTGGCTTGACTCTGTGTAACCTGGTTCATGACAATGGGACTTACTGCACACCTAGTTTGACACACCTGGGGAATATGCTTTGTTAAATTCATATTCTCATTATGAAAATTTATCAAAGGTATAATTAAATTCCCAAGGATGTATATATTAGGAAATAGATCATTTATAACAAAAAATGAAGTCTACAAATTCTAATGTTAAGAAAATAATGTTATTTATTAGAAATCTGTCTATCGTCACTGTATTCCCCCATTATGTGTTTAATATTTTAAAAAAATACTCATCCCTGATTTACATTTAATTCTATAAAATAGCTATAAATTGGAGGAACTGGGTAAAAAAACCAATGTAAAGGGTAATGTCATGACTGCCCCAACGATATGCACAATACCACGCGATAAATAGTTGTGAACATCATGAAGATAGACACTCAGCTGTCTTAGGTTATAAATAGAATCCAGGATTTGGAAGAGATTCCCCCTAGAGATAACAAACTGATATTGATACAGTTATGAGACATTGGCCACCAAGATTCAATGGATAGTTCGATCACTTAATCACATAATAGTGGATCAACTCAATTATGAAGATATTCTTTCAGTATTCAATTTTTTAAATAAGATAAGGTTATCCTTTATGTTTATCAGTGGAGATAGATACTGAAAATTGGTGTACATTGATCAGGAATGTGAATGCTGAGGAATGGATTGATTCGATGGAGATGATGAAATTCCATAAAATATGATAAATATTTTCCCCATACACTCTAAATTAAATTGGAAAGTTTTTTCCTTTCACTCACATGAAATAATGATAAATCTATCAGGGCACAGGAGGAAAACATCACAATCCTTGAATGTTATAAATAAGACATTTTCATTAGCCCAGAATGGAAGTTTGAACACTTATTTACTGGGATAAAAACAAGTCTATGAAAATAAGTGGTGATCTGCGACATAAAAAGATATGTGAAATTTTTTTTGAAGTTCACACAGTGTCGAAATGGATATTGAGGAATTTCAAGGGTATCATAGGCATAAGAAATACAAATTGGATTTTAATTATAGAATTAAAATAGATAAATATAATGGAGCAATGAAATTTTAACATCCAACTTTTCAAAGATGTTGAATGAAAAATGCTTGAAATTTCCTAAGGGGTATGAAAATATGACATAGGTGTAGGAAGAAAGGGAACCAAGATAGCGATTTATGATAGAATAAACCCACTAATGTGATAGATTATAACAATACTCCATTAATCCCTTAATTCATTGTTCATTGAATCAACTCCACGGAACTAGGGTACTTTTCAAACCAATTCACTAAGATAATGGTTTTTTTATACAAATAAAAACCACTAATGAGGCAATGGTGATATTTTTACATGAAAACTAATAAGGTGGATCCGAGAAATGAAGTAGTGAATGGTAAGCTAGTTATTCATTAAAGAGTTTAAAACATTATTCTTGAAATTGGTACTTTGAATTTATTCATATCATGAATGATTAGAAGAAATATTCTAAAACAACCATAGATCATTAAAGTAGAGCTATCAGTGAAATGAAAATTTGTGAAATTATTAAATCAAATATTTATAACTCCTCCCATATCATAATTTCTGGGTGAACATACCTATGAACCTTTTAATAATCCCTTTGGTGGAATTTGATTCAATTTTGGGAATGGATTGAATTTATTTATAGAGATCCAACACTAATTTCTGCCAGAATTAAATCACTCTCCATATGGAGAATCAACCATTAATTCTGTAAAAGTGAATGTAAGATGATCAATATTCTCTAAAACCCACACCACAAGACCGTATATTATTTCCCTTTAGAAAGTTTGTCTAGATAATTATATTGTGCCTAAGGAAAGAGACAACCTCAATGAAATTACTATTTTCAGAGAATATGCTGATGTGTTCCCCGAGGAATTGCCTAGTCATCCACCATACTGATAGGTTGAGTTTTCAATCGATATTAAACATTGGGTATTACCATTATCCAAGACTCCACAAGAAAATGGTTATTTTGGAACGTGATGAGATGAAGAAACAATTATATTCAATTATGGAAAATGGTTTCATATTCCCAAGTGCTTCACCATGGGGCGTACTAGTCCTCCTCGTCAGGAATAAATATGGGTCGATGCTACTTTCTATTTATTATCTTGTACTCAACAAGATGATAATAAATAAAAATTACCATTAGTAATGGTTTGATGACTTGTTTGATCAGTTACGTGGAGCATAATACTTCTCTAAAGACGATATGTGGTCAGGATAATACCAAGAAATGGTTAAGAAGAAGAATATCCCCAGGAATACATTCTATAAAAGGTACCGGAACAAAAATTTTAAAGTTATATCTTTTAATTTCACAAATTCCCTAGAAATAATCATGGAAAGGATGAATAGAGTCCTTAGATGATTCCATGACAAATTTTTTGTAGTATTTATAGTTAATTTTTTAATATAATCAAAAACTAGGGATGTTAATGATAAATATATTAGGACTATTCGAAAGGCCATTTAAAAGGATAATCATTATGAAAAGTACCAAAAAATATATTTGTAGTTGTACGATATCTCATTCATGGGGAATATCATCACAAAAAATGAGATATTTGTGGTCCTTCCGAATATATAATTAATTTATGGGTGGCTGAAGCCAACTTCTGTGACAGATATCATCAGTTTTATTAGATTAGATGGGTACCATCATCAAATTTTGAGAACTTTTTCATTATTTTCAAACCACCAAAACAAGATAACACGAAGGGGAAATTTTTCGTGTATTGATGAATGTAACGTGGGCTTCAAGGAGTTTAATTGGAGGCTTATGACATCCCATTTTATCACACAACTAATATGTGGAGAAAATTTCATATTACTCATTGATGTTTCAATGTTGGGATTCAGATGTGTGTCAATGTAGAATGGAAATTGCATAGCCTTGGCATCAAGGTAGTTGAAAATTCATGAGCAAAACTACTTGTCACAAGATTTGTTGTTGAATGAAGTGTTCTTTACATTGAAAATATGGTGGAATTTTCTCTTTTGGGGAAAATTTTGAAATATATGTATATCAACGAAGTCTCAAATATATATTCTTATAGAAAAAGATGATTATTATATAGAGAATATTTTTATATCTGGTCGATGTTTATGACTTCTCAATTCAACACTATACTAACAATGTGAATAATGTAGCAGACACTCCACATGGATAAGACCCAAGAATTCTATTATTGATGAGAATTGAGATGAATCTGATCTTATTTGATATGGAAATCATAGACATGGGAATCATAAATGAAAGAACACCATAAACACTTTCTCTAATGATTTCTCAAACATCTCTTTTAGAATGGTTAATGTATTCCCAAAGGGATAATGTGGGAATTTAGAAAGATGAGCATACTATAATAAAAGGTAAATCCATGATGTTTCAAGTTAATGAAGAAGGAGTTGTAAGATTATGATCAATACATTGTGCATCATCGAATCATGACATAATGTTGTAGATGTTGGATTATGCATAGAGTTCAACTTTATCCATACACTCGAGAAGCACAATGATGTAACAAAATCTCAGAGAATGCTATTAGTGGGACAATACAAAATAAGAGATCACTGAGTATACATCAATATGTTTTTATATCATCATGTGAAAGAGGAATGAAATCAATATCCAAGGGGGTGACACAATCATAAAAAATACCAGCACAGAAATGGGAAAACATCACCATGGACATTGTCACTGGTCTTGTGAAGAAAAGAATGGGGAATAATGTTATGTGGGTTGGGGTGGATCATCATAGAAAGACTTAACACTTCATCTCAATTCAAGAGGATTTATTACTAGATGAACTTGTATCAATATAATCAGAGAAGTGTTAAGGATACACGGTGTACCTCTATCTATTTTATCTTAATGAGATCTAACATACACCTCCATGTTTTGGAATAGTCTTTAACGAGTTATAAACATTGAGCAGAACAACATCACTCATTATCACCATGAAACTGATGTCTAATCTGAGTAGACTATCCATAAACATGAGGAAATGATGAGATCATTCTCAATTGATATCAAAGGAGGACATGGACAACATATTAAAATAGTTAAGTTCTATTAAAACAATAGTTTCTACGTGATCATATAAATGGAAAACTATAGAGAAATTTACAAGAAAATGTGAAGAATACATGCATGTTAAGATGAATTTGGGAAACTAAAACTACTAAGCCATTAAATGGTTAAAGAAATGGTGGAAAATATTAAGACCCTTCTGTATCATATCATAGATTATCATATCTGACATAAGAGTCAAGAAAACAATTTTCTATGAAGAATAGGTTTTAATGATAGAGACATGGTATTAAAATTCATCTCTCCACGAAACAAATTGATTTTATTTTTGAATAAGAGAATGCTTAGTCAATGATAAATCAGCCCCTTTGTTAACCTTGATCGTATTGGAAAGGTAGAATATCGAATTACACTCCCACATAACCTATATCATGTACATGATCTATTCTATATATCCCTCTTGAGAATGTACATACCATGCCCCTCAAAAAATTCAATCTAGAGTTTGTAAAATTTCAAAATGATAAATCACTTGAGGAGTAGCAGGGTAAGATCATTGACCATAGAGATAATGTTCTATGAAAGAAGACAATAATGTTGGTCCACATGTAGTGGAGAAACCAAAACATTAAAAAATGAGTGTGGGAACTAGAGGAAGCGATGAAGGAAAGTTACCCACATCTATTCGAGTGTGTAAAATTAATGTTTTTAGATTGAAATATATTATATAAGGATTATTTTAATGAATCTAACTAATAATAATAAAATTCATTTTTATTAAATGTATTGTTATACAATATGGTTATCAAAAAGTCATTCACCTTTCATTTTATTATAAAAAATTTGACTTTAAAAACCATTAAGTATTATTAACATTAATAATACTATCATTGAGAAATGATCACATGATTTGTAAAAAAATAGGGTTATGAAAAATCCAATTGACATGGAAAAAAGAAGTGATGACCCCAACTAGTTGGATTATATGCAACAAAGCCTATTTATCGGAGATTCCAAGGGAGGTAGAATAACTTGGATTTTCCCTTTTCAAATCCCAATAAGATATCCAATAATATAAAAATGTGAAAAAATATTTACATCATCATTCCTATCTCCTAAAGACCATGTCCTAAACAACATACGCGAAACAAACCCAAGAATGTCTCTTTGTCATGCACCTTACTCTTAGGAGATTCTTGGGTGTCTTAAAGTTATATATATCAATATCATATCATTATTAGCTTGTACATTATTATTTTATATAGTAATGAATATAGGATCATCTTATTGTTGTTACGTTATATCATATTATTATTTTTGATACAATAAAATAGAAATAATAATTTTGGGCAATCTTTAAATTCAAATAAAATTTTCCATTTGAAGTTAATGGATTATTTAAATAAATAATATTTTCATAAATTATTATTATTAAATAATATTTATTAAATATAAACTATGATATAATAATTATGAAGATAGATTTAATTTTTATATGGTTTCAAAAAATGTTATTTTGAAAAAAATAGCATATCTCATGAAATGATGATAATAATTTTAAAAGTTAAAATGAACATATTTTGGAAATAATTTTGATATGGTGAATATTATTTATGTAATCGTAATGTTGATATTATAAAATGATAAATTTTAATAATTTTCTGAGATAGTTGAATTTTTGGGTAATAATTAGAATTTGTATTAATATACACTCTGAATTGTGACATAATAAGGACCTAAAACTGATCTAATAAATATCATAAAGGGTATAATTAACCCAATCAATGTTTTCCTTTAAAATGAAGTGATTTTTTTGTTTTATTTATTTTATAAGGCCTTTTTGAATCCTCCAACACCATTATTATCTTATTCAGTTTCAATATCATTTTTAAAATAGTTTGACTCACCTACACATAATCAAGTGAATTATTTTATTAATTTATAAAATTTTATATATAAAATAATTGTTTTAAATCCCAATTTTTGATAACAAATGGGATATAATAATAGGATGGCTTGTGGTTTTTTTTATTTTAATATGTAGACCCCAAAACCTAAATAATAAAGATCTCCCTTCTTATATTCAATATAAACCCGTCCAATACTCATTTTATCTTCACATAAACTCCCGGGATCATGTCCATACTTAATCATTAACTCTGTATAGGCCTCCCATGGTACTTCAAGCACTTAATAATCCCTTCCCAAGCATTAGGAGTAACACACTCAAGAATGGGATCTATTCATTTCTCCTAGTTATTCTTGTATCTTCATTAACTTACATCTTTTATATAAATTTACTCTTGATGGGATATGTTCTTCCATATCCATCATATATTATAATTTATTTCCATATTATTAGAGAAACCATTCTCTATCATAACCCCATTTTTATTAAATTTTAAATGACATCATTATGCTACCTAGATTTCACCATGATTTACTATGCCAAAATAATTATATATTGAATACCTTACCCAATTCATATCCAGGGTGATCACCTTAATACAATTATTCATAGTTTACACCATACATACATGTATTTATTCAATAATACATTATCATGGAATAAAATATGATGGCTAATGAATCAATGTCATATTATCTTTGTGGTAAACATAAGAATTAGAATGAAATGAAAGGGACAAGTGTTCCAAGAATTATAGAGTCATCCAATGCATTGGGTAATGTCTAAAATGTTGAGAGGTCATGTTAACACTGTGATTGAACCTGATTCTATTTTGGGACCTTTTCCATCATTATTTCTTGGTAGTTATAATTGATCTATGTTAATGATGTTGTGTTTTAATTTGTTTCCACGTTTCCTATGTTATGATTTTCATGTTATATCATGTCTCATAGTTCATATTTATAATTCCTAATCCATTTATTTCTAATTAATATTCCAATTTTTTGAAGTATTTTACCTTATTCAATATGTATTCCATTACATGAATTTATAGCTCAATATATTCTTATGTTGGCCCCCATGATATCCCATGTAGATTTAAAATCCATAGAATTTTAGAAACATGTTAAGGTTGTTTTCAATAATGTTTCTATATCCAATGATCAAGATTATATGATATTTAAATTATTTACAAAGGAACTAGACTTATCAATCATTAAATTTTTATTATATGTACTTTTATATAATAAATCATGAATTAATCTATAACAATGAGAAGTGTTGTTATATCCACTTACCCAATTCATAAAATCCATTCACTCTCCTACTATTTTAACACATAAAAAAACATCAGATGAATCCAAATACTATAGGGATAATAACCAAATGTTTATGATGGTGTCAGATGTGATTAATATGGATCACCTGAATCTAATAGTAGTGGATAATTTGGAATGAGACAAACGTTTTGAATCATTGATGTGAATGGTTAACAAAACACTCCACCTCTTGTCGGTTGAGATAAGGATGTCCAAGACATCAATAGTTGTGAAAGATATGAATGATTAAACCTATAATATGGATGCAGTGATAGATGTAAATAATATTTTTTAATCTACTATGACTTAGGTGGCTATTGGGAATAAACAATACATATGTTCGGTTGATATAGTTATAAGAGAACCTCGCTCTTTTATTATGGTTGTAGCAAAGGATGGTTGACCAACTACTTGGTTGAATCAATATAATTTTTTTATGGATATAATATACCATAATAGGAATATATATTTATCATGATATGGTCCTGAATAATTAAATATATGTAATTTTTCTATTAGAATATTTTTTTCAAAGCTTATAATGACAATGTGATACATTGCCCATGTGTGTGCTATTAGGGAGGTTATTCTGGATAAATTTAAAATTTATTATCACTAAATCATTATTATCACATATATGAAATATTATAAAGGTAAATTTCATTTAATTTCCATTCATACATTTTTGATGGGGTTTACCATGATTTTTTGGAGGAATGGGTGAGTTTTCATGATTGGGGACAAACCGTGAGACCATTTTAATATTTAAAAACCCAATTGGTTTCTTTTATAACTATTTATTTTCTAAATCTATAGCACCCACTCCACTTCCAAAATGGCCTCCAATGACCTATTAACTCAACCATATAATTTTAAACCCTTTAATAATTCATAATCATGGTGGATTTTGGTTTCTATTTAAGGAATTGGGGAAGCATGTAAGCTCATTTTTAGTTTTTTTTAATAAAAAATTTATTTAATATGTTATTCAATTTTTATGATTTTTTATATATTAAAACTCTCTCCCAATCCAACTAACCCTACAAGAACCCCCATTTTCCTTTCCCCATCTTTGGAGCTCATATGCATCGTAAATTAGGGCAACACTTCCTAGGCTTTCTCAAATCATACAGATTTAAAGAGACAACTTGATTCCTTCAGAACTCCATTATTCTTTACTCATATTCAAAATTTTATTTATCAAATAACCTTCCCAGCCTTATTCGAACCTCACATAAATTTTTGGATGTTTAGAAATTCAGCTACTGGTGTATTTTGAGATATTTCTTCAAGATCCCTCAAGTAAGTGGGTCTCATTCCTTCTTCCTCAAATTTTCTAATGGTTTCAGCCTTTTCATCTTAAATTTACTAATTTTTATCAAGTTGGAAATAAAACATATATTTTTATGTTGAGTTTTATATTCTAATCTTGTGGTTTTAGGCTTGATATACGTCCCTTGTGGTGTAGTGGTGGTGTAGTTAAACCTTCACCAATAGATTCAAGGGTTTTGACACATATGGTAGATGATTACTTATGTAAGCACTATTAGATGAGTTAACGTTTCTTAATTTACATTTTTAGAAAAAATATAATTCATTATCATTAGTTTGAAATTTGGTTCTGGTGATGTTTGTCAAGAAACTGATTTTTAGGAAACAATTTTGTGTTAAATTCGGTGTTTTAAATGTCTATTATATGTTCTGCCAATTGGGGATGTTTTATAACTCTTTTAATGGATTTATAAAAATATTTATGTGTTGAAAATTTTGTTCTAGTGAATATAGGTATGAACAAAGTGTTCAATGTGGGGTTTTTAATGGACTTTGGGTGCAAAACATTGTTAAATTTTGTGAGGTTATTCTATTGAAATTATTAAGGTTTTATTGAGTGATGAAAGTGGTGAAATGAATGTGTAGCTACTATTTTTAGTTGATTATGACCTGAAATAATGTTTTTATGTGAAAATTTATTTTTGTAACATGTGAAAATGCATTTAACATAAAGGTAATAACTTGGGTATCTATGAGGGTGTATATGTACTAGTACGTAAGTGATCTGGAGCAGTTTTATCCCTGTTTCTCTGAGAAAAATGGATAACAACAGAAATAAATTTTATGACATTTGGGGACCAATAGGTTATGGTTATATTCCCTAAAAGTGGATCATGCATGAGAATATACTTTTCAAGGGTTAATTTACACTGAGATACAATGTATATGGGGTCTGAGACTGAATTGCACCAAGGGTTGTTCCCGAGATTCATGATCATTGACTATTTTGTATTTATCATTGGAATATGGTGATTTTTTTGATGTAAAATACATTATATTACTTATTTAATTGAAATTTTCCCACTCATGGATTATTTCTTTTGAAAACTATTTACATATAAATGTTTCATTCTTTATAAATAATTTTCACAATTTCTTGCTTATAAAAATAGGCATGATTTTATCTTGTATTTATTTCTCTATGGAATGTATTGGTGGTATACTATTGGAATTAGAATCACACTCTACTTACACCCCATGGGTGTAAGTATACTTGATCATATTTGACACAAGTAAAGGCAAGGAAATGGGTGATGGAAATTCTGTTTCTTAGTTTCCTTACCTGGTGTGGTGTTGTTGAGACGGCTTGTGGTCAATGACCCCTCGAAATTTAGAGTCCTTGGGGATGTTTTTATGCAACTTTTATGTTTATATGGACATCTTATTTTATGTCTAAACCTTTGTATTCAGTTATGGATTTTTCTAAAGATTGTTTGGCATGTATTTTCAGATTCCGTTTATCAATTGTTTTTTATATTTTTTGTACCCATACTCAGGTAAATAGTCACTAAACCATCATCTAGGATACTCAGTCACTTGTTCTATCCCATCGGGATAAGTAACACCCCTCATGTAACACCCAATGCTTCCACGGTACGTTTCCCTTTGATTAATGCAGTTTCTTTCATTGTACACAACTTGTACTTTTAACACACCATGATCAATCAAACTAGCCGTTGTGAATAGTAATACCCATTTTTTGAAATTTTATAAACTTTATTTTTTAAAATGGACTTAATTTTAGGATTTAAAATATAAAAATTATCTTAGGGTGAATTTTTAGTATTTTTTTGAAAACATTCAATTTTTGATGAATAGTGAAAACAAATCGTTATTGTTTAAAACTGATTTTTTATTTAAATTATTTTTTATATTATTTAAATTTATTTTATGTCAAAATAGATACATAATACTAATATTTGTTCAATTTAATTCATTATATTCAGTTTTTAATATGTTAAGATAAATTAATGTTTAATGAACTTTTTACCATCTTTTACCCATAAATTAGGTTTATTTGAAAATTTGAATAAAACATAATTTTACAACCTCGTTTAGTTAAATTTAAAAAATAAGAAAGAAAAGGTTTATATCATTATGTAATATGTGTTTCAATAAGATGAAAATATTTTTTTATAAATAGTAACTTTTGACTTTTTCCATAGTTAAAAATAAATTGGGTAATTAAGGATAAAAATGATATTATAATTACCCTTCAACATGTCCTAATTCTATTGGATATGTGTAATTAGACAAAAAACAAACCTAGGAAAAAAATATCACATACTTTGGTCCACGTGGATAAGATTAGGACATTTATTATTATTTTATTTAAAGAAGAGTTAAAAGTGTTAAATTCAATGATTAATAACTAAAATATTTTTAATATACGGTTATACATAAGATAATTTAGATTATACATATTCATTATAAATATAAAACTATTTCCTAAATAATTGTATTTTATTTATAATTTTTATAAATTAAGTAACTTAATTTATTTATGGCACAATGATGATGTAGTAATTACCTTATTAATGAAAGATTAAAATAATTGATATTATAAATATCCAAATTAATATAATTCTATAATTCTGATGAACTCCACTAATATACTAGATTAATATAAAATGTTATGGTTAATTAAATATATATTTTTCTTGGTAATCATGTTGTTATGATTTTCACAAAAACCAAATACTAAATTGTGTCAAAATTGACATAATTTAGTTTTTAAAACAAATACTATATTATTAATTGATATAATATTCCTAAAACTATAATGATCATCCAAAGGAATTATATAAGGTTATATATATTAATAATGAACCACTTTTGCTTCTCTTGTCTTGTTATAGTATGTTTATTAACCATGTAATATAAAAATACAAAGAGACATGGAAATTGTCAAACTATTTAACTAAGAGATAAATCTAAAAGATAAGGTTAATATGGTGAACTAAACCTGTCTAAAACCAATTTTTTAAGAGTTATTTGACCTATCCTCAACATAGAATCTAAATAAATCATTTTTGATACATTATAATCTAAAAACTATTATGTTATAAAATAATATTAGAAGCTTTTCCTAAAGTGACCCTCAACTCTCTTATAAATGGGCACTTACCCTTCTCTTAAATTCAGAGCTCCAAAGCAATTTGGCTTGGCCAACCCCTACCCAAATATACTCCCAACATCCTTCACATCAACCTAGAGTCCATAAATTGATCAGAAAGGCATTTTATGGAGCCCTTTTGATCAAATCAAAAGGAAACTCCCGAAGAAGAGGTAATAATTTCACCACCCTATTTCAAGTTCTTTTCTTTTTCCACATCTCCTTTATTTGTTGTTTCTATAACAAAATAATAACTCCAGTACCCCCTATGTACTATGATGTTATTATTAATATGGTACAACCATATTCATTATTCTATCCATATTATGAATGACAACGTCACCAAACGTGCGTATGTACGTCTTACCATCTCCACCTCTTGGTCTAGTTTTTCATTCAAACACTTCATTATTTGGATAGGTATAATAATGAGTATAATTAATGAAAATAATAAATATAAATTGTTAATGATTATTTATATATGATATACCATCCAATTACATATGATTTCAACATCAATATAATGATATAGTCGCTCGGGCGTAAGTACTGATTACCTTCTCAATGAACGCGATAACATTCATACCCCATCATAATAAATCAAGATTAATTTTCATTTTATGAATAAAAATAGTGTTTAAGAACTTAATATCATTCTGGATATGAATCAAATACATCATATTCATAACATAAATGGCTTATGTAACAAAACATATAAAACTAAATGAATCAGTTAACTCCTGAAACGATGATACTATTAAAATATTATTAACAATGAAATTTTGGAATATCATATATGATATCATAATTATGTATATAATTCATGTACAATTTAACAAAAATTATTTAACAAATATATAGGTTGTTAACATACCCTCAACCATGGAAAATTTTAAGGTAAAGGTTAATTCTACAATCTCTTTACTTATCTGTGGTTATTAATACGTATCTACTGGGACCTCTATATCATCCACATCCTTGTTTTCTGGAAAATGTAATTCAAAAAATTCTTACTATTTTGTAGACTCTTGGTAAAAGTAATGTACACCCTTATTTGACCATACATTTTTTGAAAAGATTCTTTCCATCTTTTTCCAAACAAGGTACTTTATGACATTTTCGACAAAATTAAGGCAAGAATTTATTTTTTTAACTTATATGGCGGGTGCAGCTATTTTCCACCATTGTAACATCATAGAAGGTTCCTATAAAATATTATAAGAATGTTTTAAAAAAATATTTTATAATTATATGAAATTTAAATTTTTTCAAAGTAAAAAATATATAGTTCTCTAAAGATGTTTTGATTTCATCAATGTCAACACCCTTTGATGGATTATAAGTTTGTTTGAAGTTGATTTATTATGATACAAAACTTCCATATTGTATAGAAGTATTGGTGATACATTTGATTATTGATGTGTTATTTTTACGCCATTCATGGTTTATGGATAATGTATTGATATTTCATATTCTATTTTTAATATGAATGTTTATGTTATGTTTAAACCTTTTCATATGAGGAATGAATTGGACATAGTAAGTGATAGGTGGAGCCCTCTATAGATCCTCGATGAATTAGTAGGTCTCATTAGATAATCTAGTGTCTTCGCACAAGGCCTTGACAAAATTTTATTTGTAGTCTTGGAAAAAGGCCTTGACTATGTGGTTATTAAGTCTGACATTATGTTTTCCTTCATTATTAAATTGGTTATCGATATTTCATGTGATTATTCAACTAGTAGCATAACCATGTGAATATCTAAATGAAATTATTTGATTTATATTGCAATATTATGTAGAATTTTATGTTTAAAAGTAATATGGTTTAGTGTTATTCATTGACTTATTTCGTTATGCTTATTTATGAATGCTTCCGCTATATAGTTATCCTTACTAATCATCTGAGCTCACCCCTTTCAATTTTTAATTTTTCCTTGGATATAGAGAAGTATATTTAGACTGGCCTGCAGAGATTGTCTATGGGAAATTAATGTGGTCAATGAATACATTGTTGTTGTTTTTTCATTTTATAATGTTATATAAAACTCATGAATATATATATAGTACTTCCAAAGCAACTAAACTGATCGGTCATTCAGGATTTCATCCCTTGTGATAATGTCAATGTTATGTAATAATGCACCAACCCTGGGTAACTAAGGAAGGGGAATTACAGTTGGTATCAATGGATGTTTAGTACAAACCTGGGATGCTAGATTTAGAAAATCTTTAATTAGAGAACATTACCCAAAGATTGACTTGGAGGATTAGTATATAATAACATCTTAAAATTCTGGTAATGTAGAGATTTTGTGACTTTTCCAAGAAATACAACCTTGTCTGGATATGAGCAGGTAGAGGCGGATCTTCTACAGATGTACCTAGGATTGAGTGCTCTAACAAGGTGTTTTGGGCTAGACCAAGGGTATCCTGATACACGACAACATGCCTTTTTGCACTCTTGGTTACGACACTCGCGTGGGACACGCTTAAGGATAATTCACATTTTTTTTACAAACCATTATGATAGATTTATGAGTATATTCCTCCTCAAAGAATTTTTTTTTATAATTATCTATTATATCTATAAATTGTTAAATTTATGTTAAGTGTTTTACATGTTTGAAATTATGTATGGTGATTCATAAACTAATCTAGTATATGACATTTTTTGGAAATGGTGCTTAGTGGAAGGATGTGATACTGTATCAATGCACGAAATCCATGTAGAGATTTCCCTCTTACTGAAGATAATTATTGTGTAGATGGTGATGCAATTAGTGTTTATCAACTTATCACCATACTGAAGAACTCACTCAGGTTATGAATAATAACTTTACCCATATGAAGCACCCTGATCCACAACGCGGAGGTACAATGTTAGACCGCTTCATGAGTCAAAATACACCAGCATCTAATGGGAGAACAAATCCAATAGTAGATGAGAAATGGATAAATTCCATAGAGAAAATATTTCATGCTATGGGGAGTAGAGAAAGGGAAAATGTTGTTGCGGTAGTTTATCGCCTCACAGGAGATACATATCAATGGTGGTCATTAATCAAAAACACAAATGAAGATAAATAAGTATAAAACTTGGAATGGAGTGAGGTTAAAGTGATTTTCTTAGAAAAATACTTTCCTCCTGGCCATCGAGCGGATAAGAAAGACTATTTCTGAGTCAGAGGGAAAGGAGGGTGAGAATATCATAATGTATGAGGCTAATTTTACAAGGTTTCCATGGAATGAAACATATTATATACACAACCAAGGAGTAAGATTGATCAATTAATTTATGGGTTAAAACCATTTCTCCGTCAAGCATTAGTCTCACAATCCTTCTCGTCGTATGAAGATATTGTCTTATGTACTATCAATACTGAAAAATAATTCCCTAAGTCTTATGAATTTAATGAAAATCAAGTGAAAAGGAGATTTTTTGAACACTCTGGAAATGGAAATAAGTGGAAGAAGGGAGGATTCGAGTATCCATCCTATGGTAAATGTGGGAAGAAACACCCTGGTACATCCCTGAAAGGAATGGGAATCTATTACAAGTGTGGTGAAAATGGCCACTAAGCCCGTGATTGCAAGGGAAAGATAGTGGCTGTCAATGTTGAATGCTACAAATGTAGATAATAGGGGATTATGCAAATTAATCTTCTAATTTCCAAGTGGACTTACCTCAGAAAAGGCCAAGGTAGCAAGACCAAGCTTATGTGATCACTACTGCAAAGGTTGAATCTCTGAAAGACGTGGTGGCATGTAATTTAATTGTTTCCTCAAGTTTAGCCGATGAATTATTTGATTTTGTATCATTTCATTGTTTCATATCTTCCTAGTTTGCTATAAAATTAGATATTTCCAATTTGATTTAACAATGGAGTTGGCCGTCAATTCTCTTAAGGGAAATATCATTCTAATAATGTTTTGTGAATGAATTCCTGTTAAGGCATAAAAATGTTCTTTATCCACTAATCTCATCGCCATACCCATGATTGAATTTGATATAATCCTTAGTATTTATTGGATTTCAGATCATGATGTAAAAATTTATTATAAGAAGAAAAATGTTACGATTTTTTATGATGATAAAGAGTACCTTATTTTTAGAGCAGAAACATCACCATTTGGTTTTTACCTAGATCCACCCCTAGTATCTCTAATAAATTCAATTATTTGGGAGGAAGTGAATGAAATATCTATGGGCGAGGAAAGGAATGTTAAAATAGAGGAAGTACCAATTGTGAAAGAATATTTTTATGTGTTTCTAGAGAATTTACTTGTACATCCTCCTGAACGAGAAATTTTTTTTCCATTGATTTAATTCCTGGTTCAAGGCCCATATCAAAGACCCCCTATAAAATGGACATTATGGAATTAGTGGAACTAATTAAAAACTATATAAAATGAGTAACAAGGGATTTATTCGACCTAGTGTTTCTCCATGGGGAGCCTCTGTCCTTTTTGTTAAGAATAAATATGGATCTATGAGGTTGTTCATTGACTATAGGGAGATCAATTCTATAACAATAAAGAAAAATTATCGCATTCCTTGTATTGATGATTTATTTGACCAATTTCCTAGAGCTCAATATTTTATAAAGATTTACCTTCGATCAGGATCACATCAGTTGTGTGTGAAGAAAGAATAAATTCTGAAAATGGCATTTTGAACCAGGTAGAGGCATTACGAGTTTACAGTAATGGCTTTCGGATTGACTAATTCACCCTTGGTCTGCATGGATCTATGGAATAGAGTTTCAATTAATATCTTGATGAGTTTGTAGTGGTATTTTTTGTTGATATCTTGGTATACTCAAATATCTATGAAGATCTGGAAAATCACATGCAAACTATCCTGAAAACCCTCTGAAGAAATGAATTATATGGGAATTTTAGCATGTGTGAATTCTAGTTTCAAGAGATTTCATTTCTTGGTTATATTCTCTCTAAGGATGTAATCTATGTGGATCCATCATTGACCAAGGCTATCCAAGAATGGCCAGAAATGATGAGTATAACTGAGGTATGCATTTTTAGTGGTTTAGTATGTTATTATTGACATTTCATCCAGAATGTTTCCCAGTTGGCTAACCCATTAACCGAGCTCACACATAAATGGGTAAAATATGTTTGGAAAAAGAGTGTGAAGAATGTTTTGAATAACTGAAGAGAATATTATTCAATTATCCTACCATGACTCTACCATCAGGGAATAATAGGTTTTTTATTTATAGTGATTCTTCAAAGAAATGACATGGTTGTGTCCTTTTATAGAATGATATATTTATTGCCTATGCATCACGATAGCTAAAAATTAATGGTAAAAACAATCCTACTCATGATATTGAGTTAGAAGCTATAATATTGGATCTGAAAATATGGAGACACTATCTCTGTTGTGAAAAATGTGAGAATTATACTGACCACAAAAGACTAAAGTATATTTTCTCACAAAAATCACTTAACATGAGGAAAAGGAAATGGATTAAACTACTCAAGGATTATGATTTCATTATGCACTACCACCCGAGGAATGCCAATAAAGACGCAGATACCAACAGTATAAAGGATCATAGAGTTTTAACAAGATAATAGTTGAAAGGGATCCTATTTTCATGGATCAAGTAAATATGGATATGGGAATAACTAGGGAAGGTGAAACATAAATACTTTTTCAAATGGTTGTCAAACCATCTTTACTATAAAGGATAATGTGTTCTCACACAGATGATGGTGATTTTCAAAATAAGGTTAGTGATTTGAATGATGGTAGATTGAGTGACTTCATATATGAAGATGGAATTTTGATATTTGGGAAGAGAATTTGTGTTCCTAACATACCATATCTAATAAGGGAATTATTGGATGATACTCAAAGCTCCAATTTTTCTATACACTAGGGGAGCACTAAGATGAATTGAGATTTGAAGGAAAATGTTTGGTGGGATAACATAAAGAGGGAGATTTCTGATTATGTGTTAAGGTGTATGGTTTGTCAACAAGTGACAGTTAGAAGGAAACAGTCTAGAGGAGTCATGCAAACTCTTCCAATACCTGAGTGTAAATGGTATAATATTACATCATATTTTTTGATTGGGCTACCAAAGACTCCTTGAAGGAATGATGTAATATGGGACATTGTGGATTATCTTACCAAGTCAGCGCTTTCTCATGTTATAAAACATGATTTACCACTTGAACATCTGGAAAGAATATATATTAATGAAGTTGTAACACTCCATGGTGAACCCTTATCAATTTTTTCTGATCATGATCCCCATTTTATATAAAGATTCGGTAAAAGTCTTTATAAGTACTTGTATTCTAAACATCATTTGAGCGCTGTCTATCACCTTGAAACTGATGGAAAATCAGAGTAGACTATTCAATCCATAGAAAACATGTTGAGATCATGCTCACTTGAAATTATAGGTATGTGGGAATAGTATTTACCTTAGGTAGAATTTTCCTATAACAATAGCTTCCATTCAAGTATTAAAATGGAACTATATGAATAATTATATAGAAAGAGATGTTTCACACCAACTTTTTGGGATGATGTTGGTGAAAGAAAACTCATAGGCCAATAACTTGTTAAGGAAAAAATTTAAAAAGTGAAGATTATCCTAACCCACATCAAAGCAGCTCAAAGTTGGAAAAAGAGTTATACCGATAACCAAAGGAAGGATTTGGAATTTCAAGACAGAGACTATGTTCCCTTGATGGTATCTATAGGGAAGGGTGTTGTATGTTTCGATAAGAATGGTAAGTTTATTCCTAGGTATATTAGACCTTTTGAAATTCTAGAATGAATTGGAGTTGTAGCTTATCATTTGGCAATGCCACTAAATCTCTCAAAAGATCTTGATGTGTTCCACATATAACTATTGAGAAAATACATGCCTGACCCAATGCATGTACTCACCTATGAGGAAATGAAGTGAAACCTGATTTTTCTTATTGTGATGAGCCTGTCGAAAATCATGATACCAGAGAACAAGTGATGCGAAACAGGATGACTCGTCTGATAAAAGTTCTATGGATAAACTATATGATGGGTGAGGAAACGTGGGAACCTCAGGAACTTATGATGAAGAACCACCCGAATCTTTTTATGTTGTAATATTTTATAAATTTCGATGAAGGAATTATTTTATGGAGGCGATAATGTAACACCCCAAGCTTCTACGGTACGTTTCCCTTTGGATAATGTAGTATCTTTTATTGAATACAACTTGGAGTTTTAACACACCACGCCCAATCAAACTAGCCAGTATGAATTGTAATTCCCACATTTTGAAATTTTCTAAATTTCATTTTTCAAAATGGACTTGATTTTTTTATTCGGAATATCAAAATTATCTTATGGTGAATTTTTTTGTATTTTTCTGAAAACTTTCAATTTTTAATGAATAGTGAAAACAACTGCGTTATTATTTAAAACCGAATTTTTATTTAAATAATTATTTATTTTATTTTATTTTATTTTAATTAAAAATTTATTCAAAATACTAAAATATTTTCAATGTAATTCATTTGAGTCATTTTATAATAAGTTTAGATATATAAAATTTTATTGAACTTTTTACCGTTTTTACACATTTCTAGGAGAATTTGAAAATGTGTCTAAAGCATAATTTTACCGCTTCTGTTATTAAATTTAAAAAATCTGAGAGACACGGTTAACATTAGTATGTGAAATTTTGTTCAAAAAGAATAAAATAATTTTCTATGAAGAGTAAATTTTGTCTTTTATTTACCATGGTTAAAAGTAAATAGGGTATTTAAGGGTTAAAATGATATTATAATTACCCTAAAACATGTCATAATTCTATTGGATATGTTTAATTTGATCAAAAACAACCTTATGAATAAAATATGACCCCCTTTGGTCCTCTTGGATATGATTAGGACATTTATTATTATTTTATTTAATGAAGAGTTAAAAGTGTTAAATACAAAGTTTAATAACTAAACCATTTTTAATATAAGGTAATAAATAAGATACTTTTGACTATAAATATTAATTATAAATCTAAAGATATTTCCTATATAATGGTATTTTATCTATATTTTTTTGAGATTAAATAATTTAATTTATTTATGACACATTGATGATGTAGTAATTCCGTTATTAATGAAAGATTAAAATATTTGATATTATAATATCCAAATAAATGTAATTTAATACTTTTGATGAATTCCACTAATTTTATAGGTTAATATGGTATTTTAGGGTTAATTAAATATATATTTTTCTAATTAATCATGTTGTTATGATTTTTACAAATACCATATTCTAAATGGGGTCAAAATTTATATAATTTAGTTTTAAAAATAATACTATATTATTAATGGATATAATATTCCTAAAAATCTATGCTTCAAAAAAATGAAATAGATAAATTTATATATATTAATAATTAACCACTTGGGGTTTGGTTGTCTTGTTATATTATGTTTATTAATAATATAATATAAAAATACAAAGAGCCATGGTAAATGTCAAACTATTTAACTAAGAGTTAAATCTAAATGATAAGGTTAATATGGTGACCTAAACATGTCTAAAACCAATTTTTTTAGTGATTTTCAACCCATCTCCAGATTATCCTAGAAATAAATCATTTTTTATCCATTAGAAATGGAAAATAATTTTATTATAAAATAATATTAAAAGCTTTTCCTAAAGTGACCCTCACCTCTTTTATAGAAGGGCACTTCCCCTTCTCTCAAAAGCACACCTCCAACGCCATTTGGCTCAGCCAAAACATTCCAAAATATCCTCCCAACATCCCTCACATAAACCTAAAGTCCGTAAATTAATCATAAATACAACCTATGGAGACCTTTCGATCCACTCAAAAGGAAACCACTGAAGAAGAGGTAATAATTTCACCACCCTATTTCATGTTCGTTTCTTCTTCCACTTCCTCTTTCTTTGTTGTTTCCATACCTAAATATTATCTTTAGTTCATCCTACATAATATAATTTATTATTAATATGTTACAACAATATTAGTTATTTTATCTATCTTATGAATGACAAAGTCACCATACATGCGTACGAAAAGCATACTGTCTCCACATCTAGGTGTAGTTTGTTATTCAAACACATCATTATTTGGATGGGTATAATAATGAGTATAATTGACGTAAATAATAAATATGACATGTCAATGATTATGTAACTAAGATATACCATCCAATTACATACAATTTCACCATCAATATAATGATATTTTCCCTCGAGCGTATGTACAGATTACCGTCTCCACAGACGCGATAAGATTCATTCCCCATCGTAATCATTCCAGAATAATTTTTTTATAATTAAAAATAAGTTTTCAGATATTAATATAAATCCGGATATGAATCAAATGAATCTTATTTTTAACAAAAATGTCTTACGTAACCTAGCATATAAAGGAAAAATAATTAGTTTACACTCGTAATGACGATACAACTACAATATTGTTAAAAAATCAATATTAGAAGATCGTATATGATATCATATTTCTGTTTATGATTTTTCTAAAATATATTAACTATGATTTAACTACTATATTGTATGTTAACATAACCTTGACCATGGAAAAGTATAAGGTAAGGTTTATTTCTACAATCCCTTTACTTATCTGATGTTGTGAATATGTAAGTATCTTCTAGGACATCTTTATCTTCCACATCCGTGTTTTCATAAAAATGTAATTCAAAACATTCTCACTTTATAATATATTATGGGATAAAGTCATTAATACCCTTATCTGAACAAATATGTTTGAAAATAATCTCTTCGTCATTTTACAAACAAGTAACTTTGTCTCTTTTTCGACAAAATTAAGGTTATAATGTATTTTTTTAACTTATATAACAGGTGCGGCTATTTTCTACTGTTATAACATTGCTGAAGCATCCCATAAAATCATATAACAATATTTTCAAAATAAATGTTTTCTTTTATAATTTTATGACTTTTAAATTATGTCAATATAGAAAGAGATATTTCTCAAAAAAATATTTGATTTCATTTATGTCAACATCATTTGATGGATTTTATGTTTTTTTGAAGTTGATTTTTTATGATGAAAAACATCCATATTGTATTGAAGGTTTTGTGATATATTTGACTATTGATGTGTTATTTTTACACCATTCATGGTTTATGGATAACGTATTGAAATTTTGTATGCTATTTTTAATACGAATATTTATGTTATGTTTAAACCTTTTCATATGAGATATGCATTAGACATAGTATGTGATGGGTGGAGCCTACTATAGCTCCTCAATGCATTGGTAGGTCTCATGAGACAAACTAGTGTCTTCGCATAAGGCCTTGACAAAATTTTATTTGTGGTCCTAGCCCAAGGCCTAGAATATGTGGTTATGATGTCTAGAATTATGTATTCTATCATTATGAAATTTTATATTGATATTCCATGTGATTATTTGACTAGTAAAATATCCATGTGAATAAGTTAATGGAATTATTTGATTAATATTGAACATATTAGAAAGAAGTTTATGTTTAAAAGGATATTGTTTTAGTCTTATATATTTTATTAAATGATTATGCTTATTTATGATGTTTTCCACTATATTGTTATCCTTAATAAGCATCTGAGCTCACCTCATTCTATGATTTATTTTTCCAAGGATGTGAAGTTGTATATTATGACTGACCTGTAGGGATAGTCTAAAGGATATGAATGTGGTCAATCAAGACAATGTGGTTATTTTTATATTTTATAATGTAATATAAAAACTAGGAATGTATCTAGTACTTCCTAGGATACTAAAATGTTCAGTTATTCAGGATTTGGTCCCTTGTGGACAAGATAATGTTATATAATAATGCACTGACTCTGGGTAACTAGGGATGGAGTGTTACACCTCGGACCTTGTCAATGGCCAGTTTTAGTGCCTGTTTTGATAGAGACGAGATTCAGTTTGTGACAAAATGGTATCACAGGAGGTAAATGTCTTAGGGCTATGTTAATTATTTTGGGATGATCTGGGATAGAGAAGAGCTAGGACTATTAGGAATCATTGTTTTGGTCAGGAGTATGGTTCTTGGACCACACCCCTCTTGGTAGACCTCAAGCCACCATGGGATATTGAAATTGTTTGTTTGACTACACTATCAAGTGAGTTGTGTGGGCTACAGACTACACGTGGACATCAGGTGGGGGTGGGGTACTTTTTTCATTAATCGTTGCAATGTGTTAGTATTATTAATATTTGTTATTATTGAAAAAAATTTCATAATTTTTATACTGATTTTTTTATTGTGATTGTTGTCTTTCATAGCAACATGCCTCTCTAAAATGCTCCCATACACCCACAAGAGGAAGTCGGAGAGAGATATCCCTCACTACTTGATCAGAGGTAAGTACATGTTGTGGTTTAGGATTTCTAAGCTCTTGGATGTGGATTAGATCATGTTCCATCTTCTATTAAAGAAGATGATACTTCTACTAGGAATGAAAAGGCATATGTGTTATGGTAATATAATCCTCATACATTCAGAGGTAGTATAGAATCCCAAGATGTAGAGTAATGGCTCGAAAATATCGAGCACATGTTCGAGTTCTTGGACACACATGAGGAGGTATGTGTGAAATGTGACTCTTTTCTATTGGAGGGTCCTAGCTACAAGTGGTGGGAATCAGTACTTCAAACTGAAAATAATGATCAGATGCCCTGGGGAGATACCAAGGTCATCTTCAATAAACAGTGCCACATTGATTTCCTAGAATATACTAGATCCCAAAAGTTCATGGATCTTGTTCAGAGGGATCTTTCTATGAGGTAGTATGCCATCCGTTTCAGTGATACGGTTTGGTATTCTCCTAAAATAGTCTCAAATGGGCATGTGAAGTCCTAGAGGTCGTATAATGGCTTACATATAGATATATACTCACTTTTATTATTGTTTAAGTTGAGGAACCATGCTGAGGTGGTTGACCATGTGTGTATGGTGGATTTTGACTAAAAATGATGGGTTGGTTACATAGGTACAGTATCAGTAGTGGGAAGTGTTAATACTTCCAAGAAGAAATGGATGTTAGAGGAGTAGGGATGACGGGTGGTAGTAAATATGGCCACTCTTCTAGGAAGTTTTCATCTGTAGATTCTAATGTGAGATCATTCATGTGCCACTAGTGTTGGAGGTCGGTGCCCATTTGGGCAATTTTCCCATTTCCTCCAAATCCCTATTATCAATGTGTGGGTATGGGTCACATTCAGTGCCTTTGAGGGGTGGCACGTCCAAATCAGAGTGGGGCTAGATCAATGGATTCAAGAGAAGTGCCAGCTCAGTCACAGACATCGAGGATGGGGGGATCTCTATTTGGTGGTTGTGGTGGTAGGGCTTGGTCATCTTTTGGGTAGATCCTGTTTAATTGATATCCATAGACTAATAGTCGTCCTTAAATAGAGACCGAACATTTTTATGTGGTGGATCAGGCGCTAGTAGTATCAGAGGTGGGACTATCGAGTAGTCAAGGTACCATTTGGATTGTATCTTCTATATCTGCTGATCTTTTATTATATTAGTTCCTCTATTTGATTCATTTGTGTCCATTTTGTGAACAAGATGAATTTTCCAACTGGGTTTTTTCCTTTGCGATGGATTTTGTGATGCCTATGGGAAAGAATAAAGAGCAGGGTCTCAGGTTCCCATTGTGTGCACATTTTGTGTCATGGGTTGACATGGAGTGAGACCTTCTAGACTTGGATATGGATCTATTTGAAGTGATACTTGTCATGGATTTCCTAGTACAAATTCAGGATCATATCGATTGTTATAGGGATCATGTCATTTTCATGGAACCTGATGGGAGTCATCAGATTTTTCATGGGGAATGGGATCCTAGGTCAAGTAGTGTAGGACCTCCAATCCTAGAGTTGGGATATCATGTTTTCAGTTACCATCACTCATAAAAGAGGTAAATGGTTATGCTCCAAATGGTAGAGTACCTCATGTAATGGATGAGTTTATGGAGGTATTTCCAGATGATTTTTAGGTTTTCTCCCAGAGTAGGATGTATCAATTGATCTGGAGCCGAGAACACACTGGATATCTCATCCCTCATATCGCATTCCCCCCACTAAGATGAGATAATTAACTATAAATCTAGATGACTTAGAATCCGAATTATTCATTACCACGAGCGTCTCTCCTTGGGCCGCTCCTGTGTTGTTCATGAAAAATGCTATTGAATCCCTCCATTTGTGCATTAACTACCAGAATTTGAATAAGGTGACAATCAAGAACAAATATATTTCACCTTAATAGATGAATTGTTTGATCAATTTAAGTGGTAAAGTTGGTTTTCTATAATTGACTTGTTTTCATAATATCATCAACTCTGGGTGAAGGATGAAGATATCCCAAAGGCAGCCTTCTAAAGCATGTACAACCACTTCGATTACTTTTTTATGCCCTTTTGATTGACCAATACTCATGAAATCTTTATGGAACTCAAGAATAGGGTGTTCCATCTGTATCTTGATTCATTATTTGTGGTATTTTCGGATGAAATCCTAGTATATTCAAGATATGAGTAGGAACATTAGCATCACCAGTGGATCGTTCTGGGCAATTTGAGATAGCATAACCTTTATGAAATGTTGTCCTAGTGAACTTTTGGGATCATGGAGGTGAAATTTTGATGGAACCTGATCTCAGATAAGGTGGTTTCAGTAGACCCTAAGAGGATCAGTGCAATTATGTCAGGGGATCTTACAAAGAATTTTTTCGAAATTAGGAGTTTCCCCACCATTGGTGGTTATTACATTCAGTTTGTTCGGGATTTCTCTCAGCATTCTTCACCGATTACCATGCTCACCCAAAAATGGTTGATGTTTTTCAGGGGCCCATTATGTCATGAATCCTTCTAGGAGATGATGAAGTGGTTGACTTCCACCTCTATTCTGGTTATTCCAGAGGATGGAAAGGGGTATGTGGTGCATTGTGATGCTCGAGGAATGGGTCTTGGGTGTTTTCTTATGTAGTATGATCATGTGATGGCATATGGATCTTGAGAACTCCGAAAACTAGAGAATAATTACCCAACATATGACTTGGAGTTAGCATCTTTGATTCATTCTTTAAAGACTTGGAGTCACTATCTCTTTGTGGAGAAATTTTTGGTCTACTCTAATCACAAAATCATGACCTATATCTTATTGCATAAGGACCTCAACTTGATGTAGCATCGTTGGATCAAGTACTTGTAGGGGTTCAACATTGACATTGTCTATACCCCAGACAAGGGTAACGTGGTGGCATAAGCCTTAAGAAATATATTTCTAGTGCATACATTGTGGAATTCTGATGATTAGTGGACTTCGATGCCACTCTATTCTAAGATTCATATAGATACCATGGAGATAAAAGGGGGTGAATTCATGGTTAATGTTCAGTTGAATCATTCTCTTTTGGTGATAATTCTGTGTGAACAACCTAGTGATGAGATTTTTCATTGACCGAAGTACTTTCTTCAAGGTGGGGAGATGTCTTCTAATTTTTCGTCATCTCCCATGGGAATCCTAAGATTTATGGGTAGTTCAAAAGTGCCATTATCTCTGTCGATGGTGTTAATGCCGAATTGCCACTAGTTTTAGTGGGATGTCCATCCGGGTTCCACCAAGATGTATTATGATGTCTGATGGGAGTTATGGTGGCCTAGAATGAGACGATACATTACAGACATCATGTCAAGATACTACACATGCCAGTAGGTGAAAGCAGATCATCAAAGGCCCTCCGGTTTTCTACAACTGTTACCCATTCATTCCTATAAGTTGGACGAGGTCTTCCTGGAGTTCATTGTTGGCTTGCCTCATACACTTTGGGGTAAGAATGTCATTTGGGTGGTGATTGATTTTTTGACTAAATTAGACCACTTAATTTTGATCACAGATATAGCTGAAGTGAAGATGTTGGGCCGTTTGTGTCTTCAAGACATGGTAAGGCTCCTTGGTGTGTCTTTAGTAGTTGTCTCAGATAGATAACATTGTTTTACTTCACAGTTTTTGGAAGGCCATATAGAGGACATGGGGTCTAATATTAACATGATAACATTATACCATCTTCAAACTGATGGTCAGATAGAGCGTGAAAATAAGATTTCGGAGGATATGATTCGTGCATGTGTTATGGACTTTGGATGTTCTGGGGATATCAATTTTGGATTTCTTTAGTTTTCTTATAATAATAATTATCAATCCATGATTCGAATGTATCCTTTTGAGGCGATCTATGGTCGGTCTTGTCGGTCCCCCTCTATTGGGATGAGGTAGGTGAGTCCTCAATGCTAGGGTTGAGTCCGGTACAGAATATGTCTGAGAAGGTCATGGTTATTAGGAAGCTCTTATTGACAGTTTAGAGTCTCCATAAATCACATGTTGACCAAAGGCATCAAAACATAGTGTTTTCTGTGGGTGACAGGGTATTCTTAAATGTGGCCCCTCATTTGGGCCATCATCATTTGTGAAAGCAAGGGAAGCTGAAATCACGGTATGTCATACCTTTTGAGATCACCGAGCATATTAGAAAAGTGGAATACAGGTTGGCCTTTAATTCTTAGTTGACATCCATCCATGACATCTTCCAGGTCTCTGAGTTGAAGAAATACAACCCGGATCCATCCCATGTACTGAATTGGGAGGAGTTGGATACAGAGCCTGATTTTTCTATTTTTTGAGCAGCATGTGATAATAATGGACTTATAAGAAAAGGTGTCCCATGGAAAGTCTATTACACTTCTCTGGGTTATTTGGAAGTATTTTAATGATACATATGTGACTTGGGAGAAGCATTTGTGGGTTGAGAAGCAGTACCCATTCTTATTTTCTGATCCAGCTTCGGGTTGACTTTTTAGGTTATAAAGTCATTCATGGTGGGGATAATTGTCACATAAATGACTTATTTAAAAGTAAAATTTCATTTTACAAATAATGTTTCTTTGTTGTGGGGGTTTCCCATGAATGTTTCGAAAAAAGGGTCAGTTTTCATGATTTGAGGCAGACTGTGAGACCATTTTCAGATTTAAAAACCATGTTTGTTTCATTTATAAATCATTCTTTTTTAAACATTTTGCACTCATTACACTGTAAAAATGGCCTCAATGACCTATTAAAACCACTATGTTAATATGTACCCTTTTAGGAATCTATAATCATGGTGGATTTGGGTTTTAATTTATGAATTGGGCCAGCCTGTAAGTCCATTTCCATTTTTTGAAAAAAATGTATTTAATATCATATTCAATTTTTATGTTTTTATAGTGATTTCATCTCTAACCTAAGCCCACTTACCCTAGTAATTCCCCCATTCCCCCCCCCCATTGGATATCATATGCATCATGAATTAGGGAATAACTTCTTAGGCTTTCTCAAATCATCCATATTTGAAGAGGTAAATTATTCGCATCATAAATAGTTCAATTTTTACTCTTTTTCCCCCATTTTAGTTCTCTCCTAACCTTATCAGCCTTATTCGAACCACACATTCATTTTTGGATATTTATAAATTCATCTTATGGTGTATTTGGGGCAATTTATTAAAGATACCTCAAGTGTGTGGGGATCATTCCATATTCTTCAAATTTTATTAGGGTTTCTTCCATTTCTTCTAGAAGTTACTAATGTTACAAAAGTGGGGATTTGAACCATGTGTTTTATCTTGGGGTTCTTGGTCTAATATTGAGGTTTTAGCTATGATCTAACTCACTTGTCATGCAGTGGTGTTGCGGTTGAACTTTCACACAAAGATTCAAGGGTTCTCACACTTGTGGTAGGTGATTCCGGGTGTAAGCACTTCTTTATGAGTTAGCTTTTCATAATTTAAATTTTTAGAAAACGTCTCCTTCATTTCCATTGCTTCAAAAAAATCCATAACTTTCGTTATGGAAATTGTATTTAGGTACCAATCTTGTGTTAAAATGGGTGTTTTACATGTCTATTATATGTTATACTAATTAGGGTTGTTTTATAACTCTTGTATTTGATTTATAAAAAAATTTATTGCCTAAAATTTATGTTTTGAAGAATATTGGTGTGGACATAGTGTTCAAATTGGGTTTCTAATGGATTTTGGGTGCAAAACATTGTTAAATTGTTTGAAGTTATTCTATAGAAATTATAAAGGTTTTATTAAGTGATGTAAGTGGTGCCAAGAATGTTTATATACTATTATGTGTTGATTATGACCATAACTGATGTTTTTATATTCTAATTGATTTTGGTATCAAGTGAAAATGGGTTAATCACAATTGTTGAAACCTAGGTATCTAGGAGAGCGGATATGTACTTGTATGATAGTGATCCGTAGAAGTTTTATCCACATTTCACTGAGAAAAATGGATAATGAAAACACTAACAAAACTATTTTGATTATGGTTTGGGAGTACTAGGTTGTGGGTAAGTTTCATACTATTGGATCATGTGTGAGAACAAGTTTTTCTAGGGTTATATTACAGATAAATATGATGTATATGGTTCCCGAGACTAACTGGCGCCTAGGGGTGTTCCCCGAGATTAGTGCTCATTGAATATTTTTTATTTCTCTTTGGCATATGGTTGTTTTGGATGGACAATATAGTATATTAAAAGTTTTATTGAAATGTTATCACTCATTTAAAATTACATTTTATAACTATTTACATTTAAAATATTCATTCTTTAGAAATTATTTCCACCATTTCTTGCTTATCAAAACGGTTATGATTTTTATCTTGTATTTATTACTCAATCGAATCTCTTGGTGGTGTCCTATTGGTATTAGGATCACAATATAAATACCCCCCCTAGGGTGTAATTAGACTTGATCATGTTTGACACAGGTAAAGCCAAGGCCTTGTGTGATGGCGGTTTGGGTTGTTAGTTCCCTTCCATGGCACGGTGTTATCGAGACGACTTGTGGGAGATGAATAATTGTCATGTGGAGCCCTTGGGAATGTTTTTTTACAAATTTTTTTTATATATGGACCACTTTTATATGATTAAACCTATATATTTAGTTCTAGATTTTTTTAGTGCTTTTTTGGAATGAACTTTTATATTTAGTTTATCGATTGTTTTTTATGTTTTATGTATCCATACTCGGGTAAATCATTCCCAAAACAAAATATAAAATAACCAGGAACATTTTACAGACCTTGGAGATAGGGAATTTTCTTAGGACCTTTTAATGGGCCGGTTTTGGTGCCAGTTTTTATGGGTACCAGATTCAGTTCGTGGCAATTGTTAGGATCATTCAACCATATAGAGGGAAGCCCATGAAAATCAATGATTTTGTTTCAATTTTGACCTCTATCTGGGTTTTTTGATTAAATATGTATTTCCATAGGTCACGGATTCCTTTATATCATTTTTCATTAGAAATTCTGATTCACAGGGCATGGGGTTCTATTCAATCCCATTAAATCCAAGTATATTTTGCTTTCAAGAATGGTATTTTTTGATCAATTAATTTTCTATATAAAATAATCTTGATCATGTCTTGATCAATATTATGGGACCTAATTGGATCTTTTGGAATTATAATATTTTATTTGATAAAGTATCTTCTATTGGAATTACAATCAAAATGGATAGGAACGCTAAAGCTGATAGAATTGGTCACTATACCAGGATATTAGTTGAGGTAGTATTATTCTAATTCATGATTTACAAAATAGAACTATCATCAAAAGATGAATATATCTCTTGAAAAGTAGAATAAAAGGACTTTATGATTCATTCCTATTTTTATAACTATTTTTCATGTGAAGAATAACTTTCACAAGAATGTAGTTTTTTGTATTTATTTCATTAAAATTGTAAAAAGAGGCTTCAGGTAAAAAAATAAAATATGTGGGTGATTAAGAATAATGTGGTTTTTGATGGTGATAGGAACTCACCTAATGATCAAGTAAATGATCATGTTAATTTTGTTAATTCACAAATCGCTATAAATTATACTCCAAAATTGGCATAGGTACTCATGAGGCCTAGGCTACTGTCCAAAAGTTGTAAACTAATTGAAATTTTCTTGTTGAGGGTGGGTATCCTATAGTATGGTGTCCATTCTTCATAAGACTCCTCTCATACAATTGAGAAAATTGAAATCTAGTTTATGGTGACAAGGTCTCAAATATATATGAATATGTAAACAAATTAATAGAAACACATGGTATCTCGGTGAAATGGGATGATATAGAGGATGATTACCATAAAAAAATATGCCATTTATATTGGAATTGTAGAGAGGAAACTTTTTTTGTGGGTGATGAATGTTTAAGAATCTAATATTATGAAAAGAAGGGTTATACCTAATGTCAATGATGGTTACCATGGATAAATGTCCCATTACCTCTGAATCAAGTTGGTATGTTAATTTCTTTATTCTTAAAACAGTATTTATACAATTGATGTTTACATGGAATGAGGGTATATCATGTTATATTAACCCTTCCAACTTCTCCTTGTCGTATCTTTTTCTTTTTAGTACAAAGGTATCTTCCATTTAATTTTAAAAGATGTGTATGGTATGAATAAAATTTTCCCCTTCATGACCACTCAATTTTTTGAATATTCCATTAAGTGAATCAAAGATTGTTTTTAAAAAAATGGATTTGGAATTTTTTTTATAAAAAATAGTTTGAAAAAAAATATTTTTCAAGTGAATGGAATTTTATAGTCCTTAAATGTTCTATATGATATTTAAAAAACGTTTTTAATCTAAATTACATACCATTATGTTAATAATTATTAATTAGGGATGTGACACAATTTTACCATTAATATTATTTTTCTAAATGGTTAATTTCTATGATGACATAATTTTTAGGATATATTTTTCCCTTCTAAGGGTTATTCTTTGACAATGTGTTTATGAAACCTGTAAATTTTCATGCTTCATTATGTGAAGAATGTTTTATGATCATGTTGAAGACAAAAATTATATTTTTTGATGTGTGTTACCTATATCTTCATCCTATGAATTGGGTAATGAGTAATGTTTTATTATATAAAAGTTTACATGTGAGGACAACCTAATCACAAAATATTTTGAATGAGAGTTTGTAATAATCCTGAAAGATGGTACATGGTATATTATCCCTTTCCCAAAGTAGGTACCCAAGTGGTAATCCCCTGCCTAAAATGTTATCGATGTCATGGTGGGTAGCCTTGAAATGTGATTTTAATGATTATCTATATTCCATTAGTCAATATATTATAACAATTTTATGGTCTATTTTCTTATGTAAATTAATTCATTTAGAAATATTATATTTTGAATTATTATGATTTATTCCAAGTCTCATGCTTATAATATATGGCATGTTATATATGATTTTCAAATATTAATATAATATTATCTTAACCTTTTTCCCATGTTATTATTATATGATTATTGAATTATACCTTTTTTATCCTTACTGATAATATGATATTCTAATTTTATATGTTTTATTCCCCATGTTATGAATAAATATTTTATATATTATTAGTCTAAGAATGTTTTTGAATATGATGAAATTACTAGAAGATGTTGTAGACCACCTATGAACTGGTAGGTAATTTCTTATTCTATCTAGAGAAAGTAAAAGTAAATTTTTATATATTGGATCATTATTCTATAAAATTAATATTAATTAATTATGTTTTAATATTTATATATGAGTTCATAGATCATTTTCAATTGGTAATATAAAATGTTTAGTTATTCATTTGCATCCGGGAAGAGAAATCTACAGTGATATTCCTGTGTGTATGGATGTGTATAAGTATATGTATAATTATATGTATAAGTAAATATCCTATAATATTTTTGAATTATGGAGTGAGTGGATTCTAAAAAATTACATAATTATATAGATACATCATGTGGATGTGGTTCTAGCCCATATGTACACAGGGTTAATACGACTAAAAAATGTGTATTGTGATTGACTGTAGTGTTACCTTCTTCATGAAAACATGACTAACTCTATAGTGTGTTTGATACTCTAAAGTGATAGGATGTGGAAATTCACACACTTTTTGTGTACATCCTAAGGAAATAGAATATTGGTAATGAATAAACTAGGAGAAACCAATGGTGTTATTAATTGAAAATAAGGTTTCACTTTTTTGATTTGATATAAGTGATTTTTTATGATTATAGTGATCCTCATTATGATTATTACTAATTATATTATTCATTTTGGTTTTATTTAATGGATGGGGCCTGTGGGAACCATATTAATTTTAAATTCATCGAAAAATGAAATGATTTTCCCCCTTAGAAACCTACTTCAATGTGTGATGGAATGAGTAACATGTATATATTATAACACTACATTCTAATACTATGAATCATGTTGAACATCCAAATTTGAAAACTAGTGAATATGATTTTATTTATTCCATCATTAAGAAACATCCAACCTCTTTTAGTGGTTCTATTTATATACTAGTTTCTAAAAAATGGATCACTAGAATTCAAAGCATTTTTCTCATTGTCTTGTGTTGGGATCCTGAAAAAATATATTTTACCATATATTGATATAAAATTGAATTAGATCAATGGAGGACTCTTATCACAAATAACAATAATAATATGAACATTGAGTCAATGGAGAAGGATGAGTTTAAGAGTATATTTTTGGATATTTAAATTCCACAAATTTTTCATAAGAAATAGGAGAACAGATAACTTGATATAAAATGAAGGGACATTGAATTAGTTAGTATCTATAATGAAAATTTTACTAGACCTCAATGGTATAATTCAATTATTATTAACAAAAAAAAATGTATGTTACATCATGGTATTGATATGAAATGAAATATTGAATTCAATGGAATAACTAAAATCCATCGAGAGATTTAGGTGAGTATTATGTCATTTTTTATGCCTAGAAATAATCAAGAAGTAAATTACCCTAATTGGGTTTCTAAAAGAGTTATGTGTGGAAATGTTTTTATCATGTAATTAAATGATGGAAAAATAAGTTGAAATTTGTTAATTATTTGAATATTTGGAATTTCATAGAGAATACACCACCCACACTCTAGTGCATTAAGTTCAAGTACATCGAGAAATATGAAAATAAATTCTCTAATCTAAATGATAATGTGGGAAATATTACACAAAAAACAATAAGTACTGAAGAATAAGTTAATGAATATAAAATCACAGCTGTTGAAGTAGATCATGAAATTTATGGGACACTAATACTTCAATATAGAGTTTGGAATTTCATGTTGGATTGTATATATATTAGGCATATTAAAATATTATTTTTCATCATTTCATTAAATTTAATCTAATTCTATGAAATGAATTTATCCATCTGAATTGACCTTATAATAACATTATAAAACTTTTTAAGCCCCTAATATTTTATAAAATATAACTATGTTATATTGTATATTCAATATGTAAACGTGAGCTTAATTGACTAGTGGAATATATAACCATTAAAATCTACCTATTTAATTTGTAAAAATCAATAGTAAATAAAGTATATATGATATATATATATCCAAGATAATATAAATTATTGTTAAATTGATAAAAAATGAAGAAATTTTTAGTTAACTCATATTATTCATTAAAAATATGTTTTATTAAAAATATTATTTAATTAATTTCCTAAAAAATATTTTAGTTTCTTTTTTGAACATTTAGAAAATTTATTTATAAAAAATGATTCATATTTATGGTCGTATTTTGACCTTATAGAGTTTATGTATTTAGAAATGACCATTTTGGAGTATTGTGTCAATTGAGAAATATGGTCCTATATTTTATTTTAAATCATTACAAATCTGGCACTAAACTCACTAATAAAATATGACCAAATATAATATATTTTCAACACCATGAAATAAAATTAAAATATAAATACTAGAATGAACCATTAGGGGTACCACAGTAACCCGATAACTTAGATGGAATTGAAATGGGTTGAACAGTGTTCCCTACCCCCATGGGTTGGCGACCCTCAACATGAAGTAAGAAAAATGAATGTGGGAATGATTTGTTCCACAAAAAGTAAGGATTAAGATAATATGGACAGTATGAATGCAAATAAAAGTCCATAGGGATAATTATACCAAATGTAAAATAGGATGAAAATCCCATTGTGCTATATTAAATATCATGAACACTTAAATAACATACTAATTCAAAAAGGACATATGTGTTTGGGTCTACTGATCAACAGATTGAACCAACTCCAAGTGGTTATTTGTCCCTATTTGAACCTAAAAATAGATAATCTACAAACACCCAATGGAACAGGTGGGGTGTGAGATAAATTCCATTTAGGATCCCACCATAGACTCCATAATAATAATCCAACATTAATTAACCTAATAAGGAGAATTCAATTTTATAATAAATGTTTTGGCATTTAAAATTAATATTTTAAACAATCATGCCCAACATTTGAACAGATTTAATACACTCATATTATAAATATATGTTAGAAATTTGATTAAATAGAATCTATTATATTAAAAAATTTATATAAACATGAAAGCACATAAAATATTCTAACAATAGTGGCATATATTTATATCTCATATAAAAACAAGACTCAAACATGGTCATATGCCATGAAGTGAAATTGTACTAGGATATGTGCACGTCATAGACTCATGTGATAATAACCACAATGCATAAACACAACCCTCGGTACTGGAAAGTGTGAACTCATCTATGTCCCATAAGAGAATAATATGTTCTAAAAATGTTTTGTTAGTGTCGTAAAATGTCAATGTAGTGTAATGAAATCCCCATCCTAGTGTATTTGTGCCTAATAACTCACTAACTACCATATATTTCACGTGAAATATTCAAAATCATTAATAATAAATTATATTAAAACTACATAAGAATATAATTAAATTTTATTCCCACATTTCAACAATACAAATTTTTTAATTTAAAAACCAAAACTTTTTTAATCAAAACATTCATTTTTCCATGATAAATCTGAATGGATTCTATGAAAACCATTTAAAGGCATTTTTTCCAAAAATATTAATTTTAATTCATTTTAAAACTATATTTTACATTTCAATTTTATAAATTGAAATAAACTATTTAATTGAAAAAATTTCCCTCAATTTCTTTATTTTAATTCTATAATTTAAATTTACCAAATTTTCCATCAATTTGAAAATCAGGCCCCAATATAATAGAATTTGGGGTTTCCCAAATTTCAAGACAAAATTAAATTTCTAAAAACCACTATCTATTGGATTTTTTTTAATTATTATATTGAATAAAATTTCATTTATAATTTTCAATAAATTTAAAACAAAAATCACATTAAATTTGTTTAATTAAAAATTGGCATCATGATGGAACCACCAACTTTGGAACCAACAGATCTCAAAACACTGAATTCTAAATGGGATTATCCAATAAAGTGTATCACGAAGGGGATTTGAGAAACAAAACCTAGGATTATGTTTTCAAACAGTGGGTATTATATTCACCAACATCACACAATGATCTACAAAACCCATTGGAGAATGTAAGAGTGTGTTGGAGATATAGAATGGGAAGAGGTAACCTATTAGGTTGAGATCGAACGTTTATGGAAAAGATTTTATCCACATCTATGAGTGTGTAAATTCACCAAAATTGAATCTTGGATTCTACCGAGTAGTAAAAAAATAGAGGGGGCCGTTATAGGTCCTTGGAAACCAAAAAAGGTGTTTTGGTAATTTAAAATTACATGCTCACATCAATTATATGGCAATAATGGTTTTCGGTGTAGAGTCACAAGGTTAGACCAAACCATGCACTCAATTTTAAATGTGATTCATAATCTATCTTATATGCATCCACGATGTGTCAAACTATGTGAGAGATGTGAAAGATTACACTATCTGTGTTTTAACAGTCATACATGGGTGGGTGCCAATTTTTTGAAAATCGTATGCCAGCCATGCACTACATCATAAATTTTCAAAACATTCAAAATTTCACCATAGTAAAACATAAATAAAACCCATCCAAATAATGGTAAAAATATGGGTACATGTATACCTAATAAAAGAAAGAGGATGTTACACACTCCCCACCATTGAAGCATTCTATCCCTATAAATCTAATGAAGAAGCATCCATTCCAAAACTGTGAAGCCTCCTCTCTCTCATCAATTCATCCCTCTACCTTATTTCATGATTATCATAATTGTTCATCCATAGAAGATGAAAAAAGGTATCTTCCTCGAATGAATTACATTAGTTTTAGAGTAAGAGATCATAAATAGCCATTTAGTAACAGATGACCCAACCAAGGTGAAAATTTTAAGAACACATCGTCACCTACAGAATATTTCAAGGGTTTGCAATGATGATCAACCTAAGAATTATACAGGTTGTGTGATGTCAACATTCTATTATGGATCAATAGAATATTTTATATCATATCTTGAACCAAGCATTATTGAAGCAATGAACTTTCACTAATATATGACCAAGAAAATAGAGATCATTATGGTCATCCAAATAGGGCATCAAAATGAGCCATTTTGATTAAGGACTGGTAAATATTGTTAAAAGAAAACTCACTCATCCTAAAATAATCATCTCAATACCCACACGAGTTGGGGACACAAGTGTGGAGTATATCCTAATGAATCTATACATCTTTATCTATCTTGACATTTGACTCTGGATGGTATTTTGTGCTCAAATGAACTTGATATCCATATGTCTTCTGAAGGGCTCTCCAAAAATGAGAATTGACCCGAGGATCCATATTAGAGACTACAGAAGATTAAATTACCTGAAAAAAACAATATCATTAATATAGAGATAATTCCTAACTCATCAAAATTTTATGTTTCTTGAATGGTTATAAAGTGAACCAATTTCATCAACATGTTAATCAATACCTATATCACATTATTCTTTCTCTGTGTACATGGAAACCAAACAAAAAAACTCCACAGAGATATCATACAACTTCCAAGTAGGGAATGTAATTAGATAAAGAAAACCCAATAGTTTATCATGCTTGTACATGACCTGTGGGGTTGTATATAAAAGTGAAAAAAGTTATGGAATATCCCATCTCATACCTAGACCCTAGAATCTATGTTGTATGTCATATAACATTTATTTTTTCCTTGGTGTACAGGGCAATGGGAATTATGAAAATCCCTTATCACATAATTCCATACCTCTAATAGTACAATTGAGAGAATCTAATAGCTTAGAATTACCTCAATGGATAAAGATTAAGGTTGAACAGTCTCCCCAACATAAAGAGACTCTATAGTTAAATAGAACTCATCATCAAGATTTTGATCTTTAATAATCTTCTCCAGAAGAGTGGATTTCAACTGAAGACTAGAAAAACAAGAATCATCCCCTAATTCATAGAATCCGATATACAAATGTATAAAGGGAGCCATAAAAATCTTTTATTATGATGATTCCTTCACTGCTTGGGTGAACTATTTCATTCACAAGGCATATGAAATTAAATTTCATTTCCCTAGGTTATAGGAATGGTCATTATCAAAAGATTGAAAGTTTTCCACCCAACTCCTCTAGAGTAGATTCAAATATTTTTGAATGAATTTCTAACTTAGGATCTTATGGTCTAAAAACATGGTAAACGTTTCTATGAAAGGTAATGAATCCAATTCTTATTTTTATGAATCACATTAGCATGTTCCGTGTCATTTGTGGGATAATTCTTCTCATGTGTCCTAAGATAATGAAATACACAATCAATGAAATGAAAACCTTAAATAAGAATTAATCCCAAACCTAAACCAAATTCAAAAAAAAAAGACAACCTAGTCGTGCCCGATGTCTAGAAGAGTCCAAAAAGGAGTAGTTGTCAAAAGGTGTTTCAGCACAACAAAAGAACTCTGAAATTTTTCATCCCCTGAACAAGTCACTCCCTTTCGAGTCAATACAGCCATCGGAGAAGCCATCTTTTAGAATTAATTTACAAACCATGTATAATAACTAGATGGTCCCAAAAATATCAAAATATTTAAAACATTTTTAGGTTAATCCAATGTCTTAATAGACTTTACCTTCTCTGGATAAACTGATATTCCATGTTCTGAAATCAGGTGTCCCAAGAACATCAAAACCTAAATCTAAAAATCGTATTTCAAAATCATGGCATAAATTTGGGGATTTATTATCAAATTTTGAACTATTCTTAGGTGATGTACGTGATCCTCCTCGAAGATAGATTACAGAATAATTTCAATGAAAAACAAAACCATGAATATATCAAGATACTCATAGAAATGATGTTTATTAAATCTATAAATACTACATTAGTATTGGATAGAAAAAAGTTCATAAAAAGGTACTCATAATGGCCATACCTACTCCAATAGGTGGTAGTAAGAATGTCATAATCATTTTTTGTTACATAATTATAACCATAAAATATATCATTCTTTGAGAACCATTATGACCCATTCAACTAATCAAATAGATCATCAATTCTTGGAAATGGATACTCGTTATTTATCATAACACAAATGAGTTTTTCATAATTAACGAATGGCATGGTGAACCACTAGCCTACCTAGTAAAGAAAATAAGCACCACCAATGGAGACACACTAATTCATACAGATCATTTCCCTAGAAGATCATCAAATTGAGTCTTCAGTTTATTCAATTCATCTAGTGCAATGTAGTAAGAAGAATCTACGATTGTATCATATCGGGTACTAAATAAATAGAAAAAAACTACCTATCTTACCAAAACAAAATGTGATAATTATGAAGGAAACATGTTGGGATATTAGATGATTAGTAGGTGGAGATAAACAGTCAAATATTCACACTCTAGATCAATATAAAATATATATATTGCATTCCCCATATCTGAATTAAAGTATAAGACTATCCTCAGCCTTGGTTACCATTCTTATTGAAATACACTGTGTACACCATTGGGTGTTATTAATAATTATCTTCAAATATTACAATCATTCTAGAATATATTATAAATGACCATATTCATACCCAATATGAATTCAAGTGGTCTCATGTTATGAAGATGAAAACTCTTAGCATGCTCAATGTATCATATGGAGAACACAATAATATTACTAAAAATTCACTAATCTTTCTTTAATTCAAGGGATGTAGTAAAATCTAGTGAATAAGAGAAAATATTCATATCATTATTTAATATATTAACAATAATTTTTCAAATAAATGAATGGCATACACCATTATTAAATAAATCTATCACCATTGATGATTCGATAGTGATGGTACCTCTCATAGTCACAGGACCTATATCTTATTCTTCTAGAGACTCTTCTACTGCATAGAAAAAGCTATATTATACATTCCAATGCCTGTAACCCTTTTACCCTTGAAGCATCTTCATTTACCACTATTATAGAAGGGGTTTATGATCTCATGCTACTATGTGGAGTGTAATAGATATCGCATAACTTCTTTAGGTTACCAGGTATTAACCTGAGCCGCATATATTGGTTTCCTCAATGTAAACCCTCATATAATTCCTCATTATTCCACATTAGTATCAAATCAATAGATCTGTTATATGAACAATAGAAGGTCTAGAGGAATTATACTATTGGGTAATACCACGAGGATCATTACGCCTCCTATTTCTATTAAGGGAACTTATGCCACCACTATGAGAAAAAGAAACTACTAAAAACCCTAAATTGTCTGCTAGATCTAGTACAACCATTAATTCTCTATCCTCTACATCAGCATATAAAGGTAAATTCACCATGAAAATCTAAGAACATATATCTAGTCAAATTCTCAACTCAATCCATCATGCCTTCATTATATAATTTTATAAAATCTCTGGTGAAAACTACAATAGATCAAAAAAATGGTTTCCATACTCAATTATAGCCTTTTTAGCCTGATCAATTTATAGAAAATCCATATCGATTACAAATAGTATAGACTAAAAATAAAACTGGTATGTGAAAGGAGCATTAATGTATTTCCAATCTATACCACCATGTTTCTCCACGATCAAAATTGTGTCCCACCATCTTCTTCTTGGTTCATCCTTCTTGAAGTTGTAACACTTCACCATGATTTTATTAGGTTTCTCCAAGAAGACAAACAATATCTACATCATTTTGAACTATTTTTACCCTCTTGAGTATCATTTGATCAATTAAACACAACTATCTTCTGGTGATGGAATTATTGAGAATGATTATAGAGATCATATCTATGAGGATCCATAGGTGGATCCAGAACAATAACTGGTGGTGATGCCTATCACAAAAAATTTATAGTACACATGATTACCTCAAGAAAACTAAAGTTCTTTAGAGGATTCGATCACTGAGGTTCATTAGAAGATTCTTCTCGGAATTGACTCATGTGTCTTCTTAGAGGCATGATTCTATGTAACATCAGCAGAAAACAAAAAATACATCATGTAGAAACTCAAATAGTGAAACATATCGAAATTAATCTCTATTGACAAATAACCATGATTTGGATTCTCCATTTTTTAATCAAAATAATGTAAAATACTATATCTAATCATGAATATTCCTTTCCCTAACAACCCAGAGTGACTTAAGATTTGTTGCAGTTATTATCCAACAACAGAGATATAGGTTCTGAAGTCTAATGGCTGACTCTTTGTCTCATGTTTTTTTGTTGGGTGGTTTGTAGCTCTCCATGAGCGATCTAGATAGTGACATCTATATTTGGGACATGGCTTCTAGCGGTACCCTCTTCCAGAAAGTAATTCCATTCAGGTGTCCATCAATGTTGTGGTGGGATTTTTGATATTTCAATTTTTATTTTATTTTTCTGTTTTGGATGTGATGATTTTTTTGATTTTGATGTGGTGGATCTGTATATTTTGGATTTGGATATGCATTCATGATGGATTTGGTTTATTTTATTAAGAACATTTTGATATTTGAGTTCTGAATTTGATTTCAATGTGTTTAGTCCTATTTTTTGAATCATAGAGACATTGAAGTTGAATGTTTTATGTTTAGAATGTCGGTGGATTGAATTTCATGGTGTATTTTTTTACGTCGTCCTTTATGGTCTGCAGTTCAATGGATTCTTTAACCATATTTTCTACATGATGCTTCTCTAGATGAGGTTCATGGAAAGAAGCTTCCATTGTACCATTACAGTCTGGATTTTAATTTTGAGAGGATTTGGCTATGGCCATCAATACCAGGACCATAAACTTTTTCACGAGATAGATTACTAAGAAGTGATGGAATATGGAAGCTAGAATTAATGTTTTTTTATTCTAGGAGGGGATTTTATCACAAAATTGTGGGTTGTTTATGGTCATTGAATTTTGGACCGTTGGGTTATTTTTGGTTTAAGTATTTTATTTTCCCCTTAGCCCATAAATGGTGATCTATCTTAGTAAAAATATATTTTTTTCAGTCAAATATGTCCAAACAATCAATTATAACTACCTCTTATGTTTCGAGAAGATTAAACAGTGCATAATTACTTCCAAACAACATGATCGACTAAGTTCTCTAATAAAATTTTATTATGAACCAACCGGGTTACCTTGGTAACCCGATAAAAGATCTAGTATTGAGATGGCCCAATGGGAAATCTCGATCCCCATGGGGTGGTGATTAGAACCCAAAAGCATAAAAAATAAAATGTAAATGAATTTATCAACATACATTGTGGAATCATATAAACATGATATTAAGAAAACTAAAGAAAATCTACACAGAGAAGTTTACCAAAATATAGAAAGGTATAACACAACAATGTACTATATAAATAAAGTAGAAAACTAAATGAAAATATCATGTCCCAATGTATACAACTCTTTATGTCCACATATTAAAACCTACAATAACTTATAAGTGGTGCTTTATCCATTCTTGAACCAGGAAAGAGATTATCTATAATCACCCTATGGCATAGGGACAGTGCAAGATAAATTTCTAGTAGGGTATCTCCAAGGATTCTGTAATAAGATTTAATCATTAATTAAAAATATAAAAAGTATTAAATTTTCAAAAAATATTTTTGGCATTTCAAAATCATATTTAATCAAATTATACATTACATTCCGTAGGATGGAATTAATTTCATATAATGAATATAAATAAAAAATGGGTTTAATAAAAACATATATATAAAAATGTTAACAAGAATCAGAAGTTCAAAAAAATATTACCACCATTTTCATAGATTTATATCTCATTTATAAACAAGCATGCAACATGGTCTTATTCTAAGGGGAAATATAGTTCAAGGTTATGGTATCCCCAAAATCTCATGGGATAAAAACTAAAATATGTACACACCTACCTCAACACTGGGATGATTGGAATCATATATTTCCCACTAGATAATTATATTCTCCAAAAAGATTCTTTTAGTGTTTTAAAAGATCAATCTGGTGCTAGGGAATTCCCATCCAAGCAAGTTGGTACCAAAAATCAATATATACCTTGGATTGCGTGTTCTCTGTTTAAAATAAATAATTTCAAATTTAAGACAAATTAAAAATATAATTTAATCACATTCTCCCATTTAAAAAAATCTAATTTTATATTTGAAAAATACATTGAGTTTTCAGTTAAAACGTGATTTTTCCAAGATAAACCCAAATGGATTCTATAAAACACATTTTATGCCATTTTTCATGAGTAACAATCTAAAATCATTTCATAGTTCAATTTCACAATTCAATTTCCACAATTAAATTAAAAACTTATTTAAATATATTTCCAATAATTCCACAATTTAAATTAAACAATCTATATATCAACAAATTTTCATCAATTTCATAATCACTCCACAATTCAATGTAAATTGGGGTTTTCCCAATTTAGGCCATAATTCAGTTTCTAAAAATCCCAATATAATGGAATCGGATTTTTAATAAATCAATTAAAATATAATTAATTTATAATAGTAACTGAATTTAATAAAATAATCATGAAATTTAGGTTTAATAAAAATTGGGCATCGTGATCGAACCGCCGACTATAGGATCAATTTATCTCAAAATACCGAATAGTTGATGGATTTCGCTAATGAACAATTCCAATAATGGAATCCAAGAATCATTCCATGGTTTTGGATCAAAAAAAATTAGTATTAGATCATCCTACATCATACACAACCTATAAAACCATAGGGAGAAAAGAGTAGAGAAAAGAAGATAGAGAACATGAAGAGGAAACCTACTAAGTGGATATCAAATTTTTCTTAACAATCTTTGTTCTGCTTCTAGGAGGGTGTAGAGGGACAAAAATTAAATCATATTTTCTCTTGAGGAACAATAAGACATAGGGGATTGTGCTAGGTCCGTCAATAACCTAAATGGGAGGATTGAGGATTATAAAATTATATTTTTGGATTAATTAAGATCTATGCATAGTTTCCAAGATATATTCACACAATTAGTACAAACTATATACCCTAGTCATGTAACTAGATTAAAGGGGCTACATTGTTTATCCTATGTGGGTGCATAGTATTTAAAACCACGTAACACACATTAAAAACCCATTTTATGGGTTTTAATAGTTTTACCTAAGATGGTTCATTGATTGGGGAAACTATGATCCAACCATGCACTAGCCTACAAATTTTCAAAACATTCAAAATTTTACACATTGAACCATTAAATGAAGTCCAAAAAAAGAATTGTAAAAAGTGGGGTTTGTGAATACAAGTAAAATTTAATAAGATGTTATAAGGACATTCCCAAATTTCTTCTTTACATCCCTCCCTCCACTATAGATACCTAATATTAACTATAATATAATCCAAAAAAACATTTTGGTTCTTACCTATGGAGTTTTTCTAATGAAGAGGTATCGTTCTAATTTGAGCATATTTAATTTGTTCATTCTTTCACCTCTATAAAATAAAATAAAATTATTCCTAAACAATTAAAACATTATCTAAAATATAATAGTATGTAGTTATGTTAATAGAATAAAAATTTTATATCCTCTTCCATAAAATTGGATATTAAATAAACATTCACATGTTAGGAGAAAACCTGCCTTACAATAAAATGCCAATATTTTTCCATCATCGCATCACCCAACCTGAAATACTGATGGATTCCAAATATATACTTTTTTTGAAAAATATTTATACTTATATAAATATTATTTTAATTATATCTTTTTACCCTCCATTCTGTAATGGATACAATAATGTTTCCCATTTTTATGGTGGACTACCACTTCATGATGTGATGTGAAATGTTTTCCAATAATTCTATAAATGGAAGTAATTAAGGTAAATTCTAATCAATATATCTTATTTATAGGTAATAATAATGATATTAATGTAATATCAACAATCATATAATAATAATATATAAATTTACTTCTTAAATAGAAAATTGATAACTCTATTCATGAACATGTGTAACATCGCCTCTGCAAAGTGATGTGATTATTTTTTTGTCACCATATCAATGGAATGGTATATATATGTGTCTATTTTAATAAAAAAATTGTTTTATTATATTAATATAATTATTGATAGATAAAATAATATATTTAATCATTCCATAATGATTATTGAAAAAATGGAAACATGACTCATGTGTTTGTACGAATTACTATATTTGTTATTGTAACATAGTTTAGTTATCAAAACAATTTTTCATGATTTTTTTGAACTGAATAATATCTGAATAAATATGAAAATAATTTCATAATTATTTTTCGTCAGATATTGAAATAATGGCTACATATACTATATTCAATATAATTAATCGAGCATCTTTAGAATACTAGACGTGGACTTAACTTATTATGTATACAAATATTTCATTAAAATGAAATAAAACAAATTATTTAAGTATAAGTTATAAAATTTGTAAAAGGTTACTGGAATATATGAATTCAAGGTTATGGTTTTCTTATCTCACTTCCTATTACTGTGATATATAAAATAAATTCACAACTTATTTATATTTTCTTGTGCATATACAACCAATATTCTTATGACATCATGAATAAATATTATATAATTCTATTATATGTCTTCATAGAATTATTTCATCCAAGGGGTTTTGAAATAAACATTAACACTTTGTAAATAATATCATATGTCAATTTCCTTTCACTAGTTATGTTAACATTATTATTGTAATTTATATAATATGATTATGTGAGTACTAAATTTTGATAGTTTTATGTTGTATTTAGACTTTTTGTGTTTATTTACATTTTGATTACAATATCTAGAAATTAATTATGAAATATATTATATTTTTATGGGTTATTCATAAAACTTTATCCTTCATTGAGACATACATTTATTATATGTACCTATAATGACTTGAATGGTATGTATACAACCATTTGACATCTTATATCATGTAACATCTTGTTTTAATGATATTTGATCTATCATTTTGTATTACTATTTTATAGGGATTACTAATGAAGAGAACCAAATTTGTAAAATCCATTATGTTACAATACTAATTCTTTCAAGATTGTTTTTTTGAAAGAGGATTTTTGGTGATAATAATATGATATTATTTTATTAAATAACGTATCATTAAATATCTTATGTTAATGAACATATTTCATTTGTTTTACTTCCATTTCATCCCTTATTGATTAATGTGATATAAAGAAATTTATTTTTATCTAATACATACCTTGTCATTTATTTTAGATCATTAATCATTCTCTTCCAATAAAATTTCTTTCTAAATTTTTCGATAAATTTTTATAAATGTTTTTACGAGGAATGATTGAAGTATTCTTTGCCCGTAACTAGTTTTTATATTATATATAAATGTAATCATCCTAAACTTATCCAAACAAGGAAATTTTATAGTTTTTATTAAATATAGTGAATGAATAAATCATTTTGAACACATTTGGGATTAACCAAACATTCTACAATCCTGATCACTCAATGATTTATAAAATTAATATTATTTTTAAAAGGAAATATTCAAAGATATTATTTTTTTAATTTTTTTATAAAATTTATTATTTTTTATATTTTTTTAAAAAATTAGAAGTTTTTTTTTCAAAATAATTATTCCATCTGATCTTTTAATATCATTTTCCTTATAATATTACATCCATTGATGTTGTTAAAAATTAAAATTTTATTTTACTCTGGGATATTTTTTATAATCATTTAATAGTATTTCCATGAATCAAAATCAATAACCAATGAAGTTACTTATTATTCATTGGGTATATATTTTAATAATACCGTCTCCATTCATGAACTAGATTAATTATGATTGTTTCAAGTAGATTTACCATGGAACCCATTTCTTTTCCAAAGAACACTTATAGTTAAAATAAGATTTTCATGGAAGCCCTTTGTTTTCAATGTTTTTTCATGTTCAAATATATTTTTATGTAACATGTTTATTTTCCATTAGTTAATCATTTTTCAATGACATTTTTATGGAACTATATTCATTTCATTAAGTTAATCATGTTTTATATAAATAGTTATTAAACTTTTTTCTTTTCAATGAGAAAAACTGGCCATGTAATGAATAATAGTTGTTTCTATGAGTATATGATTAAATGAATTCTCTGTATACATTATTCATGAATGGTACAAGGACACTATTGATGATCTTTGGTGCACCCAAATAGTACCTAGGTGAGCTTATTATTGATTATATGATTGTTAATCCTTGATATAGATGGGTGACTTGATATATATTATATAATGGGTTCACCAAGATATAGTAGGGTGATCAAGAAATAGATTATATGATTTTTGTTCCCTTATATACCTCTAATACATTGGGTAATAACTATGGTTTTTGGATAATTCTATAAGAATGTGGCTATATAGTTATTCCAAATGTAACAGCTTTTTATCAACTCTATTATGTTGAGATAGAAACATGTTTTATCCCTATTTATAGGGGATTTATAATTACTCCTCTGATCATTATTGATATCTCATTCCTCATGATTGTTTATTCTTATGACTCTTTTTTTTAATTCTTAGTTAAATATTACAAAATTTATGATTAAATTATTTATATATTTGATTAGTTTAATGATTTTATTAGGCTCTATGATTTTTCCATCATAACCATCTTCACTTCTTATGCACACTAATGGCATTAAATTTCTATTACTTATGTAAAACCATTATGATCATTTCAGGTCACCCTTTTTATATTTCGTTTTCCAAATTTAATTAAAAATTATATTTAATGAATTATTTCATGAATCTTTATATATAAATGATGATGTTAACATAATGTGAAATAAGAAAATTTTTATTTTTTTGGAAAAATAATTACTCAAATGTCGGTATTGTTTCTATAATATTTTTTCCCAATTATATAAAACACAAAATGAAAATATTCCTTTATTATATAGGTGATGTAATTTTTGTTTTTGTTTTTTTTGTTTTGGATGGTGAAAATTGGGTCACCTTCATCGGTATAAATGGTAGAAATATATGTTTTTTATATCATTATAGGATTTCAGAGTTCAGGATCATGGATACTATTGTTGGTATCAAAAGCGGGTTTAGTGAAATTTGAAGAAGGGGATGTATTCATTTGAGTTTTTTATAAAATGTTTTGGATAACATCCTTTTCCTATATCATAAAGTATGAAAATATTTTCAATTTCATAAACACCCATTTTGTGCTTTTATGAGATGAGACATTAAATAGATTAATGACATTTTAGGATATGATTTTTTATGGATTAAATTATATGTAAACATCTTGTTTAATGTTGAGTACAACATTGAATTTTGAGGAATTTTTTTATGGAATTTATAACCTTTAGAGTTTCTATAATGTTGAATATTAAGGTAACTTTGAGAGCATGGGTTTTATCATAAAGATAATCATGGTGTTGTTATGTGATTTTGCGGCTATGTAATTAATTTAATTTCAGAAGAAGATCACTATAAATTTTTATAATTTGTTGAATGGTTTTATATTAAAATATAGGTTATACCAATATTTAATATGGAGGATATTAAGTTCATATGGTATATTTGATCACTTATATATGGAAGGACTTGGTTTTATCTTGGTTAGAAATGATATATTTGGATATAGCGTCATTATTTTATAATATGATGGTTTATTAATTTTGGGGATCAAATTACCATGTTCAATCCATTTTAGTTTTTTATACTATATTATAACAATATTAATATATTTTTACCACCTTAATGATTTTTTCCTGTTATATTTTGATTTTAGTACTTTTAGTAAGAAAACTTTTACCGCGAATAGTCATCATTTGGTTGAAAATATAATATTATGGTGATGATTTATTTAAGATGGAATTTCAATTTACCATGTATGAATATTTCCAATTTATACTTGTTTATATTAGAAAATTCATTAATTATATAAAATGGATCTTGAAAAAAAATTATCACCTTTTTAGATGACATCAAGAAACTTTTTTAAACGTATGGTTGTTTTGTTGTTATCATTATCTAGATCAATCAAATTCTTATGGTTGATGGAATCTATAAATATATATCATTATTTGGGATTACTGATTTATTTCATGTAAAAATATTCACATATGTCACAACCCGTCCTCGGGGCCCGTGTCGTGACTACCCCAAGCCCACCTTCCATAGGCCAGGGGCTGGCGACTAGCACCCAAGGCGTAAATCCCGATAACTGGGAAGGCATTACCTTTATAAAAGCAAACAAAACACCACAGAGTACAAGCAGAAGCAAAAAAATAAGTACAAAGGAAAGTGATGAAAAGTAAATGGGCCAGAATACAAACCCAAATGAAAGTACAACTACAACTGAACAAGTACAACATAAAAATACAACATCTGGAAGAATGGAAGCGGCTCCTGGGTCATCCTCCTCGGATCCTACCTGAAGGGTAGGTACAGATGGTGCATCTCCTGGATCATCTACCACGGATCCTACGTGAACGGTAGGTACAGATAGCCTTCACAACGCTCTCGCCCGTCAACCTCCTCCGAGTGTCATCTCACCGTGAATTACACCTCCAGATACTGACTCATCATGTAGTCCACCTCCTGGTACCGTCCAGTCTTCGAAACTCGGCCTCCGTCAGCACTGTCCATCGTCTGCAACCAACACAACAAGGTGTGGGCATAGCCCGTGCAGGGGTGAGTATAACGATACTCAGTAGGGACCCCGAGACCCTCAAGGTCTCACTAAAACCAACATGGATATCCACAGAGAAGATCTCAACAGATAACCTCTACTTAGGTAAATTCCCATACATATATCTAAGTTACCAAGTAACCCATCTCAATCATGAGGAAACACAAATATCATGAAATCAATGGATAACCACTACCCAGGTATATGCCCATACATATACCTAAGTTATCAAGTGACCCATATCAATCAAGAGGTAAACACAAAGGTCAAAAGTCTCATCTCAAACCAGGATTTCATTATCGAAAACGTAACTGCTGAAGAGCCCCGTCTCTGGAGTGTACAGTGGTCCTGTCATGACTCCGAGGTACTGCTCACTAACCTAAGACTGCTGAGGTACTCCTCCTGTCGAGTACCGCGGGTCTGCGACCTACTACCGGGTGCTCCGTCCGTTGTGGTTCTGTCTCCAAATACCGGGCGCTCCCCTTAATAGCCTACATAGGAACTCCTCCTGTCGAGTACCACGGGTCAGCGGCCAACTACCGGGCGCTCCATCCACCGTGGGTTTGTCACCAAATACCAGTCGCTCCGTCCACTGGGCTAGTCGACTCACTCCAAGTCGAGTCGGTCAAGCAGTCGTCAGGTCTTAGCCGGCTACACGATCTCCATACTCCGTACGCTCATCTCCGGGAGGGTCCACTCCACGAGCTACAGGTCGATACTCTAAGTATCACAAAGTCCCACTAAGAAGTATCTCAAAGGACCACCTCGTCATAGGGGTCTCAACGCAACAGTGGGCGCGTCAATCGGACGCCCGGTCTGTGAGTTACTAGCATTTTCGTCCCTGGGGCCCAGTTGGTTTCGTGTGTGAACCAATCCAGCCGTAACTCAACTATACCCAAACCTCTCATAGGGTATACTCATAGGGACCGTTTCTCAACGTGATCACCAACGCCGATGACGGTTCGTCAAACGGACGTCGGGTCTGAAAGATATCAGCTTTTCCTTTCCAGGGGCCTAGTTTGATTTTGGGTACAATCCAACCCGGCCACTATCCAACAGCAACCAATACTCAGGCGAAGTATGTCAAATGTTCCGTCTCATCAAAAGGAAAACAATGAGACAGACGGCGCGTCAATCGGACGCCCAGTCTGTGAGTTATTTGCTTTTTCATTCCAGGGGCCCAGTTGGTTTCATGAGAAAACCAACCCGACCACACTTCGACGGCATCCAAAACTCAAGCGGAGTAATCCAAAAGAACTGTCTCACTAAGAGGAATCCAACAAAGTCGACGGCACGTCAATTGGACGTCCGGAGCTCAAGTTATGAGCGTTTCCGCTCCGAGGGCCCGGTTGATTTCGTATCCGAACCAACCTGGCCGAACACAAAGTAATATGAAACCTTGAGTACAATATACTGAAATGACCATTTTATTCCAAGGATCTCTACGCAACTGACGGTGCATCGATCGGAGGTCCATATCCCAAGATATGGGCAAAAAACCAAAGAGGATCTAAAAAATGGGGGGTCTGGGCCCGGACCGACCCGACCCGACCCCCCCTGGGTCGGCCCGACCGGGTCGACCCAACCCGGGTCTGACCCGGTGGGGCCCGGCACGGCCTGGCCCGGCCGGGCGGAAGCCGCAGGCGGGGGTGTGCGCGGCCCGCCCTCACCGTTGATTGAGGCTGGCGGTGGATCCGCCGCCGCCAATCTTCTGGCGGCGCGCTCGGGTGTCGCCGCCTCCTGGCGGCCAGACCGCTCCGGTCGCCGCCCTCGGTCACCGACGATGCCGCGACGGTGACCCGCACCTCCTGGTTTTTCTTGCGGGCCACCGGAGTTGCTCTGGTGGTCCGTTTTCAAAACCGTCTGTGCCGGTGTTCATCTCGGGTCTCCAACTTTACTGCGCAAGCTTCAAAAATACATTGCGGCCACGTTTGTCGTCGCCCATCATTCCGCACGTCAATTAACAAAACGTACCATCTCTGTGGTTTTTCGACGTGACACGATGGCACCGCACCCCTTCGCCGCCGCCCGACTCCGGCTGCGGTTCTTTTGTGGTTCTTCGGCAAGGCGCGACGGCGCCGCAGAATTGGTTCAAAAAATTTGAATGTGCGGCATGACGACGTTGCACATTTCTTTCCGCTCAAACCCACGCGGTGCGACGGCACCGCGTTACTTTCGTTCTATCCGTGATAACAAGGAAAACAATGAGGGGGCGGCCGTGTTTGTGCGGTCCGGCCTCCTCCCGTTAACTGATATCATGCGGTCCAAAAAGATGCGGATAAAAGACAGAAGAGAAATCACATATAGAAAATATTTAAACCCCCTACCTCGGTTTCAAGAGAGGAGTCGCGGAAAGAGGATTTGATGATGACGTCGGGGTGCGTCTGAGGAGGAAGCAGCGTCTTCTCACGTGTTGCGGTGAAGATGAAGGATGGCACGTTGTCGTTCTTCATGGAAAGATGGTGTTCTTCGTCGGAGAATGATTCGTTCTTCGCGTCCTTCGTGTTCTTCGACGAAGAAGATGAAGAACTCTAGATTTCCTTAGCTTTTCTCCCCAAACCTTTCAATCAACAAAGGTTCCAACCCCAAAATAAAATAATCTTACCTCTTATTTTATTAACATAACAAATATTTGAATTTCAAGAGTTTAAAATTCAAATAACCACTCTTAACTCACTTAATTAATAACATAAGTTATTAAACTTAAGTTTTCAAATATTAAATGTGATTTGAGGGGGGTTAAAGAATGTGAAGAGTAATGGAAGGTTGGGGAAGGTGAAGGGGTAGGGTTTTTGTGGGCCCCACCATCTTCATAACCTCCCCTGGGAAGTTGGGTAGTAACCCAACTTCCACCCAAAGCCTAATCCACTTAGATAAAATAAAAATTGTATAATAATTATAAAATAATCCTCCACCATTTTTATCATCAACTCTCATGAAAATGAAACTCCGGAACAGGTGTTCCTAAGCAATTATCGGTGTTGCGGTTCCATCGGTGCCCTCAGAATTCGATTCCGAGCACCGATTCAAAAGATAGGAATTCCCGCTCGTTCATTCTCTGAACGTACCCGAGTTAAACTTAGTAAAATGATTCTGGGAACACCGAGCCTCGGAATCAGGCGCCGTCAGAAACTGCGTTCTTGTAAAATTAAAAAGAAAATTAAGAAAAAAAATTCCTTGAAATTTACGGGTCTTTACATTACTCCCACCTCAGGGATTTACATCCCCGTAAAGCTTCAACACAAACTAGGGTTACAAAAGCGGTATTGAGCATGCATCTGATCCTCCCACTCTCATGTGCTCACCTGGAGGTTCCCATACTGCCAGAGAAAGTACACTTGAGGAATCGATCGTCCTCGTAGAATCTGCTCCAGTCGATCCTCGATCCCCACTAGAACCTCCGTGAAAGACACCCCATCGCCATCGTCCAGCTCCTCATGGTCGATGATATGCGAAGGGTCGAGCACGTATCTCCTCAGTTGAGATACGTGGAAGTCATCGTGAACCTGGTGCAACTGCGGTGGATGGGTCAAGCAGTAAACCACCCCGCCTACCCAGATGAGGACCTAGAAAGGTTCGTTGAACCTCAGAGATAACTTTTCGCCTTTGCCACATCTCCGTAAACCCCGTAGAGGTGAGACACATATAAGGACATGATCGTCATCCTCGAACTCTAGAGGCCTCCAAGTCTTGTTAGGATAAGGCTTCTGTCGGCCCTGTGCTGTCCTCATCCGCTCTTGGATGACCTGGACCTTCTCTAGTCTCACAAGAGCTGTTATGATTTCTTCTTTGCTGATAAGAGAAATCCGGTCTCATCCCCTGGATGAACCACATTCATTGCCTAATACAGTCAATCCTGACATGAATGATGCATTCATGCCATGGATGACGTCGTAAGTCCTCAACATAACTACCAAGAGATCCAACTGTCACTCTCACCTCCAAGGGTCGAGTCACACTGTCGGCATCAGTGTGAGGTCATTAGGTCTCCTCTAGTAGAAATCTCAAAAGTGAGGTTCAAGTCAACAGTTTTAACCGGGACCACTCAGTATCAACCAAACAAAAGGGCAGGAAAGAAAACATCACAAATATAAGTGTCTTTTTTATTATTGTAGCTCATAGTACAAAGACATGAAGCAACTACAGACAAACATCAACAAAACTAGAAGCAACAGGATCAATAGCCTCCAGGTCTGGAGCTAGTCCTGCTCTTGTCCATCTACTTCCAGATCCCCATGACCATAGGCCTTAGCTGCCTGAAGTTGAGCTCTCCCATGTCCTCCTATCCCCTGCGGTTAGGGTTGGCCTCCTGGTGGTGGGTGTGGAAACACCCCGAAGCGTTGTCCACCTCCAGCTGCATGACCATATCCTCTTCCATGGCCGCCTGCTCCTTGAAGTATTCCCTGATCGAACCTCTTCCTCTGGCTGGGAGGTTCTTCATTTAACTGCTGGTCATCTGCATGGCGGGTCGTACAGTCACGTGCCATGTGACCAATTCCGCCACAGAAGTAACATTGTCCACTCTCGGCACGTCTGGCTCTGACTCCACCCCGGTTTTCCCGCACAACTGAACCTTAGTCATGCAGTCAGCCACCGGTAGGTCTGGTCCTCTTTGACCTCTGCGTCATCTGTCTACTGCCTGCTGCATAAGACTCTGCCGCAAGCCGGCTAGTGGTGGGTCCTGCTGCTGGAGACTGCTCAGCAAGGAAACTCTCCACTAAGAGGGCTCTCTCCAGCACTCATGTCTGCGTCGGAATGTTGTGAGAAACAACAGAAGCTCTAATCTCTTTCCTGAGCCCCTGCTCGAAGGTTCGGGGCCTGATGAACGGGTCCCGTACCATATCTGTGGAGTAGCACGAGAGGTTTGTGAACCTCGCTGAATACTGTGCCACTGTCATGCTGCCCTGCCGCAGCTGAAGTAGCTCCTGTATACGCACCGCTCGAAGGGTGGATTGTACAAACTCTGCCCGGAACAGGCTCTCGAAGTCTGCCCAAAGAAGTGTCGCCTCGTCATGCATCTGGAGCATTAGGCTCCACCATTTGCCTGCTGCTGCCTGAAGAAGGCTAGCATCAAGGATCACCATGAAGTCTGATGGCGTTCCCACTAGCCTGAAGACTCTAACCATAGCCTCCAGCCAATCCTCAGCCGCTTGCGGGTCCGTCTCTCCCCAGAACCTGGGTGGCCTCTGGCGCTGGAACTCGTGCAGTGCGCTCAAGCGACGTGCACCCTCTGTTGCTGGGGCTGGTGGCATCGGTGGCCCAATGGGTAGTAGTACCGCTGGTGCCTCAACTAGAATAGACACCTATACTGAGGCCACGTTGCTCGGCGGGCTGTCAGTACGAATAACACTCGGGGATCTAGCTAGTCGTCCGCGGGGAGGCATCCGGAAAGAAACAAACATGACATGGTCAAAAGACTTATACCTGGTGATCTGACCTAGTTTGAGATGATATTTAAATAAAACTTCTGGAAACACACATGCAATCAGTGTTTTCATACACAAAGTTGGAAATTAGTTGTCAGCGTCCTGGTGTATGGATACGTCGGCTGCCCGCACCAACACTGGACTCCCTGAACTGAAAACCACACTCGGTACTCTTAACACTATTGCTTCACAAAAATAAAATATCAGAGTTATAAGTTCTACGGTAGAACTGACTCCTATGATACCAATTTGTCACGACCCGTCCTCGGGGCCCGTGCCGTGACTACCCCAAGCCCGCCTTCCATAGGCCAGGGGCTAGAGACTAGCACCCGAGGCGTAAATCCCGATAGCTGGGAAGGCATTTCCTTTATAAAAGTAAACAAAACACCACAGAGTACAAGCAGAAGCAAAACACTAAGTACAAAGGAAAGTGCTGAAAAGTAAATGGGCCAGAATACAAACCCAAATTAAAGTACAACTACAACTGAACAAGTACAACATAAAAAGAAAACAGCTGGAAGAATGGAAGTGGCTCCTGGGTAGTCCTCCTCGGATCCTACCTGAAGGGTAGGTACAGATGGCGCATCTCCTGGATTGTCTACCACGGATCCTACCTGAAGGGTAGGTACAAATAGCCTCCACAATGCTCTCGCCCGTCTACCTCCTCCGAGTGTCATCTCACCGTGAAGTCCACCTCCAGATACTGACTCGTCGTGTAGTCCACCTCCGGGTACCATCCAGTCTTCGACACTCGGCCTCCGTCAGCACTGTCTGTCTTCTGCAACCAACACAACAAGGTGTGGGCCTAGCCCGTGCAGGGGTGAGTATAACGATACTCAGTAGGGACCCCGACACCCTCAAGGTCTCACTAAAACCAACATGGATATCCACAAAGAAGATCTCAACAGATAACCTCTACTTAGATATATGCCCATACATATATCTAGGTTATCATGTAACCCATCTCAATCATGAGGAAACACAAAGATCATGAAATCAGTGGATAACCACTTCCCAGGTATATGCCCATACATATACCTAAGTTATCAAGTGACTCATCTCAATCAAGAGGTAAACACAAAGGTCAAAATTCTCAACTCAAACCAGGATTTTCATTATCGAAAATGTAACTGCTGAAGAGCCCCATATCTGGAGTGTACAGTGGTCCTGTCATGACTCCAAGGTACTACTCAGTAACCTAAGACTGCTGAGGTACTCCTCCTGTCGAGTATCGCGGGTTTTCGGCCTACTACCGGGCGCTCCGTCCGCTGTGGGTCTGTCGCCAAATACCGGGCGCTCCCCCTAATAGCCTACAGAGGTACTCCTCCTGTCAAGTACCGCGGGTCTGCGGCCAACTACCGGGTGCTCCGTCCGCCGTGGGTTTGTCGCCAAATATCGGGCGCTTCATCCACTGGGCTAGTCAACTCACTCCAAGTCGAGTCGGTCAAGTAGTCGTCAGGTCTCAGCCGGCTACACGGTCTCCATACTCCGTACGCTCGTCTCCAGGAGGGTCCGCTCCATGAGCTACAGGTTGATACTCCAAGTATCACAAAGTCCCACGAAGAAGTATCTCAAAGGACCTCCTCGTCATAGGGGTCTCAACGCAACACTCGGCGCGTCAATCGGACGCCCGGTCTGGAGTTACTAGCCTTTTCGTCCCCGGGGCCTAGTTGGTTTCATGTGCGAACCAATCTGGCCGTAACTCAACTATACCCCGAACTCTCATAGGGTATACTCATAGGGACCGTTTCTCAATGCGATCACCAACGTCGCTGACGGTTCGTCAAACGGACGTCTGGTCTGAAAGATATCAGCTTTTCGGTTCCAGGGGCCTGGTTGGATTTTGGGTACAATCCAACCCGGCCACTATCCAACAACAACCAAAACTCGGGCGAAGTATGCCAAAAGTTCCGTCTCATCAAGAGTAAAACAATGAGACAGACGGCGCGTCAATCGGATGTCCGGTCTGTGAGTTATTGGCTTTTTCGTTCCAGGGGCCCGGTTGGTTTCATGAGCGAACCAACCCGAACACACTCCGAAGACATCCAAACCTTGAGCGGAGTAAGCCAAAATATCTGTCTCACTAAGAGGAATCCAACAAAGTCGACGGCACGTCAATCGGACGTCCGGAGCTCAAGTTACGAGCGTTTCCGATCTGAGGGCCTGGTTGATTTTGTATCCGAACCAACCCGGATGAACCCAAAGTATTCCGAAACCTTGAGTGCGATATACCAAAACGACCATTTCATTCCAGGGATCGCTACACAACTGAAGTTGTGTCGATCGGAGTTCCATAGCCCAAGATATGGGCAAAAAACCAAAGAGGTTCTGAAAACGGGGGGTCTGGGCCCGGCCCGACCCCCCCTGGGTCGGCCCAAACCGGTTCGACCCGACCCGGGTCTGACCCGGCTCGGCCAGCGCGGCCGAGCGGAAGCTGCGGGTGGGGGTGTTCGCGGCCCGCCCTCGCCGTTGATTGAGGTCGGCAGCGGATCCTCCGCCGCCAATCTTCTGGCGGCGTGCTCGGGCGCCGCCGCCTCCTGGCGGCCGGACGGCTCCGGCCACCACCCCCGGTCGCTGGCGGCGCCGCGCCGGTGACCCGTGCCTCCGGGTGTTTCCTCGGGCCACCGGAGTTACTCCGGTGGTCCGTTTTCAAAACCGTCTGAGTCGGTGTTTATCTCGGGTCTCGAACTTTACTATGCAAGCTTCAAAAATACATTATGGCCACGTTTGTCATCGCCCGTCATTCTGCACATCAATTAACAAAACGTACCGTCATTGTGGTTTCCGGCGCAACACGATGGCGCCGCGCTCCTTCGCCGCGGCCCGACTCCGGTCGCGGTTCTTTTGCGGTTCTTCGGCAAGGAGCGACGGCGTCGCGGAATTGGTTAAAAAAATTTGAATGTGTTGCGTGACGACGTTGCGCATTTATTGCTGCTCAAACCCACGTGGTGCGATGGAACCGCGTTACTTTCATTCGATCCGCAATAATAAGGAAAACAATAAGGGCGGGGGGTGGCCATGTTTGTGCGGTCCGGCCTCCTCCCGTTAACTGATATCATGTGGTCCAAAAATACGCGGATAAAAGGCGGAAGAGAAATCACGTATAGAAAATACGTAAACCTCCTCCCTCGATTTCAAGAGCGGAGTCACGGAAAGAGGATTTGAAGATGAAATAGGGGTGCATCTGAGGAGGAAGCGGCGTCTCCTCACGTGTCACGGTGAAGATGAAGGATGGCACGTCGTCGTTCTTCGTGGAATGATGGTGTTCTTCTTCGGACACTGATTCGTTCTTCGCGTCCTTCGTGTTCTTCGATGAAGAAGATGAATAACTCTATATTTCCTTAGCTTTTCTCCCCAAACCTTTCAAGAAACAAAGGTTCCAACCCAAAAATAAAATAAGCTTACCTCTTATTTTATAAACATAACAAATATTTGAATTTCAAGAGTTTAAAATTCAAATAACCACTCTTAACTCACTTAATTAATAATATAAGTTAATAAACTTAAGTTGTCAAATATTAAATGTGAGTTAAGGGGGGTTAAAGAATGTGAATAGTTATGGAAGGTTAGGGAAGGTGAAGTGGTAGGGTTCGTGTGGGCCCCACCACCTTCATAACCTCCCTTGGGAAGTTGGGTAGTAACCCAACTTCCACCCAAATCCTAATCCACTTAGATAAAATAAAAATTATAGAATAATTATAAAATAATCTTCCACAATTTTTATCATCAACTCTCATGAAAATGCAACTCCAAAACAGGTGTTCCTAAGCAATTATCGGCGCTGCAGTTCCATCGGTGCCCTCGGAATTCGATTCTTAGCACTGATTCAAAAGATAGGAATTCTCGTTCATTCATTCACTGAACGTACCCGAGCTAAACTTCGGAAAATGATTCCGGGCACACCGGACCTCGAAATCAGGCGCCGTCAGAAACTGCGTTCTTGTAAAATTCCAAAGAAAATTAAGAAAAAAATTTCCTTCAAATTTCTGGGTCTTTACAACATACCACTTATGTTTTCCCATATTTAAATCTAGTATGTTCACACAGGATGAATTTTTACATCCTTTTCTATCTTATAAAGAAGATGATTTATTAATCGTTTTACAATGTGGATTTAGGAAAAATGTAATGTTAAAGTTTCCAACCATTAATTACAGTGAGAAATTTAAATTTAGTTAATAAATTTATTAAATGTGGTGTGATGTAAAAATAAATGTTTGAAGAAAAGAAAACAATGCTCAACAGTATATTCAACACACAACACAGAGAATAAACAGTATGCATATTATGTAACCAGTATAGCCTAGATGATATATTAGTGGGTATAAATATTTTAATCTATATTAGGAATCATATATATATATATATATTCAATACAAAATATAAACTATTGATAAATGTTTTTAAAATAATCATGTAATTTTTTTAAACTTAATTTTATTCTTTAAATTTTTTTTCTTAAAAAATTACATTTCATTAATTTCATTAAAACAGTCATAATTAATTTTTGGATGTTATAGAAAATATATATAATAAAATTATATATAGGTTTTAAATAATAATATCAGAATTTACATGGGGTGATATTTGTAGATTATATTGGAAAATATTGATTTTCCAATAAATTATATTAATTATATATTTATCATTTTTAAAGTAAAAGAAATAACAATATCTCTTACACTAAAAATTGATAACATCATTCATGTATGTGTGGACTAATTACATAGGGAAGTGATGTGATTATTTTATCATCACAAATTTTATGAATGATTTATATATATATGTAATTAAAAAAATTTAGTTATGATATTATTATAATTCAGGATAGATAAAACAACTCAAACCTTCTTTCCATAATGACCATTGAGAAAATAGAAATGTTACTCACGTTTATATATGCCCGACCATATCCTTGATCATAACGTAATTTATTTATCATAAACATTCATTATCATTGGTTTTGAAATTATAATTCATGAAAAAATTTGATTTTTATATAATTATTATTATTGTGGATATGTAGAAATAATAACTTCACTCACCATGATCAACACACTGATTTGGTTTTTGAAACAATTAGTCAAGAATCCTCAAAACACCTGATATTGGATTAACTGATTAAGTCTTAAAATATTTTGTTGTAATGAAATAAAATACATAACTTAACTATATGATGTTAAACATAGATATAGATATTTTAAATAAAATAATTTATATAATATTATTATATAGGAGATAAAGGGCATGAAAGTAAATTCCAGTCTCTGAGTAGGGGTTTTCTCATCTCACTTTTTATTTATATCAAACATAAGCAATATTAACAACTTATATATATTTATTTAGTGTATATACTTTTCATTTTTTCATTAATATCATGAATCATTCATACATCATGAAATTTTATGATCCAAATTTAATAATTTGATTGAATTTTATTTTCATTCAATGTTACAATGTGGTAAGGAATTTCATAACCCAATTTATTTTTGTTGGGTTGCATTACTTATTCATTAAAATAAATTTAATATGATCATTTTATTAATGAATTTAAAAACTCATGAGGTTGTATTTCACTTTTTTCTTTGGATTTAAATTTTATGCAAAAAGTATATTAATTTATAAATTCACAAATTCAATGTTATGATTTTCATAATAGTTATTCATTTAAAATTGTCTTTACTGAAACATTAATTTATGAAATGAATATATTATCATTTGTGAGGTGTATATAATGAACATTGATATGTTGTTTCATGAACATAGATATTTTAATGATATTTCATGTATTATTTCATGTTATTATTTCATGTGGAATATTAATAACTATTTTGAACATTAGAAAATTCACTATGTTTCAGTCTCTTTTCATTCATTATTATTTATGTTCAATGTTAATTTAGAGGAAATAAGGAAATGTTAATTTATTTAGTCAAATATAACTTATTATCGTCCATTTTATATGTGGTTCACAATATTTATTTCCATTTCCTCCATAATTTATTGAATAAATATAATGAATTTATATTTTATTGACACTGATCTTTTATTCTCTTTTTGATTGACATATTAATTGTCTAATATTCATGTTTTCTAAAAAAAGAAAAAAATAGAAAGTATTTAATATGAATATTTAACGAAATTGTTTTTCCATAATTGGTTTTTATTTAAAAAAGGATTGTTCCAATATTATTCTAAATAAGGAACATTTTTTATGTTTCATAAGAAATTTCAAAGGGTCTTCATTTTTTTGATATTCATCATGAACTAAACTCTCCATTTTTATGACAACTAAATGTTTTAAAAAATACACGTTATATTTAATTTTTTATTTTCAATTTAAATATTTTCTTCAATTTTTTATAAAAATATAGATTTTATATTAATTTTTCAAAATGGGGAAAAATATTTTCCATTAGAATGGTTTTATGTGCAATTTCAGAATCATTTTATATCTAAGATGAAAACCATTGATGTTGCTCAAAATGTTAAGGTAATTTTCATAAATAATTTTTTTATTGATATTTATATGGTATTTATATTCCATTAAATTAATATACTTGGATGATTTGTGTGGTCAATTAGAGATATATTGTATGGGAAACGTCTACGTTATTTCTCTAATTGTATTATAATTTTTTGTGTACTATTATCATAGAAACCATTTATTTTCCATGGGTTTATCATGTTTTAATGATATTTTTAATGGATCTTATTTCATATACATGGGTTATTAATGTTTTAAGAGACTTCTATGTAATGAATTTAATTTTTTTAGGATAATCATGTTTCAATGGGATTTGTATGGAACTTATTTATTTTTGATGGGATAATTATGTTTCAAATATATTTTTCATGAAACCCATTTTTTCCATAGGTTAAACGTGTTCTAAATTGTATAATGGGTTTTTCTATGATTTTTTGAAGAAATTAATTATCTATGTATTATAGAAATTAATAGTAAATTGAAATTGTATTTGATTGTGGGGGAACCCATATAACACAAAGTGATGTCTTTATAGATTATATGATGGGTGAACCAAGATAAGACCAACTGGTCCTATTATAAATTATAAGATGGGTGTGCTGAGATATTATTGGGGGATCCAAAAATATATATCCTATGATGAGTTCACCTAGATAAGAAACCAATTCATTAGGAAATGATTCCTTTCTATTAAGAATTATATTTTAATTTTTCAATATGTTTATTCCAATTATAAGTGTTTAATAAGGATTCTATGATAATGATGGCCTAGGATAACAACATGGTCCATTTATTATATCTATGGTATTACAATGTTTCCTTTGATTAAATTAAAATTAGGTGTATAAGGATTATTGATTCATATAAATATTTCCTTTATAAAATCCTTATTATATATTTCATGAATGGTGATTTGGGTATTGGTGGGTTTGAGTTTTTTTATGTTTTTCTCACACACTCTTATTATTTGGAAATACCCTTACACACTTATTCTACTAGAAGATGACATATAAATATTAAATATTATTTTTACCCTTTCTGAGAAATTCAACTTAACATTATTATTTATCCATTCCAAAGTTATCAAGAACGATGTTTAATGAATTATGTATTTAAGGGTTTCATACGGATGGTGATAATGACTTATTGTAACATTAGAAAATATTTGTTATTTTGGAGAAATGATCACTGAAAAAAAGTGTTTTGGTAATATTTTTTTTATACTTATTTAAGACACTAAATAAAAAAGGTCGTTGTGTATGTAATGGATGTAATTTTAGATTTGGATTTTTTATGTTTTTTATGGAGAAAATTGAGTCACATAATTTTTATATACTCAAGATATTTAATGTTAATGATTTTAAAATTGGGTCTAGAAGTGTGGGTTTGGGTTGTTATATATTTTATATTATACCAGTAAAAAGTATAAACCAATAAACCTAATGGAAATGTTTATATCATGGATAATATATTATTTAAGTAATAATGGGTGAATTATCTTTTGGAATCATTGATATAAACATATAATATTAATTAATAGTTATGTATACCAAACATGGTGTATGATTTTACGGTTGATAAAAATTAAAAATTCATTGAAACCCCTTAATGATGTTTAAAGTGGTGAGATTATATCAGGATTAAGGATATTTTGAGAGACATTTATTGAAGTAAAACCATTTTTATTTGTATTTTTTTACTAAAAAGGTTATTTGTGGAAGAATGAATTTTATATACATATGATTAAAGGTGTTAATAACTCCTAGTGTTTATCTTAAAATTAATTATGTTTTAATTATGAGTAATTTAAATTAATAAATATTTTTTTAATTATATAAATATATTTTTGGAAAACATATATCTAATGGGTCAAGTGACAACGTCTCACATTCGTCCAAGCCGTAGGGCATGAACTCATAACAAATGGATGATGGAACCGAGCCACCAGAGTAAGTGGATTACCAAGATTCATGTGACCAGAAGAAGAAGATTGTTCCTAAGTAGCAGATGGACGCAGCTATTTCTGAAATAAGGGCACTGGATGCCTGTGCTGAGTAGTTAACAGGGTAGGAGGATTTTGCTGGAGGAATGTCAATCATGGTCTCCACTGGAAATCGATTTCTGGAATTGGCTCAAGCGGAGGAAGATGATACAAGGCAGGAGGAGGTCCTACTGTATGATGATCTCTCCTATACGAGTGCTGCAATTGGGAATAATGTTATGCAGGATGTTGTGGAGTAGCCACAATGTCTTTTCATGATTGAGTATAATATTAAAGATCAGCAAGAGCAGGTATTGCAGTATATAGAAGTGAAAATCACGGGAAAGTGGGGTGATATTTCTGGTAGTGACAAAGAAAATTTGAATGGTATGGTTTAGATGTCTTATAGTGATGTGGTTCAGGGAGTGGGGATGAAGATGTATGGGAATGAGGATGCTATGACTGACCTACCATGGTGGAGGTCGAGAAAAGATTACTCCTATCTTCCAAGGCTGGTGCCTACCAGATCTTTTGTTGTGAATGAAAGTGGTGTTATGCTGTCTTCAAAGGAATTTTTGTCTCTGGAAAAGCTAAATCTATGAAGTAAATATGCTAAGGTCCTCAAGCATTATGAAATCTCTGAGTGGGAAACTGCTACTGTAGAAGATGGAGGATATAGTGGATGTGGTGATGGGTGTGATTTTTATGATCTGTATTTATCTTTTCTCCCCTTCTGTACTTGCTTGACGTTTTCTTTTTTATTAATAAATGGTCAGAGGCTTATCTTTGACTAAAATTTCCTAGTATAATATACTAATGGGATGCTAATACCATTATCCATCCAGGTATGGAAATGGAAATTTTTTCATTAGAATCAAGAAAACATATTAAGGGAGTAATGAAATATAGGTTTTCATCAACTACCTCAAAAATTTGGAACACATAATTTACAATAGAGATGAATTCAATCTATATTATACTTACTAGAAATATATTAAGGAAGTAGAAAGTAAGTAATTCTTATGTAATTTTCTTATATTTGACCAAGATTTTAGGATTACCTAAAATTTATAGTGTAGTCTTCATGAGAACTTAAAATAGAGTTCAGTATCAGTAATATGAATCATACATTGATAGAGGCATAGTTTCTGAGAGAAATTAATACCTTGAATGACATGGGATCATATACTTCTATTTATTATAGAGGCATTTCTATCATGTAGGAAGGATGTAGAGATATAAGGTCTCTGGTTTTCGTTTCAATTAGTCTTCATAAGGACATGAATTTCATTTTAAAACTACCTTATATTTTGAGGATTATAAACGAACTATAAGAAAAAACTATAATGAATTTAATAATTATAATGGTAATTTATGTTTCATTTAATATTATTTCCTCATTGAGATTATGATTTATTATTCTAATGTGATTAGTGTTTTATGAATTAATTTCATCGTTTTCTAGGAATAATAATTTTTTTAATTTCAGAAATGAAATATTATTATTTATCTCTAAAAAAATCTTTAATTTTATTCAACTATTTTTATGTCATTAAAATATATTTTTTCCTTTCATCATCTCCTCATAATGTAATAAATTGTCAAAATAATTATTTTTTGTCAAAATCTACTTTACTTATCTTTTCGGAAGAAATTCATTTTCCTTCCATATACATGATTTTCAAAAAATTGTTGTCAAATTTTTTTCACTAGACTCCAATGATTTTAAATAAATTTTGATAAATTTTTAATTTAAAAAAATATATAATTTAAATGTATTATTCCTATACTTTTCTAAAAAAGTAAAATTTTAGCATGAATAAAATTTCCCACCATTATAAACAAACAACAAATTATAGAATCTTATACATGCTTAAAATTTATTTTAAAATGAGGGTTTTTAAAACTAATTTATGACAATTTATTCTAAAAAACAACTTTCAAATTGAAAAGTTTATTTTTCACCGAAAATATACAATGAGTTCCTTTAAATTAAATATCCATCTAATATGACATCATATGATGTTACATATACTTTACTGATGAAATGATCAAATTATTCCATTATTGTTATTTATACAAATGGATTCTGTCAATTATGAGAATAGGTTTATGAAACTAGTTACTTTTACATAGTGTATTCCATTATGAAATTTTTATGAAACCATTTTCATTTCATAGGTTATTATACAATGAATTTTTTATGAAATAAAAAATTATAGAATATGTGACATGTAGGACATGTATCTCCCTATAATAAATTGGGTAATGATTAATGTAATAAGAGATCAAATTTAACAAGTTTTTTTCCCATTCCCATAATAAGGTACCTTAGTGGTTATCCTAAGCCCATAAAATGGTTTGTTAGAGGTTATAGAAAACTCAATGTACTTAAATGGGATCTTAGACAGATCCAAATAGTTTATGAATGTCTTTATATGTATCCATTACATAAGAATTTCTTTCCATATGTATATACCACAACACTATTTCTTATGATAATTTTATTATCTCATGGATTACGTACTCTAATTTATTTATGATTCATGTGTTATGCAGTACTATGATATATGTCATAACTCAATTATATATTTTAGGATATGAAGTGTTTGGATTTTTAATTTTAAACATGCATTCTCATAACATTATGTTCATCTTATTATAATGTGGTAATTGATATCTCCCTTGAATACCCTTACTCATCATCTGAGCTACATCATTATTATTTTTTCTTCCCATAGTTATGATAGAAGTTTTTAAGTACTGTAACTCTAAGAAGGGTGAGAGATATAAAGAAATCACTGTGTGAGAATGTATTTCACATAAAAATTAGTTATTTATATTCTAATTTTTCTAATGGAACATTTCATAATTTTTTAAAGGGTGGATACATGTTTTATGAAGTAAAAATTCTTGTACTAGGATGTCATATGTAGATATAGTATGTTTGTGTTAAAAAAATATAATAACCATGAACCATCACTCACATATCCAAATTTTAAAATATTATCTTTTCATTTTTGTAATGATAATAATAAAGGTGACAAATTTTTTCCACTCAAACATATAATAGGAAAAGAAAATACTAGGTAACTTACTTTCTGATGGACCTTTTAGGTTTAAAATTTAAGGTATTTTAGAATAAATAAAAAAATATAAAATAAACATGAAAAATTGAGAGTATTTCTCCCACCCTACCTATCTTTTAAAATTTTATTTAACTTTTCATCATCAAAATTCTAAAACAATTGAACAAATAAATAATTTCACATCATTCTTAGTGACATGGTGATTTTGAATCATAAGAAGGGTGATTTGAAATGTCGAGTCAAGTTAATCATAATCATTAACAACTACATGTAATTAGTAAAAACATATGATCATAAGGAGTTACTTATGTCATAATATTTTATGAGAATAACACAATAATATTTACACTCATCAGTACAAATATTTTCAATCATCAAACAAGAAAAAAAAATTAATATATGAAATACTCCTAATATTAAACCATCATGACCCACATAAATTCAATATTGGTAAAAAAATCACTAAAACCCTATAGACATCATCAAATATGAGTTGAAATATTGGAACACTATCATAATTTCACCATAATTGAACAAATATAGAGCACTTTAAATAGTAATTACCATATTTTTGACTTCCATACCCAATAAATTCAAGTAGTATTAAGGTTAACCTAACTTATATTCTATATCAGTCTCACATGGGAGCTAAAATAGGTATCATCCCACTTTATAAACAATTTCAAGAACTGAAATGTGAATAATGTATATAGAGGTTTCATTAAATATTAAGACTATTGTAAAAACATGTTGTCCTTTCATAATTTGATTAACTCATGGAAAATTAATGGGTTCCATGAAAATCACTTCTAGAAAATCATAATATAGCTTGAAAATGAATGAACATTACATCAGTTCAAGTTACCCCAAATTGAAAATAAATAAAATCAATGGATATTGCTGTTGATGAGTGGAAATATAATTAAAATATAATATTTTTTTAACAAAATTACATATTTACTTTGAAAATAACTTCTATAAAAAAATTCAAAAAATTCAAAAATCATTTCCAATGAAAATAACCTAGGAAAATTAAAAATTATTCTTCAACTAAAATAATTGTCTTGATGTTTGGACAATACGGTCTATATGTAAATGAAAAAATTAAACATTACATTCAAATATTTTTTAAAGGGAGTCAAAAGTGACCCATTTATAAAATAATACAAAATTACATTTTAAAACCTTTTATTATAATGTCAATGAACATTTTAAATAAAAATATTAATTTTTTATGCTTACAAAATATCAATTTTTAAATTTTTTTAGAAAACCTGGATATATAAGAGAATGTTTCTGGATTTAAAATAAGGAAAATGATTAATATCACGTACAAAGGACTCTTTTGATTTTTCATAAATAAATTAGGGAGGAAATGTTCAATAAACATGTCTGACACATTCATAACTAGAGGAGAATAAAATATATGTTTTTAATGAAAATAATAATGTATTATATTCTTCTAATATAACATTGAAGACAAATAATCACTAAAGTGAGGAGATTTTAACATAAAACCTTTTCCAGTTTGTCATCCTTTAAATGATAACCCCATGAAAGAATAACCTCAAATGAAACATAATGTATCATGAAAATAAAGATATTGAATATCTTATATGTCAATATTAAATTATATATACCTCAAATATCTAAATAGGTTTATAATCAAAAAACATGCCACAACGTATAAAAATTGAGAGGAAATACCTTACATCATTTGTAATATGAGATTCAAAACCACTTGATGGGGAGAAAAAAATATGTATTTGTACGTAATAAAAATATTTCTGAAAATTATTAAAAATAAATTCATAGGTTTTTTATAGTCCACAAAATTAATTTATATGGTGAATATTTAATCTGTATGACAAAAATAAATGTGAGGCCAGAAACCATTACCTTGAGTCCAATCATTTCGGGTATATCCTTTATCGAATATATAATATGTTTATATAATTTTTTTAAAATTATTTAGGAACATTTCATGTTTTTATACCATCACTATAATTATTTCTTTAATTATATTAACTTCGTATTTAATTATTTAATCATGTACATCACCTTTGGTGTTTTGAGGAGGTTCAGTCCGTGTTTTCAAAAATAATTCAATATGATGGATGTGGTTAAAGAGTGAATTATTCAATCATTTCCAAATAATAATAATTATGTAATTATAATATTTATACAACAATAATACTCTTAAAACCTATCATTATGCATGGTGATGAATAATGAAATGTGTTACAGCCACAAAGAGGATATGTCATACATATGAAAGAATAATAGTTCCATTCTTCTACAATCATTATCGAATTTACATAGTTAATATTTTAACATTTTATAATAATAATAATAATACCATTAATAAAATATTATATATATATACACATATATCATCTATGTTATTTGGTTAGGAAAAGAGAACCATATCACATCATAGATGTGGTAGTCCACACAAAAAAACAATGTTATCATTTTTAGTGAATTAAAATGTAAATTTTAAGTGGTATATTATCCTTTTAAAAAAATATATATTCCATTAATGTTATATATATAAATTAATTCCATAATTTTAACCCAACATGAGTGGTGATGAAGAAAAATTAATTACGTCAGTTCGTCCGGCAGTAGTTCATCATATATAAAAATGAAGGTTTCTCTAACTATTTTATGGATGTATGATATGAAATTATAATAATAAAATCTATGTATATGTGATATTTTCTTACTATATAATTATTTTTAGAAATATTTTAAGTATGTAATATAATAAATAAAATAGAATTCCTAGTTAAGAGGGATACATCTTGTTTGGGTTCCACTTGTGGATTATAACTAAATATTTAATAAATTGATTTTATGACTGAACCAAGGAATATAATATGTGGGGAAAGAAATCCATTAGGTGTTTTTCTAGATATTTTCACAACCAAAATGATTTATATTGGTGAAGTGAATATGATAGGGGTTTCCTTTTTAAGTGGGAAGTAGTGTAATTTTTTTAAAAACCCTAAAATATTAATTACCAGTGGGTCACTGTAAGTCTATTTCAATCTATAATTGTTAAAGAGTGCATTTTATGGAATATAAGGTCATGTAAGACCTCCAACCAAAAAAATAAACATTTTTAATCATTTAGTTCCTTTAACTATAATTTTTCTCACATAAACCATATTTTTCCACCAATGTTAACAAGATTTTTTTCACATTACTGGATAGAATAGTTATTATAAAAATAAAATTAGAACATAATTATACCATGGTATATATTTTATACTATATCAAAAAAATTCAAAAGATTTTTATTTTGGAAATATTAAATTATTGAATAACATACTATTTATTATAATTTCTCATTATTATCGTTTTTTAAGATATTTATTTAATTTGAATTTTAAAATATCAGGATAATGATAGACTTACAATTAATACCTTTCACAAATGCAAAAAATCATATAAATACTAATAAGATTCATATAGCACAAAAATTCATTGAAATTTTTATAACATTATATTTTTTAAAATCTATCTGGATAGAGAACTCTCTACACTAATGTCCATCATTCCTTTTGGGTTTCAAGGTTCATCATCACATACTTTCCACTCCTTTTGTGAATTCCATTATGGTATTTCTACCATGTTTCTCTTGCTTGTTCCATCGAATTTATTTGATTCAGTGGGAAATGTTTCCAAGATGCTATTGGTATCATACTTTCTTCCTTAGCCTCCCAAACATTCTATAACATAGGGTTCCACCGATCATCTCCCGGTTGGAGTTGGAGAGATGGGTACTCTGGGTTTTGGGTCCTATGGTTTTTCATTATAGACAATCATTTTGGGTTTATTTTCGGGCCTTATTTGGTGTTTTATTCACGAAAATCTTTAGGGTTTTCTCAGCTTCATGATTTCCTGGTTGGTCTTATTTTTCGATGGCAATTTTAATGTTCTTTAGTGGTCCCCTTTATGGCGATGGTTGTTTTGTTTCATAAACTCATGATTATCACTTATGTTGATTGTTTTTTTCATTCTAGTGTGATTTTTAAATAATGATGATGGTGGTTATAGTGGATTGGATTCAGTGATATTGTTTTTTGCATGTGGTGTTCAAAAATTTTGTGGTTCCTAAAGTTATCTACATAACGATGATTCTTAGGATGATGTGATGATATAGAAGGTGATGTAATAGTTCAAAGAAGTTTTATCTTTGACAATTAATCATACCTCTATTTGCTTTTTTATCTACTCTACATATAGGTTTCCTCGATTATATCAATGGTGGAGGAGCATGGTGGGCTTCTAGGTACTATAATATGTGAGTTAGAATGGCCATTTTTTTGGACATAGATGGGTATGTAATTGCATTTAGGTGTCGAAGGTGTTGGGTTAAGAGAGACCTACAGTTTCAAGGCATGGAGGCTGAAGACCTTGGTGGGGTGGATGTGAATGCGGTTATGGTGATTGGATGATGACTTGATTATAGAAATGAAGTGAGTGGTGATCGATGGGTGATGTCTCAGACAGAGCGTGTCACGTTCATTTTTCAAGATTCTGAATTTGAATTTTGAAAAAAAAATAAATGGTGGTTTTTGAAATCTAAAATGGGTGGGATATGAGGTCATTTTTGAAATTTGGTCATATTTTCTTTTTTATTGTGAGAAAAAAACAACAAAATACAAGGATTAGCCTAAGATGAGGATATAGAGTAGGAATCATTCACAAGAGAACTACCATTCAAATTAAGAAGAATGAGAGGTTATGACATTTCCATCAATACCAAGCCCCTGAAACCCTCCAAGGGATACCTAGCTAAGTAGACATGTGAAGGTGGAGGCTTGATATAACAATGCATTCACTGGGGATGGTCAGTTCCAATTATTTTTTATATGGGATTCCTCTTTTATGATTATAATTCATGTTAAGGTTCTCACATTTCCACTAAAACTTTCATCTAAAAAAATTGATTGAGTAGATGCAGTATATTAATATAATTTTTTTATATCACTTTTAATTATTTAATCACTATACCGGTTCTCAAATTGAATTTATTGAAATTATTAATTAATGATACATTAGAAAAAAATTATAATGATTAATTAAAAATATAAATCTTTAAAATTTAAATATATAAATGATTATAGGTTGTTTTTTTCCATGTCATAGAATATTATAGAAATTAAAAACAAGAAAATTAAATAATGAATTTTTTTATATAAATAAATATAATTTTATAAATCACAGATTAATCACATGTAATGTCCCATAATAAATTTGTGGAAGAATATAGAAAAAATATACTCATATAATAAAAATGTTTAGGATTTATTGTCATTTTTATAACATACCATATTATTTATTACCTTAATTATTCTATTTTACATTAATAGTTGTAGTAAATATTTACTATGACAACTATTTATAATGCCGAAATAATAAGATAACATTTTTACCTAATATAATTTATCATGATTTAAAAATATAGTATCTTTTTTATCAAATTCAATTCATATATGTAGAATAATTTAATTTAATATTAGTCTCACTAAGGAAATAATAAGGTGGGTTTTTAGGAAATATATTTTTCAACCTTAAGGTAATTTTATATTAACTCTCTAACTATTGAATATCACTATGTGTATTTTAATTCATTTTCATATATATATAATCTATAAATTTAATTTAAATAATTTAATATTATGGGAATATTTATTTAATATAAATAGAGGAAAATTATGGATTTTAGTTTTTTTAAATTATAGTCTGAATCAAAAAAAATATTTTAAATTAGTGTATAAATATTGTTCATGTTTAATAAATTTAATGAAATGTTTCAAAAAAATAAATTTATTAAATGGAATCAAAATAAATTTAACGTTTTTCATTATACTAATTGAGTTTTTGAAAAGTATTTGTAGTATCTGAATAATGTATGATGTTCTGCACTTACTGAAAAGATAAAATTTTAGGGAAAAGTTCAAAAATTTATAAATGAGATAAATTTAATATATTTTTTTAAAAATGATTCCCATTTTATGAAATATAGTTTTTTAAATTCTTTAAACTTTTAATTGTACCAATTTTTAAAAAAGTCAATTAACTTAATTTATGAAGAAAACATATTTTCGATGACTAAAACAAATTTACAAAAAAAAATTGTTTCATTTTTTACAAAGAATTTATCAATATTTTCATATTAATTTGGAAATTTATAAATATCTCCCATAAATTATTAAATAATATTCTTACCTTCTGATTTTATTGATTTGTTGTATGGTAATATTTTTTTAATAATTTGTCATGGTCTGTTAATGTTCAATTTTTCATAACATGTACTGTAATGACCCAATGTTTCATTAATGTAAATCCCTCTTGATCTAATTAAATGTATCTGTATGTAAAATGTTTATATAAAATGTCAACTTCTTTGATATTATGTTAATAATTGTGACAGTTTCTTTTATATCCATTGAACAGTGATCACATGATTAGTATAAATATAGGTCTTTAACAAAACCAATTTACTCAGACAAAGGAAGCGATGGCCTCATCCAGTAGAATTGCTCCGTACGAAGCCCATTTGTCAGAGTTCAGAAAATAGGTGGAATCTTTGGGCTTTGCTCTTGACCAAGCCCAAGCTAAGCTTCATCATGTTAAGCTCGAACATGACCATCTACGGGAAATGTGGAATTTGATAGAAATTACCACTCGAGCGATGTTATCTGAGCCACCCCAAGAGTCTGTCACCATCGCACACCTTACCCATAGGTCTTATGCGGCTGTTTTAAGGGGTTATGTAAAAAATCACTAGTACTATGTTCATGTACATTATTTTTTGTATATAATAATGAATATACTTTCTTGTCATTATTGGTACATTGTAAATAGTTTTTAAAATGAAAATAGTGTATTTAGTTATTATTTAATTAAGAATTATATTTTATTAAATTAATGGATTTTTTAATTAAATATTATTTTAATAAAATATTATTATTTTTATTATTAAATTTATTTTATTATATATAAATTATCATATAAATTTATGAATGCAATTGTAATTTTTATTAAGGTTTGAAAGCCATTTTTGTCAAAACCCGTGAATTTTCGATAAATGTCGGTTTTTATTTTAAAAGTGAAAATTAAAATATTTAGAAAATTATTTTGATAAAATATATGTTATTTCTGGAATTAGGATGTCGAAATTATCCAATGGTGAATTTTTCATAATTTTCTGAGACAGTCAATTTTTTGGGTAAAAATTAAAAACTATTTAAATATATAATGTGTTTTATGACATCATAATGACCCAATAGTGATGTAATAAAATACTATAAGCTTTATGTTCGGCCAATATATGTTTTAACATTAAAATAATGTTATCTTGGGTATGTTTGACTTACTTTTCAAAGCATTAATGGACCCTACAAGACTTATTAGACACCCTGTCTTTTTAAATTGTTTTCCATGGGAGTGTGACTCACCTCCACATAAGCAAACCTATTATTTTAAGAAGTTAGGAATTTTTCCTTATAAAATATTTTTTTCCTCTTAAATTTTAAAAAAACCATGGGCAAAAACCATTGGATGGTTTGTGGTTTGGATTAATTTAATATAAGGGGTCCCAAACCTAAATAATAAAGAATTACCTCACCTTTGCTATATAAACCCACCCATGATCCCACTTCCTCCTCACTCAAAGCCTTTGGAGTTCGTCCAACCTATTTCCTACTCTCTCTAGAATCCTCCCAAGGTTCCCCAATCTCCCAAGAATCCTCTCTCAAGCCTTTGGAAGCACACTTCCAAGTAAGGGTTTTTCTTCCTTTCAACTTTTGGTCCAATTTTCTTAATATTGTTATGCCCTTTTAATTTCAATTATAAATTCTTGGGTATTGTTTCTCACCTCCCCCATACTTCCCTCTTATTTTTTGAATGATGGGAGACCCCTTTATCTCTCATTAAATTCCTCCCATGTACTCCCCTTACTATGCCGAAATTCTGAAAGGAACTTCTCTCTCCTCATTTACATTCAAGCAATACTTTTGTATCATAAATCTAAATTCCATTAAAATTGTTGGTAAATGTATCTATATGACCCCCTTATTGTCCATTTCAGGTAAATATGATGAGACACCCCTTTATCTCTCATAAACCATTTTTATGAATTCTTATGTCATGCCGTTACGCTGCCGAAATTACACCGATTTTCTAAGTCAATGCCTTTGAGTAGTGAATACCATGCCCATTTCTCCATCAAGGGTATTCACATTTATGCACATTTACTTATTGATTATAAATTTTCATGTATGAATTACACATTCCTTTATCATGGAATAAATTATTATGTTTAGTGAATCCATGTTTTATGATCCATGTGGCACACTTATGCATGAAATGAAATGTTTAAGAAGGGTGTGCCCTTATAGCACTCCAATGCATTGGGTAAAGTATAGTATCATGATACGTCATGTGCAATGAGTTTTGACCCATTCTAATTCAAGTGCAATTAGGGTTTACTCGTGATTTATGTGCAATGAGGATTTACTCATATTCTATGTGCAATGAGCCTTGGCTCATGCTAATTCCATGTTAAATGTTGTTGCCACATTTTCATGTTATGATTATCATGCTTTATCATGCCTATATGTTCATGATTCTCTTGTGCTATATTGATATTCCTATTGTCTAACATGTATTTTACTCCTCATGTATTCTATGTTTATTCCCTTACTGGGCTTTATAGCTCACCCCTTTTCTTATGCATGTCCTCAGGTTATCCCATGAAATGCTAAGTACGAGAAAATGTAGTGGTCATGTAAAGGAAGTTTTCAATAAAGAATTTGTATTTCATGTTTTAAGTTGTTATGTAATGATCTTAAGCCCCAAAGACACTAGACCTCTTGATCATCCATGTTGTATCAAGTGAATAGTTTATGTAATAAATCATGTTTACGTTTGTAATAAAAGCAGGGCCGTCATATGTACGATATCATAAATAGTTTTAATTAAAAACATTTCTAGTAGTTAAATTCCTCTATTCTAGTTGCCACATATTTTTTTATGTTTTCATAATTCTGGTAGATCATTTTATATAATTTTTCTATCGAATTGAACCATTTTTTTATTCTTTTTTTTTTTGGAATTGTTTTCAAAAATAATTTTTTAATAATGATGAAAGATACCTTGGAAACGTTTTTTCAAAGATATTATAAATGAGGAATAAAAAAATTTTAAATGAACATTGAATAAAATTTCATGTTCCTTGAATGAAAAAAGTATATCACATTATATTATATTCATTGACAACATTATTTAATCAAATTATTAAAATTCTTATGCAATGACATGATTAAATATTATTAAAAATGATATATTTTTTATTAAACTATATTCATTAAAAATCACTGATGATTTTCAATGAAATTTTATTTACATGTCTTGTGAATGTTTTATTATTATCTTTTTGTGAAATTATTAATGATACAATGGAGTGATGTTATAAATTATGATTGAAAATTTATTTCAACCATATGCGAGTTTAGAGTTTAAGAGGGAAATGGAGGAATATAATTCTAGAAATAATTAACTGTTTTGTGATATGGGATTGATAATGAACACACAATATAAATATTGATATGTTATGGATTTACATGTATAAGTTGAATATTACCCCTTTTCCCCATACACCAATGGTAGTGTGTACACTAACCAACTATGATCATATAGAGGTGTGAGGATCCTTGGTACTTGTACTATCTTACCCTAGATTTCATTACCATGGTTAGAGGTTTTAAATAAATTATTCCTTGAATTCTTTTATATAATATGATTTAGAAATGAATTTTTCATTAATATATTTTTCTTAAAAATTTATATGTACACATATTTTGAAAATTTATTATATGATTTTTGAGATGTTGGATTAGGGAACAATTATGAAAATTTTATTGATGAAAGTTTTACTTAATATGAAGGATATATGTTTTATATAATATTAATTAATTTTAAATCACAAAGTCGGAAATGATTTTTTCTTTTTTTCTAACATTGTTCATACACCTTTGGGTTCATGAAGACATTATTTTTATAGGACTTATTAATGGTATGGATGAGAATGGAGTTAGTTTTATCTATGATAGAGGGATAAGTGATGTTAGTGGAAACATTTTTATGATTATAACATATGTTGTATAGATAATTATTCATACTTATTTTTTTGTCATTGTTTTCATGACATTGGTAAAAAGTAACCCCTTTAATCCATGTATATATGATATATCCTATTGGAACATGAGTATGTTATACATTATTGAATGGATTTATGGATACTCCATTATTGTGATTTTTTTCAAAAGGTTGTTTTAAATTCCTAGGTTCTCATCACAACACCATGGGGATTAGTAATTTGGATGGAGTTATGTTATAGAACAACTTAGATGGATAGATGTGGAAGTTTCATGATTATAGTCAACAATTTATCTATGATATTTACAAAATTTTCAACTATTATAAAATGATTCCCTTGCATTTGTTAGAAAAGAAGATTAAAATATCTAAATGAGGATGTTTTTATTGTTCATGATTATGGAAGTAAGTAACTTCACATGTCTATGAAAATAACTTATATTATGTTGTAAATCATGATGATTTATGATACAACACCTACTTTGAATATGGGGTAAGTAGTGTTACAAAAGATTCCATGGTTGATTCACATTTTGTAAACTATTCAACTCTTTACATGACTATATTTTCATATAAATTAAAACTATCAGAATATAAATATTATATAATCTAACTACTGGAATTAAATGCTTTGTGAAAATAGATATTGTAATAAATAGTTTAAATATAAAAGGAATCTGGAATCTTTTTCCAATTAAAATAGGATGGTGTTAAATTTACTGACTAGATTAATATAAAATTGTGGTTTTTTACATTTATGGATCCAAACCAAGATATACGAAATTAAAAATAGTTTATATGGGTTTTTAACATATCGTTATTCATTATTACAATGTTTACCTATAATGTTTTACCATTATTGGCTATTATACTAGAAAATATTGGATTTATATTCTGATTCCTAAAAATTATGTGTTTATTAATTTTATTCAATGGAAATAATTGGATAAAAAGTAATAAAGCCGTAAGATTATGTGAATCCATTCAAGAAATGGTTGTGAATAAAATAGATATTTCATCAAAAATATCTACATGGTAAAGAGTAAAATAAATTAAAATATGAATCATGGAGAACCATGAAAATGATATGACAGAGTAGTTAAAATGCATGTTAAGGGAGAATGATTAATGTGTGAGGATATACTGAGAAAATATTCTTAAAAATGAATAATATTTGATACATTAAATACATAAAACTATTTTTTCATGTTTATTTCTATTCTAATGCTCATGAAAACATAATTTAATTGTTCAATATTTATTATCACATTTCAAAATGGGATTTTTTTGATTTTATCAAATGGATAATAATAGAAAAAATTCATCATATGTTACAATATAATTTTTAATTAGAACAATATATAAAATGTTTAGATAATAGTGAAGAACAAAAGTTGTTGAAATAATTAAAATATTTAACATGAAGATGATAAAAGTAAAAATAAAAAATCATTAAAACATCTATATATCTTATTTGAGTATTACGAATAAAATGGATGTCTATAGGGGATACTAGGGGAAGGGAATTCTATAAAGGTCAAATATATTAAAATATGAAGTGAGTGTAATAGATGTTAAGACTCAATAATCTGATTTATGATGGATAGAACATGGGATATTTTTTATTTTTTGAGTGGTTGATATATATTTTTGTTATCAATTGAAGAAATTTTTTGAATGAATATTCCTTTGGTAAAATAATTAAAATATGTTACTGGTGAAAACCATATGTTATCATAAGGTTCTATTGTATTATGATTTTATCCCACTGGTAGTTGAACATTCAACTATTTAGATGTTTTCAATCATGGTGTAATTATTATATATTTAAATAAGTTCGAGGTATTTCTCTCCAAATAAGGATTCAAAATATTCAATGCATATCAATTATGTTATGAGATATCAATATATGAAAGGAGATTAATCATTATACTCTTTTATATCGATGGATTTTTTTCAATTGGACCGGAAGATATGATTTTTGTTAATTGACTTCTAAGCTCCCTAAAATGTTCCATATTATAAATCATGGACATATAAATAACAGTTTTTCGATGAGGATAAGAAGGGTTAGAATATATAGAACATCAATGTTGTCCACAAAAGCAAAATTTAGAAATGACATTGAAAATTTGGTAATATATGAATGTGATCCTCTTTCAACCTCACTTTCCTGATACTTTATCTTGTCAAGTGAACATATAATGAAAATACAGTAAGATAACCCGAACATGGAGATTGTCAATTTTTCAACAACTATAAAATTTTATATCAATTTTTTTTGGAAATTGTATATTTAAAACATTTATAGTTTTAATTGTAATTTTATTCCAATAAAACGCTATACGGGGTTAGTGGAATGTGATGTGGATCAACCATTACTTCAATTTTATGCATCTTTTTTTATATGTTTTTTTTTAGTAGGATATGTAAATTTTTCTTAGACTAAGGCATTTCATGTGTTTCAAAAAGATGGGTGATTATCAGTTTTTTTCCTTTGGAAGGGGGAAGAAAGGACATTTAGATTTCATAGATTCCAAATATTTTTAATTTAAATTTATTTAATGTATACTATTTTAATTCAAATAAATAATATAAGGTGTTGGTTTTAGAGATGTTTTAGTTGAAGGAACTCATAAAAAATTATTTGATGATTGTTTTATAAGATGATCAGAGTATGACTCGCTTGGATCAGAATATGGTTTTTCATACCCGGGAAAGGTACCCATGGAAGAAGTAATACATTATCAAAAACATACTAAAAAGAAGTATTAGATCTATAGAAGATATTTGGTATCCAAAATATGGTTTATATGATCACTAAACATAAGTTCAAGATATTACGTGGTAAAAATTTTCCTTAGTGGTGCATTAGTGAATGGAAATAGAGTGGATAAACAATGAATACTATAGTTAAAAATGAATGATTTTCCCAATATTAGAGACATACAAAATGTATTTCCATGTAATAATTCCTCAAGTATAATATTATTGGAATTTAAATAGTAGTTTGATATAACTACAATATAATTCAGTTGAATTTTATTTTTCAAAAATTATTCAATGGAAGGTGGTTTCCTCAGGGTGTAGTCATTCGTATGAATCTATCCAGGAATCAGTAGGACCATAAGATGTTCGTATATTCTGATGGAATCATGGTGGAAAAGAATGTTTCAAAAACAATATAAGACTCTAGAACTATTTCTTCAAAAATCTATTATCTATACTAAACTAGGCTTCCTCCCACAGATGTGTCACCACCACAGCCTTCTACGCCTCTCAAAGACGTCTCTCCATGAAAATTACCTCCACCACCTGGAATTTCGCACACCTCCCTCCCTTGATAATTTGTTCTCTCCTTGTAGGGTTTTTGATCTCCTACTATCCGGCTTCCTTGGATTCCCCAATCCTGGTTCCCAGGTACCGCCTTCGGCACCCATCACCCCATCACCTCCCTTCGTCTACCCATCCTTCGCACTCCTGGATCCTCATCACTATATCTGCTTACTCCCCATCTTTGACAGTTTCCATCTCCGACCATTCCCGATCCTTATCTCCAGTAATTATTCTTCCATCCAAGATTTATCACTAAAAATCATTTCCTACCCTCACCTCTGATTTTGCTCCATCTTCGACCAAGTCTTCTCATCCATCCACCACTTCTCCTATTTCCTTCCTCTAAACCTAGGTTTCCTACCACTTCCATCGGCCCCCTATACCTCCGAAACAACCCTCGGTTGCTCTGGCTTCTCCGCCTCTTCCCCATCGACCTTCTTTGGCTATAGTTCCCAATTTCTTCTTATCCTCATGAAAATCACTATCAGATATTCCTATAGTTAACTGGTACATCCTTTCCATATGTCTATACCTTCGACGGGATCTTCTATTTCAATGTCAGCATCATCCTGTGACTATTGACTCTAAACTTTTCACTTCAACAACCAACGCAATGCAAATCTACATCAGCGGGACATCTATTGGTTGGAGATAGGTGCGGCTTGAGAATTGCGTTGTCAATATGGGAGGTAACCCTACATATACACTGTACTAACATCGATGCAAACCACCACAAGATCCTTCTCCCAATTACTTTTGACCCTCACTACAAACACATTTTATGTTATTTTTTGGGTAGTGCTACTCCCTACATCCCGTACAAGATTTACTTCCCTCCTAAGCTACTACATCATCTAAATTGGTTTTCCGTTACAGGTAAAATTTCTCCACACCTACAGATCAGAGAAGGTCTTCTGCACCTACGACAACTTCAGTTTACTTCACCATTACATGGATAAACATAACACTATTTTGATTTTCTCTTCTGTAAACGATTTACATTTATTTTTTCTATGCTATTTATTTTTCAGTATCTCTCTCTGGATAATAATTTATAGTATGTCACTGTTTTTTCCATTCAGAAATTACAACATCTATTTAAATTGTTTAGATATTACTTATTCAACTATTCATTTTTTCAAGCTTCAAACTTATTTGTTTCACTTATTCAGTTGGATCCTCCTCAGATTTGAGTCCACCTTTTTTCAAATTAACTCTGCCATTGAAATTAACCCTCAATCTTGATTTTTATCTTAGTTTTGTTTCATTATTTGAAGCAAGTTCTGCCCAATGAGATTTTATTAATGATTGGTACATTTATTCTACATTGCATTATCATTAAAATGGTTCCCAATGAGCTAACATTTCTTCTTCTATTTGGGTTTCTTTATCAGCATCTCTAGTTTTTTAATGCAATGGTAATAATGATTCAAGGTAATTTTTCATTTGACGCAATTATTTCATTTCTATTTATTTTTTCATAAATTGATGAGGTGGCTTTTATCAAAAAATGGTATTAATATTTCTAACCATGCTTTTCACTGGGTTTGGCCATAGATACAATGGTGAGAAAGTTTTTTTATCATTGTCTTCAATTTTTCATAAGCATGCTCCATTTCGTATATTGTTTCTTACTTCTGATATCTTTTTGTATTAATTCTAATTTAAATTTTTTTCACCTCTCCTACTTAGTCAAGTATGTGACATGGAATCCCTCATCTATAGTGATTTTTTTCAGTGTATGTTTTTTTATACACCTGCTTCACACCACTCTAGGGGTGAATTATATAATGAAAACCCATATCTATTAACACATACACAACATGATACAATATGAGTTTTCATTTTGAAGATGAATTCCCTTCATATTCTAACCTTATTAAATTTTGATGATGAAAATAAAGGTAATGTTAGATATTTCATTTCTAAGGATCTGTTTGACATCTTTGAAATCAATTACTATTGAAAATAATGCTTTCTTTCTTAATTTATAAATTTAAATTGACTACATCATGTTGGATATATAAATATTTGGATTGCATTATTTTGTTATATTGGACTTTTTTCATTTTGATGATGAACATAAGGTTGAGGTTATATACTTCATTTCTAAGGCTTCATAAATGAATTTCTTACCCCATGGGATATTACGGGATTTGAATTTTTTGTCTATTTCAAGTATATCTTCTTTACACCATACACACCTAGTTACAGTTCCAAGGAGGTCTTCTGCACCCACGACAGCTTCACTCCACTGGTTTTGAAATGATGTGTGCAAAACCATAAGGTAACAACAAAACCAAATCTTGCTTACAAAATAAATGAATCAGTATTACATTTAGTGAAATTTCTTTTGTTTATCATTTAAGTTTAAAATTCATTGATTTTTCAGGACATTGGAAATATTGTGACAGTTGATTTGATCTTCTCAATGTCGTGATTCATGAGGTTTTTGATGTAAAACTAAGCTTCAGAGGCGAAAAAGTATTGGAGGTAATGCTTTTTATACATCGTCGATTTCTTTTACATTTTTTTGGCTATGTGAATGTGTGTTCATGGAATTATTTTAAGCTCATAGTATAGGTATGATAGAAAAATAAACCAACTTAATTAGTTTAATGTTTTATATGGAATATCAATAAATTAGGTTTATAAATTTTTTCTATAAAATTGTTTAATTTGAAAATTTCAAAAAAAGACTACTAAGGCAACAATGACAAAGGTTGTCAGTTTTGTATAGTATTCAAATGAGAATGTTCCTTTTATCATTCATTTTGACAGGATTGAATTAAAACTGTGATCATATTAGTTTTGGTATTGAGGAGTGTAAGTTGTGTAAGGCTACCCAATCGAAGCAATATAAGGGAAACCAATCCAGGATGTGTAATGGTTACGAATCCATACTACATAAAAGAATCTGTAGAAACTTGTAATGTTATTTCAGAGTCATTTGGAATACACAACATCCAACTTGTGAATATATCACAGCATAAGTTCATCCCAATAGAAAAATGGAACTACATATGCTTGGTGAAGAGAGAATTTGTATAGCATAAATTTATTAATGGTGGAATGCTCCAAATACTATGCCATGGTGATTATAATCATGGATTACATGGGAATTATGAACCTAATAGGGGGGGCCAATATGCCATGTCTTATGTTGTGTTTCTCAAATAAAGAGATAATTAATCATTACCCAAATATTTACCACTATTAAATGCAGGTTCAATGTCATGGATTTCTGGTGACACTCAAATTAAAAACAATGAGTACATCAGAATGGTTACAGAAATGGTATTATTTTTTACATAATGGTATATTTTTCAACAAAAAAACAGTGATTTTTTTTACTGTACATCAATCATTACACAACCAAATATTATTAGTTATTATACAACCTAGGAGCTCTTAGGAGTTATCTTGGGGAATTCATGCCTAGATGTGGAATCCGAGCTATCTGGATCTTTAAATATCTGGACTCTATCATCTTCTCCAGGTATTTCCTCTACATTAAATAACTGAGTGAGATCCGTGATAGTTTATCTTTGCCTTAGTTTTTTATTTGGATGATTCATCTGATTTTCCTGAAATCATTACTAATGTTCACCTTATGTTAAAGATTCATTTTGGTTGTTCGTTATCTATCATTTTGGTTATCCTTTGGTTGTTCAATATATAGGTTTCATTTGGTGTTCTACTAAATGATTGATGTGCAGTTTATTTAATGTCAGAACCCATTTTTTTAGAATATGGTTTCTAATTCGCTAAACTACTTTCAAGAGATTCTCATTGGCTGGGAAACGCTGGCTAGATTCTTTCAATGGTGATATCGACAACCATCATGATTAAAATTTCTATTATAACGTAATGCCTCATCTTCCTACGGAGGCCAAGATAGTTGTCTCGGTTGTGGAGGAAAAAATGTGGCAAGTCATAGGAAGAAATTACCTTATTTGTGAACTGTATTGTGCAAGAGAACTTATCATATTTCATTTGTCATGTAAAAGAATTATTCAAATTGCTAACAATCAGATTTTTTTGTTATCATGTAAATTATGGAAATATACTAATTGTGATGGTAACATTTGTCTTCCAGACAACATAATACAATACAAACTACTACAATGTTTTAATTTAGTTCTTATAAAGTTATAATAATTTTTGAAACAATTAATATGATTCACTTCTATAAATATCTAATATGTTATGATTATTTTACCTCCATCTTAGAACTATGGAATGCATGCATGTAACCTACTACTAATCCATGGATGAAGGGGGCCTTTGCATACAATGTGACAGGGTGACTGACACTTGATTGAGGAGAATACACCATCATGGAAGACTGCATCAAGGGTATACTTTCAAGAATTGGGTCTTTTTTTCCAATTAATAGTTTATTTTACTTGTATTAAATATGTGTTGTCCTTCATTTATTACACTGCATGTACTCTCATTCAAGCAGTGGATGTTGTGGACCATAGACCTAGGGCTGAACTTGCTATCTCATCCATTGAGGTATGTTTTTTTTATTTTTTGACTTTATTCCCTCACCTCTTATAAATTCACACCCTCTGGCCTTAAATCATTCTCCATCTTTTCTTATAAAAACCCAAAAATTCATGCTTTAGAAAATAGTTTGAATGACAACCCTGCTTTTATTACAAACTTAAACATGATTTATTACATAAAACATCACTTGATACAACAAAGAAGATCTAGAGGTTTAGTGTCTTTGGGGCTTAGGATAATTACATAAAAACTTAAAATATGAAATACAACATCTTTATTGAAAACTTCTTTTACATGACCACTACATTCCCCCGTACTTAGCATTGCATGGGATAACCTGAGGACATGAATAAGAAAAGGGTGATCTATAATGCCCAGTAAGGGATTACACATGGAATAACATGAGGAGTTCAACACATGTTAGAAAATAGGAATATCAATAGAGCATAAAAGAAACATGATCATAAAGGTATGATAAAGCATTATAATTATAACATGGAAATGTGGCAACAACACTTAACATGGAATTAGCATGAGCCAAGGCTCATTGCACATAGAGCATGAGTAAATCCTCATTGCACATAAAGCACGAGTAAACCCTCATTTAACTTGAATTAGAATGATTCAACACTCATTGCACATGACGTATCATGACACTATACTTTACCCAATGCATTGGAGCGATATAAGGGCGCTCCTTTCTTAAACATTTCATTTCATGCATAAGTGTGCCACATGGATCATAAAACATGGATTCATTAAACATAATCATTTATTCCACGATAAAGAAATGTGGAATTAATACATGAAACTTTATAATCAATAATTAAATGTTCATAAAGGTGAATACCCTTGATGGAGAAATGGGCATGGTATTCACTACACAATTGCATTGGCTTAGAAAATCGGTGCGATTTTAGCAGCGTAACGGCGTGACATAAGAATTCATAAAAATGGTTGATGAGAGAGAAAGGGGTTATTCATCATATTTACATAAAATGGACAGTAAGGAGTTCGTATAAATACAATTCCCAACAATTTTTATGGAATTTATATTAATGATACAAAATTATTGCTTGAATTTAAAAGGAGAGAAGTTCCTTTTGGAATTTTGGCATAGTAACGGGTGTACATGGGAGGCATTAAATGAGAGAAAAAGTGTCTCCCATAAATTAAACATAAAGAGGGTAGTATAAGGGAGGTGTGAAACCATACCCTAAAATTTATAATTTAAATAAAAAGGGCAAAACAACTTAAAGAAAATTGGACAAAATGAGAAAGGAAGAAAAAAACCCTTACTTGGAAGTGTGCTTCCAAAGGCTAGAGAGAGGCTTGTGAGAGGATTCTTGGGAGATTGGGGAACCTTGGGAGGATTCTAGAGAGAGTTGTTCAGAGGTTGGATGAACTCCAAAGGCTTTGAGTGAGGAGTAAGTGGGAGCTTGGGTGGGTTTATATAGGAAAGGTGAGGGAATTCTTTATTATGTAGGTTTGGGTCCCCTTACATTAAATTAATCCAAACCACAAACCATCCCATGGATTTTGCCCATGTTTTTTGTAAAAGGGAAGAGTAAAAAAATATTTTATAAGTCCAAAGTCCGAACTTCTTAAAATATTAGGGTTGCTTATGTGGAGGTGAGTCACACTCCCATGGAAATTAGTTTAAAAAGGCAAGGTGTTGAAGATGTCTTGAGGGGTCCATTAATGCTTTGAAAAGTAATTCAACCAAACCCAAAATCACATTATTTTAATGGTAAAACATATATTGTCTGAACATAAAGATTATAGTATTTTACTACATCACTATTGAGTCATTATGATGTCATAAAACACATTATATAATTAAACGGTATTTAATTTTTACCCAAAAATTTGACTGTCTCAGAAAATTATGAAAAATTCACCGTTAGATAATTTTGACATCCTGATTCTAGAAATGACATTTATTTTATTTAAATTTTTGTCTAAATATGTTAATTTTCACTTTTAAAATAAAAAACTATATTTATCGAAAATTCACGGGTTTTGACAGCAATGGATTTCAAACCTTAATAAAAAAAATTTAATTGCATTCATAAAATTATAAGATCATTTATTTCTAATAAAAATTAATTTAATAATATTTTTATTATTTTATTAAAATATTATTTTATTAAAATATTATTTTATTCAAAAATCCCTTAATTTAAAAAAATAGATTTCTTAATTATATAATAACTAAAAACACCATTTGTACTTTCAAACCTATTTAAAATGTATCAAAAATGAATTGAAATTATATTCATTATTATATACAAAAATAATGTACAAGAACATAGTACTACTTATTTGTTACATAACCCCTTAAAACAGTTGCATAAGACCTAAGGGTAAGGTGTGCGAGGGTGATTGACTCTTGGGGTGGCTCGTATAACATCGCTCGAGTGGTAATTTCAATCAACTTACACATTTCCAGTAGATGGTCATGTTCGAGCTTGACATGATGAAGATCAGCTTGGGCTTGGTCAAGGGTGAAGCCCAAAGATGCCACCTCTTTTCCGAGCTCTGATAAATGAGAATCGTATGGGGAAATTCTACTGGATGAGGCCATCACTTCCTTTGTCTGAGTAAATTGGATTTGTTAAAGTCCTATATTTATACTAATCATGTGATCATTGTTCAGCGTCTATATTAGCTACGGTCAAAATTCATAACATAAAACCAAGGAAGTTGACATTTTATATAAACATAAAGATATATTTAATTAGATCAAGAGGGATTTCCATTAATGAAACTTTGTGTCATTACAATATTCCCCCCTTAAGAAATTTTTCCCTCGAAATTTTTCTTTTCTCACACTAAAACAGATGTGGGTAACTCTGATTCATCATTTCCTCTGATTCCCAAGTCTCTTCTTCAAACTTTTGGTTTCTCCACAACACCTTAACGAGGGTCATTGTGTTATTTCGTAGAACTTTTTCTCTATGATCTAAGATCTTCACTGGTTTCTCCTCATAAGAATATCATCTTCCAATTGTACCACCTCATAAGAGAGTACATGTGAAGGGTCTGGTATGTACTTCCTTAAGAGGGATACATAAAAGACATCATGTACTTTGGTCATGGAATGTGTAAGTGCTAGTCGATAGGCCACAGCCCCGATACGATCATGAATCTCGAAGGGGCCGATGTACCTTGGACTTAACTTCCCTTTCCTTCTAAACCTCATAACCTTCTTCCATGGAGATATGTGTAGAAACACTATGTCTCCAACATTAAACTCTAGGTCTCATCGACGATTATCTGCATAACACTTCTGCCGACTCTGAGCTTCCTTGATATGCTTCTGATTGGTTTTTACCATCTCCACAATTTCCTCGACCATTTCTGGTCCATGTAGATTGCGTTCACTGACCTCAACCCAACATTCCTGTGTTCTGCACCTTTTCCCATATAGGGCTTCATATGGTGCCATTTGGATGCTTGAGTGGAAACTATTTTTATAAGAGAACTCAACCATAGGAAGATGTTGATCTCATCCTCCTTCAAAGTCCATTGAGCATGCTCTCAACATATCCTCAAGTGTTTGGATAGTACTCTTGGATTGTCCATCAGTTTGAGGATGATAGGACGTACTAAAGTTTAGTTCAGTATTCAGGGCATGTTGAAGACTCTTCCAAAACTTAGAGGTGAATCTTGGATCTTGGTCAGACACAATAGATATTGGTACTCCATACAACCTTACCACTTCCCTATTATATATCTGTGTCAGTTTATCCAAAGAGAAATCCTCCCGAATAGCAATGAAGTGTGTCGTCTTTGTAAGATGATCCACAACAACCCAGATTGCATTATTGCATTTGGATGTCCTCGTAAGTCCGGTGACAAAGTCCATGGTGATGTTATCCCATTTCCATTCTGGTATGGGCAATGGTTGCATCATCCCCTTAGACTTCTGCCTATCTACCTTCACTTACTGACACACCATGCACTTTGATGTATATTCAACGATATCCTTCTTCATATTATCCCACAAAAAGTTTTCTCGGAGATCTCAATACATATTTGTCCTCCCTGGGTCAATAGAGAAATTTGAACTATGTGCATCATCCAAAATTTCCTTCTTCAGCTCCAGATTTGATGGAACACATAGTCTTTTCCCAAACCGCACAATTCCTTCTTCATTAACATTTAACTCCGAGGATTTCCCATTTTTGATAGCTTCCACTTTTTCTTGAATTCCCACATCATCCTTTTGAGCATCCTTTAACCTTTCCAAAAGTGACGGTTGAGCAATCATTTGTGAAAGTATTGATGATGTACCCTTCTCTATGATTCCCATGTCCATCATCATCAAGTCTAAGAAGATTGGATCCATCTCAATTCTCATCATTGACAGAATCGATGGGTCATTTCTACTCAGGGCATCTGCCACCTTGTTCACTTTCCCAGGGTGGTAATGTATTGAACAGTCATAATCCTTGATGAGCTCTATCCATCTTCTCTAGCGCATATTAATCTCTTTCTATGTTAATATATATTTAAGACTCTTATGGTCAGTATATATCTCACATTTCTCTCCATAGAGATAATTCTGCCAGATTTTCAAGGAAAAGATCACAGCCGCCATCTCCAGATCATGTTTTGGATAGTTTCTCTCATGGATTTTCAACTACCTTGAGGCATAGCATATCACTTTTTCATTATACATCAGCACACAACCTAATCCCTTCTTCGAAGCATCACTGAATACCACAAAAAGTTCCCCACTTGTGGGTAAAGTGAGCATGGGCGTAATGATAAGACTCCTTTCAACTCCTTGATGCTTTCTTCACATTCATCACTCCAAGAAAACTTTACTCCCTTCCGAGTTAGCTTGGTAAGAGGGTTGGACAATCGTGAGAAATTCCTCACAAATCGTCAATAATATCTATCTAACCCCAAGAAGCTACGGATATCTGTTACTGATGTTGGCCTCGGACATCCCTCAATTGAATCTGTTTTGGAGGGGTCCACAGATATCAAATTTCTTGTGATGATATGGCCCAAGAATGAGACATCCTTTAACCAGAACTCACACTTGGTGTACTTTTCATAGAGCTTCTCCTTGAGAAAAGTTTCTAGTATAGTTTTTAATTGCTCCTCATGATCCTCCTTGGTTTTGGAGTGTATTAGAATATCATCTATAAATACTACCACAAATTTGTCAAGGTAATCTCTAAAGACTCTATTCATGAAGTCCATGAATATTTCTGGAGAATTGGTGAGTCTGAAAGGCATTACTATGAATTCATAGTGCCCATATCTTGTACGAAAAGTAGTCTTGGGGACATCTTCCCACTTCACCCTTACTTGATAATATCCCGACCGCAAGTCCACCTTGGAGAAGTATTGTGCTCCACGTAGCTGATTGAACAAGTCATCAATTCGTGGGAGAGGATACTTGTTCTTTATCATTATTTTGTTAAGTTCACGATAATCGATGCAAAACTGCATTGAACCATCCTTCTTCTTGATGAATAGGACTGGTGCACCCCATGGTGAAGCACTTGGGCATATAAACCCTTTATCGAGATTCTCCTGTAGTTTTTTCTTCAGCTCTTCAAGCTCAACAACATCCATTCTATATGGAGTCTTGGATATTGTTAATGCCCCGGGTATAAGTTCAATTGGGAACTCAACATCTTATCTAGGAGGAAGACCAGGCAGTTCCTTGGGAAACACTTCAGCGAATTCCCTCACAATAGGCATTTCTTCAAGGATAGTTTCTTCCTTGGACTCAATCATCTGATCCAGATATGTGTCCTCATATTGTAGTAATATCCATGCTTGAGATGATGGAGCTAAAAGAGATTCATCTTCCTCCTTACACTTGTAAATAATCGGGGGTCGATTCTCCATATGGAGTGTGATTTCCCTCTCCCGACAATTTATGTTGGCTCTATATAAGGAATGCCAGTCCATTCCAAGAATTGCATCAAATTCCACTAGAGGGAGTATGACGAGGATCGCTGGGAAATTAAATCAACATATTATAACAGGGGAGGACTTATATTCATGGGATGCAATGATTTCCCCATTTTCCGTACTCACTGACATCTTCACTTCCATGATTTGTGGTGGTGGTGTGATTGTTCTACAAAAAATTCGAGATATAAAAGAATTCATAGAACCTGAATCAAAAAGTATGTTTTCTATTCTTAAATGAATAACTAGCGTACCTGTCACCAATTTGTTGTCGGGGTTCAATTCGGCAGAAGTGATGGCAAAATATCTTCCATGTTGCCTTGGAGGTTGTTGGTCACCTCCAAAAACCCTTGGATTAGGGAACTGATTTGAAAAATGACCCGGTTCTTGGCATGTGTAGCATTGAACAACGCATTGAGGTTCGAACGGAGTGTTCCTCTCCTCTGTCGCAGCCACGGGTCTTTCTTGCCGACAGTTAACATCTAGGTTCCCTTCTCTTCTACACCTGAAGAATTTTCTCGTCCCCTTAAGGCAATTTCCAGGGTGCTTCTTTCCGCACTTTTGGCAAGTGGGGTGCTGGATCTTCTTAACACTGTTGGATTTATCCATCGGACCGCCAGCATTGAACTCCACCTTATGCTTCTTGTCCCCATGATACCCATGTGATTCCCCAATCTCCATTTCGACCTTGAGGGTACATCGGACAATTTCCTCATAGATATTGAAGTCACGGATCGGTAATGCTTTCTGCATGCTAGGATTCAGCCCACCAAAAAAGTAGTCAACTTTTCACTCAGAGGTAACGAAAAAGCCGGAAGCATATCGTGTAATCCTGGTAAAGTTTTTCTTGTATGCTCTAATAGATTATTCATCTTTTTGTGTGAGGGAAAGGAAGTCCCTTTACATCTTATGCCGGAGGGTGCGTGGAAAATTTTTATCGAAAAACATCTTTCAGAAATAATTTCATTCCAATGCCTCAATCTCCTCCTTAGGCTTCGTATTTTTTACCAACGTCCACCATTGATCAGCTTCACCCTCCATACGATAAGCATCTAGGAGAATCTTCTCTTGTTCATAACATTGAAGGATCGATAAGATCTTTTCAATGGAGTTGATCCATTGTTCAGTGATCGTGGGATCAGATGATCCACTAAAAGTAGGAGTCCTTTGCCTCATGAAGCTCTCGATAGGGACGTGTTCCTTCTTAGGGGGGTTTGGACGTTCCTCTTGACCCGTGTTTCTATTCAAAACTTGAGTTAGATGAGAGAGAATCATGACAAAGTTCGCGATTCTCGCTCCCGTTGGATTGGGCATCTCATTAGTACAGTCATCACATTGATCTTCACAACGGTTGTTACCCGAGTCCTCCTATTAATGGTCATTGGCTGGAATAAAAGGAAAGTTAGTGGTAACACATAAAGGGTAATCCAAAGACAAAAGTTGATGACTTATAAACAAACTTTTATTTCCTTAACTCATGAGTCTATATGCTTCAATCTAGGCATTTCATGATCTACATTCTAACATATATTCGTAGGGGAATTTTTTAATTCCCTTAATAAGGGTTCATACTATGCTTTTGAATTTATCAAAACATATCCCCCGGGGGATTCATAACCAATAGTGCAGCAAGGCCCGTTGTCTTACACTAGTTCCCATTCGAGTCTAGATCAAATCGGTGTTTTCGGGTTTTACCCCTAGGATACATATGTGCTAGATCCGCCTCTACCTACTCGTATCGAGACAGGGATGTATTGGTTTAATAAACCACTTACTCTGTACTTACCAAAACGTAGGGAAGTTTTTATTATACATAGTCTTGTATCTAAGGCTTTACTAGGGTTTCCTAATCCCAAAAATAACTAAACCTATCCTCTGATACCACCTATGACAACTCTGCTTTTATTACAAACTTAAACATGATTTATTACAAAAAAGATAAATTGATAAAACAAAGAATATCGAGAGGTTTAGTGTCTTTGGGGCTTATGATCATTACATAAAAACTTAAAACATGAAATACAACATCTTTATTGAAAACATCCTTTACATGACCACTACATTCCCCCGTACTTAGTATTGCATGGGATAACCTGAGGACATGCATAAGAAAAGGGTCTACTATAAAGCCCAGTAAGGGAGTACACATTTAATAGCATGAGGATTAAAACACATGTTAGAAAATAAGAATATCAATATAGCATAAAAGAAACGTGATCATAAAGGTATGATAAATCATGATAATCATAACATGGAAATGTGGCAACAACACTTAACATGGAATTAGCATGAGCCAAGGTTCATTGCACATAAAGCATGAGTAAATCCTCATTGCACATAAAGCACAAGTAAACCCTCATTTCACTTGAATTATCGTGATTTAACACTCATTGCACATGACCTATCATGATACTATACTTTACCCAATGCATTGGAGCTCTATAAGGGCGCACCCTTCTTAAACATTTCATTTCATGCATAAGTGCGCCACATGGATCATAAAACATGGATTCATTAAACATAATCATTTATTCCACGATAAATAAATGTGGAATTCATACATGAAACTTTATAATCAATAAGTAAATGTGAAGAATGGTGAATACCCTTAATGGAGAAATGGGCATGGTATTCACTATACAATGGCATTGGCTTAGAAAATCGGTGCGATTTCGGCAACATAACGGCGTGACATAAGAATTCATAAAAATGGTTGATGAGAGGGAAAGGGTTTCCTCATAATATTTACATGTAATGGAAAGTAAGGATTTCATATAGATACATTCCCCAACAATTTTAATGTAATTTATATTCATGATAAAAAATTATTGCTTGAATGTAAAAGAAGAGAGAGAAGTTCCTTTCAGAATTTCGGCATAGTAACGGGTGTACAAGGGAGGAATTTAATGAGAGAGAAAGGGTCTCCCATAATTCAAACATAAATAGGGAAGTATAAGGGAGGTTCGAAACCATACCCCAACATTTATAATCGAAATTAAAAGGGCAAAACAACTTAAAGAAAATTCGACAAAAATGAGAAAGGAAGAAAAAAACCCTTACTTGGAAGTGTGATTCCAAAGGCTAGAGAGAGGCTTATGAGAGGCTTCTTGGGAGCTTGGGGCACCTTGGGAGGATTCTAGAGAGAGTTGGGAAGAGGTTTGATGAACTCCAAATGGTTTTAGTGAGGAGGAAGTGGGAACTTGGGTGGGTTTATATAGGAAAGGTTAGGGAATTGTTTATTATTTAGGTTTGGGTCCCCTTACATTAAATTAATCCAAACCACAAAATGTCCCATGGTTTTTGCCCATAGTTTTTGGTAAAGGGAAGAGGAAAACAATATTTTATAAGGCCAAATTCCTAACTTCTTAAAATATTAGGGTTTCTTATGTGGAGGTGAGTCACACTCCCATGGAAATTAATTTAAAAATGCAAGGTGTTGAATATGTCTTGAGGGGTCCATTAATGCTTTGAAAAGTAAGTAAAACAAACCCAAATTCACATTATATTAATGGTAAATAATATATTGGATGAACTTAAAGATTATAGTATTTTATTAAATCACTATTGGGTCATTATGATGTCATAAAACACATTATATATTTAAACGGTATTTAATTTTTACCCAAAAATTTGACTGTCTTGGAAAATTATGAAACATTCAACATTGGATAATTTCGACGTCCTTATTCCAGAAATGAAATTTATTTTATCTAAATAATTTTCTAAATATTTTAATTTTCTATTTTAAAATAAAAACTGACATTTATCGAAAATTCACGGGTTTTGACAGAAATGGCTTTCAAGCCTTAATAAAAAAATTTAATTGCATTCATAAAATTATAATATCATTTATATTTAATAAAAGATAATTTAATAATATTATTATTATTTTATTAAAATATTATTTAATTCAAAAATCCCTTAATTTAATAAAATAGATTTCTTAATTAAATAATAACTAAAAACACAATTTGTACTTTAAAAACTATTTACAATGTATCAAAAATGACTAGAAATTATATTCATTATTATATAAAAAAATAATGTACATGAACATAGTACTACATATTTATTACATAACCCATTAAAACAGTTGTATAAGACCTAAGGGAAAGGTGTGCGATGGTGACGGACTCTTGGGGTGGCTCGGATAACATCACTCGAGTGGTAATTTCAATCAACTTCCACTTTTCCCGTAGACGGTCATGTTTGAGCCTGACATGATAAAGCTCAGCTTGGGATTTCTCAAGGGAGAATCCCAAAGATGCCACCTCTTTTTCGAGCTCCAAAAAATGAGCTTCGTATGGGGAAATTCTACTGGATGAGGCCATTGATTCCATTGTCTGAGTAAATTGGATTTGTTAAAGTCTTATATTTATACTAATCATGTTATCAGTGTTAAACGACTATATTAGCTACGGTAAAAATTCTTAACATAAACCAAGGAAGTTGAAATTTTATATAAATATAAAGAGACATTTAATTAGATCAAGAGGGATTTCCATTAATGAAACTTTGGGTCGTTACATTTTGGCTTGTAGTTGTGCTACTTTTTAGTGATAGGACATCAATATTAGGTATTGTTGTCTTTTATGTAACGTGTTTATGTGATTATATGATCATGCACACATTTTCTAAATGTTCAGTTCAATTTAGAGTTCCTGTTTTATATTCTTATCAAGCAAACTTATCTTATTTCATTTTTCATGTACAAGAATTATTCAAAATGATAACAATCAGATTGTTTAGTTTGCATGTAAATTATCGAAATATACTAACTGTGATGGTAACATTTGTCTTCTAGACAACAGAATAGAATATAAACTACTATAAAGTATTAATTAAGTTCTTATAAAGTTATAAGAATTTTCAAAACAAGTCATATGAATCGCTACTATAAATATCTAACAAGTTATGATTATTTTACCTCCATCTTAAAACTATAGAATGCATGCATGGAACCTACTACAAATCCATGGATGAAGGGGGCCTTTGCATACAATGTGACAGGGTGACTGACACTTGATTCAGGAGAATACACCATCATGGAATACTGTATAAAGGGTATATTTTAAAGAATTGGGTATTTTTTCAATTAATGGTCTATTTTTCTTTTATTAAATATGTGTTTTCATTCATTTTTTACACTTCATGTACTCTCATTCAAGCAGTGGATGTTGTGGGCCTTAGACCTAAGGCTAAACCTACTATCTTATCCATTGAGGTATGTTGCTTTTTTGTTTGACTTTATTCCCTCAACTCTTATAAATTCACACCCTCTAGACTTTAATATTTCTATGTAATTTCTTATAAAAAGCCAAAAAATCATGCTTAAGAAAATAGTTTGGCTTCTAGTTGTGCTATTATTTTGTGACAGGACATCAATATCAGGTACTGTTGTCTTTTATGTAACATGTTTATGTTATTATAATATCATGCACACATTTTCTGAATGTTCAGTCCACTTTGGAGTGCATATTTCATATTCTTATCAAGGATTTATCGTTAAAATTGTTTTCATTTGCATTTATGGAATTTTTTTTTCATTTATTTTCATTCACACTTATTTTCTTCTTGGTTTATCTCATAGTTTCAAATCAAATATAAATAATTTCTCTTAAAAAATAAAATCTTGCATCATTCAGACACATAACTCTAGTTATGACTACATTCACATTTTAATGATTATTTGACTTTAGAATATACATTTTTCATACTATTATCATAGTTCTAAAGTCCATAGTTTAATTCAATTACATTACAATCAAATAAAATGATACACAATACAAGCACTCCCCGTCGAGATCTAGAGACGCAAGATTTTAAATGTAATGGCTATGGAAACAACGATAATCGGATTGTGTTATTTTTATTCTGCACTCCTGATACTATCCCATTATTTATCAATTAGATTCTTAAATATTTACTATAAATTCATTTCTACATGGGTTTCTAGTGGAAGGGGAATATTGTTGGTGGCCATAGAAAATGTTGTTATAAAGATCATTCATTTGGATTTTTTTAAACATGATAAAAAATCCATATTTGGGTTCTAAAACATCTTATTACAGTTGATATTTCACATTATGAAACTTTTATTCCTGAAATTCATAAAAAAAATTCCCAGGTAGTCAATCTTTCTAAAACTTTTATTCCTTATAGAAGGCTTCTCATTATTTAACTTTTGTTACTCAATAAATGTAACTTTTACTCCATTATGTATTTGTCATTTTTTTCAAATATTTTCATTTTAAATATGAAATATTATGTTTAATAAATGGTATTATATTATTAATAATAAGAATTAATATATAGTGTTGCGCGAATGGATGGGCAGAGTAATAGTTGTTATCATAGAAAGAAGATGATTCCAATAAAGTAACTCTAGATATCTTGTCACATTCTAGACTAATGAATATCAATGAATGTTAGAAAATGATGTTGCATAGATTTTTGGATAAGGTAACCTATAAAGTGAAGTGAGGAAGAAATAAATAGTTCACTATATTAATTTATAATCCATGATCCATGTTCATAGTGAATCATAATACTGTAGTTGGTTTATTCACTAAAATGAAATACTATTAACTGACATATCAGTAAAACTTTATCATATTCCTATTGAGAATGTAAATTAACCAATAGTTTTTCTCATATACATATAGATTAGATCATATGATTTATTTTAATCCCCTTTTCAACTTCCTAAATTATGTTCTTTCATTGATTCTAATTTCATTTATTTGAATGAATTTTAGTTTTTGTAGTATATTTGTGGGGAAAGATTTGTGAAATCATATTGGGGATTTCAATTTTTACTTATGGTACACATAGTAAAATTAATATTTCCACTATACATTATATGTTGTACTAGTGTTGTAATATATCATATGTTGTTGTGAAGGATATCATATGGTGTTATTTCCAGATGCAGTGACAAGAATGATTAGCAAAACAATTCTACTAGCATTTGGGGAAATAATTAAGATAAATAAGCTTTAATTATTTTTTCATCTTTATTATGATTTTAATATATGGAATCAAAAATATTATTTGTATAATTAATACCAAATATGTAATTTAATTACTCAATTATTGACGTAATTTTGAAAAAAAAAATCAATTATCATATACATTTTTTTAATATAATCAAAATATATAAGAAAAATTTTCAAAATGATTATTTTAATATATTTTTTGAATTTTTAATAATTTAATTTAACATTATTTTTTAACCATATTCTTGAAATCATAGACAACATACACCAATTAGTGAAATATTGTTTTAGGAATTTAATGGTATTTTAAGATTCCATTACAACCATGGGCATATAAAACTTAAATAAATATATATATTTTTAGTTAATGTTTTATATTAATAAATAATATATTTAGCTAAACATATATACATATTAAAATAGATCTTAGGTATCTTCTACCCTTATAAAAATTTGAAATCCACTATTTATTATTAGAAATATTAATCATAATATAATAATGTGACATAATATTTTAATATTTATTGATAATGTTAATTATATTTTTATATCATATTTGGGAATATATAATTTTTCTTATATTATGTTATTCAATAATGAATATAAACTTATAATGTGATTGTTTTTTTGTTCACACATTTATGTTATGAATATTACATCAATCAACCACATCACAATTTCATCAAATAGATATTTTCAAGAGGAATGTAGGAGTGGATATATTATTCAAGAAACCTCATCACCTTTCAAATATTGGTTATGATATGATTTCATAAAATTATTTATTTTTCAATAAATAAAAATCATATTTTAACCTTACATATTATTTGATTCATTACTAATAAATTAACCAATAAATTAATTATCACTTCTAGTGTTTTAATATTATTTACTGATCAATTCCTATGTTCTATCCTAGTATGAACTAATATAAAATAATATATTTAGATTGTAAATGTAATGGCCCAAAAAATCATTCCTATTATCATTTTATGAGAATGAGGATAATAACTATGGTGGGTATTCATAGTTTATCATCTTTAATCCCCTCATTGAGATTTAATATTTCTTAATTTTGTTCAAATGTAATATAATATTTTGTATTCCAAATCCCATATTATTTTCTAATATACATCATTCTTGGAAGTTTTTTTTCCTATTTAATGGCTTAGCAATTTTTTGTAATAAAACTAAGGTTCCTATAATAATTAAAAAAATTATACTAATTAGATATTTATTATATATATATATATAATAAGATGAAATATATATTTTTATTATAGGAGTTGATGAAATTTTTTTGGATATGATTATGCCACATGAATTAAATTATAAAAATCAAGAAATTATGGTGTATATATATACTTTATCTTCAAGAATCATATCAAATTAATATCCTATGAATATAAATATTAGGGTTTTCTATATAATATTAATATTTTTCAATACATCAAATAAAAAAGTAGTGTGGATGAATCCAAATATGCGATATTTTATTTAATATCATTTAAATTTTTGAAATGGTTAAATATCAAATTAATTATCTTATGAATATACTAAAGATATGTGAGAAGAACTATATTAAAGTTATTTTAAAATTCACAATATATAATTTTATTGCATGGTATAATCAAGATAATAGAAATTTTTTCATTGTATATTAGTAGTGAAAGTACCAAAACCAAATGAAGGATTTTTTATACATATGAATATAAAACAAATTAATTTAATTTTAGGTCATAGTTTATTAAATTATGTGTGGTATGTGCATGTATAATATATTTAATAGATGTAATTACTTAATATCATTAAATTACATTTACACTACAATAGTCATTGATTCATCTATTGGCTAATGGAAAACGATATAGAAAAATAAAAATCATTATTTAGGTTTTTAATCACAAAGGAATATTTAATTATATCAAATTATTCTATTTTTTCATTATTATATTTATTTAACATGAAATAGAAGAAATTATTTATTCTAGAGAAATAAAACTCAATTTTTTTAAATTAGATGAAACAAAATACTTGTTTGAATATTTTTAAAATTTTAAATAAATTTACTAGTAAATCATAACAATCATACAGAATAAACTAAATTCATTTATAAAATAATCATTAATTAAATATAATGGTTAAAAAATGAGTAAAATAATATATCAAGAATTTTTTAAGGATTAGTTCTTTGAGATATCAATGATATTATTTTAGTTAATTTTAAAGATGGTTCAAATGTATAATCTAATATACTCTTATTTTTAATTAATTTATAATTCCTAAATGGTTTATTTTTTAATAAAAATACTTATAAATTAATGATGTGACCCAAATGTAATTTATTGGGTCATTATAGGATCATTGTATTCATTTTTTATTACATGATACATGAATGATATAAAGACAAACACCTGTTATCCACAAAAATTAATTTACTTATTATAAAAACCACAAAAATTTACCACAATAGTGAATAATTAATATGGTGATATAAATATTAAATGGGGATTATAATTAATATAATAATATAAAAAAAATTAATATGTTTTATGGAGAGTGAAATTGATATGTCCAAATAGTTATGTTATAAACTTGATTCCCTTATATAATGGAATGTAATTGGAAGAGGAAGTTAAAAAATTAATTTTTGATATAAATAATATATAAGTATGGAATAAAAAAATTAATTTCATTGTAAAAAATAATTTCCGTAATTCAACTTCATTGGAATTAGATTATAGATTCCAATGTAATTTTTCAAAAAAATTAATAGCATTGAATTACAATAATGTTGGTCAAGGGGCTATTTTACATTCACATTTTAAATTTTTTAGAATTACCAACCCTTTTAATTGGTATTTATTTCATGAGTTCCCCAATCATGGGAGATTTTAATATAGACACTGACACATTAAACCAATAATTTTCATGAAATAAATTTTTTCTATTGAAGAAAATTGATATAAAGTTTTACCTGAGAAAAAATATTATATTCTTATGAATGTAATGTATTAAAATGGTTTGTATTTTATTATTTGTTTATATTTTTGTTTTCATTATAAAAATATATTTAATAGTGATTTTAAAACACATTATATAAATTATCACAACCAATTTAAAATGTGGTTTAATTTGGAATGCAATTTTAATGAATATTTCATTTGAAGACTCCACACTTGTTTTATTATTGTAAACATTTAAAGGGAATCATATGACTTGTAAAAATATTATCTCATGGTTATGATTTAAAAAATTGTTTCATTTAAAAAAGATAAAAACATGGTTTTATTTATCATTAATCATTTTGACTAATACAAATCATTGAGTATTAAAATTTAGGTTAGTTATAATAACTCAATTAAATTTCTAAATTGATAAATATATAAATTTTTGATATCAAAAATATATTCAAATTTATTTTTTAAATTATATAATAAGAAAAATATTTTCAGTAATAAAATTTAAGATGATATATAATTACAATAATTAGATTAAAAATTTAATAAATTAAATAATTGGTGAATGATAATATAATTTAAAAGGCTATTATATTATAAATTCTTCCATTAGGATCATCATAGTGGATTGATGTTTCTAACATATAAAATCAAACCATATGTTATACTTTTTCATTATTGATGAATATAATTTATCTAACAATATCAATTTAGATATATTCTCTAGAAAAAATTAATTTTACAATAAAACATGTTTAATCTTATGATATTGAAAAGTGAATAATTCATTTTTAGTGGACATAATCCCTAAATATATTTATTTTTTATTTTGATGTTACTTATATAGGATGAAAACATGGATTCCTCAATGTTTTAAAAATATAAATTTGTATCTATGTAAGACATAAAATTTAAATGAATTTTTTATACATTTTTAAAGAATTTTTAATTTTTACGATGAGATTTTATTTTTCTATTCAAATATTACCTATATGTGATGAATAGATATAGGAAACTCAATATCTTTGTTGATCGTGACTAATAAGAAAACATATTTAATCAATTGGTTAATATTTATGATATGATATCATGGAAGTGAAAACATATTATCATATATTGAAATAATTAATTTTTGAGTAGGATTTATAAATATCATTATACATGTGTAGATTTAGTATAACTATAAAATTAAGCTATTTTCATCCCTGATGATTTAACAAACAATGAAGATTAATTTTCTAGAGTATATCCCAAAAAAATTATTTGTAACTAAAAATAATGAGATTAAATACTTTTACCCCAAATATTCTCATCAATCATTTAGATTACTCCATTTATCATGTACTATAATTTAGAAATGGGTTTAAGAGTTGAATAGGGGCATAAAATTTATAATATATATATATATATTTGTAGATAGTTATTAAAAGGGTAAGAATATTCCTTGGATTGAAAATGAATAAACCTTATTTCCAAAAATTATCCATAAATCATTTAGATTAATAATATATGTTTCAATTTTTTATGATTATAAGAAAAATACAAATGTTCTCTAGACAAGGTTTCTAATTGGATCGTACCACATGATGTGTATACTACATTGTATAATCATTTTATAAATAGAACTACTCATATATTGTGGATCAATATATTGTTATTAATATAAAAACAAATATATTTTTCTGAATGTTGGAATGTATTTTTAATAAATAAATCAAAGAATTTTGATTTCATTTTATTGAATAATGTCATAGTTTGAACAGAAATATTACCAGGAATGTTATTATATGTTTTATGATATATGAAAAACATACATTAATCCTTTCAAATGACTATCCCAATATTTAACCATTAAATTTATTTCAATAGAAAATATATTGATTTTATTTTAGGGTATCTGTTTTCCTTTTGGATATGTAGATTTATATGAATTGAATAAGGACTAAAATAATATTTTGGGTATTATATATTTATTTTATTTTTAATTGATTCATAATTGATGATTTCAAGTATGTATGTATAATAATGATACATTATAAGAGTATATAATGGAATTTATGAACATTTTATAATTAGGAAAGGAAACACATTAAATGAATTGTCCTATGACATAGTGATATGATCAATCATATATATCAGGTTATGTAAACACATATATATATTATATATATTGATCATAATATCAAAATATCAATTTAATCCACGTAAATTGTACTGTATTTTCTTCTAGAAAGACCCAAAATAAAATCAAAACAATATTATTGTGTAATAAATATATGATGTTAAAGACCAACACATTAGATAATTATTCAATAGGGAAATATTGTATATTAATTAGTTTCATTTTTAATCTCATTCTTTGTATCTATTTTCAAAATAGATGATAATTTTTAAAAAATATAAGAAAATTAAAATATATGATTATAAATTCAGATTACAATATGTCACAAAATAATATGTTTTAATTGTTTATATATAAATGAAGAAGTTAATCTATGAATAATAGCATGTCTCATGCATTGGGGTTTCATTAAAAATCTTAAACTATAAAATCATGATAACCATATAAGATTTTTGAGAGGATCTAACCATAAAAAAATAAAATACTACATATTTTTGCATGACGATTCATTAGTTCCCATAACAAGACACACCCCATTCCCTATTAGTTTAGTTTTTATAGAGATTAGATACATAACATAATTATTATTAAAATATTATTTAAAACTTACAATGAACAATTGTCACACATGACATCCTTGTAGACATATCATATTGAATACACTTCATTATTTCATTAACAATGGATTAATAAAAAATTGGTTAGGTAATTTCATATATATAAATAGAAAATAAGTGTTATCAATAAAATATTATGTGTGAGAATATGATAAACCAGTGGGCTTGAGAAAAAAAATAAGTGTATGTATACACAACAAAAATAAATTATATCCTATTTAAAATGGTTCAAAAATCATGGATCATAACCTAAGTATCTTAATTTAAGATATTAAATGTGCTATAAAAATGTAGAATTAATAGAAATTTATGATAATCCATGGAAACCAAATATGTGAATGGGATATACCAAAAAAAATATGAAAAAAGGTGGTCTTATATACACAGGAATATAAAATCGTGTCTTACTACTTCCATGACCATAATCACATAGTGTAATGAATCCAATAGTAGATCATGTTCACTTATCAGTCTTATACATGTAATCTCATGAGATATAAATCATTTCCCCAATCATTAAAGATTTATATAATTCATGTAGCACACATAAAAAAATTTAAATAATATATAATTTTTTTGGATAAACATGAAATCATTTATAATATAATCATATTGTAATTAACTAATGATAAAGAAATTGTTATCAGGAATATTTCCTCAGTAAATAATTATTGGATATATATAGATATATATTGGATCTAATTATAAGAGAGAATATATTTCCATGGATTATAAATGTTAATTGATATGGATATATATTAATAAGTCTTTATGAAAACATTATTAACATTCATATAATAATATTATGAAATATCACATAATTTCAGCTATTATTTTGTAAATTGATATAATTCAAGGAAAATTTTTAATATAATTATAATGATAATATAAACATTATTATTTAGAAAACTATAAATAATATGAAAGAATTAGTGTTAAAGAAAATACAATATATTAATGGAATAAAAACTATGTGGAGAATTTAAAAAATTCAATTTCATTGTTTTATAACGAATGGTAACGTAAATAGAAAATACTGGTAAAAAATTATATATGGGGATATATTTATATATGAATATATATTTTAGGTGTTAGTGTTATAATTATATATGAATGACACACATATGTAAAATAATTATAGGTAAATGGGTAAAGATACATGCCATATAATGATATAAATAATGGGTGTGAAATATTTATTTTTTAATAATAAAATTATTTATATTTTTCCCAAATGGGTTAAAAAATATATATTACAAATTCTAGTTTTAAATGAATCTTTTTTTGTTAATCATGTATTCATTCATGCCATCGAAACACCCTTTTTAACGAAGAAAAAAAAATTAATCAGATACATATGATTGTTAATCATGTATATTCCCATTTATGCTCTTTAATTATAATCATTTTTTATGAATATATGAGTTATTTATTATTTGTCATTCAAATTATGCAATTAATTTTTTTAGTTTCATTATTTTTTCATATAAGGGCTTCAATCCTTATTTATTGTAAAAAATATCTAAAATGATAAAATATCATGGGAATAGAATCATGGTGTTTCAATGATTTATTTCATCACATGTTTATTTTTTTAATCGTATGGATGTGGTTCACAATAATAAACCCACAAAGGACATGTTTTAGGAAATTTAGAATCAATAACAAGTTACAATATATTGATAATTCAATTTTATATCACATTTACAAACAAAACCATCATAAAATAATCTAACCATCAATATCACATATTACCATTTTATTGTTTTTTTACATAGTCATGTTTTTTATGATGGTAAAAAGTGCACTATTGTTTATGTAGATGGTTCAACAGACCCAAACTATAACATTTTATACGATTGAATGTGTAATAGTATTGAGAAAAATTATAGTGTTTTGATCTTTCTGGAAGAATAGTCATATTAATATTGAATTATTATAGTGGTGAATTTGATTTTGGAAAATTGGAAATTATGAGATAAATGAAAAATATGTGAAAATTCACCACTTATATGAATGTTATCGTTCTTGAAATTAATTTCTATAGAATGATGTTTTTTGGTTTTACACGTGGAACCAGAAGTTACCTGTCACGTAATAAGTATTTATAATATATAATTTTTATAGTGATTCTAGAGGAATCTGACGGAAAATAACTGTTTATGAGGTTTTGGTGTGGGTTTTATTAATTAGTCTTGAGTGGCATTTCCAAAAATTCATTTTTTATGTGTAAGATTGTAATTTTACATGGAATGTGTACTTATAGTGTAAATATAATGGATATGAGTCATTATTACCTTATATGATAAATTTAGAGATACATTAACAATTGGTTTAGGAATTTTACACTTAATATAAACCTTTTACATCATTTCACATTTTTCATGGAAAGTATTTTACCTCAATAAATTTTTTTAATTAAGTTGAGTTTGAAAATATTAAATAAATATAATACACTAAATCAAAATATTAAACTCATTAAATCTAATTTAAATTATAAATATGGTATTATTATCGTTTAAATATATATATATAACTATTTTTTAACAACATGACTTTCTTAAACAATTTTTATTTCTTTATAATTTCAAATAATTAATACATAAATGTGTGTAAATATATTTGTTTATATAATGAAATGTTAAATTCAATCATAATCATTATTTAGTAGTGTTTGAATTATTTTATTAAGATAAAAACACCTAACACTTATAATAAACGATTCTTTGCTAAATATCACTTTGTGAAATTAAATGATTTTTACCAAATTCTATTAATATAAATTATTTATATTATAAACATTTAATTTTATAAATTTAATTCAATTAAAACCAATATTTTAGTTTCCTAGACTCATTAATTAATTCATTAAAATTAATAATTGTAATTAAATAATAAAAATAAATATTTTTTATAATCCACATCAATTGATTATTAAAATTTAATACAATTCCATAATTATTTATAATTTATAATTTAATTTTTAAAAACTTTACAAACAATAACACAACATAAATGTACCATTTTTATATAATTTTATACGACATCCATATATCCAGTTACCATTTGTCAATCTAATAGTATTCTAATGAACATATTACCTATGAAGATAGGTATAATAACCATATTCAATGAAGAAGATATTCCATCTATATATTTACTCATTAATCATAGTGTCAATTTATGACATGCTCAACTACTCTTTAAACCCATATATGTTTGAAGAAAATGTTGGATAGTCCTGGGTACACTTTGAGAACATTGGTATTACACCAAGCTATCGAATTGTTACATCTGGATTCATAAGGGAAAATTCACGAGGAATTGTCCCCTAGAAAGGTATATACATATTATTGAAGAATTTGGTTGCAATTATGTATTGAAAATATCCCCAAAATGATTTAGTTATTGGGATATTTTTATGGTTAACTTGATATTAAAATATATTTATCTATGATATATTTAGTCAATCTTCCCCTATGACTATACAAATGAATAAGGATTTAAAGTTTATATGGTTCAAATATTAGGAATAATAATTTATTATGATGAATGTTATATTTAATATAACTCTAGTATTGATACTATTGGTGCTTGATATAATATTTATTGTATAATATGATGTATTGGACATCATATAGTGAGTCCAAGATATTATGTAGATGTTTTGAGTATAGTATCTATAGATAGTCAACCTTGATATTTTCTATTCACCTCATACGAGGGAAAACATTAATTATTCTCTTATCCATAAGATGCTAACAGATGAAGAACTTGTTTAGTGAATTTTTGAGGTGTTGTGGTGCCTAGTGAGCTAGTTGGCCGATTGAAGGATTGATGCTTTTGAGGAAAATGGATTGATGAATTATACTCCTTTTGATACAACCTATTCTCTTGTGGATTAGGTTAATGATTGTCAATATTATAACTTGAATTTAAATGTGATTTGGGAGAATCCATTAAGTGGTGACTCGATATATTGGTGGTCGATGTATCATAACAACATGATCATGGTAAATGGGAGAGTTGGAGTCCCTAATTCAATCATTAAAGAAATGGAGAGAGACTTCAAACATGATTTGTCTATGAAATATCTTAGAGAGGTAAATTAATATCATGAATTGGGTAGAAATATAAGTTTTCCAAGAATGAAGAATGAAATTACTTGTTTTATTTCCCGGTCCATACATACAAGTGGATAAAGGCCAACCACCAACATCTTAATGTTTTAATAGAGAAAATTCAAGTGACCTTATGGAAGTGGTAGTATATCATATCTAACATTTCAATGGTGATACCTATGAACCATAGGGTTTGTTATGTTGTCTTTTTGTTTTCATACATAATTCCAATATTTTAATATCACATAGTAGACATATGAATGATGCACTATGTCCATGAGATCATGTACTTAAATTGAGTTCCCATGATAAATGCATCATATAGATATTCACATATTAAATAAATTTTGTTGTGGTTCTCACAAATAACATTATATAATCTGATGAGAAAGTGTAGAAACCACCATACCTTGAAATTGTACAGTTCGAGTGGATGATCAACAAACCCAAGGATATGTTTCATGTTTTTTCTTAGACATCAAAGGTTCTTTATATTATTACCTAGACCTAGTTATGTTTTCATAGAATAACACATATGTAGATTTTATTTAGATAGAACCATATGAGGTTCATTATTGGAGGTTGTGTCGTGCACTGATAATTTGGCATGAGGTGGCTAAGGGATCAGTTGTAGGGCCTAATAAATTAAAAAAGACCTTGGATAGAGTTTAATGATTCAAGAATCTATTGATTATATTTCATCGAATGAAGAAGTAATATTCCATCAACATGGGGGACATTGGGAGTTAACTGTATGTGATATTGTTTTCTAAGTGTCACTCATCTTAATGACTATAGATGTTTTATGTAGTATTGGATGAATAAATATCCTATGATATGCCCTTAGAGATCATTCATAAGGTTTTAGACAATGGTGTTCCATGTTGGACTTCATCCTCGCTACTGAGATATGCTTTACATGTTTCATTTTTCATGTTTTTTCAGTTACATTCCCATTTACACACATGTTATCAACTCTAAGGATATTGAGATATATATTGAAAAATAACATATTATGAGACTGATATGTATTTTGGACAAGGGAGAGATAGTTCAACAAGGTAATATGGTTCCACTAGTCTTGGTTCTATCATGTAATGGATGGATCTGGGAGGATACATTTGATCAGGAATCTAATATTCAGGAATATTGGCCTGAGCTGTTTACTCATAAACATTGAAGGTAGTAATTGAGGGTTATAATTTCATATGGGGGGGGATTTTTACATCATCACTTTGATTCAATGGATATGTTTTATAGAATTTTCATTTCCTTGTCCACTGTACTCTAATTTGGTTTGTTGATATTATTAGTTTTAGAGTCAAATAATATTTTAAAAATTAAGTACATGGAATTTTTAAATTAATAGAAATGATTTTACAAGAAAATAACCACATGTAGGATGGTAGACATGGCGGAATTTCAAATATTCATCCAATAACAATGACTATCATTGGAGGCCCACTAGTTCACTGGTGCTCCAAATCTGAGGATGACATTAATTTACCCCACATAAAAAAATTAAATTTTCATCCATAACAATTAATATCCATTTCTAATACAAAAGGTTCTAAACAATTTTTTTAATATCTCTCATCAATCTAATGTTCCACTATACACATCCCTTTGTTCTTTAACATTTTACCAATAACGATAGTACAAGAACAATGCTGTTTTGTTAAATATATGAAAAATCATTTATCTTCCTTTATAGATGATCTAATATCGGTGAACCATATAATTTATTAGGATTATACATAGATGAATTTTGAAATTCATTATTGATCAGAATGAGATCAATCATGTTGAAATTATTTCTTTATCAAATTGAGATCCAGGTTCAGTAATAATGGTTCATTGAGTAATTGTTAACGAATTAAATTATGAGACCATGTGTCGATATAGGATCAAATATAGAAACATAATATATTTAAGAATTCAAGGAATATTATTGGTGAAATCAATTATTCGATGGGTTAATCTCATGACCGTAGTAATAGTTATCATGAATAGTGGAATTTCATGGTAATAGTTTATATAAAGATCATTAGGGGAACTTGTTTATTAATATCTATATATCCATTAATGGTTTTTTAATGGATTCGTGATCACTGGTTATTATAGAGAAGCTATTCTGTAATCATTATAAATATTCTTAATCTTTTCACCAATCAAGACACCATTCTAGTTAATTGGTGACTCTTGCATTTAAATTTGATTGGTTTCATATTCATTGAATGAAATAATAAGATTAGTGATTTTATATTCACCTACTTGACTATTTTTCTTCTTGAGGTCTCATTCCAATCATGTTTCATTAAAAAACTAATTTGAGTAAGGTTTCCATAACATGTGAGAATCTTCTTCATGTGTGTGAGACATGGTTCAACATTCAATCCTTAAAGAACATTGGAGTTATTTTTCAACAACTATTATGTAGGATGTTCTTTACCATGATGGGATCTCATGTAAAATTATTCTATAGCATGATTCATGTAATTTTCTGATTTTTATTGATCAATTTTGGGGATTTCCTTTTGGTCTTTTTAATTCCACAATATCTATATATGACCCCAGTATCTTTATGAATTTATTTCCTATATTGTTGTTATTTAATATTTTTTTCATTTTTTTATATTATGATACCATATTTATCATGATTTCTTGATATTTCCATCATTATTTTTCTTTTCATTTTTTATATTTCTTATGGAGTGTGAGCCTTAGAATACACCAATAGTAGACCTTTATATTATTTGTATTAGTTAGAGTCGAAGTGTACACATCTAGTCATGATGAAGATGGTAGAATGAAAACCTTTGTAAGATAATGATACACCAGTCGAATATATGGGACTAAATTCCATATTGATAACAAGTAAGCTTAAAAAACTGGAAGCCTTTTAGATATTGAGTAATGTGAAAAAACATGATGCCTTATAGATTTCTTGTACATGTTCACTAGTATTCCTTGGAGCCTAACTGAATCTTAATTCCTTGATTATATAGGGAAACATGTAATACAACCTCATTGATGGTTCTTATATTATTTTAAAGAGCTTGGTATATCCTCTAGGCATAGAGATAAAGCTGGAATGACTATGGGATTGTGGCAGTATTATTAGTGCACAACTTCTTGATTCATGAGTTTTCATATAATTATTTATTTCACATTTATTTTGATCATGTAATACACCAATTATATATGTTCACATATGTAAAGGATTCATTACTGAGGCCCAACATTGTTCTATTACTCAAACCTTGTACGATATATTTTTCAGCAGATATAGACTTCTTGTACGGAGATTAATACGATAGTAAGGGGACTATGGTTTATGAATTTTTCGATAATTGTATAGCTTATATTGTTAACAAGATATAATTTATTGTATTTTCTCTCTTTTATTAATTTATTAACTACTACACATTTATTTGGGTCCAAGATCTACAATTTGAAAGCCTGTTTATTTATTTTCTGATTACAACTCCAAACACATAGTTTCTAATTATTTTTTGTGAATATTATATTATATTATATTATATTATATTATATTATATTATATTATATTATATTATATTATATTATATTATATTATATTATATTATATTATATTATATTATATTATATTATATTATATTATATTATATTATATTATATTATATTATATTATATTATATTATATTATATTATATTATATTATATTATATTATATTATATTATATTATATTATATTATATTATATTATATTATATTATATTATATTATATTATATTATATTATATTATATTATATTATATTATATTATATTATATTATATTATATTATATTATATTATATTATATTATATTATATTATATTATATTACATTACATTCTGTCAAAGAACATTATATTTAGTGTTTCGTATCCCTAATGATGTAGAGAGACCATTATTACATGTGAGAATCTTCTTGAATATGGGTAAGCACACAGGTGGTCATACGATACTCTAGTTTACAGCTTGTGGTTTTGGATGATGTGTTTCACTGATTATTTCATTATGTTTATAATATTTATAACATGTTCTATTCAATAAATATATTCATTTAATTGTATTATATTTATTTTATTTCATGATTATGTGTATTATAACCTTTTATTTTTCTAATTAAATGGTTTTTTCATTTTATTTTTAATTTTATTAATTAGTTTTAATTTAAATTTATTTTAATTTATATTATCTTTTACTATAATTCTCTTCAATCGATAATAAATGAGTATATTTATCACAATCAAATTTCATTAAAATATATAATTAAACATGTTACATCCCAAGTAATTAATGAATAATAGATTTTCTTATCTATGTCTATTTATAAATTAGATAGTGTTTTGAGGCTTAAAATGAGAATAAATCCAATCTTAAGCATGGAATACACTAATATTTTTAAAAGATTGTTTTACTGCCTTTTGATGAAAACCATTATTAAATCAAACTGTTGAAAATTTTCTAATCTCTATTTGTCAAAATAAACTTATTCTTTAGTATTGGGACATTGAAATTTACTTTGGATTAATTTTTGGTATTTTTTTGACAATGTTCATTTTTTAATGAATAGTGAAAAATACAGCATTTTACTTCAAAAATGCTTTTTAATCTAATTTAATTATATGGTTAGATTATCTTTTAAACTGGTTTTCAAGTTTAATTAGAATATATTTTCACCATTTAATCCTATAGTGTTCATTATTATTAATTTCACTTTGAAATTGGATATAAAAAATTGTCTAACTTTTGATAGAAATTGTTTCTAAAAAACCCGCTATTTGTTTTGACAAAGGAAATTATTTTTAAATTAATTATTTCAATATCTATGTTTAAAATTTGGTAAAATAGATTCCATATTTGGAATCAGAAGGTCCAAAATATTTAATTAATAAACTTTTGTTTTTGGACATTATGAATAGTAACGACGGTAATTATCTTTAATTATCGTGATTAATTAGTAATCGGGTAGTTGAGGATAATAAATTAATATCATAATAATAAAAAATGACCCCAACATGTGTCCTAATGCTACTGGTTTTGTCATGGACGACCATGGGATTCCTTGTGCCAACTTTGGGACCTCATGGAATCACTTTTGTGTGATAGTGACATTTTATCTTTTTATTTTTAAAGAAAGTTAAATATAACAAAAGTATGTATCACCTAAGTAAAAAAAATTAGTTTTTTATTTTTAAATGATCTATTAGACTATAAATAGTCATTGGAAATCTAAAACTATTTCCTACATCATAGTATTTTTTATATATTTTTTAGACATTAAATAAATTAATTTATTTATGACACCATGATGATGCAGCGATTACCTCGTTAATGAACTATTTTATTAAAATGAAAAGATAATGTAAAATCTAAGAATTACACTTGTAAAAGACATATTTTATGAGTATATTTAGAACTCTTATCACCTTATCCTCTAAATATATCAATGTGGGACCTTTAAAATCCTAAACCCATTTTAAAATAAGGTAACATTTCTTGACTTTCCAAGAGTGCCCCTCTTCCCTCTTTTAAAAGGCCCTCAAATCTACCTCCTTACCCACACCTCTCAAGACATTGGCTTGGACAAGCTCCGCTCATTTTATCTCTCCACGTCTCTCTCTTCATCTTATAAGCCTTACCTTAGGCACAAAGCTTTTCAAGAAACCCTTTTGGTTCAAACTAAGAGGAGTTACCCGATTTAATGTTAATGTCTTCACTTGTGTTCTTTTGTTTTATTTTTCTTCTCCAATCCCCAAAACTATTTTTATTCCATTATTTTGTAACAAAAAAAATATATTAAATATACTAGGACATTTTTATGTGAATTATTAGAGCTACACTTACACACACCTCCGTCTAATGGTTAAAGAACATACTGTTTCTGTGGATGGTGAATTTCTGCCTCACAAAACGATGATTGTTCAATCTTATTTTAACACCTTTCATGGTGGCCATTAAGATGTAACTCTATTTATATATGATATATATTATGCTTATGTTTTCCTTATACTTTTTTATTTATCATTTATGGAATACCTTTGTGGTTTCCATTATGGGTAAACGCGATATCTTCATTTTAGGAAGTGCGGACTACCGCCCCCTCAAAGTGATTTGATTCGTTAATGCCATATGTGGGACGTATAAAGGATAGAGTTAATGATATTATATATGTTATTATACTGGAATTATAATATACCTTTATATCATTATGATTACATTCCATTAAATATGAAATAGAAATGAAAGTAGCGTTCATGCGTACGTACGGCTTACCGTCTCCATGAACGGTGCATTTCATTTCTTACCTATAAATGTTATGTAATATTATAAATGATTGTATATAATGGATACATATTATATATATGATATCTAAATCAAGAATATAATTCAAGATATAATGTATATTTTACCAAATGAACAACATGTAATTATAAGAAGTCCATTTTTGACTCAAGTACCAAAGATCGACAAAACAACCATTATTAACTTAAATAGTTACATAATTTATATAATATGGTAATAAGTGATATAAAAGGAATAATTAACGTCAAAAAGGTTCTTAAGAAATTAGAAATTAACTCAATTTTATTATTCAGGAGATTAAAGAACGATCGATTCAAGTCAGACATGAGGTAAGGGACTTCGTCTCAATATCCTTTCATTGAGGCATATTTTGTTTTATATGCAACTTTATTTTAGACAGTGTATAAATCCATTTGAGTTTTACATTTATTCAAAATTAATCTTTTTATATAAAGCTTTTTTCTAAATAATAAAAGGGAATGTTTTTGTCGTACGTATGCGGCGACAACGACTTCTCCGCCGCTATGACCATTATTTGAGTTTCGGCTTTCTCTACAAGCCATAACTTTTTTTAAATGAAAAATAAATACCATGTTTTACTTTTATTTTATTTTGGTATTGTAAATTTTTTTGATAATGTTTTTATTATATTAATGTTTTATTGATATCTTGTGATTGAAATGTGGAAATTTTTTGTTTCCTTTATGCATGTTTTATGTGATACGATTATGTTATGGTTCTTGGGAATTGTTTATAAAGACGGGTGGTTCTATGATAAACTAAGGTTGGGTGAGCCCCATATATCTCTCCAATTCATTGGGTAATGCGAAGGGGTTAAACGTTAAGGTTTCTCTGAAGATATTTAGGGAATATACTATGATGGGTATTCCAAGCGCAACCATGAGGGTTACTCCCTACGTAAGAATGTTATGAATGCCTCAAGTTACCTCTATGTCTTATGTTTTCTATGAGTTATTCATAAATCTTATGATTTCATGAGTTATGTTAATGTGCTTATGTTTTATGAGTAAACAACGATTTCATTGATTCGTATGAATACATGGAATAATGTTTTCATTCCGTACTTTTATATCCCTTACTGAGATTTTTATGCTCATACCATGTTTTTGAAATTTTTTTCACAGGTCAAGAGAAAAGTACATGATGTGATGATAGTGTCGAGGAAGTTTCAAGAAAGAATCCATGTTTTATTTCAAATATGTCCCCTTTGATGGGAAAAATGAATATTGTCTTATATGTAACCACCTTGTTCAAATGTGGAACGTAATGCATGTTTTATGATCTAATTCTCTAAAACTCTAAACCTGAAAAGATCCTCAATGTGAGTTCTTGTAATAACTCAAGATTAAGTAATTTTTAAGGTCGAGGACTTATATTTGGTATCAGAGGTAGATTTAGATAACTTTAGGAGTTATAATTCTATTAAATGATTATCCAAAAATATTTTTTTATGGTCAAATTGAAATTACATAGCATTTGAAGATTACTATGTTGCTTCATCTAAGACAAGTTTGTTCAGAATGGTTTTCCATAGAGGAAACAGGGAAGAAGTGCTAGGAATGCATACAGAAGGAAATGACCTTCCAAATCAGCATCCTGAGATGTTCAGAATTGGAACTGAACAGTTTCTTGTAGTAATGGAAAAGTTGACTCAAGCGATAAATGGTGGTGTTATCCATGCACGAGATCAGCCAGATCAACCGCAATGGAACATGTTAGTGGTGGAACATTTAATGAGGCAACATCCCCCATCATTCAGAGGATTATCTTACCTGGTTCTAGTTGAAGGGTGGATTAAAGAACTAGAGAAGATTTTCAATGTCATGGGGTGTTCAGACAATCAAAAGGTTAGTCTTTCTGTTTACCGTTTGGAGGGTGAAGCAGATCAGTGGTGGTCAATGGTTAAAAATATCAGGGATGATGATTAGATTGATGCTCTTGACTGGGATTAATTCAAATGTATTTTTCTTGATAAAAATTTTCCTAAGGATGTTCGACTTAGGATGGAAAAGCAATTCTGGGAATTGAGGCAAGAGGATGACTCAGTGGCTACTTATGAAGAAAGGTTCACTCGATTGGCAAGGTATGCTCCAAATTTTATCTGAGAAATTGATAGTAAAATCAATCATTTTTACTCATGATTAAATCTAAAATATCAATGGTATTTATCTTCTCTTGAGTTCATGAGTTATGAAAAGCTTGTTAGATGTGATGAGAATGTGGAAATGGAGTTTTTCGATGATCATGTGTTCTATAACAACCAACAGAAGAAGATATGAAGGTGGTAGGAGAAAGGGAAGAATCCTTCAAAAAGGTATGATGGCAAGAAAGCTAAGTTTCCAGTTTGTGATAAATGTGGTAAAAGTCATGCTGGGGAATGTCTTATGAATTCTGGAAAGTGCTACCGATGTGGAAAGATGGGACATAAGGCTCGTGATTGCACTTGAAAAGATCAGGGTGATGGTAAGACCAAATTTTATTTACAGTTAGTGAAGTGTTTCAAGTGCAATGAGATGGGTCATTATGAAAACGAGTGTCCGAAAAAGAGCTCGAGTGATGGGAAGAGGCCGGACTACAAGAAGAAAGGTGTGGTGAAATCCTTTGCAACTACTTCAGTAGATGTTGGGCCAGCAAATGAAGTGGTATCAGGTACTTTTTTTGTTTTCTCAGATTATGCCAATGTGTTGTTTGATTGGGGGTCTACACATTCTTTCATCTCTGAAAAATTTTCTAGTAAATTGGGAATTCCATCTCAAGAAATGACTCCTGAAACTATGGTAAAAACACCCAGGGTAAATTTTGAGGAAAAAAGAATTTATGAGAATCTTCCTATCCCTATCCGTGGAAAGAACCTACTTGCAAACCTTATTGTTTTACCTCTAGTAGAGTTTGATGTTATCCTGGGTATGGATTGGCTTTCTGTTTACCATGCTAATATTGATTGTAGAGCTAAATAAGTTTCTTTTCAGGAAGACTTTCATTTTGTGTACAAGAATGTACCCTTATTGGTGATAACATATCAAGAGGCTGAGAAACTTGTAAAAGATTGAAATGAATGTTACCTTGCACATATTGTTGAAAACAAAGGAACCGTTCAGATTAATGATGTGCCAGTGGTAAATGAGTATCCTGATGTTTTTCCTGATGAGTTTCCTAGAATAATACCAGATCGGGAAGTTGAATTTACTATTGACTTAGTTCCTGATGATAAGCCAATTTCAAAACCCACTTATCGAATGGCTCAAATTGAACTTTTAGAGTTGAAGGAGAAATTGCAAGATTTATTAGAGAAAGGTTTCATTCGACCTAGCACATCACCATGGGGTTCTCCTATATTATTTGTTAAAAATAAAGATGGTTCTATGAGACTTTTCATTGATTATATAGTCTTGAATAACATCACTGTTAAGAACAAATATCATTTGCCTCATATCGATGTTTTGTTTCATCAGCTCCAGGGAGCTTAGTATTTTTCAAAGATTGACCTGAGATCGGGGTACCGCCAGTTGAAGGTAATGGAAGCAGATATTCTAAAGACTGCATTTCGTACAAGATATGGCCATTATGAATTTGTAGTAATGCCTTTTGGGCTAACCAATTCACCTGTTGTATTCATAGACCTTATGAATAGAATTTTCAATGAGTTCTTGGATAAGTTTGTGGTTGTTTTCATTGATGATATTTTGTTGTTTTATAAAAGTAAAGAGGACATGAAAGTCATTTAAGAGTTATTTTTAAAACCTAAAAAAGAAAAGAAATTGTATGGGAAATTCAGCAAGTGTTGGTTTTGGTTGCAACAAATTTCTTTCTTTGGTCACATTATTTCTAAAGATGGGATAACTGTTGATCCTGCAAAAACAATGGTTGTTGAAGAATGGACAAGACACACAAATGTAATTGAGATTCGTAGCTTACTTGGTTTGGCAGACTATTACCGAAGGTTTGTTAGAAATTTTTCACGGTTATCTAGTCTAATGACTAAGCTAACACAGAAGGGTGTTAAGCTTATCTGGACGAAAGAATGTGATGATTATTTTCAGGAATTGAAAAGAAGATTGGTGAATGCTCCAGTTTTGGAAATACCTTCCCAGAACGGTGTGTTTGTTATCTACAGTGATGCTTCATTGAAAGGACTTGGTTGCATCCTAATACAGAATGATCATGTAATTGCTTATGCTTCACGACAGTTGAAAACTCATGAGGTAAATTACCCTACACATGATTTGGAATTAGCTGCTGTTGTTTTTGCATTAAAAATTTGGAGGCATCATTTGTATGGTGTAAAGTGTGAAATATACACTAATCACAAAATTTTAAATTATATATTCACTCAGAAATAATTGAGCATGAGATAGAGGAGATGGCTAGAATTAATCAAGGATTATGATTGTACAATTCACTACCATCTGGGAAAATCAAATAAAGTTGTTGATGCATTGAGTTGAAAAATTAATGCTTCATTAACCATGTTACATTTGGAACGCTATCCTTTGGTTAAGGATTTGATGAACTTTGGTATAGAACATGTTAGTGTAGGATGTTCTTCTGTTTTGTTTCAGGTATCAATGAAATCTTCTCTATCGGACAGAATTAAGCAAGCACAGAAGCAAGATAATGAGTTGTAGAAAAATGTAGAGCTGTTTTAGAAGGGTAAGTTTCCTGAATTCAACATTGATAAGGATTGTGTTTTGAGATTTGGGAAGAGGTTGTGTGTGTCGTGTGATTCAAAACTAAAGAGAGAGTTTTTATGTGAAGCTCCTAGTTCTCCGTTTTCAGTTCATCCAGGCAGTACTAAGATGTATAGAGATCTTCGAGAGTACTACTGGTGGGATGGAATTAAAAGAGATATTACTGATTTTACTATGAAGTGTTTGACTTGTCAACAAGTTAAAGCAGAGCAGCAGTTACCGAAAGAGATTCTTTAGCCTTTACCAGTGCCTGAGTGGAAATGGGAAAATATATCCATGGACTTCGTTGTGGGATTTCCGAAGACACCTCGAGGTAATAATGCAATTTAGGTTATTTTTGATCGCTTGACTAAATATGCACATTTCCTTGCTATACGAGAAACTTTTTCCCTAGATCAACTTTTTCGTTTGTATCTTAAGGAGATAGTTAGGTTACATGGAGTTCCCCTCTTCATTGTATCTAATCGTGATCATAGGTTTACTTCTAACTTTTGGAAAGGCCTTCAGAAGTTGTTGGGTACTGAATTAAATTTTAGTACAGTTTTTCATCCTCAATCAGATGGGCAGTCAGAACGAACAATTCTGACTTTGGAGGATATGCTACGTGCTTGTTCGATGGATTATCAGGGATGTTGGGACCAACATATTTATTTGGTTGAGTTTTCTTATAATAACAGTTTTCATTCTAGTACACAGATGACACCATTTGAGGCATTATATGGTAAGCGGTGTCGAACTCCAGCTTTTTGGGATGAAGTGGGTGAAAGGAAGTTGATGGGACGAGAATTGGTAGAAGAGTTGGCAGAAAAAGTTCAGCTGATACAGAGACACATGAGAATGACTCAGACCAGGCAGAAAAGTTGTGCGGACAACAGGAGGAAGGGTCTCTCTTTTGACGTAGGTGATCATGTCTTCCTCAAAGTTTCACCAAGGAAAAGTGTGATGTGATTTGGTAAGAAAGGAAATCTAAGTCCAAGGTTCGTTAGACCATCTAAAATTCTAGAGAGAGTTGTATCAGTTGAATACTGAGTGGCATTACCTCCGAGGTTATCTCAGTTACACAATGTTTTTCATGTTTCAATGTTAAGGATGTAAATGCCAGATCCATCTCATGTTTTGAGTCCAAAGGCATTTCAGCTGGAAGAGAATCTATCTTATGAGGAACAACCAGTCCAGATTCTTGACCATAGGGAGCAAGTGTTATGGAATAAGTTAATTCATCTAGTAAAGTTTTTGTGTAAAATCAACAAGATTGAAGAGGCAACATGGGAATCTGAAAATGCAATGAGGGATAAATACCCCAACTTATTCGATAAGTAAATAAATTATGAGAACGTAATTTTCTAAAGGGGTAAGGATGTAACATCCCAAGTAAGTAATGAAAAATATATTTTCTTATCTATGTCTATTTATAAATTATATAGTGTTTTGAGGCTTAAAATGAGAATAAATCTAATCTTAAGTATTGAATACACTAATATTTTTAAAAGATTGTTTTACTGGCTTTTGATGGACAACCATTTTTAAATAAAACTTTTGACAATTTTATAATCTCTATTTGTCCAAATAAACTTATTATTTAGTATTGTGACATTGAAATTTACTTTGGATAAATATTTTTGTATTTTTATGACAATTTTCATTTTTTTAATGAATAGTGAAAAATACTGCATTTTACTTCAAAACTGATTTTTATTATAATTTAATTATATGGTTAAATTATCTTTTAAATTGGTTTTAAAGTGTAATTAGAATATATTTTAACTATTTAATCCAATGTTGGTCATTGGTATTAATTTCACTTTGAAATTGGACATAAACAATTGTCAAACTTTTGATAGAAATTATTTCTAAAAAACCTGCTATTTGTTTTGACAACGGGAATTATTTTTGAATTAATTATTGAAATTTCTGTGTTTTGAATTTGATAAAATGGATTCCATATTTGGAATTATAAGGTCCAAATTATTTAATTAATACAATTTTTTTGGACATTATGAATAGTAACGACGGTAATTATCTTTAATTGTCGTGATTAATTAGTAATCGGGTAGTTAAGGATAATAAATTAATATCATAATAATAAAAAATGACCCCAACATGTGTCCAAATGATACTGGTTGTGTCATGGCCGACCATGGGATGCCTTTTTTCAACTTTGGGATACCATGGAATTACTTTTGTGTGATAGTGACATTTTATCTTTTTATTTTTATAGAAAGTTAAATATAAGAAAAGTATGTATCACGTAAGTAAAAAAAATTTATTTTTATCTGTGCAAATGATTTCTTAGACTGTAAATATTAATTGGAAATCTAAAAAGATTTCCTACATCATATTATTTTTTTTATTTTTTACACATTAAATAAATTAATTTATTTATGACACCATGATGATGCAGCGATTACCTCATTAATGAACAATTTAAATAAAATGAAAAGATAATGTAAACTCTAAGACTTAAACTTTTCAAAGACCAACTGGATGAGTATATTTCTAATCATTATCACCTTATCCTAGAAATATATCAATATGGGACCTTTAAAATCTGAAACCCATTTTAAAATAAAGTAACATTTCTTGACTTTCCAAGAGTGCCCTTCTTCCCTCTTATAAAAGGCCCCCATCTCTACCTCCTTACCCACACATCTCAATCCATTGGCTCAGCCAATATCTGCTCATTTTATCTCTCCACATCCCTCTCTTCATCCTAGAAGCCTTACATTAGGCAGAATGCTCTTCAAGAAATCATTTTGGTTCAAACCAAGAGGAGTTACCCAATTTAAAGGTAATGTCTTCACTTGTGTTCTTTTGTTTTATTTTACTTCTCCAACCCCCTAAACTCTGTCTATTCCTTTATTTTGTAACAAAACAAGTATATTCAATATACTAGGATATTATTATGTGAATTATTAGAGCTACACTTACACACACCCCCGTCTAATGGTTAAATAACATACTGTTTCTGTGGATGGCGAATTTCTGCCTCACGGAACGATGATTGTTCAATCTTCTTTTAACACCTTTCATGGTGGACATTAAGATGTCACTCTATTTATATATGAAATATATTATGTTTATGTTTACCTTATTCTTCTGTATTTTTCCTTTATGGCATACCTTTATGGTTTCAATTATGGGTAAACGTGATATCTTCATTTTAGGAAGTGCGGACTACCGCCCCTTCAAAGTGATTTGATTCGTTAATGCCATATGTGGGATGTATAAAGGATGGAGTTAATGATATTTTAAATTATATTATACTAGAATTATAATATACCTTTATATCATTATGATTTCATTCCATTAAATACAAAATAGAAATGAAAGTAGCGTTCATGCATACGTACGGCTTACTGTCTCCATGAACGGTGCATTTCATTTATTACCTATAAATGTTTAGTAATATTATAAATGCATGTATATGCTGGATATATATGATATATATGATATCTACATCAATAATAAAATTCTGGATATAATTGATATTTTACCACATGAACAACATGTAATTATTAGAAGTCCATTTTCAGCTCAAGTACCAAAGATCGATAAAACAACCGTTATTAACTTAAATAGTTACATAATGTTCATAATATGGTAATAAGTGGTATAAATGGAATAATGAACATGAAAAATAATCTTAATCAAGTATAAATTAACTCAAGTTTATTATTTAGGATATTAAATAACGATCGAGTCAAGTCTGACAAAAGGTAAGGGACTTCGTCTCAATCTCATTTAATTGACGCGTATTTTGTTTTATACACAACGTTATTTTATACAGTGTAAAAACCCCTTTGACTTTTACTTTTATTCAAAAGGAATCTTTTTTATACAAAGAGTTTTACTAAACGACAAAAGGGAATGTTTTTGCCATACGTATGCGGCGACAATGACTTCTCTGCAGCCGTGACCATTATTTGAGTTTCGGCTTCCTCTACAAGCCATAACTTTTTTAAAATGTAAAATAAATACCAAGTGTTACTTTTTTTTTATTTTGGTATTGAAAATGGTTTTGATAATTTTTTTATTATATCAATGTGTTATTGATATCTTGTGATTGAAATGTGGAAATTTTATGTTTCCTTTATGCATGTTTTATGTGATACGATTATGTTATGGTACTTGGGCATTGTTTATGAAGACGGGTGGTTCCATGATAAACTAAGAGCGGGTGAGCCTGATATAGCTCCCCAATGCATTGGGTAATTCAAAGGGGTTAAACGCTAGGGTTTCTCTGAAGATATTTAGGGAATATACTGTGATGGGTATTCTAAACGTAACCATGAGGGTTACTCCCTACGTAAGAATGTTATGAATGCCTCAAGTTACCTTTATGTATTATGTTTTCTATGAGTTATTCATAAATCTTATGATTTCATGAAGTATGTTAAAGTTCTTATGTTTTATGAGTAAAGTATGATTTCATTGATTCGTATAAATACATGGACTAATGTTTTCATTCCGAACTTTTATATCCCTTACTGAGCTTTTTATGCTCATCCCAAGTTTTTGAAATGTTTTTCACAGGTCAAGGGAAAAGTACATGATGTGATGATAATGTCGAGGTAGTGTCAAGAAAGAAATCCATGTTTTATTTTAAATATGTCTCCTTTGATGGGAAAGATGAATACTATCTTTTATGTAACCACCTTGTTCAAATGTGGAATGTAATTAATGTTTTATGATATAATTCTCTAAAACTCTAAACCTGAAAATATCCACAATGTGCATTCCTGTAATAACTCAAGATTAAGTAATGTTTAAGGTCGGGGCCTTATAAAACCAGTATCTCTAAAATCATTCAACATATTCTAATATTTTTGGTTAAAATATTTATCACATATCTAATGTGTTGTGTTATTTAAAAAAATTATTGGTTGAATGGCCTTTTATGGTAGATCGAGTTGATGAGAATTTAAAATTTATAGTATTTTGTTCACATTTTTTGTTTCATTCATTAATATTGTTACTATTTAGGTTTTATTTAGATATATAGTAATATATATTTTTATTTTTCAATATTCTTTAATAATAAAATAAGGAATTTTAAATTTTTATTTACTTTTGTATGTATCATAATCTATGTAACACCCAATATTTGTTTATTAAAAGCCCAAAATAATATCATGCAGTGTTATATTCTACCCCTCATAAAATAATATCTCTATCATTATTTCATTACATTGATTAAATTAAACAATGGAAATTTTTTATAATTATGTTATTGTTTCCAAGGTTTCTTACTCAAAATTACAAATCCTCATGAAATATTTACAAATGATTGTTCTCTTTCTTAAATATAAATTATTTCTTTTATTCATTATATATATCTTATTTTCCTTGTATGAGAGATATTGACATGGTTGTAATACATTTTAGTTTAGAACCTAACAATGTTTATGTATTTACTTCCTCAAAAGTGATATATGGAACTCATTAAGAAAATAGTATATATTTTGTCGATATAAATGATTATAATAAATTATCCCAATATTTTCATGGATTATATAATTTCTAATCTATCAATGGATTAAATTTCATCTATTCTAAAATTTCATAAGACTCTACCCCGAATATATTTAAAGAGATATCTTATCTTTGACTTCAAAATCAAAATATCAATGATGAATATCTTTTTAGCTCTTTTAGAAACATTTTCCAATTTAAATTTAATATTTAATGTTTTGAATATTTTTAAACATTTATAGTGGAATATATAATCCTAAAATATTATTTGTGCTAAATTAATCAAAACATGTTGTAGTTCTACCCCTCCAATAAAAAGAGTCAAATAGTTCTATTTTAACACTATACACCTAATTTTTTTCTATGATAACCCTTTTAGAAAATAATCTAGATTCCCACCCCTTTGTGAATAAATTGAGTAGTATATTATAATATCTTTTTTTTATGAATATTACATTAAGATTAACCATCATTCCTAGGATGATAAGAAGTGTAAAAGTATAAATTTGTATTCTATTAATTTTTTTACAACTCAAAATAGTTAAGTTAATCCATTGATATCAATATGATGTGATGTAAAGTGCTACTCCATTAAACATTAACACATCCCTTGTATATATTTTTCAAAAAAATATGATGAAAAATATACTCAAATATTAATGAAATGTGATAAATTTGTACGTTTATCTTCTAAAAACAAAATGTTATTATTGAAATTGTATATATTTAGAATACCAAAAGTGAAATCAATAGTCATTTTGGGATATCATAAAACTAACACATATAGAAACAGTGATAATAACATCATCTTTATACTTCAAGTTACTATACCGATAAACATGATGCAATTTCACTATCCACAAAACATAACATGGAAATATAATATTAAATAAATTTCATACAAAATAAATTTGATGTTTTATTTTTTATAGAGTTATAAAATAATATAAAAAAATTTGATGCATATAAAGTAGGTTCATAAAATTCAATGTAATATCTCACCATGTTCTCCATATATAGAAACATTTTTTGGAGTAACATACTTAAACCCATTTATCACATCCTGAGTGAAGAAAAATATAGTATGGATAATCTCAAATTCTTTGTGAGGGTAAACATATGGATTATAAATTTAATGTCATCAGTTATGATAATATGTACATAAGAATATGATTACAATAATAATGTGAATGGGTATTACATAAAATAATTTATACACATAAAAACCTAGATCCTTAGACTTATAACATTTTATAAATATATCTTAAAGTAAATAGTCATCATATAAATAGTCCTGAAAATTTTGATATCATTATTGAACAAATATACTATTTTAAACTCATTTTTAGTATATTGAAAATGTATTCTATTTGAGATCATAATATTCATAAAACCACAAGAAACCATTACTAGATGAATAAACAATATATCCAACTTTTAATAAACTTTTCCAAATAACATAATAATTACCCAAAAAATAGGATGCCTATAACGGACCCACCCATCCATGGTTCATAATGTGACTAACCATATTTATTTTATAAGAGAACCACATTTCTGATATTTAAAATGGCCCTCCCACCACCATAAACATTTTCAATAATCTGCAACATGAATGAAGTACATTGAGAATTAATTTAATCCCTAAACTCATAGAAAACACCATTATTTCATTCAAAACATTATTAATTCATATAAATGAACAAGGTTCCATATAAATATATTTAAAAATACATATTCCATAATTTTAATGAATTAGGATTGTATTACTAAAAAAATATCCCATATGGTACATAATATATGTCAAAGGATATTGTTATTAACTAATAGGAATACAATACAAATAACTTTAAATTTGTTTGAGGAATATAAAATTCAAATTTTAAATTCATTTTCAAAACTAAAATTTCCATAATTTTAGATAAAGGAAATTTTCATTGGAAATATCAATGGAAGAATTTAATTTATTCTCCTAATAAATTACTAGTCATAAGGGAGGAAAATTATATTCCTCTCATAATCCTTAACTCCATGATTCTGTTTACACCTTTAATAAAATAATACACTATTCAAGAAATGAAATGGTGGTCCCTTTTAACCAATTTATAAAAATCCAAATAGGGGTAAAAATTACTATAAATGATCAATATTTAATATTTTAAATAATTTCTGAAAACATTATTGAAAACATCAATATGGAAAGAATAATATTTCTTACCGAATGTGGAGAAACTACAATGGTTTTTCAAAAAACAAAATCTAGACCATTAGAAATACCAAATAGAGAAAAATGGTACATGAAAATTAAATTTATAGAAATTTTAGAATGATATGGAAAATGAAATGGTTTTATAAAATAAGTGAAATAATTTCTCAATGTATATTTAGACATAAATAATCTCAATTCAAAATGATATTGAAAGATAAACTCTTTACCACATTGGTAAAATTTGAATCGTAATACCCCCTGAATGAATATCGTCAATTGAATCTTTAAATATGTTTAAAATAGAAATAATGATGATATAACATGTTAAATTGGTAGTATATACACATTATAAAATAATATACCTGCATAAAATTAACATATGTCAAAAAGAAGGAAAGTTATATACAGATAACCATTTCAAATATCATAACATAGAATTCATCATTAATAAATGGATATATTATGTGTGAAAAAATTTAATCCAAAAACTATAATTGAAAATTTAACATATGTAATACCCCAACCCAAAATATCCAAAATCGTTACATTATTACATAACATTGTCATGATAATAATGGATCAAATCTTGAAATACTGATCAGTTTAGTTGTCATGGATGTACTAGTGTAGTACCCCCGTTTTCTAGTATGTAACACTTTCTTGATGCTTTTAATGGTTATAAAGTTAAGGGTGATGTATGGGAGAGTCGGGAGAAATTGCAATGAAGTTTTCATGCAAAAGGGGAAGTCACAAGGGCTGTGCACGGTTTTTCTAAACCGTGGGGCCAAAACATGTGTAGCTGGTCTTGTAGGTACTAGGTTCCGCACGGGCGGTGCACAGTTTGTCTAACCATGTGGAAAACCCGTGCGAGAAGGGTGTCCGAGGGAGTACCTAACTCATGGTTAGAGCACTGTTTGTCAAATCATGCGAACTAACCGTGCGTCCACTTAAACAAGATCATATAAAGGTGGATCTCACATGTTTTTTCCTCTAAGTGCCTCGTTTAAGCTTCTAAGCGGCCCTAACTCGGGATTTTGGTTCTCCTATTGTCAAATAGGGTTCTCCCATCATTCCGGAGGCGATCTAAAGGCTTCAATTGACGAATCGAAGCCGGATTCTTGAGGTATGTGATCGTTCTTTTTTGGTTTCTCAGATCTACATAGAACTACTTCTCCTCTTCTCTCGGTTTCATACATCTATGCGCGTTATGGGTAGATCTAAGTGTGTGGATGCCAAACATGATGAGATTTGGTCTTGGATGTGTTAGGAGAAGATATTTATGGAGGATCCTTGGTGAATAGGCCGGGTTTTCTTGTGAGTTCTCTGTTTGTTTGGGTTTTTGTTAAAACCATTGACATAGGAGCCTTCACTCACAACTCCTCTTGATAGAATTGATTGTCTTAGATTCAAATTAGTTGATTTGAATGGATTTTATTGTAAAAATCATAGAATAAATCTTCTTTAGTATTGATTTATGGGTTTTATGAAATTATGAAATCTTGGTGAGTTGTTGTGAAAAGTGATTTGGCTTGTTGAATTTAAAATGTTGATTTTAATTTATAGATTTTCTGAAATTGTAGATGGTTTGATGAAAATTGGATTTTCAATAAAATTGGTGTTTTATTGAAATGGTTTGAGATTGAAATGAAGTTAATGGATTTAGATTTCAATAAAAAGGGAGTTTTATTGAAATGATTTGGAATTGAAATGGTAAAGCATTGAAATGGTTTGAATTGATTGAACACATTTGGTTTTTGACATGATTGTTCTATGTTCACAGGCATGGGGGACAGATAAGGGTTAAGAGTCTCCCCCATCAGTGATGGGATGGATAAGGGTTAGGTATCTCCCCCATCAAACATTCATATTAAATTTGGGAAGGATATGGGTTAGGGGTCTCCCCCATTAGTGTTGGGATGAATAAGGGTTAGGGATCTCCACCTTCAAGAATTCATGTGCATTTGGGTTGGATAAGGGTAATAAGTCTCCACCATCATGGTTGGTATGGATAAGGGTTATGGATTATCACCTCTTCCAGGTAGCATGCATGATGGGTTGCATAGGTTTGTGGAAATGGTTGGGTATTCCAAAAAAGGAATGTTTTGTGAAATGGTTCTAAAGCTAGATTGGTTTTTTTCTGGAAAAATTACTTGTTGGAAAACTGGTTTCAATTTCTCTTGGACGCTTTTGGTTACGAATGGTTTTGGAAACTTATTTATATTTAGTTATAAATTGCTTTTGAGATATTTTTTTATATAAACGGTTTTATATAATTGTTCCTAACTCTTCTATCCTAGTGGCGTGAGTAGAGAAGTCATTATAGCATCCCGCCTTTTTGTCACATAAACATTCATTACATTATACAAAACTGAGGATCTTTAAGGTTTAGTGTCTTGGAAACCAGGAACTTAATATATTAAACATAAAAACATTCTTCTTAAACACTTGGAAGGATTCTCCTTATGTTCATACTAGGTTCATTACTGCATCTCATAACCTGGGGACATACATCAAAAGAAAAGGTGAGCAGAAGGCCGAGTAAGGGAAACAAGGGAAACATTTAACATGTGAACTTGAGATACATCAACAATGTCATGAAAAGAACTTTAAGGCATGAGAATGAAATCAAGAGTCATGTCATAATAAAAATAATGTATTTCATAACTTGAAGATGTCGATACAACATTTAAAAAAGACCATTATTTCCATTTCACCAAGGTCCATCCCCAAGGTGTCAATAAAAATTACCAAGGTTTTTCACCAAGGTATCAGTCAAAATGGTCATCTCTAGAGATTAAGTCTTTACCCAATGCATTGGAGCGCTATCAGGGTGCACCCTTAATTTGTCTTTATTATCATTTGATCCACATATATCATCATAAATCATTTCATAAACAACCCATATAGCATAAAATAAATGGGTTTCATTTCATAATCATAACGTTTTAAAAACTGCTTTAAAGACATTATCTTTATGTCACTTTAAACCCATGGAAAGGGAAAGCGGGACTAATGCATTTAAATCCCAGAATTTAAAATAGAAAATTTTGGTATATATGTGAATACCCCTATATAAGAGATATCATTGAGTATTCACGTAATAAAATAAAAGAACTTTAGAAAAAGAGAGAGTTATTTTGAGACGGAAATTCTGGAGCATAATGACTATGTTTCGGGGTTTTAAAAAAACATTGAAAAGAGAGGGGAAATGGGTCAAACATTCATAAATGACCCATAAAACAGATGAGGGATAGAATATTAAGGATATATGAACATGGTAATGAAATTTTAAAGACATACCATTTGAAATGAAAAACATGGAAGGAAGACAAAAATTAGATTTCTCTTATGAAAATTCGGCAGCCTAACGGTGTCACTTAAACCTCAACAAAAATGAATTGAAGAGATCAAATAGGGTCTCTCTTCATATGAACATAAAAGTTAAGTATGATATATATAGAGATCATACCCCAAAATAATAAAAAGGAACTTCAAAAACTTGACATGAAAGTAGAACTTTGAAAAATGAGAATGGTGAACGAATCCCTTAAAAATTCGGCAGCCTAACGGCGTCACTTAAACATCAAAAAAATAAATTGAAGAGATAAAATAGGGTCTCTCATCATATGAACATAAAAGATCAGTATGATAGATATAGAGATCATACCCCAACAGAAAAAGGAACTGAAAGACTTGACAAGAAAATAGAACTTGAAAATGAGAAGGGTGAAAGAATTCGTTATAAAAATTTCGGAAGCCTAACAATGCCACTTAAAAATTCATAAAACGAAATGATGAGAGTAAGATGGGATATCTCATCATATTAACATGAAAAGAGAAGTAAGAGGAATATAAAAGAAACTCCTCCAACATAAGAACATGGAGCATAAAGGAAATGACTTAAAAGAGAGTATTTGAAAAGAAAGAGAGAGTTTGGATCCCTTACCTTAAAACGTAACTCTAAAAACTCAATGGTTGGGACCTTGAGGTCTTGGGGACACCTTGGAAGGACTCCTTGGGAGGTAAGGTGACCAGATCTTCAATGGGTAAGAGTTTGGAGTCGAATGGGTGAGAGGATGGCTTGGTATTTATAGGGAAACTGAGGGGACAATGCATTAATGGCCAAGGGACACCTCATTAGTGGTTTTGGAAAAACCACGGGCTTGCCCATGGTATTGGCGACTTGGGACACCTCATAAATTATCTTACTATTCATAAGTCGACCATATTGATTACATACTTAATACATCATTTAATTATGTCATTAAACACCCGTAACTTAAAAACTGTATTTTCACTATTTATCGAAAATTCAACTTTCTCGGAAAAATCCCAAAATTTCACCTTAACCAAATATCGATGATCTGATTTCAAAACTGAAATCCATTTTATAAAAATAAATTTCTAAATATTTTTAATTTAATTTTCAAATAAATACACTATTCACCAAAAATTCATTTTTTTCAGAAAAATCCCCAAAAATTACCTTAACATAATATCGATGCTCTGAGTTCAAAAATGAAATCCATTTTATAAAAATAATTTTCTAAATATTTTTAATTAAATTTTTAATTAAAAAACACTATTCACCTGAAAAAACTAATACTTGATTAATAATTTATGAGTCCATTATTTAACCATTTCATTGAATCACATTACTTAATCAAGGTGCCTAGATTATATTAATGCTTTATTTAATTGAGATTACTAATCAATTTGGTCACATTACTAATCCTAAGCATAAAATTACTATTCATAATTTACTATTCATCAAAAATTATGTTGATATTATTAGACTCTAAATTTCGTACTGAACATAATTGTAGAAGACCATTTTTTGAAAATCATTACACATTTTTAATTATTTATGGTTTACATAAACATTTTTTTAAAATATACTTTCTCTAAAATTCACCAAAAATATGCATACTATATTTATCCGGACATTTGAAAATTCATAAACTTCATCATAAGAAGAAATCAAAATTTTTATTTAAAACAAAGGATTACACAAGGTAGTTACGGTCTATTTACATATCCCCTTATCACACCAGCATAGGACCTATGTGTAAGGTGTGCTAAGGTGAGATAATATGAGGGAGGCTCGGCCAACATCGCACGAGTAGTAATTTCTATCAGTTTGAAATTCTCGCGAATGTGATTCCATTCTAGCTTCACACGATGAAGTTCGGCTTGGGTTTGGTCCAGAGCAAATCCCTGTGGTGCTACCTCCTTCCCAAGTTCTGTTAGATGGGCTTCGATCGGTCCAAGACTACTGGGTGAGGTCATAGAATCTTCCTTCTATATTAATTAACCATGATCACTTGTATTTAGAGACAAAAGTTGCAACATTCGGTTTTCAAAGGTCATACTGACTAACGGTCATATAATAGTCAAAACCCAACAGTCTCATTTTAATTATACTCATGTTATCAAATGAAACAGTTTTGTTGAGTATGAAAAATAAAATAACACACAAAATTAGGAAACATGATTTATTCAAAATTTTGGGTCGTTGTAATCTTCCCCCCTTAAGAAATTGCATCCTCATAATTTTTAAAATTGGGTTTTGAATTTTCATTGAAAGTCCCACAATGGAAAAAGAGTCAGTAAAACTATTACTTTAAAAGGAATAAAAGGTAGTACAAAGGCCACCTGAGTTAACCCATACAAGGATTCCATGTAGAAAAACATGGATATGGAAGAAAAACAAAGGGTCATGTTCTGGGGGAGAGTGATAGAAAACATGATTATGAAAAAGTTAACAATAAAAAATCAAAAACTTATGATTTGTATAAACGGTCATTGATTACCCAGTAGGAAACGTTAACAGACGACGTTTTTTTTATGTTCCTTTTCATAGTTTTGAGGAATTCATTTACTACATAGAATAAAAACATAAGGAAATATACCTACCTTCAAGTAGAGTTTCATCCTTTAATAAGTTTCTACCAAAACTAATCTTTTCTCCAAACGATGAGCATTCAAAACTACTTGGTCTCATCAAAGCACAAGAATAATCTTATAGAGAATCACATAATCCACCAAAGATTAACTATCTATTTCTTCTATCTTTAAACATTATCCCAAAAACATAAAGGGTAAGATAAAACAATTCTTCCAAAATAGAGAACCCCAATGGAAGGGAAACTACTTTAAATCTTCAAAGTTCCACGGTACTACCCAAAGTTCATCATAGACCATTCCGTAAATAATTGTCCTTAAAAATACTCAAAATAAACCAAACTAAGATTGTAACCCAAATATAAGAAGGATTTGATAACATAGTCTTCCAAGGTAAACTTTATCATTCATCTCCAAACAACATCAACCACTCCTAACATCTTATAAGAAAATTAACTAACCTAAACATATTTTACCCAAGATAGGTTAATAATTTCCATATGAAACATAAATTACTATAAGTCCACCTTAAATTCATCGATTCTTCAAAATATAAGTCAAACTTTTCTCCTCAAAGAAAATACCGTAGTAATCTATTTACCTCGATCAAATAGGGTTCCCAAAATAGTGAACATCTTCCAAAATAATAATCATCTTTTAATCCCCTAATCATCTCTGTCATATTAATATGGTAATTGTCACATTTCCTATCACATTGGTTTTTGGGACATGTTCTTCCATTTCCTGCCATTAACTAAGAAAAGAAAGTACAATTAGGGGATTAAATACTTATCCAATAATCATGAAAAGGAACTTAAAGAATAGAAGGATAACTTGTAGAAGAAAAGTATACCCTAACTTGTGATCCCCTAGGTTCCAATCTAGGTTATCCATGATTATATATTCTTATGTGAATCTTTATTTTATTTTATCTTTGTTCCTTTAATAATGGTTCATACTAAGCTTATGAATTTGCCAAAGCATATCCCTTGAGAGTGTCGTAACCAAGAGTGAAGCAAGGCTCGTTGTCATGTACCAGTTCATGTTCGAGTCTAGCTCAAGGTGGTGTTATCGGTTTTTAACCCTATGTACATCTGTTCCAGATCCACCTCTACCTGCTCGTATCCAGACAAGGATGTATTTTCTTGGCAACACCTTACTCAATACTCACCAAAATACCAGGAAGATTTTTTATATTTAAAATTTTCTATAGGGTTCTTCCTAAAGTTTTCATATCCTAATTTCCACAAATAACTAAACCATACTTTGATACAAACTATATCATCCCACGTTTTTGTCACATAAACATTCATTACATTATAAAAAACTGAGGATCTTTAAGGTTTAGTGTCTTGGAAAACAGGAACATAATACATGGAAAAAAATCATTCTTCTTAAACACTTGAAAGGCTTATCCTTATGTTCATCCTAGGTTCATTACTGCATCTCATAACCTGGGGACATACATCAAAAGAAAGGGTGATCAGAAGGCCCAGTAAGGGTAACAAGGTAAACATTTAACATGTGAACTTGAGATACATCAACAATGTCATGAAAAGAACTTTAAGGCATGAGAATGAAATCAAGAGGCATGTCATAATAAAAATAATGTATTTCATAAATTAAAGATGTGTCTACAACATTTAACAAAGACAATCATTTCTGTTTCACCAAGGTCCATCCCCAAGGTGTCAATAAAAATTACCAAGGTTATTCACCAAGGTATCAGTCAAAATGGTCATCTCTAGAGATTAAGTCTTTACCCAATGCATTGGAGCGCTATCAGGGCGCACCCTTAATTTGTATTTATTATCATGTGAGCCACATATATCATCATCAATAATTTCATAAAAAACCCATATAGCATAAAAGAAATGGGTTTCATTTTATAATCATAACGTTTTAAAAACTGCTTTAAAGACATGATCTTTATGTCACATTAAACCCACGGAAAGGGAAAGAGGGTCGCATGCATGTAAATCACAGAATTTAAAATAGAACATTTTGGTATATATGTAAATACCCCTATATAATAGATATCTTTGAGTATTCACTTAATAAAATAAAAGAACTTTAGAAAAAGAGAGAGTTATTTTGAGACGGAAATTCTGCAGCATAACGACTATGTTTCGGGGTTTTAGAAAATATTGAAAAGAGAGGGGACATGGGTCAAACATTCATAAATGACCCATAGAATAGTATAGGGACAGAATATGAAGGATATATGAACATGGTAATGAAATTTGAAGGAAATACCATTTGAAATGAAAAACATGGAAGGAAGACAAAAATAAAATTTCTCTTATGAAAATTCGGTAGCCTAACGGCTTCACTTAAACTTCAACAAAAATGAATTGACGAGATCAAATAGGGCCTCTCATCATATGAACAAAAAAGTTCAGTATTATAGATATAGAGATCATACCCAACATAATAAAAAGGAACTTGAAATACTTGACATGAAAGTAGAACATTGAAAAATGAGAAAGGTGAATGAATCCCTTAAAAATTCGGCAGCCTAACGGCGTCACTTAAACCTCAAAAAAATAAATTGAAGAGATAAAATAGGGTATCTCATCATATTAACATAAAAGATTAGTATGATAGATATAGAGATCATTCCCCAACAGAAAAAGGAACTTGAAATACTTGAAAAAAAATAGAACTTGAAAATTAGAAGGGTGAAAGAATCCGTTACAAAATTTTCGGCAGCCTAACGACGCCACTTAAACATTCATAAAACGAAATGATGAGAGTAAGAGGGGATATCTCATCATATGAACATGAAAATAAAATTAAGAGGAATATAAAAGAACATCCTCCAACATAAGAACATGGATCATAAAGGAAATTACTTAAAAAAGAGTATTTGAAAAGAAAGAGAGTTTGGATCCCTTACCTTAAAACGTAACTCTTGAAACTCAATGGTTGGGACCTTGAGGGATTGGGGCACCTTGGGAGGACGCCATGGGAGGTAATGAGACCAGAGCTTCATTGGGGAAGAGTTGGGAGTCGAATGGATGAGAGGATGGCTTGGTATTTATAGGGAAATTGAGGGGACAGGGCATTAATGGCCAAGGGACACCTCATTAGTGGTTTTGGAAAAACCATGGGCTTGACCATGGTATTTTCTCATGATATTGGCCACTTGGGACACCTCATACCTTATCTTACAATTCATAATTCGACCATATTGATTACATACTTAATACATCATTTAATGATGTCATTAAACACTCGTAACTTAAAAACTGTATTTTCACTATTCATCAAAAATTCAACTTTCTCAGAAAAATCCCAAAATTTCACCTTAACCAAATATCGATGCTCTGATTTAAAAAATGAACTCCATTTTATAAAACTAATTTTATAAATATTTTTAATTTAATTTTTAAATAAATACACTATTCACCGAAAATTCATTTTTTTCTGAAAAATCCACAAACATTACCTTAACATAATATCGATGCTCAGAGTTCAAAAATAAAATCCATTTTATAAAAATAATTTTCTAAATACTTTTAATTAAATATTTAATTAAAAAACACTATTCACCTGAAAAAACTAATACTTGACTAATAATTTATAATACCATTATTTAACCATTTTATTGAATCACATTACTTAATCAAGGTGCCTAGATTATATTAATTCTTTATTTAAGTGAGATACGAATCCATTTTGTTACATTACTAATCATAAGCATAAAATCACTATTCATAATTTACTATTCATCAAAAATTAAGTTGATCTTATTAGACTCTAAATTTTGTAATGAACATAATTGTAGAAAACCATTTTTCGACAATCATTACACATTTTGAATTATTTAAGGTTTACATAAACATTTTTTTAAAATATCCTTTCTCTAAAATTCACCAAAAATATGCATACTATATTTATCTAGACATTTGAAAATTCATAAATATCATCATAAGAAGAAATCAATTTTTTTATTTAAAACAAAGGATTACACAAGTCAGTTATGGTCTCCTTAAATAGCTCCTTATCACACCAGCATAAGACCTAAGTGTAAGGTGTTCTAAGGTGAGAGAATCTGAGGGAGGCTCGGCCAAAATCGCACGAGTAGTAATTTCTATCAGTTTGAACTTCTCGTGAAAGCGATTCTGTTCTAGCTTCACACGATGAAGTTCGGCTTGGGTTTGGTCCAGAGCAAAGCCCAGTGGTGCTACCTCCTTCCCAAGTTCTATTAGATGGGCTTCGATCGGTCTAAGACTACTAGGTGAGGCCATCGAATCTTCCTTCTATATTAATTAACCAAGATCACTTGTATTTAGAGACAAAAGTTGCGACATTTAGTTTTCAACAATCATACTGACTAACGGTCATATAATAGTCAAAACCCAACAGTCTCATTTTAATTATACTCATGTTATCAAATGAGACAGTTTTGTTGAGTATGAATAATAAAATAAAACACACAATTGGGAAACAAGATTTATTCAAAATTTTGGGTCATTACAATCTCCCCCCCTTAAGAAATTGCGTCCTAGTAATTTTTAAAATTGGGTTTTGAAATTTCATTGAATGTCCCACAACGGAAAAAGAGTCAGTAACACTATTACTTTAAAAGGAAGAAAAGGAAGTACAAAGGCCACCCGATTTAACCCATACTAGGATTCCATGTAGGAAAACATGGATATGGAAGAAAAACAAAGGGTCAAGTTCTGAGGGAGAGTAATAGAAAACATGAGTAGGAGAAAGTTAACAATAAGAAAATCTCAAACTTATGATGTGTATAAATGGTATTTGATTGCCCACATGGAAACATTAACAGACAACATTTTTGTTTTATGTTCCTTATCATCGTTTTGAGGAATTCATTTACTACATAGAATAAAAACATAAGGAAATATACCTACCTTCAAGTAGAGTTTCATCCTTTAATAAGTTTCTACCAAAACTAAACTTTTCTCCAAACGAAGAGCATTCAAAACTACGTGGTCTCATAAAAGCACAAGAATCATCTTATAGAGAATCACATAATCCACCAAAGACTAACTATATATTTCTTCTATCTTTAAACATTATCCCAAAAACAGAAAGGGTAAGATAAAACAATTATTCTGAAATAAAGAACCCTAGAGGAAGGGAAAATACTTTAAATCTTCAAAGTTCCACAGTACTACCCAAAGTTCATCATAGACCATTTCGTAAATAACTGTCCTTAAAAATCCTCAAAAATAAACCAAACTAAGATTGAAACCCAAATACAAGAAGGATTTGATAACATAGTCTTCCAAGGTAAACTTTATCATTCATCTCCAGACAACAACAACCACTCCTAACATCTTATAACAAAAGTAACTAACCTAAAAATATTTTACCCAAGATAGGTTAATCATTTCGATATGTAACCTAAATTACTATAAGTCCACCTTAAATTCATCGATTCTTCAAAATATAAGTCAACCTTTACTCCTCAAAGAAAATACCGTAGTAATCTATTTACCTCGATCAAATAGGGTTCCCAAAATAGTGAACGTCTTCCAAAATAATAATAATATTTTAATCCCCTAATCATCTCTGTCATATTAATACGGAAATCGTCACATTTTCCTATCACATTGGTTGTTGGTACATGTTCTTCCATTTCCCGCCATTAACTAAGAAAAGAAAGTACAATTAGGGGCCTAAATACTTAGCCAATAATCATGAAAACGAACTTAAAGCACAGAAGGATAACTCGTTGAAGAAAATTATACCCTAACTTGTGATCCCCTGGGTTCCAATCTTGGTTATCTATGATCATATATTCTTATGTGAATATTTATTTTATTTTATCTTTATTCATTTAATAATGGTTCATACTAAGCTTATGAATTTACCAAAGCATATCCCCTGGGAGTGTCGTAACCATGATTGCAGCAAGGCCCATTTTCGTGTACCAGTTCCCGTTCGAGTCTAGCTCAAGTGGTGTTTTCAGGTTTTACCGCTATGTACATATGTACCAGAGCCACCTCTACCCGCTCGTATCCAGACAAGGATGTATTTTCCTGGCAACCCCTTACTCAATACTCACCAAAATACCAGGAAGATTTCCTATATTTAAACTTTTCTATAGGGTTCTTCCTAAAGATTTCATATCCTAATTTCCACAAATAACTAAACCATCCTTTGATACAAACTATATCATCCCGCCTTTTTGTCACATAAACTTTCATTACATTATACAAAACGGAGGATCTTTAAGGTTTAGTGTCTTGGAAACCAAGAACTTAATACATGAAACAAAAAAACATTCTTCTTAAACACTTGAAAGGCTTCTCCTTATGTTCATCCTAGGTTCATTACTGCATCTCATAAACTGGGTACATACATCAAAAAAAGGGTGAGCCGAAGGCCCAGTAAGGGAAACAAGGGAAACATTTAACATGTGAACTTAAGATACATCAACAATGTCATGAAAAGAACTTTAAGGCATGAGAATGAAATCAAGAGGCATGTCATAATAAAAATAACGTATTTAATAACTTGAATATGTGGCCACAACATTTAACCAAGACAATCATTTCTGTTTCACCAAGGTCCATCCCCAAGGTGTCAATAAAAATTACCAAGGTTATTCACCAAGGTATTAGTCAAAATGGTCATCTCTAGAGATTAAGTCTTTACCCAATGCATTGGAGCGCTATCGGGGCGCACCCTTAATTTGTATTTATTATCATGTGAGCCATATATATCATCATCAATCATTGCATAAACAACCCATATAGCATAAAAGAAATGGGTTTCATTTCATAATCATAACATTTTAAAAACTGCTTTAAATACATGATCATTATGTCAGTTTAAACCCACGGAAAGGGAAAGTGGGTCTCATGCATGTAAATACCAGAATTTAAAATAGAAAATTTTGGTATATATGTGAATACCCATATATAATAGAGATCTTTTATTATTCACTTAATAAAATAAAAGAACGTTAGAAAAAGATAGAGTTATTTTGAGACAGAAATTCTGCAGCATAACGACTATGTTTCGGGGTTTTAGAAAACATTGAAAAGAGAGGGGACATGGGTCAAACATTCATAAATGACTCATAAAACAGTATAGGGACAGAATATTAAGAATATATGAACATGGTAATGAAATTTTAAGGACATACCATTTTAAATGAAAAACATGGAAGGAAGACAAAAATTAGATTTCTCTTATGAAAATTCGGCAGCCTAACGGCGTCACTTATACTTCAACAAAAATGAATTGACGAGATCAAATAGGGTATCTTGTCATATGAACATAAAAGTTCAGTATTATAGATATAGATATCATACCCCAACATAATAAAAAGGAACTTGAATGACTTGACATGAATGTAGAACTTTGAAAAATGAGAAAGATGAACGAATCCCTTAAAAATTCGGCAGCCTAATGGCGTCACTTAAACTTCAAAAAAATCAATTGAAGAGATTAAATAGGGTCTCTCATCATATGAACATAAAATATAAGTATGATAGATATAGATATCATACCCCAACAGAAAAAGGGACTTGAAATACTTGACAAGAAAATAGAACTTGAAAATGAGAAGGGTTAAAGAATCCATTATAAAAATTTCGGCAGACTAACAGCGCCACTTAAACATTCATAAAATGAAATGATGAGAGTAAGAGGGGATCTATCATCATATGACCATGAAAAGGGATGTAAGGGGAATATAAAATAACATCCTCCAACATAAGAACATGGAGCATAAAGGAAATGACTTAAAAGAGAGTATTTGAAAAGAAAGAGAGAGTTTGGATCCCTTACCTTAAAATGTAACTCTTAAAACTCAATGGTTGGGACCTTGAGGGCTTGTGGGAACCTTGGGAGGACTCCTTATGAGGTAATGATACCATAGCTTCATTGGGGAATAGTTGGGAGTCGAATGGATGAGAGGATGGCTTGGTATTTATAGGGAAAGTGAGGGGACAAGGCATTAATGGCCAAGGGACACCTCATTAGTGGTTTTGGAAAAACCATGGGCTTTCCCATGGTATTTTCCCATGGTATTGGCCACTTGAGACACCTAATACCTTATATTACAATTCATAAGTCGGCCATTTTGATTACATACTTTATACATCATTTAATGAAGTCATTAAACACTCGTAACATAAAAACTGTATTTTTACTATTCATCGAAAATTTTACTTTCTCAGAAAAATCCCAAACATTCACCTTAACCAAATATCGGTGCTCTGATTTCAAAAATGAACCCCATTTTATAAAAATAATTTTCTTAATATTTTTAATTTAATTTTCAAATAAATACAATGTTCACTGAAAATTCATTTTTTTTAGAAAAATCCCCAAAAATTACCTTAACATAATATCGATGCTCTGAGTTCAAAAATGAAATCCATTTTATGAAAATAATTTTCTAAATAGTTTTAATTAAATTTTTAATTAAAAAACACTATTCACCTGAAAAAACTAATACTTGACTAATAATTTATGAAACCGTTATTTAGCCATTTTATTGAATCACATTACTTAATCAAGGTGCCTAGATTATATTAATGCTTTATTTAATTGAGATTACTAATCCATTTGGTCACATTACTAATCCTAAGCATAAAATCACTATTCATAATTTACTATTCATCAAAAATTAAGTTGATCTTATTAGACTCTAAATTTCGTACGGAACATAATCGTAGAAGACCATTTTTTGAAAATCATTACACATTTTTAATTTTTTAAGGTTTACATAAACATTTTTTTAAAATATCATTTCTCTTAAACTCCCCAAAAGTATGCATAGTATATTTATCTAGACATTTAAAAATTCATAAAATTCATCATAAGAAGAAATGAAAATTTTTATTTAAAACAAAGGATTACACAAGGCAGTAACGGTCTCCTTACATAGCCCCTTATCACACCAGCATAGGACCTAAGTGTAAGGTGTGCTAATGTGAGAGAATATGAGGGAGGCTTGGCCAACATCACACAAGTAGTAATTTCTATCAGTTTAAACTTCTCGCAAAGGAGATTCCATTATAGCTTCACACTATAATGTTCGGCTTGGGTTTGGTCCAGAGCAAAGCCCAGTGGTGCTACCGCCTTCCCATGTTCTTTTAGATGGGCTTCGATTGGTCGAAGACTACTGGGTGAGGCCATCGAATCTTCCTTCTATATTAATTAACCAAGATCACTTGTATTTAGAGAAAAAAGTCACAACATTTAGTTTTCAATGGTCATACTGACTAACGGTCATATAATAGTCAAAACCCAACAGTCTCATTTTAATTATACTCATGTTATCAAATGAAACAGTTTTGTTGAGTATGAAAAACAAAATAACACACAAAATTAGGAAACAAGATTTATTCAAAATTTCGGGTCGTTACAGTCATTGGGGAACACCTACTGAGTTTTATACTCACCCCTGCTTTGGAACGCTGGTTCTTTTACAGATGTCGTCTTTCGGGACACAGGTAAAGGTAAAGCATCTTATTGGTAGTGTCTCTTGGTGATGCTTGGGAGATGTTGTCGAGCTTGTAGCTTATCATGCATGGAGTTGTAGTGTGTTTTGAGAGTATTGAATTGTTCATCTGCTATGTACTTTGTTTCTTAGTTTGGTCTTCTTATTTTTTGTACTTTGATGTGGTTTATTAAAGATGAATTCACTTCTTGGTCTTTCATTTGTTCATGCATCATATAGTGAATGTTTTGTTGTTGTTGGTTTATGGGTTTATTTCATAAAGGGTAAATCATCCCCCAACTTATATTTTAAACCCTTAGTCATTTGTTGAAAGCCTTTGGAATCTTGGGGATGTCGCTTAAGGCCTAGTAATGACTCGTTTTACTCTCAAGCCAATTAGAAATTGTGGGTAATTACAAATGGTATCAGCTTGTTCGGTCCTTTCCTAACAAGTGGTCATCGATGTTCTTGGTCTTGGAGTTGAAATTAATTCTTTTCTATTCATTGGATGGAAATATTATACAGGAGTAGGATTGTCAGAACTTGAAATGTATATCATAAAAGGACGTAGCTAACCCATTTATGTTGAACTACAAGTTACCAGGGTGTTGGGTACATAAGTGTTTTGGATACACTTCTAGAATGTTGGAAATCACATTATCATGGGTTTAGCCAATGAGAGGAGCATGACATGCATTGTAGAATAATGACATCCCACTAGGATTTCATATCTCATTGTGAGGAATGAGTAAGGATTTTGTGCATGGTGCCAATTTTAGAAAAATTCAGAAATTTTTTTCAAGTAAAAGACCTTGAAAACAGGGTATTGGTTGTATTTTGAAAATGGGTTGATTTTCAATAAGTATGTTGAATGTTTTCAAAAATGGTTGAACATGGAAAAAGGTTGTTTTTGTGGAAAAAATGATGTGATAGATGATGTGATAGAATTTGAATGTTAAGACACCAGATGATAGAGAGTGAAATTGACGAATTTTGATGTTGTTTTAGAAAATAGAACACGGTAGACGTCGTCGAAACCAACCCGAAGAAGATGCGGAAAATGTGGTTGCACCAGAACCTCGTGGGAACCAATAGCTAGTTTAGAGTATTTTCTAGGCTTCTTAGGCTGCGGATATGGGGAACCGAAGGAATGAACCAAGGAATGTGGATCATACCATCCAGTTCATGAAGAAAAATCCACCAAACTTTCTAAGTGATGTTGAACACGAAAAGGTGGAGGTGTGGCTAAATAGGATGAATCGTATCTTCGATTTCATCGGCACACCATGAGAGCTCATGGTCATGTTGGTTATGCTTAGTTTATGGGTTTATTTCTTAAAGTGGAAATCGTCCCCCAACTTATATTTGAAACCATTCGGCATTTATTGCCAGCCTTTGGCGTCTTGGGGATGTCACTTAAGTCCTAGTAATGACTCGTTATACTCTCAAGAAAATGAGAATTGGTGGGTCATTAAAAATGGTATAAACCTTTTCGGTCGTTTCCTAACAAGTGGTCATCGATGTTCTTGGTCTTGGAGTTGAAATTAATTCTTCTATATTCATTGGATAAAAATCTTAGAAAGGAGTAGGATTGTTAGAACATGAAATGTATAGCAGAAAAGGACATAGCTAACCTGTTTATGCTGAACTTCAAGTTACCAGGGTTTTGGGTACATAAGTGTTTTGGATACACTTCTAGAATGTTGTAAATCTCATAGTCATGGATTTAACCAATGAGAGGAGCATGACATGCATTGTAGAGGAATAACATCCCACTAGGATTGAATATCTCCTTGTGGGGAATGAGTAAGGATTTTGTGCATGGTGACAATTTTTGAAAAATTAAGAAATTGTTTTCAAGTGAAAGACATTGAAAATAGGGTATTGGGTGTATTTTGAAAATGGGTTGATTTTCAAAATGCATGTTGAATGTTTTCAAAAATGGTTGAACATGGAAAAATTTTGTTTTTTGGAAAAACAATGTTGTGATAGATGATGTGATGGAATTTTAATGCTAAGACATTAGATGCTAGAGAGTGAGATTGATGTAGTTTGTTGTCGGTTTAGAAAATGGCACCCGGTAGGCGTCGTCGAAACCATCCCGAAGAAGCTGCGGAAAATGTGGTTACACCAGAACCACATGTGAACCAAGAGATGGTTTAGAGTATTGTCCAAGATTTTCATGTTGTGGATACAAGGAACCAGAGGAATGAACCAAGGCATGTGGATCATACCATCCAGTTCATGAAGAAGAATCCACCGATCTTTTGGTGTGATGTTGAACCCGAAAAGGCGGAGGTGTGGATAAGTAGGATGAATCGTATCTTCAATTTCATAGGCACACCATCAGAGCTCAAGGTCAAGTTGGCGACTTATATGCTCGAGGATCTTTCATGTCAATGGTGGGATTTAGCAGTGCATGCTAAATTGGATGAAGGACATACATTGGAGAGTTTTGAAGAATTGTTCAACAAACAATTCTATCCTCACACGTTCAAGATCTAGAAAACAAATGATTTATCCAGCCTTAAACAAGATAGTCTCTCTATCATAGAGTATGTGGCTAAATTCATGAATTTAGTCCGTTTTGCACCAGGGGTTGCTACAAGTGAATCGTTGAAGGCACGCATCTTCAAATCGGGGCTAAGGCAGGAGATTCTATTAAAGATTACAGTTATCTATATTACGGATTATACAGAGATGGTGAATAGAGTGACTATTGTTGAACATGATATCTCGGGATTGATGGGAGGAGGAATGTTGATACCTACAATAAAAGGTGGGAACTCAACCATTGGGAACAAGAGGAAAAGGGACACTTATTTTTTTTGTGCAAGTGGAAATCAGTAATCAGACAACAGGATCAGAGAACCTTCCTCCACGACCCCAGAGTAAAGCAGGTTGTTTTCAATGTGGTTCGCTTGACCACAAACGGTGAGATTGTACGGTGCAACCTATATCATGTCATAATTCCAAGCAAATGGGGCATCTAAAATTCTATTATAGGATTGCACCATGGTTGGGGGCGTGTGACACTCCTCAGGTGTAGCAAACATCATATGCTTCGACGGGGAATGGACAGCAGAATCAGTCACGTCAGCATAAAAGAGCTAACCATGGTGATTCTCAGAATACAATTAATCCTCAAATATGGCAATCTCATCAAGGAAACAAGGAGAACAGTGTAGTGAAAAATCAATTATATGGATCTGAGCAGATGATGGTCGATGATCAGGCTGGACCATCTACGGTGAGAGGTATAATTCTTTTGAATTCTACCCTTGTTCAAGAGCTATTTGATATTGGTGCATCTCATTCCTTCATTGATTCCCATAATATTTACTTTCTATGTTTAAAAGTGGAAATGATGCCTTCTATTTTGAAACTAAAAACTCCTCTTGGTGAAAGAGAATTTCAAGCCTTTATGTGTAAAGCATGTGCTATAACTGTTGTTGGAGCTGAGTTAAAATGAGACTTCTCTGTGTTGGACATGGATTTTTATGACGTAATCTTGGGTATGGATTTGTTGAAAATGTTTAAGGCTCACATCGACTGTTATAATAGAACAATTAGTTTCAAGACTGAGGACGGCATCAACTATCTCTTTAGAGGAGAGAGGATGGTAATGCAAGATACAAAGAGCTTGTTGGCACCATTGGTGGGAATGATCTCTTACCAACTGGCAGTGTTGACTTAAGAATCAATTGAAGAGATTGAGGAAAATAGTTTTCCATCTGTTGTGGATCAATTTCCATATGCCTTTCCCAATAACTTCTTAGGGTTACCACCTCTAAGGGAAGTGGAGTTTACGATTGATCTCCTTCTGCGGACCAGTCCTATTTCCCTTCCATCTTATAAGATGACACCAACAGAGTTACGGGAATTGAAAGTGCAGTTAGAGGAGCTGGATTGCAAGGGTTTCATTCGACAAAGTACTTCTCCATGGGAAGCACCAGTATTGTTTGTGAAAAGGACAGATGGAACTCTTTAGCTGTGTGTTGATTATCGTAAGTTCAACCATGTCATGATAAAGAATAGATATCCACTTCCACCGATTGATGATCTGTTCGATCAATTAAGGGGAGATCAGTGGTTCTCCAAGATTGACTTGTGATCTGGATATCACCAATTGCGATTTTAGAAGGATGATATTCCAAAGACAACTTTCAGAAGTACATATGGCCACTATAAATATGTAGTCATGCCTTTTGGTCTAATGAATGCACCAATGGTCTTCATGGCTTTGATGAATCAGATATTTCAGTGATACCTGGATTCTTTTGTTGTGGTGTTTGTCTATGATATCTTGGTGTATTCAAAGACAAGGGATAATCATGAGGAGAACCTGGAAAAAATGTTAAAAATCTTGAGAGATCATCGTTTGTATTCCAAATTATCAAAGTGTGATTTTTGGATACAGGAAGTATGTTTCCTTGGCCATGTCATTTCTAAGAAAGGCATTTTAGTTGATCCTGAAAAGATAGAAGTTTTTATCTCATGGAAACCACCGAAGAATGTGTTCAAGATACGTAGTTTTCTTGGTCTAGCTGGTTACTACCGACACTTTGTGCATGATTTCTCAAGAATAGCGTCACCAATGGAAGCTCTGACAAAGATTAATGCTCCATTCCAATGGACAGAAGAATTTCAGAAGTTTTTCCAAGAACTGATGTTTTGTCTTTTATCGTCACCCTTCTTGATCTTGCTTGAATCAGGATAGGGGTATGTGGTGTATTGCGACACTTCAAGAACAGGTTTGGTTTGTGTTCTCATGCAAGGAGACCATGTGGTTGATTATAGATCAAGTAAGTTTAGAGTGCATGATAAAAATTACCCAACACATGATTTGGAGTTGGCGGCAGTCATCCATGCTTTGAAAACATGGAGACATTATCTCTTTGGTGAGAACTTTACTGTGTTTACGGATCACAAAAGCATGAAACAAATTTTCTCACAGCGAGATTTGAATCTGAGGCAAAGGAGGTGGATGGAGTATCCCCAGATGATTGACTTTGACTTGATATACACACCAGGAAAAGTTAATTCGATGATGGATGCATTGAGTAGAAATTCATATGTTCAGTTAGATGAAGAAGCTTCAGATGAATGGAAATTGATGTCGGTCTTCACCGACATGCAGGTGGAATATGAAAACTGAGGTGATGTTGTTCATTTTTTCCGCTACACTTGTTCCTGATTTAGTAAATATGATAAAAGAAGCACAAGAATCTGATGTATAATGCCTAGTTATATGTTCAAAACTCCATGGCGGGGAGACCATTGATGACTGGAAACTTGATGGGGGTTCCATTTTGTGTTTCATAGATCGGAAGATTGTACCTATGGTTTATTAGGAACAAATCCTTCATTCTTACCACCATTCAAGATGGTCTGTACATACAGGTACACATAATATGTATATGTCATTGAAGGCGCAGTTTTGGTGGAGCAGCATGAAAAGTAAAGTGGATGAGTTCGTCTCGGAATGCTTAACTTGTCAGCAGGTTAAATCATAGCATCTAAGACCGGCTGGTATGCTAAAATATTTACCTATCCCAGTGTCGAAATGGGATCAGATAGCAATGGATTTTATTACAGGTCTTCCAATAATGGTCCATAAACACGATGCCATTTGGGTGATAGTGGATCGTCTAACCAGGTCGGCCAATTTCATCCCTATTCGTGAAACTCATACGGTGGACAATCTTTCAAAAATATATATCTGAAAATTGTTAAAGAGTCATGGTGTACCAGTTTCTATAGTCTCAGAGAGAGATCTGAGGTTCACATCTCGTTTCAGGAAATCGTTACAGCAAGCCCTCGGAACTCAGTTGACTATGAGCACGGCGTATCATCCTCAGATGGATGAGAAATCCAAGCAGATGATAAAAACTTCGGAAGATATGTTTCTAGCATGTGTAATAGATTTTGGTGGCCCATGGGAGGAGTATATACCCTTAGTGGAGTTCTCATACAATAACAGCTATCAATCCTCGATATGCATGGCTATGTTAGAGACATTGTATGTGTGTCCTTGTCGTCCTCCACTATGCTGGGTGGAAACGGGTCAAACACCACTAGTCGGGCCAATCCTTATCCAAGAGACAATAGAGAATATCCAGTTGATTAGAAAGATGATAGAGATGGCTCAGAGTCCTCAGAAATGTTATACAGATCACTGTTGAAGACCGTTGTCGTTCATTGTGGGTGGTCATGTCTTCTTGAGGATCTCACCAAGACATGGACATCATCGTTTATGGAAGCATGGAATGTTATCTCCTAGATAAATTGGCCCTTTTGAGATACTAGAATGGTTTGGAGAGTTGGAATATCATTTGGCATTAACACCATGGTTTAGTTCGGTGCATAATGTGTTCCATGTATCTCAGTTGAAAAAGTATCATCTTGATCCTCACCATGTGATCATATGGGATCACGTTGACCTATAGTCAGATGCTTAATTGATACATATCCCAGTACTGATTTTGGATAGGCAAGAGAATGTATTGCATGGAAAAACTATCGTTCTAGTGCAGGTTTTATGGAAGAATGGTCAAATCCAATAAGAGACTTGGGAACGTGAGAAGGAAATGAAAGCGCAGTGGCCAGAACTCTTTCAGTTGGGTGAAGGTTTTCTACTTTTCAGGGATGAAAAGACCAATTGTGGGGAGAATTTAGTACCCATGGATTCTGGAATGTAACCCTTTCTTGATTCTTTTAATGGTTATAAAGTTTAAGTGTGACGTATGGGAGATTCGAGAGAACTTGGAATGATGTTTTGAGGCAAAAGGGGAAGTCGCACGGGCTGTGCACGGTTTCTCTAAACCGTGTGGCCAAACAGTGCATAGCTGGTCTTAGAGGCAGTAGCTCCCACATGGGCGGCACAAGGTTTTCCTAACTATGTGGCCAAACCGTGCTAGAAGGTTGGCCGAGGTAGTAGCAAACTTATGGTTTGTCAAACCGTGTGAACTAACTATGCGACCACTTAAACGAGATCATATAAAGGTGGATCACATGCGTTTTTGCCTCTGAGTTCCTCATTTAAGCTCCTAAGTGGCCATAACTCGGGATTTTGGTTCTCCTAAGGTCAAAGAGGGTTCTCCCATCATTCCAGAGGTGATCCAAAGGCTTATATTGATGAATTGAAGCCGGATTCTTGAGGTATGTGATCGTTCTTGTTTGGTTTCTCAGATCTACAAAGATATACTTCTCCTCTTCTCTCAGTTTCTTAGATCTATGCCCGTTATGGGTATATATAAGTTTGTGGATGCCAAAAAAGATGATATTTGGTCTTTGTTGTGTTAGGAGAAGATATCTAAGGAGGATCCTTGGTGAATCAGTTGGGTTTTCTTGTGTGTTCTCCGTTTGTGAGGATTTTCATCAAAACCTTTGAGGTAGGAGGCTTCACTCTCAACTCCTATTGCTAGAATTGAGTGGATTAGATTAAAATTAGTGGCTTTGAATGGATTTTATTGTGAAAATCATAGAATAAATATTCTTTAGTGATGATTTATGGTTTTGATGAGATTGTGAAATCTTGGTGATTTGTTGTGCAAATTGATTTGGCTTGTTGAATTTAAAATATTGATTTCAATTTATGGAATTACTGAAATTTTAGATGGATTGATGAAATTTGAAATTTCAATAAAAGTTTGTTTTATTGAAATGGTTTGATATTGAAATGATGTTGATGGATTTGGTTTTCAATAAAAAGGGAGTTTTATTGAAATGATTTGGAATTGAAATGGTCGAGCATTGAAATGGTTTGAATTGATTGAACACATTTGGTTTTTGACTTGATGGTTGTGTGTTCATAGGCATGGGGGATAGATAAGGGTTAGGAGTCTCCCCCATCAGTGTTGGGATGGATAAGGGTTAGGGATCTCCCCCATCAAACATTCATATTGATTTTGGTACGGATAAGGGTTAGGGGTCTCCTCCATCAGTGTTGGGATGTATAAGGGTTAGGTCTCTCCCCTGTCAAGCATTCATATGAATTTGGGTTCAATAAGGGTAAGAAGTCTCCCCCACCATGGTTGGGATGGATAAGGGTTGGGGATTCTCCCCTCTTCCAGGCAGCATGCATGATGGGTTGCATGGGTTTGTGGAAATAGTTGGGTATTCCAAAAAGGAATGTTTTGTGAAATGGTTCTAAAGATAGATTTGTTATTTTTATGAAAAAATGACTTATTAGAAAATAGGTTTCAAATGCTCTTTAATTCTTTTGGTTATGAATTGCTTTGGAAACTTGTTTATATTTAGTTATAAAGTTCTTTTGAGAAAATGTTTTATATAAACGGTTTTATATAATTGTTGCTAACTCTTCTATCCCAGTGGCGTGAGTAGGGAAGTCATTGGGTAAAACCTACTAATTTTTATACTCACCCCTACTTTGTAATGTTGGTTCTTTTGTAGATGTCGTGTTCCGGGACACAGGTAAAGGTAATGCATCTTATTTCTAGAGGCTCGTGGTGATGCTTGGGAGATGTTGTGGATCTTGGAGCTTCTGTTGCATGGAGTTGTAGTGTCTTTTGAGATTATTGAGTTGTTCATCCACTGTGTACTTTGATGCTTAGTTTGGTCTTCTACTTTTGTGTAATTTTATGTGGTTTATTATAGATTAAGCTTCTTGTTGTTCATTCATTTTTCCATGCATCAAATAGTGAATGTTTGGTTATGGTTAGTTTATGGGTTTATTTCTTAAAGGGGAAATCGTCCCCCAACTTATATTTGAAACCCTTAGGAATTTATTGCCAGCCTTTGGCATCTTGGGGATTTCACATAAGGCCTAGTAATGACTCGTTGTACTCTCAAGAAAATGAGAATTGGTGGGTCATTACAAATGGTATAAACTTGTTCGGTCCTTTCCTAACAAGTGGTTATCGATGTTCTTAGTCTTGGAGTTGAAATTCATTATTTTCTATTAATTGGATAAAAATCTTAGACAGGAGTAGGATTGTTAGAACATGAAATGTATAGCATAAAAGGACATAGCTAACCCGTTTATTCTAAACTTCAAGTTACCAGGGTTTTGGGTACATAAGTGTTTTGGATACACTTCTAGAATGTTGGAAATCTCATAGTCATGGGTTTATCCAATGAGAGGAGCATGACATGCATTGTAGAGGAATAAAATCCTACTAGGATTGAATATCTCCTTGTGGGGAATGAGTAAGGATTTTTTTCATGGTGCCAATTTTTGAAAAATGAAGAAATTGTTTTCAAGTGAAAGACATTGAAAACAGGGTATTGGGTGTATTTTAAAAATGGGTTGATTTTCAAAATGTATGTTGAATGTTTTCAAAAATGGTTGAAATTGGAAAAAAGTTGTTTTTTGGAAAATCCATGTTGTGATAGATGATGTGATAGAATTTGAATGCTAAGCCATCAGATGCTAGAGAGTGAGATTGATGGAGTCTGTTGTCGGTTTAGAAAATGGGACTCAGTATGTGTCATCAAAACCAACCCGAAGAAGCTGCGGAAAATGTGGTTACACTAGAACCACGTGTGAACCAAGAGATGGTTTAGAGTATTGTCCAAGATTTTCATGTTGTGGATACGAGGAACCGAATGAATGAACCAAGGCATGTGGATCATACCATCCAGTTCATGAAGCAGAATCCACCGAACTTTTAGTGTGATATTGAACCAGAAAAGGCAGAGGTGTGGATAAGTAGGATGAATCGTATCTTCAATTTCATAGGCACGCCATCAGAGATCAAGGTCAAGTTGGTGACTTATATGCTCGAGGATCTTGCATATCAATGGTTGGATTTAGCAGTGCATGGTAAATTGGATGAAGGCCTTACATGGGAGGATTTTGAATAATTTTTCATCAAACAATTCTATCCTCACACGTTCAAGATCTAGAAAATGACAAATTTATTTAGCCTCAAACAAGATCGTATCTTTTTCATAGAGTATGCAGCTAAATTCCTGAATTTAGTCCATTTTCACTAGATGTTGTGGCAAGTGCATCGCTAAAGGCACGCATCTTCGAATCGGGGCTAAGGCAGCATATTCGATCGAAGATTGCGGTTCTCTGTATTATGGATTGTATAGATATGGTCAATAGAGTGACTGTTGCTGAATGTGATATCTCGAGATCGATGGGAGGAGGTATGTTGATACCTACCAGAATTGGTGGGAACTCAACCATTGGTTACAAGAGGAAAAGGGACACCTATTTCCATGGTTCAAGTGGAAATCAGAACCAGACGGAAAGATCAGAAAACCTTCCTCTACGACCCTAGATCAAAGCAGGTTGTTTTCAATGTGGTTCTCTTGACCAAAAAAGGAGAGATTGTATGGTACAACCTAGAGAAGGTAAAAATTGCAAGCAGATGGGGCATCTACAACGCTATTGTAGGAATGCACTGAGGTCGGAGGTGCGTGACACTCCTCAGGTGTCGTAAACATCATATGATTCGACAGGACATGGATAGCAGAATCAGTATCATCAGCATAAGAGAGCTAGCCATTGTTATTTTCAAAAAACATTGAATCCTCAACTATGTAAATCTCAGCAAGGAAATAAGGAGAATAGTAAAGCAACGAAGCAATTGTATGGAGCTGAGTAGATGATGGTCGATGATCAGGTTGGAATATCTATGGTGAGAGGTACAATTCTTTTGAATTCTACCCTTATGCAAGTTCTCTTTGATACTGGTGTATCGCATTCCTTCATTGCTTCTCATACTGTTGACTTTCTAGGTTTAAAACTGGAAATGATGCCTTCTGTTTTGATACTAAAAACTTTTCTTGGTGAAATAGAACGTCAATCCTTTATGTGTAGTGCATGTGCTATAACTGTTGATGGAGATGAGTTAAAATGGGACTTCTCGATATAGGACATGGATGTCTATGACGTAATCCTGGGTATGGATTGGTTGACAATGTTTAAGGCTCACATCGACTGTTATAAGAGAATAGTTAGTTTCAAGACTGAGGAGGGAATTGACCATATCTTCAGAGGGGAGTGGATGGTAATAAAATATGCAAAGAGCTTGTTAGCACCAATGGTGGGAAAGATCTCTTACCAACTGGCAGTGTTGACATTAGAATCAATGGAAGAGATTGAGGAAAATAGTTTTCCATCTATTGTGGATCAATTTCCATATGTCATTCCTAGTAACTTCTCTGGGTTTCCACCTCTAAGAGAAGTGGAGTTTATTATTGATCTCCTTCCGTGGACCTATTTTATATCCATACCATCTTATAGGATGGCACCAACGGAGTTACGGGAATTGAAAGTGCAGTTAGAGGAGCTAGAAAGAAAGGGTTTCATTTGACCAAGTACTTCTCCATGGGAAGCACCAGTGTTGTTTGTGAAAAAGGTAGATGGAACTCTTTGGCTATGTATTGATTATCGTAATCTTAACCAAGTCACGATAAAGAATAGATATCCACTCCCATGCATTGATGATATGTTCGATCAATTAAGGAGAGATCAGTGGTTCTCCAAGATTGACTTGCGATCAGGATATCGCCAGTTGTGATTTTAGAAGGAGGATATTCCAAAGACAGCTTTCAGAATTAGATATGGACACTATGAATATGTAGTCATGCATTTTGGTCTAACGAATGCACTAGTTGACTTCATGGATTTGATGAATAGGATATTTCAGCAATACCTGGATTCTTTTGGGGTGGTGTTTGTCGATGATATCCTAGTGTATTCAATGAAAAGGGTTGATCTTGAGGAGCACCTGGAAATAGTGTTACAAATCTTGAGAGATCATCATTTGTATGAAAAATTATCAAAGTGTGTTTTTTGGATATAGGAAGTACGTTTCCATGGCCATTTCATTTCTGAGAAAGGCATTTCAGTTGATCCTAAAAAGATAGAAGTCGTTATCTCTTGGAAACCACCGAAGAATGTGTTCAAGATACATAGTTTTCTTGGTCTAGCTAGTTACTACCGATGCTTTGTACGTGATTTCTCATGACTAGCGTCACCAATGATAGATATGGAAAAGAAGAATTATTCATTCTAATGGACAGAAGAATATCAGAAGTCTTTCCAGGAACTGAAGTTTTGTCTTATATCGGCACCCATATTGATCTTTCCTAAATTAGGATAGGGGTATGTGGTGTATTGTGACACTTTGGGAATAGGGTTGGGTTGTGTTCTCATGCAAGGAGACCATGTGGTTGTTTATGGATCAAGGCAGTTGAGAGTGCATGAGATAAATTATCCAACACATGATTTGGAGTTGGCTACAGTCGTCTATGCTTTGAAAACATTGAGACATTATCTATTTGGTGAGAAATTTACTGTGTTTACGGATCACGAAAGATTCAAACACATTTTCTCATAGCGATATTTGAATCTAAGGAAAAGGAGGTGGATGGAGTATCTCAAGATGTTTGACTTTGACTTGATATACAAAACAGCAAAAGATAATTCGGTGGTGGATGCATTGAGTAGAATTTCATATGTTCAGTTAGATAAAGAAGCTTCAGATGAATGGCAGTTGATGTCGGTCTTAGCCGACAAGCAGGTGGAATATGAAAACCGAGGTGATGTTTTTGTTTTCTTTTCAGCTACACTTGTTCCTGATTTAGTAAAGACGATCAAAGAAGCACAAACATCTAATGAAGAATGCCTGGTTGTAAGTTCAAAACTCAAGGGTAGGGAGACCATTGATGACTAGAAACATGATTGGGGTTTCGTTTTGTGTTTCATAGATCATATGGTTGTACCTATGGTTTGTCGGGAACAACTCTTTCATTATAACCACCATTCAAGATGGGTTGTACATCTAGGTGCACATAAGATGTATAAGGCGTTGAATGCACAGTTTTGGTGGAGTGGCATGAAAAGGAAAGTGGTTGAGTTCGTCTCACGGTGCTTAAATTGTCAGCAGGTCAAAGAAGAGCATTAGTGACCGGCTGGTATGATTCAATATTTACCTATCCTAGGGTGGAAATGGGATCAGATAGCAATGGATTTTGTTACAGGTATTTCAAGAACAGTCCAGAAACACAATGCCATTTGGGTGATATTGGATCGTCTAAACAAGTCAGCCCTTTTCAAACCTATTCATGAAACTCATACGGTTGAAGATCATTCAAAAATATATATCCGAGAAGTGGTAAAGAGGCATGGTGTACCAGTGTCTACAATCTCAGATAGAGATCTGAGATTCACATCTCGTTTCTAGAAAACTTTACTGTAAGTCATCGGAGCTCAGTTGACAACGAGCACGGCGTATCATCCTCAGATGGATGGGAAATCCGAGCGGACGATACAAACTTTGGAAGATCTATTGTGGGCTTGTGTAATTTATTTTGGTGGTTCATGAGAGGGGAATATACCCTTAGTGTATTTCTCATACAATAACAGCTATCAAGCCTCGATGCGCATGGCTCCGTTTGAAGCATTGTATGGGAGTCTTTGTCATTCTCCACTATGCTGGGTGGAAATGGGTGAAACTTCACTAGTCGGGCCAATCCTTGACCAAGAGACAATAGAGAAGATCCATTTGATTAGAAAGAGGATAGAAATAGCTCAGTGTCTTCATAAATCTTATATAGATCACCGTCGAAGACCATTGTCATTCGTTGTGGGTGATCATATCTTCTTGAGGATCTCTCCAAGACATGGACATCGTCATTTTGGGAAGCAGGGAAAGTTATCTCCTAGATACATTGGACCTTTGGAGATACTGGAATGGGTTGGAGAGGTCGAATATCGGTTGGCATTACCACCATGGTTTAGTTCGGTGCATAACGTGTTCCATGTATCTAAATTGAAAAAGTATCAGCCTGATCCTGACCATGTGATCAGATGGGATCATGTTGACCTAGAGCCATATGCTTCATTGATACATATCCCAGTACAGATTGTGGGAAGGAAAGATAAAGTCTTGCTTGGAAAAAGAATCAGTCTAGTGCGGGTTTTAGTGTAGCATGGTCAAATTCAGGAAGAGACTTGGGAGTGTGAGATGGAAATGAAAGAGCAGTGGTCGGAACACTTTCAGTTGGGTGAAGGTTTTCTACTTTCTAGGGACGGAAATTCCAATGGTGGGGAGAATGTAGTACCTCCCCCCCCCCCCGGTTTCTGCTATGTAACCCTTTATTGATGCATTTAATGGTTATAAAGTTAAGGGTGATGTATGGGAGAGTCAAGAGAACTTAGAATGAGGTTTTGAGGAAAAAGGTCAAGTCGCACGGGCTGCGCACGGTTTTTCTAAACTGTGTGGCCAAATCGTGTGAAGCTTGTCTTAGAGGCAGTAGCTTCTGCATGGGCGAAGCATGGTTTGTCTAACCATGTGGCCAAACCATGTGAGAATGGTGGCCGAGGTAGTATCTAATGCACGGTTAGCACACGGTTTGTCAAACCGTGCGATCTAACCGTGTGACCACTTAAACAAGATCCTATAAAGGTGGATCTCACGCATTTTTGCCTCTAAGTGCCTCATTTAAGCTCCTAAGTAGACCTAACTCTGGATTTTGGTTCTTCTAAGGTCAAATAGGGTTCTTCCATCATTCCAGAGGTGATCCAAAGGCTTCTATTGACGAATCGAAGTTGGATTCTTGAGGTATGTTATCGTTCTTCTTTGGTTTCTCAGATCTACATAGATATACATCTCCTCTTCTCTCGGTTTCTTATATCTAGGCCCGTTATGGGTAGATATATGTGTGTGGATTCCAAACATGATGAGATCTAGTCTTGGTTGTGTTAGGATAAGAGATCTAAGGAGGATCTTTGGTGAATCGCCTGGGTTTTCTTGTGCGTTCTCTGTTTTTTAGGGTTTTTGTCAAAACCATTGAGGTAAGAGGCTTCACTCTCAACTCCCCTTTCTAGAATTGATTATCTTAGATTCAAATTAGTTGATTTTAATGGATTATATTGTGAAAAGCATAGAATAAATCTTCTTTAGTGATGATTTTTGGTTTTGATGAGATTGTGAAATCCAGGTGAATTGTTGTGCAAAGTGATTTGGCATTTTGAATTTAAAATGTTGATTTTAAATTATGGATTTTCTAAAATTGTAGATGGTTTGATGAAAATTGGTTTTTCAATAAAAAGGGTGTTTTATTAAAATGGTTCGATATTGAAATGATGTTGATGGATTTGGGTTTCAATAAAAATGGAGTTTTATTGAAATGATTTGGAATTGAAATGGTTTGAATTGATTGAACACATTTGGTTTTTTACATGATGGTTGTGTGTTCACAGGCATGGGGGATGAATAAGGGTAAGGAGTCTCCCCCATCAGTGTTGGTATGGATAAGGGTTAGGGCTCTCCCCCGTCAAACATTCATATTCCATTCGGGATGGATAAGGGTTAGGGGTCTCCCCCATCAGTGTTGGGATGGATAAGGGTTAGGGCTCTCCCATATCAAGAATTCATGTGCATTTGGGTTGGATAAGGGAAAGAAGTCTCCCCCATCATGTTTGGGATGGATAAAGTTTAGGGATTCTCCCCTCTTCCATGTAGCATACATGATGGGTTGCATTGGTTTGTGAAAATGGTTGGGTATGCCAAAAAGGAATGTTTTGTGAAATGGTTCTAAAGCTAGATTGGTTATTTTTATGAAAAAATGACCTTTTGGAAAACTCGTTTCAATTGCTCTTGGATGCTTTTGGTTACGAATTGTTTTGGAAACTTCTTTATATATAGCTATAAACTCATTTTGTGAAATTTGTTTATATAAATGGTTTTATATAATTGTTGCTAACTTTTCTATCTTTGTGGTGGGAGTAGGGAAGTCATTGGGGAAAACCTACTGAGTTTTATACTCACCCCTACTTTAGCACGTTGGTGCTTTTGCAGATGTCTTTTTCCAGGACACATGTAAAGGTAAAGCGTCATATTACTAGTGGCTTGTGGCGATGCTTTGGAGATGTTGTGGAGCTTGGAGCTTGTGGTGCATGGAGTTGTTGTAAAGCCCCGACCCCAGTTACCCAGAGTAGGTGCATTATTACCTAACATTGGCATGATCTCAAAAGATCAAGTCTCAAAAGACATATTAGTTTAGTAGACTTGGAAATACTAGATACATTAATAAATGTTACATTACATCATAAAGTGAAAATCACAATAACATAGTCTCCATAGTCCACACTCATATCCCATTCAGACTATCCCTATAGGTCAGTCATAAAATATTTCTTCACATCCTTGGAAAAATAAGACATAGAAAGGGGTGAGCATAGCTGCTCATTAAGGATAACAATATAGCAAAACCTTTCACAAATAAACACAAACATTTAAGGTAATGTATAAATAAAACAAAATCCTTTTAAACTTGAACTTCATCATAATATGGCCAAAGTAAAATGAAATAATTCCATTTTCTTATTCACATGGATATTCTACTAGTCAAATAATCACATGAAATATCAATAACCACTTTCATAGTGATGGAATGCATAATGTCAGACTATCATAACCACATAGCTAAGGCATCGTGGCAAGACTAAAAATAAGATTTTGTCAAGGTCTCGTGCCAAAACACTAGTTTGTCTCATGAGACCTACCGATGCATCGAGGAGCTATAGCGGGCTCCACCCGTCACTTATTAAGTCCAATGCATTCCTTATATGAAAAGGTTTAAACATATCATAAACCATAACATAATCGTATCACATAAAACATGCATAAAGGAAACATAAAATTTACACATTTCAATCACAAGATATCAATACAACACGTTGATATAATAAAAACATTATCAAAAACATTTTCAATAACAAAATTAAAGAAAAGTAAAGCATGGTATTTATTTTTCATTTTAAAAAAAGGTTATGGATTGTAGAGGAAGATGAACTCAAATAATGGTCACGGTGGCGGAGAAGTCGTTGTCGCCGCATACGTATGACAAAAAAACATTCCCTTTTATCGTTTAGTAAAACGCTTCGTATAAAAAAGATTCCTTTAGAATAAACTTAAAATTCAACGGGGTTTATACACCGTATAAAAGAAAGTTGTGTATAAAACAAAATATGCCTCAATGAAAGGAGATTGAGACGAAGTCCCTTATAAAGATCATTTTTAAAATAAAATAGATCTATTATGTGTATTCACTATAAGTACACATAAATAAAGTACAAATACAATATAGGACATAATAATATTATGACATAATTTGAAAGCAGGATATTAACCCAAAGAATGGAAATTGGGTTAAGAAGTTCCCTTACCTCGTGTCCGACTTGACTCGATCGCTCTTTAATATCCTAAATAATAAACTAGTGTTAATTTATACTTTCTTAAGAACCTTTTTCAAGGTTATTATTCCTTTTATATCACTTATTTCTATGTTATAAACATGATGTAATCATTTAAGTTAATAATGTTCGTTTTGGCGATATTTGGTACTTAAGTCAAAAATAAACTACTTATAATTACAAGTTGTTCATGTGGTAAAATATCCATTATATCCAGAATTATATTCATGATGTAGATATCATATATATCATATATATATAGTATATACATTCATTTATAATATTACATAACATTTAGAGGTAAGAAATGAAATGCACCATTCATGGAGACGGTAAGTCGTACGTACGCATGAACACTACTTTCATTTCTATTTCATATTTAATGGGTTGAAATAATAATGATATAAAGGTATATTATAATTCCATTATAATATAATATATAATATCATTTACTCCATCCTTTATATGTCCCACATATGGCATTAACGATTCAAATCACTTTGAGGGGGCGGTAGTCCGCACTTCCTAAAATGAAATTATCGTGTTTACCCATAATGGAAATCATAAAGGTATGCCATAAATGAAAAATAAATAAGCATGAATAAAACATAAACATAATATATATGTCATATATAGAAATATTTTCATCATAATGGCCACCATGAGAAGTGTTAAAAGAAGATTAAACAATCACCGTTTTGTGAGGCAGTAATTCGCCACACACAGAAACAATATGTTCTTTAACCATTCGACGAAGGTGTGTGTAAGTGTAAATAAAAAACTTCTCATAAAAACATCCTAGTATATTGAAGATACTGGTGTTATTACAAAATAACGGAATAAAAATAGTTTAAGGGGTTTTAGAAGCAAAATAATACAAAAGAACATAAGAGAATACATTGCCTTAAAATTGGGTAACTCTTTTTGTTTTGAGCCAAAGGCTTCCTTGGGAAGCCTTCTTCCCAAAGTGATGCTTCTAGGAGTAATAGATGGAAGTTTAGAGAGTATTTGGGCAGATTTTGGCCGAGCCAAATGGCTTTTATGGTGTGAATAAGGTGGTAGAGGTGGGGGCCTTTTATAAGAGGAGAGGAGGGGTACTCTTGGAATGTCATGAAATGTCACTTCATTTTAAAATGCTTTTCGGATTTTAAAGGTCCCAAAATTATATATTTCTAGGATAAAGTAATAGGGGTTCAAAATATACTCATCTAATAGGGTTTTTACAAGTTTATGTCTTAGATTTTACATTATCTTTTAATTTTACTTAAATCGTTAATTAATGAGGTAATTATTGCATCATCATGGTGTCAGAAAAAATTTATTTATTTAATGTATAAAAATAATAAAAAAATACTATGATGTAGGAAATATTTTTAAAATTTTAATGACTATATATAGTCAAAAATATGACTTGTATAACCCCATGTAAAAATTGTTTTAGTAAAACAATACATGTTTGTGATATTTTTATTTTAACAATAAACAAAATGTTATTAATATCATTTTCTTACCCAAGTGGATCCATGGGGTCCCCAAGTTGACCCATGGATTATCTTGCTCGGCCATGACACATCCAATAAGGGTAGTACATGTGTCAAGGTAATTTCCTATTATTATAACATTATTTTTACCTTAAATTAAACTAATTACCTTTAATCGCGATTAATAAAACTTAAAAGTTACTATTCACCAAAAAAATTATTTTAATCCCATTGAACCACATTTTACTTCTTAATGAAAACCATGTATGTCTGATTTTTGAAAATCAAATCACGGAATTGGTAAAGTTTCATTTAAACGAAAAATCGGTTTTTTAACTACCACTTAGTGGTTTCACTATTCATCAAAAATTGAAGTTTTTAGAAAAATACCAAAAATTCACCCTAAGATATATTTGATATTCCGAATTCAAAGATGATTTCTATTTTAAAAAATTAAAAATATATAAGTTTCATTAATTAATTCCCGTTGTCAAAACAAATATCGTGTTTTTAAGAAATAATATCAATCAAAAGATTGACAATTGTTTATGTCCAATTTCAATGTGAAATTAATTCTAAGGACCACCATTGGATAAATTAGTAAAATTATTTTCTAATTATACTTTAAAACCACTCAATAGTATAATTTATCACTATAAATTATTTTGATTAAAAAAGTTTTTTTTAAGTATTTTTCATTATTCATCAAAAATTGGATGTTCTCAGAAAAATACCAAAAATTCAACATACGCTAATTTTGATATTCCAAATCCAAAAATGAAGTCCATTTTGAAATATAAAATTTATATAATTTCAAAAAGTGGGTATTACTATTCATAATGGCTACTTTGATTGGTCGCGGTGTGTTAGAATCTCGAAGTTGTGTACAATGCAAGCTATTGCATTATTAAAAGAGAAGTGTACCGTGGAAGCTTGGGGTGTTACATTCTCCCCTCCTTCAATAAATTGTGTCCTCACAATTTCAAAATGTTCTTAGAAAATAAAAGGTTGATAATAGAAAATACCTTTCTGGAAAACCCACATCAGAAATAAGGTTAATAAAATTTAGCCTTAATAAGAGGGAAAGGGAAATGAAAAAAGTCACCACCAAATTATGATCTCGATTAGGAGAACATTGGTGGTAATTAGAGACATATAATTAGAGAAAAAACCTAAATATCTTTAGGGAGTTATTGAGTTCATCAATCACAAACATGTGTAAAATTGAGGGCCTCAAAGCCTTCAATTTATGTTGATTTAAAATATCATCAGTTCGACAAAACATAAGGTATTATGATAACACATTTTTTGTTTTAATATCCCTTTACTAAAGTTTGAGAATTAATTTTTTCATAGAATAATAGATAGGTATATATATCTATTTGACAAGTAGAGTTTCAACCTTCAACTAATTTCTACCACAAACTCATCTTTCACTCAAAAAGATAATAGAACTCAAAAATATTATATTTATCCTAATAGTACAAGGTTCAAAATATTAACACAAACTATTTAGATTAGGAAAACTATTTTGTAATAACTAGGGACTTCCTATAGGCTAGTGGTAGGTAATAAAGGCACGTTGCGCTATGGTTGTGGGTTCGATTCCTATAGCTTTGTCCGACGAGATGTGTTATCCCCCAACCTGCAAGTTGTCCTTTTCCTAAAACTATAGTATTATAATAATCCAAAAATAATCTCCAGAAATGTTTTAACCATAAAAAATACTATCCAAAGTTAAACTTAATCCATTCTAACCTTTATAGTTATCCAAAATACCTTTTTCCAGACTTTCCCTAAAAGCTATCTAAATTCAAAAATCAACTCATCAGATTCCCCAAACAAAGTAAAGTTTCTCTTATTTTCACATACTAAAAATATTATTACCTTCATCATATTAAAACCTTAATGAAAACAACAAGTACTGCAGTACAATCCTTATATATATCACATTATTCTTATAACCATAATATAGTTATTGAGTCCAAAAACACAAATACAATAATTATTCCACTACAACTGTAGTAACAGCATAAGATTGGCCTTGCTCCGTTGGCCTTTTCTGAGGTAAGTTTCCTTGGAGCTTAGGGAATTCATTTGAATAATGCCCCATTTCCCTACAATTGTATCATTAAACATTGACAGCCTCTTTCTTTCCATTTTAATCACGTGCCTGGTGGCCTTTTTCTCCACATTTATAACAAACTCTCATTCCGTTTAGGCAAGTACTGGGGTGATTCTTCCCACAATTATCGCATAATGGAAAATCTTTATTTCCCTTTTTCCCTTTATCTGTCTCTTGCTCCACCGTTCTCTTCTTCTCTTGATTTACTTTATTGTCATAATATTTAGAGAATTCCTTTTCTATCTTGATAGAACACAAGACAATATATTCGTATGTTGAGAAATATTGTGATACTAAAGCTCGACGGAAAAATGGTTTTAACCCATCAAAGAAACAATCAATCTTACTTCATGGGTTACGTATATAATCTGCAGCATTCCTCGCTAACCTTGTAAAGTTAGACTCATACTTTACGACATCCTCATCCTCCTTTTGTATCAGACTCAGAAATTTTCTTTCCATATCTGATCGATGTTCACGAGGAAACTATTTTTCTAAGAAAAGCTCTTTGAACTCTCTCCATTTCATACTTGATACTTCTTCATCTTCCTTTGTATTTTGAATCCATGACCACCATTGATCAGCATCTCCAGTTAGGCGGTAAACTTCCATGATAACCTTTTCCCTTTTACTAATCCCCAAGGCATGTAATATTTTCTCTAAGGAATTTCTCTATTGCTCAGCTACTAAGAGATTTGTACTCCCATTGAATGTTTGTGGTTGTTGCCTCATGAAGCAGTCTAACATTGATCGTCCACGTTGCAGATCAGGGTGATCCATACGAGTATGGCTATTATTCATAACCTGAGTGAGTTGACCCAGTGTGGTGATAAGATGATCAGCACCAGTTGTATCACCAGCTCCACTATAATTATCTTGATCTGGAGGGAAATCCCTAAATGGAGTGCTTTCATTGATACGGTTTCCATTCCTTCCACTAGTCTCCATTTCTAAACAATGGCATAAACTATATTAGTTTATGAATTGAAATACAAAATAACAAACTTTCAAAACACCTAACATAAATTGACCAGTTTATGGATATAATCCATAATCATAAAAATGTTTTCTTTGAGGAATTATATACTCATAAACCCTTCATAATGGTTTGAAAAGAAAATTAGAATTATCCTAATAATATCCCTTGGGAGTGTCATAACCAAGAGTGTAGAAAGGCCCATTGTCATGCACCAGTGCCTGTTCGAGTCTATCTCAAAGCGGTGTTTTTGGGTTTTACCCCTAGGTACATCTGTGCCAGATCCGCTTTTACCTGCTCATATCCAAACACGGATGTATTACTCAGAAGACTCAAAAAATATCTATAATACCAAAATTCTAGGAAGTTCTTCTATATTAATCCTCAAAGTATATCTTTGGGCTATGTGCTCTAATCAGAGTTTATCTAAATCTATCTTCCAAGGTTGGTACTAAACTGCCTCTGATACCAACTCTAACGCCCCGACCCCAGTTACCCAGAGTCGGTGCATTATTAAATAACATTGGCATGATCAGAAAAGATCAAGTCTCGAAAGACCTATTAGTTTAGTAGCCTTGAAAACACTAGATACATTAATAAATGTTACATTACATCATAAAGTGAAAAATCACAATAACATAGTCTCCATAGTCCACACTCATATCCCCTTCAGACTATCCCTATAGGTATGTCATAAAATATTTCTTCACATCCTGGGAAAAATAAAACATAGAAAGGGGTGAGCTCAGATGCTCAGTAAGGATAACAATATAGCAGAAACTTTCACAAATAAAAATAAACATTTAAGGTAATGTATAACTAAAACAAAATCCTTTTAAACTTGAACATCAACATAATATGGAAAAAGTAAAATGAAATAATGTCATTTACTTATTCACATGGATATTTTACTAGTCGAATAATCACATTAAATATCAATAACCACTTTCATAATGATGGAATGCATAATGCCAGACTATCATAACCACATAGACAAGGCCTCGTGCCAAGACTACAAATAATATTTTGTCAAGGCCTCGTGCCAAGACACTAGTTTGTCTCATGAGACCTACCGATTCATCGAGGAGCTATAGCGGGCTCCACTTGTCACTTATTATGTCCAATGCATTCTTTATATGAAAAGGTTTCAACATATCATAAACCATAACATAATCTTATCACATAAAATATGCATAAAGGAAACATAAAATTTCCACATTTCAATCACAAGATATCAATACAACATGTTGATATAATAAAAATATTATCAAAACCATTTTCAATACCAAGATAAAAGAAAAGTAAAACCCGGTATTTATTTTTCATTTAAAAAATAAAGTTATGGCTTGTAGAAGAAGCCGAACTCAAATAATGGTCACGGCAGCGGAAAAGTCGTTGTTGCTGCATACATATGAAAAAAAATTCCCTTTTTTCGTTTAGTAAAACGCTTCATATAAAAAATATTCCTTTAGAATAAATGTAAAAGTCAAAGGGGTTTATACACCGTATAAAAGAAAGTTGTGTATAAAACAAAATATGCCTCAATGAAAGGAGATTGAGACGAAGTCCCTTAAAAAGATCGTTTTTTAAATAAAATAGATCTATTATGTGTATTCACTATAAGTACACATAAATAAAGTAAAATTACAATATAGGACATAATAATATCATGACATAATTTGAAAGTAGGAGATTAACCCAAAGAATGGAAATTTGGTTAAGAAGTTCCCTTACCTTGTGTCTGACTTGACTCCATCGCTCTTTAATCTCCTGAATAATAAAATAGTGTTAATTTATACTTTATTAAGAACATTTTTCAAGATTATTATTCCTTTTATATCACTTATTTCCATGTTATAATCATTATGTAATCATTTAAGTTAATAATGTTCGTTTTGTCGATATTTGGTACTTAAGTCAAAAATAAACTTCTTATAATTAAAATTTGTTCATGTGGTAAAATATCCATTATATCTTGAATAATATTCATGATTTAGATATCACATATATCATATATATCCAATATATACATTCATTTATAATATTAAATAACATTTAGAGGTAAGAAAAGAAATGCATTGTTCATGGAGACGGTAAGTCGTACGTACGCATGAACGCTACTTTCATTTCTATTTATTATTTAATGGATTGAAATCATAATTATATAAAGTTATATTATAATTCCATTATAATATAATATATATAATATAATTTACTATATCCTTTATACATCCCACATATTCCATTAACGATTCAAATCACTTTGAGGGGGCGGTAGTCCGCACTTCCTAAAATGAAATTATCACGTTTACCCATAATGGAAATCATAAAGGTATGACATAAATGAAAAATATATAAGAATAAATAAAACATAAACATAATATATATATCATATATACAAATAATTTCATCAAAATTTCCACCATGATAGGTGTTAAGAGAATATTGAACAATCATTGTTTCGTGAGGTAGTAATTCGCCACCCACAGAAACAGTATGTTCTTTAACCATTCGACGAAGGTGTGTGTAGGTGTAAATGAAATAATTCTCATAAAAATATCCTATTATATTTAAGATACTAGTATTTTTATAAAATAAATGAGTAAAAAGAGTTTAAGGGGTTGGAGAAGCAAAATAATACAAAAGAACATAAGAGAATACATTACCTTAAAATCGGGTAACGCTTTTTGTTTTGATCCAAAGGCTTCCTTGAGAAGACTTACTCCCAAATTGAGGATTCTAGGATTAATAGAGATAAGTTTAGAGAGTATTTTGGTAGAGTTAGGCTGAGCCAAATGGCTTTTATGGTGTGAATAAGGTGGTAGAGTTGGGGACCTTTTATAAGAGGAGAGGAGGGGCACTCTTGGAAAGTCATGAAATGTCACTTTATTTTAAAATTATTTTCGGATTTTAAAGGTCCCACAATTATATATTTCTTGGATAAGGTGATAAGGGTTCTAAATATACTCATCCAATAGGTTTTTGACAAATTTAAGTCTTAGATTTTACATTATCTATTCATTTTATTTAAATCGTTAATTAATGAGGTAATCGCTACATCATCATGGTGTCATACAAAATTTAATTTATTTAATGTCTAAAAATTATAAACAAATACTATGATGTTGGAAATATTTTTAGTTTTACAATTCATATTTATAGTCAAAAATATGACTTGTATAACCCCATGTAAAAATTGTTTTAGTAAAACAATACATGTTTGTGACATTTTTATTTTAACATTAAATAAAATGTTATTAATGTCATTTTCTTACCCAAGTGGCTCCATGGGGTCCCCAAGTTGACCCGTGGATTTTATTGGTCGTACATGACTCATCCAATAAGGGTAGGACATGTTTCAAGGTAATTTCATGTTATTATAACATTATTTTTACCTTAAATTAAACTAATGACCTTTAATCGCGATTAATAAAACTTAAAAGTTACTATTCACCAAAAAATTATTTTAATCCCACTAAACCACATTTTACTTCTTAATGACAACAATTTATGTTGTATTTTTTAAAATCAAATCACAGAAGTGGTAAAGTTTCATTTTAATGAAAAATCAGTTTTTTAACTACCACTTAGTGGTTTCACTATTCATCAAAAATTGAAGTTTTTTAGAAAAATACCTAAAATTCACCCCAAGCCATATTTGATATTCCAAATTCAAAGATGATGTATATTTTAAAAAATTTAAAATATATAAGTTCCATTAATTAATTTAATAATTAATTCCCGTTGTCAAAACAAATAGCGTGTTTTTAAGAAACAATATCAATCAAAAGATTGACAATTGTTTATGTCCAATTTCAATGTGAAATTAATTCTAATGACCAGCATTGGATAAAATAGTAAAATTATATTATAATTATACTTTAAAACCACTCAATATTATAATTTATCACTATAAATTATTTTGATTAAAAAAGTTGTTTTTATGTATTTTTCTCTATTCATCGAAAATTGGATGTTCTCAGAAAAATACCAAAAATTCAACATAGGCTAATTCTGATATTCCAAATACAAAAATGAATTCCATTTTGAAATATAAAATTTATATAATTTCAAAAGGTGGTTATTACTATTCATAACGGCTAATTTGATTGGTCGTGGTGTGTTAGAATCTCGAAGTTGTGTACAATGCAAGCTATTGAATTATTGAAAGAGAAGTGTACCGTGGAAGCTTGGGGCATTACAGTTGTAGTGTATTTTGAGAGTCCTGAGTTTTTCATCTACTGTGTACTTTGATGCTTAGTTTGGTCTTCTGTTTTTGTGTACTTTGATATGGTTTATTATGGATGAAGTTACTTATTGGTCTTTCATTTGTTCATGCATCATATAGTGAATGTTTGGTTATGGTTGGTTTATGGATTTATTTCATAAAGGTTAAATCATCCCCCAACATATATTTGAAACTATTCGGCATTTATTTCCAACCTTTGGCATCTTGGGGATGCCGCTTAAGGCCTAGTAATGACTCGTTGTACTCTCAAGACAATGAGAATTGGTGTTTCATTACAACTAGATACATACATAAGTTTTACATTACCTTATGAAATGAAGAAAACAATATTGTGTCTCCTTTTAACACACTCATATCCCTAATATTATCCCTGTATTTCATTAATAATATAATTTTCAAATCATGGAAAAATAAAACATAGAAAGGGGTGATCATAGATGCCCAGCAATGACAACAATATAGATGAAACATTCATAAATAAGAACATACTTTTAAGGAAATTTATAATACTAAATCACAATAATTTTAGACATTAACATCTGTATAATATAGAAAATATAAATCAAATAATTCCATTTACTTATTCACTGGGATATTCTACAAGTCAAATAATCACATGTAATATCATTAGCTAATTTCATAATGATGAAATGCATAATGTCGAACATCATAAACACATAGTCAAGGCCTCGTATCAAGACTATAAAAATGATCTTATCAAGGACTTGTGCCAATACACTAGTTTTTCTCATGAGACCTACTGATGAATTGAGGGGCTATAATGGGCATCGCCCATCACTTACTATGTCCAATGCATTCCTCATATGAAAATGTTGAAACTTAATATAAACATTCGTATTAAAACTAGGATATGAAATGTCAATAACTTAAACATAAACCATTAATGGTATAAAATTATAACATTCACAGTAAAAAATATCACAAATTATTCAATAAAATATGAAAGATTCTATCATAATAAATCAAATTCAAACTAATTTAAAATAAAACAAAGTATGTTGACATAGATGAAATTAAACCAAAATCTATTTAAGAGAAATATGTCTTTATATTTTGAAATCATTTAGATGTAATAGAAACATTTATTTTGAAAATAGTATTATAATGCTGTAAGGTAATCTTGGAAGGTGTTATAATAATGTAAAATAGCTTCACCCACCGTATAAGTTAAAAATACATTCTTTCCTTAATTTGTCGAAAAAGTCATAAATTACCTTATTTTTAAAATGACTAAAAGATTCCTTTCAAAAAAATTAATAAATATTCTAACAGGGGTATAAATGACTTTAACCCATATTCTAGGAAATAGTAAAAATTATTTGAAATACATTTTTAAGAAACATGGATGTGGATGATAAAGAAGTCTCAGTAGATACTTTTGTAAAAACAACCTCGAATAATAAAGAGATTGAAAAATAAACCTTTACCTTGTAATTTTCCATAGTCAACGTTATTTTAACAACCTATATAACGGTTAAATAATTGTTATTTAAATATAAAAGAACCACATTCATATATATGATATCATATATGATCCTGTAATACTGCTTTGTTAATAATATTCCTTTATTATAATTGTTTCGGGAGTTCACTGATTCATTTTCCTTCATCTATTTTATTACATAAGTCATGTTTCTTATAAATAGGATGTATTTGATTAATATAAATAATTACATTAAGTTCATAAACAGTTTTTTAATCATAAAATGGAAATTATTCATGAATGGTTATGAGGGAAAATGAAATCTCATCGCATCGCGGAGATGGTAATCCTTACATACGTACGAGCAACAACATCATACTATTAGTGGTAAAATCATATTTATTTAGATAGTATGTTATATATAAATAATAATTAACTTTTTATAATTATTATTTACATCAATTATTCTCATTATTATACCCATCCAAATAATGAAGTGTGGAATAAAAAACTACACCACGGCATGGAGACGGTAAGTTGTACGTACGCATGTATGGTGACTTTTTCATTCATAAGATGGATAGAATAATGAATATTGTTGTACCATATTAATAATAACATCTTAATATGTAGAAGTTACTAGAGATATTATTTGTTATGGAATCAAAAATGAAAGAGGATGTTGAAGAAGAAAAAAACATTGGAAAAGGTGACAAAATAATTGCCTATTCTTCAGGTGTTCAATTTTGATTTGAAAAAAAGGGCTCCATAGGGTGGATTTACGGTACAAGTAAGGACTCTAGGTTGACTTTAGTGTTTTCGGGAGGAGATTTGAGAAGATTTTTTCTGACCCAATAGTCTTTAGATGTGGGAATTTGAGAGAAGGGGAATTACACTTTTATAAGGGAGGTCAGGGGCACTTTATGAAGATATTGTAATATTATTTTATTATAAAACCATTTTAAGTTTATAATAGAGGAAAATGGATTTATTTAGAGTATAATGTGTGTATGGGTCTAAATACTCTCAACCAATAGGTTTTAGACAAATTTTGGTCACCATAGGTACCATGTCTTTTAGATTTAATTCTTGGTCAAATTGTTTAACAATTACCATGTCTCCTTGTATATTTTTATTACATGGTTAATAAACATACTATAAAATTCCAAGTGAACCACAAGTGGTATATTAATGAAATATATGACCTTATATAATCACACGTTGGGTGAATCTAAGATTTTTTGTAGTATTATATCATTTAATAAAATAGTATTTGTTTTAAAAACACATTTATGTCAATTTTGAAAATATTTAGTATTTGGTTTTTGTAAAAGTAATAATAACCTGATTTCTTCAAAAAAATAAATTTTAATTAATCCTAAAATGTAAAATACAACTGTAAAATTCTTTTATGGGATCAAAAGTTCCCATTAAAATTTATTTTAATATTTATAACTTTAATTATTTTAATCTATCATTAATAATGTAATTACTGCATTATCGTTGTATCAGAAATAAATTTAAATATTTAATATATAAAAATTATAAATAAAATACCTTGATATAAGAAATATTTGTATATTTATAATGATTATTTATATTTTAAAATATCACTAAAATAATTCCTTGTAAAAATTATTTAACAATAATATATATGTATTTGTTACATTTTCCTTAACATTAAATTAATTTTTAGAATGTGTCATTTTCTGAAATAATTATTCCATGGGGTCTAGAAAATGACCCAACGATACCCATGGTCAGACATGTATCATCCAGTAGGATTAGGATTTGTATTAGTGGAATTTAATATTTTAATAATATTGTTTTTACCCATATTTACCGGATTTAGCATTTAAACATGGCAAATAAAATATTTACTAAAGTTACTATTCATAATATCTAAAAATAAAATTTATATATTTAAACAATTTTGAGCTTATAATTCCAAATATGGAATCAATTTTTCCAAATTCAAAACACAAAATTTGCAGAAATTAATTTAAATTTAATTCCCGTTGTCAAAACCAAAAAGAGGGTTTTAAGAAGTAAAAACTATCAAAAGATCGACATGTGTTTATGAACAATTTAAATTAAAAATTACATATAATGACCTAAATTATATTAAATGATAAAATATAATATAATTATACTTTAAAAAAACTAATATTTATAATTTCACATTATAAATTATTTCGATTAGAAAAGTTTTTTTTAATTAAAATTTAGTATTTTTCACTATTCATCAAAATATGAAAGTTATCATAAAAATACAAAAAATTTATCAAAAGATAATTTTGATATTCCAAATATAAAAATGAACTCCGATTTGAAAAATAAAGTTCATAAAATTTTAAAAATTTGGTATTACTATTCATAATTGCCTTTAAAACGACTAGTTTGATAGGTCGTGGTGCACATGAACTCGTTGTAGCGTTCATCGCACACTATTGTATTATTAAAAGTGTAACGTATCGTGGATTCATGGAGTACTACATTCATTCATTCTTAAAATAATTTAATCCTAAAAAAATCTATAATACTACTGTATAAAATGATTCGGGTGGTTGTTCATTATAAGTTCCTCAGTTTCCCACGTTACATCTTCCATTTTATGGCTTCTTCAAAATACTTTTACCAGATGAGTTATTTGGTTTCTCTACACTTGATATCTGGAATCAATAATCCGGATAGGCCTTTCACAATAAAACAAATAGTGTTATAGTTCAATTTCTTCAAAGATGAGTACGTTAATTGGGTCAGGCATGTATTTCCTCAACAGTGATACGTGGAACACATCAGAAACTTTGGTGTGACTTGGCAACATTGCCAAAATATAAGCTATAACTCTAATTAGTTCTAGAATTGCGAAAGTTATGATGTACCTGGGGCTCAATTTAACCTTCTTATCGAATCGTACAAGACCCATACATGCACATACCTTCAAGAAAATAGGATCTCCTACTGGAAATTACAAATCTTTCCTTCGATTATCTTCGTACCTATTTTTCCTTCTTTTAGATTCTTTGATGTGGGTTTGGATAATATCCAGCTATTCCATTTTTTCCTCAACATGTTCTGGGCCTACAAGTTTTCTTTCACCAACATCAACCAAACAAGTTGGTGTGTGATATCTCATTCCATATAACACTTCATATGATGCCATCTAAATACTTGAATGGGATCTATTGTGATAGGAAAATTCTAATAGAGGTGAATATTGATCCCACATACCTTGAAAGTAAAGTGAGTTGGATCTCAACATGTCTTATACAGTTTTAAAATTACGTTCCGATTATCCATTAGTTTGAGGGAGGTATACAGTACTAAAATAAATTTCAGTATGTAGGGATTTCTAAAGACTTTTCCATAATCTTGATGTTAAACGGGGATCAAGATCAGAAACAATCGATAGGGATACACCATCAAGTCATAAAACTCCATTAATTTATAGCCTTTCTAAATGTTGAAGTGGTTAATCTTCTCTTATAAGAAGAAAATGTGTTGACATGGTAAGACGATCAACAATAACCCATATTGCATCATTCCTTCTAGGATTCTTGGGTAGCCCCAGGACAAATTCCATCATTATATCATCCAATTTCCACTCAAGTATGGGAAGAGGTTGCATGATCCTTTAGGATATTGTCTTCCAACCTTCACATGTTGAAAAACCATACATCTTGACACATAATCAGTATTCTACCTCTTTATGTTATCCCACCAAAAATTTTTCTTCAAATCTCTATACATCATAGTGCTACTATTGTGTATAGAGAAATTAGATCTATGAGAATCATCCTACTATTTCATTTTTAGATTGGGTATATCGTGAACACAAAACGTCATCCAAAATTTCAAAATTCAATCTTTATATATGAAGTAAATCAATCTCCCATCATTCACATCATTAATTTTCTTATGAAACTATTCATCATCATTAGGTTAACTCTTTATCCTTTCTAGTAAACATGGTTTGACATCCATTTTAACAAGTATCGATGTTTCACCTTCCATGATTATTCCCATATCAATCTTTACTAGATCCAGGAACATAAATCCCTGATCCTTTCTTCTCAAAGAATCTTCCATGTGATTTTTCTTCCCAACGTGGTAGTGTATAGTGAAATCATAATCCTTGAGTAGTTTAAGCCATCATCATTGCCTAATGTTGAGTTCTTCCTGTGATAAAATATACCTCAAACTCTTCTTATTGGTATATATCTATCATTTTTAACCACAGAGATGGTGTCTCCATATCATCAAAGTAATGATTAAAGCTTCTAACACATGATCATGCGTAGGATAGTTTGTTCATGAATTTTTTGCTGTCATGATGCATAGGTAATAACTCTATCATTCTGCATAAGGAAACATCCAAGTCCTTTTTTATAAAATAACTATAAATAACAAACCAATCATTCCTTGATGGTAGAGTCAAGATTAGAGCATTGACTAATCTTCTATTCAATTATTCAAAAAATTCTTCACACTCATTTTTTTCAAACAAATTTAACCCCTTTACATGTGAGCTTAGTTAATGGGTAAGCCAACCAAAAAAAATTTGGATGAAACAATGATAATAACATACTAAACCAATAAAATTTCATACCTCAGTTATACTTGTCGATGTTGGACATTCTTGTATTTCTTGTGTCTTAGAAGCATCAACAGATATTCCATCCTTAGAGACAATATGGCCCTGAAAGGAAATCTCCTGAAGCCATAATTCACACTAGCTAAACTTCCCAAGTAATTCATTTCTTCTAAGAGTTTTTATAACAGTGCGTAAGTGATTTTCACAATCTTTGTAACATTTTGAATTTACCAAGATATCATAAATAAATACCACTAAAAATTCATCAATATATTCATTGAAAACACTATTCATTATATCCAAGAAAACATAGGGTGCATTAGTCCGTCCAAAAGGCATTATTGTAAACTCGTAATAGACACACCAAGTACGAAATTCTATCTTCGGAATGACTTCCTTATTCACGTAGAACTGATGATATACAGATCGAAGGTCAATATTTGAAAAATATTGAGCTCCATGAAGTTGATCAAATAAATCATCAATGCGAGGTTGGGGATACTTTTTCTTTATTTTTAAAGCATAGATATTCTTGTAGTCAATGAACAACCTCATTGATCCATCTTTCTCCTTAACAAAAATAACAAATACTCCCCATGGATAAACCCAAGGGAAAATAAATCCTTTATTACTCAATTCATCTATTTGTTTCTTTTATTCCACTAATTCCGTAGTGTCCATTCAAGAAGGGGTCTTCTATATGGACCTTGAATGAGGATGAAAGTAAATGGAAAAGTAAATTTCTTATTCTAGAGGATGTCCATGTAAATCCTCTAGAAACACAATAATATATTCTTGCACAATAGCTACATTCCCTATTTTTACATTTCATTCCTCACCAATAGTTATTTTTATCTCTTCCTCCACAATAATATAATTTTGTAGATCTATTGGGGGTGGATCTAGATGATAATCGAATGGTGAGGTTTCAGTTATAAAGATAATGGATTCCTTATCATCATCAAATACTTTTACATCTTTTTTCTTAGAATAAATTTTCACATCATGTTCTGAAATACAATCTATACTGTGGATTATATCAAATTCAATTAGGGGTATGATGATAAGATCATGAGATAAAGTATGTTTAAATGCCATAATGGTAAACGATTCACAAATATTGTATGCAATTGTACATCCCAATATATTTTTGACTGACAATCCCCATGTTAAATCAAAATTGAAGTATCTCATTTTCTTGGAAAATAGGGACGATAAGAAAGAATGCGATGATGCAGAATCAAACAAAGAATTGGATAAATTTGAGGAAATGATTAATGTGCATTCCACCACGTAATTCGGAACTTCAACCTCTACAGTTGTGGTCTCTTATGCTTGGATTTTTTCCCTTATCCTTTTCTAAGGTATATTTCCAAGACTCATAGGAAATTAATTTGCATAATACCCTATTTCATTACAATTGTAGAATTAAACATTAACAGCATCTTTCTTACCTTTGCAATCACAATCTTGGTAGCATTTTTCTCCACACTTGTAACAGACCCCCATTACCTCCAATAAAGTACCATTGTGTTTCTTCCCATATTTACTACATGATAGAAATTCAACTTTTACCTTATTTACCTTATTTCCATTTCTAGAGTGTTCAGTAGATCTCTTCCTCTATTTTGTTACTTTAATGTCATAAGACATAGAGAATTCATTTTCTGTCTTGAATGTAGATGAGATTGTATCATCATATGATGATAATGATTGTGAGACTAATGCTCAGTGGAGAAATGGTTATAACCCATCAAATAATCGATCAACCTTACTCCTTGGGTTACATATATAATCTGCAACATGCCTTTCTAACCTTGTAAACTTAGCCTCATTGTTTGGGACATTCTCATCCTCATTTTTCTTCACAATCAGAAATTTCACTTCCATATCTTCTAGATGTTCACAAGGGAATTATTTTTCTAAAAAAATATCTTTAAAATATCTCTATTACATATTTTATTCATCTTAATCCTCCATTGTGTTTCGAATTAATGACAACCATTGATCTGCATCTCTTGTGAGATGATAAACTACCATGAAAACTTTTTCAAATTCACTACTCTCCAAAGAATGAAATATTTTCTCTATGGGACTTATCCATTGTTTAGATACAGATGTATTTTTATTTCCATTTAATGTTAGTGGTTTTTTCCTCTTTAAGAAATCTAACAATGATCATCTGCATTTTGGATCAGGGTGATCCATTCAGGTAAGGTTATTATTCATAACCAGAGTGAGTTGTCCTAGTATGGTTATAAGCTGTTTCGAACCCGTTGAATCACCAAATCCACAATAATTATCTTCAGTAGGAGAGAATTACATAAATGTATTACATGCATTGATACAATTTCCCTTCCTTCCACTAGGTTCCATTTATAAAAAATGGAATAAACTTGATTTTTTATCAATCATAATACATAATTCAAAACAACTAAAATACCTAAAACAAATTGACCAATTTATGCATATAATCCCTAATCATCAAAAATATGTTTTATTTGAGGAAGTATTTACCCATAAATCCATCATAATAGTTTTTAATTAAAATGGGAATTATCCTAGGCATATCCCCAAGAGTTTCATATCCAAGAGTGCAGCAAGACCTGTTGTCGTTCACTAGTCCCCATTCGAGTCTAGCTCAAATTGGTGTTTTCAGGTTTTAACCCTAGACACATCTATGCTAGAGTCACCTCTACCTGTGTGTGTCAATACAGAGATGTATTGTTTGAAAAATTCATAAAATCTCTACATTACCAAAATTGTAGGAGGTTCATCTATACTAATCATTAGAGTCTATCTTAGGGTAATATTCACTCATAGGAGTTTTTATATATCTTGTTTCCACGGTTTGAACTAATCTTTATTTGATACCAACTATAATTCCATGACCCTAGTTACTCAGAGTTTGTACATTATTACATAACGTTGGCATGAAAACAAGTGATCTAATCCTAAAAGAGTGATCAGATTAGTAGCCTTGGATGTACTAGATACATACATAATTTGTATATTACATTATGAAATGAAAAACACAAATTTTTTGTATCCTTTGAACAAACTGTAAAGACCCAGAAATTTCAAGGAAAAGTTTTTCTTAATTTTCTTTGGAATTTTACAAGAACGCAGTTTCTGACGGTGCCTGATTCCGAGGCCCGGTGTGCCAGGAATTAATTTCCGAAGTTTGGATCGGGAACGTCCAGCGAACGAGCGAGCGGGAATTTCTATCTTTTGAACCGGTGCTCGGAATTGAAATTCGACTGCACCGATGAACTTGCAACGCCGGAAATCGCTTAAGAGAACCTTTACCGTAGTTGTGTTTTTGCGGGAGGAGAAGTTAATTTTTGGGGTTTAATTAAAAAAAAGTGAATAAAATTGTTAAATCAAATTTTAACAATGTTAAGTGGTTAACTTCTCCCATGGGAAGTTGGTGGTGGACCCACATCCATCCAACTTCCCATGTGTGGATATTTGAAAGGGTGGGGCCCACATGAACCCCCCCCCCCACCTTTTCAAATTCCCTAAACTCCCTAACCCTCTTAACCCCTCACATTCCAACTCCCCATTAACTCACAATCTTTAATATTTGACAACTTGATTAATTAATGAGGTGAGTTAAGTATGGTTTATTTGAATTTCAATCTTTGAAATTCTTTCCAACACTTTGCAATTAATTAATTAAACCAACTTAATTAATTATTTTGAGTGTTTGAATTCTTTTGAATTCATTTTGCCAACATTAAAAAGAGAGATTATATTCTTCTTTTTGGGTTGGCATAAACCTTGTGGGGAGAACTAAGGAGAGGAGAAGAACTCTTGGAAGATCAGAAACCTCTCAAGGAAGAACGTTCCACGTTTCCGAAGAACGTGAAGCAACACCTCCGACCATCTTCAACCGGAGTAAGAAAGGGAAGCACCACCGCCTACAAAGTATACATAGGGTGATGTCTCGGCTCGACTTCACCGAGCTCTTCTCCCACCAACCTAGACGGAACGACGCCCGACCTCCGCGACGCTTGTCTTCCGCGGGTCGTTGAAGAACTCCGTTCTTGAAGCCGAGGTAGGGGAATTTATTTTGGAATTCTCTTATCTTTTGAGAAAAAACGACGAGCGCAGACCAACCAATACCGGGTTGATCCGCGGATCGTCCGATCAAGCGGTTGATGATTGAGGGTTTTTATTTATTTAATTGTTCGTGAATACAAACTTGGTGAAGATCATGGATTAAAACCCTTTTTGTTATCGAATAACGCGAGGGGGTCGGACCGCACAAACACGGCCGACCCTCCTCCTTTGTTTTCGTGATGGTTTCTTGAGGATGATACGAGAAAACGTGGTGTCGTCGCACCACACGATTTATTGCGGAAGATAGGCGCGGCGTCTTCGCGTCGCGCCATGGAAAGAAAACCAAGAACGCGACGCCGTCGTGTCGCGTCGAAGAAAGTCAAAGGCGCCGTGGCCGGAGCGGGGCCGCGGCAGAGGGAAGCGATGTCGTCGCATCGCGCCAAACGGCATAGGCCGCTGCCGGTTCTGGGTCGCGGCAGAGCAAGATGACCGGCGGCCGGCACCGGGCCGCCGGTGTCGGCGAAGGAAGGACCGGCTGTCGCCGGTCCTTGCTAGCGAAACCGGCCGGCCAATGCGGGCCGGCTGGGCAGTGGAGACCGGGGGAATTAATTTCCGCCAGTCGGGTCTCAAAAGCGGCCCCAATTAAGGGGTTGCGGTTCTCAAAGGGGGGGGGGGCTTGCCCCCCCCCCCCCCCCCCCCCCCCCCCGCGCGGCACCCGAACGGCGCCCAGGCCGCGCCACCATGCCGGTCTGCGCCGCCGTGCCGGTCCGCGCCGCCGCGCCACCGGCCGAGCTGGGATTTTTCCGAGCCGGGCCGGGTCGTCGGGTCGGGTCGCCGCCCGGGCCGGGTCGACCCGGTTCGGCCGACCCAGGGGGGGTCGGGCTGGGTCCGCCCATGCCCAGACCCCCAGTTTCGGACCACTTTTGGTCAAATGCTCGTATCTTGGGCTATGGGCCTCCAAACGACTCGCCGTCAGCGGCAACGCGATCCTTGGATCGAGACGGTTGTTTCGGTATACTATACTCAAAGTGCACCTTCCTTTTCGGGAGCCTACGTGGTTAAAACTCCATAGTTAAGCGTGCTTGGCCTAGAGTAGTGATCAGGATGGGTGACCTCCTGGGATGTTTCCCAGGGTGGGTGTGAGACGGAAAGGCCAATAACTAACAGATCGGGCGTCCGATTGACGCGTTGTCTGTTGCGTTGAGTTCCTGCTGACGATACGGAACTTTTGGCATCCTTCACCCGAGATTTGGATGCAGTTGGATAGTGGCTGGGTTGGATTGCACCTGAAATCCAAACAGGCCCCTGGAACGGAAAAACTGATATCTTTCTGACAGAACGTCCGTTTGACGAATCGTCAGCGGCGTTGGTGATCTCGTTGAGAAACGGTCCCTATGAGTATACCCTATGAGATTTCGGGGTACAGTTTAGATACGGCCGGGTTTGGTTCGCTCACGAAACCAACCGGGCCCCTGGGACGAAAAGTCTAATAACTCACAGACCAGACATCCAATTGACGCGCCGTCTGTTGCGATGAGACCCCTATGACGTGGCGGTCCTTTGAGATAATTCTTCGTGGGACTTTGAGATACTTGGAGTATCGACTTGTAGCTTGTGGAGAGGACCCTCCCAGAGACGAGCGTACGGAGTACGGAGACCGTGTAGCCGGCAGAGACCTGAAGACTGCTTGTCCGATTCGATTCGGAGTGACTTACGTAGCCCAGTGGCGAGCACTACTTTGTGAGGTGGCAGACCCATAGCGGGGGAGCACTACTATGTGAGGTGGTAGACCCGCGGTACTCGACAGGAGGAGTACCTCTGTAGGCTATGAGGGGGGAGCACTACTGTGTTGGGTGGCAGACCCTGGCGGGAAGCACTACTGTGTGAGGTGGCAGGCCCGCGGTACTCGACAGGAGGAGTACCTCAGCAGTCTTAGGTTAGTGAGCAGTACCTCAGAGTCGTGACAGGACCACTGTACACTCCAGAGACGGAGATCTTCAGCAGTTACGGTTTCGATAATGAAAATCCTGGTTTGAGCTGAGACTTTTGACCTTGTGTTTACCTCATGATTGAGATGGGTCACTTCCTAACTTAGGTAAATGTATGGGCATATACCTGGGTAGTGGTTATCCGTTGATTTCTAAATCCTTGTGTTTCCTCATGATTGAGATGGGTTACTTGATAACTTAGGTATATGTATGGGCATATACCTAAGTAGAGGTTATCTGTTGAGATCTTCTTTGTGGTTATCCTTGTTGGTTTAGTGAGACCTTGAGGGTCTCGGGGTCCCTACTAAGTATCGTTATACTCACCCCTACACGGGTTATGCCCTCTCCTCATTGTGTTGGTTGCAGACGACGGGCAGTGCTGATGGAGGCTAAGTGTTCGAGGACTGGACAGTACCCGGAGGTGGACTACACGACGATTCAGTACCCGGAGGTGCACTACATGACGTGACGACTCACAGAGGAGGTTGACGGACGAGAGCGTGGAGGAAGCTATCTGTACCTACCCTTCAGGTAGGATCCGTGGTGGACGACTAGGAGCTGCGCTATCTGTACCTACCCTTTAGGTAGGATCCAAGGAGGATGACCCAGGAGCTGCTTCCTTCTTCCAGCTGTTTGTATTTTTGCTGTTGTACCTTGTTCAGTTGTAGTTGTACTTTCTTTTGGGTTTGTATCCTGGCCCATTTACTTTTCAGATTTTCTTTTGTACTTAGTGTTTTGATTATGCTTGTACTCGGTGGTGCTTGTTTTCTTTTATAAAGGCAATGCCTTCCCAGTTATCGGGATTTTACACTTTTGGTGATAATCGCCAGCCCCTGGCCTATGGAAGGCGGGCTTGGGGTAGTCACGGCACGGGCCCCGAGGACGGGTCGTGACAAATTGGTATTAGAGGAGTTCATTTCTACCACAGAACTTATGACTCTGACTTTTTCTTTCTGTGAATCAATAGTGTTAATAGTACCGAGTGTGGATTTCAGTTCAGGGAGTCCGACGTATCCATACACTAGGACCCTAACAACTGATTTCCGACTTTGTGCACGAAAACACTGATTGCGTGTGTGTTTTCAAAGGTTTTCCCTTAAAACAGCTCAAACCAGGTCAGCTCACCAGGTATAAATGTTTGACAGTGTCACGATGTTTCTTTCAGGATGCCTTTTCACGGACGACCAGCTAGAGCCCAGAGGGATGTGCGTGCTGACAGCCTGTCGAGTGACGAGGCTTCGGTGCAGGGCCCTCTTGAAGTTGAGGCACCAGCGGAGGCACCAGCGGTACTACCATACGTTGGTCCACCGATGCCACCAGCCCCAGCAGTAGGTGATGCACGATGCTTGAGCGCGCTGCACGAGTTCCAGCGCCAGAGGCCACCCAGGTTCCGGGGAGAGACGGACCTGCAGGCGGCTGAGGTTTGGCTGGAGGCTGTGGTGAGAGTCTTCAGGCTAGTGGGGACGCCGGCAGACTTCATGGTGATCTTTGCTGCCAGCCTCCTTCAGGCAGCAGCATACAGGTGGTGGATCCACTTGTTTCAGTTTTGCGACGGGATGACCTTCGCATGGGAAGACTTCGAGACCTTCTTCAGGGTGGAGTTTGTGCCAGTAGCTCTACACCCTGAGCGTGTACAAGAGATTCTGCCTTTGCCGCGTGTTTTTCGATCAGTAGCCGAGTCATATGTGGGCAGTAGACAGATGATGCAGAGGTCCAGGAGGACCAGACTAGCAGTTGGACGATCTCGGGTTTTAGGACCGGTGGTGCGGGGCACCCGAGGTGGGGTCAGAGCCATGCGTGCCAGAAACGGAAAATGTTACTCCTGCGGCGGGAAGGGTCACTTGGCACGTGACTGTCCGACTCCTCGTACGGTTGATCAGCGGGTGTTGGAGGAGCCACCGAGACAGAAGTAGCGGCTGGTGCTTGAGCAACAGCCAAGCAGTGGACAAGGCAGTAGAGCTCCGGGAACAGGTGGACAGGAGAGGAACTAGTGGATACGTCCCTTGTACTTCTAGTTCCATTTTTCTGTTGTATTCGTGTCTTGTACTATGAGCTTCAATAATAAAAATACACTTATCTTTGAGATGTTTTCTTTCCTGTCCTTTTGTTTGGTTGATACTGAGTGGTCCCGGTTAAACTGTTAACTTGACCCTCACTTTTGAGATTTCTACTGGAGGGCACCCAGTGACCTCACACTGATGCCGACAGTGTGACTCGACCCTTGGATGCGAGAGTGACAGTTGGATCTCTTAGTAGTTACTTCGAGGCCTTACGGCGTCATCCATGGCATGAATGCATCATTCATGTTGGGATTGACTGTATTATGCAACGAATATGGTTCATCCAGGGGATGAGACCGGGTTTCTCTTATCGGCAAAGAAGAAATCATAGCAGCTCTTGTGAGACTAAAGGAGGTCCAGGACATCCAAGAGAGGATGAAGACTGCATAGTGCAGTAAGAAATAGGAAACCGGTGCCATTCTTAGAGACTCGGGCATGTTAAAGAAGAGGAATCTTAAAGGAGAGATGAGTCTACGAAGCAGCAGATGTGGAGGCCGAGCTAGGAGAGCAGCATGAGGTGGTGTACATCCTAACATTGTACAACCACCCGCCTTAGTTATTCCTTCCAGGCTTATGGAGCTGGAGGGCGGAGGAAGAGTGCGGCTTCATGCGGTCAAGGAGTGCGACCCAATGGCTCTAGAAATGATTCAAGGGACAGTCTGTGTCCACTACTAGCTATTGTAGTAACAGACGTTGATGTGAATCATTTATTGCTTTCACAAATCTTGTTCCAGACCTATAGTTTTCGGTAAGCCATGGACTTGACCGTCAGGTCTGGAGATACCTTGGGAGGAGACTCGATAATCACACTTACGCCGACGGTGTGGTCAGACCCTCGAGGCGAGAGTTTCGGTTGGAATCTCTTGGCGACGGCGTCGAGGCCTTACGACGTTAGTTTGAGTATGGAATGGGAAACAACTATTCATACTCAAATTGACGGTTTTAGGCAAACGTCGGGATGTTTTTTCCTTGGTCGGCGAAAAGGAAACCCCAGGCAGCTCGGGATAAACTCTTCCACGGGAGGGTGCGACTGATCAATCTTGAATCGGCCATCCTTACCCTCGTGGCAGCAGTCGTTTGAGTTCCATTTCTAACAGGAATTGGAAACCTCTGGAGTTTGAGGATGGCGACCACGTTCTTATATGGGTCTCACCTCGACGAGGTTTACGGAGATGTGGCCAAGGCGGCAAGTTATCTCCAAGGTTCAGTGGCCCTTCTTAGGTCCCCAGCTGGGTAGGCGGGGTGGTTTACCGCTTGACCCATTCACCGCAGTTGCACGAGGTGCACGACGACTTCCACGTATCTCAACTGAGGAGATACGTGCTCGACCCTTCGCATACCATCGACCATGAGGAGCTAGACGATGGTGATGGGGTGTCTTTCATGGAGGTTCCAGTGGGGATCGAGGATCGACAGGAGCAGATCCTATGAGGACGATCGATTCCTCGGGTGCACTTTCTTTGGCAGTATGGAACCTCCAGGTAAGCACATGGGAGCGGAAGGCTCAAATGCGTGCTCTGTACCGCTTTTGTGACCCTAGTTTGTGTTGAATCTTTACGGGGACGTAAATCCCTGAGGTGGGAGTAATGTAAAGACCCGGAAATTTCAAAGAAATTTTTTTCTTAATTTTCTTTGGAATTTTACAAGAACGCAGTTTCTGACAGCGCCTGATTCCGAGGCCCGGTGTGCCCAGAATTAATTTCCGAAGTTTGGCTCGGGAACGTTCAGTGAACGAGCGAGCGGGAATTTCTATCTTTTGAACCGGTGCTCGGAATTGAAATCCGATTGCACCGATGAACTCGCAACGCCGATAATCTTTTAAGAGAACCTTTACCGTAGTTGCATTTGTGCGGGAGGAGAAGTTAATTTTTGGGGTTTAATTAAAAAAAAGTGAATAAAATTGTTAAATCAAATTTTAACAATGTTAAGTGGTTAACTTCTCCCATGGGAAGTTGGTGGTGGACCCACATCCATCCAACTTCCCATGTGTGGATATTTGAAAGGGTGGGGCCCACACGAACCCCCCCCCCACCTTTTCAAATTCCTTAAACTCCCTAACCCTCTTAACCCCTCACATTCCAACTCCCCATTAACTCACAATCTTAAATATTTGACAACTTTATTAATTAATGAGGTGAGTTAAGTATGGTTTATTTGAATTTCAATCTTTTGAAATTCTTGCCAACACTTTGCAATTAATTAATTAAACCAACTTAATTAATTATTTTGAGTGTTTGAATTCTTTTGAATTCATTTTGCCAACATTAAAAAGGGAGATTATATTCATCTTTTTGGGTTGGCATAAACCTTGTGGGGAGAACTAAGGAGAGGAGAAGAACTCTTGGAAGATCACCAACCTCTCGAGGAAGAACGTTCCACGTTTCCGAAGAACGTGAAGCAACACCTCCGACCATCTTCAACCGGAGTAAGGAAGGGAAGCATCGCCGCCTACAAAGTATACAGAGGGTGACGTCTCGGCTCGACTTCACCGAGCTCTTCTCCCACCAACCTATACGGAACGACACCCGACCTCCGCGACGCTTGTCTTCCGCGAGTCGTTGAAGAACTCTGTTCTTGAAGCCGAAGTAGGGGAATTTATTTTGGAATTCTCTTATCTTTTGAGAAAAAACGACGAGCGCGGACCAACCAATACCGGGTTGATCCGTGGATCGTCCGATCAAGTGGTTGATGATTGAGGGGTTTTATTTATTTAATTGTTCTTGAATACAAACTTGGTGAAGATCGTGGATTAAAACCCTTTTTGTTATCGAATAACATGAGGGGGTCGGACCGCACAAACACGGCCAACCCTCCTCCTTTGTTTTTTGTGATGGTTTCTTGAGGATGATACGAGAAAACGTGGTGTCGTCGCACCACACGATTTATTGCGGAAGATACGCGTGGCGCCGTCGTGCCGCACCGTGGAAAGAAAACCAAGAACGCGAAGCCGTCGTGTCGCGTCGAAGAAAGTCAAAGGCGCTGTGGCCGGAGCGGGGTCGCAGCGGAGGGAAGCGATGTCGTCGCATCGCGCCAAACGGCATAGGCCGCGGCCGGTTCCGGGCCGCGGCGAAGCAAGATGACCGGCCGCCGGCACCGGGCCGCTGGTGTCGGCGAAGGAAGGACCGGCCATCGCCGGTCCTTGCTGGCGAAACCGGCCGGCCAGTGCGGGCCGGCCGGGCAGTGGAGACCGGGGGAATTAATTTCCCTCGGCCGGGTCTCAAAAGCGGCCCCAATTAAGGGGTCGCGGTTCTCAAAGGGGGGGGGCTTGCCCCCCGGGCGCGGCACCCGAACGGCGCCCAGGCCGCGCCGCCGTGCCGGTCCGCGCCGTCGGGCCGGGATTTTTCCGAGCCGGGCCGGGTCGTCGGGCCGGGTCGCCGCCCGGGCTGGGTCAACTCGGTTCGGCCGACCCAGGGGGGGTTGGGCTGGGTCCGCCCGTGCCCAGACCCCCAGTTTCGGACCACTTTTGGTCAAATGCCCGTATCTTGGGCTACGGACCTCCAAACGACTCGCCGTCAGCGGCAACACGATCCTTGGATCGAGACGGTCGTTTCAGTATACTATACTCAAGGTGCACCTTCCTTTTCGAGAGCTTACGTGGTTAAAACTCCATAGTTAAGCGTGCTTGGCCTAGAGTAGTGATCAGGATGGGTGACCTCCTGGGAAGTTTCCCAGGGTGGGTGTGAGACGGAAAGACCAATAACTAACAGACCGGGCGTCCGATTGACGCGCTGTCTATTGCGTTGAGTTCCTATTGACGATACGGAACTTTTGGAATCCTTCGCCCGAGATTTGGATGCATTTGGATAGTGGCCGGGTTGGATTGCACCCGAAATCCAACAGGGCCCCTAGAACGGAAAAGATGATATCTTTCTGATAGAACGTCCGTTTGACGAACCGTCAGTGGCGTTGGTGATCTCGTTGAGAAACGGTCCCTATGAGTATACCCTATGAGAGTTCGGGGTACAGTTGAGATACGGCCGGGTTTGGTTCGCTCATGAAACCAACCGGGCCCCTAGGACGAAAAGGCTAATAACTCACAGACCAGGCGTCTGATTGACACGCCGTCTGTTGCGATGAGACCCCTATGACGAGGCGGTCCTTTGAGATACTTCTTCGTGGGACTTTGAGACACTTGGAGTATCGACTTGTAGCTTGTGGAGCGGACCCTCCCAGAGACGAGCGTACGGAGTACGGAGACTGTGTAGCCGGCAGAGACCTGAAGACTTCTTGTCCGATTCGATTCGGAGTGACTTACGTAGCCCAGTGGGGAGAACTACTTTGTGAGGTGGCAGACCCATAGCGGAGGAGCACTACTATGTGAGCTGGCAGACCCGCGGTACTCGACAGGAGGAGTACCTCTGTAGGCTATGAGGGGGGAGCACTACTGTGTTGGGTGGCAGACCCCGGTGGGAAGCACTACTGTGTGAGGTGGAAGGCCTGCGGTACTCTACAGGAGGAGTACCTCAGCAGTCTTAGGTTAGTGAGAAATACCTCGGAGTCGTGACAGGACCACTGTACACTCCAGAGACGGAGCTCTTCAGCAGTTACGGTTTCGATAATGAAAATCCTGGTTTGAGCTAAGACTTTTGACCTTGTGTTTACCTCATGATTGAGATCGGTCACTTCCTAACTTAGGTATATGTATGGGCATATACCTAGGTAGTGGTTATCCGTTGATTTCTCAATCCTTGTGTTTCCTCATGATTGAGATGGGTTACTTGATAACTTAAGTATATGTATGGGAATATACCTAAGTAGAGGTTATCTGTTGAGATCTTCTTTGTGGTTATCCTTGTTGGTTTAGTGAGACATTGAGGGTCTCGGGGTCCCCACTGAGTATCGTTATACTCACCCCTACACGGGATATGCCCGCACCTCGTTGTGTTGGTTGTAGTCGACGGGCAGTGCTGACGGAGGCCGAGTGTTCGAGGACTGGACGGTACCCGGAGGTGGACTACACGACGAGTCAGTACCCGGAGGTGGACTACACGACGTGACGACTCACAGAGGAGGTTGACGGACGAGAGCGTGGAGGAAGCTATCTGTACCTACCCTTCAGGTAGGATCCGTGGTGGACGACCAGTAGTTGCGCTATATGTACCTACCTTTCAGGTAGGATCCGAGGAGGATGAACCAAGATCTGCTTCCTTCTTCCAGCTGTTTGTCTTTTTTCTGTTGTACCTTGTTCAGTTGTAGTTGTACTTTCTTTTGGGTTTGTATTCTGGCCCATTTACTTTTCATCTTTTATTTTGTACTTAGTGTTTTTCTTCTGCTTGTACTCTGTGGTGCTTGTTTTCTTTTATAAAGGCAATGCCTTCCTAGTTATCGGGATTTTATGCCTTCGGTGCTAGTCGCCAGCCCCTGGCCTATGGAAGGCGGGCATGGGGTAGTCACGGCACGGGCCCCGAGGATGGGTCGTGACACAAACTCATATTCCATAGCATATCCCAGCAAGTCATTCATAATATAATTCATTTCATCCTAGGAAAAATAAAACATAGAACGGGGTGGGCTCAGATTCTTAGTAAGGATAACAGTATTACGGAAACTTTCATAAATATGAATAAGCATTTAAGGAAATGTATAAGACTAAAACACAAGCCTTTTAGACTTAAACTTCAATATAATAATGGAAATATAAATCAAATAATTCCATTTAATTATTCACACAGATATTCTACTATTTAAATAATAACATTTAATATCAATATCAAAATTTCTAATGATGGAATGCAAAATAATGGACATCATAACCACATAGTTAAGGCATCGTTCCAGGACTAAAAATAATATTTTTTTCAAGTCCTTGTTACAAGAAACTAGTTTCTCTCCTGATACTTACCGATGCATCGACGAGAAATAGTTTTCCCTGCCTATCACTTACTAAGATCAATACATTCCACATATAAAAAGGTTGAAACCTAATATAAACATTCATATTAAAACAATTATACAAAATGTCAATTCTTTAACCATAAACCATTAATGGTATAAACTTAGCACATCCACAGTCAAAAATATCACAAAAAATTCGATTCAATAAGAAATATTGTATCATAATACATCAACTTCCAAAAAAACATAAAACCTAATGGAGTACATTGACATAGATGAAATCAATACGAAAAATATTTGAGTGAAATATATATTTATATTTTGAAATAATTTAAAAGTAAAGACAAAATTTATTTTTAAAATATTGTTATAAGCTTCTAATGGATGCTTCAAAGGTGTTATAATGGTGTAATATATCCTCCCCTACCATATATGTTAAAAAACATTCTTTCCGTGATTTATCAAAATGGTCGTAAAGTACCTTGTTTTGAAAACGATGGAAATATTCCTTTCAAAACATTTTATAAAAATTCAAAAAATGGTATAAATGAATTTTACCCATATTCTATGAAATAGTAAAAAAATTTGAAATACATTTTTATGAAACACATTTGTGGATTATAAGGAATTCCCAGTACATACTTCCGTAAAAACAACCATGGATAATAAAGAGATTGTAAAATTAACCCTTACCTTGTACATTTCATTAGTAGAGGATATGATAACCTCATTTATAATGGTTAAATAATTGTTATAAAATTAGTCAATAACCACACATATAAATATGATATCATATCTGATCATGTAATATTTCTTTGTGAATAGTATTTTAGTAGTATCATTGTTTCTGGTGTTAATTGATACATTATTCTTTATATGTTTTGTAAGGTAAGTCATGTTTGTTATAGACGGGATATATTTTATTCATATCATAAATTATATTAAGTTATCAAACAATATTTTTAATAATTAAATTTTAATTATTCTTGAATGGTTACGATGGAGAACGAAATCTCATCGTGCCGTCAAGAAGGTAAGTCATATGTACGCATGAGCTACAATATCATTCTATTAGTGGTGAAATATTACGAAATTGGAATGTATATTATATATAATTAATCATTAAAATGTTATATTTATTATTTTATACAATTACTCTAATTATTATACCCATCCAAATAATGATGTGTTGAATAAAAAACTACACCCCAACATGGAGATGAGAATCTGTATGTACGCACGTATGGTGACATTTTCATTCATAGGTTGGATTGAATAATGAATATGGTGTACAATATTTATAATAAAATCATAATATGTATAAAGTAATATATTTTTTATTTTAATATGGAATCAAAATAGAATGTGTAAGTGGAAGAAGAATATAACTTTGAAAAATGTGGCGAAATAATTACCTCTTCAATGGGTGTTTTCTTTAGATTAGAACAAAAGGGAACCTTAGGTTTATTTTATGATCATAATATAGCCTCTAGGTTGTTGTGAGGGTAGTTGGTAGGATATTTGATTTGGATTAGGCAGATCCAAAAATAATTGGAGGTGTGAATTTGAGAAAATTTGAAGTACCCTTTTATAAAAGAGGTGAGGGGCACTTTAGGAAGAGTATGAAATATTATTTTATTATAAGATCATTTTAAGTTTCTTACAGCTCAAAATTTATTTATTTCAATACCAAGCTGGGTATGGGTCGAAATACACTCAACCAATCTGTTTTATACATGTTTAGTTCACCATATTAACCTTATCTTTTAGATTTAATTATTGGTTAAATAGTTTACCATTTACCATATCTCCTTTTATTTTTATATTACGTGGTTAATAAAATTGCAATAAAATGTCAAGAAATTTTCAAGTTATTAATTAATTACATATCTAACCTTTGAAAAGTCCTTCAGATAAATCATATAATGTTAGTTCTGTTATATCATTTAATAAAATAGTATTTGTTTTAAAAACTCAATTATGTCAATTTTGACACTATTTAGTATTTGGCTTTTGTAAAAGTCATAAAAATATGATTTATTTAAAAAAATACATTGAATTAATCCAAACATTTCATATTCAACTATAAAATTATTGTATGGAATTAAAATATTTATTTTAATTTTATTTTAAAATTTATTACATCAATTATTTTTATTATTAATTAATAAGGTAATTACTGCATCATCATTGTGTCGTAAATAAATTTGAAAATATAATGTCTAAAAATTATAAATAAAATACCATGATATCTAAAATCTATTCATAATTATAAATAATATTTATAGTATAAAATATCACTTCTATATTCCCTTATAAAAATTGTTTTACTAAAAGATATATGTTTATGTTACATTTTCCTTAACTTTAAATTAATTTTTATAAAGTGTCATTTTCACCTACAAGTGGCTCTATGGGGTCAAAAAATTGACCTAAGGATGCCAATGGCCAAAAATGTATTATTAAATATGGTTAGAAAACTAGTTAGTGTAATTTAATATTATTATAATATTAATTTTTACCCTTATTTACTGGATTTACCCTTTAACATTAGTAAATAAAATATTTTCTAAAGTTACAATTCATAATGTATAAAGGTAAAAGTTACATATTTAAAACCATTTGGAGTTATGATTTAAAATATGGAATATTTTTTTCATATTTTAATGATATAAGTTTCATAAATTAATTTAAAATTAATTCCCATTGTCAAAACCAAAAAACTGGTTTTTAAGAAGTAAAAAATTGTCAAATGATCGACATGTGTTTAAATGCATTTTAAATGTGAAATTACTTCAAATGAATTGGATAATATTTTATGATAAAAATACAATCAAATTATTATTTAACACTACCAAAATTTATAATTAACCTCTATAAATTATTTCGAATAAAAAATGTGTTTAATTAAAATTCGGTATTTTTCACTATTCATCAAAATAAGAAAGTTATCATAAAAATAAAAAAAATTACCCTCAACTAATTTTTATATTCCTAATACAAAAATGAATTTAATTTTGAAAAGTAATATTTATAATATTTCAATATGTGGGTATTACTTTTCATATATTCTTTTAAAACGGCTAGTTTGATAGGTCGTCGTGCACTTGAACTCGGCGTTGCATACATCACATACTAGTTTAATATTCAAAGAGAAATATACCGTGGATGAATGGGGTATTACATTAATCGCTACATTGAATAATTTCATCCTCAACATTTCTATAATACTACCTCATAAAAAGATTTGGGTGGTTCTCCATCCTAATATCCTCAAGTTCTCACATTGCATCTTCCATTTTATGGTTTCTCCAATGAACTTTTACCAGAAAAGTAATTCAGTTTCTCAACACTTGTTCTCTAGTATTAGGTATCTAGATAGGCTCTCCACAATAAGATAGATCAGGTTCTAGTTCTCTTTCATCATTGGTGATTAAATGTGTTCGGTCAAGCATGTATTTTCTCAACAGTGATATGTGAAACACATCATGGATATTGGAGAGACTTGTCAGAATTTCCAAATGACTAGATACAACTCCAATTCGCTCTATAATTTCGAATGGTCCAATGTTCCTATAACTCAATTTACCCTTCCTACTAAATCATGTAACACCCTTCCCTGTAGATACTTATATGAAAACATGATCTCCTAATAGAAATTCCAATTCAATCCTTTGGTTATTGACATAACTCTTTTTCCTACTTTGAGCTGCTTTGATGTGGGTTTTTATAATCATCACATTTTCCATTGTTTTTTCAACAAGTTCCTCGCCTATGATCTTTCATTCAATAACACCATCACAACAAGATGGTGTGGGACATCATTTTCCATATAACTCTTTATATGGTGCCATCATAATAGTTGAATGGAAGCTATTTTTATAGGAAAACTATACCAGAGGTAAATATTGAACCCAAATACCTTGAAATTCTAGTGAAACAGATCTCATCATTTCTTATATGATTTGAATAGTCTGCTCTTATTGTCTATCAGTTTGAGGGTGGTAGATAGTGCTTAAACGAAGTTCAGTGTCTAGGGATTTCTGAAGACTTTTCCAGATTCTTGATGTAAAACGGGGATCACGATCATAAACAATCGATAGGGGTATAACCTGAAGTATTAAAACATCATTAATATATATTCTTTCTAGTGGTAAATATTCTCTTATTTTAATAAAAAAATTGACTTGGTAAGACAATCAATAATGACCCAAATTTCAACATTCCTTCTAGGAGTCTTTGGTAGCCCCATGACAATGTCCATCCTAATATCATCCCATTTCCACTCACGTATTGGAAGAGGTTACAAGACTCCTCTAGGATGTTTTCATCATTCCTTCACCTATGGAAAAACCATAAATCTTGACACATAAATAGAATTCTACCTCTTCATGTTGTCCCACAAAAAATGTTCCTTCAAATATCTATGCATCTTAGTGATACTAGGGTGTATAGAGAAATTGAAGCTTTAAGAATATTCCAACAATTACTATTCTAGATCAGGTATATTGGGAACACAAAGCCTCCTCCGAAATATCAAAATAACATCATCCTATATGAAGTAAATCTATCACCCTTCATTCACAACATTAATTTTCTTTTGAAAATCATCATCTTCAGCCTGAGAACTTTTTATCCATTCTAGTAAATATGTTTTGGTGACCATTTGAAAAATTTTGATGTTTCACCTTCTTAAATTATTATCATATCCATATTTACTAGATCCATGAAGAAAATATCCCTTTCAACTCTGATTTTATTCAGAACTAAATGATCATTTCTTCTCAAAGCATATGACATATTATTTTCCTTCCCTCGGTGGTAGTGTATAGTAAAATCATAATGCATGAGTAGTTCAAGCCATCTTCTTTTCCTCATGTTGCGTTCTTTTTGTGAGAAAATATACTTAAAACTATTACGATCGTTACATATCTCACATTTTTCACCATAGAATTAGTGTCTCTAGATCTTCAAAACAAAGATTAAATATGAAAACTCAAGTTCATGATTTGGATAGTTTTGTCCATAAATTTTTAGTTGTCAATGTGCATAGGAAATAAATCTATCATTCTACACAAGGACACAACCAAGTCATTTCTCTAAAGAATCACTATAAATAACAAACCCATCATTCCCCAATGGTAGAGTCAAGCTAAGAGCTTTGAATACTCTTCTATTCAGTTATGAAAAAAATTCTTCACACTCTTTTGTCCAAATTAATTTTACCCTTATACGTCTCAGCTTGCTTAATGGGTTTTCCAATGGGGAAACATTTTGGACGAAACTCCAATAATAACATACGAAACCAATAAAACTATATACCTCGGTTATTCTTGTCAATGTTGTCCATTTTTTTAATGCTATTTTTTTAGAAGGATGAACATAGATTCCATCCGTAGAAGAAATATGGAAAATAAAAGAAATCTCTTTAATCTGAACTTCACATTTTCTAAACATCCCATACAATGCATTTCTTCTAAGAGTTTTCAGAATAGTGCACAAGTGATTTTCATGATGTTAATAGCTTTTGGAATATACAATGATATGATCAATAAATACCACTACAATATGATCAATATATTCCTTGAAAATTTTATTCATTTGATCCATGAAAACGTAGGGTGCATTAGTCAATCCACAAGGCATTTCTGTAAACTCATAATGCACATACCTTGTATGAAATTCTTTCTTCGGAATGTCTTACTCATTCATGAAAAACTGATGACATCCAGATCGAAGGTCAATCTTTGAAAAATATTTATCTCCATGATATTGATCGAATAAATCATCAATGTGAGGTAAGGGATTCTTGTTCTTTATTGTTATAGAATTGATCTCCCATTAGTCTATGCACAACCTCATAGATCGATATTTATTCTCAACAAAAATAGGGGCTCTCCTTAGACAAACAGTAGGGAGAATAAATCTTTTATTACTCAATTTCTCTACTTGTTTTTTTAGTTCGAACAATTACTCAGTGGCTATTATATAAGGGGTCTTCAATGTGGGCCTTGAACCAAAAATTAAGTCAATTGAAAACTCAATTTCTCATTTTGAATGATTTTCGAGTAAATACTCTGGAAACACATCAACACATCCTCGTATAATAGGTACATCCTCTATTTGAATATTTCATTACTCGCCCAATGTTATTTCACTCTCTTCTCCCCAATAATTGAATTTTTAAGAACTACTAGGGGTGGATCTAGATGAGATTCAGATGGTGATGTTTCTTCTCTAAAAATAAGGGATTATTTATCATCATCAAAAATTGTAACCTCATTCTTCTTACATTAAATTTTCACATCAAGGCCCAAAAGTCAATCAATATATAGAATTATATCAAATTTAATCATAAGTATGATGGTGAGATCATTATATTATGCACATTTATATAACATAATGGTAACTGATTCACAAAATATTATAGCAATGATAATTCCTTTATGATTTTTGACTGAACAATACCTAGTTAAATCAAATTGGAAGTATCTAATTTTCTTGGGAAACTGTGAAGATATAAAAGAATTTAATGATCCAGAATCAAATAATGTATAGGCTAAATTTGAGGAAACTATTAATGTACCTACCACCACATCATTCAGAACTTCATCCTCTACAGTTATGATCACATAAGCATGGCCTTGTTCCCATGGACTTTTGTGAGGTACGTTTCTTTTATTCTTAGGGAATGCATTTCCATAATGCCACATTCCATTACAATAGTAGCATTCAGTATTGATTGACTCTTTATTCCCCTTACAATCACAATATTGGTGGAATTTTTCTCCACACATGTAATAGACTCTCATTCCCTTCACGCAAGTACCAAGGTGTTTCTTCCCACATTTACTGCATGATAGAAATTAATCTTTTCCCGTTTTTCACTAATTTACTTTTCTAGAGAGTCCAATAGATCTCTTCTCCTCTTTCATTTCTTTAAATTTTTAGTACTTATTGAATTCATTTTCTATTTTGATATCACATGAGACTATATCTTTGTATGATGAGAATGATTGTGAGAGTAATACACGACAGAGAAATGGTTTTAACGCATAAATGAATTGATCAATCTTACTCATTGGGTTATATATATAATCTGCATCATTCCTAGTAAACCATGTAATGTTATCCTCATACTTTGCAACATTATCATCCTCCTTCTTCCTCAGACTCAGAAATTTCCTTTCCATATCTTAATTATGTTCACAAGGAAATTATTTATCTATGAAAATATCATTAAACTTTCCCCACTCCAAATTTTATACATCTTTATCCTCCATTGTGTTTTTAATTAATGTCTACCGTTGATATGCATCTCTTATGCGGCGATACAATACCATCACATCTTTTTCCTTTTCTCTACTCCCCAAAGAATGAAATATTTTCTCTATAAAACATATCATTTGTTCTAATAAAAATTGATTTATAGTCCCATTGAATGTTTGTGATTTTTCATTCATGAAGCAATCTAACATTGTTCCCCCATATTTTAGATTAGGGTGCTCTATAAAAGTAAGGTTATTATTCATAACAAGAGTGAGTTGTCAGAGTATGGTTATAAGTTGTTCCAAACTTGTTGCATCACCAGATCTACTATAATTATCTTGAGTAGTTGGGAAATCCCTATATTGATTATGTGTATTGATATTGTTTTCATTCCTTCCCCTAGGTGCCATTTCAAAATAATAGAATACACTAGATTAGTTTATGAATATCAATACATAATTCCAAACTATTAAAATGCCTAACATAAATTAATAAGTTTAGGCGTATAATCCATAATCATAAAAAAAACTTTGAGGAAGTATTTACTCCTAAATCCTCCATAATATTTTGTAATGAAAATGTGAATTATCATAAGCATGTCCCCCAGGAATGTCATCACCAAGAGTGAAGCATGGCATGTTGTCATACACGATTTCCCGTTCAAGTCTAGATAAAAGATGTATTTTTGAATTTTACCCCTATATACATATGTACCAGAGCCGCCTATATATGTGTGTACCAAGACAGGGATGTATTTATTATAAATTTTTCAAAAGATCTACAATACCAAAATTCTAGTAAGTTATTCTAAACTAATCCTCAAAGTCTATCTTAGGGTAATGTTCTCTAATCCTATTTTTTCTAAATATAGATTCCATGTTTTGTAAAAAAATATCCTCTAATACCAACTGTAATGCCCTGAACCAAGTTACCTAGATTTGGTACATTATTACATAACATTGGAATGATCAAAAGGGATCAAATCACGAAATACCAAATAGTTTTGTAGGATTTGAAGTACTAGATAAATACATATGTTTACATTACATTATGTAATGAAAAACAACACCATTGTGTCTCCTTTTAACATACTCATCTCCCTTAGCTTATCCTTGAAAGTTAGTCATAATGTAATTCTTTCCATCCTATGGGAAATAAAACAATGAAATGGGTGAGCTTAGATGCTCAGGAAGGATAACGAAATAGCGGAAACAATCATAAATAAGCATAAATATTTAAGGCAATGTATAATACTAAAACACATTCCTTTTAGACATAAACTTCATTATAATATAGAAAATATAGATCAAATAATTCCATTTACTTATTCAAATGGATATTATACAACTCTAATAATCACATGTAATGTCAATAGCTAATTTTATATTAATAGAATGAAAAATTCCAGAAAACATAACTACATAGTCAAGGCCTCGTGCCAAGAATACAAATAAAATTTTGTAAAGGACTTATTCTAAGATATTAGACTGTGTCGTGAGACATACTGATACATTTAGGGTCTATATTAGGCCCCAACCACCAATTACTATGTCCAATTCCTTCCTCATATAAAAATTATGATACGTAATATAAACATTCATATTAATACTAGCTGAATAAATATTAATAATTCAACCATAAACCATGAATGGTATAAAAATGTCACATCCACAGTCAAACAAATCAAAAAACCTTCAATACAATGTTTAATATTGTATCACAATAAATAAACATCAAACAAATGTAAAATCCAACAAAGGATATTAACATAGATGAAATCAATCCAAAAACTATTTGAGTAAAATATGTCATTCTATTTTGAAATCATTTAAATGTGAAGAGAATTTTTTTTGAAAATATTATTATAAGCCCATAAGGGATGCTTTGATGGTATTATAATGGTGGAAAATAGTTGCACCCTCTATATAAGTTAAAAACACATTTTTTCCGTAATCTGTCGTAATGGTCACATAGTAACTTGTTTTGAAAACGATAGAAAGATTCATTTAGAAACAGTTCAAAAAAATTCAAACAAGGGTATAATAAAATTAACCCATATTCGAGGAAATAGTTTAATTTTTTTGAAATACATTTTTATGAAACATCGATGTTGATGATAAAGAAGTCCTAGTAGATACTTTCATACAAACAAACTCAGATAATAATGATATTGTAAAATTATCCCTTATCTTGTACTTTACCTAAGTCAAGGGTATGTAAAACATTGGTATAATGGTTAAATAATTGTTTTTAAATTATACAAGAACCACATATATATATATATATGATATCATATATGATCCTGTAATATTTCCTTGTTAATAATATTTGAGTACTGTCATTGTTTTAAGTTTTAACTGAATCATTTTCCATTATATGTTTTGTTACGTAAGTAATGTTTTTTATGGATATGATGTATTTTATTCATATCCAGATTGATATTAAATTTTTAAGAATTATCTTTAATCATCAAATGGAAATTATTTTTGAATGGTTACGATGGATAATGAAATCTCATCGTGTCGTGGAGAGGGTAAGCCTTACATAAGCATGAGTGGAAATATCATTCTATTAGTGGTGAAATAGTATGTAATTGGATGAGATATTATATATAAATAATAATCAATATTTAATATTTATCTATTACAGAAATTAAACTCATTATTATACCCATCCAGATAATGAAGTGTTGAATAACAAACTACACCACGATGTGGATACGGTAAGCTGTACGTATGCACATATGGTGACTTTTTCACTCATAGGATGAATAGAATAATGAATATGGGTGTATAATATTAATAATAACATCAAAATATTTTGATGTTACTAGATTTATTTTTTTTAGTATGGAATTAACAATGAAATAGGATGCGGAATAAGAAAAAAACTTTGAAAAAAGTGATAAATAATTACCTCTTCTTGGGGTGTTTCCCTTTGATTTGAACAAAAGGGCTCAATAAGTTGGATTTTGGATAAACATAAGGCATTTATGTTAATGTGACGGTAGTTGGGAGAATCATGGGTTGTCCGAAAAAAATGATTTTGAGGTGTGACTTTGAGAGAAAGGGAAGTACCCATTTATAAATGAGTTGAGGGGCAGTTTAAGAAGAGCTTCAAATATTATTTTATTATAAAATCATTTACACTTTCTAATAGAAAAAAATAAATTTATTTCATGGATATGGTGGGGATGGGTTTAAATAATCTAAACTAATAGGTTTTAGACAAATTCTGGTCACATATTAACATTATCATTTAGATTTATTTCTTGGTTAAATAGTTAAACATTTACCATGTCCCCTTGTATTTTTATATCACATTGTTAATAAACTAACTATAAAATGAAAAGTGAAACTCAAGTGGTTAATTAATGACATATTTTTCCTTAACTTATTCATTGAGATGAATCATATTTTTTTAGGAGTATTAAATCATTTAATAAAATATTATATCTTTTAAAAACACAATTCTGTTATTTTTGACACTATTTAGTAATTGGTTTTTCTAAAATTCTAAAAAATCATATTTATTCAAAAAAAAATACATTTAATTAATCCAAACATGTCATACTAAACAATTAAATTCTAGTACGACATCAAAAGTTTCATTATACATTTGATTTAATTTTTATAAAATCAATTATTTTAATCATTCATTAATATAGTAATGACTACATCGCCATTGTGTCATAAAAAATTTATTATTTAATGTCTCAAAATCTTAAATAAAATACCATGATGTAGGAATTTTTTTCTGGTTTCTAATTATAGTCTAAAATATAACTTATATATCCCATTATAATAAATTTTCCACTAAAATATATATGTTTATGTTACACTTTCCGTAACTTTAAATTAATTTTTATAAATTGTCATTTTCAGTTACAAGAGGCTCAATGGGGTCCAAAAAAGGACCCAAGGATTTAGATGTTTGGACATGTATCATCGAATAGGTTTTGGACACATGTTAGGGTAATAATTATTATTATAATATTATTTTTTACCCTTATTTACCATATTAACCCTTTAACTATGGTAAATAAAATAATTACTGAAGTTATTATTCATAATGTATAAAAATAATAGTTAAATATTTACCCAATTTGGAATTTCTTATTCCATATATTGAATTCATTTTTCCTAATTCAAAACAATGAATTTGCAAATATTAATTTATAATTAATTCATGTTGTAAAAACTAAATTGTGGGTTTTTGAGAAGTATAAAATATCAAAAGGTCAACTTGTGTTTATATACAATTTAAATGTGAAATTAAATCCAATGACTGAAATTATATTAAATTATTTTAATATAATATAATGATACTTTAAAACTACTAAAATTGATAAATTAACACTATAAATTATTTCTATTAAAAAAAGTTGTTTTTAATTTAAATTTAGTATTTGCCACTATTTATCAAAATATGGAAGTTATCATAAAAACAAAAAAATCCCTAAGATAATATAGATATTCCGAATCCAAAATTAAAGTCTAATTTCAAAAATAAAATTTATAAAATTTTCAAAAAGGGGTATTACTATTCATAACTGCTTTTAAAACGGATAGTTTGATAGGTAATGGTGTGCTTGAACTCGGTGGTCTTGATATCACACGCTATTGTATTACTCAAAGAGAAACGTATCATAGAAGCTTAGGGTGTTACAACATAAATCATTAAAATTCGATTCTGGGTATGATCATTGAATAATATAATCAATGAAGATATTAGATAACCCAATGAAATATAATTTGGTTAAGAAACCACCTACCACTTAGTAACATTCACCTCAAAACTTATTCAAAGAATTAATTTGAATTCTAACATAAAATATCATGAACTATGAAGGATATATTTTATAACATTTAAAATATGTTACATATAAATAAAATATGAAAATTAGGTTCATTTGTTTAACTCATTCCCCAATGAATGGAAATTGATATGAAATTACTTACCTTTGGTCCAAATATCCCATATATGTCATTTAAATTATATATACTTAACATATACCAAATATTTAATTTTTTAAGAAATATTTACAAGTATATTTCACTATCAGTAAAACAAATTTTCATTTATTTTAACTATATATTTTCTTAAACAATCATTTATATTCTTGAAATTTTTTAGGACATTTAGTTCATATTTGGAAAAATAGATTGGTACGTTGACCATAATAAAAAAGTTAATTTTTCAATCAAAATAATAAAAATAATCATTTCATAATTATAATTTTTATATATTAAATAAATTTTTACAACCATTAAACATTGATGGTTATAAAAAATTATATATGTTACAATCATAGAGATAATAGGTCATATGTACACATTCCTAATAATTACTTTTTTCGAAAACAATATACTATAAATAAGGTAAGTAAAAAATATATAATTTCAAAATGATGATTATTTCATAAATATCATATATTTTCATTAAATAATATTATATATTATCTATTCTATGTGGTAATTAAAAATGTATCACATCACTTAAAAGTGGTGTCAGTCCATATGTATGCATGAAAAATGTTATCATTTTTAATGGACGGAAAAGTAAAAAAATAGTTTATATTATACCTTTCCATATTTATATTTATTTCATGAAAATGATATATACATATCTTTAGAATCCATCTTAATAACCATCTATAATTTAAATTAATGGAAAATATCTTACAACAATTCGCAAGGCTGTTGTCCACCATACTCATGAACATTAGTTTTATTTTTTATTTAATAAATGAGGAGATGGAAATAGGTCATTTCATTAACATAAAAATATATCATTACATGAATTATTTATTTATTGTTTTTTCTTAAAAAATTTAATAATATTTCACGGAATTAGAAGAAGTAATAATAATAAAACATTTAGATAAAAAATTCCTCTTTCTCGAACAACCTCATTTTTCATACACCTTAGCCCCCATAGTTTGGTATTCTTCCCCAAACAACACCCCTAAATAATTGGGAAGGATTTAAGGAAATTTATTAAGAGATTATTTTGTTTAAAAAATATCTTTGGATGCTTGGGTAGAGGAGGATAGGCGGATTCCTTTTATGTGTGACAAAAGTGAAATTATATATGAATTTCTTAAATTATTAATTTAACATATATTACTATTATGGTCGAAAAATATAAAATTGATATATTAAAATAAAACATGGTTATTAGTTTCAATTCTATAGTCCAATAATTTTTTTATAAGAATATGTAATTTTTTCTCCCTTGTCTCTACATTCTAACCCCTATTAACATTTTTGATAATAACCATGATATCAATGTATTTTACAGTTTATATGGATAGAAAGTCACTATAAAAATAAAATTAACCTATATATACACCATGATTTATATATTTAAAATATATCCCATTAATATGGACAATTATTGTATCTTTAGGAAATTTAAATTAGTTTATATAACATTTTTTATTTTATAATTTCATTAATGTAATTTGTGAAATTATATAGAATGTTATATTATAATATGCATCAGAATAATTTCAAATAATTCAAAAATAACATATATTAATATATAAATATGATAAAATTTTAATATAATCACCTAATCAAATTTAGATTCGTTTTGATATATCTTTGATCCTTATAATTTTGTTTAACCCCTTAGATAAATTTTTTTAACCATAATCATGGTAATGAATTATTCAATATGAAAGGGTTATACTTATACATATAAAGTGATAGTTATATATTAAATATCCATGTTATGAATCTTCTGATCATTAAAAAACTAAGATGTACTCTTGTATTATTTTTATTATTTATACATAAATTCATAAAATATTATTCAACCTAAAATATCATTCTGGGAAATTTAGAAACTATTCATTTAGTTTGGTAAAGATGACAAGAATATAGAAATAGATTTGAAATATAAACTATTAACACCTCTCAAATATGATATATTGATCTATGTAATTTTTGGTACACTATAAATCACCATTTTATTTTGATATTTATATTTCTAAAATAATTTACTTCATTTTTATTCTCCTTAAATATGTACTGTATTACTATTTTATAATAATTTAATGTAATTATTTCATCAATAATGACATAAAATAAATTATCTTGGCAATAAAATAAATTATCATAAAAATAAATATTTATCGCTCAATATACTTTTTATCTTTATTTTGAAATATTAAGATATTAAAATCAAGAAAGTGGCATATTTGGATTTATCATTTATATATATATTAATAAAATTGAAATCAAATATAAAGGGTAAAAATGTCATATATTCTGACATTTTATGATTACGGATGAAATAGATAAATAACTAGTAATTAAAAATTGGGTTTGAATGAATTCTATTAACTATGAGATTAGTTTTAGCCAAAATTTAACAATTTTACATATATTGTGGTAATATAAATTTATTGTGATAAGTAATCATAATGAAAAAAAATAAAAAGTGGTTATTTACCAAATTATAAACCATTATTCCATCTATGGAATAAATTATAAAATTTTCCATCACTAATAATGGAATAATTTGATTGAATATTAATCCATTGAAATGCTATAAAATGAGATTTTCTAGAAAAAATCCATTTTATGTATAAATTTGTTTATACTTAATTTAAGTATAATTTTGAATTAAATGACCATTATGATATTATGTTTAAAAAAAGTAAATAATAACATATTAATTCTAATGGAAAATATAATTTGATTTTGTATTTTCTTGAATATAGAAAACATTTTTGAATAAATATCATAATTTTTCAATATTCATATAAAAGTAAAAAAAAATTATAAAATTAATAAAACATTATTGTTTTATAATTTTCATAAGTATTATTCAAAATTTAAATCATTTTATTATAATAAAAAATATAAAAGGTTTATAAATAATTTATAATATTCCATCATGAAAATAATAAAAATGTATTTCTAACAAAACCATTTTTAATCATGAAATAAACTTTCAAAAAAATTATTTAATATTTGCATAAATTTACATCATAAATTTTTATTGACTAGAAACTTTATAAATATTTTATAATACATTTAATACTATATCTACCAATAAATTTAGTTACTATGTTTTTAGTATAATATTTAAATTAATAAATTTCATGTTTCATTTCTGATAATTGTTGTGTGTTGCATACTATTTTAAAGATAAAATTCATTTAAATTCTCCTAAAATTAATTACTCCCACTCACATGAATAATATTAATCCAAAAAAATTATATTTGTATTTCTATTCAATTTATTTTCATTTAAAAATAGTTTTTTTGAAATCCCAAATCGTAAAACATGTTAAAAAAAATCTTTTGGACAGAGGAAATTAGAAATAATAAATTCATCAGTAATAACACATATATGGTTTAAGAATTAAAGAAAATTAGTGGGATATTAATGTAAGATCACATTATTTGAAATGGTTATAAATTTTAATGAAAAATAATTTTTCATAAGTGTATAGTCCAAATCAATAACTGAGTTTCAAGTGGAAATTCCGTGATTTGGAACTCTTTAAAGTTGATTTTATATGGGTTTTAGGAATAATAGTTTTCTAATAAGTTTGTATAGTATTCATGTGTGTTGGGTTTCATATTCATAATTTTGGTAGAGATAGACTTTCTCACATGTTTGGTTCTTGGTTAGTACTTATTGTTTCAGTCAACTATACAACTAGCTTTGTATAGGAAAATGGTTGTTTAAATTGAGTTTGGGATCAATCTATCTATGATATACAGTAGAAATCTATTGGGTAAATTAAATGGTTTTTACTATTTTTCTGTCCATGAACTATATATGTGCATGATATGGGTTCTTGGGGTAGTATCACCACACATCTATTTTATGGTAATGTAAACCAAGCGAGGAAATCATGTGGTGGGAAGGTTCTTGGGTAGTGAAGCCCATCTTGTAGAAGCATGATTTTTTTAACCATGATGCCTAACCAAAATACTATTAACAGGGATAAAATTTTATATGTTAGATCTCATACCATAAAATATTTGTTACCCCATTTCCACCCTCTATTCTCATAACATCTCACCCACATACATGTCATCCTATTCCATTTCCATGGGGTGGACCTCCTTAATTCATATATACATTTTATCACCGATTAGTGGTAAAAAATAATTTATCTCTTAAATTATTGGTTTAATTTAATTATACTTAAATTTTAAGGTAGAACCACTTCATATAGACCATGATTAATTATTAAGTATGATCATATTTTCAAAGGGGAATGAATTAGAAAAATTATAATCTTATAATTAAATTTTAATGACCATGTATTTTCTTACCTTGTTTCAATCACGGTTTTTAGACATTATTTTAATTCACGAACATATGGTTTGTGATATAATTTTTTTTCCAGTGATCATTCTTTGTGTAACAGACCAAATACCATCCTATGAATTTATTCTTATATCTATGCATTGAGCTTCAAAATGAAGTTGATTGATTGGTAAAAATGGAATTTAGAGGATACATTCCATATGGATTATTCCAAAATTAAGATTTCCACTTTTTCTTATTTATTAAATATCTATAAGAAATAAATTTACTGTAATGGTTTAGAACATTGACTCCAAATCGGTATCCTTTATGTGAGGACCATGTAACATGGTGTTTTTGGAAACATATAAAAAATGACTAAATTCATATTTTAAATTTTCAAATGGTATCTATATTTCTTATGGTATGTGAATAATTATAAAATTTAACATTATTTATTATTTGTTATTCCATGATCAGTACTTGGATTGATATATATAATTCTAGGGAAAATATCACAAGGAATATTAAATTTCGTGAATATGTATGATTTATCAATAATTAACATAATACTCTGAATTCATTATATAAAATTATTCAACATGGAGTTTTTCATTATTTGTTTCAAATTTTTGGAATGGTGCATCTAATTGTTTGTTGATGTAACACCTCAAGCTTCCACGGTACTCTTCTCTTTCAATAATGTAATAGCTTGCATTGTACGCAAGTTCAAGATTCTAAAACACAGCGACCAATCAAAGAAGCCGTTATGAATAGTAATACCCACTTTTTAAAATTATATAAATTTTATATTTCAAAATTGACTTCATTTTTTGATTTGGAATATCGAAATTAGCCTATGATGAATTTTTTGTATTTTTCTGAGAACATCCAATTTTCGATGAATAGAAAAAAAAATACTTAAAAACAACTTTTTTAATAAAAACAAATTATAGTGATAAAATATACTATTGAGTGGTTTTAAAGTATAATTAGAATATAATTTTACCATTTTATCCAATGGTGGTCATTGCAATTAATTTCACTTTGAAATTGGACATAAACAATTTTCAATCTTTTGATTGATATTGTTTCTTAAAAACACGCTATTTGTTTGACAACAAGAATTAATTATTAACTTAATTAATGAAACTTATATGTTTTGAATTTTGTAAAATAGACATCATTTTTTAATTCGGAATATCAAATATATCTTTGGGTGAATTTTTGGTATTTTTCTGAAAAACATCAATTTTTGATGAATAGTGAAACCACTAAGTGGTAGTTAAAAAACTGATTTTTCGTTTAAATTAAACTTTACCACTTCTATGATTTGATTTTCAAAAATAAAATATACATGGTTGTTATTAATAGGTAAAATGTGGTTCAATGGGATTAAAATAATTTTCTTCATGAATAGTAACTTTTAAGTTTTATTAATCGTGATTAAAGATAATTAGTGTAATTTAAGGTAAATATAATGTTATAATAATATGAAATTACATTTACACTTGTAATACCCTTATTGTATGAGTCATGGAAGACCCAGACAATCCATGGGTCAACTTGGGGACCCCATGGAGCCACTTGGGTAAGAAAATGACATTAATAACTTTTTATTTAAAGTTAAAAAAAAATATCACAAACATGTATTGTTTTACTAAAAAAAATTATATGGGGTTATATAAGTCATATTTTTTACTATAAATAGTCATTGGAAATCTAAAAATATTTCCTACATCATATCATTTTTTTTTAATTTTTAGACATTAAATAAATTAATTTATTTATGACACCTTGATGATGCAGTGATTACCTCATTAATGACCGATTTAAATAAAATGAAACGATAAGGTAAAATCTAAGAATTACACTTGTCAAAAACCTATTGGATGAGTATATTTCGGAACCTTATGACCTTATCCTTGAAATATATAATTTTGGGACCTTTAAAATCCGAAAAGTATTTCAAAATAAAGTGACATTTCATGACTTTCCAAGAGTGCCCATCCTCTCCTCTTATAATAGGTCCCCACTTCTACCACCTTATTCACACCTTCAAAGCCATTGGGCTCAGCCAAAATCTGCCAAAATACTCTCCCAACTTCCATCTCTTACTCCTATAAGCCACACTTTGGGAAGAAGTCTTCCCAAGGAAGACTTTGACTAAAAACAAAAGGAGTTACCTGATTTTAAGGTAATGTATTCTCTTATGTTCTTTTGTATTATTTTTCTTCTCCAACCCCTTAAACTCTTTTTAATTACTCTATTTTATAACAAAACCAGTATCTTTAATATACTAGGATGTTTTAATGAGAATTATTTGATTTACACTTACACACAGCTTCGTCGAATAGTTAAAGAACATACTATTTCTGTGGGTGGTGAATTATTATCTCATGAAATGATGAGTGTTCAATCTTATTTTAACACCTCTCATGGTGGCCATTATGATGAAACTATTTATATATATGATATATATATATATATATTATGTTTATGATTTCTTTATGATTCTTTATTTTTCATTTATGTCATACCATTATGATTTCCATTATGGGTAAACGAGATAATTTCATTTTAGGAAGTGCGGACTACCGCCCCCTCAAAGTCATTTGAATCGTTAATTCCATATGTGGGACGTATAAAGGATGGATTAAATGATATTATATATGATATTATACTGGAATTATAATATACCTTTATATCATTATGATTTCATTCCATTAAATACAAAATAGAAATGAAAGTAGCATTCATGTGTACGTACCGCTTACCGTCTCCATGAACGGTGAATTTCATTTATCACCTCTAAATGATATGTAATATTATAAATGCATTTATATACTGGATATATATGATATATATGATATCTAAATCATTAATATAACTTTGTAGATAATGTATATTCTACCACATAAACAACTTGTAATTATAAGAAGTTTATTATTGACTCAAGTACCAAAGATCGACAAAACAACCGTTATTAACTTAAATGAGCACATAATTTTCATAACAAGGTAATAAGTGATATAAAAGGAATAATGAACTTGAAAAATGTTCTTAAACAATTATAAATTAACTCTATCTTATTATTTAGGAGATTAAAGAATGATCGAGTCAAGTCGGACATGAGGTAAGGGACTTCGTCTCAATCTCCTTTTATTGAGGCATATTTTGTTTTTTACACAAATTTCATTTATACGGTGTATAAACCCCTTTGAATTTTACATTATTCAAAAGGAATCTTTTCTATATGAAGCGTTTTACTAAACAACCAAAGGGAATATTTTTTTGTCGTACGTATGCATTAATAACGACTTCTCCGCCGTCGTGACCATTATTTTGGTTTTGGCTTCCTCTACAAGCCATAAATTTTTCTTAAAAAGAAAAATAACTATCATGTTTTACATTTCATTTATTTTAGTATTGAAAATGGTTTTGATAATGTTTTTATTATATCAATGTGTTGTATTGATATCTTTTGATTGAAATGTAAAAATGTTATGTTTTCATTATGCATGTTTTATGTGATACGATTATGTTATGATTTATGATATGTTCATACCTTTTCATATAAGGAATGAATTGGACTTAATAAGTGACGGGTGGAGCCCTATATAGCTCCTCTATGCATCTATAGGTCTCATGAGACAAAATAGTGTCTTGTCACAAGGCCATAACAAAATCTTATTTGTAGTCTTGGCACGAGGCCTTGGCTACGTGGTTATGATTGTCTAGCATTATGCATTCCATCATTATGAAAGTGGTTATTGATATTTCATGTGATTATTCGACTAGTAGAATATCCATGTGAATAAGTAAATTGAATTATTTCATTTTACTTTTTCCATATTATGCTGAATTTCATGTTTAAAAGGCTTTTGTTTTAGTTATACATTGCCTTAAATGTTTATGTTTATTTATGAAAGTTTCTGCTATATTGTTATCCTTACTAGGCATCTGAGCTCACCCATTTCTATGATTTATTTTTTCCAGGATGTGATGAAATATTTTATGACTAACCTATAGGGATAGTCTAAAGGGTATATGATTGTGGACTATAGAGACTATGTTTTTATGATTTTTCACTTTATTATGTAATGTAACATTTATGAATGATCTAGTGTTTCCAAGGCTACTAAACTAATTGGTCTTTCAAGACTTGATCTTTTGTGATCATGCCAATGTTACATAATAATGCACTGACTCTGGGTAACTGGGGTTTGGGCGTTACAGTTGGTATCAGAGGTAGTTTAGTACTAACCTTGGAAGCTAGATTTTGATAAACTCTGATTAGAGCACATAGCCCTAAGATAGAATTTGAGGATTAGTATAGAATAACTTCCTAGAATTTTGGTATTGTAGGGATTTTGTGAGTTTTATGAGCAATACATCCCTGTATGGATACGAGCCGGTAGAGGAGGATCTGGAACAGATGTACCTAGGGGTAAAACCCGAAAACACCACTTTGATCTAGACTCGAATGGGAACTGGTGCACGACAATGGGCCTTGCTGCACTCTTGGTTACAACACTCCTGGGGGATATTCTTAGGATAATTCTCATTTTCATTACAAACCATTATGAATTGTTTATGAGTATATACATCCTCAATGAAAAAAATTTTATGATTATGGATTATATCCCTAAACTTCTCAATTTATGTTAAGTGTTTTACAAGTATGGAATTATGTATTTTGATTCATAAACTGACCTAGTTTATGCCATTGTATAGAAATGGTGCCCAATAGAAGTAATGTGAACTCCAGCAATACGTATGATCCAAATAGTAAGAAGGATCATATCTTTTATGATATTAAGCTGACATTTAGAAGGTAAATAGTCTCCCATGTGTTCTCAACATATAATGAAATAGTATCATGTGTTAATATGATAAGTAAAGAATTATCTGAGTCTTATGGATTTGAAGGTATACAAGAGAAGAAAATGATGGAAGAGAGAAAGATGGATAAAGGGAAGAGGGAAAAGAAGAATTTTCCAATATGTGATGACTATGAGAAGAAACACCTTGGAACTTGACTGAAGGGAATGAGAGTTTGTTATAAGTGTGGAGAAAAAGGACACCAAGTGTGTGACTACAAGGGTAAGAAAAAGGTTTCAAATGTACAATGCTTCATCTGGAAAGAGTGGGGACACTACGCAAACCAATGTCCAAATAATCGGAGTATGCCTCAAATGATGCTATTGGATAATAATCAAGTTATGATACTACCACATATGAGGGGGAATGATTAGAGTTATTATGTTTTTATTAAATAATTATGTCATTTGAGTGTTGTATCAACGATGTACTGGTAATAATAATTATAGAGTATATAAGGATTGTACTTCAGTACTGTTTCATTAAGGACTTGATATTGTGTGGAACCGAGAAAAGGGACTCAATGACAGGTTATTTTTTTGGAAAATATATGGTAAAGATAAAGATAAACCATAATATGGTTCTGATACCGAACTAGTGATTTTGGAATAATACATGATTGATTTGGATAAATTATATTGGATATTGTTGACTTCCTTGAAGCTAATTAATGATTGGTATACATTTTCGGATAGAAGGAGTATATATAGTATTATATAAGGAATAAGGGATCATGAATGTAATAAATAAGGACTTATGGTAATTGATGATGTTGCAGTGTTTTAAAATAATACATGATGGAGGTGTTCACATGTTATTACGCGGAAAAAAAGGATCTTCCTTGTGTTTACCTTCCTTATAAAATTTGGACTATGAGTTTAGACAGAGGTATTTTGGATAACTATAATGGATGGAATGGATTAATTTGAACTTTGGATATTATTGTTTAAGGTTAAAACATTTCTGAATATTATTTTTGGAATACTATAAGACTATAGTTTTAGGAAAAGTACAACCTGCAGGTCGGGGGATAACCCGTCGCATCGGACAAAGCTATAGGATTCAAACCAACAACCATAGTGTGACAGACCTTTATTACCTACCACTAGCCTACAGGAAGTCCCTGGTTATTAAAAAATAGTTTTACTAATCTAAATGGTAAGTGTTAATATTTTGAACCTTGTACTATTAGGATAAATATAATATTTTTGAGTTCTATTATCTTTTGAGTGAAAGATGAGTTTGTGGTAGAAATTAGTTGAAGGTTGAAACTCTACTTGTCAAGCATATATATATATATGCCTATCTCTTTTTCTATGAATAAATTAATTCTTAAACTTTAATAAAGGAATTTTAAAACAAAAAAATGTGTTATCCTAATACCTTATGTTTTTTTGACCTGATGATATTTTAAATCAACATATATTGAAGGCTTTGAGACCCTCAATTTTACACTTGTTTATGATTGATACCCTCAATCACTCCCTAAAAATATTTAAGTTTTTCCTCCAATTATATATCTCTAATTTCCACCAAGGTTCTTCTAATGGAGATCACAATTTGGTGGTGACTTTTTTCATTTCCCTTTCCCTCTTATTAAGGCTAAATTTTATTAACCTTATTTCCTATGTGGGTTTTCCACAAAGGTATTTTCTATTTTCAACATTTTATTTTTGAAAAACATTTTCAAATTGAGAGGACTCAATTTATTGAAGGAGTAGAGAATGTAACACCCCAAGCTTCCACGGTACGCTTCTCTTTTAATAATGCAATAGCTTGCATTGTACGCAAGTTCGAGATTCTAACACACCGCGACCAATCAAAGTAGCCGTTATGAATAGTAATACCCACTTTTTGAAATTATATAAATTTTATATTTCAAAATAGACTTCATTTTTGGATTTGGAATATCGAAATTAGCCTATGTTGAATTTTTGGTATTTTTCTGAGAAAATCCAATTTTCGATGAATAGTAAAAAATACATAAAAACAACATTTTTAATCAAAATAATTTATAGTGATAAATTATACTATTGAGTGGTTTTAAAGTATAATTAGAATATAATTTTACCATTTTATCCAATGGTGGTCATTATAATTAATTTCACTTTGAAATTGGACATAAACAATTGTCAAGCTTTTGATTGATATTGTTTCTTAAAAACACGCTATTTGTTTTGACAACGAGAATTAATTATTAAATTAATTAATGCAACATATATGTTTTTAAATTTTTAAAATAGACATCATTTTTTAATTTTGAATATCAAATATAGGTTAGGGTAAATTTTTGGTATTTTTTTGAAAAACATCAATTTTTGATGAATAGTGAAACCACTAAGTGGTAGTTAAAAAACAGATTTTTAGTTTAAATGAAACTTTACCACTTCTTTGACTTTATTTTCAAAATTCCAACATACATGGTTGTCATTAGGAAGTAAAATGTGGTTCAATGGGATTAAAATAATTTTTTGGTGAATAGTAACTTTTATGTTTTATTAATCGGGATTAAAGGTAATTAGTGTAATTTAAGGTAAATATAATGTTATAATAATATGAAATTACCTTTACACTTATCCTTCCCTTATTATATGAGTCATGGACGACCAAGAAAATACATGGGTCAACTTGGGGACCCCATGGAGCAACTTGGGTAAGAAAATGACATTAATAACATTTTATTTAAAGTTAAAATAAAAATGTCACAAACATGTATTGTTCTATTAAAACAATTTTTACATGGGGTTATACAAGTCATATTTTAGAATATAAATAGTAATTTGAAATATAAAAATATTTCCTACATCATTGTATTTTTTTATTATTTTTAGACATTAAATAAATTAATTTATTTATGACACCATGATGATGCAGCGATTACCTCATTAATGAACGATTTAAATAAAATTAAAAGATAAGGTAAAATATAAGAATTACACATGTAAAAACCTATTGGATGAGTATATTTCGAACCCTTATCACTTTATCCTTGAAATATATAATTTTGGGGCATTTAAAATCCGAAAACCATTTTAAAATAAAATGACATTTCATGACTTTCCATGAGTGCCCCTCCTCTCCTCTTATAAAAGGCCCCCACTTCTACCACCTTATTCACACCTTCAAAGCCATTTGGCTCCACCAACCTCTGCCCAAATACTCTCTCAACTTACCTCTATTACTCTTAGAAGCCTCAATTTGGGCAGAAGGCTTCCCAAGGAAGCCTTTGACTCAAAACAAAAAGAGTTACCCGATTTTAAGGTAATGCATTCTCTTATGTTCTTTTGTATTATTATGCTTCTCCATCCCATTAAACTCTTTTTAATTAATTTATTTTCTAACAAAACCATTATATTCAACATACTAGGATTTTTTTATGAGAAGTATTTGATTTACACTTACACAAACCTTCATCGAATGGTTAAAGAACATACTATTTCTGTGGGTGGCGAATTACTGCCTCACGAAACGATGATTGTTCAATATTCTCTTAACACCTCTCATGGTGGCCATTATGATGACACTATTTCTATATATGATATATATATATTATGTTTATGTTTTAATTATGCTTCATTATTTTTAATTTATGTAATACCTTTATGATTTCCATTATTGGTAAACGCGATAATTTCATTTTAGGAAGTGCGGACTACCGCCCCGTCAAAGTGATTTGAATCGTTAAGACCATATGTGGGACTTATAAAGGATAGAGTAAATGATATTATATGTGATATTATACTTGAATTATAATATATCTTTATATCATTATTATTTCAGTCCATTAAATACAAAATAGAAATGAAAGTAGCGTTCATGTGTACGTATGTCTTACCGTCTCCATGAACGGTGAATTTCATTTCTTACCTCTAAATGTTATGTAATATTATAAATGCATGTATATACTGGATATATATGATATATATGATATATACATAATTAATATAATTCTGAAGATAATGAATATTCTATCACATAAACAACATGTAATTATAAGAAGTTTATTATTGACTCAACTACCAAAGATCGAAAAAACGACCATTATTAACATAAATGACTACATAATTATCATGACATGGTAATAAGTGATATAAAAGGAATAATGAACTTGAAAAAGTTTATTAATCAATTATAAATTAACTCTAGCTTATTATTCAGGAGATTAAAGAATGATCAAGTCAAGTCGGACATGAGGTAAGGGACTTCGTCTAAATCTCCTTTCATTGAGGCATATTTTGTTTTATACACAACTTTCTTTTATACGGTGTATAAACCCCTTTAACTTTTAAGTCATTCAAAAGGAATATTTTTTATACGAAGATTTTTACTAATTGACAAAAGGGAATGTTTTTTTGTCGTACGTATGCAGCGACAACGGCTTCTCCTCCGCCGTGACCATTATTTGAGTTTCGGCTTCCTCTACAAGCCATAACTTTTTCTTAAAATGAAAAATAAATACCATGTTTTAATTTTCTTTTATTTTAGTATTGAAAATGGCTTTTATAATGTTTTTATTATATCAACGTGTTGTATTGATATCTTGTGATTGAAATATGGAAATGTTATGTTTCCTTTATGCATGTTTTATGTGATACGATTATGTTATGATTTATGATATGTTCAAACCTTTTCATATAAGGAATGCATTGGACTTAATAAGTGACGAGTGGAGCCCGCTATAGCTCCTCGATGAATCAGTAGGTTTCATGAGACAAACTAGTGTCTTGGAATGAGTACTTAACAAAATCTTATTTGTAGTCTTGGCACAAGGCCTTGGCTATGTGGTTATGATAGTCTGGCATTATGCATTCCATCATTATGAAAGTGGTTATTGATATTGCATGTGATTATTCGACTAGTAGAATATCCATGTGAATAAGTAAATGGAATTATTTCATTTTACTTTTGTCATATTATGCTAAAGTTCAAGTTTAAAAGGCTTTTGTTTTAGTTATACATTGCCTTAAATGTTTATGTTTATTTATGAAAGTTTCTACTATATTGTTATCCTAACTGGGCATCTGAGCTCACCCCTTTCTATGTTTAATTTTTCCCAGGATGTGAAGAAATATTTTATGACTGACCTACAGGGATAGTCTGAAGGGGATATGAGTGTGGACTATGGAGACTATGTTATTGTGATTTTTCAATTTATGGTGTAATGTAAAACTTATGAATGTATCTAGTTTTTCCAAGGCTACTAAACTAATTGGTCTTTCGAGACTTGATATTTTGTGATCATGCCAATGTTACGTAATAATGCACTGACACTGGGTAACTGGGGTCGGGGCGTTACAGTTTATGTTATTGGGGATTCCATTCCACCTTGTGTATTAATGTTTTTTATAAATTAATCTTTTATTCATTAATTTGAAATAATTGGTCATGAAAATCCAAATGTTTTATTTTAATTAGTTTCAAATATAATTCAAAATTAAAAAATATGACATTTTCAAACCTATATATCTCTATCTTCTCTCATTTTTTAACTGTTGGACATGAATATCCTCAACCCCATGAGTTGGATACTTTGGAGATGTCCATTATTTAGATATGAGTTCCTATATGAATATTTTACTTAAATGAATATGGAAATACTCCTTGGTACTATATATAATTAAGGTTTATATGTTCAGTGACACCATGATTAGTCTATAATGTGTATTTTGAGTCATGCATACCCATGTAACCTATGCATGTCATAGTTTTCATTTCATTATTTCATTACACTACTTTATTCTTAGGCATAGTGTAAAACCCAGAGATTTTAAAAGAGGAACATCTTATTCGATAGCGTATATGATAGGAAAAACTGAGAATTTATGAGAATTTTACTACTTGATATTTTATGATGTATATCATTTCAATTAAATTCAATCTCTTCTATAGCTTCCAGTGTACACAACATTGATTTTAATTAAAATGACATACATTATTAAAATATTATTGTGACTCTTATAATTAATTATTACAACATTCATAGCATTTATTTGATAAAATAAACTTTATTTTTTAAATATATGTGTCAAATGTTTATTTGGTTTAATATTTCAATTTTTTTTAAAATTTTTATTTTTTAAATGAATAGTTAAAATTTATTATTTTTTTAAAGAAACCTCTTTGATGAAATTATCTAAAAATTTAAATTTAATATAAAGTATATTTATAATTAAAATCAGTTCATTTATAATAAAATTTTATTAATTCAGGTAACTAAAAGCAATTTCATTTTTAATTTCTATATTGAAACATTATATAATTATTATTATTTTCAATTTGGAATGTAGCCTTACATCCATGTATGCAGTTTTATTTTAAATTGAATTATTTTACATCTATGAGTTAATATTTTTTTTAAATGAATTACTTATTTTGAATAAATATAATTTATAATATCTAATAAGGTCAAAATAGTTTTTTAAATGAATATTAAAAACAGTACAAATTAGGTATTGTGAAAAAGGTAAATATGGGTTTAATAGGGGGTTAAACAAATAAGGTAGAGGTTAAATGGTCTAGAACATGTTCATCACTACTTAGATAGAAATAATTAAACCTTATAGAGTCTTATTATAATGTATTTCAAATTTTGGAGTCTTTTTAAAAGATAAAAATGTGGGTATGACATTATCTATAAAAAAATTGCATGTGTGTCCTCTCCTCTACTTATAAAAGGCCACCCATCTCCTCCAAACATCACACTTCCAAAACACAAGGTTTCAATAAAATCACTACAAAAATTCCTTTCTTAAATAACTCCTTATATAATAGAGGCCTTGGTTTGATTATATATTTATCCAATAAATGTTTTAGTTATAATCCAATATAAGTTATCTAAAGAAGAGGTGGTTTGGACCCTTAAGAATAAATTTGAACCACATGAAAGAGATTCTCATCCCACTTTTACATACATTAATCATCCAAAATATTTACATAATATTCATTTCAATAGTGTATATACCACCATTTTATGTTTTTTATCATGGAACTCTTGGACATCATTTTATATAAAGTCTAATTATATGATTATTTATTTTACGGGGATTATGAATCAGAAGTTACCAAAGTGGAATGGTTATCTTTTAAAACATCATCTTTTTTTAGAATTATTTTTTATTCAAAATAAATTGGGGGTAATTATTTCATATTTTAGTCCTAATATAAATACATTTTCATATCATCTAGTTTTTAATTATCTTTTTTAAGTAATTATTAATAAAATTTACACATTGGTATGTAAAAAGATTGAGAAATATTTTGTTAGAAAACCTAAAATTATTTCTCTATTCAATCAAAACAAACTTTTGATCAATATTTTTTCCAAAAATTACTTAATTTTTTTACATTTTACAAATTATTTATTAATATCATTTTGAACTATTTAGACTTATTTAAAAAAAAATCAAAATAAATATTCATGTCATTTTCAAAACAAGTGTTGGTTGGATTTTGTCAAAAATTTGAATTGAATATTTCTTTTAACATATATTAAATGTAACCATAATGACCACTCAATTTTTTAAATAATATTATAAAATTTTTGAAAGACTATTTTCAACAAAATTTAATTTAAAAATACATTTTTTCATTATTTTTGAAAAAATTAAAAGATAACATTATATTCTTCATTGAAATTTGTTTTATTAAATTTTATGGTATTTATATTCATTAATTACATCATCCCTTTATTGTAAATACGATCCAATTGGGATATGTAGTTTTTATATTGACTTTATTTTTTCCTTAGATGGTTGATGATCATTTTGACAATGTATGTAAAATTTTATTTCCATTCACCATATTACTATGTATGGTTTATGATTATTATTTTTTATTGAGGTATATATCATCATTTCATTAATTATTTTTCCAATATTAATTTTTATTTTTATCTAGTTCCACCCCTTTCATATATAGAATTCATTGGTCCTAATATATGATAGGTGGAACCAATTATATATACCCCTTAATGCTGTGATATTTTCCATTAAATAAATTAGCTAGACAAATTATATGTGTTTATAACCACAAATTTAGGAATTCCATTGAAATTTATTTATAGTTTCAAATTTTTATAATTATTCATTACCACATCCTAAGATCAGTTATTATTCTCCATGGGATTGTTGGCTTGTTTAGAATATTCATGGGTATGCTTCACGTTCATGTGATTATTTATGGGGATTTATTTGATCATAATTTATTTCTGACATATAATGAATATATAATTGATAAAATATAATGAGTTCATGTTATTTTCCTTTCTGTATTTGTATATGTTTAATTTTCCCCTTTAAAAGAAATTTTTCTAAAAAATTGTTTTAAAATGAATAATTATTATACATTATAATTAATTAAAATAACCCATGATGAGAAATGATTAAAATGAAAATTCTAGATTATATATATATTTATTTAATTTAAATTAATTTAATGAATATTAGTAGTTATATTTTTAACATAAAATAATTATTTCCTCATAAATTCATTTTTCAGAAAACAACTTTCCAACATTCTTAAAGGTTTTAATAAAGGATAAATTATTTCACCTCAAAAAATTGATTTGGATAAAATCGAATCCATATTTGAAATCACTATAAATAATATTAGAAAATATGTTTGATATTATTTTTTAACAATATAAATAGTAAATACAGTAAATATATATTACCATGGTAAATGGAAAGTAGATTAATTTAGGATAAAATTAATTTAGGATAAAATTAATTTAACAAAAAATAGAAAACATAACCCTAAAGGTATAAATATTTGTACTTAATTTCAAATTAAGTAATTATTATAGTAATATATATATATATATATATATATATATCTTTAAGTAATTAGTTGGGTAAAAAAATTTATTGATATGAAAAAAAAATTATATTTTTCTGTATTATAAAATTTCCAATAAAAAAAGATTATCGATGAATAAATTTATTTTTTTGAATAAATTGAGTATTATATATATATAATTTTAATTTATTGATGGAATATATAAATGTGACTAATTTTTATGATGCCAAATATGATTTCAATATTTATTTGAAAAATATTATTGAAAAAATACCCAATGTTTATCAATAAATGTCAATTATTTTTTAATAGATAAAAGTAAATTAATTTTAAATTAATTTTGATAAAAATATATATATTTTTTAAACAACATATAGAAATTATCTAATTGTGATTATACCATAATTTTTGGAAACAGTCAAATTTTCAGGTAAAATTTAAATACGGTATAAATATATATTTTTTATTAAGACAATGTAATGATCAAAAATGATGAAATAAATAATGTAAATGGAATAAAAGACCAAATATATTTTTCCATTTATTATATTTTTATTTTTTGGATTATTTGTTTAATTTTACAAATCTTTTAAAAACTCCCTAATGCCTATAATATATTATAATGTTATAAAATAATTTATTTAAGTACATGACTCACATACATGTCAACAAGGTTATTATTTTAATCAATTAGTCCCTTTTCATTTTTAAATAATCATAACAACTCCATTTTGACAGAAACCATTGTTAAAAACCATGGCATGGTTTTTGGTTCTATATATTTTATTGTATAGATTCCAAAAAATATGTTTGGAAAATAATAAAGGACCCCCAGTATTTTATTATATAAACCCACACAATATCACCATTAAATTCAATCAAATATCATTTATCACATTCTTAATCTTTTATACCCTCACTATTCTCTCCGAATGTTCCCTGAGTATCTCAAGAAGTTCCACACAAGCTTATTGAACCACACTCTAATGGTAAGGGACCTTCCTCTCCTCCCTTCGATTCAAGTAGCATTTTTTAAATTGTCATTTCAAATATCAATTGTTTATAGTTCCATTGAATAAAAAAATTTAACTTACTTACCAACTTATTTTATATGAATGGGAGACCATTTATCATATCTTATTTTGAACTTTAAATAAGTTGTTACTTTGCTAATATTTTGTGAGGGGTATCCCCCTATCCTTTTTATTCCAGAACCTCTTTTATGTTATTCCACTTAATTTTTATTTTTTCTTATTTTATTATGTTATTATAATGCATATCACAAAACTTGTTATTTATATTTTTTAGATACCCCTTTCACTATCATTAATACCTTATAAGATCCTTTGTGTATACCTCTTACCATGATATGATTTAGTAAAGGATCCTCTATTTCTCTACTTCATTCAAGAAAAATCATTATCATATATCGTTTTTATCAATTAAATATAGTTTTTATATGTTTACACATGTCCCCCTTACATACAAATAGTTAAATAAATTATTATATGCCTCTTTGACACTCATTATTCTATCCCATTATCATTCATACACCCCTGTTATGCTGCAAAAATTTTAGCATGATTTCCATGCCATACACTATATAGTGAACCCCCATACAAATTTTCAATCAATGGTGTTCAAATTTATTCCCTAAAAATAATTTTATTAGGAATATATGTGTATTCATTTAACACATAATTAATCATGGAATAAAATTTGTTGAAAATTATTTCATATTTAATGATCTATGATGGACACTTATGCATGTGATTGAAATGAACATGGTTGGTGTGCTGAAAATTATATAGCACTCCTATGTAATGGATAATATTTTAGTCTCATGATAAATAATTAAATTCATTATAGATTGTTCCTAATAAATCATTGGATTTATTCTATCAAGATATCTTGTATGCTTTCCTTGACCAATGTTTTTTATTCAATATTCAAAAAAAATTCCACATTTCCCATGATTCTTTTTTAATTACAATTCTATATCTAGCCTTATTAATCTTTTTTGTGATTCTCACACATTTTATGTTCCATTTAAATTCCAATTCTATATAATGTAACGATTCCTTCATTTTATGTTTTCCTTATTCCCTTGGTATTATTTATATCTCACCCATTTCTTATGTATGCCCCCAGTTTTCTTGGGAGTTTTAAAAACTATGGAATTTTTAAATCAGGTCAAGTATGTTTTCAATAATGGTGGTGTATTCTCTCTATTAATTTTTTATATATTATACCCAATTCCCCAATACACTATACTTCATGATATTCTAGGATGTATTATGTGTTATATAATCTAATAAATCCTAAAATAAATTTTATTAATGAGAAGGGTAGTGACAGATGTTGTCAAAATAATGTTTAGTTGTTTTTTGGATTTGAATTAAATATATCTACTGAATTACTAGGGTATAATAAAAAACAATATAATAAATCCCTAAAATTTGGTAAATTATTGAGGGTGTGGTTTTAAGGAAAATATATCCCATTATGGATACTACTAGTGGATATGGATCCATAGTTGATATACCAGGCTGTAGAACCTAAAAAATGCATTGATCTTACCCCATTCGAGAATTTTAGCATGCCAATAGAATTTTCTACCCAACATGTTTGATAATACCAGGGTATATCCATTAGAAAACTAAAAATATCATTTCAAACCATTATTAAGGGAACTAAAATTCTCATATGTGTCTATATTAAAAAATGGATCATTGATAAAATATATCGAATACTATAATTTCATAAGTTAAAGAAATTAATTACCACTTTAATTTTATTGGATTATTTATTATGTTTTTAATAAAAATAAATGTAATCAACCCATTTTTTCTATGTTATCTAGATATTTTCTAGAAATTAGAGTAAAATTGTCATTTCATTATTCTAAGGGTTAAACCATAGACTAATGATGTTGATATGATATAAAAATAATTATTGGGTAATTATTGATGTGATAATGTATCAGTAATTGTGATTTATGTATAATTATTATATCAATGAAATTTTAGATATAAAAATAAAGAAAAAACTAATGATTTTTTTACCATATAAATTTTTTTGTATTTTAAACATATGTTAAATGTTATAGAAAACCTATAAAATCAATATAAAAGAGATGGGGATATTTTATAAAACACTTAATTGAGGTATTGATAACAATTAATACGTGTTTGATATTGAGATAAACCAAAAGAGCCCTAGGATGATAAATGTAATGATATTACTATGTTTTATATTATTAATAAAACAGTAGATGATTTATGTGATGAATTTTTAGTAAACAAATTTTGAAAACATATTATAGGATCAAATCTTCTTATTTTTAGGGAATTAATAAAGTTTTGGGAGAATTTTTATTTTGGTCTAGGTGTTTATAAGCCTTAGGTTTTTTATAATGGTTTCGTTTAGAATAGAGTTGTTATGTTTTTTGAAGTGTATGCAAAATGTAATGAGACAACATTTGAGGTCACTACATTCAATGATGATAATTTGTGTTTTTTTGGAAGTAAGGTTATTTATTTTAGAAACGGTCATTATTAAATGTTTTGGATTTTATTTTATTTTATTTTTAAGACTAATGTATTAATGTTTATTCAATTTTAGTACTAATTTAGTTTATGGATTTTTCAAATAAAATAGGAAAGAATTTTTATTATTTGGATGATTATGTGTAACTTGAGAAGACTATTATAGTGCTTCTGGCATAATAGAATCTATCTCGAGTACTAATCATTCAGAGTGTATATAAAATTTTAGTGGAAATTAATTAGGTTATTAAATTAAAATTTTCAAAAAAATGTGACAATTTATTAAAAGGGGAATAATGTTAAAACCTGAGTTTGTTTAAAAAAAATTAGTATATATTTCTGATAGAAAATTTACGCAACATTAAACGCAATAAAAATAATGATTATTTTAATATGAAAATTTTTACCTTGCAATTAACACTAAATATATGATTATGATTAACTAATATATGAAATATATTAATATTTATAACAAAAATATGTTGATAAATTCTTGGTATTTAATCAATCAAATTTTTGTAATGTATTTCTATTCATGAAAATATGATTTCTTGAAAAATAATGTTTATAAAAAATTATAACTAATTTGAAAAACATATATTAAAGGTATTTTATAAAAATATCTATTTTTTGGATATCAAAATAGGAATATTATTTTAGTTCTAAAAGTTGTGATTTTTCTAAAAATAATGATTTTTTAATGAATAGTCAAAATGCTGTTATTGTATGAAATTATTATTTTTATTGATAAATTAACAAATTTAAATGTTAAATTATTATTTTTTATATAAACTTAAAAATATTATTAATTATTTAATTAAATTTAATATAATTATATTTAAATCATCTTCACAATAGACTTTCATATAAATTTATTTTTAGGATTTATGATACATGTTTCTGAAAACAAATTTGAAATACATAATGTTTCTCCGTTATAATTAATTAAAATAACCCCTGATGAAAAATGATTTACATTGATATATTTTATTATATGTCTATAATTATGAATTTAAATTCAAATAGTTAATAATAATAGTTATAGTGTAAAATAAAAAATCTATACTTCCTTAAAAATATGATTTTTGAAAAACCTCTTTTCCTGGTGCTTGAATGTTTTATATTAAATTAAATACTTCAACCTTGGTAAATAAATTTTTATAAAAAGAGTTCAATATTTGGAATCACAAAAATTAATATTAGATAATAATTTCAACTTAATTTTTAAACGATTTGAATAGTAATTATATTAAATATTTCTTACCATAGTAAAAAGAAAATATGGTAATGAAGGGTAAAAATAATTTAACAAATACAAGAAAAAATATAGAAAAATGGTATAAAAATTTATATTTACATATAATTTAAATATTTATTATATTTATTCCTTTATTAATTATAAATGATTAAGTAATCAGTTTGGAAAAAATTAAATTTTTATATGGGAAAATATAATCGTATTTTAATGAAGTATGAAATTTCACAAATGGAATTCTTCATGATGAACAAATGTGTTTTTTAAATAAATTTAATTTTAATAATATATTATTAATAAATTATTATTATGTTTTAATTATATTTTTTAATGGAAATTTAATTTCTATAATGGTTCAAAAACGATTATTATCAAAAAAAGAAATCATTTTTTAATATATGTCAATATTATTTAAATTTGAAAAGTTTAATATTTAAAATTTATTTCTATAAAATAAATATTAATTTGGAATCATGATGTTGAAATTATCCATTTTATAAATATTCAAAATTTTCTCACATTGTCAAACTTTCAAGGAAAAATCAAATATGAAATAAATATATTATCTATGTTATGCCATTGTAATGACCCAAAAATTATGTAATAAATACTATAACAAGTATCCAAGAAAAAATATAAGAATAATATTTAATATAATGCTACTGTGAAATTATTTTATAAATTCTATAAATCCATTATGGATCCTCCGAAACCAATAATATATTTTATTGGTTTTAAAATCACCTCTTTTTATAAATGACTCACATCCATATCCAAAAGGGTATTATTTTAGTATTTTTATTCCTCTTCCATATAAAATAATAAAAAAATTGCTCACATTTAATTTATACCTTTGGAAAACCAATTCTATAGTTTGTGTTTTTGGATTTTTTATATGGATTCTAATACCTATGTTTGGGAAATTATAAATAAATCCATGTTATTTTCTTATATAAACCCACCCATGATCACTATTCTCTGAAATATAAAACCTTTTAGAATATCATCACTATGCCTCTCCTCTCTATAGTCCACCTACGGTTCCCCCATTATTTCAATAATTACCTCTCATACTTTTATAATCACCCAATGATGGTAGGGGAAATTAATTACCTCTCAATTCAAGTACCTTCATTTAAATTAGTCTATTTAAATTAAATTGGATATATATTAAGTGATATATAAACAATACATTACTATAAAACTGCTTTTATTTTAATGGTATATCATTTATCCTCTCTCATTTGTACAGTTAATCATTATTGTACCCAAATTTAGAAATTGATCTCCCACTATTCATCTTATTCATGATCCTCTTAAATATTATGAATATTAATTTCCATTTTTTCTTGTTTGGGTAAGCCATTATACAACAATCTCACTAAAATTTTCATTTCTATGTGATTAGAGACCCATTTCGCTTACTTTATTCCCTCCCATGATCCGTTATGTACACATGTTACCATGAATAATTTAGTAGGTGTTTCTATCATTATCATATTTATTCGAGATACTTTTTTATATTATGATATTTTCTCTATTTTATATTTTTATGACATGTTTTTCCATATCACCATTGTTGCCCTTATTTTTTTCAAATGATTATAAACCACTTTCACTCACCTTTATCCATCGAAAAAAGATTTATATGACCCCATTATTATTCAAAAATTTCACCATGATTTCCCATGGAAAAAATGTATAGTGAATAACCATACCCATTTCCTATCAAAGGTGTAAACCATTATGAACTCAAACTTCTATTATTGGGGAATCAAATTTTTTTATTCCACACTACTTATTTGTGGAATTAAATTTGACAAAAAAGTATCTCATATTGAATGATCTATGTGGAACACTTTGGAATGTGAATGAAATAAAAGTGACGGGTACACCCTATATTATATAGATCTCTAAATCATAGGTTAATTTTATATTGTCTTTAAATTTAAAGAATGTTTTGATATAGTGAACCTAATAAATCATGGGATTCTTTCTATCAACATGTCTTCATAGTTATTCTTGAAAAATGGTCATGATTTCATGCTTAAAGTTGTTTCCACATTTCATATGTTTTCTTTATTTTACCCTGATATATCATACATTATTAATCTTATTTATGATTCTCAGCCATATTATGTACCATTTTAATTGATATTTTCTAACATATAAATCTTCCTTCTTGTAATTAATTTTTTATTCCTTTATTGGGATTTATATCTCTCCACATTATAATTTTTTTCCATGTTATTTTTTCTGTTTTAGAAGCTCTGTAATTTTAAAATCATGTTGTGAATGTTTTCAATAATGGATAGGTATTACCTATTTTAATTTTTTATTTAAAGTGCCTAACTTACTAAAATACTAGAATTATTGATATTTAAGGTTTTATTATGTATAATATTAATCAATATATCTTGAAATAACTTTTAATAAAGGGAATGGTTTTCATATTCCGGTTTTAATGTGTCCTTTCATAGTTTTCATTGGAATATTTACATTATGGGAAAAATGATTTATAAATCCTATAATGAGAATTTTTTAGTTTTTAATGTTACCCTATGGACTCAAAGAAATAGCATAATGATGATATATCCTTTAATTTTGCTGATAATGATTTCAGATCAATTTTTAATCTTCTAAGAAATGATCCCAATGGAGGATAGAGTTATAACTGAGATTTACTATCTACAAGAATATTTTCTAATGAATGATTTTATGCATTCTAGGTACACAATAATTTCTTAGAATTTATGGAATGATTTGAGATCATTGGATTTTATCAAGAATTATGGATTTATCAATTTCCTATATATTCACCAATTGATGTCTTAACATAAGTTATCATAAGATTTTGTTCATGGAATAACCTCCAAATCCATATTTTTGTATTTTCAAAATTCCATTTTAAGAAAAAAATTAACCGTACATTTCCAAAAACAAAACCAAATAGCAAGTTGACGTTAAACCAAATTCATGATTCAAAACCGAAGCGCCAAATTCAAGATTTGAAAATAAGGTGTTGGTCCTTTCACCATCGAATGCCTCGGGCCGCGAGATCCTCGATCCACGCTCCCAGACACCAATCATCGTCATCAAGAAAATCCACACACACACAAATATTACCATCAGCCACCACCGTCAACCAAAATCCACAGGGATGCTGGTAAAAACCACAATCCATCACCCTGCTAAAGCTTCAAATCACAATCCCCAGAAACACCAGAAACCTTGACATCTTCTAATAACCATCGAAATGAACCGGATGAGGCCCTCCATCATCACATATCACAACGTTGCCAAAGAACCTCATCACTGAAAAACACCATAACAGCTTTGAAGGCCACCATAAACCACTGGAATTAATTTTCGTTTACATTGATCACTCATCGTCGAGAAAAAAATATAAACTTGAATAACATATCCAGAAAAACCAACCTTGCCATATTTGCAAAGCCACTGTGAGTCGAATCAGCCCAAAGACAATAGCATATAAGAAGAAAATTGGAAAACCCCATGCTACAGTGGATCCTGATATGCCATCGACCACTCGAACAACACCTCCCAAAGATCCATCAGAACCAACGCATCAGTCTAACTTGGACAGGAGCATTGGATTTTTAATTCAGGGCAGAGTTGAGCAGAAGAAGGGTAGAACAGAGCCGCATTTTGTAGGGATACCGAACCGAAAAGCAGGACATCCGAGATGAAAAGAACCAACATGCATAAAATTCCAAATCGAATTCAAAAATGCCATAACCAGTTGAATCCATCGACATCAAGGATTAGAAACATCAAAAAACAAAGAAAAAAACTGGTACTGAAAGAAGAATAGAAGAACCGGAAAAGCTTCAGTAGCAAACCTTGACCGTGAACCCCAACACATCCCAAACCACCAGGTAGAATGCCAAGAGAGACCAAAAATGGAGTCCGGCAAGGCGGGACCGGTCGGCAGAGTAGTTGTGAGTCGCAGTTGAGGAACCGCGTCTGAAATATAGATAACGAAAGAAGATAGAGCAACCAAAAAGGAAGATTCCGAGGAAGAACCGAAATGGAGAAGATGTAGCGGACAGGAATAAGGAAATGGAGGCTGAAAATCACTCCATCGAATTCGGGGAAGAAACCCTAGAGTCAGGGGAGCTCTCTGGGCGAGAACGGAGGCATCTTTCCCACACTTAAAATATCATATGATATCTTTTGTTAATGTAATAACACCTTCCATTTAACACATGTCAAAATTGAGACTATCTAGTGGGATGTCATCTAATTAGTAGGAATTACCATTATTAGAAATATGTATGGTGAATTTATTCTTAATGTAAAAATCTGTGAACATACTAAACATGTTCCCCATTAGAAAGTGATGTAATGATTATGGCATAGTAATAATTGTGTCATCATCTTCAACTCTATTCACTCATTTCATTCAGTGATAAGATAATGCTATTCTTTTGGGTAAGTGGCTCTAAGATGAACAGTTTTCTCATCGGGACCCATCCGAACCAACAATATCATGTTTTAGGGTTTTAGATAGGTCATCTTTTTAAAAAGGCCAAATAATACATGGGTTTACCAGATCTGGACAGACATATATTCATAAGTTGGGTTTGCATTATCTTCCCCCAATTTTTATACTAAAATTCTTTTCTCATGAATCATATACTAGGGTCACTGCCACCACCTTGGTAATGGAATACATGTTTTTGAATAGATAATAAATCAACTTAGTTGTACCCAATATCGCTAAAAATTGTGATTTATTAGGATATATACATGTGGGTAGGTCCACATATATCATTTAAGGTCCATTTTAGTTTGTATATAGTTGGGTAGTGGAACACCATCAGTGTTACAAATATTATTATACAGTAATAATCCATAAATAAAATTTTTTCCCCACAATTGTAAACATTACATGCATGCACCCAACATCACTAGGAATCAATGTGGTTATTGTGTTGTTAAATGATATCTCCTAGTTTTCATCCACCCCTAATTTGATATCTTTTGTAGTTTTGGTATATAATAGTTGAGATTCATCAAAAGAACTCCCCAACATACTCTCATTACGATGTGTGATTTTACTACTCTCGTAGATTGGGTAACCATTTGTGAGAATTTTTATCCCTATAGTTTTTCATGAAAATGTTGATGGATATAACTAGTTGAATCTTAAACCCTTACAAATATCATAAACAAATCACACCATGTAATCCTCTCTGAGTTGTTATTCATAATGATGCATGAGGATTTTGGAAGGGAATTGTTTTTACTTATCATGAAATCTATAAATAACATACCATGTGGTTATGAAAAAAGGTGTGTTAAATACTATCTTGGTAGGGAGCTGGGGAATTCATTATGATGGTTTCATAAACCACTAACCTCAACTAGTTGTTTTCCTATTCCAAAAACTTCACCAACATCTCAATGTGAATGATGTCCATCTTGATGTTGTAGGAATTCCTAGTGAGTTTCATCCTCAATTTCTCCTTTTATCAGGATTGATAAAAATCCCAAATTTATGACTGGCATTGATTTTATCCCTTCTGACACTGATCCAAGGGAACATTATTGTGTATTACAATGATCGATGCTAAACTCATTAAATCAGTTCTTAATATTAAACAGGATTCAAAGATAGAGAATCACCCTCCATCATTGTTTAATTTTATTGTGATTACATTGGTAAAAAAAATGTATGACACAATTTCATTCCTATTATTGTGGGTGAACATAGTAAAGATCCCAATTATTCCACCGAACATTATGTTTCATGATAATAGGCTAGGGAAAATATTTATGCTATCATCATGGTGACTCCTCTAATAAATTATGGTGTATAGAGGGAAATATATCATTATAATTTCATGGATTTGATATATCTACGTTTGGGTATTGGAAAATTAATATCCTTATTCATCATGTTCTCATTTGATAGTAGGAATTTTCCACTTTTGAATAAATCTAATTAATTTTAATTTTTCTAATCTTCTTGTGGAGGCCTCAATATTTCAGTTACTGATCTTTGTCACATATTTTCTAATGAAGAATTATTTTATGATCATATGGTTTAAAATAATGAAGCGATATGAGAATATTATACTCACATATCTTGGTGAAAGGCACATATGTCATTAACATATATGGGACTAAATTACATAAATCAAAATGGACAACTAGTAAAGGATTTCAGTAAAAAAATGTGTTAATTAGTTGAATTTGTGCCTGTGAAAAGAAATATTCTTTATAAGAACATTAATGTCTCATTTTATGTGTTAATCTATTCTTTAAATAAAACCTTTGAATATTAATTGAATCTATTTCATTCATTTCCTCATTTATCACTAATGTCAATGAGATACTCCAAGATGTGGATTCTCCTTGAAATGTTTTCCAATGAAAAATATATTTTAGGTTATCAATGATTTGTTTCCCCATTCAATTACTTTGTTTTAATTTCCAAGGTAACAATATAGTAGACCTATTTTAATTTTAATATGTCCATGTATTGGAATATAAAACATAAAATAATTGGAATAAGATGATTCTTCAAATTTAAATGGTCAGGGTCATGTAGGACTAATCATTAATATTTATAAAGGTATAACAATACAAACAAATAATTTTTATAATAGGTATCACAAACTATATTTTTATACCATGAATATTAGTCTCCATACATGGACCTGAATCTTGTCCAGTGATAGAGGAAATTTTCTTCTTATAATATATCCATGAACTGAGGACATTGTTTAGAATCATGAGTGTAGATTAAACTAATAAAAATCACTTTGGGTAATAATATTTTGTAGAAAAAAGGTTTTTTATGAAAACAAAATCAATATGGACCAATATTTCTTATAGAGAAGAAGAAAGACCCGAATATATCATGATGGGGGGGAAATAATCCTTATAATAAATATGAAACTCCTAATTCCATAGTATCACTTGATCCAATAATTTTATGACAAACAATATGTATCATGGGTAATCATTTGAACTTCGGTATAAATTCAAAGTTGGGAACACCATATGACAATTTTATCCACATCGGGTTTCCTGAGGGACATGTATGATGTCCAATAACACCCACTGATAGGTCTGATATCCATGACTGGTGCATCCATGAAAAACTATGGGTCCTAAATGTAGATCTAATAATTAAATAGAGGAAGATAATTTTCATATTGTATCTTAGAATAATAGTAGAATAATGTGAGTTTCCAAAGACAATCCCATGTACCTTTTAATGGATCTATCTCTCATATAAGTAATAGGTCATATGACATTTGAACATGTGTTGTGATGTTTATTTTCAGGCTAGAAGGACTCATGTGTTCAATATTTTGGGTTCATGTGATGAAGAACTGAGAAAAATAGCTTAATTTCATGTTTATGGGACATTTGATTTTTGTCTCCTATTGTCCCATGGATTTTCCAATAATATTGGTGATTTACCACTTCAGGGTAATCTAAATGAAAATAATGCATCATTATTTATGAATGTAGATGTGAAATTGTAAACTAAATACTCTGGATTTTCAAATCCAAAAAAGTGATATGGAACTTTAATGTTAAGAATAACTGTAAACCATAATACCAAAATAGGGTTTCCAACATAATGTTATTGGGGGAATATAAGGTAAGAAGACTCCTCTCCTAAGACGGAATATGCCTCTGGTTGAAAGTCCTTTTATGGGATTCTAATAATGAGAAAATCTAGGGAATATTTTTCTAAATCAACATAGAGGTTCTCTTCGGAAACTACCATTCAGTTAATGAGGGTCAAGGGAAGCTTATGGAGAATCAGATTTTTCGGGACGTTGAGTTTGTTTTGTGTAAGGAATTTTCTCAAGTATTAAAGGAAAGTATCATGTTGGAACCACACTATAATAAGGGACATGTTTCTTTTTTAGTCTTGGGACACATTTAGATTTGTGAAATGAAAATAAAATTATCAAGGAACATGTTTTATGGGATATTTTCATCATATATACTCCCCACACATTATTGAATTATCATGGGGGAAATTTTTTTATATGGGAACTCAGGTATAGTGAGACCCATATTCGATTATCATATGAAATTATTTATCATAAATAAATGAGTGTGGTGATTTTATATTCTTTATACACCTAGGAATGGATATATATCCATCATTTTTATTTCACAACGGTAGGAATCAATCCATATTTATTTCATTGAAACAACATGTTGGGGAGACCAACACGAAGAATAGTTGTCCTGTTGTGTGAGGGAAATATATTTTATTTGATAGATGTCAATGATGTAGAATAATATAGTGAAGAAATGATGTTTGGTTGTGATTTTATTGTCTTCTTTCTAGGACCGTGTTAACCCTTATGTGAACTGATATGTATTTATATTTTGGGGAAACCATTTACCTGAAAATCCAAAGAACATATCGACAATACTTTAGGTGAGAAATAAAATATTTATAAGGTTAAATTTAAATAATGTAGTTTATTAAAAGAATTTATAGAGGATTTTTTATTATTAAATTTTTAGTTTGATATGTATGATTTTACAATCACTACATATATCACAAGGGTATGAAACAATCCAAAAATAGTTCTTGAGAATCGGGTAGTTTACTTTAATGTGTTTAGCACATTATCCATATAGTTTAATTTCATTTGATTTGGAATTTTGGGATGGATATCATTGAAATAATTACTTACATAAGTTAATTTTAGGTAGAATATTTAATCCTTATTTAGATATAAAGAATGAATTTGTAAACTGATATTATAAAAACTATAGGATAATAAAATGTCATGTGGGGAATTATAGAAGAATGATTGCAGGTCGTGTTCTAAAAGCGGGTTTACAACATAATGTTTTTAGGGAAAACTTTTATAGAAGAGGCCTCTCTTGATAATGAATACTCCTCTAGTTTCTTTTCTTTTAAGGGTATCCTATGAATATCAAAACCATGGAATTTTACTTATAGTCAAAAAAAGTATTGCCCTTGGGGAATTTAAATTTTACTTCAAATATCCATGGAAATATTATGGTGATATGAGTTGGTCTTGAAAAAAGAGTATGATGAATGGTTAGAATTCATCAGAGAATAGGAGAAACATTTGAAATAGAATAATACATGGGGTGTGGATTTCCCTACAGATATTTGATTCATATGTAGGGAAAGGGGCATGTTTTTACTATAAAGGTATCTTGAATGAGGGAAACCCACTTATGATCCCTTGAGTAGATCTCTTTCCATTTTAAGATGGGGGAATTGTCATTATTTTTTTTGATTAGTCCATAGAATATGGTCTAAGCATCATTATATATCTCCTCTTTTTTAAAATCATGTTGTGCATAGTCCTATAATACAGTCTTCCTATGGATTTATAGCCCATAAATAGGGAGGAAAATATTTTATATTGTGGATGATCCTTACATTGGGGTTTGTGTCATCACTACTTATAACATGCCTAAAGGTATCAATCCATATGTAGTTTTATGTTGAATGTATTTTAGGATACCATTAAACAATGGTGTGGCCCCTTCATGAACAAAAAAAAGATGTTTTTCAATTTTATATCATTCCATGAGGACATATACCATAAAGTTTTGCATCATGTGGTAAAACGTTGTCATGCATTTTAACTTCATCTGAAAAAAAATAATAACCATGCAGTTTTATGTTTTTCCAAAAAGAAATTACGTTTTGGGGTTATACCTACAATGTTTTCCAATATTATCATTTTGATGGTGAAAATACTATAGGAACCACATGGTTTTATAGTGAATCTGTGGCTATTAGTGGATATATAAGGTCAGTGTGTCACTATGTATATCCAAAAGGTGATAAGAATGATACATATATTTCATTATAAATGATTCCTTGGTAGTTATGACCCTTTCAAAATGAGTGTTACATTTTGATATTATGTATGTACCCATGATTGGAGATCATAGGTCACTATATATCCTATGAAGATAGGAATCGAGGCACACACAGTCTTTAGTTCGTGTTTTTGAAGACAAGTTCTACTAATGGTCCTTATTCAAAAGTGTATGTACCATAATGCTATGAATTTTTATGTCATTAAAAAAGGACATGGGACCTTAAGTTTATCATCATGTAGCCAGGAAAAAGATTTTGTTCATCACTTGTTTTTTAATTGAGGCATCCCAAATTCCTATATTGAAGCTACCAATTTACAATTGTAGATCTTAGACATTAGGGATGGTAAATGTGTTCCATTAAGGTATGTGAGACATGTAGGAGTGATAATCATTCAATAATTGAGGGTCAAATGGACCCCCTTTTACAATAAGTAAGACAAACTGTACCTCAGGACAACATCGTAAGACTGGTAAGTAACAATCGTATAATGATTCATCGAAGGGGATGAGCCTCGTATGAGATATATGGACTTCACTACATATCCCATGTCGATGGGAATAAATCCACACATGGATCTATAACGTGGGTGGAGTGGGATAATAAAAGAAAAGTTTTTAACCCATTCAAGCATGGATCAAAATGTTTCCAAGTTTTAGGACATGTGACATAGACTATTAATTTTATGAAATATGGATTTTTAGAGTGGAAGGAATAAAACCCAACATGAAGGGAGGCCATGGTACCAAAAACCATTTAAAAATATTATTATTTTGGGAATAATTTTTCATTGGGACTAATGTAGAAGGTTTAGGCTTCACTATATACCTCATCAGCATGTGAATCAAGCCATACACTATTTTCAATGATAAGTGAAGTATGAGACCAATATCAAAGGTTATAATCTTCTTAATCATGGATAAATGTGTTTATCAACTCAACATTGTAAAACAATGATGTTAACCATTAAGTATTATTTCATGTTGTTATAATATAGTTGTATTATATTTTTAGGACATATGTATTTGTCCTATTGATTTCCATATAATTTTGATCATACATGACCATTACGCTATATAGTTTAACATCATATGATGATAGTATTGGTGTCATATAGTTTTTTGTATTTAGAAATAGAAAAAGAAAATGAATATTAATATCTTGTGTCTAGGATGATGATTTTTGGTCATCCCATACTCATCATATGAGGAATTCCTATTTTTTACAGGGTAGGCTTATAGTTTTTCATCACATGTTAATGACATTGATTTGGGATTACACCTAAATTGGAGGCTCTATTGTTTTGTTATTCTAGCATCACATGACAAGTTTCATGATAAATCTTTTATTAGTAGGTGGTGTATCACATTCCCCAACCATTCTAATTAATTAGAAATATCAATATGAGTGGACCTAATGTTTGGAATCAGATTCTTCCCACTATGTTTAAATATTCTGATAATTATTCTATTGTATCATCAGGGTTATGAGGACAAATAACAGTTTTACGTAGAGGAATGAGCGGGTATGAAATTTATTGTTTAAGTCTTGTGCTATCAAATTTTGGAATATTTCAAAATAATAGAGGTTATAAAACCTCTTATTATCAAGTATCTTGAATTCATCAAACAGATTATATGATTTCCCATCATCTTCATTTTGATTATTGATATGTATCAGTAGTGAGGGTAAGTAAAACATTCTGGGAAACATTTCTTATTTCCCATAAAATAACAAATATGGGGATTCTTGAGTTCAAGTGTAGGTCGAAGATCAGTAGGGCCACATGGAGTAAAAAATAATTTCAAGCCCGGAAATTATTTTTATCTAACATATTCTAAAGGATGATTAAAATATTTTAATTTAATGCCTCTATCATTCCATTTTAAGTTTTATGGTAGTGGGATGAATGGATGGATTTGATGTCGTATTCCTAATACAACTACTTGAATTTACATGATATGATATTTTTTAACTTCTCTTTAGTATTGTGTGAGGGACAAAAAATATTTTGCTGATGTGTGACATCCCAAAATTGATAATTCTTTCAGTTCTGACATCCATACGGGGTGTCAAATCGTACCATTTATAGATGAATTCAGTGTCACTAGGATAAACAAGAACTATTTAGTCATTCCTGGATGATATGGTCCTATAATAACTATCTTCATATTGATAATTGTTTGATTAATTAGCTTTATGTTGAAAATTTGGGGGTTCATGGATGAAATTGGAGTTCATTTAGAAAGAATGAAACTTCTGAAAAAATTGAGTATAATCTCATGTCATTAAAGGATAGAAATATCAAAGAATCCTAATTTTGTGGGAAATATTCTCTCCTGAATGATGAGAACCACATGTTCTAGATTTTATGTCTATCATGAGGGAGACCATATACTTTCCATCAACACATTTTTTGAGGATTCCATCAAATAATCTCTTATTGTGAAATTTTTTATGACTTGGGCTATCAATGAGAGTGAAATTGAAAACCTGTAATATAACATGCCCTTTTTCTATATTTTTCTAAAGAAGGTTCCAATTTTGTAGATACTGTAGGATATGTGTTTTCCATAAATTTATAACTTAATTCTGTTCAATGATATAATTCATATCATTGATATATTCAATGCCACATTGAAAAAATGACAATACTATTCTGTGACGGGAAATAATGACAACAGTTTCATCCCAATCTAGATCCACCAATGATGTACCATTATTTGCTAATACATCGGCCATAAAAAATATTTTAACATTGGAAATGATTAAATTTCATCTCATTGTTAAATTATTTCATCAACCCTCAAACATAATTAAGAATGGGGATCGAAGATTCATTTCTGAAGGTGTAATCATAGTTGATCAACATAAATATCAACTAGGAATAACCATTGGTACTTTTGTGAGTTATTGTTCTCTGAAAATCAACTTCAAATACTATAATTAGGTATCCATATTTCGCCTCAATATTGGTGAAACCATATGATAACATAAAGAAATAAGTAATTAATTCCTAATTTTATGAATATAGGATGATCCCTAACCCAATATTATTGATCTTAGGATCTTCAAACCACTTTTAAATTGGGATTCTAGATCCACAAACCATGTAAATTTACTATATTCTGGTGAGGTCCTGAATAAAAAATATGTCATTGTAATGTAGTTTAGTATTCTTCAGTAAATCGTACCCATGGATATGTTTTACTTGAAAGATAGCTAAGTCATATCATTTTATAATATTTTTTGGCATGAACAGGATGTCAAACTATTTCATAATGACTTTTCATCATGCCAAACATCAAATTAACATGGTATAATTGAAGATATATTTGAGATGAATAATTTGGTATATCAAATAGACCTCCTAGTGATACTATTAATAACATTATTTTTGAATTGATAATTTAAATTTAAAAAAATTATTCTTGACGTTTGAATAATGAGTTTTAGTGTCGATCAAGCTAAGACAAGGACAGTGAAGCATTTTCACACTACCAGTATCATTTGTATACCCGTGAAATGCACATTCTGACCATTCCAGTTCTGTCAAATACAGAACGAGTGTATTTCAATAAAATTGAAGAACCAACACTAGTGAGCTAATTATGTATTTATATACACTTTGAAAAGATTCATGGAAGTTATCAGTCTACTAAAAAACAACCCTTTTCTTCTTCATCTTGGTTAAGGGAAAAAATTTCTATGACGTTAGTAATGAAGAATAAAATATTGGAATGTTCTCCCGATAATCTTCTCAATTTATTTAGGTTTTTATGCTGTTATATACCCATAATATCCATAGTTATCTCATAGTTGATTTTGATTCCACAGTGATGTATGATGAAGTCCAGAAATTTACCATAATTAATGCTAAAATTATATTTCATTAGACTCATCTTCAAATTGTGTTGTCAATGTTTGAAAAAGTCAAATTTTAAATTGGTAAGGTGTTCAATAAAATATCAATATTTAACTACGATATCAACAAAATATCATTCAATTTTTTCCCAAGATGGGGTTGATAATATGATGTCTGGAAAGATGATATATAGTCCCAAAATTCTTCAATCCAAATGGAATTACTCGGTAGTAGAACACTGCAAGGGTGGAGATGAAGGTGGTTTACTCTTCTATATCTATAGTCATTTGGAGTTGATTATATCCTAAATATAAATCCATTATGAAATGTTCTTGATAGACTTTTGTTTCATCAATATCGAGTTATTTAATTGTAAATGGGAAATCATATTTTAGATAATGTCAATTACGGTTTTTGGTATTGATGAAAACAATTATTTTCCCATTACATTTCTTGACCGATACTATGTTAGGGTTCCATTTTGGGAATTGGAATTTTAGATTGGAGTTATAATTAAGCAAAATATCTTAATTTTATTTGAACATGTAAACAATATTTAGATGTGTCCTTCCAACTCATTTATTGTTACCATGATGGTCTTCTGGTAGACCAATATTATGTGTAGCCACATCGAGATCTAATCATTACAACTCTTTGTAAGTCCATGAAAATATTTCTTGATTTTTTATCCATTAATAGATAAAATTATTCAGAGGATCGAGGGGAATTGTTTCACTTATAAACATTGTTCAAGGATCATCCTTTGTACATAGTTTTACCTATCTGTGTTCATTGACTATAGTAGAGAACCTTTCCTCAAATGCAACAGTAGTATCATTGAGGTCATTTTGTTCATATTCTTTATTCTATTTCTCCTCCATGTCAATGTAAAGAAGACCAAGAGATGCAATGGAAACATTAAAGTTAGGGTAAATGTCTATTTCCAAGGATATGGCTTCCAACTAAGATATAATGACTTCTTTAGGTTTGACGATTAAAGTGGTGGACGGCTGAAATTATGAAGATATTTTGGTGCATTTTAATCAGATATATCTCTCCTAATGGAGGAATAAAAAATATTAAACATCCTCAGGCTCTATTGATGTAACTTATATCATGATGACATGTAAATATATTTCTAAATCCAATTTTATATCTTCAACATAACTAATTGGAAGCACATATTCATCACATGGATCTTTGAATGGATTTTCTGAAGTAATTTCTAAACCATTCAAATTAGATTCTCATGAGACCACATTATTTATATTTTTATTCCTTTAACTTTGATAGAATTTTACATCGATATGTTTAGGAGCATAAGACTCAAAAGAATTTATGTCTTAATGTAATCTCCCAATCATTCTAATATTATAATATTTCTAGAATTAATGCAATGATATAGGGATTGTTACATGTTGATACAATAATGGCCTTCTGAGCATGACATTGAATTCAATTTCTTTCTACATAACTAATAAATTATAATTAGACCCCGGATATCCAAATTTAGTGTTTTTATTAATGATACCAAGAGTATTTTTTTTATAATATCCTTGAATTTTATATAGTAATGGGATAAATTAGATTTAGTGTATCCAATTTGGTGATGTGTTCTAACAATAATTAAGTTTACAATCAAGTTATTATTAATGAGATACAGACTGATTCGATGTCATAGAAAAGATAAATACATACTATGTGATATTATATTCCATAATGTTGAAATTTATGCCCAATTTAGTGAATGATATAACAATATGGGACTCTTTACGGTCAAACTCTAAATAATATGCCTTAATAGTAGAAAATTCAGATTCAAACTCTTGAGGAAAGAACATAGCCTCTACAATCTCTTCTCACAAATCATGTCAAAATTTTAGAGCATCAATTATTGTAATATTTACCATTAAAAGGATAATTACATCATGATGTTGTATATCTAAGTGAAATTTAAACATTTACCCACATGAGCCTAATACATAGGATTTATTTTTGGAGATGATGTTCCCAAATAAAATTAATCTCATTGTGGAGTAGATGGGGAAGACATTTTATAAATTATCGAATCAAACTACTTACTCCTACCATCACACATAGAATATAAATATTATCCCCCATAAATCAATAGTTATTCCAAATTTATTGGTTATGAATGATTTTAATGCTTTATGTGGTTTTTCCCTTAACATAATTGTCACGTAGAAGGTCTTTTCATGGAGTTTCAGTACAATATATATTTATAGTTGGGATGAAACCAATATTTTTTATTCACCCACAATTGTACCACCCTTTGTTCCCACAACACCTACAACCATAGTTCCTGACACCCCAATTTGATGTGGGGATATCAAGATAATAATAAAACTCATCATCAGAACATAGGCCTATTAAATTATTAAAATTAATTGATCCTATTACAAACTCTTCATCTACTGATGACTCATTTTGATGGTTCGATGCACATTTTACCATTTGGTGTGGCAATGACCATTTTCTTAGGACTGAATGCATGAAGTTCTAGGGGATCAACACCATATTTTAACTTGTTTAATATTGTTCTTTTTACATTTTCTTTCTTCACATATGGTTGTGTTGTTTAATAAAATCATTGAATTTAGAATACTAGGGTGTTGATGTGGTAATATTTTCCACGACATAAGTGGTTTGGGGAACAATTAGTTGTTTCAAATATGACATGATAATAAAATGAGTTCAGTTGATTTTATTTCAATTCATCTAATCAATGTAATTCCTTACCACATTATCAGTGACTTCTAACCATTCACCTCCTTCATTTGGAAGAGTAGTAAAAAATAATTCTACTTATGTCGATGGTGTTCCCATCATCAAATTCCTTTCATAAACCATCTTCTAAATTCTATCATAGAAGATAGATCAATCCTAGATGGTGTGCAATAACAATTGTTTAAATAGAAAAAATATTATGGGGATCTTCAAGACCAACATGTTTTGGTTTTTGGGATTTGGGAAGATTTATCATGTTTTCTTCCAAATAATCATATAAATAACTAGTAAAATTCTCATCTAAGAAGGATTAGGCGTTGTTTTTAGTTTTTCAAATGGAGAGCATTTTGGAACTCTCCTTTCATCCATATAAGTCTTTTGATTCTATTTTTTCCATCCCTTGGGGGAACTTCACAAAAAAGTAATGGATTCAAAGAAGGATCTAGAATAATCTCTAGTTTAAGAGTGATAGTTTTATTTTCTATCTTTTCTATTCACTTTTCCTATAAAGGTGACACCAATATTGATTTGGCCCTAGTTAAAAAGATAGAGTCTTCTAATCATCTAGAAATCACAATGAGATATAAAAACCCATAAATTAATTTGAGGAGAATGTTTAGTGTTTTCACTTCATCATGAATATTATATATGAAAATCCCCAACAAATTTTCAAATGGAAGTTGAAAATTAAACATTTAAGTTAGACCCTTACACATTAAAATAATATATAAGACTTTATCATTTTATATCCATTTTCTATTTTAGAGGATGATAAATTTCCAATTTTAGAGTGTGGATATTAACTGGTAAATAAATTGTGGATAGAGGTCTTCTTAACTATTGATTGAACCTACCTAAAAAATAGTGTAACAGAAAAACACTAGTCCTCATAATTATTGAACAAAACTCTAGTGCATGGGTACTTCATGCTACAAAAACGATTCCATCATTCGGGAACACTAAGAAACATAAGTTATCATATGATGATCCATATCTCCTAAAAAAACATTATAATTTTTGGATTTCCAAAATTGTTTTGGGGATGTGATGCATCCTCTCATTTTGGATGAGGATTTCCTTTTCGATTCACTAGTACATGTAGTCATTCGATAAAATCATGTTTCATAGCTAGTGACTCGATAGTGTCAACAAGTCCTTCTTGAATGTCCAACATAGTATGGACTGGAGCATGAATCAAAATAATCTGGATAAACTCTCTTGGTTTTATCTATATTTGTTATATAATTTTCTAATCGCAACTTGATTGTCATTGGTTTATTTTCAAGTACAATGGAGGGAAATCTATAAATTATTTTATGACTACTTTCAACTTGATTAGTGTTATTTATTTAGCATTTGGAATTCAATAAAAATATATTTCCTCCTATATAAAAGGATCTTCTTATAGAGCGACATCACTTTGAGGATTTAGATGAGGTTATGTTGGAAGAAAATGTCCAACATGAATATGAACCATTAGTAATTATTCATTAATAAAAATTATATATCTTATTTTTATCTCATAATAATTTGACATCCTATTGAGTTTAATAGGTTCATCAATTTTTTTTAATTGGTGGGATTTAACTATATCCTTTCCCTTCCCATTAGCTGGTGTTTATCAAGGTGGAGGCCATCAATTATTTAGAGGAATGTCTAAACTGTGGATAATTCGATGGTCGCTTTGGTGTACAACTTCAACATCAATTTTGGTGTGGAGAATATTTTCAATGGATATATTCTCATTTTGTTTCGCATGATTGCCTAATGTTCTATAGTATTTTCAAGATAAGTGATGATGATGCTTAGAGGCACAAACTAAATTTCATATTGTTTACTAGTTTTGAATAATTGGGTGATCCAGTTTCTCTGGGAACATCTACCACATGGGTTGTGATTATTAGGAGTAGTTTCTCTCTTTATATTTTATTATTGGTTTCTACAATCAAGTGATCTAATTATTTCATTTATGGATCTCTTTTTAGCAGTTTTTGTAAGAATAACCTATAGGTAACCTCTAGATAATTTTATTTTGAAAATCCATGAAGAATAATCTACCTCATGAGGTGGGATGAATTTGTTGGATTCATTTTTTGTAACATCAACTGACTAAGAGAATACTATATTTGGCTTAGTATGGTATAAAAAATATAACCATCCATTTGGGAATTGGTTTCTCCTATTAGACATCTAAAACATTTCCATCCCGAGTTGTGGGAACCGATGGTAGTGTTAAAAATTCCTTATGATCTATAGGTTTTGGTTGCTCATATACTTCCGCAGAGGGAATTATTATAGCTGATATTTTGATTTTGAATATTTTTTTATATTATGGTCTAGATACCTCAAAATAAATTTATCTTTGCTATCTGTTAACAATTTATTTTTTGAAATCTGTGAAATTTTTTCTATTAGATGATTTACATCCCTCAAGAGGGAGTTTTGATCAATTTTTTCAGACACCTAATATAAAATTCTTCAATGGAATTCTCTATTCTGGCCAAAATTCATTGAGAACTATTATTGGACAATTCAAACTTATAAGACCATTTATTGTGGGTAGGGTTTGTTTCGTGAATCTGGCCTGAGGAAATGAAATTACATTACATCAATCATAGAATACGTTGTTGATCAAGAAACATGGTAAAATAAAACACCCCATGTTCCCCAAAATCTAGCCTAAATAATTGATTTTTTGTTAGAAAATTGATTATGTAATTAATTTATCTTATCTAGAAATGTGTATTAAATATATCATTAATTTTTTCAACATTTATTCTATTCTATAGTTATGAGGGACACTTATTCAATTTTAAATTGTATATATTCTATTCACATCATGTGATTTAGATATTAATTTTAATTTAATACCATTATTTTGATTTGATGATTAGTACTACAAATGTTTATTTAGATGTCCTACACACATTCATCTAAAACATCCTCTGTAATTGAGGATTGGGGAGTGGATAAGGGATAGAAAAAAACTTATATATTATCCTCTTCCAATTTTTTATTCATAATAAATATTTCTCCTTTGAATTTTTTGAGAGATTCCAGACCTATATATGACCAAATTGGGTAGTTTTGCATTGATTTATTGTTAAAACGTGGATCCAAATGGATGGACTCTATTATATTACATAGAAGGATATCCAAGGATTGTTTGAGGAATTACATTCTCCATGGACTGTCTAATGGTTTATAAATAATATTATTCATCAATGTTATGTAATTATGGATTATTTGAATCATTTTATTAACTACCTTGGAGTATGAGGGATTTCAAAAATATTCATTAATAGGAGGACATTGGCGATAAAATGAATTTTTTTTGTTTGTAGGAAAATAATAATGAACTCCATCATGGGTAACACTAGTATACTGGATTGATTTTCTACTATAAGGTTAAATTATGTTGAATATAACCTATGGGGTCTTAGGGTGGACATAATCAAAGGGATAACCATTGTGTTATAGGATTATATGGCCATTTGGTGGGCCAATATTTCCCTCATAAAAATATGATCTCCTAATAACAATAAAATTCTCAACATCAATGTACACATTATGGTATGATGTTTGGGGAGGTCCTTTGGAATTTATGGTAGTCAAAAATTGGGGAAGAACTCTATAATCACCACTAGTTCTTCTTAATTTGAGGTAAAGTAATATGATGTTGAACCTCTATAGATATATTTTATTAGGGATTAATAAAACAAAGTAATTTCACAGAGCATAGTCCTTGGCTGGCTATTCATTTCAAAATTTTATTTGGTGAGCATTCTATTTTGTTATTTATCTCAGGTAAACAGCTGACAGTTATAGTGGGTTGTACATTTCAAATTCAGAACACTATTTTTAAATTTCATGTGTTGTTCCTATATTTTTCTAATATATTTCGGGAATTTTGGTAGGGGTATATGCATGAACTAGAGTGTCCCCATAATTAGACAAATAACATCTAATTATATTGTTTATATATGCCTGATATGGTTGTCTATTTATTGTTGGATGTCCCCACACATATTATATGGGAGAAGGGATATGTATATTATCTATGGTAACTCTAATGTTGTTCAGATGAGAAACATCAAATGCAGAGTTGTGGTAGTGTTCATGAATCCATGTAACAAAAAATGGTATCATTGTATCCTAGAAAAAATTATAATGAGGATGGTAATAGATTCCTATACAAAAATTATTTCTAGAATATAAGGAATGAATTCATAAACTGGAACGAGAATGTAAACTTGTTCTGTAGATAGATTATGGGTGTATTCATGCTCTTGTTCAACAATTAATTCTAGGACATTAGATCAATAATTAGGAAAGGGGGTAAGAATATGGGTCGACCCACTATTGGAAGCCAGGTTCTGTTGGATTTTTTCTCAATGTTCCATCAAACTAGGCTGATGAGATTTATTTATGTGTGTAGGTGTGTGCGCGTGTTAAAAATTATACACCATATTATTCTGGTAATCATCATGGAATTCTACTGAACTATGATGGTTTGATTGGTTTTTGTTTATAATTGTTTTTTCTTGTTCATGATTTTCAACTAAGTTGGTCTAGTAGGCCTCATCGGGTGATTTCCAATTGTACTGACATGCTTGGGTGGTGCGTATAGGTGTAGGTTCTTCTTAGAAATTTGAATCCATGTTAGTCTAGTGGGGATTATGGGATTTCATTGAACATTACTGGAATGATTTTATGGAGTGGATATGTGTTAGTTCTTGTTTGTAATTTTCCACCAAATTGGTCTAGTGGATTAATTAATGTGAACAAATGTGCAACACTAATACATGATAAATGGTTTCTCCCAAAAAATGTTTCATTGGTTTCTATGATCATGGAAACCTAGTTTGGACTCCTAATATCTTCCCTCCCATCATATTGAGGGTGTGGCACTGCCTGAAAATAGTGTGGGAAGATGTTGGTAGAATATCTTTATTGGTTACCCACTTCTGTTTGGAACTGGATGTTAGTGACCTCTGAATCAGCCTCCCAGTGATAATAGATGAAATCATTTCATTGTTTAATGGAATGGATCTGAAAACTATTTGAAATGAAAACTGATTTTATTGGCTTATAAACTACCATCCATAAGTGAGGATATGGATTTAGGGGCTTTCTAAACTATAGGGCCTTTCAATAAGTCTCTATGGACTTGATAGTACAATTTTTTGGTACCCAAGATTGAGCATATTTGGGACTTGGATTAATTATTCTGGGTCGATGATGGTGTCCTAATTTATATATGGAACTGACTATAAATGAAATTTCTTGGATTAGAAAAAATGATTACAATGGATTGGGTTAATGGCAATTCCTAGAAAAGGCGCATGTAATTCATTTGGGAAGAGAAAAAAATAATACCCTTCAATGAATCATATCAATAAATTATCAAATTCACTATTAATATATTTTGATCAATTTTTTGGGACTACATTATTCTTATGATATAGGGCCTGACATGTGGGTGACATAGTCATCTTGGTTAAGGTTTTATGTCAGGTTCATAATTTTTTATTTGTATGGGGTAAATACATAATCATTCCCAATGAGTGATGGTGAGAAAAGTATTAATGTTGGGATGACTATTTTTATTCTCAGCATGCTCTATCACTGAAACTTGATTTGACATGATGAAGACCTTCTTTTAAATGGAAGTCTTCCACACGTATTTCACCCATGACTCATTAGAAGATATGTGGGAAAAGAGGATAGGATATTATGTTATTCATACCCCCATTGGGGAAATTCGTGAAAACTATAGGACTCTATTAATGATATAATACATATATGTGAATACATCATTAGGAAAATAAATATATTATATTGGTCTCCCTTGTTTCAACAATAATTTATATTTCATGTGTCCATTTCGGAATCATATGTATATATTTGAGGTTCTTCATTGATGGAAATATCTATATGTATACATGGATTTCAATTTGTGATACATTTTTTGTAATAATATTAGATATTAATATATTTTTATTACAATAATGATGGATTAATAACACATATTTGGGAACAGAACAAATTTGTTTTGTCATCTATATCGGGCCCATGAGATGGGATTTCTACATATATCAATTAATGTAATCAGAATCCACAAAGTCTAGTTCCAAAAAACTAGAAAAATATTAAAATTGAAGTTCGGGTGACGAAGACCAAACCGTGCAGTTTAGAAACGTTCTAGTGAGGACATTTAGGTGAAAGGTTCCAAGCCAAAATTAGTGTTGGACTTATGCAGAATTGGACTAAAGATTCTGGAATAGATGTGATCTCGTGATAGGGAATGAGCTAATCGTTAATATGAACCAATAAGTATCGTGATTAAAGGGACTCTGAAGGAATTTAGTGCTCAAATTTGGATTCAACCCTACTATAATATATTACCAATAAAATATTACTCTGAATATGGGGTATTGGGTTTGGATTGGAGGAAGGATTCCTACATTTCCATGTTAGTGGGAATTAATTACCAATTAGTTCATAAGGATTTAATATTACACCTAATAGGAGTCCCAAATTTCTTCATTGTTAATAATTTGACCCTTTGAAGGTTAGTCTTGTAGAGAGTATGGCCCTTTTAATGGATGAAGAGTTTTGTGATTACACATAGTAGGAATCCTAGTTTTCTGGATCCAAGAAGAATATTTAAAATCATAGTTATTTAGGGGTTTGGATAGGGGTTACCCATAAGGGGATGATCCAATTAATTGGATAATTTTTATTTCAGGTTTCCATGGACCTCTAATTCCATGTGAGTTATGATTAGTGTGGTAATGTCGAGGAAGCAGTACATTGAGAAAAAACACAAACACCTCTGGCCTATTATGGATGAGGATGAGGGAGAATGTTAGTGATAATGAGAGAATTATGGATCGTATATCCTCTCATTTCTTCATACCATAGGAATACCAATAGGAGTATGAGATGACCCCCTACTAGTGGAAATCTATAGGAGGGATTCCCATATGATGCTTTCGAAGAAGATGATAGAAGAAACCAACACTAACCCTTATTGAAGAGAAAGGAAATTGATTCCTACCATTTTATAAAATGAGTATATCCCTTGTTCTTAATTTAACATTGGTACCCTTTTTACCATGTTAATTTATGATTCAGAACATTATGAGGACTCCCCTTATTAGAGTGGTTACTAATAGGACCTTATTTACCATGGGTATGTTTGCTCCAGAGGACATGCTGATGTGTCTAATAATTTGAGGATACATATTTTGTGTCTTTGGGAGATTTCTTGGTCTGATGATTCCTAAAGGGGTTCTTAGAGAATGGTTCCACTTAGGTTCTTCATGTGTAGTGCTTCAGAAAAGGGATAAGTTGGGTGATTCACGAGGGGTGATTTGTGAAGAGATTTTGAGGGAGAGTATTGGTTGGACTCTTCATGAAGGGGCCTATGGATTGTAATGAACATCATAGAAGTGTAATGAGACATAATAATATAATCCCACATAATGTTTGGTATATATTATGGTGGACTGAAAAAGATTTATATTCATGTAGTTCATGAAATGATGGACCAAAAACACATTATTTATATGAACTGTTTGCCCGTAAAGTGTTGTTTTCTATAAGAACCTTTTCATGTTCTAATGTTTTTTCAGATATACTATATTCTTTTACTTTTTTCAAGCATCTTTATCATACTATTTTAAACATGAAATCTAGTCATGAAAAATCCACACCGAAACTTAGCCACTCCTATCAATATTTTTGGGGAGTTTTTATTGGGGTATGGATGTTACCACCCAAAAACATCACCTGACAGATTTTGTTTTTTGGGAACCTGCCTCACCCCGCAAAGGTAATTTTCATTTTTGTTGGTACTAGAAATAGAAACCTCTATTGGATTAATGTTTTTTCAATTTATGGGCCTACAAAGAAAGTATCACCCTGTAAATAAAAATTCTTCTCGAGTGTATTCTTTGTGAGGGTGATTTTTAGAGGATCTTATAAGAATCACTTTATTAAAGCACTTTATTGAGGAACTATGAGGATAAGGGGCTCTCATAGAAATCATTCTTTGTGGATTGAAGGGTTCCATTTTGACTTATGGTACATTACCATTTCAATTTTCATAATGTACCCAGATTGATCGTAATATGACCATTCTAAAAAATTTATTAAATATTTCGAACGTTTAATGAACATTTCTAGAACCAACAATGATAATTGTAGATAGAGACGACTATGATACTTCCTCAATGGAAAATAAAAAAAATAGTTGTTGAAAATATGGGAACAATGAAAGTGATTTTCGAGGAGAAATAAAATGTCCAGTTGTCATAATGGTTGGTAATAATAGAATCCCTTTGTTATTAGTGTTATTTGAATATTTTAAATTTTGAAAATTTGGGAATTATTCAAATATATGTCCTAGTTATAAATATGATGAATACAATAATCATGTTCACATGAGTAATGGTTATATTATAGATGGTGAACTAACAAAAATTTACATTTCAAAGGAATGTGTTATTAATGAATGAGATTTTCAATCCTATTTAATGGTTTATGAATGATGGTATATGATTAATCTTCATGTGTTTACATTCATGACTTATATTATATGGTTTTTATATCATTTAAATTCTAGTCATAAGAATTATGAAATGTAAAAATATTTTACAATTTTATTTGGTCAATAAGTATAGAAAATATTTTTATTGAATGATGTCAATGAATAGGAAAATTGATTCTTTCAAAATCTTTTACTTTTTTAATAAAATATTATTGAGGTTAGAAAACCCTTAGTACGTGATAAATATTTTCATAAAAATGATTAATGGATGATTATATTTTATTTTTAGTAATAACAAAACTTTTTAGTGATTCAATGGTTTATGTATTATTTACTGGACTTTACTAAATGTTTAAATTTATGGAATATATTAAAAAATCAATGATATTATTTTCGGATACATCAATGTTTCTATTATTTTTTTATGATGATCAATGTATTAATATGTTTATAATATTGTATTATGAGTCACATATATTGTATGGGAAAAATAAGTTTTAATTAGTGAACTTCCTTAAATATTTGGTTAGAGATATTTTACATAATCATTAGGTTTAACTATTTATAAAATGGATTATTTGGAACTTTTTCATTATTTGATTACTTGGGGTTAAAATTTTGACCTCAAAATGTATATGGACATAATTGGAATAACTTTTCCTTGTTTTATTAAACAAAAGAAAAATTAAATGTTTCTTTTAGTGCTTTGTGAATAATAATTCCATCTAGATATTCATTTCATGGAGTACGAGAAGATTTTCTAATTATTCGATGAAAATCCAACAGATGAAATTTTTAATTATATTATCACATTGTCTCTAACCTAATGTTAAAAAAATCCCTAATCGTCAAAAGAATATTGTGATAAAATTTGGTCCTATTAATTTATTTTTTATTGGATCACTATCCTTTTAACTCATCAATGATTTATGGGTTTTTCTTAACATTCTCATGGACATGTTTTTCATCAATCTCAATTAATCCTTTGTTTTTTTATTCTCTTTAGTTACATGTTTTCATTTCTTTCCAATGACTTCCAACATTGAGACATAGTAATGTGCTATTTTGGATGACCTTATTACTTAACTTTCTATCTTATAAAGGAAATGTTTTAGTTACCCATATTATAATTTGCTTTTCCAATAAAGGTATTTTCAAAAACATAATTCTTGATTACAATTACCATCATTAAATTGTGAGGAAACAAATTATATAATAGGATAAAATGTAATATCCAATGAATTTAAATTTGGAACATAATATTTGGTATCATATTAGATGTAAAACACCAAACATAAATGATTAAGTAATAGAACAATTCAATATTATAAATTTATATTCCAAAAAATTGTCTATATGATAGATTTCAATAAAAGGATAGTAGGTTCTAAACAAAATTTTATCCAATAACAAAATATAAATATTACTATTATAAAATAACTCTAATGTTATGAGGGAAGATTTATTCTGAATAAATTATAAACAATATATGGTTTTTACTATTTTAAAGTAAATTCAATTTTAATATAGTGAATAAAAATAAAATAAAAACCATATGAATGAAAAATAATGGATTTCTAAAAAACTGTATTTTTTATAAAAGGTTGTCTAGTCATATATTATTCATATAATTTAAAATTAATTATTTTCACATATATAAAATTTTATTTTAAAAAATAATCATTTTTTAAATCTACACTTAAGTATAATCATTGGTATATTTTATTTCATTTTTTTGGAAAATATGATTTTTTAGGAGTGGTCGAAAGTACATATTTTTATTGGAATCTACCATTCCATTTAATTTTTTTACATTGCTAACTTATATTTTAAATTAGTTTTAAATTGAAATTAGATAAAATATATTACAATTTAAATAATTTATCTAAATCGATTAAATTTTATATTTAATTTTGTTATTAAAAAACTCTATAATTTTGCGAGAATTTTCTTTTCAAACCCAATATTTCATCTTGAATGTGGTATAATTTTATATTGAATTCTACCATTACTATTAATTGAATTCCAAAAATGGATTCTATAATTGAAATAAAATATGTTCTTATTATATAATATGGTTATGTAAAAAAATTACAATAATTAATAGTTAAATATAAAAACATTTTTAATATAGTTATGTGGATAATGGATTTATTATAGGGTTAAACTGATAAGAAAAGTGTTTTAATTGAACTCTATGTTGTCCAAAACACATTTTATAGACATATTTAGACCTTATAACATCTAGGTATCGTTAATGATCTATTTTGGAAGCTTATGTAATGAGAAGTATGTTGGTATCACATTATCTTTGCAAAAATTAATCATGTGTGTCCTCTTACGCACTTATAAAAGGCCACCCATCTCATCCCCTCTTCACACATCCAAACCCATTTAGTTTGGATAATACATTCCAAAAAAATATCCCTCACTTTCATAAGTACATACTAGAGGCCTAATTTTTATTAGGAATATATGACTTTAAGGATTTAAGTATAAACCGAAAGTGTCTCTTTGATGAGGAAGAGGTTAGATTACATATGAAAGAAATTGATCCTATGGTAAGGGTTTCTCAAATATCTATTAATTCTATGGCGAAAATTCTTTATTCCAAACATATTCATTTTTAATGTGATATATACTTTCCCTTTTATATTTTATATCATTAATTTCATTATCATCATATAATTCAAATATTAATTTGATTATTATTTATTTTATAGGGTTATGATTCAGAAGTTACGCAATAGGTAAATATTTATTTCAAAATTTAATGATTAATCCACATTTATTATTTAACTTTTCCTTATAGGAATTATTTGATATTTTAATCTTAGAATTGTTTTATTTTTTTATCCTCATGTTACTCATAATCTCTTTCATGTAATATTAACATGTGCTTACTCTTTAGTAATTAAAATGAATGAGAAAATGTTTTTATAAATTTTGAAAATATTTTTATCTTTGTACAAAAAAATATTTTTAATCAAAATACATGTTTTCTAGAAAAACATGATTTTTTACCCTTATAATAATTATATATTAATTTAATTTTGACCTATTTAACTTTTTTTAAATATGTTCCAAATATAATCTTCCTGTATTTTTCAAAACATTGTGTGATAGGTTTTTATCAAAAAATTTAAAGGATTATTTGTTTTATTGTGTAAGATGTGAAAATAATTTTCATCCATCATGAAATTTATTTTTTAAATTGTTATATTACATGTATTATAGGATATATTAAAAAGAAAACTATTTATGAAATTATTTTGGAAATTTTAGTTTTAATAATAATTTTCATTGTGATATGGTTATTTTTCCTCAAAATTATTTTTGATGTGTTTTTATATTTTTTTCTAATCATTAATGATATCAATAATTTAGTGTAATTTAGATCCAATGGGAATATATATTATTGATTACATCATTATTATATATTTTAATGGTTTGTGATATATTATACCAAGTATTTATAGTTTTATTACAACTCACCACATTAATCTTGTTGGTTTATGATTATGTTTATTTGATTCGAATATGTATTAACTCATTTTATATTTGTTTTTCAATATGAATATTTATTCTTAATTTTTTCAAAACTTTTATTTGGGGATTACATTGGAATTAGTATGTGATGGGTGGGACCTGGATATATATATACCCTGGATTTATCTACATGACTCATGATACAAATTAGTTTACCAAATTAGGTGGTTTTGTATTCACAAATTTAAACTGACCTATGAAATGAATCTATAATTTTAGATATATATAATCATGAATTCCCTCACTATGTTATAATTTATTGATTTAAGGGTCATTATTTAATTATTTATAATACCCATGGATATTTTTCGAGGTTATGTTATTATTTATATGGCTTTATTTGATAATCAATAATTTCTACCATTTTATGCATTATTTACTGATTAAAATGAATGTGTTTCATTTATTTAACATTTCATATTGATTATTATTTTTAATTTTCGATATATTTTTATTTATACTTACCCTTACAAGTCATTTTAGCTCACCATTTTTTATGTTTAACTTTCCCCAAGATATTGGAAATTGTTATATGATTGATATAAAGATAAACAATATTAGGAATAATGGTGTCTCCAAAAAACAATTTTTTTCTTTTAGGTTTTCAATTATAATTTTAAATTTAACTTATATATTTATTTTTTTCATGAATAATGAACTATTTTGTCTTCTATTATGATATTACTCATATCTTATAAAAATGTAATAATTTTGACACTGGATCTAGGTTACTAACGTTCGGGATAGTACACAGTCACATAGCATCATTTTAAATTTGGGGAAATGTATTGAATTATGTATGAGTTGGTGTCCTGAGAACCAAATGTTTGTACTTCGATTACATGAATGTTCACTTATTATATATTGTCCATTATTCTGAATGACTATAATATAATAATTTCCTGGAATATTTGTTGCATTAATAAGGTCATGGAAGTTCCCCGCTATGATGAGAACCTTGAAATTCTATAAAAATATTCTTAAATAAGGTTTTTCAGTTGGATGACATATTATGATAGGACACATAGTATACAAACTGTCACGTGTGAGAACTCGTAAGAAGACGAGACTCTCTCTTATGGAGTTCGCACTTTGTAATCTCTAAGATGGGAGATTATGATAATAGACCCTCCAGTAGTAATTCTGCATGTCTTGGTGTCATTGGACATAACTATCTACGAGCATGTGTAATGGTCCTTAGATAGTAAGATTATCATTAACTCATGTCATGACTCACGCACTTAGATTTTCTGACAAAAACTGTCACGAAGACTGTTGGCGGGAAGTAGGGTATGTTGGGTGCATCACGAATGACATGTTGTTAATGGATAAGTTGAGGAAGGATTTGTCACTTCCATATTTATGGAATTAGATATCTCGGGCCCTTTGATTGAAATATAACTGTCAAACAAATTTCATGGCCATGGTGTAACGACGAGTTTATTTCTGGAAGTCAAAGAATGAAAGATCAAGCATATAGGTTTATGACACAACCATGAAACCTGATTGATGAGATATTGAGACAAAGGGATTAAATTTCACAGTAATCATTTGTATGAGGTGATATGCCAATGTGGCATCAAGTTCTTTCTCTTGGGTGCCTTGACCCATTGTGAGACAGTAATCTTAGACTTTAGGCAAGCCTTCCTAATGCCAACGAGAAAGGGTCCTAGAGGGTCACACACTAAGTGTGTTTAAGTATCTCAAGTAGAATAAATATTATTTCCGCACATGGTTTAATAATTATTCAAGGAAGCCTAAATGGTTTTAATGTTAGAGGAAGAATAAAATAAAACAAGTACACCTCGTGCATCAATGATTACATGTCATGTAGTTTTATTTTGAAAAAAAGTACATTTCGTGTATTATTAATTGTAAAGGCCTTGTAGTTTTCATTTTGGAAAGGAAATGAATAAATGAAAACAAGATATACATGTCGTGTACATTTAATTTACACGCCGTGTAGTTTTCAATGAAAAACAAGTACACGTCATGTATTTGTTAATACACGTCGTGTAGTTTTTCCAGTCGGGATTTTGAGAAAATATTGTTTTATTAAATGATATTTATTATAATTAATGTGGTCACATGTCAAGGAATTAATGACTCGGCATGGGGTTTTCAAAAGGGATTTAATTAAATAAATAAAATGCATAACGCGTTTATTTATTATCATAACTCTACAACCTCAAACCCAATTATAAATATCCTCATAACCCCAACTCCTTTTCTAAGACAATATAATCGTTGTGCACAACAATTCTGGATAATTCTTTCAAGTATGAAAGAACCTATTCCTCTAAGAACGCTCTCAAGTCTGAGAGAGATCCTCTTCCATTGGATCAAGATGATCTAAGGAAGACAACGCAAGAATAGGTTTCTCTACGCTAGCACCCGGAGACTCCTTTGGTGATGTACAGAGATACGAGGTGCACGTGTGGATCACCGCTACAGGAAGTCTACACTTGGATTCTGCGACGCAAGGAAAAATCACATCGGAATGTGATCAAGAATATCAGTGAAGAAAGAACACAAAAAGGTAATTCTATTCAAATGACTAAATTAATTATAATCAACCTGCAACGATCTTACTTTGTGGTTTCGGGGAATTCCTTTTCTTTGCCTATTTCTGTGATTTAATCCATGGAGACTAGTTTTTATCGTCGTATTGATCCTGGATTGATCATTGTTAATGAAAAAAATACAAGTGGTCACATCCACCCATGCGCTTCGGCTGCGCCCAGAACCATCAATTGGTTTCAGAGCGAGGTTTCAATGTTGATTATAGTTATTTAATTTTATTTGATAATTTACGAATTTATATTTGATTCAATTAGAAATAAATTGTTCTATAAATCTGAATAAACTAGATATGTTCTTCCTCCTTTGTTTCTCGATTCATATCATAGAAAAGTACTTTTCAATTTTAATTTTGATTAAAATAAAAATGAGAAACTCATTCGAAGGAGCTTCTCTTTCTGTCTGTACAACCCTAGAATACACGATGTGTAATGAAAACTATACATCGTGTACTTAGGTTCAACGAACGGGCACTGGTCCGCCAAACCACGTCGTGTGAATTGAGTATGCCTAAGTATTTACTACGCCGTGTTGACCAGAACTAAACAACGCGTGGGAACTAGAAGACATGGCATGTATGTTGGAGAAACATGTCATGTAGTCCGATCTGACCCAAGGGATACCATGTACAAAGGAGAAGTCGCGTACCACGTACACGGGATTTCCAGGACAGTTACCATGCAACAAGGAAGTACACACCGTGTATGATTTATCTACACGCCGTGTACTCCAAAAATTCCAAAGTACAGAAAACACGCCAAAGCCCCCGGTGTGTACTTTGGATAATAGGTGAAAGAAATACATGCCTTGTAAATATAAACTACACGCCGTTTAATTTCCAGAAATGGAATTTCACCAGGTTTCCTCCAAATGTACAAAGAAACCATACAAGGAATATGGATTATATGAATCTCATGGAAATTCAGAAATAAATTGAAGATAAAGAATTGATTAATTATAAGATAATGATTAATTGAATTCAAGCACGAATTACCTTGAATAATATAATGATTTAAAGAATTTGAATTCTAAATATGCATAAATTTCGTTGCATGTTATCGATGATCATGAACTAGAAAAAATACCCTGTTTATGTGTGTGTGGTTTTATTTTAATTTGTTTAATTTAAATTTGTTATCCTGTGATCCTTATTCAAATAAAATGTAGGGTTTGTGTGCCCATTGTAACAGCCCAAGATTTTATAATAAAAAAAAATATATATATTCTTTTTAATTTTATTAATGTCTTGTGTTGTACGCTACACCAAAAGGAGCTTACACAACACGCATCCTTGACTTGCCTTGCATTACACGCAATCGCAACCTTCCTCGATAGTGTGTGTAGTACGCAATAACGAGTTTCACTAAACAGCGATATGCTATTAAAACTAGCCGTTATGAATAGTAATAACCACTTTTTGAAATTTTTTAAATTTTATTTTTCAAAATGGATTTCATTTTTGGATTCGGAGTATCGAATTTAGCCTAAGGTGAAATTTTGGTACATTTCGGATAACTTTCATATTCTGATGAATAGTGAAAATTACTAAATTATAATTAAAAACAACTTTTTTAATCGAAATAATTTATAGTGATAAATTATTAATTTGAGTGGTTTTAAAGTATATTTAGAATATATTTTTACAATTTAATACAATTGGACGTAATTTCACATTTAAACCTGACATAAACAAGTGTCAATCTTTTGATAGATATTGTTTCGTAAAAACACGCTATTTGTTTTAATAGCGGGATTTAATTATAAAATTAATTAATTCAACTTCTATGTTATGAATTTGGTAAAATAGACTTCATTTTTGAATTCGGAATATGAAATATAGCTTAGGATGAAATTTTGGCATTTTTCTGAAAACTTTCAATTTTTGATGAATAGTGAAACTACTAAGTGGTAGTTAAAAAAAAACTGAATTTTTCATAAAACTTAATTTTGCCGCTTCTGTGAATGGAATTTCGAAAATCCGAGAGACACAGTTAATATCAAGGACTAAAATGTGGTTCAATGAGATGAAAATAATTTTTTTGGTGAATAGTAACTTTTTAATTTTTTTTACCGCGGTTAATAGTAAATAGGGTAACTAAGGGTAAATATGATATTACTATTACCCTAACAGATGTCCTAATTCTATTGGACAAGTGTAATTCTACCAAAAACAAACTTAGGAATAAAATATGACCATTTAGGCCCACTTGGATTAGATTAGGACATTTATTATTAATTTATTTAAAGAAAGGTTAAAATAGTTAAAATCAAAGTTTAATAAGTAAATCATTTTTAATATGGGGTTATACATAAGATAAATTCGATTGTAAATATTCATTAGAAATCTAAAAAGATTTCATACATGATGGTATTTTATTTGTAATTTTTAGACATCAAATAATTTAATTTATTTATGACACAACGATGATGCAGTAATTATCTTATTAATGAAATATTGACATAATTGATGTTATAAACACCAAAATAAATGTAATTTGAGATTTTTTATGAATTCCACTAATTTTCTAGGTTACTATGATATATTAATGTTGATTTAATCAACTTGGTTCGAACATATAATTCTGTTATGACTTTCACAAAAATCATATATCAAATAGTGTCAAAATTGACACAAAATAGTTTTTAAATCAAATATTATATTATTAATTGTTATTTTATTCCTAAAAATCTAAGGTTCGGCCAAATGACTTAGATAAGGATATATATATTAATAATAAACAATTTGTGGTTCGTTTGGCATGTTATAGTAAGTTTATTAACCATATAGTGAAAGAAAACAAAAAGACACGGTAAAAGTTAAATTATTTAACTTAGAGTTAAATATAATTGATAAGGTTTAAAATAATATCCAAACATGTCTAAATTTGATTGGTTGATGATATTACAACCCTATCTCATCTAATCTTCTAATATGAGTCATTTTTGGAGGTTTTTAAGTGGTGTTAGATTTATTATAAATTAATATTTTTAAGAATTCCTAAGGTGCCCCTCTCCTCCCTTATAAAAGGGCACCTCCTCCCCCTCCTCCTCACACCAATTTTGAGCACTCAAGCTCGGCCAACCCCTGCCAAAATCTCTTCTCCACTTCCCTAGAAACATCCTAGAGGTTCTGGTCTTACTCAAAGACCAATTTTAGTTCCCTAAGAGGAGGTCTCAAAGAGGCACTTCAAAGAAGAGGTAATTACCGTTACCAATTCTTTCATCTTTATTTCTTCTTCCACTTCTTCTTATTAGGTTGTTTCATTATGAAGTAATAACATCAGTATCACTCATATACCGATATGTTATTATAAGTATGAAACAACCCTATTTCACCATCTATCCATCCTACGGAAAAAGAAATCACCGCGCGTGCGTACGTACGGAATACCGTCTCCACGCCGTGGTGTAATCTATTTTCCACCACCACCTTACATGGATGGGTATAATGGTGTAAAGAATAACTATACATAGTTATTACAACATCATATTGATTCTGATATATTGTATAATCCACTCCAATTCAATTCAATATTTATAGAAATGATATCATCGCTCGTGCGTACGTACAGACTACCGTCTCCACGACGCGATGAGATTCATTCTCCATGTTAACCATTTAAGAATGATTATAATGTATATATAAGAAATAATAATGAAATATATGACATTATAAAGCTACTGGATTTATGTATATATATACATATGTATGTCATCTACTTACTTCCATTTCAAGACAATAAGGAAAGGAAAACAGCGTTCATGCGTACGTACGGACTACCGTCTCCATGAACGGTGTTTTTCGTTTTATTTATCTACCTATTATATATATATATACTGAATATATATGATATATAAATCATATTTTATATTCTGGAAGTAAGTAAATCATGATATAAGTAATAATGACGTCAAGAACAACAAGTCAAAACACCTACGATAAATGAAACGATTTTACCCAAAACGCTTCTTTAACATGGAATTTACAAAAGAACGGGTAATATAATGTCATAAGTGAACCATATATGATATCATAACAATGAATATGATTCTGTAATAAGTCAATAACATGATTTAAATCATTATACAGGAGGTTCGGACACTTACAAAGCAAGTCGGACCTAAGGTAAGGGAAATATCACAATCTCATTTTTATCCGAGATTGTTTATTCGTAAGTATTTTCTGGGGTGTATTTTATCATCCACATCCATGTTCCCTCAATATGTAATATTGTTTCCATCCACTTGAAATAGTTTAAATCCAATTTTACCCTTAGTTGAGTTTTTAGTAAAGAATATGAAAGGAATCTTTTGTCGTTTTTCCGTATGAGGTACTTTTTGACTTTTCCGACAAAAGTACGAAGAATGTTTTTTTTAACTTATACGGCACGAACGGATTTTTACGATTTTATAAAGCCTTATTTTCATGAACCTTCCTCCAAAATATTTCATGACTATTTTCAATAAAATCTTTTTCTTTTAAAGTTGCATGATGTTTTGTGAAAAGAAATTGATTTTGAAGAAAAAAGGATATTTTCCTCAAGAATTCAATTCAAGTGTTTTATCAAAATTATTTTTCATCTAAGATAATAAAGGGTTCTGTTTCTATCCATATTTTTACAATGATTTGACTATGTTGTGATGGAATTATGTTTATGAATTCCTTTATCTTATATGAATGGTTTTATGATGTCATGCTGTTTAAGAATCCCATTTTTATTACATGGGTTATGCAATGATGTATGATTTATGATTTGGTGGCACACATAAGAAAGGATTCATTAAGAGATGGGTGGGACCTATATCTCCCTCCAATGCATTGGGTAAAGATTTCATATCTCATGAGATAGACATGGCTGGAATGGTAGGTTATATCGGTTCAGTGAAACAGGACTGAAACGAGGATTACTCGATTCAGAAAGGGACTTTGTCCACTAAGATAGTCTTGGCAATGAGTCTTGACTAACAAGAAATGATTCTCTATGATTATGTGTGTATTCCACAATGAGTAATGTTTTAAGTTATGATTTCATTTCACTACTATGATTTATCCCATGTTATGAAATTATTCTCTCTTTTGCAGGTTAAGATTTCCAAAAAATGTTATGTTCTTATGAAAATTATGTGATTGATATTTGCTTTGTTTACCCTTACTGAGCATTTGAGCTCACCCTTTTATGTTTTCTTTTCCCCAGGATATAAAGAAAGGTTTTAGGTATAAAAAGGAAGATCTTTATGGGAGATGTTGAAGATCTTCCACCACAATTAGAAGATTTTATTCCGAGTTTCCAAAGACACTAAACTATTACGATCCTTGTGTGTGTGTTTTTGTTATGTACTAAGTATTCCACAAATGTAATGTAATGTCCATGTACGTCAGGATACGGGTCTCTACAGTTGGTATCAGAGGAAAGGTTTAGTCAACCTTTGGAAACTAGGATGCGAGAACTTTAGTGAGATCCCTAGAGATATTTATAAGGTTTGTCTAGGGATGTCCCTAAGGATAAGTATACGTATAGGATACAGTCCTATAACTATGGTAACGATCTTAGAATTTAACATAAGATGTTAGATATTAAGGGTAATCCCCCTTTACTATGTTGTTTTCCCTAGAATGATTTTTGCCTCTCACACTATTCTTTTTGGGTTTTAGACGATGGCTGGAACCCGAAGGAACCGTGTTGATCAATGCAATGGACAATGCAATGATTGCCCTCCTGAACAAACAAATGTTATGGGAGATGGAGTGAAAAATCTTATTGCTATACTTACACAAGATATGAATCATTATGGACTTCCAAATGAGCAGAGAAGGGAACAATATTCTATTGAGTCCTTCATGAGGCAACGTCCACCTTCTTTCAGTGGGTCTACTGATCCATTAGTTGCTGAACAATGGATTAGTACTACTAAAAAGATATTTTCAGTTCTTCAATGTTCTGAACATGATAAAGTCATCTTAGCAGTATATCATTTGGAAGGTGAAGCTGATCAATGGTGTAATCTTATCAAGAATACGAGGCCAAGAGATGAAATTGAGTCCATGGAATGGGACGAGTTCAAGAACTTGTTTTTCAGTAAGTACTTCCCTCGTATTCTTCGAACAAAGATGGAAAAGGAGTTTATTGAGCTGAAGCAGAAGGATGATGAATCTGTTGGTATATATGAAGCGAATTTTACAAGACTTGCAAGGTATGCATCTGGCATTATCATCCAACCTGAAAGTAAAGTTGATCGATTTTTCAGTGGCTTAAAACCAAGTCTTCGAAGGGCATTAGCTATAAGAGACTTCAGTAGCTACGAAGAAATTGTGCATTGTGCTATCAAGGTAGAAATGGAAGTTGGTGTTACATATCCATCTCATGGTTTTGACAAGAAACGAAAGATGGAGTTCAAGGAGAAATCTTAGAATAATGGTGAAAAGAGGATGAATGTTTCCTTATGCACAAAGTGTGGAAAGAAGCATGGTGGAGATTGTCTTAAAGGGACTAGAAAATGTTTCAAGTGTGGAAAAGAAGGTCATCGAGCAGCTGAGTGTCGAAGTAATGGAAAAAGGGTTTCTAATGATGTGAATAAAGCAAACACTGCAGAGAACGCACCACCAACACTTCAATGTTTCAAGTGCAAGGAGATGGGACATTATGCCAATAAATGCCCTAATCCAAGGGTTAGTGATGATCGACATGAGCAACCGCTTAAGGCAAAGGATAAAGGGAAGTCACATGCGATCACTATTGGCAATGTTGAATATGACAACGATGTGGTGGAATGATTAAGTGTTTATGTAATGGGATTCCAAAATAATGTTGTATCATTGAGTATTGCAATATTTATTGATGTGGTATTCAAAGTGATTGAGATATTTTTTGGAAATAAGATGATATGCGCATAATGAAGACGAGAAAATGAAATGTTTAATAGTATTCATGAGCTCATGATTGATATAAGGACTAAGTGATATCATGGTTTGAGTATATAGAATTTTGAGGATTTTGGTATATGGAAAGTGTTAACTTTTAACTGCACTCATGTTTTCACTAAGGTATTCAAGAGAATACATGATTAAGGACTTTGATTTTTTAGAATGTGACCAACAAAACATATCTTAGGATATGTGGGGATCAACGACAGTATTAAATCTCTGGTAATCGTTGTCACTATATTATGAGAGTGGACTGCAGTATTATGTATAAGCCTAAAGATTAGACTGGATTATGTTGGACATAAGTTAGTATTGTTTAAGGATAGAAGATTTTCGATATTATTGATGTGATGTTATAGTGACGTAGTTTTAGAAAAAGGACAACCTGCAGGACGGGCGACAGCCCATCGCTTCGGACAAGGCTGTAGGAATCGAACCCACAACCGAAGTGCGACTGGCCTTTATCGCCTACCACTGACCTACAGGAAGTCCCTGTTTAGTAGAAACGAGTTTTATTATATTAAGCAGTATGATATATGAATTATAAGTCCATTTTAGGAACCATATGTGATTAATCTCACTATAGAATGACTTATGTATATTTAATAACTTTTTCTAACCTTTTGTTTGAGACAGATGGAATGACCCATCATTCTATCAAATAATCTGCTAACACTTCACGAATAACAAATTCAACTTCATTTATTTAAGAGATGAAGTGGAAATTGTTCAAGGCACGAACAACAGTGAGATTGTACCAAAATAAAGTAAGTATTTATTCTAATTCAAATTTTCAACTTTAGGGAGATGATCTTGAAAACCAAAAATGTTGTCCTAGTGATCTTATACCTGATGAATCAGATGGTACCTTAGATCATCACAAATTTATGGATTTGTGATTACTGGCTTTTCCATAGCCATGTTCTCTACCACTCTCCATCAGAACATGATGGTTAGATTTCTCTTCCATATCCATATTTTCACCTATGTGGAAACCCATTGATTAGTTTATTTGGGTAATCGTTACATTTCATACTTTAGTTTTTAAAGCCAAGTTTTGGTATTCCCTTTTACGATGTGGGTTTCTATTAAAGAAACTTTCGAATAGTAAACCATTTATAACCCCGACGAATTTCGAGGGCGAAATTCATTTTAAGGGGGGTAGAATGTAACAGCCCAAGATTTTATAAAAATATATATATATATATATTCTTTTTAATTTTATTAATGTCTTGTGTTGTACGCTACACCAAAAGGAGCTTACACAACACGCATCCTTGACTTGCCTTGCATTACACGCAATCGCAACCTTCCTCGATAGTGTGTGTAGTACGCAATAACGAGTTTCACTAAACAGCGATATGCTATTAAAACTAGCCGTTATGAATAGTAATAACCACTTTTTGAAATTTTGTAAATTTTATTTTTCAAAATGGATTTCATTTTTGGATTCGGAGTATCGAATTTATCCTAAGGTGAAATTTTGGTACATTTCGGATAACTTTCATATTCTGATGAATAGTGAAAATTACTAAATTATAATTAAAAACAACTTTTTTAATCGAAATAATTTATAGTGATAAATTATTAATTTGAGTGGTTTTAAAGTATATTTAGAATATATTTTTACAATTTAATACAATTGGACGTAATTTCACATTTAAACCTGACATAAACAAGTGTCAATCTTTTGATAGATATTGTTTCGTAAAAACACGCTATTTGTTTTAATAGCGGGATTTAATTATAAAATTAATTAATTCAACTTCTATGTTATGAATTTGGTAAAATAGACTTCATTTTTGAATTCGGAATATGAAATATAGCTTAGGATGAAATTTTGGCATTTTTCTGAAAACTTTCAATTTTTGATGAATAGTGAAACTACTAAGTGGTAGTTAAAAAAAACTGAATTTTTCATAAAACTTAATTTTGCCACTTCTGTGAATGGAATTTCGAAAATCCGAGAGACACAGTTAATATCAAGGACTAAAATGTGGTTCAATGAGATGAAAATAATTTTTTTGGTGAATAGTAACTTTTTACTTTTTTTTACCGCGGTTAATAGTAAATAGGGTAACTAAGGGTAAATATGATATTACTATTACCCTAACAGATGTCCTAATTCTATTGGACAAGTGTAATTCGACCAAAAACAAACTTAGGAATAAAATATGACCATTTAGGCCCACTTGGATTAGATTAGGACATTTATTATTAATTTATTTAAAGAAAGGTTAAAATAGTTAAAATCAAAGTTTAATAAGTAAATCATTTTTAATATGGGGTTATACATAAGATAAATTCAATTGTAAATATTCATTAGAAAGCTAACAAGATTTCATACATGATGGTATTTTATTTGTAATTTTTAGACATCAAATAATTTAATTTATTTATGACACAACGATGATGCAGTAATTATCTTATTAATGAAATATTGACATAATTGATGTTATAAACACCAAAATAAATGTAATTTGAGATTTTTTATGAATTCCACTAATTTTATAGGTTACTATGATATATTAATGTTGATTTAATCAACTTGGTTCGAACATATAATTCTGTTATGACTTTCACAAAAATCATATATCAAATAGTGTCAAAATTGACACAAAATGGTTTTTAAATCAAATATTATATTATTAATTGTTATTTTATTCCTAAAAATATAAGGTTCGGCCAAATGACTTAGATAAGGATATATATATTAATAATAAACAATTTGTGGTTCGTTTGGCATGTTATAGTAAGTTTATTAACCATATAGTGAAAGAAAACAAAAAGACACGGTAAAAGTTAAATTATTTAACTTAGAGTTAAATATAATTGATAAGGTTTAAAATAATATCCAAACATGTCTAAATTTGATTTGTTGATTATATTACAACCCTATCTCATCTAATCTTCGAATATGAGTCATTTTTGGAGGTTTTTAAGTGGGGTTAGATTTATTATAAATTAATATTTTTAAGAATTCTTAAGGTGCCCCTCTCCTCCCTTATAAAAGGGCACCTCCTCCCCCTCCTCCTCACACCAATTTTGAGCACTCAAGCTCGGCCAACCCCTGCCAAAATCTCTTCTTTACTTCCCTAGAAACATCCTAGAGGTTCTGGTCTTACTCAAAGACCAATTTTAGTTCCCTAAGAGGAGGTCTCAAAGAGGCACTTCAAAGAAGAGGTAATTACCGTTACCAATTCTTTCATCTTTATTTCTTCTTCCACTTATTCTTCTTAGGTTGTTTCGTTATGAAGTAATAACATCAGTATCACTCATATACTGATATGTTATTATAAGTATGAAACAACCCTATTTCACCATCTATCCATCCTACGGAAAAAGAAATCACCGCGCGTGCGTACGTACGGAATACCGTCTCCACGCCGTGGTGTAATCTATTTTCCACCACCACCTTACATGGATGGGTATAATGGTGTAAAGAATAACTATACATAGTTATTACAACATAATATTTATTCTGATATATTGTATAATCCACTCCAATTCAATTCAATATTTATAGAAATGATATCATCGCTCGTGCGTACGTACGGACTACCGTCTCCACGACGCGATGAGATTCATTCTCCATGTTAACCATTTAAGAATGATTATAATGTATATATAAGAAATAATAATGAAATATATGACATTATAAAGCTACTGGATTTATGTATATATATACATATGTATGTCATCTACTTACTTCCATTTCAAGACAATAAGGAAAGGAAAACAGCGTTCATGCGTACGTACGGACTACCGTCTCCATGAACGGTGTTTTTCGTTTTATTTATCTACCTATTATATATATATATACTGAATATATATGATATATAAATCATATTTTATATTCTGGAAGTAAGTAAATCATGATATAAGTAATAATGATGTCAAGAACAACAAGTCAAAACACCTACGATAAATGAAACGATTTTACCCAAAACGCTTCTTTAACATGGAATTTACAAAAGAACGGGTAATATAATGTCATAAGTGAACCATATATGATATCATAAAAATGAATATGATTCTGTAATAAGTCAATAACATGATTTAAATCATTATACAGGAGGTTCGGACACTTACAAAGCAAGTCGGACCTAAGGTAAGGGAAATATCACAATCTCATTTTTATCCGAGATTGTTTATTCGTAAGTATTTTCTGGGGTGTATTTTATCATCCACATCCATGTTCCCTCAATATGTAATATTGTTTCCATCCACTTGAAATAGTTTAAATCCAATTTTACCCTTAGGTGAGTTTTTAGTAAAGAATATGAAAGGAATCTTTTGTCGTTTTTCCGTACGAGGTACTTTTTGACTTTTCCGACAAAAGTACGAAGAATGTTTTTTTTAACTTATACGGCACGAACGGATTTTTACGATTTTATAAAGCCTTATTTTCATGAACCTTCCTCCAAAATATTTCATGACTATTTTCAATAAAATCTTTTTCTTTTAAAGTTGCATGATGTTTTGTGAAAAGAAATTGATTTTGAAGAAAAAAGGATATTTTCCTCAAGAATTCAATTCAAGTGTTTTATCAAAATTATTTTTCTTCTAAGATAATAAAGGGTTCTGTTTCTATCCATATTTTTACAATGATTTGACTATGTTGTGATGGAATTATGTTTATGAATTCCTTTATCTTATATGAATGGTTTTATGATGTCATGCTGTTTAAGAATCCCATTTTTATTACATGGGTTATGCAATGATGTATGATTTATGATTTGGTGGCACACATAAGAAAGGATTCATTAAGAGATGGGTGGGACCTATATCTCCCTCCAATGCATTGGGTAAAGATTTCATATCTCATGAGATAGACATGGCTGGAATGGTAGGTTATACCGGTTCAGTGAAACAGGACTGAAACGAGGATTACTCGATTCAGAAAGGGACTTTGTCCACTAAGATAGTCTTGGCAATGAGTCTTGACTAACAAGAAATGATTCTCTATGATTATGTGTGTATGCCACAATGAGTAATGTTTTAAGTTATGATTTCATTTCACTACTATGATTTATCCCATGTTATGAAATTATTCTCTCTTTTGCAGGTTAAGATTTCCAAAAAATGTTATGTTCTTATGAAAATTATGTGATTGATATTTGCTTTGTTTACCCTTACTGAGCATTTGAGCTCACCCTTTTATGTTTTCTTTTCCCCAGGATATAAAGAAAGGTTTTAGGTATAAAAAGGAAGATCTTTATGGGAGATGTTGAAGATCTTCCACCACAATTAGAAGATTTTATTCCGAGTTTCCAAAGACACTAAACTATTACGATCCTTGTGTGTGTGTTTTTGTTATGTACTAAGTATTCCGCAAATGTAATGTAATGTCCATGTACGTCAGGATACGGGTCTCTACACCCATGGTTTCTTAAATGTAAACCCCATGTAATGGAGGATCTCCCAAGCCAAAGGAGATGGTTCAAAATCCAAAGTTGAGGCAAAACCAACCTAAGAAGATACAATGGAGAACAGGTGGGAGCTGCAAAACACGAACCATCAAGTTCAAGGTGTTTTCCCTAGGTCAGGGTTAGCTTATCAAAACCACTAGATAAGCTAACCAGTAGAAGCTCAAGATCATGCCATCTTATTTTAATTCTTTCTGATTGCATGGTTTATTTATTATGTAAGGGTTGTCATGATCACATAATTAATAAAAAATCATGCAAAGATGGAATAAAATAAAAACCGGACTATGCATAAACATTATTAAAACATGTTTAATCACTTAATCAAGCATCACTTAATATTAAAATGCATGTGATAATGAAAAACTACGCATAAAGAATAAAATCCCTCATATACCATATTAATTCCAACCAAGCCTTCCATAATTTGATTAAGGGCAAGACTCAATAAAACTATGTGTTTGACCAACCCTTGTTGGGACACTTAATTCTATAAAGGAAGCCCTTATGAAAGGTTTCGGGTTGAATTAACCATATTACATTAAGAGGAGTATCCCTTGATAGACTTGATGTAATATTGGAGGCAAGAGTTGAGGAAATCCAAGTCAGGATTTCAGTATTGAGGAGTCCACTCAACAGATCAACGAATTGTAAGCACACAGCTGTCAAAGACCTGCCAACCTAAATACCTTTAAGTAGCTTGACCAACTCTTGTTGGGGTTTTGCGAAGGAGAATATGGATCCTTGCCACTAGAATTTCAAAGCAACTGGAAATTCTAACTTCAATGGTGAGGGCCATTGGGACTTGATAAAATAGTGGTAGAATTAAAAAATTCATTTATTATTTTTCAAAAAATCTAATCAAAAGTTACTGATAAATCTTCTCTTTTTATTTGTAAAATCTAAATGAAAAAATATTCAACCACATTTTCTCTGCGATCAATTATGGATAAAGACAATATCCTCACCAGTAGTAACTTTCAGTAATTGATTAGGTGCCTTCGGGTTATCCTATGCCATGAACAAAAGTTTTACGTGATGGATTCCTCACTTCCTGATTCTCCTGTCCCAGGGGTGAGTGATGAAGATTTCCTTGTCTATGATCAACATTTGATCAATGTACTCGACGTTCAATGTTTGATGTTGTCATCTATGTCTAGTGAGCACATGAATTCTCATGAAGGCATGGATTCCTACATCATGCTCGATCACCTCTGTGGTCTATACCAGGAGAGAGCAAGACAGGAAAGGTTTGAGATCTCCAAGGCTCTATTTCAGAGTAATCTTGGAGAGGGTTCCCCAGCGGGGCCTCATGTAGTCAAGATCATTGGCTACATTGAGCGCTTGGAGGTTCTAGGGTTTAAACTCCACAAAGAACTAGGTATCGATCTCATTCTTGCATCACTCCCCCAAAGCTTCTCAAACTTTGTTGTGAACATCAATATGAAAAACATTTAGAATTATATGTCTGATCTTCTTATCCTCATTCGCCAAGTGGATAATGACATAAAGCATGAAAAGCCTTTCGTACTCATGTTGTATAAAAGGAAAGGGAAGGTGAAGAGATTTAATCCCAAATAATCTTCAAGGACTTACATGAAATGGAAGATCAAAGGGGAGGCAAGGGAATATGATGTTGTTTGTTTCGCATGTGGAAAGAAGGGACACTGGAAGAAAAACTGCACCCAGCCATGGAAGAAAGGGAAGGCTTCAAGTGCATTTGTTATCAAATGCAATCTATCTATTTATTCTAATTGGGTATTATATATTACTTCTGTGTCTCACATCTGTATCCAAATAAAGGATCCAAGTATATTTAGAAAGATTGACTGAGGTGAGGTGGATCTACGAGCATCCAACAGAGTCAGACTCGCTGTTGTAGCTATCGGAGACTACCATCCCACATTGCCTACTGGGATGTTCTTGGTTTTAAAAGGATGTTATTATGTACCCTCTGTAACCAAAATCATTATTTTATGTATCCAGATTAGATACTAATGGATTCATCTTCAATTTTGGAAGTGGATGTTGCTACTTTTATAAAGATAACATTTGTTTTGGTATGGCACATTTATATAATGGATTTTATGTGTTAGACTACACAATCCAATTATTGGAAATCGATGACAAATTTAATTCACATGACTCATACCACCCCAAATTTGGCATCCCTGGCTAGGTCAAGTCAATGAGAAACATTTGAAAAAATTACATCAAGATGGGAATTTAGTTTCTTTCGAACTAAAACCACTTGGTGTATGTAATGCGTGTCTACAAGGCAAAATGACCAAAGCCCCATTTAGTGGGAAAGGAGAAAGGGATAAAGAGCTTCTATAATTTGTTCACACAGATGTGTGTGGACCATTTCCAATTGAAGAAAGGGGTGGGTTCTAGTACTTCATAAATTTTACTGATGATTTTAGTAGATATGGATATATTTACTTAATGAGGTATAAGTCAGATTCTTCTGATCGGTTCAAATAATACATGAATGAATTTGAGAACCATGTTGGTAAGAAGATTAAGAAACTCCACTCAGACAGAGGAGGAGAATATCTTAATCATGACTTCATTGATTTCTTACAGGTGTTTGGGATTCTATTTTAACTCACTCCTCCTTACATACCTTAGTGGAATGGTTTAAGTGAAAGGAGGAACCACACCCTATTGGACATGGTGAGATAAATGATGAGTTATGTGAGTCTTCTATTATCTTTTTTGGGATATACATTAAAAAGAACAGCACAAATTCTAAACCATGTAACAACTAAATTGATAAATAGTATTCCATATGAGTTATGGAGTGGAAACAAAGCCATGTTATCGAATTTAAATGTGTGGGGTAGTGAAGCATTTGTTGAGGCCTATTTAGGTAAAAAACATTCACCCTAAGGCACAAAGTGTATCTTTATAGGATACCCTAAGGAAACAAGGGAATATTACCTATACAACGCCTCAGACAAAAAGGTTACAGTAGAAAGACACACCATATTCCTTGAGAGGGATCACATCTCCAAAAGATATAGTGGGAGCGAGATAGACTTCGATGAAGTCGGGGCTCAAGATACACAGGATTTGGTACAAGAAGAGATTCCACAAAGCCCCATGGAAGAACAATCTGTTCCAGAGACAAAAGAACAGTGTAGGAGCACCAGAGAGGTGAGAGAACCTGAACGATATGGTTTTCTTGTCACCGAGGATGGTGACTCATTATTGTTTGACAATGATGATCCTCTTACCTACAAGGAAGCAGTTGAAGGCACAGACGTTGACAAGTAGAAAGAAGCCATGAATTCTGAAATGGATTCTATGTACCAAAACCAAGTCTGGATTTGGGTAGATCCTCCAGTTGATGTAAAGACTATTGGTAATAAATGTGTATTCAAGAAGAAACTATACATGGAGGGGAAAGTGAGAACCTATAAGGATCAACTAGTTGCCAAAGGTTTATGACAGCATCACAGAATTTACTATGATGTAACTTTCTCACTGGTTGCGATGCTGAGATCCATCAGAATCCTATTGGCAATTACCACTTACTATGACTATGAAATTTGAAAAATGGATGTCAAAACTGCATTCCTTAACAGGAACCTCTAGGAAGATGTCTACATGACACAACTTGAAGTGTTTGTGACTCTAAAGGATGACAACAAGGTATACAAGTTGCAGAAATCCATTTATTTATTAAAGTAAGCATCAAGGTTAGGGAACATTTGTTTTGATGAAGCTATAACCGAATTTGGCTTCGTTAAGAACTAATGTGAGCCTTGTGTTTACAAGAGGTTTAGTGGAAGTGAAGTCATTTTTTAATAGTATATTCTGATGACATATTACTAATTGGAAATGAAGTACCTGTATTACAGTCATTTAAGGCATGGTTAGATAAATTTTTCTCTATGAAAGACTTGGGAGAGGCAGAAAATATTCTTGGGATCAAGATCCATTGTGATAGATCCAAGAGAATGTTGGTCCTGAGTCAAAGTAGATACATTAACAAGATACTAAAGAGATTTAGTATGGAACAGTCCAAGAGGGGATATTTTCTAGTGTCACATGACATTCATCTTTCCAAGAAAATGTCTCCTCAGACACATGAGGAAAGAAAGAGAATGACAAGGATCCCTTACGCATATGTGATTGGGTCAGTCATGTATGTTATGCTATGTACGATGCTAGATGTTGCTTACGCATTAAGTGTGGTAGTCAGATATCGAGCTGATCGAGGAGACCACCATTGGATAGTAGTCAAGACTATCCTTAAGTATCTGAGGCATACTAAGGATATGTTCCTGGGTTATAGAGGAGATGAGGAACTAGTCATTAGAGGAAATGTAGATGCTAGTTTCCAGACTGATCAAGATGACATGAAGTCGCATATTGGATACATCTTCAGTTTGAATTGAGGTGTAGTGAGCTAGAAGAACTCAATGCAAAGTGTGGTGGCAGATTCTATAGCAGATTCTGAGTATATCGCAGCTTATGAGGCAGCTAAATAAGTAGTATGGATGCGAAGCTTCGTCCAAGAGCTAGATGTTGTACCGAGCAGTAAAGATCCTATCACACTCTATTGTGATAATACTACAATGGTGGCACTTGCAAAAGAGCCAAGGTCACATCAGAGGAAAAAAAACATACTTCAGAAGTATCATCTATTGAGGGATTTTTCTCAAAGTGGTGAAGTTGCAGTGAGCAGTATTTCCACAGAAGATAACGTGGCGGACCCCTTGACTAAAGCCTTAACTCTATAGAAACATGATCATCATGTGAGGTCTAGTAAACTAAAAGTCGTTGGAAGTTTGATCTAGTCCAAGTGGGAGTTTGTAAGGGTTTTTGTCTTGAGAACCAACTATTTTGTACTTTAATTACATAAATGTTCACTTATTATATATTGTTCATTGTTCTGCATGACTATAATATAATAATTTACTGGAATATTTATTACATTAATAAGGTCATGGTAGATCCCCTCTATGATGAGAACCTTGAAATGCTATAACAATATTCTTAAATAAAGTTCTACGGTTGGATGACATACTATTATAGGACACATAGTATACATACCGTCATGTGCGAGTACTCGTAAGAAGACGAGACTCTCTCTCATAGAGTACGCACTTGGTAATCTCCAAGATGGGAGATTATGATAACAGACCCACCAATAGTAATTTTTCATGTCTTGGTGTCATTGGACATTACTATATGTGAGCATGTGTAATGGACCTTAAACTATAATATTATCATTAAATCATGTCATGACTCACGCACTTAGATTTGCTGACAAAAATCGTCATGAAGACAGTTGGTGGGAAGTAGGGTACATTGGGTGCATCACGAATGACATGTTGTTAATGGATAAGTTGATGAAGGATTTTTCCCTTCCATATTTATGGAAATAGATATCTTGGGCCCTTTTATTGAAATTAAACTATAAAACAAATTTCATCACCATGGTGTAACGATGAATTTATTTCTGGAAGTCAAAGAATGACAGATCAAGCATATAGGTTTATGACACTACCATGAAACCTGCTTGATGAGATATTGAGACAAAGGGATTAAATTACATAGTAAGTGTTCATATGAGGTGATACGTCAATGTGGTGTCAACTTCTTTCTCTTGAGTGCCTTGACCCGTTTCTAGACAGTAATCTTGGCCTTTAGGCAAGCCCGCCTAATGCCAATGAGAAAGGGGCCTAGAGGGTCACACACTAAGTGTATTCAAGTATCTCAAGTAGAATAAAGATTATTCATGTATGTGGTTTAATAATTATTCAAGTAATCCTAAATGGTTTTAATGTTGGAGGAAGAATAAAACAAAACAAGTACACGTCATGTTTCAATGATTACACGCCGTGTAGTTTTATTTTTAAAACAAGTACACGCCATGTATTATTAAACGTACACGCCGTGTAGTTTTCATTTTGGAAAGGAAATGAATAAATGAAAACACGATATACATGTCGTGTACATTGAATATACATTCTATGTAGTTTTCAATGAAAAACAAGTACATGTTGTGTATTTATTAATACACACCTTGTAGTTTTTTCAGTCAGGATTTTGAGAAAATATTGTTTTATTAAATAATATTTATTATAATCAGTGTGGGTGCATGTCAAGGAATTAATGACTCAACATGGGGTTTTCAAAATGGAGTTAATGAAATAAATAAAACACGTAACGCAGTTATTTATTGTCATAACTCTATAACCTCAAACCCGATTATAAATATCCTCACAACTCCAACTCCTTTTCTAAGACAAGAAAATCATTGGGCACAACAATTATGGAGAATTATTTCAAGGCCGAAAGAACCTATTCCTCCAATAACGCACTCAAGAATGAGAGAGTTCCTCTTCCATCGGATCAATACGATCTAAGGTGGACAATGCAAGCAAAGGTTTCTCCACGCTAGCACCCGGAGACTCCTTTGGCGACATCCAGAGATACGAGGTGCACGTGTGGATCACCGCTAGAGGAAGTCTACACTTGTCTTCTACGACGCAACGACGAATCACATCAGAACGTGATCAAGAATATCAATGAAAAAGGAACACCAAAAGGTACATATTTTTAATTGATTAAATTAATTATAATCAACATGTAACAATCCTACTTTGTGGTTTCGGGACTTTCCTTTTCTTTGTCTATTTCTCTGATTATATCTGTGGAGACTGGCGTTTATCGTCATATTGATCCCAGATTGATCATTGTTAATGACAAAAATCCAAGTGGGAACATCCACCAACGTGCTTCTGCTGTGCTCAGAACCTTCAAATTATAAAATATTTTAGGATTTATACTGATTTTTATGGTAGAACCCAATGAATTTTAAAAATAAATTTCTTCCAAATAAATTTTAATATATTTTACAATCTTGGATATATAAATACTAGAGTTTTAATGAACTATAATATTATATTTATAATGATATTTAAACATGTACATTATAACCTTGATGTTAAACATGGATTTAAGAATATGAATTAAATTTTAAAATTAATAATAAATCATTTAGAGATGTATAATATATTGGTAAATACACACTTATGTTTTAGTAAAGTCATTAAATGATTCGAAATGAATTTCTTTTTAAAATTGTATATATTTATTTTCATGAAAAAGTAATCAAATAATATTTTTTTAATTTTATTTAATTTATTTACACTAAAAAATTAATATTTTATTCAACAAGTCAAAATTATATTTTTTAGAATTTTTTATATTTTTAGAATGAATAGATAAAAAAACATATTTTTTTAAAAAACATCAATTTAATTTATTGTTTTTATGGAGATAAAATATTTTATAAAATGTTTTTAAAAATAAAATTATATAAATTATATTATATTTTTCCAAATGAGGTCATTTGAATCAATATTATTTTACTTTTTGATATACCATCTTTTTTTACTTATGAAATCCTTTTCACCAGAGAAAATCATTTTCGTTGACTCTTCATGGTTAATTTTAAATTATATTTTTTACACTGTATGAATTAAATATGGATAAAAATATTAATTATTAGGAATCTATATTATTAATATTAATTAATAATTACATCTTAATTTATTTTCTTAATTAATAGTTAAAACCTGAAAAGTTAATTAGTATGGATATTGTTCAAACATGTTAATTGGGGGTTACACTAAAAAGAAAATTTTAAAATGACAAAAAAAATATTTTTTGTGTACTTATTTCTAGACATATATCATCCATATCTTATCTTATGTAGTAAAAGCTTCCATTTTTTTGACTTTTGGAATGATTTAAACATGGTAATACATTTTTTCTTTTCATAAATTCCAAGTATGTCATCTCCCATTTTATAAAATGGAACCCCATATCCTCTTCTCTCCACAAACATCAAAAATATTTTTGATCAGCCATTAACTATAAAAATAAATTCTTGACATACCATCCCACATCCTAGACTCCTCATTGTTATTATTAAACTCACAAACGAAGGACTTTTCGATAACCTAAAGAAGATTGTCTGAAGATGAAGTATCATTTTTATCCGATATTTTTTTCCATTTGTTATTCCACAACCATAAAATAATATTAATATATTAATATATAATAAAATCAGAATCATAAAAAACAATATGTTATTATTATAATATAATAAAATATATCCATCTCCTACCCTATCAAATGGGAATGGAAACTATCGATCTTATCTACGTCGAACTACCATCTCATGAACTGATATAATTCATTTTACATTGGTGTCTCTCGTGACTATGTCTAATGATAGATTTAATGATTATATAGGATCTTTATTATATATTAGAAATAATTAAATTATAATATCACATTTACCTTCTTTCGTGTCAATCTATTGTAAATCCATAACATCGCAAAGGGATACATGTGGAATACTGCCACAACAAAGTGATTTGATTCATTTGTTCATTATATATTCACATGGATGATAATAATATTATATGTACTGAATTTATATTATATATATGAAATAAAAATTATTTTTTAAATTCTGAATATTACATACCTTTAATCCATTACACCCATTGAAAAAATCAAAATAGTGTTCTTGCATACGTATGACCTACCATCTCAATGAAAGGTATAATTCATTTTTCTATCTATATCAATAATTGATTACCCTAAACATATATATAGTTAATATATATTATATTTATGTCATGCTTTAAATTGTGGAGATTATGAATCCATGATCATAGAAAATGGATTAAATATACCATTCAAAAACATACATGAAAAATGAAGTAGTTATTCCCTCAAATGTGATTTTAACAAGGAATTGTTAATAGAACGAAAATAATAGAAAATAATTAAATAAATCCTTTTATGATATATAAAATAATGATTGATTAATATATTATAAAAACATAATATCATTATATATATTTTAAAAAAAACTATAATGAAAAGATGATACATGAATTAATGGATTCATAGTCTCTCTTTTATTTTTGGGAGAATATTCCATATTCATCACTCTTTTATTTTTTTTGAATATATACTAAAAATATAACAATTTATATCATGAATACCCATCATTTAATGATATTTAATGTTTCATTATATGTTAATTTTTAATGGAGATAATTATTTAAAAGTTTCCAATGTTGTAATTGTAACACCCCAGGTAAATAAAGAGTATGACATTTTCACATTTATCCATATTTGTGAAAAAAAATATTAATATTACTTTAAAGGGGACGCTATGCTCGATGGCGTACCCAATACGCAACAACGAGTTTCTTGGGAATCTTACGTTGCACTCTAATAATAAAATAATATTATTTTAAATGGTAGTTAACGCCTAGCTGTTGTGATGGTGGGAATGAATAGAACTAACTAAAAAATGATTATATATGTTTGTAAAATATTTTTACTTTTTAAAATAAATGTTAGAGGATTAAAAATGTGAATGAATCCAATTTTAAGCGTAAACATTCTAATATTCTTTAAAAGGCCGATTAACCACATTTTGATGGCGAACCTCTTTTAAATCCACTTTTTGACAATTTTATGTGTTATATTGGACTAAATAAAATTCTTCTTTAGAATCTGGACATCAAAATTTACTTTGTGTAAACTTTTGGTATTTTTCCGAAAAAGATCAATTTTTAATGAATAGTGAAAAATGTTGTATTTTAATTCAAAACCTCTTTTTAATCTAATTTATTTATATGATTATATTATCTTTTGAATTGGTTTTAAAGTGAAATTATAATATATTTTTACCATTTAATCCAATAGTGGTCATTGGAATTAATTTCACTTTGAAATTGGACTTAAACTAGTGTCAATCTTTTGATACATTTTGTTTCATAAAAACACGCTATTTGTTTCGACAGTGGGAATTAATTATTAAATTAATTAATGCAACTTATATGTTTTGAATTTAGTAAAATAGACATCATTTTTGAATTCTTAATATCAAATATAGCTTAGGTTTAACTTTTGGTAATTTTCTGAAAAACTTCAATTTTTGATGAATAGTGAAACCACTAAGTGGTACTTATAAAAACTGATTTTTCCGTTTAAATGAAATTTTTCCATCTTTGTGTTTTGAATTTCAAAAATCCGACATACATGGTTGTCATTAATAAGTAAAATGTGGTTCAATGGGATTAAAATAATTTTTTGGTGAATAGTAACTTATAATGTTTTTAATCGCGAATAGAGGTAATTGGTATAGTTTAAGGTAAGAATAATGTTTTAATAAAATGAAATGACCTAGACACATGTCCTACCCTCATTTTATGTGTCATGGCCAACCAATAAAATCTGTGGGTCAACTTGGGGACCCCATGGAGCCACTTTGGTAGGAAAATGACATAAATACCTTTTTATTTAATGTTAAAGTAAAAATGAGACAAACATGAAATGTTTTACTAAAACAATTTTTACATGGGGTTATACAAGTCATAATTTTGACTATAAATATTCATTGGAAATAAAAAAATATTTCCTACATCATAGTATTTTTTTATAATTTTTGGACATTAAATAAATTAAATTATTTATGACATCATGATGATGCAGCGATGACCACATTATTTAACAATTTAAATAAAATGGAAAGATAATGTAAAATATAAGACCTACACATGTCCAAAACCTATTGGATGAGTGTATTTAGAACCCTTATCACCTTACCCTCGAAACACATCAATTTGGGACCATTAAAATCCGAAACTCATTCTAAAATAAAGTAACATTTCTTTACTTTCCAAGAGTGCCCCTCCTCTCCTCTTATAAAAGGCCCCCACCTCTACCTCCATACCCACACTTCCAAAGCCTTTGTCTCGGCCAACCCCTACCCATTTTGTCTCTCCACATCCCTCTCTAACTCCTTGAAGCCTCAATTTGGGCAGAAGTCTTCCCAAGGAAGCCTTTGAGCTCAAACCAAAGAGAGTTACCCGATTTTAAGGTAATGTCTTCACTTGTGTCCTTTTGTTTTATTTTGCTTCTCCAACCCCCTAAACTCTTTTTATTCATTTCTTGTGTAAAAAATCAAGTATCTTAAATATACTAGGATGTTGTTATAATAATTATTCGAGCTACACTTACACACACCTTCGTCTAATGGTTAAAGAACATACTGTTTCTGTGGTTGGCGATTTTCTGTCTCACGAAACGATGATTGTTCAATATTCTTTTAACACCTTTAAAGGTGGCCATTATGATTTAAATGTATTTTATATATGATTTATATGGTATTTATGTTTAATATATGCTTCTTTATTTTATAATTAAACCATACCTTTATTCTATTCATGTCGTGTAAATGCGATAATTTCATATGAGGAAGTGTGGACTACCGCCCCCTCAAGTGATGTGACTCGTACATGCAATACATGGAACGTATAAAGAATGAAATTAATGAACATATGTGACCTATATAACATATATATTATACTGGAATTAATATATATATATATATATATATATATATCATTTATTTTCAATTTCGTTAATATGACAAAGACAAAATGAAAGTAGCGTTCATGCGTACGTACGGCCTACCGTCTCCATGAACGGTGCTTTTCGTTTTTTATCTATAAATGATATGGAATAGTATAAAATTAATATTTACTGAATATAAATGATATTTTAATCATTAATAATATTCTGGAAATTATTTACTTATAACTACATGGACAATCATTTTTCAAACAAGTTCATTTTTGACTCATGTACCAAACATCGACAAAAACGTCTGATATGAACTAACATTATTAAACAATTATTATAACATTATAATATGTGATATGAAATGAATAATAATATTTAAAGGAGGTACTAAGGAAATTATAAATTGACCAAAGTTTATTATTCAGAAATATAAAGAAATGAACAAGACAAGTTGGACATGAGGTAATGGATCCTACTCCGCTCTTTCTTTTTAAGTACACCCTTTTATGTCATTCCTTTTAAGCTCATATTTCTTGTGATTAGGATGCTATTTTATATTAATCTTACTGTAATTTTTATGTTCATATGATGAGAGACCCTATTTCCTCTCATCAATCCATTTTGGAAGTTTTAAGTGGCGCCGTTAGGCTGCCGAGTTTTCGTAAGGGATTTTTCATCTCACTTTTATTCCTGTGAGATTTATGCTACATTTTCCACAATTTCCTTTGAGTGGTGTATGTACTGCCCATTATTATACACTTTTTTTGGTATAATTTCATTTATGGGTATTCACATATTCATTTTATGACCCTTCTTCCATGGGGTGTATGTTTCGAAAGTTACCCAACTCTGTAAGGGGACCTTTCAGCCTCCTCTTTTTAAAAGACTTATTTTGTTTTGTCTTTTAATTCACATACTATTATGTTGGGATATGTTATTTTATATCCTTATAGATGTAAATTTTATGTCCAAGTGATGAGATTCCATTTTTATCACTCATCAACTCATTTTCTTAATTTTGAAGTGATGCCGTTAGACTGTCGAATTTTACCAAGGGAACTTTTTAACCCAATTTAGATTTCTTTGGGTTCAACATGTAGTTATTGAATATGTCATCTTTTGAATATGTGTGAATTACCTTTTATTGTTTTACACTTAATATCCACTTATATTGGGTGTATTTGTATTTGTCACACATAATTTTGAGATTGAATTATCCTTAATTTAGGATACCTTCTTTATAAGGGAATTCATCACATTTGATATTTCTATTGAGAGTTCTTTGTTGTCATGCACCAATTCCCTCTTATATGGTGTATATACTGTCCTTTGGAATATTATATCATGAATCCATTTATTCTCATAATATTATAAAGTTCTGACTAAATGTTATTCCTCAATTATTGTATTCAAGTGTCTCTAATTTTGGTAGAATCCCTTTAACCAAAATATCGCTTTAAATGTTTTAATTATTTGTTCTTATTAATATCCATGTTTTCAAAATGGTTTTAAGGATTTATTTATATGGATATTAATGGTTTAAAATTTTAAAATCTTCAAGGTGGTATGGGACACTTTGATTCAAAAATCTCTTTATTAAATGTTTTAAATGGTTTTGGAAATGGTTTCTTTTTGAATGGATTCATTATTTCAATATACTAAAATGTTATATTGTGATTGAAATGTGGAAATGTTATGTTTCCTTTATGCATGTTTTATGTGATACGTTTATGTTATGGTTCTTGGGAATTGTTATGAAGATGGGTGGTTCCGTGATAAACTAAGGGCGGGTGAGCCCGATATAGCTCTCCAGTGCATTGGGTAATGCGAAGGAGTGAAAAGTTAAGGTTTCTCTGAAGAGATTTAGGGAATATACTGTGGTGGGTATTCCAAACGTAACCAAGAGGGTTACTCCCTACGTAAGAATGTTATGAATGCCTCAAGTTACCTTTTATTTCTTATGATTTCTATGATTTATTCATGATTTTATGAGGTATGTTAAAATGATTATGTTTTATGGGTAAAGTATGATTTCATTCATATGTATACATGTACTCATTTTCCTTTCCATATTTTTATATCCCTTACTGAGCTTTTTATGCTCATCCCAAGTTTTTGAAATGTTTTTCACAGGTCAAGGGAAGGGTACATGATATGATGATAGTTTCAAGGAAGTGTCAAGAAAGAATCCATGTTTTATTTTAAATATGTTTCCATTGATGGGAAAAATGAATACTATCTTTTATGTAACCACTTTGTTTAAATGTGGAATGTAATTCAAGTTTTATGATCTAATTATCTAAAACTATAAACCTGAAAAGATCCTCAATGTGTAATCTTGTAATAACTCAAGATTAAGTAAGTTTTAAGGCCGGGGCCTTATAGTTGGTATCAAAGGTCGGTTTATATAACTTTAGAGGTTAGGGTATTCTCTAAGCACAAGTGACATTACCATAATGGTTAGGATTTCATAAAGAGTCCTAGTTTTAGATAAAGTGAATGAGTAAGTGTATCTTAGTGTTTACCTTCCTCATTAGTACATGATGGTTTTGTTGATATACTCACACTAACATTTCTGTTTTTAGTGAATGGATGGATCTAGTAGGAACCAAAGAGACAACAGGTTTGAAGGAAACTGTGGTGGTTCTCTGATTAAGATACTAGATAAAATGGGGGATTCAATGAGGAAACTCGTGGTTGTTCTAAACCAACTATCAAGGAGTCAAGATCAACCACTTGAACCTTGGTATGATCTGTAATTCATCATGTATGAGATGACCAATCTATGTGGAAATTCAGGTAACAATTATAAAGGTAACATTTAGAGTTTATATGATCCTTACTTTTGAGGTAATTATGGGTTATTATATGTTATGATGGAAAATGAAAGGCATGAGATAAACTTGAGGTTAAAATATGTTATGATCATTTTTTAATATTTTATCTCGTTTTGGGGAATGTTTTAAGAATTATATAGTTTTGGAAAAAGGACAACACGCAGACCGTGTGACAACCCATCGCGTCGGACAAAGCTGCGGGAATCGAACCCACAACCAAAGTGCGACTGGTATTTATCACCTACCACTGGACTACGTGAAGTCCCTGGTTAGTTTGACTAATTTTTTTTTAGTTAGATGATTTTAGGAATCAAGAGTAAGTTAATTTTGGGTTATCTATGGAAATGATTAACCTATCATGGAGGATATGTGATTAGGTTAATTATTTTTCAATATGAGAATTTAAGAGCAACTGATGTTATTTGGAGATAAAAGTTAATTTGTACCTTGTAAGACTTTGTGATTAAATCCTTCAAATATTTGTGTTTCAATATTAGTTTGGTTTACTTTGAATAATTTTATGGAAAAATTGTTTATCAAATGGTCCTCGTTGAACTTTGGGTTTTGTTGGACAAATTTTGGAGATTAAGAATAGATTTTCTTTTTATAAAGGGTTATCCTTTTCTGGATTATTTGATCTTGTACTAACCTTTTTGGTTTTGGTTTTGGTTAAAGTCTAAAGACATGGGAATTATATAGTTCTATTTTGTGGATTAGGTGATTCTCTAGAAGTTTATTATAGTACTCTTAATGCGAACAAGTCTTCCTAAATACTCATCTTTTAGAGAAAATATGAGTTTGATTAAGGAATCTAGTAAAAGTTGAAAGTCTACATGACAAGTAAGTATGTTTCATTATGATTTAGTTAAGCTCAAAAATAAATTTCTCAATGAAAAGTAACTTAAAACAAAAATGTTGTCTGTTATCTTTTCCTACTAGGGAATCGAATACTGTTTAACCCATCACAAGTTTGTGATTTTCTTATGGTTAACTTTCTCCTAAACATGTTTTCTATCACTCTCCATCTGAACATAACCCTTTGTTTTTTCCTCCATGTCCATATTTTCATACTCTGAATCCTAGTATGGGTTAACTCGGGTGACCTTTGTACTTATCTTTCTTTATTTTAAAGTTATTGTTTTACTGACTCTTGTTCTGATGTGGGATTTTCAATGAAGATTCCAAGCCCAATTTTAAAATTGCGAGGACGCAATTCCCAAAAGGGGGGAACGATGTAACACACCTGGTAAATAAAGAGTATGACATTTTTAAATTTATCCATATTTGTGAATAAAATATTAATATTACTTTAAAGGGGATGCTATGCTCGATGGCGTACCCAATACGCAACAATGAGTTTCTTGGGAATCTTAAGTTGCACTCTAATAATAAAATAATATTATTTTAAATGGTAGTTAACACCTAGCTGTTGTGATGGCGGGAATGAATAGAACTAACTACAAAATGATTATATATGTTTGTCAAATATTTTTACTTTTTACAATAAATGTTAGAGGATTAAAAATGCGAATAAATCCAATTTTAAGCGTAAACATTCTAATATTCTTTAAAAGGTCGATTAACAGCATTTTGATGGCGAACCTCTTTTAAATCCACTTTTTGACAATTTTTGTGTTATATTTGACTAAATAAAATTTTTAATTAGAATCGGGACATCAAAATTTACTTTGTGTAAACTTGTGGTATTTTTTCGAAAAAGATCAATTTTTAATGAATAGTGAAAAATGTTATATTTTAATTCAAAACCACTTTTTAATCTAATTTATCTATATGATTAGATTATATTTTGAATAGGTTTTAAAGTGAAATTAGAATATATTTTTACCATTTAATCCAATAGTGGTCATTGGAATTAATTTCACTTTGAAATCGGACTTAAACTAGTGTCAATCTTTTGATACATTTTGTTTCATAAAAACACGCTATTTGTTTTGACAGTGGGAATTAATTATTAAATTAATTAATGAAACTTATATGTTTTTAATTTTGTAAAATAGACATCATTTTTGAATTCGTAATATCAAATATAGCTTAGGGTGAAATTTTGGTAATTTTCTGAAAAACTTCAATTTTTGATGAATAGTGAAAGCACTAAGTGGTACTTATAAAAACTGATTTTTCCATTTAAATGAAATTTGTCCATCTTTGTGTTTTGAATTTCAAAAATCTGACATACATGGTTGTCATTAAGAAGTAAAATGTGGTTCAATGGGATTAAAATAATTTTTGGTGAATAGTAACTTATTAGGTTTTTAATCACGATTAGAGGTAATTAGTATAGTTTAAGGTAAGAATAATGTTTTAATAAAATGAAATGACCTAGACACATGTCCTACCATTATTGGATGTGTCATGGCCGACGAATACAATCCATGGGTCAACTTGGGGACCCCATGGAGCCACTTTGGTTGGAAAATGACATAAATATCTTTTTATTTAATGTTAAAGTAAAAATGAGACAAACATGAAATGTTTTACTAAAACATTTTTTACATGGGGTTATACAAGTCAGAATTTTGACTATAAACATTAATTGGAAAGATAAGAAGATTTCCTACCTCATAGTATTTATTTATAATTTTTTGACATCAAATAAGTTAAATTATTTATGACATCATGATGATGCAGCGATGACCTCATTATTTAATGATTTAAATAAAAGGGAAAGATAATGTAAAATCTATAACCTACACATATCCAAAACCTATAGGATGAGTGGATTTTGAACCCTTATCACCTTATCCTCTAAACACATCAATTTGGGACCATTAAAATCTGAAACTCATTCTAAAATAAAGTAACATTTCTTTACTTTCCAAGAGTGACCCTCCTCTCCTCGTATAAAAGGCCCCCACCTCTACCTCCTTACCCACACTTCCAAAGCCTTTGGCTCGGCCAACCCCTGACCATTTTGTCTCTACACATACCTCTCTAACTCATTAAAGCATAAATTTGTGCAGAAGTCTTCCCAAGGAATCCTTTGAGCTCAAACCAAAGGGAGTTACCCGATTTTAAGGTAATGTCTTCACTTGTGTCCTTCTGTTTTATTTTGCTTCTCCAACCCCCTAAACTCTTTTTATTCATTTATTTTGTAACAACACCAGTATCTCCAATATACTAGGATATTTTTATAATAAGTATTCTAGCTAGAATTACACACACCTTCGTCTAATGGTTAAAGAACATACTATTTCTGTGGTTGGCGATTTTCTGCCTCACGAAACGATGATTGTTCAATATTCTTTTAACACCTTTAAAGGTGGCCATTATGATGTAACTGTATTTTATATATGATATATATAGTATTTATGTTTACTATATGCTTCTTTATTTTATAATTAAACCATACCTTTATTCTTTTCATGTTGTGTAAATGCGATAATTTCATATGAGGAAGTGTGGACTACCGCCCCCTCAAGTGATGTGACTCGTACATGCAATACATGGAACGTATAAAGAATGAAATTAATGAACATATGCGACATATATAACATATATATTATACTAGAATTATAATATATATATATATATATATATATATATATAATTTATTTTTAATTCTGTTAATATGACAAAGAAAAAATGAAAGTAGCGTTCATGCGTACGTACGGCCTACCGTCTCCATGAACGGTGCTTTTCGTTTTTTATCTCTAAATGATATGGAATAGTATAAAATGAATATGTACTGGATATAAATGATATTTTAATCATTAATACTATTCTGGAAATTATTTACTTATAACTACATGGACAATCATTTTTCAAACAAGTTCATTTTTGACTCATGTACCAAACATCGGCAAAAACGTCTGATGTGAACTAACATTATTAAACAATTATTATAACATTATAATATGTGATATGAACTGAATAATAATCTTTAAAGGAGGTCCTTAGGCAATTATAAATTGACCAAAGTTTATTATTCAGGAATATAAAGAAATGAACAAGACAAGTTGGACTTGAGGTAAGGGATCTTACTCCGCTCTTTCTTTTTAAGTACACCCTTTTATGTCATTCCTTTTAAGCTCATATTTCTTGTGATTGGGATGTTATTTTATATTACTATTACTGTAATTTTTATGTTCATATGATGAGAGACCCTATTTCCTCTCATAAATCCATATTGGAAGTTTTAAGTGGCGTCGTTAGGCTGCCGAGTTTTCGTAAGGGATTTTTCATCTCACTTTTATTCTCGTGAGATTTATGCTACATTTGCCACAATTTCCTTAGAGTGGTGTATGTACTGCCCATTATTATACACTTTGTGTAGTATAATTTTATTTATGGGTATTCACATATTCATTTTATGACCCTTCTTCCATGGGGTGTACGTTTCGAAAGTTACCCAACTCGGTAAGGGGACCATTCACCCTCCTCTTTTTAAAAGACTTCTTTTGTTTTGTCTTTTAATTCACATAATATTATGTTGGGATATGTTCTTTTATATCCTTATTGATGTAAATTTTATGTCCAAGTGATGAGATTCCCTTTTTATCTCTCATCAACTCATTTTCTAAATTTTGAAGTGATGCCGTTAGGCTGTCGAATTTTACCAAGGGAACTTTTTAACCCAATTTCGATTTCTTTGGGTTCAACATGTAGTTATTGAATATGTCATCTTTTGAATATGTGTTAATGACATTTTATTGTTTTACACTTAATATCCACTTATATTGGGTGTATTTATATTTGTCACACATAATTTTGAGATTGAATTATCCTTAATTTAGGATACCTTCTTTATAAGGGAATTCATCACATTTGACATTTCTATTGAGACTTCTTTGTTGTTATGCACCAATTCACTCTTATATGGTGTATATACTGTCCTTTGGAATATTATATCATGAATCCATTTATTCTCATGATATTATAAAGTTCTGACTAAATTTTATTCCTCAATTATTGTATTCAAGTGTCTCTAATTTTGTTAGAACCCCTTTAACCAAAATATTGCTTTAAATGTTTTAATTATTTGTTCTTATTAATATCCATGTTTTCAAAATGGTTTTAAGGATTTATTTATATGGATATTAATGGTTTAAAATTTTAAAAGCTTCAAGGTGGTATGGGACACTTTGATTCAAAAATCTCTTTATTAAATGTTTTAAATGGTTTTGGAAATGGTTTCTTTTTGAATGGATTCATTATTTCAATATACTAAAATGTTATATTGTGATTGAAATGTGGAAATGTTATGTTTCCTTTATGCATGTTTTATGTGATACATTTATGTTATGGTTCTTGGGAATTGTTATGAAGACGGGTGGTTCCGTGATAAACTAAGGGCGGGTGAGCCCGATATAGCCCTCCAATGCATTGGGTAACGCGAATGAGTGAAACATTAAGGTTTCTCCGAAGAGATTTAGGGAATATACTGTGGTGGGTATTCCAAACATAACCAAGAGGGTTACTCCCTACGTAAGAATGTTATGAATGCCTCAAGTTACCTTATATGTCTTATGATTTCTATGATTTATTCATGATTTTATGAGGTTTGTTAAAATGCTTATGTTTTATGGGTAAAGTATGATTTTATTCATATGTATACATGTACTCATTTTCCCTTCCATTTTTTTATATCCATTACTGAGCTTTTTATGCTCATCACAAGTTTTTGAAATGTTTTTCACAGGTCAAGGGAAGGGTACATGATATGATGATAGTTTCGAGGAATTGTCAAGAAAGAATCCATGTTTTATTTTAAATATTTTTCCGTTAATGGGAAAAATGAATACTATCTTTTATGTAACCACTTTGTTTAAATGTGTAATGTAATTCAAGTTTTATGATCTAATTCTCTAAAACTCTAAACCTGAAAAGATCCTCAATGTGTAATCTTGTAATAACTCAAGATTAAGTAAGGTTTAAGGCTGGGGCCTTATAGTAATGGATTTTAGGGTCACATTAAAATCTATTGGAATCATTCCATATTGAAAAATTGAATCTTTTATTGTCTATATATACTACCCATAAATTTATTTTATGAAGAATTATATTAATATTATCGTTATTTAAATAAAAATATAGGTTTCTTTATTTCATAAGTCATATGACTCACAAGTATCCAATGTGGTGAGGGATTTAATTTAAATTTAGATTGTTGATTATGATTGTTAATGATTATGCCAAAATTAATGATATTTTATATTAATTCATTGAATAAAATCATCACATTTATTTTATCGTGGTTATTTTAATAAATTGAATATTATCATTTAATTTGATACTTTTTATGTACTAAATATATCAAAATAATTATTTTATGGAAAATGGATTTTACATCTCTCTTCAGTCAAAAATCATTTACCTTCCGTGTACATGTTTTTTTGAAAATTATTTCAGGAATATTTTTAAAAATCTTAAATAACGAATTGAAGTAATTTTAACCCTTATTAAATTTTTATGATACCGATTTATTTTCATAGTTTCTTCTATGTAAAATTTATTGTATTTTAATGAAACCTATTTCCTTTAACAAGTTATTATGTACTAATTTGAGGAATGTTATATGATCTTATAGAGGACATATAAGCATTTTACCTAATTTGATGGGTTGTTTCATTAGAAATACAAGGATGTTGGTAACATTATAACCAAGGGTCATTGTTAAATTATAACCAAGGATGTCGGTTCATTTATATTTGGTGAAGTGTGGATAAATTATAATATAGGGAGAGGTGATCATGTTATATCATTATAATGTAATGGATAAATATGGTTAATTATTGAGTAAATTATGATATATGTGAACTTGATTTTATGTTTACAATTTCACGCATGATCAAGGTATAAAGTACGTATAATATTATATTTGGAAATAGCTTTACTAACTCTATGTTTATTCAAGGTTTTGATTTAATGTTCATAAACAAATGAGTGAATATGTTTCCATTTATACAGGTTATAAAATTTATGATATTTTGTTTTATTGACACTACTATTTCTATGTTTTTCCCTTGTGGATCATGTTCCATCATTCAATTTAATATTATTGTATTTTTAATTTAAAATATTTATTCCATGGTAATGTATATTATTGTATATAGATTGACTATGATCTTGGTAAGGTTATGGTCATGATTTTATACCCTTGTATAAATCTTATGATTCTTATGATCATCGATTGATATCTCCAATATTTAACCTAAACGAAAATCTATGTCCACCATTACTTGTGGTTTCTTTCCCCAATCCATAAAGAAATTTTTTATGTAGGGATTATCTATAAAAAAATTCTAATGGGTAGTTCATTTTAATAGTGTTAAATATCATCCATGAAATACTAATATTATTTAACTTGGGTCTAAAAACAATATGATTTTTTTATATTCTGGAATATATATGTGAAATAGAGTGATTATGAATCTAATTATATTTAATAATTATGTTGAAAATGACTATATAATTATACTTAGTATCAAGTTATGTTTTTATTTAACCTTTAGATACATTGATGATAAAACCTTAGTGATAACCATAACGATAAGTAAAAGTATACGAAAATTTCATTAGATTTTGGTAAATGAGAGAGTGATTGGATTTATAGAAATTACATCTACACTGGGATACTACAAGTGGATTTAGTGATAGAACAGTTTTACCTGGGGATAATAACCCATAAAGGGTGATTTGTTCCTTGGATCGATCAATAGCAAGTTCTTGACAATGGCCATTGGTGTAAACCTAGTTTGACACTCTTGATATATTTTTTTGAAATTTAAAATTTTATTATAAATAATTATGAATGATTGAAAATGATAATAACAATGTAAGATATTTTTTATACCTATGGTTTAAAATATTTAAAATAAGTTCTAATGATTTATAAATCATATCAATGATATATCTCTTTGATAAAAAATGTCTAATAGTCATTCAGACCATTTTTAGTATACATTAATATTTAAGGAAAAAAAATGAAGTTAGTGTAGTGACATGTATGATAAAATATTAAATTATCTTATTTGAGATGAGTTATATATATTATAGTATATCACTAAGTGATATAGAAATGTAAACTACCATCCCTAATTACTATTTGTTGAATTAACAGTGAAAACACCTAATGTGAATATGACCACATCTCATGTATATGATTCTTATCTAGTAAATTTTTTTGAATTTTTTCCTTTAAATAATGTTATTATATCACTGGTAACATGTTATGTTGTCATAGGTATGGATTAGATTTTTATACTTAAATCCCTTACCAAATAATGATTAATGGAAGTAACATTTTATATTTTAAAGCAACATATAGGCGTCTATTAGTGTATAGAAAAATATAATCTTCTAGTAGAAATTTCTCCCATTTTATCGGACTTGATGCATATAAAAAAAGGGGTTTAGTTTTGTTTTTTTATGGTGAAATAGAAAATTTAGGATTTTCCTATTTTATGAGTGTTTTTATGTATTTTTAGAATAGTTTTCTAGTAGCATGTTGAACCAATAGGTTGAGTTGTTAAGAGAAATCATACATGGTTCTAACCATGTTTCAAAGACTCCCAATAGAATAATCATTATATAGTCATATGAATTAAAAATTAAATTCCATGTAGATTTCTAAAATTTATTTATTTATCCTTATTTTTTCAGGTTGGGGTGAACCTATTCTTTTTATTAGTTCTAATGAAGGATTGATGTGGATCTATAATGATTATTGGGAACTGAAAAAGATAACAATAAAGAATGATTGTGCTCTACCAAGTATTGATAACTTGTTTGATCTTATTTATAGTGATAAATAATTTTACATGATTTATATATTATTTTCATATCATCATTAGAGGTTTAAAAAATATGAAATACACAAGACAACATTCCTTATAATTTATGAAAACTATTAATATATTATGATTCCAATAGGACCTACTAATTTCACCACTATACTCATAGATTAAATGAAATGAATATTTTGAGATTACCTCAATATATTTTGTTAAAACATTATAGAAGATATTCTTATAAATTCAATGTGAATGGATGTTAATGAATATTTCTTTATAATCAAGATAAAACAATAAGGATGGATTTAGTGTATAAAAAATTTAACAAGTGTGAATTTTGGTTATGAATGTTTTCATTTTTAGACCATATAATTTCAAGAGGAGTTACATCAGTGAATCCATCAAATAATGAAGCAATGTATTATTATTACATACCAACCACTGTGACTAATATAAGCTTCTCCCTTTACCAGGATGGATATTATAAATATTTTTTGGATAATTTCTCATGGTTATGTAATATACTCACGTTTTTAACTTGTAAGGGACCCATGATCTAATAGTTAAATATATTTGGAGAAAATTTCAATGAAATGAATATAAGGTTATACATTACCCATGTTCATACTTAACCCTAAAATAGAGAAGGGTTTAATAAACTTATGCTTTGGATGTCGCTTTATTATATTTTGAATTAAATATATAAAGGAAGTATCTTTACTATTAAAGGTGTGATATATATAGAGATTAGTAATTTAAAATGTATAAATTCCAACATAATTAGTTTAATATGTTCTAGAGAATATGTTTGAAATATTTTAATTATTATGACAACTCAATGCAATAATAGCATAGGAAATGAAACAAATCTATTGATTCCTTGATTGGAAATGATCATACTATCATATATCTATTGGGGATCACAATGGATAAAATATTTTATTATTTTAAAAGTATTAATCTTGAAATCATGAATGGAGGGTATAAATATTATCTTTTTCAAATGTGTTTTATTTAATCTATCTATGATATGATTAAATTTTTTTAGAATACTAATGTGTATATATAGAAGAAGGACCGAAATATTCTAGACTATAACCATGGTTATTATGGAATTATAAGGTCCAAGAACCATATAAGTATTACATAGATTTCATATTTGATAAATGAGGTTTTGGATGAGGCTCATAGTCCATCATTCTTTATTCATCTATGATTTAAAAATGTGTATAGATATCTAAATTAAAATTTCTAGTTCAATGAAATAATGAGATGTATTGAATATTTTTTATCTTGATTATTATAATATCATCATGTTAGGAATGGGAGAAAAATATAAGGGGATGTTAAAACAACTGCCCATACCATAATGGAAATGCAAAAAACTACCATGGATATTGTCATTGAACTCCAAAATATATAGTTGAGTTTGAACAGTGTGTATAATCCTAAAAAATAATGTTAGTCTAATAGACATTTTTGAGCCCTATATTATATAATTATTTCTTGTTTTATTTATTATTATGTATGTTGGAATAAAAATCTTTCTTATATTGAGGATTCATAAAATAATAGATTTTACCCATTCATTTCAATATCTCCTTATAAATACTTATATGGAAGTAAGAGTACAAATAAAATGCAATGGATTGATTTTTAATAAAGTAATATATTGTAATATGAAGTAGATGATGAAATTTTATATTATCCTAGATCAATTTAGTAGCACATAAGGGCAGCATGATGTTGATTGAAAAGTAGTCTTGACAGTCATAATTATGATCTAGAATTTGAAGTTGGTGGTAGCGAATTTATATAAATTTAAATTTACTAGAGTATGTACGAATTATAAATAATTTAATTCGAATATCTAGGTATATTTTTCACATTTATATATTTTATTGAGTACATAAAATAGTTGATCACTTCGCACACCCACCAATCCTTCCTCAAGTCCATGATGTGTTCAATGTATCTCTCAAGAGAAAGTACATACATGATCCATCACATGTATTGAAGATAGAATAAATACATTTATAGAATGATATATCTAATTACATATAACCCATAGAGATAATGTATACTGAATTGAGAGATATGTAAAATAAGACAACTCACCTAGACAATGTTTTGTGGTCAATCTACTTTCTTAAGGAAGCTACATTCGAACTTGAGGATATGATGATGCAGATTTATCCAAATTTGATTGCATCAAATATGATGAAGTTTAAATGGTTAAATTAATTTTAATGATGGTTCATGTAACACAATTATATTTTTTAAATTTATTCTTCAAATAAATACAATTTCTTCAATAGCTTCGGTTACATGTAACCCTTAGTTTTAACAAACCATGATACATGATTAATTTTATTATTCAACCATGTCCTCTATAACCTAGAAATTAAATAAGGAGTTATGAATAACAATGAAATTATTTTTATAATTATTTTATATGGTTTTAGATATTTTATGTATATTAATAAATAAGATAACATTTTTTAGTGAAGTATTTATGTTCTATAAATATATTTTTTTTCTAAAAATGGTATTTTTTTATTAATGAAAAGTAATAAAAAATTAAAAATACAAGGTTATATAGAATTTATATTAAAAATTGAAATTAATTTATTTAAAATTAATTTAAAAATTATATTATATTTAATTTTTTATAATTTTTTTCAAAGATAAAATTTTCAATGAATATTAAAAAAAATAAATTTTTATTGAGAACTTCCTTTCGTTTAAAAACATTAAAAAAATAAATATTATATTAAATTGACTTAAAAAGAAGAAACAGTTAAATTATAAAATATTTATTACAATTAATTTAATTTAAATCAATTTTACATTTATTTTTAAAAAAACTATTATTACTTATGAAAACATTTTCATTAGAAATTCTCATTTTTGATGCATCTGTGTATTTAATTTTAAATTCAATTATTACAATTATATGAATTGAATAGTAGTACCCCCAGTTTCTATTGTGTAACCCTTTATTTATTTTATTATGTATATAAATTATAATGGTGATTTTGGGAGGGTTTGGGTAACTTGCGTACAGTTTTTAGGGATAAATAGAATGTGATTGGGATACACGCAGTTTGTTTAAAATGTGTGGAATCATAGGAGAAATTAGTCATAGTTGAAAATGTAAGACAATATCTTTGTAATGGTGGTAAAACTATTAATAATTCCATGCAATGTTTCCATGGAAGGGTCTGACCAAGAATTATATAATGAATGATTAGCACATGGTTTGTCAAACCAGGCGACTAAACCGTCCACAAGGTTAAAGTGAGATCCTAAAAAAATGTATCTCCCATGTATGTGATTATAAAGGATTTTTTCCCTATTATTCACCCCTAATTATATATTACTCTATTTTTAATTTTTTATATCCTCTCCCAAGAAAATTTGAGTCAATATGAATCCTTTACTTTTCCTTTAGAAGCTTGATTCATGAGAAATGTCATCGTTCTTCATCATTCATGTCACGTTATCTTAGATCTATTCTGCATATAGATATATCTATGATTTTTATTTATAATTTTTTTATATTTTGTCTCTTTATTGACAATAGAAGAGATCTCAGGTGGTATCGTTAAATTCTTACCTAGTTTCATCAGCGTTATTTGTTTAATTGTTGTTTTCATCAAGTCATTTGAGGTAGTTAGTTTCAATATCGACTCCTCTTGAAAAAATTGATTGTCTTATTTTCAAATTGATTTAATTAAATTAATGTGATTATGAAATTTTTATGAAAATCATGTAATAAATTTTTTTTGAGATGATGTATGGTTATGATGGGATTGTGTACATTTTTTGAATTGTTGAGAAAAGTGGATTAGCATCTTGATTTTAATATTGTTATTTTAAAATATTATTTTGGTATAAATATAGAAATGATTTGTTGGAAAATAGTTTTCAATGAAAATATTTATTAATTGAAATGGATTGATGAAAAAATGTGTTTTTAATCAAAGTTTTATTTTATTAAAATAGATATTGAATGGTTTTCGGGCATACTTGGTGTGTGTGATCATATTGAATTTCTGGGTATTGGTTTAAATATGACCTTTTGGTCAGTTCCCATTATGTAATGTGACATTGGATATAATTACCATGTGACGACTTGGTAGATTGACTAGAAACCGATCATGAATATCAAACTGTCATAACGGTGAATTAATGTTTGGTAATGTGGATTTTTGGAATATATTTGTCATACCAAAGGGAACCTGTGAAATGGGATAAGGTGTTATTTGGTTTATTTCCTTGGAAATGGGTTTTTTCTAGAAATTAATTGATATTGAATATGTTTACATTGTGTTATAAAATGTTTTGGAGATGATTATTTTTAGTTGTAAAATGTTTTAGAAAGTGTTTCATATAAACTAATTCATATCAATGTGGCTAAATCTCCCATCCTAGTTGTGTGACTTGGGATTTCATTAGGGGTAACCTAATGAGTTTTATACTTGCACATACTTTGGAACCTTGGTACTTTTGTAGATTATATCTTTTGGAACATGGGAAAATGAAATGTATCACAAGTATTTCTCACCACCACGTGATACATTGGCTATTTGGTGATTTGATCATAGAGAGTATGGAGCATGGAGTCTTGTTTTATCCTTTGAGTTTATTTTTTCCCCTTCCACTTTTTAATTTTGTAGTTGATTGGTCATCCTTTTTATTACAAACTAGTGTGTTTTTTATTTAAGTTAAGTGGTCGATATGTATTTCATTAATTTAGGAATCATATAGTGAATTGTTTGGTTATGATTTTCTGTTATAATGGGTTATGATTTTAAAGGGTAAATCACCACCACATTTATTTTAAACCCGCTTGAATTTATTGCTAGTATTTTTCTTTTTGGGGATTTCACTAAAGGAAAAGTAATTATTCATTTTATTTTCAATCCAATCAGAATGACTGCCTAATTAAAAATGGTTTCATCTTGTTTCGTCATTCTTTAATATAAGGTTTTCTGTTTCTTGTTATGGGAATGGAATTCATTCTTATCTATTCAATGGATTAGAATCCTATAAATGATTAGGGTTGTATGGACTCTAAATCTAGATAATAACAAGACATAGATAACCTTTTTATGTCAAAAATCATGTTACAATGTATTTGGGTACATGAATGTTTTAGATAAACTTCTAGAATTTTAAAATCACATTTCCATGGGTTTGGCCAATGATACGATCATGAAATTAATTAGATGAATGAATTCCCACTATGAGTCCATATTTAATTTTGAGTTATGATCATTGAGTATATCAAAATGTGTTAATTTCGGAAAATATTGGAATTGTTTTAAAATGAATGTAGTTGAAAAATAACATGGTTGTGGTATTTTTCAAAATGGGTTGATTTTCAAAAAAATGTATAATGTTTTCAAAAATAGTTGAACATTTATATAGTTGATTTTGGAAGGTAATTTTGTGATATTTCATGTGATAAAATTTGAAATGATAAACCTTCAATTTCATGAGAGATATACTTATAGAGTATTTTTTGGTTTAGAAAATGGCATCTGGTAGGCATCGTATAAACCAATTTAATAAAGCAGTGAACAATGTGGTTTCACATGAACCACAAGTGAACCAGTAGATAGTTCAATGTATCGCTCAAGCCTTCTAATTTCTGGCAACCAGGAACTAGTGGGATGATCCATGACATTTAGACCATTCCATTATGTTCCAGAAACATAATCTTGCCATCTTCAGGGATGATTCTGAATCAGAAAGAGAAGCAGAATAGATAAATAGGGTGAATCGTATATTCAAATTCATTGGAACAAAAATTGAGTTCATGGTCAACCTTGCGATGTATATGCTCGAGTATCTGGAAAATTAGTGGGGGGTCTACATTTTCCAGATAATGTCGATCAAGGCCCTAATTGGTATTATTTTGAGGAATTATTCAACAAATGAATATATCCTCACACATTCAGGATCCAGAGAACAAAGAACTTTTTCATCCTGGATAGGGAAAATATCTCTATCACAGAGTATACGGCTAAATATTGGAATATCGTTCACCTTTCACCTGATATTGAGGCTAGTGAGTCTTTAAATAAACATATATTTTTATTGGGGCTAAGATAAGATATTATTTAGAAGATAGTTTTTCTCTGTATTATTGACAATTAAAAAATGGCCCATAAAGATATGGTGGATGAAAGATAAATTACATGAGCTCTGGGGAGGAGGATGTATGTTGATACCCATGATAATTGGTTAGAACGCAAATGTTGGGTGCATGCGAAAGTGTGACATCAATTACTAATAAGGGAGAAAAAATCAAAAGCAGATGGCTAGATCAGTAAATCTTCCTCAATTACTAAAGATCCAATTTGTATTTTTCTAATGTGGATCCTTTAACCACATTAAGTAAGAGTTTACAACACTACCAAGGGAATTACATAACTATAAGAAGATGGGAAATATGGGGTGTTATTATCACAGTGCTCTGAGGTCAGGTGCTCAATAAACTTCTTAAGTGTTGTAGGCATCGAATTCTTTGACTGAGCGAGGACATTTGAATCATCCTTGACCATAGAGTAGAGCTAGCCACGGTGATTCTAGGAATATCATGACTCCACATAAATGGAAATATTATAAAGGAAATAAGTAATACAGTGTTGCAATGAATTAGTTATATGAGGTTGATTATATGATTATGAATGATCAGGATGCAATATATATGATCAGAGTTATAATTATTTTGAATTTAACCCTCATACAAGTGATCCTTGATACAGGTGTATCACATTCATTCATTGATTCAAATTTTATTGATTGGATATGTCTAAAACTTGAGATGATTACCTATATGATGAAGCGTTGAACTACTCTCAAAGAAAGAGAATGTAGAGCCTTCTTATGTAGATCATGTTCTAAAACTATTGCTAGAGCTGAGCTAAAATGGGACTTCTTGGTGTTGGATATGCAAGTCTATGATGTAATAATGGGTAAGGATTGATTGAAAATTTTCAAGGCTCACATCAACTATTATTGATGGATAGTTAATTTATCGACTGAGGATGTAATTGAGAATATTTTTAAATGAGAAAGAGTTATAAAGAGAGGTGAAATGGGCATGTTCTCACCATTGGTGGGAATCATCTCTCACCAGTTGGTGGAGTTGATTTTGGAATCGATAGAACATAATGAGGATATCAGTTTTCCAGAGCTTATGGATCAATTTTAATATGTTTTATAAATAATATCTTTAAGTATTCATTAGTGAGTGTAGTGAATTATATGATTGATCTCAATCCAGGAATTAGTCCTATATCCCTTTAATCTTATTGGATATCACCAACAGAGTTAAGGGAATTGAATTTACAGTTAGAGGAGTTAGAAAGAAATGGATACATTTGGTTGATCACGTCTCCATGGGATGCATCAATCTTTTTCATGAAAAAAGAAGTTGTAAATATTAAGTTATGTGTTCATTATCATAATATTAACCATGTTACGATAAGGAATCAGTATCCAATACTACTCATTGATTATTTGTTCAATCAATTGAGGGTAGCTCAGTGGTTCTCTAAATTGAATTGTGATCAGTATATCACCAAATGTGAGTTATAAAGGAGGAAATTCGGATAGTATATTTTAGGAGAAGATACGATCATTTTGAATATTCTGTAATTCTTTTCCTTCTTACGAATTCACCAAGGGTCATTATGGATTTGAAAAAATTACATAATTCAATGATATTTAGATTATTTTTTGTGGTGTTCATGGAAGACGTATTGTTGTATTCATGGAAAAAGGCTGAGCATGAGCAACACTTGGTGATAATGTTGGAATTCTTAAGATATAATTGATTGTATTCCAAACTATCAAAGTGTAATTTATTTATATAAGAGGTACTCTTTCAGGGAAATTTAATTTCATGGAAATTTATTAATGTGTATCCTGAAATGACAGGGGTTATTTTCTCTTGGAAACCATCATTTAACGTCTTTGAGATACAGAGATTCCTTTGTCTAGATAGTAATTACTAATGCATTGTATTTCACTTATCATGACTATATTCACCTATGATTGTTTTGAAAAACTAGAATTCCCAATTACAATGGGCTGAGTAATTCCATAAATCATTTCAAGAGCTAAAATCTACATTACACTAGCACCTATCATTATTTTTTCAATGTCAGGAAAAGGGTACTTGGAGTATTTTGATGCTTTAGGATATGGTAAGGGATGGTTACTAATTCATGGATATTATAATATTTCTTATGGATCAAGGTATATGAGGGAGCATGAGAAGATTTAAAAAAAATCATGATTTATATTTAGATATAGTTTTCCATGACTTGAAGACACATCATCACAATTTCTTTCATGTGAAAATTACTATGTTCATAGATCAAATGATCTAGAAACACATTTTCTCACAATGGGATTTGAATATGTGGAAAAGGAGATGATTGGAGTATCAAAATATGTTTTACATTGACTTGATGTATACACCATGAAAATAAAATTTTGTGGTTGATGTTGTTGTTTTATTTTCATCCACGCTTATTCCTGATATTCAAAAAAGGTTAAAAGAGGAACAAATATATGGTGCATAATTCATGGTTATGAGTTGTGAACTCAGTGGTGGGGAGACCATTGTGGGATGGAGTTTGGTTTTGTGGTTCGGAAATCTAATGTTTATACTTATGGATTGGTAGGAGAAACACAATTTTTCTTACCACCATTCAAGATGGTTTGTTCATATAGGACTATAGAAAATGTGTAAGTTATTGAAGGCATAGTTTTGATGGATCGACAGGAAAAATAAAGTGGTAGAGTTTGTTTCGTGGTGCATAACATGTAAACAGGTTAAGACAAGGCATTAGAGACCAGCAAATATGTTGCAGTATTTAACTATTACAGTGTGTAAATATGAGAAGATAGACATGTATTTTGTTATACATTTCCCATGAATTGTTCAGATACATAATTGCATATGGGTAATTGTGGATCAGCTCAAAAATTTGGACCATTTCATTCATATTCATGAAATGAATATGGAGTACGATCAGTCCAAAATCTATATCTTAGATGTGGTAAAGAATAATGATATACTAGTTTCAACCATGTCAGAAAGAGATCTGAGGTTCATATATCATTTTTAGAAACCCTTCAGCAAATCCCTTGGGACTCATTTGACTATAAGTAAGGAATATTATCCTCAGACTGATGGCCAATCCAAAATAACGATTCAAACGTTGGATGAGAAGTTTTTGGCATGTGTAATGGATTTTGGTGGATCATGGGAGGAGTATATACCCTTAGTGGTGTTCTCATATAAAAAAAATCACTCAGGCCTCAATACACATGGCTCTATTTGAAGAGTTAATGGGTGCCCTTGTCATTCTCCACGTTTTTGGGGGAGATATGTGAGACATCACTTGTTAGGACAATCCTTTCCAAGAAACAACCCAAAATATTCAGTTGATCATGAAAAGGATGGAGATGTCTCATAGTCATAAGTAATATTACATAGATCATCATCGATAGTTGTTGTTCTTTTTAATGAGTGGCCATGAGATTTTGAGTATTTATCTTAGGATTAGAAATCATAATTTTGGGATGCGTAGAAAGTTATATCCTCTATACATAGACCATTTTAATATACTAGAACTTTTTTTAAAGGTTGCATATCGGTTTTCATTACCACCACAGTTCGGTGCGGTGTGTAATGTGATCCATGTATCATCATTGAAATAGTATCAGCCTGATCCTGGCTATGTGATCATATTGGATTTCATTGACTTAGAGACATATTTTTTGTTGGTTCATATCCTGCTGTTGATTATTGATAAGCATGATAATGTATTTCATGGGAAAATCATCGGTCTAGTGTAGGTTTTAAGGAATCCTGGTCAAATTCAGGTAGAGACTTTGGGACTTGAGAAGGAAATGAAAGAGCAATGGCCTGAACTCGATTAGTATAGTGATGTTTTTTTAATTTCCATGGACGGAAAGGCCAATTGTGGGGAAAATGTAGTACCCCATGGTTTCTTGAATGTAACACTTTATTTATGTTATTATTTATAGAAACTACCATGGTAATGTTTGGAATATTTTGGGAAACTTTCAAGAAGTTTTAGGGATAAAAGGGAGGCACACAGGATGCACATAGTTTGTGTAAACCGTGATGAATCCTAGGGGAAACCATGAAGAGTTACGGATGTTTGATATTATCTTCATCATGGTTAGCACATAGTTTAGAAGGATGTGTGAGATGGCTATGAGAGGGTCTCCAAGGTGGTATTTAACACATGGTTAGTGTACGGTTTGTCCAACTATGTGACTAATCCAGGCATGGGGTTAATATGAGATCCTAAAAAAGTGGATCTCACGCATTTTTGACCATATAGGTTTCATTTTACCTATTATGTGTCCCTAATTATAGTTTATTCTATATTAAAGGTTTTAGAACCTCTCCCAAGAAATTTCTATCAATTTGGAGCCTTTCTTTGGCATTTAGAAGAATATTTGTTGAGGTATTTCATTATTATTCTTTATTATTGTCACATTTTCTTAGATCTATTTAGATCAACTTATCATATCCTCTCGGTTTTGAATATTTATTCCCATAATGGGGAGATATAAGATTGTGGATGCCTAATATGTTATGATTTTGTATCTTTATTGATATGAGAGAAGATCTAAGGAGGATATGTGGAATTCATACCCAGATTCCTAAGGATTCTTCTCCTGTTTTAAGTTTTTAACCAAACCTTCAAGGTAGGTGGATTCACTCATGAATCATATTGCTAGAATTTATTGGAATAGTGTAAAGACCCGAATCTTGACGTAAATAGACATTACATTGCTTTTTCGGAATACTTATTACATAACAAAAACACACACACAAGGACCGTAATAGTTTAGTGTCTTTGGAAACTCGAAACGTAATCTTCTAATCATGGTGAAAGATCTTCAGCATCTCCCATAAAGATCTTCCCTTTTTTTCCTACCTAAAACATTTCTTTATATCCTGGTGAAAAGAAAACATAAAAGGGTGAGCTCTAATGCTCAGTAAGGGTAAACAAAAGAAAAATCAATCACATCATATTCATAAGAACATAACATTTTGGAAATCTTAACATGAAAAAGAGATCATAATATCATAACATGGGATAAATCATAGTAGTGAAATGAAATCCCAATAATAATAACTTAAAACATGAAACTTTGTGGCATACACACATAATCATAGAGAATCATTTCTTATTAGTCAATACTCATTGCCAAGACTATCTTAGTGGACAAAGTCCCTTTCTGAACTTAGTTCACTCCTCGTTTCAGTCTTGTTTCACTGAACCGGTATAACCTACCATTCCAGCCATGTCTATCTCATGAGATATAAAATATTTACCCAATGAATTTGAGGGAGATATAGGTCCCACCCATCTCATAATGAAACCATTATTATGTGTTCCACAAAATCGTAAATCATACATCATTGCATAACCCATGTAATAAAAATGGGAATCTTAAACATCATGACATCATAAAAAAATTCATATAAGATAAAGGAATTCATAAAAATATTTCCATCACAACATAATCAAATCCATGTAATAATAGGGATAGAAATAGAACCCTTTATTATCTTAGATGGAAAATAATTCTGTTAAAACACTTCAACTCCATTCATGAGGAAAATATCCTTTCTACTTCAAAAACATTTTTCCTTTCTTAATATGTCAAAAAAATTTAAAATAAAATAAGTTGATTAAAAATAAACATGAAAACTTGTAAAGGAAGCTTCTTGTAAATTATGTTTTAAAAATACATTCATGCCGTATAAGTTAAAAGAAAACATTCTTCTCGTACTTTTGTCGGAAAAGTCAAAAAGTACCTCGTACAAAAAACGAAAAAAGATTCCTTTCATATCTTTTAATAAAAACTCACCGAAGAGTAAAATTGAATATAAACTATTGTATAAGGATATAAATATTACATATTGAGGAAACATTGATGTGGATGATAAAATACACCCCAGTAAATACCAAAGTATAAACAATCTCGGATAAAAATGAGATTGTGATATTTCCCTTACCTTAGGTCCGATTTGCTTCGTAAGTGTCTGAACCTCCTGTATAATGATTTAAATAATGTCAGTGACTTATTCCAGAATCATACTCATTGTTATGATATCATATATGGTTTACTTATGACTTTATATTACCTGTTCTTTTGTAAATTCCATGTTAAAGAGCATTTTGGGTAAAATCGTTTCATTTGTCGTCCCTGTTTTGACTTGTAATTATTCATATAATTATGATATCTTAATTCCAGAATATAAAACATTATTTATATATAATATATATTCAGAATATATATATATATATATAATAGATCAGTAAATGCAAAGAAATACACCGTTCATGGAGACGGTAGGCTGTACGTACGCATGAACGTTGTTTTCGTTTCATTATTGAGTGAAATGGAATTAAGTAGATGACATACATATATATACACATAAATCCAGTATCATTATTATTTCATATATTTAATGATTACTTATTATATATACTTTATAATCATTCATGAATGGTTAACGTGGAGAATGAATCTCATCGCGTCGTGGTGACGGTAGTCCGTACGTACGCACGAGCGATGATATCGTTCTCATGATCGTGGAATTGTATTTTAGTGTATGTATACTATTTCATAATCAAAATCACTTTACAATAATCATATATAGTTATTATGTACACCAGTATACCCATCCAAGTAAGGTGGTGGTGGAAAATAGATTACACCACGGCGTGGAGACGGTATTCCGAACGTACGCACGCGCGGTGATTTCGTTTTCCGTAGGATGGATAGATGGTGAAATAAGGTTGTTTAATACATATAATAACACATCCGTATATTAGTGATACTGATGTTATTACTTCATAATGAAAAAACCTAAGAAGAATAAGTGGAAGAAGAAATAAAGTTGAAAGAATCGGTAACGGACATTACCTCTTCTTTGAAGCACCTCTTTGAGATCTCCTTTTAGGGCACTAAAATTGGTCTTTGAGGAAGACCAGAACCTCTAGGATGTTTCTATGGAAGTGGAGAAGATAATTTGGCAGGGTTTGGCCGAGATTGAAGTCTCAAAGTGGTGTGAGGAAGAGGGGAAGGAGGTTCCCTTTTATAAGGGAGGAGAGGGGTACCTTTGGAATAACTAAAACTATTATTTTATTATAAAGTCAAATTCGGTTTTAAATATCTCCAAAATGATTTATATATAAGATAATATGGGTAAGGGTCTAAATACTCTCATCCAATATAATTTAGACAAGTTTATATTCCTATTTTAACCTTATCATTTAGATTTAACATTATGTTAAATAATTTTACTTTTACCGTGTCTTCTTGTGTTCTTACACTATAAGGTTACTAAACTTACTATAACAAGTCAAACGAACCCAAAGTTGTTTATTATTAATATATATAACCTTATCTAAGTCATTTGGCCGAACCTTAGATTTTTTGGAATAAAATAACAATTAATAATATAATATTTGTTTTAAAAACTATTTTATATCAATTTTGACACTATTTAGTAATTGATTTTTGTGAAAATCATAAAAGAATGATTAGCTCTAAAAAAGTTAATTAAATGAATACTAACATGTTATATTAACCTATAAAATTAGTTTAATTAATAAAAAGTCTCAAATTACATTTATTTGGGTATTTATAACATCAATTATGTCAATATTTCATTAATAAGATAATTACTGCATCATCTTTGTGTCATAAATAAATTAAATTATTTAATGTCTAAAAATTACAAATAAAATACCATTATGTATGAAATCTTTTTATCTTTCTAATGAGTATTTATAGTCTAATATATCTTATGTATAACCCTATATTAAGAGCACTAGGACAACATTTTTGGTTTTCAAGATCACTTCCTTAAAGTTGATGAAATTGAAATTAGAAGAAATACTTTCATGATTTTGGTATACTCTCACCATTGGTCGTTCTTTGGAAAATTTCCACTTCATATCTTAAATAAATGAAGTTGAATTTGTCATTCGTGATGTGATAGCAGACCGTGTGATAGAATGATGGGTCATTCCATCTGTCTCAAACAAAAGGTTAGAAAAGTTATCAAAAAATACATAATTCCATCTATAGTGATATTAATGATATATAGTTCCTAAAATGGACTTATACTTCATATATCATACTACTTAATATAATAAAACTAGTTTCTACTAAACAGGGACTTCCTGTAGGCCAGTGGTAGGCGATAAAGGTCAGTCGCACTTCGGTTGTGGGTTCGATTTCCACAAACTTGTCCGACGCGATGGGCTGTCGCCCGTCCTGCAGGTTGTCATTTTTCTAAAACTACATTACATAAATAATATCAAAAACAGTTCTATCCTTAAACAATACTAACTTATGGTTAACATAATCCATTCCAATCTTTAGGCTTATCTAAAATACTTCGGTCCAAGCCCATAATATAAAGAAAACGATTACTTGAAATATTGTTAACCAAGCATGTGAATACCATCATTTATCCCCCATATATCTTGTTGGTCACATTCCAATCTTGTGAATACCTTAATCATGTATTTTCTTGAAAAATGAATACCCATTAAACATTAGTGAAAACACGAATGCTGTAAAAAGTTAACTCTTTCCACATACCAAAATCCAAAAATTCTATATACTCAAACCATGATATAACCTTCTCCTTATATCAGTCATGAGATCATGAATACGGTCAAACATTTCATTTTTCTCGTTTTCCTTTCATTATGCGAATATCATCTTTTTTTCCAAAAATATCTCAATCACATTCGATGGTTACCGGTACCATTGAAAACCAAAATATACCAATACATAAATATTCCAATATTCCACGATACTATATACAACATTATTTTGGAATCCCATTACATAAACACTTAATCATTCCACCACATTGTTGTCATATTCAACATCGCCAATAGTGATCGCATGTGAATTCTGTTTGTCCTTTGCCTTAAGTGGTTGCTCATGTCGATCATCACTAACCCTTGGATTAGGGCATTTATTAGCATAATGCCCCATTTCCTTGCACTTGAAGCATTGAAGTGTAGTAGGTTCATTCTGTGTATCCCTTCCTTTTTTTTGCATCAGTAGACATCTTCTTCCCATCATTGCGGCATTGAAATGCCCGATGACCTTCCTTTCCACATTTGAAACATTTACTTGTCCCTTTAAGACAATCTCCACCATGCTTCTTTCCACACTTTGAGCATAGGGAAACATTCATCTTCTTTTCACCATTATTCTAAGATTTCTCCTTGAACTCCATATTTCGTTTCTTGTCAAAACTACTAGATGGATAAGTAACACTAACTTCAATTTCTACCTTGATAGCACAACGCACAATTTATTCATAGCTACTGAAGTCTCTTATAGCTAATGCCCTTCGATGATTTGGTTTTAAGCCACTGAAGAATCGATCAACTTTACTTTCAGGTTGGATGCTAAATCTAGATGCATACCTGGAAAGCGTTGTAAAATTCGCTTCGTATATACCAACGGATTCATTATCCTTTTGCTTTAGTTCAAGAAACTCCTTCACCATATTTGTTCGAAGAATATGAGGGAATCACTTATTGAAAAATAAGTTCTTGAACTCATCTCATTCCATGGACTCAATTTCATCTATGGGCCTTGTATTCTTGATAAGATTCAACCATTGATCAGCTTCACCTTCCAAACGATATACTGCTAATATGACTTTATCATGTTCAGAACATTGAATAACTGAAAATATCTTTTCAGTAGTACTGATCCATTGTTCATCAACAAGTGGATCAGAAGACCCACTGAATGAAGGTGGACGTTGCCTCATGAAGGACTCAATAGAATATTGTTCCCTTCTCTTCTCATTTGGAAGTCCATAATGATTCATAGCTTGTGTAATTATAGAAATAAGATTTTTCACTCCATCCCCCATAACATTTGTTTGTTCAAGAGGAAAATCATTGCATTGTCCATTACATTGATCAACACGGTTCCTTCGGGTTCCAGCCGTCGTCTAAAACCCAAAAAGAATAGTGTGAGAGGCAAAAATCATGCTAGGGAAAACAACATAATAAAGGGGGAGTACCTTCAATATCTAACATCTTAGGTTTAATTATATGATCGTTAGCGTAATTCTAGGACTATAACCTATACGTATACTTAACCTTAGGGACATCCCTAGACATACCTTAGAAATATCTCTAGGGATATCACTAAAGTTATCTCATCCTAGTTTCCAAAGGTTGACTAAACCTTTCCTCTGATACCAACTATAAAGAACTGAAGCTTGACGTACATAGATATTACATTACTTTTGCGGAATACTTATTACATAACAAAAACACACTCACAAGGACCGTAATAGTTTAGTGTCTTTGGAAACTCGGAACGTAATCTTCTAATCATGGTGAAAGATCTTTAAAAATTAATTCTCGTCGTCAAAACAAATAGCGTGTTCTTAATAGATAAGAACTATTAAAAGATTGACACTTGTTTATGTCTGGTTTAAATGTGAAATTACATCCAATGACCAACATTGTATTAAATTGTAAAAATATATTCTAAATATACTTTAAAACCACTAAAATTAATAATTTATCACTATTAATTATTTCGATTAAAAAAAGTTGTTTTTAAATAAAATTTAGTAATTTTCACTATTCAACAGAATATGAAGGTTATCCGAAAAGTACCAAAATTTCACCCAAAGCTAATTTCGATATTCCAAATCCAAAAATGAAGTCCATTTTGAAAAACAAAATTTACAAAATTTCAAAAGGTGGTTATTATTATTCATAACGGCTAGTTTTAATAATATTTTAATAGCATATCGTTGTTTAGCGAAACTTGGTATTGCGTACAACACACGCTATCGTGGAAGGACACGCTTGCGTGTAACGCAAGACAAGTCAGGGATGCGTGTTGTGCAAGATCCTTTTGGTGTAGCATAAAATACAAGACATTAATGAAAATAATATTTTTCATAAAATCTCTAGGTGTTACATTCTACCCCCCTTAAAATTAATTTCGCCCTCGAAATTCGTCGGGGTTATTAATGGTTTACTATTCGAAAGTTTCTTTGACATAAACCCACATCGTAAACAGGAATACCAAAACCAATCTTTAAAAACAAAAGTATGAAATGTAACGGTTACCCAAATAAACTAATCACTGAGTTTCCATATATGTGAAAATATGGATATGGAAGAGAAATATAACCATCATGTTCTGATGGAGAGTGGTAGAGAACATGGCTATGGAAAAGCCAGCAATCACAAAGCCATAAATTTGTGACGATCTAAGGTACCATCTGATTCATCAGATATAAGATCACTAGGACAACATTTTTGGTTTTGTAGATCATTTCCTTAAAGTTTATGAAATTGAAATTAGAAGAAATACTTTCGTGATTTTGGTATAGTCTCACCATTGGTCGTTCTTTGGAAAATTTTCACTTCATCTCTTAAATAAATGAAGTTGAATTTGTCATTCGTGATGTGATAGCAGACCATGCGATAGAATGATGGGTCATTCCATCTGTCTCAAACAAAAGGTTAGAAAAGTTGTCAAAAAAATACATAATTCCATCTATAGTGATATTAATGATATATGGTTCCTAAAATGGACGTATACTTCATATATCATACTTCTTAATATAATAAAACTAGTTTCTACTAAACAGGGACTTCCTGTAGGCCAGATGTAGGCGGTAAAGGCCAGTCTCACTTCGGTTGTGGGTTCGATTCTCACAGCCTTGTCTGACGCGATGGGTTCTCGGCCGTCCTGCAGGTTGTCCTTTTTCTAAAACTACATTACATAAATAATATCAAAAAAAGTTCTATCCTTAAACAATACTAACTTATGGTTAACATAATCCATTCCAATCTTTAGGCTTATCTAAAATACTTTGGTCCAAGCCCATAGTATAAAGAAAACGATTACTTGAAATATCATTAACCAAGCATGTGAATACCATCATTTATCCCCCATATATCTTGTTGGTCACATTCCAATCTTGTGAATACCTTAATCAAGTATTTTCTTGAAAAATGAATACCCATTAAACCTTAGTGAAAACACGAATGCTGTAAAAAGTTAACTCCTTCCATATACCAAAATCCAAAAAATCTATATACTCAAACCATGATATAACCTTCTCCATATATCAGTCATGAGCTCATGAATACGGTCAAATATTTGATTTTCTCGTTTTCCTTTCATTATGCGCATATCATCTTTTTTTCCAAAAATATCTCAATCACATTCCATGGTTACCGGTACCATTGAAAACCACAATATACCAATACATAAATATTCCAATACTCCACGATACTATATACAACATTATTTTGGAATCCCATTACATAAACACTTAATCATTCCACCACATTGTTTTCATATTCAACATCACCAATAGTGATTGCATGTGACTTCCCTTTGTCCTTTGCCTTAAGTGGTTGCTCATGTCGATCATCACTAACCCTTGGATTAGGGAATTTATTAGCATAATGCCTCATTTCCTTGGACTTGAAGCATTGAAGTGTAGTAGGTTCATTCTGTGTATCCCTTCCTTTGTTTGCATCAGTAGACATCTTCTTCCCATCATTGCGGCATTCAAATGCCCGATGACCTTCCTTTCCACATTTGAAACATTTACTTTTCCCTTTAATACAATCTCCACCATGCTTCTTTCCACACTTTGAGCATAGGGAAACATTCATCTTCTTTTCACCATTATTCTGAGATTTCTCCATGAACTCCATCTTTAGTTTCTTGTCAAAACTACTAGATGGATAAGTAACACTAACTTCCATTTCTACCTTGATAGCACAACGCACAATTTCTTCATAGCTACTGAAGTCTCTTATAGATAATGCCCTTCGAAGATTTGGTTTTAAGCCACTGATGAATCGATCAACTTTACTTTCAGGTTGGATGATAAATCCAGATGAATACCTAGAAAGCGTTGTAAAATTCGCTTCGTATATACCAACATATTCATTATCCTTTTTCTTTAGTTCAAGAAACTCCTTCTCCATCTTTGTTCAAAGAATAAGAGGGAAGTACTTATTGAAAAATAAGTTCTTGAACTCATCCCATTCCATGGAATCAATTTCATCTCTTGGCCTTGTATTCTTGATAAGATTCAACCATTGATCAGCTTCACCTTCCAAACGATATATTGCTAATATGACTTTATCATTTTTAGAACATTGAAGAACTGAAAATATCTTTTCAGTAGTACTGATCCATTGTTCAGCAACAAGTGGATCAGAAGACCCACTGAAAGAAGGTGGACGTTGCCTCATGAAGGACTCAATAGAATATTGTTCCCTTCTCTGCTCATTTGGAAGTCCAGAATGATTCATAGCTTGTGTAATTATAGCAATAAGATTTTTCACTCCATCCCCCATAACATTTGTTTGTTCCGGAGGACAATCATTGAATTGTCCATTTCATTGATCAACACGGTTCCTTCGGGTTCCAGCCATCATCTAAAACCCAAAAAGAATAGTGTGTGAGGCAAAAATCATGCTAGGGAAAACAACATAATAAAGGGGGAGTACCTTCAATATCTAACATCTTAGGTTTAATTATATGATCGTTAGCGTAATTCTAGGACTATAACCTATACATATACTTAACCTTAGCGACATCTCTAGACATACCTTAGAAATATCTTTAGGGATATCACTAAAGTTCTCTCATCCTAGTTTCCAAAGGTTGACTAAACCTTTCCTCTGATACCAACTGTAAAGAACCGAAGCTTGACGTACATAGACATTACATTACTTTTGTGGAATACTTATTACATAACAAAAACACACACACAAGGACCGCAATAGTTTAGTGTCTTTGGAAACTCGGAACGTAATCTTCTAATCATGGTGAAAGATCTTCAACATCTCCCATAAAGATATTCTCTTTTTTTTCTTACCTAAAACCTTTCTTTATATCCTAGGGAAAAGAAAACATAAAAGGGTGAGCTCAAATTCTCAGTAAGGGTAAACAAAAGAAAAATCAATCACATCATATTCATAAGAACATAACATTTTGCAAATCTTAACCTGTAAAAGAGATCATAATATCATAACATGGGATAAATCATAGTAGTGAAATGAAATCCCAATAATCATAACTTAAAACATGAAACTTTGTGGCATACACACATAATTATAGAGAATCATTTCTTATTAGTCAAGACTCATTGCCAAGACTATCTTAGGGGGAAAAGTCCCTTTCTGAACCGAGTTCACTCCCCGTTTCAGTCCTGTTTCACTGAACCGGTATAACCTACCATTCCAGCCATGTCTATCTCATGAGATATAAAATCTTTACCCAATTCATTGGAGGGAGATATAGGTCCCACCCATCTCAAAATGAAACCATTCTTATATGTGTCACAAAATCGTAAATCATACATCATTGCATAACCCATGTAATAAAAATGGGAATCTTAAACATCATGACATCATAAAACAATTCATATAAGATAAAGGAATTCATAAAAATATCTCCATCACAACATAATCAAATCCATGTAATAATAGGGATATAAACAGAACCATTTATTATCTTATATGGAAAATAATTTTGTTAAAACACTTGAACTCCATTCTTGAGGAAAATATTCTTTCTTCTTCAAAAACATTTTTCCTTTCTTAACATGTCAAACAATTTTAAAATAAAATAAGTTGATTAAAAATAAACTTGAAAACTTTTAAATTAAGCTTCTTGTAAATGATGTTCTAAAAATCCATTCATGCCGTATAAGTTAAAAGAAAACATTCTTCTCGTACTTTTGTCGGAAAAGTCAAAAAGTACCTCATACAAAAAACGAAAAAATATTCCTTTAATATCTTTTAATAAAAACTCACTGAAGGGTAAAATTGAATATAAACTATTGTAGAAGGATATAAATATTACATATTGAGGAAACATTGATGTGGATGATAAAATACACCCCAGTAAATACCAAATTATAAACAATCTCGGATAAAAATGAGATTGTGATATTTCCCTTACCTTAGGTCCGATTTACTTTGTAAGTGTCTGAACCTCCTGTATAATGATTTAAATAATGTCATTGACTTATTCCAGAATCATACTCATTGTTATGATATCATATATGGTTTACTTATGACTTTATATTACCCGTTCTTTTGTAAATTCCATGTTAAAGAGCGTTTTGGGTAAAATCATTTCATTTGTCGTCCGTGTTTTGACTTGTAATTATTCATATGATTATGATATCTTAATTCCAGAATATAAAACATGATTTATATATAATATATATTCATAATATATATATATATATATAATAGATCAGTAAATGGAAATAAATACACCATTCATAGAGACGGTAGGTCGTACGTACGCATGAACGTTGTTTTCGTTTCCTTATTGAGTTGAATGGAATTAAGTAGATGACATACATATATATAAACATAAATACAGTATCATTATTATGTCATATATTTCATGATTACTTATTATATATACTTTATAATCATTCATGAATGGTTAACGTGGAGAATGAATCTCATCGCGTCGTGGAGAAGGTACTCCGTACGTACGCACAAGCGATGATATCGTTCTCATGATCGTGGAATTGTATTTCAGTGTATGTATACTATTTCAGAATCAATATCACTTTACAATAATCATATATAGTTATTATGTACACCATTATACCCATCCAAGTAAGGTGGTGGTGGAAAATAGATTACACCACGGCGTGGAGACGGTATTCCGTACGTACGCACGCGCGGTGATTTCATTTTTCGTAGGATGGATAGATGGTGAAATAGGGTTGTTTCATACGTATAATAACATATCAGTATATTAGTGATACTGATGTTATTACTTCATAATGAAACAACCTAAAAAGAAGAAGTGGAATAAGAAATAAAGTTGAAATAATCGGTAACGGACATTACCTCTTCTTTGAAGCACCTCTTTGAGATCTCCTTTTGGGGCATTAAATTGGTCTTTGAGGAAGACCAGAACCTATAGGATGTTTCTATGGAAGTGGAGAAGAGAATTTGTCAGGGGTTTTCTGAGCTTGAAGGCTCAAAGTGGTGTGAGGAAGAGGGGAAGGAGGTGCCCTTTTATAAGGGAGGAGAGGGGTACCTTTGGAATAACTAAAACTATTATTTTATTATAAAGTCAAATTCGGTTTTAAATAGCTCCAAATTGGTTTATTTATAAGATAAGGTGGGTATGGGTAGAAATCCTCTCATACAATAGAATTTAGAAAAGTTTAGGTTCCTATTTAAACCTTATCATTTAGATTTAACATTAAGTTAAATAATTTTACTTTTATCGTGTCTTCTTGTGTTCTTAAACTCTAAGGTTAATAAACTTACTATAACAAGACAAACGAACCCCAAGTTGTTTATTATTAATATATATAACCTTATCTAAGTCATTTGGCCAAACCTTAGATTTTTAGAAATAAAATAACAATTAATAATATAATATTTGTTTTAAAAACTATTTTATGTCAATTTTGACACTATTTAGTAATTTATTTTTTTGAAAATCATAACAGAATGATTAGTTAGAAAAAGTTAATTAAATCAATACTAATATGTTATATTAACCTAGAAAATTAGTGGAATTCATAAAAAGTCTCAAATTACATTTATTTGGGTATTTATAACATCAATTATGTCAATATTTCATTTATAAGATAATTAATGCATCATCTTTGTGTCATAAATAAATTAAATTATTTAATGTCTAAAAATTACAAATAAAATACCACTTTTAGGAAATCTTTTATCTTTCTAATGAGTATTTATAGTCTAATTTATCTTATGTATAACCCTATATTAAAAATAATTTACTTATTAAACTTTGATTTTAACTATTTTAACCCTTCTTTAAATAAATTAATAATAAATGTCCTAATCTAATCCAAGTGGGCCTAAATGGTCATATTTTATTCCTAAGGTTGTTTTTGGTCGAATTGCACTTATCCAATAGAATTAGGACATGTGTTAGGGTAATAATAATATAATTTTTACCCTTAATTACCCTATTTACTTTGAACCGTGGTAAAAAAAAGTAAAAAGTTACTATTCACCAAAAATTACTTTCATCTCATTGAACCACATTTTACTTACTGACATCAATCGTGTCTCTCGGATTTTTTAAATTCCACTCACAGAAGCGGTAAAATTATGTTTTATGAAAAATTCATTTTTTTTAACTACCACTTAGTGGTTTCACTATTCATCAAAAAATGAAAGTTTCCAGAGAAATACCAAAAATTAGGCCTAAGCTATATTTGATATTATGAACTGAAAAATGATGTCTATTTTACCAAATTCAAAACATATCAGTTGCATTACTTAATTTAAAAATTAATTCTCATCGTCAAAACAAATAGCGTGTTCTTAATAGATAATAACTATTATAAGATTGACACTTGTTTATGTCTGGTTTAAATGTGAAATTACATCCAATGACCAACATTGTATTAAATTGTAAAAATATATTCTAAATATACTTTAAAACCACTAAAATTAATAATTTATCACTATTAATTATTTCGATTAAAAAAAGTTGTTTTTAAATAAAATTTAGTAATTTTCACTATTCATCAGAATATGAAAGTTATCCGAAAAGTACCAAAATTTCACCCTAAGCTAATTTTGATATTCCAAATCCAAAAATGAAGTCCATTTTGAAAAAAAAATTACAAAATTTCAAAAAGTGGTTATTACTATTCATAACAGCTAGTTTTAATAATATTTTAATAGCATATCGTTGTTTAGTGAAACATGGTATTGCGTACAACACACGCTATCGTGGAAGGTCACGCTTGCGTGTAACGCAAGCCAAGTCAGGGATTCGTGTTGTGCAAGTTCCTTTTGGTGTAGCATAAAATACAAGACATTAATGAAAAGAATATTTTTCATAAAATCTCGGGGTGTTACATTCTACCCCCCTTAAAATTAATTTCGCCCTCGAAATTCTTCGGGGTTATAAATGGTTTACTATTAGAAAGTTTCTTTAACAGAAACCCACATCGTAAAAAGGAATACCAAAACCAATCTTTAAAAACAAAAGTATGAAATGTAACGGTTACCCAAATAAAATAATCACTGAGTTTCCACATATGTGAAAATATGGATATGGAAGAGAAATCTAACCATCATGTTCTGATGGAGAGTGGTAGAGAACGTGGCTACGGAAAATCCAGAAATCACAAAGCCATAAATTTGTGATGATCTAAGGTACCATCTGATTCATCAGATGTAAGAGCACTAGGACAACATTTTTGGTTTTCTAGATCATTTCCTTAAAGTTGATTAAATTGAAATTAGAAGAAATACTTTCGTGATTTTGGTATAGTCTCACCATTAGTCATTCTTTGGAAAATTTACACTTCATCTATTAAATAAATGAAGTTGAATTTGTCATTCGTGATGTGATAGCAGACCATGTGATAGAATGATGGGTCATTCCATCTGTCTCAAACAAAAGGTTAGAAAAGTTATCAAAAAAATACATAATTCCATCTATAGTGATATTAATGATATATGGTTCCTAAAATGGACGTATACTTCATATATTATACTTATTAATATAATAAAACTAGTTTCTACTAAACAGGGACTTCCTGTAGGCCAGTGGTAGGCGATAAAGGCCAGTCGCACTTCGGTTGTGGGTTCGATTCTCACAGCCTTGTCCGACGCGATGGGTTCTCGCCCGTCCTGCAGATGTCCTTTTTCTAAAACTACATTACATAAATAATATCCAAAAAAGTTCTATCCTTAAACAATACTAACTTATGGTTAACATAATCCATTCCAATCTTTAGGTTTATCTAAAATACTTCGGTCCAAGCCCATAGTATAAAGAAAACGATTACTTTAAATATCATTAACCAAGCATGTGAATACCATCATTTATCCCCCATATATCTTGTTGGTCACATTCCAATCTTGTGAATACCTTAACCATGTATTTTCTTGAAAAATGAATACCCATTAAACCTTAGTGAAAACATGAATGCTGTAAAAAGTTAACTCTTTCCATATACCAAAGTCCAAAAATTCTATATACTCAAACCATGATATAACCTTCTCCTTATATCAGTCATGAGCTCATGAATACGGTCAAACATTTGAGTTTCTCATTTTCCTTTCATTATGCGCATATCATCTTTTTTTCCAAAAATATCTCAATCACATTCCATGGTTACCGGTACCATTGAAAACCACATTAAACCAATACATAAATATTTCAATATTCCACGATACTATATACAACATTATTTTGGAATCCCATTACATAAACACTTAATCATTCCACCACATTGTTGTCATATTCAACATCACCAATAGTGATTGCATGTGACTTCCCTTTGTCCTTTGCCTTAAGTGGTTGCTCATGTAGATAATCACTAACCCTTAGATTAGGTCATTTATTAGCATAATGCCCCATTTCCTTGCACTTGAAGCATTGAAGTGTAGTAGGTTCATTCTGTGTATCTCTTCCTTTGTTTGCATCAGTAGACATATTCTTCCCATCATTGCGGCATTCAAATGCCCGATGACCTTCCTTTCCACATTTGAAACATTTACTTGTCCCTTTAAGACAATCTCCACCATGCTTCTTTCCACACTTTGAGCATAGGGAAACATTCATCTTATTTTCACCATTATTCTGATATTTCTCCTTGAACTCCATCTTTCATTTCTTTTCAAAACTACTAGACGGATAAGTAACACTAACTTCTATTTCTACCTTGATAGCACAACGCACAATTTCTACATAGCTACTGAAGTCTCTTATAGCTAATGCCCTTCGAAGATTTGGTTTTAAGCCACTGAAGAATCGATCAACTTTACTTTCAGGTTGAATGATAAATCCAGATGCATACCTAGAAAGCGTTGTAAAATTCGCTTCGTATATACCAACAGATTCATTATCCTTTTGCTTTAGTTCAAGAAACTCCTTCTCCATCTTTGTTCAAAGAATACGAGGGAAGTACTTATTGAAAAATAATTTCTTGAACTCATCCCATTCCATGGACTCAATTGCATATCTTGGCCTTGTATTCTTGATAAGATTCAACCATTGATCAGCTTCACCTTCCAAAAAATATACTGCTAATATGAATTTATCATGTTAAGAACATTGAAGAACTGAAAATATCTTTTCAGTAGTATTGATCCATTGTTCAGCAACAAGTGGATCAGAAGACCCACTGAAAGAAGGTGGATGTTGCCTCATGAAGGACTCAATAGAATATTGTTCCCTTCTCTGCTCATTTGGAAGTCCAGAATGATTCATAGATTCTGTAATTATAGCAATAAGATTTTTCACTCCATCCCCCATAACATTTGTTTGTTCCGGAGGACAATCATTGCATTGTCCATTGCATTGATCAACACGGTTCCTTCGGGTTCCAGCGATCGTCTAAAACCCAAAACGAATAGTGTGAGAGGCAAAAATCATGCTAGGGAAAACAACATAATAAAGGGGGAGTACCTTCAATATCTAACATCTTAGGTTTAATTATATGATGGTTAGAGTAATTCTAGGACTATAACCTATATGTATACTTAACCTTAGGGACATCCCTAGACATACCTTAGAAATATCTCTAGGCATATCACTAAAGTTCTCTCATCCTATTTTCTAAAGGTTGACTAAACCTTTCCTCTGATACCAACTGTAAAGAACCGAAGCTTGACGTACATAGACATTACATTACTTTTGTGGAATACTTATTACATAACAAAAACACACACACAAGGACCATAATAGTTTAGTGTCTTTGGAAACTCGGAACGTAATCTTCTAATCATGGTGAAAGATCTTCAACATCTCCCATAAAGATCTTCCCTTTTTTTCTTACCTAAAACCTTTCTTTATATCCTAGGGAAAAGAAAACATAAAATGGTGATCTCAAATGCTCAGTAAGGGTAAAGAAAATAAAAATCAATCACATCATATTCATAAGAACATAACATTTTGGAAATCTTAACCTGCAAAAGAGATCATAATATCATAACATGGGATAAATCATAGTAGTGAAATGAAATCCCAATAATCATAACTTAAAACATGAAACTTTGTGGCATACACACATAATCATAGAGAATCATTTCTTATTAGTCAAGACTCATTCCCAAGACTATCTTAGTGGACAAAGTCCCTTTCTGAACCGAGTTCACTCCTCGTTTCAGTCCTATTTCACTGAACCGGTATAACCTACCATTCCAGCCATGTCTATCTCATGAGATATAAAATCTTTACCCAATGCATTGGAGGGAGATATAGGTCCCACCCATCTCATAATGAAACCATTCTTATGTGTGCCACAAAATCGTAAATCATACATCATTGCATAACCCATGTAATAAAAATGGGAATCTTAAACATCATGACATCATAAAACAATTCATATAAGATAAAGGAATTCATAAAAATATCTTCATCAAAACATAATCAAATCCATGTAATAATAGGGATAGAAACATAACCCTTTATTATCTTAGATGGAAAATAATTTTGTTAAAACACTTGAACTCCATTCTTGAGGAAAATATCCATTCTACTTCAAAAACATTTTTCCTTTCTTAACATGTCAAACAATTTTAAAATAAAATAAGTTGATTAAAAATAAACTTGAAAACTTGTAAATGAAGATTCTTGGAAATGATGTTTTAAAAATCCATTCATGCCGTATAAATTAAAAGAAAACATTCTTCTCGTACTTTTGTCGGAAAAGTCAAAAAGTACATCGTACAAAAAACGAAAAAATATTCCTTTCATATCTTTTAATAAAAACTCACCGAAGGGTAAAATTGAATATAAAATATTTTAGAAGGATATAAATATTATATATTGAGTAAAAATTGATGTGGATGATAAAATACACCCCAGTAAATACCAAATTATAAACAATCTCGGATAAAAATGAGATTGTGATATTTCCCTTACCTTAGGTTCGATTTACTTCATAAGTGTCTGAACCTCTTGTATAATGATTTAAATAATGTCATTTACTTATTCTAGAATCATACTCATTGTTATGATATCATATATGGTTTACTTATGACTTTATATTACCCGTTCTTTTGTAAATTCCATGTTAAAGAGCGTTTTGGGTAAAATCGTTTCATTTGTCGTCCGTGTTTTGACTTGTAATTATTCATATGATTATGATATCTTAATTCCAGAATATAAAACATGATTTATATATAATATATATTCATAATATATATATATATATATATATAATAGATCAGTAAATGGAATGAAATACACCGTTTAGGGAGACGGTAGGCCGTACGTACGCATGAACGCTGTTTTCGTTTCCTTATTGAGTTGAATGGAATTAAGTAGATGACATACATATATATACACATAAATCCAGTATCATTATTATGTCATATATCTCATGATTACTTATTATATATACTTTATAATCATTCATGAATGGTTAACGTGGAGAATGAATCTCATCGCGTCGTGGAGACGGTAGTCCGTACGTACGCATGAGCGATGATATCATTCTCATGATCGTGGAATTGTATTGCAGTGTATGTATACTATTTCAGAATCAATATCACTTTACAATAATCATATATAGTTATTATGTACACCATTATACCCATCCAAGTAAGGTGGTGGTGGAAAATAGATTACACCACGGCGTGGAGACGGTATTCCGTACGTACGCACGCGCAGTGATTTCATTTTCCGTAGGATGGATAGATGGTGAAATAGGGTTGTTTTATACGTATAATAAAATATCAGTATATTAGTGATACTGTTGTTATTACTTCATAGTGAAACAACCTAAGAAGAAGAAGTAGAAGAAGAAATAAAGTTGAAAGAATCGGTAACGGACATTACCTCTTCTTTGAAGCACCTCTTTGAGATCTCCTTTTGGGGCACTAAAATTGGTCTTTGAGGAAGACCAGAACCTCTAGGATGTTTCTATGTTAGTGGAGAAGAGAATTTGGCAGGGGTTGGCCGAGATTGAAGGCTCAAAGTGATGTGAGGAAGAGGGGAAGGAGGTTCCCTTTTATAAGGGAGGAGAGGGGTACCTTTGGAATAACTAAAACTATTATTTTATTATAAAGTCAAATTCGGTTTTAAATAGCTCCAAATTGGTTTATTTATAATTTAAGGTGGGTATGGGTCTAAATCCTCTCATCCAATATAATTTATACAATTTTAGGTTCCTATTTAAACCTTATCATTTAGATTTAACATTAAGTTAAATAATTTTACTTTTACCGTGTCTTCTTGTGTTCTTACACTCTAAGGTTAATAAACTTACTATAACAAGCCAAACGAACCCCAAGTTGTTTATTATTAATATATATAACCTTATCTAAGTCATTTGGCCGAACCTTAGATTTTTAGGAATAAAATAACAATTAATAATATAATATTTGTTTTAAAAACTATTTTATGTCAATTTTGACACTATTTAGTAATTTATTTTTGTGAAAATCATAACAGAATGATTAGTTAGAAAAAAGTTAATTAAATCAATACTAACATGTTATATTATTCTAGAAAATTAGTGTAATTCATAAAAAGTCTCAAATTACATTTATTTGGGTATTTATAACATCAATTATGTCAATATTTCATTTATAAGATAATTAATGCATCATCATTGTGTCATAAATAAATTAACTTATTTAATGTCTAAAAATTACAAATAAAATACCATTATGTAGGAAATCTTTTAGCTTTCTAATGAGTATTTATAGTCGACTTTATCTTATGTATAACCCTATATTAAAAATAATTTACTTATTAAACATTGATTTTAACTATTTTAACCCTTCTTTAAATAAATTAATAATAAATGTCCTAATCTAATCCAAGTGGGACTAAATGGTCATATTTTATTCATAAGGTTGTTTTTGGTTGAATTACAATAATCCAATAGAATTAGGACATGTGTTAGGGTAATAATAATATCATTTTTACCTTTAATTACCTTATTTACTTTTAACCGTGGTAAAAAAAGTAAAATGTTACTATTCACCAAAAATTATTTTCATCTCATTGAACCAAATTTTACTTACTGACATCAATCGTGTCTCTCGAATTTTTGAAATTCCACTCACAGAAGCGGTAAAATTAAGTTTTATGAAAAAATCATTTTTTTTAACTACCACTTAGTGGTTTCACTATTCATCAAAAAATGAAAGTTTTCAGAAAAATACCAAAAATTAGGCCTAAGATCTATTTGATATTATGAACTGAAAAATGATGTCTATTTTACCAAATTCAAAACATATCAGTTGCATTACTTAATTTTAAAATTAATTCCCGTCGTCAAAACAAATAGCATGTTCTTAAGAGATAATAACTATTAAAAGATTGACACTTGTTTATATCTGGTTTAAATGTGAAATTGCCTCCAATGAACAACATTGTATTAAATTGTAAAAATATATTCTAAATATACTTTAAAACCACTAAAATTAATAATTTATCACTATTAATTATTTCGATTAAAAAAGTTGTTTTTAAATAAAATTTAGTAATTTTCACTATTCATCAGAATATGAAAGTTATCCGAAAAGTACCAAAATTTCACGCTAAGCTAATTTCGATATTCTGAATCCAAAAATGAAGTCCATTTTGAAAAACAAAATTTCAAAAATTTCAAAAAGTGGTTATTACTATTCATAACTGCTATTTTTAATAATATTTTAATAGCATATCGTTGTTTAGCGAAACTTGGTATTGCGTAAAACACACGCTATCGTGGAAGGTCACGCTTGCGTGTAATGCAAGCCAAGTCAGGGATGCGTGTTGTGCAAGCTCCTTTTGGTGTAGCATACAACACAAGACATTAATGAAAAGAATATTTTTCATAAAATCTCGGGGTGTTACATTCTACCCCCCTTAAAATTAATTTCGCCCTCTAAATTCGTCGGGGTTATAAATGGTTTACTATTCGAAAGTTTCTTTGATAGAAACCCACATTGTAAAAAGGAATACCAAAACCAATCTTTAATCACCAAAGTATGAAATGTAACGGTTACCCAAATAAACTAATCACTGATTTTCCACATAGGTGAAAATATGGATATGGAAGAGAAATCTAACCATCATGTTCTGATAGAGAGTGGTAGAGAACATGGCTATGGAAAATCCAGCAATCACAAAGCCATAAATTTGTGACGATCTAAGGTACCATCTGATTCATCATATATAAGAGCACTAGGACAACATTTTTTGTTTTCAAGATCATTTCCTTAAAGTTGATGAAATTGAAATTAGAAGAAATACTTTCGTGATTTTGGTATAGTCTCACCATTGGTCATTCTTTGGACAATTTCCACTTCATCTCTTAAATAAATGAAGTTGAATTTGTCATTCGTGATGTGATAGCAGACCATGTGATAGAATGATGGGTCATTCCATCTGTCTCAAACAAAAGGTTAGAAAAGTTATCAAAAAATACATAATTCCATCTATAGTGATATTAAGGATATATGGTTCCTAAAATATACTTATACTTCATATATCATACTACTTAATATAATAAAACTAGTTTCTACTAAACAGGGACTTCCTATAGGCCAGTGGTAGGCGATAAAGGCCAGTCGCACTTCGGTTGTGGGTTCGATTCCCACAGCTTTGTCCGATGTGATGGGTTGTCGCCCATCCTGAAGGTTGTCCTTTTTCTAAAACTACATTACATAAATAATATCAAAAAAATATCTATCCTTAAACAATACTAACTTATGGTTAACATAATCCATTCCAATCTTTAGGCTTATCTAAAATACTTCGGTCCAAGCCCAAAGTATAAAGAAAACGATTACTTGAAATATCGTTAACCAAGCATGTGAATACCATCATTTATCCCCCATATATCTTGTTGGTCACATTCCAATCTTGTGAATACCTTAATCATGTATTTTCTTGAAAAATGAATACCCATTAAACCTTAGTGAAAACATGAATGCTGTAAAAAGTTAACTCTTTCCACAAACCAAAATCCAAAAATTCTATATACTCAAACCATGATATAACCTTGTCCTTATATCAGTCATGAGATCATGAATACGGTCAAACATTTCACTTTCTCGTTTTCCTTTCATTATGCGCATATAATCTTTTTTTCCAAAAATATATCAATCACATTCTATGATTACCGGTACCATTGAAAACCACAATATACCAATACATAAATATTCCAATATTCCACGATACTATATACAACATTATTTTGGATTCCCATTACATAAACACTTAATCATTCCACCACATTGTTTTCATATTCAACATCGCCAATAGTGATCGCATGTGACTTCCCTTTATCCTTTGCCTTAAGTGGTTGCTCATGTCGATCATCACTAACCCTTGGATTGGGGCATTTATTAGAATAATTCCCCATTTCCTTGCACTTGAAGAATTGAAGTGTAGTAGGTTCATTCTGTGTATCCCTTCCTTTGTTTGCATCAGTAGACATCTTCTTCCCATCATTGCAGCATTCAAATGCCCGATGACCTTCCTTTCCACATTTGAAACATTTACTTGTCCCTTTAAGTCAATCTCTACCATGCTTCTTTCCACACTTTGAGCATAGGGAACCATTCATCTTCTTTTCACCATTATTCTGAGATTTCTCCTTGAACTCCATCTTTCATTTCTTGTCAAAACTACTAGATGGAAAAGTAACACTAACTTCCATTTCTACCTTGATAGCACAAAGCACAATTTCTTCATAGCTACTGAAGTCTCTTATAGCTAATGCCCTTCTAATATTTGGTTTTAAGCCACTGAAGAATCGATCAACTTTACTTTCAGGTTGGATGATAAATCCAGATGCATACCTGGAAAGCGTTGTAAAATTCTCTACGTATATACCAACAGATTCATTATCCTTTTGCTCTAGTTCAAGAAACTCCTTCTCCATATTTGTTCGAAGAATACGAGGGAAGTACTTATTGAAAAATAAGTTCTTGAACTCATTCCATTCCATGGACTCAATTTCATCTCTTGGCCTTGTATTATGGATAAGATTCCACCATTGATCAACTTCACCTTCTAAACGATATACTGCTAATATGACTTTATCATGTTCAGAACATTGAAGAACTGAAAATATCTTTTCAGTAGTACTATCCATTGTTCAGCAACAAGTGGATCAGAAAACCCACTGAAAAAAGGTGGATGTTGCCTCATGAAGGACTCAATAGAATATTGTTCCCTTCTCTTCTCATTTGGAAGTCCAGAATGATTCATAGCTTGTGTAATTATAGCAATAAGATTTTTCACTCCATCCCCCATAACATTTGTTTGTTCAGGAGGACAATCATTGCATTTCCCATTGCATTGATCAACACGGTTCCTTCGGGTTCCAGCCATCGTCTAAAACCCAAAAAGAATAGTGTGAGAGGCAAAAATCATGCTAGGGAAAACAACATAATAAAGGGGGAGTACCTTCAATATCTAACATCTTAGGTTTAATTATATGATCGTTAGCGTAATTCTAGGACTATAACCTATACGTATACTTAACCTTAGGGACATCCCTAGACATACCTTAGAAATATCTCTAGGGATATCACTAAAGTTCTCTCAACCTAGTTTCCAAAGATTCACTAAACCTTTCCTCTGATACCAACTGTAAAGAACTGAAGATTGACGTACATAGACATTACATTACTTTTGCGAAATACTTATTACATAACAAAAACACACACACAAGGACCCCAATAGTTTAGTGTCTTTGGAAACTCGGAACGTAATCTTCTAATCATGGTGAAAGATCTTCAAAATCTCCCATAAAGATCTTCCCTTTTTTTTCTTACCTAAAACCTTTATTTATATCCTAGGGAAAAGAAAACATAAAAGGGTGAGCTCAAATGCTCAGTAAGGGTAAACAAAAGAAAAATCAATCACATCATATTCATAAGAACATAACATTTTGGAAATCTTAACCTGCAAAAGAGATCATAATATCATAACATGGGATAAATCATATTAATGAAATGAAATCCCAATAATCATAACTTAAAACATGAAACTTTGTGGCATACACACATAATCATAGAGAAGTATTTATTATTAGTCAAGACTCATTGCCAAGACTATCTTAGTGGACAAAGTCCCTTTCTGAACCGAGTTCACTCCTCGTTTCAGTCCTGTTTCACTGAACCGGTATAACCTACCATTCCAGCCATGTCTATCTCATGAGATATAAAATCTTTACCCAATTCATTGGAGGGAGATATAGGTCCCACCCTTCTCATAATGAAACCATTCTTATGTGTGCCACAAAATCATAAATCATACATCATTGCATAACCCATGTAATAAAAATGGGAATCTTAAACATCATGACATCATAAAACAATTCATATAAGATAAAGGAATTCATAAAAATATCTCCATCACAATATAATCAAATCCATGTAATAATAGGGATAGAAACAGAACTCTTTATTATCTTAGATAGAAAATAATTTTGTTAAAACACTTGAACTCCATTCTTGAGGAAAATATCCTTTCTACTTCAAAAACATTTTTCCTTTCTTAACATGTTAAACAATTTTAAAATAAAATTAGTTGATTAAAAATAAACTTGAAAACTTGTAAATGAAGCTTCTTGGAAATGATGTTTTAAAAATCCATTCATGCCGTATAAGTTAAAAGAAAACATTCTTCTCGTACTTTTGTCGAAAAAGTCAAAAATTACCTCGTAAAAAAAACGAAAAAATATTCCTTTCATATCTTTTAATAAAAACTCACCGAAGGGTAAAATTTAATATAAACTATTGTAGAAGGATATAAATATTACATATTGAGGAAAAATTGATGTGTATGATAAAATACACCCCAGTAAATACCAAAGTATAAACAATCTCGGATAAAAATGAGATTGTGATATTTCCCATACCTTAGGTCCGATTTACTTCGTAATTGTCCGAACCTCCTGTATAATGATTTAAATAATGTCATTGACTTATTCCAGAATCATACTAATTGTTATGATATCATATATGGTTTACTTATGACTTTATATTACCCGTTCTTTTGTGAATTCCATGTTAAAGAGCGTTTTGGGTAAAATCGTTTCATTTGTCGTCCGTGTTTTGACTTGTAATTATTCATATGATTATGATATCTTAATTCCAGAATATAAAACATGATTTATATATAATATATATTCATAATATATATATATATAATAGATCAGTAAATGGAAATAAATACACCGTTCATGGAGACGGTAGGCCGTACGTACGCATGAACGTTGTTTTCGTTTCCTTATTGAGGTGAATGGAATTAAGTAGATGACATACATATATATACACATAAATCTAGTATCATTATTATGTCATATATTTCATGATTACTTATTATATATACTTTATAATCATTCATGAATGGTTAACGTGGAGAATGAATCTCATCACGTCGTGGAGACAGTAGTCCGTACGTACGTACGAGCGATGATATCGTTCTCATGATCGTGGAATTGTATTGTAGTGTATGTATAATATTTCAGAATCAATATCAATTTAAAATGATCATATATAGTTATTATGTACACCATTATACCCATCCAAATAAGGTGGTGGTGGAAAATAGATTACACCACGGCGTGGAGACGGTATTCCGTACGTACGCACGCGCGGTGATTTCATTTTCCGTAGGATGGACAGATGGTGAAATAGGGTTGTTTCATACGTATAATAACATATCAGTATATTAGTGATATGGATGTTGTTACTTCATAATGAAAAAACCTAAGAAGAAGAAGTGGAAGAAGAAATAAAGTTGAAAGAATCGGTAACGGACATTACCTCTTCTTTGAAGCACCTCTTTGAGATCTCCTTTTAGGGCACTAAAATTGGTCTTTGAGGAAGACCAGAACCTATAGGATGTTGCTATGGAAGTGTAGAAGAGAATTTAGTAGGTTTTGTCCGAGATTGAAGGCTCAAAGTGGTGTGAGGAAGAGGGTAAGGAGGTGCCCTTTTATAAGGGAGGAGAGGGGTACCTTTGGAATAACTAAAACTATTATTTTATTATAAAGTCAAATTCGGTTTTAAATAGATCCAAATTGGTTTATTTATAAGATAAGGTCGGGATGGGTCTAAATCCTATCATCCAATAGAATTTAGACAAGTTTAGGTTCCTATTTAAACCTATCATTTAGATTTAACATTAAGTTAAATGATTTTACTTTTACCGTGTCTTCTTGTGTTCTTACACTCTAAGGTTAATAAACTTACTATAACAAGCCAAACGAACCCCAAGTTGTTTATTATTAATATATATAACCTTATCTAAGTCATTTTGCCGAACCTTAGATTTTTAGGAATAAAATAACAATTAATAATATATTAATTTCTTTAAAAACTATTTTATGTCAATTTTGACACTATTTAGTAATTTATTTTTGTGAAAATCATAATAGAATGATTAGTTCGAAAAAAGTTAATTAAATAAATACTAACATGTTATATTAATCTATAAAATTAGTGTAATTCATAAAAATTCTCAAATTACATTTATTTGGGTATTTATAACATCAATTATGTCAATATTTTATTTATAAGATAATTAATGCATCATCTTTGTGTCATAAATAAATTAAATTATTTAATGTCTAAAAATTACAAAGAAAATACCATTATGTTGGAAATCTTTTATCTTTCTAATGAGTATTTATATTAGAATTTATCTTATGTATAACCCTATATTAAAAATAATTTACTTATTAAACTTTGATATTAACTATTTTAACACTTCTTTAAATAAATTAATAATAAATGTCCTAATCTAATACAAGTGGGCCTAAATGGTCATATTTTATTCCTAAGGTTGTTTTTGGTCGAATTACACTTATACAATAGAATTAGTACATGTGTTAGGGTAATAATAATATCATTTTTACCCTTAATTACCCTATTTACTTTTATACGTGGTAAAAAAAAGTAAAAAGTTACTATTCCCAAAAAAAATATTTTCATCTCATTGAACCACATTTTACTTACTGACATCAATCGTGTCTCTCGGATTTTTGAAATTCCACTCACAGAAGTGGTAAAATTAAGTTTTATGAAAAATTCATTTTTTTTAACTACCACTTAGTGGTTTCACTATTCATCAAAAAATGAAAGTTTCCAGAAAAATACCAAAAATTAGGCCTAAGCTATATTTGATATTATGAACTGAAAAATGATGTCTATTTTACCAAATTCAAAACATATCAGTTTCATTACTTAATTTAAAAATTAATTTCCGTTGTCAAAACAAATAGCGTGTTCTTAAGAGATAATAAGTATTAAAAGATTGACACTTGTTTATGTCTGGTTTAAATGTGAAATTACATCCAATGACCAACATTGTATTAAATTGTAAAAATATATTCTAAATATACTTTAAAACCACTAAAATTAATAATTTATCACTATTAATTATTTCGATTAAAAAAATTTGTTTTTAAATAAAATTTAGTAATTTTCACTATTCATCAGAATATGAAAGTTATCCGAAAAGTACCAAAATTTCACCCTAAGCTAATTTTGATATTACGAATCCAAAAATGAAGTCCATTTTGAAAAAAAAATTACAAAATTTCAAAAAGTGGTTATTACTATTCATAACGGCTAGTTTTAATAATATTTTAATAGCATATCATTGTTTAGCGAAACTTGGTATTGTGTACAACACACGCTATCGTGGAAGGTCGCGCTTGCGTGTAATGCAAGCCAAGTCAGGGATGCGTGGTGTGCAAGCTCCTTTTGGTGTAGCATAAAACACAAGACATTAATGAAAAGAATATTTTTCATAAAATCTCGGGGTGTTACAATTAGATTCCAATATATTTAATTGAAGGAATTTTATTTTGTAATTGGTATGATATTTATGGAATAAATCTTCTTTAGTGAGGATTTATGGTTTTTATGGAATTGTGTCATTTAGTTGAATTATTGTGAAAAGTGGTCTAACATCATGATTTTAAAAAGTTTATTTTAATATATGGGTTATCTATAAATATTTAAAATATTTTTTGAATAAAATCATTAAAAATTTTGTTTTATTGAAATGGATTTTTGGAAATAAGGGATTTTGATAAATGAGTGATTTTATTTAAATGGTTTTGGAATGGTTTTTGGGAATATTTTTTGTGTGTGATCATATTGAATTTTTGAGGCATGATTGAAATATGACAAAGTGCTCAGCGCCAAATGTGTAATGTCGCATGTGATATAATTACATTGTGATGAATTTGTAGATTTGTGAGATACCACTCTTGAGTATAAAACTATGATAACAAAGTATGCATGTTTTGTAATGTGGATTTTTGGAATAGATATGTTAACCCAAAGGAAAATTGTGTAATTTTTTAACATCATGTTTGGTTAATTTCATTGAAAAAGGGATTTTTATTGGAAGTTTTTTATATAACATTTTTATATTGAGTTATAAATAGTTTTGGATATGTTTATATTTTGTTATTAACTGTTTTGGAAATAGTTTCATAAAAATATTTTCTAAAAATTTGGTTAAGTCTTCTATCCTAGTTGTGTGATTAGGTAAGTCATTAGGGAAAAATACTATGTTTTATACTCACCCAACTTTGTCACTTTAGTGCTTTCATAGATGCTATCAACTGATACATGGGAAATAGTAAAAATTCACAAGTATTTTGAACCACCTTGTGATATTATTGTTGTTTGGTGATTGGAACATGGAGTCTTGTTGTCATCTTCGAGATTATGAGTTTCCTTTCCTATGTTTACTATTATACTTTCTTGGTCTTTTGTTTTAGTACACTCTTGCGTGGTTTTAATATAAATTAAGTGGTTGAGTTGTCTTTAATTTATTCATGAATCATTTAGTGATTTATTTGGTTGTCATTTTATAGGTTAATGAGTTTAGTTCATAAAGGGTAAATTGGCCCTCGCTTTCTTTTGAATCCCTTCATGATTTATTTCCATCCTATGGTGTCATGGGAATGTTTCTTAAGGACATGTAATGATTCATTATTTTCTCAAGCCAATGATAATAACAATCTAACAACATGAATATAGAATAATGTATTCAGTATTTGGAAATATATTTTTAAATATTATATAATAGGTAAATCTTTATTTTTGGTTATAATAAATATTAATAAAATTTTGTAATTATGTTTAAAATGGTATTATTGGGTGTTAAATGAAAATAATAATGATTAAAATAACCAATAAAATTTTCTAATTACTATTTTATATAAATATTTCATCCTTAACACATATAAAATGACAATATGTTTTCAAAAAGATTCAACTTTCATTCATATAGTTGGGTTACTCTTGGAGGATTCTATTGCATAGAATAGATTTAGAAAATATCTTTCCACCATAATCTTATGAGTGTTAAATGAGATATTATAGGAATGATGGTGGGTAAAATATTAGAATGAAACCTTATTTTTGCAGGTTGATTTAATTGGTGGTGAGATAATCATTTTATGATTTGATATAATGTTATTTATTTGAATTATTTCATCTTAATATAGATTTTTCACTTTTTAAACATTTCACATGGATCCAGAATTGAGAATTAATGGAATAAGGAATAGATAAGGACGAAATACACCTCTTCCACTCAGTTATAGACATTTTCATATCATTTTTCTATCCTTTTACCCGTTGAATTATTACTTTTATCATTTCATATTTTACTTTGGTAACAAGTTTTTACTAAAGGTAGCATAATGTTTATGTCTAAAAATTACATGATACTTATTAGATAAATTATATTTAATGATTATAAATTTGAAATTAATCTTTTATAATTTAATTTTATTTGGTTAAAAACATTTAATATGATAAATTTATAATATATTAAAATAATGTTTGAGATAAATATTACATCTGTCCTAAAATAACATCCATAGTTTCATAAAATATAATAACTATTTTCTAATTTATTACATAAAATAAAATTAATAATTCTTTAAATACAAGGGATTCATAAATTTATATTTCATTTTTATATTTTAATAGTTTCATAAAATTATTTTTGTCATAAAAATTGGTATATTTCAATCTTAACCTAAAAATCCATGTTTGTAGAAAATACCAAATATTCAAATTATTATAATATATTTATGATGGAATAAAATAATATATATTTTTTAAAAAAATAATATTCTGAAAATAAAATATTATTTATAAAATAATGAGTTTATTAATTGATGTTAGTGTTTTCATTATATGATATTTCTGGATATACTATTTCCCTATGAAAGTGGGGTCTCATGTATTAGAATTTCCATATTGGTATGGTTAATAATTACACAATTCCCATTATACATTTATTTCCTTCCCAAATATTATTGGAAGACAAAGAATCATGATATATTACATCCAATCCCTATCTTTATGTTTTACCAAATTAAATTATTCAAACAATATATGTAAATCATTGTTCTTCCAAAATTAATATATAATTAGGGGACATATAGATCCTCTGAATGTCCTTATTCAAGGAACACATATTATTTTCTTAAATCTTATAATTTCATCATTATCACGGTCCGATTTTGGAATATTCCTTAAAATATATTGTAAAATTTTATCATCTGTATATTCTAATCTGACCCTCATATGAATGGAAGGTTGAGAAACCATGTGAGAAGTAAATGATGTATCCCCTTCATATATTGTTTCAATTTCCATCATTATAAACACCCATAGTATTGGGTCTCTTTGAATCCACGTGATTGAGAAATATGTATGATCCTTCCAATATAGAGCATCAAATCTATGATGTAGAATATTATTTTTTCTAAAAACATTCTCATCCATGGAATCATTCAATATGGTCTAGGAATTAGATTTTAAATCACCTCATCATGATCTCAGTGCAGGTTCTGGCTCTTACAATCTACCTCTAAAAGCTATCTCGATTTCTCAAGAGCATCCCAGTGGATAACTAAAGAAAAAAAACTTTTATCCTATAAATGGAGTAAATTAAAAACAAATATGCTTCTATAAGCTCCTCGTGGGCATTTCTAGTAGAGGAAGAGGAATAGGAACCTAGAAATGTTGAGACCTCAATAAACCCAACTAAAAATAATAAACAGTGAAACTATACTGAGGAACCATTTAATCATTTTTTTGGCCATATAATCATATGTATTAACCATTGTGGTCACTATGCATGCTACAAAGTATTTTCCTAATATTATCTCCTTAGATAAAAAGTATTCCATTCATTTTGAAAATCCCCAAGTAGATTCATATTAAATGAAAACACTGATAAATGAGAAGAGTCAAATCGTTATGAAGGTACAGAATTGTGTTTTCATCATGATAGTGAACACTCCTATTTAGATTCCTATGAATGATGAGTTTTCTACTTCCAAATAAATATACACTAATGTTTATTCCAATGAATAAAAATATTTCACAAATTCCAAAAATTATGAGACATTCAAAACATCTAAAAGGTGGTTGGATAAGAAATAAAAAGTGGAGGTTTACCCCCAATCCACGATCATAATAAAGATACTCTTTTGAAACTCTTGTGGAATAGCCAACCCTGGTATAGAAGGCTCTCTTCGACTCAATACAGGTTTCTTCAAAACTGATCATATAGGCATCTCAGAGCCTATGGTAACTTTATCAAATCATTCTACCCTTTTTGAAAGTAGAGGATTATTTATGTCGAGAAATTATAATGATGCGTCTAGGTCTAATAGACTCTAGATTCTAGCCCAAAAATTGCTGATAATGCCACCATTGTTCATGTAGATGAATAGATCATCAACAACAGCATCTGAAATTCTGGCTAGAAAATGTTCTGCACAATTTTTTATCCCTCTAGCAGTTACATTGATCGGTGACTATTATGTATGAAAATAAAGTGTTTTTCTAGTGTTATTACTGACCCAAGGAATATAATTGTGAAAATCAATTCAATACAACACGTTGATGAAAAACAAAGACCAGTCCTCAGAAATATCCCCACTAAAGATATCAGATCATGTGTGGAGGATGATATATTAACTGAAATCAACCTCATTAGATCCAAATTTACATGGTACATGATGCATCTAAATGGTATGAGATCAATAAATATTGACAATGACTTTTTCTATGATTATTTTATTGTAAATTGGAGATAGATATCATGTATCACTCTTGAAAATCACAATTCAGACCAACATCCCATCCTGGTAAGCTTTCTTTATAGTGAGAAGAGGAAAAATCTCCCATTTAGATTTGATATTGTATGGACTACACATTAAGAATTCTATAAAATTTTCTAGGACCCTTGGGCATCATATGAATGTAATTTTAACCCTCGTTTTTTGTATCTCCATGATCAAAATACTCAAGGTAAAACTAAATTATTAGAAAAATTTAATGTTCAGATCACTTGATTAAAAAATTCATATGCTTGAATGCTTGTTATGTGACCTAGAAAAATTAATTACCATGAATAATTCTTCAAGAGACACTACCTAGGATGTTTATATGTCTTCTATGATTCAAAACCTCATCAAACTAAGAGACATCATTAAAAAGGACACCTTCAAAATTAGGTGTCTCCTGATGGGAATAAAAATACCATGTTCTTCAACACTATACAAAGGGTTCAAATGCTAAATAGGCCCCTCTCATTACTCAATGGTGGAGATTGAATCTTAAAGTAAGTACATGAGATGTCAAACCACATTGTCTCTCTTCACATAAATATTTTGAATGTTACACTAAGGAATGTAGTGCTAATGGAAAAAACCATTCATAAATTGATTATTGAGGATGATAACTCATTTCTCACCTCTACTCCTCAGAATATTGAAATCAAGGATATATTCATTGTATTTAATAAATAAAAATAACATGTACCAGTGGATTTAAAAATTATTTCTTCTAATCTAGTTGTGATATCATATAGAATAGTGTGTTAAATATTTACAAGCGTTTATTAAATATTGTTTCCTTTACTCAAGGATTCAATTCCCAATTTATTTCCTTAATCAGAATAGTATATAGTGCTAGAGGAAAAATCCAATTTATACTAGTTTCTCAGGATAACACTGTTCAAAAAGTTATTATGGTGATTATTTCCAACAAACCTGCTCAGTTCTAGTATTGAATAATTTCCTAGAACTGATAAGGATTTGTGAAAGGGAATAACCCCAATGAATTTTTTTCTCACTATCTTAGAGTGTGTTAACATCCTTTGAAATTACACATGGGGAGGAAATTTTAAATTAATCATGGCATCAAAAAATAATTTTACACAATTGAATGGGACTTTATTGGAAATTTGATTCAGATTTTTGGCTTAAACATGATGTTTATCCATTGGATCACAGATGTGCTTGTATTAACAAACATATACATTCATATTAATGGTACCCCATAATGATAGTTTAAATAATCCATGGGGTGAGATAGTGGGACTATATTTTGGATATTATATTTTCAATTGTAGAGGATTATCACTACAGACATATTCTTCACATGGTGGATAAGAGTTATATGGAAACTATCAGTGTGGACAGTGGTATCTCCACTCCAAAAAACTTATTATTTTTCTGATGAACTTATTATTTCTACTCATATAGAAATGAGGAATATTAATAATTTCATGAATACCCCTGTGCATTATTAATTTTTTTCTGGCCAAGAAATTAGTTGGAGAAAATCAGTTATATTCTTTTATAAGAACATTCTTGCTTCATGGAAGAACTGTATAATCAATGATCTTTGGATTAGATAAGGATATATTCATTTTACCTACTTGGGAGTTCCTATGTTTTGTTGAAAAACTTAAACTTCGGAATTTGTCAATTCCTTAAGTCAAATTAGAGGAAATATTACTAATTATAAAGGTAAATCACATTCAATGCAAGTACATATATGCCTTAACAAGAATTTGGTAGTTTCAAAGATGTTTTATTCATTCATGGTGTATTCATGGTCTGCCTGAATTATTAGAAACATTATATCCATTATGAGAAACCATTTCTAGATTAGAAGCATGCTGAAAATGAATTTTGTTGCAGCTTCATGGAAATAATGCTACATGACTCACATACTTGGAGGTCTCAATATCAAGAATATAGAACCCTTTACCTAGTCTTTACAAACTCAATAAATGAGATGTTTAATCAAAAAAATCACATCCTTATTGGAATTTGAAAAATCATCATTCTTATCAATGCTCATAGTAGGATAACCAAAATGCAATGAGTCCTCCATTTGGCCTTGTTTGAGAATTATCTTCCAGCAAATTTACATGCAATCTCATTTGTTGGTCAGTAGGAATTCCGCACTCAGCTTTTGGAATGAAAACTAGAATGGATTACCCTTGGTTGACTGGGTTATCCCCTTAATTCATGAAATTAATCAAAACATCCCAATCAAAGACCAATTATACAATTTGGATATTCTCTCTGATGATATTACCTCAAACATTACTAGTCAAGATTTCAATAACCTGGAGGCTATACTAATTTGGAAATAATCTCCAAATGTACTACTTGATTTTGAAAACATATATAATCACCTACATGAAGGAAAACACACATGGATTGGTAAATTCAATAAAAATTTTCTAATTCAATCCAGTTTCACCCTACTAAAGAGAATCTCTCTCAAAATGGTTGTAGTGGATGATAATAGTTAACGTGTTGGAATTTATCTATTCTATGAATGTTTTTTTAAGGTTGGGGTCGAAGCCTCATTTTTATTATTAAAACAAAGCAAAATCCTCTTTTAACTGGGTAGAGGGAAACCCATTACATAGCCCGAAGGCCCAGTGGGCTTGTAGCCCATTACATATCCCGTAGGCCCAAATTCAAAGTCCAATTCACATTATGTGAATAGTAACATGCTGCTACAGTACCACACAGTATCGCCGCCGCTATAGTGTCCTACCGCCCCTACAGTGCCCGCTGATGAACAATGTCGCCGCTGCTACAATACCGCTACAGTACTGCTATAGTAACCTGCACCCCATGGGTTTTGAACCCCCATTTTCCATGTAGCCTTACGAGGTGCTTACCACTAAGCCAAACCCAAACTACATCTATTCTATGAATGTGTTATATGTAATCATAAAAATAATTATTTTGATCACCTCATATTATACTACAAAACTGCCTCATCCTTTTGGAGAGTTTTCTTTGATATTTTTCAAATTCATCCCCCTCATACTAATTTATTCCTAAATTTTATGATTTTTATTATCGGAATACAGTTTTCCAAGAATCTCACTATTCATTTCAATTTTTCATGTTCACAACTAATTCATATAATATGGAGAGTTAGGATCAATTCCATCCACATCCAGGCATGTAATAATGATCAAATTTCCCTTACTGTAATTACTATAGTAATTCATAATGACAAATCACTTCTTGCTAAAAGAGAAAGTAACTCAGAAAAGGACCTCCCTGTTATGAGAGTTTTGAAAACATCAGGAAACTACCCTCTACAGACTATCACTCTTTAAGTCTTTTTTTTACCTCCTTAAATTGTTAGATAAAATGAAAAATGGAAGGAGCATCGATGGGAGATCTGGGGCCATCAGGATATGGGTTATTCTTTAGAGACTACAATGATGATGTTATGGAATAGACTTGTGGGCCTTTCTTCCATGTAACTACTCTGGAAGTGTAAATTATCAGAAATATCAAATAGTACGACCTCACATGTTAATGAAATTTGAAAAAAAAAATATTGTTCGAGTGTAACTCCACTACCACTGCTCAAGCCATAAGGAAGGGAAAAATCACCTCCCGTGGAAGTAGATACCGAAATGTGATTTTTTTTATGTGAATTCTTATATGAGATACATTATCACTCATAACTTTTAGGAAACCATATATTATGCTGATAGAATTTCAAATAACGGAGTTACTAAAGAGGGTTGTATGTGCTCTAGCACTCTACCTTGTGACATGCTTCCATCCTTGCTTCTGGAAAAATGTAAAATGCCTCCATTCAAATCTAATATTGTTATGGTAATTTTACCAGGGATAATTAAATGAAATAAGTTATAAGAAATGGAAATTTTATTTTTCATAAGGATACATCAATTTTCGAATATCAATTTATCTCTGTATATTAAAAAACAACCCTACATTATGGTAGTATGATTGAAAATAAATTTTCCATTTATTAATTAAATATTAATATAATAACTCAATGATTAGGCACATAGGAATATAGAAACATTATTTAAATTATTTTGTGATTTATTGTTCAATTCCTATAATTCGATCGAGGCAATTCTATAATGACTCTTGAGAATGGACATATATCCAAGAATGATATCTCATGAAAATTAAACCTCATTATCTATGGGAATACATAGAAATTATTATATAAATATGTAGTCATATTTAATAAAAATTAACATATCTTTTATTATGTATTTTTATAGAACCATTTGAGCTAAATAACAGTCATTATTTAGTTACCTGACCCGTACAAAGGAATTAACTTCCATTAAGAGTACACAATCTACCATAAATTGATACATGATCATGTGTTGAATTGGGATATAAAATATGATTTAACTATCTTTAAAAATAATATGATCTAAATGTATAGAAAGCCAATACCTTCCCAAAATAACATCAAATTAGACAGAAGGGAGAGTCATAATATTTGTAAGAATCATATTCCCATAGTCATGTATTCAAGAGGAGTAATATACAATGGATTTGATAACTTTTACACTAGTTGTTTTCACCAATAATTCAATATCTACTCATTGAGGCCTTGAATAGATGCTCTTAAAAAATTTAAAAATATATTTTATTTGATAAAAATTGAATAAAAATGAAGATTTAGTTATTGAGGAAGGAAGGGGGTACCTTTAATCAATTATTTATCATGACCCAATCCATCAATTATGATTACATAGTCTATCCCTATATACCTTATATGTATATGTTCATGATTATGATTGTGGTATTTATCTATTATATTGGTGCATTAATTTATGTAATTCCAATACTCCATAAAATTAATTTAATAAAGTGTTGGTGGTGAGTTTATTTAATCTTCATATTCATCTATTTAATTTTTTACTCCTCTTATATCTTTATAATTAATGTTTATGATGTCATTCTCTTCAACACATCGATTATTTCCTAATTATGTGAGAGAATTCCATCCTTGACTCTTCCATTGTGTTTAGTATGTTGGAATATGGATCATATTTTCCTTATGGTGTTTATCATTTTAGTTTCCATAAAACTCCATTTTCCCTTCAACATATATAAAACCATGGGAATATGGAGAGTATATAATTTCAATTCCACCATTGAATCACATTGATAAATTTATTCATAAGTTCCACAGTAACATATAGTAAACACCAATCATTAGATTAGTTTTAACCCACAAAAGATATAATGATCTACCCTTAAATATTAAATAATCTAGTATCTTTAGAATATAATTCACATTATTTCATTCTTAATGATCTTCTGTGTTTTGAGATTTAGATTTTTAGATAATAAATCTTATATAAAAAACATATATATATATATATATTAAAACATAAAACATTCAACTTTTCATCAATATTTTATGTAGTTCATAACCATTAAAAATAAAAATGTTTTCAATTTTTTATAAGACTTTCCCACCTTCAACATTAATACTTTTTTATACAAATCCTTAATACCTATAAAAAACATAGAAATGTTAGATGATAATAAAAATTGTAATTTATAATTACATAATAAACATATTAGTGTCAGTTAGATGGATTACTCATATTCCATCATAGGTGAATGTTAATGTTGAGGGGGCATCATCAGGCACACCCAGGCCATCAGGTTGTGTGGGTGTTTTCCGTACCTATCTAGGCTTTATTAGGGGTTGTTTCTATCATTATATTGTACATGGTTCTGCAATTGAGGCTGAGTTGTGGGCTATGATCAATGCCATCACTTATACAGTTCATAATGGTTGGATTTTTCTTTTATTGGAATCTGATTCAATAGTGGCAGTTGACATTCTTCATAGAAGATCTTGTAATTTCCAATGGGTGATGTTGTATCTGTGGATTTCTTGTTTGTGACTTCTTGATGGTCTCATGCTTGATATAACACATGCATATAAGAAGGTTAATCAAGTGGCTTATATGTTGTCCAAGAATTCCATTACAGAGACATGCTTGGAGTGGTCCATTGTGGTTATTGAATGCTATTTTCACTTTGTTGAGGCTGATGCATGTGGAATTTTTATTAAAAGGATTTTTAAACCTCCCTTGTGATTTATTGACTTTGTCTTTTATTTTTTTAATAAGATTTGATAGGAGTGGGTCTGACACACTCCTGATACTTTTGATAAACCTATTAGTCTAGTGACAAACATGAAATAGATTACAGTTTTAACTTTATTAAATTATTCATTGAGCATATCAAATAAATCATAACCCCATGACAAACACATAGTTTTTTCAACAATAAAATCCATTAGAATCCCTCAAAATAATATAAAAACCATTTAATAAAAATTAGAGAAAAATATTTACAAGTTATGTTTCAAATAATTGGATCCCAGATAACTCCATACGATAAACCTCTATAGTTAACTACATTTTTATTTCTTATGATGAAAAGGAACATTGTCTAAAGCATTGGAGGGCTATATTAGGCCTACATGTCATATAATTTTTATCTAGATCACCATTCATATGCGATGTATCACGTTAACTCATCATTATATATAATTATCACGTACCATATCAGGAATATTTTTTTATTTTAACCAATTTATATCATAAATCCCATGATTTTTTAACTCAATATTCAATGAATTTCATGATATAAAAATACAAATTCCATTTAAAATCCATTTTCAAAACTAAAATACCAAGAAAAATTGAATTAAGGATTTTATTTGAATTTAAAATAAAATATTTCAATATAATTCCAACTTCAAATATTAGTTATAGAAACAATATATATTATTGACATTATATACATTAAAGTAAAATATTTTTTTCGTTTTGTAATTAAAGTCAAAACATTTTATATAAAATATTTAAAAATTTACCTTTTCCAAAAATAGAATGAAATAAAACAGTTACAGAAATTAATTTTTTAATTATTTACTAATATATAAATAAACACATAATATAATGTTAAGAATATAGACATGGATGGCACATATTAAGTAAAATATTAACTAAGTAATTTGATATATTATTTTAGGTAATTTGTTTCCTAACTCGAGTCTAACTCATCATGAATATTATATATCATCCTTAATATTAAACTATTCATAATTATTTACTTTTATATGATACATATTCTTTTTTATTTTTAAATTTATTTATTTTATTAAAATTTTATATAAAATTACTTATTCAGTTATATTTCATTGGTTGTTCAGATGATATTCGACTCATATATTCAAAATTAGATTAGTAATTTTTTTATGGTAAATGAAGATATTATTACATAATCAAAAAAATATTGTAAATTGTTTAATTATATTTTTAATCGATAAAATATTATTTTAAAACCAACTATTATATAGATCTATAAAAAATAAATCAAGTTATAATGATTGTGATGTTAGGATATATATACACATGAGTAACATTTTTAATTTTCAATGATTGTGAGGGAAATAAGAAAGGAATAAGTAAATATGTATAGTATAATTATTAAATCATATAAATCATATTATATCAACAAATAATTTTAAATATTATGTCCATGTGAGACAGTGATGAAAAATAAATCACATTGTTTCATGGAGTTGGTAATCCACACGTATGCATAAACAAAAATATCAATTTTTAGTGGATAGATAGGTACTAAAATATATGATATATTTTCTGAACATAATGTTACTTATTCCTTAAATATAACATATGTATACATTAAATCTATCACTTTATCCATTCATGAGATGTGGTGATAGAAAAATCATTTCATCTTTTTGAGAGGTGGTTGTTTTCCTTACACACAAACAATGATTTTGTTTCCCATTTGATGGAAGTTAAGAGTATAGAGGATATTCCATTAATATAAAACCATCATAGTATATGTAATTTTATATTTTTATCAAAACATAATGTTTATAAATAATTTAAAGATGTAGAATAAGATATAAAATAAGAATTCTCAATTAAGGAATATACCTCTTCTTTGGAGATCCTCTTTAGGTTAATATCTAAATACATCCTAGGATAGTTTAATGACCATATAAGGCCTTTTATGTCCTATTAATATATGTTATCAATGGTTTTGGTTAGTGATTATTTAATCAAAAATTCTCGTGAAGAGTATTGGGGAGATGAGAGGGGGTGTCATTTTATGTGTCGTGGATAGAAAACACTAAGAGTTTATAAAATTATTAAAATTATAAATGTATTACTATAGAAAAATTGATAAAATAATGTATGTTTTAATGTTATATGTCATATAGTATATTTATTTCCATCCTATATGATTTAGAAAGGTGTTTGGGTCATTTTGAACAATATTTTTTTTATTCCCAAATATACATGTTTCATCCTTAACCATGGTAACATATTTTTATAATTTTTTCAATTCATTATGACCAAATAGTAAGATGAAAATATTAAATAATATGAATTATTCGTATTAAAAATATGAAATTATTTTTATAAAATTCAACTAATATATGTGAGAGAATTTATTTTATAATAAAACCTTAAAAATACAATGAGAAACTGATTTTTATAAAAATTTCATTATGTGTATAAAAATGAATTTATATGAAGTTCAAGGAAAATTTTATTAAAATATAACTTAATTATATTATTAATAATATAATTGAACTCTTTTTTCTTTTAAAATGTTTTAATAAAGTATCAATTTAAATTTCGACTTGAAGCAATATTTTTCAATAAAATTCATTATTTTTTTCTATTCATTGAAAAAAAATAAAATTATTATCAAAACAAAATCTAATATAAAAATGACATTCTAAAATGAGAAAATAATTTTATTTTTTAAAACAAACCATCTAAAATTTGAAAATCCTAGTTTTAAATAAAATAATATAATGCATGAAAGTAGATTTATTATAAGTAAACCATTTTCCTTTTGACTAAATAATAACCTAATATTCATATAATGTATATAATAACATATAATTTAATTAATGAATATAAATATGAAATATTATATTATTTAACATACCATTACATGGGTTATCACATTCATCCCCCGTTTTTTAAGTTATATACTCATTATTTTATTTAATACTTAAATAAGTGGTGATATTTATTCCATCATACCATTTTATAAATACCATATTTTTTATTCAATCAAGTGTTTTTAAAAAAACATTATCTATATAAATTTAAAAAAAATTGAACCACATTTTCTATATAGTAATTAATCTTTATAGGATGTTCATCATAAGATTAGGTTTCTTCCAATTGAATTATATCATGTCTCAAAAACTGAGATGCATTAGGCACATATTTTCATATAAAAAATCAATAAACAAATAATTTATATGAGATAAACTCGGAGTCAATTGAACACGTTATGAAACTAATCAATCATTCTCCGATATTTAAAATTTCTAATAAACTGTGTCATTATCTTCCCTTTTACCAAAAGACATAAATTTTTCTCCACAGTGAAAATTTGAAATAATAACATCAGTTTCCTAAAAATAATGGGTTTATCTATGGTTACCCACATAAGCTTTATTCTAGCTTAATACATCCATAATTTTTTTATTATTTTAATCATTATCAACCATTTATTCTACCAAAATAATTACAAAAAAAATTTACCTAATGTATCTCAAAAATATACAATCTAATAACACATTCCATATGATGCGTCAAAATATTCCATTGGTATACTTGAATGAAAACTGTTACTATAGGAAAACTGAAATAATGAAAAGGTTTTTACCAAATTTCTCAAGTAATCCATTTAATAATCTCAAATAATTTATTCCGTGGTTTTAATTATTTATTAAGAATATCCTTTAGATTAATTATGATATATTTTACTGATATATAATTTTTTCAAATGAATTATTAAGGACCCTTAAAAAAATAGATTTCATCCAAGGATCATGGTTAGATATAATGGGGTAGGAAACTACATGTAACATGACTATCTGCATGAGGTATAATAAATAAAATAGAACAAAATTCATGGTACCTTAAATTTGAACGAAATGTGTATATTTATATTTTTGATCAAAAATAACCTAAATTTTATTTTTATTTTGATAAGACATTGGAAATCCCATAATTAAATTTATCATTATATTTCCCAATCTATACTTCATAACTAAAAAAGGTTAAAGAAAACACCATTATTATGGATTAATTGATTGATAATACAAAAAATTTATGGTAAATACAATAAAATTAATTTTTATTTCATCCCACTAGTAATACTCTCAAAGTTCACCATGCAATATAATGACACCCTGATGAAAATAAAATTTGAAACTATAAATTTCATTAAAAAAATTATCTTCAACATGAAATCATAGGAAATACAAAATATATTTCAAAATATGATAACATAATCTTTACTAACATTATATTTTTTGAAATTATCCACCATAAAATATTTTATCTTTTACTTTAAAACATGATCCTACTTATAACATTCTCAATTTGTCATGATAATGTTTACTGTATGGAAACCTGAAACAAAAAAGATGAAGATCCTACATGCACAATTTCTATTAAAAAATTCATCAAGTCCTTAAACAAATAGCCATGTTACATATGTTACATAGTTAATTAATAATTTTATTTATACAATAATGAATAAAATATATTAACTTCATTTTATTAATTTAATTGAATGGTATAGGCATAATCATTAATGTGTTTCATCCTTCTTATATGCCTCCTATTCAAATCATTCTAAGTGAATACATATTTCGAAATTTTATGATGAATATTGGTTTTACACATTAACCATTATTGATGATTACTCCAATTTTTAAATCAAAAAAACCAACACATCAAATAATATATTATGTGTAGAATAATTTAACTCATGAGGTTCTATCTGACATGAAGAATAAGCAATTACATGATTATTCTGCATTATAACACAACCATATCCCTCAATAAATATTTGTTTATATGATATATTCACCAATTTCAAAGGGATGGAGAAAACCTATATCCTTTACCACCGTTATTTTCATTTCATATAATAAATCAACAAACATTTTTTTCCAGACGAATTTTATTCCCTTTCGAGTTAACATATATAATTTACTAGATAACTAGAAAAATGTTTTAAAAAATCAGGGACATCATCTTTATAAACAAAGAAAATATAGAATATTTGATACATTTTGGGTATTTTATATTCATGAATAATATTATATTTATAATGGTCAACATTTATTATATATATAGAAATAATATTCTGATGGAATGAAATTTATTCAAATATAATTCCCACATACTAAATTTTCCAAATAGATTTTATAATTTAAGGTTTTCAAATTAATCACAGTGTATATTTCTTTATTCTCATGTCATTTAGAATAAACAATTTTATAAAAAATAATATCTACCACATACTAATATAAATAGACATGTAATATATATTCATAATATATATAAATTCAAATTGTGAATTATAAAACTGAAATGGAATAACTAAAAAATCATATTTCCTATATGTATTTTGAAACATCGTATTTGGAATATCTACCACCAAAACCTTCAACTGATGGTATCCTAGACTAAGAGTTACCATAAAATAATTCAAAAACCCTTTTATCTATGTCCACATAATTACATAGCACCACGTATTTTGTAGTAGAAGGTAATGTTTTATCCACAAAATATTTTTATTTTGAACTTATTTATTTCAACATTGAGCAACTAACTTCATACATATTTTATAATAATTTCGAAACATACTTAGAATTGAAACATATAACCTCTATTTGGATATCTATTACCCCATTCATGTATTTTTCATGAATCAATTCATTGGAGTTATGAGACCTATGACCGGTTAAACTGAAATAATATCACTTATAAGTTCCTATCAAACATTCCCTATAATGTTTTATTATCGAACATTGTAAATGATGGGGGTTATAAATATATTTCATAGATGACTACTTATCAATTTCATTCCAAAAAAATCATTTTAAAATTCAATTATAATGAATGATACATGTTAAAAACTCTATTATAAATATCATAATACAAATGTCTAAAATTTCATCGAATTAAAATTCTCAAGTGGAAAATGTCTTTATAAAAATAGTTTCAAAATAATTTTACTATCATGGCCAAAAATATTCTTTGGTATGTGCGTATATAGTATTCTAAAATATTCTACAAAAGTGGATATTTAATCTTTATATTATTGGCCAAATTATATGAATCATTTCTCCATTCTAAAAAGAATATCCCATGGGAATTTTTTTTCAAAAATAATATTTTTAAATTTATTATACATTATGGAATAAATCTATTCATTTTATAGTATTTGTAACCAATTACCACAATTAATCCTCTTCCCCATCAAAACTAAAATTTTAAAGAGTTAACTCTCACTGTTATGACATAACATCCAATATCTTTTCTAGATTATTGATATGTTCATATTCTTCCATAGAATCTTAGGTTCCATCGAATGATAGAGGGTTTTGTTTCATTAAATTGTCTACTAATCACATGATCCATAGTGGAAAATATGGTTTATATATAACATGGGTATCACCATCACTTATAACCTAAGTCAACTAACCAATCACAAAAAAAATCTCAGTTCTGTTTCAAATCATTTTAGGATGCTAATTTCAATATATAATTTCATAATGATTGTTTCCTACATTAGCTTCCACTTTTACTCTATGAATATCCATTATTAATAGTCATAGTTTTGGTTGAACAACATGGTAATCCTCATCTTCGATATCATGATAATGAAAAAATAACTTACTATTATTTACATCCTTTATATTATACTCTAATATAATCTCACCCTTCTCTGTGATAAAAACTATAAGGATCCCTCTTAAACATTAAATAGTCTACTTTATTTATATTCATATTAACTTTATTATATTACCAATGGTATTTTATGTTAATAGTTATAGATAAATAGTTTATTAATTTTATGTAAAAATATAATATATTAAAAGGAGGGATCTTATAGAAAATATTCGCCTTCTCCACAATATAAATATTTAAAAAAAGTAGTTCTTCATTTCATTAATAAACATCATGACATACAACAAGAATTCTTATTTATTATTTCTCAATCATAAACCATGTAAAAATCATTTCAAAACGTGTGATTATTTTAAAAGTCTCATTAAAGAACATTATTTTAAGGCATACATTAGTATAGAGATAACATGAAAACTGAAAAAATGACTACCTATATCACATTATTCTTTCAGAATATGAAATAAATCATAAAATCGTGAATAAAATGTGATTTTTTGTTAAATAAAAACATTAACCCATGTTTTAACATAATAGAAACACCTTTTTGAAACAAAGATCACTATATTCAAAATGCATGTCATGAATAATTTCATTATATTTAAATACATAGGATAAACATCACTGGTTAACATCCTCTATCAATCAATTAAAGACAGGGAACATTTCTCAATTCTTTGAAGATATAGAATTGGTTCACTTATCATATATGTCTAATAAATGCTATATCAGGATCACTCATCATAATATATAATAACAATTTTCCATATCATGAAAACAAGTACCCCAATAAATTTTTATCATGAAACACTTGAAAAATGGTTTCAACCCATTTGAAAAAACCTTCCATATATTAAAATACAATTTCCTTCTACAATGTCATTTTGAAAACTAAAATACCCAGACCAAATGGAAATATCTTTTTTATTGAAGTGAATATAGAATCATGAAAATGAATCCTTGAATCAAATAAATATTACACTGAAATGATATAACAAAGAAAATAATATACTTGAAAATGTGAAATTCAGTTTTCCATATAGTAATTAAATTCAAAACATTATCTATAAAATATAAATAAATATTATACTTTTAGAAAATTTTAATGAAAGTAATTTGTTTCATATAATTATATTTATTATTCATTTATCTTCATATAAAATCATCTGTAGTGATCCCTATAAGGACCCCTCCCCAAAAATTGTACACCACCTGGGTCGAAAATGTGAGAAGGGAGATAGTAACCCCCCCCCCCACCCGAGTTCTGCCTGTAGTAGGCCCCTCGTTTGAGACTAGCACAGTGGGTATAGTGAACACAGAAATGGGAGGCATTACTCGATAAGAGAGAGCATGTGAAACAGTATTAAAAGACAGACACCAACCATCTCTAAATTAGACTGTAATATATAAGAAATACCATGTACACATATGTGATTTCATGTAAGACTAATACAATTGGAAGGAAAAACTGCAAGTACCAAAAGAAAGTAAAACATAAGTGACCATGAATCCCAAACAGTTCCTACAACCCCAAGCTATTAGTAAACATCATGATCTCAAACCTACTCTAAGTTACCTAAAAATAGTTCACATATACATAGGGTGAGTACAATATTATACTCAGTATGATCCTCCCCAGAGCCTCTCGTGTAAAATTAAAGAATGCAAGATATGGAATAGCGACAACAAGTGAAACTAACCCCTCACATAAACTGGAATACTACATTCCCATCCTCACCATGGCTACTCTCACCAAGTATTGCATTCAAGAGAATATAATACAATAAATAATATTAAGGGTTCTATGTTTCCACTTTCCCACTATTTTTATTCTTTTCCTCAACATCACATGTCCTAAGTATGTCTCTCTAAAAACCCTGGCCTGATGACCCCTAGGCAAGAACAACAATATGAACCTTGTGAAACACAACCACTAAATCCACATAAACAATGTAACTAGGTAGTTTCCAACAGTCAGAACATCTATCATAAAATGTATCATACGTCGGGCATTACACGTCAAGCCATTACAGCCCATACGGTATGTAATGATCCTCAATCCATCACACCCTATACACATTACACCTATAGTAGTCCATTTGAAACTGTATCGAGAATATATGTGTCTGAAAAACCATAAGCCATTATATCCCTCTACACACATATATGGGAAAAACCTATTATTGTTTCGTCCAACAAAAGTAAATACCAAGAAAAGACAAAGGTAAAAGGGGGTAGTCAAACATCCATCCTCCGAATAGCATGTTGGGGAACCCCCCCCCCCCCCCAGGGCACATAATACCTTGGGTGTAAATTTCTATAAATGAAAAGGTAGAGTTGAGTATAGAAACAAAAATATTACAGAATATAATACACCCCACAACCACACTATGAGAAACACTAGTCTTCAACTCAACTGTATCTAATGTCTCTCAGACTCCCTTCTGCCACTATAAAGTCTCGATATCCTATAAGCACACAACAGTTTGAAGAGATTTATTAAATCATCTTATCTCTTTTTAATCAGTTCCAATTTAAGTTAATTACTTATTTAACCATTAATTAAAATTTTAAATTCCATATTACATTTTATTAGAAATAAAATATAGTTCTATGTCCTCCAAGAATAACTAAACCAAGTCTAAGGCTTCTCATAATGATTATTAGCTCAGCATTGCATCCCAGGAAGCTCGAACCCCATGGATTAACTTTATTCATTAATAAAATTATTACATTACTATATTTCAATGCATTCTATAAAAACATTCTAATCCACCAAACAAATTGGGATCAATATGTTGAGTAGGTGAACAACTCATCATGTCCTTTCCACCTATAGAAAGAGTGTAGACCCATCCATACCCGAGAAGCTAAACATGGAATGCATGTGGCATACACCACACGTCTTCTCCTATTTTGGAATGATGGTAAGTAAGATCATATGCCTTAAGAATTGTGGAAATTAAAGCAATAAAACCACCAAAAATATTCAATAATAATCCAAAATTCATATAGAACATATCTCATCTTCTTGGGTGTCCTCCCCAACACCCACAGGTATTAACTGACACACCTCACCATTGTAGGCGGCAACTACAGCCACACACACTTGGCCATCCTACTCCCACATCTCACAACTAAAATCTGGGCTCATAACACATCATAATAAGTAATAAAATTACTATTTAACCTATCCATATTCCCTAAATAAGGTAGTCTTCTTTCACACACAACGTGCTCTCATGGCACCAAAGAAAAAGGCACTTGTCTTTACAAGAAATCAAGTAACTCAGAACCCTAAAAGACATTAAAATTTATTGATCAATCGGAACTTTAATCCATATCAAATTTGACAATTAATTTTTATTACACTCCAATTATGGGCAACCAAAACAACAAGTTATTATATCTATCATAAATTTATTAAACATGTTTACTGCATCAATGTTATTATCATGAATTTACAATAGCTACAACCCAATTCATTTTCATGCCTCTTTATTTTTTGGCCTACTAATTTACAATTAATCCTAGTTTAAATTCTTTACCAATTTCTGTTAAGAATGACATGATAAAAAAGAAAGCTTAGATATCACACTATCTAGCTAAAATGAATGGTAATAACATATGATTGATATTAATTTATTTATCTAGTTCAAATACTTATTATGTCAATTCCATTGATATCCATTGGGCTAAAACATGATAACTCTATAGTTTCATGAAAATAATATAGAATCCAACAATCCTATATGCTAAATGGTTTTAGATGTTATTTGAAAATAGTCCCACACAATGGATTACTATAACCTCTATCTATGGAAACTGCATCCATTTAAGGATGTTGTGTAATTACCTCTCTAATTGAAACCCATGAAAACTCCATTAGAAGCATCGAGATCACATGACATAAAAAGGAAAGGATAAATAGGAGAATAAGCATCAAAGAAAACACCAAAACGAAGGTAGATCTTACCTTTTATCGATGAAAGATCGAAAATTCCTTATTTCACTAAAAGATGGGGTGTGATTACATCATGAAGACTCCAATAAAAATGATCCAAGGATCGTAGTTTTATCGCACAACTTGTATGGGAGAAATAAATTTAGTCACCTCATACTGAGAGGAAGGAGAAGGAATGAAAGTAGGGAATGTTCCCAACATAGATGGATTAGATCCAATGCTAATAGGATTTGAAATGGCATAAAATTTCTATTAATGAGGATCAAATTAAACCATGCAGTTTGAAAAAGTAAAGGATTCCCAAGACATAGTAAAATTATAATGTGTGTTATGGTCTTTGAATTGGCCTTAAACCCCTTAAAAAATTATTTGAATGCATTTTACATCAAATAAAATGTCAATGGGGTGAAACTATAGTAAGGTGGAAACATTGTTCACAAGGTGATTTAGAAACACAGTTGCACCTACATTCATAAAAAACTCAAACGAATCACCAACAATACAAATGGATCACTGACATTGTTATTCACAAATGACCCACCAATAGTAAAAATGGCTCATTGATTGTTCAAATGACTCACTGGTAGTATTGTTCACAAATGAAATATTAAGAGTAAAAATGACTCACTAACTATACTATTCAAAAATGACTCACTAACAGTACAAATGACTCACCCACAATACTATTTAATAAGGACTCACCAACAGTAAAAATGACTCAGTCACATTACATTTCTCAAATGACTCACTAACGGTACAAATAACTCACCAACAGTACTATTCACAAATGACTCACATGTAAAGACAATAAGTCCCTTTTGATTGTTCCATTCCTTATGTTTTTAAAAACACTAACACTTCTACTTTGAGATTATTTTCACTCTCTATGGAAATTTATATGCATTACCATTATCATGTTTTTATATATTATGATTATAGTTATTTATCTAAGGTTAACTATATTTTTCATAAGACCTAATTCCCTTAAGATTAATCATATCATTAACTAAATCTCAGATCCATATAGGTAATTAGAATCTAATTCTCCATATTTTGAGAATCCGATTCAATATTTTTTTAGATTTTGATTAACTCGAGAATTTGACTCTATTTTCATAGAAATTATATTCTGAATTAATCAAAATCTAGATTTTGATTTCATAAAAATCTAGAATCTAATTTCATTTAATTCTATACTCATATTTCATCTAAATCTTGTCTATGGTTTCATCAAATTCTAGTCTCTGATTTGTCATAAATCTATACTTCAATTTAATTGAATTCTAGACTCTGATTCCTCATAATTCTTGATTTTTATTCCTCGTATATTCAAACTATTATTCTCATATTTTCAAAATCTGTTTCTTCATATTTTTAGACTCTACTTCCTCATATATTTAGACTCTATTTCTATATATTTTCAAACTCCAATTCCATATCTATTTAGACTATGTTTCCACAATATCCTTAGAATCTGATTATTCATATTTGTTAAAGTTACATTTCTACCTTAACATATAGTTCCAATTTTATCAAATCATATTATTCTTAAGATTCTTAATCTTGATAGAGATTTTATAATATATTATTTTTTCTTATGTATGATAATATTTCCCATGTTATCTTACATTAAACATTTTCATACAATCTATTATTAACTAATCATTTCCAAAGTGACACTTTTCTAGGTCCCTTTGATTTTAACGAAAAAATATGAATGTTGAAGGGGGATCCATTCATTAGAATACATTCCTATAAATACCCACCAATATGAATGTAATCGATGCTAGTGTTTTTTTCTGTGATTTGTGAATCGAAAGATGATTTCTTAAATCTCTATGTTGATGCAATGAAATCTCTGATCAACCTACTTCGTGTGAATGTTGTTAACAACTTGTTCAAGATGATATCATCTTGTTCGGGGAACCTATTGTGATTCTTATTATTTCTAATCAATCAAGGGATTTTTGGTATACGAAGATAGAGGTACCAATTACCTTCAAGATCATGGATTTGCAGGGAGAGCAATACTGAATTTGATCTTTGTATTGAGGGTTGATCCTAGTGATGGTAAGACATACTTTATTGAAATTATAAATCAGGGGGAACTTTATCCAAGGTTTTTGGATACCCATCTCTTTGGATTAAATGATTTCTTGTACTTATTTAATTTTTTTTGTCATATGATTTATTTCTGCTTCATTTTTTTTAATGATAGAAAGTGTAACTTTCATACAATATCTTATTCATGTATTCTCTGATATAAATAAAATTCTATATGATTTAAAGAAGAATAATTCCCTACAAAATCTTGTATTAAATTCTTTATTTGATCATTATTATCGAGTCCAAAGAAATATTTTTTTTTTGTTATGAACTAATGGCAGTTTGTGAATCCATTTTTCTAACCTTAGTAATAATAGATTTTTCTTAACGGTAAAAACATATGTTTTTAAACCATAAATTCACACCCTCTTGTACATGATCAATCTAAATTTTCATATCGATCCAACAATTGGAATAAGAGAAAGTCTTGGAAATACTTATACTTTTATATAAGTAATATTGATCAAAATTTCTTTATTAACATTACTTTTTCAAGTATTTATTAATGATTATACTTCAAAACTCTTTTCTTATAAACACTTGTTACTAATCATTTTGTGAAAAAGTTTTTGTATTATCTTATAGAATGACATGAATGAACACTGGTTCTATATAAAATCTAAATCATATATGAACTCCAATTTTTGAGGGAAATTACTACGAATATTGGAGTGATAGGATAGATACCTTTATTATAAAAACTATTTAGTGTAACATTGTTATGTTAGCTTGAGACTACAAGATTTCAGACAAGGAAATCATAAAATTCACTAATCAATAAAATCAAAAGTGTCAACTTAACATTAAGGTATGAAATAGTCTATTATGTTCTATGAAAATGAACATTTATAGCCAGATTTCATCCTATGAAGTTGCTAATAGGATTTTGAAGAAATTAAAAGTTACACATTTTGGCACATCCAAGATTATTGAAACAAGAATATCTATTCATAGAGCTGAATGTCTTGGTTTTATGTTTCCTTAGGGAGAACATGTATGTAAAGTTCAATAAAGGTTTATGACTACTATCAACAACATTTATACAATTAGTGATAAAGAAGTAGGGAATGATATTCCTGTGTGTAGGATAATAGATTTTATGCCCAATTATTAGGAATCTCAAAGAACAATTATTGATGAGAATAAGAATGTTTCAAACAACACTTGTGATGAGTTATTTGGAACTCTTTTATATCATATAACTATAATGAAGAGAGATGGTGAGATTAATAAGAAAAATAATGATAATGGAAGTGTTTCTTTCACTAATACATAATATCATTTGAATCTCAAGACTCCTGAAAAAGTTACTTAGTAAAAATCAAAGAGCGATATTGTTATACATTTATTAAGTGATAGTGACAATTCTAAAAATGAACATTCCAACATTTCTCAAAGAATTAAAAAGATTATAGGAAATAAATATTTCCAATATATATATAGGGAAAAAGACAAAAAAGATAATAAATATTCATAAGTGACTTGTAATTAATGAAATTGGGAAGATCATATCATAATAGACTGTCATATGCTCAAAAGAAAAAAATGATATGATATGCATTCAAAAAGAAATGAGAATAATAACTACAATGCAATATCTAACAATGTACTAAAATCTAATGACACTAGGAGTGCTAGTAGTGGTGATTCTTCTTATGAGTCTTCTAATATTAAATATTTTGGCTAGAAGAATATTGGTCTTATAGCCATAATTCCAACTCTAAATTAATGTCTCATGGATAAGGTAAATCCAACTGAATAATTAAAATAATTCATTAAGTGAAAATTATCCTAATGAAGAATATTATGAATCCTTAGATGAAGAATATTCTTAATTATAAGATTGAAATTTTCCTTATTTTGAAGAAGTATCTATGTTTTCCATTTCACATGAGAATAAAAATAGTAATATCAAGAATAAAATTGTTATGGAAAATTATAAAATTTCTATTTTAAAAAAATATGAATCAGATCATTCAAAATATCTGGATCAGAAAACCCTTGATTTTTAAATTGCTTCTGAAACCCATAAGGAAGTAAATTATGAAAAGGATAAACTTTCCAAGGAGATTGAATTAGTTATTTCAAAGAAAAAAAATTAGAGACTAACTCAAATTCTATGACTAATTACTATGAGGATAAGAATTTAGTAATCATACTAAAATCTGAAATATTGTCCTTAAAGAAACTATTTTCAAACATTACTCATGTAAGTGATCGTTTTGATAAATTTTATTCAAAACTTCAACCTCTAAGTGACGGTCCTGGATTTGGTTATTCTTATTCCAACCCATTTTTAGACACAAAAATTTTGTTCCCCAAAGATCTAATTTTTGCACTAAGTGTCAATGTGGTGAATATGGGGAGAAATTTTTTTCTTTCTATATAACCTAATACTTAGGTTTTCATAAATCCCTTTTTTCTTAGCAAAGTTGGATACTGAATATTTTACATTCTATCATTTCTAGATCCCAAAAAGTTTGGATTCGGAATGTATAACTTTTTAATATTCAGAAATACAAAAGAAGTTCCAAGAATAATACATGGAAAATGGATAGTGTATGTTCCTAACACATGAATGGTAACAAAAATTCTTCGAAAATATTATCAAGATTAAAGGAGGAAAAGTGTCTTTTGGAGACAATGATTAAGGAAAATAAAATTTTTTACATTGTTCTTCTTGGAAAATAGTTAATTTCAAATGGTTGTTTGTTAAAGGTATTAAGCACAACTTTATAAGAAAAATCCAATTTTTTATTAAGGTTACCTTGTTAGTTTTATGAATTATAAATTCCTAGAACAAAATTCTATGGAAAATTTTATTCTCTCTACCCGAAGGCATGAATATGTTTATAAACATTACATAGATGACCATATGAGACAATACATACCTTAACTTAATGAAATGTAACATCAAACTTGGTTATGGGATAGATTATTATGACATGGTAACCTTATGATCTTTTGAAAACTCTGAATGAAAATACATTTTAAGGATCTTCCTTATCTAATATTTGATTTTTCAAAAGTCTGTGATCCTTGTCAATATGGAAAGAAACATAAGTCAAATATTAAATCAATCAATGAAGTCTCAAATTCTGATCAATTACAGCTAGTGCATATGGATCTTTTCATTCTAACAAAAATTGGATGTGTTGGATTAAAATAATATGTATTTGTTTTAGTTGATGATTACAAAAGATCTATATGCATCTATTTTATACCAATGATATATGAATAATTTTCATATTTTAAATCTATTTCATCCAATATTAAAAATGATAAATCCATATAATGATAATTATTTATAGTGATCATGGATAAGAATTTGAAAATTCATATTTTGAAACATTTTTGTAGTAAAAAAGCATTTAATAATAACTCTCATCTTCAAAAACCCCTCAAAAAATGGTGTTTTTGAAAGAAGAAATTGAATTCTTCAAGATACAACTAGAACCATGTTGAGTGAATTATCTATTACTAATGACCTTTTGGGTGAATCTATAAGTATTGCTTGTTATACACTAAATCGAGTATTAATCAGACCATTTCTTAATAAAACACCTTTTTAGTTATGAACTGGTCGAAAACCTAAAGTTTCTTAATTCAATGTATCTGGATGCAATGTATTCATCTTTAATACTAAATATAACTTACATAAACTCTCACCCAAATATGATGAAAAAAATTTCATAAGGTATTTCACTACTTATATGTCTCATAATTTTTTTAACAAAAATTCGCGTACTATTGAACAAACAGTACATGTTAAATTTGATGAAAATTGTCCTTTTGTTTTTAAAAACTCCCAACCTACAACTTCAAATGTGTTTATAAAAACTAAATATCCAACATTTATGGAATTTTCCACTAATAAGTAAAATGATCATGCCAATGTTTCTGAATTATTTACCATGTAAATTATATTATCTTTTGTTGATGAACATGTTTTACAAAACCCAATTTAGTACATTCTTTTAATTATCATAGTGATAATATCATTAGGGACGTAAATCAACATATAAGGACTATATGTTTTTTATGAAATGTTGTAGAGCATCTAAAATTTTATTTCTAATTCAATCCTAAATGTACTGATGGCACTTTAGGTGGTAAATATTAGATTAAAGCGGTTCATGATAAACAAAATCAATTCGAAAGAAATAAAGATTGGACCTTGGTTGAAAGACCTAAAGAAACTTATATTATTGGCGTAATGTGGGTCTTTAGAAATAAATTTGATGAAAATGGAATATTTGTATGAAATAAAGATAAATTATTTTCTAAAGGATATAATCAACAAGAAGGAATAGAATATGAAGAAACCAATGCTCTAGTAACTAGATATAAATCATTTCATATTCTACTAGACTTTGAATAATTTTTCATTTTCAAACATTTTCAAATGTTTTTGCAGTGTTCTTTTCTTATGGGATATATTCAAGTGAATTTTTATGTTGAATAACCTCCAGCTATTGAAGACACAAAACATCTTGAACATGTTAAAAATCTCACCAAATATTTATAAGGACTTAAATAAGAACATAGAGCCTGGTAAGAAAGACTAACATCATTTTTTTTACCAAATCATTATGTTAAGGGAACTACTGATACAAAACTTTTTATAAAAAAAGATAACAATTTTTTTTATTGTTAACATTTTTGTTGATGACATTATATTCAGATCATGTCAGCAATCTTTAACTCATTCATTTTCAAATCGCATGAAATCTGAGTTACAAATGAATATGATGAGTGAGTTAACATGATTTCTTGGTTTTTTAATTTCTCAAAAATTAAAAGGAACAAATATATCAAAAAATAGTATATTTAATATCTTATTAAGAATTATGTATATGAAAACACTAAATTTATAAGTACTCCAATCGGTAACTCCAACACTCTTGATCTTGATTATGCTAGGAAACCAATAGATCAAACATCTTTTAGAGGTATGATTGGATGTTTATTATACATTATATATAGTCATATAGACTTAATGTTTTATATATAATTAAGTTAATTATATAAATATAATAAAAAATTATCCCATTTAAAATTCGAAAAATGAATTTTTCGTTATTTAATGGGCACCATGAGTTTACGACTTTTATATTCTTCTAGAAATGATTTTGTTTTAAAAAGATTTTCAGGTGATGACTTTAGTGGATTTAGAATTGGTAGAAAAATTTATATCCAGAACATTTCATTTCATATGAGATTCAATAATTTCTTGGTAATGCATGAAACAACACTATGTAGTACTTTCCACTATTAAAGTTGAATGTGTAGCAGGTTGAAGTTGTTGTGATCAAGTGTTGTGGATGCCACAAAAACTTATAGACTATGGCATGAGTTTTACCAAAAAATACATAATGTGTGATAATATTAGTTCCATTTCCCTATTAAAAAACCATGAAAATCAATCTTGTGAAAAGAACATATATATTATGCATCAATTTCTGAGGGATGACACACTAAAAGGATATGTAATTCTTCAATTTATTAGAACACAAGATCAACATGCTATCATATTTACAAATACATTACCCTATGATAGATTGGACTATATTAAACAAATGTTAGTAATGATAACTGTAAGGTAATCATCTATATTAACTTATTGTTAAAATATATCTCCTAACATTATGATAAACAATTTCATAGGGGGGGTACATTTGGTTATTCTTTATATTTCATTTTATAATTTTTATTTATTTTTTAGAAGCTAAAATTTATAGAACATAAAAAGTTTTCAAAACATAAATTTTCCTAGAACCTAAATTTTTTAGAATCTTGTTTTGTTTCAAAACCTAATTAGCTTCCATTTAATTTCAATTTAATGAAAACAATGTTTTTCTAGTAGGAACCTATAAAAGACAGAAAAATCATTCTGAGAAATCCAGATGTTATATTCTGTACCTATATTATATTAATTATATCTATGTTTTTTGGTATTTAAAGATCAATTTGTATAGAAAACTCATCATTTTCACACTCATTAAATGATATTTTTCATTAAAATCACAAATCATCATAACCCATAATAACCATCTAAAGATTTCATCTAACCATCAAATCAGATTACTCTATCTCTACCATCAGATTGAATCATGAAACTGAACTATCACCACACAACCTATATAAATAGACTCCCATGTTCTCATCCCACATTGGTTCTCTCATTATTTTTTTTGTTTTTATGCTCTTCCATTCTTAAATTCTATCGTTGAATGTTTTCCTCTACCTTATTTGTCGAATGTCTCTTGAAATGTATTCTCATACTCTGACACAGTCTTAGTCAATCAAGTATCCCAAGGACTGGCCAATGTTCAAGGAAAGGTTAGTAGACCAGGATCTATTCACCATGTAAAATTCTTTGATTTCAAATATCATCAAATCAAATAGATGGGAAAGTTTATGTTATGTTAAGGAAAAGGATCAGGACTAAGTATTATTGATCTTGTTATTAAATTTTATGATTCCATTCAATTATCTAAGCAAGGTTGAAAATAAATGTTCATGTTCAGAAGTTATGGAAAATATTACAGATTATCATTAAACAAAGCATCAAGTATTTTAGACATAACTTGTGAAGGATATTCAATCTATTTATCTCACTTATTTCCATATAAGTATGTTTCATTTTATAATGTTAAGTCTATTGATTTTCTTTTCCATAAACGAGTAAAGAAACCTAAAATATATCATATTTTTCTGACCATTGAATAATTTCCTTATGGAATCAAGGCTTCTTAATTATGGGAAAAGAAAACAATAATTCTCATAAAAATATGTGATATCTTTTTGTTGTACTTTATTTTGAATGTAAGGAAGATAAATTTGGTAAATTATATTTTTCTAAATGTCATAAAAATTTAGAATGGAAATATCTAATCTCAAATTTTTATGTATAATGAGATATTTTAAATGATCATAATAATATTCTTAGACTCATTTCAAATCCACTATAAAACAAAGATGAAGGACTGTAAGATTATGTTTCTTAGTGATGATACAATAAAGAGAATGAAGATTTATTTTAGTAATAATACTGGTGAATTATTTGATCTTCCTAATAAGGATTAACAAGGTAAGAAAGGTGATGTAGAAGATACTTGAAAGAATTATCCCAAGAAAAGAAAAACTAGTGAACTAGAACCTCATTTACCCAGACTAATCTAGAAATCTCAATCACCACCCCATAAAGTGAAGAAGCAAAAGATATTTTCTGAGGAAGTAGTGTAAAAATGAAGAGAGAAGAATAATAAGAAGAAATATGGAGATACAATTTTTAGAATAGACTCTTTTGAGGATAAGGAATTGAAGATAATTCAAGATGAAAATATCAAGAAAGATGTTAAAGAGAAGAAGTTATGAGAAAAATAGTAAAAATATAAGGTAGTTCATCCTTTATTGAATGATGTAGAGAAATATTCAGAACAGATTCATGTTTCAGAATCCTTTTTGAAGGATGCTTCAATTCTGGAATAGATTGTTAAATAAGAATAATCTAGTAACATTAAGAAGAAAAAGTAGATGAGGAAAGTAAATACCTAATTATAATGGTAGAAGAATATCAAGATATGGAGAGCCCCATTGAAAAACAGTCAAAAAGAACATCCAATGCATCATCCACCAAAATAGCTTCATAATAGTATAAAAAAATATGAAAACTGAAAGTTGAGAAAATATATTCAAATAACGATAGGGAAGATAAATATGATATTGTTATGTATGATGAATGTAAAGTTAATGGTAGAGAACAAGAACTTGTGGTTGCTAGTTTTGTTAAAATAGATAATGTTAATGGAATGTTACTCATTCTTGATACTCCACTTAACGATGTTGTTGTGACATCTAATTCGATGAAAGATGAAGAAGCTAAAGATACTTCTCCATGGAAAGCTGCCTAAGACTCAGAGTCTTCCTCATCCATGGGATACGATTTTATTGGACAGTCTTTGAAAAATCATGTATATTCAATTCTGTTTGACCAAACATTGAATCATGATTCCAGTAGATTCAATAGTCAGTTAATTCGAAAATAGAATCTACAAATATTTTGATTGAGAAACTCACAAAGATAGAAGCTGACTTCAAAACATTAATGATCAATTATTAATCCCAAACGAAGGCCTTAAATAAAATAACAAGATAGTAATATTTATTTATTGATGATCATAATATAGTTGATGAGTTTATGGACTTAGTTAATGATCCTTTTAACAAAGTTGATGAATAGATCAATTTTTTTTATGATAAGCTAAATCAAGAGAAAGCTACCCAGATCTATGAGGAAAAATATATTAATTGGAAGCTCAATTTTTTTGATATTATCCTAAAAAAGGAAAGAGAAAATAGATAATAGATGATAGATAAAGTTATGTCCCATGAAGATGCAATTAAGAAATAAGAAGATAGGATTCAGACCCTTGAAAAGAAAAACCAGGATCCAGAAGACTTACTCAAGAAATACCAAGATGATTATGAAGAGATAAAAAAACTAAAAACCATTATCAATAATATTCTTCCATAGAATAAAAAGGATGAATTATTTTATTAAAATATATATTTTGTTGTACCAAAAAATCTTTATTCATATTTAATGAAATTTCCTTACACCAATTTTTATCATGTACAAGTTTCCTAACCTTTCAGGTACAAAAATATATCATCCATTCTTTTTTGGAAATCACAATGGGGGAGAAAAGATTATTTCAATAGAAAATAATTTTAAGGTGAATATTACCCAAAGTAGAAATTTCTTATGAAAGGGGGATAATAACATAAAGAGGTCATTCTTATGAAAAGGAATGTTATTTCAATACAACTTCTTAATCCAAATATTATGATCCTTAATGTGACATAACCTAAGGGGGAGTAATTCAAATCCACCATAAGTCACATATATAAGAGAGAGAAGTTTCTCCTTATAGTATTATAACCATAATATTATTTTTCAAAGAGTGTTATGTTTAATTCAAAAATAGGGTTATTTTTTATAAATTAACTCCCATTAGAGTTTTCTATTCCATATGTTTTGAAAATCAAAAACAATTATTCCTTAATGATTAATTTATTTCACTAGGTAAATTTATATGCTTAACATTCATTATGTTTTTATATGTTATTATTAATGTTATTATATAATCTTAATAATATTTTCATTAAGACTATACTCCCTTAAGATTAATAAGATCTTTATCTAAATATCGGAAACAAATAGTTCATTAGAATATGATTCTCCCTATGTGAGAATTTTATTCTTCATATTTTTAGACTATGACCTACTCTGAAATTTGACTACATTTTTCACATAAATCCTACACCAATTTCATCAAAATCAAGATTCTGATTTCATCTAAATATAGATTATGATTCCACTGAATTATAAGCACTGATTCCTTAGAAACTTAGACTCAGATTTCCTTGAATTCCGAACTCTGATTCCATAGATTTCTAGAATTTGATTACTCATAATTCTAGATTTTATTTACTTATATTTTTGGACCATGTTTCCTCATATTTTGAGACATTATTTCCTCATATTTTCAAACTATGTTTCCTCATATTTTCAGACTCTCTTTATATATATTTTCTCACTATTTTTTATATATATGTATACTCTGATTACTCATTTTCCTTAGAATTTGATTATTCATATTTATTACAGTTAAATTTCATCCTTAACATGTGGTTCCAATTTCAACGGATCATATTATGCTTATGTTTCTTAAACATGATAATTTTTTCATACATATTATTTTTTCTTACACATGATAATTTTTCAAATGTTTCCTTGCATGAAACGATGTTGTACAATCTATAATTAACTAAATATTGATTGAGTAACTCCTGAGTAGGTCCCTCCAATTTTCAAGGAAAAATATGACCGTTGGAGGAGGAGTTGACTATTGGAATCCATGCCTATAAATACCCATCCATTTGTATGATACTAGTGCTAGAGATTTTTCTATGATTTGTGAATCAAGAGTTTATTTCTTGAAGATCTTTGTCGAAGAAACAAAATCTCATGTCAACCTACTTTGTGAAAATGCATTGAAAACCATGTTCAAGTAGATAATATCTTATTTAAAATTCCTAGAGATATTTTGATTGTTTTTTATCAATCAAGGCCTTCAAGAGATAGAAAAAAAGAGGTACCAATCAACTTAGAAATTGGGGCCATGTAGGGATAAAAAGATATATTGTGATCATTTTATCGAGGGCTTACCCATTTGTGGGTAATACATACTTTTTTGAAAGTATAAATCAAGGGACCTTTATCCAATGCTGTAATATAACCTTTTCTTAGGGATAATGGATTTATTACACTTATTTACTTGTTGTTGTTATATGTTTTATTTACTTTACATTTTGTTTAATATATAATGTGTATCATTCTTACACTTTATTATTCTTATATACTAGGATATAAATATGATTCTATACACATTAAGGTAGAATCATTCCCAATGTAAATTTACATAAGTATATTTATCAAGTCCATGTTATCAGATCCTAAGCAAGTTGGTTTAAATATTCAGAAATAAAGAGGGTTTGTGAATCTATCTTCTTAAAAAAAGTTAAACATTGATTTTCATTAAGGATAAAAATGATAGTTGTTAAACCTAAAATTTCCCCACATCTTGTATGTGAGAAATCTACATTTACATTTACATCCTACATCAACAATAGTACAAATGAATCACTGGTATTATTTTTCACAAACGACTCATACATAGTTCAAATGACACACCGACTATTATAATGAATCACTGACAATACTATTCAAAAATGACTCATAGGCAATACAAGTGACTCACTAATAGTTTATTCACAAATGACTCACCAACAGGAAAAATGACTAACCGAGATTACTATTTAAAATACTAGAAACATTGTTCAAAGAACATGAAATTTTTGAAAAGTATTGTGGATTAGTCATATGGACTGCCCAGAACACCTCAAACAACAATTTTCAGAAGAGGAATAGCCCATAGAAGTTGGGTCAATTACATTAGATACCTCAAAAAACATTCATGCCCACGAGAATTCAAACCAACCAAAATAAAAAATAGAAATGGGGTCTAAAAACCACCCTTTGAAATACCTCTCAAGGCTCTTGTTACCAAAGGAGTTTAACTGCTTTTAAAAAGGAACACACGAAACCTCATGAAAATCATTACAAGATCCTAAACACTCTCCTAGAGGAGATACCTCTCAATAGAAGTAAATACACAAAAATAAATAGAAGAAACTCGTATTATAAATAGGAAATATCTATAACCACAAAATGAACATCATTACAAGAAAAGAGATAAACATCAAACAACTCAGGGTAAAAAACATGTATATGAGACTCAGGTTACCCTGTACACTCCTCTACGCTTACATGTTTTCACAATACACAAACCAAGGGGATAGAATTCCCACACAACTCCTTCCCCTTGTGGTCCTGGATCACTACAAGATATTCCTTGAAGGTCACATCATTGTCAACATCAATCTAACCCCAATCGATGATGTTAGAGTCATCATCAGGAATACAACAAAGCTATGACATGTGAAAAAAATCAGGTATCAAGCTCCTCCCTTGGGTAAGTTCCATATGATATTTAATGGCTCTAACATGATCCAACACCTAGAAAGGCCAAAAAACTGTGGAGAAATCTTGATCCCACAACAAAACCATAACTGCCCATGATGGGGAGTCACCTTAATATACATGTGATCCACAAATTCAAACTATAATGGTCCCCTCCTGTGATCAACATAGGATTTCTTATGATCTTACACTACCTTCATCCTCTCAAGTATCACCTAAACCATCTCTATTATATTTTATACTAGTTTCGGCCAAAGAATTGCTAACTCTCCAACGCCAAGCCAACACAACATAGAATGGAAAGGTTTTACATAAAAGGATTTTAATGGTGCCATACCAATGGTGGAGTAGAAACTATTGTTGTAGGAGAAATCCACCAAGGGTAAGAGCCTCATCCATGAACCTCCCAAATATATGACAGAGTAGTAAAACATGTATTCAAGAGTTAGAAAGGTATGCATGGTCTGAATGTCCATCTACTGATTAAAATCAGTACTAAGGCATAGCTGAGAACCAAAAGCATGTTGCATACCCCTCCATGCACTATAAGTAAAATGAGGTTATTGATAGGAAATGATCGTCCTCCAGACTCTGTAGAGTCTCACAAACTCCTCCAGACACGTCCTCGACAAAACCTCCACTGAGCTTGAATCCTTTATTTCTATTTAGTGGGAAGATTTTGTTAAATGGTCCACTAACACCCATATAGCATCATAAACTCCATGATATTCAGGAAAACTGGAATCAAAGTCTATCAAGATGTCCTCCCACATCCACTGAGGAACATCTAATAGCTAGAGAAACCCACTAGAAACACAGTGTTTCGCATTTACCTTCTGAAAGATCAAACATCAAGACAGAAACTCTTCAACTACACACTTCATCCCTGGCCACAAAAAAACTGACACCTCAATACAAGGTACATCATTGTAATTCCATGATGTACTAATAAGGAATAACTATGGAACTACCTAAGAACCATCTCCAAAATCACAAATGGAATGATAATCCTTCCCTATTAAAACACCCCAAGTTGTTCATCCTCAGACTTTCCATCAGGGACATCGCCACAGACAACTCATTCTCTCCATACCTCCACCTCTAGATCCCCCAACTTGGAATCATCCACCTACATCACCAAAAAATACTACACCATAATCTATAAAAGATAATATTTTCCCCCAACTTCTTCCATATCAAGTGTAATGATGAAATTACTTCCATTACTCACTTGGAATCATAGGATTCACAAACTGCATCACTATGAGACTTCCTGCTCAGCGCATTCGCTACAACATCCCTCTTACCAGGTGTATACAACATATTAATTTCTTAATCCTATAGGAACTCCATCCACTGACACTGCCGCAAGTTCATGTCATACTGGAATAAAACATACAGTAGTCTCTTATGATTGGTGAAAACCGAAAATCTATCTCCAAGGGGGTAATGTCTCCACAACATCAGAGACAAAAACTAGTTCCTCTAACAAAATATCATGGGTTTCATAGTTAAATTAATATATATACAACTAACAAGACCCATAAGAATCTATGGATCTCTGCTGCATCAAAACACAGTCTAACACCAGATGTGAAGCATCACAAAAAACATCAAACTAAGCTCTATCTTCTGGCTGACAAGGAAGCAGATCACTAACCAACTTCTCCTTCAAATTCACGAAATATTCTTGACAATGATAAATCCACATGAATTATTGATCCTTCCTAGTCATTGTTGTCATAGAAGTCACAACCTGAGGAAAATAAGCTACGAAACCCCTATAACAGACTGCCATACCATGGAAACTACAAACTTCTTCAATAATCTTGGGGGATCTTCAAGACACAAAAACATTTATCATCGACGGATCCATAGCTACTATATACTGGGATACAACATTCCACATGAAAAAATTTTCTCGAACTCAAAACTCTTAGTTCAAAAACTTCTCAAATAGCTTTTGTCAACAACAAAGATACTATGCAAGATCCTCCTCAGATGTGGAGTACACACAGATGTCATTTATTAATACCATGAAAAACTTATCTAGGAACTCAGATAACACAATGTCTATTAACCCCAAGGAAATAACTGGGTAATTCTTCACACCGAACGACATTACAAAAAACTCTTAATGCCCGTGGTGACAAAAGAAAGTAGTCTTCGGGATATCCTCATCCTTCAAATGAATCTAATGATACCCTGACCTCCATTCAATCTTTAAGAACATACATGTACCATTTTGTTTATTGAATAAATCATCAATCCTTTGATGAGTATAGTGATTCTTCACGATCACTTTGTTTAAGAGAAGACAATCGATATTGAACCCCAAACTGTTGTCATCCTTCCTCATGAACAAAACTAGTGTACCCCACAGTGACACTCTGGGCCAAAAAAACACACTATAACAGTCCATAAAGCTATATAAACATCTCCCATAACTCAGAAGGGGCCATACTATATGGATAAATTGTTCTATGAGACACTCCTGGATATTGCTCAATCCTGAACTCGATCTCTCATCAAAGGGGTAATGTTGCAACCTCTTATGGAAAGTCATTAGGGTACTCTATGGAGACCTAGGGAAACACCAACTACTAAACCACAAACAAACATTGTATCATATCCTCCATAAAATAGGGAAATGTATGGAACACACCTCTGACCCATCCATGGGTCTCTCTCTCCAACAAACACATATGGATCACCATCACCATTGAAGAACACCACCTTCCTCCTAATGCAATCAAAAATATCCTGCACCAAATTTAACCAATCCATGCCCAGGATGGAATCATATTGTGGTATATGAAAACATAGGATATATTTCCGAGATTAGTGATTCCCCACCACTAAAATACTTCAGATAATTCAGCTCAAACTCTAACTGGCAGAGTCAATGCCACGGCAACATGAATCCTCCCTACCTCAAGTCCCAAAGAATGGATATATCAGGTCATTTGAAGTAATGTATCACTATTGAATCAAACAAGGCATACAACCAAGTAAAAAAACAAGAAAAGGGTACCTCTAATGATGTTTGGATCTCTTGGTGCTCGTAATGCTAAAATGTGAATATGGTACCAACCTTCTCCACATACTCTCTAATCCGGATGATAACCACCACCATGGTCACGATAAACCCTCTGAGGATAGGTAGAATCTCGAGGTCGTCCTCTACATGTCTCATATTCATTATGTTGATCCAAAGTTAGTGTGACCTATTACACCTTCCTTGGTAGAAACTACCTCAATATAGGAACCTAAAGTGGATCACCTGATGCACAAAAATGTCATTGAATGGTCAGTCACTCTCTCTACTGATGAACTCAGCCTCTACAAGAAATATAAGTTCCTAATCCCTTGGCATAGGATTAAGATCCACTTCCCCTTATAGAAATTAGATATTGTGGGCTGGGACCTACCCACGACCAAACAGAAACTCTTTGGCCCTAAAAAATGGGAACCTCATACAACAACTCTACATCATGAGGAATCTTGATGACTCCCCTATCATGAAGATCCAGTTCTAGATAATCTCCTCACAATGAAAAAATCCCTTATCATCAACTCAATATATATCTTATCATAAATAGGGTGACATGGAACTGGATCTAAGGATGCATAACATCTTTGAAATTCTCGGTGATGGCCTCCTCGTCTGGAAATAGGTTAGAAGCATATTGTAAAAGGACCCTAAAAATGATCCCAAACTATCACACATTGAAACTTTCCTTCCAAAGGGAAAGAATCTCATGGTGACTAGCCACCATCTTGGTCAAGGAAAGAAACTTGACTCCGAAATTTTCTCAAAACCTCTCTTATGAGACATTCGACTCCTCCCGATCCATGAGGAAGAAGAACCACCATGTTGTCACTACCCCCCCCCCCCCCCCCCCCCCGCACCATCGTCTTAACCAACACCCAGTGATCCTCCAAAGCATGGATAAAACTAAAAGTTATCTCAACCTCTTACAACCAGTCCTCTGTGACTATATCTAAAATGGATACCTCATAATTATCAATATGTTGGTGCTGAAACTCTCAGAGTGTTCTCCTCCATGTGCCATCGTCTTCTACCTCCACTCTGTAGTGATTTGTTATCACAACATGTTGGAAATATTCTACACAAAGCTGATGAGGATGTCATCCTAGAGTAGTACATGAAAAACAACAAAGAGTTAGAGCTCCTAAAATTGGAATATGGAAGATTCGACATTAATTATTTAATAGTTTTCTTTTATTAATTTTAGCTTAACCTATCCAAAGGTCTACCCATAAAAACACAAACACAATGAAGAGGGATTCATGATCCTTTCCTCAGTATCTAACCATCAATAAGTATCACCTCATTAGGTAGCCATTGTAATCTTAATTGTCAGTGTGCCAGACCATAGAGTGCCAAAATGCCTATTTCATAGCTCATATCCAGTGTTTATAACACTTGCTAAACATGATTGACATTGTTTTCCTACCAACCCATGAAACCCCACCTATGCCTAACTCCTAAATGACCCTTATCTATCATCCATCCATTGTTAAAACTTTGTTATGACCCCTTCCCAATAATGTGTATACCACTTGGGCTGGAAATGTGAGAAGGGAGATAGTGACCCCTGATTCTTGCCTTCGGTAGGCCCCGAGTTGTCAACCAACACCAATGGTATAATGAACGCCCAAGTGGGAGGTGTTACCCACTGTGAGAACACATGTGAAAGAGAGAGATAAGATAGTCACCAACCAACTCCAACATAGACTGAAACATATAATAAATTTCATGTACACATATGTAATGTCATGCAATAACTACTAATACTAGATGGAGAATAGTATGTACCAAATGAAAGCAAAACAAAACGACCACGACTCCCGAATAGGTCATTGTAACCCCATGCTAGTAGTAACCAGCCTGATCCCTAACCTTCTCCATATGACCGGAATATAGTTTCTATATTTGTAGGGTGAGTATAACAGTATGCTCAGTAGGATCCTCCTCGAAGCCTATTGTAAAAATGTAACGTAATCATGCTAAAGAACAATGAACAACAAATGAAACTGACATGTCACCTAAATAGATACACTATGCTCCCATCATCACCATTTATACTGTCACTAATAATTGCACATAAGAGTATATAATATAATATGTAATATCAAGGTCACCCTGCAACAACTTCCTCACTAGTTTTACACTTTTCCCCAACATTGGACAACCTAAGAATTTCTCTCTAAATAGGTTGGCTGGAAGCCACCAGGGAGAGCACCACAACATTCACTTCATGCAACAAAACCACTACGTCCACATAATCAAATTAAATAGTTAGTCTTAAAGGATCCACCAAAACTCTAATAACATGTATCATATGTGGAGAATTATACATCAATCCATTATAGCACATACACCAAGTAAGGATCATTACACCATCATAGCCCATACAAGTTAGACATATAGAAATCCATATGAAACTATATCAAGAAAATTTGTGTGTGAATAACCTCATGACATTATATCCCTCTACACACATATATAAAGAAAACTGGCCATCATTCATTCCAGCACAAGAAACTACCAAGAGAAAAGAGTGGGGCCAAAGGGGGTAGTCCATCATCCAACCTCCCACATAGATGTTGGTGAGAACACCCCAAAGTCTCAAAATCCTCAAGCTGTTAGTTTCCCTAACCAATAGGATAGAGTAGCATATTGAAACACAAAATTATAGAATATAATATATCTCACAACCACACTATGAGTAAAACATAATCTTAAACTCAACTACTGCTAATGTCTCGTAGACTCCTGGCTACCGCTGCTAAGACTAGATATCCTATACACACATAACAGTTTAAAGAGATTTATTAAATCATCTTATTCATTTTTAATCAATTATATTATACATTAAATAAATATTTAACCATTAATTAAACATTTCCAATTCCATCTTACATTTCTTTAGCTATGTATCTAAGATACATGCTCTCTAGGAATAACCAAACCAAGTTTATAGCTTCTTAAGAGAGAATATTTCCTCAGTATTTCATCCCATCATGCTCTAACCCCATGGGTTCAGATAATTTATTCAAAAATTTATTAATAGCATTATTAATTTCCCATAATACCATTCATTCTAGGAAAACATTCTAATCTATGAAATACAAGGGATCAACATGGTGAGTAGGTGAACTACTTATTGAGGGCTTGCCACCTATAGGAAGAGTGTAGACTCATCCATTGTCAGGAAGCTAAACAGTGAAAGTGTGTGACATACCCCACGCGTCTTCACCTTTTTGGAAGGAGGATGTGTAATACCAACTGTCATATGATTTGGGGAAATTAAATAAGGTAAACATCCAACAAGATTCAACAAGAATCCAACATTCACATCAAATATGTTTCGTCCTCTCTGATGTACTCCCCAACACCCACATGAATAAACTAATTCACCTTGAAACTATAGGCACCAACTGCTGCCACAACCACTGGGCTTTTCTACTCCCACATCTAAGAACATCGATTTGGGATCATAACACATCACAAGATGTAGGAAGATTAAAGTGAAACTGGGCCCTTATACCTAAACAATGAATTTTTCTATCCCACGCAACAAGCTCTTGTGGCTCCAAAGCATAAGGCACTCATCCTTTCAAGATAAAGGGTAACTAAGAACCCTATAAGGAATTAACATTTATCAATCATCTAGTTCTTTAATACATCTTAAAATATCTAATTCATTATTAGTAGGTTCTATCTTTGTGCAACCTAAATAGCAATCTATCATAGCTATAATAAATTAGTTAAATATGCTTAATGTATCAATTTTATTATCATAAATATACAAGAGAAACAAAAAGATTCATTTACATGACTCTTTTCATTTGTCCAAATAATATAAAATTAATAATTTTTTATGCGATTTAGTAATTTCAATCAATAATTACATGTAAAACCAAGAAAGCTGATATATCTCGTTATCTATAAAAAAACAATTTCCAATATAGTACGATCGATACCAATTTATTATCAGGTTTAAAAATTTAATTTTTTAATTCCATTGAGATCTAGTGGGCTATAACAAGCTAACACTAAAGTTTCACGCAAAGGAATAAAGACTTGATGAATCCCCTATCTCAAAAGGAGTCAAATTTTCATTGCAATTAGTCTAACAAAATGGATGATTATTACCTCTCCAAGCAGCAATTGCATCCACCTGTGGATACCATGGCATGAAAAAACCAAAAAAAACCCAAGAAAAGTCCATTCGAAAACATAAATATGACATTCCATAACATTTATAGGAAAAAACAGGATCAGGAGGATGAATAAAACACAAGAATAGAGGTAGATCATACATTCTATTGATAACAGATTGAAACTAGCTTATTGCACCAAAATTGGGGGTGCAATTGCAGTAGGAAGACTACAAGGAAAATGATATATGGATCACACTTTGATTGCATGATTCCAATGGGAGAAAGTACTCTGGTAACCTCACACTAAGAGAAAGTATAATGAATGAATGAAGGGAAGGTGTCCGACATTGAAGGATTGGATCCAAGACTAACAGTATTTAAAAAAGATTATAATTTCCATTAATGCATATCACATTAAGCCACACGGAATGACTATGTGAAGGCATACCTATCCTAAGGAAAATTACGATAGGATTTATGTGCATTGAACTGGCCTTAAACCCCTTAAACAAAGATTTAAATCTATTTTACATCAAAGAAAATGTCAAAGTTGTGAATCTGTATGATGCCGGAAACACTCTTAACCTGGTGGTCTAGAAATACTATATAACCTACCAACACTGACAGCACAAATGAGCCACCGATAGTAAAAATGAATCACAAAAATTATTATTCACAAATAACTCACTGATATTATAAATGAATCACCGACATTTCTATTATCAAATGACTCACTAATAGTGAAAATGAATCACGGATAGTTATGTTCACAAATAACCCACTGACAGTGCAAATGAATCACTGATAGTGGTGTTTAAAAATTTCTCACTGACAGTACAAATGACTCACCAATAGTACTATTCATGGTTGACTCATTGACAGTACAAATGACTCATCGACGGTATTGTTCACAAATGACTCACCAACAATACTGTTCAAAAATGACTCACTGACAGTACAAACATCTCAATAGAAGTACTATTCACAACTAATTCACCAATAGTACAAATGAATCACCAAAATTATTGTTCAAAAATGAATCACCTATAGCACAAATGACTCACCGATAGAACTATTCACAAAACCATAAACACTATTCATAGTACTGGTAATTTTGAAAAGTGTGAGGGATACGTTTCATGGGCCTCCCAGAACACCTCAAACACTAGATTTCAGCAATAGAATGGACTGGAGAGGTAATTTCCCTTATAACCCTAATCCTTGTAGTCAAGAGCTAGTTCCTACTTTATTACATTGGTGTTGATTTAAGGAATAAAACCCTATAAGAAAAATAATATTAGTAGTTTTGGAGAAGAATTTATATACATGTAATACATTTTACTATAGGGATAGAAAATAAAACATAGTACGTAAATACATAAAATTCTCGTAATTCTTGAAATATCACTCACAGGTTCATCTTTATAATATGTTGAATGGAAACAAAATAAGGGTGAGATAAAATTCTCTATAAGGGTTAACTATAGAAAATTTATCCTGAATCAATAAAGACTAATTAATATGGAAATTTAAATAACTACACATGCCATTTAAATAACATGACTACATGAATCAATAAAACATAAGTAATATGTAAATCTAAATAAATGAAAACTCATGTCATTTGATCAATAAAAAGAGAAACAAATTAAAAAAATAATAATATCATTGTGAATATATCATGGATAATAATAAAAAAATTATAAATGACTGAAAAAAGTAATTATTCGACATCATGTCAGAGAAAAATTATGCCTCTATTTTCAATAACTCTCAAAATAAAATTTAAACCATTGGAAGAAACCACTTTCAGTTTGTACAATTAACTTATCTCATGAGGACTACCGATAAATCGAGGGGATATATAATATCAAACCCCACCAAACCCAAAAGTTCAAAATCATTACTCATATTAAAAATAATTGATTTAATTAAAAAATCAATTTTCATCAGCATCAAGTGACTTTATTTAGAAAATGATACATATTTGTCAATACTTCCATAGTTAATCATCTAAAATTTAAAGTCAAAAAAGTAATGAAAATTTTTTACATGATTTTAGAAATTACAGTATCCTTTAATAAGGCATGTATTTCATTAATAAAAATGTAATTTATAATAAAAAGTATGAAAATAAATTTAATATTTAGATAAATTTAAAGTCATAAAATAAATTGAGATAGTCATATAATTGTTACCCTATTGTAATTTTCGTATAAAATATTGATCGATGAAATAATTCAAATTCGAAAATTAAATAACATAAACTATGAATTAATCCTGAAACTAAATTTAAATGGAGAAGTATTTACAAGCCATAAAATAGAATTGGTTTATAATAAAAAATAAGTCTCAATGGAATATAAATTTAGAGGAAATCCATTATCTCACTCTTTAAATTAGTAGATTGTACATAAACCACATTTATAGATGTTTTAAAAAACTATTTAACTTATAAATGAACCATATTATTATTTTTAAAATCATATATTATCCCTTTATAACATCATATAACTCATTTTTTAATAATCATTCATTATTTTCATATTTTATGGTGTTAATTGCCTTATTTTCCCATTCATTCGTTATTCTGAATGTTTCTGTTATTGTAAATATTATATAGTTACATAACATATATAATTATAATCATGGAATTATTATAATATAATGTACATACATTATAATATTAAAACCAATCCTAAAATATGGTTTGATAATTGAATTATTTTATGATCAATGAGATGATATGTTGTACGTATGAAAGTGTAATGTTTTCATTTTTCATTGACCATTATGGAAAGAACGTAAGTAATATTCTATATTTATAGAATGATCATAATAAAATATTATTACAATAAATATTTATATATATATATATATCATTAATGTGGTGTGGTAATAAAAGAGAGACATTATTTCATGCAACTAGTAGTCCATAAGTACAAGAATGGTGTTATCAATATTCATTGTGTGAAAAGATAAGATAGAAAATGATATATATTATCTTCTAAAAATTATGAATATGTAATTAATGTAATAATTATGTTATTTATAATGCATATAATTGTTAATTTTATCCTTATTAGCTTCAATGTGAAGCATTATTGGAAGAGGAATCAGATCGAGTCGTGTGGTGGTAGTCTGCTGTAAACATTAACGATATTTTCATATGTCCTAAAAAATGACTGTAAAATTAATATATTTGGTAAAATAAATCATGAGGTATAAATATGTCAAAAATATCAGATATATATATATATTAAATTCATCATCATATCCAACCGTGAAAGCTGGTAATGGTTGAATGAATGACATCAGTTTGTGAGGTACTATTTCACCAGAAACAATAACGATGATATCATAAACACTTTGATTGAAATAGAACTGCTTACAAATTATTAAATTATTATAAAAAGTGTTAGTATGAAAAGGTACTGATTTTATTATATTAGTGTGGTTTAAAAATATATCAGGGGTTTGAATGAACTAATAAAATAAAAGCACCTATTGAAGAACATCACCACTTCTTTGAGTATCCCCCATATGTTTTCACCCATGCCCTACTAGATCGTCTTTCTGCCAAAATTATTGATTTTAGGATGTATCGAATGATTTTGGGAATTTTTTGAGTAGGTATTAGTTGAGATAAATTTATTTATATTAGTTAATAAGTTAGGTGAGTGAGTTCCCTTTTTATAGTTGATGAGGAGTGGATGTTTTGTAAAAACCCAAATGTATTCACTATTTGGATGCCTCTCTAACCACATGTTGCACAGAAATTGATATATAAAGGTTTTATAGGTGATATGGTCGATCATCATAATTAAAACCATGTCTCAAACATTTTTCCTATCACATTAATGTTTCCTTAGATTTACTATTTTGGTTTATCACTTCAGTAACTAGTAATTTTACATATGTATTTTATACATTACTCCTAAACCAAAATTATCCTTACTGTGGAATTTCAACCCAATGATTCTTAATATTATATGTAATTTATAAAATATTAATCTAATGTTTTTTGGAAATAAATTTTTTTACTAGTTCATGTAATGTTTAAAAACACCCCTTCAACCTTAACCGTGTTAACATAGTTTTTACCATTTACAGGCCAATATATTCCATAAAAAAATGGTCCATGAATGGACCACATTTGCTATTTATTTATATTTATAAATTATTTGGTAGAATATATGTCTTTTAATAATTATTAATCATTTAATAAAATATCATTTTTTATAAAATAACAATAATTTCAATTTTGACATTAGTCATATAATTTAAATTAATCAATATATGGAGTCAATGGTGGAATATTAATGTGCTTTTTCAAATGAATATAACATAAAATATTAATCTGAAAAATTAATGGAGCATAATAATAAATTCAATATAATTTACTTATTATATTTTTATTTTCATTTATTTTATTTATTTATTAACTAAATAATTACTGCTTTGGTGTTTCTTATGAATTTAAAGTAATTATTTCATATGAAAAAATTTAAAATGAATTATCATGTTAAAAAAATAATTTATGTGTAAAAATATATTTTGATAATAAAGTAATTTGTTTTTAAAATATCACAAAGGTGTCTATATATTAAAATAATTAATGTTCTTTTTTTGAATTTTTCATTACACAATATATTATATAGGACTATTTTGATAAATATTTTCCAAAAAACAAATAAAAATATATTATATAGTCATAAGTGTTGAAATAAGAAATGATAATGTGTGTTGTAGAAATATGATTATCATTTTTAACACCTGTCTTCTTAGTTTAACTCCCTAGTAAGCCCATTTTCAGCTTAACATTGGTAATTTCTATATCGTCTTTTCCGAGTTCATTTTTTTCAAAATCTAAAATTAACTTATTATAAAATATAAATTATTTTGATTAAAAATATGATATTCATTTTCCAAATTAAATTAACAGAGGTAGGAAAATTTAATTTCTCATTAGTCCCCAAGATGTGATGAGAAATCATGTTTTTAAATTTATAAAGTTCAAAAGTGTACAATTTTTTAGTTAAATAAATGAAAAAAAATTTAATTTAGATCTAATTAATAATATAATTTGAAATTATAAATTATAAAATCAAAAATTCTGTTCTCTATGAAAATTTAGAATTTTTCACTATTCATAAAAAACTAAACTTTTCAGAAAAAACCCAAAAAAAGAACTAGTAAGATAATTTTGGTGTTTTGGTTTCAAAAATTATGTTTATTTTGTTAAATAAATTATCTAAAGTTTTTAAAAAATAATTTAAATTAATTTTTTAAAGGGAAACTAAATAATGTTTTTTATAAAACTATGTGTTGTGTTCATTACAAGCTATCAACCAAATTATATTTATTCCAAATTTAATATATTTAAATGTGTTAGGGTGTATAACTCTCCCCAAATTATAGAAATTTAATCCTAAAAATTTAAACATGTTCTATATAATCAATTATTTTTCATTTCAAAATACCATTGTAGAAGAAACCCACATCCTAAAATGTTTAATAAAATATCCTCTAAATAAAAGAGAAAAGGAAGTAAAGATTTAAATATGGAGTAGTAACATAACCATGTTTAGCAGTAGAATGTCATAAATGGGAAATAAAATAATGGACATGGAATAGAATAATAATAATGAAGGATTAATAGAGTGTGGTATAGGTCATTGACCACATGAAAGTGGGTGATGTAGAGATGTTTAATGAACAAAACACACTCAACCAATTATGTGAGAAAAGGGTAATTAATATTATCATAAATGATTATAAAGGGATAAAATATTATTTCATGATTCTTTTTAAATGTTCATTAAATTTCCCTATAAATATATAATTACGTTAATTCATTTTCTTCCATAATCATGATTTCATAATTTGGTTATTCCTTTGAAAAATTCCATTTCGTCACACACTCTGTGAAATGATTATCAAAAAATGAATTTTTAAATCTTGAATCACTAAAATTATGTTATAATAAATCTTAAGATCAAGAAAAGGGTGAAAACACCATCTTTCAATTTGAATTGTTTTCCCAAAACTAATATCATTAGAACATGAAATCCAATATGAATAAATCTTGATATGGTGAAGTGATAAATTAATCTTTAAAAACTCATCGAAATATAAAATTAAATTATTTTTCAAATGGTTACCTTATGTGTAATTTTCCAGTTCCATGTTCTATAAATCTGGTTCCCCAAGGAGAGTCATCAAATGTCCTCTGGTGCACCCCCCCCCCCCCCATACAGTAGATACTGGTAACAATAAATGAGGGTCTAATTGAATATAAGGGTATACTATACCCTTTTACTAGAGTACATCACATTAGATAAAAATATAAATAATGTAAATAAGTAAATCTTAAACATGAATCATCATTTAATTTCCCAAAACATGGCACAATCCCACAACCATTAGTAAATATGCTATTTGATTTCATATAATTCCCATAATTCTGGAGAACAAAAATAATGTCAAACTGACGAATCCGAAAAATGTGTCATGGAACAGAGTCTAAATAAATTATTCATACACATAACAATATCGAGTCAAACATATAGTATATGTACTTTTACCTTATTTTGAATTTCAACTATGAAGACTTATCGAGAACCTAATGGAACTCAAGAAGTTTGTGAGTACAACCCAGTAGACCACCCCCAAATGTCTATACAAGATATAATGTCTATCAATGGTGTATATATAGGTACAATAACATAAAATGAAAAAACTAAATAAACATATTCCATAAATTAATCATTTTATAAAATTTCCAACTAACCATATTTTTCATATCATTCCTATATCATCAAATCAACTTCAAAATATGTCTTTTAATAAAAATCGCATAAGGTTTGTGTTCCCTAACAAAGAAGGGAAAAAATTTCCCAACCAAATTTTGTTAACATACCTTAGGGAATTAGTGAATGTTCATTACCTCACCCCGGAGCTTCAGTTCAGGTGAATACCACATGAATATATTAGGGGAATAAACCTCATTCTGATAACCTAATCCATATAATACATCAGTGGGGCCAGACCATTTGTCTGGCCGACCTGTGGGAGGAGGCTCAATCCAATACCCCAGACTACCATTAAGCCTTGAGAACATTATCCATTGAATATAAAAAATTTACAATTCCCAACCATCTCTCATTTAACACATATACCCTAAGTGAACAATTTCCCATTTAACTAATTTACCCCATACAAACCATAGCTCATTAACCATAAAAACTATCTGCATTAATTTACCCATTAAGAGAATTTTCAATCAATGGCATAATCCATTTAACACATATTCCATTACAAGATAATATTTGTTATATATATATATAAGTCATGCTCCTTAATAATTTATCACATTGATTTCCCAATTTCATTATTTAATCATTTAACACATTTATCAATTAAATACCATTTCCAATCATCACATTTACCATTTCCAACCCATAACTCATCTAACATGGTTAATGTTGTTCCAAACACTCCCTTTGTCCCATGTCAATGGATTGCCACAATTATAATTAGAACTATTTCATAACTGCTTCTAACAAAGAAACATATTTATCATGATCTCGGTCCACTCAAAATAATATTCTATAATTACAGAAATAATTCCACATTCATGCAATCAAAATATCTATGGTCGTGCCATAACCTTTTGTATTCAACATCAATGCGCCCCACAATGATCAGGAGGTGTTCAATTAATCATCTATCCAAATAAATCATATTTAATTCCATGTAAAACTAGAAATATAGCTAAAAACAATCACACACCACCACAACCACATATGTAAATCAATAAGATATTGGGATAACTCATAGACCACCTACCTCAATTCCATAGTTGAACAGTCACCAAATCATGTCTATTGATTTGAAATATAAACCCATTTAATATCTAAACCTTGAACCCATTGAAAAATCTGTTTTTAGTGATTTATTAGAGGCATAAATATTCAACAACTTTTAATAAGGAAAAGGGAAGGGTGATAACTATTAGACTCACCCTGATTATTGCTCATTACCCAAGGGTGCTCAAACAACATAGAAACATGGAATATCAGTACTCAGGATGTTGATGAGGGATTAGATCATCACATATGCTAATAGATAAGGAATCATGGTGAAACCCAAGTTAGAACACTTATGTACCATAGTGTTAAAATGGTAATTTATGCATTTTAAATGGCCATTTGGTTTGGTAGTGTGGTTGGACAGACTGTGCACCAATTGTGCCACTCCCTCTTTATGAGAGGGTCCAAGATTTTTTATCATGATGAGAACCCCAAAAAAGAGTGAAAAACCTTGGAGACCCATGATCCTAGGACTATCCAAGGGGAGGGATAGGACACAGGGTATGACTAAGCTCTGCAAACAGTTTTGATGACCATTTAGATCCCATTCACTCACATCTATCCAAGGTGATTTGTCTGAATCATTTCCCGGTCTTAGGATCTAGGTTAGTACAAATTGTTCTCCAATTGTGCACTGGTTACTAGATGGACTCCTTTATTCCCTTTTTCATCCCTAGAACACCCAGTAGACACCTAAGATGTCTCATATCCTTGGAAACCATTACACTAACATATTTAAATGGATTAAAAACAAAATTTATATATGTTCATACCACTATAGATGTCTGTTATCATACAAAATCTCATCCTTATAATGAATCTCCCTCGAGCCACACTTACATGAACTACCAAACCATAAAAAAATATTTAGGATATTATCACACCTATTAACAACTATCTATGATGATTATACCTGAACACGGACATTTAATAACCATACTTATAGCATGTAAATAGTCATTCATCAAGGAAATTTCCCCACCATAATCTGTAATCCAAAACCTAACGATCCTCATTCGATTTATCCACTACAAACTCACCATTATCAACCTCAAAAACTATAGTGGAATATTTGGGTACATGATTGAACCCCCTCACAAAAAAAATGTTTCAAAAAAGGTAATACACATCCTCGGGTGATGAAATTTGAATAAATTTTATCTGATCCCCTCTGAAAGTCATGTCCCAAATCACTTGGAACAATATTACACCATTTATTTTAAATAAAAACCAATGTTACCCATGATAAACCTACCCCGAGGAACACACAAGTTCTATCTTCACTTTCCCAACCGACCTAGGTCAGTAACTTGAGTCACAATGACATCATCCCATGTTCTAACATCCAAAAGATAACCCAAGAATAACATATATCTCAACATATAGAACCGTGAAAAGTGAGTGCCTACACCCATGAACAAAATTCTAATAATGATATGGTTCTACCCCAAGAAACATTTACCGATATTGTCATATTTCTATTACTCATCAAATTTATAGTTCTTCCATCTAAAGGATATAACTCTCCACCACCCCTTTAAAAATGGGATTATTCACCATCAAAAGGACTAAAATAACGGCATACCACCTTACATAACATTCCGTATGTCTTTCCCACTTCACTGCTACCAAATATCCATGGAAACAAAACCCACATTAGAATCCATCCATGCTATAAAAACCTCATAGAATGGATAGTAATATAGTATCAAATTGTGGGGTAAGAAAAAATTACTTCACTCATGTTCACATTCATTTCCCCAAGAGAAATTTCTATATAAATATTTAACTGAAGCCATATTTTAACATAAAACATCCTCCATTTTTACCATACCATGTTGATTCATCCCATATAGGATTGTCACAAAACACCAATATTAAATCATTGACTTTATACCTGATAAACATTTCCATAATTTATTCGTAGTTAAGTAACATAACCATCCCCCGAAATACCTAATGAATCCTTTTGCTAACATCCATAAAATCTTTACTATACATGAATCCATAACTCTCCCTATAATCATCATGATTCACTTCACCCACCAAATCCACAAATACAGGCACCTTCACCCTCAACACATTGACTAAAGAGAATCGGTTTCTTCCTCTAACCCCATTATCATTTTCAAAACACACATAACCTTCCATGGTTACCCAACACACCAAATCAATCCTATGAACCACATCTGATGAGGTCCTAGCATAAAACTATCACTTCCATAGACCATTTTGATGCTTTATCACTCACATAAACTCCTATAAAACATATATATATATATATATGATTTCATTTAGAACTAACATATTCCCAAGGAAAACTCTTGGAATGATAAATCACCACACTGAAGGTCCACCTGGTCTTTTTTATGGAATCCAGAAAAATTTACCACAGGTATCTTATTGGCATATCATTGACATAACATATCCTCCACCGTCATCCCACACATCTAAGACTTATGCACCACTCCCCACCATAGGATTTTAATTATCGCCACTTTCCCTAATAAATCCCAATCACCATGATAGTTCTTCAACATAATGATAATCCCAAAACCATGTATGTGTACATATATAAATTAGTAGAACAAAAAGTGTCACCAAATTCTACATATTCCATACTTCTGATAAAGGTACTCAGGACACTGTTTGATGTCTGGTCCATCCCAAGGGCCTCTCCCATACCAATCGGTGGTGTAATTCCCACAATAAAACTCAATAATCAGTACTTCATGAGTGTAAACCCAAATAGGCTCCACGTCCAACCAAAAAAATTCAAAAATATAGGCATAAATCTATATATATTTCGGCATACCCAAGATAATATCACAATATTAGGCATGATCATCACTAAATTAGAGAATACATAGAAATAATAGATGAATACCATCACATGATATTCACTCTTGATATCAAATCTACTATTGGGAAATCTAAACCTAGTCAACACTTGTGCTTCCCTTCCTACCAACATATCATAAAAACTCTAACACAACAACCATATCAAGAGGTTCATTCGGACCAAACCCATCACAAATTTATGTATCTCAACAAAGAAACCATTAAAAACATAGTTTGTGAAACTATCACTGCCCTACATCATAAGTTATCCAATAATAACCCTGATGATTTAAAATATAAGCTCAACAACATATTCTATAAATCAAAAGCAAATTTTCTCTCACAAAACCAATATTCTATGTTTGGTTTTATAGAAAATTATAGGGGTTTATACTGGGCCACATGTTAACCCATCCTAAATGGTATCGTGAATTCCACACACATGAATACATCTATACCTCATCAGATCACATGAGGTATCTCATGTTCCTATGACCACACACTAATAACACCACTAGACTCCATGATTCAGGTATCATCACAACCTAAAACATGCCTATACAACCAATAAAGCATCCTGGTCCTTCATCTCTATTAGACTCGAGGCATTCTCAAAAAAAATTCTAAAAAACTATTCCTTTCTAAAAATAAAGTCTAAATGTTAGTTCATCATCACCATAGGTTTCACTTTCATATCAAAGTGTTTTCCAATGCCTTTTCACCCTTGTCTTTTCTTCTCAACTCTACCAGATTCGTTCATTAAACAACGCCACTACTATTAGGCTAGGTACCCAAATGAGCATACCATCAAATACTACAATACAACCAACAAAAATATCATAGGTGTCTCATTGAGAATGAAAAAAAAAGAATACCCATACACATTTAAAAAAATTGATGACACCGGGTGACATTGATTCCTATTCTAAACCAACCCCCTATGCATTATATTCTGAATGACCTGCAACATAGGACTAACCATCATTAATGTTATAGTTGATTTACAAAAACCACTAACACATAACAACATCATGCTTTTCATCTCCATAACCATTTATTTTTTCACTTACCCCTGTAAGAAAAAACTGCACCGTACATCACTCTATGTGCTCCACTTCCTGAGCCAAAAACATACACATGTGTCATATGCTCAAAAAAACAATAGTTTCCTATTCGAAACCTCTTATGAACCTCCCTAAAATGATAAAAGGGGTCAACTCACAAAAATAAAGTCACCTCTATAAAAGGTAATTGAATCTTCCTTTATGATACAATAATCAAACCTCAAATAACTAACAGCTCCCAAGTGGAACACTTTCCCCCATTTTAAAGCACACTATGTCTAATATACCAAAGAAACAATTTATATTAGCTTCCAAAAATGCATATACACAACAACACTACCACAAACCAAGCCTCTCATTCTTGAATTCCACTCTACAACCCATCCAATTACAACCCACCAATGTTCCACTTTCACATTATCCAGAAACACCTCAAAATATTATGGTCACTATCCCACCAGAATCACAACAAGTAACAACCATTAGTCCACATATTACAAATAAAAAATAAATTATATCATATAATAATGGTATTATCCTAGGGTTCTATCATTATCAAAAACACTCATAAAAGTTCAAGTTAAAAACACATGAGATACTCAGTACTCAAGTTCTTTAAAGCTGTATCATTTCACATTCTTTTGTAATTATGTTCACCATTTTAAATCCCATGAATTTCACATTTTAAACATTCCATCCGCCCAACATTTAAAATTTATACATCATTAGAATCCATATATTTAATATTTTCCTTAACCAAATCTCCATGGAAAGATAAAAATGTGTAATTTAGAGAGAAAAAAACAATTAACCATCCATAACTAACCCACTCTACATACACAACCCCCAGAAGTGTGATCTCATCTATATCACTATCCTAAACCATCCCTAGAATGTTCCATGTTCCACAAGGGGTAACCATCTTACATAAACAAAAAAAAATCAATAAATTCCCTATTTAATAATTTCACTCTAAACAATATAAATATTTCTCATTTTGGGATCCATTTTCAACTTTTCAACTCAATACAACACAACACTATTTTAAACAAATTACTAATTTTAGTTATGCACCAATTCAACCATTAAAATTATTTATTCTATTTACCTAATTTCATTATATCCATATTGAACTATTTCATTAAATCATAGTAATATGAAAATCATTTTACTTTTCCACAGCCTACAGGATTCCCCTCATGTGGGCCTATCCTGATACATGAAACCTAACCCATTTTGTTGATAAAAAGATGCATGGGTATAAAAAAAATTCCATGATATGAAATAATTAAAATATAAGGAAACAATCACATCACAAAATGATAACATCATACTAGGTGAAATAACATCTAATAGTATTAAAAATGACATCAAGAACAATAATCCAACCTAGGAAATAATTAAAATATAAGGAAACAATTACATCACAAAATGATAACATCATACTAGGTGAAATAACATCTAATAGTATTAACAAATGACATCAAGAAAAATAATCCAACCTAGGATAATTGGGTATTCCCTCATGTATGGGTTATCTAATCCAATTGATGAGATCATTTTCATGGACTAGAACATCTTATTATCCCCTCTACCATTATTATATAGTCTGAAAATAGAAAATAACTACTCCTATGATACAACATCATAATTCCCTAGGAAAGGGAGTAACTAAATGGGAGCCCCATGTTGGGTTTCCACATGACATTAGGAATTCCTCCCAATACACCATAAGCTATAAAATAATAATGAGTGTCTAATTGAATATTTATGGAGACTAAACGCACATTACCAATGTATGGAAAATCATATAACAAAAATAAATAATGGAAATAAGTTGAAAAATTATTCTGTATCATCACCTCATTTTCCAAAAATTGGGTACAACCCACAACCAATATTAAATATACTATGTGATGGTATATATTTCCATATTTCATGGATACCCAAAATAAAGAAAAATTGATCAATCCAAAAAATGGATTTGGACTCCATGTTTTTATACCACATCCATAAACATATCAATCCCAAATCAACCATTAGGTAAAGGTCATTTTCTCAAGTCCTAACCTACAACCATGAATTCTACTTGGGTACCCTATGACAGCCTAAAAAGGGTGTGAGTATCACTCAGTTGGACACTATTGATGGTGTATTATGGATATCATGTCTAATAATGATGTATACAGAATAGACACAACAAAAATCAAAACAATTAAATATACAAGTTTCATAAATTAGTCTATATTTAAATTTACCACTTTTACCACATTTTCAAAATCGTTCCCATATTTATAAACTCCACATTATCCTATTCCTATAAACAAAATAACACATAATTTTCAAGTTACCTAACTCATATGGGAAACCATTTCTTGAACCAATTTCATAAACCTAACATGGTAAATTACTGCAGGTACATTACCTCACCTTGGAGCCTCCAGCCTGGTGAATACCACATGCATTCGTTAGGGTAATAGATCCCCATTCTTACACCCTAACCCATGGAATACAATAGTGGGCATAGAGAAATAGTCGGGCTGATATGTGATATAGTCCTTAGTCCAAAACCCTACACTAACATTAATCCATATAAACATGATTCTTTAACCATTAAACATTTACCACTCACAACCATATCTTATATAACACTTATATAATAGGTGAACCAATACTCATCGAATACATTTACCACATAGAAACAATAGGGAAATCAATATGTAAACTCGCTTCTTTCCTTAACCAATTAACACAGTTTACAATCACGTGTCTTAACCCATTTAACACATAATCCATTCACAATTCATAATGAATTAAAATAAACACAATTCATTGGAGTTATCACATTGTCTCATGATTTCCACAATTTTATGATTTATTCATTTTACGCATGTATCATTTAAATATCTTATCCCACCAATAATTTTACCATTTGATACCCATAATTTATCTACTCATTTACTATTGTGGGAAACACCACCTTTGTTCCATGTCCACAACTAGAAACAATTATCCCTAGTTCCCTGTAATAACTCAAGATGACATGTCAACATATATTTCATGGTCTCTATCTAATAAAAAATCAATTATACACTTAGATACATAATTATATAGTGAATAAAAATGCTACACCCCATGGTTGGACCTTAACCCAATCTATTCAACCTAATTTCAACCTCTAGATATCATGGGTGGTTGAATTCATCATTTAGAAAAATAATTCATTATTTCTACCATGGAAAAACAAAGAGATTTCTCAACATCATAGGCATAAAACCACATACATGTATATAAATAAAAAATATTATGGGATAATCTTATAGACCACAAACCTCTAATTTGTAGATACATTCTTTCCCATCATTTTCCTTTTATTCAGACTAAAATCTCCTTCACAGCCTCAACCTAGAACCCACTTTAGAAAGAGGTTTTTAGAGCATCAGAATATGAAGAATGATTTTACAATGACTAATTAAGAAAATGGAATGAAGAGGTGTGTTAGAAACAACTAGATAATTGATTAACATCCAAAAGTGTACCAATTAGGTTTTAGATGAGGTATATTGATCCTTGGGGAGTTTTGAGGGTAAGTCTCATCACTTAGTCCACTGGAGGAGGAATGGATGATAAAATTGAGTAAGAAAACTTTAGAACCAATGATGGAAAATGTGAATTTCCACCCTTTTTAATGTTTTCGCGGTTTTCTCTCAAGGATTTTAACATTTGTGTACCAACCATGTATCTCCATCTGTATGTGATGATACAGGCCGCATGATCAGGTTGAGAACCCCTCTTGATTTGAAAAAACATGTAGATCTCATTCTTCATGATTTATCCAAGAGGAGATCCATTCCACATGGTTTTTTTGTGAACCACATACTATTTGAAAAATTATACATATCATGTGTGATTTCCTCTATCTAAGGTGAGTTAGCAACATGGTTTCCAAGTACATTGTTCATGGATAGTACTATCTGTGTTCCAACCATTCATAGGGTATTGGATGACCTCTTTTATTCCCCTTTTCATTAATAAATCCCCCAGCACACCCCTAAGACACGTCATATACTCTGTAAATATTCCACTAACTAATTTAAAGGTATTTCAACCAAACATTAATCCAACATGAACCATATTAAAAGTATGGGATCATAACATATGACCCTTTAAAATTTTATGATCCATAAATATAGAAATAAAGATATTGAATGTTCCAAAACATACTTATCATCATTATTTTTAAGGTATTTTGTACTGTCAAATTTAATATTTCTATATCATTCACCACATTATCCAAGAAACAATATCTCAACTTATGAAACATATTAAGTGTTATATTTACCTTATTAATTTTCTATCCAATATGTCTAACAGTCCTGTAAATCATTTTCTTCTTGTTTATAATCATCATTAAATCATTAATGAAAATGTATAACAGTACACTACTAATATATTTCATAATTATTATATATATGATATCATTGATAAAAAACATGAAGTACATAATTCAAAAATTACAACATATAAACATTAATCTTTCCATATTTTTGGTGATAGAATACATTTAACCATGATCCATTTGATTTTATTGAGGATTATTCAGTTTATTCTAGAGACATTGATTTGGATGTTTCCCATCTCTTTGTAGATGAATAATTTCACATCAGAAAATATATTAATTCATTGAGTCACAAGAACGATTGAATTTCTATCAACACTTTTAGAAAACTCTTATTTAGTATAAGAGATAACATGTTTTATTATTTCAATAATTAAAAAAATTTGGGAAAAAATATTTCACTTCTTCTCATTATCTATCTTTTTTTCATCCCTCCACTTCATCCCTTTCTTCCCTTCAGATCCATAATACATAGATAAATCATTAATTGTCTTGTTATAACATGATATTGTGTATTAATATAATGATAATGTTTGGGATACTTGTTTTCCACAAAATATTAGCTTAACCCCATCAATGAAATGATCACTATTCATCATCAGATAACTTTCATTGATATAGATCCCCATCATTATTTTAGGCATTATTTCATACTAATTGAATACACTGGATTAGATCATATCATTATCAATCATAATGTAATATCCTGAAACAAGTTTAATATTTAGCATAAATTGAATATTTTATTCATAGGTAATCTTATAATCTTAAATATAGTTTCATTGGGGATATTTCATAAACTAGGCTAGGATTCCATCTGACCCGAAACATGACCCGATCTAAGATTTGGATCAAAGGGAATTCTTGATCACATTTGGCTGGAATCTAGTGCAAGGCATAAATTAAATCACTATGGGAATGATTTTTTCCTAACCAAACAAGAAGAATAAAAAGAAAAGGCTGGAGGAAGAAACAATAACTAGATTAATCTAATAAATACCAAAGTCATCCTGATAAAAACTACAACTATAAAAAGAGACTGAAAAATTGAAAGATATGAACAAAATCTAAAACCATAATGAAGAAAACAAAATCTTTGTGTGACCTCAACATCACCACCATCCACAAGACTGAACTGCTCCAAGAATAAGCTCAAACTAGAAAACTGAAATAAGTAGTTGATGTTGCAAAAACATTCTAGTTTACAGACACCGAATGGAATAAGTATTGTATGATATTCACGTCATAGTAGGAACCCACTAGAGAATACATACATTTCCTTTCCAAGAAACAATCTGCTACATATAGTTTGAAAATACATTTATAAAAAATCTTTTTTTCTCATTTTGATAAGATATCACAGTTTTCAATTTTCAAAAAAAATATTACCTTTTCAAAACCAAAAACAAAACCAAATTACAAATAAAGAAGTGTCAACATATATTGATAATAAAAAAGAAATGTAAATAAGAAACCAAATGTAGTATAATATGGATCTGAAAATGAAGATAATAAACTATGTCCATTTCTTAAACCTACATAGGGTGACCCCTAGATATACTCAGATCGAAACCACTTTCCAGTGTATGGTGAAACTCTACGGTTTATAACCAACTTTCCCCCTCAACTTGCTAATCTAGTGGCACTTCGAATATGGCCTTTATATAAATCCAAGGTGGTTCAAACCATCTAACTATGTTTGATAATAAACCATCACAAAACCCTCTAAAGATTCCATAGAAACCCATGGTAATAGTATATTGTGTATGTAGCAGGACCTCACATGCGTGACTCACCTTACCTTCCATCACCACACTTGCATAACCCAATCACTGACACCACCTATATGATAACCCATATAGGTAAGTCTCTCTATAGGTATTTCCAACATATAAAAATTCATTCATATGTCCCAACCAATCTATCACATAATATAATCTTTCAATCTATTTCACAATGCACCTTAAGTTTCCAACCAAGCATTCACATTAGAAAAAACCACATTCATTTCCAAACATTTCCAAGTGACAACCAGACCTTATGTCATGTACAATTTAAATAAACATTCTAAAAATTTCAATTCAATTTTAAAAATCAATAGAAACAACCACTTTAATGAGCATAGTATAAAACAATCCAATAAACAAAATCCAACGTCATTTCCAACATTATTTTGAGACCAACATGAAATCACAAAACACACTTAAATATGTTGAATGGTCTTCATTTTCATTTTGAAACCAATCATATTTTATAAATACCAAATGTTGAATAATATTAAAAATAACAGTTGAAAACACACTTGTGTAATTTTGAAGAAAATGGAGTTTTGTTAAACACCAAGAGTTTTAAAGGGATACACAACTGTTTTAAAAACTATGTTTTTATGTTATGTAGGGCCATCATAATTTCTGTTCCCATCCATGTGTGAATCCCTAGAAAATGTGGAAGTTCACACATGAAATTTAACTTTATAGGAATCCATGACATTTCCAAACACATATATTAATGAAACACTTCATGTTCTAAAACTAAAAAAATCATCCATAAATAAATGTCATGCCATAAAAATTACCAATCCACGCATACAATACAAAATTCATGATCCAAAAATGTAATAATAATATAAATAATTCAAAAAACTTCTTAAAAACAAAGTTTCGTTTTATAATAACACATGAAATTTCATCAAACACTTTAAGTACACATATACATATTAATAATTGAAGGATCACATTTAAATACTATTTTTAAAAAATTATACCATTGAAAAAACAACACAAAAATTACCACCAACACTTCCTAGTCATGAAAATAATATTTATAAATTAATTGTAAACATTAAATCATCAACGGATTGATTTGTAAAGGAAAATAATTAAAACACCTATCTCAGTAGTGGGAGAATGCAACAAAACTCTAGGAGGAGGAAGAATACACACAAAATATCAAACCACTAACCATAAAAATCAAGAAAATTTAACTACACATCAACCTTACCATTTGGTTTTTATCCAAGAGGGAAAAAACCAAAGGAGAATCAATAAATAAGTAGAGGATAAGAGCAAAATAGGAAAATGTAGAAAACCCCTAAAAGCATACCTTAGAATCTTAGAGAAATATCCATTGAGGAGGAGGATCCAAGGAGAGGGGACTAGATTGCTTTTTCCATGTCCTAACAAGACCCAAGATGATTGGCCATGATTTTGGGTTCAACATAAGGGAGATATGATTATGAATTTTAATATTTAAAAATTATGGGCAGATCACATGGTTAGGCTACACATTTTACCAAACTATGAACCAATCATGTGGTAGCTAAATTCCATGAGGAGATCGACCGCATGGCCAACTTGTATGGTATGATATATTGTTTCCAAACCATGCAGTATCTTCTATCCAAATATAGAACCCACTTCATGTTTACTTGGGTTGGGCTGCATGGTTTCCACTAACCATGTGCAACCCATGCACATTCCAAAATTAATCCCAAACTCTAAAAACAAAAATACTTATGTTGGGAACTGAACAAAAACATCAATCTAATGATCCAATTTCAATATAAGAATAAAATAATGTAGCATCCAATGTTGTGGTGTGACAATTTTCCCAATCACAGACACTTTCTACACCCATAATTTCACCCACCCAAAAGTTACGAAAATCTCAAATCCATGCATGATGGAAAATGAAAAAATTCAAAAAGCATGGGGTGACCCCTTTACTCCACTAGTCACACCCACAATACAATAGAGGACACCCAAAAAAATAATAATATGAGAATGCTAAGGAGTTCTCCCCACCAAATGAACTCAACTAAAATGGGCACATTAATTCCCATACAATACCGCCAAGAATTCAATTAGAAACCCAATAAAAAGGAAAAAATAGGCTCTCCCCACCCAACTAACATAAACCCATTTTCTAGGAGCAATGAAACACCACCCCAAAAAAAATTCCCCACACATAGCAGACCACAAACAAATGGGGAAAATCCTCAGATGAATCTAAAGCCAGAAAAATGAAATGAAACTACAATTCATCATCTTCACAATACTCAATCACCTTAAAACGAGCATGACTAAAACTAAGACCATCCCCTATAAGGGTTAACCATATTCAAGTAAGAATAAATTACTGAAATATATGCTTTGAAATAATTTTAACTACTCTTATTATGATAGACAATTTGCATCACGCTTTTACTATGAAATTATGAACATACAAAAACAACAACAACAAAATGAAACATAAAATATAAGTCCATAGCCTTAAATATTACATAATCTTGAGTCGATTCAATAATTCACATTGAGTATTTTTTCAGGTTTCGAGTTTTAGAGAATTATGCCATAACTATTACATTACATATCAAATATTACAAAGTACACACTTCTATTATATCCATTTTTCTTCACAAAAATAAAACTAATTAAATAAAACAATAAATATTTTCATGATAAAAATATTCTTGAATTATTACTTTCTCTTATCCATACTTATAAAATATTAAAAAAAATTCAAAAACATAGGATGATCATAAAATGCTCAATATAGGATATAAAATACGAAATGAAAACATTAGTACATTAATACATAAAAAACAATGAAATTATAATTTTTACTCAAAAAATAAGCTATTTAACATACCACATGAAATAATAACATTTATTAATAACTCAAAGAAACCATAAATCAGAAAGGTTGTTTTTGGCCTCTATAACGTACATACATCTTATCATTCATGACTACATAGCGAGTAACCTTTAGGGTTATGTTTGGAATACCTATCACAGTATATTCCCAAAATATATTTGTAAAAACCATAACATTTACCTTTGTCACATTACCCAGTGAATTGGAGAGCTATCTCATGCTCAAATTCCCACGGTTTATCATGGAACCACCCGTATATGTAAATAATGTCCATGAACCAAAACATATTCATGACACATAAAACAATCATAAAGTAAAGACAACATTTCCACATTAAAATCACAATATGTCCTTTCAAGATATTTACATAGTAAGTAATTTATAAAAACCATTTTCAATAGAAAAATTTGTAAAAATGGTTTGTAGTATTTATTTTCCATTTAAGAACATTACAACTTGTTAAGGAATCCAATTATCATATAATGCTCGTAGCGGTAGAAAGGTCATTGTCCCCGTATATGTTAAAAACAAATATTCAATTTATTCTTAAGTAAAATTCTTATTATAAAAAATATTTCCATTTAATTAAATTAAAATTCAAATGGATTTATACACCTTATAAAAGAAGGTGGTGTACAACACCAGAATATGCCTCCCTGAAAGGAGATTGAGATAATATCTCTTACCTTGTGGCCAACTTTTTTCGTTCATTATATATATTCTTGAATAATAAAATTAGGTACATTTAACATGAATAATAACATTTTTCAAGTTTATTATTCATTTTATATTACTTATCATCATGTCATAAAAATTACATAATTATTTAGTTGATATCATTTGTTTTGTTGATATTCAGTACTGGAGTCAAAAATGAACTTGTTTTGATGTAAGTTATCCATTTAGTCAAAATTAAATCATCAAAAAATATTATTCATTATTTAAATATAATATATATGTATTATATATGTATTTAGAAATGTCTGTAACATTTAGAGTTAATAAATGAAATACACCATTCATGGATACGGTAGGTGGTACGAACGCATGAACACTACTTTCATTTATTTGTTAATTAATGGTATGAAAACTAAATGATAAATAGGTATATTATAAATAAATTATAATATCATATTTTATATAAATTAAATAGTTTCATTATATTCATCCTTTATACATTCCATTGATGGCATGAATGATTCATATTATTTTGCGGGGGCAGTATTCTGCACATCCTCAAATAAACTTATCATATTTACACATTATGGAAAGAATAATGGTGTGATTTAAATAAAAATATCTAAGTATAGGGAAAATATAAATATAATATTTATAATACATAAATATAGTGCCATCATAATGTCCACCATGACAGGTGGTAGGGGAAAAGTCAACAATTATCATTTAGGGAGGTAGTAGTTTTCCTTACACATAAACAGTATGTTCATATCAATTAGATGGAGGTGTGTGTAAGTGTAGTTAGAATCCATTTAATAAAAAATTACTAGTAAATTTATGAAATAGTTTTTTTTATGAAATCAAATAATAATAAGATCATAGAGAGTGGAGAAAGAAAAATAATGGAAAGGAACTTGAGAGAAGATGTTACATCTAAATCAGGTAACTTCATTTTATTGGAGACAAAAAGAATTCTTGAATATCCTTATTCCCAATATAATGAATCTAGGTAGAAGGGAGGGATGTTTGGAGATTATTTGAGAAGATTTTTGATGATAGAAGAGGCTTAATATATTTAAATAAGTGGGTAGAGGTGATAACCATTTATAAGAGGGAGGAGGGCCACTTTTGGAAGGTCTAGAAATATTAACTTATTTTAAATTGATTTTATGATTAAAATGGTTCCAAACTCATTTATTAAAATGATAAAATGATTTGGGGTTGAGATCCTCATAAACAATATTTTTTAGACATGTTTATGTCATAAAATTAAACATAAAGTTTACTTTTAACCCTTAGTTAAAAACAGTAACTCTTACCATGTCTTCTTGTATATGCATAATATATAGTTACTATAGTTACAATAAAATTCCAAGATTATCACAAGTGGATAATTAATTATATTTGTAACATTATATAAGTTATTTTTATGAATCTTATATTTTTAGGACTACTATATCATTTAATAAAATAGTAAGTTTTTTTAAATATCATTTTTTGTCAATTTTGATACTATTTAGTAACTAATTTTTCATAAGTCATAAAAACTTGTTTCCTTCGGAAGAAAATTAACTGAAAGATAACATGTCAATATAGTCCAGAAAATTATTTTTTGACAACAAAATTATCAAATTAAATTAATTTTCATATTTATAATATCATTTATTTGATCCTTTATTAACGAAGCAATCACTGCATCATCATTTTGTCATAATCCAAATTTTTTATTTAATGTCTAAAAATTTTAACTAAAATATCATGATGTAAGAAATATTTTTAAATATCTAATGACTATTTATAGATGAATATATAACTTATAGAATAAAACATAAATATTTTTTTAGTAAAAGGTACATGTTTATGTTATATTTCCTTTTCTTATAAATGAGAAATTATAAAATTTCATTTTCACTCCCACGTTGCTCCCAAATGCCAAACTTTAAGCCTAAGGATGATCATGGTCAGAATCATCTAATAAAATATCATTATAATTCCTTTCTGGGTTGTTTATATTATTAAAATATTATTTTTTTCCTTGTTTACCTGATTTACTCTTTAACCATGGTAAATAAAAATTAATTACTGAATTTACTATTCATAATGTCCAAATACAAAAGAAACCTATTTATAAAATATTAACCTTCTGATTAAAAATATGGAATCCATTTTTTCCAAATTAAAAATATATAAATTGTATTAATTAGTTTAGAATTAATTATGATTGTCAAAACCAGGACGCTAGTTTTTAAGAAGTAAAAACTACCAAACAATTTACATGTGTTTATGCGCAATTGAAATGTGAAATTAATTACAATGACCAAAATTGTATTAAATTGTAAAAACATAATACAATTACACTTTAATACAAATAAAAAGGACAATCTAACTATATAAATAAATTAGATGAAAATGAAGTTTTGAATTAAAATTTTGTATTTTTTACTATTCATTAAAATATGAATTTTATTAGAGAAATACCAAAATTTCATCCAATGTAAATTTATATGTCCCATTTACAAATAAGAAATTTATTTTGTCAAATATAAAATACAAAAGTAAAAAAAACTATATTTAAAAAGGGGTTTTCATAAAAATGTGCTAAAACAACCTTTTAAAAATAATAGAACGTTTCATGCTTAAAATGAGATTTATTCCTATTTTAAGCCTGTAATATTTATTTGATAAATGGAAAAAATTAACAAACATGTGTACTAATAATGAAGTTAGTTATGTTCATTCCTTCCAAAAAACAACTCGGCTTTAGGTACCATTAAAAATTGTAATAATAATACTGTATTATATCTCAGTATAACTCAATGTTGTGTGCAACATAAGATTTTTGAGAAAATCATTGTTATGTATCGAGTACGCTATCAGAAAGAGTGTCCTATTTAATATAAAATTAATATTTTATTCATAAATACTAATAGATATGAAACCATTTTATTCTATAAATTTTTGGGTTGTTACATCATTCCCCCTTTTGGAAATTGCGTCCCTGTAATTTTATTTACTTATCAAATAAATCAGGATATTTATACCACAAGGCATTTTCATATTCCCAGGTTGCCTCTTCAAATATATAGGGTTTTTCACAAAACCATTACCTGATGTAATTGTATACTAGGGATAAAAATTGAGTTAAAGATACTCTATAGGAAATTGATTCAATTATATCCATGATTTCATAGGGTCCAATGAACATCATATTTATATTTCCATTCAAACCAAATTGCATCACTCGATTCTATGGAGAAACATTGAAGAAGACATGATCATATAACTCAAATAAAAAATCCTTCCACTAGTTATCTGCAGAACATTTCTTCCTGCTCTGAGTTGTTCTAATGTTCTTCAAAATCAACAGATCCTTTTTACCATCTCTTCTACCAATTCTGGTCCCATCAACTTCCATTCTCAAACTTCATCCTAAAAAGCTGGAGTTCGACACCTGTTTCCATATAATTCTTAAAATGGTTCCATCTATATACTGGAATGATAACTGTTATTATAAGAAACCTCTACCAAAGATATATATTGGTCCCAAATTCCTTGGTAATCCATTGAACAAGAAGATATCATATCTTCCAATGTCTGGGTTTTCCGTTATGACTACCTATCTGACTATGGATAAAAATTTGTACTAAAATTTAATTCTGCACCCAACAAATTCTGAAGGCCCTTGAAAAAGTTAGAAGTGAACCTGGTATCACAATCAGATTCAATGGATAAGGGAACTCCATGTAACCTAAATATATCTTTAATATCCATTCGAAAATGTTGATCTATATTCAGAGTATCTAGGATAGAAAGAAAATGACCAGATTTAGTTCATCGATCTATAAGAACCCAGATTGAATTGTTACCCCAAGAGGTCATTTGCACTCCTACTAAGTAATCCATGGTTGTATTTTCCCATTTCGACTCCGGCACTGGAAATGGTAGAATCACCTATTTTGGTGACTTATGATCTTCTTTAACGGGCTAAAAAATCAAACATCTCATGGTAAGTCATCAATATCTCTTTTCATTCCATCCTAGTAGTAATACTACCAATGATATACGTACATATTATTCTTTCTATGGTGAAATGAAAATAAGGAACTACGAGCTTCATATGACAACTCTTTCTTCAATTGTGAATCACAGGGCACACATAATCTTTTTCCAAACCTCAAAACACAATCCTCGAAAAATACTAAGCTCTCTACTGTTGATGAAACAAGTCCACGATATGAGGAAAAGGATACATGATCTTATTAGTGATTTTATTCAAGGATATTTAATCAATAAAAAGTATCATTGAACCATCTTTCTTTTTAACAAAAAATATAGGAGCTGTAGAGACCCGAAGCTTAACATACAAGGACATTACATTACTTTTTCAGAATACTTATTACATAACAAAAACACACACACAAGGACCGTAATAGTTTAGTGTCTTTGGAAACTCGGAACGTAATCTTCTAATCATGGTGAAAGATCTTCAACATCTCCCATAAAGATCTTCCCTTTTTTTCTTACCTATAACCTTTCTTTATATCCTGGGGAAAATAAAACATAAAAGGGTGAGCTCAAATTCTCAGTAAGGGTAAATAAAAGAAAAATCAATCACATCATATTCATAAGAACATAACATTTTGGAAATCTTAACCTACAAAAGAGATCATAATATCATAACATGGGATAAATCATAGTAGTGAAATGAAATCCCAATAATCATAACTTAAAACATGAAACTTTGTGGCATACACACATAATCATAGAGAATCATTTCTTATTAGTCAAGACTCATTGCCAAGACTATCTTAGTGGACAAAGTCCCTTTCTGAACCGATTTCACTCCTCATTTCTATAACGACCCATACTTTGCATACATTGTTAATACTTAAAAATTGAAGCACACTTATTAAAACATATGACAAAACCAAAAAGGACCATATAGGTATAGTGTCTTTAGAAACTGGAAAACATAAACAACTGGTTCATAAATCTTCTGCAGTGTCTCTCATTTATTTCATCATATCTAGGGTCCCTTTTAGAATATTCTACATAATATCCATCTTCCTGACCTGGGGAAAAGAAAACATACAAAAAAGGGTGAGCTCAAATGCTCAGCAAGGGCAAATAAAGGAAATAAAAATCATATCATATCTTTTTGAAAATCATAACCTGCAAAAGAGATCATAATATCTTAACATGGAATAAATCATAGAAGTGAAAATGAGATCCCCATAATCAAAACATAAAACTTTAAACTTTGTGGCATGCACACATAATCATGGAAAATCATTTCTTCTTAGTCATGACTCATTTCCAAGACTATCTTAGCGGACAAAGTCCATTTCTGAACCGAGTTCACTCCTCGTTTCAGTCCTGTATCACTGAACCAAAATAACCTTCCGTTCCAGCCATGTCTATCTCATGAGATATAAATCTTTACCCAATGCATTGGAGGGAGATATAGGTCCCACCCATCTTATAATGAATCCTTTATTATGTGTGCCACATAAATCATAAATCATACATCATCGCATAACACATGTAACAAAAATGGGATTCTTGAAACATCGTGAAATCATAAAACAAATCATATAAGGTAAATGACTTCATAAAAATAATTCCCTCACAACATAATCAAATCAATATAATAATAGGGATAAAAACATAACCCTTTATTATCTTAGATGGAAAATAATTTTGATAAAACACTTGAACTCCATTCTTGAGGAAAATATCCTTTCTTCTTCAAAAACACTTTTCTTTTCTTAACATGTCATACAATTATAAACTAAAAGAAGTTGATTAAAAATAAACTTGAAAACTTGTAAAGGAATCTTCTTGTAAATAATGTTTTAAAAATTCATTCATTCCGTATAAGTTAAAAAAACATTCTTCGTACTTTTGTCAGAAAAGTCAAAAAGTACCTCGTACGAAAAAACGACAAAAGATTCCTTTCATATTCTTTACTAAAAACTCACCGAAGGGTAAAATTGGATTTAAAATATTGTAAGTGGATGGAAACAATATTACATATTGAGGGAACATGGATTTGGATGATAAAATACTCCCCAGTAAATACTTACGAATAAACAATCTCGGATAAAAATGAGATTGTGATATTTCCCTTACCTTAGGTCCGATTTGCTTTGTACATGTCCGAAGCTCCTGTATAATGGTTTAAATAATGTTATTGACTTATTCCATAATAATACATATTGATATGATATCATATATGGTCATATTCTTAGCTTCTTATTAGTAATATTTCATTGTTACTTGTTACTCGGGTCTTTATTGCCTTTTGTTCTTATGCGTGTTTTGCCGAATAAATTCTTATTCTTCTTTTAAGGTTATAGATACCTTATATCCATAATGGTATTAGTGTAACATATATCATATTTATTCATTCAATTCATTTATATAATTACTCTATAATGATGATCATGTAGAACGAGTCGCATCACATCGTGGAGACGGTATTCCGTACGTACGCACGAGTGATGATATCGTTCCTATGATCGTGGAATTGTATTGGAGTGTATGTATACTATTTCAGAATCAATATCACTTTTTAATAGTCACATATAGTCATTATTTACACCATTATACCCATCCAAGTAAGGTGGTGGTGGAAAATAGATTACACCACGGCGTGGAGACGGTATTCCGTACGTACGCACGCGCGGTGATTTCATTTTCCCGTAGGATGGATAGAAGGTGAATTAGGGTTGTTTCATATTTATAATAACATATCAGTATGTAAGTAATACTGATGTTATTACTTTATCATGAAAAAACTAAAGAAGAAGAAGTTGAAGAAGAAAGAAATTGAAAAGATCGGTAATGGATATTACCTCTTCTTTGAAACGCCTCTTTGAATCCTCCACTTAGGGAACTAAGATTGGTCTTTGAAGAAGACCAGGACCTCTAGGATTATTCTAGGGAAGTGGAGAAGTGATTTTGGCAGGGTTTGTCCGAGCTTGAGTGCTCAAATTGGTGTGAGGAGGAGGGGGAGGAGGTGCCCTTTTATAAGGGAGGAGAGGGGCACCTTAGGAATATCTCAAAATATTATTTTATATTAAAGTCAAAATCGGTTTATAATGGTTCCAAAGGGTCTTATTTCGAAGGTAAAGTGGGTATGGTTCTAAATCCTATAAACCAATAGTATTTAGACAAGTTTAGGTTATTATTTTAACTTTATCAATTATATTTAACTCTAAGTCAAATAATTTAACTTTTACCGTGACTTTTTGTTTTCTTACACTATATGGTTAATAAACTTACTATAACATGCAAAACGAACCCTAAGTTGTTTATTATTAATATATATATCCTTATATAAGTAATTTGGCCGAACCTTAGATTTTTAGGAATAAAATAACAATTAATAATATAATATTTCATTTAAAAACTATTTTGTGTCAATTTTGACACTATTTGATATATGATTTTTTTGAAAGTCATAACAGAATTATATGTTCAAACCAAGTTGATTAAATAAACAATAAAATATCATAGTAACCTATAAAATTATTGGGATTCATAAAAAGTCTCAAATTACATTTATTTTGGCGTTTATAACATCAATTATGTCAATATTTCATTAATAAGATAATTATTGCATCATCATTGTGTCATAAATAAATTATATTATTTAATGTCTAAAAATTACAAATAAAATACCATTATGTAGGAAATCTTTTTATCTTTCTAATTAATATTTATAGTCGAATTTATCTTATGTATAACCCCATATTAAAAATTATTTACTTATTAAACTTTGATTTTAACTATTTTAACCCTTCTTTAAATAAATTAATAATAAATGTCCTAATCTAATCCAAGTGGGCCTAAATGGTCATATTATATTCATAAGCTTGTTTTTGGTCGAATTACACTTATCCAATAGAATTAGGACATGTGTTAGGGTAATAATAATATCATCTTTACCCTTAATTACCCTATTTACTTTTCATCGTGGTAAAAAAAAGTAAAAAGTTACTATTCACCAAAAAATTATTTTCATCTCATTGAACCACATTTTAGTCCTTGATATTAACCGTGTCTCTCGGATTTTCTAAATTCCACCCACAGAAGTGGTAAAATTAAGTTTTATGAAAAATTCAGTTTTTTAACTACCACTTAGTGGTTTCACTATTCATCAAAAATTGAAAGTTTTCAGAAAAATACCAAAATTTCACCGTAGGCTAATTTCGATATTCCGAATCCAAAAATGAAGTCCATTTTGAAAAATAAAATTTATAAAATTTCAAAAAGTGGTTATTACTATTCATAATGGCTAGTTTTAATAATATTTTAATAGTATATCGTCGTTTAGTGAAACTCGGTATTGCGTACAATGCAAGCTATCGAGGAAGGTCGCGATTGCGTGTAAAGTAAGCCAAGATAGTGTGTAGTGAAATATTCCTTTGATTATATATATATAACATTAAAACAAAATATTACTCATAAAAATCTCAGGTGTTACATTCTACCCCCCTTAAAAAGAATTTCGCCCTTGAAATTCGTCACTTTGTAACAAATAGATGAGGATACTTCTCCCTCATCATATCCTCAAGCTCCCATGTAGCTTCTTCTAATTGGTGGTTCCTCCATAAAACTTTCACCAATCGAGTGGTCTTGTTTCTTAGGAATTTTTCGCTACGATCCAGAATCTCTATCGGTTGTTCTTCATAAGAAAGATCTTGCTCCAGTGGTACAACTTCTGAGCTGAGTACATGTGAAGGATCAGGTATGTACTTTCTCGGGAGAGATACATGGAACACATTGTGAACTTGAGAGAGATTCGGTGGAAGCGCCAATCGGTAAGCTACCTTTCCAACACGATCTAGTATTTCGAAAGGACCGATATATCTAGGGCTCAACTTCCCCTTCTTTCCAAATCTCATAACCCTCTTCCAGGGAGATATTCGTAAGAACACTTTATCACCCACTTCAAACTCTAGGTCTTTTCTTTGATTGTCGGCATAACTTTTCTGTCGACTCTGAGCTGCTCTTATGTGTTGTTGAATAGATCTGACCTTTTCTGGCATTTCATCAACGAGATCAGGTACTAATAGCTTTCTTTCCCCAACTTCATCCCAACAAGTTGGAGTCCTGCATTTCTTTCCATAGAGAGCTTCATAAGGAGCCATCTGAATACTGGAGTGAAAGATATTATTATAAGAAAATTCCACCAAAGGTAGTTGTTGATCCCAACCTCCTTTGAAATCCATAGAGCAAGCTCTCAACATATCTTCTAGGGTTTGAATTGTTCTTTCAGACTGACCGTCTGTCTGAGGATGATAAGCAGTGCTGAAACTCAACTCTGTATCCAGAGTATGCTGAAGACTTCTCCAGAACTTCGAGGTAAATCTCGGATCCCGATCAAATATAATAGAAAGTGGTACTCCATGCAATCTTACCACTTCCTTTACATATATCCCGGCAAGCTGATCTAGAGAGAAATCCTCTCTAATAGCAATGAAGTGTGCAGACTTTGTAAGACAATCAACTATGACCCAGATAGCATTATTGCCTTTGGATGTTTTAGGAAGTCCTATGACAAAGTCCATAGTGATGTTTTCCCATTTCCATTCGGGTATGGGTAATGGTTGTAACATCCCCTTAGACTTCTGTCTCTCAGCTTTAACTTGTTGACAAACCAAGCATCAAGAGACATATTCAGCAACATCTCTTTTCATGCCATCCCACCAGAAGTACTCTTTCAGGTCCCTATACATCTTCGTGCTTCCAGGATGAATAGAGAATTAAGAACTATGAGCCTCATCCAGCAGCTCCTTCTTTAATTCGGGGATGGGAGGAACACAAACCCGATTCCTGAACTTTATTATCCCATCACAATCAAGGTTGAACTCAGGAACATTTCTCACCTTCTTTTGTAACTCGACATCTTCTTTTTGTTCCTTTTTAATCTTCACATGTATAGATGGTTGAACATTCATTTGAGAAAGATAAGATTTTTCCCCTTCCATTATAATTACAAGATCCATCCTTTGTTAATCCATAAATATTGGATCTTTTGTGATCCTCATCATGGATAAACTAGCATGGTCTTGTCGACTTAATGCATCTTCCACCTTGTTTGCTTTCCCAGGGTGGTAATGGATTGAGCAGTCATAATACTTAATCAGCTCCAACCATCTTCTTTGGCGCATATTCAGCTCCTTTTGTGTGAAAATATATTTTAAACTTTTATGATCAGTATAAATATCACACCTTTCACCATAAAGGTAATGCCTCCAAATATTTAATGCAAAGATTACTGCAGCTAATTCCAAATCATGAGTTGGGTAATTTTGCTCATGGATTTTCAACTGTCGTGAGGCATAAGCTATCACCATATCATTTTGCATAAGAACACACCCCAATCCCTTCTTGGATGCATCACTGTAGATCACAAACCTTTCTCCACTACAAGGCAGTGTGAGCACAGGTGCACTGGATAACCTTCTTTTCAACTCCTTGAAATTCTCTTCACATTCCTCTGTCCAAACAAACTTAACTCCTTTCCGAGTCAACTTGGTGAGTGGGTTAGATAATCGTGAAAAATCTTTCACAAAACGTCGATAATATCCATCCAAACCAAAAAAACTTCGGATCTTAGTTACTGTTGTTGGTCTCGACCATCTTTCGATAACCTCTGTTTTTGCTGGATCCACAGATATCCCCTCTTTTGAGATTATGTGACCCAAAAATGCAACTTTTTGAAGCCAAAATTCACACTTGGTAAATTTGGAATAAAGCTTCTCCTTTCTCAGGGTCTTCAATATAATTCTCAAGTGATCTTCATGCTCTTCCTTGCTCTTTGAATAGACAAGAATATCGTCTATAAAGACTACCACAAATCAATCAAGATAGTCTCTAAAGACTCTATTCATTAGATCCATGAAGATAGCAGGGGCATTAGTAAGACCAAATGTCATCACTATAAATTCATAGTGTCCATACCTTGTACGGAAAGCCGTCTTTGGTATATCCTCCCTTTTGACCCTTAATTGATGATACCCTGAACGAAGATCAATCTTGGAAAAGTATTGATCTCCGTGTAGTTGGTCAAATAAGTCATCAATGCGTGGGAGAGGATATTTGTTCTTGATAGTGATGTTGTTAAGTTCTCGATAATCAATACAGAGTCTCATTGATCCATCTTTCTTCTTAACAAATAGAACAGGTGCTCCCCAAGGTGACGCACTAGGGCGTATGAATCCCTTATCAAGATTCTCTTGGATTTGCTTCTTCAATTCCTACAACTCAATTGGGGCCATTCTATAAGGTGTCTTTGAAATAGGCAAAGCACCCGGTACGAGTTCTATTGAAAACTCAACTTCACGATTTGGTGGAAGACCCGGTAATTCCTCCGGAAAGACATCATCAAACTCCCGTACGATGGGCATATTCTTAATCTCGAGTTTCTCACCAACCATTTGAGATAAATAAACTTCATTTAGTGGAATCAATACCCATAAAATGGAAGAAATTTCCACTGGAAGGTCATGTTCATCCTTGCATTGATAGACGATCATAGATTGATCTGGAATATGAAATGTGACTTCACTTCTTTGGCAATTGATATGAGCTCCGTATAAAGAAATCCAATCCATGCCAAGAATCACATCGAATTCCACTAAAGGAAGGATCACAAGATTTGCAGGAAGCACTTTCCCACAAACGTCAATTGGAGAAGAATTATAAACTTTTGATGCGATTGATGTGCCATTAGGTGTTGTCACAGCTAACTCAACATCTAATTGTTGAGGTAATATGGTGATACCCTTAGAAAATTCTTCAGAAATAAAAGAGTGGGTGGATCCAGAATCAAATAAAACATTTTCTACTTTAGAGTGGATGGTAAGTGTACCTTTCACCACTTCGTTATCGTACTCCACATCACTGATAGAAATTGCATGTGACTTTCCTTTTTCTTTAGCCTTAAGAGTTTGTTGATGTCGACCATCATCATCAACCCTTGGATTTGGGCATTGATTGGCATAATGCCCCATCTCCTTGCACTTGAAACATTGAAGTGTAGTAGGTTCATTCTATGTATCCCTTCCTTTGTTTGCATCATTAGACATCTTCTTCCCATTATCGCGGCATTAAAATGCCCGATGACCTTCCTTTCCACATTTGAAACATTTACTTGTCCCTTTAAGACAACTCCCTCCATGTTTCTTTCCACACTTTGAGCATAAGGGAAATCTCGTATTCTTTTCAGTGTGCTCTTTAGATTTTCCTTTTAATTCCATTTTCCTCTTCTTATCAAACCCATATGACTGATGGGTTACTCCAATATCCATCTCGACTTTGAGAGCACATCGAATGATTTCCTCGTAGCTATTGAAGTCCCTTATGGCTAACGCCCTTCGAAGACTTGGTTTTAAGCCACTAAAGAATCGATCAATCTTACTCTCAGGTTGGATAATAATACCAGAAGCGTACCTTGAAAGTCTTGTAAAATTTGCTTCATAGGTACCAATAGATTCATCATCCCTTTGCATCAGTTAAAGAAACTCTTTCTCCATCTTTGTTCAGAGAATACGAGGGAAGTACTTATTGAAAAATAAGTTCTTGAACTCCTCCCATTCCATGGACTCAATTTCATCCATTTGCCTCGTATTATTAATAAGATTCCACCATTGATCAGCATCTCCTTCCAAACGATACACTGCTAGGATGACTTTATCATGTTCAGAACATTGAAGAACTGAAAATATCTTTTCAGTAGTACTAATCCATTGTTCAGCAACTAATGGATCAGTAGACCCGCTGAAAGAAGGTGGACGCTGCCTCATGAAGAATTCAACAGAATTTTGCTCCTTCCTTTTCTCGTTTGGAAGTCCTGCATGATTCATAGCTTGAGAAAGTTGTGTGAGCATGGCTATAAGATTTTCCATTCCAGCTCCCATATCATTTGGTTGCTCAGGGGGACAATCATTTCATTGCCCATCGCATTCCACATTAACACGGTTCCTTCGGGTTCCAGCAATTGACTAAAACCAAGAAGAATAGTGTGAGCAACACTAATTATAATACGAAAACCACATAATTCAAGAATAAAATTTTCATGCTTAAGGTCTTATCCTAGGTTATTCATGGTCATTTCTAAAACACTAATATTGTGTTCTATGCTTAGACTTATCCTTAGGGTTCTTACTAAGGCTTTCACATCCTAGTTTCCAAAGGTTGACTATACCTTTCCTCTGATACCAACTATAATGACCCATACTTTACATAAATTGTTAATACTTCAAAATTGAAGCACACTTATTAAAACATATGACAAAACCACAAAGGACCGTATAGGTATAGTGTCTTTAGAAACTGGGAAACATAAACAACTGGTTCATAAATCATCTATAGTGTCTCCAATTTATTTCATCATATCTAGGGTCCCTTTTAGCATATTCTACTTAATATCCATCTTCCTGACCTGTGGAAAAGAAAACATACAAAAAAGGGTGAGCTCAAATGCTCAGCAATGGAAAATAAAGGAAATAAAAATCATATCATATCTTTTTGAAAATCATAACCTGCAAAAGAGATCATAATATCTTAACATGGAATAAATCATAGAAGTGAAAATGATATCCCCATAATCATAACATAAAACTTGAAACTTTGTGGCATGCACACATAATCATGGAAAATCATTTCTTGTTAGTCATGACTCATTGCCAATACTATCTTAGCGGACAAAGTCCATTTCTGAACCGAGTTCACTCCTCGTTTCAGTCCTGTATCACTGAACCGAAATAACCTTCCGTTCCAGCCATGTCTATCTCATGAGATATAAATCTTTACCCAATACATTGGAGGGATATATAGGTCCCACCCATCTTATAATGAATCCTTTCTTATGTGTGCCACATAAATCATAAATCATACATCATTTCATAACACATGTAACAAAAATGGGATTCTTGAAACATCAAGACATCATAAAACAAATCATATAAGGTAAATGACTTCATAAAAATAATTCCCTCACAACATAATCAAATAAATGTAATAATAGGGATAAAAACAGAACCCTTTATTATCTTATATGGAAAATAATTTTGATAAAACACTTGAACTCCATTCTTGAGGAAAATATCCTTTCTCCTTCAAAAAACACTTTTCTTTTCTTAACATGTCATACAATTATAAACTAAAAGAAGTTGATTAAAAATAAACTTGAAAACTTGTAAAGGAATCTTCTTGGAAATAATGTTTTAAAAATCCATTCATGCCGTATAAGTTTAAAAAAAACATTCTTCGTACTTTTGTCAGAAAAGTCAAAAAGTACCTCGTACGAAAAAACGACAAAAGATTCCTTTCATATTCTTTACTAAAAACTCACCGAAGGGTAAAATTGGATTTAAAATATTGTAAGTGGATGGAAAAAATATTACATATTGAGGGAACATGGATGTGGATGATAAAATACTCCCCAGTAAATACTTACGAATAAACAATCTCGGATAAAAATGAGATTGTGATATTTCCCTTACCTTAGGTCTGATTTGCTTTGTACGTATCCGAATCTTCTGTATAATGGTTTAAATAATGTTATTGACTTATTCCAGAATCATACATATTGATATTATATCATATATGGTCATATTCTTAGCTTCTTATTAGTAATATTTCATTGTTACTTGTTACTCGGGTCTTTATTGCCTTTTGTTCTTATGCGTGTTTTGCCGAATAAATTCTTATTCTTCTTTTAAGGTTATAGATACCTTATATCCATAATGGTATTTGTGTAACATATATCATATTTATTCATTCAATTCATTTATATAATTACTATATAATGATGATCATGTAGAACGAGTCGCATCACATTGTGGAGACGGTATTCCGTACGTACGCACGAGTGATGATATCATTCCTATGATCGTGGAATTGTATTGGAGTGTATGTATACTATTTCAGAATCAATATCACTTTTTAATAGTCATATATAGTCATTATTTACACCATTATACCCATCCAAGTAAGGTGGTGGTGGAAAATAGATTACACCACGGCGTGGAGACGGTATTCCGTACGTACGCACGCGCGGTGATTTCATTTTTCCATAGGATGGATAGAAGGTGAATTAGGGTTGTTTCATATTTATAATAACATATCAGTATGTAAGTAATAATTATGTTATTACTTTATCATGAAACAACTAAAGAAGAAGAAGTTGAAGAAGAAATAAATAGAAAAGATCGGTAATGGATATTACCTCTTCTTTGAAACGCCTCTTTGAATCCTCCACTTAGGGAAATAAGATTGGTCTTTGAAGAAGACCAGGACCTCTAGGATTATTCTAGGGAAGTGTAGAAGGTATTTTGGAAGGGGTTTTCCGAGCTTGAGTGCTCAAATTGGTGTGAGTAGGAGGGGGAGGAGGTGCCCTTTTATAAGGTAGGAGAGGGGCACCTTAGGAATATCTCAAAATATTATTTTATATTAAAGTCAAAATCAGTTTATAATGGTTCCAAAGGGTCTTATTTCGAAGGTAAAGTGGGGATGGGTATAAATCCTATCAACCAATAGGATTTAGACAAGTTTAGGTTATTATTTTAACTTTATCAATTAGATTTAACTCTAAGTCAAATAATTTAACTTTTACCGTGACTTTTTGTTTTCTTACACTATATGGTTAATAAACTTAATATAACATGCCAAACGAACCCTAAGTTGTTTATTATTAATATATATATCCTTATCTAAGTCATTTTGCCGAACCTTAGATTTTTAGGAATAAAATAACAATTAATAATATAATATTTGATTTAAAAACTATTTTGTGTCAATTTTGAAACTATTTGATATATGATTTTTTTGAAAGTCATAACAGAATTATATGTTCAAACCAAGTTTATTAAATCAACAATAATATATCATAGTAACCTAGAAAATTAGTGGGATTCATAAAAAGTCTCAAATTACATTTATTTTGGTGTTTATAACATCAATTATGTCAATATTTCATTAATAAGATAATTACTACATCATCATTGTGTCATAAATAAATTAAATTATTTAATGTCTAAAAATTACAAATAAAATACCATTATGTAGGAAATCTTTTGTTCTTTCTAATGAATATTTATAGTCGAATTTATCTTATGTATAACCCCATATTAAAAATTATTTACTTATTAAACTTTGATTTTAACTATTTTAACCCTTCTTTAAATAAATTAATACTAAATGTCCTAATCTAATCCAAGTGGGCCTAAATGGTCATATTATATTCATAAGCTTGTTTTTGGTCGAATTACACTTATCCAATAGAATTAGGACATGTGTTAGGGTAATAATAATATCATCTTTACCCTTAATTACCTTATTTACTTTTCACCGTGGTAAAAAAAAGTAAAAAGTTACTATTCACCAAAAAATTATTTTCATCTCATTGAACCACATTTTAGTCCTTGATATTAACCGTGTCTCTCAGATTTTCGAAATTCCACTCACAGAAGCGGTAAAATTAAGTTTTATGAAAAATTCAGTTTTTTAACTACCACTTAGTGGTTTCACTATTCATCAAAAATTGAAAGTTTTTAGAAAAATACCAAAATTTCACCGTAGGCTAATTTTGATATTTCGAATCCAAAAATGAAGCCCATTTTGAAAATAAAATTTATAAAATTTCAAAAAGTGGTTATTACTATTCATAACGGCTAGTTTTAATAATATTTTAATAGCATATCGTCGTTTAGTGAAACTCGGTATTGCGTACAACGCAAGCTATCGAGGAAGGTCGCGATTGCGTGTAAAGTAAGCCAAGCTAGTGTGTAGTGAAAGATTCCTTTGATGATATATATAAAACATAAAAACAAAATATTACTCATAAAAATCTCGGGTGTAACAGTTTCATTCCTGTTTCACTAAACCGGTATAACCTACCATTCCAGCCATGTCTATCTCATGAGATATAAAATCTTTACCCAATGCATTGGAGGGAGATATAGGTCCCACCCATCTCATAATGAAACCATTCTTATGTGTGCCACAAAATCATAAATCATACATCATTGCATAACCCATGTAATAAAAATGGGAATCTTAAACATCATGACATCATAAAACAATTCATATAATATAAAGGAATTCATAAAAATATTTCCATCACAACATAATCAAATCCATGTAATAATAGGGATAGAAACAGAACCCTTTATTATCTTAGATGGAAAATAATTTTGTTAAAACACTTGAACTCCATTCTTGAGGAAAATATCCTTTCTACATCAAAAACATTTTTCCTTTCTTAACATGTCAAACAATTTTAAAATAAAATAAGTTGATTAAAAATAAACTTGAAAACTTGTAAAGGAAGCTTCTTGGAAATGATGTTTTAAAAATCCATTCATGCCGTATAAGTTAAAAGAAAACATTCTTCTCGTACTTTTGTCAGAAAAGTCAAAAAGTACCTCATATAAAAAACGAAAAAAGATTCCTTTCATATCTTTTAATAAAAACTCACTGAAGGGTAAAATTGAATATAAACTATTGTATAATGATATAAATATTACATATTGATGAAACATTTATGTGTATGATAAAATACACCCAAGTAAATACCAAAGTATAAACAATCTCGGATAAAAATGAGATTGTGATATTTCCCTTACCTTAGGTCCGATTTGCTTCGTAAGTGTCCGAACCTCCTGTATAATGATTTAAATAATGTCATTGACTTATTCCAGAATCATACTCATTGTTATGATATCATATATGGTTTACTTATGACTTTATATTACCCGTTCTTTTGTAAATTCCATGTTAAAGAGCGTTTTGGGTAAAATCGTTTCATTTGTCGTCCGTGTTTTGACTTGTAATTATTCATATGATTATGATATCTTAATTACAGAATATAAAACATGATTTATATATAATATATATTCAGAATATATATATATAATAGATCAGTAAATGGAAAGAAGTACACCGTTCATGGAGACGGTAGGCCGTACGTACACATGAACGCAGTTTTCGTTTCCTTATTGAGTTGAATGGAATTAAGTAGATGACATACATATATATACACATAAATACAGTATCATTATTATGTCATATATTTCATGATTACTTATTATATATACTTTATAATCATTCATTAATGGTTAACATGGAGAATGAATCTCATCGCGTCGTGGAGACGGTAGTCCGTACGTACGCACGAGCGATGATATCGTTCTCATGATCGTGGAATTGTATTGAAGTGTATGTATACTATTTCAGAATCAATATCACTTTACAATAATCATATATAGTTATTATTTACACCATTATACCCATCCAAGTAAGGTTGTGGTGGAAAATAGATTACACCACGACGTGGAGACGGTATTCCGTACGTACGCACGCGCGGTGATTTCATTTTCCATAGGATGGATAGATGGTGAAATAGGGTTGTTTCATACGTATAATAACATATCAGTATATTAGTGATACTTATGTTATTACTTCATAATGAAACAACCTAATAAGAAGAAGTGGAAGAAGAAATAAAGTTGAAAGAATCGGTAACGAACATTATCTCTTCTTTGAAGCACCTCTTTGAGATCTCCTTTTAGGGCAATAAAATTGGTCTTTGAGGAAGACCAGAACCTCTAGGATGTTTCTATGTAAGTTGATAAGAGAATTTGGCAGGGGTTGGCCGAGCTTTAAGGCTCAAAGTGGTGTGAGGAAGAGGGGAAGGAGGTTCTCTTTTATAAGGGAGGAGAGGGGTACCTTTGGAATAACTAAAACTATTATTTTATTATAAAGTAAAATTCGGTTTTAAATAGCTCCAAATTGATTACTTTATAATATAAGGTGGGTATGGGTATAAATCCTCTCATCCAATATAATTTAGACAAGTTTAGGTTCCTATTTTAACCTTATCATTTAGATTTAACATTAAGTTAAGTAATTTTACTTTTACCGTGTCTTCTTGTGTTCTTACACTATAAGGTTAATAAACTTACTATAAAAAGCCAAACTAACCCAAAGTTGTTTATTATTAATATATATAACCTTATATAAGTCAGTTGGACGAACCTTAGATTTTTAGGAATAAAATAACAATTAATAATATAATATTTGTTTTAAAAACTATTTTATGTCAATTTTGACACTATTTAGTAATTGATTTTTGTGAAAATCATAAAAGAATGATTAGTTATAAAGAAGTTAATTAAATTAATACTAACTTGTTATATTAACCTATAAAATTAGTTTAATTCATAAAAAGTCTCAAATTACATTTATTTGGGTATTTATAACATCAATTATGTCAATATTTCATTAATAAGATAATTACTGCATCATCTTTGTGTCATAAATAAATTAAATTATTTAATGTCTAAAAATTACAAATAAAATACCATTATGTAGGAAATCTTTTTAGATTTCTAATGAGCATTTATAGTCGAATTTTTCTTATGTATAACCCTATATTAAAAATGATTTACTTATTAAACTTTGATTTTAACTATTTTAACCCTTCTTTAAATAAATTAATAATAAATGTCCTAATCTAATCCAAGTAGGCCTAAATGGTCATATTTTATTCCTAAGGTTGTTTTTGGTCGAATTACACTTATCCAATAGAATTAGGACATGTGTTAGGGTAATAATAATATCATTTTTACCCTTAATTACCCTATTTACTTTTAACCGTGGTAAAAAAAGTAAAAAGTTACTATTCACCAAAAATTATTTTCATCTCATTGAACCACATTTTACTTACTGACATCAACCGTGTCTCTCGGATTTTTGAAATTCCACTCACAGAAGCGGTAAAATTAAGTTTTATGAAAAATTCATTTTTTTAACTACCACTTAGTGGTTTCACTATTCATCAAAAAATGAAAGTTTCCAGAAAATTACCAAAAATTATGCCTAAGATATATGTGATATTATGAACTGAAAAATGATGTCTATTTTACCAAATTCAAAACATATCAGTTTCATTACTTAATTTAAAAATTAATTCTCGTCGTCAAAACAAATAGCGTGTTCTTAAGAGATAATAACTATTAAAAGATTGACACTTGTTTATGTCTGGTTTAAATGTGAAATTACATCCAATGACCAAAATTGTATTAAATTGTAAAAATATATTCTAAATATAGTTTAAAACCACTAAAATTAATAATTTATCACTATTAATTATTTCGATTAAAAAAAGTTGTTTTTAAATAAAATTTAGTAATTTTCACTATTCATCCGAATATGAAAGTTATCCGAAAAGTACCAAAATTTCACCCTAAGATAATTTCGATATTCCGAATCCAAAAATGAAGTCCATTTTAAAAAAAAATTACAAAATTTCAAAAAGTGGTTATTACTATTCATAACAGCTAGTTTTAATAATATTTTAATAGCATATCGTTGTTTAGCGAAACTTGGTATTGCGTACAACACACGCTATCGTGGAAGGTCGCACTTGCGTGTAATGCAAGCCAAGTCAGGGATGTGTGTTGTGCAAGCTCCTTTTTGTGTAGCATACAACACAAGACATTAATGAAATTAAAAAGGATATTTTTCGTAAAATCTTGGGGTGTTACATTCTACCCCCCTTAAAATGAATTTCGCCATCGAAATTCATCGGGTTTATAAATGGTTTACTACTCGAAAGTTTCTTTGATAGAAACCCACATCGTAAAAAGGAATACCAAAACATGGATTTAAAAACTAAAGTATGAAATGTAACGGTTACCCAAATTAACTCATCACGGGGTTTCCACGTAGGAGAACATAGGTGAAAATATGGACATGGAAGAAAAATCTAACCATCAGGTTCTGATGGAGAGTGGTAGAGAACATGGCTATGAAAAATCCAACAATCACAAAGATATAGATTTGTGATGATCTATGGTACCATCTGATTCATCATATATAAGGTAACTAGGAAAACATTTTTGGTTTTCAAGATCATTTCCCTAAAGTTGATGAATTTAAAGAAATACTTACATGATTTTGGTACAATCTCACTGCTGTTCGTGAATTGAACAATTTACACTTCATCCCTTAAAGAAATGAAGTTGAATTTGTTATTCGTGATGTGTTAGCCGATCATGTGATAGAATGATGGGTCATTCCATCTCTTTCAAACAAAAGGTTAGCAAAAGTTATAAGTCCATCTTATGGTTAGATTAGTCGTATATGGTTCCAAAAATGAACTTATACTTCATATATCATACCGCTTAATAAAATAAAACTAGTTTCTACTAACCAGGGATTTCCTGTAGGCCAGTGGTAGGTGATAAAGGCCATTCGCATTTCGGTTGTGGGTTCGATTCCCACAGCCTTGTCCGACGCGATGGGATGTCTCCCGTCCTGCAGGTTGTCCTTTTTCTAAAACTATATTATTATAACATCCCATAAATAACATCTAAAAAAATTCTATCCTTAAACAATACTAACTTAGGTCCAACATAATCCATTACAATCTTTAGGCTTATCCATAATACTGTAGTCCAATCCCATAATATAGTGAAAATGATTACCAGATATTTAATACCATCGTTGATCCCCATATATCATAAGATATGTCTTGTTGGTAAAATTACTAACATGTGAATACCTTAATCATGTATTCTCTTGAAGAATGAATACCCATTGAACCTTAGTGAAAATATGAATGCAGTCAAAAGTTAACTCTTTCCACATACCAAAATCCAAAAATTCTATATACTCAAACCATGATATAACCTTCTCCTTATATCAGTCATGAGCTCATGAATACGGTCAAACATTTCATTTTCTCATTTTCCTTTCATTATGCGCATATCATCTTTTTTTCCAAAAATATATCAATCACATTTCATGGTTACCAGTACCATTGAAAACCACAATATACCAATACATAAATATTCTAATATTCCACGATACTATATACAACATTATTTTGGAATCTCATTACATAAACACTTAATCATTCCACCACATTGTTTTCATATTCAACATCGCCAATAGTGATCGCATGTGACTTCCCTTTGTCCTTTTCCTTAAGTGGTTGCTCATGTCGATCATCAATAACCCTTGGATTAGGGAATTTATTAGCATAATGCCCCATTTCCTTGCACTTGAAGCATTGAAGTGTAGTAGGTTCATTCTGTGTATCCCTTCCTTTGTTTGCATTAGTAGACATCTTCTTCCCATCATTGCGGCATTCAAATGCCCGATGACCTTCGTTTCTACATTTGAAACATTTACTTGTCCCTTTAAGACAATCTCCACCATGCTTCTTTCCACACTTTGAGCATAGGGAAACATTCATCTTCTTTTCACCATTATTCTAAGATTTCTCCTTGAACTCCATCTTTTGTTTCTTGTCAAAACTACTAGATGGATAAGTAACACCAACTTCCATTTCTACCTTGATAGCACAACGCACAATTTCTTCATAGCTACTGAAGTCTCTTATAGCTAATGCCCTTCGAAGATTTGGTTTTAAGCCACTAAAGAATCGATCAACTTTACTTTCAGGTTGGATGATAAATCCAGATGCATACCTGGAAAGCCTTGTAAAATTCGCTTCGTATATACCAACAGATTCATCATCCTTTTGCTTTAGTTCAAGAAACTCCTTCTCCATCTTTGTTCGAAGAATACGAGGGAAGTAATTATTGAAAAATAAGTTCTTGAACTCGTCCCATTCCATGGACTCAATTTCATCTTTTGGCCTTGTATTCTTGATAAGATTCCACCATTGATCAGCTTCACCTTCCAAACGATATACTGCTAATATGACTTTATCATGTTCAGAACATTGAAGAACTGAAAATATCTTTTCAGTAGTATTGATCCATTGTTCAGCAACAAGTGGATCAGAAGACCCACTGAAAGAAGGTGGACGTTGCCTCATGAAGGACTCAATAGAATATTGTTCCCTTCTCTGCTCATTTGGAAGTCCAGAATGATTCATAGCTTGTGTAAGTATAGCAATAAGATTTTTCACTCCATCCCCCATAACATTTGTTTGTTCAGGAGGACAATCATTGCATTGTCCATTGCATTGATTAACACGGTTCCTTCGGGTTCCATCCATCGTCTAAAACCCAAAAAGAATAGTGTGAGAGGCAAAAATCATGCTAGGGAAAACAAGATAATAAAGGGGGAGTACCTTAAATATCTAACATCTTAGGTTTAATTCTATGATCGTTAGCGTAATTCTAGGACTATAACCTATACGTATACTTAACCTTAGGGACATCCCTAGACATACCTTAGAAATATCTCTAGGGATATCACTAAATTTCTCGCATCCTAGTTTCCAAAGGTTGACTAAACCTTTCCTATGATACCAACTGTAGAGACCCGAATCTTAACGTACAAGGACATTACATAACTTTTGCGGAATACTTATTACATAACAAAAACACACACACAAGGACCGTAATAGTTTAGTGTCTTTGGAAACTCGGAACGTAATCATGGTGAAAGATCTTCAACATCTCCCATAAAGATCTTCCCTTTTTTTCTTACCTAAAACCATTATTTATATCCTGTGGAAAAGAAAACATAAAATGGTGATCTCAAATGCTCAGTAAGGGTAAGCAAAAGAAAAATCAATCACATCATATTCATAAGAATATAAAATTTTGGAAATCTTAACCTACAAAAGAGATCATAATATCATAACATGGGATAAATCATAGTAGTGAAATGAAATCCCAATAATCATAACTTAAAACATGAAACTTTGTGTCATACACACATAATCATAGAGAATCATTTCTTATTAGTCAAGACTCATTGCCAAGACTATCTTAGTGGACAAAGTCCCTTTCTGAACCGAGTTCACTCCTCGTTTCAGTCCTGTTTCACTGAACCAGTATAACCTACCATTCCAGCCATGTCTATCTCATGAGATATAAAATCTTTAGCTAATGAATTGGAGGGAGATATAGGTCCCACCCATCTCATAATGAAACCATTCTTATGTGTTCCACAAAATCGTAAATCATACATCATTGCATAACCCATGTAATAAAAATGGGAATATTAAACATCATGACATCATAAAACAATTCATATAAGATAAAGGAATTCATAAAAATATTTCCATCACAACATAATCAAATCCATGTAATAATAGGGATAGAAACAGAACCCTTTATTATCTTAGATGGAAAATAATTTTGTTAAAACACTTGAACTCCATTCTTGAGAAAAATATCCTTTCTACTTCAAAAACATTTTTCCTTTATTAACATGTCAAACAATTTTAAAATAAAATAAGTTGATTAAAAATAAACTTGTAAAGGAAGCTTCTTGGAAATGATGTTTTAAAAATCCATTCATGTCGTATAAGTTAAAAGAAAACATTCTTCTCGTACTTTTGTCGGAAAATTCAAAAAGTACCTCGTACAAAAAACGAAAAAAGATTCCTTTCATATATTTTAATAAAAACTCACCGAAGGGTAAAATTGAATATAAACTATTGTAGAAGGATATAAATATTACATATTGAGGAAACATTGATGTGGATGATAAAATACACCCCAGTAAATACCAAAGTATAAACAATCTCGGATAAAAATGAGATTGTGATATTTCCCTTACCTTAGATCCGATTTGCTTCGTAAGTGTCCGAACCTCCTGTATAATGATTTAAATAATGTCATTTACTTATTCCAGAATCATACTCATTGTTATGATATCATATATGGTTTACTTATGACTTTATATTACCCGTTCTTTTGTAAATTCCATGTTAAAGAGTGTTTTGGGTAAAATCGTTTCATTTGTCGTCCGTGTTTTGACTTGTAATTATTCATATGATTATGATATCTTAATTACAGAATATAAAACATGATTTATATATAATATATATTCAGAATATATATATATATATATATATAATAGATCAGTAAATGGAAAGAAATACACCGTTCATGGAGACGGTAGGCCGTACGTACGCATGAACGCTGTTTTCGTTTCCTTATTGAGTTGAATGGAATTAAGTAGATGACATACATATATATACACATAAATCAAGTATAATTATTATGTCATATATTTCATGATTACTTATTATATATACTTTATAATCATTCAGGAATGGTTAACGTGGATAATGAATCTCATCGCGTCGTGGAGACGGTAGTCCGTACGTATGCACGAGCGATGATATCGTTCTCATGATCGTGGAATTGTATTTCAGTGTATATATACTATTTCAGAATCAATATCACTTTACAATAATAATATATAGTTACTATGTACACCATTATACCCATCCAAGTAAGGTGGTGGTGGAAAATAGATTACACCACGGCGTGGAGACGGTATTCCGTACGTACGCACGCGCGGTGATTTCGTTTTCCGTAGGATGGATAGATGGTGAAATAGGGTTGTTTCATACGTATAATAACATATCAGTATATTAGTGATACTTATGTTATTACTTCATAATGAAACAACCTAATAAAAAGAAGTGGAAGAAGAAATAAAGTTGAAAGAATCGGTAACGGACATTACCTCTTCTTTTAAGCACCTCTTTGAGATCTCCTTTTAGGTCACTAAAATTGGTCTTTGAGGAAGACAAGAACCTCTAGGATGTTGCTATGGAAGTGGAGAAGGGAATTTGGCAGGGGTTGGCCGAGAATGAAGGCTCAAATTGGTGTGAGGAAGAGGGGAAGGATGTTCCCTTTTATAAGGGAGGAGAGGGGTACCTTTAGAATAACTAAAACTATTATTTTATTATAAAGTCAAATTCGGTTTTAAATAGCTCCAAATTTATTTATTTATAAGCTAAGGTGGGGAGGGGTCGAAATACTCTCATCCAATAGAATTTAGACAATTTTAGGTTCCTATTTTAACCTTATCATTTATATTTAACATTAAGTTAAATAATTTTACTTTTACCGTGTCTTCTTGTGTTCTTACACTATAAGGTTAATAAACTTACTATAACAAGCCAAACGAACCCCAAGTTGTTTATTATTAATATATATAACCTTATCTAAGTCATTTTTCTGAACCTTAGATTTTTAGGAATAAAATAACAATTAATAATATAATATTTGTTTTAAAAACTATTTTATGTCAATTTTGAAAATATTTAGTAATTGATTTTTTGTGAAAATCATAACAGAATGATTAGTTCAAAAAAAATTAATTAAATCAATACTAACATGTTATATTAACCTAGAAAATTAGTGGAATTCATAAAAAGTCTCAAATTACATTTATTTGGGTATTTATAACATCAATTATGTCAATATTTCATTAATAAGATAATTATTGCATCATCTTTGTGTCATAAATAAATTACATTATTTAATGTCTAAAAATTACAAATAAAATACCATTATGTAGGAAATATTTTTATCTTTCTAATGAGTATTTATAGTCTAATTTATCTTATGTATAACCCTATATTAAAAATGATTTACTTATTAAACTTTGATTTTAACTATTTTAACCCTTCTTTAAATAAATTAATAATAAATGTCCTAATCTAATCCAAGTGGGCCTAAATGGTCATATTTTATTCCTAAGGTTGTTTTTGGTCGAATTACACTTATACAATAGAATTAGGACATGTTTTAGGGTAATAATAATATCATTTTTACCCTTAATTACCCTATTTACTTTTAACCGTGGTAAAAAAAGTAAAAAGTTACTATTCACCAAAAAATTATTTTCATCTCATTGAACCACATTTTACTTACTGACATCAACCGTGTCTCTTGGATTTTTGAAATTCCACTCACAAAAGCGGTAAAATTAAGTTTTATGAAAAATTCATTTTTTTTAACTACCACTTAGTGGTTTCACTATTCATCAAAAAATGAAAGTTTCCAGAAAAATACCAAAAATTAGGCCTAAGATATATTTGATATTATGAACTGAAAAATGATGTCTATTTTACCAAATTCAAAACATATCAGTTTCATTGCTTAATTTAAAAATTAATTCTCGTCGTCAAAACAAATAGCGTGTTCTTAAGAGATAATAATTATTAAAAGATTGACACTTGTTTATGTCTGGTTTAAATGTGAAATTACATCCAATGACCAACATTGTATTAAATTGTAAAAATATATTCTAAATATACTTTAAAACCACTAAAATTAATAATTTATCACTATTAATTATTTCGATTAAAAAAAGTTGTTTTTAAATAAAATTTAGTAATTTTCACTATTCATCAGAATATGAAAGTTATCCGAAAAGTACCAAAATTTCACTCTAAGATAATTTCAATATTCCGAATCCAAAAATGAAGTCCATTTTGAAAAAAAAATTACAAAAATTCAAAAAGTGGTTATTACTATTCATAATGGCTAGTTTTAATAATATTTTAATAGCATATCGTTGTTTAGCGAAACTTGGTATTGCGTATAACACACGCTATCGTGGAAGGTCGTGCTTGCGTGTAATGCAAGCCAAGTCAGGGATGCGTGTTGTGAAAGCTCCTTTTGGTGTAGCATACAACACAAGACATTAATGAAATTAAAAAGGATATTTTTCATAAAATCTTGGGGTGTTACAGGAGCACCCCATTTTGAGGTGTTGAGTTTAATGAAACCATTATCTAATAAATTCTTCAATTTCTTCTTTAACTCTAAAAGTTAAATTTTATCCATTAAATAAGGGGGTTTTAAAATTTTCTTAGCATCTAGAACCAAGTCAATAATAAATTCAACACCCCGATTAGGTATTATACCAGGTAACCCATTATAAAGAACATAAATATACTCATCGACCACTATCACATCATTAATCTAAATAGTTCCATTGTTTTCAACATTATGTGAAAAGTAACATTAATTTCCATCTTTTACTTGTTTCCCAGCACTCTAGTGTGTTATAAAAAGTGAGGGTTCCTTCTTGAATACAAACTAAAGTTCTTTCTGAAAGGAAACCTCTTTAGATATTCAGTAAATCTTAACATGTTAAATAGAAATCCAATCCTTACCCAAAATAAGATAAAACTCTACTAGAGGAAAAACAATAAGGTTTGTAGGTTGATTTTTTGATCACAATAATAGGAAGGTTATTATAATTTCTTTTTGTATCAATATTCCCTCTAAGTGTTTTTACCACCAGATCAGGATTTATAACATGAGATGGAATTCCTAATTTTCTAGAAAAATTTTTAGAAATGAAATAATGTGTAGACTTGGAATCAAAAAACACATTATAATAATCTGAATAAACAACCATTATACCTGATACTACTTCATTTAATGTCCCAACATTTACTGAAGTAGTTTCAAATGATTTCACTACCCCTTTCTACTTGTAGTCGGGATTCTGTCCATCATTTGAGTTATTTTTCGGATACTCATTTTCATAATGATGCATTTCAATAGACTTAAACATTTTAAAGACTATAAATCATATTTTTTATTACCAATACCTTTGTGTTTTTCAGTTCAATTACAAGACTTATGTCCCATTTTACAACATTGGAAGCACTTACCAGAATTAAAAAGGAATTATACAGTGTTCTTTTTAACACATTTTTCACAAACTATAAACTTAATTTTCATACCATCAGACTTTTTTGAATATTTATTCACATTCATCTACCACCTAGATCTCTTATTTGGTTGTTTTTAAATGAACACATGATCATTGAAAACTCTATTTCCACCTTATCTACACATCAAAATGTTTTTCATAACTTATGAACTCGTGAGAAGATAATGACCTTCGATACTTTTTCATTATTCCTTAGTAAAAATGATTTCTTTTAATATCAAGATCTCATATGAAATTTAGATCATACCTTGTGAATCAAATGAATATTGCTTCATAAGAAACCACTGATTCATACTCCTACCTCGATTACATGAATTTTTTTTCCATCCAATGTCAAACAACTTTAGGAAAATATTTCTCATGAAACATACCTTTGAATTCATACCAACTAAGAGATTCAATATCATCAATATCCTTGATATTTTTAACCATCGACCACCACTGATCGGCTTCACCTTCAATATGGTAAATTTAAAGACCAACCTTTGGATGTTTAGAATTCCCCTTGACATCAAAAATATTTTACACTGCTTTAATCCACCCTTCAGCTAGAAAAGAGATAGATGATCTTCTGAATGATGGGGGATGTTTCCTTAGAAAATAATCCATTACCGAAATATTTCTTTTGGGATGATCTGGATGATCTCATGCATGGAAACCACCTGAAATTATAGCCAAATTCAATTGTTCCATCACTGCAAAAAAACTATTCAACTCTGATTCTGAACATTTCTGATAAATGATTTGGAAGGTTTTTTTCCTCTTGATGGTGTCCCATCATAGCTTCCATGTTTCCTATATGGTAAACCATTCTAAACACAGGAATATCCTAGACTAAGAAATGAGGTAATCTTCAAATTATATATTATTTTAATCTTACCATAAATTTAATCTAATTTACGTATATTCATTTCACAATATTCTAACTCTTAAATTTGTCTAAACCGAACTCATTTACCAACTATAATTCCCCAGACTTAAACATTAAATAATCTTGAGTTATGTAAATAATTCACATTGAAGATATTTTTAGGTGTATAGTTTTAGAGAATTAGTTCAAAACTATTACATTACATCACAAATATAAGAAAGTAGACACTTATACTTTATCAAATTTTTCACAAAAATAAAAATCCTTAAATAAAAAAATAATTCCTTTCTTGATAAAAATATTATGAATTATTCCTTTTGTTTAACCATCATTATACCCTATAAAAAACATTTCAGAAACTTGGGACGATCAAAAAAACCATAGTAAGGGATATTAAATAAGGAAATAATTCATTAGTCCATGAATACATACAAATCAATGAAGTCATAATTTTTACTCATAAAACATAAACACATTAACATTTCTCATGAAATCATAAGATTTATGAATAAATCATAGAAATTATAAATCATAAAGGTAACTTATGGAATCCATAACATACTTATATTGTAGATTTCATAGAAACACAGTGAGTAACCTTCATGATTATGTTTGGAGTACCCATCAAAGTGTATTCCCTAAATCTCTTAGGAGGAACCTTAACGTTTACCTCTATCATGTTACCCAGTGCATTGGATATCTATATTGGGAACACTCATCATTTGTTTATCATGGAACCACCCGTATATGTAAAAAATTACCATGAACCATGACATATTAATAACACATAGAATAGGCATAAAGGAAAGATAACATTTTCACATTGCAATCACAATATGTCACTTCAAGATATTTATATAATCAATGCTTTCTAAAAACTATTTTCAATACCAACATACGTAAAAAAGGGTATATGGTATTTTTCCCCTTTAAAAATATTATAGTATGTTATACAAGACAAATATCAAATAATGCTTGTGGCAATGGAAAGGTCGTTTTCACTACATATGTTAAAAAGAAACATTCTTTTTATTATTTCATAAAACTATACATAGAAAAATAATTTCCTTTAAAGGAAATTAAAATTCAAAGTGGTTTATAAAACATATAAAAGAAGGTGTTGTATAACATCAAAATATTCCTCAATGATAGGAGATTGGGATAATGTCCCTTACCTAGAGTATGACATGTCTCGTTCATCTTTTCTATTATTAAATAATAAAAACGTATTAATTTATACATTATTCAGAACCTTTTTAATGTTTTTTATTATAATTATATTAATTATCATGTTTTCATAAAAATTACATAATTATTTATGTTTATATAATTCATTTTGTTGATATTCGTTACTTGAGTTGAAAATGAACTTTTTTTATGTAAATTTACCATATAATCAAATTTCCATCATCACTATAATATTATTCATGAACTAAATATCATATATATCGATTATATATGAATTTAGAAAAGTCCATAACATTTTGAGACAATAAATTAAATGCACCGCTCATGGAGATGGTAGGTCATACGTAAGCATGAACACTACTTTCATTTATTTGTTATATTAATGGAATGAAAACTAAATGATGCATAGGTGTATTATAATTCCATTATAATATAATATTTAATATATGTCACATTATCTCATTAACACCATACCTTGTACATTACTTGTATGTTATTAACGAGTCATATCATAGTCAGGGGGTGGTAGTCTGCACGTCCTCAAATAAAATTATCGTATTCACACATTATGGAAAGCATTAAGTTATGATGTAAATAAAAATAAAGAATCATAGAGACAATATAAATTTAATATATATCTTATATAAATACAGTAACAACATATTGTCCACCATGAGAGGTGGTAGGGTTAATTAAACAATCATGGTTTCGTGAGGCAGTAGTTCATCAAACACCGAAATAGTATGTTTGTATCCATTAGATGCAGGTGTGTGTAAATGAAGTTCGAATACATCTCATAAAAACATAATATAATATTGAGGATTATGGTTTTGTTATGTAATAAATGAATAATAATATAATATGGTGTGGAGAATGAAAATAAAGAAAACAAACATGAGAGAAGATGATACCTCTAAATCGAGTATCTTCTTATTATTTAAGCCCAAATGATTTCATGAATTTCCTTATTTCCAATATAAGGCTTCAAAAAGAAATTTTGGAATGTTGGGATATTATTTAAGCAGAATTTGGAAAATCCAAGAGGCTTTATAGGTGTAAATAAGTTGGTATAGTTAATGTCGTTTTATAAGAGAGAGGATGTGCACTATAGGAAGGTCTTAAATATTAATTTATTATAAATTGATTTTCCATTTCAAATCATCCCAAACAAATTATTTTAAATTTTAATAATATTTTGGTTATAAAACCTCTCAAACAATAATGTTTTGACACGTTTATGACAAAAAATTAATCTTGAATTTAAGCTTTATACCTTAGTTAAAAACATTAACTCTTTCCATGTAATCTTGAATTTTCATAATATATAGTTACTATGGTTTCAAAAAAAATCCAAGAAAACAAAAAGTGGATAATTAATGAAATTTTTAACATTATATAATTCATTTTACTGAATATTATATTTTTATGGATATTATATCTTTTAATAAAATAGTATTTGTTTTAAAAACACATTTATGTGAATTTTGATACTATTTAGTAACTGATTTTTGTTAAAGTCCTAGAAACTTTATTCCTTCAAACAAACAACATTAAATGATATATAATTTTTCTAGTATCATCCAAAAATTTATTCTATGACCTCAAAATATTCATATTAAATTTATTTTAATATTTATAATATCATTTATTTGAATCTGTTTTTAATGAAGCAATCAATACATCATCATTGTGTAATAATTAAATTTATTTATTTAATTTATAAAATTTATAAATAAAATATAATGATGTATAAAATATTATTATCTTTATAATTAATATTTATAGTCTAATAAATCACTTATATAACCCTATGTAAGAACCTATATCTTTATTTTAGGTATGGATCTAGATTTCTGGTGTTTTGACAAAAAGTGGATTTTTTTGGAAATTTTATAATTACCTGCCATGTACTCGGTCGTTGCGGGTAGTCATATAATGTCCATGGAATGACTAAGTACATGCCCAAGTGATGTGACCTGGAGAATGTCTAAAGCGGTGCCTGGTAAAGGCCTTTACAGACTATGTATCCTTGGGGAACATGTAATGTATTTTTAATTTTAATAGTTATATCGGATTGGGTTTGTGTCTCATCGACAAAATAATCTTATTCTACTATCATCACATCCATGAGTGACGGATATCATCGATTCTTCTGTGATCCCTCGTTTGGTCATCTATTCTCTGAATAAAACAATATCGATTGGGTTGGAATCATCACAGTGAGTTATTCATTCTTCTAAAGCCACTCCTCTTGATTTCTCCACTTTTGATGGATATTAAAGTTTTAATTTTTTTGTTGTTTTTTTATTTCTATGATGTTCTAGGTCAATTTAAATGATAATATTCAAATATATATATCGTACAATGTCGAGGTATGTGGTTTGTGTATTCCCATAGTTTTCTTAGGATTATATGTTCAAAAAGTGTCGAATACCCAAGTTTAGTGTATTGCGTGTTTCGGGAATCAAACCATGATGATGAATGTGTTTGTTTGGATGCTGGATTAAGGGTTGTTTAATGTGAAATTTATTTATTTCTTTTCTTATGGATGTGTTTTCCCATGCTTGTTGATATTGTTCCTTGGGTCTAGAACTTCTTTTTAGGATATTATGCTTCACATGCCAAGTGTTGTTAGGATGGAGTTGTTATTATATGACATGCTTGTGATATGCATTCTTACTACTTAGCCTTGTAGTATTGTGAGATTACTTTGGCTGCTACATATCATTTTTGCATGATTGTTTTACATAGGTCGGTGGGAACATGGTGTAATGGGTCCATAGGTGGAATTGACATTGAGGGATTCCTTAGAGTTATTGTTATAAATTATACGTTGCGAGACCATAGGGTGGTGGATGTTGAGTGCTCCCTCAGAGTGTCTATCATTTACCATTGTGATACCACAAGGTGAATTGGATGTTGAGTGCTTCCTCAAAGAGTCTTTAGTTTACCATTAAAAGACCAAAAAAGGAATTGATGGTGAGTGCTTCCTCAGAGATTCTTTGTTTAAACTGATCCAGAGGGGTTAGATTGTGTGATCTTCCAAGAGGGATTCTTGTTCATGATTAGTTGATTAATTTGATAAATGTAAATGAATGTAGTTGAAACAATATGATTTTTTACTTTTTAGTAATCCCTTGTTTATTACATCATTTTTAATATTGTATGCTATATATATTCATTAACTGTTAGGCATAGATATTTGGGTGGTTTCTTACAAGTATTTTTCTCATGTCCTTTTTGTTTCATGATTTGGCACCCAAAAATATTATATTATTGTTGGTATAGATAAGGTAAATCACCCTTCTACTTCGGGCACTTGACTATTGTGGAGCTAAAGAGTATGGGTCCAAGTTGAGGCTTGCAATGCTGTTGGAGTTTACATGACTTATTTGTACATTGGTTTAGTAATGTATTTCAACATTGTGACATGTTGGGATGCTTTCCTAGACATATTTGACATGCATCTTTTATATATGTGCTCCAGTTTTTTATTTACTTTCAAACATATGTTTTTTACTTCTTGTATGGTATTACTGCTTCCTCTACTATTATCTGTTTATGTTCACTTGGTTACTATACCAATGGGGGCATAATTTTCCCACTATCACAACCAAGTCCCTCACTTCTAGTAAACAGCCTCCGGCATTTGGGGAAACACACTTGAGGCCATGAGACCAACTGGATACGGGGTGCCATTGGGTGGCACACAGAACTGGGACATTACAAAGTGGTATCAAATGAATTATTTTCATCATGAATTACTGTTTGGATCCTATTGATAGGGATAGGAAGGAATATGTAGTTGGTAATGAATTGTTCATGGGAGTAGGTAACACGTGTATAGGGAAAATCCAATAGGCCTCGATTATTGAAATTTTCTAATTTATCAATTGTTACAATTGATTTGATTTCACCATTGGGTTATTCACATATTTTGTTCTGTTATCATTGATGTTATTGAGGTTCTATTTCTTTCACAACCCGATGAGATTAGGGTATTCCATCTCATGCATCGTATAATCACTTGCTAAAGATCACATGTCAGGCATTCGTCTCATGCCATTTAGGGTGCATTACTGACTACATGTTGTTGTGATAGATGTTGTGCTAGATATGTATACTGTTGTGATATATTCCTTGACATAATACATTCTATTTGATAGGGTATTTCTAATATGAAATGTTTTAATATAATGGACACCATGCTTTTTTCCCTGTTGTGTTATGGGCCCTCTTGGATCGTAATTTGGTGGATCATGTTATTTATTACACTGTTATACCTTATGATATATGTGAAGATGATGAAAAACAATGATTCGTGTGGCATATGGGACCCCACGGATCGGAATTTGGAACTTTACAGTCTGCTTCAGTGTTTTTATGGGGTTCTAGAGTAGATTTTGAGGCTTACTATACATAAAACCCCAGAATAAATGGTGTTTATAGATAAATAAATGACATGTATCCTTATGTTAGGGAAGGAACATCATTTCCTAAGTACACGATGTGTACTATATGTACACGCCGTGTAGTCATTAACCGTGTGACTAGTTGTGTGTGTAGAGACACAGGGTTGGGAAATGTTTTGTGGAACATGCCATGTACTTGGAGTACACTCCATGTTGTAGGATCCATGCATCTAGCTGTTTGACTAACGATAGAGGTGGATAAAACCTTGGTTGTACATGTTGTTTTCCATTATTTCACATTGTGTAGATTTGATCGTGTGACTAACGAAACAGGTGGTTATAATTTATGGGGGTACACACCATGTATAGGGTGAACATGCCCTGTGGAGTTACCTTGGTAGGAACTGTGTCTCTATCTATGTGAAGGAACTCTGGTAGGGGAAAGAGGATTCAAGTACATGTTGTGTCTCAAGGATAACACACTGTGTTTATGGGGTGTTATATGACCAAGGTTGTCCGAAGTACACACCCATGTAAAGGCTAAAGTGAACATGTCATGTAGGGGTCATACAAACCGTGTATCCATCTATTTGGGAAACTTGAATGTTTTTGTTCTACTATTCCTTTCCTTATATTCTAAGTTTTAGTCCTTGAAAATCTTGAACTATGGTGTGCTCTTGACCTTGCAGATTCATACCACTGAGACTTCCTCCAGTTTTACACTAGATATAGGGAAATGACTAGACACCGGACATAGTAGATCCTGGACTACCAGAAGATCCTACCATCATGCCCATCCTGGAACCATCCACCCATTAAGATACGGGTGCTGATGCAGAGTTTTGAGAAGTATTAATGAGGATTATATAGACCTTCCATGGAGCACTGCATCTTGCCCCGTCTATGGCCGATTTGACTTGGTATTTTCAACAAGAGCATCCTCCCACCTTATCGAAGGATGGAGGACCCAGGCTATAGAGTCATGGTTAGAAGCCATGTTTTCTATCTTCTAGAATTTGGAGACGCCTCTAGAGAGGATAGTGAATCTTACTACATACATGTTTGGGGATTCTTCCAAGAGATGGTGGGATGTGATATCACAGCCAGGATGTCAACGAGTTATGGCTTGGGATGAGTTCTAGATTACCTTATATGACTACTTTTACCTAGAGACTTTGAGGGATGATCGAGCTCGATAGCTCATTAGTTTGGAGCATGGTACTCACTTAGTCATGGAGTATTATTCACACATCACAGAGCTACAACGCTTCACACCCATTCCAGGGGATGATGAGTTATTACTGGAGAGGAAGGTTGAGGATGGTCTCAGGCATGAAATACAATCTGAGGTGAAAATATTATGGTTGACTTCCATCACTTATTTATTCAACCAGGTGCTGATAAAAGAGCTCAACCTAAGGGATTTTGGGGCTGTGAGCTAGGGCGGCTCGACTATCCGATTTGGTACCCCTCTGACTGATAGAAGAAAGTGTCGTTGGGTGTCTATTTTTAGAGATCTAAGTAGGTGGAATACTTTTTTAGGTAGCCCTGTTGTATGCTACCAGTGCGAGAAGAGCGAGCATACGAGGCCACATTTTCTAAGTGACCTAGTTGAGTACTGATCATACAGAAAGATGGGTCATCTTCAGCATTTCTGTCAGATTTTCTCACTATAATTTGGTGATAAGGTTCCTGTTTCGACTCCTCATACCAAAGGGGGACCACCAGTCCCACATTAGTCAGGGAACTAGAGTTCTTCATGCCATTGAGGCTGATGTGGAGGTCGTGGAAGTAAGGGTTAGACATAGGGTTTTTGACAGCCACAAGGTGGATCAACTCCGTGATCTCAGACAGCATCACAGGGTCGCAGCGCTGGTCAGGCTTTTTCACTAGAGCAAACCCAGCATAATAGGGATCCCAAACCATCTACGGTTAGAAGTGCGATTTTGGTTGCCTTAATTTTTACTTCTGCACTTTTTGATATAGGGGCTTCCCATAGTTTCATATCTATGCCTGTTGTGGAGAGCCTTGGGTTCTATATCTTTTCTTATTCTAATATCTTGAAGATGGACACTCCATTGGGGACTAGAAAGGCTAGTGTACGTCAGTGTAAGGAGTTCCCTCTTGAGGTTGGCAGCTATCACTTCTTATGGAAACATTATTTCTTAGAGATGATGAGCAATGATGTCATTTTAAAATGGACTGGGTAGTTCTCTTCTAGGTTGTTGTCAATTGCTATCATTGTTAGGTGAGATTCACATCACTAGAGGGAGGGTCCTTTCTACATAAGGGTGAATGGGATGTCCATAAGGGTGAATGGGATGTTGATTACTATCATTGTTAGTGGTGGATCGTTTTAGTGATGTCTTTACAAAAAACATTTCAGGTTTGCCTCTAGAGCGAGAGGTAGATTTCTCTATTGGGCTTGTGCCAAGAGTGGCACCTGTGCCCATTCCTCTTTAAAGGATGGCTACAGCAGATTTACAGAAGCTCAAGAAGTATTTGGAGGATTTGAAAGAAATGGTTTTCATCTGACCCAATACTTATCTTTGGGGTTCTCCTGTCCTTTTTCAAATATGGCGGATGGTACCCTCTAACTTTGCGTGAATTTTCAGAAGTTGAACCCTTTGATAGTCAAGAACCGATATACCTTACCATGAATTGATGATCTCTTTAATCATCTTCGAGGAGACCAGGTGTTCTCGATGGTTTTATTGAGGTCCGGTTATAATATTTTTCATATCAGACCATCAGATATACCTCTTAGAGCCATTTAGAGTAGGTATGGTCTATATGAGTATGTGGTTTTGTCTTTCGATCTCACAAACATGCCAGCAGTTTTTATGAAATTAATGAATCGAGTGTTCCATCCATACATGGATTATTTTTTTGTGGTTTTCATGGACGATATCTTGGTAGACTCTCACACTCTACATTACCATGGTACCCATATTGAGAGTGTTTTGAGTACACTAAGAGAGAATCAGTTATATGCTATGGTCTAAAAATGACACTTTTGACTGGACTAAATTCACTTCTTGGGTCATGTTATCTCAGATACAGGAGTGAAAGTAGACCCAAATAATGTGAGGGCAGTATATTCCTTAGAGAATCCGAAGAACATCTTTGAGATACAGAGTTTTCTAGGGTTGGTAGGTTACTGTAGACATTTTATACAATACATTTCACCCATAGCAGTGCCATTGAAGGGCATGACTAAGAATGGTATGAAGTACATGGGGAAAGATTCCTACGATTCAGCCTTTCTATATCTAGAAGGGAGGTCGACTTCCACACTTATACTAGTTTTTCTAGATCCAAGAATGTTTTATATAGTTTAATTTGATGCATCAGGTGTCTGGATGGGTGTAGTGGATATGCAAGGAGAAGGGGTCAATGTGTATAGGTCTTGAAAGTTGAGACCACATGAGAGGAATTACCTGATTCATGATCTTTAGATGGATTCAGTTGTTCATGCTTTACGCTTTCGGAGACATTATCTGTTTGGAGAGAATTTTTTGGTTTTCAGTAACCAAAAATTCTCAAGTATACCATCACTCAGTGTGATCTGAATTTGAGATAGTGGAGGTGGGTTGGATACCTTCAGTCCTATCATTTCGAGCCTACCTAAACACTTGGGAAATGCAATGCATTGGATGATTCATTGAGTAGGAGGACACAGACACAATAATTGTATGAGGCCAGCAGTGAGTGGAAACATGTGGCTCTGTTCTCTGAGATTCATTTGGAGGTACATGATTGACAGGGTCATACCTTTATTTCTTCTACAGCTCTTATCTCAACTCTACATGATTTTGTGCGAATGAGGAAACTATATGATTATGAAGGCCTATTTCTATAAGAGATTTTGTCCTGAGAGGACCCTATTTCTGGATGGACCATAGGACAAAATGAGATCTTTTATTTCCATGGGCATGTATGGGTGTCAGCAGACATACGTGAGGAGCTGATGTGGGATTTTCATTCTTTAATTTGGGTTGTTCATCTGGGTGTCACCAAAATGTATAGAGATCTACACATTTAGTATTGGTGGCCATGTATGAAGATTGATGTTATAGGTTTTTTCATTAGATGTTCCATCTGTCAGTAGGTGAATGTGGAGTATCAACAATCAGTATGGATTTTGCAGCAGTTACCCATTCTCGGGTTGAAGTTGAATGATGTGGAGATAGACATTGTGACAGGTTTTCTGAGATCACCTCGGGGGAATGATGAGTTTTTGTTTGTCATTAATAGACTCATTAAGGTTTCACACTTCCTACTGATTCAGTGTTGATGATCTGGGAAGGTTGTATGTTCAAAAGATTGTACGTCTGCATGGGGTTCTGCACTCCATCATTTCTGACAGGGACTCATGTTTTACTTCTCAGGTCTGGTAGAGACTATAGAAGGATTTTGATACACAGGTACTTATGAGTAACACTTACCATCCTCATACAGATGTCTAGTCCGAGCATACCATTCTGGTGTTGGGGGAATTGCTCCGAGCATGCATCCTATATTTTGGAGGATCATGGGAGAAGCCCATACCTCTGGTAGAGTTTCTCTATAATAATATTTTTCAGGCGAGTATTCAGAACGAACCTTATGAGGATTTGTAGGGTAGGTCATGCCAATCACCCCTATGTTGGATGGAAGTAGGAGTGGCATCTATGTTGTGTCCTTGTCTTGTCCAGGAAACCACAAAGAAGGTGGAGTTGATTCGGAAGAGAATGGCTACCGCACAACCACAGCAGACGTCTTATGCTGACTGACGGTAATGACCTCTAGAGTTTGAGTACAGAGATCAGGTTTTCCTACATGTCACACTGAGGTTGGAATATAGGGGTATTAGTAGATAGGTCAATCATTCACTGAGATACATTGGGCCTTTTAGGGTTGTGGAGAATGTCAGTCTAGTTGCCTATGCTTTGTAGTTACCTTAGAGGTACTAGTCCATGCATTAATTCTTCCACATTTCTTTGCTAAAATGTTACTTTCCAGACCCATATTATGTTTTTAGACACGAGGAGGTTGATTTTGAGGTGGATGCATAATTTGGGGAGCATCCTATTTGGGTTTTTGATTGAAGTTCCAATGTTCTTCATGGTCAGACAGTTCCTCTGGTATATGTGTTGTGGCAGCTCGAGCGAGTACATGACGAGACATGGGAGAGGGAGACTGATGTGAGATCACAGTGGCTAGAGCTATTTGAGAATTCTTATGCACCTCCTTCTTAGGGATATTCAGGGATGTATTTCTTTAAGGGTAGTGTTTGTAAGAACCAGAATCATTATTTCAAGTATGAGTTTTAATTTCTGGTTTTTTGGAGAAAAATCAGAGTTTTTTTAATTTCATATGTACAGTTAATGTTCTTAGGAGTATAGGTAATGGGTGGATGTGTACTGGTTGTGTAATGGTCGAGTACATGGAAGTGTGTGGTGACCTGAATACCACCTAAATCAGGGCCTGGTAAAGGCCTATATATGTTGTGCATCTTCAGGGAACAGGCAGTGTATTTTTATTTTTAAGCTTTATATCAGACTGGGGTAATGTCTCATTGACAGAACCATCTTATTCTAGAGTTTTATCGTCTAGGAGTGACAGATATCATTGAATCTTCTCTGATCCCCCATTTGGTCATCTTTTCTCTGAATCAAACACCATTGATTTCATTGGAATCTCCACGGTGAGTTTATCCTTCTTTTATAGCCTCTCTTCTTCATTTCTCTTCTTTCCTAAGATATTTAGGGTTGGACTTTTTTACATTTTTGTAGGTCTATTATGTTCTTGGTCAATTCCATGTCTTAGGTTCAACTATATCAATCGTACAACGTCGAGGTTGGTGGTAGGTGTCTTTTAATTTTTTTCATTGAATTATATGTGCAAAAAAAGATGAATACCCTAGTTTAGGTTATTGTGTGTTTTAGAAATATGACCCTGATGATACATTATTTTGTTTGGTTACTAGAGTAAGGGTTGTTGAATGTGAATTAGTCCTATTTTCATTCTTATGGATGTGTTTTTCCATGCTTGTTGATATTGGTCATTCGAGTCTAGAACTGCTTGTTAGGCTATTATGCATACCATGCCTAGTGTTATTAGGATGGAGTTGTTATTATATGAAATGATTGTGATATGCATTGTAACTACTTATCCTTGTAATATTTTGAGATTACTTTGGTTGGTAGATATCATTTGTGCATGATTTTTTTACACAAGGGTGTGGGAACCTAGTGTAGTGAGACCATAGGAGGAATTGACGTCGCAGGATTCCTCAGAGTGTCCCTTATACTTTATATGTTGTGAGACAATAGGGGGGTGGACATGGAGTGCTACCTCAGAGTGTCTGTAGTATACCATTGTGAGACCACTGGGGGAATTGGATGCTGAGTGCTTCCTCATAGTCTGTATTTTACCATTAAAATACTATTGAAAGAATTGACTGTGACTGATTCCTTAGAGAGTATTTTTTTAAGATGAACCGGAGGGGTTAGACTGTGATAACGTCCCAGAGGGTTGCTTTTTCATGATTTGTTCATTAATTTTATAAAATTTAATTAATGTAGCCAAAATTGTAGGATTTTTTACTTTTGAGTACTTCATTGTATATTACTTCATTTTGCATATTTCCACCTATATATATTCACTAACTGTTAGGTACAGATCCTTGGGTGGATGCCTACTAGGATTTGTCTCAAACCCTATTTGGGTCAGGCTTTTGGGCCCAAACTAATTATATTTTTGCATGTATAGATAAGGGAATGTGCCCTTATAGTTTAGGTACTTGACTATTTTGGAGCAAGAGAGCATGGGGCCATGCTGAGGCAAGCGAAGCTGCTGGAGTTTACTTGTTTTGTTTGTACTTTGGTTTAGTACTTTATTTCATCATTGGGAATTGTTTGGATGCATTCCTTAGACATATGTGATATGCATCATTTATATATGTTCTCGAGTTTTTTATTTACATTCACACTTCTGTTGTTTACTTCTTGTATGGTATTATTGTTTCCTATACAGTTATCTATTTATTTCTACTACAATACTATTCCAATGAGGTCATAGTTTCCCCACTATCAACCCCAAGGCCCTCTCTTCTAGTTGGAAAACTCTAGAATTCAGGGAAATGTACATGAGGCCATCTGACCAACTGGGTATGGGGTGCCTTTGTGATGCATCCAAAACTAGGGCGTTAAACCCCATATAAAAATTGTTTTAGTAAATGATACATATTTATGTTTTATTTTCTTTTTCATGATATTAAAAACTATAAAATGTCATTTTTTCACCCAAGTGGCTCACAAATGACAAAATTTCAGCCTAAGGATTCTCATGATCAGTAATATATCATCTAATAATTTTAAGACACGTTTTAGTGTAGTTTTATATGATTATAATATTATATTTTACACTTATTTACCTTATTTACCCGTTAACCATGGAAAATAAAAAATAATTACTGAAGTTAATAATCATAATGTTCAAAAATAAAAAATACCTATATACACAACTTGAAAATTTTGATACCAAATATGGAATCCATTTATTCAAATTAAAAACATATAAATAGATGTAATTAATTTAAAATCAATTCTCATTTTCAAAACCAGAAAGCTTGTATTTATGAAGTAAAACCCACCAAAATATTGACATGTGTTTATGTCCAATTAAAATAATAAATTACTTCAAATTACCAAGATTGTGTTAAATGTCAAAGACATAATCCAATTACACTTTAATTACAATTAAAAATTTCTAACTATATATATATATATATATATATATTTGATGAAAAGGCAATTTTGAATTAAAATTCAGTATTTTTAACTATTTATTAAAATTTTACTTTTATCAAAAAAATTACCAAAACTTCATCCAAATTAAATTTTCATGTCCTTCTTCTAAATATAAAGTATATTTTTTCAAATAAAAAATATAAAAGTGACAAAAAATATATTTAAAAAGGGTTCTCTATCAAAAAGTTGTAAAACAACCTTTTAAAAACATTTGAGTATTTCATGCTTAAAATCAAATTGATTACAATTTTGAGCCTATAAAATTTATTGGATAAATGTAAAAACATTTCACAAACATGTTTAATCATAATGTAGTAAGTTTTTTTCCTTCTCTCCAATACAAAGACAAGGAATTAAATACTATTTAAAATATTAATATTATTATTTTATTTTTTTAGTATAACTCAACATTATGTGAAACATATGATTTCAGATAAAACTCTTGTTGCGTATCAAGTATGCATTCAGACAAAGTGTCCTCTTTAATGTAAAATTAATATATTATTAATAAATATTAATAGATATGAAAAGTTATTATTCTATAAATACTTGGGTTGTTACACCAAAACATAAACCATTCGCAATCTGAAATGGTGATAAAAACTATGGCAAGGTTCCTGACCCCCTCGATGTTTCCTTTATAGTGTGTGAGCTTCACATGATTAATGAAGTTGTATTCCTTATGACTGAAGAATCTACTAACACACTATCAATTTTAATCATTCTATGGTAACAAAAACTTCCTGGAGTGATTCTTCCTATAAAACTTCTCTAGGTGACCCAAACAACCACAACGATGGCATGTATTCTAAGAATTGCAATAAGAAATATTTGAATACTCAGGCCATACACATTGGTGGCATACAATCGAATGACCTCAAGAATTGTAAATTTTTTCAAACAGAAGATACTCTTCTGAAATAGCTTCCTCTATCACACACTTCTTTCCAGATGGTAATCCCCCATGATAAATAAGAGACGCCAAATTCCCAACTCCCTGGGCTCCAGAAAGTAACTTAGATAAAAACACATCATCCAACAACATCTTAAAACAAAAAACCTTCGATTATAGGACTCAATCCTTGATATCATTATGAAGACTCCCGATGAAAATAGAATCCTTCATTAGGTCCTATGATTCCACTTCTTTAGAAAATGATAAAATCACCATAATGTGGTCCACATAGGCTTTCACTGTTTGCTGGACTTGCTGAACATTTATGACATCGTCCTTATTATTATTATTCCCCACCTCAAGTATAATACATCACATGAAAATGACTCAAAAACATCCCAATTCATGCCAAATCACATTGATGATGGGGAAACAACTCCCATTTTACCAAATATGGACCCTCAAACGAACCCAAAATTGTATGAACCCTAACAGCTTCAGTAGTTCCAAACAATCTGATGACATGCTCGACGTCATCAAGCCACTCTAATGCCCTTAACTAACCTCGATATCTATAAAGTATGTGATATACTCGATAATAATTAGAAATTGTTCATGAATCATTAGAATCTATGGGTACCCTTCTTGGTGGAATATTCTTAAAAACACAATAAACACTAAACCAAAACCAATATAAAACCAAAGAAAAACTTAAAAGAATTCCTCAATCCCAATTAAGAGGCTTGGAAGCCAAACATATATGAACAAACCCAAAAAACACATTTCCAAAAACCACATATTCATTTAAATTTTGAAACATCCTTCTTATAAGGCCACTTATGAAATACTGAAACCAACATTTTCCAAAATAAAACCCACATTATAAAACAAATAACAATTTCCAAATTCATTTTTCTCTATAAAAATCACATAAAAAATAGGGAAATGCCTTTGAATTCAAATAAACACCCATCGAATCATATGAATTATCGTATATGTGTCTATATATTTCAATCCACACATGAAACATGAACATTCCATGCATACCTACAAATATGTGAATGTTCCTTTGGAACACCAAGTGTCACACCCATTCAACTTTCTTATCAATTCCAAACATGTAATAAATTTTCAAACTATAACACATTCAATTTTAAAAAAAAAATTTCTAACCCAAAACCATTTGATGAAAATAATTTCAATTTCAAAATACGACCTCATTTGAAAATATTACCCACATTATCCAATAATGAAACATGACACAACTCATGCCAAACAACTAGAATAAGGAACTAGTAGTCATGCTTAACCCATCAACATGGTAGTGGTCCATGTCCTATGTAAGCATCAACAACAAGGAGAATCTTAAATCGTGTACTCAGACTCCACATGGAACACTAATCCATGTGACATCATGTAATAACACCATATTTATTCCATTTTCATCCCTCAATCCAAAAAAACCCAAATAGGATAATGACTCAACTCCAGAACAACCCTTGGGATCTCAAGTCTCGTTAGGAGTGGTGTTGATCAGGAACCAATCCATAAACTACCTCTTGATCCCCAAAAATCGAAATATGATAACATACTTGGCACCCCAAACAACAAAGGCCCACCATTGATACCATTTTTTCATGAAAAATGTGAGGATTCCATCCTACTCAACACCAGACCTGGTCTAAGACATGGCCCTATGGAAATACCTTATCACCACGGGCTAGAAACTAGTGATATGAATCAATGAAATAAGTATGGGGATTTTTTTCTCAATAAACCAATATCATTAAATAGACTAGATAGGCAGAAGAAATAATAGTAAGAGAAATATAATAAATACTAAACTAGTATAGATGAAAAATTACAACTGAACAGGGATACTAAACAACTGAAAATATAAACAAAAACTGCAATCATAAAGACTAAAACCCAATCTCCATGTGACCTAAATGTCACCACCATCCACAAGACTAAACCTCTATAAGAGCAAGCTCCAACTAGAAAACCTGAAAAAGAAGTCGAACATGAAAACTTGTTTGGGTCTACAAATACTGAATGGAAATAGTAGGGTGTGAGATAAACATCTCATTGGAAACCACAGTATATTCCATATAATTATTTTCTTGAAAAATGTATGATAACACTAGTTTTAAAATAAATTTATTGAATATAGGTTTTTATCATTTTTATAATCAAGCATAGTTCCCCATTTTCAAAATAGTTTTCCATATCAAAATCAATACCCAAAACAGTGTGTAAACAAAGATGTATCCATTTATATTAAAAATAAACTAGTGTAAATGAGAAAGAAAATTTATAAAAATATAAACAAGAAAACATATATAATAAACCATTTTAATTTCCTAAACATCACTAGATTTATCCCTATAAGTACATACTTCCGAACCTCCTGCCAATGTATAGTGAAACTCCAAGGTCTATAACCAATTTGTTGCCCTCATCTATCCAATCCATAGGAACTACCACTGGGCCATTAAATCCATAAAAGTAGTGTCATACCATATAATTTTGGTAGATATGAAAAAATCCATCAACCATATAATGAAACCCAAGAAACCCATGTTAACAGTATATTGTGTACGTAGGAGGCCTTCGAACACGTGACTCACCTTACCTGTCATCACTGTACTTGCCTACCCCCAAACACTAACATGACCTATACGATAAACCATATAAGGAAATCCATCTTTATGGGTTCCCATCTTATAAAAAATCATTCATAGGTTCCAACAAGCTTTTCACATCATATAAGGTTTCAATCTATTTCACAAAACACCTTATGATTTCAACTGGGAGTTCACATTTACAAAACCACATTCATTTCAAAACATTAAGAAATGCCAACAAGGCCTCATGTAATTTCCAATTGGAATATACATTCATAAAATTTCATATATTTATTTAATATCACTATAAACATCCACTTTCATTTGAATAGTTCCAGACATGCCTTTAATCCAAATCCAAATTCATTTATAACCTTATTTTGAAACCAAGATGAAAACCCTAAACACACATAAACATGACAACAAATCTTCTATATCATTTTGAAACTAATCATGTTTTATAAGTACAATTCTGAAAATAATATTAATCATAACATTTGAAAACACACTTGAGTTATTTGTATTCAAATGGAGTATAGTTAAGCACCAAGTTTTTAAAAGGTACACACAAGTGTTATGAAAAATGGTTTTAAAATATGAAAGGATATCATCAGTTCTGTTCCTATAAATGTGTGTATCCCAAGAACACATATAAGTTCCCACATCCAATGTCACACAATATTTATTGACAAAAATTCCAAAATATAGTTATAGAGAAAAATTACATGTTTTCCAAATAACACAAGAATCCATAAACAAATGTCATTCCATAAAAATTACCAATTCTCACACACAATACCAAAATCATAGTCCAATTATTTTATCATAATATAAATAATTCTAAACCCTTATCAAACACCCACTTTCATTTTAAAATAACAAATGGAATTTCAAAAAATACTATAAGTGCACATATAAGCAGGCATATTTCCAAGATCGCATTGATAACCTATTTTTAACAAATACTACAAATGCAAAAACTCTACAAAAACTAGTAACAATACTTCATGGGCATGAAAATAATTTTGATTAATTAATTATAAACATCAAATAATCAATGGATTGGTTTGGAATGGAAAAAAATGGAAACAGTTACCTCAATGGTGGGAGAATGTGATGAAACTCTTGGAGGTGGAAGAATAACCCTAATGGTCAATCCAAACACCCTAAACATCAGGAAAATAGAACACCACACCATATCTAATATCATGGGTTCTTCCAAGAGGGAATACACCAAAAGAAAACCAATAAATATTGAGAGTATAAGTGGAATAGAAGAAAATGGGAAAAAACCATACAAAACATACCATGGATGCTTGGAGGAGCATCCCTAGAGGAGGAGGAACCATGTAGAGGTGTCTAGGGGGATCCCATCAATCTCCAAAAATTCCCAAAGAGGTGGAGGCCTATTTTTTTAAGGGATATTGATAAGATAAAGGGTTTTAATATTTAAAATTTTTGGGCATCATGAATGGTTAGGTCGAACTATTTACCAAACCATGTGCCAACCTTGCAGTAATTATTGTCCAATAGGAGATCGCTTGGCATACAGATGATGTTTGACTTACAATAATCAAACTATGTAGTAGAATATGTCCTACTCTATTTCCTTCAATATGGTTACCTGGAATGGGCTACATGGTATCCACCAGCCACGTGCTACCCCTTCACATGCCAAAATTCAACAAAAACACCAAAAACTAAAATTATTAAGAAGAGAAATCGACCAAAACCTCAACCTAAGGATAAATGTTCTAGATAAGTATAAAATAAAAGAGTTTCAATGTTTTGTGTGTGATAACATATATCTATTTTCAAAATCATAATAATATTTTTTAAGAAAACATCAATTCTTAAAAGCATATCCCCAAGACTGTCAAACTATGTGCATAGTAAGTCCCATTTACATGAACTAGATGATAATAATTTCTATCCAAATGCATCCTTTTAATAGTAAATACTAATAGGTACCTATATGATTGAAGAAAATACAATCATAATATATAGAGTATGATTTTTTAATTGAAAACCCCAATAATATCATCTTTCCATAACGTTAATATTTTCTTATATATTTATCCTCAAAATCTATCATATGGTTATGTTCCAAAATATAGGTTTTACTAAATATATATCCCATGTTTTTTACTAAACTTAATATGATACAAACTATTACAACCTATACACCAGTATCATGAATCTGATGCCTACATGGTTACAATATCATATATACAAGGATTCAAATCCCAATGGAATGATCAGTTTTTTAGTTTTGGATAACTAGATACATATGTGATAGACATTTTATATTGGGAATATAAAATAAAACATATTAAATATTAATATAAAATGCTCTGCATCATTGAGAACTCATTCAATGGATTGAACATCATTTCCTGAGGAAATGAAACAAAAAATGGGTGAGCTCAAAAAGTCAATGAGGGTTAAGTAAAGAGGAATCTATCTTCATTTAATATAGAATAATAAATATGGCCACGTAAATTACAAAATACACATTCCATTTAAATAACATTAATTCCTAAAAAGATAAGGCTTAATCCAAACTGGACATTATATAACTAAAAACAAAATTGATTTAATCAATAAAATGAATATAAATTATTACAATATATAATATCACATTGGAAATATCATGGATAATAATAAAACAATTTTAAATGAATTAAATTATTATTTATTCCATGTCACTTATTATAAAATTTATACCTATAATATCAACCCCTTTTAGAAGACAATCTAATCAACAGGTAGAAACCCATTTAATTTTAGAAAATGAATAATCTCATGAGACCTCATGATACATCATGAGGTTATAAAATATCAGGACCAACCCGATTACTTTGGCTTAAAAGTATTTCCAATATATATATATATATTAAATAATTTATTTAATTCATGAATCATTATTACTTATCCTCAAATATATTTATTGTGTGAAGGATGCAAATTTGTAAATATTTCCTGAGTTAATCAATTAACATTCAATGAAAACACAATATAAAAAAATGGTAAATTTATTAGTGTATAATAATATCCAAAATAAAGTAATATTAATTTTTTAGGAAAATTTAATCTCTGGGAAAAATTATAATAATAAGGTTATTATTTCAATGGAATGTTAACAAATCACAAAACAATAGTAGTTTGATTGATAACTTTTATCACTACGTAATTTTCAATTCAAATACCCATGGATGAAATAAATAAAATTGAATATTAAAATATCAATAGGTAAGAATAAATCATTCTATATCATATCAAATGGGTATTATATAAACCACCTAAATGTGAATTGGTTAATAATAACAAATAAGACTCAATGGACTATAAATTGAGATAAAATCCATTACCTCACAATTTCATTAATTAAATAAGATATTACATCCTATATAGTGGTTTTAAAAAAGATATTATCATATAATATAAAAATATTAATATTTAAAATATTATATATGATCCTTCTATAACAAATTAGAAATTTATAATTTATAGTCATTCATTATTTTAATTGTTTCAGGTGTTAATTCCCTTATTCTCCCATTCATGAATTTTTATGAATGTACTAGTTCATGAGTATATTATATTGTAACATAACCTTAAGAATATTAATAATGTGATAATTATCATATTTATAGACCAATTATACATTTTTATCAAATCATGAATTATGGTTTGTGAAATTAAATTTTTCACGATCATAGAGATAGTATGGAATAGGTACGCAAGAGTAACATTTCTATTTTTCAGTGATCATTATGGAAAATAGGTAAGTAATATTTAAATTTAAAGAATTATTATAATATAATATTATTAAATTAAATATTATTATATATATATATCATTCATGTGGGGTGTTAATTTATAAATATTCGCATCCTTTCAGGAAGGCAGTAGTCCACACATACATGAATGAAGTTTTCAACTTTCATAGAGTGAAAGGGAAGGAAATAAAATGATATATATTACCTTATAAACATGATTAATTTCTCATAAATATCATAATAATATAAATTATATCACATATAATTATTAAAATTATACATATCACCGTCCATGTGAAGCGTTAGTGAACAACCAGCCACATCCCTTTGCGAAGTGATAGTCCTCCATTATAAGAAGAAAAAATATCATGTCTTTAATGGAATGGATAGTAAAAAAAGATACATATGATATAATTACTCCCCATGTATATATATATTATATGAAAATCATATATATACATTAGATACATCATTATAAACATCTGTGAATTAAGGTAATGGAAGAAAAAATTACAATGATTCACAAGGTGGTAGGTCACCGAACATAGGAAAGATGATTTCATAACTCATTGTATATAAGTGGAGTTGGAGTTTGGTTAATTAAATTATTATAAAATAATATCATAATATATATTATTATGAGGATGTAATAAAATCCTAGATTAAAAATAATTGTGGGAAGAGAGGTAGGTAATTTAATAAAAGTGCTCGTGAAAGAACATTACATCTTCTTTGGTCATACTCCTTTCATTTTCACCAAAGCCTTACTACGTTTGATTTATATCAAAAATAATTATTAAATGATTTATTAGGGAATTATTTAAGTCATTTTCGATGTGATTGGTTGATCTAAATGGCTTAAGTGGTGTAAATATATGAGGGGAGTGAGTTCCCTTTAATAGTTGAAGAGGTGTGCTATTTTATAAAATACCAAAAATTATTTACTATTAGAATGTATCTTATACCTTTTGTTAGAAAAAATAATAATTTAATGTTTGGAGGGATGATATGGTCGAGCTAAACCTACAAAAGGAAATGAAACACATGTTTTAAAGCTTTTTCTATTAACATCTTTGTTTACTTTTAGAATTTTGGTTTATCACTATAGAAACTAGTATTTTAACCTAGGTAAATCATGATTTAATCCTAAAATAAAATGGGCCATGTTGTGTAATTCAGACTAATAGATTCTAAATATGATATAAAATTTTTAAAATATTATTACTACTTGTGTCAGATATTTATTATTACACTAGCACATGTAAATTCCATAAACAACGCTTTATCATTAACCACGATAACAAATTTTTTACTATTAAGGGGGAATATTTTCATTATAAAAGCAAATATGGTCCATAAATGGACCATTAATTATTTTTATAAATATTTAAAAATAAATTAGATTACCATATTATTTTTTGTGACTTTAAATCATTTAACAAAATATCATTAACAATAAAATAACATTAATGTCAATTTTGACATTATTCATCTAACTTGCAGATAGATAATGTCATTAATTTATGGAAATATAATATATTATGTTCAAACCTTTGTAAAATGATATATTCATATAAAAAGTAATGATACATAACTAATAAGTCAATTTACATTTCTATTAATATTTTCTTTATCAGTTAATTTATTTAAATAATAATTAATTAAATCATGTGTTGGAATTTATTAGGAATTTAAATTTATTATTTCATCTAAAAATAATTAATATAAATAATAATTATAAAAATAGACATTTATTTTCAAAAACAATTATGAACAAAATTATGTTGTTTTTCTCTATCCCAATAATATATAATCATTAAAATCAAGGAAAGTTCCTTTTTACATTAAGGTTATTTAACTTCTTATATTGGTTACATTCCTATAAAATAATCCAAAAAATCATAGAAACATATCCTATGTTCATAAGGGTTTATATATGTCCATCCAGTGGGTGTTGAAAATGATATTTAGGTCATTTTAACCATTATAATCCTAGTTTTCCCTATCCCTAGTAAACTCCTTTTTACCTAAATTATAGTAATTAATTTTTATGGTAATCAATCTTATTTTTGGTTTAAAATTAATTGGAATTATAGTAGAATTTATAATCTTTTTATCAAAAAAATGGAATCTATTTTTCGATAATCAATTCTCATTAGTGAAAAGGATTAATTTAAATTTATTTACAAAGATTGGTTGAGAAGGTTGGTTTTTAAAGAGAAAATGTTCCAAATATTACAATTTTGTTATATTAAAATTAAATATAAAATCATAAAAAATAATTATATTGGATTAATTATTATATAAATGACCTTATATTACATTATATTCAATGAATGAATAATTTAACATTAGAAATCATTTAAACAAAGGTCATCTTCATTTAAAATTTAGTATTTTTCACTATTCATAAAAAAATTACACTTTTCATATAAATACCAAAAAATAACCCAAATATATTTTTTATATGTTGATTTAAAATATAATGTTTATTATTTCAAATATATTTTTAAAAACTTTTAAAAATTTATTCGATGTTAAGAGAAAAAATAATAATTAGACCGTGTTTTGTTTAAACCCAGTGTTGTGTGCATTACCCAATTTCAATGAAATTAAAATTATTAGAATATATATATATATATATTAAAGTAGTTTAAATTTTTTTAATCCATAAATAAATTTTATTAATTTTTACATGTTTTAAATTGATATAAAAAAATAATTATAACATTTAAAACTATTTTTTACAGTAGTGTTTCTCATTCCTTGACTTAGAATAGTTATCTAATTTATTTCATATTTAATAAGAAAATATTTTGAAAATTAGAATTCATTAAATCATTTTTAATGTTTTATATTAATTTTATATTAATTAAACCATTCTATATACAATGACTTTATCAATTATGTTCACTTCGTATTTTTTTGATTATATTTGTTACATATGTCCAAAATGACATTAATATATTGATTATGGTCAATGATTTCATTATTCCATCGTATACGGAATAATAATCATGAAATATTTTTAATTTCTCACATTAATTATACTATTCAAACAAATTAATAAATATTTTTATGATAATTAATTTATATTATAATCAAGGAGACTGATGGCCATATGTAAATGTGAGCAACAATATCATTTTTCAATGAGAATGAATGAATGATGTTGGGTATAGTTTTTATATTCCATAATTATTTTTGTACAATTATTATAATGATATATGATTTGATAAAGTTATAAATAACTGTTATCTGATTCTACGATGAAAAACAAATCACAACTCTTCATAGAGTTGTTAATCCACACATACGCGTAACGAAAATATCATTTTTCAATGGATGAAATTTTGTGAAAATATAGGATACATTATAATTAAAAAATTTCACATGTTTCATAAATATAATATATATACACATTAAATACATCATTATAACTAGCTGTGAGAGGTGGTATTGTAAAATGGTTATAATTAGTTCACATGGTTGTGGTCTGCCATACACAAAAAGGTTGATTTTGTTTCCAATTTTACGGAAGTTGATATTGATATATGTTAATATATTAGAATGAAAAAATATGTATATGGAATGAAATTTTTTGGATTATTTCATCATGATTAATATGGTATTAAAATGTATTATAATATGTAAAATAAAAATGATCTGTTAATAACTATACCTCTTATTTGTACATCCAATTTTGGTTTAATACTTTTTAAATTTGTTTATTGATCAAACCATATCCTCATTTAATGGATATATATGTTTTGAAGGTATTTCGGTAGGTAATCAATCATTTAAAAGGATCATTATATTTATATATGAGGGAGGAGGTTTTGTGTATTATAATTGGGGCATAGGAAAAAGATTGAATTTTTAAAAAGATTAAAATATATTAATTTATTACTCATGTATAAAGACTAAAAAAGGATCATTTAAAAATATTATACGATTTATGTTCAATTTATATCTATTAAATAATATTTTGATATTATTTGTGGATTATTACCACTTTCCACTTTTGTATAACGCCTAGATAAACATGTTTTAAACATAACCATTGTTAATTAATTTTTTTTTATTACTATTCCTTACAACAACAAAATAACTGTAAAATATTTCCTAATATAAATTAATAAGATTCAGAAAATTTAATATATTTTATTATATTCAATTAATATATGTTTTGTAATTTAATTAAAAATTAGACAAAAATAAATTTAAGAAAAATTACTTCTATGTATAAATTTTTTTTAACAAATTTATATATATAATTCATTAAAAAGACTCTATGAAAAATAAAAATAATATAATTTAAGAAATATTTATTAAAATAAATTAATACATAATGTAAATTTTAGGATCCATTAAATGAGAATATTATTTTCAATAAAAATCAGTTTTTTCCATACGTATTGAAAAATAAAAAATTTTAAAAAATTCACAAAAAAAACATTCAATTTTTTTTTCAAAAATATGAAAACCATAATAAATTTCATCTTTTCAAATTAATATTTTATAATTTTATTAACATTATTTTAAATTATACTATATAAATACTATGAACACAAATTAGTTATAAAATAATATTTTATTCATTTTGAATGGAAATTTACCTAAAATATTTATAAGAAATACATCTCTAAAAAAATCTAAATGAGGATTGTTAATTAAAAAGTAAAATTATTTATATTTACATTATCATGATCATTATTAATGAAATGAATACAGTTTATTTGAATTTCATTAATAATACATAATCATACCATTCATCTCACTTGAATTTATCTATATAGGTACCAATGTATTCATCCTACCATTTCTTCAACTTAAGTATTTTCCATCAATTTTAGGTTAAATAGTTTTTTCTGAATATTTATTGAAATATAAATTCTTAAAATCGTCTCATTCTATTTATTTTATTTCATCCTCCTTCCATATATTCTTAATGAGGTTACACTATTGATTATTTTCACCTTCCTAATGAGAAATAGTTTAAACACTCTTTTCAATCTCTAAGAACAGGATAAAAAAATTATATTTTGAATTGTGTTATTAATCCATTAATATGTAATTAGGTTTTTCAAAGAAACTATAATTGAGTGTTTTCATCTCTGGTTGATGGAATCAATTGAGTTTCCCTTTCTTATTGAATTTTTATGTTTAACATGGATCAGGTTATTATTCATATTTTAATAATTTAGGGATAGAATTAATAAATTTTATATACTCCATCACCTATTATATTATATTTCTCTCCATTAAGTCATTCTATTTTCCATAAAAAATCATTTATATTTTTCTATTTTATTTATATTGACTAAATAAAAAATAAATATTGGTGTGATTATTAAATTTAATAACAATATTATTCAATTCAATTAAAATTAAAATCATCCATATGATGTCTCCAATCATGAAAAAATCATTTCAAACTATGAAATATAGGGTTCACCTTATGTTACTCTTGGTACATCTTATAACCTTGTGTTGCTACATGCGTTATTTAACTTTCATCCCATCTTTTTCATTACCTAATCCCTAAAATTAACTATACCATAATTTGCTACAATTTTTATTACACAACCATATCATATCTATATATTATACCATATTACATGAATATTCATTATATCTCAAAATAACTCAACCCAAAGAAATTATTGGTTTAGTGGATTTCAAGAGTTAATAAAAATGATTTAAAAAATCATTCTTCCATATCTATAATAAATAATCTTCATACATGATACCCTTATAAAGATATCATATATAATAATCTTCATTATTACCCAAGAAAATGAAAACCTAATAAATGTATATCTCATATGCTTAAAAAGTGGTAACAAAAGGAAAATCAATTAATGATCATAAGTAAGAATAATATATAAATCCTGGTATAAGAACAGAGTTTATATACATGAATAAAATATAACAAAATCTTACATTAAAAACATAGACAATAAATAATGAAATGTGAAATATGATTTTAAATATAATATGGGAAACAAATAATTTGAATATTGAATATTGAGACAACAATCATAATCCATAAAAACAGAACCTATGAATATAGAGTAACATAGAAATGTGGAATATGAACTTGGAACACATGTAAGTAATGAAAATTATTTTTAAAGTCAAGGATCATTTCCATGAACTTCATTACATATGGGATAGATTTATAGAGTGGATTTGGTTTATCCCTTTTCTTCATATATGTCATCTCATGTAATATAATTCATTTTTATACGAATTAGAGGGAAATATTATTTTGGACCCAACAAGAATATATTTTAAACTATTAAAACTGTGATCCAAAAAAATTAAAATATCATAATACCATTATAGCATAAATAACATCTTAGAACAAAAAAATCATGATAATTTACCCAGGACATTATCATATCCCATCAAGAGAAAAAAGTGGATTTTATTAATTTTCAAAATCCTCATGGAATTATTATAAGGATTAAGGGGTATTAAAATATATTAAATAAACATTATGATTGAATAAGAAATTTTATTTTAAAATAAGAGGAAATATTGTTAACTATTTCTTAAAAATTGATTATGGAAAAAAAATTAAAAAAAATTTTAGAACAACAATCATAATGAATATAAGAATTTATTTTTAAAACCTTGAATACATAAAAGGAATATTTATAATTAAAACTATATAAAATTTTGGGATAACATATTCATATTTAAAATATTGAAAAAAATTGGTTCACATTTTTCTATACTGTAATATAATAGAGAAACAACGTTCAGAAATCACATAATTAGGGAAAAGGTCAAAAGAATGACATAAATGTAGAGAATGATTATTTTTGAATAAAAATATGAGATATGGATGGATCCACTTTTATGAATCATTTCAGTTAAATTACAAACCAAATGTCAGTGAGATCATAATGAGATAATTGGACCAAAAAATTAACCAAAAGAGATAAAAAAAATTGTTTATAGTGATATAACATATAATTTCCCCAATTGGGAATTTAAACATAGAAAATCATGATTTCAATTTCTATTTGGAAAAAACCTTAATATTACTAAAAAATAAACAAAAACGTTATGTAACCACCTCTATACTAATGGAAAAAATATTAATCACTAAATTCATTACATTAATTATATATATCTACTTATATCCTATTAAATTAGAGTAATTTATTACACATATATTGTATAATTGAAGTTTATTGGACTCCTCAAATGTTAGTATTATCGATTATTATGTATGAGTTTCATGTAGAAGATTTTAATCTAAAATATACGATAAAACATTCATTATTACAATATTAGTAAAGTTAGTACAAATTATTTTTAAGGATTAATTCAGTATTGTGTTTAATTTAAAAATGGTTGGGTTATGGTTAAATAGAATGGAATCCACTAAGAGTATGTTTTAAGAAATTTACATAGAAAAAAACATAATTTATAATGAAAATTAATTTTTTCATCAAACATTCAAAATAACACTTCATTCAAAAGTTAATTTTTATTATCACATATATCTGGTATTAATTTCTTCCCAATCTGTCATGGTGGTGATATATTCAACCAAAAAAACGTCATATACTAATGAATGAGTATACATATACTATAATATTATTGTTATATTAATTTTTAAAATAAAAATAATGTTAATATAACATCATTATAGTGGTGGATGATATTTTTAATGAGTTTAGATGAGAAGGTAATTGAAAAAGAGAGAAAAAAACTAGACACTTAGATGAATTTTACCTTTCATGAAACAGGATACTTCAAACAGAATTATTTACAAAGTCTTCTACAATCATAGGGATATAGAACATGTAATAAAGATTATGATAGGGATATTATGTTAATAATCAAGTGTAAATGGAATTGAAATAGTGTTTTGGTAGTGGTATAGTAGTTGTCATTTTATTAGTGATATTTGAGTGACATTTCCAAAAATCTATACTCCATGTGGTGTATGGTTTCCTTTTGATAATTAATGTTGATAAAAAGTAGAGAAAATAAATAAGAGACATGAATCCATAGAGAAAGAAATTACAATATATTATTATTGATAGTATACACCTTTAAACATATATTTAACAATTTTACAACATTTTTTGAATATCTTGGAAAAAAATTTTGCTAAAAATATTTTTTATTTATATTCACTGAAATTAACCCATAGAATAAGCTCTATACATAGACCATCAAAGTTTGAAGTATATTTTCACACAAAATTAATTGAACATGAGACAAAGGAGATGGTTGGAACTTCTTGAAGACTATGATTGTTCAATTCATTATCATCCGAGAAGATCAAACAAAGACGTTGATGCATTAAGTGGGAAAGACCTGATTGTTCTTTCCAAATGCTGATTCAAAGAGATCCATTGATCAATGACCTAGTAAAGTTGGACATAGGAATTATAAGGGAAGGGAAATCATCAACCCTAACCCAAATAATTTGTCAACCATCATTACTAGAGAAGATCAAGAAATCATATAAAGAATATCCTTTGTTGTAGAAAATGTTTGAGGCTATAAAGGATGGGAAGTTTCCTAAGTTCAATATTGATCAAGAAGATGTACTGAAATTTCATACAAGACTATGTGTTCCATCTATTCCAAAAATAAACATGGAGTTAATGGATGAAGCTCATAGCTATACTTTCTCTATATATCCTGGAAGCACAAAAATGTATATAGACCTTCGTGATCATTATTGGTGGGATAATATAAAAAAGGAGATTGTTGACTACACTTCAAGGTACCTAGTATGTTAGAAAGTGAAGGCAAAGTGACAACTTCCAAAAGGGGTATTGCAACCACCACCCATACCAGCATGGAAGTGGGACAATATCACTATGGACTTTGTCATTGGTCTTCCGATAACTTCCAAAGGAAACTATGTGATATGGGTTATTGTGGATCACCTCACCAAGACTGCCCATTTTATATCCATTCGAGAATATTTCCCTCTTGATCAACCTTCCATGATTTACGTGAAGGAAGTGGTAAGGCTTCATGGAGTTCCACCTTCTATTGTATCTGATCACGATCCAAGGTTTACCTCAAAATTCTAGAGAATTATTCAACATGCTCTGAGCACTGAAGTGAATTTCAGTACATCCTATCACCCCCATACTAATGAGCAATCTGAAAGGACTATTCGAATACTCGAAGACATGTTAAGAATTTTCTCAATGGAATTTAAGGGTGGATGGGATCAACATCTCCCTTTAGTTCAATTCTCTTACAACAACATCTTCCATTCAAGAATTCAAATGGAACCCTATTAAGCTCTACATGGGAAGCGATGTAGAACTCCTATATGTTGTGATGAAGCTAGTGAGAGAAATCTTATTGGTCCTGATCTTGTATAAGAGATGAAAAAAAGTATGTGCCATCCAACAACACATTAAAGCTGCTCAGAGTCGGCAAAAGAGCTATGCCGACAACCGTTGAAGGGACATGGAGTTTGATGTCAGTGACAAGTTCTTTTTTCAAATTTTACCTTGGAAGAGATTCATGATGTTTGGGAAGAAAGGGGAGCTCATCCCTAGGTACATTGGCCCCTATGAAATCCGTGATCGCGTGGGAGCAGTGGCCTATCGGCTTGAACTTCCTCCAAATATAGAACAAGTTCATGATGTATTCTATGTATCCCTCTTGAGGAAGTAAATACCTGACCCTTCACATGTACTAAACCTAGAGGTGGTACAACGGGGACATGACATCTCTTATGAGGAGCAGCCAGTGGAGATCTTGGATCGTAGAGACAAGGGTCTACGCAACAAGACTACCAACCTAGTTATGTTGTTGTGGAGGAACCACAAATATGAAGAAGCCACATGCGAACCAGAGGAGTCTATGAGGCAGAAGTACCCATACCTTTTCTCCTCTAAGGGTATGAGTTAAAAATTTCAGGGATGAAATTTCTTAAGGGGGGAAGAATATAACGACCCGAAATTTTTAATAATTTTTTTTTCTAGTTTTGTGACTTATTTTATTTTATACTCAACAAAACTATTTCATTTAATAAAATGAGTATAATTAAAATGAGGTCATTGGGTTTATACTATTATATTACTATTGGTCAATATGACCATTGGAAACTAAATGTTACAGTTATTGTCTATAAATACAAGTGATCTTGGTTAATATAGAAAGAAGATTTGATGGCCACATCCAGTAGTCTCGGGCCGATCGAAGCCCATATGATAGAACTTGGGAAATAGGTAGCACCTTTGGGCTTTGCTCTGGACCAAACCCCATCTGAACTTCATCATGTGAAGTTGGAATGGAATCGCCTTCGCCAGAAGTTCAAGCTGAAAGAAATCACCACTCGGGAAATGTTGGTCGAGCCACCCCATGATTTTATCACCTTAGCAAACCTTACACTTAGGTCCTATGTTGGTGTAATAAAGGGCTATGTAACAAGACCTTAACTACCTTATGTAATCCTTTGATATAAACAAAAATTGTGATTTCTTCTTATGGTGAAGTTTGGGAATTTTCAAATGTTCGGATAAATATAGAATGTACATTATTCATATTTAGAAAAAAGGGATATTTTAAAATATTTTTTTAAACCTTAAATAATTAATAATGTGTAAATATTTTCAAAAAATGGTCTTCTATAGTTGTGTTCAACAAAAAAATTAGAGTCTAATAAGATCAACTTAATTTTTGATGAATAGTAATTTATGAATAGTGATTTTACGCTTCTGATTAGTAATGTGACCAAATGGATTAAGAAACCTAACTTAAGAAAGTATTTATATAATTTAGGAACATTGATTAAGTAATGTGATTTAATAAAATAGATAAATAACTGTTTCAGAAATTATTAGTCAAGTATTAGTTTCTTCCGTTGAATGGTGTTTTTTAATTAAAAATTAAATTAAAAATAATTAGAAAGTTATTTTTATAAAATTTAGTTTATTTTTTAATTCATAGCATCAATATTAGGTTAAGGTGATTTTTGGGGATGTTTCTGAAAAAAATTGAATTTGCGGTAAATAGTGAAAATACAGTTTAGTTTCGGGTGTTTAATGACATGATTAAGGATGTAATAATTATGTAATAATTATAGTAGACTTATGAATAGTAAGATAAGGTAAGAGGTGTCCCAAGTGGACAATGGAATGAGAGAAAAACCATGGGCAAGCCCATGGGTTTTCCAATACCAACGATGAGGTGTCCCTTGGCCATTAATAACTTGTCCCCTCACTTCTCCTATAAATACCAATCCATTACCTCATTCATTTCATTTCCGAACCCTCTTAAACGAATATCTGGTCTCCTTACCTCCCAATGAGTCCTCCCAAGGTTCCGTCAAGCCTCCCAAGGTCCCGAAAATCAAGCTTTTGAAGTTACTCTTCAAGGTAAAAGATCCATTCACCCACCTCTTTTAAGTCATGACTTCTTTTATGTTGTGTCTTCTAGTTTCAATATATTTATGTTTAGAGTATGTTCTTATATGTTATAATATCTTTCCATTTCATGTCTAATTTTTGAGATACCCTTTCCTCTCTCATCAATTTGTTTTCTGAATTTTTAAGTGGTGTCGTTAGGCAGCCGAATTTCTCGTAAAAGAAATCGCATCTTCTCTTTTCTTTATTATTTCCTTTTCATGTGTTATGTCATTAAAATATCCATACCGTGATCTTATTCTGTACCCAAACTGTATTATGAATTATTTATGATTGGGTGACCATTTTCCCCTCTCTTTTCAATGTTTTCTAAAATCATGTTATATAGCTGTTATGCTACAGAAATTTCGTCTTAAAATTTCTATCTCTTTCTCTCAAGAAATTATCTTGTTTATTTATGTGAATACATAGACCTATTTAATTTATATGGGTGTTAATAAATATATAAAAATGATATATCTAATTCTGGAATTTACATACATATAACCCTCACTCCCTTTCCATGGGTTATAAATGATATAATGATCTTATTTTTAAGAACTTTTAAAAAGTCACGATTTTGAAATGAAACTCATTTCTTTTATTCTATATAGGTTATTTATGAAATGTTTTATTATGATTTATTTGGATCACATGAAAATAAATACATATTAAGGGTGTGCCCTGCTAGAACTCCAATTCATTAAGTAAAGAATTATTCTCTAGAGATGACAAGTTTCACGATACCTTAGTGAATAACCTTGGTAATTTTTATGACACCTTGGGATGGACCTTGGTGATATTTTCATGAATGTATAAATGAAATGTTGAAGAAACATATTCAAGTTATGTTTCGAGTTCTTTTAATTATGATATTAATTTAATTCTATTGCTCATGTCTCTATATTGTTATTCAATTTCTTATTGTTAACACAAGTAAACTGATTCCCTTGTTTACCGTTATTGTACCTTCTGCTCACCCTTTCCTTTGTTGTATGTATCCAAGATATGAGATGCAGTATTTGTACATAAGATGAACCTATGAAAGAATCCCTAAAAGTGGTTTAGAAGAAAATTTTATATTGTATTCCAGTTTTATTGTTCCTGGTTTCCAAGACACTACACTTTAAAGATCCTCTGTGTGTAAAATGTAATGGAACGTTATGTATTAAAAAGGCAGGATGCCATACTTGGCAGACTGGTTTTTTTGTCGGTTATTTTATAACCAACGTAATATATTCCTGGGGGATGGTTTTTTATGTCGTTAATTTCATAACTGACTTAATAAATTCATGGAGAAAGGTTTTTTAAGTCAGTTATTTAACAACTGACGTCGTATCTCATTTTTCACGTCGGTTATTGTATAATCAATATGAAAAACACTTCGGAGGTTTGATATATTATGTCGTTTATTACATAACTAATGTAATAATCTATATACCACATCGGTTATTAAATAACTGACATAATAAATCGATCCTCTAAAGAATTTTTCACATCGGTTCTTAAATTACTGACGTGAAAAACCCTTTGGATTTAAGTTCTTTACGTCAGTTTTAAAGTAACCAATATAAAAAAAATGTTTATAATTTCTCCTTTAATAACGTTAGCTAAATAACGATGTAAAAAATAAAAAATAACCAACATAAAACACGTTTTTTACACTATTGATTTAATCAAAATCAATTTCAACATATGATAAGTTTTATGTTTAGATGAAAATTTAATATATATATATATATATATATATATATATATATAAGACTATTTTCCACAAAAGAATATATTTTTAAACATTAAGTATTTATAATATTATTTCATATCATTTTATAAAAAACGAGGCTTAAAAACATTTACTATAAATTTAAATGTTATATTTCACGAGAATCATCTTTTAAAAGTGACAAATTTTATTATGTAACATAAAAATATACAACACATGTAGAACATTAATTGAAAATTTCCCATTTATGACAACATATTATTTTAATCACATCATATTAAAATTAAATATATCTATTATAATTATTCAATGTTATTAATACACATTAAATTGAATAATTCATTTAATTTTATAAACATATCAAATTACACATAATAAATAATAAACTATATTATATAAAAAATCATATATTATTACAAGGATTTTAAAATAATTATTATCTTTTTAGTTTATTCTAACATAAATTTCAATGTGTTATTTAATAAATTTTATTCCAAAACATTTTAAAACATCAAAAAACTTGTTTAATACTTGTATATCCAATTAAAATATATAAAATAATATATATCCCAAATTCATAGGTCTAAAACCATATAATTGATTATCCCTATGATGGAATCTATTTTCAACGGGTCATTATGTGATGTGGTGAGGCTTGGATAATTTTTAAGGATTCAAAATATATAATTTGATGTCATGGTATTAAAACTATCAATGTTTAATTGTGATGATAATTTATACTTAAATTGAAGCATAACAACATCTATCAGTGTTGACATATTATTTATAAAAATTGAGAATGAACTGAAGACCATGGAAATCATTATTTTTATGAATAATTAATTGATATCCATATAGAATGGATTTACATTCAACATGAAGAATATTTTAGGAGGAATAGGAAATTAGGAAGAAGATAGAGTATACTTCTTCTTGGGTAATGAAAATATCAGATAACAGATTTATTGGCATAATATGTTAAAAATATAGTCCAACCACATAATCCAACCAAACCATCTTAGTCGTGGAATTGTGGAAGAATGGATCTACCACGAGCAAGGGAGTTAGACAACATATCCCATATATAATCAATAAGATTGGATAACATTGAGCCTGCAATAGCACACAAGGGAGAACTTACATGGGTATTCATATTCATGTACTATTATTTTCTATGAGGATTCACATCATCATGGGGGGAGGAATGATAGTGCGTGGTGAGTGTGTGAGTGTTTTAGTTCTCAAATCTTGTTACATTATTTATTTGTGGAAGGAATAATGAGAAATATATAGAATCTATATAGTTATATATAGTGTAATGTGAGATAGTGTAAATGTGGAACACTATTATTATGATTAAAATGTTATTCATTATGGGAAAATGTTATATCTATTAAATCTGGGTTTTTTGATATTTTTTTTTGTTTTTCATCTACTATTGGACCTCTAAGGCTTAAATGAATGTAAAATTTGGAAGAATGTGTCAACTATGATCAGACCTGTGCTTCTTACAAATTTTTAATACAAAATTTAACAATTGGGATCCTTTTATATTCAATAAAAATGTTACATTTGACATTCATGCACTACCATGCATGAAGAAAATAATCATGAGATGTATCACCACCTAATAAAGAATGGTATTGGGATTATATTAAATAAAAAACTTAATACACGTGTTATATAAAAATTATACATTCATGCAGTTACACTTGAATGAATATAATATAAATTCAGATAATGATGATTCCATGTATATATGGTATGCCATGGTTATTTTCATATACTGTGTATGGAAACAGGGAACATGAATGTATCTTGTAAAATATTTATAGGTTGTTTGATGTTATGATAACCCAATTATATTTTTGAAACCAAATATTTCCATTAATGAATAATAATCCCATTAAATTCAAGCATCTTATAAATAAGATTCATTCAACCAATAGTCACATAAGTAAATGTCAAGTAAAGTAATTAATGAATCCATATTCCATTGGGTGTTAAAAATGAAGTCCATGCATGATGACTATACAATTACACATACCTAGAATTACACCAGGAATGATTGTAAATTAAAAAAAACATAGGTTTTGAGAAACTTTATAACTATGTAATGGTTAAATCAAATTACATCATCAAATCCTCAAATTTAATAGTGATCTATGACATGGTATTTGAGATCACGTAATAATTATTTTTTATTTATATTGTTCTGGAAATTTAGTTGGTGTTTCAACATTGAATAAAATCTTTGTATTGTGGGACTCTTTTATGCACCATAGGAGAAATGTCCCAACCATAGAAGCCAAAATCTGAATTTTCATTCATTATATATTTAAATAAATTGAATAAAAATAAAATAAAATAGATTATGGAGTATTTCAATGTGGAATAAAATACCAATTATTTTAAGAGTAATTATATTTAATTGAAGAAAATAAATGTATCATTTATTGAAATATTACTTTCCCATTATAATTCATATTCTCAGAATAATCTTATTTTTTTGATAAATTGGGCATAGAGGTGATAGATATTTTAGAATAGAACTGAATATCAATTTTAGAACCCGTTGCATCAATTTATAGAATAGAAATACTAGATAACACATGATCATCACTTGATGATCAGAAAAATATAAATTGGGCAAGTCTAACTATTTACCATTTGTATGAAATTATTAATTAGATCAAGAAAATTAAATAGTTTTGGAGGTTCAATTTAAAATGAGATAAAATTATTAAAATAAAGGGACCAATGATTCCCCCCATTGGAACATAAAAAATATTTTTTCTCTACCATTGGTATTATAGTGACGTTATCTCTAAATATCCTCTTTGTTACTATACCTATAGAGAATATCATTTTTGTATATAGTTGTGTAATTCCAAAACACAATAGCTCAAATTATTATAGATATATAAATGGGTTGCTAAAATAATTCATTTCACAAGGCCAAGATATAATATATTCTTCCAAAAATAGGTTTTAAACCTTTTACATAAGATCTCCCTATAAATCTTGATGAAAAAATGGATTCAGTGCTTCATGGAAAAGCACAAAATTTAATCCTAGTATCCTAGATTGAAATGGTATTTGTTGAGATCATGGGTCTTCAAACTGAATATGAAATCAGCAATTAATTAAAATTATTCAATATTGAAAGTATATAAATCATGGGATCCAACCAACATATATGGAGATGAAAATTTGAATGCATAAAAATGACTAATGATATAAAGATTCATTATTATTCCTCAAGATTTAAATATATTATTAATAACATTATAAGGGTTTCGTGGAAATATGGATAATTCATTGATTTTTTAAGAACTATTAAAGAATATAAATATGTAGATTAATCCAAAAATAGCTTTCATGGAATATAGTAATGATAATACAATAGTGGAGATAAACAATATAGTAATTGAATATGATAAGATAAAGTCTCATGCCTTCAAGAAAAAAAATCCAAATATAAAATAACATTTTATGTAATCGGAAAAAGAAAATTTACCGTAGTAGAAATTATTAAAAATGGTTATTTAGAAGATGAGTAAGGTGAATATGATTTCAATAAGATTGATTCTCTTATTTTAAAATGGTTTTGATAAATGAAGTTGTGATGAAAAAAACACTAAGTGATTAAATTTTAATTGTAACACGCCTTGATTTTGTGAATTTCCTTTTTAGTTAATTAAATTGTTTAGATATTTTTCATTTAACATAACACTGAATATATCTTGTTTTATATAAAAGAAATTTTTTTCTTGTGATACACAAAAAACCATGGTAATAATTAATTTTATGAATCCCTTATATTAGCTACATGTACACGAAAAACTATGATTGAATGGTGTTATAGACAATGATGAATTCCTTTGATATCCTACTTTACCCAAAATACAATATTTTACCGAACTATAATACACAATTTATATTATTATTAACTTATTATTATATTCATTAGAGTGACCCACGATTAACATACATGGATATGAAAACATATTAGATGAATATTTATTACATTATAAAAAATACACGTCTTAGGACTGTAACAGTTTACTGTCTTTTGAAACATGGAAACAAACTCTTCGATCCTAGTGAAAGATCTTCAACATACCAAATAAAGATCTCCACCATTATCACCACTACATAAAACGTGTCTTTATATCCTATGGAAAAGAAACATAATAAAGTGGTGACCTAAGATGCTCGATAATGTTAAATAAGGGATATGTGTAAGCATAGCATGATAAAATTGTATGGAACGTGAGAATAACATTTAAAGATCCTACCATGTATATTAGACATCATAAAAATGATTCATAGTTCATAAGATGTGAATCTTAATGAAATATTGAACACAATCCATGAAACCATAATATGTAAGTAAAAGATATAATTTTGGGAAACTCATAAACATATAAAAACCCTATGTCAATGCATCCTACCAAAGACTATATAACAAGATAGTCTTTGGATAATCACCCATGTACTTACATCGGGCTTAGGATACCCTCCCATTTACCCTCTTGTTATGGGTTTGGGATATCCTCCCATGTACCCTCTTGTTTTGAACATGGGATTTCATCCCGTTTATGATATTCTTTTGGCCTTGGGATGTCCTCCCATATTACCTATTATTTTGGGATTTTTATGTCCTCATTTATACCCTCTAGTTTGGGCTTGGGATGTCATCCCACATACCCTCTAGATTCAGGATTTGGATTCCTTAACATGTACCATTTGAGATCATAAAACATTAATCATTACCCATTGCATTGTAGGGAGATATAGGTCATATTTTTCACATGACAAAATCATACATACATGATCCATAGTATAATAATACTTGAATCATATCACGACCCATCGAAGGAGATGAGATTCTTAAACAACTGTTATAATACATGAAATTTAATTGGTGTCATTAAAATTTCATCAAATCATAACCTATGTAAATTAGAAAGGTTTCCTAATAATTTCGTTAAATCATAAACCATAAAAAGAATCAGGATTTAAAATTATATAACTCATGGAAGAAAAATTGATTTCATAAGGACCATTCCATCAAAAAAAACCATTCAATAAATAATATGAATGGAACCATTAGATCATTTCATAGAAAGGAAGGATTAACATTAGTATACATCAACATATATGGAAAATAATTTTTAAATATCATTCAAAAACATTTCTTGAGTAAACTATCTTTTACTCTTTGAAACAAAACTTTTCATACATATAACCATCTGAAAATCATTATCCTCGAAAATTCCATGAAAATATATACAAAAGGATTCATATCATTTTGAAAAACTTTTTTATTGTAAACATATAAAATAATCTTCAAAAAATTTTAACAAAACATTTAATTTTAAGACACATTAAAAACTTATAAATAATTATTTAAAATGTTTTGAAAACCATTTCATTGAATATACATTGAATAGTATAAATAATGACTGAAAAATATTAGTAAACTAACTATTTGAAAATAAATTTGAAATTTTATAATTAAATATTTTTAAACTGTAAAAAATATCTACAATCCATTTTCCTTGAAAATTATATTCAATTATCATTTGAAAAAAATTCGGAAAACATTTTTTTAAAAGGAAGGTTTTTAAATCAAATAGATTCTCGATCAAAGTGAGAGATATTATCTGATTCTTATTAAAAACATCTTCAATGTCATAAGTAAAAATGATTTGAAAGATATTAATAATACATGGATATATATTGAATTAAAATAGGAAAAGTTATATCATTATTTTTTAATAATATTTCATCAAAAGAACAATAATCATTAACAACCACAAAAAGATATGAGATTGTTTCAATTAACTCTTACATATTGGTACATGGGATCATACTATTCATGTCAAAAAATGAAATTGCATGAATAATAAAATATCATTAAAATATGTAATTTCACTATGTAACACATCAATTGGAATCATATATAACTTTTTAATGAACAAAGGTTCATAACAAAACATTTGTCTCAAAGAAGGAAATTTGAAACTAGACTACTTTACTAACTTATTAACATTTGAAACATTAACCCCCTAATGTAATGATCATAGAATAAATATGTACATACCCATTAATTTAATTATAATAATCATAGAATACACTTATGTGTAGTATACAAACCATACAAAAGTAATGTGTGTTAAATAAATAATGTATCACATGGAAATAAATTATGAGATGGAATTCCCTTACCATGTGTTTTTACACTCATCATACACATTAAAAACTATTCTATAATAAATAAAGATTTGTTATACATATATTATAGAAAACTATTAATATATATAATACCATGTATTTATTCAATAATAATGTATACTACCATCTAGTTTGGAATTTCATGTTATGGTCACGCTTCAGGTAATATTCGCAATATTTTTTACTTCTGTCTAAATTTGTTATATAAATGGTCCCAATACATTCATAGTTATTTCAAGAATTTAAAACATATAGTAAATATCCTTTATATTCAGTATATTTTTATTATAATAATCTATATAATATTTAAGTATGAAATGGAATTTGCTATTCATGTAGACGGTAAGCCATAAGTATGCTTTGACGTGTTTTCCGTTTTTTGTTGTCGTGTTGAATGAAACCAAGTTAATGAAATTTATGTGTGTGTATATATATATCAATATTAGATTATAATTATTATATAATATATATAATATAATTTCACTAAACCCATCCTTAATACATTCTATGTACTGTGTGGATGAATCATATCGCTTTGAGAGGCAGTAGTCCACATGACCTCAAACTACATTATCATATATACACCACATATAAAGTAAAAAATATATGTCTTGTAAAATTAATATTCAAGAATTAATTAATAATAACTGTAATATTGTAAATATATTAAAATATTTTCCATCATAATTTCCACCATGAGAGGTGTTAAAGGAAAAAAAGGAACAATCATCGTTTAGTGAGGCGGTAGTTCACCGTACACATAAATAGTATGTTATTTACCCATTGATGGATGTTTGTGTAATTTAGGAAAAAAATTTATCCTAAAAAAAACTTTTATATTGAATATAATTTTTTTATAAAATCATCAAATAATGAGAGTGGAAGGGGTGTAGAAGTAAAATAAATAAATAGAGTTTCAGAGAAGAGGTTACCTCTTAATCATGTTACTCCTTTTGGTTTGTGCAAAAAGACTTCCTAGAACATAATTCATCCCATTGGGAGGATTATATGAGAAATGGATGGATTTTTGGAGCTTATTTTAGCAGTTTGTGGTTGAACCAAGGGGGTTTAGAAGTGTGAGTAAGTGGGAGGATATAAGGCCTTTTTAAAGTGGAGGAGGAGTGACACTCTTGTAAAAGATTGAAGAGAGAATTTCAGCCAAAATTTTCAAGATTGAAGTGGATAAAATAATTTAAAAATATATTCAAGGGGGTTAGGGTCTAATTATGACCATAAAATGGATATTTGATAAGTTTATAGGTTGTTTTGAGTATTTAATTTACAGTTTAATCCTTAGCTATGCTTAATTTCACCTTAATCAATGTAATTAATTTTAACAACATTCACTAATATTTTTCGTAAAAAATTATATTGAACATATTATAAATTATAACTTATTATTATTCCAAATATTTAATCCATTTTAAAATCTCCAACTACATAAGTGTAGAAATTAATTTAAAATTAATATTGCTGATACGACGACACTATGATTTTAATATAAAAATGATCAAATGTAAGGTATGTTTTTACATTGAATGTTAATGTGAAAATGGTTAAATTGACCAAAATAGGATTATGTGAAAAAAAGATTATTTAATTAAACTTTTAAACAAATTTAGAATATAATGTATTCTTATAAATAAATGAAATTAAAAAGCTATTTTGAATTAAAATCTATTATTTTTATCAACTAATTATAAAATGATTGCTTATTGAAAATTAACAAAATATTATCCAAAACTAATATGTATGGTAACTCTAAAAATAAGGTTTATTTTTAATTATTAAATCTATAAAAATTCCAAAAATTGGATTTCCAATGGGTTCTTTATTAAAAGCGTTAAAATAAAAAATATTGATTTTTAAGCCCAAAATTGGGTTTGATCTTATGTTATGTCTATCAGGTATTTTTAATAGATATAAAAATAGTTTGATTTAATATATATAATATATATTAAATTAATATAACACACTAATTTAATTTAATTTAATTTATTAGGGTGAAATAGCTTTGTGATAATAAATATAATAGTATTTCCTTTTGAATTCAACTAGTTTTCATATTCATTCCTAATTAATTAGTAAACTATGAATTCATCATATATTTTTCTAAATAATGTATTTTCATAAATTATTTCATACTATTAATATGCACTAATTTATTATCAATGTTACTCTTTATTATTTTAAATAATTTAATTTTAATGATATACCATTTTCTGTAAATATCAATCATGATTATTATAAAATCCATCAAGGAAAGTATGTTTTTTGGGTTTAACGCAAGGTAAACTTAGTTTTTTATGTAGATAGTTATAAAATTTATGTTTCACATTGTTCATGATTAACGTGGTTCTACATATAACACAATATAACAATAGATCATTAATATAAAATTATCTATTTTCAATTATTTTTGAAATGGAAAATATCAAAAATATATTATAATTTGAAAAAATTTATATCAAAAAATATCAAGGTGTTACATTCTACCCCCTCAAAGTGAATTTCGCCCTCAAAATATTTCTTCATTATTAATGTTTTAAAACATGAATGTTTATTTCATAAAAACCAACATATTATAAATGAATACTAAAACATTCTTTAAAAATGGGAAGTTGAATCCTTAACAATTCCCCAAATTTACATATAACTAGGTTTCCTCATTGAATAACATTGGTTAGGAGTAGATACATGACATAAAGGAAAATAATAAATATATATATAGGGAGTGGTTGAGTTCATAAATCATAAATGAATGAATGATCTATAGGAATTTGAGGTCCTTGAAGTCAAAAATATATGATGATTTAAAATCCATCAGTTCAATTAAACCAAAGGTATTGGGAAAACATTTATTTCATGATTGTTTTTCTAAAGTTTAAAAATATTCATTAAAAGATATACTTGGATGATTTTAAGAAAAACTCTCCTTTTTTTGTTATTTAATCTGCTTCACCTCTTTCTCTAAAAGGGAAGGCAAGTCTCATTTCTAAAGTACTCACATGACATGAGATCCATGATATTCCATCCCATCATACATCTGTTATATTCAATATAATTGTTTATGATATGTTATCCAATATTATTAAATTCCCATGTGGTGTGAGAATACAATATTCTCACAAACTTCAACGATAGTTTTAATTAGCCTTTCTTTAAATTGTTAACCTTATAACCCTTCCAAAAAAAGAAAATACAAAACTTTAGAAAGAATTAACAAAATAATCATAACATTTATCCCCCAAATATCACAATGTATCTACTGGTTTTCACATTCCAAACATGTGAATACCCCCAATCATATTTTCTCTTAAAACATCATAATAACCTTAATTTCCATAAATTCAATTAAATAACATGCATCCTTACTTATTACAATGATTACCAGATAAATTATTTAAATACAAGAAAACAAAAACTTCATCCTCAATGATATAAAATCCTTTTTCAAAAATCAATTACATGCTATTATATACCATCTAGTTTACTTATTCATACACATCATATCTTTACCTAAACATCACAATCTCAATATCATACATTAATTAAGGGTGACCTTCCCCAAATATAAATCAATCTTTTCCATAAAATAATTTTTATATGTCTACATCAAAATTCAACATGTACTTTTCAATCCCTAATAAAAACATATAATGAATATATTTATATATTTCAGGATATATATAACATAATCTCTGAATTAAAAAATATACATACTTAATTCATCCAACATTATTCTCAAACCATGACATTATCTTTATCAACTAATTACATAATTCCACATTCTTATTATATGAATTATGAATCATGTATTAAGGTAAATTAACTTCAATATATTATTTCTTCTTAAGATTATTGTAAAAAAAATTGGGTATAACATCACATACCATTCACATGTGATTTGTGATCTCTTTATCTTTATAAGTATATCCAATACTCCTACCACATTCCTTATTCTCTTTAGTAGATTTCAACATGGGAAATTGATTTTCATAATTCTTATACTTTACACATCTAAAAAATATAATGTTAACCATGTACCTTATAGTTCTATTCATTGAATAAAACTAGAAACATATTTTTATCATTGTATATCATATAAAAACCACATAGTCATGAAAATAATTACATATAGGATTTTAAAATCCTAACACCTTATTTAATCTATGGTAACATAGGTTTATCCTAGGTTATTCATAGGAAACTTGTATTTAAATACATCGTGATTGTTCAAGAAGATTTTGGGAATATTCAAAGCATATTACATAGAAGTGTAAAACTAGGTGTGCAACAAGTCCTGTTGTCATGTTCTAGATTCCCTTGAGTCAGGACCAGAATATCTTTTCAAAGTTGTCACCCTGAGGTACATATTTTTTAGAGCCACATCCTCTTTTGTTAAATAGATATGGATGTATTTATAAGAAACAACTCACTCTATATTTTAAAAAAATTATATGAAATTTTCCTAATAGTTAACTCATCCTTCTACTGATCCTTAGAGACCTCTATATACAAACCATTGAAATATAACAAGTTATCTCAATAAATTTTTTAAAATAGGTTTCCAAAGGATAACTGAACCATTAAATTTATACATACTATAGTGACCTAAGCTTAGCATACATGGATATTATGTTATTTTAGATGAATATTTAGTATGTTCAATAAAATATGGTCTGGGGGCCGTAATAGTTTAGTGTATTTGGAATCATGGAAACAAAATCTTAAATCATGCTAAAATATCTTTAACATCTCCCATAATTATCCCCATCTTTATCTCCTCTGCCTAAAAACATTCTTCCTAACCAAGGAAAAGTAAATATAAAAAAGGTTTGAACTCAGATGCTACGTAATGGTAAATAAAGGAAATATGAAATCTTAAAATGATCAAAAGGTTATAGAACTTTATCATAACATTTTAAGATCATTCCATGTATACTAGAGAACTTAATAATAATTAGAAGTTCATAATATAATAATCCTAAGGAAATAAAGAACATAAACCTATAAAACATTATATATGAATAAAACATGCAATTGTTGGAAACATATAATCATATAAAAAACTATGTTAAGGATCCCTATCAATTCTTTGTAACATTTTTGTCTTGGGTTAATCACATATGTATCATCTTCAGGCTTCAGATTCCCTTTCTTGTACCATGTTGTCTAGTGATTGGGATGTCCTCCCATGTACACTAATGTTATTGGCTTGGAATGTCATCTAGTATACTCTATTGTTTTTGTCTTGGTATGTCCTCATGTATACCCTCTTGTTTTTTTCATGGTATTTTCTCTCATATGCCCTCTTTTTTGGTCTTTGGATTTCCTTTCATATACCCTCTTGATTCGGGCTTCGGATGCTGACTGTGTTCCCATTAATAATATAAAACATTTATCATTTCCCAATGAATTAAATGGAGATATATATCCCAACCATCACATAAATAATTCATACATAAATGTTCCATAGGATAATAAAACATTCATCATATCAAGTCCCATAAAAAAATATGGGTTTCAACAAAAAAATAAGTAACCCATGAAATGATATGGGTTACATTAACATTTCATCACATCATAACCTATAGAAAAAAGATATGTTTCCCAATCATTTCATTAAATCATAACCCATTAAAATATGTGGGATTAAAAATCTCATGACCCATATATAATAAATAGTTTTCATAAGAATCCTTACATAAAAACATAAACCATTCAATAAATAATATGAATTGAACCTTCAGATCATATCCTAGAAAGGCAGGAGTAACATCAATGTATGTCATATTAGATGGGAAATATTTTTGAAATATTTTTCATAAAATATTTTAGAGGAAAATATAATTTCGTATTTGAAAAGGGATTTTAATACCTAAAACCATTTTAAATTAATTTTCAAATAAAATACCTTGAAATGTTATAATGAATACTTGAAATCATTTTGAAAACTATTTCCTTGAAAACATATAAAATATATTCTAATTTTTTTTAACTTATTCCTTTGAAAAAATATAAAATAATACTTAATAAATGAAAAAACCTTATTCTTTGAAAACTCATTCAAATATTATAAATAAATGTTGAAATTTTTTTTGAAACCCATTTCACTGAAGATACTTACAAAAATTAATGAAGCTTGAAAATGTTTTGAAAACCATTTCTTTGAAAATAACATCTCAAGCATATAAATTAATCTTTTAAACCCCTAAAAAATTATTAAAATACCATTTCCTTGAAATTTATCTTCAAATATAATTTTAATAAAAAAATTAAAACTATTTGGAAAACATGGTTTTTAAATAAAACATATTTTCGACTATGGAGATAGATACAGTTGGATTTTTCTTAAAAAAATATTATTATTCTTAAGTAGGAAAGAGAGTAAAGTTTTACTCATAAATGTATATATCATTAATAAACCTAGGATAATTAATCACATGAGTTTTATCGAGATTCAAATCATAATATTTCATCAAAATAATAAAAATCATTAAAAATCAGGAAAAGAGATGGCATTGTTTCAAGAAACTCTTACCGCTTTGTTATATGGGATCATACTCTTAATGTAAGAAAATGAAATTACACAAATCATTCACTTTCAAGGAAATAATGAGTTACAACATATAAAATTCAATTGTAAATATATAAACCTTGTTAAATAACATTAGATTATACCAAAACTTGTGTCTCAATGAAGTTAATTTCAGAAAAAACTATTTTTCCAATTTGGTATCATTTGAAAAATTAGCCCCATGAAATAATGATCATCGAATGGATATTCAAATACCCGTAAATTTAAATATATTAATCATATAATATGTCTATTTGAAAAATAAAAAACTCACAAAAGTAATGGGTAGTGAAAAAAACATGTATCTCTTGTAAATAAAATTAGAGACGAAATTCCCTTTCCTTATGCCATTACTCTCATCGTAATATTTTTAAACTCTTATATACTAGATATAAATTTATTATAAAAATTTTATATAACTATAATATTATATATAATATCGTATATTTATTTATTATTACTTGTTATTACCTTCTTGTTAGAAATTTCATGTTAAGGTTACGCTTCAGGTAATATTTGCTTTGCTTTTTTACTTGTGTCTTAATTTTGTATATATTTGGACCTTATACATATATAAAGAATTAAACAATGTAAAACATGATATAAATATCATTTATATTATTTATATTTTTATTATAAAAATCTATATAATATATATGTATGAAATGAAATACATTGTTCTTGGTGACTTTAACCCATATATATGCACGAATGTTGTTTCCATTTTTTCGTATTGAATGAAAAAAATACAAGTATTATATATATATATGTTCATATATAACTATTTTAATTAAACAATTATAACATATATATCATATATTTTTACTAAACCCATCCTTAATATATTCCATGTAGTGTGTGAACGAATAACGTTACTTTGTGTCTGTTGTAGTCCACACTTCTTCCAAAATATTATTGTATTTCCACCAAGTGAAAAGTAAAAAATATGTGTTGTAAAAGGAATAAATAATCATAAATACATAGGAAATATAATATATTACATATATAGGCATAGTTTCCATCATAATGTCCATTATGACATTTGGTGAAGGAAAAATGAACAATCATCATTTTGTGAGGCGGTGGTTCTCCATACAAATAAACAGTATATTCATTACCCATTTTATGGATGTGTGTATAGGTTTAGGTAAAATACTTAGCATAAAAACATCCATGTAAATTGAATCTACTGATTTTTTTATAAGACTAAGGAATAAATAGTGTTTAGGGGGAGGTCATGTAAAATAAAATAAATGACCTTGAGAGAATAGGTTTCCACTTAATTGGGTAACTCCATTTCATTTGTGCCAAAATGATTCCATGGATTGGATTTTTCCAAATAATGGGATTATAATAGTAAGGTATGGATTTTTTATCTTATTTTATAAGATTTTGGGTGATCTAAGAGGATGGAGAGGTGTTAGGAAGTGGGCGGAGAGGCGGCCTTTTTATAACGGTAGAGGAGTGGCACTCATGTTAAAATTTGGAGAGAGCATTCCACCTACATTTTTCATGATGAAAGTGGAACCAATAATAATAAAATTTATATAAAATTGACGATACTATGTATTTATTTCCATCCAATTTCTCTTGGAATGGTTTCAAGGTTCTTCTGTGTCTTAAATTTAACGTTTAGTCCTTAATTAAGCTTGATTTTATTTTAATCTATGCCATTAATTTTAATTAAATTCAATATTTTTGTTAAAAAATTGAACTTATTATAAATTATAAATTATGTTTCTTCAAAATATTTAATCCATTTTTTCAAATTTTAGTCACATAATTTGATGTGATTAATTTAAAATTAGTCCTCCTTTTGGGATGCCACTGTGGGTTTTTAAAGTAAAAATGATGAAATGTTTTCTTTGTTTTGATATCCAATTTGAATGTAAAATTGTATAAAATAAACATAATTTGATTAATTTTATAAAATATTATTTTATTTATCTTTTTATTTAATTTAGAATATAATTTAACCTTATAAATAAATTATATTAAAATGCATTTTTGATTTTAAATCCAGTATTTTGAACTATTCATTAAAAAATGAAACCATATAAAAAATGCAAATTTTATACTAAACTAATTTTTATTTACATTTTACAAAGATAATATATATTTGGACATATTAATTCTTTAAAAGAAAAAAATATTTGATTTAAATTGGGTTCTTTTTTAAAATGCAGTAAAACTAAAAATATAGGTTATCAAGCACAAAATTTCATCTTTTTATATTATGTCTATAAAAAGTATTAAATGGATATAAAAATATTTTATTGAATATATAACATAAATATTAAATTAATATAAATAACTAAATATATTTAATGTAATTTATTTTGGTAAACAGCTTTGTGATAATAAAAATGATAATACTTTTTTTATATACAATCTGTTTTCATATTCATTTCTAATTAATTAGTTACCTATGAATTCATATTATATTTTTTTTAAACCAAATATTTTCCTAAGTTATTTATACTATTCATAACAACTAATTTAGCATCTAGGTTATAACTTATTATTTTAAATAATAATATTTTAATGATGCACTATTTTTCGGTAAAATCTTGTAATGTGTGTTATGCAAGCTAATAAGGAAAGTCATTGTTATGTGTAACACATGATAAACTCAGGGTTTCATGTAAAGAAATTTAAAATTTATATTGTGTTTATTTTATGATTAATTTTTATATGCGCATAACAATTCCTAACATGGTGTGTTAATATAAAATAAACAATTTTCAATGTTTGAGTGAAATGAAAAATATCCAGAAGATAAATTAATTCAAAGAAAATCCCAAAATATTAGGGTGTTACATTTATGAATATTCCGATAGAATTGAATTTATAAATAATAAAATATAAATTTTAAAAATATGGTTCACACATGTATATTAGAAGAATTCATTCATGAAAAACTAACTGAAAATGAAAATTATACCATTTTTTAAATATATGAAGTCATTTACATTAAAAAAATTTGTATAAAATAATTAAACCACATTTGATAAATGATATTAATGAAAAATTTAAATATATTATATAAATTAAATTTTTTTACATTATATTATTTGTTTCTATATAATATATAATAATAAATTCAATTTCATGAATAATGATATAAATTTATTTTACATGGATGTTTTGTTGAGTTTTAATTAAAAAAATATTTTAAATATATTTTTATTAAAAAATTATAATTTTTAGTGATAAAATAAACATAGTTTTTAATTCATAATATCATACATTATATTTGGTGAATTTTTGTAATATTTTTGAGATGTTTCATTTTTTCTTGATGAATAATAAAAATTGTAATAAATTCTAATTGAAACCCAATTATTTTCCAAATTTATTTATATAGCCAAATAAAATTTTTAATTTGGTTTGAATTATAATTATTTCAAATATAGATCAATAAACCCATTTTATATGATTTTAATAACTTTATCGTTGAAATTGTATATGAAAACATTTTATACTTTTGAACTTCATACTTTAAAAACTTGTTGTTTTGTGCTATTTTTTGTATTTATTTTAAATTAAATTCTTCCAATTCTCTTATCAAAATTTTGAAACTTGTATTCCATATTTGAAATGGTCATAATTTAGGATATCTAGGGAGTTAAAATACGTTTTTGAGACAAAAAATTTAGTCAAATAAATTAATGTTTATCACAATTATTATGGTAAAAACGAGTTTACTTGGTGGCCAATATTTAATCTTAAAGGGGAAAATTACTTAGAAACATGTCCAAAATCCATTTTTTGGAAATTTTTATACCATGTAACATAATTTATCATATATTAACCATTAAATTATATGAATGATTTATGGATGAAATCTCAAAAGTGTTTACCTTTTTGTATTTATAAGAATGTCTCTACTACTATTAAAGGGAACACACCACCTCACTTCATCAAAACACTGATGAAGATTGGATCATAAACATCCATAAAAAATTTGAACCCCATATACCTCCTATAATCCATAAATTTATCATTTTTGAAGAAATAAATCCAAAGAATTCTTTTGGTGAAAACCTAGTGGAGTTTCCCAAAGAAGGGGTGACATTTTTCAATGAGAATTTTTTTTACTTCTCTCTCACTGCCCTTAAATTATTCATATATAATGATTATATAATAACATTAGTATTCAATATATAATTACATTTTTATATGTTAATGGTAATACCTACACCTTTTTCACTTTCATCAAATTGGATATGTACTCATCATTCATGTGTTTGATAGACTACAGCCTTAGGAACTGATGTAGTTTATTCATCCATTACCACCTCTCAATGTTGTGAATAAGGATATAATTAATGTTTTAATATGATATATATTATATTTAGTATTACTATATTCTTTATAAATTATTATATAACACATACCATCATGATTTCTATTTTGGGAGAATATGATAACCATGTTTGTGGATAAAGTGGACTACCACCTCCTTAATGAGATTTGATTCATTCATGATTTACAAAAAAAAATTATTAAGGATGGGTTAAATAACCATATTTCATATATATATAATAATAATTATATTTTAATAATAATATATATATTTTTTACACACACCTGTCATGGGGCATCATAAAAAAAATTATTTTACTAGTGCATCACAGTGGCTGCCCGGGGCCATCTAACATGAGGACACCTCTCAGTTTGTTTACTAACTTTTTCTAAATCAACTAATATACTTATTTTTAGAATTTTTAAATTTAAATAAATAAATGATGAATCTATGTGTTTTTTTATTATTTAAAACAATACCATGAATAATAATAATTATAACTTAAACTAACATGAAATTATAGACAGAATGATTCAATGTAGAAAGGACATATTTTTAGGTTTAGTTTTGGGTTCAATCATTATTCACCTTTATTTATTTTATTTTAGATTGAAAATCAAAATATGAAAACTCATGTTTATACAAGTATTATTTATATATAAATTTTGAAAGATCAAATTCATTTCACAATCATTATTCCACCCTCTCCATTTATTATGGTTAATGACACACCATTATCTTGGAGGTTCCTTCTTCCAGGACCCATCTCTATTGATTTTATTTCATCCATTGATTAGTTAATCTCTATCAAATGAAGATATAACCAATATAGAGAGGGAAAATAGATTAAATATAATAATATGAATATATTGTGTTGTATGTAATTGGGGGTAATTCTCTACATTAGGTAGATTTGTATCATCCATTAATGCTACTAAAATACACTAAAAGTGTAAAAATATCCATTTAGGAAAATTGAAAAACACCTTGACATCCATATGAGCCAAGCCATGTGTTCAGCTTCTCGTTTCCATGATTAAGAGATCACTTTGTGTATATATGGATTTAAGGAAAGGAGAAATATATTAAAAAAAGAAAATATAAATTTATAATAATGGGGTGGCTAAAATAAAAGAATGACATAAAATTGAATTGGGAGGATATAGAGAGAGATAAAAATTAGATTCAAAATGAAAATAAGAAATAAAATGTAGAAAATTAATATAATTTCTAAAACATGTTTAAATAATATTAATAATAATAATAATAATTAGGAGATGAATTTAAAACAAGGATAATATAATGAGGAGTATAATATCAAAATAATAAAATAAAACGTTTAAAATAATAATATTATTATTAAAATTAATAATATTAATAATAACACTGATAATAATTGTAATACTAATAAAAATTTAAATATATAATTAAAAATAAGGTGGTTGGAATATATTATGATGGTTCATTAATTAAATTTTTTTAAAAAAATACTAAAATTTAAATTAAATTTAAAAGAAACTAAAAAAATAATTGAAAAAAATAAAAATTATAAGAAATATGGATGAAGAAGAACATTGCATGGAAACTGCTCCCTTAGGTGGATTCCCAGCATTTTTTGGTTTATTGATGATTTGGAATAGAGGTAAAGCCTCCTTATATAGGAATAGTGGAGGGGACTCAACGTATTTAACCTTCAAGGCTCACTGAGAACCGAGGAGTTCATTCCCATGAAATCACACCCTTCATAGTTATGATAAAAGAAAAACCTTTAGATGGATGGTATTTTAATCTCCACATGGGTGGAGACCATGCAGGCATCAGCTCCATTGATTATCCTCAGGTCTTCATGGACAATGAGGCTTCAATGAGATTGGAACTGTGAGCTGGCAGCATCCATGGGTGCTGGAATACAATGAAAAGTATATGAGGTGGCAATACCTCCCTCTTCCTCAAGACTTCAAAGTGGCTGGAGGATCCCAATCATGATTTATGGGGGTTGTCTTGGTGTGTGGAGGTGATCCATGGTGGTATATAGGTGAGATAATGGATGTCAAGCTCTTGTTGAAATCTTAAATGGGAGGCAATGGAATTTCCTATTGAGTAGTGGTGTTTTGGGTGGCACCATGTTGAATTTGGAGTGCTTTTATTCTCCTCTAGTCATCATTGTTATTAAAGGGGGCTCTCTTGGGAAATCTTGGGGGATTACGGGACCATCCTCAGTGGATGGGGCTCGATATGATCTCATGTTCCTGACCATGGAGTATTTTAGTGTAGGTAATAGAGGCTATTGATGTGAAGTGGAATAGCCATGACGGAGATTTGACTCTAGTGGTGAGTCTCAGTAGTAGTGGAGGTCCTTCATCCTCTTCCCTTTATAGTTGTTGGAGGAGTTTGGGGGGTTTGAAAAAAATTGTCGAGGGGGTGGTAGGTTGCCCGAGTGAGGGAAGTGGTGATTGGATCATGTCTGTGGAATCTAGTGGGCACCTATTCTATATAGAGGAGGTGAAAATAGTGGTATCCACCTTTTTTGAGGTGGTTTGATGGAGATGAAGGTGGATCTATGGCGGTTCTCAGTATTGGTGAAAAGGTGTAGAGACCGGCATAGATAGGTGGTGGTGGGTAATCAGTCGAGGTAAAGGGAAGAGTTGTAGGGTGAGTGGTGTTTTTCAGCAGTGGTTCATGGATGATCAGAAGAGTTGATGAGGTTTCTTTGAGGGTCTAGAAATAGATGTGGATCAGTGCACCTTTAGTGGTTGCGGTATATTCACATGAGCATTGGGGAGCTACGACGGAGCATGGTGGTGATCATTCCCCACATTGAATCAATGGGATGGGCCATGTGGCATTATATGGCTCGGTGTGGCATCCAATATGTAATTAATATGATGGGGTGTCAGAAGTCACCCTTAAACATTGTGGTATTCCACGACCCAATGAGTCCCCCCCCCTCCAGCACTACTATCTTCCACACTGGATGTCAGTGATTTCTCATGGTTCAGCTAGTCTATGCTTTAAATGGGGCTCAACCAGTTGCATGTCATGCACTGGGATTCATCACTAATGTGATGCTAGCTGAGGTGGGCTCTCCTGTTTGGATGTGGGACTAACTAACCCTTCTTGGTAGGTTATGTAGTGCATAGACCCTTTTTGAGGGTCTGATCAGTCCTGGCATATTTTCTGGAGAAAATATGTTCTAAAGTGCTCAAAAAAATTAAAAAAATTAATTTAATCAATGAAATTTCAATAAATAAACTATCATATTTAAAAAAATGATATTTTATTCATTTTAAATCATTAAAATTATGTAATCCAATTTTTCCGTCAATTTATTAAATCATTTTAAAGCATTAATATTTTATATTTAAATACATTTAAAACCATTGAAATGTGATAAAAATATGCACAAAATATGAATGTATAAGATACCACCACATATAAACCATGCTTATCCTCCAGAAAAAAAAAATCTCAACATATAAGGTCAAGGTTTTCCAATGTTTTCAATATTCAAATTTCAATATATAAAATAAAACAATTTTCAATTTCAAGTAAAATTTTCAAAATTACACATTAAATATCAATTTTACTCCTCATTTTTTCAAGAAAAAATAATATCAGCCATATTTATTTTACCCATTTCAAATTGGTGAAACATATCTTCTCAATAATTCATGTTCATTAATTTATAATTATTAAATTTTTTGAATCATTATTTACCTTACTATTGAATCTTTACTCTCATCTCTTAGGATAACGTTCAAGGAAATTTATCCTTATATCATTAGAAATTTATCCATATAAATATTCTTGTAAACTAACTAAAGTATCAATTCTATAAAGAAAAAAATAATATAAAATCTTGAGGGATTGATATTTATGTTCATACATTCAACCATTACTCACTTCACCCCCAAAATCAACAATAAAATATCATTTAATTACTAAGAGGAGGTTAGGAATAGATAAAAATGGCATGAAATATGGTATATCCCAAACAATGTTATTATTGGTTTCTATGGGATAAATAAATAATTATATAAAGGTGGTATTTTAAGTATTATGGCTTTTCAAAATAGGCATTAATCATTATAAATGTTTTTTTCATATTCATAACATCAAAGGATAAAATAAATGTTGTTGCAGGTGGAATGTCCCATCATCCCTCATGAAATATTCCCAAGAATACATAAAATATACTTGGTCTAGAAATCATCTAGGGAATGGAAAATATGATTCAGTAAAATTAGTGAAATTGTGGTTAATAATAATAAATCAATTGATGTGAATTTCATAAATTAAAATCAGGAAAACTGGTTGGGTATTTACACTTAAAATAATCAACTCATTCCGTGGAATCATGTGTCTTTATTTTAATACCCAATTATAAAATTAGTATTTCAATTCTAAAATTTAATCTTTCAATAAAATTTTCTTTGAAATATAAAACATGGAATCCCAAGATTTCTAAGAAACTCAAGTCAACAAAATTCATCATGTAAATAATAAATTCACGTATGGGAGTTTAATTTTAAATTTAATGCTCACAACATGTTTTGGTCAAAAAATCAAGAGAGTTTAAAGGATAATAATTAAATTGGAAATCCCTTACCAATGATTCTTAGTCAAATTTCCTCCTTCACTAGTGATGATTCCCTTCTCCATTGTGAACTTTTTAATAAATTTTTCAATTATGAATAAGGTTTATGTCATTAATGAAAAAAAGATAGAAGGATTCGGTTGCATGTTGGACTACTCGTAATAATTTAAATTAAAACTAAATTTCATGATTGAAATGGAAAGGGATAATTCTTGGTATAATCCCCCAATTGGGCCCGACATTTTTACTATATACAGTAGGTAGTACCAGCTATTATCTAATTTCATTTGGTGGATGAATCCACTATTATTTGAACCACAACATGTGGATTTCCCCATCTTTTTTCATCATTGTTCTTATGGAATGATCCATAGATAGATTACAATAGATCCTCCCCCATCCAAATTAAGTGTTACTTTCATGATGGGGGTAGGATGATGTATGGACCATCCTCCTCTGGTTTATAATTTTGGAAACTCCTCTTATTCATTCATTTTTGAATTATGATAGGATTGATGAATGGAATGTTCAAAGGGTATGTAAAAAAGGTATTTTACAAGAATAAAATTTGAACTTTTAATAATAAATTTATCCACTTCAATAAGAGAAACCAATTATTTGATTTCTTTAGGCTAGAAAACATGTATATACTAATGAGTCTCCCTAAAGGTATGTTTATAAAAATCAGGGAGCACTACTTGTTCCTCAAAAGGTGTAGTTCTAGTTTCCTCATCTTCCTCTAAGGAATGACAATAATTATCCAAATATAAATATTCATAACAATAAGTACGGATTCTAAAATCAGTTTCAATAAAATCAAAAAATAAATAATTAAATTAAATGTCATATCTTTTAGTTGTTTTTGGTTCAAATAATCGCCCATTGGTATGTACATATTGATATTTGGATCTAAATGGATTAAGGAAATTATTTTTCATCCTCATAGATTACTTCAAATTCCACTATTTGGGTGGGGTCAGCATCCAATTGTGACTGATCATCTTCTTTAAAATCTGTTGGTAGATTAATGTGCTCCTCACATTAATTATAGAATTAATATAGTTCATGATTATCTCTGAAATTAATACCATCCAGAAATTCTACTTCCCTATTCTACTTATGTGAATCTAGGAATTAAAGTGTCTCTTCATCTGGTTTATTTTCACGTATCATTGACGATTCTGGGAAATATGATGTTATCCAATCCATTTTCTTTGGAGGTCATCCACTATATCTCTAGGTTCTTGAGTATATTACATGATTTTTTTTCCACTTGATTTGAAAAATTTCTAGGGGAAATTTCATTGATGTTTATAGGAAATAAGTAACACTATTATTGTGTCTTGTAAATTATTTGATTAAATTATGGGATGTACACTCAGAATTCAGTAAGTTCTATGGATAATCCTTGAACCAGTGGTTGTGTGATGGTCTTCATGAGCTCCTATATGAGGTCCTTCAATTTCTCTTCTATTAAAATTTGGATTTGGTATACCCTAGTCAATCTATACAACATTTAAAAAAATTCATCAATAGACTAATGTCCTTTACATACTAGTTCCAACACCAATGAGTAATCAGTCTATGCATAATAATAATCAATTTCATTCATCATGGGAAATGAATTTTTTATGATTTTTTATTTTATTTTTGTGAATTCAATTGAAATATAACTTAAATGTTAAAATAGAATAAGTACTAAAACTTATGATTGGATCCCCAAAAATTACACTAGGTTTTATACATTCTTGTCGCATGTTGTGTAAAATGAGAATTATTTTCCTAGTGTAACACAATGACTGACTAGGGTATTGTCACATAAAGAGACTCTCGGTTAGTTTACTCACATATTCTAAATCACATAATCTACTTCCTTTTTGTGTTTTATTGTTTAATGAAAACTGTGAAGGGTGTTTTTCATTTCATAAAAAAATTATACGATAAATTAGACCACTTACATAAACTAGCATGCAATTCAAAAAAGAATGATTCATGGAATACAATACATGGTTTGGGATTCAGTTTTGGGTTTAATAATTATTCTTCGTTAATCATTTAATTTAATTTTTATAATCCCAATATGAAATATCATGTTTGTACTACAATTAATTATTTAGAAATTTTAAAATCTCAATTTCCTTAATAACTCATAATTCTTCATTCTCTTTTAATTATGCGTGATGACACCCCATGGTCTAGTTTATTCCATTTTCCTAGACCTGGCTCTACTGATTTTATTTCATCCATTGATTAGTTCAGAGCACCCGTGTGAAGAACTAACCAATAGAGGGAGGGAAAGTAGATTAAATAAAATAATTATAATAGATTGATTTCTATGTCAATGTGGTGTATTCACCACATTGATGAAATTCACTTAAACTGTGCATGCTACAAAAAATATACTAAAAATGTATAAATATATATTGTGGAAAATTCAAGAATATCTTCACTTCCCCTTGGGACAATCCTTGGGGGAAGTCTCTCATTTCTGAGATTAAAAGATCACCTGGTGTCTTGATGAAATATTATAATGAAAATTTGAAAATAAAATAAAATAATGAATTAATTGAATATGATGGGAATGATAAAATAAAAGAATAAAATAAAAAAGTCATTAGAGAGAGAGTGAGAGATATAAATTAAAGTATAAATATAAAACAGAATAGGGATTATGAAAATAAGTAATAAAATATAAAACATTTTTATAATGTATAAATAAAGATAAAATAATTATGATAATAATTATTTTTCTTAAGAGAAAATTTTAAAATAATAATAAGAATAAGAGATGAAAAAATAATAAAAAAAATGGAAAAATAATATTAATAAAAATATTTATCATATTCATAATAATAATGACTACAATAATAATTCTAATAATAAAATAATAATATGAATTAATAAAAATAAAAAGGATGATCAAAAATTTTATGAAAAATCCTGTTTGAAATATTATAAAATAAAAATTGAAAATGAAATTTCATTTTAAAGAAGATAAAAAATTAAAAGAAATAAAAAAAATAGAGAAGAAGAATTAAAGTATATGGTAGTGGCTCCCAAAGGTAGTTTCATAGATTTTAGGTGTTAACCAAAGATTTTTCTTAGAGGGGGTCAGCATCTTCTCCCTTCAAGGATCCTCAAGACCTAGGGAGCTCATTCGACTAAAATCACACCTTCCATGGGTGTGATAAATGGAACACCCATTGATGGAGGCTATTTAAATCTCTTCATGGAAGCATTCCTTGAGGGTATTTTATATTATGGGTATCATGAGTCCTACATAAACAACATGCCATCTATGAGTTGTAAACAGTGTGCAAGCAGCCTCCAAGGTTGACGGAGAGTAACCTCAGTTGAGCATGGCAGGTAGAAAATCCATCTTCCATTGAGATTATATGTCACTATAGAAGCTCAAACAAGATTCTTGGGGGTCTTATGGGTATCTGTATGTGATCTAAAATTGTATGGAGGTGCGTCAACGGAGTTAGAGCTCGGGCTGACCTCTTCAACAAGTAGAAATGGAATTTCATAGTGATCAATGGTGTTCTTGGTGGAGTCTTGGTCGACTAGTGGAACTTTACTTCCCCTCCATTCTTCACAGTGGATGATGGAGGCATGTGTGGGTGATCATGGGTGATCAGGGGATCGTTTGCAGTGGATGGAGATTGAGTTGAGGTCTTTTTCTCATCCATAGGGGCATTCGATGGAGGTAGTGGGGGCCGACAATGTTAAGAGGAGGATCTACAATAGATCCTCTATGGAAGTAGTGATGGGGGAGAGGATCTGCGATAGTGGAGGTCCTTCTTCCTCCATGATTCGCAGTGGCTAGAGGACCATTGGGGTTTCTGGACAGTAATTATAATGGGATGAAAGGCTTCCCCAGATTATGGAAGTAGTGATTAGATCATGCATGTGGATTATAGGGGTACAGATGCTAAAGAGAGGATGTGATAGTGGTGGTTTTCAGTTGTTTTGGTGGTCATCTAGGGTGGAAAAAGGTATATCCACAATAGTTCTTAGAGGTGGTGTACATGAGTGGCATCAAGTAACTTTAATCAGTATCGGGTGATTATCCATGGTGGAGAGTGGATTCATAGTAGTTTTTTTCGGCAGTAGAGGACCAAGATGAAGGGTGGTGGATGGTCTCCTATTGTGACTTGGTGATCAGCAACGGCGGCCAGGGGACATTGGTGGTAGGGAATGAAGGTGGATCGGTTATACTCGACTGGCAGTGGAGGACTCGAAGGAGTGTGGTGGAATGGTAGAATAGTGTGGAGGAACTTGTGTCCTACCAAAAATGGAGGGATATGGTGTGATCCTTTATAAGTCAGGATGTGGCATCTATTCAGCAATGAAACTCATGTGTTGCCAAATGATACCCCTAATTACTATGGTATGGGCCAATTTATTGAGTCTCTATTCCCACGGCCATGGGGCATGACCACTACATTCATGTTCCCACTCTAGCATCAGCAATTCTATGCTTCCCATGGGGATTGACAACCCACAAGACACACATGAGGCTTAATCACCCATGTTCTTCCTACTCGGTCGGGCACTCCACGTGGGATGTTTTATTGGACAACCTTTTTTGGATGGATATATGGTTTGTTTCCTTAGTTTAAGGATTTCTTGGGCCATGCCAAATTTTTTGATAATATTAGTTCAGTAAGTGATAAACAATTTAAACAGTGAAATTTAGCATCTAAATATCCATAATTAAAATTTCATACTCAAAAACAATCTTCATTGATTATTTCATAACAATTAATATTTAATACTTTAATTTACCCATTATTTGATTAAAAATTTATAAATAATGGGTATTTAACATTAAAAATATTTTAAAATAGTTTAAATATTATAAAAAATATGCAGATAATTTGTGTCTATCAATATATCATATACTTTCATTACAAAAATATGAAATGAAAATAAAAAAAATGTTCATCTGTATGCATGGTATATTATTTCCATTAAAATTTTATTTCAATTTCAATTTATATAATTTATATATTATTATAAACATATATATAATGAATATATATTGTAAGGACCTATGTTTTTACGAACTGTAGTTTTGAGAATAAATTTGATTTTTTGATTTTAGATGCTTGTAAAAGGGTAAAATTTACTTTTTCACTTGGAATATGACCTTAGATAAATTTTTACCACTCCATTAGTTTCAGAATATTGTGTTTACCCTAGGATAAGAGTTTGGTATAAATCCAAACCATTCGAATATTGGAAGAATAGTGAATATTTCATATTTCATAAATTAAATATTAATTTATTTTTTCCTGATCGTTTGGCCATAACATATGGATAGATCATCAGATTGAGATTATGTATTATTCATTGATTCTGGAATGGTGAGTCTATCCTAGGCGAGGCATAGTCCGTAGTCGAGCAATGAAGTTGTCCTGAGCCCTTTTTCTACTTTTTCTTTTTCTTTTTCTTTTTCTTTTAATTATTTTTATTTCATTCATCTTCTTTCCCCCACTTTCTCACAAATGTCTCGCTTAAATATCCTCTTATGTCATTTAACTAAGGGAGAAAATGGGAAGGAGGAATGATATTGAAAGAAGTGAAAAGAGGTATTGTTTTAAATCCCTCAACGCACTGAATCTGTGTATAGCGACCATGGGTGGTGAAATCAAGCAAAGCTTTGGCGATTTCTACCCAAAGGTTGATCTATTTACGTTTTGAACATATATCCACCAAAAATTGTTTGTTTGAAGTTTTTATAGTCTTATGTAACTTTCATGTGGCCTCTTGATTGTCGATCAGTTGATTTAGGGGTGAAAAGAGAGGATCCTGGTGATCCGAGTCATTTTGGTTCTGGAAAACCATGTTACATAGCTTGAGGTTTAGGGGAAACATAGTGTTTTCAACTTGTTTGAGGAATATGAAGTCTAAACAGATTAAAAATCGAGTATGGGGTATACACATCTTGTACTGGTACTTAGATGTTTGGCTGAGTACCTAGGCATGCCTACCTGTGTAGGGGTACACAACCATGCAGCGTACACGGCCAGACCCTTTGTAAGGTAGCAAGCTATGTAAGAGTAAATATCATGGCCAAGTAACTGGCCAGGACGGTTGAGGGACACGGTCATGTACCCCGTGTTGGGTACATTCCATATACCCGATTCACACACCCAATACCTGGCACTTGAATATTCCCAGGTCGGCGGAGGTACACACCCTAGTGGGGTTGTGGGAGTACATGATATATACACATGGGGACATTTCGGATAATGCCCATTAGAACCCATTGAGGTTTTTACATGTTTTCATGACCTTGTTTCTATTTTGGATCAGAGATTAGTCCATTCTGAGTAGTATTCCATGTATATCGTGATGGTGGAACCTGTGGAGTGATCTGGGGACTTCAAATGGGTGTTTTGGGGATCCTATAAAAATATATAGGTTCTTCCTCTAGTTGTTAACATAATTTGTCTTCTGGTTGTGACAATTGAACATTAATGAAATTATGGGTGTTTAGACCAACCATGTTTAGATCATTATTTGAGATGATCTATGATATATCTCATATGACCTTTGATTTTGAAGATGTTACCTTTTTGAGATGTACCCTTCTGGCCTAGGAGTCTATGAGACCTATTGTATCTCAGGATCCCCTAGGAGATACCTTTTCCTACATATTTTTCTATGGAGTTCCTTAAATGATCCCTTATATGTTTTCTATAATAAATGATCTAAGTTGGATGCCTCTTCATTTCATTCATTTGAGGATCCCTCATAGGATTCCTCCTTTTTCCTTATAGTTAAGGATTTTGAGTCGGATGCCTTCACTTGAGTTTATCATAAGGACCCCATGTATGATGTCTTTTAGTTCTTGACTTGAGGGACCTAGTGGGTTCCCGTTATTTGACTGACCATGTGATTTAGGTCATGTTTGGGATGATTTGGTGTTTGGGTGTCACCTAGAATCTGTACCGAACTGGTGATCACATGGGGCTATGGCTGGAGTGAAGGGTTGGGGGTTCGGGAAACCATTATGTGTTTGTTTATATCTGAATTCCTTTGTTGATGAAGTAGTTTTAACAAAAGTTTATTCTTGGTTACTGGTTGTTGAGCCTAATGTGAGACGTATTTATTTCTCTAAGGATACTTGGAGGTTCTCTCTGATATCTGCATTGCTTATCAGTATTTCCAAATGTGCTTACCTAGGATCCAGCTTTTGATCCATGATATTTATTTTATTTTATTGTATACCCAGACATATTACCTGGGATTTGGATGTTGACCCATATTATATATATATATATTGCGATATATATTTTATTGGGATTTCAATAGGTGTTTCCTAGTATTTGGTTGTTGAGGCTTACATGTTGACTTATATGACTTGAGTGATACATGGATTCATGTAGTAGTTGTATCTTGTACATACTAATAGGTTGGATGATATATGATGAGTATGATTATGATCTCCTCAATTTTGGTAATGGATACCCAAGACTCATGGTAGATTATGCACTCTGGAGTGGTGTGAATGATTATGATCTCTATAGCCTATGATCATAATGATTATTCTCTTTCAGATCAATTAGGACACTCGAGGGGTGTAGCATGGAATCTCATCGATGAGTTATATCTTCAAAAATAATCTAAGGGTAATCCCCTTAGGCTTCACCTGGGTTCTGAATGTCGTGACCACCTACGTATTGAGACCTATAGCTCGGATATTGGACTAGATTTATAGGCATGGGAAGCATGATGGCTGACTCACTGACCTTTTAAATGATGTAAGGATGTACTCCCTAGAATACTTCTTTACTATATTGACTGTCAGTATATGGTATCATTATTTATAGGATTGGTTTTCGGTATATGGTATCATTTCTAGTGATTGGACACGAATATGAGTGAACCCAGGTGTAGGACATGTATCCTTATATGGTTACGTATCATGCTCAGATATATAAATCTATTGTTGGAAAAACCAGGAATATTTTTATTTGGATTATGGACCCATAGATATACTTAAAGAAACATGACATGATTGGCACGACATCTATATTAATTCCCTTGTCTAAGATATCCAATTGATCAATTTTACAGACCCTATGATCAACTACCGATGTGGTTTCATGTTATATGAATCACATACCAATGAATATTCATATCTATGTAAATATTTATAGGTATGGGACTATACATGTGTACATATATAGATATGTACATCCATGGTGGCACTTACCTAGTTGATAGGGATTTTGGACCCTAGGTTCGACTGTGGGCTCACATTGTTTTTTCTTACCTTTTGGTTGTGTTTTAGCAAGGCTGAGTTCATTTCATTGGAATACACATTTAATAGAATTGTTACATGTTTCTTTGTTGGGATGTCCTATTGATATTTTTCAACCTTAGTGTACATGGGGAGATTATCTCTTCTTTTTAGGATGACCATGGGTTCAATAGTGGATAGGGTTGAGACCTAGAGTTTCATGAATGAGCGGAGCTACTCGTGTGGTACTACTAATTGGGTTGGTGTAGTTCGATAGTGTTTGTAGATCAAGTATGTGGTTTGGCTCGTATCTTCTAATAGAGCCCCATACATTTATTTTCAATTTGTTTTTGTCACGACCCGTCCTCGAGGCCCGTGTCGTGACTACCCCAAGCCCGCCTTCCATAGGCCAGGGGCTGGCGACTAGCACCAAGGCATAAATCCGGGTAAAAAGGGAAGGCATTGCCTTTGTAGAGTAAACTAACACACAGAGTAAACAAGCAGTAGAAGTAAACACTAAGTAAAAACAGAGTACAACAGTAAGTGCGGAAAGTAAGTGGGACAGTATACAAACCCAAACTGAAAGTAAAGTACAACTGGAAAGGGAAAACAGCAACTGAAAAGTAAAGCCGCAACGATGAGCTATCCACTGGGAATCCCACCTGAAGGGTGGGTACAGAAAGCCTCCACTACTCCTCGGGTCCAGCCTACCGCTCCGAGTACGTCCCGCCCAGTGGTCCACCTCCAGGTATCGTCCTGCTCCGCAAGCCTCCACTACGATCAGCGCTTTCCGTCGTCTGCAACCAACACAACGTAGTGCGGGCATAGCCCATGCAGGGGTGAGTATAAGCTACTCAGTAAGGACCCCGAGACCCCCGAAGGTCTCCCAAAATACACAAAGGATAAACCACAAGTAAAAATACAATCACGAAGTAACAACCGACACTGCTTAGGTATATGCCCATACATATACCTAAGTTATCAATTCCAATACGCTCCAACCTCCGAGCCCAAGTACAACCCAGTCCACACAGGAAAGAATACGTATTCCACACAGGAAAGCAAAACGTAATCCACACAGGATAGCACAACACAATCCACATAGGAAAGAAAATAGGATTCAGCTCACACAGGTATACTTCTTCGAAAGACGATAGAGATGATCACTGATCCATCTAAGTCGTCGGACCCACAAAGGATAGATAGGAAACTAACCCCCGCAAGACCCACACAGGATCTGTAGGCGCTGGCTCACACAGAACCGCTGAGCGCTGACCCACACAGGATCAGACCCACACAGGATCGGTAGCACTGATCCATATAGGATCACTGAGTGTTGTAGTCGTCGCCGTCGAATCCACTGAGGATCTCTGCACAGTCGTCGTCGCAATCACAGTAGCAGTCGCAGCCAGCTCTAAGGTTCCCACACACAGCAAGATCGTTCGGGAGGGTCCGCTCCACGAGCCGAGAGGCTGATACATCAACTGACACATAGTCTAGAGTTGATGTATCCAAAAGTTCCGTATCGTCAATAGGAACTCAACGTCGCAGACGGCGCGTCAATCGGACGCCCGGTCTGAGAGTTATTGGCTTTTTCGTCCCAGGGGCCCGGTTGGTTTTTAAGGTAAAACCAACCCAACCGTACTCCACCTGTGTCCAAACCTCGGTCGGAGTAATCCAAAAGATCTGTCTCACTTAGAGGAATCCAACAAAGTCGACGGCACGTCATTCGGACGTCCGGAGCTCAAGATATGAGCGTTTCCGCTTTGAGGGCCCGGTTGGTTTCGTGTACGAACCAACCCGGCCGAACTAAAAGTATACTTAAACCTTGAGTGCGATATACCGAAACGACCATCTCGATTCAAGGATCGCATCGCAACTGACGGTGCGTCTATCGGAGGTCCATAGCCTAATTTATGGGCAAAAGACCGAAGACGGTACGAAAACGGGGGTTTTGGACCCGGACCGACCCGGCCCGAGACCCCCCGGTCGGCCCGGCCCAGCCCGGCCTGGGCACAGCGCGCCCAGCGCACTGGCCAGCTCGGCCAACGGCCGAGCCGTTTTGGCAAGGGGGGGGCCTACCCCCCTGGTGTAACCGTGGCCCCCCATTTATGGGGGCCGTTTTTGTAGGCCGGTCGGGGGAATTAATTCCCCCGGTTTCTCTTTGTCCGGCCGGCCCGCACCGGTCAGCCGGTTCTGCCGACAAGGACCGGCTACGGCCGGTCCTTCCTCCATCACCGACACCGGCGGCCCGGAACCGGCCGCCGGTCACCCTGCTCCGCCACGGCCCGGAACCGGTCGCGACCTAGTTCGTCCGGCGTGGTGCGACGGCACCACGCCCCTACGCCGCAGCCCCGCTCCGGCCGCGCCGTCTTCGGTTTTCTTTGACGCGGCGCGACGGCGTCGCATCCTTTTTCATCTTCACGGCGCGGCGCGATGGCGTCGCGCATTACTTTCCGTGCGTTTCCCGCGTGGTGCGACGGCACCATGCCATTTCGTCCCAAACACAAAGGATCAAACAAGGATAAAGGAGGAGGATCGGCCGTGTTTGTGCGGTCCGTCCCCCTCTCGTTAATCGGTATCATTTGTTCGTATATCCATGAAGAACGACAAACTAGAAATCACGAACGAAAATAATTAAATAATCCCCTACCTTGATAAAAGAGATGACGAACGTCGGCGTCGCAAAGTGAGGATTCGAAGATGTTGACGGAGATTTCGTCGCAGAAAACCATCTCAAAAAGAGACGTCGTGGAAGAAAAACGTCGTGGAAGAAGACGTCACGTCGCTGGTCGGTGTCGCGGAAGACGGTCTCCGAGGGCTCGGCGCTCCACGTTAGAGATCGTTCGTTCTTCGCGTTCTTCGTCAAAGAGAAAGAAGAACTCAAGACTTCCTTAGTTTTTTCTCCAAGTCTCTCAAACAACTAAACACACCAACCCAATAAAATAAGTTCTTAACTTATTTTATTAACACATCAAGGTTTTTTGAAATTCAAGTGTTTGAATTCCACATTAACTCACCTCATTAATTCCATAAGTTAATAAACTTAATTTATCAAAATTAAATGGGAGTTGTGGGGGTTAGAGGATATGAATGGGTGGGGTTCATGTGGACCCCACCACCCTCATAACCTCCCAAGGGAGGTTGGGTAGTTACCCAACTTCCATCCAAAGGATTAAACACTTAGAGTAAAAATAAAAATTGTTGTTAAATTTTTATTTTTAACTTCCACAATTTTTATCAACTTCTCTCGTGCAAACGCAACTCCGGATTAAGCATTCCTAAGAAATTACCAGTGTTGCAGTTCCATCAGTGCCCTCGGAATTTGATTCCGAGCATCGGTTCATAAGATAGGAATTCCCACTCGTTCGTTCACTGAACGTACTCGAGCTAAACTTCGGATAGAAATTCCGGGCACACCGGGCCTCGGAATCAAGTGTCGTCTGAAACTGCGTTCTTGTAAAATCCCAAAGAAAATTAAGAAAAAAATTTCCTTGAATTTTACGGGTCTTTACATTACTCCCACCTCAGGACTTTACGTCCCCGTAAAGATACATCGAAAACTAGGGAAACAAATGTGGGTACTGAGCACGCATCTGAGACTCCCGCTCCCAAGTGCTCTCCTGGAGGTTCCCGTGCTTCCATCTGATGCGCACTATAGGAATCGACCGTCCACGTAGGACCTGCTCCTGTCAATCCTCGATCTCCACTGGGACCTTTGCAAAATTTTCCCCATCATCGACGTCAAGCTTACCATGGTCAATGATATGCGTCAGGTCATGCACATATCTCCTCAGCTGAGACACGTGGAAAACGTCGTGCACCCGGTGCAACTGTGGTGGTAGAGCCAGACGATAAGCCACCTCACCAATCCTGCCGAGGATCTGAAACGGTCCGATGAAGCGTGGAGACAACTTGTCGCCTCATCCAAATCTCTGTAATCCATGTCGAGGTGAGGCACGCAAGAAGACGTGGTTGCCATCCTCTAACTCTAGTGGCCTCCGCCTCCTATCAGCATATGACTTCTGCCGGCTCTGAGCTGTCCCCATCCGCTCCTGGATGACCTGGACCTTCTCTATCGTGGCCTGGACCATCTTCGGTCCCACAAGTGCTAACTCCCTAGGGTCTGTCCAGCACAAATGAGATCTACAAGGTCGGTCGTACAACGCCTCGTATGGTGCCATCCCGATGGTGGAGTGGTAGCTGTTGTTGTACGCGAACTCCACCAAGGGTAGGTGGTCCTCCCAGCTACGACCAAAGTCAAGGACACATGCGCGGAGCATGTCCTCGAGAGTCTGAATGGTCCTCTCCGTCTGACCATCCATCTGAGGGTGAAAGACTGTGCTCAGACGTAGTTGTGTCCCGAACGCCTCCTGCAACCCCTTCTAATGCCGGGAAGTAAAGCGAGCATCCCAATCGGAGACGATAGATGATGTCACACCGTGAAGCCGCACAATCTCCTAAACGTAGAGACGTCCCAAGCTCTCTACTGAGCCCTGCTCTCTGATGGGTAGAAAGTGTGCCGACTTGGTGAGTCGGTCGACAATCACCCAGATGGAGTCGTGACCTCTGGAAGTGTGTGGATGTCCAGTTACGAAGTCCATAGATATCCCATCCCACTTCCACTCCAGGACCTCTAAGGGTTGTACCAAGCCTCTTGGTACCTGGTGCTCTGCCTTCACCTGCTGGCAGGTGAGGCATCGAGAAACGAACTCTGCCATAGCCTTCTTCATGCCCGGCCACCAGTGCTATTGTCTGAGATCCTGGTACATCTTCGCCACTCCAGGATGTACCGCCAAAGGAGAAGTGTGAAACTCTCTCAGCACCTCCTCTCGTAAAGAAACTGGTACCAAGGTACGTCCTCTGAAAAGGACGTCGTGCTCTGCTCCAAAGGAGAAACCATCAGGTGCCTGTCCTGAGAATAACTATGCACGTCTTGTCTCACAGTCAGTGTCCCCACGTTGTGCATCTCTGACCCGCTGCAGTAGTGGAGGAGTGACTGTGAGAGACTGGAGGAAGGCTTCTCCATTTGTATCCACGAAGTATATCTGCAAAGAGGCTAGCTACTTTGTCTCCTCCTCAAGTAGCTGAATGCTCGTCCTCCTATTGAGAGCACCGGCTACCACGTTCCCCTTCCCAGGAGTATAGACTATCTCAAAGTCATAGTCCTGGAGGAACTCGAGCCATCGCCGCTGTCTCAGATTCAGATCCTTCTGAGAGAATATGTATCTGAGACTCTGATGGTCAGAAAAGACTGTAAAGCGCTCGCCCATCAGATAGTGTCGCCATGTCTTCATAGCGAAGACCACTACTGCTAACTCCAGGTCATGGGTAGCATAGTTCTGCTCATGCGGCCTCAACTGACGTGATCCATAGGCGATCATTGCCCGCTCCTACATCAGGACACATCCGAGTCTGGTCCCTGATGCATCGCAGTAGACTACGTACCCTACTCCCTCCTCAGGAAACCTCAAGATAGGTGTGCTGGTCAATCTATGTCTCAGCTCCTGGAAGCTCTACTGACATCTGTCTGACCACACGAAGGGTTTCCCCTTCATCATCAAAGCTGAGAGTGGTTCCACAACTCTGTAGAAGTCTGGCACGAATCTCCAGTAGTATCCAGCTAGTCCCAAGAAACTTCGCACCTCCGTCACGCTCCTGGGTGGCTCCCAAGCTAGCACTGCCTTGATCTTCGCAGGATCCACTGAAACTCCTGCCTCAGAGATGACGTGTCCCAAGAAGTGGAACTCACGTATCCAGAACTGGCACTTCAAGAGCTTACCATAAAGCTAGTGCTCTCGGAGTGTGTCTAGTACAACCCGTAAGTGGTAGGTGTGGTCCTCCTCAGTCGTTGAGTAAATCAAAATGTCATCGATGAAGACCATGACAAATCGATCGAGGTATGGATGAAAGATCATGTTCGTCTTTTGCATGTCCTCGTCTCGAACTCTGAGATGATGATAGCCTGACCTGAGGTCTATCTTTGAGAACCACCGTGCTCCCTTGATCTAATCGAAGAGGTCATCAATCCTCGGTAGCGGATACCTGTTCCTCACTGTCACCTGGTTCAGGCGACAATAGTCGACACAAAGTCGCAAGCTCCCGTTTGCCTTCTTGGCGAACAATATCGGGGAATCCCAGGGTGAAACACTGGGTCGGATGAACCCCTTTCCCTACAAGTCCTCCAACTGTACCCGCAGCTCTCAAAGCTCAGAGGGGGCCATCCGATATGCTGGAGTCGATATCGGGGCTGTTCCGGGGTACAGGTCAATATAAAAGTCTACCTCTCTGCGAGGAGGTAGCCCTGGAACGTCATCTGGGAAAACGTCCTCATACTGATCCACCACAGCAGGAAAACCAGGACTTCGCACGTCAACTGCTCCTAGGATGAGGCTAGCCAACTGATGAGTGATGGGTTGTGCTCTCCTCCGCGGAAGTCCATCCTATGCTGCAAAGGCTCCCTTCTCACCGGTGAAGGTGAACATGCTACCGTCGGTGCGTACACATCGCACCTTGCGCCTAATACAGTCAATATGTGCATGGACCGTAGACAACCAATCCATGCCCAAGATGATGTTGTAAGGCCTCGATGCTGCTACAAGAAGATCTCAGCCGAAGCTCTCGCCTCCTAGAGTAAGCTCACACTGCCGGCACCAGTGCGTAATCGTCGAGTCTTCTCCCGTAGGAGTCTCTAGCCGTAAGGATCGAGCCAACAGCTCTGTCGGAATCTCCGAGCTCCGAACAAGGGCAGCGGCTATGAAAGAGTGACTCTCTCCTGTGTCTATAAGAACTGCATCAAGGGTGGAATAGACACAGATAGTACCTCAAATCATCTCGGGTGCTCCGTGGTCGTAGGCCTCCACTGCCTGGAGTTGTGCCTGTCTCTGTCCGCCAGCTCCCTATGGTCGGGGTGGACCTCCTGGTGGTGGTGGTGGTAGGGTCTCAAAGCGTCGCCCACCACCTGCTGCTCGGCCAGCTCCTCTGCCTCGTCCACCTGCTCCCTGCAGACTGCCACGGTCGACCCTCTCCCTCTACCTCGGTGGTCCCTCAACCGTCTACTGCTCCTCGGCACGGCGGGTCGGGCAATCACGAGCCATGTGGCCCTGCCCGCCGCATGAGTAACACTGCCTGCCTCTCGAAAGACTGGCTTCGCGCTGTGTGCCCCGCACTGCTAAGCCAGTGTCCTGAGGTCATCTTCCTGAGGGTCTGGTCTGCCTGGACCCATGATTCATCCGTCGACTGCCTGCTGCAGAAGACTCTACTACGTGCTGCCCTGCGGTGGGTCTCGGCGCTGGTGCAGACTCAGCAAGAAAGCTCTCGATCAAAAGGGCTTGCTCCAGTACTCATGTCTAAGTCGTAATACTGAGGTAGATCAGCGATGCCCTGATCTCGTGTCTCAATCCCTGCTCAAAGGTCCGGGCCCGGAAGAATGGGTCCCATACCATGTCTGTCGAGTAGCGCGAGAGATCGGTAAATCTCGCCGAGTACTGGGCGACTGTCATGCTGCCCTGACGCATCTGAAGAAGCTCCTGAATGCGCAACGCATGGAGGGTGGCTGGGACGAACTCCGAGCGAAAGAGGATCTCAAAATCTGTCCAGAGAAGAGATGCCTCATCGTGCACCTGGAGCATCAAGCTCCACCATCTGCCTGTTGTTGCGTGCAGTAGGCTCGCTGCGAGGATCACCATGAGGTCTGCTGGTGTCCTCACTAACCTGAAAACTCTCACCACTGCCTCCATCCCGTCCTCGGCTGCCTGGGGGTCAGTCTCCCCGCGGAACCTGGGCGGTCGCTGGCGCTGGAACTCATGTTGTGCACTGAGGCGACGTACATCGTCAGCGCCTGGGGCTGGAAGTATCAGTGGCTCGGTGGGTAGAGCTATCACCGATGCCACTGCTGACAAAGGGCCCTACACCGAGGCCTTGTCACTCGGTGGGTTGTCGTCACGCTCGAATCTCGGAACCCTAGCTGGCTACCGTCGTGGGGCCATCCTGAAAAGAAAACAGCTGCGCCACGGTCAGAACAGTATACCTGGTGAGCTGATACAAAGTAATCACAAATAAAACTTGAAACACACACGAAATCAATTTTTTCGTGCATTTAGTCGGAAATCAGAAGTCAGGGTCCTGGTGTACGGATACGTCGGCTGCCGCACCAACACTTGACTCCCTGGACTGATAACCACACTCAATACGCTAAACACTATTGCTTCACATAGAAAAAGATCAGAGTCCAAAGTTTTGCGGTAGAACCGAACTCCTCTGATACCAATTTGTCACGACCCGTCCTCAGGGCCCATGTTGTGACTACCCCAAGCCCGCTTTCCATAGGCCAGGGGCTGGCGACTAGCACCAAGGCGTAAATCCCGGTAAAAAGGGAAGGCATTGCCTTTGTAGAGTAAACTAACACACAGAGTAAACAAGCAGTAGAAGTAAACACTAAGTAAAAACAGAGTACAACAGTAAGTGCGGAAAGTAAGTGGGCCAGTATACAAACCCAAACTGAAAGTAAAGTACAACTGGAAAGGGAAAACAGAAACTGAAAAGTAAAGCCGCAACGACGAGCTTTCCACTGGGAATCCCACCTGAAGGGTGGGTACTGAAAGCCTCCACTGCTCCTCGGGTCCAGCCTACCGCTCTGAGTACGTCCTGCTCAGTGGTCCACCTCTAGGTACCATCCTGCTCCGCAAGTCTCTACCACAATCAGCGTTGTCCGTCGTCTGCAACCAACACAACGTAGTGCGGGCATAGCCCGTGCAGGGGTGAGTATAAGCTACTCAGTAGGGACCCCGAGACCCCCGAAGGTCTCCCAAAATCCAAAATGGATAAACCACATGGAAAAATACAATCACGGAGTAACAACCGACACTTCTTAGGTATATGCCCATACATATACCTAAGTTATCAATTCCAATACGCTCCAACCTCCGAGCCCAAGTACAACCCAGTCCACACAGGAAAGCATACGTATTCCACACAGGAAAGAAAAACTTAATCCACATAGGATAGCACAACACAATCCACATAGGAAAGCAAACAGGATTCAGCTCACACAAGTATACTTCTTCGAAAGACGATAGAGATGATCACTGATCCATCTAAGTCGTCAGACCCACAAATGATCGATAGGAAACTAACCCCCGCAAGACCAACACAGGATCGGACCCACACAGGATCTATAGGCGCTGGCTCACACAGAACCACTGAGCGCTGACCCACACAGGATCGGACCCACACAGGATCGGACCCAAACAGGATCGGTAGCACTGATCCACATAGGATCGCTGAGTGATGTAGTCATCGTCGTCGAATCCACTGAGGATATCTGCACAGTCGTCGTCGCAATCACAGTAGCAGTCGCAGCCAGCTCTAGGGTTCCCGCACACAGCAAGCTCGTTCGGGAGGGTCCGCTCCACGAGCCGAGAGGCTGATACATCAACTGACACATAGTCTAGAGTTGATGTATCCAAAAGTTCTGTATCGTCAACAGGAACTCAACGTCGCAGATGGCGCGTCAATCGGACGCCCGGTCTGAGAGTTATTGATTTTTTCGTCCCAGGGGCCCGGTTGGTTTTTAAGATAAAACCAACCCGACCGTACTCCACCTATGTCCAAACTGCGTTCGGATTAAGCCAAAAGATCCATCTCACTTAGATAAATCCAACAAAGTCGACGGCACGTCATTCGGACGTCCGGAGCTCAAGATATGAGCGTTTCCGCTCCGAGGGCCCGGTTGGTTTCGTGTACGAACCAACCCGGCCGAACTCAAAGTATACTGAAACCCTAAGTGCGATATACCGAAACGACCATATCAATTCAAGGATCGCATCTCAACTGACGGTGTGTCGATCGGAGGTCCGTAGCCCAAGTTATGGGAAAAAGACCGAAGACGGTCCGAAAATGGGAGTTTCGGGCCCGGAGCGACCCGGAGCGACCCGGCCCGAGACCCCCCGGTCGGCCCGAACTGGGTCGACCCGCCCCGGGTTCGGGTCGGCCCGGCCTAGCCTGGGCACAACGCGCCCAGCGCAATGGCCAGCTCGGCCAACGGCCGAGCCGTTTTGGCAAGGGTGGGCGCCTGTCCCCCTGGTGTAACCGCGGCCCCCCATTTATGGGGGCCGTTTTTGTAGGCCGGCCGGGGGAATTAATTTCCCCAGTTTTTCTTTGTCCAGCCGGCCCGCACCGGCTGGCCGGTTCTGCCGACAAGGACCGGCGACGGCCGGTCCTTCCTCCATCGCCGACACCGGCGGCCCGGAACCGGTCGCCGATCACCCTGCTCCGCCGCGGCCCAGAACCGGTCGCGGCTTGGTTCGTCCGGCGCGGTGCGACGGCACCGCGCCCCTCCGCCGTGGCCCCAATCTGGCTGCGGCGTCTTCGGTTTTCTTCGACGCGGCGCGACGGCGTCGCGTCCTTGTTCATCTTCACGGCGCGGCGCGACGGCGCCGCGCAATACTTGTCGTGCGTTTCCCGCGTGGTGCGACGACACCACGCCATTTCGTCCCAAACACAAAGAATCAAACAAGGATAAAGGAGGAGGATCGGCCGTGTTTGTGCGGTCCGGCCCCCTCTCGTTAATCGGTATCATTTGGTCGTATATCCACGAAGAACGACAAACTAGAAATCACGAACAAAAATAATTAAATAATCCCCTACCTTGATAAAAGAGATGACGAACGTCGGCGTCGCAAAGCGAGGATTCGAAGACGTTGACGGAGATTTCGTCGCGGAAAACCTTCGCGAAAAGAGACGTCGCGGAAGAAAAACGTCGTGGAAGAAGACGTCACGTCGCGGGTCGGTGTCGCGAAAGACGGTCTCCGAGGGCTCGGCGCTCCACGTCAGAGATCGTTCGTTCTTCGTGTTCTTCGTCAAAGAGAAAGAAGAACTCAAGACTTCCTTAGCTTTTTCTCCAAGGCTCTAAAACAACTAAACACACCAACCCAATAAAATATGTTCTTAACTTATTTTATTAACACGTCAAGGTTTTTTGAAATTCATGTGTTTGAATTCCACATTAACTCACCTCATTAATTCCATAAGTTAATAAACTTAATTTATCAAAATTAAATGGGAGTTGAGGGAGTTAGAGGATATGAACGGGTGGGGTTTGTGTGGGACCCACCACCCTCATAACCTCCCAAGGGAGGTTGGGTAGTTACCCAACTTCCATCCAAAGGATTAAACACTTAGAGTAAAAATAAAAATTGTTGTTAAATTTTTATTTTTAACTTCCACAATTTTTATCAACTTTTCTCGTGCAAACGCAACTCCAGATTAATCATTCCTAAGCAATTACCGGCGTTGCGGTTCTATCGGTGACCTCGGAATTCGATTCTGAGCACCGGTTCATAAGATAGGAATTCCTGCTCGTTCGTTCACTGAACGTACCCGAGCTAAACTTCGTATGGAAATTCCGGGCACACCGGGCCTCGGAATCAAGTGTCGTCTGAAACTGCATTCTTGTGAAATCCCAAAGAAAATTAAGAAAAAAATTTCCTTGAATTTTACGGGTCTTTACAGTTTTGGACTCCTATATTTGTATGGTCAGAATAGTGGGCAACTATTGTTTTATTGTATTTTATAAATTTTTTGTCTTTTTACATCATTTTATTATTACAACTTGTTCTATTTCAACTGATTATTACTTCCACTATCTCATTACATTCTTTTGTGAAATATTCATATTTATTTTTTCTCTTTATTTACTTGAATATGAGATCATATCTTACCCATTATCACCTACTAAGACCTTTATACTAGTTGTCAGCCTCTGTAATATAGGGAGGTGTGCTTGAGGCCTTGTTACCCACCACATCAGAGCACTGGTTTAGTGGCATCTGGTTTTGAGCATTACAATGTGACAATAAAGTTGTTCTTTTCTGGAATATTACTATTTGGGATAAGGTATACAAGATTATTAATAATTTTTTGAAACCTATTATGGATATCAGGATGGGGTGTCGAGAACACTTATTCTGGTAGGATGTCCTTTTTCCAGTGATTGGGATTTCTGTTTTGATTTGTGATGTTACAGTTTTATATGATTTTTCCTTCAACGGGGAACATGTTGTGTGGAAGTCATAGTTTACTACGAATATCAAGATCTTGTCCATTTATATGAGTTTTAAGGGTGATTTTTTACTCTTGGTTGGTCAAGGTAGGATGTGTGGCATGCATCATACTTGGCACATATAATTCACATCATATAGGCCTTATAGTGTGGATTTACTAAAAATTGGGACTTTTTATCTTTCTTTCATTTATATTTCACTATGATGGAAGGATATGTAGATCTACATTGACATGTTTTTGTTTTGATACTGATCACCCATTCCTCATGCACAGGAGGTGTCGTGAACCTAGTTGGTCGATGTGGAACATGATTTAATTTGCTTGAACCCCTTTTGGGGGTGCTGTTTTTTAGGTACATGGATATCTGGATGGATCGTTGTGTATGATGCTGATTGATACCAGGGCTTTTCTTGTGAACTGGACCTCCATGATGTATTTCCATCTACATATTCCTAATGAGTATCAGTTATGTTTCACTTCCCCATTGTTTTGGTGACCCCTAGGGAGCAGTTTCTTCTGAGGATGTTCAGAGACAATCAGGGCCCTTTTAGGCCATGTTTTCAGTTTGGACCTCAGTAGGACATTTTGATATTTATATGCTTCTCAGAGGCTGGATATATTAGACAAGGTGGTTGGAATTTTTGACCCATTTGTGAGTTTTTATCTATAGGTCTAGGTGGGAGTCCTATAATCCCTTAGTTCGACTCAGACACATGTTGGTCGATGTCTGTTTTGTTTGAGGGGAACTGTGTGAGAGTTTGGCCAGTATTTTTTTGATGCGTTTTTTGGAAGAGAGATTGGTTTTACACTCATATGGATATCAAGGCATGATATTTGTGAAATTTCTACATCATAGGAATTTTGATTCCTTCATCTTTTGGTGAAGAACCTTGGCTGCTTGTTTTCCGAGACTCGCTTCTATATACATGATTGTTTTGGGTTCCAAACCTAGTCGACTAGGGTTTCCACTTTTCCTAATGTAGTTGGAGTGCAGGTAGACACTCGTGAATGGAATGAATCATTGTGGCGGGTGATATGTCATACATGTCACATGATTAATATACAAACATAATATAAATCATAACCAATATCTAAATCCCTTCTAATATACAAAACAAAAAAAAGTCACCCTTTTGGAAAGGATGAGAAATTTCCCACTAGAGGGTCCTAATGCATGTGAAAAAAAGGGGTTCAAATAAACAAACTATAGAAGAATTTAAATTCCAAATGGTACTTATTAATTATAAAATCATATTTCACATATAATTTGTTTCTCCATTAAAATTATATTTCAAAAACATTCTTTGTGAACAAATATTTATAATTACTTTAATATCTATTTAAAATAATCACACCATTCATTTAAAATAATTCATGAAACTTAAGATTTATTATTCCTATTAATTTCCCAAATAAAGATAAATATCTATAAAAATCAAATTTTATTCGAAAAAATACATTGATATATTTTTTGAAAACATTACAACATTGATATCATTTTAAAAATTATATAAATTAATATAGCCTTTATTATATGTTAAGACTAAGTCCAAATAAAGTACAAAACCATTTTAAAATATCTCACATAGAAGGAATTTAATAATGACATTGGGAACATGTATTGATAAATGAATTACTTAAAACTCATTAAATCAACTATTTGATTAAACACCAATCACATTAGAAGTCATAACCATCTATAGATAATTCAGAATATTCCATGTAATGATGTCTACAAGAAAATTAAATAAAATTCACATCGATTATGTTCACCCCAAACCCTAACATTGTATATTTTGGAATGGTTGTTTCACATGACAAGTTATGGCCAAGAGAAAGGGGATAATGAGGGTCTAAGAAGATAGGGGAAGATAACTAGGGGATTACATACATGATTTAAAATTAAAAGAGGAGGAACATTGTTGGAAATACGATGGATTAATATAGGTAGGTGGATTCAAACCAATGTGAATGATAGATCTAAGGAGGGAAGAAAATAACTCCATGGTTTCTAAAATACTGTAGGGAAACATTGGAATTTCACACTTTTCAATAACAAGAGAGATCGCACTAGTTTTATACATGGTTTGGAAAATCCCACTATTTCTCCAACAATCCCACTAAGAACATGCAAAATTTGCATGCATGGCTTACTGAATCATCTATTAACCCTAAAAAATAACATTTCATATCTATAGAACATTTTATACACATTCAATATAGTTTTAACAAACTATTCACAATTCCAAAACCAATAATTGTATACAAAGTACGAATTACTTAGTTTTTTCTAGGCTTCAAACATTTTGGGTCCAAATATGTGCTACACAAGTAGAAAAACTATTATAGAATAAAAATGAACTAAAAGGAACCCTATATATGTTTCAACACCTTTTTAATCTATTCACTGTGAAAGAACATTGAAATAGAATTAATAGATACCCAAACCTCAAAATTTTAACCAGAAACTCCTAAAATGTAAAGAAAATACTAAAAAAAGAATAAATAGTCAAAATAAAAATATAAAAATGTGGTTTTCTATTTATCAGCCCCACAAGACATTCATCCACTAGAACATAATAGGAAAAATACGATATATAATGTAATGACACTAATTAAACCCCTAATGAAAAGGTGGATGGTATATGGGAAACTATGAATATCACATTAATATGTGAGAATCCAACCAAAAACTACCCCTCATGATCAATTTGAAAATCTATATAAAACATTATACATATTTGAGTGGAACTCAACTCACTGAAAATGACATATAAACTAGTGAACATGGAGACCATGTGTGGTCTCCCCAACATTTATATTTCATCTAATATGTGATATCATTGGTAAAATTACTTTCATAGAAGTAAAACACCCATAAAATAGCCATTTTAAAATAAATTTCCTTTATCAATCATGCCATGAAAAAAGAATGTTCTTAAAAATCCCATGAAATGGGTTATTGGAAGAAATATATTTCCACAACCAATGAAGTGAAACTTCAAAAGAAATATATTTCCACAACCAATGAAGTGAAACTCCAAATCCAAAAATATCCCATAATCATAAAATGAAAAGTTACTAACACCATGAAATCAATGGGAATGGTGGGTAATCAAAAATATCACTGGTGGGATTCCACACATAGTGCAAGAATCATAACACTAATATATCCATGTAGAGATAATCTTAACCACATCTATTCTATACCCCAAAGAATCTACCCATGGATCTCGATGTACAATCAACCAAAATGAAATCCCAAAAAAACAAGCCAAAAAACCCACAAAGAATAGGATGAATAAATAAAAATTAACATCATGATTTATAAACATCTCATAGTCATTGTGACATAATCACTAAAAAAATTGTGTTTGAGTTACATTGATAACACTAATCAAATAAAAATCCATCAGAAATTATACAATCCAAAAAAATGTTCATTTCCAAAATAGAAGATCCATGATCTCTGATGAATCCAATATTGGTTCTTGAAAACTAATAATTATTTATTCCCTCATAAGGCCATAGTATTTTTCATAGAAATATGGTTTCAGTCTACCTTTTCAATCTAATACCTTTCCAACAAGTGAACCTAGAACCCCGTGAAATGAATGATGAAAATGATTAGAAAAAATTCCTAACTTAGTCAAATATGAATGATGATTCCTACTCTACCACTATACTCTGAATCTTGGATGTGTTATGAATTAGAAGAACTATACATAAATTAAATACATAATAACTATAAGGATCATTGCGAGATTCAAATATTATATATTTTCATGGACCATCATAGGAGGAATGATTTAGAACAAATTGGAACATCAATCCATTTCAAAAATATAACCCAATTATAACCATTATTCAAAAAAATCATATAAATGTTTCTAACATTAAACTTACAAAAACACTTTCAAAAAACACATTAATTTTTTTTCATATAAAAAAAACCACAAAAAAATTATTCAAATCATATTTGATAAATAAATAATTTTTTACAAGTCACTCATCGGGATCAATTTAGTTTAAAATCTCAATGAATTTAGTCTATCCTATATTTCATATTAATTTTTTACTTGATGAAACATTATAAAAAACCCATTAAATACATTTTCTATAATTTAGAACATAAATTCTCATTTGGGGTTTTCTTTTTCATTTACTAAAAATCTTCCAAATCATTTCCATAAGACCAATTATTTTTCAAAAACACTCTCTCATGTTTCCCATTAAAATTTATTTCTTTGTAATCTAATAAAAAAATAAATAATTATTTTTAAACAACCCATTATAAGTTGATTAAATATATATATATATATATATATATATTTAAAAAATTCTCATATACAATCAAAATAAGACCTTAAAAATCAATAATATTAATATCAACAACAAATACCAAGAAAAATCACACTTATACAAATCAATCATAATTAAACTCAATTTAATAAATTTATAAAGTGTATAAATTAATTAAATTACTATAAAATCTAATCAATATCCATTAATCAATAAATAAAATCAATTTTAGAAACAAAATTAAAATCACTATTACCAATGGAATCTAAAGAATCATCACAGAAGATTGTGATAAAGAATGTACGAATGGTTTAACACATGAATTTTGACAATCCTATATTCCATTATACTAAGACACACCCCTAAAATAACAAATGTAAATGGTAATATACAATTACCCTTTATAAAAAAAACTTGTAGTAGATACCATTTGTTATGAAATAATCCATGATAAACTAGAAACATATCTTGAAACATCCAACCACTATGAACGAATTAAATTCTTGATCTCCATGGGCTAGATACTACTATTAAGGAATAATTAGAAAATAACATGGTATTTTTTTTCAACTATGAATAAATAAAAAATCTATTGGAAAATTTCTTTATGGTATGGAACATCAATGAATTAGACTACCATGTCAATAAGTCAATTAAATTAATTAAATATTTAAATAAGGTAGTAATATTAAATTTTATGATTAAATCCATTTATATAAAAATCCACATCATAATAAATTTAATCAAAAAATTAACCAAATATTGATTATCTTAAACAATCATCCATGCTCACCTCATTAATATAATTGATACGAAGTACACATAACAAGTAATAGAAATGTGTAGAATAAAAATACAAGTAAAATAAGCTAGCATGGAAAATATAAAACTCACAATGATAAAACAAAATCATGGTTGATCCATTAAAACTAACTCCATGTTGACATAGACACTTTATGTCCCCTAATACCAAATCATATAGAAATAGTGGTTAGAAAGTAGTGAGTGGAAATAAATTTTCACTTGATGAAAATAATAAGAGATGTATACATTGAATTCTGAATTTATTGTTTGATACAATCCAAGAAGACTAGGATCATACCAAGGAGTTTGAGATAAACCATTATTATTTAATTTAATTTATTATATTTTGAAATATAATTGTAAAAAAGTTTTACATTAATAATGATCATGGAAACCAAATATCACTTGAACAATATTTTGAGAATATATCTTGTCATTTTAAATGGATTTAATGAAAATATTCACATTAATAAAATTCATCAACATAATAATTCTTCGAAAGAATAAATTTGTGTATCAAATTTTATAAATTTAGCTTCAAAAACCATGGGAAACAATTTTATAAACAAAATCAATAAACAATAATAACATATTAAAACAATATTGTGTTATAAAATTCAAGGAATAGTAACAAAAAAGGGTCATAAGTTGGTCATGATTCCATAGAATCAAATTAAACATGGGTACATATAGAATATGACTCCCATATGTATGCCAACTAGAAGCATGGAAAACACACATGGGTTAATAAAATGATGAACAATTATTTTCCAAAAACAAAATACTAAATTCTTGACTACATTAGGTCTCAAATTAATAAAAAATCATTTTATTAACCCACACTAAAATACTCATTTCAAGTAGCCTCCTAGAACTATTTCACAATAAAGGGAAATGTGGCCCATGTGTGTTCTGAAATTGTGTAACAAATATCTATAACTCTCATCTAGTTCCTTTTTTACCCATGTTTATTGAAATATGCATTGATGAATCGAACATTTCACATGATCAATATAAAAAAATATTAAATACCCAAAAAATATCACCCATATCAAAAAGATAAACAATTTCCCATTGGTATCACAAAAAAAATCATTGGGAATAAGAGTGGTTATTGTGAATTCTGTGTATATTTACTTCAATATAAAAAAATAGTCCAAAATAAAAATAGAATTCAATTTCCAAAAAATCTTTATGTATCCATTAAAATATCATTTCAACATAATTATATAGGATTAATAATTTTATATTTTATTCAATGAAATTAAAAAACCCATTTCTTTTAAAATAATTAATGAATTAAAACCTTAACTTCACTGGATTGAAGACCAAAGTGTGTGAAAATATCCTTAAGTGACAAATTTCATTTGAAACTATCCATTTAAATATTTAAACAAATACTTTAATATAAAATATAATTTTTTTTAATCAATCCATCTTAAAATAACCAATTATTCCTTGATTAATATCAATAAAAAAAGAAATATTTTTTTAACTAGCACAAATTGTTATAATTAAATAAACATTTCATTTGAAACCATTAACAATTAAATTTAATGTCTAATAAAGGAAATAGAAAATATCACCTACCTATATTTAATAGAAATAAAACTGGATGTATTCACCATTAACAATTAACATTCATATAATTAATTGATATTTTCCATGTTACCTAAATATCAAAATACTCAGGTTTTGGTTCACCACAATCCCAAAAATTAGAAAACATTGAATCTTGAGTATATTAGATAATTCCAATCCAAGTTGAAATATCGAATGATTAATGATGAAGAGAGGTGAATAGAACTAGGTGTTATGATTAATATTTAAAAAAGGAAATGGATTAATACCAAATTAAACACCATGAAAAAATGAGAGGGAGGAGGGGGTTCACAAAAAATGTGGTCAGTGGAACTATATAGAGTAGAAAATAGTCCCTAAGGAATTAAAATTAGGGATGAATTATTTTAAATTCAAACTAATTAAAATATATTCAACTCAAATGGTTTAGCCACTTTGATTGGTAAACCATGCACCAAATGCGAAGCTTCCACAAGATACCATTGGGAACCTTCACGATTTTCCCACATAGATTACTAAATTGAGAACCAATATTGAGGAACTATATCTCCAATAAAAATGATCCACCACATGATCTACATATGGTATATACTAACCCTTTCAAATTAATGTCCCTATATCCCTATGCCAAAAAAGAAATGCTTGGTTTCTATTATATTTAACATGTTTTGGGTCTAAAAGTATACTACACATGTGTAATAACTATACACAATCAATGATGAACTATAATGATTCCCATGAAAATATAATATCACGGTTCACAAAAATATGATGAAATATATATTTTTTATTTTAAAAAAATACCAAAATGAAAATTACTAAATAAAACAACTACTACTCAATGAGTGATATAGAAATTAATAAATAAAAAAAATAAAAAAGAAATTGAAAATTATCATGTGACACATGATGCCTTTTTTATTTATAATTTGATCATGTGACGTTAATCAATAAGTTTTGTTGATTTAATTTTGTGTGTTTTTATTTAAATCGTGTTCCCTATAAAGGAGTCAGTGGATTGTCGAAATATATTTTTCATGATTTTCCTTTTTTACATGGTTCATCTTGTACTCAATGTAATCCCTCCCAGATCATTTAATCAACAAAAACTCATAATGAAGTGGCTGAGCCTAATTCATTTCACCACAACTATATTTTTCATTTGGTAAACCTTAGTGGATCATTAGGTAACATAGTTCATTGTAATAATAATTTTTAGTATAACCTACTACTCAATGAGTGATAATGAAATTAATATTTAATTACATTATATAATATATCAAGGAAAATTCTACCTATTTATTGGTAAGATATGTGTCTACCATGGATATTAGTTGAACCCTAGTTCTTGTAGCTCCCATCGACTTTACCAATGATAATTAGTAATCCCCTTGTAATTTTATATATATTCATACTTTTGGGAGATTATTCATGAAAATTTAGTAGAGTTTTATCTTTAGTTAAATAATTCTCCAAATATTGTGTTACATTAAATGTTTTACTATATTTTAGAGAAACAATTAATGGTGTTGTAAAATGTTCTACTCCTCTCCCTTCATGGAACTATTTCCTTACGGGGAATGGGTTATGTGTGTATCCCTCAACATTAGTTAATTTGTATACATTGATAGGGTAATTAATATTTATTTTTTGAAATAATGGATTATTTATTCGTCTAAAATTTTCTAAGGATTAATTATACAAAAAAAATATTGTATATGTTATATGAAAAAGCATATTATATATTTTGAAAACATTAAAACATCCAGTACCTCTTTTTCATCAAGTATTATTTGTTTTCCTTCAAATATTTGATTTCAATTATTTTAATGTAAATGATAACAATACGAGGGATGAATGATTCATGATGGGAATGATTTTAACACCCTAAAAATGTTTGTGTTTCTATAATTTTTTATAATTGGCCCACTTATATTCAGTGTGTTTGGGTACATAAATATTGATTTTTGTAAACTTTTCTAAGAAATATTGGTTCATAATGGATTTTTAAATCATGTGGGAATGTGTATTGATTTGGGAAACGTTTAATTAAATGGATATCATAATGTTTTTGTGTATTTTGGTAAATAAGGTAGGTATACAATACAAAATACATTAGATGGAATATTTACATCTCTTGAGTTCCTTTTTAACTAGTCTGTATGTCTCTTTCTCCACTATTTTGAATAGATCATCTGGGGGGTTTAGGGGAACCTTTCCTCCAATATACAATTTTTTATAGTGGATATAAGCATGTTTTATAAAGTATAAGCAATTTTTTCTCCTTATTCACTATCTCTTCGTTTTTTCCATTCCTTCTTCATTAATTCTTCTTCTCCATTACCATAATGGCCATGTTTGACAGAAAAAAATCCTATTCAAGGTTTAATCGTGGGTATTTTGATATTTATGTCATTTAAAACATAATTTGAGACCTTATTTTCAACCATTCATCGAGGGTGATATGATTACATCTAATCAAGTCTTGTTGTTTTAAAAAATTCAATATATTTATCTTCTATTTACGGTTGATCTTTTTATACAAATCATTAATTTAGAATATACTATTAAATGATTTTATTTATGAGTCTTCATTGGTATTTATGTTTGGGTTGTTTTATGAATTGAAAAAAATGGTTTTTCTATGGTTCTTAATACAATGTCTCCTAGAATGATTTACAATGCACTATGAGTGTATTATATAATTACTAAAAGGAGAAGTCAAAAATAATTTATAATGTAAGTGGGGTTCTAAATTTCCCAATTTAATTTAAATTATTTATTTTTTGCTATTATATAGACTCAAAAAGAGGTAAATGGGGTTATGTAATTGTTTTTTATAGTGTATTTCTTATGAATGTTTTCATTGATATGTACGTATAATAATATTTATTTTGGATTATGATCATTTCTAGGAAAATAGTTTAATTGATATTTAAATTCTATTAATATGTTTCATTTGTAATAGTTTAGTGTTTCATTTCCTTCTGGTAAATGGGGGATTATAATTACATACTATATTCACTACGGTTTTCGAAGAAAAATTAAAAAATTTGAAGGACAGATTAAATATAGAGGCCGGTTTTCCAAATTATGAATATAGAAATCAGACAGTATATTACTTCCATGGTTTGAGTCCCCTCAGATAATTTTTCATATTGTTTTTTTATTTTTTGAGATGTTTTGGATTATTTATTGATTCTTATGTTTATAATAAGGGGGTTTCATTCAAATGGGTTGTGGGTAAGTGCATTAAGGGATTGATATTTTCCACAAGTACCATGATTTATCTTATTAATATGTGATTGATAGGAATTAAAATGCTTCCACACCACCCTTATTTAGGTTCATTAGAGAAATTGTTATATGCAAAGGAAAAACAGAGATTACATACCACATTAGACTATTACACAGTAAAAAAATAATACAATGAAATTGTTGTTATTCTATCATATGAATTTCAACATACAACTGGGAATGACATGATCCCAAAATCATCTAGAAATCCAGTTCCAAAAGATGAGTGTCATCGTTAAACTAATCCAAGTCATTCTACCCTTAAAAACCTACATGTGTAGTTGGTTATGATTTATTTTCTTATAATAATATAAAAGGATTCTACATTCCTTAACTCTATAAATAATTTGGTGTATATAAAGAGTCCTCATTTAGATATTTATTTACATGGGTATTAGAAACCAACAAATTCAGGGTCCGGGCAAAACCCATCCCTGTCAAATTAATACAAAATAGAAAAAGTGGCAGAGCAAGAGGGCTTACAAAGATGCGAATAACACACACCACGCATATCCAATCAACAAAATGAGAACAAAAATCTGGAGTAATAAAGGACCATCTCGATGAGACCTTCGTGATAGACTGCTTAGAAAGCGCATCAGCAGCTTGGTTTGCCTCTCTGTAGATATGAGTGACATCCATCTGCAAGTGATCAAGAGCACTGAGACAAGCACTCCATAACGGAGCCACTTTCCAAGGTACATTCCGAGAACGTGTCTTCAAAATTTGTACCGCTGTGGTAGAGTTAGATTCGACCCAGATGTGTGTCCAGACGTGGTGAGTCGCATACTTGATGGCTTTTATCGTCACCCAAAGCTCGGCTTCAATAGCAGATCCAATTCCAATATAGTGGTAAAATCAGCCTTTAACGAAGCCTCGATGGGTGCGGAAGATGCCACCAAACTGACGGTCCTGGTGCACCCACTGCCGCCCCATCTACGTTCACTTTCAACCATGGGCAGATGGGCGGGATCCATCTGATAGATTTGAGCACCATAGGCCTCTTGACCCTGCCAGGAACACATAGAGTCTTCAGAATAATCCGGTCACAAACAGTGTTATTCATCACACCTGTTTGAATTTTAGAGGCGGCTAACACCGCTCTGTAAATGGCATTCAACCCAGCCTTCAAGGAGGGCCTGTAGCTATCAAAAACCATGCTATTCTGGGCCTTCCATATGCAGTCAAATGCAGCAGCAACTGCGAATAGTAGCAGCGCATGGATCTTCTCACTGTGTTCGGCAACCTGTATGGAGCACATGAGCCCATCAATGTTGTCTTCCTGGAGGGAGGTTCCAAATAGAGACTGCAACTGGTTCCATATGTGACATGAGTAAGTGCATAAGAAGAAAATATGCTGGATAGTTTCATCAGTCTGCATGCATAGATAGCAGATAGGCGCGAGTTGCAGCCTGGTTCGCTGCAGCATGCTCTGCACAGGTAGCCTGAGTTTCCAGATCCGCCATAGCAGGAGGTGCCGAGCAGGAGGTATGAAGGGCTTTCTAAAGCCACGTAACCAAGCAGGAGTGGAAGTAGAACCATCACATAGGTGGTTATAATACTCCCTGGAGGTGAGTATCCCATTTGAACTAGGAGTCCAAGCCAGAAAATCATGGGCATTGAAGCTGTAATGTTGTACCTGCAACCAGATAGGACTGGGTAGACATCCCTACACATCATGATGCTAGTATAAATCAGCAATTGAGAGTGCTTGAAAGGGGGCTGGAACATCCATTAGTTCATTAATGGGCCTATCCAACCACCGGGTTGTCAACATATTAAGACGCGAAGTTGGACAGACCAGCCAAATAGAGCAATGCATAATGCCATAGAAGGCATGTTTGATGGAAGGCCAAATAGAGGAAGCAACATACAAGGAATGCCCATTGTGCAGCTTAGACAGAAACCTCTGTGATAGGAATTCCAGTGACATATCACTGCCAGAAACCAAGTTCCATGAGAACTTACTAATAAGGGAGTCGTTGAATAAGCTCAAATCCTTAACACCCATACCTCCCATATCAATCGGCTTGATGCAATCTCTCCAGGAAACGGTGATATGCTTCCTCTCTAAATGGATCCAGTCCAGATAAAGTTTCTGATCAGCACTTGAAGCTCCTTGATGAGGTTACTGGGCCATTTGTAAACAGAGAAGGCGTAGACATACATTGAGGTGATCATAGTATTCACCAAACAAATTCTACCAGCTTGGGAGATAGATTTCCCTTTCCATGCCACCATATGAGAAATAATTCTGGAGTAAATGCTTTCAAGATAAGCACGTTTGACTCTTCCCCGAAAAAGAGGCACCCCAAGATAAATGAAAGGAAGGGTTTGCCTCCTCACCCCAAGGGTCCTAACTATTCTATTCTGTTTGGCGATGGTCATGCCTTTCCCAAACACAATAAAAGATTTATTCCAAATAATCACCTGCCCTGAAATGTCCTCATAGTGGGCAAATATTTTCTGAATACATGAAATTGTCCCTTTATCAGCTTGCCTGAAAAGAAGAATATCATCAGCGTAAAAGAGATGAGAGGGTGTGAAGTAATCCCTTCCAACTCTGATTTTCCTGTAAAGGCCAGCTTGCACAAGGTCATGCAGACACACACTTAAGTAGTCCTCAGCAAGAGCAAAAAGAATCCCAGAGAGGGGATCCCCTTGCCTGACCCCTCTAGTACATGTAAAGTACCCTCTAGGTGACCCATTGATGAGAATTGACAGCCTGACACTACTCAAAATGGTAGAAACCATCTTAATAAAGAGCTCATAGAATCCATGTTCCCTGAGAATCGTGAATAAGAAATTCCAACAAATGATGTCAAATGCATTGGAGATATCCAGCTTAAGAGAAAAACTTCCATTCTTACATTTCTTTCTCATGATGTTAACAATTTCTGATGCCGTGAGAAGACAGCTCTGAATGTTCCTCCCGGGCAAACATCCGAATTGATTAGGAGTGATTAATTCATCAGTAATGCTGCTCAGCCTTAAGGCAATGATCTTGCTTATGACTTTAGGTATCATGTTCCCAATAGCAACTGGCCTACAGTCTTTAATATCCAAGGCACTTTCTTTCTTTGGAATCAAGGCAATAAAACATGCAATGAAACAGTAAGGCATGGATGCATGATTGAAGAATTCACCCACAGCGCTAATCACTTCCAGGCGCACAATATCCCAGTGGAACATAAAAAATTTGTTAGAGAAACCATCAGGCCCAGCAACACTGTCAATATTCAAGGAAAAAAAAGCCTTCTTGATTTCCTTCTCCATCGGCACCTCCACCAACATCCGGTTTTGTTGAGCATTAATGGTGGCCTGCATATTGTCAAGCAGGTGGGAAAAATTTTGACTCCCTTTCTCTGAGTAAAGGTCATCCAAATAGTTAACAACAGCACTGGAGGTTTCAGCCTCTGAGCTGTATAACGAACCACTGATTTAAATATCATTGATACTTCGATGTGTCTTCTTCTCTCTATGCAAACATTGAAAAAACATTGAGTTCCTATCCCCCTCTTGCAGCCATTTAGTGTTGTATTGGCCTTTAGCAAGCCTTTCCTGAAGTGCAAGAAGGTCATCAAGGCGCGAGAGGGCCTGAATCTCATCCCTTGTTGAGACAAACTGATTTTGACTTGCATTCTGTTAAGACAAGAGGTGTTGTTCAGCCGCCTTAATGTCATTTTCCAGATCAGAAAATGATGCCTTGCTCCAATACTTGAGCTGCTTCTTCACATTCTTGAGCTTACTAGCCAGAATTGCAAGGGGGATGCCAATCGCTGCCATCAACCAAGCATTGGAGATGACTTCCCTGCAACCTGGAGTGACCAGCCAGGCGTTGTTGAATCTGAAGGGAAGAGGGGAGGATCGCCGCTGACTGGTGCAAACATCCACTATGATCGGACTGTGGTCGGAGTGACATTTGGGCAATGTCAGGCCTGAGACTGCAATAGCATCATGCCTATCATCAATTTTAACAAATCACCTGTACAGTTTACTAGCTTGACGCACATTGAGGGTATACCTGCTCCATGTAAATTGTGCGCCCACGATGGGCACTTCATTCAGAGGACAATTGTCAATGCATGTGGAGAAATCAGTGGCTTCCAACCTATTAAAATGGGAGCCAGTTTTCTCCTCAGGCCGAAGAACTGTATTGAAGTCACCAATGGCAACCCAACTATGAGGCACCTGAGCAGAAATGGTTTCAAAATCTCTCCACAACTCCCTTCTTTTGATGTAAAGGATGGATGCATACACAAAAGAGCAAGTAATGGTAAATCCCTGAGACCCAACAGCGACAGAGACAACCTGCTGATTCCTAATGCAAGATATAAGATTGATGCTATCATGCTTGAAAATCCAAAAGGACTCAGCCCCACTGTCACTCAGATTCTGCAAAACAAATGAGTAACAATGAGTTTCCCCTTTAAAAGCGACCCACTTATCAAAGGTTATCTTCGGTTTAGCTAAGGCGATCAACAAAGGGTTGTTGGTCACAATGAAGTGCCTAAGGGCCTTGACCGTGGGAGCATTCCCAAGCCCTTGGCAATTCCAAAATAGGATCTTCATTTGGACAGGGTTGTTTTTCCTCAGGTGTGAGGCCCACCCTTCCTTTGCACTTCTGCCGTTATCTTCATACTCTTCCCTTTGCCTTTCCCTTTGGGTGGCTCCTCCACTAAGGAATTCCCATTCTTCTCATCAGATTCATCAGGACCATCACAATCATCAGCCCAAAGCTTCCCACTAAGAGGAATAAATTTGTTGGGTGAATGAGTGATGTCCAACGGAGAAACCTGTGATATTTTTCTCTTAGCAGCTTTCGCACTAGGGACTTGGGAGAAAGGGTCCTCCAGTACCTGAGGTGGATCATCCTCAACAATAAGATCCTTGGCAGAGCCATCTGCATCTGCCAGCTGATTCGGTTCCACCAAGAACATGTCCCCAGAATCCCTGCCTACCTCTCGGTCATGCTCAAGCACAGCCTCTTGACAAGTAGTGGTGTCCGCCAATTCAGGAAGGGGAGGATCTTTCCCACCCATCAGACTCATCACAGCCGAACCACTCCCATGATCATGCTGCTCAGAAGCAACCATGCACGGTACTACAACCGGGGTCTTAGGAGGAAGGCCATCCTCTTTGTTGGCCACTGGATACTGCACCAAAAGGTCATGCACAGAAGGAGGACTGAAAGAGACATCCTCCTTGTTAACATCTAGACAATTCACCACATGTTCATTAGGAACCACATCTTCATTCCTTGAATACAATGAAATATTCATTTCAACCATCCTTATTTGCCTGTCAATAGGCAAAACATTCAACTCTGCAGCAAACTTCTCAATATCAACAATACTACCAATAGCAGGCACCTCCGGATCCAAAGCAAGGTCCTCTTCTGTTGTATTCGACAGCTGAAGGGATAATTCACCTCGCAGTGTCCCCTTATCCTTATCACTTCCCTTCCCACAGGACTCCTCACAATGCCACTTGATGTTACAGAAACCGCAGAACATAGACCTATTGCATTCATGGACCAAGTGACCAAAAACGCTGCAATCTAAACAAAACTTCGGCTTCCTTTCATAATGGATTTCCAGCTTAAAACTATCATCCCTTGTGTTAAGTACCACCTCCTCAACCAGAGTGGTAGCCATTTCTACTTCAACCAAAACCCAGGAAAAGTGCCCAAATCATGGATTATTCATTTGCCTATAAATCTTGATGGGGTTGCCAACTGAGGATTCTATATCCCACAGGATCTTGGGGTGCCAATAGAGCCAGTGGAGCCTGCAAATTCGAATCCATATTTGCATATGAGTATTCCTCACATCAAAGGGATCGAAGTTACGATCCCATTACTGAATTCTAAGAATTCCAGGCTTCAGTGATAAAGCACCAAAGCTCCAAGAACGCCTCTTTAGCTCATCAAAAGGGAAAATTATGTGAAAGTATCCCCTTCCCATGTAAGTCATGCGCTAGTCACCAAAACCCCACAATCCTGAAATCTCATTCACCAGATCGGCGAACCGCCAGGCCCTCTCGCCCTTCGGAGTCAAAATTCTCGCCCTTCGGAGTCAAAACTCTCGCAATAATCGATTACCTGTAGAGCTTGATCCTCTCCTCGACGACTTCCTGATTGGTAGAAACATGCGCAACATGACCTTTGCGAATGATTCTTCCTGGAGAGGGGAGACCAAAATCAGAGAATGCCACGTTTGCCGCTGATTTAACAACTTCCGCGAAGTTCTTCTTCAGATCAGATGGTTCTGCGGATTTCCCACCAGTACATGAGCAATTCTTTTTGGAGGCACACCAACCAAAGAGATCCTTATGCCCCACATGATCATCCTGAACAGAAACAATCCTTTCCTTCGATTTCGAATCAGCATGCCCGACCTGCGCATGTGAGCCCTTCTCACCCGAGTATCCCGCTTGCTCCACCATCTCTTCTTTCCAAACTCATTTCCCCCTTTTACATGGGTATCACATTATGATTAAACTATTATAATGTGTGATATTTGTAACTTTATATTAACATGATTTTGTTTCACATATTATTTTCACACAATATTTATTTAAATACAATTATGTTGTAATTTTGTTCCATTAATTATAGTCCTTTTATATATGTTGTATATTTATTTTCTATTACCTTACATGTTTCACATCTATTTTTTATATTCTTATAAATTTGTAAAATTATTTTTTGGATGTGCATTTTATATATTATCTAATATGTATGATATTCATTTTTTTGTGTGCCTATCTTATGTATGTAGTCATCTATCATTAATTCCTTGATTTAAACTCAATAATTATTTTATTTGGGTAATGTAAAGCGGTAAACATTTGTTTTTGAAATCAATTAATGTGTTTCATTGGAAGAAATATTTTTTTTTCTAAATCTATTAGAAATATATTTTTAATAGGATTTTCAAGAACATGTTTTATATCTTTCATATATTTTTTCCATTTTAAAAATTTGTGATGATGTTTGATTTGATATAATTTTTAGTTTTTAAATTCTAAAATAATTACATTTTTTAAGTTTATTTTAAAATATTCATTTATGGACGAACATATAAATGGAATTTCATATAATATATTTAATAGTGGAATCCCACTTGGAACGTGTAACTTACATGATATATACACACCCCATTGCTTATATAGTACATATTAAAAATTCTATATTCTTAGATTATTGTCTTTTTTGGAAATATTCAACCATTTTGAAAATATTATGAGGCCTTGTATTGGGAGGTGATTGCAGGTCCCTTGGAGGTGACTGTGTTGTGGTATAGGATTATGGTTTGTTTATTGATATTCATTTGTTAACTAATTTGAACCTATTTATACTCTTTATTTCTATTTTAACCATTATATATTCTAATATTTTTTAATATGTTTTTATGAAAATGGTTATCTGTGTTGAGTTATTCTTTGATTAGGTTGTCTGTCCTAAAACATGATTATTTAATCAATTTTGAAGTATAACATTTTTATTTTTTATGCCAGATTCTTGTTAAAAATTTTCTTCATGACCATTTATATTTAAAGTGACACCCAATGATTATTTTTATTTCCTTGGCATTAGTTTCAATCCTAAGGTGACCACGAAAGAACCACTTGCCTTATCATGGTCTGACATGAGTGATGTGTCAAGTTGACCTAGGTTGGTTCATGATGACCTTGTAACATTGACTATCCCCATCATTGGAATTACTAAGTGATTGTGATATTTCTAGTGATACCGATCACATTAACAATTGATGTATTTTGATTTCATATAAAAACATAAAAATAATGAAAATAGAACACATTTAATAATTCTACCCAGTCTTAGTGACCATACCACGCATAGGGTTACTTCATACTAGGCCTTGATGCAATCTAAGTCCATTGAGATCGCCTGATATAAAGTGTGGAAATATGTGTCCTTGCATTAAATTTCCATCACCTTCCTTATAAAATTAAATGATTTCTTGTCACACTTCATTCTTGGGTTATTAACAATAGTATTTTTTAGTTTCACCACTCGTGATGTTGATCATCAGAGGGATTTTTTGGTTCTTGATGAGAAATTCAAGTTTTCAATTCAACACTCAAATAACAACAAGGATAGAGTGTTGATCCAAGATACTGACAATATTCTTGAGATAATCATACTTTTGGTGAAACGTAATTTTTTACCTTATATGTCACCACTCATTATTGTGAGTGTTGGGGGTGCACCATGAGGGGTCTAAAACTCATGGTCATTATTTAATGAAGATTGTCGACAATTATAGGGTTTCAGGTAGGTGTAATTGTGTAATCACTAAATGAGAAGTTGGGAATTGTTGGATGAGGCTATAAATAGTGGATTTTCTATCTGAGTTCATATTAATGCTTTCCTTATTAAATAGACAACACAATTATCATTTTCATTTATAAACCCAATTTGATTTCTTATCATATGGTAGATTTTCATTTCCTAGAGATGTCTATAAGGGGAGGAAATATTATTTGTTAGGTGTTCATCATTCTTGGTCTTCATATAAATTTCCACCAATATGATCAAATTAATAGAGGCATATTCATGTTCATCATCAATAGAATCTGTCAATATCTCCTTTGTGAGGAAATATTTTAACAACAAACATACCATGGATATCCCTACCAACATGGAGGGAATGAAGCATATGAGAGAGAAAATTTCTTTTATACTCGAAAGACCTCCTAGAAATCCATTTTATATTATAGATTAATTTTTAAATATCTAGAAATCTATGAAATAAATGGAATCATCAAAGTGAATGTACTAGTTTGTGATAGTTTTGATTCACTCTTTCATATTCATATGATATCATGGTCCCGGGAAATGCATGTGGCATGGCCCATAGGGTTAACCTACTATATTATACCTTGATCTACCATCTGTTAAATCCATTAAATGAAGAAAAACTAGCCCTAAATATTTTTATAAGGAACTTATGATAGGGACATTAGTCATGGTCATTATCTGTCATAGATCCTATATATTCATCACTTCAAGAACCATTAGAAAATTCATCTAAATGATCTTGGTGAATTATCATGAGAAATAATCATACATGAAGGAATAGATGAATCTGTTGTTACCATATAGGGTCAAATTGATTATCCTAATTAGGGGAACAATGAAATGCTTATTTCTAGATCTTGAGGATGAAATGGATTATCTCATGGGTATACGTGATTATAATTTTTATCCTATTTCTAGTTCTTTATGAAATTATTTATAATATTTTACCAAACATTTATATAGGTTGGGGATGTGGTAGATGCGATTTTTCTTGGCCCATAACATAAACTCATAATGTGTTTTTACACTCTAAAAAATCTCTTAGAATATTCATTTTATATTTAGGAAGACGAGAGTTATTACAAGCTAAATGTTAACATTCCCCATAGAAATTCCAAATAGAAACTCCAATGAGAGTTGAATATCTAGGGAATATTTATGGAATATCCATTAAGGAATGAATTGGATGACATACTCTCACCCCCCTTTTTCTTTATCACGCATTGGTCTATGATAGTTTCCCTATACAGGGTGGTGATGAATGCATATAGTAATATATTATAGAGATCCTCCCAGCTTGTGATGGATCCAAATGCCAGGTTTTTTTACTAGGAAATGGTAATTTATCCAATGGTCTTGTTGAAATAATTGAAATTGGATCCATCTTACCATTTTTGGTTACCATAAATCAATACACACTAATAAGAATGTTTTACAGGGTACTACACTTTGTAAATTGTTCTATCAATAGGAATAAATTGTCACACTGTTAAAATTTTCTGTATAGGGGACATTATCCACAATATATTTGTACAAAATCCTTTACAAAAATAAAAATTCTTATTTTATCATAATTTAATCGTAGAATGTGTTTGATTGAAATATAATTTGTCATGGGAGGATTTCTTATATGGCTGACTCCTAACTTAATGACTCAGGTAGGAAGTGGAATGTCTATATTCTAGCGGTGAAATGTTATGTTTATTAACTATAGTGGTGGAAACTATGACTTAATTACTCTATCTTAGGTTGAACCCCCTTGCTTTGGCCTTGATTAATCAGATAATGACCCTACGTTTTAAAGGCTCTAGGTGTAGTTATAATGGGTCATCAAGATCATACTCCTAATATTAAAGATATCCCTAGAGGATATCAATATTAATCAATGAAAATACTATAATAATTTATAATATGGTGGAGATTTAGGATTCTATGATAGTTAAGTAAATGGCCTCAGGCATTCCAAAAGGCTAAACCATGCATTAAACTTTTATATGGGATTTAATACTCTCATTGATATTTATATGTGGAGAACAACCTATAAAAACTAGTGTACTCTAATAACCTATGTGGAAAACTATATAGGTATTATACTATATATTCATGAATTTTATGGGAATATATACTTCATCAACCTCATCAGTAGTTCCATGCTCCTGGGTAGAAGGTAAAAAATCCAATGAATTTTCATTTAGAAAGGGTGATAAGGGATGAATCATTGATATATTGTTGAAAAATAGCTTAAAAATAACTTATTAATGGACAATTATAGTATTAAAAAGGATATCAGTCCATTTTTATGGTTGATCTATTGGAATATTTAAATTTTATGTCATCTGGGAACTATGAGTATGGTTATATCAAATATATTGCAGTAATGGTTGAGGGATTTATGGTGTCCAATTATTTTGGTGTACATTAGATTTTTGATTTGATAGTAGTTTAACATCACCCATATGGAATTCTAATGATATTATTACATGTTTTCATCAAGGTACTCTATGATAAATAGGTGGAGGGTTATAATAGTCCTAATGTAGAATATATATTACTGAGTGGACATATACTCCCAAAGACTATTATCGCATTTCTTTTCTTATTCAGGAGGATGTTGCTGATCATAATAATGGTAACGTATGTATGAGATGACTATGAAGCCATAAGAGGGAGTGACATGGACATACTTTTCTATAATTCATAATATGAATGTGTCCTTATCTAAAAGATATTTCCCAAGCTAGTAAGGGGTTATATGGACCTAGATAGAAATTGCGTATCATTTATATATAAGATATATTCCACATATTCTTATCTTATGGAGTCACAATGATCATGTTGCAATACCGGAAGATTTAATTCATCTGAAAATTAAATACTAGATCTAGTATTCTTCCCAACCTCTATTTTGGAGGTTGAGAAAAGGTACAATGGTGGTGTTACATATGTCTCTATGAATACATCATGAATGGAAAATAATACATCCAATAAAAACCAGTATTTTATGTGGTTTATTTAGGCCTTATATATTCAGGCTATGTTAATTGAAAAATTAACTCTTCTATACCTACCAAAAGGGGTTTTGGTTATAGAAGAATAAATATATTATTTAAATCCAAAATGGTTTTAGATTATAAAATATCAATGATGGCCTTCCATTGGTGACCCGTGTAGAAAATCTAAAACTGTATAAGAACACCGGGTGGATACTATAAAACTATATGAGAACCATGAAAAACATTACATCAATAGTTATTAAAGAATTAAAACTCAATGAAATGGGAAACATATCATTAGAAGGTGAATACTACACCACTTATTTGAAATGGTGGTGAATGAAGAATTAATGGGATTATAAAGGCATAATTGATCCGAACTCTACTTTATGAATGATAGATCCCTAGGAATTTTTATGGGGGATTATCTATCTCAAATTAAAATAATTTGAGTCTAGTGATACACCCCTAATACCATTTAACATGTGAATTATACCTCAAATCATCCAACAATTCGATAGAATGACTAATCATATAATAGATAATATCAATGAATTTCATCGCTATGGTTATTGAATTATCATCCTGGGCATCAGTCCCACAGAATAAAACTATCCATAGGTTACTAATTCCTATAATGTTTCTCACCCAATACACATACATGAATACTAACCACAACTGATATGTATTAAGATTTTATAAATCATACAGTCTTACAATATTTATTTAATAACATTCCTTACTAAAAAAATACATATCACACTGTATTTAACCCCTCTACTCTGAATGAATACTAGTGTTTACATTTCCATGGAACACACTATAATTATATAAATTCCAAATATCATCTATTTCATACTAAATAATCCCAAATGGTACCGTAATTTTAGTATCTTCCCACCTCCAATCAAATTGTGGCAATTGGTTTCAACCCTATAAAAGAATATGGTTTGAGGTACTTCCCACAGTTTAAGAAGCATAACTCAGTAAACAAGAAATAACCGAACAATATTTTAATTCCTTATTATGTTATTATAAAATGCCTACTAATGTTCATATCTAATAAAATAAATAAATGAGTCATCATATAGACTCATCCCTAGTCTCTAATTTCGGTGACCACCATATACCACTACTTCACCATCCTAGGTCATATAATCTGTAAATCAAGAATAGTCACTCCTTTGGATTTTATTAGTTTATAACCAAACCTCTCCCATAAGATAATTATCTAGAATTGACTAAATCATAAATACATAATAATTTACACAATCTAGAATTCCAACTAAACCACCTTTTGTAACATTATAAATGGGAACACCACTCACGAATCTGAATCAAGTACCTTATATATACATATTGATGTGTATATTCCACATAGTACATTAACTATAAAATATAGAAATATAACATTAGAAACCACCAAACCTGAATAAAAAACTCATAAATGAATGATAATTGTGGATTTACATCAAGAGGTCTATGATGCTTACACTCTATAAACAGGAGGCCTGAATAATATTCTACATGATCTAAATATCCACAGATTATTTGGTGTAGCAGGTCAACCAAAGAAGCCTAGAATAATAAAATTTATTTTTTTGGATCCCTATAATTAAACCATGGATTAAGGTTAATGTTGATGGAGTGGCCTTTAGAATACGAGGGCCTTAAGGTTATGGAAGACTCTTCTTCACACATCGTGGTTCTGTCATGGGATGATTTTATCATTACACTAGAATTCAGAAGACCAATGAAGCTGAGATTCTTGATATGGTGGATGGAATTGGATATTTTGTCCAGTATAATTGGGTAGAATTATGGATTGAATCTGAATCTGAACTTTCAATGAAGTACATGAAGATAAAAACAAGGGAGGTACCTTGGATATTTCAATATCATTGTATTTAGTTCCATAACAATGCTAATAAACTAAACTTATTAATCTCACATGAAAATATAAAGTAAAATTTAGTGGCAGACAGGTTTCCAAAGAAGTTGGTCATAGAAATAGACATGATGTGGTCTTTTAAGGAAATATATTATTGTACTCTAATGGTGTATAAGGATTTTTGTAGTAAAATGTTTCTCATTTTTGTAATAGTCCCTTATAACCATTGACATTTTGTGATCAATTTTTTCTATAATTTCTATTTAGGATTGGATTTGGCTCCATCCTAAACTTTTTGGGTATGCAATGTCCAAGAGGCATAATTATCCTTGATCCCCTAACTCATCAATAAATTCATCCAAATTAATTTTAGTATATTTAAATACTTTTTTTAAAAATAAATATTAATTAATGTATTAATGTGGGAAAATATGCTATATAGTGCTGAAACATCAATAACACTAACAAGTGGGTGTGGTTCTCGTATAACCCACCTAACACAATCTAAGAAAAATAAAAACAATTATTATCCCATTTTTCATCAAAATAATTTATATATTTGAAAAAATAACAATTGTGAAAAAAATATCCTTATAAGGTATTAACTAAATAAATTATTTAATACATAATAAGGAATTAAAATATCCCATTAATTTTTAATACAATAATTCTTCATAGATACATCAACAAATATAAGTCCCTTGGGAAATGGAAAAAATAACAGGGATTGATAATAAATTGTTAGTATGGTCTGAACAAACAGATTATTCATTTATGGTTATACAAGAAATGCGTGAGTGAACATGGAAGTGGGAGAAATATGTGATTAAAAATATCACAAAATTTTAAAAGTTATCCATATAGAATTAAATAGTAACATATATCATGGAATATGTACTCATATCAAGAATGTAATTATAATGAAAAATGAAATGTATTATTATCACAAAATTTTAAAACAATAAATAAAAGTACGGAAACAAAATGAAATTAAATAGATATTTATAATATCATAGAAATGATAAAAAAAATACATAAGCATAGAAAATAATTTTATATATAAACCCTCACTTACATGACTTTCATCAAATAGTAGAAAATGGTACATAGGGGATTCAGATAACTCCTCAACCCAGTTAGTCCAAGAAGAACATGAAGTCACCTTAGTAGAGTGGGTATTGAATTAGGGGGACTTTTTTATTTCATAACTTGTACATAATAAATTTTTATTTATGTTTGTGAAAATTCATAATATATTAGGAAGTTTGGTTTTCTTACTTACAAGTATATATAAAATAATTGAATCAAACCACATTAATTTTTACAAGGTTCAGCCTCAGTGTGGTAAACATACTCATTACAACATTCATTTAATATAACAAATTATTTAATTTCACAATTTTAATAATATTTTATAATGGTGAAGATTTGTTTCCACTACCTAAGAGACGTTATTATTTAGAGAAATGATTTCACTATATTAGACATATTTATATGCTATCTATTTGAAGTACTCTTTTACCTCATGGTATGAATTATGAAGTTATTTATACTAAACCCAATAGTATTATATGGTTCATTACAAATTTTCTTGTGTATGTATCATTGAATGCCTATAGTAAATATGCAATAATGAAATGGAAGTATGTTTTTTTCTTCTTCTAATAATTTGAAAATGGAGCTCTCAATTCTAAAGTATTAAATGTTGAAAAAATCTATATATTTGTGAATAATGTTTTCCATACTCACATGAATGTCACCTGAATCCTGTGACCTTTCATTGATTCCTTGAAATTTTTTGTCTGGCCATCTTACTTATGCAACCATTTTTACCTTCTGTAACAAACTTAGTTTTTTAACATTATTTTTTTAATTCAGTATTATAATGAAATCTCATAATTATTCTTTATAAACTATACATCAATAAAATTATATCCCCCATTATATAAAAATTTATCCTCTAATAAATACGATTAATGTGTTATATTTAATATGAAACTTTATCATAACCATTATTTTAGATGATCACCTTTGTAGTATTCTAGAGATATTCATGTTTGGAATCATCAAATCTCCCCCTATTTGTTTTGTAGAAAAACATTATCTCATATTGAATAAAAAATAACTATTTATTTATTATGAACATTAAATTCCTAACTCATCATCATCTTAATGATTTTTAATTCATAATTATTATTTGATTTCACCTAATGTCTTTTATCCAAGAGTTTACCTATAAACCACTGAGAAATTTATATTATTATTATTCTTCTCCAAACTCATACAATACTTTCGAGCATACAAATTTCAATATTAGTTATTCTTACAAGTTTTTAATGGCATAATGATTCTCAAAATCATTAAATTATATCCTCCCATCATAAAAAATAATACATTCATTAAAAATATTATTAATTTTCATTATTAAAATATTCTCTTTTTATAACACCAATAAATATTATGTTCTAGTGATTTACATTCAACATAAGATCATACATAATATTTTTATCACCCACTTCATATAGATCCAGATTCATTTAGTTTAAGTATATCCATGCTTCATCACATTCATTCACCACATAAGTATGTTTTTCTTACATCCCATTGAAACATAAACTATTCATCACTCAAGGAAATTAGTGTATTTGTAATTTTTGAGAACAAGGTATTTTTTAATCTTTATTGATCATTAAAGACACCATGATCCACCTCAGATTCAATATAAACAAAAATCACCACATCTCTTCGCACGTTTAGTTTTTTATATCATCAAATGATCTTATATCATATAATATCAATGATATTCCTCTTTACTTACCTAGGATCCTTTAATATCCAACAATATTACTCTTTATTTTTATTGACATAATATTTAAGAGTATCATATTGAATTAATGGATTTCTTCCTTTATTATTATTTTATTTGAATATATCATAATTCAAGCATATAATGAATGATTGTTGATTAATTAAAATTCATTAAAATTATTTTATCCCTATATAATGTATTTCTCTATTATTTTATGATATTTTTCCCTTAGAATAAATTTAAAAACATGTTATACAATTAAAGCCTCATATAAATGAACCATAGTATAGTCCGAAATAAAAAAACATGCCACTAAATAATTGGAATGAGTAGTAATAAAAAAATTTAAAATTATTTATCAATATTTTAGAGAAATAAAATATGTTTGGGATTAAATACAAAATTTCGAGTAAATAATTTTGATTCATCAAAAATTAAATTTTCCTCTAAATGATTATTATTTATTTTTGTGAATAGATTAAAAAATTAAAATATATCACATTAAAAAAATGAATCTTTGAAAATTAATTTCACTATTTAAAATCTTAATATAATGTTTATCATAAAGTGATTTTTTTACAATTTGATGAAAATTAATATTTTTTATTAATATTGAAAAAGAATAGTTTGTATTGAAAACTATCTTTTTTTGTTATAGTAATAAAACGTTCAATTTTGTTTCATAATGATTATAAAAGAGTAATTATTTCAATTATATTTTTAATTATATACTTTATTTCATTTTAAGAACTTTTATAAAAGTATTTTATATAAAAACATTTTATAATTGAGAAAACATATTTTTTGAAAATATTTTTTCATCATATTTTTTGGGTTTTATTTCACTCAAATTTACTTTTTTTATTAATAAGAATAAACCATACAGAAAACAATACAAATAGATAAGCCTAAGGAGGTCTGAAATAATGCAAGTTGAGGTCATCCCCTTTAATCAAATTTACCCTTTTGGGCTTCAAAGTGGAGATGTCATGCAAACAAACTGGATCATGACCAAGGACTTCCATATAAGTAAGGTGATCTTCCACTTGTTTTCCCTCACTCCAGGTGTGACTGATTTTGGTACCGTTGGAGAGAATACCTTTGCACTTTATGATAATATAGATAATAGACCATGGTGTAGAGCAGATATCCTTCAAAGCATCATGAAGAATTTTGGAATCTGTTTCAACATCAACAAGAGATAAACCCTTCTGGTGACATAGATTAATACTTGTGAGCGTGACCTTGGCTTCGGCTTGAAGAGAGGAGCCTTGTCCTAAACGGGAGGAGAAGGCAAGGAGGACAGATCCCCGTGAATCTCAGACAACCCCACACTTGCACAGAACACCCATAGAGCAGGACTAGTCAGTATTAAGTTTATGTCCCATGGTAGGGGGAATCCATCTAACCCAAAGACCACTGTCAATTCATTCTCTCTGCTAAAATTCATGAGGACTGGAAAACATCTATCTGAAGGATGGTGCATCCTACCAGTTGGTGAGAAGACAAGCCAGATCAATAAGAATATTTTTCAACCGGATGATGAGATACTTACCAATAGACCGAATCCCCTCATGCATGAGCTAATTACTGGCATGCCATATAGATCAACACCTAGAAAGGAGAATCAAAGAACGTGTTGTGTTCTCTGGTCCTCTATCTCCCGACCCCTGAAACCATTTTTCTATGAAAGGAAGATTCACCAGACTAGGAACGCAAATCCCTATAAATTCCCTGTAAAAACTCCATACTGCATTCGACTAATCGCCAGAGAAGAAGAGATGATCCTCTATTTTCTCATTGTAGACTGTAAAACAGGCGCACTAAGAATCAAGAGGGACACAACAAAGTTTGAGGTTTTCATCTGAAGGAATGGTTTGGTTCTTGATCCTTCATAATAGGAAATTAAATTTCAAAGAAGCCACCTTGGTCCACAGAAATTCATTCCAAGCATCCCGAACCTCTGACATGCCCCAGGTGAGATGAAAATTTCGAAGGATTCACCTTATAATAATTATTTTTATTTAATAATATAAGATATATTTTTGGTCACAATGAATAATTAAAACTGTAAAATATATATTTTCACGGTTTAGGTTAAAACAGGTTTACCGAGTCATTAAACTAAGAGATAAGGGTATGATTCAAAATTATAATTATATAAATCCATTTTTCTAAACACATTTTTCCATATCCAATAACATAATCAGATTCCAATCCATTTGGATGAATTTAAAATGAATATTAGACTATTGTATTTTATTCTTTGAAGAATATCCATGTGTGTCCTCCTACCCACTTATAAAAGGACCACATTTCTATTTTCACACCACATTATTCTATATATATTTAACAAACCCTAAAAAATTTAATTATAAACAATCCTATCTATTAATTAGAGGTGAAGTTATTCTTAAATTTCAATTCAGTGGATCCTTATGAAAGCATAATAGGAAGACTACTAAAGAATAGGTAATCATCTTATCTGACTTCTTTACATCTATTTGTTATTATACCTCATATAAATATAAGTATTAATTATAAATTATTTATTTATTCATATTAAATATAATAAAATTTTGTTTTTTATGTATCCTTCAATTTTAATACTCTATTCTATTAAATATGATGTGAAAATATAGCTTCTATATACCATTAGAATACTAAAACCACATAACGATACAATTTAGTTTCCATAACCATTTTTTAATTATGTTTATTATGACAAGTTTAAATATTATATATTATATTTATGTAGCAATAATTTTTATGGAATTATAATATCATATAAATGTTACATACCTCCAATATATGGGAACACTATTATATCGGTCGTCTGTATGTGCGAACTACTTCCTCTAAGAAGCTATGATCATTCATTATTAATTTCTTATTTATATGGAAGGTGATAAGTATATATACAGTAAATATTTTATATATATTTTATATAATTATTATTCATTAATTTTTAATTTCTATTTATCATTATTTTATACCGTTATTTGAAAAGAGAAAATAATGTTCATGTATAAGTATGCCTAACTATGTCCATGAACAATGTAATTCATATTTATATGTATACCATTTATGGATGTTTAAAAATATACTTATAATAAATATAAATTATATTTATATTGTTATTAAAATCATGGGGATGATGGAAACAAGATCATTTTAGTAGGACCATAACTACCAAACTTAAATTGTCATGAAAAAACCAAACTATTAACTCCTGGAAAGATGAATTTTATAAGGAAATATTAATAAATTATTGTTTAAATGTTATAATTAGACAATATTTTAAAAAATAACTCTATAAATGATTATTATTTTTAATTATAATAAATTTAATTTTATTATACTCATGGTTAGAGTTGTTTTGATTCATGTATAACATATAGTAATGTACATTTATTAAAAGCTCATTATTTACCATGTTTGTTTTAGTCATGTTTCTAATGTTGAAATTTTTGGAATTGTCTCTAAACAATCCAATGAAAATTATTCAACTCTATTTATAATATGTAATTATATTTTTTTCAATTACATTTCCTCACTTTACAAACTAAAGATATATGAATAATCATTTTAATGAAAACCAACATAATTTTTCTCTCCAGTCAAAAATACCATTTATTAAATATCCATGTTTTATATAAATTATTTCAATGAGTTTTTAATATTATATAATGATTCATTAAATTCATTTATACCTTAATTTTAATGAATAATTTATAATGAATATTATTTTCCTTCTCTAAATGAGTTAATCTTGACTATTTACAATGAACTATTTAAATAATAAATATTTTAAAATACACATCATGAGTAATATATCCCTCTATTAGGAATGCTAAATGATTTAAATTTTATAATACTAATTTGAAATTTTATTTTAAAATAATAAATTTCCCTATTTTTTGAAATTTTATATTATACATAATTTCTCTCAAAATTGAAAAGGGTATTTTCCATAATAATTTTACGAATATATATTTTAAAAGAGTTTTCATTTATAATAAAACACTTTAATGTTACTTATGAACTACTAGGGATATTATACAAGGATAACATAATCATTCTTTACCATTATAGTTTATTATTATTATAATGATATGTTTATGAATCATATTTATTTTCAACGGGTTATTCATCAATGGAATTATAAAATGATTATGAAATTTTTTCATTTTATCATGATATAATATATGATTAATGGTTGTTGATCTTGTGTCACAAATATTAATAGATTATGATCATTCTATTAGTAGTTATATAGTTATATATACCTCTAACTAATTGGGTAAATATTGTTTTATTTTGATGTAATATGGAATAGAATGTGGATTGAATGTAGTTAAGGAATAAAATTTCTCCCATGTGATCATCATGGGAGTGAACATTGTATAAGGATATAATGGAAGTTGGGAGTGGAAACAATCCTTTATGAAAATCATAGAATTAATCTATGAAAATGTAAATGATTTTATCCAAATATATACATTCCATAACTATAATTTTAATAGAAATGAAATTCTATTATGGGAAACATACATTGATTCTATTTGATTAATTATTCATAAATGTCCCAGATTTATTCAATAAGTCATTATTGTGATATTTGATAAAAGGTTATGTTTTTAAAATGTTATGATAATGTCCTCAAAACCTTATTCTCATGTTATTTTAGAGATATAATTGATACCGCACATAATTAACATCAATAATAATATGAGTTTTCCTTTTTTTATGTTTCATTTACCTAGGATATGAATTATGGTTTTAAGAATGATATTCTAAATAATGGTGATAGTTATTATAAACTTAGTGGGTGACGATGTTGATATATTATAAAATAGGATTTTATTTTTCCATGCATCTAATTAAAATAGAACTATATGATTTTGATTAGGATCTATATTTTATTTATTTTATATTCATCCAATAAGATTTCATATTTATATGTAAAAATCATGGGTTGTTGTACTTTGTATCAGATCCATGTTCGGTTACCTTTGGAAACTATCATCAGATAAAATTATGTAAAATTTTCAGGATAATCCTATGTATAAGATAATATTATATCTTATATTAAATAATGTTGTGTGCTTTTCCTTGAGGAACAACCCTATATTTATAAAACAGGTGGATGTAGTTCTTTTAGAGATGTGTCTAGGGGTAATTACCATAAATATATATTTTTAATCATATATTAACCCTCATTATATGTAATAGTTAGTGTTCCCTTACATAATAACTATTTTTACACTCTCAATGTATATGGATGGTTTATTTTAAATTTTCATTACAAACCATTATGATGGATTTGAAGAGATGTTGATAATGGATGTCCTAGGTAAAACTATGGTTTCATTGTATGGAAATAATGTGTCGTGAGTTTTACTTAATATGAATAAAGTTTCATGAATTATCTCTAAAATAAATGATTCCTAAGGTTCATTAAATGCATCATTGTATTAATATAGGATAAATGATATAATAATAAAGGTGAGTTGTTTAAGGGTGTTATCAAATACAGAAATACCAAATGTATGTATAACTATATGGGTTGTTCTATATTAGGAAAATTATCATGGAATGTAAATTCATTCAATAATTAATAGATGTTGAATTAAATGTGAAAAACCAAAATGGTATGATGATCTCACCTCATTAGTATGACTCTTTTTCAAATTTACATTATATGAATGCTCTTCCTGAAAATCTTGTAATTATCATTATAGATAAATTTTATCTTATCATAGGAGTAGATTAGATATCATTACATAAATTATACACAAATTTACTAGGAATAGAATTCATTATTGATATTCAAAAACAAATTATGGTCACTTATCAATGCGATTACAAATATAAAAATAAAATTTAAATTCCACCAATTGTATGGGTCTTTATTCGGATTTATAAGGGGTTTTTATCTCATATTGTTGGAGAGAAGTTAAAAATCATAGTTATGAATTTGTGTGAGAGTTTGTTGACAAATTTATTCAAGAGATACATAATAATCCACTAAATTGTGAAGTTTTTTTAGTATTACTCATACATGGTAATACACTTATTTCAAAGACACCATATAGAATGGACCTGATAGAGTTGTGGAAATTGAATAAGAATCGCTATGAGAATCATAAAATGGATTCATTTGGAAAATTCAATTGCATTGGGGTAAACATATTATTTTTTATAATGAAATTTGGGGTAATTCACCTCTAGAATGATTATTAGGATCCTAAAAATATCACTATTACGAACTAATATCATCTACCCCTTAAGGATAACTTGTTTGATCAACTATAGGGAGATCAATAATTTTTCTAGATTGATGATTATTTTGGATATAATAAATTTAGGATTTATATGGATGACATAACCAAAAAAACATTTCATTCAAGTTATAGACACTATGAATTTATAGTGATTCCATTTGGTCTTTATAATTCCAAAACAATCTCAATGGATTTAATGATTACAACCCTTATAGATTACATTGATAATATTTTGGTAGTCACTGTAGATGTTGAACTTATATATTAATAAATTAAGGGAGATAATGATGATCAATTTAATATTGTAATTAATATGATATGAAATTATAATCTATCTACAACATTTATGATATTTGATTTTTTCTTACAAAAATTTACATTTTTTGACATATAATATTAATAGAGGGTATTTATATGGATCCATAAATGTATCATGTTCTTGATCTTCAGACAACACCAACTATATTTACCATTTTCAGCATTTTTCATGGTTTAGTGATGTATTATTGTCCATTTTATGAATTTTATCATGTCTGTTTATTCCACTAACTAAGATAACTCAAAAGGGATCCATGTTCCATTGCATTGATTAGTGTGATAGCAATTTCAGAGAACCGATTAAAACGTTACTCATCATTAATTTAAATACACAATCATATAGTGAAGAAGGGCTTGTGATATATATTTATTCATTATTAGAGGGTCTAGGATACATTATCATAGATAATGACATTGTGAAATCCTATAACTCATAAGAATTTATTTTTCATTATAAAAATTAACTAACTCATTATTTGGAGTTATTTTCCATAATTTTTTCATTAATTATATGGGGAAATTAAATTTTGCAAGAATGATGAGGAATATTTATTGATCATAAAAGGTAAAATAATATAATTAATATTAATCAGATAATATGATTGGAGTTCATTATAGATTATGACTAACTTATTCATTAAAAAAATTGGAAAGATAACACAATGGAAAATTCTCTAAGATAGAAGGATCATTCATTGCTATTTTTGCTGAAGATCCAAAACATAAAATAATTATGTATAATAATGGATGGATAATGAAATATTAATGGAAGGGGGAAATATATTCTTTCAAAAATATGTTCTTAACCATATATCCTAGTAAAGATTAATGTGGTGCAAAAAGAAGATGTAGAAAATAAAAATTTTGTAACAAATGTTTCTGAGTATAGCCTTGATTGTGGTGGGATGATAATGTTTTGGAACTAAATATGTGTCTTATCAGTACCATATTTGAAGAAGGATCCATTGAATGAAACTCATAGATCATCATTCCCTATAAATCCTTGAAGTATGAAGAGATATAGAGATCTAATAGAGTATTTCTAGTGGGAAAAAAGAAAATGAGATATTGCAGAGTATTTATTTTTGATGAATTCTATGTAACCATGTTAATTATGAGCTAAATTTAACTAAGGTTATGTTACAACCATTTTCCATATTATAATGTAAATGGGAAAACATCACCATGGATTCTTTCATCGGACTCCCTAAAACATTTGTGTTTAATTACTCTATAGGGGTTGTTTTCAATCATCCTTTAAAGTCGAAATACATCCATAAAATATGATAAAATTTAACACTTAATAATATTTCAAAAATATTCTTTATGGAATTGGAATGTTTTCATGGAATTTTAAATAATATTGTATATTATTGGGATCTATGATTTACTTCTATGTTCAAGTGAATTCGTCTGCATGATCTTGAATTTTTTTAGGAATTATTATCAAAAAATAAGATAATGAATGTGATAGAATCATCCAAACCCTATTGGATATGTGAGGACTTTTTTATGCATATCAATGGTTGTAGGCATCAACCAATTCTTATATTTGTGTTTTCATTCAAAAATAACATTCACCCATAATTCAGAGGAATCCTCACAAATCCTTCAAACAAATTATGTGTAAGAATCCAATGCTTTTAGATGAAGTTATATAAATACTACTTTTAGGTCTTTAGATAGTTAATGAAATGGATAAGAATTTTAGATGCATTGATCAAAAAATAAACATAGGTCCGAGTCGATATAGATGTTATGTTGGGAACCATTGGTGATATTTGGAATCAAAGATGGTGAGAAGGTATTTGATTTAATTTCTCTATGGAATATTTTTTTGAAATTTTGAATCAGGGGATATATTATATATTTGTATATTTTCCACAAAGATATTCCTAATATCAACCCATCTTGACATAAATGGAAATTACGTCTTTTTAGGTTAATATTTAGTACATTACAAAAATACATTCTTGATGAAAAAAATAGTTTCATGTCTTTGGAAACGAAGAAACAAAACCATCTATCATGGGGAACGATCTTCAACATATCCCATAAATATCACCACCATTAGTAATTCTACCTAAAAATTTCTTCATAATCTGGGAAATAAAACATATGAAAGGGGTAAGATCAAATGATGAGTAAGGTAAAACAAGGGCGATATGTAAGTATAATCATGGCATAAGTTTATGAGAACATAATCATGAAAATACAAGATCGCACCCTATATATAAATGATCATATACATGAATGATGGCATAAATATTGGACGTTCCTAAGGTGTTAATCTTAAGTAAATAAATAACATATGGCATGAAATCATAACATTGGAATAAAACAAGTAATTGTGTCATACATATATGCATATAATATGATTTCCATAGTATCCAATCCATCACATACAAAACCATATTAGTAGTATGGGTTCACTCCCTATACCATCTTGGTAGTCATTGTTCACTCCCTGGGGAATCTTAGTAGCATGATACCACTCCTCACACTATATTGGTAGTCATGGTTCACTCCCATGGCCATATTAGTAGTCAAGGTTCATTCCCAAGACAATTTTATTCTATATCATTAGATATAAATATTTTCCCAATGTATTGGAGGGAGATATAATTACCACCCATCTCATAGTGAAATCATACATAGATGTACCACAAGATCATTAAAAATTATATCATTAACCAAGAAATTAAATGGACATCATCGACATGTAATCGTATCAAAACATGTAGAAAAAGATACATGTTTCATAATAATTCCATCACGAACATAAAAGGTGAAATGAATAAGGTTTAAAAATCTTATATCTAGTGAAATCGAAATGGTTTCTACATGAAAGAGAAACGAGTTTCATAAAGAAAATGAAATTAAGCATAACCCATTCATAGAAAGAATATGAATGGAACCTTTAGATCATTTATTTTAAGGCAATGAGTAACATCAATAGATGTCATCTTATATGGTTTTTTGAAATATATTTCAAAAATGATTCTTGATGAAAATATCCGTTATTATTTAAAAAATAATTATTAAAACATAAAACCATTTGAAAATAATTTTATTACAAATTAAATTGAAAACATATAAATAAGAGTTTAAATCATTTTGAAAACCTTTTTACATGAAACTTATAACATAACATTCAGAAAATATTAAAAAAATTATTTTTAGACACATTGAAAACTTATAAAGAGAGATTTAAAATGTTTTAAAAAACTTTTTTACATGAAATAATATGAATGAATCTTGAAAATGTCTTGAAGTCCATTTTAATGAAAATTCATTGGAAAAATATATAAAATGATTGAAACTATTTTTAAAACCTTTTTAAATGAAATAATATTAATGAAACATGATTTTTTTTGAAAACCATTTCATTTTAAATACATTGAATACATATAAAAGAGGATTGAAATCATTTTCCTTGAAAACATATTAAATTTGCTTGGAAATGTTTTTAAAACAATTTTGCATGAAAACATATAAAATGAGATTCAAATAATTTTGAATAAAATTTCTTTAAAAACATCCTTTAAGTTTTTTTAAAAAAAGTAACTATTAAACTAGAAAATATATCTTCAAAGGATGGATGAGAGATAAATCCATACACGTCGTACGAGGTAAAAAAACATTCTTGTTTTTATGGTAAAATGGTTAGTAAAATTCCTTATTCAGAAAGTGAGAAAATTATCCCTTTGAAGAGATCAATAAAAGACAAAAATGTTAAAAATGCATTTAAAACATTTCAGTAGAATGGTAAAATTTTATTTGAATCCCTTTTTAGAAAACATGGATTTGATGGAACATAGATCTCTGTCCGAAGAGAGGGTTAAGTCGGGTTTTATTAAAAACACTTTATTAACTATATAAAGTACCAAATATTATGAAAATGGTATCAATACATGAATATATATGGAATAACTATTGGAGTAGAATATTCATGAATTATAATGAGATATGGATCATAATATTTCATCTAAGGAATCATAAATATAAACAATGTCAAAATGTTGTGTGATTGTTTCAATAAACTCTTATAACATGGTAGCTTGGGATCATACTCTCCATGTAATAAAATGAAATTATATAAAACTTAAAATATCATGAAAAGAAATAAATTCATTATATTACTTGTAAAATGGATGTATATAAACTGTGAAATAGAATTCAGGTGCCTAACAAAACATGAGTCTCAAAAAAGGAAAACTGTGACAAAACTATTTCACTAATTGGTAACTTTTGAAACTAAATACCCATTAAATAAAAATCATAAAATAGATATGTGAATACGCATAAATTTCATTATATGTTACATATAATACAATCATTATCAGTACAAACACTACAAAAAAGGAAAGATGGGAAAACATATCATGTACCTCATGGAAATAAAAAGTGATATGAAATCTGCATACCTTATGTATTAACACTCATCATACTCATTCAATACACTTTTATAATAAATTTAAAATTATTATAAATATTTTAGAGAAACATATTATTATATATATTACCTTACATGGTTTTATTAATACCTTGTATTACCTTCTGGTTAACAAACCTATGTTAAGGTTTCACTTTAGGTAATATTCACTTTATTGTTGGCATGGGTCTTAAATTGTTATAACATTGGTCTTTAAACTTATATCATGATTTAAAAAATGAAATCCATGATAGAATTATCATTTATATACATTATATGTATAAGGACCCAACCCTAAACATTACATAATCTTGAATTAAATGAATAATTCAAATTGAGGATCTTTTCAGGTTTAGAGTTTTAGAGAATTAGGCCATAACTATTACATATCAACTTGAAAATTATATGTAGAAAATATTACTCAGTATACATTTTTTTAATAAAAAATCTCTTAAAAAGAAACATGACTTGTCCCATGTTTTAGACAACATGACTTTTATTTGATCACATCCTTGACCATATTCATCTTTAAGTCTTGTAGAAAACATTTCAAAAACATGGGATGAGCATAAAAAGCTCAGTAATGGTTATAAAATAAGTAAAGGAAACAATAACCCATAAATAAATACAAATCAATGAAACCATACTTTTGGATCATCAAATACCTCATGAAATCATAATATTTATGAATAAAACCAAGAAATCATAAATAATAGAGGTAACTTGTGGCATCCATATCATACTTACATTGCTGCTATCACAGCTACGTAGGGAGTTACGTTGGAATACCCATCACAATATATTCCTGAAATCTCTTAGGAGAAACATTAATGTTTACCTCTGTCACTTTACCCAATGCGTTGGAGAGATATTTCGGGCTCACCCACCCAAGGCATATCATGGAACCACCCGCATATGTAAACAATGCCCAAGAACCATAACGTAATCATAACACATAACAAAAGTATACATGAATGATAAAATTTCCACATTCCAATCACAATATATCATTTCAAGATATTGACATAATCAATGCTTTGTGAAAACCATTTAAAACATTTAATAAAGATATTTTTGAATCAAAGTGTCCCATACAACTTTGATTATTTTAAATGAATTATCATTTGAAAACATTAATTTCCATATAAATAAATGCTAAAAACCATTTTTAAAACAAGTATATTAATGAGAAATATTTATAAGAACAAATCTTTAAAACATTTAAAACGATATTTTAGTATAGAGTTTTTAACAAAATGAGAGACACGTGAATAAAAATAATTGAGGAATAACATTTAATCAGAAGTTTATAATATGATGAGAATAAAGGGATTCATGATATAATATTCCATAGGACAGTATATACACCATATAAGAGTGCATTGGTGCATAACAACACTGAAGTCTTAGTGGAATGTAAATTGAGATGAAGTCCTTTATAAAAACTGTGTCCTTAGATTAAGGATAAATCAATTACATAAAAATGTGTGAAAAATATAAATACACTCATTATTATTGGATATTCAGTGTAAATAAATCAGAGAACATTCACACGTATTTTTTTAAAAACAACACCAATGTCTTGGTTGTTTAACTCAATGAATAGAAATTGAGTAAAAATTACTCTTATCAAGTTCTAATCAAGGACTTGGGAATTTATCAATGGAGTGATTATGTGTATCAAAAGTATATCCACAAAAAGGGGAGTATAAATTACAATATAAATAAATAAATACTGATTCCACACATAATCATTGTATGACATAATTAAGAATTAAAAGATTTACCCAAGGAATGGAAATTGGGTTAAAAAGTTCCCTTACCAGTTTGGTAACTTATGAAAAATACACCCCATGAATGAAGGATCATACAATGAAGATGTAAATTACCATAACTTAAATTATATTATACAAATAATACAATAATGGGCTGTACAAACACCATATAAAAGGAAATAGTGTCCAATATAGCATGAATCTCATGAGAATAAAAAGTGAGATGAAAACCCCTAACCACATTGTGATCAATCGAGTCATATGACCAAAAGTTAATAAACACCGAATGAATCACAAAATACCATTAATATAAATTTAATCATGATAATATATATCAAATGGAAGTACACAATACACCACATGCAATAAATAATTGGCGAACAATGGAAATCTCACAGAATTAAAAATGAGATAAGAAACCCCTTACCTCGTGTATGATTTGACCCGTTCGTTCTTTAATATAATGAATAATATACTAAAGTTAATTTATAATTGATTAATAACATTTTTCAAGTTTATTATTCCTTTTATATCACTTATTACCATGTTATAAACATTATTTAATTATTTAAGTTAATAATGGTCATTTTTGTCGATATTTGAGTCAAAAATGAACTTCTTATAATTACAATTTGTTCATGTGGTCAAAGGTCCATTATCTCCATAATTATATTCATGATTTAGATATCATATATATCATATATATCCAGTATACGTATGTATTTATTATATTAAATAACAATTGGAGATAATAAATGAAATTTACTGTTCATGTAGATGGTAAGCCGTACATACACATAAACGCTACTTTTATTTCAATTTCATATTTAATGGAATGAAAACTTAATGATACATAGGTATATTGTAATTAAAGTATAATATAATATGTTATATATGTTAAATTATTTCATTAACACCATCCTTTATACATTCCATGTATATCATGAACGAATCCAATCACCTTGAGGGGGCGGTAGTCCGCACTACTCAAATGAAATTATCGTATTTACATATATTTGAAAGCATAAAGGTATGTCTATAATTAAAAATTACATAATAATAGAGAAAAAATAAACATAATATATATAATATATAAATACAGTGCTATCGTAATGACCACCATGAGAGGTGGTTGGAGAATATTGAATAATCATCATTTTGTGAGGCAGTAGTTCATCGTCCACAGAAATAGTATGTTCTTTACCCAATAGATGGAGGTTTTTGTAAGTGTAGTTCAAATAATTATCCTAAAAACAACCTAGTATATTGAATATACTGGTTTTTTTATAAAATAAATAAATAAAAAGTGATTATGGGGTTCAAGAAGTAAAATAAAACAAAAGAACTTAAGAGAAGACATTAACTTTAAATCGGGTAACTCCCTTTGGTTTGAAAAAAATGGGTTTTGAAGTGTCTTTTGCCTAAGGTAAGGATTCTAGGAGAAATATAGAGATCTTTAGAGCTTATTTGGGAAGAGTTTGGATGGGACAATGGGCTTGAGAGGTGTGAGCAATGGGTCAGAGGTGTGGGCTTTTTATAAGGGGAAGAAGAGGATCTTTAAGAAAGTGTGAAAATATTATTTTATTGCATAATGATTTTCAATTTATAAATGTACAAAACATATTAAAGTCTAAGATAAGATGACTTGTGGTCGAAATAAAATCATCCAATATGAATTGGATAGGTTTTGGATATAATTTTATTCTTTATAATCATATTTATTTAAATCATTTATTAATGATGTAAACATGACATCATTATTGTGTCAAACATAATTTTATTTATTTTATGACAAAAAATTATAAAAAAAAATACCATAATGTAGGAAATTATTTTATTTTTCTAATTAATCATTATATTCAAATATTTCATTTATATAACCCCACATTAAAATCATTTTCGCAAAACAATACATGTTAATGATATTTTTATTTTTACTTTAAATAAAAAGTTATTAATATCATTATCATACCCAAGGGGAATTAAAAGGACAATAGTCTCACCCAAGGATTTTATAGGACGACCATTTCTCATCCAATAATTTTAGGACAAGTGTTAAGGAAATTTTAAATTATTATGATATCGTTTTTACCTAGAATTACCCAATTTACCTTTAACCACGGTAAATAATAGTCAAAAGATACTATTTACCAAAAAACATATTCCTCTTTTTAAACCACATTTTACTTACTAATAACCACCATGTATGTCAGATTTTAAAAATTTCATTTAAATAAAAAAGTTATCTTTTTTAACTAATACTTAGTGTTTTCACTATTCATCAAAAAATGATTTTTTTCTAAAAAATACCAAAATTTCAGCCTAAGAAATATTTGATATTACAAATTCATAAATTATTTCTATTTTACCTAATTAAATACATATAAGTTTCATTAATTAATTTAAAATTAATTCCGGTTGTCAAAACAAAAAAACATATTTTTAAGTAATAATAACTATCAAAAGATTGACAATTAATTATGTCCAATTTCAATGTGAAAATACTTCCAATGACCAATATTGTATTAAATTGTAAAAATATTATATAATTAAACTTTTAAAAGATTTAAAAATATAATATAACAATATAAATAAATAATATTAAAAGGTAGTTTTGAATTAAAATACAGTATTTTTCAATTTTCATTAAAAATTGAATTTTATTAGAAAAATACCAAAAATTTACCCAAAGTAAATTTTGATGTCCAAATTCTAAAAAAGACTTTTATTTTTTCAAAAATAACATATTAAAGTGACCAAAACAGTATTTAAAAATGGGTTTCCATCAAAAGGCGGCAAATCGACCTTTAAATGAATATTAGAGTATTTATGCTTAAATCAGATTATTTATTATTTTAAGGCTCTAAAATTTATTGTGTAAAGGTAAAAACATTTTACAAACATGTATATTCATATTTTAGTTATTTCTATCCATTCCCACCAATATAATGGCGAGGCGTTAACTACATTTTAAAATAATATTATATTATTATTTTTCAGTATGACTCACCATTGTGTGCTACAAAAGATTTCAAAGATACCCGTTGTGGCGTATTAGGTACTCCATATAACATATCATCCCCTCAATATTTATTTCCAAAATTTTAATAAATATGAAAATTTAATATTCTTTATTTACCTGGTATGTTACATCCTTCCCCCCTTTTGGAAATTGCATCCTCGCAATTTTAAAATTGGGCATGGAAACTTCATTGAAAATCCCATATCGGAAAAACATCAATAAAAAATATCACATTAAAATAATGAAAGAGATGTACAAAGGTCACCCAAGAAAATAGATACTATGATTCCATGAAAACATGGATATGGAAGAGAAACTAACTCTCATAGATTAATAGAGAGTGATGGAGAACATGATCATAGAATGTTAACCACCACAATACCATATATTTGTGGTTTGGTAAAAGTATAATGATAAAAGAGATCTTATAAAAAATATTCTTCAATATAATTTCCATAGAGTTGAAGAATTTTATTAATAACTACACTAAGATCATAAGTAAATATACTTTCTTGTCATGTAGAGTGTCATCCTTTAATAAAATTCTACCAAAAACTCATCTTTTCTTTAATCGGTATGTATTCAAGATGACTTAGTCATGCCTGAAGTGATAAAAAAACTTCTAGAGTATCACATAATCTACAGAAGATGAACTATATTTTCCCCTATCTTTAGACATCAACCAAAAACAAAATTGGTTAGTACCATATTAGATAATCCACAAAAGGATAATCCTTTATAAAAAGAAATACTACTCTTAATCTCCAAAATTCAACAAAAAGAACACAAAGATCAAGAAATACCATTCAATATACAATTTCCCTTAAAATTATTCAAATTAATCCTAACTAAAATTGAATCCCCAAACTCAGAATGATATAATCACATAGTATTCCACAGTAAATCTTAACATTTATCTCCAAAAACATTGAAAACTGTTAAAGTCCCATAAAGACGTGTAATTAACCTAAAAAAATATTCTCTATGATAGATTAATAATTTCCATAAATTACCCAAATCAACTTATGTCCACAATAAAAACATATATTCTTATAAAATAATATTTCAACCATTACTCTACAAATTAAAACTCATAGTAGTTTATTTTCCAAAAGCATATAGTTTTCCCAAAAGAGAGAATTTCTTCCAAAATAACCTTTATTACATAATCACCAAATCATTTTTTTATACTATGGATGTCCATTTGATAAAACATAAGATCCCAAATAAACATATTCTTGATATATAAAATCGTTTAACTAATAAGAATTAGTCATACTAACCAGGGACTTCACGTAGTCTAGTGGTAGAAGATAAATCCCAATCACACTTTGGTTATGGGTTCGATTCCCATAGCTTTGTCCGACGCGATGGGTTGTCACATGGTCTGTAAGTTTTCCTTTTTAAAAAACTATAAAATTTCATAACATTCCAAAAAAAGAGACAAATTTCTTAAAAATAACCATAACATATTTTATCCTCAAAGGTTATCTAATACCATACATTTTTCACCCTAAAATGTAATAACCATTTATCATCTCTAAAATAACTGTGACTCATTCTAATATTATAACCATTATGGTTATGTCACTTATTCTTAAATAACACACTAACCTCTAAAGTTATCTAAACCGACATCTGAAACCAAATATATGGCTCCAACATTAAACATTACATAATCTTGAATTAAATGAGTAATTAAAATTGAGGATCTTTTCATGTTTTGAGTTTTAGAGAATTAGTCCATAACTATTTCATATCAACTTGAAAATTACATGTAGACACTACTAATCAATATCAATTTTTTCTAAAATAAAAACTCTTAAAAAGATACATGACTAGTTCTATGTTTTAGACTTCATGACTTTTCCTTGATCCCATCCTTGACCCTATTCATCTTTATGTCCTGTGGAAAACATTTCAAAAACATGGGATGAGCATAAGAATCTCAGTAAGGGTTATAAAACAAGGAAAGGAAACATTATCCCATAAATTACTACAAATCTATGAAACCATTATTTATTATCATCACGTACCACATGAAATCATAAGATTTATGAATAACACCTAGATATCATAAATAATAAAGGCAAATTGTGGAATCCATATCATATGTACATTGTAGCTATCCCAGATACGTAGGGAGTTATGTTGGAATACCGATCACAGTATATTCCCTAAATCTATTAGGAGAAATATTAACATTTACCGCCATCATGTTACCCCATGCATTAGAGAGCTATCTCGGGCTCACCTGCCCTTGGTTTATCAAAAAACCACCCGTATACATAAACAATGACAAAGAACCATAACAGAACCATAACACATAACAAAATCATAATGGAAATATAACATTTAGACATTCCAATCACAGAATATCATTTCAAGATATTGACATAATCAATGCTTTTTCAAAACCATTTAAAACTTTTAATAAAGATATTTTTGAATCAAAGTGTCCCATACCACTATGAAACTTTTAAATGAATTATCATTTGAAAACATTAATTTCCATATAAATAAATCCTAAAAACCAATTTGAAAACATGGACATTAATGAGAAATATTTAGAAGAATAAATCTTAAAAACATTTAAAATTATATTTTAGTTAAAGAGTTTTTAACAAAATGAGAGACACTTGAATACCAATAATTGAGGAATAAAATTTAATCAGAACTTTATAATATGATAATAATAAAGGGATTCATGATATAATATTCTAAAGGATAGTATATACACCATATAAGAGTGAATTGGTTCATAACAACACTGATGTCTCAATGGAATGTAAAATGAGATGAAATCCCTTATAAAAATGTATCATTAGATTAAGGATAAATAAATTACATAATATTGTGTGACAAATATAAATAGACTCAATATGATTGGATATTCAGTGTAAATCAATCAGAGAACATTCACAGATATTTTTCTAAATACAACACAGATGACTTGTATGTTTAACTCAATGAATGGAAATTAAGTTAGAATTACTCATATCAACTTCATATGAATGACATGAGAATTTATCAAAGAAGTGATTATGTGTATCATAAGTATATACACACATAGGAGAGTGTAATTTACAACATAAATAAATAAACAGTGATTCCATGCATAATCAAAGCATTACATAATGAAGAATTAGAAGATTAACCCAAGGGATGAAAATTGGGTTAAAAAGTTCCCTTACCGAGTTGGTAACTTACGAAACATACACCACATGAAAGAAGTATCATACAATGAAGATTTAAATACCCATAAATTAAATTATATTATACAAATAATACAATCATGGGAATTACATAGACCACATGAATTGAAATTGTGGTGAATATAACATGAATATCACAAGAATAAAAAGTTAGATGAAAACCCCTAACTACGTTGTAATCAATTGAGTCCTTTGAAAAAAAGTTAATAACCACCAAATGAATCAAATAATACCATGAATATAAAGATAATCATGATAATATATATCAAATGTAAGTGAAAAATACACCACATGCTTTAAATAAGTGGCGAATAATGGAAATCCAATGGAATTAAAAGTGAGATAAGAAACCCCTTACATCATGTCTGATTTGACCCGTTCTTTCATTAGTATCCTGAATAACAAAATAAATATAATTTCTAATTTTATAAAAAATTTCATGTTTGTTATTCCTTTTATATCACTTATTACCTTGTTATAAACATTATTTAATCATTTAAGTTAATAATGGTCTTTTGGTCGATATTTGATTCAAAAATTATCTTCTTATAATTACAAGTTGTTCATGTGGTCAAAGGTCCATTATCTCTAGAATAATATTTATGATTTAGAAATCATATATATCATATATATAATTTATATTTTTGTATTTATTATATTACATAACATTTGGAGATAAGAAATGAAATTTACCGTTCATGTAGACGGTAATTCGTATGTACGCATAAACGCTACCTTCATTTCTATTTCATATTTAATGGAATGAAAACATAATGATACATAGTTATATTATAATTATAGTATAATATCATATGTTATATATGTTAAATGATTTCATTAATTCCACCCTTCATACGTTCCATGTATATCATGAACGAAGTAAATCACCTTGAGGGGGCGGTAGTCCGCACTTCATCAAATAAAATTATCGTATTTTCACATATTGAAAAACATAAATGTATGTTTGTAATTAAAAACTAAAGAATAATATAGAAAACATAAACATAATATATATAATATATAAATACAATGCCATCATAATGGCCACCATGAGAGGTGTTAGGAGAAGATTTAACAATTATTATTTCGTGAGGCAGTAGTTCGTCGTCTAGAGAAACATTCTGTTAATTATCCATTTGACGGAGGTGTGTGTAAGTGTAGTTAGAATAAATCTCCTAAAAACAACCTAGTATATTTAGGATACTAGTTTTTTTATAAAATAATGGAATAAAAAGTGTTTAGGGTGTTGAAGAAGTAAAATAAAACAAAATAACTTAAGAGAAGATGTTACCTTTAAATCAGGTAACTCCCTTTGGTTAGAACCAAAAGGGTTTTTTAAATGCCTTCTACATAAGGTAAGGATTCTAGGAGGAATATAGGGATATTGAGTGATTATTTTGGTAGAGTTTTGATGATTCAAGGTGCTTGAGAGGTGTGAGTAATGGGTTAGAGTTGAGAGATTTTTTTAAGGTGGAGGAGGGGCTCTTTTGGAAAGTGTGAAAATATTATTTTATTATATAATTATTTATGTTTTATAAAGGTCCAAAACTTATTAAAGTATAAGATAATATGACTCATGGTCTAAATAAAATCATCTAATAAGAATTTTATAGGTTTTGGATGTCATTTTAATATTTATAATCTTTTTTATTTAAATCATTTATTAATGAGGTAAACACTACATCATTATTGTGTCATAAATAATTTTATTTATTAGATGTCTAAAAATTATAAAAAATACCATAATTTAGAAAATAATTTTATATTTCTAATGAATATTTATTTTCAAATATACCAATTATATAACCCCACAATATAATTGTTTTCACAAAACAACACATGTTAATGATATTTTTATTTTTACTTTAAATAAAAAGTTATTAATATCATTATCTTACCCAAGGTGCTTTAAAAGGGAAAAAGACACACACAATAATTGAATTTGTAGTCCATTACTAATATAGTAAGGTTAGTAAAAGTGTTAAGGTAATTTTAAATTATTATTATATTGGTTTTACCTAGAATTACCCTATTTACCTTTAATCGCGGTGAATAATAGTCAAAAGATACTATTCACAAAAAACAATTCATCTAATTGAACAACATTATACTTACTAATAATAAAAATATATGTTGTATTTTCGAAATTCAATTCACAGAAGTGGTAATATTTTATTTAAATGAAAAAGTTAGCCTTTTAACTACTACTCTGTGTTCTCACTATTCATCAAAAATTGAGGTTTTTTAGAAAATACCAAAAATTAATCCTATGTTATATTTGATATTAAAAATTCAAAAATGAGGTCCATTTTAAAAAATTAAATACATATAAGTATCATTAATTAATTTAAAATTAATTTCTGTTGTCAAAACAAAAAAAAACGTGTTTTTATGAAATAATAATTATCAAAAGATTGACACTTGTTTATATCTAATTTCAGACTGAAAAAACTTTCAATAACCAACATTGGATTAAAATGTAAAAATATAATCTAATTACACTTTAAAACCAATTAAAAAGATAATTGAAAAATATAAATAAATTAGATTAAAAGGTAGTTTTGAATTAAAATATAGTATTTTTCACTATTCATTAAAAAAATAAATTTTAATAGAAAAATTCCAAAACTTTAACCAAAGTAAATTTTGATTTCATGATTCTAAAAAAGAATTTTATTTTGACCAAAAAACATATAAAAGTGTCCAAAACTATATTTAAAGAGCGTTATCCATCAAAAGGCGGTAAATCATCCTTTTAATGAATATTAGAGTATTTATGCTTAAAATCTAATTTTCTTTTTCTGATTTTAAGCTTCTAAAATTTATCGGGTAAATGTAAAAACATTTAACAAACATGTATATTCATATTGTAGTTAGTTATTTCAATTCCCTCCAATATAATGGCAAGACATTAAATACCATTTAAAATAATATTATATTATTATTTTTCAGTATGACTCAACATTGTGTGAAACATATGATTTTAAAGAAACCCGTCATTGGGTATTAGGTACGCCATCGAACATAACATCCCCTCAATATTTAATTCACAAATTTTAATAAATATGAGAAGGTAATATTCATTATTTACCTGGGATGTCACAATATGTATTTTATAATAATCTATAGAATATATATGTATGATATGAAATAAACCATTCATGGAGACGGTAGGGCGTATGTTCGCATGAACACTATTTCTAATTAATTGTCGTGCAGATAGAAAAAAAGTAAAATACACACACATATATATATAATTAATGTATATTTATGATATCATATAAATTATATATATTCATCAAAACCATCCTTAATACAATCCCTGTAGTGCATGAATCAATCATATCGCTTTAAGGGGGTAGTAGTCCACACTTGTCCAAAAAAAATTATATTATTTACAATAGATGGAAAGAATAAAAGTCAATTCTAAATAAAACATATAAATGAATAGAAATATTATTAAAATTATATATATCATGTAAAAATATATTATCCATCATAATTTCCACTGTGATAGGTGGTAATGGAAAAATGAACTATCATTGTTTTTTAAGGTAGTAGTTCACCATACAAAGAAACAATATGTTCATTACCCATTACATTGAGGTGTGTGTAAGTGTAGGTATAAAAATTTACATAAAAAATTACTATTATATTTATGGTAAAGTTTTTTCTATATAATCATATAATAAATATATTAGTGGGTAGGATAAGGAAAATAAAATAATAGACTTGAGAGAAGACATTAGCTCTTAATCAAGTAACTCCTTTTAGTTTGTTCAACAAGGTTACCTTGAATTTCCCTCTACCCAAGGTATGGCTTATTTAAGGACAGTATAATTTTTAGGAAGTGTATTGGAAATATATTGACCAAATAGAAGAGGTTTTATAGGTTTTAATAGGTGTGAGAGGTGGTGGCCTTATATAGGGAAGGAAAAGGACTCACTTGGAATTTTTAGAAACAAGATTAGTGTACACACGTTCATACCTATCATAAGTCATAAAAAAATTTAAATAAATCCATAATAGAAGAATTATGATATAAATATTTCTATATGATTGGTTTTTAGGAGTTTATAGGTCATTTGGGTCCCTAATATTAAGTTTTAGTCACTAATTAAGCATAATTTGACTTTATCATTTTGATTAATTTTAAACACAATTACTAATATTTTTGGTAGAAAATTAAGTTCATATTATTAGAATCGATATATTATTTTGATTGAAATGGTTTATGTTACTTTTTTGAAATTCAATTCATAGAAGTGGAAAAATTAAGATTAATTCCAATCCTACATATGGGAAGAAATTAAAGGTCTATATACTATAAAGAAGTTTAACAGTTTATTAGGTTTTTATATTCAATTTTAATGTGAAATTAGTTATATTGGCTTAAATTGTATTAATAGATGTATAATTGAAATAATTTGACCTTAAAAAAAATTTAAAATATAATTTAACATTAATAATTTTTAAAGACCCATAAATTATGTGGGATTTTTTATAAAATACATGGGATTTTTACAAGCTCACAAAAATTTACGGCGCTTGATTCCGAGGCCCGATGTGCCCAGAATCAATTTATGAAGTTTTGTTCAGGTACAATCAGTAAACGTGCGAGCAGGATTTTATAACTTTTGAACTGGTGCTTGGAATTGAAATTTGAGGGCACCGTTGAACTCACAGCGCCGATATTCGCTTAATAAGACTTTCACCTTGACGGCGGTTGTTTGAGAATGGAAGTTAGATTTTGGGATTTTAATAAAATTAAATAAAAATAAAGTGTTAGCTTATTTTTATTTATTTGGTGGTTAAAACCTCCAAGAGGAGGCTAGAGGTGGGGGCCACCACACCATAACCTCCCACGACAGGTTATGGTGGTGGGGCCCACCTAAGGTTTAAACATATCTTATCAATTAAAGAGGTGGGGACCACACGAGCTTTGAAACCCTTGAACTCCCCATTTATGGAGCTACCACACATTAAACCCCTTAAACTCCTTCTTGAAGGTGAGATGACCCTTGGTTTCTCTCCTCCAAATTTAATTGTGCCAACTCCAGTATAATTAATTGTGCCAACTCTAACATAATTAATGTGCCAACTTTATGTGTTATGTTAATAAACTCAATTATATTAATTTGGCACTGAAACCCTCGCGGGAAGAGGATTGGTAGAGGAAAGGAGGCTTGGGAGAACCCTTGGAGAATTATCCTCCCAATAAAGAACGTGAAGAACGCCAGTGATGCTTCTTCCTTGGTCTTCTACCCCGGACAATTTCCAACGCATGAGTTTGAAATCGGGAGTGCGTGATGAACGCGGTGAACAACAAATCGACGTCCGCCTTACTGAAACATCGTTAACAAACAATAATACGAGGTAGGGGTTGTTTTATGATTTGAGTTCGAAATTGTTTCCATCCTTCAACGTACAAAACTTGAGTGATGTTTTTTGCAATTTATATCACCATAACGTGGAAGGATCGGGCCGCACAAACACGGCCCGACCCTCCCCCTTTGTTTCTCCTCATTTTTTGATGATGGCATTGGTGCAACGGCACTGCCGGAGAAGTGGTCCGCGGTAGAGCAACGACGGCCGATGATGGGCCGACCATGAAGAAATCAGTGGCACAAGGCCGTCGGGTCATCGAAAGGGCGCGACACCACCATGCCGCGTGGAAGAGAGGGCACAGCGCCGGCGCGCCGCATGGAGGAGAAGGGGGATGTAGCCAGGGCGGGCCACAGTGGAGGAACAAGAGCGTCCGACGACGGGCCTGCCACCGGTGGTGCAGAGCAGCTACTGCTCAGCCAGCCGGGAGAAGCGGGACCCTGCTTTTAGAGACCCAAAGCTTGACGTACATGGACATTACATTAATTTTGCAGAATACTTAGTACATAACAAAAACACACACACAAGGATCGTAATAGTTTAGTGTCTTTGGAAACTCGGAATATAATATTCTAATCGTGGTGAAAGATCTTCAACATCTCCCATAAAGATCTTCCTTTTTTTATACCTAAAACCTTTCTTTATATCCTGGGGAAAAGAAAACATAAAAGGGTGAGCTCAAATGCTCAGTAAGGGTAAACAAAAGAAATATCAATCACAACATTTTCATAAGAACATAACATTTTGGAAATCTTAACCTGCAAAAGAGAGAATAATTTCATAACATGGGATAAATCATAGTAGTGAAATGAAATCCCAATAATCATAACATAAAACATGAAACTTTGTGGCATACACACATAATCATAGAGAATCATTTCTTATTAGTCCAGACTCATTGACAAGACTATCTTAGTGGACAAAGTCCATTTCTGAACCGATTCACCCTCGTTTCAGTCCTCTTTCACTGAACCGGTATAACCTACCATTCCAGACATGTCTATCTCATGAGATATAAAATCTTTACCCAATGCATTGGAGAGAGATATAGGTCCCACCCATCTCATAATGAAACCATTCTTATGTGTGCCACAAAAATCATAAATCATACATCATTGCATAACCCATGTAATAAAAATGGAATTCTTAAAAATCGTGACATCACAAAACAATTCATATAAGATAAATGAATACATAAAAATAATCCCATCACAACATAATCAAATCAATATAATGATAGGGATAAAATCATAACCCTATATTATCATAGATGGAAAATAATTTTGATAAAACACTTGAACTTCATTCTTGAGGAAAATATCCTTTCTACTTCAAAAACATTTTTCCTTTCTTAACATGTCATACAATTTTAAACTAAAATAAGTTGATTAAAAATAGACTTCAAAACTTTTAAAGGAGGATTCTTGGAAATTTTGTTTTAAAAATCCATTCATGTCATATAAGTTAAAAAAACATTCTTCTCGTACTTTTGTCGGAAAAGTCAAAAAGTACCTCGTACGAAAAACGACAAAAGATTCCTTTCATATCTTTTACTAAAAACTCACCGAAGGGTAAAATTGGATTTAAACAATTGTAGGTGGATGGAAATAATATTACATATTGAGGAAACATGGATGTAGATGATAAAATATACCCCAGTAAATGCCAAAGTATAAACAATCTCGGATAAAAATGAGATTGTGATATTTCCCTTACCTTAGGTCCGATATGCTTCGTAAGTGTCCGAACCTCCTGTATAATGATTTAAATAATGTTATTGACTTATTATAGAATCATAATTATTGTTATGATATCATATATGGTCATATTCTTAGCTTCTTATTAGTAATATTTCATTACTACTTGTTATTCGGGTGTTTATTACTTTTTGTTCTTATGCGTGTTTGTCGAATACATTCTTATTCTTCTCTTTAGGTTATAGATACCTCATTTCCAGAATGGTATTAGTGTAACATATATCATATTCATTCATTCAATTCATTTATATAATCATTATGAAATGAAGATCATGTAGAACGAGTCGCATCACATCGTGGAGACGGTATTCCGTACGTACGCACAAGTGATGATATCGTTCCTATGATTGTGGAATTGTATTGGAGTGTATGTATACTATTTTAGAATAAATATCACTTTATAATATTCATATATATTCATTATTTACACCATTATACCCATCCAAGTAAGGTGGTGGTGGAAAATAGATTACACCACGGCGTGGAGACGGTATTCCGTACGTACGCACGCGCGGTGATTTACTTTTTCCATAGGATGGATATAAGGTTAATTAGAGTTGTTTCATATTTATAATAACATATCAGTATATAAAAAATACTTATTTTATTACTTTATCATTAAACAACTATATAAGAATAAGTTGAAGAAGAAAGAAATTGAAAAAGATCGGTAATGGATATTACCTCTTTTTGACACGCCTTCACTTAACCTCCACTTAAAGAACTAAGGATGGTCTTTGAAGAAGACCAGGACCTCTAGGATGATATTAGGGAAGTGGAGAAGAGATTTTTGCAGGGGATGGACGATATTGAATGCTCAAATTGGTGTGAGGAGGAGAGGGAGGAGGTGCCCTTTTATAAGGGAGGAGAGGGGCACCTTAGGAAAATCTCAAAATATTATTTTATATTAAGGTCAAATTCGGTTTATAATGCTTCAAAAGGGTCTTATTTCGAAGATAAAGTGGGTATGGGTCTAAATCCTCTCATACAATAGGATTTAGAAAAGTTTAGATTCTTATTTTAACTTTATCAATTAGATTTAACTTTAAGTTAAATAATTTAACTTTTACCGTGTCTTTTTGTTTTCTTACACTATATGGTTAATAAACTTACCATAACAAGCCAAACGAACCCCAAGTTGTTTATTATTAATATATATATCCTTATATAAGTCATTTGGCTGAACCTTATATTTTTAGGAATTAAATAACAATTAATAATATAATATTTGTTTTAAAAACTAATTTATGTCAATTTTGACACTATTTGGTACACGATTTTTATGAAATTCATAAGAGAATGATAAGTTCTAACAAAGTTACTTATATCAACAATAACATGTCATATTAACCTAGAAAATTAGTTTAAGTCATAAAAAGTCTCAAATTACATTTATTTGGGAATTTATAACATCAATTATGTCAATATTTCATTAATAAGACAATTACTGCATCATCTTTGTGTCATAATAAATGATACTTATTTAATACCTAAAATTCTAAATAAATTCCTATGATGTAGATAATTGTATTATATTTCTGTATACTATTCATGTTCTAAGTTTAATGAAGTTTATCACTAGATTAAAATTATTATACTTATAAGATTTAAGAAAGTGACATGTTGTCACATTCTTTGGTTTTAATAATAATTAAATTATTTTCATTGAAAAAATTTAATTAAATGAATCTAATCCGACCCTTAGGTGATATGGGTCTACTTTTAGTCATCCAATATGATTTTGACATTTGTTAGGGTAATTTTAAAATATTATATTTACCCTTAATTACCCGATTTACCTTTAACTATGGTAAATAAAATTTACCGTAGTTACTATTCATAATTTCCAAAAATAAAAAGTAGCTTATTAACATAATTTGGATCCAATGATTTCAAATATGGAATCCATTTTTCCAAATTCAATACACAAAAGTTTCAGAAATTAAATTAAAATTAATCCCGTTGTCGAAAGAAAACGGGTTTTTCTTTAAAACATTGCAAAAGATTGAATTGATTTAACTTACGAATTCAAGGTAAAATCAATGATAATGACATAAATTATATTAAATGGTAAAAATATATTCTATTTATACTTTAAAACCATTCAATATTATAATTTAACCACATAAGATATTACGATGAAAAAATTTGTTTTTAATTAAAATATAGCGTGTTTTTACTATTCATTAAAATATGAAAGTTATCGGAAAAATATCAAAACTTTATCTAATGTAAATTTTTATATCCTGATTCAAAAGAAGAATTTTATTTTGTCAAATTGAACTTATAAATATGTCAAAAACTAGATTTAAAGTGGGTGCTCCATCAAAAGGCCGCAAAACTGTATTTTTTGAAAAATACTTATTTTACCCGAAAAATTTATTTTGTTCTTATACCATGTTCTAGAAATGTGTAAGATGAATAATAATGTTATAAAATTCAAAATTTAGTTAACACTATTCATAACAGCTAGTTCATAACAATATTATAATAATATATCGTTGTTTAGTAAAACCCGGTATTGCGTACAACACACGCTATCGAGGAAGGTCGCGATTGCGTGTAATGCAAGGCAAGTCAGGGATACGTGTTGTGAAAGATCCTTTTGGTGTAGTGTACAACACAAGACATTAATTAAAAATAATACTTTTCATAAAATCTCGGGGTGTTACATTCTACCCCCCTTAAAATGAATTTCACCCTCGAAATTCGTTGGGGTTATAAATTGTTTACTATTCATAAAAACCCACATCGTAAAAAGAAATACCAAAACTGAACTTTAAAAAATAAAGTATGAAATATAACGGTTACCCAAATGAACTCATCACTGGGTTTCCATATAGGAGAAAATATGGATATGGAAGAGAAATCTAACCGTCATGTTTTGATGGAGAGTGGTAGAGAACATGGCTATGAAAAAGCCAACAATCACAAAGCTATTGATTTGTGGTGATATAAGGTACCATCTGATTCATTGGATATAAGGGCAGTAGGACAACATTTTTTGTTTTTCAAGATCATCTCCCTAAAGTTGATGAAATTGGAATTAGAAGAAATACTTTCATGATTTTTGTATAGTCTCACCTTTTGTCATTCTTTGGACAATTTCCACTTCATCTCTTAAAGAAATGAAGTTGAATTTTTCATTCGTGATGTGTTAGTAGATCATGTGATAGAATGATGGGTCATTCCATCTATCTCAAACAAAAGGTTATAAAAGTTATCAAAAAAAAACATAAGTCCATCTATAGTGAGATTAATCTTATATAGTTCCTAAAATGGACTTATACTGCTTAATATAATAAAACTAGTTTCTACTAAACAGGGACTTCCTGTAGGCCAGTGGTAGGCGAAAAAGGCCAGTCGCACTTCGGTTGTGGGTTCGATTCCCATAGCCTTGTCCGACGCGATGGGCTGTCGCCCGTCCTGCAGGTTGTCCTTTTTCAAAAACTACATTACTATAAAATCCCATCAGTAATATCGAAAAAAGTTCTATCCTTAAACAATACTTAGCATATGTCCAACATAATCCATTCCAATATTTAGGATTATCTAAAATACTTTGATCCAAGCTCATAGTATAAAGAAAACGATTACTTGAAATGTCATCAACCAAGCATGTGAATACCATCATTTATCCCCATATATATATATATTGTTGGTCACATTCCAATCATGTGAATACCTTAATCATGTATTCTCTTAAAAAAATGAATACCCATTGAACCATAGTGAAAACATGAATGAAGTTAAAAGTTAATACTTTCCACATACCAAAATCCTCAAAATTCTATATACTCAAACCATGATATCACTTAGTCCTTATATCAGTCATGAGCTCATGAATACTGTTAAACATTTCATTTTCTCATTTTCCCTTCATTATGCGCATATCATCTTATTTCCAAAAATATCTCAATCACTTTGAATACCACATTAGACCAATACATAAATATTCCAATACTCCATGATACAACATTATTTTGGAATCCCATTACATAAACACTTAATCATTCCACTACATCGTTGTCATATTCAACATCACCAATAGTGATCGCATGTGACTTCCCTTTTTTCCTTTGCCTTAAGCGGTTGCTCATGTCGATCATCACTAACCCTTGGATTAGGGAATTTATTAGCATAATGCCCCATTTCCTTGCACTTGAAGCATTGAAGTGTAGTAGGTTCATTCCATGTATCCCTTCCTTTGTTTGCATCATTAGACATCTTCTTCCCATCATTGCGGCATTCAAATGCCTGATGAACTTCCTTTCCACATTTGAAACATTTACTTGTCCCTTTAATACAATCTCCACCATGCTTCTTTCCACACTTTGAGCATAAGGAAACATTCATCTTCTTTTCACCATTATTCTGAGATTTCTCCTTGAACTCCATCTTTCATTTCTTGTAAAAACTATGAGATGGATAAGTAACACCAACTTCCATTTCTACCTTGATATCACAACACACAATTTCTTCATAGCTACTGAAGTCTCTTATAGCTAATTCCCTTCGAATACTTGGTTTTAAGCCACTGAAAAATCGATCAACTTTACTTTCAGGTTGGATGATAATGCCAGATGCATACCTTGCAAGTCTTGTAAAATTCTCTTCGTATATACCAACAGATTCATCATCCTTCTGCTTCAGCTCAAGAAACTCCTTTTCCATCTTTGTTCGAAGAATACAAGGGAAGTACTTACTGAAAAACAAGTTCTTGAACTCGTCCCATTCCATGGACTCAATTTCATCTCTTGGCCTCGTATTCTTGATAAGATTCCACCATTTATCACCTTCACCTTCCAAATGATATACTGCTAAGATGACTTTATCATGTTCAGAACATTGAAGAACTGAAAATATCTTTTCAGTGGTACTGATCCATTGTTCAACAACAAGTGGATCGGAAGACCCACTAAAAGAAGGTGGACGTTGCCTCATGAAGGACTCAATAGAATATTGTTCCCTTCTCTGCTCATTTGGAATTCCAGAATGATTCATAGCTTGTGTAAGTATAGCAATAAGATTTTTCACTCCATCTCCCATAACACTTGTTTGTTTAGGAGGACAATCATTGCATTGTCCATTACAGTGATCAACACGGTTCCTTTGGGTTCCAGCCAACATCTAAAACCCAAAAAGAATAGTGTGAGAGGCAAAAATAATGCTAGGGAAAACAACATAGTAAAGGGGGAGTACTCTTAATATCTAACATCTTAGGTTAAATTATAAGATCGTTACCGTAGTTCTAGGACCATATCCTATACATATACTTATCCTTAGGGACATCCCTAGACATACCTTAGAAATATCTCTAGGGATCTCACTAACGTTCTCACATCCTAGTTTCCAAAGGTTGACTAAACCTTTCCTCTGATACCAACTATAGAGACCCGAATCTTGACGTACATGGACATTACATTACATTTGCGGAATACTTAGTACATAACAAAAACACACACACAAGGATCGGGAAACTCAGAATATAATCTTCTAATCATGGTGAAAGATCTTCAACATCTCCCATAAAGATATTCCTTTTTTTTACCTAAAACCTTTCTTTATATCCTGGGGAAAAGAAAACATAAAAGGGTGAGCTCAAATGCTCAGTAAGGGTAAACAAAAGAAATATCAATCACAACATTTTCATAAGAACATAACATTTTGGAAATCTTAACCTGCAAAAGAGAGCATAATTTCATAACATGGGATAAATCATAGTAGTGAAATGAAATCCAAATAATCATAACTTAAAACATGAAACTTTGTGGCATACACACATAATCATATAGAATCATTTCTTATTAGTCAAGACTCATTGTCAAGACTATCTTAGTGGACAAAGTCCATTTTTGAACCGAGTCACCCTCGTTTCAGTCCTCTTTCACTGAACCGGTATAACCTACCATTCCAGACATATCTATCTCATGAGATATAAAATCTTTACCCAATGCATTGGAGGGAGATATAGGTCCCACCCATCTCATAATGAAACCATTCTTATGTGGGACACAAAAATCATAAATCATACATCATTGCATAACCTATGTAATAAAAATGGAATTCTTAAACATCGTGACATCACAAAACAATTCATATAAGATAAATGAATACATAAAAATAATTCCATCACAAAATAATCAAATCAATATAATGATAGGGATAAAATCAGAACCCTATATTATCATAGATGGAAAATAATTTTGATAAAACACTTGAACTTCATTTTTGAGGAAAATATCCTTTCTACTTCAAAAACATTTTTCCTTTATTAACATGTCATACAATTTTAAACTAAAAGAAGTTGATTAAAAATAGACTTCAAAACTTGTAAAGGAAGATTCTTGTAAATTTTGTTTTAAAAATCCATTCATGTCATATAAGTTAAAAAAACATTCTTCTCGTACTTTTGTCGGAAAAGTCAAAAAGTACCTCGTACGAAAAACGACAAAAGATTCCTTTCATATCTTTTACTAAAAACTCACCGAAGGGTAAAATTGGATTTAAACAATTGTAGGTGGATGGAAATAATATTACATATTGAGGAAACATGGATGTGGATGATAAAATATACCCCAGTAAATGCCAAAGTATAAACAATCTCGGATAAAAATGAGATTGTGATATTTCCCTTACCTTAGGTCCGATATGCTTCGTAAGTGTCCGAACCTCCTGTATAATGATTTAAATAATGTTATTGACTTATTCCAGAATCATAATTATTGTTATGATATCATATATGGTCATATTCTTAGCTTCTTATTAGTAATATTTCATTACTACTTGTTATTCAGGTGTTTATTACTTTTTGTTCTTATGCGTGTTTGTCGAATAAATTCTTATTCTTCTCTTTAGGTTATAGATACCTCATTTCCAGAATGGTATTAGTGTAAAATATATCATATTCATTGATTCAATTCATTTATATAATCATTATGAAATGAAGATCATGTAGAACGAGTCGCATCACATCGTGGAGACGGTATTCCGTACGTACGCACAAGTGATGATATCGTTCCTATGATCGTGGAATTGTATTGGAGTGTATGTATACTATTTAAGAATCAATATCACTTTATAATAGTCATATATAGTCATTATTTACACCATTATACCCATCCAAGTAAGGTGGTGGTGGAAAATAGATTACACCACGACGTGGAGACGGTATTCCGTACGTACGCACGCGCGGTGATTTCCTTTTTCCGTAGGATGGATAGAAGCTTAATTAGAGTTGTTTCATATTTATAATAACATATCAGTATATAATAAATACTTATTTTATTACTTTATCATGAAAAAACTAAAGAATAATAAGTTGAAGAAGAAATAAATTGAAAAAGATCGGTAATGGATATTACCTCTTTTTGACGCGCCTTCACTTAACCTCCACTTAAAGAACTAAGGATGGTCTTTGAAGAAGACCAGGACCTCTAGGATGATACTAGGGAAGTTGATAAGAGATTTTGGCAGGGTATGGGCGAGCTTTAATGCTCAAATTGGTGTGAGGAGGAGAGGTAGGAGGTGCCCTTTTATAAGGGAGGAGAGGGGCACCGTAGGAAAATCTCAAAATATTATTTTATATTAAGGTCAAATTCGGTTTATAATGGGTCCAAAGGGTCTTATTTCGAAGATAAAGTGGGGATGGGTCGAAATCCTCTCATCCAATAGGATTTAGACAAGTTTAGGTTATTATTTTAACCTTATCAATTAGATTTAACTCTAAGTTAAATAATATAACTTTTACCGTGTCTTTTTGTTTTCTTACACTATATGGTTAATAAACTTACCATAACAATCCAAACGAACCCCAAGTTGTTTATTATTAATATATCTATCCTTATCTAAGTTATTTTGCCGAACCTTAGATTTTTAGGAATTAAATAAAAATTAATAATATAATATTTTTTTTTAAAAACTAATTTATGTCAATTTTGACACTATTTGGTACATGATTTTTATGAAATTCATAAGAGAATGATAAGTTCGAACCAAGTTACTTATATAAACAATAACATGTCATATTAACCTATAAAATTAGTGTAAGCCATAAAAAGTCTCAAATTACATTTATTTGGGAATTTATAACATCAATTATGTCAATATTTCATTAATAAGACAATTACTGCATCATCTTTGTGTCATAATAAATGATAATTATTTAATCCCTAAAAATTCTAAATAAATTCCTATGATGTAGATAATTGTATTATATTTCTGGATATTATTCATGTTCTAAGTTTCATGAATTTTATCACTAGATTAAAATTATTATACTTATAAGATTTAAGAAAGTGACATGTTGTCACATTCTTTGGTTTTAATAATAATTAAATTATTTTCATTGAAAAAATTTAATTACATGAATCTAATCCGACCCTTAGGTCATAAGGGTCGACTTTGAGTCATCCAATATGATTTTGAAATTTTTTAGGGTAATTTTAAAATATTATATTTACCCTTAATTACCTGATTTACCTTTAACTATGGTAAATAAAATTTACCGTAGTTACTATTCATAATTCCCAAAAATAAAAAGTAGCTTATTAACATAATTTGGATCCACTGATTCCAAATATGGAATCCATTTTTCCAAATTTAATACACAAAAGTTGCAGAAATTAAATTAAAATTAATCCTGTTGTCGAAAGAAAACGAGTTTTTCTTTAAAACATTACAAAAGATTGAATTGATTTAACCTACGAATTCAAGGTAAAATCAATGGTTATGACATACATTATATTAAATGGTAAAAATATATTCTATTTATACTTTTAAACCATTCAATATTATAATTTAACCACATAAGATATTACGATAAAAAAATTTGTTTTTAATTAAAATATAGCGTGTTTTTACTATTCATTAAAATATGAAAGTTATTGGAAAAATATGAAAACTTTATCTAATGTAAATTTTTATATCCTGATTCAAAAGAAGAATTTTATTTTGTCAAATTGAACTTATAAACATGTCAAAAACTAGATTTAAAGTGGGTGCGCCATCAAAAGGCGGCAAAACTGCATTTTTTGAAAAATACTTATTTTACCCGAAAAATTTATTTTGTTCTTATACCATGTTCTAGAAATGTGTAAGATGAATAATAATGTTATAAAATTCAAAATTTTGTTAACACTATTCATAACAGCTAGTTCATAACAATATTATAATAATATATCGTTGTTTAGTAAAACCCGGTATTGCGTACAACACACGCTATCGAGGAAGGTCGCGATTACGTGTAATGCAAGGCAAGTCAGGGATGCGTGTTGTGCAAGATCCTTTTGGTGTAGCGTACAACACAAGACATTAATTAAAAATAATACTTTTCATAAAATCTCAGGGTGTTACACTGCTGGGTCCCATGTGAGTTGGGACGGTGCCACTTGGTGCCAGTTTGGTTCCACTCGAATGGTTCAACTGTTCGGGATTCCAGGGGGTGCGTGCCTCCCCCTGGATGCGACTAGGGCAGGCCCTGGAGAGTGCCGTCAGCCGCTGGCCGGACAGGCCACGCGGGCCGCCCGCAGGCCACGTGGGCCGCCAGCCAGGCCACGCGGGCCATCGGGCCGCCCCCTCGGGTCGGGCCGCCCCTTCGAACCGGGCCGCCCTCGGGCTGGACCGCCCACAGGCCAGGCCACCCTCAGTCCGGGCTGCTCTCAGCTGGGCCGCCCCCTCGGGCCGGACCACCCCCTCGGGCTAGGTCGGACCCACAGACCGGGTCCGACCCGTGGGCCATGTCGGACCCACGGACTGGGTCGGTCCTGCAGATCGGGTCGAACCCAGTCCGAACCCATTCGATCCGAACACACCTTCTCACCCATAACTTGGGCTACATGTGTCTGATCGACAAAATGTCTGTGGTGATAGAAAGCTTAGAGAGAGGCAGTTCTTTTGGCATACCACACTTGAGGTTTCAACATAGTTGGTGTATGGTCGGGTTGGTTTGAACCTAAAATCCAACTAGGCCCCTGGGACGGAAATGCCAATAACTCACAGACCGAGCGTCTAATTGACGCACCGTATGTTGCGTTGAGACCCCTATGATGGGGAAGAACTTTTGAGATACTTCTACTTGGGACTTTGGGACAGTTGGAGTATCTACCAGTAGCTCGTGGAGAAGATCCTTCCAGAGGTGAGCAGACGGAGTATGGAGACCTAGTAGCTGGCTGAGACCTGACGACTGCTTGACTGATTCGAGTCGGAGTGACTAGACTGGCCTAGTGGGAAGCGCCTCTGTGTGACGTGAAAGACCCACGGTTGGGAGCGCCGCTGTGTGAGCGCGGCGGACCCACGGTACTCGACAGGAGGAGTAACTCAGCAGGCTACGAGGGGGAGCACCTCTGTGTGAGCGCGACAGACCCGTGGTGGGGAGCGCCTCTGTGTGATGCAGCAGACCCATAGTAATTGACAGGAGGATTATCTCAGCAGTCTAAGGATAGTGGGAAGCCCCTCTGTGTGATGTGGTAGGCCCACTGTACTCGATAGAGGAGGAGTACACCATCAGCCGAGGTTCTGACAGTGTGACTGGGGTTGTTACTTGATACTGCCCCTAGAATGAAATCCTGGTTTGAGTTGAGTCAATGAATTTTGTTTTTTCCTAATAATTGATATGGGTTACAATATAACTTATGTATGTGTATGGGAATATACCTAAGTAATGGTTATCCGTTGATTCCATACTTTGTGGTTTATCCTTGTTGGATTTACTGAGACCTTGAGGGTCTCAGGGTCCCTACTGAGTATCGTTATACTCACCCCTTCATAGGATATACCCGCACCTCATTATGTTGGTTGCAGACGAAGGACTGTGCTGACTGAGGTAGAGAGTATCAGGACTGGATGGTACCCAGAGGAGGACCACTCGGCCTGACGGTACACGGAGCAGATGGACGGACGTGGAGTGCTGAGGAGGCCACCTGTACCTACCCTTCAGGTAGGAACCCTGAAGGACAACCCAATAACTGCTTTTCTTTTCTTTAGTTGTACTTTCATTTCTGTTGTACTTGTACTTTCCTGTTGGGCTTGTATTTCCGACCCCTTTACTTTTTAGCACTCTTTTGTATACAACATTGTTTAGTGTTTACTTCCAGCACATAATCTGTTGTATGTGTTTTAGTTTATAAAGGCAATGCCTTCCTAGTTTAGGGATTTATGCCTTTGGTGCTAGTCACCAGCCCCAGCCTATGGAAGGCGGGCTTGGGGTAGTCACAGTATGGGCCCCGAGGAGGGGTCGTGAAAAATTGGTATCAGAGGAGTTGGTTCTACCACAGAACTTAGGACTCTGATCATTATCTTCTATGAAGCAATATTGTTAAGGGTAATAAGTGTGGTTTTCAGTTCAAGAAGTCCAGTGTTGGTGCAGGCGGCCGACGTATCCATACACCAGGACCCTGACTACTGATTTCTGACTTAGTGCATGAAAACACTGATTGCGTGTGTGTCTTTAAAAGTTTTTCTCAAGTCAGCTCAATCAGGTCAGCTCACCAGGTATAATATTTTGACCGTGTCGCATCTTTTCCTTTCAGGATGCCTCCCCGCAGAGCCCCGAGAGTCATATGCTCTGACAGCCCACCGAGCGATGAGGACTCAGTGTAGGGCCCTTTACCAGTGGAGGCACCAGCGGTACCACTTCTCGTTGGGCCACCGATGCCACCCGCCCTAGCAGCAGACGATGCATTCCGCTTGAGCACGTTGCATGAGTTCCAGCGTAAGAGGCCACCCTGGTTATGGGGAGAGACAGACCCATAAGCGGCTGAGGATTGGCTAGAGGCTGTGGTGAGAGTCTTCAGGCTAGTAGGGACACCAACAGACTATATGGTGATCCTTTCCGCGAGTCTCCTTCAGGGAGCAGTAGGTAGATGGTGGATCCTAATGCTCCAGGTCCATGACAAGGCGACACTTCTATGGGTAGACTTCAAGAGCCTATTCTGGGAAGAGTTTGTACCAGCCACCCTTCGTCCGGTTCAGATACAGGAGATACTGAATCTACATCAGGGTTGCATGATAGTGGCGTAGTACTCAGCGAGGTTCAACAACCTCTCGCGCTACTCCAAAGATATGGTACGGGCCCCATTCTTCAGGGCCTGGACCTTCAAGAAGGGGCTCAGGAGAGAGATCAGGGCATCGATGATCTCCCTCAGCATCCCAACGCAGGAAGGGGTGTTAGAGAGATCCATCCTAGTGGAGAGTTTCCTTGCTGAGCAGTCTCAGGAAGTGAGACCCACCACTAGTCGACATGTAGCGTAGTCTTCTATAGCTAGTTGTATATAGATGACGCAGAGGTCCAAGAGCACCAGACCCATGGGTGGATGACCGCAGGACTCAGGATCTGTTGTGCAGGGCACCCGGGGTAGTGAATTACCTACGAGGAGCAGACAATGTTACTCATGCGGCGGGCAGGGTCACATGGCTCATGACTATCCGACCCGCCGTTCAGATGACCAGCTGTCAGTTGAGGGACCTCCCAGGCAGAGGTAGAGGTTTGATCGAGGCGGTCCGTAGGGCGCAGGCGAACGTGGCATAGGAGCTAGTCGAGTAGCTGGTAGTATATGACATTATGAGGTGCTACCGCTACCACCACCAGGAGGACCACCCCGACCACATGGAGCGTGTGGACGGGGGAGAGCTCATCTTCAGGAAGTTGAGGCATACAACCATGGTGCTCCGAAGATGATTCGAGGTATGATCTCTATCTACTCCACCTTAGCTGCAGTTCTTATAGACACAGGTTCCAGTCATTCTTTCATTGTCACTACCCTCGTTCGAAGTTTGGAGATTCCGACGGAGCTGTTTTCTCGATCCTTATGGCTAGATACTCCTACGAGAGCAGACTCAATGACTACAAACTGATGCCGGTAGTGTGAGATTACTCTAGGAGGCAAGAGCTTCGGCTGATATCTCCTCGTAGTAGCATCGAGGGCCTACGACATCATCTTGGGTATGGACTGGTTATCTATAGTTCATGCTCAGATTGACTATATTAGGCGAAAAGTGCGGTGTGTCTGCACAGATGGGACCCGGTTCACCTTCACCGGTGATAAGGGAACCTTTGCAGCACAGGATGGACTTACTCGGAGGAGGGTGCAGCCGATCACCCACCAATTGGCTTGCCTTACCCTTGGAGCAGTTGATGCAGAGAGTCCGACTTATCCAATAGTTGTGGATCAGTACATGGATGTTTTCTATGATGATGTTCCAGGATTAACTCTTCATAGAGAGGTGGAATTCTATATTGAACTATACCCTGGGACGACACTGATATCTACTCCAGCATATCGGATGGCTCTCGGTGAGCTTCGTGAGCTGCGGGTACAGCTGGAGGACTTGCAGGGGAAGGGATTCATTTGGCCCAGTGTTTCTCCCTAGGAAGCCCCTATTCTGTTATCCAAGAAGGCGGATGGGATCTTGAGGCTCTGTGTTGACTATCGTCGCCTGAACCAGGTGACCGTGAAGAACAAGTACCCACTACCGAGGATTGATGAACACTTTGACCAACTGAAGGGAGCACAGTGGTTCTCGAAGATAGACCTCAAATCAGGCTATCACCAGCTCAGATTTCGAGATGAGGATGTACAGAAGATGACCTTCAGGTGTTGATATGGCCACTACGAGTTATTGGTTATGCCCTTCGGTGTAACCAATGCTCCAGTAGTGTTAATGTGTCTCATGAACAAGATCTTCCAGCCATACCTCGATCACTTTGTCATGGTCTTCATCGAAAACATTCTGATCTAATCAACTACTGAGGAGGAGCATGCCTACCTTTTGCAGGTAGTACTGCACACACTCCGAGAGCACTGGATTTATGGTAAGCTCTCTAAGTGAAAGTTCTGGATTCTAGAGGTTCACTTATTAGGACATGTCATCTCAGAGGCTGTAGTTATAGTAGATCCATCGAAGATTGAGGTGGTACTTTCTTGGGAGCCACCCAGGAGTGTGACGGAGGTATGAAGTTTCCTGGTCTTAGCTGGATACTACCCGAGATTCATTCCAGACTTCTCCAGAGTTGCAGCACCACTATCAGCCTTAACAAAGAAGGGGAAACCCTTCGTGTGGTCGGAGAGATGCTATCAGATCTTTCAGGAGCAGAGGCAGAGGCTGACTAGTGCCCCCATCATGAGAATTCCGGAGGAAGGTGTAGGGTACTTAGAATACTGTGACGCATCAGGGACCAAACTCGGGTGTGTCTTGATGCAGGAGAGAGCTGTGATCGCGTATGGTTCTCGGAAGTTGAGACAACAAGAGAAGAACTACGCTGCCCATGACCCGAAGTTAGCAGCAATGGTCTTCGCCTTGAAGATGTGGTGGCACTATCTTATGGGCGAATGTTTTACCATGTACTCTGATCACAAGAGTCTCAGGTATATCTTCTCTCAGAAGGACCTGAACCCGAGACAACGGAGATGGATTGAGTTTCTCTAGGACTATGAATTCGAGATAGTCTATACTCCTGGGAAGGGGGATGTTGTAGCAGATGCTCTCAGCAGGAGATCTGGTATACAAATACTAGGAGAGGCGACAGAGCAGATGGATGCCTTACAGATATCCTTTGTGGATAGAGATGGAGCACCATTCCTACAGTCTCTTACAATCACTCCTCCACTTATTCAGTGATTCAGGGAGGCACAACGTCGAGATGCTGACTGTGAGATGTGACGTGCACAGATATCCATAGGGTAGGCACCTAATGGATTTTTAGAAGGTGGGGAGAATGTCATCCTCTTTAGAGGGCGTACCTTCGTACCAGTTTCACTTCAAGAGGAGGGGTTGAGTGAGTTCCACACATCCCCTCTAGAGGTACATCTAGGAGTGGCGAAGATGTACCAGGATCTTCGACGACAGCACTAGTGGCGAGGTATGAAGAAGACAGTAGTGGAGTTTGTCTCGTGGTGCCTCACTTGTCAGCAAGTGAAGGCAGAGCACCAGGTACCAGCAGGCTTGGTTCAACCTTAAGAGGTCCCGGAGTGGAAGTGGGATGAGATATACATGGAATTTGTGACGGTTCTTCCATGTAATTCCAGGAGTCATGATTCGGTATGGGTGATCATTGACTGACTCACCAAGTCAGCCCACTTCCTACCGATCAGAGAGCAGGGTTCAATAGAGAGCTTGGGACGCCTCTATGTGCAGGAGATTGTGCGTTTACATGGAGTACCTTCTTTTATTATCTCCGACCGTGACACATAGTTTACTTCCCTGCTACGGAAGGGGTTTCATGAGGCTTTCGGGACACAAATTCGCTTGAGCACTCCCTTCCATCCTCAGACAGATGGCCAGACTGAGCAGACCATTCAGACCCTCGAGGATATTCTCCGAGCTTGTGTCTTCGACTTTGGTCACTACTGGGAGGATCACTTACCATTGGTAGAGTTTTCCAACAACAACAGCTATCAATCCACCACCGGTATGGAACATTTTGAGGCATTGTATGGGTGACCTTGTAGATCACCTTTGTGCTGAACAAACCCTAGGGAGTCTGCACTGGTGGGACCAGATATGGTACGGGCTACTACGAAGAAGGTGCAGATCATCCAAGAGTGGGTGAAGACTGCACATAGCAGGAAGAAGTCCTATGCTGATAGGAGACGAAGACCTCTACAGTTCGAGGATGGCGACCAAATCTTTCTACGGGTCTCACCTCGACGTGTTCTACGAAGATTTGGTCGAGGCGGGAAGTTATCTCTGAGATTCATCAGACCTCTCTAGGTCCTCAGCAGAGTAGGCAAGGTGGCTTACCACTTATCTCTTCCACCTCAGTTGTACCGCGTGCACGACGTCTTCCACGTATCTCGGCTGAGGAGATCCGTGCACAACCCTTCCCACATCATCGACCATGGAGAGATAGACGTCGACGATGGGGTGACTTTTACGAAGGTTCCAGTAGATATTGAGGATTTCTAGGAGCGGGTCTTATGTGGATGGTTGATACCTCTGGTGAGAATTCGCTTGTAGCATGAGAACCTCCAGGAGAGCACATGGGTGCAGGAGGCTCAGATGTGTGCTCAATACCTCTGTTTGTTCCCCTAGTTTGAGTTGTAGCTTATGGGGACGTAAAGCCCTGAGGTGGGGAAAATGTAAAGATCCAAAAATTCTGTGGATTTTTTTATAAAACATGGGATTTTAACGAGTCTGTGAAAATTTACGGCGCTTGATTCTGAGGCCCAGTGTGCCTAGAATCAATTTTTGAAGTTTTGTTCAGGTACGTTCAGTAAACGTGCGAGCGAGATTTTATAACTTTTGAACCGGTGCTCAGAATTGAAATCCGGGGGCACCGTTGAACTCGCAGCACCGGTATTCGCTTACGAAGACTTTCACCTCGATGACGGTTGTTCCAGAATGGAAGTTAGATTTTGGGTTTTTAATAAAATTAAATAAAAATAAAGTGTTATCTTACTTTTATTTATTTGGTGGTTAAAACCTCCAAGAGGAGGTTAGAGGTGGGGGCCACCACACCATAACCTCCCATGAGAGGTTATGGTGGCAGGGCCCACCTGAGGTTTAAACATCTCTTAGCAATTAAAGGGGTGGGGACAACATGGGCATTGAAAACCTTAAACTCCCCATTTATGGAGCTACCACCCATTAAACCCCTTGAACTCCCTCTTGAATGTGAGATGACCCTTGGTTTCTCTCCTCCCAATTTAATTGTGCCAACTCCAGCAAAATTAATCATCCCACCTCCAATATAATTAATGGACCAAATTTATATGTTAAGTTAATAAACACAATTATATTAATTTGACATCACAACCCTCGCAGGAAGAGGATTGGAAGAGGAGAGGAGGCTTGGGAGAACCCTTGGAGAATTATCCTCCCAATGAAGAACGCAAAGAATGCCAGCGACGCTTCTTCCTCGGTCTTCTACCCCGGACAATTTCTGATGCACGAGCTTGAAATTGGGAGTGTGTGATGAATGCGGCGAACAACGAATTGACACCCGCCTTATCGCAAAATCGTCAAAAAAAATAATACGAGGTAGGGGTTGTTTTATGATTTGAGTTCGAAATTGTTTCCGTCCTTCTACGTAAAAAACTTGGGTTATGTTTTTTCCAATTGATATCAACATAACGTGGAAGGCTTGGGATGCAAAAACACGGCCCGACCCTCCCCCTTTGTTTCTCCTCATTTGTTGATGACGGTGGCGGTGTAATGGCACCGCTGGAGAAGTGGACCACGGTAGAGCAACGACGGCTGGTGATGGGGCGACCACAAAGAAACCGATGGCCCAAGGCCGTCGGGTCGCCGAAAGGGCGCGGCACCGCCGTGCTGCACAGAAGAGAGGTCGCGGCGCCATCGTGCCGTGCGGAGGAGAAGGGCGATGTGGCCAGGGCGGGCGGCGGTGGAAGGGCGCAGCGTCGTCGCGCCACGCGGAGGAGGAGATTCTCGGCTAGGTTGGGCTACGGCAGAGGGGCGCGACGCCATCGCACCGCGCGGAGAAGCAGAGCCATGGCCAGGGTAGGGCGCGATGGAGGAACAGGAGCAGCCGGTGATGGGTCGGCCGCCGGCGGTGCAGATCGGCTCGCCGTTCGGCTAGCCGGGAGAAGCGGGACACCGCTGGGTCCCGCGTGAGCTGGACTGGCTCCACCTGGCACCGGTTTGGTTCCACCCGAATGGTTCAACTGTTCGGGGTTCCAAGGGGGAGCGCACCTCTCCCCTAGACACGTCTAGGGTGGGCCCCACAGGGCGCCACCATCCAATGGCCAGCCAGGCCATGTGGGCCGCCAGCAGGCCACACGGTCCACCTACAGGCCACGCGGGCCGCCTGCAGGCCCCGCGGGCCTCCTGTAGGCCCCGCGGGCCGCCAGCCAGGCCACACGGGCTGCCGGGCCGCCCCCTCGGGCTAGGACGCCCCCTCGAACTAGGCCTCCCTTAGGATGGTCCACCCTTGGGCTGGGCTGCTCTCGGCTGAGCCACCCCCTTGGGCCTGGCCACCCTCTCGGTCCAGGTCAGAACCACAGACCGGGTCAGACCCGTGGACCAGGTCGGACCCTGTTCGAACTCGTTCGATCCAAACACACCTTCTCGCCCATAATTGGGGCTACGGGTGTCCGATCAACGAACCGTCTACAGGGACGGAAATATTAGAGCGATAAGGTTCTTTTGGAATACCCCACATGAGTATTGGACATAGTTTGGGTACAATCGAGTTGGTTTGAACCTAAAATCCAACCGGGCCCCCGGGAGGGAAATGCCAATAACTCACAGACCATGTATCCGATTGACGCACCGTCTGTTGCGTTGAGACCCCTATGACAGGGCAGAACTTTTGAGATACTTCTAATTGGGACTTTGTGATAGTTTGAGTATCATCCAGTAGCTCATGGAGCAGATCCTTCCTGAGGCGAGCAGACAGAGTACAAAGACCTAGTAGCTGGCTGAGACCTGACGACTGCTTGACCGATTCAACTCGGAGTGACTCGATTGACCCAGTGGAAAGCGCCTCTATGTGACACAGAAGAACCATGGTGGGGAGCACCTCTGTGTGAGTGTGACGGACCCACGATACTCAACAGGAAGAGTACCTCACCAGGCTACAAGGGGGAGTGCCTCTGTGTGAGCACAACAGACCCGTGGTGGGGAGCGCCTCTGTGTGACGCAGCAGACCCATGGTAATCGACAGGAGGAGTACCTCAGTAGTCCAAAGATAGTGGGAAGAACCTCTGTGTGATGCGGAAGGCCCACTGTACTCAATAGATGAGGAGCACACCATCATTCGAGGTTCCGACAGTGTGACTGGGGTAGTTACTTGATACTACCCCCGAGAATGAAATCCTGGTTTGAGCTGAGTCAATAACTTTTGTGTTTTCCTCCTGATTGAGATGGGTTACTAGATAATTTATGTATATGTAATGGCATATACCTAAGTAATGGTTATCCGTTGATTCCATACTTTGTGGTTTATCCTTTTAGGATTTAGCGAGACCTTGAGGGTCTCGAGGTCCCTACTGAGTATCATTATACTCACCCCTACATGGGATATGCCCGCACCTCGTTGTGTTGGTTGCAGACGACGAACAACGCTAAATAAGGCAGATAGTAGCAGGACTAGATGGTACTCAGAGGAGGACCACTCAGCGTGATGGTACACGGAGCGGACGGATGGATGTGGAGTATTGAGGAGGCCACCTGTACCTACCCTTCAGGTAGGAACCCGGAGGACGACCCAGTAGCTGCTTTACTTTTCTTCAGTTGTACTTTCATTTTTGTTGTACTTGTACTTTCCTGTTGGTTTTGTATTTCCAACCCCTTTAATTTTTAGCACTCTTTTTTATGCAGCTTTGTTTAGTGTTTACTTACAACACGTACTTTGTTGTGTGTGTTTCAGTTTATAAAGGCAATGCCTTCCCAGTTTAGGGATTTACGCCTTTGGTGCTAGTCTCCAGCCCCAGGCCTATGGAAGACGGGCTTTGGGTAGTCATGGAATGGGCCCCGATGACAGGTCATAACATAATTATTTCAACGAAAATCATTTTTTTAACTAAAATCAGTATTCTTCATTATTCATCAAAAAATGATGTTTCTTAGAAAAATCTCAAAAAATAACCCAAAAATAATTTCTGAATTATAATTTCAGAAATGAAGTTTATTTTATTATATTTTAATTATAAATGTGTCTAAAATTAATTTTTTATTGAATTTTAGTTTTTCAAGAGAACGATATTTTTAAACATAATAGGACTTTACCAAAAATTATATCTTTCGTTACCAATATGTTTTATTTATGAAACACCAGAATAAAAAAATATTTGAAAATTAGTTATTAATATTCATATCACTATGTTTAATGTCTAGGTTATAATTATATAATTTCCAAATTTATTATAAAATGATGCTTTGAAGAAGCTCGTTGTTGTGTGTAACGTACACTATGTCTGTGTTGCGGGTAGTGCAAGCCATGTCAGTTTTGTGTGTAGAATAATCCATGTTACTGTAGTATGAAAGTCATGATTGACTTAATATATATATATATATATATATGTGTGTGTGTGTGTGTGTATTTTCAGTTTCATGTGAAATTAAAAATATCAAAAAGATAAATTAATTCGAAAAAAATAAATCAAAAAATATAATGTTGTTACATTATACCCCATTAAAATTAATTCAACCCTTGAAATTATTATAGTTTATCCAAGGTATAAAACATGAAATTTTCATTCATTGAAACCCATATCATATAAATTAATACAAAAACATCACTTAAAAAGGGAATTCTTGAACCAAAATTGTAACACATTGTAACATATAACTAGGTTTCCACATAGAAGAACATAGGTTTGGAGTGATGATTATACATGGAAGAGAATCGTAAATATTTATAGAAAGTGATTAAAGTCATCAATCCCAAATAATTGAATGATCAATGAAATGTTGAGGGCCTAAAATTCATAAATATATAATGATTTAAATGACCACTGGTTCAACCAAATTACGTTATTAGGACAAAACCCTTTTTTACCATTATCATAATGTTGAGTAATTGTTTTGTTGGCTAATTATATAAAAAATATACTTACTTTATATATTTATATAAAGAAAATTTCATTATTTAGTTATGATTTTGTAAATTTTTAATTAATTCATTACTTTAGGTAATGTATGTCTAGAAATTTACTTTAATGTCTGAAGTGTTAAAATACAATTTTAAATGATCTAATGGACCATAAAAGAGTGAAATGAATAATGATTTATCTATAAATATTTATAAAAATATACATGGTTAATACTGTAATCTGTAAACATAAAAAGTAACACTATTATTTCATCATAAATAATTATTCATTAAAAATTATTATACATTAACTATGACATCGCATAGGCCAGTGGTAGGCATGAAACCCTCATCATTATTAGGTCACGTGTTCAATACATGTGGCCTTTCCAGACATGATTGTATGTTACACAACAAAAATGATATCCTTTTCTAAAACCACAGTAATATAATTTCCAAAATTTGATTGAAATCCTTGAAATAAGGTTAATCACTAAATACCTTTTAACCATGGTTTTCAATATAAACTTAGTGCATTAATACTTCCGCTAATGTTTAAATTAAACTTCTCATGAACAATTAACCTTATAACCCTTCTGATAGATGAAAATCAAAAACCATAGAAAGAAATTCACTAAATTAGATTAACATTTACCCCCCATATAACACAAAGTAAATCTTGGTTTTCACATTCCAAACATGTTAATACCCTCATGGTAAATTCTCTTGGAAAATGGTAACAACCTAAATTACTATAAATTATTTGAGGAAACATGAATGATTCCATATTCTATAGATTAATATATATATTCTATAAATCTATGATGTTTTAAACTTCTTCCATGTTAGACTAAACTACTTGTTAACATAACCTTAATTAGTTCCAAGGTAATCAGTACCACCCAATTTAATTATTCATAACAACTTTATCTTAACATAAAGTTCATATTAAGGGTTACCTTCCCTTAGGAAAAATATCACCTTGTAATTAAATCGCTTTATCTATTCTTCAGGAACATTCAATATAAACAGTTAAATACTGAGCAAAAATCATAAGTAGAACAATCCTTGTAAACATAATCACAAATATAACAATATATTTGACTCCCAACACATACAAAATTTTATTATTCAACTTCATACTTATGACATTAACAAGTATACCTCATTCTATAACATAATAACTATTTCCATTAACATTTCATATGTAGGATCTTCATCATCAGAAATGTAACAATTACTCACATCACCTTACTGGATTATTTTTGGAGCTTTCATCATGGTACATTGAGTTCTATAATGACCATTTACTCCACACTTAAAACAGTTTTCATTCAGTGATGTATTTGAGAGGTGAAAATTCCCATTCATTTAATTAACTGAATTATTTCTTTTTTATTTATAGTCACTTGCTTTGTTTCCTTCTTTTCCATAGTCAAAACATCTTCTTCTTCCTCCAAGACATTAACTTAGGTGATTATTTTCACACTATTGAGATAAAAAAGTGAATCTTATTTCCTATGTGGTCTACAATACCTAAACTCTCACTGAACTCCTTCATTCTCTTCCTTGGTGAGTCATAGAGTTGGTTAAGGTACACATAGTTAATCATGTCCTGTGAAAATTGATTATCAAGGTTCACTACATATTTTACCCTAGTTATAATCCCACTTGACTTTTCATCAGAAAAATTTCCATCACATTCAACATTAATCTAGTTCCTTTAGGTACTCTCCAATAACTAAAACAAGAAGCACAGTCTGATCATTACTTGTCAAATTAGAAAACCACATATTCATGAAAATATTTATTTATAGGATGTCTAAATCTTGACAGCTTCCTTAATATATGAAACCCTTAGTTCATCCTAGGGTATTCATATCCAACTTATTCATAAATCTTTCATGATGTTTCAGATTTTTTTTGTCAATTCCCAATGCATATAACCTAGGAGGGTCAAACCTTGTTTGGAGAAAAACCCGTTGTCATATACCATATAACACCGAGTCAGGCCTAAAACATCTTATCAGGGTTGTTACAACTAGGTAGAAATGTTACATAGCCACATCTAATTATAGTATACAGATAGAGATGTATTTCTATAAAACCATTCTTTCAATACTTTACAAAAACATCCAAGACAGTTTTCATAAATGACAACTCATCCTTATATTAATCCATGTAGACATACCTAGAAATATCATTAGAAATATAAATAGGTATCTCACTAATTTTTTCTCATCCTAGTTTCCAAAGGATTTATAAATATTTCCTTTGATACAAACAATTGAAAAATAGGTTTTACATACCAGGTTTTTAAATAATTTTAGATAAATATTCGGTACATTAAAAAAATACATGCCCGAGGAACATAATAGTTTAGGGTTTTTTGGAATCATGGAATAAATATCTTCTATACTCAAAAAATATCTTAAAAATCTCTCATAAATAACTCCACAATTATTAATTCTATGAAAAATATTTATTCATAACCTCGGGAAAGGAAACCTAAGAAAGAGGTGATCTCAAATGATTAGTAAGGGTAAAAAAATAGATTTGTAAGCATAATCATGGGCATAAGGGTATGAGAACATGATCATGAAAATATAATATCACACACTGCATATCAAAGATCATATACATGAACCATGGGTTAAATATTGGCAGCTCATAAAGCATGAATCAAAAAGAAATAAAGAACAGAATACATGAAATCATAACATAGGAATAAAAGAGGGAATTTTGGCATACACATAAGCATATAATATGATTTCCATAGTAGACAAGGAATCAATTCCAAGACTATATTGGTAGTATGGGTTCACTCCTCATACAATCTTGGTAGTCAGGGGTCACTCCCATGGCTATCTTAGAAGCACGAGTTCACTCCTCATATCATCTAGATAGTCATGGTTCACTCCCATGGCCTTCTTAGTAGCCAAGGGTCATTCCCAATACCATCATAGTATATATCATGATATATAAATAATTACCCAATGTATTGTAGGGATATATAGGTCTCATCCATCTTATAGTGAAATCACACAAAAATGTGATACACGATCATTAAAAATCATATCATTACCCATGAAATGAAATGGGTATCATAAAAAAGTAATCACATCATAACATGTGGAAATGATTTAGGTTTCATAATAATTTCATCATAAACATAATCCATGAAATGAAGTGGGTTTCAAAATCATATACCCCTTAAAAGAGAAACGAATTCCTTAAACATATAACATGTGAACGACAAACTGGTTTCATAAGGGCTATGGTATTAAGCATAAACCATTCATACAAATAATATTAATGGAACCTTTAGATCATTTTCTAGAAGGGAATAAGTAACATCAATAGATATCATCATAAATGGAAAATAATTTTTAAATATCTTTCCAAAACTTTTCATTAGTAAAATATCATTTCTTATTTGAAAAGGCTTCATATTACATTAAACCTTTTGAAAATAATTTTCATATAAAATAACTTAAAACATATAAAAACTTGTAATCAATTTGAAAACATTTTCCATTGAAAACATAAATGATAAAATTTAAAAAAAATTCAAAATATTTTATTCGATAACACATTCAATACATACAAATAATGATGGAAAAATTCATAAAATAATTTTACTAAAAATTATATGAATGAATCTTGAAAATGTTTTGAAAACCATTTCATTGAATATAATTTAAAAATTTATAAATAATGTCTTGAAATGTTTTGAAACCCCATATTAGTTAAAAAAATATATGAGATGTTTGAATTTTTTTAAAAAAATATTTCTTGGTAAATAGATTGAAAAATTACAAAGGATTCTTGAAATCATTTTGAAAACCGCTTTCCTTGAATACTTAGAAAATAATCTTGACAAAATTTTGAAAATAATATTCAATAAAAACTTGTAAAAGAATATTGAAAAAGTATTGAAAATAATTTCTTTGAAAATATCCTCTAAAAAAATTCATATAAATTAACCATTAAACATGAATTTAAAGCTTCAATAGACTGATGACAGATAAATCAGTACATGTCATACTAGGTATAAACAAAATTTATTTTTCATGGTAAAAATGATAAAAAAAATGAATCACACAGAAAGCAACAAGAATATTAAATTTAAGTGATTGGTAAAATTAAAAAGGGTAAAAATTGAATTTGAATATTTTAGATAATGATAAAATATTCTTTTAAACCCTTTATATAAAACAATGTTCCGAAAGAATAGAGATTTCTGACCGAAGAGAGGGTAAACTCAAGCCATCGTGAAAACACATTCTTAACTATCATAACTAAAAAAAGTATAAAAATTGAATAAATACATTAAGATATAATTAATAAATATATTTGGAGAAACTAATGGATTTTATTAAAATATAGATCATAAAATTTCATCAATGGAATCATAAACAAAAAAAAAAATCTTAAAGAAATGAAATTGTTTCAATACACTCTTATAACTTTGTAACTCGGGATCATACTGTCAATTTATGAAAAGGAAATTATATAAAAATTATAATATCATGAAAATAATTAAATTGATGATATAACATGTAAAATGGATGTATATACACCTCAAATGATAATTTAGGTTCATAATAATACATGAGTCTCAAAGTATGCAAAATCAGACAATATTATTTCACTGATTAGATATCTTTTGAAACATAATCCCCATGAAATAAAGAACATAAAATGGATATGTGAATACCCATAAATTTATGTATATGATACATATAATACAATCATGGGATATAAATAGACCACAAAAATGAAAGGGTGGAGAACATAGCATGTATCTCATGGAAATAAAATGTGAGATGGAATCCCCTTACCTTGTGTCTTGACTCTCATCACACAAATTAATACCGCCTATAGAATAGATATAAACTTATTTTACATCTTTGAAAGAACCATATTCCTATATATAATACCACCTATGATTTTATTATGACCTTATATTACCCTCTTGTTAATAATCGTATTGTAAGGTTTCACTTCTGGTAATAATCCTTTATTCATCACACGGGTGTTAATTGGTTATATCATTGGTCCTTATAACTATATCATGATTTCCATATTTTAAACCATGAAATAAATATCATGAATTTACAGTATAATTTTATTATAATAATTTATGTAATATATAATTATGAAATGGAATACACCATTAATTGAGATAGTAGGCTGAACGTACGCATGAACGCTGTTTCCATTTAATTATCACGTTGAAAAAAAAGTAAATGAATTATATATATATATATATATAATTTTTAAATTATATTTATGATTTTATGTATGTTATGTATATTCACTAAAACCATCCTTAATAAATTAATTGTAGTTTCTGAAAAAATCATATTGCTTTGAGGAGGGGTAGTCCGTACTTCCTCAAACGAAATTATCTTATTTAGATAAGATAGAAAAGAATAAGTTATATTATAAATAAAAATTACAGAATCATAAAAAAATTATAAATATAATATATATCATATATAAACATATTATATATCATAATTTATACCATGATAGGTGGTAATGGAAAATGAACAATCAATATTTTTTAAGGCAGTAGTTCACCGTACACAGAAACTATATGTTTGTTACCCATTAGATGGTACAGAGTGTAACTATAGGTAAACCCATTTACATAAAAACATGATATTATATTAAATGTACTTATTTTTATATAATAATATAACAAATATAGTGTAGGGGTGGAGAAGTAAAATAAAAGAAAGGGTATGAGAGAAGACATTACTTCTTAATTGGTTAACTCCTTTTGGTTTGTTGAAAATGGATTCCATGGTTTTTCATTATTACAAATGGAAGGAATCTAGGAATAAGATTGGATTTATGGGAAGTTGATAGATCAGTGATTTTCTAAAAATTAGGGGTTTTATATCTTCGAATATGTTAGAGAGGTTGTGGATTTTAATGGGGAAGGAAAATGACTCACTTGGATTTTTTGAAAACAAGTTAGGTGTACAAATTTTATAACCTAAAAAAGTAATAATTAACCAAAATAAATCAATAAAGAAAGGTTTATGACCGAAATATATCTATAAAATGGGTTTTTTAAATGTTTCTTGGAAATTTCATCCTTTATTATTATTGTTTAGTCCCAAAATAAGCTTAATTTGACTATAATCATGGTTTTTAATTTTATTATATTTTGCTAATAACTTTTGTAAAAATTTAATTTGATAATATTAGACTCTAAATATTGTAATGAATATAATTGTGTATTTAGGTTTTTTGATATTAATTTCAAATAAGGGGAAAATAAAGATTATTGTAAATCCCGTAAATGGGACGACATTACGAGTCATTAAAGTAGAAAAAAGTTTAATAGTTTTTTTGTTTTTATATACTATTTCACAGTGAAATTTATTATAATGAACTAAATTAAATTAATATATTCATAATTTATATATTTGGACCTTAAAAATTAAAACATAATTTAAAATTAATAATTATTTAAATGAAAAAACAGTTTTTAACCTAAAAGCAGTATTTTCTATATTCATCAAAAAATGAAGTTTCTCTGAAAAATATCAAAAAACAACCCTAAGATAATTTAGAGATTTTCTATTAAAAATTGAATTTTATTTCATCGAATTGAATTTCCAAATGTGTGTTTAATTAATTTTATTATTAAAATCAGGTTATTCAAGAAAACTGTATTTTTAAACATAAAAACCCTTTACTAAAAAATATATTTTTCATAATCAATATGTTTTATTTATATAAAACCATTAAAAAAAATATTTTAAAAGTAGTTATTAATATTCATATCACTAGGTTTAATGGCTAGGTTATAAATATATCATTTTATAAATTATAATAAGATTATGCTTCACAGAAACTCGATGTTGCGTGTAAGGTATGCCAAGTCAGTGTCGCAGGTAGTGCAAGCCAAGTAAGTATTGCATGTAGCACATACCGTTTCTGTGAAGTGTTAAAGGAATGTTTGACTTAGTGTTTAAATATATATATATATATACATACATATATATCAAACTATTTCCATTATTATGTGAAATGAAAAATATCAAAGTAATAATTTAATTTGAAAAAAAAAAACAATTCACCAAATCTCAGGGTGTTACATTTATGGTTGACTATTGGAAAAATATTATCGATTAATGCATCCAATAAACTTATACTAATGTCACAATGTGTTCAATTTATCTCTAATGGGGATTTACATACCTTATCATTCACATTTATAGAATATATGGGACTTTCGGTTGGATCCTGATATTTACTATAAAGAACAACTAATATTGATCATTGATTTTAGAGATAAAGTTCAATGAAACTTGATTACACCCTTGGTTAGCCTTAATCAATAGGAATTTGAAATTTGAAGAAGCTACATAGCAACTCGAAGTTATACAAAATCAAATTTATCCTATTTTTTGTAGATGTATGATTTAATTTCATGTGATACCAACAAACTGAAGTAAAAAAATATTCAAAACATAGTATGAAATTATATCTTAACCATTAAATTGGAAAATTCAATTGGAATAAATTGAATTTTATAATTTTGTATAATAATTTGATATAATTGAACTATACTAATAAAATGTACTCAATTTTTATTAATTTCAATATAGTCATTTAAAATACATTTTTCCTCAAAAATTATTTTTATTAATATTTTTGAAAAAATAATAAATTATTTCCTTTAACTATCATAAAATAAAATTAAAAAAATATTTTCAATATATTTTTAAACTAAAATGATAGACAATTCTTGATTACTTTCTGAAATGTTTAATTTTTCAACGAATAATGAAAAATAATGATTTTACATTAAAAAAACTTTTTTAATTAATGTAATTTTGAAGACCCATTTTTTTTTCAACTCGTATAAATATATAATAAATTAAATTATATTATTAATCAATCAAATTTGTGTATAGAAATAAATTTTTTATTTTTTTATACATAATCATTTTATGCTTATGAATTTGTTTTTTTGGAATCCAATTTTCTTCCATTTTGTAGGATTAATCTTATATTTAATTCTACAAATCCTATTATTTTAATTTTTAAAACATTAGTTTTTATTATAATAAAAATAAATAATATTACATAATATAATTAACTTAATTTATTGTCAAAATCAATAGTGAAAACAATAACAAATTTGTGACCACAATTAAAGTAGAAACATTTTTTTCAAGGGGAGGTTAAACCAATAGATAAGGGTATGTATTACAATTAATCTATTATAAATCATATTTTTTATAAATATCTCAACCTTATCAAATCCCTAATATTCATCCAAGTCCATTAATAAGAACATTCACTAGTTTTATGAAATTCATTTTCTTTCCTCTCCCACACTAATAAAAGGAAACCATGTTTTTTATTCTTTACATAACTTTGAGTAATCTATGTCAACCAAACCCTACCCAATTAAAATATAAAATTACTAATACATTATTTATAGTTCATTGAACTCTTGTATAACCTATCATTATTTCCATAACAATATATATAAATAACTCCCAATAAATATGAGACAATCATATTACCCAATCTATTTCAATTTATTTATTCACCAACCTTATTTTGACATATTATATTCATCATTAAATAATATATTAAAAATACAAGTTGTTATTAAATTTTATTATTTGTATTGAATAATATATATCTAACCATTACTTCATAAAATAGGAATTAAAAGTATCACTCATGAAAAAGTGCCGACTACCACCTCAACATAACAATACAATTAATTTTCAATCACAATAACTAATGGATGTTTATTATGTTGGGTTGAAATTTAAAATTTTATATTTTTGAAAATATTATTCTTCTCTAATTATAAAATCATATCTAAATTCTTACCTTTCAATCTATTGGATGGTAAAATCATAAGTGCAAACTAACACCTCCACATAATAATACTATTAATTTTTAATCACATTAACTAATGGATGTTTATTATGATCGGTTGAAATTTTAAATATTTTATTTTTGTAAATATTATTCATATCTATTTTTAAAATAATTTTAAAATATTTATATGGATGATAATAATAATAATTTTGAAATATATATATATATATATTATATTTATGATATAATAATGATTATATATAAGTTATTTATTTTTAACCATTCTTTATTTTCATTCGAAAATATATAAAATATCATTCATACCTATATAAGGCCTACCTTCACCATGAACGGTTTAAATAAAATTTCATTATGAAACTTTTATGGGTGACTCTAAATATAAATATAATCAATTTAAATGATATTTATATAAATATTAACATTATATATATGATGTAAAAATAGTGAAAACACAAGGATTGAAACTACTAAACCAAAATTCCCATGAAACCTGCAATTGAGAACTCAGAAAAAGATAATTTTAATAAAGAATAATTAAAAAATTAGTTGAAATTTTATAGGTGGTTAATATATGATATTATAAGAATGTAAATGATTATAGTATGGATGTATAAAAAAATTAAATTTATTATAGAGTATTTCAGTGAGTATTCTCATCATGTCAATCTTATGGTAAAGGATTTATAATAAAAAATATTTGTTTTTCAGGGTAATTTATGATCATGTTTTTTATGATTAAATTTTATGTCATATCCATCTAGAATCCAAGGAATTTTCTTCTACTCTTTTTGATTTTTTATATTACAATTTTTTCCTTTAATTTTATTCACATTAAGAACTCAATAAATTTAATTTGTTTTATGGAAAATGAGTTGTATTTTACTATTTAGTTAAATATCCTTTATCTTCCACATCTAGGTTTCCAGAAAAAAAAAACAATTTCATTATGTTTGTATTCATTAAACTAATTATTTAAACTCATTTTTACAGATGGTTGATGATTTAAAATTTTAATTAAATGGAATTTACTTTTAATCCCATCAATGATGTAATTTTAATTTTTTTAGTATATGTGAATGGAATCATTAATCTAAAATACAAAAAAAGAATGTAATTTACAACCACCATAATTGTTCAATGAATTAAAAAATTCTTTATATGGTTATATATTTTTTATTAAAAGAAAATTTCCCCAGTTTTTTAGATTTGTAACGATTTTCTAAAAAATTATTTAAAATTTAAAATGTTATGTTCCTCTAGAAATATAAAAGTGTTTTTAATGTAATTTATGTTTATGATAATTTTATTTGATGTTACTAATTCATTACTCAATATATGATCTGAGGATACAATCATTGTTATCTCTATAGATGATTTGGTAATATGATGATGAGATGTTTTTAAAACTTGTTTATTTTCAATGAGTTACGCTATGATGAAATGATAAAATTGTAACATCCTAAAATTCTAAATTAAGAACATTATATTTGATAGCATACATGAAACATGATACCAAGAACGTAAGGGGATATAATACCCTAAGCCTTATAATATATTTACTATTTGAAATAAATAATATATATGATATATCATTCAATGAACACGATAATGTGTTAGAGTGCTTCACACAAAGCAACGAGCTTCTTTAAATGGCTGGTGTTATATGCACGACAATGTCTTACCAAATAAATATTTATATTATAAACATATTATTTAATATAAACTAGAAATTAAATTAGAAGATATGAAAAGGGTTAAATATATTATGGAAATATATGGTTCACATAAATATAAAATTAATTCATTGGATTCCAATTATTAAGAAGAAAAATTAATAACCAATTAGACATAGAAAGAAATATTATTATTTTTATGCATCAAAAGGATTTTTGACTTCAAAAACATAATAAATTAAAATTATTAAATTAATTTCATGAAATATGTATGTTATATATTTAATAATTTTGTATATATTCATCTATTAGGATTGATATGCAAAAGATAGGAACAAACCCAATTTCAGACATAAAAACCTATATTTTTAAAAAGTCAATTTTACCGCCTTTTAATGGAGAAAAAATTTTAAATATGAATTTTGAATAATTAATTTATTTAATATGTAAAAATAAAATTTATATTCTAAATATATACATAAAAATAATGTTAGGGTATTTTTTTATTTTTCAGTAACATTTCATTTTTAATGAATAGCTAAAAATATTTAATTTTAGCACCAAAGTGATTTTTCAGCTAATTTACTTTTAAGGATAAATTATAAATTTATTTGTTTTTAAAGATTAATTAGGAAATTTTTTTAACAATTTAAAAAATTATTACTTTAATCAATTTCAATTATATATTGACTAACAATACATTCCAAATGTTCAAGCATTTTTACATTAAAACCATCCATTGTCGTCCTGCATGTGGGATTAAATCTATATCAATTTCTTCCACTTATATTAATTTAATTTGGAAAACTAAATTCCATATTTTTAATAATAATAATGTATAAATTATAATAATACCATATTAGTTTATGACCAAAAATATTAGTGAAAGTGATTAAAAATAATTAAAACAATTAAGGTTTAATTAATATTGATAAGGGACTCAAACATATACTTAAGCCCCTAAAACCTATAAAATTGTACAATATATATTTTTGGAAATATATATAACATATCCTATCTTATCTCTATATTTTACCATGATTATATCCACTTTCACCATGAAAGATGTTGTAGGATTTCCATTTCTATAATATTTCGAGAGTGTCACTCCTCCTCCACTATAAAATGCATCTTCTTTTCACACTTCTTCACACATATCAAACCTCATTGTATTGAACAAAGTAAACAAAAATGTATCCTAAACATCCATCCCCTCATCCTATAAGCATATCCTTAGAAAATAAATCCATAAAAAGAATCCTTTTAGCACAAACCCAAAAATGGTACACAATTCTGTGGTAACATCTACTATCAAACACTATAGTTTCAGTTCCATTATCCACCCCATAAAATTTAATTATTTTATTCTTATAAAATAACCCAAGAATACTATATATACAATGATGTTGTATTGTGATGTTTTTTTCTATGAAAATACACATACACCTATAAAATGGATGAAGAAAATAAAGATTACATGTACGATGAACTACCTCCTCACGAGACGAGGATTGTTCGTTTTTCCTTCACTGCCTTTCATAGTTTCCATTATGATGGGAAATATATTAATATATGAAATATATGATATTTATAATTAAATTATTCTTATTTATTTCTTCTATAATTCATTCCTCTATACATTACTCTTTTTGTAAATATGATGACATCGTATTTGGAAGTGTGGACTATCGCCCCCTCAAAGCGATGTGGCTTGTTCATGCTAAACATGGACTATATAAAGAATTTTTTTAATAAAAAATTGTAACATATATAACATATATATGATAATGGAATTAAAATATAAATTTTTATCATTTAATTTTCATTCTTTTAAAGATAATGAATAATTTAATGCAGCGTTCATGCGTACGTATGGTTTGTCCTCTCCATGAATGGTGCACTACTTTTTTAATCTCATAATATTATACACTATTATAATTACATATGTAATGAATATATAATATAGTTAAGTAATGAATTAAATTATAGATATTATTAAATAATTATCTATGTAATCGTAAGAAAAAGTAACAAGTCAATACATAAACTAAGCAATTAACAGTCAAAATGGATAAAATAGTGAAAGAGTGTTAACAAATAGTTAATAAAATATTCTATGAATTTAATATATGATATTATAAACATTATAATGGTAATTTTAAATGTTAGTAACATTTTTTAATCCGTTATATATAAGGATAAATACCAAAAATATATATTAATGTTATAGTAAGGGATTTTGTCTCAATTTACATTCCATTGAAACTTATTTTTTATTAGGCACCAATTCACATTTACATGGTGTATTTACTAACCTTTAAAATGTAATATCATGAATCATATTACTATCATGAAATTATATGTTTCAATTAATATTATTACTTCATGGGGGTTATGATTTAAATTTTTCAATGATGCATGAGACACATTAGAATGTTAAAAATGTGATTTCCCTCAATATTGTTTTAATGGTATTCCAATGATATTTACATCAATTAATATAAAAAAAACTTTCTTTTAATTATACTATATTGGAAAACTATTTATAAATCTATATCATTTATTAAATATAGATATTTTGATAATGAACATTGTTCATGAATCCGAGGAATGATTTGGACTGGTACAACACAGGCGGGGCTCAATTATAAATAACCACTAAATGAATCAGTAGTCTCACAAGATGAATCATTTGTCCAAATAAGAGGGATTTTAAACAAATAAATTGAAAACCATCTTGTTAATATCTTGGGTGGTAGTGATACCATGTACCTAGGAAACATGGAATCCCAAAATTAAGAATTTACCTCATTTACGTTTACTTATTATTCATCAATGATATTTTACACAGAAATATTTATAAATACATTTAATTTTTGATTTATTGATTTAAATGGAATTAGTTTATTTTTTCCTTCCTTTAAATGTTTATATTTCCTTATCTAGAAATTTTAATGGCATGTGTAATTAGTTATTCACCTTTCCATGTTAACTTATTCGTATTGTTTCATTATTTCATTACATAGCCATACTAATAATTTGATCTCTCTCATACCATGTTTCCTTTCCTGAGATTATGAATAATCAATCAATGAATAATCATTCAAGGATGTAGTTTATTTCATTTTATTATGTATCCTGTTTTTATAATCTTTCCAAATATATTATCGGTATCATGAATGTAATCTGGCATTGTAAGACTGGTAAATTGATCATTCCTTTAGGATTTTATTCCTTGTAATAATGAAAATGTAATAAAATATCACAACAACTCTGGGCTTCTAGGGTTGGGGCGTTACAGTTTCTATGAGAGGTTTTTTAATATCTACCTTTATAACGTGATTTAGAAAAACATTGATTAGGTAGCGCATCCCTAATATATACATTGATTATATGTACACAAGAACATCCATGAATTTTGGTAAGGTACTGATTATGTGGTTATTCTTAGCAATAAATACCTTTCTGGATACTATAGGTGAGCCTAGATTTTGAACTAATGTATATAGGGGTAACAAAACTAACAAGGTGTCCCATTCCATACTCAGGATAAACTGGTACTTGAGAACGGGCCTTATGGCGCACCTAGTTTGACACTTATGAGGGATACCCTTTTGAAAATTCAAACTCTCTTTATCTACCATTAAAAAAGATTTATATGTTATAATTCCCTCAAAGTAACATAATTTATGATTTATGATGCATTTATGTTGAGTTTGGTACCATATTTGAAATTATACATCATGTTATTCTTTAATCCAATATATCCCATTATTTAGGAATGGTTCATAGTTGAATGAATGAGAACTCCACCAATTCATGTGATCCAAAGAGTAAGAAGGATAATATATTTTATTGTATTAAGACAACATTTATAAGGGATGTAGTTTCCCATGCGTTCTTTTAATACTATCAAATAGTATCATGTTTTAATAGTATAGGTAATAAATTCTCCAATACATATAGATTTAAAGGAATAAATATTAGAATATGATGGTACAGAAAAAAATGGATAAAGGGAAGAAGGAATAAAAAAGATTTTCCCACATGTGACATCCATGGAAAGAATCACCTTAGTAAATGCTTGAAGGTAATTAGGGTTTTCGACCTGTATGGAAAGAAAGGCCACAGTTCATTAGACTTCAAGGGTATGAAAAATCTTTATGGTGTACAATTCTTCAATTGCAATGAGATGGTAAATTATACAAATCAATGTCTCAATAATTAAAGTAATATACCCTTAATGATACTATTAGAAATGAACATGTTATTCTATTGCCACAAATAATGAGAAATGATTAATATTCCTATTAAATAATAGTTTAATTTGAATATGTTATGATAAATGTATTGTTTATATGAATTATAAAATATATGGGGAGTTTATTGTAGTACTTTTTTATTTAGTATTTGATATCATATACTGAATGGTACCAAGAAAAATTATTCAGCAGAAAATAAAATTTCTACAAACACATGATTAAGGAATAGCCCCCCTTAATATATTTCTAATGTTGAGATAATTATTAATAAAATATTAATTTGGACAAGTTCGAACTACCATGGAATTGATTAATGAATTTTTGAAAAGTGGTTTATGATATCATTATGGGAGTTTACAAAAAATTTGGATTCAAGGAATATATTAAAAATATGTGTCTTAGTTAAGGAATAAAGAAGAATCCTAGTTTTAAATAAGATTTTATGGTAATTTGAGTCATTACCATATTTCAAGAGGACACATGATGAAGTTATTCAAATGTTTGAAATAAGAAAATTTAGATATTCTTTATATTGATTAAAGGATAATGATATTTTTATTATTGAAATTCAATGTCATTCATTCTAAATTATTGGATCATAATATTTTGGAAATGTTACCTATTCGAGAAATTGTTTAAGTAGATCTTCAGAATTTTTTTTAGATTGTTGTATTATATCACCATGTTAGAAGAGAAGTATGAATAGTTTAAGGAAAAACCAAAGTATAATACAGTATTTATAGAAATTTATATCTACTTATATTCTTATAGATTTATTAAATTCCTCAAATATAATTTTTTTCTTGAGAGTATAATATTACCCTATTGTCATCATTTTTGATGATATAAATGACCTTTATTCATAACTATGATTTATGGATTTGGGGTCATCAACATTCATCTAAAAATTTTCTCTATCACTCTAGATCAGAACATGGTTGTGGTATCTTTTTTCTGTATCCATGTTTGTATTTACCACCGATGTTATCCTAATAGAAAACCTAGTTACATTACCATTGTAGTTTCCTTTCATAATTATTAAGAATATATGTTATTAACCATTTTTATGTGGTGAGTCTATCAACAAATAGATTATTTTAAATCCACTTATCAATGATATAATTTTTAAATTATGAGGATGCGATTTATTTAAGTAGGGTAGAATATAACAGCATGAAATTCTAATGTAAGAACTATACATTTCATAACATCCATGACATGTGACACCAAGTGCACAAGGAGATATAATACCCCAAAGAAATTATAATATATTTACTATTTTAAATAATATATATATTTGATAAATATTTTAATGAACATGATATTGAGTTAGCATATGTCTCCACAATAATGTGTTTCTTCAGATGGCATGTGTTACATGCAATGTTGAGTTTTATCGAAAAAAGATTCATCTTATTAACATATTAATTAATATAACCCTGAAATTAATTTAGTATATATGAAAAGGTTTAACTATATTACAAAAATCTATGGTTTAAAAAAATATAAAATCAATACATTTGATATTAGATAGTGAGAAATGAAAATAAGAACAAATTGGATATAAAAAGAAGTATATTTACTTTTATGCTTCCAAAGGTGTATTATGTTTATAAAAATAATTAATCAAAATTAGGGAATGATTTAAATGAAATGATTTTTTTATATTTAATAATTATTTTTATTTTCATAAATTACGCTTGATAGGCATAAGATATGATCAAACCCAATTTCACACATAAAAACAGATATTTTTATAAAGGTAATTTTACCACATTTTATTAGAGAACCCACATTAAATATTATTTTTGAAACATTAATAGATTCAATATGTTAAAATAAAATTATATTTCAAATATAAACATAAAAATTAGTTTATGGTGATTTTTTATATTTTTTTGGAAACATATCATTTTTAAGGAATAGTTAATAATACTGAATTTTAGTAAAAAATTTATTTTTCAAATAATTTATTTATAAGGATAAATAAGAAATTAAATTTTTTTGAAGGTTTAATTATATAATATTTTTTTATATTAATAAAATTTATGTCATTGGAATGAATTTAACTATGAATTTGATTATAAAAACAAAACATGCTTTCTGACATTTTTACTTTAAAACCTCGCATTTTCATCCCGCTTGTGATATAAAATTTAAATTAATATCTACAACTTAAATGTTTTGAATTTGGAAAAATTAAAAACATATTTTAAATAAGAATAATTTATTATATATATTTTAAATAACTTTTTATGATGAAAAATATTAGTGAAAGTGATAATAATTACTTATAGTGATTATGGTTAAATGAATATTGATAAGGGAAAAAACCTTAACCATAATGCCCAAAAAGACATATAAACATGTCCAAGAGATATTGGATGGAAATATTTAGACAATATAATATATTCGATAAATATTTTACCATTATTGGATCCACTTTCTGCATGAAGAACATTGTAGAAATTCTATTTTCAATATATTAAAATTGTGTCAATCCTCCTCCACAATAAAAACCCCCCCTCTCTTCCCACAACTTCACACCTCTCAATCCATATTGTATAAAACATTATATAACAAAATATATCCTAAACATACCATACCTCATCCTATATCCATAAATTTTGTAATAAAGTCATCCAATAAATCTATTTGGTATAAATAGAAATATGTTACAAGATTAAGAGGTAACATCTTATCTCAGGCACTCTATTTTCATTTTCATTATTCATCCACTAAAATCCCTTTATTATATGATTATATAACTAAAAAAGTATACTAAATATACTAAGATTTTATTGTGTGATGGTTTTAATCTAAACATACACACACTTTCATCTAATGGATAATGAAAATATATTCTACGTGTGTGATAAACTACCACCCAACGAAACGATGATTGTTCATATTTCCTTTACCACCTCCCATGTTAGATATTATGATGGAGAATCTATTAATATATGATATATATGATATTTATAATGTATTAATTCTTATTTAATTATTCTATAACACATTTCTCTATTCATTCCATTTTTGTGAAAATATAATAACAATTTTCATGGAAGTGTGGACTACCGCCCCCACAAAGCAAAGTAACCCATTCACGCTAAACATGGAATGTATAAAAAATGATTTTAATAAATATTTGTAACAAATATTACATATATGTGATACTGTAATTATTATAAACATATATATCATTTACCATTGATTATTTTTAATACAGTAACAAAATAAATGCAGTGTTCATGCGTACGTATGGAATACAGTCTCCATGAATGGTTCACCTCATTTATTATCTCAAAATATAATAGAATATTATAAATATATATGTTCTAAATATATAAGAAACTTAATCCATGGTTTAAATTTTTGAAGTTATTAAATCATGATATATGAAATAGGGAAAAATATTACAAGTCAAAATATACTTTAGAAAACACGAAAATTAACACCTAAAATTGTTAAAATAATGAAAGAGTTTAAAACAATAGGTAATACAATATTTTAATAAGTCAACATCTATCATTATAAACCTGATTATAGTTTTGATATAAATTAGTAAAATATTTTAAACCACTATACAAGAGGATAAATACCACACATAAAAATTAAGGTGGCGGTAAGGGATTTTATCACAATTTACATTCTTTTGAGACTTATTTGTTATTATTCACAAATTAACTTTTAATTAATGTATTTACTGAAATATAACACATTATATCAAGAATATCATAACTCTCATGATATTATATGTTTCATTTAATATTATTACTTCATTATTTTTATGATTTAAATGTTTCATGGTGCTATGGGACTCATTGGAATGTTTAAAAGTTCATTTCTCTCAATATTTTTGTATGACCCTTCAATGATATTTCCATACATTAATGTCAAAAAACCTTATTGTTACTTATCATCCACTAGGGAATTATAGATAAAATTGTATCATTTATTCAACACATATATTTTGATAAGGTACATTTCTCATGAATTCGAGTAATTCTTTGGACTGGTATGACATGAGTGTGGCTCAGTTATAAATAGCCTATCGATGCGTCGGTAGTCTCATGAGGCAAATAATTTGGCCAAATCAGATAGGGTTTACCCTCTATGTTTTAAATCGTCTTGTCAAAGGTCTTCTGGTAAAGAAACCAAGTACCTAGGAAACTTGGCATCAAATAATTAAGCATTTCCCTCATTTATATACATTTATTATTCATTCATGGGATTTTTTGTTGAAATATCACTAAATACATTTCATTATTTGTTTATAGATTTAGATGGCATGAGTATTTGTTTATTAACATTCCATATTGATATTTTATTATCTAGATATTTGAATGGAATGTTTTATATGTTATTTAGATGTACATGTTAATTTATTTCTATTAATTCATTATTTCTTCTACTTTATATACACTCAATGATAATTTTTGATCACCCTTATTATATTTACTTTTCACAGATTGTGAAAAAAATATGAATAATCATTTAATGATGAAGTTTATGTCATTTTATTATGTATCATTTTTGTATTTTCTATTTCCAATTGTATTATGGGTATCATGTATTTAATTGGACTTTAAAATACTACTAAAATAACATTTCCTTTAGTATTTGATTCCATGTAATCATGCAACTAGAATAAAATAATGCCCCAACTCCAAGACTCTAGGGTCAGGGCGTTATTAAAAGTTTTATGAACCCTATTTTCTTTTCATAAGTTATGATATATGATGAATCATTTATGAACCTAAAAACACATATGAATGGATTATGATTTTTAATAGGTCAATATAGAAATATATTACCCCCAATGCATTTGGTAATGATAGTTGCCTTGTTAGATAATCCATTATAGATGGTGGGAGTGAATCCTGATAGGTAATGTACTTTTTCTTCTATGATAGTCATGGGAATACATGTTGAATAAGGATATTATTAAATGATAAGTGAACCCAATCCACTCTGATATCCATGGAAGTGAGACATGAATTAGGAAATGGTTTTATATTTTTATTTTTATTTTAAAAACTTGTGTTTTATGCCAATGTTTCCCCCTCGCACCTCATGATATATGATTCCTTTAAAATTCATTTCTTTTGAACTACTACGATTTATTATGAGAATAAAAATTATTATCATTGAAATACATTGTACTGTTTTCAACCATTATTCTCATTTTCACATTCAATTTTTCTCTCATTATGTTTAAATGCTCATTAATACCCCCTTCTCACTGTAACTAAGGAACTGATATCACACATTCTTATTTTTCATTTCCCTATGATATGAAGAATAGTGTTATATCAGGTATGTATATTAATAGTTCTGGTTATATAGAAAGTTGTAGAAAATGATGATGTGGACCTCTTATAAACACTGTGTTTATGTATCCATGTTTTCAACGAGACTCGAACAATAAAATTTATGAATGGATTATATTTTAATATATTTAATATTATTCAAATTATATGTGATATTTTTTTATGAAAATTATTATTCTCCATATGTTATTTGAATATTTAGTATATATTATTAGGTCATCAATATCCCAATATATCATCATCCAAATTCAATGGGTTCTCTTTAATAACACTATTACTAAGATAATTTTTCATATAACACTTTCAATATCTTTTGTAATTGTATTATACATGATGAATTATTCATAAATCAATAAATATACATGTTGCCTCTAGATAGAATTGTCTCTTTGAATAAATTCCTCTCATAATCAACACTTTCTTACCTTCTCTTAATTACATTCAGTAGAACATGTTCCTCCCATCATCCTATTAGATTATATAATCGTATTTAGTTTCTTAAACATAAAAATGAAAACCACATACTAATTTCTCATTTTATATGTGGTTCATTGAGATTTATACATTACAATATATGTAATTCTAGTGTGGTTACACTAGAAAGAGACGTAGGCATAAAAACTTCATTATATATAGATATAATCAATTTCAATTTAAAATTTTAATGGGAAAATATAATAATTCTACATCACCAACTTATGGTATCATCAATATCCCCCTTTAAACTTGTTATAAATACCTATTTTTATTTTATTTCAATGTGTTTTCTCTATATAATTGAAAAAATTCAATTTACATTACTTATATGGTGACTCCCATCATCAAATTTCATCTTCCTACATTTACAACCATTAAATTAAATTTATATCATAAACAACATGAGTGATGTACACAATTTATAACCATTATGTATTGAATCAAAAATCCACCAACTATATGTCTAAATGATCTATGCTCAGTGTAGAAAGAATTTTTTATTAATATGGACACCAAATCTATCCAAAAGAATTTAAAATGTTAAACGAACTAAAAAGGAAACTTCCATGGGTAAAGTAAATGGATTTTTAGGAAACTTATTTACTTTAACCATCCATATAAACATATTAATAACATGATACCAAAAAAACATGTTTCTCATCTATTTCAAAACAATTAATACCATGACGTCAATGTTAAATTCCACACATTTTATTTACCCTTAAGTATATATATATATATATATATATATATATATGAGATTATAAACGATATATCTCAATGATGATAGTAGGATAAATTGTATGCATTTTCAATATTTTTAACATTATAATCATCAAAACAATCTTCTCTATGGTTATTGGATCTTCAATCAACCAGATTGTTGACAATAACAATCTCTAATCCATGGTTTTCTAAAAATTGTCTATTCAATATTAAAAATTTATGATTTCTATAATCAATACCTCAAACAAAAATCCCTAAAAATGTTTGATCTCCGTCATCCCTTTATTTTGGACTCCCGCAATATTGAATCACCATATAATGACCCTTGATTTTTAATAAATAATTTTCCTCAACAAAGTAACATATCAATAGATTTTATTACACACAACAATGAATAAAAAATAAAACAATGTTACCTGAATATAATTAGTGATCATTATTAGTGTATTATAACCATTAAATTGGATGTTATAAATATAATTAATCACTATATAAAATATATATTAATTGTTATAATAATAAAATGGACATTTTATGCTTATAATATACTTGTTTCTTTACATTTTTTATGTTTTCTTATAATAAAATTGAATTTTATCATATTCATAAATATAATCATATAAATTATTTTCATCATTTCAAATAAGAAATTTCATATTATTAAATGGGATGAATTACATATTTTTTTAAAAAGTTACTAATGTAAATAGTTGTTACTATTGAAAACCAATTACTTTTCAACGAAAAATACTTTTATAAATATATTACATTTTTAATTAAATTTATCGATTTTAAATAAAGACTATAATATAATTTTCAATAATAAATACAAATTAATTTACACCAATTTAATTGGAAATTAATGTGAATTAACATAAAGAACAATTAATGATTAAAATGATCATATATTTTAAAAAATATCCCACTAACATATTATATGTTTTAAATTGAATTCTAAAGTCAATATATTTAGAATATGGATTTGATTAAGTATAATAAAAATCCATATTTGTCACATCAAATGTAATAAGGAAAATAATATTTTATGGGATAAAATAATAACCACACAAAATACGTAACCAATCCTAATAAATACTAAATTGTGTAATATTATCTGTCTTGACTTTTACTATATCATTTTGACACATAAACATTCTACAATACCTTTGTTAAGTTGATAACTCACACCTATATTTCTCAATAAAAATTATCAACCTAAATAACCTATATCACAGGAATTTACATTATAAGATATATCCTAACATTAATTTCCAATGATTTTTCCCACCTTTTCACCTATAAAAGGGTATCACCTACAACCTTTTCTAGCCACAACCATAGTTTAAAATTCCCAAAAAATATAATAAATTTCTAATTTTTTTCTTCTTAAAATTTTGGAATCTTGTATCCTAAAAAATTGACCTCGGTCCCTTTATTTATGAAGGATATGTTTTGGGAAGATCCAAATTCCTAATGTAATAATTTCCGACCCTTTCGTTATCCTTATCATCCACCCAATTTAAATATTATTATAACAATATTTATAATTAAATCATTATAAGTAATCTACTGACATGTTATTATGTTCATGGAATAACCATTATCAATTCCCCACCCATTAAATCTAACAATGAATTTGTTCCTCAAGTGAATGTGGAGACCACCGCCTACATGAATGAAAAGTATATTTTTTAACACCATTTATGGATAATTATATAATTTAATTTAATGAAAAAATATATTCATTATGTCATGATTTATATTATTTAAATAGATAACAGTAATTATAGAAGTTTTATTATCAATATGATATTATTATATAACTAATAAACAAATAAACTTAACGAGAGGAAAAAATAACTTTTTTGTTAGTAAAAAGTATATTTCATTTAAATTACTCATATATCTCATAAAAATTGTAGTTCATCATTATAATAACATACAAATAATGTTATTTTTTTTGTAATGAGGGTATTATAATAAAAGGATCTCTTACATAGTTGAACCCACACATAGATTATATCATACTTATTTTTGGTATGTTTATACTTTTAAATGAAGAATGATGAAACATTATATCCAGTGTGGTATTGGATTATTAATATTGTCTATTAACAAGTAAATAATTATTTTTAGGTTTTTTTGTAACATAAAGAATAAACATGTTAATTATGTTACCACTGTTCATCTGTTAAAAAGTGTTGAAACCTGATCATTGACAGTTTCATCTAAAAAAACCATAATAAATGAACTCAAAGAATGAAATTATATTTCGAAAAACTATAATAAAAAAGTAAATTCTACAAACTTTTATGATTTTAGAAATGATAACTTGGAAAGATGAATGAATAACCACACCATTATTTTAAAACATTCCAATGAATGATCAAGACTACTCACACCAAAAATTGATAAAGGATAATTTATAATGAATATATATTTACTAATAATAGTGATAAGTTAAGTTTATAAATGGGTATGAATATGGATAAGTATTTAATTTCATTTATAAAGATCTTTTATTTGGGTATATAGTAGATTACTTCACTTTTAAGGAAGTTAACAGAAAATTTAAGTGCCATTGGTAACTCAAATTACTTTTGTTGAGTAACAAAAATCCACAATCAATGTTACCTATATTAAATTTTATCAATTTTAATGGGGTATAAAATTTAATCTATATTGGAAAATTAGTTCTTAATCCAAATTCCCTTACATAAATGGAATAATATTCAATACATTAATAATATTGTTTCAATAATAGTTACCATCTTCATAAGTTTTGTTTCTTATAAAACGATTCTTTGTTTTTTTTCAATATTTTAACATACAACATAATTAATCCCTTATTATTTTGAAATATATATATGCATAAATTAATTTTATATTATGAAAATTATTTTAAATAATATTATTTATCACTCACTTTTTTATTCTGGACTGTTTTTTTCATTATATAAAAACATATATTTTATTCATTATGTCATGTTTTCTAAATCACCCTCAAAATGATATTATAAAGTTAAAAAATTTTGTGCGATTAAGTATTTTACAAATTTTAATCATTAATTTTTTATTTATGTTATGCTGTTTTATCTTTAATGTGAAACCTATTCTTATATATGATACTAAATAATGGGATAAGTATATGTTTTTAGGAACATATGAGTATGCATAATATTTAAGGGATGAGTGGGACCAATATAGACCTCCAATTAATTGGTCAAATAATTAAATATCATGAGATAATGTTGAAATGATAAGTTATTCATTATAAAAAATTATAAACTTTTTTTTGATTCTTAATCCAATATAAGATAGAGGTAGTGATGTTATATCCATATTGGGAAATAGATGGTGATTCATGATCCACAATAGTTTGTGTCTATGCTTATGTTGGTTCAATGAGATACATGATATGTGGCTATTCAATTCTAACTATCTCTTTATGTATGGATCATGTTTTCCTAGTATTTACAAAATTTTATATGTTTGATCATATAGGATTATATTTTATATTATCTTACCAATAAACCATTTTTATTAATCTATTTACAGTAAATATAACATTATTATAATTATTATATTTTCACATATTCCTATTATATAACCTTAGGTAAAATGTTGATATATTTTGTTTCACCTTACAATTAATTGGATATCACCCCTATAATATGTTTCCATTTCCCATGGGATGATGATTAGTTTAATAGCATATATGTTTAAAGAAAGAAATTATATGATTAAATTTTAGATAAATGTTCACCAGCTTTTTAAAATAAGTATCATATATATTCCTTTTCTAAATACCCTCTATTTTTGTAAATAATTTCAAATACTGGGTTTTTATCTTGCATCTCCTCAGGTGGTATCACATATAGGTTTAGTTATTATTTAGATTTTTTTATATTACAATGGTATAAAGGTCAATGAAACATGTTGATATCCCTATTTAGGAGTCAATGTATATGATGATATCATGAAATATTGGTAATTTATTGAATAATTTTTTTTATAAATAAATAAATTTATAGTTACTATAACATGATGATTTATCTGTAATTGAAGTACATAGGGTTACTAACCCTAAAAATGGTTGGATTCGAAATGACTTAATAATCACTCTGATATATGATGATTGAGACAAATACTGCACACAATGTTTGACACACTTTGGGTATATCCATTTGATTATCATATTCTCTTAATGAACATCTTGTAATTATTTATTACCAATTTACATTGTGTGATTTATTTCCCAAATAGTATGAGAGGATTCCAATATTAATGACTTAACAATATTATGGGAGTAGACTAATGTAATTCGAGATGAAATTCTTGGCCTTCCCCTTGAACATGAAGTTTATATTTTTAATTAACTCATATCAAAATCCATATCTATATAAATAATTATGTATATAATTTACCAGATTTAATTTAAGGAATTAATGAGGCATATAAAAACGTATTTGGAAAACGGTTTTATCCACCATAGTGTTGCACCATGGGGAGTATCAGTCCCCATTATTATGAGTAATGTTATACCAATTCATCTATTAATTAACTATCATGGTCTTAAAATGATCAAAAATAAGAATAAATATTTTATATTCCAAATCAATGACCTATTGGATCAATTCATAGGACCAAACATACTTGTAAGTTATTTACCTTTGTTATGAATATCATTTGTAAAGTCTCAAAAGGGTTGATATATCAAAAATAGAATTTTGAATGACAATTGGAAATAATGAATTAATAATTATTTCATTAAAAAAACAATACTCATTTTATTTTCATGGATCTAATTAATAGATTCTTCAGATAACACTTTAATCAATTAGTAGTTTCCTTTATGGATGAATTAATTTCGTCTCAATAAGAAGGGATGAGAATAAATATCATTTTCATATTTTGTTAAAGAAAATAATAATAGATAATGTATATTCCATATTTAGCATATTTTAATTATGTTTTTATAATGTATCATTATTCGGTAATGTAATCACAAACAATGGAATTTTAGTACATGTATCAATGATAGAAGTTATCAGAGAATATCCTAGATCAACCATTGTAACTATGATAAGTGAATTTCATGGGTTAATAATATATTATCAAGAATTTGTAATAATTTTCTCTAATATATAAAGTCTGTTTGTCACAACCCATTAACTGGGGCCCGTGCCATGACTACCCCAAGCCCGCCTTCCAAGGCTAGGGGCTGGCGACTAGCACCAAAGGCGTAATTCCCTAAAACTGGGAAGGCATTGCCTTTAGAAATTGTAAACAACACAACCGAGCACACAGTTGGATACAAAACACTAGGCAAACTATATAACAAAAGAGTGTTGAAAAGTAAAAAGGGCCAGAAATATAAGACCAAATGTAAAGTACAAAGAACTAGAAATACAAGTACAAATGAAGAAAGGAAAAATAGTTGTTGGGTCATCCTTCGGGATTCTTACCTAAAGGGTAGGTATAGATAGCCTCCTCATCACTCCACCTGCATCTGTCTCCTCTGTGTACTGACTCGTCGTAAGGTCCACCTTCGGGTACCGTCCAGTCCTGGTACTCTCAGCCTTAGTCAACGTTGTCCGTCATCTACATACAACACAACGAGGTGCGAGCATAGCCCGTGCAGGGTTGAGTATAACAATACTTATTAGGGACCCCGAGACCCTCAATTTCTCACAAAATCTAACAAGGTTAAACCAAAAAGTATGAAATCAACAGATAAACCAACTTAGGTATATACCCATACATATACCTAAGTTATCAAGTAATCCATCTCAATCCTAAGGAAAACACAAAAGTTACTGACTTAGCTCACACAGGTTTACAACTTTTGTAGAGAGTTATAGATTATTAGATGTAGCCACTAAATCATCTATTATTTCAAACCCACATAGGATCCTGGTACAGAAATCAGAGCTGTCGAACCCACACATGATCGATGAATAGTAGTCAGAGCTGTCGAACCCACATAGGATCCAAGAATAATAGTCAGAGTTATCGAACCCATATAGGATTCAGGAACAACATTGAAAACTGTCGAACCCACACAGGATCCAGAAAGAGTAGTCAGAGCTATCGAACCCACATAGGATCCATGAATAGTAGTCAGAACTATCAAACCCACACAGAATCTAGGAACAGTAGTCAAAATTTTTGAAACCACACAGGATCCACGAATAGTAGTCAGAGCGCAGCCAACCACAGGGTTTGCACACAAAGTTTGCTTGATTCCGGGAGGGTCCTCTCCTCAATCCAAGTGTCGATACATCAACTTCCATGAAGTACCACGAAGAAGTATCCCAAAGTTCCGCCATGTCGTAGGGGTCTCAACGTAACAAACATCACGTCAATCGGATTCTCGGTCTCTGAGTTATTATCCTTTTTGTCTCGGGGGCCTGGTTTGATTCGTGCATGATCTAACCTGACCGTATCTCAACTACACCTCGAACTCCAGTGGGGTATACCCAAAGGGACCGACACGCTTCAAGTTTTCCAGCTCCGCAGACGGTTCTTCAAACGGACGTCTGGTGCCGAAGATATGGCCAAAAGAAAGTAAACGGTCGGTATTGGGCCCAGGTCTGGTCCGACCTGGTCCGACCGACCCAGTCTAGGTCATCTCGATTAGACCTATTGGGTCTAGCCCAGCCCGTTGGATGGGCCAGCCAGTTAGGTTCGGCCTGGCCCACTGGGCCCAGCCCAGCAGGCCGCGTGAGCAGTTTGGGCCAGAGGGCGGTGTGAGGGCGGTTTGGACGAGAGCGCCGCGAGGGCGTGGACGGTTCGGCTAGGGCTCCACGAGGGGTGCGGCTTGGGCGGTTCATCCCGGGAGGCTGGGAGGTCAGCGGGTAGGCCGGGAGGTCGGTGGGGGGTCGGGAGGCAGCTGGGCAGGCCGGCGGGGCGCGCGCGACCTACGAGTAGGCCAACGGGTCGGCCATTTGGCGGCCTGGTAGGCCAGCGGGGCACCGGCAGGCTGACAGGAGGCCGACGGGTGGCCGGGTGGCGGTCGGGCAGGCCGGCGTCAGTGCGGGATGCCGTAAGGGAAGCGCGGGTCATGGAGGATGTAACGACCCAAACTTTTTAAATAGTATATTAACTTACTCTTAACGATCTAATAGAGATGTTAATGGTTAATGCATAAAGAGGAGTCGATGGCTTAATCCAGTAGACTCGAACCTTATGAAGCCCACTTATCAGAGCCTGGGAAGGAGGTGGCATCTTTGGGCTTCGCTTTGGACTAAGCCCAAGCCGAACTCCAGCGTGTCAAGCTTGAACGGAAACGCCTACGGGAGAAGTTCAAGTTAGTAGAGATTTCTACTAGGGCAATGTTATCTGAGCCTCCCTCAGATTCTCTCACCATAGCACACCTTACACTTAGGTCATATGCCGGTGTTATAAGGGGCTATGTGATGAGACCCTGGATTCTTTGTGTAATCCTTTGGGATGAATGAATTGAGATTTCTACCTTTAGTGATGTTTGTGAAATTTCCAATGTCCGAATAATTTTAGGATGTATTTTATTGATGAATTTTGAAAAAAGGATATTTTAAAATATTTATGTAAACCTTAAATAATTAATGATGTGTAATGATTTTCAAAAAATGGTCTTCTGCAAAAGTGTTCAGTAAGGAATTTGGAGTCTAATAAGATTAACCTAATTTTTGATGAATAGTAAATTATGAATAGTGATTTTACACTTAGGATTAGTAATGTGACCAAATGGATTAGTAATTTCACTCAAAGAAAGTTTAAATATAATTTAGACACCTAGATTAAGTAATGAGATTCAATAAAATGGGTAAATAACGGTTTCATAAATTATTAGTCAAGTATTAGTTTTTTGGGGTGAATAGTTTTTTTTAATTAAAATTTAAATTAAAAATATTTAGAAAAATATTTTTATAAAATGGACCTTATTTTTGAACTCAGAGCACCGATATTATGTTATGGTAATTTTTGGGGTTTTTTCTGAAAAAATGAATTTTCGGTGAATAGTGTTTTATTTAAAAATTAAATTAAAAATATTTAGAAAATTATTTTTATAAAATGGAGTTCATATTTTTAATGATAGCATCGATATTTGGTTAAGGTGAAATTTTGGGATTTTTCTGAGGAAGTTGAATTTTCAGTGAATAGTAAAAATACAGTTTTAGGGTTTCGGTATGTTTAATGACATCATAGCTGTGTCATAGTGATGTCATGAGATATTTTAAGGGTTGGATGACCTAAGGTGATGAATTATTGTATTGGGGGCCCCATGTGTGATAACTTCATGGGAAATATCTTGGGAGAGCACATGGTTTTGAGAAAACCACTTATGAGGTGTCCCTTGGCCATTAATGCCTTGTCTCCTCACTTTCCCTATAAATACCAAGCCTTTCTCTCATCCTTTGGACTCCAAAACCATCCTAAACGAAGTTCTGGTCTCCTTACCTCCCAATGAGTCCTCCCAAGGTTCCCCCAAGCCCTCAAGGTCCAAACCTTTGAGCTTTAAGAGTTACGTTTAAGGTAAGGGATCCGACCTCTCTCTTTCTTTTCAAGTAATGTCTTTTATGTTATTCCTTTTATGCTCCATGTTCTTATGTGGGAGGATGTTATTTTATATTCCCCTTACTGCCCTTTTAATGTTTATATGATGAGACACCCCCTCTTACTCTCATCATTTCGTTTTATGAAAGTTTAAGTGACGCCGTTAGGCTGCCGAAATTTTAAGGGATTCTTTCACCCTCCTCATTTTTCAAGTTCTATTTTCATGTCAAGTCTTTCTAGTTCCTTTTTATTATGTTGGGGTATGATCTCTATATCTATCATACTGATATCTTATGATCATATGATGAGAGACCCTATTTGATCTTTTCAAATCATTTTTATTGAAGTTTAAGTGACGCCGTTAGGCTGCCGAATTTTTATAAGAGAAATCTTATTTCTGTCTTACTTCCATGTTTTTCATTTAAAATGGTATGTCCTTAAAATTTCATTACCATGAATCATATCCTTTATATTCTGTCCCTATACTATTTTTATAGATTATTTATGAGTTTGTGACCCATGTCCCCTCTCTTTTCAACGTTTTCTAAAACCCTGTAACATAGCTGTTATGCTGCAGAATTTTCGTCTCAAAATGCCTCTCTTTTTTTCTCAAAATTATTTTATGTTATTAAGTGAATACTCAAATATCATATTTCTATAGGGGTATTCACATATATATCAAAATGTTCTATTTTAAATTCTGGTATTTACATACATGAAACCCGCTTTCCCTTTCCGTGGGTTTAAAGTGACATAAAGATCATGTCTTTAAAGCAGTTTTTAAAACGTTATGATTATGAAATGAAACCCATTTCTTTTATTCCATATGGGTTGTTTATGAAATGATTGATGATGATATATGTGGCTCACATGATAATAAATACATTTCAAGTGTACGCCCAGATAGTTCTCCAATGCATTGGGTAAAGACTTAATCTCTAGAGATAACTTTTTAGACTGATACCTTGGTGAATAACCTTGGTAATTTTTAATGACACCTTGGGGATGGACCTTGGTTAAAAAAAGTGATTTTCAATATTAAATTTTGCAGCCACATCTTCGAGTTATGAAAAATGTTATTTTTATTATGATATATCTCATGGTTTATTTCTCATGCCTTAAAGTTCTTTTCATGTCCTTATTGAAGTATCTCAAGTTCACATGTAAAATGTTTCTATTGTTTCCCTTACTGGGCCTTATTCTCACCCTTTCTTTTTATGTATGTCCCCAGGTTATGAGATGCAGTAATGAACCTAGGATGATCTTAAGGAGAATCCTTTCAAGTGTTTAAGAAGAATGCTTTATGTTGTTTTCATGTATTATGTTCCTGGTTTCCAAGACACTAAACCTTAAAGATCCTCAGTTTTGTGTAATGTAATGAATGTTTATGTTATAAAAAGACGGGATGCTATAGTTAGTATCAAAGGATGGTTTAGTTATTTGTGGAAATTAGGATATAAAAACTTTATGAAGAACCCTATATAAAATTTTAAATATAGGAAAACTTTCTGGTATTTTGGTAAGTATTGAGTAAGTGGTTTATCAAAAAAATACACCCCTGTCTAGATACGAGCAGGTAGAGGCGGCTCTGGCACAGATGTACATAGGGGTAAAACCCAAAAACACCACTTTGAGCTAGACTCGAACGGGAACTGGTGCACGATAACGGGCCTTGCTGCACTCATGGTTATGACACTCCTGGGGGATATGTTTGGTTAATCACAATCTTTTTATGAATCATTATGAAAGAATTATAGAGAAATGTAATAGTATAAGAATGAAGTCTTAGTTAAAAGATTCATAAATGAAATAAGTTTCTCACTAAAGTTTTATTATTTTAGAAAATGGCGGGCAATAGGAGGAACCATGCCAATGGTGACCGCAATGCACCATGTGCTGACGACCCTCCGATGGAAGCCGAAATGGAAACATTCATGCGAATGATGAACCAACTGACTCAAGTTATGAGTAATAACTTGAATCAAGCTGAGAGGCCAATCTCACCATGAAGGGAACAACATTCTTTTGAGTCCTTCATGCGTCAACGACCACCATCATTCAGTGGATCTACTAACCCTTTGGTTGTGGAACAATGGATAAGCTCCATTGAAAAGATCTTTTCTGTACTCCTTTGTTCGGAACAAGAAAAAGTCACCCTTGTTGTTTATCGCCTAGAGGGAGAAGCTGATCAGTGGTGGTCACTGGTCAAAAACACGAAGCCTAGAGGAGAGATGGAAGCTATGGAGTGGGAAGAGTTCCAGGGAATATTCTTTAATAAGTATTTCCCTCGTTCCATGAGAACGAGAATGGAGAAAGAGTTTCTCAAGCTGAAGCAGAAGGAGAACGAATCTGTCGGAAGCTATGAGATGAACTTCACCCGACTTTCATGATATACCTCTAGCTTTGTCATGGATCCAAGTGGGAAGGTTGATATATTTTTCGGTGGACTGATACCTCATCTGTGGAAGAATTTAGCCAACTGGGACTACGATAGCTATGAGGAGATCGTGCGGAGTGCAATGAAAGTCGAGCTAGAGTTTGGTGAGACACAGTGGTCTCATAAATCAAATGAAAATAAGAGATCGTTGGAGCCCGTTTAGGGAAGACTTTTGATCAGGGAAGAGGTGGAAAGAAAATGCAACTTACCACATGCAATAAATGTGGGAAGAAGCATCTGGGGAACTGCTTGGTCGGAAGTGGCAAGTGCTACAAGTGTGGAAGAGGAGGCCATATTGCTCGGAATTGTCGTAGTGAGGTGAAGCATCAACTCCCCAACACTAACGATAGAGGAAAGATGGTTCTGGCCTTACCCGAAGTCCATTGCTTCAAGTGTGGGCAGCTTGGGCACTATGCTAATCTCTGTCCAAATCCAAGGGCAGTGGAGGGGAATCACCATCAATCTCAGCAAAGGCCAGGGGAGAAAGGTCGTGCTTTATCTATCACAACAACTGAAGTTGAAGCTCCGAATGAAGTGGTAGTAGGTACTCTTGTTGTCCTCTCAAAACTAGCAACTACTTTGTTTGATTCTGGTTCTACTCATTCCTTTATTTCCTCCAAGTTTGCAAAGAATATATAATCAATCCCTGAATTTCTTGAGGTAGAGTTGTCAGTCAAGACTCCAAGTGGGATTATCCATGCATCAATAGTGTTTAGAGACTCTAGTGTTTACTTTAGTGAGCACAATCTTATCACAAATCTAGTAGTCATTCCCATGTTGGAATTCGACGTTATACTAGGAATGGACTGGCTCTCAAAGTATAATGCTAAGATCAAATGCATAAGTAAGGAAATATCAGCAGTCTTGAATAAACGACCTATATTTATCTTCCAAGGAGAGATATCCCGAACTGATCCCTATCTATAAGCACCTCCCATAGCTTTCTTTATGGATTTAATCAGTGATGATGAAGAAGGAAAAGGGAGAATACAAATTGAAGATGTTCTGATTGTTCAGGAATACATGGATGTATTTCCTGAGGAGTTACCTGGACCTCCCCCAGAAAGAGAGGTAGAGTTATCCATTGAACTCGTACCTAGGTCTCAACCGATATCAAATACCCCATATAGAATGGAAAATGTGGAGCTAGAAGAGTTAAAGAAACAACTCCAAGACTTGTTGGAGAAGGGGTTTGTCCGACCGAGTGTGTCTCCTTGGCGAGCACCAGTTCTCTTTGTGAAGAAGAAGGATGTATCAATGCGTCTATGCATTGATTATAGAGAACTAAACGGGATCACAGTGAAGAATAGACACCCTCTTCCAAGAATTGATGATTTATTTGATCAACTTTGTGGGGCTCAATTCTTCTCTAAGATTGACCTTCGATCTGGTTATCATCAACTGAGGGTGAAGAAGGAAGATATTCCAAAGACTGCCTTCCGATCAAGATATGGGCATTATGAGTTTACTGTTATGCCCTTTGGCTTGACTAATGCTGCTTCTATTTTCATGGATTTGATGAATAGAGTCTTTAAGGACTACCTTGATAACTTTGTGGTAGTTTTTATTGATGATATTTTGATATATTCAAAAAGTCGTGAGGAGCATGAAGATCATCTGAGGGTTATTTTGAAAACTCTACAGAAGGATAGACTCTTTGGAAAGTTCAGTAAGTGTGAGTTTTGGTTACAACAAGTGGCTTTCCTGGGGCACATCGTAACCAATGAAGGAATCTCGGTTGACCCTGCAAAGACAATGGTTGTGGAGGAGTGACCTCAACCCACAATAGTAACTGAGATTCGTAGTTTCCTTGGTTTAGCGGGATATTATAGGAGGTTTGTGAAAAACTTTTCACGGCTTTCTAATCCACTAACCAAGTTGACTCGAAAAGGGGTTAAGTTCATCTGGACAAAGGAATGTGAGGAATGTTTCCAAGAGCTGAAGAAGAGATTGGTTACTACACCTGTGTTAACACTAACCTCTATCGGAGAAGGATTCGTTATTTTTAGCGATTCATCTCTGAAAGGGATTGGGTGCGTTCTCATGCAAAATGAAAAGGTAATTTCTTATGCATCTCGACAGTTGAAGATTAATGAGAAGAATTATCCTACGCATGATCTAGAGATAGCGACAGTTGTTTTTGCTCTAAAGATATGGAGGCACTATCTTTATGGGGAGAAATGTGATATATACACTGACCACCAAAGTCTAAAGTATATTTTCACACAGAAATAATTGAACATGAGACAAATGAGATGGTTGGAGCTTATTAAAGACTATGATTGTTCAATTCATTATCACCCAGGAAGAGCAAATAAAGTTGCAGATGCGTTAAGTAGGAAAGACCCTGTTGTTCTGGAAACAATGAGGATACTGGGAGATCCCTTGATTAAAGATCTAGTAAAACTAGACATGGGAATTATAAGGAAAGGGACATCATCAACCCTATCCCAAATGATTTCTCAACCATCATTACTAGAGAAGATCAATAAGGCTAAAAAAGAAGATCCTTTGCTGTAGGAGAAGTTGGAGGCTGTAAAAGATGGGAAGTTCCCTGATTTCAATATTGATCAAGAAGGTGTATTGAAATTTCGTACAAGACTATGTGTTCCATCTATTCCGGAGATAAAGAAAGAACTGATGGATGAAGCTCATAGATCTACTTTCTCTATACATCTGGGAAGCACTAAAATGTATAGAGACCTTCGTGATCATTATTGGTGGGATAACATGAAGAGGGAGATTGCTGATTACACCACAAGGTGCCTAGTGTGTCAGCAAGTAAAGGCAGAACGAAAAATTCCTAAGGGGGTATTACAACTGCTACCCATACCAGTATGGAAGTGGGATAATATCACTATGGAATTTGTAACTGGTCTCCCGAAAACATCCAAAGGAAACAATGCGATATGGGTTATTGTGGACCGTCTCACCAAGACCGCCCGTTTTATCTCTATTCGGGAAGATTTCTCTCTGGATCAACTTACCAAGATATACGTAAAGGAAGTGGTGAGGCTGCATGGGGTACCACTATCCATCATGTCTGATCGTGATCCAAGATTCACATCAAAATTCTGGATAAGTCTTCAACATGCTCTGAATACTAAATTGAATTTTAGTACGACCTATCATCCTCAAACTGATGGCCAATCTGAAAGGACTATTCAGACACTCGAAGATATGCTGAGATTATGCTCAATGGAATTTAAAGGTGGATGGGATCAACACGTCCCATTAGTTGAGTTCTCCTATAACAACAGCTTCCATTCGAGTATTCAGATGGCACCCTATGAAGCTCTGTATGGAAAGCGATGTAGAACTCCTACTTGTTGGGATGAAACTGGTGAGAGAAAGCTTCTTGGGCATGATCGTGTGCAAGAGATGACTGAACAGGTTCATGCCATCCAACAACACATAAAGGCTGCTCAGAGTCGGCAGAAGAGCTATGCTGACAATCGTCGAAGGGACTTGGAGTTTGGTGTTGGTGACAAAGTCTTCCTTCAAATTTCTCCATGGAAGAGAGTCATGCGGTTTGGGAAGAAAGGGAAGCTCAGCCCTAGGTACATTGGCCCCTATGAAATCCTTGATCGCATAGGAGCAGTGGCCTATCGTCTAGAACTTCCACCGAACCTAGCTCAAGTTCACAATGTCTTCCATGTATCTCTCTTGAGGAAGTACATACCTGACCCTTCGCATGTACTGAACCCAGAGGTGGTACAACTGGAACATGACCTCTCTTATGAGGAGCGGCCAGTGGAGATCTTAGACCGTAGAGACAAGGTTCTACGAAACAAGACTACCCACCTTGTGAAAGTGTTGTGGAGGAATCATAAATATAAAGAAGCAACATGGGAGCCTGAGGAAATGATGAAGCAAAAGTACCCTCACCTTTTCGACTAGGCCTCAAGTATAAATTTCGGGGACGAAATTTCTTAAGGGGGGAAGAATGTAACGACCCAAACTTTTTAAATAGTATATTAACTTACTCTTAACGATCTAATAGAGATGTTAATGGTTAATGCAGAAAGAGGAGTCGATGGCTTCATCCAGTAGACTCGAACCTTATGAAGCCCACTTATCAGAGCTTGGGAAGGAGGTGGCATCTTTGGGCTTCGCTTTGGACCAAGCCCAAGCCGAACTCCAGCGTGTCAAGCTTGAACGGAAACGCCTACGGGAGAAGTTCAAGTTAGTAGAGATTTCTACTAGGGCAATGTTATCTGAGCCACCCTCAAATTCTCTCACCATAGCACACCTTACACTTAGGTCATATGCCTGTGTTATAAGGGGCTATGTGAAGAGACCCTAGCTTCTTTGTGTAATCCTTTGGGATGAATGAATTGAGATTTCTTCCTTTAGTGATGTTTGTGAAATCTCCAATGTCCGAATAATTTTAGGATGTATTTTATTGATGAATTTTGAAAAAAGGATATTTTAAAATATTTATGTAAACCTTAAATAATTAATGATGTGTAATGATTTTCAAAAAATTGTCTTTTGCAAAAGTGTTCAGTAAGGAATTTGGAGTCTAATAAGATCAACCTAATTTTTGATGAATAGTAAATTATGAATAGTGATTTTACACTTAGGATTAGTAATGTGACCAAATGGATTAGTAATTTCACTCAAAGAAAGTTTAAATATAATTTAGACACCTAGATTAAGTAATGAGATTCAATAAAATGGGTAAATAACGGTTTCATAAATTATTAGTCAAGTATTAGTTTTTTGGGGTGAATAGTGTATTTTAATTAAAAATTAAATTAAAAATATTTAGAAAAATATTTTTATAAAATGGACCTTATTTTTGAACTCAGAGCACCGATATTATGTTATGGTAATTTTTGGGGTTTTTTCTGAAAAAATGAATTTTCGGTGAATAGTGTTTTATTTAAAAATTAAATTAAAAATATTTAAAAAATTATTTTTATAAAATGGAGTTCATATTTGTAATGAGAGAATCTATATTTGGTTAAGGTGAAATTTTGGGATTTTTCTGAGGAAGTTGAATTTTCAGTGAATAGTAAAAATACAGTTTTAGGGTTTCGGTATGTTTAATGACATCATAGCTATGTCATGGTGATGTCATGAGATATTTTAAGGGTTGTCCGACCTAAGGTGATGAATTATTGTATTGGGGGACCCATGTGGCCTAACTTCATGGGAAATATCTTGGGAGAGCACATGGTTTTGAGAAACCCACTTATGAGGTGTCCCTTGGCCATTAATGCCTTGTCCCCTCACTTTCCCTATAAATACCAAGACTTTCTCTCATAATTTAGACTCCAAAACCATCCTCAATGAAGTTCTGGTTTCCTTACCTCCCAAGGAGTCCTCCCAAGGTGCCCCAAGCCCTCAAGGTCCAAACTTTTGAGTTTTAAGAGTTACGTTTAAGGTAAGGGATCCGACCTCTCTCTTTCTTTTCAAGTAATATCTTTTATGTCATTCCTTTTATGCTCCATGTTCTTATGTGGGAGGATGTTATTTTATATTACCCTTAATTCCCTTTTCATGTTTATATGATTAAATCCCCTCTTACTCTCATCATTTCTTTTTATGAAAGTTTAAGTGACATCGTTAGGCTGCCAAAATTTTAAGGGATTCTTTCACCCTCCTCATTTTTCAAGTTCTATTTTCATGTCAAGTATTTAAAGTTCCTTTTTATTATGTTGGGGTATGATCTCTATATCTATCATAATGATCTCTTATGATCATATGATTAGAGACCCTATTTGATCTTGTCAAATCATTTTTATTGAAGTTTAAGTGACGTCGTTAGGCTGCCGAATTTTTATAAGAGAAATCTTATTTCTGTCTTACTTCCATGTTTTTCATTTCAAATGGTATATCATTAAAATTTCATTAACATGAATCATATACTTTATATTCTGTCCCTATACTATTTTTATAGATCATTTATGAGTTGGTGACCCATGTCCCCTCTCTTTTCAACATTTTCTAAAACCCTGTAACGTAGCCGTTATGCTGCAAAATTTTCGTCTCAAAATGCCTCTCTCTTTTTCTCAAAATTATTTTATGTTATTAAGTTAATACTCAAAGCTCTTATTTCTATAGGGTTATTCACATACATATCAAAATTTTCTATTTTAAATTCTGGGATTTACATACATGAAACCCTCTTTCCCTTTCCGTTGGTTTAAAGTGACATAAAGATCATGTCTTTAAAGCAGTTTTTAAAATGTTATGATTATGAAATGAAACCCATTTCTTTTATACCATATGGGTTGTTTATGAAATGATTGATGGTGATATATGTGGCTCACATGATAATAAAGACATGTCAAGGGTGCGCCTAGATAGCGCTCCAATGCATTGGGTAAAGACTTAATCTCTAGAGATGAATTTTTAGACTGATACCTTGGTGAATAACCTTGGTAATTTTTAATGACACATTGGGGATAGAACTTGGTGAAACGAAATTATTGTCAATATTAAATGTTACAGCCACATCTTCAAGTTATGAAAAATTTTATTTTTATTATGATATATCTCATGGTTTCGTTCTCATGCCTTAAAGTTCTTTTCATGTCCTTATTGAAGTATCTCAAGTTCACATGTAAAATGTTTCTATTGTTTCCCTTACTGGGCCGTCTGCTCACCCTTTCTTTTGATGTATGTCCCCAGGTTATGAGATGCAGTAATGAACCTAGGATGAAATTAAGGAGAATCCTTTCAAGTGTTTGAGAAGAATGCTTTATGTTGTTTTCATGTATTATGTTCCTGGTTTCCAAGACACTAAACCTTAAAGATCCTCAGTTTTGTGTAATGTAATGAAAGTTTATGTTATAAAAAGACGGGATGCTATAGAGGATGCGGGAAGCGCGACCTTTGTCTTTTCCACCTTCATCACCTTGTAATTTCATCACCATGCCGAAGGACATCACAAAAAGATCGACGGAGGGTGTCGGGCCATGTTAGTTCATCCCGTACCCTCTGCGTTTAGAGTGATAGCAATTGTTCCTATAGAACAAACCACAACAATCACCCGTAAAAAGAAAACATCCTCTTGATTCATTTTTAAATAAAATAATAACATGGAACTTAAATGAAATTAACCCCCTACCTTGATCGTCGTTCGTTGACGGAGTTGTGGGGAAGAAGACAGAGTTGTTGTCATTCGTCACGTCCTCCGCACACTTCCAATCCCGAGCTCGCACGTCGCTTGTGGAAGACTCTCCACGTCGGTAGGAGTCTGAGGAAGAAGATCGAAGGAGATCGTTGCCAATGTTCTTCGTTGGAAGAACCCGTTCTTCATTCTTTGTTTGGAGATGAGGTTCTTCATTGGAGAAATCTATTTCTCCCAAGCTCTCCTCTCACCAATATTCCACCCAAATGCCAAAAGTGATATGATTTACCCAATTTAATTGTTGGCACAATATTCAAATTGGGGAAATTAATTATGTTGGTTGGCGTATTAAGGGTGGTGCATTGGAAACATTAAAGTTAGAGGAGGTCAAGATGCTCTCACTCATTAATGAGGGAAAGTTGAGAGGTTTTCCTCTCCTCCCATTAATAGGGGTTGAGTGGCCCCCGCCCCTATTATTCAAAATGGGAGGTTATGTGGTCTTGGGTGGTCCCCACCATATTAACCTCACATGGGAGGTTGAGGCGTGGTGGTCCCCACTACCATAACCTCTCATGAAAGGTTATGGCCTGGTTTCCCCCACTTCCAACCTTCACATGGAGGTTATAGTTCTAGTGGGTCCTACCTCCCAACACCCACATGGTTGTTGGTAAAATAAAAATAATGTATCACACACATTTATTTTTATTTTAATCTTTTGCATAAAAACCAAAAACTATCTTTTATTCTCGACCCACTGCCATCGAGATGAAAGTATTCTTAAGTGAATACCAACACTGTGAGTTCAACGGTGCCCTCGGATTTCAATTCCGAGAACCGGTTCAAATGTTATAAAAAACCACTCATACGTTTACTGAACGTACCCAAAAAAACTTCAGAAATTGATTTCAGGCACACTGGGCCTCAGAATCATGCGCCATCAATTTTCACAGACTCGTAAAATTCCCATGTATTTAAAAAAAATTCCATGGAAATTCCGGGTCTTTATATTCTTCCCACCTTAGGGATTTACATCCCCATAAGCTACAACTCGAACTATGAGAACAAGTGGGGGTACTGAGAACACATCTGAACCTCCCGCTCCCATGTGCTCTCCTGGTGGTTCCCGTGTTAACAACGAATGTGCACTAGAGGTATCGACTGTCCATTAAGGACCCATGCCTGTCAATCCTCAATAACCACTGGGACCTCCGTAAAAGTCTCCCCATCATTAACATCCATCTTTCCATGGTCGATGATGTGGGAAGGGTCGTATAGGTATTTCCTCACCTGGGATACATGGAAGACGTCATTCACCTGGTTTAACTGAGTTGGAAGAGATAAGCGATATGCCACCTCACCAACTCTGTTGAGGACATGAAAAGGTCTGATAAAACTTGGAGACAACTTACCGCCTCGGCCAAATCTCTGTAGACCTCGTCAGGGTGAGACCCGTAAAAAGACGTGGTCGCCATCCTCAAACTCTAGAGGTCCCCACCTCCTGTTGGCATACGACTTCTACCTTATCTGTGCAGTATTTATCTACTCCTAGATGATTTTCACCTTCTCCATGGAATATCCTACCATCTCTAGTCCCACTAGTGTTGACTCCCTTATGTCATTCCAGAACAAAGGTGATCCGCAAGGTCTCCTGTATAACTCCTCAAAAGATTCCATCCCAATGGTGGAGTGATAGATATTGTTGTATGTAAACTCCACAAAGGGTAAGTGATCCTCCCAACTGTGACTGAAGTCGAGGACACAAGCACACATCATGTACTCAAGGGTCTGAATGGTCTGCTCAGTCTGAAAATCCGTATGAGGATGGAAGGCGGTGCTCCGACGAAGTTTCATCCCAAAAGCCTCCTAAAATCCCTTCCATAGCTGAGATGTAAATCGTGTGTCACGATCAGAGACAATAGAAGAAGGTACACCATGTTTTCGCATAATCTCCTACACATAGAGGCGTCCCAAGCTCTCTACTAAACCATGCTCTTTGATCGGTAGGAAGTGGGCCGACTTGGTGAGTCGGTCAACGATCATCCAAATCGAGTCGTGACCCCAGGATGTACGTGAAAGTCCTGTTAAGAAGTCCATGGATATCCCATCCCACATCCACTCTGGTGCCTCTAAAGGTTGAACCCATCCTACTGGTACTTGATGCTCTGCCTTTACTTGCTGAAAAGTGAGTCATCAAGAGATGAACCCCTCTAATTCCTTCTTCATACCTATCCACCGGTGCTATCATCGGAGGTCCTGATACATTTTCGCAACTCCTGGATGTACCGCTAGAGGGGATGTGTAGAACTCCCTCAAAACATCCTCTTGAAGTGACACTAGTACCATGGTACATCCTATGAAGAGGATGACATGCTCCCCACCTTCAGAAAATCCATCAGGTGCCTGCCCTGTGGATATCTAAACACATCGAGCCACATAGTCACCATCCCTATACTGCATCTCCTTGACTCGCTGAAGAAGTGGGGGGGAGAATGTAAGAGACTAAAGAAAGGTTTCTCCATCTCTATCCACAAAGGATATCTGTAAAGCATCCAGCTGCTCTATCGCCTCACCTAGTAGTTGTATACCAGACCTCCTACCGAGTGCATCTTTAACCACGTTTCCCTTCCCAGGAGTATAGACTATCTCGAAGTCATAGTCCTGGAGGAACGAAATCCAACATCACTATCTCAGATTCAGGTCCTTCTGAGGGAAGATATACCTGAGACTCCTGTGATCATAGTACATGGTAAAACGTTCGCCCATAAGATAGTGCCACCACATCTTCAAGGAAAATACCACTACTACTAACTCTAAGTCATGAGTAGTGTAGTTCTACTCGTGTTTTCTTGGCTGTCGAGAGCCATATATGATCACTGCTAACTCCTACATCAGGACACATCCGAGTTTGGTCCCTGATTCATTACAATAGACTATGTACCCAACACCTTCCACTGGAAGCCTCATGATGGGGGAACTAGTCAGCCTCTGCCTCAGCTCCTGAAAGCTCTCTTGGAATCTCTGTGACCATACGAAGGGTTTCCCTTTCTTCGTCAAGGTAGATAGTGGTGCTGGAAATCTAGAGAAGTCTATAATGAATCTCCGGTAGTAACCAGCCAAACCCAAGAAACTTCGTACCACCGTCACACTCCTGGGTGGATCCCAAGCAGGTATCACCTCAATCTTCGCTGGATCTACTGCAACTCCAACCTCAGATATGACATGTACTAGAAAGTGAACCTCTCAGATCCAAAACTGGAACTTCGAGAGCTTACCATAAAGGTGGTTCTCTCAGAGTGTGTCTAGTACTACCTATAAATGGTAGGCATGCTCCTCCTCAGTAGTCGAGTAGATCAGAATGTCATTGAAGAAGACTACGACAAAGCAATCGAGGTATGGTTGGAAGATCTTGTTCATGAGTCCCATGAACACTGCAGGAGCATTGGTTACCCCGAATGGCATAGCCAAGAACTCATAGTGGCTGTATCAACATCTGAAGTCCGTATTTTTCACATCCTCATCTCGAACTCTGATATGGTGATAGCCTGATCTGAGACCTATCACCAAGAACCACCGTGCTCCCTTCATCTGATCAAAGAGGTCATCAATCCTCAGGAGTGGGTACCTGTTCTTCACGACCACTTGATTCAGGTGCCGGTAGTCAACACAAATCCTCAAGCTCCCATCCGCCTTCTTGGCAAATAGAATCGGAGCTTCCTTGGGGGAAACACTGGGCCAGATGAATCCCTTCCCCTGAAAGTCCTCTAGCTGTACCCATAACTCATGAAGCTCCGCGGCAGCCATCCAATATGATGGTGTAGATATCAGTTCCATCCTGGGGTAAAAGTCAATGTAAAAGTCCACCTCTCTGTGAGGAGGTAGACTTGGGACATAGTCAAGGAAAACATCCATGTAATGGTCCACCACTATAGGATAGCTCAGACTCTTCACATCAACAGCTCCAAGGGTAAGGATAACCAAATGATGAGTGATCGGTTGTACCCTCATCTGAGCAAGTCCATCTTGTGCTGAAAAGGTTCCCTTCTCGCCGGTGAAGGTAAACCTGGTCCCATATCTGCAGACACACCACACTTTGCACCTAAAACAGTATATTTGAACATGTACTATAGATAACCAGTTCATACCCAAGATGACGTCGTAAGGCCTTGGCGCCGCTACTAGGAGATCCCAGCCGAAGCTATCACCTCCTAGAGTGATCTTACACTGCTGAAACAACTTCTTAATCATCGAATATGCTCTCGTATGAGTCTCTAGATATAAGGATTGAGACAACAACTCTGTCAGACTCTCCGAACTCTAAACGAGGGCAGTGGCAATGAAAGAGTGACTGAAACCTGTGTATATAAGAACTGCAACTATGGTGGATTAGACACAGACCGTACCTTGAATCATCTCCAAAGTTCCATGATCATAAGACTCATCTTCCTAGAGCTGAGCTCTCACCTATCCACCTGCTCCCTACGGTCGGGGTGGGCCTCCCTATAGTGGTGGGGGTAACACCTCATAAAGTCATCCACCACCAGCTTCGTGAACAACTCCTTTTCCACATCTGTAAGCTCCTTGTGGACCACCTCTATTGAATCTTTGTCTCTACCTGGGTGGTCCTTAGACCGTCTCTTGATCATTCGAATGACGGGTCAGACAGTCACGAGCCATGTGACCCTGCCAGCCGCAAGAGTAACACTACCCGCTCCTACCATGTCTGGCTCTGTCTCTGGTGCCCTGCACAACTAACCCTGATTCTTGAGGTCATCCGCCCGTAGTTCTGGTCCTCTTGGACCTCTACGACATCTGTATAATACTAGCTACATAATACTCTGATACATGTCGACTGGTGGTGGATCTCACTTCTGGAGACTTCTCAGCATTAAAACTCTCCACTATGAGGGCTCTCTCTAACACCACTGCCTGTTTCAAGATGATAAGTGAGATTAATGAAGCTCTGATCTCCCACCTGAGTCCCTGCTCAAAGGTCGAAGACCAGAAGAAAGGGCCCCACACCATATCTATGGAGTAGAGCGAGAGGTCGGTGAACCTCCCTGAGTACTGTGTCACTGTCATACTTCCCTGCTGTAGATGAAGTAGCTCCTGTATCCACACTACACATAGGGTGGCTGGGACAAACTCCTCCTAAAACATGCTCTCGAAGTCTACCCAGAGAAGTGTCGCCTCGTCATGTACAGGGAGAATTAGGCTCCACCATCTGCCTACTGCTTCTTGAAGGAGACTTGCATAAAGGATCACCATAAGGCCGACTGCTGTCCCTACCAATCTGAACACTCTCACTACAGCCTCCAGCCAATCCCCAGCTACCTGCGGCTCCATCTCACCCCTGAACCTGGGCGGCCTCTGGTGCTGGAACTTGTGCCACACGCTCAGGAAACATCCACTCTCTGTTGCTAGGGCTGGTGGAATCGGTGGCCCAATGGGTAGTGGTACTGTTGGTGCCTCTGCTGTGATAGGGCCCCGCGCTGAGGCCTCGTCACTCAGTGGGATGCCATCTCGTACAAATCTAGGAACCCTGGCTGGCTATCTGTGTGGGGATATCCTAAAAAACAACATGTGTGCCACGGTCAATAAGTTATACTTGGTGAGCTGACTCAAAGAGATCACAGAGAAAACTCTTGAAACACACACACAATCAGTGCTTTCATAAACTGAGTCAGAAATCAGAAGTCAGGGTCATGGTGTATGGATATGTCGGCTACTGCACCAATATTGGACTCCCTGAACTGAAAACCACACTCATCACCCTTAACACTATTGATTCATAGAAAAGATCAGAGTTTTATGTTCTGCACTAGAACCAACTCCTCTGATACCAATTTATCATGACCCATTCCCTGGGGCCTATGCCAAGACTACCCCAATCCCACCTTCAATAGGCCAGGGCCGACGACTAGCACCAAAGGCGTAATTCCCTAAAACTGGGAAGGCATTTCCTTTAGAAACTGTAAACAACACAATAGAGCACATAGCTGGATACAAAACACTAGGTAAACTATATACCAAAAGAGTGATGAAAAGTAAAAAGGCCCGGAATTACAAGCACAACTATAAAGTACAAGGAACTGGAAATACAAGTACAACTGAAGAAAGGAAAAACAACTACTGGGTCATCCTCTAGGATTCCTACCTAATGGTTAGGTACAGATAGCCTCCTCAGTACTCCAAATGCGTTTTTATCCTCCGTGTACCGACTTGTCACAAGGTCCACCTCTGGGTACCATCCGGTCCTAGTACTCTCAGCCTCAGTCAGTGCTATCCATCGTCTACATCCAACACAATGAGGCACGGTCATAGCCTGTGCAGGGGTGAGTACGACAATACTTAGTAGGGACCCCGAGACCCTCATGGTCTCACAAAATCCAACAAGGATAAACCAAAAAGTATGAAATCAACAGATAACCCCAATTAGGCATATGCCCAAACATATACCGAAGTTATCAAGTAATCCATCACAATCCTGAGGAAAACACAAAAGTTACTGACTCAGCTCACACAGGTATACACATTTTGTAGAGAGTTAGAGATTATTAGATGTAGCCACTAAAGCATCTATTCTGTTGAACCCACGTAGGATCCTGGTACAAAAATCAGAGTTGTCGAACCCACACAGGATTCAGAAAAAGTAGTTAGAGTTGTCGAACCCACATATGATCCAAGAACAGTAGTCAGAGCTGTCAAACCAACATAGGATCCAGGAATAGTAGTCAGAACTATCGAACCCACACAAGATCCAGGAATAGTAGTCAGAGTTATCTAACACACACAGGATCCAAGAATAGTAGTCAGAACTGTCAAACCCACTCAGGATCTAGGAACAGTAGTCAGAGCTGTCGAACACACACAGGATCCAGGAACAGTAGTCAAAGCTGTCGAACCCACAAAGGATCCAGGAATAGTAGTCAGAATTTTCGAACCCACCCAGGATCCAGGAATAGTAGTCAGAGCTTTCAAATCCACACAGGATCTAGGAACAGTAGTCAGAACTGTCGAGCCCACACAGGATCCAAGAACAGTAGTCAGAACAATCGAACCCATAGAGGATCCAGGAATAGTAGTTAGAGCGTAGCCAACCACAGGGTTTCCACATAAAGCACGCTTGATTCTGGGAGGTTCCGCTACTAAAGCCAAGTATCGATACATAAACTGCCACAAAGTCCCACAAATAAGTATTCCAAAGGTCTGCCACGTCATAGGGGTCTCAACGCAACAGACAGTGCGTCAATCGGACACCCAATTTGTGAGTTATTAGCCTTTTAGTCCAGGGGCCCCGGTTGGATTCATGCACGATCCAACCTGAACATATCTCAACTATACCCTGAACTCCAGTGGGGTTTAATCAAAGGGACCATCACACTCCAAGGTTTCCAGTGCTACTGACGGTTTGTCAAATGCACGTTCGGTGCCAAAGATATGGCCAAAAGAAAGTAAAGGGTCAGTAGTGGGCTCGGGTCCAGTCCGACCCGTTCGGACCGACCTGGTCTGGGTTGACTTGGTCAGACCTGTTGGGTCTAGCCTGGCCCGTTGGCTGGGCCAACCTATTAGGTTCGGCCCGGCCCGCTGGCCCCCGCCTAATCGGCCGTGTGGGTGGTTTGGCCCGGAGGGCGCTGCGAGGGCGGTTCAGCCCAGAGCGCATAAGGGTGCGGCCAGTTTAGCCAGGGCATCGTGAGGGGCGCAGCTTGGGAGGTTCAGCACGGGAGGCTGGGAGGTCGGTGGGCGGGTGGGAGGTGGTCGGGCAATCCGGGAGGCGTCTGGGTAGGCCGGCGGTACTCGGGAAGGCCGGCGGTCGGCCGGGAGGCAGTCGGACTGGCCGGCGGGGCTCGGGCCAACCGACAGGCTGCCGGGTGGCGGTCGGGTAGGCGAGCGGGGTGCGGGCAGGCTGTCAGGCAACCGGGCAGGCCGGCGGGGCACAACCAGGTCGGAGGGCAGGCTGGCGGGCGGTTGGGTGGCAGCCGGCCAGTCCTGCGGCAGTTTGTGACATCGCGGGGGCGGGGCAGGTCACGGAGGCCGCGAGAAGCGTAGATTTTGTCTTCTCCGCCTTCGTCGCCTTGTTGTTTCATCATCATGCCGAAGGACATCACAAAAGAGATCGACAGAGGGTGTTGGGCCATGTTAGTTTGGCCCTCACCCTCCGTGTTTATGGTGATAGCAATCGGTCCTCTTGAATAAACAACAACAATCCACCCATAAAAAGAAAGCATCCACATTCTTCATTTTGAAAGAAAGGAAGAACATGTAACTTAAATGAAATTAACCCCCTACCTTGATCGTCATTCGTCAACGGAGTTGCGGGGAAGAAGAAAGATTTGTTGTCGTTCGTCGCGTCCTCCGCACACTTCCAATCTTGAGGTCACACATCAGTTGTGGAAGACACTCCATGTCGGTAGGAGTCCGGGGAAAAAGATCGAAGGAGATTGTAGCCGGCATTCTTCGTTGGAAGAACGCGTTCTTCATTCTTCATTTGGAGATGACGTTCTTCATTGGAGAGCTCTATTTCTCCCAAGATCTCCTCTCCCCAATAATCCACCCAAATTCCAAAAGTGATATGATTTCCCCAATTTAATTGTTGGCACAATATTAAAATTGGGGAAATTAATTACGTAGGTTGGTGTATTAAGGGTGGTGCATTGGAAACATTAAAGTTAGAGGAGGCAAGAGGCTCTCACTCATTAATGAGGGAGAGTTGAGAGGTTTTACTCTCCTCCCATTAATAGGGGTTGGGTGGTCCCTACCCCTATTATTCAAAATTGGAGGTTATGTGGTCTCGTGTGGTCCCCACCACATTAACCTCACATGGGAGGTTGAGGCGTGGTGGCCCCCACCACCATAACCTCTCATGAGAGGTTATGGCCTGGTGGTCCCCTCTTCCAACCTCTATATGGAGGTTATAGTTCTAGTGGGTCCTACCTCTCAACACCCACATGGTTGTTGGTAAAATAAAAATAAAGTGTCACACACATTTATTTTATTTTAATCTTTCACATAAAACCCAAAAACTATATTTTATTCTCGACCCACTGTCGTCGAGGTAAAAGTATTCTTAAAATAATATTGCCACTGCGAGTTCAACGGTGCCATCAGATTTCAATTCTGAGCACTGATTCAAAAGTTATAAATACCCGCTCTTACGTTTACTGAACATACCCAAACAAAAATTTAAAAATTGATTCTGGGCACACCGGGCCTCGGAATCATGCGCCGTCAATTTTCGCAGACTCGTAAAATTCCCATGTATTTAAAAAAAAAATCCATTGAAATTCCAAGTCTTTACACCAGCATCCATAGTATCAAGAAAGGGTTTAATATTCCCAAAGATATAGGAATGAAAATAAGCATCATGGACCTAAAAAATAGGAGAGTTTTTACATAAATTTCCCAACTTTGGGAAAAGTTTTGGAATATAAAATAGTGCTCTAAAAATATTATTTGTTGGTTTCCCCATGTATAATGAGAAGGTAATATAATATCATACATTTCAATTATAGACTCATGAGAAAATGTACCCAACACATGACTTGGAGATTCAGATAGTGAACCTTTAATTAATGATTTGTAGATAACATATCTATGAAAAAAATTATAATATATAAACAAATCAAAATAGATTGAAATATATATTCACATATAATAATTTGAATATGAGCCAAATAGTGATTTCTAGAACTACTAAATTATTATGACAACTCAATACATTACCGACTTCGAAAAGGAAGATAATGTGGATGATTCTATTATTTGAATTGATCATACTTCCCAATCCATAATGAGGATTTAAAAAGACCCAATAATAATGGATTAGAAAAGGAAAACATATAAGTAAGAAGGGAATGTGTGAAATATTGTATTCCCTATATGAATACCCAACCATCAATTCAAAAAATATTCTAAAAATAATATAAAGATAACTTAGAGATCCAAAAAAGGAAGAAATATACCAAATTGAATCATTGGTAAAGATAGATTTATATGGTTTGGAACCAAGATATGTGTCCCATCAAACCTAGAGAAACAGAATGATCCTTATAATGATTCACATAGATCATCCTAATCTATTAATTGAGGATGTATGAAGATGTATAATGAACTAAAACAATAATTCTAGTTGTATATCATAAAGAGATAAATTAAATAATTCTCCTATAGATTCATAATATACTATAATGTTAAATATGAAGCAATTTTTTTTAAAGAAACATTACCACCATTACCCATACTAGAATGAAAATGAAAGAACATGGCTATATATTTATTCATAGGTTTCAAAAAAAAAATCTAAAGGCTCTAATACTATTTGTATTTTTATTTATGTCTTATGATGTCAGTGATTTATATTTCCATTAAAGAAGCCTTCTCTATTGACCGACTAACCAAGTTATAAATAGTGGAATTTGATAGTTTGTATAAAGTACAAATATACGATGTATCTATTCATAATCTTTGTATTATTATATGATTTTAGATTGGTCTTTAAAAATCATTAGAGATAGAGTTGTTCCTCAGCACTGCATATTGTCTATAGGTCAACAAACAATAAAAAAAATACTAATTAAACACACTAGGATATTTTTTGATTTAATTCGATGAATTTAAAATTATATTGGAATTAACATCTTCCTCAAGTATAGTTCTCCTATAAAAATTGTTTCTATTATAGAAATAAGATGCAACCATATGTGGATAATTTTAAAAAGAAATGTTGGATTCCATGAGGATGAGAAGACCTTGTATGGAGGGGAATTATTGGTTCTTCCATTGTCCAAGAAATAATAGAGATGTCTCATACCACTCAGTGAAAAATAAAATCCCCAAAGAGTTAGTATAGGAGTTATGAAAATACTCATTTATTAGATATTGAGTTTGTTGTCTATGGAATGATGTTCCATTTGATATCTCTATGGATGTGGGTTATGATATTTGAGAATAATGTAAAGCCAATACCATGATAAATTTTTTCTTTTGACAACCATGATCATGTTATCGCAGTGGAATGTCACTTGGAACTCCCTTAGAACCGGTCCCATGTTAATGATCTATTCCATGAAATGATTTCATGGAAATTAACACTATAAGAATTATACATACTGAACATAAAACCCATTAAACTATAACTCAATCTCCCATATGAGGAATAACCCATGGAAATTTTAGATCTAAGAAACGAGGTGTTATGGAACTGGTCCTGTGTAAAGTCCCGGATCCAGGTGCCACACCATGGGTGCCCCAAACCCAGTTGGTTACATGACCTCAAACACATTTCCCCAAATGCCAGAGGCTGACGACTAGCAGTGAGGGCCCAGGTCTGATACTGGGGAAACTATGCCCTCATTTGTCAAAGTGTAGCACAATGGAAAAGATAAACAAAAAACAAAAAACAACAGACAACAAAAGAAGCATTAGGAAACATACAACTGAATGGATAACCGAAGTAAAATAGAACCAGCAGTCATATATATAGAGATGTTGCATGTCACTAATTATATGAAAACATCCAGAACAAGATACACTGCAATACAATACAATACATCTCAAAGTACAAGGTATAACAAAAAGAAAACAAAATAGTGCAACAGGAGCTCAGCAGCATTGCAAGCCTAAGCTCGGTCCCATGCTCTCCTACTCCTCTGCAACAATCATGTACCTGTATTGGGACCCTTTCCCCTATTGACACCTGCATCAATATAGTCTATTTAGGCTGAATACATGACCCAAACAAGGTGTAAGAAATAAATCCCAGTAGGCAACCATCAAAGGCCCGTGCCCAACTGTCAGGGAAAATGTGTAACAACAGTGTGCATTAGTAAATGAAATAAACTAAGAAGTACTCAAAAGTAACTAACTTTACCAGTTATATTTCCATTTTAATATTAATTTAACCATGCCAATACTGTGCTTTAACTTGACAGGTATAACATATAAAAGTCACCATGGTGAACATTCATGATAACACTGTCCGCAGACATACAAACCTTACCCTCAGATAAGAAAAGTTGAAACCCATAGGTAAATGCCCATAGGCATAACGGATATTTCCCACAGGCGTATGGAGTGTCTCCCATAGGCACATAATCTACTACCTACAGGCATTAAAGGAGTTGCCCTCAGGTTAAACAGAACACCGCCCTCAGGCTAAATTGAACACTGCCCTCAGGCTAAATAGAACACTGCCCTCAGGCGCAAGTAATTGGGCCGATCCCAATAGATAATCAATAAATTATATAAAATTACTCTCATGGTAATTTAAAATATGCTAAAATTTATGGTATACCCTCAGGTAACCTGGACAAATGGCTAAACAGAGGAACACACCACAGGGGTGGTCCTGGATCCAAGCAACGATCTCAAACAATAATTTAAACTTGTCATTAGATTATCTATACAATTATAGATATCTTTTAGAAAAAGACTCAACCATACGACACCCCAAACATGGGTTTGTAGCACAACGGTACACAAAAACGCACAACAGTTGGAATTTAAACACCAGTCCACCTACCTCGATCTCCCCTGATCGGTATATGCGAACATCGCCTCTTAAAACAAATGAGAATGGTGCAGATCTGAGGTGAACATAATCCCGTTCAAACTCAAATAACTTTCCCTCAGGAAATAATTGGTAAGAAAGGATCTAGTAGAAGGAAGAGCTTACCCGTATACTTCCAACGTGATCGGTGGAAGCGGAAATGGATTCCCGGTGCGTGGTCGGGAGATCTCCGAAGCTCCGGCCTTCCTCCCAAGCACCTCCAGCATTTTAATCTTCCTCTATGAACAGAGGAGGCTACTGCCCATTTTAAGCGAAAAAACATACTACACAGTGTGTACTCTCAAGTACACGACGTGTACTTTTCCCATTTAACTGTTCCTTTGGCGACTACTTTTTCACCGCTGAACTATTCATCTGTCAACATGAGTACACGACGTGTATTCCTGAATACACGGTGTGTACCGGTTCTCAGTTGGCGGCTACTTCCACCGCCTTACTATTCCCCTGCCGACTGACTACACGGTGTGTAAATACCCACTACATGGTGTGTAGTCGGTTATTACACCTTTCATCGCCAGCATGGCTACACGCCCTATGTACTCATCCCACACGGCCAATGTACATGGCGTGTCGAAAAGTACATGGCATGTACCCACAAAATTTGGGATTTTTCCCCATTTTCCTTATTTTCTCTAAAACACTTAAGGAAAAAGGAAAATAAGAAACTCGTACCTCAAGAATAAGAACTGGGTTCTTACAAACTTCCCCCTTAAAGCAATTCATCCCTGAATTGCCCTTCCAAGGGTGGTGAAGATAAAGCACAGAAAAACTCTGGCCACTGAGCACGTACGTCAGTCTTCTGCTCCCAGGTTTCGTCCTGCACTCAGCCATGCTTCCATAGCACCTGTAAGAGAGGAATTGACCAGCCTCAGAGAACCTTCATGCTCCTATCAACAATACGAATTGGATGCTCCTCAAAGGACGCATCAGTCTGAAGCTCAACCTCCTCGGGCTGAAAAACCTGAGATGGGTCTGAGTGATAACCACACTACTGTGTAGTAGCCATCCACTTCTATATCAATTGGACCTACTCTGAATTCTGCTGCACAATACGTGGTCCCAGTAAAGCTGCCTCACCTACCTCCAACAACCACAAAGGTGATCGACATGGCCTACCATAAAACGCCTCGTATGGTTCCATCTCAATAGTTGCCTGAAAACTATTATTATAGGAAAACTCAACCAGGGGTATATGCTTCTCATAAGAGCCCACAAAGTCTAGGACGCATGCAAACAACATGTCCTCAAGCACCTGTATCGTACGATCTGACTTTCCATCAGTCTGAGGGTGGTAAGATGTGCTCAGAAGCACCTGTGTACCCAGTGCCCTCTGAAAATTATACCAGAAACGAGATATAAAATGGGTGTCACTATCTGAAATGATAGAACAAGGGACCCCATGAAGACGTACGATCTCTCGGATATACAGATTTTCAAGCTCGTCAACATTGAAGGTCTTCTTGATCAGCAAAAAGTGATCTACCTTCGTAAGTCTGTCCACAACAACCCACACGACATCATTTCCTCGAGGCGACCTTGGTAACCCTGTCATGAAATCTATCGCGACATCATCCCATTTTCATTCCGGAATGGGTAAGTGCTATAATAGTCCAGCCGGCCTCTGATGCTCCGCCATCACCTGCTGACTAGTGGAACATCTCATAACAAAACAAGATACTTCTTTCGTCATACTTGGCCACTAGTACTGACGTCTCATGTCACGGTACATCTTTGTAACTCTAGGATGCACTGCCCAAACTAAAGCACGGAACTCCTGCATCATCTCCTCGCCTATATCCCTTGGAACCCATACTCATCCATGGAAATGCAATACCTCATCATCGCCTATTGCCCAACCAGGAGGAGGGTCCTTACTTGTCACTGACTCTTGTAGAACTAGGCCTTCTGATTCAGATAGTTGTCTCATCCTCAATCTATCCAGGAGGGTAGAAGTCACAGCTAAGGAAGAAAGATAGGTTTTCCCCTAACTATCGTGCACCTCAAAATGCATCTCAGAGAACAAAGCCATAAGCTGCCACTCACCACTGGCCTCATGAACTGACTGTGTCTGAGTCTTCCTACTCAGTGCATCAGTAACTGTATTACCATTACCAGGTGTATAGGCAAGCTCAAAGTTGAAGGACTGAAGGTATTCAACCCACCTTCGTTGTCTCAAGTTAAAGTCACGCTGGGTAGAGATGTACTTGAGACTTTTGTGGTCGGTGAAAACCACAAAATGATCTCCCAAGAGATAATTTCTCCAACAACGTAATGCATGAACAACTGCAGCCAACTTGAGATCATGCGCCGGGTAATTCCTCTCATGTGGCCTCAACTGCTGAGACCTGTATGCAACTACTCGATCGCCCTGCATCAACAATGCTCCCATCCCAATACCTGATGCATCACAGCAGACTGTATAAATCTTCCCTTACTCTGGAAGTATCAAGATTAGTGATGATGTCAAACTAACCTTCAGCTCCTGAAAGGCTGTCTCGCAATATTCTGACGAAACTAACTTCACACCCTTCTTAGTCAAACCCATCAGCGACGCTACTAAGTGGGAGAAGTCTTGTATAAAATACCTGTAGTAACCTGCTATCCCTAAGAAACTCTGTATCTCAAACACGTTCTTAGGATTCTCCCAAGAAACTGCTGCTCTCACCTTCTTTGGGTCTACTGCAACTCTTGCCTCTGAGATAATATGACCCAAGAAGTGAATCTGGTCTATCCAAAAATGGAACTTTGAGATCTTAGCATATAGCTTATGATCTCTCAGTGTACTCAATACGATATCAAGATGGGTAACATGGTCGTGTCGAGTGTGAGAGTACACCAAGATATCATCCATAAAGACTAGCACAAAAGAGTCCAGATAAGGGTGGAACACACGATTCATTAGAGCCATGAAAACTGCTGGCGCGTTCATGAGTCCGAACAGCATCACCAAGTGCTCATATAGACCATACCTACTTCAAAAGGCTGTGAGTGGTATATCAGATAGTCTAAAACGTAACTGATGATATCAGGATATCAAGTCAATCTTCGAGAACACTTGTGCTCCCTAAATTTGTTCAAAAAGATCATCAATCCTTGGTAAGGGATATCGGTTCATAACTGTTAGCTGATTCAGCTTCTGATAATCCACACAGATTCTGAGGGTATCGTTCTCCTTCTTCGAAAAAAGGACCGGTGAACCCCAAGGAGAAGGGATAGGTCGGATGAAACCCTTTGACTGCAAATCATCTAACTGTCTCTTGAGCTCCTGAAACTCAGGTGTAGCCATCCTATAAGGAGGAATGGATATTGGTGCCCCTCCTGGCACAAGCTTGATAGAGAAATCCACCTCTCGCTCTGGAGTTAGACCTAAAAAGTTGTCTAGGAAGACTTCCCTAAAACGATCAACTACTGGAGGGAAGTCCTTCTGACAAGTCCCCTGATCATCCTGATATAAACTCTCAATCTGGGCAATCATTCCACCTCGCCCACAATGCTCAGGTCCATCTTGGCTTGCCTGGGCATCCCATTCGCCCTTGTATAGAAACTCTCCACCCTCTGGTGACGTAAAACTCACCCTGTGACGATAGCAATCCACAAAGTCTTGGAAGGGTACCAACCAGTCCATCCCAAGAATGACATCATAGCTTTTCATCTCTAAGACATATAGGTCCCATAGAAAGTGACACCCACCAACCTCAAGGGGGAACTCCCTGCACTGACGCACACCAGCCGTTCTAGTTCCCAACGGAGTGTCTAGAGTCATAACATCATAAGAAGAAGAAGAAACACAAAGCTCATGTCTCTTCACAATGGGCACATATATAAAGCTATGTGTAGCACCCATATTGAAAAGTACTGAAGATAAAATAGAAGATACTAAAATAGTACCTCTGGCTATAGAAGGTCTGGGATCCTGCTCTTTTTGGGTCTGTTTCACTGCATATGCCTGCCCAGTGCCGCGGCCCTGCGACACAACCTGGCTACCCTGAGCTGTCTTGACCTGCTGTCTCTGAGATCATGGTGTCTGGATACCATGGCCACAACCACCACCTCTGCATGCACGCCCTGATGTAACCAAATTTCATAATTGGTAAGAAGATGTTGGTCCTACTCCCGCACACTAAGTCTACACAGAACCCATCTCACTAGCCACTGGTAGAAACGACTTGCAAAAGCGATGTAGATAACCCATCCTGCCGTAAGATCAGCATTCCACTGGGTCACGTGGACACTATGGTCTCTTTTTCCCCTCCTTACAACACTGGTAGCACATGAAATGGCCACCAGAAGCATTCCTCTAGCTGGTATTTCCACCGTGAGAGAAATCCATCTATCTCTTCCTATTACCGGTAGAAATAGTACCATAAACTAGTGTTGAACTAACCTGGCCCACACCACTAACTTCCCATTGGTCCCGCAAGGTAATCAATGCCTAGTTCACAATATCATGTATAATAGGAAACCTGAAAACATTCACCAGTGCTCAGATGTCATATCAAAGACCATCCCCAAAGCGTCTATCCCTCAATGTCTCATCACCCACTAGAACGGGTGCAAAATGCTGAAGCTCAGTGAAGCGAGCAGAATAATACACCATTGACATAGCGTCTTTCTGCAGATTCATGAACTATCAAACTCGATATTCCCTCAGCATCTCTGGGAAAAAGAATTCATAGAAGGCTGTTTGAAAATCTTCCCACGCCATGTCTCTGTGATGCTCAGATTGGGTGGTAACATCCCACCACCTCTTGGAAGAATCACGCAGCATGTATGTAGCGATCTTGACCCTCCGCCATATAGGCGTCTCCAAATGATCGAAATTTTTCTACATAGAACCTAACCAATACTCTGCAGCTTGTGGTCCGCTATCCCCTGAAAACATAGGCGGATGCTGCTGCTGGAATATACGAGTCAGCTCTGCCATATATGTGGTAGCCTGTGGTGCTCCCTGAAAGGTCTGCATGAACCGCATAAAGCCTTCACGAAACTACGCATCTGCGCCTGTGTTCGGTATAATGGCTAGTTCCGCATCTGGCTCTGCTGGAGGATCCATCGGTAGCCCATGGGCTACCGTTTCTGGAGTATAATCGTTGCCGCTCTCTTGGAGAACAACCAGTGGTCATCTTGGAGGAATGAATCTACAAGGTCAAAAACAAGCCTTAGATTTAAGTTTATCAAAGACTGAAAACTAGGGGACCAAAAATGGAATAAAAGGAAGAAGCCATTAAATATTTTCAAAACAAGACTACACAGCGTGTATATTAACTACACGACGTGTACCTGACTTTTCATCCCATGCCCGGGTTCTTTTACACGGCTTACCCACATGACTCTCTTTTGAACAAGACTACACTACATGTATAACATCTACATGGCATGTATGGTTTAATTTCCAACTGCCCGTGTCGTTCGTGATATGGCCGACTACTCGGCTAACACTACACGACATGTTACAACCGCACACGGCATGTACACCACCACTCCGTCTTCCCAGCCACACAACCAGTTCCACATGGTCTTTCGCCGGTAAAGACTACAAGGCGTGTCCCACAGGTACATGACATGTTCAAGAAGAGGTAACACCGACCCGTGTTGTTAGTGACAGGGTCGGGTACCTGGGACAGACTACATGGCGTGTTCAAGGTGAAAACAACATGTATGTCTTAAGGTTTTTCCATCCATGTTGTTAGTTACACGGGCATACACTGGGTCTAAAATACACAATGTGTACAACTGGTACACGAAGTGTTTTCACCAAGTCATTCCCTACCCCGTGTCCCCGCCCGCATGGTCTATGACACGGGAAGAGACTACATGGCGTGTACTGAGGGTACACGGAGTGTACTTAAAAAGTTTTCATTTCTTCCCAAACAGAAGAACACACGACATGTGTCCATAGAACTACACGGTGTTTATACTGGGTTTTTCTGAATAGTAAGCCTCAGAAACTTCCCCGGAACCTATAAAAACACTGAAACAACACATAAGTGCCAAATTCTGATCCGTGAGTGCCAATACTCCCCACGAATCAAATCTTGGCATCTTATACATGTTATAACCAGGAAAAAAAGTTAATGATCCACCAAATTCTGGTTATTGATGGCCCATACTCCTAAAAAACCAAAGTTTGGTGTTCATTTTATCATCCTCACACTAAAATACCCTATCAAATAATAGGTATTTATAAAGTAGCTATCACAACAACATTCTTTTCTAGCACAACAACTATCACAACAATATGCAATTTCTAATGCACCTACATGGCATGGAAGAATGCATGACATGTGATTTTTAGCATGTGCATAAATGATGCATGAGACGACATACCCTCATCTAATTAGGTTGCAACTAAATAGAACCCAGTATAAAATATAACAATACACCACAAGTGCATCACCCAATGGTGAAAATCAAATCAACTGTAAAATTGCAAAATCAGAAAAATTGCAATAACCTAGGTAGACTGGCTTTTCCCTATACACGGGTTAGCTACTCCCGGGAACATATTATTACCAACTATCATTTCCATCATATCCCTGAATAAGGCTCTAAATAGTAAGTAAAAGAAAAAAACTGCCTCTGATACCACTTTGTAACATCCCAGATCCGGGTGCCACACCACAGGTGCCCCGAACCTGGTTGGTCACATAACCTCAAGCGCATTTCCACAAACTCCAAAGGATGCCGACTAGAAGTGAGGGCCCAGGTCTGATAGTGGGCAAACTATGCCCTCATTTGTCAAAGTGTAGTGTAGCGGAAAAGATAAACAACAAACAACAAACAACAGACAACAACGGAAGCAGTAAGCAACATACTACTGAATGGATAACCGAAATAAAAGAGAACCAACAGTCATATATATAGAGATGCAACATGTTTCTAATTCTATGAAAACTTCCAGAACATGATACACTGTAATAAAATACAATACATCACAAAGTATAAGGTACAACAAAAAGAAAATAAAACAGTGCAACAGGATCTCAGCAGCATCGCAAACCTAAGTTCGGTCTCATGCTCTCCTACTCCTCTGCAATAATCATGTACCTGTATATGGACCCTTTCCCCCATTGACACCTACATCAATATAGTCTATTTGGTCCGAAGACATGACCCAAACAGGGTGTGTGAAATAAATCCCAGTAGGCAACCACCAAAGGCCCGTTCAAAACTGTCAGTGAAAATGTGCAACAATAGTGTGCAGTAGTAAATGCAATAAACTAAGAAGTACTCAAAAGTAACTAACTTTACCAGTTATATTGTCATTTTAATATTCATTTAACCATGCCAAGACTATTCTTTATCTTGACAGGTATAACATATATAAATCACCATGGTGAACATTCATGATAACATTGTCCGTAGACATACAAACCTTACCCTCAGGTAAGTAAAGCCAAAACCCGCAGGTAACTGCCCACAGACATAACATATATTGCCCATAGGCGTACAAAGTGTCACCCATAGGCACAGAATCTACTGCCTATAGGCATGAAAGGAGTTTCCCTCAGGCTAAATAGAACACTGCCCTCAGGATAAATAGAACACTTCCCTAAGGCTAAATAGAACACTGCCCTCAGGCGCAAGTAACCGGGCCGATCCCAACAGATAAGCAAGCAATTATATAAAATTCTTCTCAAGGTAATTTAAAACATGCTAAAATTTACGGTATACCCCCGGGTAACCTGGCCAAATGGCTAAACAGAGGAACACACCCCAGGGGTGGTCCTGGATCCAAGCAGTGATCCCAAACAACAGTTTAAACTTTTCATTAGATTATCTATACAATTCTTGATATCTTTCAGCAAAGGCCTCAACCATAAGATACCCCAAACATGGTTTCTTACCACAACGATACACAAAAACGCACAGCAGTTAGAATTTAAACACCAAACCACCTACCTTGATCACCCCTGATCGGATATGTGAATGTCGCATCCTGAAACAAACAAGAACGGCATAGATCTGAGGTGAACATAATCCCATTCAAACTCAAATAACTTTACCTCAGAAATAATTGGTAAGAAAGGCTCTAGTAGAAGGAAGAGCTTACCTGTACGGTTCCAACGTGATTGGCGGAAGCGAAAACGGATTCCCGGTGTGCATTCGGAAGATCTCCGAAACTCCAATCGTCCTCCCAAGATCCTTCGACGTTCTAAGCTTCCTCTGTGAATAGAGGAGGATACTACCCGTTTTAAGTGAAAAAAACAAACTACACGGCGTGTACTCTCAAGTACATGGCGTGTACTTTTCTCATTTAACTGTTCCTCTGGAGGTAACTTTTTCACCGCCAAACTGTTCATCCGTCGACATGAGTACATGGCGTGTATTTTTGAATACACGGCATATAACGATGCTCAGCTAGAGACTATTTCCACTGCCTTACTATTCACCTGCCGACTGACTACACGGCATTTAAATATTCACCACACGACGTGTAGTCGGTTTTTACACCTTTCATCACCAGCATGGCTACACGCCCTGTGTACTCATCCCACACAACCAAAGTACATGACGTATGGAAAAGTACATGGTGTGTACCCACAAAATTTGGGATTTTTCCCAATTTTCCTTAATTTTTCTAAAACACTTAAGGAAAAAGGAAAAGAAGAAACCAATACATCAAGAATAAGAACCGGGTTTTTACAACCTGTCATCATTTCAATATTTTTTGAGAGGAATCATATGTTCTAGGAATCTATGTCAGAACTAAATTATGTAATGAAAAAAAAACACTATCACCATTTTATTATAAATTAAAAAATTTCAATGATTAATTTATTTAAACTGGGTAAAAATTAAGTAACCATAATATTTAGTAAATATATTTTCCTATACAAAAAAGAGGCATTTGGTCCATTGAGGTATATAATGAGGTCAATTTATTTATATATGTATAAAATTATGAAGGTAAATAGTTTCTCCCTAGATAAAAAAGTTATTTTTCAATGAATGATACATTTCTACATATTTTGTTTTTATGTAATTGAATATATTTAATATAAATACCATGGAGTGATATTTAATAATATATAAAAACTAATTAACAAATATTTAATTATTAAATAATGTTAAATAATATGAATAAAACTTAATAATTAGAATGATTTTTTAACAAAATAAATTTTCATCACATTTTATGTTTTCATTTAAATGTTTAATGTCTGAAATTTTTAAATTTAATGGGAATTAATTTTATTCAAATTCAAATTCATTGTTCAAAAATATATTAAAAAGGTTCATCTTATAATATTAGTGATAAAAAATAATCATCATTAACATTTGTTCAATATTAATTTTTGTTAAAATAGTAATCTAATATGGCTTGAAAATTTGTAAATCAATTTAAAACATTGAACTTATTTAATTAATTTGTAATTTATGAAGGAAATGACTATATATATAAGAAATAATTTCCCATATAAGTGACCAATAATTAAAGAATTTTCATTCATAACCCAAAATAAACATTCTTTTCCAAATATATTTACCCTCTTTTTAATATTAAATAATATATTATTTACATGATTTTAAAGACACATCAATAGTTCAAAATTACTATGAAACTATTTAAAATTTACATCATTTATATCCCCTCATTTAATTTGGTATCTTTTAGGGTCAAAAAATTCCCCAGGTTCTTCATTTCCAAAGTATATGTCAAAAAAAGATCCAAATTATCAATGTATGAATTCCATAGACGATAACTTCATTCCTTTATCCATATCATATAACCACCAAAAAATTCACTATCCCCATATGTATATAATTTTAAAAGTAAAAATCCTTTATTTAAATGTTATTATATTCAATGTATATCCAATACCTATTCCCCTCCCATTGAAATGAAAAAAAATAAAAATGTTCCTTATTTTCATTTGCAGACAACCACCTCTACAAAAAGCCAAATTTTGTTTTTCATCAACACATTTTAAGTATTTTTATAGAAGTGGATTTAGTGAAGAGATATTTGAATTTCTTCATGATTTATATTCTTTTAATATAAATTTTACATTCCTTAGGTAATCTATCAATGATATAACATTGTAATACTATCCATATAAAACAAACATTCCAAGAGTTTAATAATTTTTTTGTATATGAGAAAAATAATATTCAATTAAAATATTCATATATTAATTACCATATCTATTTAATCCTATTAATAACATAAATAAATTTTATTATGAAATTTTTTTATAATTATATTTTAACAAAATTGCCTCTTTCATGGGTATACTCTGACATAGATTGTATTACACTTTTATAGGGTCCATTTAACCACCTTCATAAAAAATGATAAAAATTTATTTCAAATATGTAACTGCAAGAAAAATATTAGATATTATTGTCTATATATTATTTTAATTATTCATTTTTTGTAATATAATCAGTATAATTTTTATTTCTTTTATACTATTGTTAAAAATCACCAAACATGCTTGTCGCTAATTAAATCTAAAAGAGATAAATAAAATCTTGAAAAAAATGAAATTATAAGACAATAAATTATAACAAATATATATATTATAGTACATTATTATGATATAGTAATGTTGAGAATTTTTAGAATAATTATTAATAAAATTACTATTATGAAACTGGCTCAAAATGATCAAGATTTCTCACATTGAAAATTGATTTTGGGTAAGAACTAACTAACATAAATGTACAGAATAATTTTAAATTATGTTCTTAATATAAAATGGTTATGAATATAGTTTTAAAATTTTGAATAGTATTTTTATTATTATAACACAACAAGATAAACCATTGTAATTGAAATCAAGACAAATAGTAAGGGACATTGGAATCTTAAATATATTTCATTGAGTGATGCAGTTTTACCATACCTATTTAACTATATTTAATAACTCTCATTAACATGTGATTTTAATTTTTTTATCTATGAGTGGAACTAGTTTATATTCAAAATAAATTTCAATTTATGATTTTCTTTTATATTGGATTATAATATTTTTTAGATAATTAATATATTTTATAATGGTTTTATATAAATGTCTCTTTTTTTCAATTCTATGTTTTCACATACATCTAATTTTCTAATTTTTAATTTTTAAATCCAAATATATGTCAAATAATATGATATTAATTATTTTTTAAAATTTATTATTTTTTATATTCATTTTTAATTTGGATTATGTTTTCTTAATTATCTCCAAATTGACCAATTTTCTATAATGTATTGTTTTATAAATCAAAATCAAAATTATTCTATGAAAATACTATATATTTGGATATTAAATTTTATATTATTTTTTTGGTTGAAGTTGTTATTTATGTGTTACCTTATGAAATTTTATGTGAAATCCAATATTATTCATTGGTTTTAATTATGTACTAATTTGATGTTTTCTTATGGGATACATGTTTACAGTTAATAATTAAGTGATAGGTGGGGCCAATATAGTCCACTAATACATTCGATAAATCATAAAATTATATATGATAATGTTGAAATGAGTTTCCATTCATTTTACAGGTTGAAAAATTGGTTATTATTCTTTATCATTGATTGGATACAATAGTGATGGTTGATCTAATATGGAAAATAAGTGGTAATTCTTGATCTATAATGTTGTGATTCATTTCCTATGTGGTTTCTATAGTCCAATAATATGTGAATATGTTATTCTCTATAGTTAATGAATTTTGTATCATGTTTTCCTAGTATTTATAACTTGTAATATGTTTTTCCCATAGAATTATTTGTTCTATTATCATTCCATATGAACCATTTTTTTATTCTATGTTATTTAAAATGATATTTCTCTTTTTACTAATATTTCACAAATTCTTATGATATATTCCTACATAACTTTATGATATGTTTATTTTTCACATACAGAGCATTTGAGATCATCTATTTCTTATGATTCAATTTCGTAAGTAATGAGGATTATTTTAAATGGGAAAATTTTAACTGATGAACCTGTATGATGAAAATTTGTTTTAATAATTAAATGAATTATATAATATGTTTCATTAATCACTACTATCAAGAGACACATGGCATTTTTATTGATGGGTTTTTTTATTTATTATATAATTATATGTTTTTATTTACAATTTGATTGTGAATAAAGGATTGTTCAACTTTGGTCACCTAACACCCTTTATTTTGGGATACCATATATGAAAACATGTTTTTTATGGGAATAGGTTTGAACTCATGTTATAATTAATTTTACCAAAAATATTAAAGAAATAACCTCATTCACACTAAACTCTCAATTCATATTTTTTTTATCATCCATTTCTTTTATGAATATATCATATTAGGTTGAATGGATGTCTACTTTTCAACTTTTTTCACATTGAATAGAGGATTATTCTTAACATACTCTATGAGGGAAGTTCCACTATTACTTTTCTTTTCATCCAACTTCTTTATTTCAGTTAATTTTTATATCCATAATTTTATTCAATCCATTGGAAAATGTTTCACCGTCCCATTGTACATAGATGAATTATTCAATGAACAATTTTTCACAAGTTTTATTTAAATTATTCTATATTTTGTTCAAATAATTTTATATGTCATTAATTATTGTATTGAATTTCTCAGAAATATCAGAAGCCTTATTTCTCATTCAAAAATGTTTCATAGATTTTAGTAAGACACAGTTTTGTTATAACAGCCAGTGACCTAATGATTCATTATCAGAGATTTATTGCATAAAAAAATATTATATTTTTCCTTCCTAGGATAATTATATTGGTAATAACTAAATTATTGTTTTTTCATGAACTTTCATGAGATGTTTACAACTATCAATGAAGATATACTTCCTTCAAAATATAATTTATTTTGTCCATCACATTAAATCATCTATTAAAATATTAATTGGTGTAACCTTTTATGAGACATCTAGTTCATAACACCTAAATGTATTTATAACATTGATATTCAATTCAAATGTAATCATCTATAGTATTCTCCACCCATTGGATGAAATTTTATTTTGATTGGATGATGTAAACAAAAACTCAACATGACCATGAAAAATTCTCCAAAAATATGATGATAATATTCCTGATATTTGATGGGATTAAAACATGTTCAATGACTATGATATAACCGAATAAATTATTTATATTAGTAATTAAGACTATTTTAATAGTGATAATGGGTAGATTCAATTGAGTGTACAACTGAGTGTGTGTGTCCAATAAAATAATCAAAAAATTCAAGAAAACAGTTGAAATCTACAATATAATCACATTTAATCAATTCATGAATAATTTAAAAAAAATCACCATAATGATCACATAAAAAACTTTTATTTTTGATGAAGATAGTGTTTTATTCATAAATATGGATGAGGGTTATTGAAAAAAACCATTAAAATATATTGAAATGAGAAATAAGAAATATCATATATATTTTATTTTGTAAAAATCCTCAATTGAATCATCTATAAATCTATTGGTCCTGATAATTTATTCATATATACACAATTATATGATTTTCCTCCTCCTTAATTATAATTTTATCCTTAAATAAATTGATATTTTAATTCCAATGTCTTATTTAAGATCATAGTCACTTTTCTTGGTTGCTCTTCCTGGACACTAAATTTTATTATCATTTTTCACCTTCCCCCTCACTGTTGAATAAATCCAAACAATGGAAATTGAATTCATTCCTACATACATGGTTAGTTTAGATGAATATTTTCAATAATAATATCCCATCTATTTGATATACCAACATCAAACTCTATCTTGGAATGATCTTTTATAGATCATTGAGTAAACTCTAGATTCATCAAATGTAGCCTTATGCATTACCGAGCTCCCATAATATTTTAAATAACCTATTTTAGGGCTCTGGTAAATTTTATTACTCATTTTCCTTAAATTTACTTACATACTATGTTATATTTCACTTTTCAAAAGTTAACCATTAATAATAATGTTTTATATAACATATATGCTTCTTTTCATTTCTTGGTGTCCAAATTATCTAGTATTTCACTTCTATAGACCTTTAATAAATAATTCTATTTAGAATGTTAAACAACATCATCTTCCCCAAAGCATGTCCTTAAATTCATCATACTAGCATCATCTTATATCAGAGTCCCATCCCCTTATCAGTAAAAACAATGTTTCATCGAAGTCCTCTCTTCAATAGAGAAACCATATTCATCCTGATTTATGATATATTTTCTACATGGAAAATTTATTATGGGATAATGGTGGGAATTTGGTATTTTATTACATAAAAACAAGTAGTCACAACATTTAGGAGCTTCAATCCACTATTTCATTCAATGAAGACCGATAAAAAAAATCAAAATATTGAAAAAAATCTTATTTTTCATCTTCAAATTTTGTTTTCATCTGTACGTTGAAATAAGTTAATGGTTGTTTCAATATCTCCTAAAAAATATTTTATTTTCTTCCAATAATCCCGATCACTTAAAAGATAGTATTACAAAGTTCAGCATAGGTGCATCTTGTCCAAGTAAGGGGGAACATCTAATTTGTTATTATAAAGTTAGTGCCAAAGATCTATAGAGTGAAAATATTTTTATTACATTCAATTGTCTCAGATTTTTAAAATCTTATTTAAATCATTTTTATAACCACATCCTGAAATAATTCATACATATCGATTGATTTGTCTATTTTATGGTTATAGTCCCTTCATCATCTTCCTTGATCATTTAAAGTAAATTAGAAGTCCATAATCATAATCATAAAGAATAACTAAATATTGGAAGAAATCAACTCTTGATAAGGAATAAATCTATTCAAATAAGAAAACTATGGGATTCAACTATCAACCCAAATCTAGACATTTCTAATGATGTCTCTTCTTCATGAATTTTATTTTCAATAAATTTATTATGATAGATTATGTTTTATTCTTGATATTCATTATTGTTTAACATAAAAAATACTTAAATATCTGTTTCATCAACCAAGCAGTTCTCTATTTAATAGATTTAATATTCAAGTTTACTGGCTTTCAGAGATTTTATGGTATGATTAGACACCCTAGATTAATGTTTATTTTTCTATACACATGGCCCCTTTATCTCATCCCATTTATGGTTAATTTCCATTTCATTTGTGAAAAAATTGATATTCAATAATGGTTAGATAATGTGGTTAGATAACACAGATCATAAACATGTAGGTTAAAGATAGCCTATATAGTAGAAGTTTTTTGTCGTAGGTTGAGTAATTTTCTATTAGGGTATATATTATTTTTTCCCTTAACAGTCACAAATGTTAAAATAATTTTTCCTAGTGGTAACATATGTAGTTTGTGAAAATTCACTAATGTGGTCAGTTCAATGATTTTTAAATTTTTGGTGAATACAGTCACATAGAAGAAACATTCTTAATATATTAATTTTTATTCCCTTATGGTAATTATACAAACAAAAACCGTTTTCCATGGTTTGTCTAAATTATTCATCTTGGTAACTTAAATAACTGCACATCTTTCATTTTGATGTTCAATTATAATGTGTAAATTGACCATTATGTCCCCATATACATCATGATTTTAGTCTTCCCTTTGTAAAAAAATCATGTATGGTCCCTTATGTTAGCAACTATAAATTATTTAAATAAGGTCCATGAAAAATTTAGGTAAACCATTATTTTTTTTAAAATTTAATATATCAATAGTATAATACACTTTGAAATAACTTAAAATAAACATCTTTATATGGGAGATAAAAATTGACTCCATATGAAATGCAGAAAAATGAAAATATGAAATTAATATAAATAATTAATATGGAAAATTAATAATAATCATTTTTTCCTAAAAATATTCCTCACAAAAAAAAAAAAAAAATTTTCCCATTGAGAATAATTGATCTATTTAAACAACATAAAAATAAGTTTAACACGATTTTTTAAGAATAAATCATCAGTATCATTGTGTCTGTAATTAATTAATATCCATAAACCATTTTATTTTTATTAAATATAGTATTGATTCTTTAAAAACACATGTAGAAATTTTTATAACCACAATCCACATCAAACTCTCCCTTACATACAAATATTATTATGGATATGAAAAAAATATATTTTTTCTTTTTAAAACAATAATGATGATTTTTCATCAATCAAATCTCAATATAACATGTTATAAAAAATATTTAAAGAGTGAATAAAATTTTTATGGGATGAAATTTTAACGAATATACCAACAAATTCATACATATATTCTAAAATTAGAAAAATATAACAATAAAATAGAGACTCTTACTTAGTTGAAAATGACATGCACCTATATAAAATTACCCACAATCCTATATTAAATTGATTTCAGGATCCATTTCCTAGAGGTGAGATAATTCATTTTTAAGATAAATTCTTAAGATAATAATATTCACTATGAACTGTCCCTGTACATAACATTTTGGGATAATAAATTGGTTGTTTAATAGGATTATGGAAAATTAATTATTTAAAACCATACATAACACTAGTTTATTTGAGGTCAATTGTGTAAATAAAGTGATGTTTTGATGATTTTTTCTGAAAAGAAAATAAATTAATAAACCATTTAAAATAATAATTAATTGTGGACATAATGTCAACTAATTATAGTGATGAAGAAGTAACTAAAATAATAGGAGATGAGGGAAAAACCTAAAAATATTTCACAAATGAGAGACAAAAAATTGATAATATGTGGTAATTAGATTTATTATTTCAATATTGTTTTCTACCATATATCTATTTTAATAAAAACACTATAAGTGATTTTAAAATTTTCAAAATAACATATTGTTTGGTAATACAGTGATATAATTAGTCCTTTAGTTTTAAACAATCAAAACTACTTTATTACAAAATGATGAAACCTATATTACACTATGATAAACATTTAAGTAAATCATATTTTGATACACTCATGATCATGATTTAATTATTAGCCAATCCCTATGATGGTAAATAGTTTGAAATCAAATACAGTCATGTTTAGTTTCCACCAATTCTCTATGTTTTATAAAATTTAATATCTATAAAGAATTGATTTTGGTATCCACTAAAATAGATTAATGAATTATATAACAAAACTCACCATTTCAACCTAATCTACATTCTATAATTTAGTTAATGATCTTAGGTAATTCATCAAAAATAATATTAGTTGTTAAAATAGATCCATTAAAAATATTATAAAAATGGAAAGGAAAAGACTATTCTATATTGAATAGAATCAATTCACAAAAAATAATATATTAATATCTTGGTCCTAATACTGTATCTATTTCTCTATTTTTTCTTATTCCATGATATTTTCCTCCTCTATTTTCTAGTTATTTCTCCTTAAATAAATAGAATTTTAATCCCTATATCATGATATTTGCTCAGAGTCACAACTATGATATGTTCTTCAGGGAGTCCACATGGATATAATGTTGAATATATTTCCCATCAATGGTGACTGAACCCTAATAATCAAAACAAAATTATCTCCACTATACATATTCGAGATCACAAGAATATTTTCAGTAAAAATTTATATTCACATGTTCCGAATGAATTGAACTATATCTTGGTATGATCTCTTTTATATATTTAAGTAAAAACTAGAATCCTCCTCTATAGCCTCAAGCATCACTGATATACCTTTTTATTTAAAATGAACCAAATTTAGGGCTATGTGAAATTTTAAAACTTATTTTTCTCCATATTATGTATAATTCAATAGTTGATTTCTCTTTTCATTGTTGACCCTTCAAAATAAGGTCTTTTCCATGATGTATCCACATATTTTTATTTTTGAGGGTCTAAATCATGTAGTATATCCCTTACACATCCATTTAATATATACTCGTTTTTTCTTGATGAAAAAAATAGTTTTCCAACATCATTACCCTGACATCCTCAAACCATCCTTATCTAGTATTGGATTCAAATCCTCTTACTGGTGGAAACAATGTTGTTATGAGTTCCTCTCTTTAATTTAAAAGACATCATAATCATGATTCGAGAGATATGTTCTATATGGATAATACATTTGGGAAAGTGTTCAGGAATTTGGTGTGTTATTTATTATGAAGAAGCAGTGACATAATTTGAGAGAATCAATTGAACATTTCCATTAATGATGACCTATAAAAGAAAATGAATCCATAAAACAAAGTCCTATTGTTTATCTCAATTTTTTTTCATCAGTCCATCAAACTAAGGTTGAGAATAATTGATTCATATCATCTAATATTTTGTTTCTTTTATCACCAACAATATCACTAAATTCTTTAATTTTACACTTGTTCATAGTATAGTGGCATTATTATGAAACAATGTTAAAATTTTGGTTCATTAGCATGCCATCAATGAAACAAAATTATGATAGTGTTGATTCAACAATCATATTTTATTTCCTCAGAATCACTAGACATCATTTTCATAATATTAATCAAAACCTATTATGTGAGTTTATCTAGAATGATGACCACAACTATTGGATGGTTAGAGGCCATTAATTTACTTTCCTACACATGGAAAATTGTTAAAACCCAATTTTAATTGGTGGAATATGCAATTAAATCATCAATTTAAACCATTTCATTTACCCTAATAATTATTACTACGTGACTATATAGTTTCTCCTATGCATCGAGCCTTTTTTCTGGTATGAGAACACTATTTTTTTGTAGAAAACGTTTGTGAAAATGGTTAGAAAATGATTATTTCTAACCATGAACCTCATATATATTGGCCATAAGGGGTATATCAATAATTTACCATGTATTCATGGTTGACCACTCATTTGTGTGAGAAATGGAATCAATTTTTTAGTGGTGAAGAAAATGTTGTATTCTTAGTTCATCGAACTATGCATACAAACTGTGCAAGTGGTTGTCATTAACTATTAGCTAAAGAATTGTTTGAAAAACTGTGAGAAAAAACCATGAACCTGTAAAAAGAGTTAAATTTATATTTATCAAATATTCCATTAAATAATTAAACCTTGATTATTGATCTATTCAATTCATAGAATCCATATCTCTTGAAATCTATCCTCTACATTTTATAGGATTAGAAATAACTCCTCCATGCAGAAATTGAAATGAACATTGTTGGTAACATTAGATAATTGTGAGTAATTTCATCAATATGATTCCCTTTTTTATGCTTTACCACTATCTTTAATGCCATTTTCATGTGTTTTGTTATGCACTATTTTTTTGGCATTTCCCTAGAGTCTCTAATTTCTTCTATTCGAGCCCGTAGCTAAGGGTAAAATCAGAAAATGATTCCTCTTATATTATAAGGTATGTGACCTATAACATTTCCCCTAATGTCTCATCCCTTATAAATTATTTTCATTTTTTTACATGTTGTAATATTCATGTGTTGGTCCTCAAATACGATACTCTTAAATATATTTTTGAATTCGATGATCCACACCTATTTTTATTCCCACTAAGACCATAAGCGGTTGGAACCCCAACATGAATAACCCATTTGGGCATGTCTTGTAATATTACATTGATAACCATTATTTATGAACATAAATAACACCCATTTCTCATGTTTAGATTATATCCTAAGAAACAAGTATGGTAAAAATAATAAATGAATTGAATGTGACTAGGAAAAATCACTTGAGCACATTTTAAATTTTAAAGTGAATTTAGAAATAAAACTAATGAATTGTAAAATAGAATATGACTTCACTTCTCCCACTCAATCAATTTGGAGTGCATGTATAATTTAAAGAAAATTTAATTTATTGAAATTTTCATGAAATTAAAGATCCAATGTTTACTTGTTAAATGTGTGCCTCACACTATTTAAGGAACTTTTTACTTTTAGAGGAGTTAAAAACATGATATATGCTGAATTATTGAGGGAATGCCTTGAGAACTTAGAGGACACCCCCATGATTCATCGAACCACTTTCCAAGATAGGTACCCAAATTAGAATTCAGTCTTTTTCTTAAATTTATTGAATTCCTTGGGTTAGTACTGGATACTTTCTCACTAAATATCAAAAAATATTAATTTCTCGCATTATCACCATAAATTCTGGTCAATTTCCCTAGACACGTGATTCCATGGAATATTGTCTTTGGACCTAGCCATGATTAGACCGATATTAGATAATACATTCTATATAATGTACATTAGAGGCTTTTCAAGTGTAATTACAATGGTGATACCACAGAATTACAAATAGAACACCATATATATGTTGTATTATTTATTACTATGACCTTCATTGACAATATAATTTCAAATATTCTTTTTTTCTTCTCAGATCTGACCTAACGATTATTATTACATCGACACCTTGATAGTATTTCCTTGGACCCTAAAAATATTAATGATCCCATACTCAAAGATATTCATCTTGGATATAAGGTGGTATGGTTGGTTAGGAGTTACATCATGATATTTACCATTATAGGGGTTGAATTTAACTTTATTTTTTAACTTTTCATATAACTAATGATTGTTATATATTTTTTTCAAAGACTATATTAGTCATATGAACTATTTGTGGTGGCCTATTAATTTTTAGTCACACCCAGTTCATGATGCCTATTGGTATTGAAAAATACCTCATAGGTCTTTGAAGAGATAAGGGTAAGTATCATTCAATGGATTCTTGATTTCTATACTAATTTTTTGTATTGGATAAAATGGTTGAACTAATCCCCCAGATGATAATAACGATTAGATTTTGGTCTTTTTTTTTGAATTGTATGTTTTGTCTATGCATTCTACCATGTTTACACCCTGCTCTCAGTATTTTCCATACAGTAATTACATCATCATTTTATATTGTAATGGGCCGGACCTCTCCGGCCCATTCCTTTGTCAAAAAGAAGGTCACGAAGTGTTCTGGAGGGTAAAATGGAATTTTCCCACACTTTCCAGAATTTTGTAAGTACACACCGTGTAGTGTGAGTACACGCCGTGTACCACCTTGCCGGGTATACCCCATGTTCAAGGCCGTGTCCTTGCCGTGTGAAATAAATGAGTACACGCCGTGTGGCCCATACTACACGCCGTGTAGTCCCTCCCCGCGTACGCGTTACCCTCAAACCGTGTGTTGACTAGTCAACGGCCGTGTGCCATGTTGGAGCCGTGTCCTTGCCGTGTGAAATAAATCAATACACGCCATGTACCCCATACTACACTCCGTGTAGTCCCTCCCCACATATGCGTTACCTTCAAAACGTGTGTTGACCAGTCAACGGCCGCGTTCCGCATTGAAGGCTGTGTTGGAAGCCGCGTGGTGACCGTGTGAAATGGCTGAGTACACGTCGTGTACCATAAAGTACAGGCCGTGTACTTTTGTTTTTATTTCCTATAAAATTAGTGGTCCTCTTCTCCATTTCAACTCACTCCTCTCCTCCCCATTCCTCTGAGCAGATCTCTCCCAAGAGACTCGAAGGCTCTTTTGCTTCCATAACTTCTTCGTCCGAGCTCCGATTTACGGTCCTTCAGCGGCCACGGGAACGTAACGACAAGGTGGAACTTCTAATATTGAATCCTTTGTCTTTCCTTCAACCTTTCCTTTCCAACTTCCACCCAAGGATGTTTTTCCGGGATTTGACAGAAGTGACGGACGCCAATGGACGCCTTCTAAAGTTGATCCGGGGGAGCGTTGTGATCAGAACCTGTTGAGGTAGGGATCCTACCTTCATCTCTATAAATTGTGCATCATGTGGGGTGGGTATCCACTTGTTTTCATGAGAAACAATTGAACCTTTAAACAAAGATAATAACTGGTTAAAGAACGGGGATGGGGAAGTTTTTATGTATATATTTATATCCTGTGATATTATGTTGTGAATTGAATAGGATTATGCCTACTGAAAATCACGGTAGTTGGGGGCCTTTGCTTATGCAATTAAATGTTGCCCTATCTTTCTAGACCATTTTTGTGAATGTAACTTTGTGGAATGTGGAATTTGGTTAATCACATAAAGTTGGATGATTTAAAATCTGGAACCCTTGTGTGATCACCCCGGTTGAACAAAATGGAAAAATGAACATGTGGGTGATGGCTTGGATACGTGGCATGTGATGGGGGTGTTTTATGGGTTGTTGTGGATCGGGTGAGAAGCAGGGATGCAGTTGGATTGGTTGTGGGTTGGTGTGAATACTATATTGGTGATGGGCAGCGGGGCTACGATAAATGTTATTAAAGGGATAATGATATACGAGTTTCGGTGTGTTTGTGGTTATGGTGGTTGGCAGCGGGGCTGCAGGGATGGGCTTGAATGTGAACGAACTATGGGGTGTGAATAATAAATAAAAAGCAGAAGACTTAATAAATAGTGGGGCATGGTAATGGAATGGGAATAATAATCAATGGGGTTGGTTGGTTAATAAGAAGGGACTTGTTGTGCTGTTTGTGTTTTCCTAACTTGATTTGTGGATGGCAGGGATATGTTTTACGAACTATTGATATAGTTGGTTGCAGTTGGTTTCCCAGTAATTAAGGAACTAAATAAACTAATTCTGTTGAAACGTGAAAACCTAAATGGGGTTGGGGTTGTTTGTTGTATGCATGCTTTGTAGTAGCAGTGTCGAGGCACGTGCTCAGTTTCTTTATTTAGAAGCCATAGGTTGGGCTGTGTGTTTGGTATATATATATATGTATTTGTATATTTTGTGTTTTATCGCACCCCACCCATGTTGAGCACTTAGTTACAAACACTCCCATTTCATGGGAGAAGGTGTTTTCCCCTTAGTTACTATCTCCTTCCTGCTCCTTCTTCCCTAGGCTGTGATGGCTTGAGGCGACCTTACACATAATACCCTTCAGGTAGGTTTCGATTGGGGTGGTTTTGGCCCAAGACTCTTCAGGTAGGTTTGTTTTCCCATGAATCTTTGGGATGAGGCCCAGGTGTCTTCTGGCGAGAGTTCTATTACTATTACTATTCCCAAGAATCTTCGGGATGAGGCCCAGGTGTGTGCAGGCGGGATACGTGGTTGTGAGGCCCAGGTGTGTACGAGTGGGATGCGTGGTTACGAGGCCCATGTGTGTGCGGGCGGGATACGTGGTTGTGAGGCCTAGGTGTGTGTGGGCGGGATGCGTGGTTGTGAGGCCCAGGTGTGTGCAGGCGGGATGTGTGGTTGTGAGGCCCATGTGTGTACGGGCGAGAAGAGTGTGGCAGCGTCAGGATGTTCGCCGTTAGGAAGAGTAGCTAACTAGTGGGAAATGGTGCGGGGTACCCAATACTCTTGTTCTTATATACTACTACCTATTTTGATTGTGTTTTTGGTGAGTGTGGATGGTGAGGTTGGGTGGATAGAATTCCTTGCTAGGTTTCTTCTGTTGTTCTCACGGGACATTAGGATGTCTCCCCACTTGTACACGAGAGCTTTAGGTTTCCCTACTGAGTATACTTGTATGATCACCCTATGTTTACTTTCAGGTTTCCAGGAGGACTACCAGGGCCATGCGGGACCCTACTAGTCGGGACAGTTGGAGTTGTTGCAGTTGATGTACTCTTGTTTCTTTTGGTATTGTACTTTTGAGCTTTCTTGTACTTGTACCTTGTTTCAGAACTATTTAAACATGCATGTGGGATTGGTTTGGGTTTATTTCTATACAATTGTTCTTTTATTTTTTGGTGGTTGACTTGTACTATTTCCCGATCCTAAATAATAAAAAAGGGTAATGCCTCCCATATTTGTGAAAACTCATACACTTGGTGATAGTCGCCACCCTGGGGCCTACTGGAGGCGGGACTCGTGGGTCATTATCTCCCTTTCACCATTGCCATCTCAGGAGGGGTATCTTTGGTTGGAGGGGGTCGTGATAGAATGGTATCAGAGGTGATGGTTGAGAGATAGGATGGAGTCTGGAGTTAGGCACAGTGAGGATTGTATGGGATGGTAGGGCAACAATGTTGGTTAATCTTGGTGCATGACATAGGCCAGAGAAGACCGGCTAGGACACGAGATTTTAGGGCCCCCCATGATCCGATGCAAGGACTCTGATCCTACCGAATGACCAAGTGAGACTACATTTATTGCAGGGTAGAGACCCTAGGGAAGGTACATGCATCATCATGATTGTGTTTTACTTGATTTGGGTGTTCTGGGAAAGAAATTGAAATAAAATGATAAAATGAAACCCTGAGAAATTTCCTTACTACTTGGGATTAGGCGATCTTTGTTTACCGTACAGCTATGGAAGCTAGACGTCGTCCCCGGGTGGCTCAAATGGCCGAGGCCCAGCAGATTCAGGCAGTCGATCAATTGAGGATTGACCAAACAGAGGCAGATGACCAGTGGAAGAGGACTCTCCGTTCATTCCAGTGATAGACCCTCAAGAAGTAAGAGGGTAGTACTTTGGATATGGAGATAGAGGGGTGGTTTGAGGAGCTAGGGATCACTTTTACTTTGATCCGTGCTCCGAGGGAGTACTGGGTTCCTCTAGAAGTCAGTCAGTTGAGAGGGGCGGCACGTCAGTGGTGGACGCTCTACCTCGGAGAGAGGACCGAGACAGAGGTTCTATGGGATGAATTTGAGAAGTAATTCCGAGAGGAATTCCTTTCTTCCATGATCAAGGCGGAGAAGTGGCAGGAGTTACTCTCCCTTCAACAAGGGAGTATTTCAGTATGAGAGTTGGGGATCAAGTTCAAGGATCTCCTGCGCTTTGCTCCGGATCTCTTTCTGGATGAGGAGTCTCGGGTGAGACGTTTGGAGGAGGCGGTTCGTCCTTCTCTCCAGTATGCTGTCACCCTTTCACCCTTCTGACGTACTTGGCAGTACAGAAGAAGGAAGAGGTTGTAGAGAGGATGCACTCACAGGGAGGTGCACCATGTGAGGGGATCCAGCCAGGTTCGTCGAAGGGGAATGCAGTCAGTAGTAGGTCTCCTGCGACGAGACCTTCTAGGTTCAGGCTAGTGGGGATCAGTCCCCAGCAGTTCCAGTTCATATCTTCAAGTCCTCGTCCCTTTTTCACAATCCCAGGACCGAAGTGTTTTTCTTGTGGAGGTTTCGAGCACATTCAGAGTCGGTGCCCGACCCGAGCTCAGTACGGTGGAGGTGGGCAGGTTCAGCACCCAACTCAGCATCACTAGTTTCCGGTGAGGCCCTTCTAGTAGCAGCAGGACCATGCTCCTCTGAGGGTAGACTTTGTGGGAGGAGGCCGACCTCAGGGTGCTCCTCAGGGACCTCGACCAGGGCATGGTCGGGGAGGTGGTTGACATCAGAGAGGCAGAGGATCTGGGTGTGGACAGTTGCACGCAGCAGAGTTGACAGCTCCAGCAGGACCAGAGGTGGTACGAGGTACGATTTGTTTTTTCAGCACTCTCGTTTCTGACTTGTTCAATTCGGGTGCTTCACACTCCTTTGTTGCACCTGGTCTAGCCCATGCTTTGGGACTAGGAGTAGAGATACATTCCGTACCACTAGTGCTGAGTACACCAGTTGGAGGCCAGACCAGCGTATCTTGTGTTTGATGGGGATGTGGGCTGACGTTGGGACCACATAGATCTAGTGGGGACCTTCTTCTGTTACAGATACTGCCATACGATGTCATCCTAGGCATCGATTGGTTGTTTTCCGTTAGTGATGTTATCGACTGATTCCGAAGAAGGGTCGTGTTCTCTGACGTGGATGGGCAACGTGTAGCTTTTTTTGGCTAGAGGAGCTATCAGGTGGGAAGCCAACGTGTGGAGCCTCTCCTTTCCTTGTTAGGTGGGTTATTAGTGGTTCTAGATGATACAGAGATGATGGATGTCCTGGAGGTTGTTGGGGATTTCCTCTATGTTTTTCCCGAGGAGGTTGTGACTCTACCCCCCGACGTGACGTTGAGTTCAGGATGGAATTACAGCCTGGTGCCTGTCCGATTTCGATATCCCCTTATCGGATGGCACCTTCGGAGTTGCGGGAGTTACGGATTCATATTGATGATCTGATGGAGAAGGGTTTTGTTCAACCCAGCGTGTCTCCATGGGGTGCTCCAGTTTTGTTCGTGATAAAGGCATATGGTGGTCTCAGTCTATGCATAGACTACCGAAGGTTGAACCAGGTAACAGTCAAGAACCATTACCCCCTTCCAAGGATAGATGATCTTTTCGACCAACTGAGGAGAGCAGGTTGGTTTTATAAGATTGATCTATGATCTGGATATCATCATCTGAGGGTAAAGGACAGTGGCATCTTGAATATGACTTTCAGGTGCAGGTATGGGCACTTCGAGTTTGTAGTGATGCCATTTGGAGTTATGAATGCACCGACTGTGTTCATGGGACTTATGAACTTTGTCTTCTGAGAGTTTCTGGACCGGTTCATCGTTGTGTTTATCGATGACATCTTGATCTACTCAATATTAGAGGAGGATCACGTTGAGCATCTCAAGGCTGTCTTGGAAGTCCTTCGACACCACCAGCTTTACAGGAAATTGTCAAAGTGTAAGTTCTTGACGCAAGAAGTACACTTCCTTGGGCACATGGTGTCTCAGCATGGAGTGTCAGTGGACCCGTTGAAGGTGGAGGCAGTTGTTTCTTGGGAAACACCCAAGAGTCTGGCAGAAGTTCGTAGTTTCCTGGGGTTAGCAGGTTACTATCGGAGGTTTGTTTCGGACTTCTCTCAAGTTGCTGCTCCATTGACAGCTTTGACTAGGAAGAACCAGGTCTTCCTATAGAGGGAGCAGTTTCAGAAAGCTTTCGACTAACTGAAGGAGAAGTTGGTTAGTGCTCCCATACTTAGTTTTCTAGAGGAAGGGTTGTTGTATGAGGTGTTTTGTGATGCTTCTGGCCTTGGTCTGGGGTGTGTGCTGATGCAGAAGAAGGGAGTGATCTGTTTTGGGTCTAGGAAGTTACGCCCTCACAAGCGTAACTATACCACCCATGACATAGAGCTTGCAGCAGTAGTGTTCGCACTGAAGTTATGGCGACATTACCTCTTTGGGGAGCGCTTTGTGGTCTTCTCAGATCACAAGAGCCTGCGTTATATCTTCTCTCAGCGTGACCTGAACTTACGGCATCGGAGATGGGTCGAGTTCCTCCAAGACTATGACTTCGATATCTTTTACACTGAAGGTAAGGGAAATGTTGTGGATGATGCCCTGAGCAGGAAGTCGCATAAGGAAGTGGTTCGGGAATCCACTGATTCTTGGAAAGCGATGGGAGAGTTGGCCGCCTTGCACTTGGATTCAAGGGTAGAAGGTGTTAGAGGCTGTTTGTTTCAGATGACAGTGCAATCCTCTTTGTTGCAGCAGGTGGAAGAGTCTCAGTGGGGGGAATCCGAGGCGGAAGTAATGCGGGATCGTATCGATCAGGGGAACGCTCCAGAAGGATGGTCAGAGGACAGCCAACATCAGATGCTTTTCCATGGAAGGTTGTTTATTCCGGAGGTGATGCATGAGGGAGTTCACTGTGAGTTCCATAGCTCAGCCTTGGCGGTATATCCAGAAGTTTCAAAAATGTTCCGAGGCCTGAGGGAACAGTTTTGGTTGCCTGAGGTGAAACGGGCAATGGCGGAGTTTGTGGCTAAATTCCTAATGTGTCAGCAACTGAAGGATGAACACCTTGTTCTCAGTGGTTTGTTTCATCCTTTAGATGTCCCTAAGTGGAAGTGGGATGACATCTCAATGGACTTCGTCACAGGACTACCTAGAGCTCAGGGTGGTTATGATTCTATCTGGGTAGTGGTGGATCGACTGACAAAATCAGATCACTTCTTAGCAATTAAGGAGTCGGTCTCGGTGCTTACCTTAGCACAAAGGTACATAGACGAGGTGGTGCATTTTCATGGAGTTCCGAAGACTATAATCTCAGACCGGGATACTCGGTTTACCTCACGAGTCTAGAGGGGGTTACAACATTCTTTTGGCACCTAGCTACACCTTAGCACTGCCTTCCACCCCCATACCGATGGGCAAACAGAGCGAACTATCCAGACGTTGGAGGACATGCTGCAAGCATGCGTTCTGGATTTCGGAGGATCATGGGTACAACACTTGCCTTTAGTAGAGTTTTCCTACAACAACAGCTTACACTCTACTATTGGCATGGAACCGTTTGAGGCTTTGTATGGAAGACCATGTCATTCACCTATTTTCTGGGCAGAGGTTGGTGAGACAGGTGCTCTTGGGCCAGAGGTAGTGTAGAGCACCACAGAGAAAGTTCAGCTTGTGCGTGAGAGGATGGAAGCAGATCAGGACCGACAGAAGTCTTATGAGGATCGTCGGAGGAGGCCTTTGGAGTTCAAGGTGGGAGAACATGTGTTATTGAAGGTTTCCCCTCGACAGAGGCAGTGGAGGTTCGGGAAGGGGAGTAAGCTCTCCCCTAGGTTCATCGGACGTTTCGAGGTGCTGAGGTGAGTCGGTGAGGTGGCATATCAGCTAGCCCTGCCACCTCAGTTGGAGATGGTTCACAATGTCTTCCACATCTCCCAACTTCGTCGGTACTTACATGACGACTCTCATGTTATTTACTGGGGAGAGTTAGATATGGGAGACGATGCGACCTTTGAGGAACAACCAGTTAGAATCGAGGATCGTAAAGAGAAGGTACTCCGTGGATGAACCATTCTGTTGGTTCGTGTGTTGTGGAGGCATGGCGGCCTCAAGGAGAGCACTTGGGAGTGGGAGGACCAGATGCACGCTCAGTATCCGGAGTTGTTTTGACTTGTGTTTTCCCTTGTTCTTCTGAGCTTTGTATTGATGTTATACTCTGTACCTTTGTTATATGGAATGCTTGGCTTGTTGGTTATGAGACCTTTTGTTTCCTTGTTCTCTGGAAGTGTGTAGCATGTCCAGATGTGTGGGGAAAGGGAAAAACCTGGCCCTTAATCGAGACGCATTAATGTGGATGCGATTGAACCCGTGCGGGCGAGTCAGTGCCGCCTAAAGCGGATAATATCTCAACATAGGAGAAGGAACTTTCCCCAAACCACGTGTTCGAGAAATGTGTGGGTTGTACGGTGTTGGGGGTAGTGTAAGTTGGAAAATCCTAATATATGGAAGTGGGAAGGACCAATCCTTAATCGAGACACATTAATGCGGATGCGATTAAACCTGTGCAGGTGAGACAGTGCCGCCTAAAGCGGATAATATCTTAACATAGGAGAGGGAATTCCTAACACCTATGATTAGGGTTGTTGGTTGGGTTCCTGTTATAACAAGAACCCTAAGAGGTATCTTTTTGGGTTCCTCTAGGTTGGTTTTTGAATTCTCAGAGACATGAATGTTTTAATAGTTATCTGATGTAATGGGTCGGACCTCTCTGGCCCATTCCATTGTCAAAAAGAAGATCACGAAGTGTTCTGAAGGGTAAAATGGACTTTTCCCACACTTTCCTGAATTTTGTAAGTACACACCGTGTAGTGTGAGTACACGCCGTGTACCACCTTGCTGGGTATAACCCGTGTTGAAGGCCATGTCCTTGCCATGTGAAATAAATGAGTACACGCCATGTGGACCATACTACACGCCGTGTAGTCCCTCCCCGCGTACGCGTTACCCTCAAACCGTGTGTTGACCAATCAACGGCCGTGTGCCATGTTGGAGCCGTGTCCTTGCCGTGTGAAATAAATGGGTACACACCATGTACCCCATACTACACGCCGTGCAGTCCCTCCCCACATATACGTTACCTTCAAACAGTGTGTTGACCAGTCAACGGTCTCATTCCGCGTTGAAGGCCATGTTGGGAGCCGCATGGTGACCGTGTGAAATGGCCGAGTACATGCTGTGTACCATAAAGTACACACCATGTACTTTTTTTTCTCACCTATAAAAGGAGGGGTCCTCTCCTCCTTTTCAACTCACTCCTCTCCTCCCCAATTCCTCTGAGCAGAGCCCTCCCAAGAGACTCGAAGGCTCTTTTTCTTCCATAACTTCTTCGTCCGAGCTCCGATTTATGATCCGTCAGCGGCCACGGGATCATAACGACGAGGCGCAACTTCTGAGCTTGAATCCATTGTATTTACTTCGGCCTTTCCTTTCCAACTTCCACCCGAGGAGGTTTTGCTGGGATTTGACAGAAGTGACGGACACCGACGGACGCCTTCTAAAGTTGATCCGGGAGAGCATTGTGATCAGAACCTGTTGAGGTAGGGATCTTACCTTCATCTCTCTAAATTTTGCATCATGCGGGGTGGGTATCCTTTTGTTTTCATGAGGAACAGTTTAAACTTTAAACGAAGATAATAACTAGTTAAAGAATGGGGATTGGGAAGTTGTTATGTTTATCTTTATATCCTGTGATATTATGTTGTAAATTGAATAGGCTTATGCCTACTGAAAATCACGGTCGTTGGGGGCCTTTGCTTGCGCAATTAAATGTTGCCCTATCTTTCTAGACCATTTTTGTGAATGGAACTTTGTGGAATGTGGAATTTGGTTAATCATGTAAAGTTGGCTGATTTAAAATCTGGAACCCTTGTGTGATCACCCCGGTTGAACAAAATGGAAAAATGAACATGTGGGTATTGTCTTGGATACGTGGCATGTAATGGGGGTGTTTTATGGGTTGTTGTGGATCGGGTGAGCAGCGGGGCTGCGGTTGGATTGGTTGTGGGTTGGTGTGAATACTATGTTGGTGATGGTCAGTGGGGCTGTGATAAATGGTATTAAAGGGATAATGATATATGGGTTTCGGTGTGTTTGTGGTTATGGTGGTTGGCAGCGGGGCTGCAGGGATGAGCTTGAATGTGAACGAACTATGGGTTGTGAATAATAAATAAAAAGTAGAAGAGTTAATAAATGGTGAGGCATGGTAATTAAATGAGAATAATAATCAATGGGGTTGGTTGGTTAATAAGAAGGGACTTGTTGTGCTGCTTGCGTTTTCCTAAGTTGATTTGTGGATGACAGGGATATCTTTTATGAACGATTGATATGGTTGGTTGTAGTTAGTTTCCCAGTAGATAAGAAAATAAATAAACTAATTCTGCTGAAATGTGAAAACCTAAATGGGGTTGGGGTTGTTTGTTGTATGCATGCTTCGTAGTAGCAGTGCTGAGACACATGCTCAGTTTCTTTGTTTAGAAGCCATAGGTTGGGCTGTGTGTTTGGTATATATATATGTATATGTATCTTTTGTGTTTTATCGCACCCCACCCATGTTGAGAACTTAATTCTGAACACTCCCATTTCATGGGAGAGGGTGTTTTCCCCTTAGTTACTAGCTCCTTTCTACTCCTTCTTCCCTAGGCCGTGATGGCTTGAGGTGAACTTACACCTAATACCCTTCAGGTAGGTTTCGATTGGGGTGGTTTTGGCCCAAGAGTCTTCGGGTAGGTTTGTTTTCCCAAGAATCTTCGGGATGATGCCTAGGTGTCTTCGGGTGAGAGTTCTATTACTATTATTGTTCCCAAGAATCTTCGGGATGAGGTCCAGGTGTGTGTGGGAGGGATACATGGTTGTGAGGCCCAGGTGTGTGTGAGCGTGATGCGTGGTTTTGAGGCCCAGGTGTGTGCGGGCAGGATGCGTGGTTATGAGGCCTAGGTGTGTACGGGCGGGATACATGGTTGTGAGGCCTAGGTGTGTGCGGGCGGGATGCGTGGTTGTGAGGCCCAGGTGTGTGCGGTCAAGATGTGTGGTTGTGAGGCCTGGGCGTATGTGAGCGGGAAGAGTGTGGCAGCATCAGGACGTTCGCCGTTAGGAAGAGCAGATAACTAGTGGGAAATGGTGTGGGGTACCCAATACTCTTGTTCTTATATACTACTACCTTTTGTGATTATGTTTTTGGTGAGTTTTGCTGGTGAGTTTGGGTGGATAGAATTCCTTTCTAGGTTTCTTCTGTTGTTCTCACGTGACATTAGGATGTCTCCCCACTTTTACACGAGAGCTTTAGGTTTTCCTATTGAGTATACTTGTTTGCTCACCCTATGTTTACTTTCAAGTTTCCAGGAGGACTACCAGGGCCGTGCGGGACCCTACTAGCCAGGACAGTTGGAGTTGTTGTAGTTGATGTACTCTTGTTTCTTTTGGTATTATACTTTTGAGCTTTCTTGTACTTGTACCTTGTTTCTGAACTATTTAAACATGCATGTGGGATTGTTTTGGGTTTATTTCTATACACTTGTTCTTTTCCTTTTTGGTGGTTGACATGTCCTATTTCCTGATCCTAAATAATAAAAAAGGGTAATGCCTCCCATATTTGGGAAAACTCATACCCTTGGTGTTAGTCACCACCCCAGGGCCTACTGGAGGTGGGACTCGGGGGTCATTATCTCCCTTTCACCATTGCCAGCTCAGGAGGGGTATCTTTGGTGGGAGGGGGTCGTGACATATATAAGACAATGGATACTTATTGTTTGCACACACACACACACACACACACACACACACATATATATATATATGTGTGTGTGTGTGTGTGTGTGTGCGTGTTTTTGTGTATCTATATGATTTACTTCCACTAATGTTGTTCATTATCTTCCACCCATCAATTTATCCATTATTTACTATTTTACTCTACTCTAATAAAGAGGTTATAGCCTCTACAACATAACACCATAGACCCTTGATGCTAATCAGCAGTATCTACTATACCAAGTGGTATGATTGAGACCAAGTGGCCACTATGATTGGTCACTTAGATGTCGAATAGGCATGATTTGTCACAAATTAGTTTTAGATCCTTTCATTTTTTTACTTACTATTTTAGGATGGTAGACATGATATTATGATGTGTCAGAATATGATAATGAGGATATTCCTAGTATTATAAACCATAATCCTTTTCCATATAAGGTAAAAATAAATATTCAGTAATTATTATAGGCACTTAGGGATTCATATTTCATGTACATGACATTCCATTTTTACTATATTACACTCAATGACTGTTTTGTATCACTTTTGAAGGTTCCCAGAACACCCTCAGTGGGGAGGGGAGAATCAGGGTGTCAATTTTTTCTTTTAAACTGATGGACTGTATTCCCACGATGGTAGGAACTTGTTAAACCCGTCTGAATATAATGATAAGAAAATAAACAGTCACTTGAAAAGCAATGACAAAACAATGTTACTAGGTTCACCACTAAGGGATACATCCATGGAGCATACACCGATAGTGTGTCGGTCATACCAAACCCAAAAATATTCACATGTTGAGGATTACAAGTGTTTTACACAGTCACTTTGTGCTAGGTACACTGACTTTACATGGTTTTTGGGATAACACATTACATCCCTCTGATCACTTCCGTCAACTCCCCCTTGCTCACAACATTGGAAGAATATTCACTCAGTTTAATGACTTGAAGGTCAGTTCAATGGTTTACCATTAGATCATGCATCCTCAACTATAAATGGATGCTCTGTTGATGTTTTGTAATCACCCACTAATGTAATTTATTTTCTTATACACTAATATGTGATGGAAATTAAATTCGCAAAATGATTTCGTCAATTTTTAGGCTTCCATGGGTGTTCTGTGTACTACTGTCATTTCTGCATACTACTATTGGTTCCTCATACCGTCCTGTTCTTTAGTGTACTACGCTGCTCTGTGTTCCTCCCAACACTGTGTACTTCTCCCCTCATCCACATACCCTCTTTCTATGTGTACTGCCTTTCTCTTCCATGCACTACAAGAGCATCTTCTGCAAACCACACTCTCATCCATGGACTGTTTTCCTTACACGATTGACTCTCTCTATGTACTGTCTTCTCATCTATCAACTACTTTATACATCACCATAATTCATCCCAAAATTCTAATCCACAATCCCGTAACATAACAAAGGGGATTACTGTTTCTTAAATAAGCATGTCACTATGCAAATTTGGATAATCTAATTTACCCAAATATTCAATGTGGGACAATCTCCATTGTAAACTGAACTCTATCTGCGTATAGCTAACCTCCACTGTGTTCCACTCCTTTTTCTCAAACCGAATCAATTCTGCCAACCTTCAGCACTCTGTATACTGCATGCCTTCACCGAGTACCGTCACTATGAACCGTTTTTCATTTCTTCCTTCATCATTACGTGTACCGCTCCATGCACTGCTCCACGTACCGCTCCTACTACCTGGAATGAGGTCGTGAACCATTATTAAAACATGGTACATAGTCCATGTTCCGAGGTATGTTGTTAACTTATTTTATTCTGATTTTCTTTGGTGTTTGACATACCATTAACTCTTATCAGAAATCCCTTTCTTTTCAAACACCAAACTCCTGATTTTGAGGCCCAAAAATTTGGAAAACACTAGGACACTGTTCCACCATCAATACTACATTCAACCTCAAATGTATGAATTTATTTATTGACAACTCCCTATTCATCAATGTACATATTGACAATAAACACATATCAATATCTATTATTATAAATGAACATCCTTGCTTCCAATAATCTCCCCCTTGGGGTTTGTTGGCAATATCCAGATAAATTCATTGATGCACCAGCCACAATCAAAACCTGAATCTTTGAGAAAAAACTCATCCATCATTCTATGTCTATGTGAGCAGTGCTTTGTGTAGAAAAAAAGATATAAGATATCGATTATGTTCTCTTCCTTTTCTTTTCTCCCCCATAGTTTCATTTCTGGCTATTTCAATTCTCCATCATTCTTGTATCAAAAAAGAAATAGATCATAGTCTATTGAATAGATCCATTATCCCCAATTGGAAATATAACCAAAACTAGTTATTTAAACATTTTAGAGCTCATAACAAACTTTCCCTGGATCATATCCCCCCTATAAACCTGTAACACTTCACCAAACAGATTAACATAGTTTAAACAGTTTGGGAGGGGGGAATCTCATATACTCCTTATGCACTGGGAGGTGGATGAACAACGAGGTTCAACCGATGTTTTTCAAACACATCTTCTCACAATGGTTAGCCCATAATGTCATCCTCTTTCTCATCAGTACCCACATGGTCCATTTTGACCACAACTAGTTCAAATTTTTCCTTGTTGAAGTGATATCTGATATCAATATGTTTCGTACAAGAATGCTAAATAGGATTCATAGTATGATTAATTATGATATTATTATCAAAGTATATAACCAGAGGTTGTTTCACCTTATCACCCAGGTCATTCAGTTGCTGCTTCATCCAAAGTAACTGAGTTAATGCCTTAGTAGCAGATTTATATTTTTCTTTGGCATTTATATGAGAATTAATTTCCTGTTTATTTCTTAACTGGCCCACAAATTTCTTCCCAATATAGAATTCCACACCACTGGTATACTTTCTATCTAATACATCTCTAGTCCAGTCAGCATCCGAAAAAGCGGATAGTTCACTACCTCTAATTTTAGAAAAGTATAGCCCATAATTATGAGTAACATGAATGTATCTCATGATTATTTTCACTACCTACATTTTTTATTCCTTCGGATTACTCTAAAAGTGGGCCGCAAGGAAAGTTGCAAAGACAATATCTGGATGTGATGCCATCAGGTACAATAGGATTCTAATGATTCTTCTGTACATAGTGGGATCCACATATGTTCTTCCCTCATGATTCCTGAGCATTGTTATAACCTCAATCGGAGTCAACATTGGTTTGGACTCATTCATATTGAATTTCATTTGTAACACATTTGTAAACTTCTCAAGAGAAATGAAAGTGTAATCATTCTTCTGATTCACCTATAACCATAAAATGTATTTGATTTCACTAATCATGGACATTTCAGAATCTGATTTTATGTGATTGAATAATTTATCCATTGATCCATGCCTACTTCCAATGAAAATAATATCATCCACATATACCAATACAATGAATTGATCATTTTATTAATTTTTCACATAGATGTTGTTATCCACTCTTCTTTTAAACTCATGTTTTCTCAGATAAGAGTCCAACCATGAGTACCATGACCGTGGTGCTTGTTTCAGGCCATAGAAATCATTCTTTAATTTGAAAACCTTCAGTTCATAATTTCTAAAAAAGAACCCTATAGGTTTTTACATGTATACTTCTTCCTCTAAAAATTAATTTAATAATGGTGTCTTTACATCCATTTGATACACGTTATAACCTATTTCTATTACCATGGAAAGAAATAGCCTGATTGACTCTAGTATCGCTATAGGAGAAAAAGTATCTTCAACATCAACACCTTTGATTTGTGAATATCCTTTAAAGACTAAGCATGCCTTAATTTTTATCACATTTCCATGCACATAAAATTTATTTTTGAAAATATACTTTGTACCAATCATATTTTGACCTTGAGGTCTTTTGGCAAGATCCCATGTCTGATTTTTGTCAATCTGATCTTACTCTCCCTTCATTGCTTTTACCCATCACTCATCCTTTATAGCCTCATCAAACGAGGATGGCTCCCTGGCTAATATAAATGCAGAATGTGCATTATTAATCATTCTCCTTGTCTATGTAGGATCATTCTGATCCCCGATAATGTTAGACTGATAAATATTTTCCCTTCGATTTATCTATTTCGGTTCTACCGAATTCTCTCTAGCTATGGCTTCTCTTCTGATTCCTCTTCAGTGTCAACATCCTGATGTGACTCCTGAGAGTTTTTCACATATTCCTCTACCTCTTTATTAACATTTGTTCCATGTTCACATCCTTCCTCATATTCTATCACATCAGTATAAAAATTCCATGAAGCATTCATGTTTTTATTTTCAATGATCATTACATCACAACCTTCCAAAATTCTTCCCAAGTTCTTGTTGAAACATTTGTAGGCTTCACTGTTCATTGAGTATCTAATAAATATTTCATCATCTTCCTTGTCTATATTCTTCCCATGATTTAATTCTTTATTTCAGATAAACATTAGCTTCAAAAAACAAGAAAATATTTCAAAGAGGGATTCCTTCCATTCCATAATTCATAGGGTGTCTTTGTCTCACCCATACATAGCCTTGTTAGATTTTGAATATACATTGTTTCTTTTACTACCTCTTTCTAGTAATGTTGTGGAATATGAATCTAGATCAGTATAGTGTTGTCTATGTTATTTACCTATCGATTATTGTGCTCAACATCTCCATTTTTTCTATAGAGTTATCACAACAACAACCTCATGTTGTATCCCGTGATTCTGTAGGTAATTTTCAAATTCAATGGATGGGTATTCCCCTCCTTTGTTAGACTGCAACACTTTGATCTTCATTGTCATATCATTATCAGAGATTTGACGATAGGTTTTCATGAAATCAAGCACTTTATGCATCATATTTATGAAAATAACACAATCCATTCTACTATAATCATCTATGAAAAGAGAAATTACCTTTCTCCATGTGTTCCAGCAACATTTATTGGGACACATACATTTTTATGGATGAGTTCATGATTATTTGATTCTATTTTATTTTTTGGACAGAAGGAATTGTATACCAGTTTCCCTTGCATGCATTCATCACATGTCTTTTATCTTTTAGGATTTATATTAGAGATATTTATTACTATCTTTATATTAGATATCTTTTCCATGTCTTGCTAATTGATGTGCCCCAATCTTTAAATCCATATATTTTTTCCTCTTCAATTGTTAAGTAGAAAATATTCACTTTTATGTCTACTTGATATAAGTTACCATCTATTCTAAAACCTTTCATGAGAGAATTCAAAGACATTCCTTTAATAGTAAAACATTCTTATTGAATGTCACAATAAGATCTGAGTTATATTGTTGACTCACACGATGAATATTGTGAAGCAGGCCGTTTACGTAAAGGACATCAATTTTCTTCACCTCTCTATTAGCAAGCTCAGTACATCCACTAACTTTTCTCTTTATATCACCACTATTATAGTACCTCATAGTTCTAATGACCTTTTTCTTGAAATTTGTTAATAGGTCTGCATTACCCATCATATGGGATGAACATATACTATCAAGAATCCATGTTATTTTGTTCTTCGTAGCTTTGAATGCTACTTCTAAAAAATTAGACCTTCCAACTTTCCTCTTTTCTTTCCACAAGATATTGGATTGAGTGTAGGACGCTGATGACCTTTCAATTCTCTCTTCCATGTACATTGGTTATTCATATTGAAATTATTATTCCAAAGGATAAATGAAGTGGGAAATAGCTACACCATCTGGTTGATGTTTATTGACTCAGCTCTGAGCATTGAAAGAATTTTTTCGATCATACCTCTACCTGCAATACACAACTTTATGGACAAGGATAGAATAATGAAAATAATATCCATAGAAATTATTTATTTTATAAGAAGTTGGATATGAATATTATCCCCTTTCTTGAAATTTTAACTATTCCCCAACCCTATATATACTTGCCTCTTCGCAGTATGACATGGTATGGCCTAGATAGCCACAAAACTGACACTTCATTATAAGAAATGCCTCATCACTTCTATTTATCATCATTCCTTCTTCCTTACTAAAATAGTTTGATTTCCTATCATTTCCGTAAACTCATGGATAATCTCATGTTCTCCTTTTAGTGTGATTTAATGGTTTCCTTTTTAGCACTTCTGGTGGATTTTCAACATGATCAACTTTCAACTTTCCTTTATTATGTTTCATATTATTTATAGAATTTTACATTTCAGAATCACAACCAATTACACTATTTCCCATGAATGTGGGTCTTTGATCACTCAAGATTTTTTCAACTCCATCAGAACCATATTTCTCTCTCTCTATAATCTCATCATCTGAGAACCTTCCAAATTGTATTTTCTTTTTTGGTTCTTTTGAAATTGATTCACTTTTGAGTATACTTCTCAGAGTATAAAATTCTTCTTCATGTCCTTAAATGGTCTTGGAATTCTCCACCATTCTTGAGTTAATGTCATTAATGTCCCTTTCTTGTTCTGAAATTCAGAGTTTTATTTCCACCAAATCATTTGTTCTTTTATGTATTGATGATTGAACTTTCACCAGTTCTTCCATTCCTTCAATTTCTGCTTCTAGCTAATCTATATATTCTGATGATTTCTCCACCATTTATTTCTACTAATTAAATCACTTACATTTAATATCAATCTTATCAAAATAATACTTATGATGCAACTTGATATCGGCATCAGTAGACTACAGATTATCTCCAACTTTATCAGTCATTGTTTATGACTTTTCAATGGTATCCGTCATGGAGGCATGGTTTCCAGTATTAAATTCTAATTCATCTTCCTCATAGAATTCATTATCTTTATCTTCCTCCTCACTGACAAAACTATTATTTTGTACTTTATTTGAAAATTTGATGTTTCCCTTTTTGATTAATCTTTTCCGAGGTTTCTTTATTTTTTCAACATCGTTATCTCCATCATCAAATTTTCTTGAGCATTGAGAGGCAATGTGTCCAACTCTTACACAATGAAAACAATCCATAGGTAGATTGCCATAAAATTTCCATGTTCCCTTCTTGAACTTCATCTCAATGAGAGAAAGAGTATCTTTTTAACCATCATCTACATCACTACAATCTCTTAATACTTTTAGTTTGACTATGTATTTGAATGAAATTTCCATTCTCACACGAGTCATAGCTTCTTCTGGTTTGATTATCATTTCATAAGCTTATTGATTTCTCAGAAGATCATCCAATGATAGTTTGGATAGATATCTTTCCTTTAGTGATAAAAACATTTCATTAAAAAGGGGTGGAAGTATTCTAAATATTTTCATCACTATGTCAATGTCTTTAATTTCTTCTCCCAGACCTCAGATTACTCCTACAACTTTAGTAATTTGATTGAAAAAGGGGTTTGAATTCTCATTAGGGTGAATCTTCAGATCATATAACATATTTTGTAGAACATGGAGTTTTTCCTCTATCACTTGGTTATCTCCTTCATATATATTCTCCAGTTTATCCCATATTGACTTGGAAGATGTGAAAATCATTACCTTTAGATAAATATGATCTAAAATGGTTGCGGTGAGAGCATTTTGTGCTTTTGAATCATTATCAAGCAATTTGATGTCTGTATCTATCATCGACAGTCCTGTAGGATCTTTGAATTGCATTCCCTTTAGAGTTGAAAATAAGACATTCATTCTAAGAGATCATAGGTGATATATCATCCTATTTTTTCATATTTGAAAATTACTTCGATCGAAGAGGGGAAATCCCCTAATGTTGAGTAGATTTTCCATGACAACAGAAGACATACTCAACACATCTGATACCACATGAAGGATCCTAAAACACCCTGATAGGGGAAGGGTGAATTAGGGTGTCAATTTTTTTAAATGATGGATCTTGTTACCACAATGATAAAAACCTATTAAACCTACCTAAATAGGATGTGCAGAAAATAAATAATCGCATGCAATGCAATGGAACAAAAATTTTATTTGGTTCACCATTAGGGGCTATGTCCAAGGAGCATACACCGATAGTGTGTCGGTTGTACCAAAACCACTAATCTTCAAATGATGTGGCTTAAAAGTGTTTAGCACAATTTCTTTATGTCAGGCTTACTACTATTACATGATTTTAGGGATAGCACACTGCGTCCCTCAGATCCCTTCTATTGACTCTGTCTTACTCACTACATTAAAATAATCTTCACTCTATTTAATGACTTGATAGTAGATTCAATGTTTTAGCATTAGATAATGCATCCTCAATTGTAAATGAATGATTTATTGAAGTTTTGTAATCACCTAATGATTTAATATATTTTCTCGTACCTTGATATTTGATGGGAATTAAATTCAAAAAATGATTAGTCAATTTCCTAGCTTCATTGGGTGTTCGGCATACTACTGCTATTTCCATGTACTGCTACTGTTTCTACGTACCATCCGGCTCCTCCCCATACTACGCTACTCTGCATTCCTCCCTACTCTGTGAAGTGCTCCACTCCTCCATGTAATGTATTGTTCTGTGTACTGCCTTTCCCCACCATGCACCATAAGAGCTTCCTGCACGAACCACAGTCACTTCCACGGAATGTTTTCCTTACGTGGATGATTCTCTCCACGTATCATCTTTTCCTCTTCCAACCTCTTTGGACTTCATCAGATTTGTTCCTCACATTTTAATCAACAATACTATCACTTAACAAAGGGGATTATTTTTCTTTAAATAATCACATAACTCCTCAAATATAGATAATCTGATTTACCCCAATTTTCATTGTGGGACAATATTCACTGAAACCTAAACTCCATTAGATTACGGTAATACTCCACCACATACTACCACTATTTTTATAACCATAGTAATCCTTCCAACCTTCATCACTCTGGATATTACATTCCTTCACTGTGTATCATCACTTCAAACCTTTTTTCGTTTCTTCCATCAGCATTCCGCATACCACTCCATGCACCGCTCCGTGTACCGCTCTGGCTACCTGGAATGCGGTCGTGAACCATTCCCAGAACATGGTACGCAGTTAATGTTCCTAGTTATGTGTTTCCCTTATTTATCTGATTTTCTTTGTCGTTTAGAAAACCATTCACTCCGATCTGAAAAACCTCTGTTTTCCAATACCGAACTCCCGATTTTGAGGCCCAAAAATTTGGGAAACATTAGGTAACTGCACCACCTTCGATTATTATTTTATCCTTAGACATATAACCTCACTCCATGGAAACTCCCAAGTCATCCATGTACATAATTACAAAAAACACAGAATAAAATCCATTATTAGAAATGAACAACCTTGGTTCCAACAACTTTTGCCTTGATTTATACACTTGTTATTATAATAACATTTCTTTTATGAAATTGAATAATAATTAGTTAAATAAAGTATCTGTGTCATCCTTAATGGTGTCTTCCCATATTTCATGATATTAGAACCTTCACTATCCAATTATCAAATGTTTTATATATTTAATTCTCAATACATGAGAAAAAAGATTAGTTTGTGGTGAATAAATATAATCTATTTGAAATTTATATTTTTCTAATACTCTATAAATTGGGAATTTTGGTCTATATAATCTGACCAAAATATATGGATTCTTAAATTGTTAGACCAGTTATAAAATTTCTGGTAGTAGTTATATGATGTTCCAATTGTAACTTATAAACATGATGACATTATAACATGGAACATGTAATTCACCTAACTGAATTATTATATAAATATATAAATTTTAATTTTTTTAGTTATTGATGAAATAATTTTTGTTCAATAGGGATTCCTATTTCAAAATAATTGTTATTTTACTTACTAACAAGCAATTGAAACATAAAATAACCGAAACCCTTTCATTGAAAAAATAGAAACATTCCAATTCCATGACATTAGATTTTGGTATATGGGGTAATTCACATTGGGTAAAGATCCATTATATCTGGTCATGTTTTCTATTTGTGATATTTCTTCCTTGATTTTATTTTTAGGGATCATTTTTACTCTATTATGATTTTTGAGGTGTGTTCATGGAATTATAGAAATAATCCACTATAACTCCCTTGTGATAAAATATAAGAGGGTGGATAAGACCCTGATCCTAAAGTGGTGGGACATATTCCACTAATAGTTAATTACATGATACCTTCTATAGTACTTATTCTTATATATGTTCTGGGAACTGATGCTTACATTAGAGATGATTTAATTTGACAAGCACATTTGATAGAGGGAGATCCATGTCCTACAATAGCTAATCCAGAGTTAACGTCAGAGTTATAGCATCAAAACCCATATTATTTTTCATGACATTATATCCCCCAATATGTTGAGTCCTAGATGAAGGGAATGTCATATATCATTGATAATCATTAGAAGAACAAAAAACATACAATCAGTCAATCCAATAATATTCATTTTAGATATTTTTTGTGATGGTTGGATATACTTATGTATTTAGACCACAAAATGATCATAATTTCAAGGTATTTCTAATATAACTTCTATTAAAATTTATTTCCTGAGACACTAAGAGATAATTTTTTTGGAGAGCTCATTCATTTGGAATAGGAATCTATAATTTTTATGGACTATTAATATTTCTATACTGATATCCAAAATTTTCACCTACCTTTCATGGTGAATAGATATCAATAAAAAGACACTTTGAAGATGGGATTAGGTATACATTTTGATATGTGGTCAATATATTATGACTAGATAAATTTTCATAAATTTTGAATAAATCCCTTATCACTAAGAGAAATGTAATAAAATCTAATAGTATATAGAATGTTAGTGTAGCCCCCAGTTAAGGAATTTATCTATCTAGTATCATAACACATCACCTTAAGGTTTCATATCAATGTAGTAATGACTGGAGTATCTATACTAGAACTTCAATATATTCCATTAGCGTCGAAGGATGTTTCACATGAATCCTCTGTGAGAGAAGGACTCGTTTGAGTGATAGTCCTGTAAAAATTTGGCCATATTCAAGAGATATATGGGACCTTCCCACCTATTCCTAGTGAGAGATGATCCAAAAATTCTACACATTAATTAGTAGGATAAGTTGACACAACCTATTATGGGAGCTAAAGTACTACTGACTATATAGGCTGAGGTGGTAGATGTGGTTACGGAAGGTAAACATTAAAAATGTAGTGCCTACATAGTATACCGTCTCTGGGTAGTTAGGTTTTAGATCATTCCTAAAGATATATCAGGATACATGTAGTATATATTACGACTTAGGATAATAATTCTTGGGTTTTTAAAGTATAATGTATGATCATAATAGCCTATACTATAATATCATCTTTATTTGATTCATGCATTGCATGTTTTTTATATCAGTGGATATTGAGTAATTTATTGGGATTAAATTGTGCATTTACGTGGAGTTAAAACCCTTGAAACTCCTTTGGGAATATTAATAAAAAGTGTAATACAATGTAATTATTTCCCCTAAATATTTGAAATTATCATTTTTTATCTGTCATTTGATTGTTGAGATGTCACATTCCAATATCATTCAAAAAATAGATTGGATAATGGCTTATTTTTTCCTTAGAGATTGGCATCATAAGAGGGTATCTTTCCTATCATATTAGGTTGGTATGTATATTAAAAAAGATAGATGGGTTTTTGAGGCTGACCAAGCTTCACATTTTCATTGAAAACATAGAAGAGAGTCGTCCCAGATTGATAGAATTATTTTTTGATGGTCACATAGTTGGACATGATATTTTTCCCTCAGTGATTGAATAATATAGGGAATTAATTCCTCATGATTTTTTAGTACTATCTAGGGGGAGATATTCATATAATTACCCAATTAGTATATTCTAGTATAATCGTTTATTATTATTCTTCTATACAATATTTCTCTTACAAAGATTCATGAACACAGGAGGTAGTTAGAGGGCTTGCATTCTGATGGGATTATATTACACAAAACATCACATTAGGGATCAATTATATTTTTTTCTAACAAATTGGATGGTTACTTTAGGATTTTTGTGTATTACTATTGTTTGGATCATCTTATAGTTGTAAAATGGTATCCACTCTCTAGTATAGATTCTATATTCGACATTCTCTAAGGATCTTGGGTATTCTTAAAGGCATATTTGAGGTCATGATATCATAAAGTATGAGTTAGGTCCTTTAATATTACATATAGAGAAATCCTTAGATTAAATGGATTGTACATGTATTGGATTATTCCATTTAGTATCATGAATGTTCATACTATTTTCATGGCTTTAATAAATCAGGATTTCACCTGAATCTAAATTACATTGTGGTTTTTTTCCTTGATGATTTATTATTGTGTTCTCAAACTCGAGACAATCATGATAAAAACATTGAAATCATAACCAATATAGTATGAGAGAAATAGATATATGGAAATAATATGAAATTTCATTTCTATATTTATAATCTTCTCCTCTTGGGTTATATCAATTTGGAATCAGTGTTATATATGGATCTAGGGATTTTGATAGCCATGGATTCTGTGGAGCATCCAAAGTTTTTTTGATATTCAATGTTTCCTGAAGATATAAATTTACTATCATAATTTTGTATTATACTTCACATTCAATGAATAACCTATAATATAAAACACCAATAAATGTGTGAAATTAATAAAGTCCATAGCAGGTGGGAAGGCCTTTTAGATGTTGAATGGAATGATGACCATAGTGCTGATCTTTATTCTTCTGAATCCTGGTAAAGGGTATATTTTTTATAATGATGCATCAATAATAGGGATATAATACTTTTTAAAGTATGGGGATCAAGTTGTGGAATACAAGTCTTTCCATTTTATGTTCCATGAGTGTAAATACCAAATTCAATTTCATGATATTGCCTTATTTGATCATGTCTTCTATTATTAGAGGCATTAAAAGTTAGTGGAATAGTTTTTTGTATACATGGATGATAAGATCCTCAAACATATATTCACTCTATGTGATTTAAAACTTATATATAGAATATGGGTTGAATACCTATAATATTTCAATATTGATCTTAATTATATTCCTAGGAATGAAAATGGTATGAATGTTTCTCAAATCTAGAGGTCTTAAGAATTGGATGTTCATGAATCTAGTAGCGAGTGGAAATAATAGTCCTATTTTCAAAGAAGAATTTAGAAGTTCAAGAGTTTCATGGGATTATTGTAACTGAAAATATATATAGGGCATAATTAATTTTGGAACAAGTGAAGATGGGGCTTCTATAAAATCCTGGATCCTTGTTTAGGAAGGATGGTATTTTAGATGGGGACCCACAACATGGTTTGGTTGTATATAAAGATGATCTATTTTTCATTCATAGATATTTCTCATTTCATAGAGATGTATGAGAGTAATTGATTCTATATTCTTGACATATCTAAATGGTTAGTAATCCCAAGACTCACTAATATGTATCATGACATTCAACACAAGTATTAGTGTCCATGTATTAAAAAGAAAATAAAACTTTTGTTAATTGATGTTCTAATTTTCAGTGGGTAAATGTGGAACACCAGTGAACTTATAGTATTATACACCCATTACAATACCGGAGTAGAAATTCGATGATGTCACCATATATTTCATGACATGATTATAAAAATAAATGTGATTTTATTACACCATATAGTGATTGATGAATGTCTTATAATGGTCAACCACTTCATACCTATCTCTGAGACCAATTTAGTGGGAGAGAATAGAAAGATTTATATATGATTTTTTATAAACCTTCATGTTGTTTTTCTCACTATTTTATCAGATATGGATTGTTAGTTCACATCTCATTTGTGTAAAGGGTTATAATGTGCTCTTGGATACTTGGAATGATTTAGTATATCCAATCACTCTTATACTATTGGTCAACATGAGAATACTATACATGTTCTATAGTATATTATATGAAAATGTATCCATCATTTTGAACATTGTTTGGAAAAAACTATTACCCCCCAATAAGTTATAATATAATTAGTTCTTCCTATATATGGTTTTTATTTCATCTTATGTGTCATTATACAGTAGGTTGTGTTGTTCACCTCTATGTTGGTTATGTGTAGGGGATGTAGTGATAATAATACAAAATCTCATTCTAGATAAATATAATATTTTATAGATTATATGAAAAAATATGGAAGCATAAATCAATATAATAAGAAAACTACTTCAAAATATCACTTCTTACATGCGGAGATTATCGTCAGAGATTGATATTTATTGTTTGTATCCCCTGGAAAAATGAATCAATAGATTTTTATATGTGGGAATGTGGTACTATGATTTTTTGGAAGCATTGATTGATTTGATCTAATATAATTTTAGAGAGATTTAACCAATAGGTTTAGATACATGCACCAAATCTTCAATGATTCTAATCATTGATTTTATTATTCTCAAATATGTCATTTTATGGATCTTAAGTAAGCTTATGTAGTGATTTATCCTTCTATTGAGGTGTATCTAATTCATATTGTTGATCCTTGAAAGAGGCCTCTATATAGATGGTATGTTCCTCAGTTACTTGTTATATGGAAATATGACCATGTATTGGGGATACTATGGAGTGAGAGTCTAGAATACATGACAAATGGATGGAATTATTATTAGTTTATTTTCATCCTCCTTTAGAGTGGAATCTCAGTGATGGGTTGATTTAAGGAGGGGAGGTTGAAAGATCCTATATTTAATTAGAGGTACATGGCCTAAAATATTTATTATAATTATTTTTTATTCAATTAATATTTTTTATGGGTAAAAAGGAAGACTTTTAAGGATCTAGTAATGTTTCAGGGTCTGAATATCTTTTTTTCTGAGAAAAATGTAAGGCACCCTATTGGAACACTATTTGTAATAACTATTCCCCTCAAACATGGGGCCATAATGGGTTCCAATATTTTTTAACCATGAATAGATGAAACCATTTCCTTTTTAGAAACTAAAAAAATGATTTATAGGTGATCCTTTTAGTTTTCAAATGGTTTTTTAAACTATACTAAAAAATAAGGGTGAAAGGTTATCCCAAACCAGTGTGTATATTACAATTAACATACTACATAGCCAACCATGCTTCAAAACTATCTTCCCCATAAAACATGTCAATTTTATGTTTTATAATATTTCCATTAAATCTTTAACTCTTTATTCATCTTCCTTTCCAATAACATCAATCATAATTTTTAATATGTCTCCTCCACCTTTTTCCTAGGATTAGAAAAAATTACTCCATACTATGTCAAAATCAAATGACATCATTATAATTGGATCACTCATTGTATGTCTATCATTCCTCCTCCAATATTTCATAATTTATCTCAAAATCATTGGTTCTATCTTCCTATATGTTCTTATGGTCAATTTTCAGCATGATTCTCCAGTCTATCTCATTTATTTTGTTATATCCTAAATCTGAATATGATATTTGAAGTGGAGTTATATAATGGTAGAAATTTTGTTTTCAATTACATTTTCTTCTATTTCCCTTCATTTATAATTTTTTTCATTGTTCTATACATCACACATCTCTGTGTTGTTGCATAAATAAGAAAATATACTTATAAATTGTATAGAACAAGACCAATACATTTAATGAGGCTCATTAGCATCAAAACCGGTTGATACCTCACTATGAAAAACCCCATTGGGGGTATTTTTTGTACGACTTCACTGACCGTTGAATATAAATAGATTATGGAACCATATGTTGTGTTTGGATTTGATATTGATAAAGATAAAGGGTAACTAGATTACATTATTTTTATGTGAGTTGGAAATATCAAATGATCCCTTTTGACATTGGTATGTTAGTATGGAATTGCAACTAATGAATTGTAAAAACGAAATTAACATCACTTGGTCATCTAATTAACATATGAGTGAATAAAAAATTTATGTGAAATTTAAGGAATTTTAATTCGAATGAAATTACATGTCCCATGTTTTCTGATTAAATTTAATGTTATAACTTCTTATGAACATTTTTCATTTTAAAGGAGTCGTCTGAAATAATTTATCCTTTGATTCCCATGTAAATACCTTATTCCCTTAGTTGTTTCCTCCCTGATTCATTATAAATAATTCCAAGGGATGTACCTACCTTAGTATTCATCTTTTTTCTTATTTTTACATGAATGCCTTATAATAGTTCTAATAATTTACTCACATCATATATAGAAATTATAATTCTATGGATCATCACCATGGATCCATCTTTATGTCATCAAAAACATGAAAAACTAGATTATCACCTCAGTGTCCAAAAATTCAAAGCATGGGATTACACTGGACATAATCCACATATTCAATTAGATTATTTTCTAGTGGAATGCTATAGGTTAAAGCCTTTGATAACACTTAGACCACTATATCAGGGATATATATTTTATTACAATGAAAGAAATAGAACATATATGGTTAAGGATTCCTACTTTTCTTCTTGAATCCTACACCACTATTATAATTACATGGATTCCTTGATTATGATCACTTGGAAATTAACCATATAAATGATCGCATAGTCTAAGACATTTGTATTTTTCAAAAGTTTGTGCGGTTAACATGTAACTCCATAAGAATCCTGATAACAACATGGGTTGTAATTATATTTTTAATTTCTTTTGAAATATATGAAAACTGAAAATTTTTATATTAATATACTCGATTAGTTTTAGGCATCGTTTGATGTGTCATATTGAGTTTTACAAAAACCAACTTTGGGACACTATTTGGTACCTAGATAGAATTGTTTGTTTCATGAATGTAACATCCCAATATTTTAAAAAGAAACAAAAATGCGATTAAATGAGATAATAATTAATATTTTACCATTAAACATAATTTTTCTACTTCTATGTTTGAATTTAAAAAATATTACATACATGGTTGTGATCAGTAAGATGTTTGGAGTCCGATTGGATAATTATAATTTTTAGTGAATAGTAACCTACCTTTATGAATAGTAACCCAACCTTATGAATATTAGCATGAACCTTATGAATATTTTATAAACCAAAATAATAGTAACCTTACCCATGAATGATTAAATGAAATTTAGGCATCTTATAAGTGACATTTTGACTATAGTAAAAGTGGTGGATTTTTTGTATGTCATTAATAATTAATTAATTTAGAAGATAATTTATTTTACTAACTTTTTTTCAAAAATTAAAAAATATCTGTTTTTTGGAATTTTATATAATTTTATAAGACCTTGTGTAATTTTTTAAATTATTATGAAATCAATATCAATTTTAAATATAGTATTTTTCATGTAAATTATAATTTTCACTAAAAAATTAATTAGTCTCAATGAGAAACTTATTTTTGAAAAATTTACTTTCTTTTAGGATTATACACATAAAAAAATGGTTATGGTAATCTTTTGTGATTTTTCTAAAATACTTAAAATTTTGGTTTAATAGTTAAAATACGGGTTTTCACGTAGCCAGTGTATCTTAAATTCTATTATTCATGATGTAATGATAACATAAAATTTATAGAACTTTATGTTCATCCACCTTATATTTAATTTCATATAAGTTTCCCAAATATACAATTAATGCAATTTTCAAACCTAAAAATAACTTTCCAAATCCTAAAGTCAAAAAGTGATTTCTTAAAGAATATTTTTCTCTTTCTTTCAATTTCCTTTTAATAAAATAATGAATTTGAATTATAAATATGATTTAAAGTCTAAAAAAATTATATTATATTAATATGTGATTTATTTCATAAAAAAATACTATTAAAAGCCTTGCAATTGATATATTATTTTATTTAACATTTGATTCTAAAAACACGCCCTCCACAGGTATAAATTACCCCTCTCCCTCCCCTTACCAAACCACAACTCTAAAGCTTCAAGACATGTGTAATCTCTATCCAAACATATTTCTTATCCTCTCCCCCATGTCCAAGAGATTATGGTGTCATAAAAATACCAATACTAGGTTTCTTAAGGAGGATCTCCTGAGGAGGATTCAAGAGGTAATTCCCCTCTCTCTCTTTTCCTTTAATTCCATTCAATTTCAAGTCCTTTTATTAATCTCTCCCCACCTTTCCTCATCCAAATAGTACAGTAACTAAATTATCTCACATATAATGTAAATTTTTTATTCTAATGTGACAATATATCATCTATATCACTACTCCTATTTTTTTTTAGAATTGAAAATGTTGTTCATGAGGTGTAAATTTATCACCTTAAAAAACAACATGTTTTCATTTTCTCTTTATTGTATTCAGATCTGTTAAGGATAAATCTTTTATTTTTGAACTAGATTATTTTATATGTACTATATTATATTTAATCTTATGTAACTAACTTATGTACATATTTCTAAATGATTAAACAAAACAAGTTCTTTGTGGTCAAAAAACTGCCAGAATTAACCCAATCGATCATCATTAAATTATTCTCTAATGATTCATCCAGATCGAATATAACATAATTAATTATAAGATAATTTAATCTCCTAGAATATAATTAATAACATGAAATTTAACACCACAAGCTTCCATGGTACATTTCCCTTTGAATAATGTAATACCTAGCACTGCATGCAATATCGAGATTCTAATATACCGCGACCAATCAAATTGATCATTATGAATAGTAATACCCACTTTTTAAAAATTTATAATTTTTTTTTCAAAATAAACTTCATTTTTGAATTCGGAATATCAAAATTAGTTTAGGGTGAACTTTTGGTATTTTTTTGAAAACATTCAATTTTTGATTAATAGTGAAAAACACTACGTTATTGGTTAAAACCGACTTTTTATTTAAATTATAATTTATTTTATTTAAATTTATTTTATGTCTAAATAGATAGATAATACCTATATATGTTCATTTTAATTCATTTTAGTCATTTTATAACAAGTATAGATATATAAAAATTTTATTGAACTTTTTACCGTCTTTTACCCACCTCCTAGGAGCATTTGAAAATTTATATAAAACATAATTTTACTACTTATGTGAGTTGAATTTAAAAAATCCAAGAGACACAGTTAATATCAATATTTAAAATTTGGTTCAACAAGATGAAAATAATTTTTGGTGAAAAATAAATTTTTACTTTTATTTACAATGGTTAAAAGTAAATAGGGTAATTTACGGTAAATTGTATCATAATTACCCTAAAACATGTCCTAATTCTATTGTAAAAGTATAATTTCACCAAAAACAACCTTATGAATAAAATATTACCCCCTTGGTTCCACTTTTATTAGATTAGAAGATTTATTATTATTATTTTTTTAAGAAGAGTTAATAGAGTTAAATTCAATGTTTAATAACAAAAACATTTTTAATACATGGTTACACATAATATAAATTCTACTATAAATATTAAATTAGAAAGATAAAAATATTTCCTACATAATGTTATTTTATTTATAATTTTTAGACATTATATAATTTAATTTGTTTATGACACAATGATGAAGAATTAATTATCTTATAAATTAGATATTAAAATAATTGATATTATAAATATGAAAATAAATGTAAATTGAGACTTCTGACAAATTAAACTAATTTTATAGGTTAATATGACATGTTAGTGTTGGATAAATAACTTTTATTCGAAGTGATAATGTTTTAATGGATTTCAAAAAAATCAAATACCAAATAGTATCAAAATTAACATAATTAAGTTTTTAAAACAAATACTATATTATTAATTAATATAATATTCCTAAATGTCTATGGTTCGTCCAAAAGACATTGATAAGGTTAAATATATTAATAATTAACCACTTGGGGTTCTAATGAAATTTTATAGTAATTTTATTAACCATATAATATAATAATACAAAGAGACATGGTAAATGTCAAACAATTTAACTAAGAGTTAAATCTAAAAAATAAGGTTAATATGGTGATATAAACCTATATAAAACCTATTGGTTGAGAGTTATTCAACCCATCTCCACATTATCCTAGAAATAAATTATTTTGGATCCATTAGAAACTGAAAAAGATTTTATTATAAAATAATATTTCAAGCCTTTCCGAAAGTAACTCTCACCTATCTTATAAAAGGGAAATTCCCCTTCTCTTAATTTAACTCCTCCAAAGCCATTTGGCTCATCCAAACCCTCCCATAATATCCTTCCAACATCCCTCATATCAACCAAGAGTCCTTACATTGATCAGAAAGCCAACCTAAGGGGCCCTTTTGATCAACTCAAAATGAAACACCCCAAGAAGAGGTAATAATTTCACCAATCTCTTTCAAGTTTTTTCCTCTTCCTCCTACTCTTTCTTGGTTGTTTATATACCAAAATAATAAATCCATTACCTCCTAAATACTGAGATATTATTATAAATATGGTACAACTATATTCATTATTCTATCCATCCTATAAATGAAAAAGTCACCATACGTGCGTACGTATGGATTACCGTCTCCACGCCATGGTGTAATTTGTTATTCAATGATATGTTTTTTGGGTGGATATAACGATGAGTAATATGTACATAAATAATGAAAATAACATTCTAATTTCTCTTTAAAATTAATATTCCATCCAATTCCACACCTTTTAATCATTTAGGAAATGATATCGTCGCTCGTGTGTGAGTACAACTTATCATCTCCATGACACGATTAGATTTATTTACACATTGACCATTCAATGATGATTATGAAAATATATATTATTAATAAGTATGTAATATATTACATAATAATTCTACTGAATATATATATATATTTATTTAAATATATCTAATTCAATTAGTTCCGTTAAATACGATATGAAAACGGAAACAACGTTTATGTGTACGTACGACCTACCGTCTCCATAAATGGTGTTTTTAATTTCATATATCTATCTATTATACATATTTATAATATAAATATATAGGATATATAAATCATGTTTTATATTCTGGAAGTATTTAAATCATTATCTAAGTGATACGATTAAGAATAACAAGTTAAAACACGTACGATAAACAAAGCGATTATTACCTGAAATGTTAATTTAACATGGAAATAATTATTAAATGGCTAGTATAAAGTCATAAATGAATCATTTATGACATAATAAATATGAATATAGTTCTGGTGTAATTTAATAAAATACTATGGTCATTATAAAATAGATTAAAAGTACCCTCGATCAAAGGAATGTTCAAGGTAAGGGTTAATTTCACAATCTCTTTATCATCTGAGGTTGTTTTTAAGTAAGTATCCATTGGGAAATATTTATTATCCATGTCCATGTTTCATAAAAGTGTTTTAAAAGGGATTCATTTTAAGTAACATTTTACTAAAACATCATTTTAAATGTTTTAAAGTTTTATTCTTCTAAACCTTTCTCATTAATGTCCATGTTTTCAAAATGGTTTTAAAGATTTATTTATATGAACATGAATGTTTTAAAATATTATTTCCTTTAAAATTTTCAAAGTGGTATGGAACACTTTGATTCAAAACTATCTTTTAAATTAATTCCTTTATTTGTATTTTAAATTATTTCATGAAAAAGGTATATTTCTCTCAAATATTGTTACTGATCATTTTCAACTATGTCAACATCCTTTACGGGATATTATTTTTGATCGAGGTTGATTTATTATGATACAAATCTTCCATATTGTATTTAAGGTTTTGTTATATGTTTTATTGTGGATGTGTTATTTTTATACCATTCATGGTTTATGGATAAAGTATTGACATTACATATGCTAGTTTTAATAAGAATGTTTATATTATATTTAATCCTTTTCATATGAGGAATGCATTGGACTTAGTATGTGGTGGGTGGAGCCTACTATAACTACTTGATGCATCAGTAGGTCTCATTAGACAATTAGATGTGAAATTGGCTGAGGCCATCCCAAATTTGATATATTGTTTCGGATGAGGCCTTAATCATTTTTAAACATCTTGGATGAGGCCTTAACTAAATGTTTTAGAATGTCCCGCATTATACATTCCCTCATTATGAAAATAATTTTAATGGTTCATGTGGTTATTTGTCTAGTAAAATACCCATGCCTATGTTTTATTATGGCATTATTTACTCATCTCATATTCCTTCCATAAATTGTTAATGTTTATTATTTTTAAAGGCATGTGTTTTCAATATTCACCATGCCTAATGTTAATGTTATCTTCCGTTGTAATGCTTTCTCTTACTGAGCATTTGAGCTCACTCTTTCTTATTTTTCCTTTTCTTAGTATATGAATAATAATATTATGACTGGCCTACAGGGATAGTCTAAGGGATATGAATAAGTTCAATGGAGATAATTTTGTTGTTGTGATTCATTTTTTAATGTAATACAATGTTTATGTATGCAATCTATTTTACAAGACTACTAAGCTAATCGGTCCTTTGGGACATGATTCCTTGTAATCATGAAAATGTACTAAAATAATTGACTGACTCTAGGATTTTGGGGTCAGGGCATTACAGTTGGTATCTGAGGAAGTTTATAAATAACCATGGAAACTTGATTTAGATAAACTCTGATTAGGAAACATTACCCTAAGATAGAATTTTAGTATTACTATAGACGAACTTCCAATAATTTTGTCAATGTAGATATTTTGTGTATTTTCCAAGAAATACATCCCTGTCTGGATACAAGCAGATAGAGGCGGATCTGGAACAGATGTACCTAGGAGTGAAAACTCTGACATGGAGTTTTGGGCTTGACCCGGGGTATCTTGGTACATGACAATGGGCCTTGCTACACTCTTGGTTACGACATTCCTGAGGTATTTTCTTAAAATAATTAACCTTTTAATTACAATCCATTATGAAGGATTTAGGAGTAAATACTTCCTCAAAGAAAAAATTTTATTATTATAGATTATGTGCATAATATTTTAATTTATGCTAGGTATTTTACAAGTTTGTAATTATGCATTGTGATTCATAAACTAACCTAGTGTATGCCATTGTTTAGAAATGGCACCTTATAGAATGAATGAAAATTTCTGCAATACGCATGATCAAAATATTAAGAAGGATCATATCTTTCAGGGTATTAATCAAAAATTTAGAGAGGAAATAGTCTCCCACGTATTATAATTATATAAAGAAATAGTATCATGTGTTAATAAGATAAGTAAAGAATTCTCTGAGTCAAATGGATTTGAAGGGAAGCAAGAGAAGAAAAGGATGGTAGAGAGAAAGATGGAAAAAGGGAAGAGGGGAAAGAAGGATTTTCCCATATGTGATAACTGTGTAAAGAATCACCATGGTAAATGATTGAATGGAATGAGATTTTGTTATAAGTGTGGAGAAAAAGGACACAAAGTACATGATTGAAAGGGTAAGAAAAAGGTTTTAAAATTTACAATGCTTCATCTGCATGGAGTTGAGACACTATGAAAATCAATGTCCAAATCATCAGAGTATGCCCCAAATGATGTTATTGGATAATAATCATGTAATGATACTACCACAGGTGAAGAGGGACGACTAGTGTTATTAGGTTGTTATTAAGGAATAATTTCATTTGAGTGATGTATCAACGATTTACTGCTTTTATGAATTATGGAAATAAATAAGGATTGTACTACAGTACTATTTCATTAAGGATTTGAGATTGTATGGTACCAAGTAAAGTTACACAGTTTCAGGTTAAACGTTTTGGAAAATATATGTTTTAAGGAAAGGTAAACCATAATATGGTCCTTATACTGAGGTTGTGATTTTGGAATAAGAGATGGTTGATTTGGATAAATTATATGTGATATTTTTGACTACCTGGGAACTAATTAATGGTTTTTTTATTCTATATGAAGTTCCATGGATTGAATAACAACTGAGAAGGGGGGATTGAATCAGTTGTTTAACTTTTCATAAGTTTCAAAACTTTAAGAAACTTAACCCTTGGAACCTGTTAAGATTTATTTCTTTATCAACCTTTAGCAAGAAAGTCAAGCATGCAAGAAAGGTAAATCAAGAAAGGCACACAAGATTTACAAGGTTCAACCTCAATAAGAGAACCTACGTCCTTGACATAGCCACTCCCGTGGGTCTATGGAAATCCACTATAATAAAGAAGTGAATACAACTTGTGCCAACTCCCATTGGACACCTTCTATCTCTCGATAGGAAAGATTATACTGACTCCCATCGGTTTAAAATTATTCCTTAAAGAAAAAATGAGCAAAACACAAGAATAATAACTTTGTGAAGATGCTCCACAAATACCCACTCTGAATCTTCAATCCGGATTTCATGAATCCAATGTTCTGAAACCGGTCTTCCTAGCAAGGAAATAATGATTCTGCACAAATTCCCACTCTGAATACTCAATCTGGATTTCTTGAATTTGATTTTCTGAAACTAGTCTTCTTAGCAAGGAAAAATGATTTCGCACAAATTCCCACTCCGAATACTCAATACGGATTTCTTGAATCCGATTATCTGAAACCAGTCTTCTCAGCAAGAAAAAATGATTCCATACAAATGGACACTCCAAATACTCAATCCGTATTTCTTGAATCCGATTTTCTGAAACCGGTATTCTCAAATACTCAAAAAAACTTCTTCAAAATGGTAGAATCTTTTTACATTGAATTCTACAGCGCTCAGCCTTTCCCATGTGTGTTAAAAAAGATACAAATGAACGAATGATCTAAGAACATATTTATAGGCAAATTAGAAAACAAAGGTAGGAATCTTGAAAATCTTTCCCGCTTCCTCAAATCTAAAAAACTCCACAAATATCTCGCATTTAATCTTCAATCTTTGACTTCTTCAAATATCCTTAAATTTCTCCGAGATTTATGCAAAGTTGAAATTCAGGTTTTCTTGAACACTTCATATCTTACTCAGAATGATAAGGATTGATCTTGGATTCCATATTTCTGGATCAGAAGGTAGACTTTGACTTTCTGGATCAGGAAGTAGACTCTGAATTTCTGATTCATGAAGTAGACTTTGAATTTATAGTTCAGGAAGTAGACTAAGAATTTCTAGTTCATGAGGTAGATTCTAAATTTCTGGTTCAGGAGGCAGACTCCGAAATTCTAAATCATGAAGTAGACTCCAAATTTCTGGCTCAGGAAGTAGACTCCGAATTTCTGGTTCAGGAAGTAGACTCATGAATTTCTGGTACATGAAGTAGACTTAGAATTTCTGGTTCAGGAGGTAGACTCTGAATTTCTGGTTTAGGAGGTAGACTTAGAATTTCTAGTTCAGGAGGTAGACTCCGAATTTATGATTCATGAAGTAACCTCCGAATTTCTTGCTCAGGAAGTAGACTCCAAATTTTTAGTTCAGGAAGTAGACTCCAAATTTCTGGTTAATGAAGTAGACTCCGAATTTTTGGTTCAGGAGGTAGACTCTGAATTTATGGTTAAGGAGGTAGACTCCGAATTTCTGATTAATGAAGTAGACTCAGAATTTCTAGTTCAGGAGGTAGACTCCGAATTTCTAGTTTAGGAGGTAGACTCCAAATTTCTGGTTTAGGAGGAAGACTCCAAATTTCTGGTTCAGGAGGTAGACTCCAAATTTCTGGCTCAGTAAGTAGACTCCGAATTTTTGGTTCAGGAGGTAGACTCTAAATTTCCTCATAATTTTTCTTAGTGAAAAAAATCAATCCTCTTCACAATTTTCAACAACTTTTATCATTAAACTTTTCATGATTTGTGAGAACTTTAAGATCAGAAAATCATCATCTGATTAAGTTTAGAAAGTTTGAGACACTTTCTTAACTTCTGAATCTTTATTCTTCAACATAATATTCTTTAAAGAAATCTTCAAAAACCAGTAAATTCAACTTTCTATAACTCAAAAACATTCTTCAACAAAAATATTAGTTGTCAACAAATACAAAACTTTGTTAAAAAAACACCACAATGGTTCTTCAATCTCCCCCTTTGTATTTTTTGGCAACCCTTGTTAACAAGTTTTCACCTCTCAAAAAATTTACATCTCAATTTCTTGAATTTTACCAAAACATAGTCTTTTTTAAAAGAGTGTCCTAAAACCAAACTACTAGATAAAGTAATGTTTTTGAAGGATTTACATCCCTCGGTGAAAAGAAAATTTTGCGGCCATGTAAAGATAAACTTCACCTTACTCAAACTCCCCCTCAACTTTTATCTTTCTCTTTCTCAATTTTATTTTCCTCTCTCATTTTTCTTTCTCTCTCTCCCCCATTATATGATAACCACAACTTTAGATTCATAAAACAAAACTTACTCTCCCCCATTATATGATAACCACATATTTACATTCATAAAAGAAAACTTACTCTCCCCCTTTGTCAACATAATCCAAAGCACGGTGGGGGAACCTTCCTTATGAGTTTTAGGAAGTCATGGGAGGAGAATAAACCTAGAGTTGCAACCTCAGTTCAACAAACCTTTCCTTTGACATTGATTTTGTAAAAATATCAGCAATTTGATACTTTGTTGAGATATATTCAAGAAAGACTTCTCCAACATCATCTTTCTCTATTAAAAAGTGACACTTTATATCAATATGCTTTGATCTTGAATGTTGAACAGGATTCTTGGAAAGATCAATGGCACTTTCATTATCACCGAGTATTTTCAAAGGTTTAGAAAATTTCACTTTCAAATCTTCCAACTGAACATTCATCTACATGATTTGAGTACAAGCCTGAGTAGCTACAACATATTCAGATTTGGTTTTACTTAAAGTTACTGAACTTTGTTTCTTGCTGTGCCAACTCACACAACATTCCCTTAAGAAAAATGTTCCCCCTGATGTTGATTTTCTATCATTATAATCACCATCCCAATCAGCATTAGCATAACCATGAAACTTCATCTCATTGTTTCTCTTGTATAATAACCCATGTGAAGTTGTTCCTTTAACATATCTATGGATCCTCTTAACTTCCAACATGTGTGATTCTTTTGGATTACTTTGATATCGAGAACAAAGAGTCACAGAATAAGCAATATCAGGCCCTGAGGCTCTAAGATAAAGAAGACTTCCTATCAACTTTCGAAAGTCTTTCTGATTCACGCTGTTCCCTAACTCATCTTTGCTCAACTTTGTGCTCACTGATATAGGAGTTAAAACTTCATTTGATTCTTCCATCCCAAACTTCTTTAACAATTCCTTGGAATACTTTTCTTGGGATAAGAAAATTTATTTTTCTTGTTGTTGAACTTGTAATCCAAGGAAGAAATTTAATTCTCCCAACATTGAAATTTTAAAATTTTCCTTCATCTCTTCAGCGAACTTTTCACATACCTTTTCTTCATCTCTAGCAAAAATTATATCATCCACATAAATGATTACAATTAAAGTTCTGGAGTCAACATCATTAACATACTAGTTTCTATCAACATTTCCTTTAGAAAAGTTCATCTTTATCAAAGAATTGTCAAGCATCAAATATCATGCTCTTGGAGATTATTTCAGCCCATACAAGGCTTTATTTAATTTGAAAACTTTATTTTCATCTTCATCAATTAAAAACCCACATGGTTGTTCAATGTAAACTTATTCCTCGATCTCACCATTTAAGAATACTGACTTCACATCCATCTGATAAACCTTGTAATTCCGACGAGCAGCTACTACAAGAAACATTCTAATAGTTTCCAAACTTACAACAGGGGAAAAAGTTTCGTCAAAATTCACACCTTCCACCTGTGCATATCCTTTACACACAAGCCTTGCTTTGTTTCTTGTAACTTCTCCATGCTCATTCAATTTATTTTTGTAAACCCACTTGGTTCTAATAACATTATTATTTTCTGGCCTTAGAACAGGTTCCCATGTTTCATTCTTCTCAATTAGATCCAGTTCTTCATTCATAGCATCCACCAATTCTTTATGTTGAATAGCTTCTGAATCTGATTCTGGTTCAATTTTTGAGATAAGGGAAGTCTGATTTTCTAATCTTAACTTCCTTCTTGTTTGAACTGGAGCCTTCTAATCTCCAATAATATTTTCAAATTCAACATGTTTTTGTAAGGTAGGAAAACTCACATTTCTTTTCCCAGCATCACTTTCTTCCCCATGTGACTTATCTAAGTCACTTTCACTATGGTGGGAACTCTTTGATTTATCTTCCTCAGTATTCTTAATAAATTTTGTGAAGGAACTTGGATTTTCAATTACCTTCACATCATATGAGTCCACCAACTTCTGTAAACGTTTGTTCCAGCATTTGTAACTTCTTCCATTCAGTGAATAACCCATAAATGTTCCTTTTTCAGCTTTCTCATCAAACTTTCCTAAGTCCAAATTTTTGATTTTGAGCAAGAAAAGACTTCCAAAAACTTTGAAGTAATTAAGAGAAGGTTTTTTGTTATACCACATATCTTAAGAAGTCATGTTCGTTTCTGGTCTCATCAAGCATCTATTTTGAACATGTACAGTAGTGCTAACAGCTTCTCTCCAAAATAATTTTGAAAGTTTTTATTCTGATAACATACTTCTTCCCATTTCCACCAAGCTTCTATTTTTCTTTTCTGCTACTCTATTTTATTGTGGAGTATAGGGAGCACTATATTGATGTTTGATACCATGCTTCCTTAGATAAGTTTCAAAAGCATTGCTTGTGAATTCGATACCATTGTCTGTTCTCAACTTCTTTATGGAAGGTCCCAATTCTTTATCGACATCTCTTCTGAAGAATTTAAACGTTTCAATAGCCTCTAACTTATGCTTCATGAACATGATGTTTGTCATCTAAGTGAAGTCATCAATAAAAGTGATAAAGTATAAATCTCCTTTTGTTAATTGATGTCTCATCAGCCCACATAGATTGGAATGAATAAGCTCAAGTGGTTTGTTGGATTGAATCTCAACTCTTTTATGACTTTTGTTAGTCATCTTTCCTTTATGGAAAGTAATACAAACATCTTCATCTCTTCTTTTTAGTTCTGGAAAATTTCGAACAACATCAACTTTAGAAAGCTTACTCATGTTCTTCTGCCCAAGGTGGCCAAGTCTTTGGTGCCACAAATTGTTTTCATCTTCAGCACTCAAAAAACAAGAGTTATTGGATTCTCCGATTTGAAAGAGATTCCCACTGGTTCTTTCTCCTTTTGAAATAACTTTTCCTTTTTTCACACTTTTGAGGACACAAGAATCCTTCCTATAGATAAATTCTTTTCCATCATCACAAAGTTGACTTACACTAAGTAAGTTATGTTTTAGTCCATCAACAATCAAGACTTCCTTAGATTTCAGTTTCTATGGTTCAATCTCTGCCGTTCCGATTCCCTTAATTTTTAAGGAACTATCATTGCCGAAAGTAACCACTCCTCCATCATGACTTTCAACCTGATCCAAGATTTTTATATCACCTGTCATGTGTGAGGAACAACCACTATCCAGAATCCATGGTTTATTCCTCTTACTTGATTTTAAATCCATCTCAACAACAAAATCTCTTTCATTAACCTCCTTATTTTCAGCCTTCTTTTCTTTCATATCATAGGAAACTTGTTCTGGAAGGATAGTCATACATCATTCGGCAAGATGACTAGAATGATCACATCTTCCAAAAACTTCTTCCAAAAATTAAAATTGATTCTTTTTTGGAATGTTCCTGACATCTTGAGAATTCAACTTTTCAAGATTCTGTGAGTACGGAAAGTTACTCATTCTTCTTTCACTATTTCTTCCACTTTTCTCAAACCTTCTTCTGGGTAGAGATAAATTGTGCCAACAATTATAAGATCTATTCCCTTAAATTCCGCAACACCAGCAATAGACCTAAAATATTGATTTTCTATTAAATAATGATCTTTCTTTATAGAAACTTTGTTGAGGTTGATAACTTCTTTCAGCTCTAGAAAACTCAGGATGTAGGACTTCTCTTCTTTTGAGTGAGTTCTCTACTTTTTTAGTATTGATAGGTTTCTCACATACTTTCTCCACCCAATTCTTACCAATACTATTTCCATAACCTGAAATGTTAGAAGAATTAGACAAAACATTATTTTTGATAGGAGAATATATCACCTGATTCTCATGGTAAGCCTTCTCAGTAATTTTGGAAGTCTCAGCCTTGTGGAAGTTTTCATTCATCTTCCTTAGGGTATTTTCAGATTCAATAACTTTTTAATGCAACTTGTTGATCTCTTCTTCTTTAGTTTCCAGCTTCTTGCTAAGATCTTCAATCATCTTTCCTTGTTCAGCAATTCTAAGTTTGTAACTTAAAATTTCTTGAATGTATTGATCTTCCTTCTTGGTAACATCTTTAATTACATCATGAACTTATTCATCACACAAATTTCTTTCTGGAGAGATTTGTTTTTCTCAAGACATGAAAGAAGTTTGGATCTTAGCTGATATTCTCTGTAAGATTCTTCACCACCTTCTTCACTCTCTGAGGAAACATTTGTTTTCTCAACTTTTGCAATGAAGGTTATGAATCTTTCTTTACTTTCATCTTCTGAGGAATCATTTTTAGATGATTCTGATTCAAAATTATTGTTCAACATACTTCTTTTCATTCTAAAAAACTTCTTCTTGAATTCTTTAGAACTCTTCTCTTCTTTTTCATTCTTGTTATACTTCTTCTATCGAGGATTCTCATTAGAAACATCTTGATATTATCTAACTTTCTTCTTAGGTAAATTAATTGCAAAGTGTCTGATTACACCATACTCAAAAAATTTGAGAGGAAGTTTCCCTCTATACTTTCCTCTTCCTCTTCAACAGTTCTTGGATATGAGAGACATGATTTATTCATTCAACTCTTCAACTTCCTTATCAACAGACTCACAAGGATCAGCTTCATCATCATCTTGGATTTTCATCTTTCTCATAGCTTCAAAACACATTTCGTCTTTCATCTTCTTCTTAAATATTGGAGCTTTCCTCATTTAATAAGAAACAAGAAAGTTATGCAGTTAATCAAGAGATAAATCATCCTTATCTTTTAAAGCAGAAATTTTAGAATCAAACCTGTCTGGAAAGTTTCCCATAAGTTTCTTCACAATTGTAGAATCTTCCAAGTATTCTATGAATCCCCTGATGTTGCATACAATTTCATTAACATTGGTGAAGTATTTATCAATTGTTTCGTCATCTCTTATCCTGATGTCTTTAAACTTACTACGCCAGATTTGTAGCTTGGCCTCCTTGAATTTTGTGTTTCCTTCAAAATCACTTTATAGCTTGTCCCACATGCTTTTTTATGTTGTGAGACCCATCACCTTCTGATAAAAATTTTCTAATAAGGACATGAGAATAACATTTCTAGCCTTTCCATCAACTTTTATGTTCCTTTTATCAAAAAATGTCATAGGGTCATTTTTCTCAATAGGTGGAAAACCAATAGTAGGAGCATCAACAACTTCAAGGCCAAGAGATAACAGATAAGGAATCATCCTATTTCTCCATCCATAATAATTCTTTCCATAGAATGTTGGAATTCCTCTACTGTTGACATAGTTGATATTCTCCAAGATAAGTATTAAACAAGGGAACCTCCCTCTGATACAACTTGAAGTTCCAAGGATTGAATAACAACTGAGAAGGGGGGGGGGGGGGTTGAATCATTTGTTTATCTTTTTAAAAGTTTCAAAACTTTAAGAAAATTAACCCTTGAAACCTATTAAGATTTATTTCCATATCAACATTTAGCAAGAAACTCAAGCATGCAAGAAAGGTAAATCAAGAAAGGCACATAAGATTTACAAGGTTCGGCCTCAATAAGAGAACCTACGTCTTTTCCATAGCCACTCTCATGGGTATATGGAAATACACTATAATAATGAAGTGAATAAAACTTATGCCAACTCTTGTTGGACACCTTCTATCTCCCGATAGGAAAGATTATACTGACTCCCTTCAGTTTACAATGATTCCTTAAAGAAAAAAAGAGCCAAACACAAGAATACGAACTTTGTTAAGCTGGTCCACAAATACCCACTCCGAATCTTCAATCCGGATTTCTTGAATCTGATTTTCTGAATCCGGTCTTCTCAGCAAGGAAATAATGATTCCACACAAATGCCCACTCCAAATACTCAATCCAAATTTCTTGAATTCGATTTTCTGAAACCAATCTTCTCAGCAAGGAAAAATGATTCCGCACAAATGCCCACTCCGAATACTCAATCTGGATATCTTGCATCCAATTTTCTAAAACCAGTCTTCTCAGCAAGGAAAAATGATTCCGCACAAATGCCAACTCCAAATACTCAATCCGGATATATTGAATCCGATTTTCTGAAATCGGTCTTCTCAAATACTCAAGAAAACTTCTTCAAAATGGTAGATTCTTTTTACGTTGAATTCTACAGCGCTCCACCTTTCCCGCATGTGTTAAAAAAGTTAAAAATGAATGAATTATATGAGAACATATTTATAGGCAATTGAGAAAACAAAGGTGGGAATCTTGAAAATCTTTCCCACTTCCTCAAATCTAAAAAACTCCCCAAATCACTCAAATTTAATCTTCAATCTTTTAATTATTTAAATCTCCTTAAATTTCTCCGAGATTTATGCAAAGTTGAAATTTGGGTTTTCTTGAAAACTTTATATCTTCCTCAGAATGATAAGGCTTGATCTTGGATTTTGAATTTCTGGCTCAGAAGGTAGACTTAGACTTTCTGGATCAGGAAGTAGAATCAGAATTTCTGATTCATGAAGTAGACTCTGAATTTCTGGTTCAGGAAGTAGTCTCTGAATTTTTGGTTCAGGAGGTAGAATCTGAGTTTCGGGATCAGGAGGTAGACTCTGAATTTTTGATTCATGAAGTAGACTCCGAATTTCTGACTCAGGAAGTTGACTCGGAATTTCTGGTTTAGGAAGTAGACTCCAAATTTCTGGTTCATGAAGTAGACTCCAAATTTCTGGTTCAGAAGGTAGACTCCGAATTTCTGGTTCAGGAAGTAGACTCTGAATTTATGATTCATGAAGTAGACTCCGAATTTCTGGTTCAGGAGGTAGACTCCGAATTTCTGGTTCAGGAGGTAGACTCTGAATTTCTGGTTCAGGATGTAGACTCTAAATTTCTATTTCAAGAGGTAGACTCTAAATTTCTGATTCATGAAGTAGACTCTGAATTTTTAGCTGAGGAAGCAGACTCCGAATTTCTGGTTCATGAAGTAGACTCAGAATTTATAGTTCAGGAGGTAGACTCCGAATTTCTGGTTCAGGAGGTAGACTCCGAATTTTTAATTCATGAAGTAGAATCCGAATTTCTAGTTCAGGAGGTAGACTCCGAATTTCTTGTTCAGGAGGTAGACTCCGAATTTCTGGTTCAGGAGGTAGACTCTAAATTTTTAGTTCAGGCGGTAGACTCCGAATTTCTGGCTCAGGAGGTAGACTCTGAATTTCTGGTTCAGGAGGTAGATTCTGAATTTCCTCAAAATTTTTATTAGTGAAAAACATCAATCCTTTTCACCATTTCTTCAACAGCTTTTATCATGAAACTTTTCATGATTTGTGAGAACTTTAAGATCTGCAAAGAATCATCTGATTAAGTTTAGAAAGTTTGAGACACTTTCTTAACTTCTGACTCCTTATTCTTCAACATAATCTTATTTAAGGAAATCTTCAGCAACCAGCAACCAACAACTTCAACTTTCTGTAACTCAAAAACATTCTTCAACAAAAATATTATTTTTCAACAAATAAAAAACTTTGTTAAATAAAACACCACAAATGTTCTTCACCATCATTGCTAGAATATTCAAAATTTTAAGATATAAGGAATATATTAAGTATTCTATAAGGAATAAGGGAGCATGAATGTAATCAATAAGGTATTATGGTAATTTTGGGTGGTACCATGTTTCAAAAGAATACATGATGATGTTATTCATATGTTATTATGTGGAAAAAGAGATCTTCATTTTGTTTACCTTCCTTAAAATTTTGGACTGTGAGTATAGAAAGAAGTATTTTGGACAAGTCTAAAGGTTGGAATGAATTATGTTTGAAATTGGATACTATTATTATGGTTAAATCATTACAGAATATTATTTTTGGATTGTTATAAAAAGGACAACCCGGAGATCGGGCGACAACCCGTCGCATCCGGCAAGGGCGCGAGACTTGAACTCACAACCGAAGGGCGACAAGGGTGCATCACCTACCACTGGCCTACGTGATGTACCAGTTTGTGTAATGCAGGTTTTAAAAATAGTCTGACAAATGAATTATAAATTCATTTTTTGGAACCCTATACAATTATGATAAAGAGAATATTTTTTAATTCTATTATCTTTTGGGGTGAAAGGTGAGTTTGTTGTAGGAATTAGTTGAAGGATGCAACTCTACATATCAAGTATATTTTTTTCCGCTTTTTCTATGAATAAATTAATTCTAAAACATTACTGAAGGGATCTTAAAACCAAAAAGGTGTTATCCTAATATCTTATGTTTTGTCGAACCGATGATATTATAAATCACCATAGATTGATGGATTTGAGGCCCTCAATTTTATACTTATTTGTGATTGATGACATTAATCACTCCCTATAAATATTTAAAATTTTCCTCCAATTTCACGTCTCTAATTTCCTCCAGGGTTCTATTAATCGCGATCATAATTTGGTGGTGACTTTTTCATTCCTCTTTTCCTCATATTAGGACTAAATTTTATAAACCCAATTTCTGATGATGGTTTTCCACAAAGGTACTTTTATATTTTTAACCATTGATTTTTGATTAACAATTTAGAATTACGAGGACAAAATTTATTGAAGTAGGGGAGAATGTAACACCCCAATCTTCTATTGCACATTTCCCTTTGTATAATGTAATATCTTGCATTGGATGAAACTTCGAGATTCTAACACACCGTGCCCAACCTAACAAGCCGTTATGAATAGTAATACCCACTTTTTGAAATTTTATTAATTTTATTTTTCAAAATGGACTTCATTTTTGAAATTTGGAATATCGAAATTAGATTTGGGTGATTTTTTGATACTTTTCAGAAAACATTAAATTTTTGATGAATTGTGAAAAATACTGTATTATTAGTTAAAACTGACTTTTTATATACATAATTATTTATTTCATTTAAATTTAATTTATTTAAATTTATTTTATTTAAATTTATATTATTTCCAAAAAAATACATAATACCTATATATGTTCAATGTAATTCATTGGAGTCATTTTATAATAAGGTTTGATGTATAAAAATTTTATTGAACTTTTTACTGTTTTTTACCCACCTCCTTGGAGCATTTGAAAAATTGCATAAAACATTAATTTTACCACATATGTGAGTTGAATTTCAAAAATATGAGAGATAAAGTTAATATTAGTAAGTAAAATGTGGTTCAATAAGATGAAAATAATTTTTCATGAATAGTAAATTTTGACTTATTTCCCACGGTTAAAAGTAAATAGGTTAATTAAGGGTAAAAATGGTATCATAATTACCCTAAAAAATGTCCTAATTCTATTGGATAAGTATAATTCCACCAAAAAAACATTAGGAATAAAATGTGTCCCCCTTTGGTCTACGTGGATTAGATTAGGACATTTATTATTATTTTATTTAAAGAAGAGTTAAAAGAGTTAAATTCAAAGTTTAATAACAAAGCCATTTTTAATATAGGGTTACACACAATATAAATTCAACTATAAATATTCATTAGAAAGAAAAATATATTTAATATATAATGGTATTTTATTTATAATTTTAAGAAATTAAATAATTTTTTTTATTTATGACACAATGATGATGTAGTAATTACCTTATTAATGAAATATTATAATAATTGATATTATAAATATCCAAATAAATGTATATTCTAACTTATGATGAATTACACTAATTTTCTGGTTAAATTGACTTGTTAGGGTTGGTTAAATAAATTTTATTCTAAGTGATAAAGTTTTAATGGCTTGCAAAAAAATAAAATACTAAAAAGTCTCAAAATTGACATAATTGAGTTTTTAAAACAAATACTATTTTATTAATTGATATAATATTCCTAAAAATATAATGTTCAGAAAATGGACTTAGATAAGGTTATATATATTAATAATGAACCACTTGTGGTTTTTTGGGTAGTTTATTGTAAGTATATTAACCATTTAATATAAAAATACAAAGAGACATGGTAAATGTCAAACTATTTAACTATGAGTTATATCTAAAAGGGAAGGATAATATGGTGACCTAAACCTATCTAAAATATATTTTATGAGAGGTTTTAGAATCATCCCCATCTTATCCTCAGAATAAATCATTTTGCATCCATTAGAAATAGAAAATAATTTTATTATAAAATATTATTTCACGCTTTTCCTAATGTGACCCTCAACTCTCTTATAAAAGGGAACTTCCCCTTCTCTTAATTTCACACCTCCATAGCAATTTGGATCAGCCAAACCGTACCCAAATATCCTCCCAAATTCCCTCACATCAACCTAGATTCCTTAATTTGATCAGAAAGCCAAACCAAGGATCCCTTTTGATCAATTCCAAAGGAAATGCATGACGAGGAGGTAATAATTTCACCACTCTCTTTCAAGTTATTTTTTTACCACTTACTCTTTCATTGTTATTTATAAAAAAAATAATAACTCTAGTACCTCCTACGCACTGTGATTTTATTATAAATACGGTACAACTATATTTTTTATTCTATCCATCCTATAAATGAAAAAGTCACTATACATGCGTACGTACGTCTTACTGTCTACACGTCGTGGTGTAATTTTTTATTCAACACCATGTTATTTGGATGGAGATAATGATGAGTAATATGTATAAAAATAATGAAAATAACATTCTATTGTCTCTGTAAAATTAATATTCCATCCAATTCTACACCTTTTAATCATTATGGAAATGATATCGTCACTCGTGTGTACGTAGGGCTTACCGTCTCCACGACATGATTAGATTTATTTCCACATTCACCATTCAATAATGAATATAAAAATATATATTATTAATAAGTATGTGATATATAACATAATAATGCTAATATATATATATATATATATGTATGTATATGTCTAATTCACTTAGTTCCGTTCAATACGATATGAAAACAGAAACAACGTTTATGCATACGTACGGCCTACCACCACTATAAACGGTGTTTTTCATTTCATATATCTATCTATTATACATATTTATAATCTAAATATATATGATATATAAATAATGTTATATATTCTAGAAGTATTTAAATCATTATCTATGTGATATGATCAAGAATAAAAACTTAAAACACATATGATAAAGAAAGTGATTATTACCCGAAATGTTAATTTAACACGAAAATAATTATTAAATGGATAATATAAAGTTGTAAATGAATCTGGTATGATATAATAAATATTAATATGGTTATGGTATAATTTAATAACATACTATGGTCAATATACAGGAGGTTAAACGTACCCTCAACCAAAGGAAAGTGCTAGGTAAGGGTTAATTTCACAATTTCTTTATTATCCGTGGTTGTTTTTATGTAATTATCTACTGGGACATATTTTTTTTATCCATGTACATGTTTAATAAAAGTGTATTCAATGGGACTATTTTTAAGGGACCTTTTACTAAAACATCATTTTAAATGTTTTAAAGAATTATTCTTCTAAACCTTTCTCATTAATGTCCATGTTTTCAAAATGGTTTTAAGGATTTATTTATATGTAAATGAATGTTATAAAATGTTAGTTAATTTCAAAAAATTCAAAGTGGTATATGACACTTTGATTCAAAACTATATTTTAAATGACTTCCTTTATATAACTTTTAAATGATTTTATGAAAAAAGGATATTTCTCTCAAATACTTTTACTAATTATTTTCAACTATGTCAACATCCTTTATGGGATATTATTCTTGATCGAGGTTTATTTATTATGATACAAATCTTCCATATTGTGTTGAAGGTTTTGTGATATGTTTGATTGTGGATGTGTTATTTTTATACTATTAATGGTTTGGGGATTAATTATTGACATTTCATATGCTAATCTTAATATGAATGTTTATGTTATGTTTAACCCTTTTCATATGAGGAATTCATTGGACTTAGTAAGTGACAGGTAGAGCCCGCTATAGCTCCTCGATGCATTGGTAGGTCTCATGAGACAATTATACATGGAATTTTCTGAGGCCTTTCCCAGTTTGATATACAGTTTTTTCCGAGTCCATAATCATTTTTAGATGTCCTGGATGAGGCCTTGCCAAAATGTTTCAGAATGTCCTGCATTATACATTCCATCATTATGAAAATAATATTGATAGTTCATATGGTTTTTTGAAAAGTAGAATACCTATGACTATGTTTTATTATGGAATTATTTACTCAGCTCATATTCCTACCATAAAGTGTTCATGTTTATTATTTTTAAAGGCATTTGTTTTCAATTATTCTCCATACCTAATGTCTATGTTATCTTCCGATGTTTTGATTACTCTTACTAAGCATTTGAATTCACCCTTTCTTATGTTTATTTTTCCCAGGATATGAAAAATTATATTATGACTAACCTACAGGGATTGTATAAGGTATATTAATGTGGTGAATAGAGACAATGTTGTTTTTGTTTTTAATTTTATAATGTAATGCAATGTTCATGTATGTAATCTATTTTCCAAGACTGCTAAATTGATCTGTCCTTCAGGACTTGATTCCTTGTAATCAAGCCAATGTATTAAAATAATGCACCGAATCCAAGATTCTGGGGTTGGGTCATTACATGAATGATCAGTTCTGGATGTTTCTCTATGTTCTATAAGAACTTCTATTTATGAATACATGTGAATCGCTTTAGAAAACTATTAAAATAGATATTCCCGAACTATGTATTGAAAATCTATAACTCATCCAAAGGCCCATAAAATAAATTATTGAGACCATAATGAAAAATATTCATTTAAATAAGTTTTTCTAGTTGTTAATTAATGAATCTAATTAGGTTATACAGGACATTATAGTGAATCAAGAGATCATATACAATATAAGGGGAAATCCACGAACCCAACTTTCTTCAGTTTCCCCCTCTTTCACTCCATTTTTGGTATGGTCACTGCTTCAGAACCATTTTTTCTTCATTATCTTACATTTTATGGTATATTTATGGTTTCCACTAGATTTTATTTCAAATGAATGTTTTTCAAAATAACTCTTCTTTCAAAAACACACCTTTTACTTCTCACTCAAGGTTGATTTTTCTTGTATCAAGTTTGTTATTCACTCTTACTTTTTGGGAACCCAAAGTTTATGAATGTGTTCTTATGAGATGAAAACCATTAATTTACATGGATTATTCATTTTAATTTGTAATATATTTTCTATGTGGCATGCATGATAATGGGAATGTTATGATGTGACGGGTGCACCCAAAATTATATAGCCCAAAATTTATGTTATGATGTGACGGTGTGCCCAATATTATATAGAGCTCCAATTCATTGGGTAAAGTGATGAATCAAATTAGATAATTGAAATGATGTTTTTACATGATTTTATATTTTTTCAAAACTATATGTGGTAAATAACCATGAATACATGATGTTTCATTTTTAAGCATTGTCACATTCCATGTCTTTTATTAATGCTTCATCTTGTGTTCATGATCCCTTTCTTATGTTATGATTATGCCCAACCATTTTTATATTACTCATATCTATCCTCTTACTAGGATTTTATCTTACACATTTTTGATATATATCCTTAGGTGATTATGTATACTAAATAGCTTTCAATCAGTAATAAGAAGCTGGAGAAGAAGAAATTAAATAAATTTTAATGTATGGTTTGTCTAATACTACAAAACCATGAATGAAAAAGGTCCTCTAATCAATAATATACTATATATTTTTCTCTTATCATTTATAAAAAAGAAATACACATCATGTTTAGTACTGAATCTAGATGTGGAGGTTTAGGGCTTTATAGTTGGTATCAGAGGAATGTTCAAGATAACTTTTGAGATTAAATGTTTTTGTTTTAGAATTTACCTTTAAACTTATGGTTAATTAGGTACACATAAGAAAATAGTTTTACTTCATTATCAATAGATAAATTCAGAATTATAAGTATAATGAATGAATTGTGAGGGAGTAATTTATTTAAGGGGGGAATAATGTAACATCCCAATATTTTAAAAGGAAACAGTATATGATTAAATGAACTAATGAGTACTATGTGACCATTAAACATAATTTTTCCACTTTTATGTTTCCAATTTTCAAAATCTGTCATACACGGTTGCAATCAGTATGATGTTTGGAGTCTGATAGGACAAACATAATTATTGGTGAATAGTGACCTACCCATATGAATAGTAACCTACCTTATGAATATTAGTATGACCATTATGAATTTTAAATCATCTAAAATAATAGTTACCTTACCAATGAATGATTAAAAAAAATTTAGGCATCTTATGAGTTAAAATTTGACTATGGTGAAAGTATTGGTATTTATGTAAGTCATAAATAATGAATTAATTAATATAAAAGAAAATTTATATTTTTAAACTATTTTCATAAATTTAAAATTCTATGTCTTTTGGGTTTAAAGATAATTTTACAATACCTTATGTAATTTTTGAAAGCATTATGAAATCAGTTTTAATTTTAAAAAACTGTGTTTTTCTAATAAATTATGATTTTAATTAAAAACTGAATTAATAATATTTTGATTTTATTTTTGAAAAATGGACTTCCTTTTTTGATTTTACATGTTGAAAAATGGTTAGGGTAAATTTTTGGGATTTTTTCCGAAATACTTTAATTTTCAGTTGAAAAGTTAAAATACATATTTTCACATAATCAGTGTATCTTAAATTGCATCATTCATGATGTAATGACTACATAAACATTCTAGAACTTTATATATTTCCAAGATATATTTTTTCATAAATGGTTCCTTAAAATACAATAAACTCAATTTTTACTCCTAGAAAGTACTTTCCAAATCCAAAAGTGAAAAAGTGATTCCTTAAAGTATCCTTTTCTCTTTCTTTCACTTTCGTTTTAATAACAAAATGAATTCTAATTATAAATTTTTTTTAAATTATCAAAAATTATATTATATTAATATTTGATTTATTATTTCAAAAAACTACTATTACAATTCTAACATTTGATATATTATTTTATTTAATATTTTATTCTAAAAACACCCAACTCAAATATAAATAACCCTCTCCCTCCCCTTTCCAAATCCCAAATCTTATGCTTTAGGATTGTCTAAACTCTGTCCAAAAATCTTCCATATCCTCTTTCCCACGTCCATGATCTTCTGGTATCATCAAAAGACCAATCCTAGGTTTCTTAAGGAGGATCTCAAGATGAACATTCAAGAGGTAATTCCCCCTCTCTTTTCTTTTAATTTCTTTCAATTTCAAGTACTTTTCTTAAACTCTCCCCACCTATCCTTGTCAAAATTGTAAGGTAACTCCTTTATCTCACATATAATAAAATTTTATTATGATACTATGATAATATATCATCCATACCTGTTCTCCTCTTATTTTTATTTTAGTAAAGAAAATGTTGTTCGTGAGGTGTTAATTTATCACCTTAAAAAAGACATGTTATCATTTTTTCTTTACCGCCATCCGATCTACCCATGAAATAATTTTTATAATTTAACTAGACTATTTTATATTTATTATATCCTATTTAATGTTATATAACTAACTTTTTTACTTATTGATAAATTTTTAAACAAAATAAGTTCGTTGTGGTCGAAAACCCGACTGAATTAACCTAAACGATCATCAATAAATTATTATCTAATGATTAATCCTCATGGTATATTACATAATTCATTACAATATCATTTAAAATAATTTAAATTAATTAATAACATGAAATATTAGTTATGCATGTTTATCCATGTTCTACATGGACTTTGATTTATTAATACAAGTAAACCGCTTAAGAAACTAATTAAAAAGAACATTCCCAAACAATGTATTAAAACTATATAAGTCATACAAAGGACCATAATATAAATTAATGAGACCATAATTAACAATATTCATGTAAAAGAGGTTCTATAATTTTTAATTAATTAATCTGGTGTGGTTACACAGAACATTAAAGTGAAGAAAGCAGTCAGATACTAGGTAAGGGGAAATTATCGAACCCAACATTATTTCTTCAGGTTATCCCTCTTTCAATATATTTATGGTATGTTCACTCCTTAAAAATAATTTTTTCATCAATATCTTACATTTTTTGGGATATAAATTTTTTCCAATGGATTCCATGTCTAACAAATGTTTTCCAAAATAACTCTTCTTTAAAAATCACACCTTTTACTTCTCAATCAAGGTTGATGCTTGGTGTATTAAGTATGTTATTCCAAATTTTTTTTTGGGATCCCAAAATTTATGAAAGTGTTATTGTAATATGAAATCCATTCATTTACATAGGTTATTTATGTTTATTTTTTATATATGTTCTATATGGAATTCATGATAATGAGAATGTTATGATGCGACATGTGCACCCAGAATTATTTAGCTCAAAATAAATGTTATGATATGAAAAGTGTGCCCTGAATTATATAGTGCTCCAATGAATTGGGTAAAGTGATAAATCTCATGAGTTAATGTGAAATTATGTCTTAACTTGATTCTATCTTTTTTCAAAACTATGTGTGGTATTTAACCCGTAAGACATGATATTTTATTTTTATGCATGGCCACATTTCAAGTATTATTTTTTCTTTATCTCATATTCGTTATCCTTTGCCTATGTTATAATTGTGCTCAACCATTTTTATATTGTTCATATATATCCTCTTAATTGGATTTTAGATCACCCCATTTCGATTTATATCCTCATTTTATTATGTCTGCTAAACTGTTTTTAAGGGACAATAAGAAGCTAGAGAAGATGGAATTAAATAAATGTAAATGTTTTGTGTTGTGTTGTAAATGTTAACGTATGATTTTTCAGATCATCCAAAACCTAGACTGAAAACATTCTTCAAATGTATAATATTATGTGTCATGACCCATCCCCCGGGGCCCGTATCGTGACTACCCCAAGCCTGCCTTCCATAAGCCAGAGGCTGGCGACTAGAACCAAAGGAGTAAATCTCTAAACTGGGAAGGCATTGCCTTTATAACTGTAAAAAAACACATCAGAGTACACAACTGGAAGTAAATCACTAAGTAAAACTATATAAAAAAGAAGTGTTAGAAATTAAAAGGGACTGGAAATACAAGCCCAACAGGAAAGTACAAGTACAATTGAAAGAAAGTACAATTGAAGAAAAGTAAAGCAGCTACTGTGTCATCCTTAGGGGTTCCTACCTGAATGGTAGGTATAGATGGCCTCCTCAGCACTCCACATCCGTCCGTCTCCTCCGTGTACCGTCACACAGAGTGGTCCACCTCTGAGTACTGTCCAATCCAGCTACCCTCTGCCTCAATCAGTGATGTCCGTTGTCTGCAACCAACACAACGAGGTGCGGGCATAGCCCATGCAGGGGTGAGTATAATGATACTCAGTAGGGACCCCGAGACCCTCAAGGTCTCACAAAATCCAACAAGGATAAACCAAAAAGTATTAAATCAATGGATAACCATTAATTAGGTATATGACAATACATATACATAAGTTATCTAGTAACCCATCTTAATCATGAGGAAAACACAAAATTCATCGACTCAGCTCAAACTAAGATTTTTATTAATCTGAACCCTCAACTGCCGGAGAAATCCTCCCCTATCGAGTACAGTGGGCCCACCACGTCACATAGAGGTGCTTCTCACTAACTCCGACTGCTGAGTTACTCCTCCAATCGAGTACCATGGATCTGCTGCGCTCACACAGAGGTGCTCCCCACCATTGTTCTACTGTACTCACATAGAGGCATTCCCCTGGTAGTCTGTTGAGGTACTCCATGTGTCGAGTACCGTGGGTCTTCCATGATCAAATAGAGGCACTCCCCGCCATGGGTATGTCGCTCTCACACAGAGGCGCTCCCCACTAGACTCGTTGAATCACTCCGATTCAAAATGGTCAGTAGTCGTCAAGTCTCAGCCAGCTACTAGGTTCCCGCACAAATGTCTGCTCGTATCTGGAAGATCCACTCCACAAGCTACTAGTCAATACTCAAACTTCCACGAAGTCCCACGTAGAAATATCTCATAGGTCTGCCACGTCATAGGGGGATCAACGCAATAGAAGACACATCAATCAGATTCCTGGTCTATTAGTTATTATCCTTTTAGTTATGGGGGCCCGGTTGGATTCATGTATGATCCAAATTGACCATATCACAACTATACCCTGAACTCTAGTGGGGTATTATCAAAGGGACGACTTCTTTCAAATAATACTGGCACTGCGGACGGTTCGTCAAACAGACATTTGGTGCCAAAGATAGGGCCCAAGAAGGTAATGGGTCAGTAACGGGCTCAGGTCCGGTCCGACCTGGTTGAGCCGACTCGGCCCAACCCAGTCTTGGCTGACCCGGTCTGGGTCGACCCTGTCAGACACGCTGGGTCTGACTCGGCCCGTTGGGCGGGTCAGCCCGCTAAGTTTTGGCCCGGTCCGCTGGGTGCGACCCAGTGGACTGCGAGGGCGGTTCGTCACGGAGGTCGCCACATAGGTGACTCGGCTTGGAGGTTGGGGACCGAATCAGACTACGTCATGAGGGGTTGCGGCTCGGGTGACTTGGCTCGAGAGGACAATCGTCCAGGAGGCCAGCGGGCAGGCGGGCTGGATGCTGAGTAGGCCGTAGGTGCACAGTTTAGGGCGTGGTAGGGGCCGGGCAGGCCGCGGGGGCTGCAGCAGGGTGCTGGGTAGGCCGCAGGGGTGTTGGGCAGGCCACAACAGGGGTCGGGCAGGCTACTGGGCACCGAGCATGCCGCGACAGGGGCCGAGCAGGCCGCGGGGGCGCCATCAGGGCATCGGGCTGGCCGCGGGGCACCTTCAGGGCGCCGGGCAGGGCGCGGGGGGGGGGGGGGGGGGAGGGGTAGGGCGCGACAGTAGCCAGGAAGGCCGTGAGGGCGCTAGGAAGGGATCGGGGGTGCCGACAGGGCACGATAGGGCGTCGAAGGTCCGCGGGCAGGTGTGCCGTGCACCGGGCAGGGCACTGGGTGGCCACGAGCAGGAGGGCCGCATGCCAGGCAGGGCGTAGGGAGGCCGCAGGCAGGTGGGACGAGCGCCGAGCAGTGTGCCGGGAGGCCGCAAAGCGGTGGGTCAGGCATCGCTTGGGCTGGCGGTGGTTGACCGGAAGCTTCAGTGTTCCGTGGGGGTGGAGCGATTTGCGGAGGCCACGGGTAGCGTGGCCTTCGTCGCTACCTTCGTCTTCGTCGCCTCATCGCCATGCCGTAGAATGCCACGAGAAAGAAGAATCAACGGAGGATTTCAGACCATGTTAGGTTGGCCCGCATCCTTCGCCTTTAATGTGATAACAATTAGTTCATTGAAATAGGAAAGATGAACATCAATTATTTACAACCACGCAATGATTTCTTTTCAAACAATGACGAGAAAAGAAAAGGGATAAAACATAGGGTAAACCCCCTAACTTTGATTCGTCGATCGACATTCATCATTCATTGATGGTGTTGTGAAACGAAGTTCATCGTTTTCCACGTTCATCACGCACTCCTAATCCCCTAATTGCATCGGTCATGGAAGACACTCCACGTCAGTAGGATCCGAGAGAGGAAGTCGAAGAAGGTTGTTGGAGACGTTCTTCCTGTTCTTCGTTCTTCATTGGGAGAACTTCTTTTCTCCCAAGCTCTCCTCTCAAGCTCCCACAAAATGAGAATTTCCAAGCCAAAAATAATATAAGTTATCAATTATTTTATTGGCACAACAATTTCAAAATGGAGGAATAAATTAAGAGGCTCCCCTTAATAAATTACATGCTTTGGGGTAATTGATTAATGGAGAGGTCAAGAGGCTCCCCTTAATTAAATTACCCATGTTGGTGCAATTAATTAAAAGGGAACTGTGGCACCAATTAATGGTAGAGGAGGTCCAGGGACTCCCCCCTCATTAATGAGGAGAGTTGATAGATTTTTCCACCCTCCCATTAATTGGGGGGTTTCAGTATCATGTGGTCCCCACGATATAACCACTCACGGGAGGTTATGTTCGGGTAGGCTGCACCACCATAACCTCTCATGGGAGGTTAGGGTGTGGAGGTCCCACCTCCAACTCCCAAGTGGAGATTTTAACCAACAACCACTCACATGGCAACTTAAAATAAAATATTGTGCTGTACACTTTATTTTATTATTTTTTATAAAAATCCAAAAACTAACTTTTATTTTCGACCATCTGCCGTCGAGGTGAAAGTCTTTTTAAGTAAATATCAGCGCTGTGAGTTAAACAGTGCCCTTGGATTTCAATTCCAAGAACCGGTTTAAAAGTTATAAAATCTCACTCTTACGTTTACTGAACGTACCTGAACAAAACTTCAGAAATTGATTCTGGGCACACCGGGCCTTGGAATCAAGCACCGTAAAAATTCACGGACTTGTAAAAATTCCATGAATTTAAGAAAAAAATTCCCACGGAATTTCCGGGCCTTTAAATTTTCCCCACCTCAGGACTTTACGTCCCTGTAAGCTACAACTATAACTATGGGAACAAATGGGGGTACTAAGCATGAATCTGAGCCTCCCGCTCCCATGTGCTCTCCTGGAGGTTCTTATGCTGCCAGAGAACATGCACCAGAGGTATCGACCATCCACATAGGACCCGCTCTTGGAGATCCTCAATCTACACTGGAACATCTGTAAAATTCACCTCATCATCGACATCCAGCTCTCCATGGTCGATGATGTGGGAAGGGTCGTGCACGTATCTCCTCAGCTGAGATACGTGGAAGACGTCGTGCACATGGTACAAATGAGGTGGAAGAGCTAATAGGTAAGCCACCTCGCCTACTCTTCTGAGGACCTAGAAAAATCCGATGAATCTCGGAGATAAGTTTCCACCTCGGCCAAATCTATGTAGACCACGTCGATATGAGACCCGTAGAAAGACATGGTCGCCAACCTCAAACTCTAGAGGTCTCCGTCTCTTGTCAGAATATGAAATATGCCTGTTCTGTGTAGTCTTCATCCACTCCTGGATGATCTGTACCTTCTCCGTAGTATCTCGTACCATCTCTGGTCCCATAAGTGATGACTCCCCGGGGTCAGTCCAACACAAGGGTGATCTGCAAGTTCGCCCGTACAAGGCCTAAAAAGGTGTCATCCCTATGGTGGAGATATAGTTGTTGTTATAAGAAAACTCCACCAAATGCAAGTGATCCTCCCAGCTATGACTGAAGTCGAGGACACATGCACGAAGCATGTCCTTGAGGGTATGAATAGTCTGCTCAGTCTGACCATCTGTCTGAGGATGGAAGGCAGTGCTCAAGCGAAGCTGTGCCCCGAAAGCTTTCTGCAACCCCTTCCATAGCTGGGAAGTAAACTGTGCATCACAGTCGAAGACAATAGAGGAAGGTAATCCATGTAAACGCACAATCACCTACATATAGAGGTGTCACAAGCTCTCTACTGAACCCTGCTCTCTGATCGGTAGGAAGTGGGACGACTTGGTGAGTCGGTCGACGATCACCCAAATCGAGTCGTGAATGTTGAATATACGTGGAAGACCTGTCATGAAGTCCATGGATATCCCATACCACTTCCACTCTGGGACCTCTAAGGGATGAACCAAGCCTGCTGGTACTTGTTACTTTGCCTTCACTTACTGACAAGTGAGACACCGTGAGACAAACTCCGCTACTACCTTCTTCATACCTGGCCACCAGTGCTATTGTTGATGGTCCTGGTATATATTCGCCACTCCTAGATATACCGCTAGAGGGGATGTGTGGAACTCCCTCAACAATTCTTCCTGAAGTACCACTAGTACCAAGGTACATCCTCTGAAGAGGATGACGTGCTCCCCATATTCAAAAAATTAATCAGGTTCCTGCCATATGGATATCTGAGCACGTCGTGTCTCGCAGTTAGTGGCCCCATGTTGTGCTTCCCTGACTCGCTGAAGAAGTGGGGGAGTGACCGTAAGATACTGAAGGAAGGTTACTCTATCCCCATGTTGTGCCTCCCTAATTCACTGAAGAAGTGGGGGAGTGACTGTAAGATACTGAAGGAAGGTTACTCTATCTCTATCCACAAAGGATATCTATAAAGCAGCCAGCTACTCGGTTGCCTCTCCTAGCAGCAGTATACCAGTCCTCCTGCTGAGTTCATCCACAAAAACATTCCCTTTCCAATGAGTAAAGACCAGCACGAAGTCATAGACCTAGAGTAACTCAATCTAACATCACTGTCTCAGGTTCAGGTCTTTCTGAGAGAAGCTATACCTGAGACTTTGGTGATTAGATTACATGGTAAAATGCTCGCCCATCAAATATTGCTGCCACATATTCAAGGGGAAGACCACTACTGCTAACTCCAGGTCATGAATAGCATAGTTCTGCTCATACTGTATTAGCTGCTGAGAACCATAAGCAATCACTGCTCACTCCTCCATCATGACACACCCAAGTCCGATCCCTGATGTGTCGCAGTAAACTACGTACCATGTGCCCTCCTCTAGAAGCCTCAAGATGGGGGCACTAGTCTACCTCTTCCTCAACTCATGAAAGCTCTATTAGCATCTCTCCGACCACATGAAGGGTTGCTCCTTCTTCTTCAAGGCTGATAGTGGTGCTGTAACTCTGGAGAAGTATGGTACGAACCTCTTATAGTATCCAGCCATACCCAGGAAACTCCGTACCTCCGCCACACTCTTGGGTAGCTCCCAAGAAAGTACCGCCTCTATCTTCACTGGATCCACTGAAACTCCAGCCTACGATATGACGTGTCCCAAGAAGTGAACCTCTTGAGTCCAAAACTGGCACTTTGAGAGCTTACCATAAAGCTCATTCTCTCGGAGTGTGTCCAACACTACCTGCAAATGGTAGGCATGCTCCTCCTCAGTAGTTGAGTAGATCAGAATGTCATCGATGAAGACTACGAAAAAGTGATCGAGGTATGGCTAGAAGATAATTTTCATGAGAATCATGAACACTTTTGGAGAGTTGGTTACACCAAAGGGAATAAATAAGAACTCGTAGAGGCCGTACCGACACCAGAAGGCTGTCTTCTGCACATCCTCATCTCGAACTCTGAGATTGTGATAACCTGATCTGAGGTCTATCTTCGAGAACCAACGTGATCCCTTCAGCTGGTCAAAGAGGTTGTCAATCCTCGAGAGTGGGTACTTGTTCTTCATGGTCACCTAGTTTAGGCAACGGTAGTCAACACAAAGCCTCAAACTCCCATCCGCCTTCTTGGTGAACAGAATCGGGGCTGCCCATGGAGAAACACTGGGCGGGATGAATCCCTTCCTCTGCAAGTCCTCTAGCTGTACCCACAACTCATGAGGCTCAGCCGGAGCCATCTGATATACTGGAGTAGATATCAGTGCTATCCCAGGGTACAGGTCAATGTAGAAGTTCACCTCTCTGCGAGGAGGTAGTCCTGGAACATTGTCAGGGAAAACATTCACGTACTGGTCCACCACTACAGGATAAGTCAAAATCTCTACATCAACTGCTCTGAGGGTAAGGCAAGCCAACTGGTGAGTGACCGGCTGCACCCTCCTTCGAGTAAGTCCATCTTGTGCTGCAAGGTCTCTCTTCTCGCCGGTGAAGGTAAACATGGTCTCATCCATGCAGACACACCACACTTTTCACTTAATACAATAAATCTGAGAATGGAATATAGATAACTAGTCCATACCCAAGATGATGTCGTAAGGCCTCGATGCCGCTATTAGGAGATACTAGCCGAAGATCTCACCTCCTAGAGTAAGCTCGCTCTACTGGAACTAGTGCGCAATCATCGAATTAGCTCCCATGGGTGTCTCTAGTTGTAAGGATCGAGCCAACAGCTCTGTCAGAATCTCCGAGCTCTGAACGAGGGCAGTGGTAATGAAAGAGTGACTGACACCTATGTCTATAAGAATTGAAGCTAAGGTGGAGTGGACATAGATCATACCTCGAATCATCTCTGGAGCACCATGATCATAGCCCTCAGCTACCTGAAGCTGAGCTCTCCTCTGTCCACCCGCTCCCTACGGTCGGGGTGGACCTCCTGGTGGTGGTGGTAACACCTCGTAACGTCGTCCACCACCAACTGCACATCCATATCCTCTACCACATCTGCCTCCTCCATGAGGACCGCCTCGTTCGAAGCTATACCTATGCCTAGAAGGTCCCTCAACTGTCTGGTGATCATCTGAACGACACGTCGGACTGTCACGAGCCATGTGACACTACCCGCCGCAAGAGTAACACTGCTGACTACTGGAATGTGTGTCTTTGTTTCATGTGCCCCACACAATGGATTCTGAGTCGTGTGGTCGACCACCTATAGGTCTGGTCCTCTTGGACCTCTGTTACATCTGTCTACTTCCAGCTGCAGAAGACTCTGCTGCGTGTCGGTTAGTGGTGGGTCTCGCTGCTGGAGACTGCTCAGCAAGGAAACTCTCCACCAAGAGGGCTCTCTCTAGCACCCCTATCTACATCGGGATACTAAGTGAGATCATCGGAGCTCTGATCTCTCTCCTGATACCCTGATCGAAGGTCCAAGCCCTGAAGAATGGGTCTCGTACCATATCTGTGGAGTAGCGTGAGAGGTCAGTGAACCTCGCTGAGTATTGCGCTACTGTCATGCTACCCTGTTGTAGATGCAGTAGCTCCTGTATCCGCACTGCATAGAGAGTGGCTGGGACAAACTCCACCCGAAATAGGATCTAGAAATCTTCCCATAGTAGCATTGCCTTTCATGCACCGAGAGCATCAGGCTCCACCATCTTCCTCCTGCTGCCTGAAGGAGACACGCGACAAGGATCACCATGATTTCTGCTAGTGTCCCTACTAGCCTGAAGACTCTCACCATAACCTCCAGCCAATCCTCAGTCGTCGGTGGGTCCGTATCTCCCCTGAACCTGGGTGACCTCTGGTGCTGTAACTCGTGCAACACAATCAAGAAGCATGCATCATCTGCTGCTAAGGATGGTGGCATTGGTGGCCCAACAGGAAGTAGTACCATTGGTGCCTTCGCTGGTAAAGGGCCCTGCTTTGAGGCCTCGTTTCTCGGTGGCCTATCAGTGCGTACGACTCTCGGGGCTCTAACTGGTCGTCAGCGGGGAGGAATCATGAAATAAATGGATGCGACACAGTAAAAATATTATACCCAGTGAGCTAACCGGGTTGAGATGACTTAAAGAAAAACTTTTGAAAACACACACACAATTAGTGTATTCATGAACTAAGTCAGAAATCAAAAGTCAGGGTCCTGGTGTATGGATATGTTGGATTCACGCATCAACATTGGACTCCTTGAACTAAAAACCACACTTAGTACCCTTAACACTATTGCTTCACAGAAAAGAAAGATCAGAGTTCTAAGTTCTGCGGTAGACCTGACTCCTCTAATACCAATTTGTCATGACTCGTCCCCCAGGGCCCATATTGTGACTACCCCAAGCCCACCTTCCATAGTCTAGGGGATGGCGACTAGCACCAAAGGCGTAAATCCCTAAACAATGAAGGCATTGCCTTTATAACTGTAAACAAACACATCAGAGTACACAACTGGAAGAAAAACACTAAGTAAAACTGTATACAGAAGAAGTGCTGGAAAGTAAAAGGGGAAAAAAATACAAGCCTAGTAGGAAATTAAAAGTACAACTGAAAGCAAGTACAACTGAAGAAAAGTAAAGTAGCTACTAGGTCGTCCTCTGGGGTTCCTACCTAAAGGGTAGGTATAGATGGACTCCTCAGCACTCCACGTCTGTCCGTCTCCTCCGTGTACCATCACACCAAGTGGTCCACCTTCGGGTACCATCCAGTCCTACTACTCTCTGCCTCAATCAGTGTTTTCCGTCATCTGCAACCAACACAATGTGGTGCGGGCATAACCCGTGTAGGGGTGAGTATAATAATACTCAGTAGGGACCCCAAGACCCTCAAGGTCTCACAAAATCCAACAAGGATAAACCTAAAAGTATGAAATCAACAGATAACCATTACTTAGGTATATTCCCATACATATACTGTAATACCCCAAGCTTCCACGGTACGCTTCTCTTTGAATAATTCAGTAGCGTGTGTTGTACGCAACTTCGAGTTCTAACACACACCACAACCAATCAAACTAGCCGTTATGAATAGTAATACCAAATTTTTGAAATTTTATAAATTTTATCTTTTAAAATGGACTTTATTTTTGGATTCGGAATATCGAAATTAGCTTAGGGTGAATTTTTGGTATTTTTATGAACACATTCAATTTTTGAGGAATAGTGAAAAAACACTGAGTTATAGTTTAAAATCGAATTTTTTATTTAAATAAGTTTTTATTTTATTTAAATTTAATTAAGGTCAAAATAGATACATAATACCTATATAAGTTCAATGTAATTCATTGGAGTTAGTTTAGAATAATTTTATATATATATAAAATTTTTATGGAACTTTTCACCGTTTTTACCCACCTCCTAGGAGAATTTGGAAATTCACATAAAACATAATTTTACCGCTTTTGCGAGTGGAATTTATAAAATATGAGAGACACGGTTAATTTCAATGAGTAAAATGTGGTTCAATGAAATGAAAATAATTTTTGGTGAATAGTAACTTTTTACTTTTATTTACCACGGTTAAAAGTAAATAGGGTAATTAAGGGTAAAAATGATATTAATATTACCCTAACACATGTACTAATTCTATTGGACAAGTGTATCTCGACCAAAAAAAACCTTAGGAATAAAATATTATCATTTAGGTCCACTTGGATTAGATTAAGACATTTATTATTATTTAATTAAAAGAAGAGTTAAAAGAGTTAAAATCAATGTTTAATAACTAAAACATTTTTAATATAGGGTAATACATTAGATAAATTCGACTATAAATATTCATTATAAATATAAAAATATTTCCTACATAATGGTATTTTATTTATAATTTTTAGATATTAGATAATTTAATTTATTTATGACACAATGATGATGTAGTAATTTCCTAATTAATGAAATATAAAAATAATTGATATTATAAATATCAAGATAAATGTAATTTGAGACTTTTTATGAATTAAACTAATTTTCTAGGTTAATATGACATATTAGTATTGGTTATATAAATTTTTTTCAAATTAAAAATGCTGTTATGAAGTTATCAAAAACAAAATACCCAATAGTGTCAAAATTGACATAAAAGAGTTTTTAAAACAAATATTATATTATTAACTGATATTATATTCCTAAAAATGTATGGTTCGGCCAAAGAACTTATATAATGATAGGTGTATCATTAATGGACCACTTGGGGGTCACTTGGAGGTATATAGTAAGTTTATTAACTATATAATATAAAAATACAAAGAGACATGGTAAATGTCAAACTATTTAACTAAGAGTTAAATATAAATGATAAGGTTAATATAGTGACCCAAACCTGTATAAAATCTATTGGTTGAAATAATTTCGACCCATAACCACCTTAACCTTTAAATAATATACTTTGTATCCATTAGAAACCGAATATGAATTTAATATAAAATAATATTTCTAGCTTTTACAAAGGTGCCCCTCACCCCTTTTATAAAAGGGTACTCCCCCTTCTCTCTAATTTACTCCTTCACAACCTTTTGGATCATCCAAACCTTGCCAAAATATTATCTCAACTTCCCTAACTTCAACATAGAGGACTTATTTTGATCATAAAGCCAACCTAAGGAGCCCTTTTGATCAAATCAAAAGGAAGAACCCGAAGAAGAGGTAATGTTTTCATAACCCTCTTTCAAGTTCCTTTCTTATTCAACTTCTTCTTTCTTTGTTATTTCCATTCTAAAATAATAACACCAGAATATTTTATATACTATTATTTTATTATAAATATGGTACAACCATATTCAGTATTCTATCCATCCTTTGAATGACATGTCACCATATGTGCGTACGTACGACCAACCGTCTCCACGTCGTGGTGCAATTGTTATTCAATAAATTATTATTTGGATGGGTATAATAATGATGTGAAATTAATTTAAATAATAAGTATAACATGATAAGGATTCTATATATATGATATACCATCCAATTATATATGATTTTAATATCAAAAGAATGATATTATCGCTCGTGCATACGTACAGACTACCGTCTCCACGAACACGATGAGATTCATTCCCCATCGTATCCATACAAGTCTAATTATAATTTTATGATTAAAAATAATGTTTAAGGACTTGATATAATTCTGTATATGAATAAGATACAACCTATCCATAACAAACATGACTTATGTAACAAAACATATAAAATAAAATGAGTAAGTTAACACCCAAAACGACTATAATACTAAGATATTATTAATAAAGAAATGTTAAAAGATCATATATGATATCATATTAATGTATATGATTCTTGTATAATTAAATAACAACTATTTCACCACTATACAAGAGGATAACCTACCCTTAACCAAGGAAAAAGTAAAAAGTAAGGGGTTTCTTATCTCACTTTTAATTCTGTGAGATTTCCATTATTCACCACTTATTTATTGCATGTGGTGTGTGTACTGCCCATGTTTGTATTCATTGTGTAATATAATATAATTCATGTATATTTAAATCATCATTGTATGATCCTTATTTCATGGGTGTATGTTTCATAAGTTACCAAATCAATAAGGGAATTTGAAATTTCAATTTCCACTCATTCGGCTTTATGAATACTTCATTGATTATTTTACTCCAAGATTATGTGTGGAATCACTATTTATTTGATTATGTAATAATTTCCACTCCCCTTTCTGTGGATATACTTTTGATACACATAATCACTCCATTGATAAATTCTCAAGTCATCGATATGAACTTTATAAGAGTAATTTTTAACTCAATCTCCATTTATTGAGTTTAACATCTAATTCATTGGTGTTGTTTTTACAAGAATATATTTGAATGTATTTTGATTGTTTTACACTGAATATCCAATCATATTGAGTGTATTTATATTTGTCACACATAATTATGTCGTTGATTTATCCTTAACCTAAGGATACATCCTTTATGAGAGATTTCATCTCAATTTACATTCCATTGAGACTCCTTTGTTGTTATACACCAAATCACTTTTATATGGTGTATATAATGTACTTTGACATAGTATATCATGAATCCATTTATTCTCTTGATATTACAAAGTTTTTATTACCTCAATTATTTTTATTCAAATGTCTCTCTTTTGGTTAGGAACTCTAACTAAAATATCATTTTAAAATGTTTTAAAGATTTATTATTCTAAATATTTCTCATTAATGTCCATGTTTTAAAAATGGTTTTAAGGATTTATTTATATGGACATTAAAGTTTTCAAATCAAAATTCCTTTTATAAGTTTCAAAGGGGTATGGGACACTATGATTCAAAAATCTATTTTAGATGGCTTCTTGACAAATAGTGTGACTTTTAAATGTTTTCAAGAAAAAGGGGGATATTTCTCTCAATAGTTTGATGATTATTTTCATCTATGTCAATATACTTCATTATTCTCAATTGAGGTTAATATGATACAATAAAATATTCTATATTGTATTGAATGAGTTATGTTTTACTATGGATGTGCTATTTTTATACAATTCATGGTTTGTAGATAAATTATTGACATTTTGTATGCTAGTTTTAATACAAATGTTTATGTTATGTTTCAAACTTTTCATATGAGGAATTCATTGGACTTAGTAAGTGATGGGTGGAGCCCTCTATAGATCCTCGATGTATCGGTAGGTCTCATGAGACAAACTAGTGTCTTGGCACAAGGCCTTGACAAAATCTTATTTTTAGTCTTGGCACATGGACTTGACTATGTGGTTATGATAGTATGGTATTATGAATTCCATCATTATGAAAGTGGTTATTGATATTTCATGTGGTTATTAGAATAGTAAAATATCCATGTGAATAAGTAAATGGAATTATTTCATTTTATCTTTGTCATATTATTCTGAAGTTCAAGTTTAAAAGGCTTTTGTTTTAGTTATACATTAACTTAAATGTTTATGATTATTTATGAAAGTTTCTGCTATATTGTTATCCTTACTGAGCATCTAAGATCACCCCTTTCAATGTTTTATTTTTCCCAGGATGTGAAGAAGTAATTTATGAATGACCTATAGGGATAATATAAGGGATACGAAGACAAGATGTTTTTTTAGTTTTTTTACTTTATGATGTAATGCAGGACTTATGAATATATATAGTGTTTCCAAGAATACTAAACTAATCGGTCTTTCGAGACTTGATCTTTTGTGATCATGCCAATGTTATTTAATAATGCACTGACTCTGGGTAACTAGTGTTGGGGCGTTACAGTTGGTATCAGAGAAAGTTTAGTACAAACCTTGGGAGCTAGATTTAGATAAAATATGATTAGAGAACATAGACCTAAGATGGACTTTGAGGATTATTATAGAATAACTTCCTAGAATTTTGGTATTGTAGAGATTTTGTGAGTTTTCCGAGCAATAAATCCATGTCTGGATACAAGAAGGTAGAGGCAGCTCTGGCACAGATGTACCTAGGGGTAAAACCCGGAAACACCGCTTTGAGCAAGACTTGAACGGGAACTGGTGCACGACAACGGGCCTTGCTGCACTCTTGGTTACGACACTCCCAGGGGATATGCTTAGGATAATTTACATTTTATTTACAAACCAATTTGATGTATTTTAATATAAGATGAAAATAAATGTCCTTGGTTAATCCTAAGGTGTTTCAAATTGAGAATATGGTGTCATGGTATTCTCTAAATGATTTTATGACTACTGTTACTCACACAATTCTTTTTGGTTTTAGTCAATGGATGGAGTCCAAGGAAGTCATAGTAACTTTGAGAATGATGTACAAGGTGGGAACAATGGTGGAAATGAGCAACCAAATGGAATGTTGATAGGCATAAAAGATATCGTGTTCATGCCAAATCAGTGTTCCAGAAATATGATCAACAACATATATATTAACCAACTCCCGAACTCAACAAAGAAGAGAAAGGTGATGAATGATAAGAGCTCCAGCAGTGGAGACCATGGAGAAAAGAATCCTAAATTTTCATCACGCAAGAAATGTGGAAGGCGACACCCAGGAAAGTGTGTCAATGGAAAAAAGAAATGATTTACGTGCGGGAAAGGACATAAAGTGATGAATTGCTGAGAAAAAATGAAGATTACTATGGAAGAAAATAAAAATGGTCCCAAAAATCCATTTACAGTCATTTTCCGTAAATGTAGGGGACCTAGCCATTACCTGAGTGAATGGCCTATTCTATAGGATATTTTCTTGGTTAAATAAGAAGCTATGTGGAAATAAATGGTTGTAGAAATATTTAAAAGTATTAGTGCTCCTTATTGATGGGATTACTTTGGAATAATTTTCTCTTGTATTTGTAACCCCGCAGTTTTCCATGTGAGAATGATATTTAAGGAAGACTTATCTTTTCCCTTATGGATATAGTTATAAATAACTATTTGGTTTTATATGATCATTGGGATTGAGGCAATTACAAGTTATTATATTTTGGGATGAAAATGAAAGGTATGAGATAACATTTCTGGTTAAAATTATTTTAGGGTTATTTTGAGCAATTTATCTCATTTTGGAAATGTTATAAAATATAGTTTTTGAAAAAGGACAACACACAGACTATGTGACAACCCATCGCGTTGGACAAAGCTGTGGGAAATCGAACCCACAACCAAAGTACGATTGGGATTTATCACCTACCACTGGACTACGTGAAGCCCCTGGTTAGTGTGACTAATTATTTTTAGTTAAATAATTTTATTGATCAATAATAAGTTGATTTGGGTTCTTATGTATTATCAAATGAATACCCTTAGCATAGGAAAATGATTTGGTGATTAAGTGATAAATGTTATTTTGGAAGATGTTTGCTTTGTTAGGAACACTATATGCCCAAGGAAACTAGAATACTATGGGATTTCATTTGAGGAGTAATGGTGTATTTTTATCTACGTTTTTATTGTGGATTTATAGTGATTTGGGTTATTTATGGAAATGATTAACCTATAATAGAGAATATGTGATTAGGTTAATTACTTTTAAGTATGTGACTTTAAGAGTAGTTGATGTCATTTGGAGATAAAATTTAATGTGGAAGACTACATAACCAAATTCTTCTAAGTTTTGGGTTTCAATATTAGTTTGTATTATATTGAAGGATTTTAAGGACAATTGTTTATTGAATGTAATTTATTTAACTTTGGGGTATTGTTGGTTTAATTTTAGAAATTAAGATTAGTGTTTCTTTCTTTAAAGGAATATCCTTTTGGGGGATCATCAGATCTTGTACTAACTCTTTTGGTTTTGATTAATCTCTAAATACAAGGTAAATATATAGTTTATCCTTCATGGATCATGTGATTCTATAGAAGTTTATTCTAGCTATTCTAGTGTGACCAATTCTTCTTGAACACTCATCGTTAAAAAAATGAGTTAGTGGAGGAAATTTATTAAAGAATAAAACTCTACTTAAAATTTAAGTATATCTCTTTATTTTCTTAGTCAATCTCGTAAATGAATTCCTCATCTTTATGTAATGTAACTTAAAAAAAATGTTGTCCGTATACTTTTCCTACTGGGAAACTAATGACCATTTGTCCCATCACAAGTTTCTGGCTTTCTTATTGTTAACTTTCTCCTGATCATGTTTTTTATCCCTCTCCATCAGAACTTGACACTTAGTTTATCTTCTATATCCATGTTTTCCTACATGGAATCCTAGTATGAGTTATCTTCGGTGACCTTTGTACTTCTCTTTCTTTCTTTTAAGGCGATAGTTTTATTGAATCTTTTTCCGATGTGGGACTTTCCATTATATTAAAAAGCCCAATTTTAAAAATTTTGAGGACAACATTATTTGAAGGAGGGGAGAATGTAACACCCCAAGCTTCCACGATACGCTTTTCTTTGAATAATACAGTAGCGTGTGTTGCATGTAACTTCGAGTTCCAACACACACTACAACCAATCAAACTAGCCATTATGAATAGTACTACCCACTTTTTGAAATTTTATAAATTTTATCTTTCAAAATGGACTTCATTTTTGGATTCGGAATATCAAAATTAGCTTAGGGTGAATTTTTGGTATTTTTCAGAAAACATTTAATTTTTGATGAATAGTGAAAAAACACTGAGTTATAGTTTAAAACCGATTTTTTTATATAAATAATTATTTATTTTATTTAAATTTAATTAAGGTCAAAATAGATACATAATACCTATATAATTTCAATGTAATTCATTGGAGTTAGTTTAGAATAATTTTAGATATATAAAAAAATTTATGGAACTTTTCACCATCTTTTACCCACCTCCTATGAGAATTTGGAAATTCACATAAAACATAATTTTACCGCTTCTGTGAGTGGAATTTCAAAAATCCAAGAGACATGGTTAATATAAATGAGTGAAATGTGGTTCAATGAGATGAAAATAATTTTTGGTGAATTGTAACTTTTTACTTTTATTTACCACGGTTAAAAGTAAATAGGGTAATTAAGGGTAAAAATGATATTAATATTTCCCTAACACATGTAATAATTCTATTGGAAAAGTGTATCTCGACCAAAAAAAACCTTAGGAATAAAATATTATCATTTAGGTCCACTTGGATTAGATTAAGACATTTATTATTATTTAATTCAAAGAAGAGTTAAAAGAGATAAAATCAATGTTTAATAACTAAAACATTTTTAATATAGGGCTATACATAAGATAAATTCGAATATAAATATTAATTAGAAATATAAAAGTATTACCTACATAATGGTATTTTATTTATAATTTTTATAAATTAAATAATTTAATTTATTTATGACACAATGGTGATGTAGTAATTACCTAATTAATTAAATATAAAAATAATTGATATTATAAATATCCAAATAAATGTAATTTAAGATTTTTTTTAATTAAACTAATTTTATAGGTTAATATTACATATTAATATTGGTTATATAAATTTTTTTCTAAGTAATAATGCTTTTATGAAGTTATCAAAAACAAAATACTCAATAGTGTCAAAATTGACATAAAAAAGTTTTTAAAACAAATATTATATTTTTAATTGATATTCTATTCCTAAAAATCTAAGGTTCAGCCAAAGAACTTATATAATGATAGGTGTATCATTAATGGACCACTTGGGGGTTTCTTGGAGGTATATAGTAAGTTTATTAACTATATAATATAAAAATACAAAGAGACATGGTAAATGTCAAACTATTTAACTAAGAGTTAAATATAAATTATAAGGTTAATATAGTGACCCAAACCTATATAAAATATATTGGTTGAAAGTATTTATACCCATAACCACCTTAATCATTAAATAATCCACTTTGGAGCCATTAGAAACCGAATATTAACTTATTATAAAATAATATTTCTAGCTTTTCCAAAGGTGCCCCTCACACCTTTTATAAAAGGGTACTCCCATTTGTCTCTAATTTACACCTCCATAGCCTTTTGGATCGGCCAAAACCTGCCCAAATATTCTCTCAACTTCCCTCACTTTAACCTAGAGGCCTTATTTTGATCAGAAAGCTAATATAAGCAGCCCTTTTGATCAAATCAAAAGGAAGAACCTGAAGAAGAGGTAATGTTTTCACAACCCTCTTTCAAGTTCCCTTCTTCTTCAACTTCTTTTTTCTTTGTTATTTACATTATAAAATAATAAATCTAGTATATTTTATATACTGTGATGTTATTATAAATATGGCACAACCATATTCAGTATTCCATCCATCCTTTGAATGACATGTCACCGTACGTGCGTACGTATGACCTATCATCTCCACGTCGTGGTGTAATTGTTATTCAATACATTATTATTTGGATGAGTATAACAATGATGTGTAATTCATGTAAATAATAATTATAACATGATAATTGTTATTTATATATGATAAACCATCCAATTATATATGATTTTAATATCAAAAGAATGATATTATCGCTCGTGCGTACGTACGGACTACCGTCTCCATGAACGCGATGAGATTAATTCCCCATCGTATCCATACAAGTATAATTCTAATTTTATGATTAAAAATAATGTTTAAGTAATTGATATAATTCTTTATATGAATAAGATACAACTTATTCATAACAAACATGACTTATGTAACAAAACATATAAAAGAAAACGAGTAAGTTAACACCTGAAACGACGATAATACTAAGATATTATTAACAAAGAAATTTTTAAAGATCATATATGATATCATATTAATGTATATGACTCTTTTATAATTCAATAAAAACTATTTCACCACTATAAAGTAAGATAACCTACCCTCTACCAAGGAAAAAGTACAAAGTAAGGGGTTTCTTATCTCACTTTCAATTCTGTGAGATTTCCATTATTCACCACTTATTTATTGCATGTGGTTTGTGTACTGCCCATGTTTGTATTCATTGTGTAATATACATTAATTAATTTATATTTACATCATCATTGTATGATCCTTCTTTCATGGGTGTATGTTTCGTAAGTTACCAAATCAATAAGGGAGTTTGAAATTTCAATTTCCACTCATTCGGCTTTACGAATACTTCATTGATTATTTTACACCAAGATTATGTGTGAAATCACTATTTATTTGATTATGTAATAATTTCCACTCCCCTTTCTGTGGATATACTTTTGATACACATAATCACTCCATTGATAAATTCTCAAGTCATTGATATGAACTTGATAAGAGTAATTTTTAACTCAATCTCCATTTATTGAGTTAAACATCGAATTCATTGGTGTTGTTTTTTCAAGAATATGTGTGAATGTACTTTGATTGTTTTACACTGAATATCCAGTCATATTGAGTTTATTTATATTTTTCACACATAATTATGTCATTTATTTATCCTTAACCTAAGTATACATCCTTTATGAGAGATTTCATCTCAATTTACATTCCATTGAGAATCCTTTGTTGTTATACACCAAATCACTTTTATATGGTGTATATAATGTACTTTGACATAGTATATCATGAATCCATTTATTCTAATGAAATGAATAAGTTTTTATTACCTAAATTATTTTTATTCAAGTGTCTATCTTTTGGTTAGGAAGTCTAACTAAAATATCATTTTAAAATTCTTTAAAGATTTATTATTCTAAATCTTTCTCATTAATGTACATGTTTTAAAAATGGTTTTAAGGATTTATTTATATGGAAATTAAAGTTTTAAAATCAAAATTCCTTTTAAAAGTTTCAAAGTGGTGTGGGACACTTTGATTCAAAAATCTATTTTAAATGGATTCATGACAAATAGTGTGACTTTTAAATGTTTTCAAGAAAAATGGGGATATTTCTCTCAATAGTTTGATGATTATTTTCATCTATGTCAATATCCTTCAATATTATCGATTGAGGTTAAGCTGATACAATAAAATCTTCTATATTGTATCAAATGAGTTATGTTTTACTATGGATACGCTAATTTTATACCACTCATGGTTTGTGGATAAAGTATTGAGATTTAGTATGCTAGTTTTAATACGAATGTTTATGTTATGTTTAAAACTTTTTATATAAGGAATTCATTAGACATATTAAGTGATGGGTGTAGCCCGCTATAGCTCCTCGATGCATCGGTAGGTCTCATGAGACAAACTAGTGTCTTGGCACAAGGCCTTGACAAAATCTTATTTTTAGTCTTGGCACAAGGCCTTGACTATGTGGTTATGATAGTATGGCATTATGAATTCCATCATTATGAAAGTGGTTACTGATATTGCATGAGGTTATTCGACTAGTAGAATATTCATGTGAATAAGTAAATGGCATTATTTCATTTTATATTTTCCATATTATGCTCAAGTTCATGTTTAAAAGGCTTTTGTTTTAGTTATACATTGCCTTAAATGTTTATTCTTATTTATGATAGTTTACGCTATATTGTTATCCTTACTGAGCATCTAAGCTCACCCCTTTCAATGTTTTATTTTTCCCAGGATGTGAAGAAGTAATTTATGAATGACCTGCAGGGATATTATGAGGGGATATGAAGACAATATGTTGTTGTAGTTTTTTTTACTTTATGATTTAATGTAAGACTTATGAATATATCTAGTGTTTCCAAGACTACTAAACTAATCAGTCTTTCAAGACTTGATCTTTTTTGATCATGCCAATGTTATGTAATAATGCACCGACTTTGGGTAACTGGAGTCTGGGCGTTACATATACCAAATTTATCTAGTAACCCATCTCAATCATGAGGAAAACACAAAAGTCATTGACTCAGCTCAAACTAGGATTTTTATTAATCTGAACCCTCGGCTGCTAGAGAAATCCTCCTCTATTGAGTACAGCGGGCCTGTCGTGTCACACAGAAGTGCTTCCCACTAACTTGGACTACTGAGGTACTCCTCCTATCGAGTACTGTAGATCTGCTGCACTCACTAAGAGGTTCTCCCCACCGTGGGTCTGCTGCGCTCACACAAAGGCACTCCCCTGGTAGCCTACTGAGGTACTCCACGTGTCGAGTGTCGTGGGTCTATCGCGCTCACACCAAGGATCTCCCCATCGTCAGTCTGCCGTGCTCACACAGAGGCACTCCCCCCTGGGCTAGTCGAATCACACTGAGTCGAAACGGTCAGCAGTCGTCAAGTCTCAGCCAGCTACTAGGTTCTCTCACAAATGTCTTCTCGTCTCTGGAAGATTTTCTCCACAAGATTCTAATCGATAATCCAACTGTCACGAAGTCCCACGTAGAAGTATCTCAAAGTTCCTCCACGTCATAGGGGTCTCAACGCAACAGAAGGCATGTCAATCAGACTCCTGGTCTGTTAGTTATTAGCCTTTTAGTCCCGGGGGCCCAGTTGGATTCATGTATGATCCAACCTGAACATATCTCAACTATACCCCAAACACAAGTGGGATATTCTCAAAGGGATGGCTTTGCTCAAAGAATACCGACGCCGCTGACGGTTCATCAAACGAACATCCAGTGCCAAAGATATGACCCAAGAAGGTAATGGGACACTAACGGGCCTGGGTCCGGTCTGACCCAGTTGGACCGACTTGGCCCAACCCTGTCTCGGCCGACCCGGTCTAGGTCGACCCGTTCAGACTCGCTGGGTCTGACTTGACCCATTGGGTGGGTCAACTCGCTAAGTTTTGGCCCCGTCCGCTGGGCCCGGCCCAGCAGACTGTGAGGGTGGTTCAGCCTGGAGGTCGCCACGTAGGCGACTCGACTCAGAGGCTGGGGGCCAGTTCGGCAAGCGCCGCAAGGGGCGCGGCTTGGAAAACTCAGCCCAGGGGGCCGGTCGGCCAGGATACTAGCAAGCAGGCCGGCTAGACGTCGGGCAGGTCGTGGGTGCGCCTGGTAAGGCGCAGTAGGTGCCGGGCATGCCGCGGGTGTGTCGGCAGGGCACCGGGCAGGCCGCTGGGGCGCCGGTCAGGCTGCGGCAGGTGCCGGGCAGGCCGCAGGGGCGCCGGTGAGGCACCGAGCTAGCCGTGGGGCTGCCGGGTAGGGCGTGGGGGCGCCTGCAGGGCACGACAGGGCGCCAGAGGACTGCGCACCGGGATGGGCTCTAGGAGGCCGCGGGCAGGCAGGCTGCGCGCTGGGTGGGGTGCCAGGAGGCCGTGGGCTGGTGGGCCGTGCGCTGGGCAGGGCGTTGGGAGGCCGCGGGTAGGTGGGCCGGGCACCGCTCAGGCCGACGGTGTTTGGCCGGAAGCTTCAGTGCACCGCGAGGGCGACACAATTCGCGGAGGCCACAGGTAGTGTGGCCTTCATCGCAACCTTCATCATTGTCGCCTCATCGCCATTCCGTAGAACTCCAAAAGAAAAAATAATCGACGGAGGATGTCGGGCCATGTTAGGTTGGCCCGCATCCTCTACGTTTAAAGTGATAATAATTGGTTCATCGAAATAGAAAAGATAAACATCAATTATTTAAAACCACGTAACGATTTCTTTTCAAACAATGAAGAGAAAAGAAAAGTAAAAAAACACAAGGTAACCCCCTAACTTTGATTCATCGATCGATGTTCGTCGTTCGTTGATGGTGTTGCAGAAAGAAGACGATGAAGTTAGCTGTTCGCCGCGTTTATCACACACTCCAAATCCCAAAGCTGTGTCAGCCATGGAAGACACTCCACATCGGTATGATATGAGGGAGGAAGTCGAAGAAGGTTGTTGGCGGCGTTCTTCGCGTTCTTCGTTCTTCATTGGGAGAACGTATTTTCTCCCAATCTCTCCTCTCAAGCTCCCACCAAATGAGAATTTCCAAGCCAAAATTAATATAATTTATCAATTACTTTATTGGAACAATAATTTCAAAATGGAGGAATAAATTAAGAGGCTCCCCTTAATAAATTACATGTGTTGGCGCAATTGATTAATGGGGAGGTCAAGAGGCTCCCCTTAATTAAATTACACGCGTTGGCGCAATTAATTAAAAGGGAAAGGTGGCACCAATTAATGGTAGAGGAGGTCAAGGGAATCCCCCCTCATTAATGATGGGAGTTGGGAGATTTTTCCACCCTCCCATTAATTGGGGGGTTTTAGTCTTATGTGGTCCCCACAATGTAACCTCTCACAGGAGGTTATGTTCGTGTGGACCCCACCACCATAACCTCTCATGGGAGGTTAGGGTGTGGTGGTCCCACCTCCAACTCCCAAGTGGAGGTTTTAACCAACAACCACTCGCATAGAAGATTAAAATAAATTAAAGTGTTGTATACTTTATTTTATTATTTTTTATAAAAATCCAAAAACTAACTTTTATTTTTGACCATCTGCCGTCGAGGTGAAAGTTTTCTTAAGAGAATACCGGCACTGCAAGTTCAATGGTGCCCTCAAATTTCAATTCTGAGCACCAGTTCAAAATTTATAAAATCCCACTCGTACGTTTACTGAACGTACCTGAACAAAACTTCATAAATTGATTCCAGGCACACCGAGCCTCAGAATCAAGCGCCGTAAAAATTCACGGACTCGTAAAAATCCCATGAATTTAAGAAAAAAATTTCCACGGAATTTCCGGGTTTTACATACTGTGTATTTTTCATCTATCCTTTATAAAAATTAAATAAAAAATATTTTTTAGTACCGGATTCGTACGTGGAGGTTAAGGGATTTACAGGTTATGGTTAATGGAAAGCATTCGAAATTTGTTTCTTGATTTTTGTTCCCTTTTAGATTATGAGAGTAGTGGAATGAGAACTTTCTCCTGATTCTATTTTAGACTAATATATGGTAATTTTGTACATTTTTTATATCATGTATTGTGCATTCCTACTACCATATTGACCCCATTTTCCCTATTTTGTATAGCATGATGACATCATCCTTTTATAAATGTTACTATATATTGATTATCTGTTTGTATTTATATAAATGATGTACATATTCATATATTGTAAATTATCCAACTTCAATGGATTTATCCACTATTTTATGATGTCCTCCACTCTATTAAATAGGGTATATCCTCCTCATATAACAACTATAGACCCCTAATTATAGATATCTTCCACCAACATATAGAAAAGTATGTGTGAGGCTATTTGGCCATACTGTCAAGTCAATTGTGAGTAGAATGGGCATGAGAAGTCACAAAAATAAACCATGAGACCAAAATCTTCTTCATCAACATGAAATAATGGTTGAGAAAACTCTTATGTTTCTCAAGAAAGAAACAATAAGAATTATTAGAAATGGGTTGGAATTGGTTCCCCAGATCTAGAAATTTAAAATAATTTTATTTATCATCAATGAATATCCAGAGTTGATCCCTGGTTTATTTCTATTTCAATTTTTTTAATAAAGGTTATCATTATTATTTTATATTGAAGAATTTACGATCTCATTTTCATCAACTCAGCGAATCTTGGATCATCATTTTTATGTATCAGTTTTAGGAATTTTTTTTATTTTTGTTATTTGGTCTGGCTATATAGATCTTGGTTTTTTTGTTCTTTATGCATTATCGGTGTTCCCAACACCCATTTAGATATATTTTAATTGCGGGTGTGGAAGCATCAGTATTCATTCATAGTCAATTATAGTGATGAATTCACATATACATTCAATATGTGGTAGGTTGATAAAATCATATATAAATGGAATTTTTATTGTTATTAGGTTGAAAGGGATTGATTTTGGTATCCTCAATTTTTTTCCTTTTAGTTCACTTATGAGAATATGATTTTTTCATGTGGTAACATTATCAACTAAAAAATTACATAAGTAGTCAGTTCATTTCTTCATCAATATTGTGTGAATTTGGTATCATAGAATAAAAAATCAGGGTAAAATATTTTTCATCCCATATATATATACATAAAGGCAATGATAATGATTAATTGGATGTTAAAAAATTGACTTGTTGAATCATATGTGACCATATTCCCAACATGTGGTTAGTTATCTTACAACTAGTAATGTGGTTGTGGTAGCTCCATACACATCATGCTTTATGTATGTCCTTTTCTTAAATTTTCTACATGTGGTTACATAATTGACTAAATGAATATAATTCATAACAGGTCATAAAATTATAAGATAAATTTAATTCTATGAAATTTATCATTAGAAAACATCAAAACAACTTGAAAAAATTGAAAAAAATTCTATATATAGGAGATAAAAATTGATTAAACAAAAAAACATAAATTGAAAATATATAATTAAATTAATTAATTAATTTTAAAAGAATAAATTTTATAATCAACTCATAACAAATTATTTTCCTATTAGTAATAATTAAAAAAATTCATGGATAATAATTGAACCAATAAAATATTAAAGGTCTCATTTCTAACATCATTTTAAATGAATTAAGAGTTCAACATCTATTTTCTAATAAGTAACTAATATCTTTAAAAAATAATTTCACTATTTAATAATTGACTAATTCCCAAAAAAATATACGTAGAAAAGTTTGTAAATAGAGACAACATCATTATTAAAACATAGTTGATGTCAAATAATTTTCATTCTTCTAAGAGGGACTGTTGCAATTATCGAATTTTTTATTCTCATCTGACCCCACCCAATTTGTTTAGGTATTATCCCTTTTCTAGTAGATGACATGTTATTGCAACATTCAAGGTCCCAATTTATTAATTTTCCATAACACCAAAAGTATTTTACAAGTATATTGTTCACATTTTTAGTGTAACACTAGCTGTTGGTGGGTTCCTCTAGTCACCTTATTTAGATTTCATTCCTCTAGTCATGTTTAGGGGAACTCCTAACAATACTATTTTTTCAACATTTTACAATAATATTTTTATGTCCTTACATTTATTCATCCATTATTGTCTAAAATTGGTTTTAATGTATTTAATTTTTAATGTTTATGTATTAGAAAAAAATAATATATGAATCATGGGATGACCTCCCAATATGATATATTATATGGTGAAAATTTATATTATTTATATTTTCTTGTATTACTATTTTGAGTGTTCTTAGAATAACGTGTACCCTTAAAAATTATATTAGTATCTCTTCACTTGGATTCCTATGAATGTTTTTCATGACCAATTTTATAGTTTCATAATTTTCTGTAATCTTAGGAAATATTTTACTTAATGTCTTTTATGTTCATCAATGAGTTTAAATTTTTCATAAAATTTAAATTATAAATTAAGTATATTTTCCTAATGAATAATACTAAATCATTTTATATAATGATCATTCTAAAAAAAATTTGATCACTTATTGAGTATTCCAAAAACCTTAAATTTGTTTTTTGGTATCATATAGTTCATGGAACTATTCAAAAACAACATCTTCTAGTAAAACACTGTAACAAATATCTGTTGATATTTTTTTTTCAATCTAAATTTTTTTCATTGAAACATTTGATAGAATTATCCTTTATATCAATGGTTTATATGAGTGTTTTACATCTTCATAATTTCATGGACAATGTATACTAGGTTTGATAAATATATGGTCTTAGATAATAGTTTTCTCCTATTACCCTGATTAATTCATGTATGTATCTGTAAAAATATATAGGATAATTTTTAATTATTCTTATATTTTTTAAAAAATAATTTATATTTTCAAAATACACTTACCCACCACAATAGTTACATTTGTTTCTAGAGGATTATTTTTAATTGATTTAAAACATTCACAAGGTTTACTTTCAAATAGAGGTGGATTCACCTTTCACGTAGACATAGGGGATAACTTATACATATTTTAAATTTTTTTCTATCATATTTTATTTGTCGTTGAGAAAATATCCTTGTTTTATACATTAAGAAGATTTATTTTTCAAATGATGAGGCTTTACATTCTTATATTTTGACAGAGAAAAATATGTATAATTTTAAAACCTACACACCATATAAATTACAAAAAAAATTAAATATGAAAAAATTTATAGATCCAAATATAGGAAACCTATTTATATATCATACCACATGTAATTCTTATAGGACCATGTAGTCATCCAATGATGGTGGTGAATTATGTGTGATAACATTTTCACCAAATAATATCAATATAATCTTGTTACACCTCTATATTGATCAATCATATATCTTCAGTTAGGATGTATAAATATATGATGTGTTCCCTCATAACTATATCAATTACGAAAACCATATAATGTAAATGGAAAACAAAAAATGATATTTACAAGGTTCTATCCTAGTATTGCAAACCTATTCAATTTTTGAATAGTAATTATCCCTATTAATAGATTTTCACTATTTTCATGTGTTAAATAATAGGGAATGGTATTATACTTTTCTTATGAGAATGTATTATACTAAAATCCAATTCCACTATAATTGAGATGCGGAAACTATACAACTTGAAATACACCTTTACATATCTATAGGAATGGTGGTATATTTCATACTAGAACAACCAATAATTAATTGTTCATTATGAAATTCTCCATGGATAGATCATCAACTACCTTATGAACATAATGTAGAATCATTGGAATGTGGTTTAATCCTCTAATTTGGTTATGTAAAATCAAAATATCTAACTTCAAAGATCTGAAACATTAGTAATGTCAATAGATTGTGGCTTGAAATTCATCTAGATGTCCTTCCAGTCACATGAATCTAGTAAACGTTATAAGGTTCTGTATAATCTCATGTTCCAGGCATATAACTTTATTGGTCCTTTTGATTGTATATAAATAACAATTATGGATTCTTCCCCTCATTAATTTTTTAGTAATAATAACATCCCTATCAAATCTCCATTATCATCATTATTTAACTAATTTTTTTTCAATAATTATAAAACCATTAAAATATCAATATATGTGAAAATCATGAATGATTAAATTTAAAACTCACACTTACTCACTATTAACTCAACTACCTTTTTTATATTAAAATAATATATGTATTTGACTTCATTATTGATTCTTAATTAATTGGTGTAAACAAAACTTAACTAATACAAAAATCCTTGAATTAATAAGTGTAATACCAAAACAAATTTTTCAATATGAACATCCATATCATCATATTCAAAATTATCATGACATTATAATGATTAGTTTGAAACCCTCTATAACATTTGATCATTTATTTTCCTCTACACCAGTAAACTGTATACATATTTCTTCATCAAACTCTACCTATACATCTTGGCTTCCATTATTCGTCAAATTTTTCATTTCATAAATGTTGTTCAAACTGTGGAATACAACGTCTGATTAGTAATTTGGTTTTATTTTATCATAATTAAAACTAAAAAAATTCATTTTTACATAGATAAATTTACATAATCAACTACTAAGGTTCTCATTGAAACATTATTTTTTTAGATTCAATTATTTTATCCCCATATAACATAAATATTTTTATTTTTTCACATCCTTATATTTATTTATATGATTCATATTTTTAAATATATCTATAAATACTAAAACTAAATAACCACACATGTCATTTTTTCAGTAATCCCATTGAAATGTATCCTTATAAAAACTTACATTCCCTATCATAATTGTCATTCTAATATTCCATTACATTTTCGTGATAGATGATCTTCTAGTATTCCATGATAGAACATATCATTATTCCTATTGGTCATAATATTACCAATTAATTACTTCTAATTTGTCCAAACATTAATTTATATTACACGTATTGATATCAAATATCACTCTATTTACTTGACTTAGAGACTTCACCATCATCCTTCTTTCTTTTTCTTCTCGACTTGAAATTCAATTGGTTAAGCTGGTATAATAGCTGGTGTTCCAACAATTTGATGTTATTATGATGAATTCATAGTACATAAATCAATATACTAGTATTTTAGTGATTATGTAAACTCTTCAATATCAAATAGCTTAACATATTTATCTTTTAATTTTCTTCTTAATTATTTTAATTATTCATAATGTCTAAAACTACTTCTTCTTTATTCTTATCTTAGAATACACTACACATTTTTCAGTTTCCATTATTCATTTTGTATATAATATTTAGTTTTCTTTACATCAAATCCATGAAACTTATTCCAATATTTCTACATATACATTTTTCATTTTATGTGTCCTACTATATTATGATGTTTACTATCAAACAATTCTTCAATATGGTTTACCCTTTCCTTCATCATAGATTATACTTCCTCTAGTTACCTCCATTTTCAAGTAACTCCTCTTCAAATGTGAATTATATAACATCTTGTAAACTCATTTTATCCATATTTATCATAGATCATAAATCTATCTGATTGGGTCTTCAATATACCCAAATATAAGATCGAAATTTTAATAAGTTTTCATCAGTGCCTTCTTTACATTGAAACTATAATTTATATTATGTTACAAAAAATTTAGTTTTTATCATTTACATATGGTATAGTTTAACAATAATCATATGTATGTGTTACATTAATATAGAATAGTATCCATAAAGGAATCATCCTTCTTTTAACAATAATTTCTTCAGTTATTTTAATTATTCAAGGTGGCACATGTTCTTCTTAAATTCAACATAGATTTCATGAACATATCTAAAATTTCAAGTAGATGTATAACCATCACATACACGTGTTCATTACGAAATAGACTGAATGATGATTAAAGATTATAATGTATATAACGATCAGTTACATTACGAACACCCACAGTAATCTTTAACATCATAATATATCGATATCATTGACTATAGTTAGAAAACAATACATGAAAAAATAATAATTCAATAATATAATTGAATAAAATCCCCTATTAAAAAAAATATAGGCAATGGGGACTATTTTAAAAACCCTCAAATTTATTATACTGATAAATAATTCTATTACAAATATAATTAATTTTTGTATAATTGTTGTCCAACCCATCACATAATGATATACCGTAATTTTTTTTCCAAAAACAAACAATCATTACAAATGAATGATTTACATATGAAAATAAAATGAGAAACATAAATAAATATGAGGTAAAGCGCACATAATGAATGATAATCGGTACCTTGGAAAACCCATTTCATTTGTAACTTTTAATTATATGATATTTACACTTTAGTTAGTAAAATTTTATGTGTTAATGAAAATAGATTCTCCCAGTCAAATTATTTCTATGATTATCTATATGAATACATATAAACTATAGGATAAATTATATGGTCCCAACAGAAGGATAGAATTGTTGGAAATATTGTTATTCTACGGTGATATACATATGCTAAGTCAAAAGTATTGATGTAAAATTGAATTAATAGATATTTCCATTGATCTTACCATCTGATACACGTAATATTTTTTCAAGCTCCAATGAAATTGAAAATTAGGAATAAATGTGTATAATAGGATTATTATTATCATATCTAAATCTCAAAATTGTATTTCAATATGTGAATTTATATGGGTAAGATAAGAAATTCATGTATATTCATAAAGAAAATACTTAAATTTTATCCAACAAGGTAATATTGACAAATGAAAACAAATAATGAATTTAAATATGTCACAATATATATAAATTTTATTGAAAAATAAACATGATAAGAAAGAGGTGAAAATGGAAGGGCAAAAATGAAAATAGGCTTCTAAAAATTTCAGATGTCATAAAAAAAGTTAAAATATACCTCAAAATAGAATTAAAAACATAGTAAAGGAGTATTAAAATACAATTTTATGGGTAAATTTCTGAATAAAATAACTATTAAATACACTTAATGATTAAATTATTATAAATATTGATTAAAACATACTAAATTTTTACAAGTAGACAATAATAACTACTATTAATCATTTAAACCCTTTAATAAAACCCAAATAAATAGAGCGAGTTTTAAAATTTATTTTTTAAAAAGAGGAAATTAAAATTAATAAAGCTATATTATAAGACAAAATTTTAATTTAATTATAACAATAAAAATATTCTTTGATTGAATATGGATATTGAATAAAAACACTACAAAGGTAAAGAATAAGTTTTTATTTTTTAATGATGTATCTTTATAAAGTAAAAAATCAAGCAAAAATATTATTTTGGAATTGAATTGTATTCTACCAAAATAATTAAAGGAAATTATCACATTGAATGTAAAAATGAGAGAATAGAAAATAATTAAAGGTTATAATCAATCAAGTAGGTTCATGACTCATTAAAAAGAGGTAGAGTCAACATAATACCCTTAGCTTGGATTTGGTCATAGTCAAACACACTCCAACACCATGCATGAAAACTATTGTACTATTATTAAAAAATACAAGATCCATGATTGTATTTTTATAACTCTATATCATTTAATTATGTTTTATTATTACACATTCAATAAATAGTTATTGAAATAATAAATATATTTGTCAAAATTATTCAGTTTTTTAGATTATATAGAAGAGAATTTTCAGTTCTTTCTTTATGAAATATTTTTTAACGTAAATATTTATTTATAGTGATTAAATATATTATTTTTATATTTTTATGGAGTTCCATGATGATTTCATGGATTTTATGGTGATTATTTTTAATGAATGGAAAAAGTAATTTTTTTGTACTAATGAATTGACTAGAGAAATTTATTTTATTAATGAAAATACATATATATTATAAGTCAAAAAATGAAATTTTCTATTAAATATTAATTTTATTCAATATATTATTAGAATATATGATTTAATAGTAATTAATTATAGATAAATTATATAATTGATCATGGAGGTGGTAAAACCCACCTATACTAGAATATGTTATGATGATTAAATTAGTAAGATTATAAATCTATTTAGTTATAATTTTTTTTATCATAGATGAATAATACTGTCAATATTATATTATTAGTGTAGATAATGATACTTAGAAATTGTTTATTTGATATTGTAAAAATGAAAGCTACAGAATAATTATATATATATATATATATATGAAATTTCTTATTCCACTAATGGCTTCATACTGGAAGAATGATTTAGGACTATTTTAGGGGAAAAAAAGAAACTAAATATTTACTAGTAACTTTTTATATATTGAATTGGTCGGTGTGCATGAGTGAAATTTAGGATAAGAGTAGTTTTTAATGGGTGGATGGGAGATCATTTTAAAGGTACAAATGGGGGAATATCTTTGGATTCATGAATTAGGTAAAGGGAAATGATAGAATCACATTGGTGTTATGTGTGATATATAAGGAAATTTTTTAAATAAATTTATTATTGATTTTCACAAATAAATAGATGAAAATGTTAAAATAAAAATTATAAGCTAATTTATTAGAAAATTGATATAAATTAGTTCAAATTTTATACCAATTATAATTATTTATGATAATAACTTTTTTACTAAAATTATATGATCACACCATTAATAACCCAAAATCCATTATCCCAAAGCCAATGTATAATATATTACATTATCATAAAATAAAAGGAATTTAATCTATAAGTAATTGATATATTTTTAAAACATTTAAATTAGATAAATATATGAAATTTCACATTACAATTGAAAACATGAAATACACTAAGTGTTTTATTTGGGAACACCATTATTCAATACAGTGTATCTCTTTATTTAAATCACAAAACACATAATTATATCATTGGGAAAATAAACCACAACAAATGGGTGGAAATAAATTATTAGTATGTGTTAGTGTAAAATAGAATCTATCATGAATAAATATGCATAGTCATTATGGAATTGTATATAACTGAAACACATGAATTAGTCAATAAATTGAGCATAATATTGTAGAAATAAATTATGATAACATAAATCCCTGTAAATAACCCACATTAGATTGATAATAAAAATAATAAAATAAAAATGTTGAAATAAATAACTAATCATATAATGAGTGAATTAATAATTACATACATCTAAAATGCCACGAAATTTAACATGAATGATTAAAAATATTTATATTGACTAGTTTTATATGGATAACGATGTAATCTCATGAGGTTGATCGATTCATTGGGGGAATATCTATTTAATTTCCCCACCTATAACATACTACTTATAAAACATTCCTTATATAAAATTTGTTAATAATATGTAACATAACCATTTGTATAAAAAACTATTATATGTAATGTTAATACTTACCCCAATCTAATTAAGAAAAGAAAAAATCATCCAGAGTTATATGGTGAATCATAATGAAATTGTACATCATCATTCAAACTGTTTTAATACCATCAATATTTTTAAAAAGGATGGAATCAATAAAAAATAACTCTTTTGGATCATATTTACAGTAAATATTTATTTCATTGATGAATATAAATACCATATAAGTTTAATTTAATGAAATTTAGAAGAAAAATAACATTTTAAATTTAAAACATTCTTATAAAAAAATTTACAATATATTTTGACAGTAATTTTACGAGAAAATAACCTTGGAAAACATGTTAAATAATATTTTCAATATGTAGAAGTCATGATGGTAGAAAATATTTTTCATGCTATACACATAGAAAAAAGATTCCTTTCACATTTTAACTATAATACAAACATTATTTGTTTTCAATACGAAAAGAATATTAATTTAAATAGAAAAAATAATAAAAAGGTAAAAATAACTATAATAAATATTTTTCTAAGTTTTAAAAAAATTATTTTTTTAGAAAAAATTTATTTTGATGAAAAAAAGAAATTTGACCAAAGAGAAAATTAAAGTCAGATTTTATAAAAAAATACCAATCAAATTAATACCAAATTGTGAGAAATTTTAATATGATATTAAAAATTAGAAAAATTATAGAGGATAATAAATTTTTTTTATTTTCGTTAATATTAAATAATTCCCCCTACATGATACTTAAATGTAAAATTTTGTAATGTTGAATAGATTATTGAATAAATTCTGTTCACTTTCGTAACTTCTAAATCATATGTGCCATAAAATAAATTAAAAAAATGAACCATTAAATACAATAAATAAAATTTAATTCCTGATTTATCATATTAACATGGAATTATATAAACAATGAAATTAAATATTTGATGAATAAGGCATATGTATCAAAAAAGTAAAAGTGAAATGAGAAACCCTTAACTATATTATGAATTCCTTCGCATGAATCTAAACATCCTTTAGAAATATATGTTTGTCATTATTCTATGACCTAAAAATAATCATATATCTCATTAAACATATTATTTTTCTTATAGTATTTTATTATGTTTTTATTAAAAACTTTGTTAAAATCAATGTTTCAAGTGAAAATTGCATCATTTCACGTTTATGTTTTACTTCGATAAATTTTTGACCATTAAATATGATCTTGAATAAATCATATCAAGAAACTTATAATTGATATAAATATCATATAAATTCATTATATTTGTATTTATAGTAATATATAATGGTTAGAGATAGAAAATGGATAACACCATTCATTAAGATGGTAGTTCGTATGTGTGCATAATGATTATTTCCATTTTTATTAGTACAAGAAATGAATGGAAAATATATATTAGTTAACTTTTATAGAATAGTTATTATTATTTATATAATATTTATTAACAAAATCCACATTTATAACCATCCTTGTAAAAAATGAAAACATTTACATCGAGGTGTGGACGTATCAGTCTACACGTACGAATGAACGATGTTACTATTTTCAAAAAGATTGGAATTTAATAAGATAGATGTAATACTATTTTTATAGAAGTATGTTCTTATCATTAATATAACATGAATAAATTATCATTAACCTTAACACATTTCATGTAATATGTTATTGATAAAAAATCACTTCATATCACGAGGTAGTTTTCCTATGTACACACAAATGATATTATAAAATCCAATATATAATGGAAAGTAAGGGAGTATATGTGATATAATGATTAAATAATAATATTAATTTCATAAATATCATATATATATATATACATCAAGTAAATCATTATATTAATACTTTAATGGTGGTGATTCAAAACGAATGACATTGGTTATGAATGTGGTTGTACGTCATACGAACGATCGATGGTTTCATTTCCAATTTGATAGAAGTGGAGATAGATATAACATATTCCATTAACATAATAAAATATAATTATATAGTATATAATTTTATAAAAATATTTTCATAGTAGAATAATTTTTTAATAATGTTTAAGAGGAAATAAAATAAATATGTATGTTTATTAATATTACCACTTATTCAAAGTGAATCTTTAACTTTATACCTAAATATATCATAGGATGGATACTTAAAAAATATAAGGATTATATTATACATTTAGGATAGTATTGAAGGTATATGGGATGGTCTTAGTGGAAAAAATGTGTTTTAGATTTTTTGGGAGGGGATGAGTGTGGGAGGCCCTTTATTAGTGGGGGATAAAAAAACATGTAATATTTGAATAAAATTAATTACCACATTTTTCTCATGCCACAAGCCTCCAAAATTATTTATCATATAAATTTAGAGGTTATATGTTTCAAATATGATCATATAATAGATGTCGAATGATTATTTGGACATACATAACCCTTATCTTCTTTGTTGAATCCCTTGTAAATTATTTTTATTAAGAATATGAAATAAATTTTTAAAAAATAAATTATCAACCATTTCATAATTCAATTTGAAATAAAACAACATACTTGATTAAATAATGGGTTTCCAATTATAAAATTATAATAATTATAGATTTTTTTAACATAATATTTCAACATGTACTTGATTCCAATTATGGTCTTTAGATAAATTTTATTATATTTGAACTAACAATACATTAAAACCAATTTACAATCCAATTTAACATTGGAAATAATTTTCAGGAAAAATTAGTTTTCAATAAAAATCAGTAATTTTCACCATTCAACAAAAATATATTATTTTCAGAAATGTCCCAAAAATTGATCTAAAGAAAATTTTTACATGAAGATTTTCAAATTAATTTTTTATAGAAATACATTATTTTCATGTTTTAAAAATTAATTTTAAATTACATTCACATATTTTAAATAGAGTACCTTTGAAAAATATATAGTTTTTTATAAGACATTACATTTTTCATTAGAAATGGTTTTTAAATTGTCTATAATCAATATATAAAAACTAAATTTATAATATATATGTTTAAACTATATAATTTTTTTAATTCAATTTGTATTATTCATCGTCAACAACTTCATAGTTAGGTTATAATGGTGATAATAATATTTTAATAGATTATCACATTTCTTTTAAACCTATTATTTTATTCATTACAATCTTTCAAATATATCTAATTAATTTTATAGGATATATATTTTAAAGTATATGGTTGTTAAATTTTCATAAAATATAAGTTTTTCTTGTCAAATACACTATTAAATATGGTGTACTCTTTTAAATTATCTGGTTCTAACATTAGACCTAATAAATAAATAGTTTCCTCACAATTAAATATTTATCCTAGTAATAAATCAATTGATATTTTAATATTACATTGTATGAAATCCATATTATAAAAGGAGTTATTAAACATTTCTATTGTCAAGATAGAAAGAGAAGTATAAAGGTCTTCTTGAGTAATATATTACTAAGTTTCCATATTGGTGAACCATGGTGGTAAATTAAATCATGGACATAGAAGGGAACACTAATAATGAAAAATTAATAGAGATTTATATAGAACACATTCATGATAATAATAACCTCCCCAAAACCATATGAGCTAAATACCATTGATTCAAAAAAAAAATGAAACTAACAAGTTATTTTTTTCCTTAATAACTTTTTACTAAAGATGATGAATTTTTTGACCATTAAGATAAATAACACAAGAAATATACATAAAATTCTCATTATTTTGTTTTTATTAGATCAATTCCTACTTCATATATTACAACATGAAATGAATATACAATAGTAATTTTTATCCATGATGCACACAAAATTACATTTAAAAAATCATTAGCTTAATAAATGAATTAAAAGTCATTAAACTAATCTATTGATACTTTCCAAAGAAAAAACTATTAGAACAAGGTATTCAATAATATTAAATGTATAATATAATCAATTCCATAAACATTTGACCTTATTAATTATCCAAAAATTTTCTGACAAAATGTAGAATGAATTCCAAAAAATAGACTATATATTCTCTAGAAAATATAATGCGTCTCTGAACATCAAATTTCATCTATTTGAATAACATGATCACTATAAATACTTAAATAAATATTTCAATTTTCCAAATATAAAATCTTCTATTGGTGAATATATTCTATAAATTCAACCATGACATAATCTCCATAAATATATAACAAAAAACTTCAAATCAAAAAATATATCATAGTCACCAATACAATCCCATAAATATGTCATTGTGATTATTATCTCAAAATAATGCACATATTAAAGTTTCTCTTACAACATTAATTGGTTCTGCAAAAAGTCAAAATTTTTACTAAATCACTTTTCCTAGTCATGTATTTATTTTAATAAATTCTCTCAAATCCTGAAGTAAAAAAGTAATATATTACAAACCTTATACATTTTATAATTCATATAATACTGGTTTCTTTGAAAAAGTACTCCTATAAAAAACTCATGAATAAAATCAAAATAACCATAATCTTTCCATGTCATTACTAAACCATTAACTAGGATTCATCTTCTAATTTCATAGTCCTTACTTCCTTTCATATTTCAATTTTAGTCTCTTAATCTTTAATATAATATCCATTACTCAATAAACTGTGTAAAAAGTACTATATTACACACCTTATACATTTTATAATTCATATAATACTGGTTTCTTTGAAAAAGTACTCCTAAAAAAACTCATGAATAAAATCAAAAGAACCATAATCTTTCCATGTCATTCCTAAACCATTAACTAGGATTCATCTTCTAATTTCATAGTCCTTACTTCCTTTCATATTTCAATTTTAGTCTCTTAATATTTAATATAATATCCATTACTCAATAATGCATATACCTTCAATATATAAACCATTATACCATCAATAATAATTTAGGAGACCGTTATTATTAACTAATAAATTAACCAATATTACAATTTTTACATAGAAATTAATTTCTTTGTGTCCTTATTTTCTACACAATAAACATTTTCCAATTCCTTTTAGTTAATCTCCTTGATGTCTATTTCATCCATTATCACATGTGGAAAAAACATTCATTTCCTTCTTCCACTTATCCATATTATTCTATTTCACCAAATTATTCTCTTTCTTATCTTATAATCCATAATACATAGTTTATTCATTCTCCATCCTAATAGAAAATTATACTATATTATCGATTGATTAGAATATTTTTGTGACTAGAACCATTCCAAATATTTTCCTAATAGTATAAAAAATGTCCATCCTTACTCATTGGATCATGTGCATTGATATAGAACTCATTAGATGAATTAAGTGTCTTTTCTAAAAAATATGATATAATATAATACATCACAAAATTTTATATCATATTTTATAATCTGAAGACTAGTAAAAAAACAAATGTAAATTAAAAAAGTTATGTGTGGCTAATATAAAAATTATAAATATAGTGCCTTTGGGAATTATTAAAAATCACAAAGTATTTTCAGTCCTTCACAATGGTTTATAGTAAAATTTTTGTAAACCCAATTATATCCAAAATGATTATCATAGGGTTATATTCTCTGGCCTACATTTTTCAAAACCTTTTCCCATAGTTACTACTATCCAATAAATCAAAGCAGGTGTCAAACTTATTTTATTGGAATAAGATACATGGAATCATATCCAAAAAGAAAAAAATAGTTTATTATTCTTGGTAAACAGGATAAATACGTGAAATTTTAATATAAAATTGAAAAAAATAAAGTATTTTAGTTTAGAATGTCGTTAATACTCATTATGTATCTATAAATATAAATTAAAAAACATTCTCTAGTATCCTATGAAATGTAATAAATAATAAACAAGTGAGCTCACATTATTATTAAGGGTAAGGTAATAGAAGAATCTATACAGAATAAATAATCTTAATTAATATGAAATGGTAAATAACATAACACATTCTAATTAATCATTAAATTGAGAATAATATTTTATAAAAAAATGAAGATCAAATTAAGCCACATAAATAATAATATGTGAATGAAACTCTTCCTTGAATATTCTAACAAATTGAATAATCATATTGATATAAATTAATGATATCATAATGATGGAATTCATAATGTTTGACTTTTTAAACTATCAATGAATTCCATAAGATAGTACAAATATTTCGGTAGAAATCCATTAATTTTTTTGATGTGTCTCATAAGACCTATAAGGACCTAAATAGTTAAAAATAAAATTCATTTATTTCATTTATTAAAATGTCTTATAATGTAATATTTTTATAGAAAAAAAATTCACTTATTTGGATTTATTCTATCATATTTAAAGTCTGTTAATCATTTTTACCATTTCTAATATAGATATTGAATAGTGATCACATGATTTATATAAATATATCATTTTAGAAAATCTAGTTAACCCATACAATGGAAGTGATGGCCTCAGCCAATAGGATTATACTATATGAAGCCCATTTATCGGAGCTTCTAACGGAGACAACATCCCTGTGATTTTTTCTTGTCTAATCCCAAGATGAGATCCAACAAATTAATCATGATCAAAACCATTTTTGAGATAAGTTCATGCTCATCGATATCACATAAGAAACCATATTTGCCGAACCGACCCACGAAAATATCACCATCACACACATTACTATTATGGTGTATTCTAGTGTATTAAAGGTATATGTATCAAGACCCCATAAATATGAGAATGTACATTATTATATATTCATACTATTATTATTTTGAAATAAATTATTTTTATTTAGATACAATAAAACACAAAAAACATTTTTCACAATATTCAAACTAAATTAATTAACTTATTTTGGTAAAATAATGGATTTGTGAAATAAATAATAATTTAATAAAATATTAGTATAAAATATGTTTTATAAAATAAAAATGATCATAATATTTTATGATGTCAAATGTAATTTTTATAGGGTCCCAAAAACTATTATTGTCAAGAAACCTTGAATTTATTAATAAATATCAATTTTATATTAATGGTAAAAATTAAAATATTTTTAATATTTTTTATATAATGAATATTATTTTTTGATTCATAATTTTGAGATTATTTAATAGTAAATTATTCATAATTTTCCATGAATGTAGAATTTTTAGGTAAAACTAAAAATATAGTAAATATATATTCTATATTACAACATCTGAATTACCCAAAATTGATTTAATAAATACTAAAAAGTGTATAGAAGGCTATATATATTTTTTACATTTAAAATAATTTTATTTATTTTTATTTGATTAAGACCTTATGAATCCTCCAAAACCATTAGTATATTTTATGGTTTCAAAACCATTTTAATAAGATTATGAATCACCTACACATAAGTACTTGTATTATTTTATTTGGTTTGGACCTTGTCCTTATAAAATAATCAGAACCAATCCCATTTGGAGGAAATAATTTTTAAAATCCATTGTATGGTTTTTGGTTTGGGTTATTTTATTATGTAGAGTCTGAAACCTAAATAATAAAGTAATCCCCCTATTTTCTTATATAAACCCACCCATGATCCCATTTCACATGACTCATAATCCTTGGATCACATCCAAACTCTTATATACACTCTCTAAAATCCTCCCAAGGTACCCACAAGCTATAAAGAATCTCGACCCAAACATTTCATGTAACACACTCATGTAAGGTATCCTCACCTAGATTTTCGTATAATCATATAACCTATATTTCCAATTTATTGTGTAGGGAAATTTCATTCTATATCCCTATTACTGACTATTTTATTTCATAACGATGAAAGACCCATTTCTCTCTCTTCAACCCAATTTATGAACCTATACATGACTGAGTTATGTTGCTGAAATTTTACCAAAATTTTCGATGCCAAAATAATTGTGTAGTGAATACATTACCCAATTACTACCCTCAGTGTTGACCTTTTTTAAACTTATTATTCATTGAAATGAGACTTATATGTAAATATTTAACACTCATTAATCATAGAACAAAATATTATCAGGAATGATTCCATGTGGTATGATCTATGTGGAACACTAGCATGAGAATGAAATTAAAGTGATGGGTGAACCCGAAATGTTATAGATATCTAATGAATTAGGTAATATTTAGTATATTGATATGTTATGTTGGGATATAGGGTGAACCTGATTATTTTATGGTACTTTTCCCACTATGATGTCTTCATAGTTTATCCTTGACCGATGTTTATGATGCAATGTATTATATTTTTTCTATATTTCCCTTGTTACCTTTTTAAATATCATGTTATATCCTGTATCGTTGTTCATGTTTATGATTATTACTAATTTTTTATGAAAATTGTATAAATTTATTATTATCTTTATGTCATTCTGTTATTATTCCCCTACAGGGATTTGTAGCTCTCCCCTTTCTAATGTATGTCCATAGATTATCGCATGTCATTTAAAGTGGGTGCATGTTAAAGAATTTTTTAATAAATATAATTTTTTCTTAATATTAATTGTTATTTAATGTACCTATGTCCCAAATTAACAATCTTTAATAATCATATGGGTTATATTATGTGTTCTATAATGTATTAAATCATGTATTATTGTGAAATAAAGAGAAGGGAAGTTATTGTTGGTATTAAAGAATTTTGTTTTATTATTTTTGGGATTAAAATTAGAAAACTCTATAGAAAGCCTTAGGGATAAGGATATGTATAATAAAACATCATTAAATTTTAGTAACTACATAGTCAGTGGTTTATCATGTAAATACATCTCCTTCTGGATATTACATGTTGATACAGTTCTGGAATATATGTACATAGGGGTATCAAATTTGAAAAAGAGTGTCGTGCCTGACTCAATGTAAATTAGTACATGAAAATGGGACATAAAGTACACATGGTATAAAACTCCCATAATATATGATTATTAAAATTCATACAATCATTATGAACCACTTTTAATGAAACAAAAAATTTCCAAAATAATATATGTGTGAAAATAGATCATGGATAACATAGATTGAAGATTAGAAATTCATAAGTTATAGAAATACATGTTATTAACAATTAATACCTTTAATTTCCTTAGAACCAAATATTTATGTTTAATTGTTTAAAAATATGCTTCCCTAATTTTCTATTCACTATAGTTAATGGGATAAAATAGAATGAATCAGGTAAACAATCTATACGACATGAAATGTTATGGCTTCCTCAATGAGATGCCTAACTCAATGATATAATGAATCATGATATTTTTGACTATAATCTATTAGTTGACTCAAGTTATAAACCGAAACCTAGATCATGAGGAGTTTCTAAATTCCCATATGAGGGAACAAGTTTTGATTGAGTCCTTTATGCATCAAAAGCCTCCAAATTTTAGTGGTTCATCTAATCCTTTAATCAAGAAACAATAGAATAAATTAATTAAAAGATATTCCCCATCCTTTAATGTTCTAAATAGTAAAAGCATCTAATAGCTATTTATTTAAAGGTGGGAGAATCTGATTAGTGGTGTACATTGATCAAGAATACAAATCCTATGTAAGAGATTGAATCGACGATGTAGAATGAATTCTAGAAAAAAAAATCTATAAATGTTTTCCTGGCATTATATGTGTTAAAATGGATTGGGATGCATTTTTACTCAAGTATTAATACAACAAATCTATCAGGGGGTGTGGGGAAAATATCACAAGACTTGAATGATACACCTCTAGGATTGTTGTTACCCCTAAATGCAAGTTTTATTTCCACATTGGTGGGAAAAACCTAGTCTATAAATATTCATGGAGATACAAGACTAATATATATATATGAGAAAACTGTGTGATGTTCTATCAATGTTCAAATCATGGTTGGTGAATGTAAATGTAATCAGAATGGTTAGAAATGAAAATTAGAGTTTAATTTTTCCGAATCATTGGATAAAGCTAACAATGCCAAGAAATTTCTTAATTCCACTTCTCAAAGGTGTGGAAAAAAGAACCCTAGAAATTTTCAATGGTGGATGAGGAAATGATTTAGATTTGTGAAGGAAAAGAACCAAACTAAATATAGAATATTTGAGAAACCCACTAATGCATTTAAGTAATGTAATTCTCTAGTCAACCATCAATTCATTTATCATTTGTACAACTACAAAGAACTAAAGAACATTGAAAATTAATTCCCTAAGCTGAGGTTTTTTTAAGACAACTAAGCACATCTGAATAAATAAGGGAATGATTTTTTCAATCACAACCATTAATGAGGATCCTAATGATGAAGTGGTGATAGGTATTTTAGTTATATATTCATGGATGGGGAAAATTATTTTTGATTGTTCTTCCTTTCATTCTTTCATATCATGAATATTTCATATAACTATTTAATCACTACAAAAAATAATTAAAGTTGAGTAATCAGTGAAAATAGAAAATGGGAAAATTATTTCATCTCGAGTATATAACTCCTCTCATGTGAACATTTGTGGGCTGAAATTTCTTGAAAACCTTATTATATTCCCTTGGTGAAATTTGACACAATTATGGGCATGTATTGGATTGCCCTATATAGAGTCAACATAAATTATTGTAAGAAGAAAATAAATCTCCGCATTATGAATCTACCCCCAATTCTATACAAGTGTAAGGAGTAGGATGAATCTTTGTTAGTACCATCATCTTAAGAATGAATATCAATTCACTATGAGGAATAATATCAAGTGTAAATGATTGGTTCTAAAGAAAGAACCATCCTCAAAGGTAAGAAAATGGTGAGGCAATACATTAATGTGTTTCCCAAGGAATTTCATGGTTATATTACTCCCTCAGAGGATAAATTTTTAGTCAATATTATACATAGAGCATTACCATTATACAATACTCTATATAGAATGGATGTTTTGGAAGTTGAGGAGCTGAATAAAAAACGACAAGAAAAACTATATAATGGGTTCATAGGCCCATGTGATTCACAATGGGGTGAACCAGTCCTCTTCATCAATATGAAGGATGGGTCAACATACCTTTTCATTGATTACTATGAGATCAACAAGATCAAAATAAAGAAAATGTATTATCATACATAGATTGATGGATTTTTTGATCAACTACATAGATCATAATACTTCTCCAATGTGGATTTGTAGTTAGGATATTATAAAGGTAGGTCGAATAAGGAAGATATCCCCAAGACTAATTTTTGTACAAGTTCTGGGCACTACGTGTTAATAGTGATTCCTTTTGGGATCACTAATGATCCAAAAATCATAATAAATTTGATGAATTGTTCCTTTAAGGATTACCTGGGAAAATTTATGGTAACCTTTATATATTATTTTCCAATATAATACAAAACCATGTAGTAGCCTGAGGAGTATCTGAGCACTCTACTAAAGACTATTTAAAAGGATAATCTTTATGTAAAGTACATAAAATGTAAATTATTGTTAAAGGAGGTCTCGTACATGGGGTATTTCATAAAATGAAATAAGATATCTGAGGAACATTCGAATATTGATGAAATTAAAGGATGGATGAGGAAATATCTATCACAAATATCTATAGTTTTCATGGATTAGCTAGGCACAATCAGTTATTTTGTGAAAATTATCATGTATATAAAACTACCTAATCAAGATAACATGGAAAAGAGTCATGCTTTATTGGAATGAGGAATTTTAAGATTGATTACTAAATTTATAAAGAGGTTTATCACTTCCATTGTACAAACACTACCCACAAGGGAAAAATTTTAGTTGTATTAAATGATTCTTTTATGAAGGGATTGGGATGAGTGTTAATTAAAAATGAAAATGTCATAGCCTTGGAATCATAGTAGTAGAAAGTTCATGAACAGAACTACCCAACACATGATCTGGAGTTCAATATGGTGATCATCAAATTGAAAATTTGGCAGCATTATCTATTGGGGGATAAGTTTTAAATATAAATGGATCACAAAAGATACATGTATGAATTCAAAGAGAAAGAGTTAAATATGTTCCAATGAATATCGTTAGATATGATCAAATACTATGACTTCTCAGTCAACTAACATCCTTTATAATTGATTAATGTTAAAGATGATATAATTATAAGGGATCCATCAATTTTATCATTGATGAGAATTTAAAGGGACATGATCTTTGTAAACATAAAGAGGATGGATATCAGAATCATAAAGAAAGGAGTATCATCAATACATTTACATAAGATTTTTCAAACATCTCTTTTGGAAATGATAATGGATTCTCAAAGGGATGATGCTGGAATTCATAATAATGTTGAAACTAAAATAAAAGGGAAATCCTCATAATTCATAGTTTATGAGGAAGGAGTTGAGAGATTTGGTTAATGACATTGTGTACCGTCAAATGTTAAGTTAAATAAGGAACTATTGGATGATGCTAATAGTTTGACATTATAAATTAACATAAGAAAAAATAGATGTATCAAGATATCTACAATCACTATTGGTGGGACACTATATAATGGAGATCTTTGTGTATCCTAGAATGTTCTTTGTATGTCAGCATGTGAAGGATGAAATGGAGTAATATATGGAGATGATTCAACCATTACCCATACCAACATGAAAATGGGGAAACTTCACTAGGGAATTTGTCATAGGATATATGAAGACATCATAGGGAAATAATTCCATACGGGTTTTGTGGATTACCTTATACAACTACAACACTTTATTGTTATTTTAGATGAATTATCACTTGATAAAGTTGAACATATAGACATTAGTGAAGAGGTAAGGATTTATGGATTAACTCTATACATTTTATATTATTTAGATTTTAGATTCACTTCTATGTTATTGAAAAGTATCCAAAATTATCTAAACACTAAGCTGAACATTAGTATGGACTATCATCCTTGAATAGATGCCCAAAAGAGAAAAATATTCAGAAACTGGAAGACATGTTTAGAACATGTTCAATGGAATTAAAAGGAGTATGAGACCAACATATTACTATTGTTTTGTTTTCTTACATCAAAATTTTCCACTCAAACTTTGAAATGGTTCCCTATGAAGCTTTTATGGGAAGAGGTGGAGAACACCTGTATTAGGGGATTATGTTATGGAATAAAAATTTCTAGGTCCTTAAAATGTGAAAGAAATGGTAGAAAAGTTTCAGACCATTTAGTAACACATAAATGTTGTTCATTGTCTAAATAAGAGTTTCGATGACAATTGTTAACGATAAATGGAGTTTGATGCTGGAAACATGGTATTCCTATGAATATCTCTATGGATGTAAGTGATGATATTTGGGAAGGAGGAAAATCATAGTGCATGATACATAGGCCCCTTTGAGATCCATGATTGCATCTGAGCGATGGACTATTAACTAGTACTCCCATCAAACCTATCTCATATAGATGATGAATTCTATATATCCTTCTTTAGAGATTACATTATAAACCCCTCACATTTACACAATCTAAAGGCAACCCCATTGGAGAATGAACCATCCTATGAGGAGAAACTGCTAAAGATCTTAGATCATACAGAAAAAGTTCTCCAAAATATGACATTGAACATTGTTAAAGTAATGTAGAGAAAACAAATGTTTGAGGATTTAATATTGGAACAGGAGGATTTGATTAAATAGAGTTACCATAATTCGTTTTATTATGGTAAAAAAATATGGGATAAATTTCTTAGGGGGTGGTGAATGTAATGACTCAAATTTGTATAAATAAAATTTCCTTTTTCTATTTATTTACATATCTTATTATGTAATATGGTTATATAAAACACATTCAATTAGTTTTATTTATTCTATAATATTTAAAATAATATTAATAATCTTAATTATTGATAACATAGTTGCTAAATAGGGATCACATGATTGGTATAAATATAGAGTTTTAACAAATACAATTGATACAGACAAAGGAAGTGATGACCTCAACAAGTAGGATCATACCCTATGAATCCCAATTATCATATCTTTTAAGGGATATATAATTAATGTGTTTTTCACTTGACCAATACCATGTCAAGATCCAATAACTTAATCACAAGAGAAACTGTTTGTACAAGAAGTTCAAGATCATCAATATTACGACCCAAACCCTATTCACTGAGAAACTCCATGAAAATATCACCATCACATACCCTAAACTTTTAGATTTTTCTTATGTATTAAAGGGATATATATCAAGACCCTATAATTATTAGTTTTTATATTATTATAATTTCATCATATTATTTTTGATTTATAAATTATTTTTATTTTGATACATTAAAACAAAAAATATATTTTTGTATAATATTTAAATTCAATTAGTGAATTTATTTTTAAGAAATAAAGAATTTTTTAAGTAAAAAATAGTTTAATGAAATATTATTAATAAATTAAATTTATTATATAAAAATTATTATATAATTTTTATTAAATCAAATGTAATTTTTATAATTGTTTAAAAACTATTATTGTAAAAAAACACAACATATCATAATAAATGTAGATTTTCTTTTAAATGTTTTTTTATCAAAAGAGTTGGGGTCAAACCCCTTTCTTAAGAAAAGAAAAATATAACACAAACTCCCTTTTAAACTGGGTATGGGAAACCCATTACACGCAATAAAGCCAAGAGGAATCAACCCACCACAAATCCTTGAACAACAGAGAACCCATTACCCAAAGACCAGAAAAACAAATTTCAAACAACACACAAGTCCACAAAAATGATCCAAAGCCCACATAAGAGCCCGAATCAAACCTAAACACCGACCACTAGCGTCATCGTCGACCTTTAATCATAAGACATCCTCGATGATCATCACCCACCCGCAGACCGCCTCTCGCCGGTCACCCCAATGCTCCGCAGTGTCAATCAACCGATCTCGAACAGATCTGGCACCGAGCCAGACCATCGGAAGGAACTCTGAGAGGAACGAGGTACTACCGAAGAATCCCAGTGGGGAGCACCATCGAGAATTTGCAAAGGGAGACTCCACCGAAGACCAGACGGGTCCCGCCGCAAGACCGTCCCACGCCGTCGTCTCTAGAGCAATCACACCAGGACCGATTCTGACCATATCTGGTATTCCGAACCAGATCTGGTTTTTTACGGGTAAACCAACGCACTGCCAACGTGCTTCCACCGTGAACCATCGCAACAACGACCACACCTATCAGCCTGATGCAACACCATCCGGGCACCTACCGTGTCACCGAACCACCGTCTGGAGAAGAAGCGATGGCTGGAAAACCCTAGACCGCAGAAACTGCCCGCTCCCGCTCCGCCCCTTACGGGATCAGTCTTTCCTTCTTTTAAATGTGAATATTGAAAAATTTAGATAATTTTTTAGATAAAATGAATATTTTTTTTAATCAGAACTTCATAATTATCCAATAGTTAATTTTCATAATTTTCCCACATAGTTTAATTTACTTGTTAAAATTAAATACAGTATAAATATACTTTGTGTCTTATTACATCATAATGACACAAAAGTGATATATTAAACACTAAAAAGTGAATCCATGCCCGAATATATGTTTTACCTTTATAAAAATTTTATTTTATGATTATTTTATTTATCCCTTATGAATCCTCCAAAATAATTAATATATTTTAATGTTTAAAAAAAATTTATTTCAGAGTATGACTTATGTCCAAAATATCAAGGGTAATATTTTTATAATTTTTGGACCTTGTAATTATAAAATATTGATAAAACTCCCATTTTTAGGAATCCCATGTAAAAACCATGGGATGTATTTTGTTTTTTGGTTAGTTTTTATGTAGAGTATAAAACATAAATAATAATAAAATTTCCATATTTTTTTATATAAACCCACCAATGATCTAATTGATCATAACTAAAAAACATTGGAGAACATCAATACATTGAAATTCACTCTCTATAGTCCTCCCAAGGTTATACCAATATTGCAAGAAGCTCTTCCTATGCATATGGCATCACACACTCAAGTAAGGGATCCCAAACTTCTCTTATTTATTCGTGTTTTCTTATTATTTAATTACCTCTATTTCCAATTGATTATATTGGGATATTTCATTCCATGTCCCTATGGATGACCATTTAATTCCTAATTGATGATATAACCCTTTATCTCTTCTCAACGCATTTTATTAATTTTTATGTGATGTGGTTATGCTACCAAAATTTCCTCATGATTTTACATGCCAAAATAATTATGAAGTGAATACCTTATCAAATTTTTATCTATGGTGTCACATTTTTACACTAATAATTATTTTAATTTTTTACTTACATGTAATTATTCCACACACCATAATTAAAAAAATACGATGATTAATTAATCCTTGTTGTATGATATATGTTGAACACTTAAGCATGATAATGAAATGAAAGTGATAGTGTGTCCATTATTATATATTTTTTCAATGCATTGGGTAATTTGTAGTATAATGATAATATATGTTGGTACAGGGATAGAACCAAATTACCTTATGTGAATTTATCCACAATTATGTCTTGGAGTTTTATCCTTGAACTATGTTTATGATGTAGTGGTTTAAGTTTTTTCCATGTTTCCCATGTTATATTTATGAGCATCATGTAATATCATGTCACATTATTTAGGTATATTATTGATATTACTTTTTAAATGTCTATTGTTAAACATGTATTATTCACTTCTTGTTATTCCATGTTTTTTCCTTAATAGGGGTTTTAGGTTTCCCCTTCATTAGGTATGTCCCCATGTTATCACATGCAGTTTTAAGTACGAGCATATTAAGGAAGTTTTTATTAAAGTTGTTGTTTCCCAGTTTTAAATTGTTATGTAATGTACTTAATTCCCAAAACAAATTATAATTATTCATATTATAATTTTTATTATTTATTCATTAATATATTAAATCGGGTATTAATGTTAAATAAAGATAAGGATTGTTATGAGACATGTGGATTCACATAAGGGCTATCTATAATTAGGGCCCATTAATAAAATAATATGTACAAATCATTTTTCATAAGAAATTGGTTAAACATAATCCAAATAATCATTTATATATAAAAACTAATATATTATATGTTAACACTTTCCCCATCAAAAAAATATAATCAATAAACATCTAGAGTAATAATGTGAATGGTTATAAAAGTGTTCATCATTCATTTAATAGATCGTAAGACATCCCAAGATTCAATAACTATTATATCAATAAAACACATCCCCATGGGATCATAAGTATAATAAAGTTTTTATATCATTAATGAATATGAATACCAAAAAAATTTCATTGATATCATATTTTAGGAAAAACATACTTTTCACTTTGATTTTTTTTAAATAAAGTAGTTACAACAATATTCATAAAATACATTTCATTGAATAAATTAGTTTAAAAATTGTAAAATTTTAATTCAAATATTTAGTGTTCATGATTATGAAAAATTAATTTAATCCCGTACATGTTTAAAATATTATACCTTCAACATTTTTTATAAAATCCAAATGAGGTTTGTTTAGAAAGTGACATGAAGATTACATTTAATTTTTTTATTAAATTAGTAAAAGATAATTAAAAATAAACTTAATTAATAATTTTTATATGGTTTAAAACGTTTCTAAACATTTTTTTGAAATCATTTATTTTTATTTAAAAATATTTTTGACCCAAGAGGGAAATAATGTTAAATTTTATTAAAAAAATTATCAATAATATTAACTTCAAAGAGTTAAAAATATAATTATTAATTATAAAATATCATTAACAAAATATTTAGAATAATATATATTTATTTTATGATTAAAATATCAAGTAATTTCTCTATGTAAGTCTTATAAAAATCTAATTAATTTTGAGATTATGAAATAAAACCTAAATATTTTTGTAATGATTGAATCATATTACCTATTAAATAATCATTATAATAGTCATTAAATAACATGAATACAAATATAGTAAAAATATATCTTGTCAAATGGGATTTATATAAACCATGAAATAGAATATATGGTGAATATGGAGTTTGTATCACAGAGGAAAAAGTGTGATGGGAAACCCTTACCTCATATTCAAATTCCAATATATGTATTTAAAAAATCTATATAAATACAAGTATATTATAAATCATTGATTCAACCATACTCATATATTAAATCACATATATTATCTACACTTACTCATTTATCACTTGTTTATTATTAATTCATTGTTAAAATCATTATTTCATTCGACAATTGCTTCGTCTTTATATGTTGTAGTTCAATAATTTATTCCCTTTTAATTTGATGATGGTAAAATCATATAAATAATTTATGAATAAAATAAATATCATATACATTACTCTACATTTATTAAAATTAATATATATAAGTTAGGGATGAAAAAGGGATTACACAGTTCAAGGAGCTGGTGTGCTGTATATATGCAAGAATGTTTTTTCCATATTTAATGATAGATTGAAGGAAAAAGAAAATAAATTTTAATTAACTTTCAAATAATCATTATAATGTTATATATATAATTTATTTTTAAAAAATATACCTTTAATACAATACATGTAAAAATATAATGTAAAATGTTTCACATCACTATGTGGAGGTGGTAATCTACATGTATGCATGAGAGACATTATTTATTTCCAGTGTATTCGATGGTAATAATATATTTGTAATATTTTATCTAAAAATAATTTTTCTATAATAAAAAATAACATATATATATTATCTTTAAACTTACTACCGTTTATTAAAAGTGTTAGTCAAATACAAATCACATCACTTTACAAGGCAGTAGTACGTTATACACAAGCACTACATTATCATATCCCCCACAAAATAGAAATTATGAATTTATATATAATATAATGATTCTATAAGTATAATAATTTCATATGTATATATAATTATATTACAAATACATAATTATATCCATCATTTATTGGTGGTGATAGAAAACAATTTACATTGGATTGCAATGTGGTAGTCTTTTGTATAAATGGTTAACTATTACATTTCACATTTGATCAAAGTTGAGATAGATATAGTTTATTTAATTAAAATAATAATATATATTTATAAATTATATACTACTGTAATTATATAATATTTTTATATGATGGTTTCATGATGGTAGAAATTTAATAAAATATATAAACACGTTTGTAAATTTTTCCTCTTATTCTGAGAACCACATTTAGAATATACAAAAAACCTATGTGTAAGTGATTAATAATCAAAATAAGTCATCTAGGATGTTTTTAAGGATTTATTTAAGGTATTTTATCATTAATTGGTAGAAAAAATGGTTTTTTATATGTGATGATGGGAGGAGAGGTGTTCCCTTTTACAATTGTCGGAGAGGACACACTGAATTTTTTGAAAAGTTAAACAGATACCTATTATTTTCTCATTAAAATATACCTCAAAATGAGTCATTTATAGTAATTATTTGTATTATTGTAGAAATATTTCTATGCTTCCAGGTTTTACAATTATTAGTTGATTATTAACCGATATCTTCATAGTTTGACCCATAGTAAACCTTATTTCTATAGTCTGGAAAATTAATTTTTATTGTTGTCACTTTTCATAAAGGTAGAAAATTAAGTTTAACTTATAATATAATATAATTTATTTATAATAAAAATATTTAATCCATTTTAATAAATTAAATTCATGGTTATTTTATAAATAAATCAAAAAATAAACCAGTGGTGATGTTAAAGAGTGGTTTTCCAAAGTGAGAATTCTCAAAAGTATAGTTTTTTTAAATTTCAAAAATCAATAATAAATTCATTAAAATTTCCTAAAATAGTTTAATTTTTATATAATTCAACCCATTTATCTTTAAAATAAATTTAAAATATAATTATTGTTATTTAATAATTGAAATTAAGATGCACTTTTAAATAAAATAAGCATTTTTTAAAATTTATTATAAAATTAATATTTTCATAAAAATAAAAAAACATAAAAAAAATATAATTATTAAATATAGATTTATAAAGGGAATTTTATTTTTTAAAATATATTTTCAAAAAGTTGTAATGGTTAATTTTTAAATGAATGTGAAAGGTACATGTAATACGTGAATGTTTTTTCTGAAATTTTTTTATTAAATAATATTTATAATTTAGTAGCTTGTATTGCACACAATATTGAGAATAAATGATTCGTGAGGCACACATAGTATAAATTTACCATTATAGTCTATTTGTTAGCTTAGCGGGAATAATTATAACTAACTAATGAAAATGAATTGTGAAATATTTGGCAATAAATTTTTTATGAAAAATTTAAATTAGAGATTTGTATTTTTTAGTGAATTACTATTTGTAATGAAATAAATGATATATAGATGTCATATAATTAATAAAATATTTTTTATTCATCCAAAAGATATTTTAATAATAGGGTGTGAATAAAACCTATTTGTTATAAAAAAGTTCAATATTACACCTTTGAAGGGAGACCCCTTTTAAATTAAGATTATGAAACATTAACAATATTTATATGAAAATATAATTTTTATTTAAATTGGTATATAAAAATTTACTTTGGTTGATTTTATGATAGTTTCGAATAACATTCAACTTTTATTGAATAGTAAAACACAATAAATTTTAAGTGAAGAATGCTATTTTCATAGAGATAATTTATATGGATAAATTATAATATTTAATGGTATTAAAGTATAAATATAATATATTTATATCATTAAATATAATTTATGTCATTAGCATTAAATTTAAATTGAATTCATACGTAAAAACATTTCAATCTTTAACAATGTCTTAACTTTTAAAAAACACATTCTCACATTCTGAAAATGAGATTAATTTTAAATTAATTTCTACAACATATGTATTTTTAATTTATAAAAATGGACTCCATATTTGGAATCATTATTTCCAAATTTTGTTAATAAGGTAATTTTATTATTGGTCATTATGATAGAAACATTGGTAATTATTTTTATTACCATGGTTAAAGGTAAATTGGGTAATCCAATGTAAAAATAATATTTCACAATTACCTTAAAACCTATAAAAAACCTATTGTATGACTGAATTAGACCCTTATCATCGATTTTTAGAAATGGAATCACTTCAGGGCCACATAATTATGAATATGACATGAATATAATAAAAACTAATAAACGTCACAAAATGTCACAATCTGATTTTATATAATTATATTAATTTTAATATATGGATAACTTGAGGATAATATAAACTATAGATAGTGTATGAAAAACTAAAAAAGTTACCTACATCATAGAAATTTATTTGTAATAAGTTCCATTAATGGTGACACTATAATGATGTAGAAATTATTTTGTTAACAGAAATATCAAATAAATGGGTTTAAAAATACCAAAAGAAAAATCAGATTAAAAAATTAATGTGCTCCAAAAATTTTATAGTTGAACATGACATGGTAAGATTGTATTTCATATTTTGGTTCGAATTTATCTTGTTTACAGATATTTTTTAATGTCAAATAAATGAACTATTTTATAAAAATAACAATTTATTAAATTATTTAAAAATCATAAAAATATTTAAAAATTAAAAATTGATAATTATAATTTATAAAATGTAATTAAATATAAATTTATGTACTATTAAAACCATATAAGAAAATATTTATAACCATTTAATATTTATACTGTTATTACCAAAATTCAAATTTAATAGTACAACTAAGTGTCATTTAAAAAAATATAGTTTAAATTGACAAAATAACTTGGTCAAAATTTATTGGTTAATGATATTACAACCCCATATCATATAATATTTTATATTGGGAAATTTTAGAGGTTTTTGGGTAGGATTTGATTTTATTATAAATTATTATTTCTGGAGTTTCTAAAAGTGCCCACCTCATTTACAAACAGGCACCTCCTCCCTCACCCCTTTACTTAATTTTAAGCCTTTATGCTTGGACATCCCAGTCCCTTTTTCCATCTCAACATCCCTATTTTAATTCTATAGGTTCTGGTCATCTTCAAAGACCAAATTTAGTGCTGTAAGATGAGATTTAGAGGAAGCATGTCGAGGAATATGTTATGTCTTCTAGCGATTCATTCTAACATTATTCTTCTTATAATTCATCATCATTATTATTTTTCATTATAAAGTAATAAAATAAGTATATAAGTATAATTATATGTTATAATAAATATGAAACACCAATATTTTACCTTCTAACCATCATACCTAAAATTAAATCACCCCGCGTGCGTACATTTGACTTACCATCTCCACGTCGTGGTGTAATCTGTTTTTTAGCACCCCCTTACATGGATGGGTATAATGTTGAAAATAATAAGTATATATGATTATTATAACATTATAATAGTTATGAAATATCATACACCATCCACTAAAAAACCATTCAATAATTTTGAATGATATAATCGCTTGTGCATACGTAAAGTCTACCGTCTCCATGATTCGATGCGATTCATTCTACATGATATTCATTAAACCATGATCATATACACAAATTGAATGAATAAATAAGAAATATATTACACTAATTCAATTATATAAATAATTTATATATAAACTAATTAGTGGAACAAAAACTTATCCAATAAATAATGCCTAAGAACATAAAATAGTCAATATCCGAATAATGAGTGGCAATGAAATGTTACTAACAAACGGTTGAAAATACAATTATATACGATATCATAAAAGTGATTATAATTATATAATAAATAAGTAAAATTATTTAAATCATTATACATGTAGTTCAGAAACATTCAAAAGATATTGGACCTCTGGTAATGGATAACATTGCAAATCTCCTTTTTATATAAAATTATTTATTCATAAGTATTTACTAGGATATATTTTTCATCCACATCATTGTTTCCTAAATATTAAATTGAAAATATTATTTATATCCTTCTTTAATTTTTCAATATCAATTGTATTCATTGGATAATTTTTACTAAACAGTATGAATGAAATCATTTGTCATTTTCTATATGGGGTACTTTTTTACTTTTTCAGTAAGAGTACGAGAATAATGTTTTTTAACATGTATGGAATGAATGGATTTTTATGCATTAATGATACCTTATTTCCATGAATCTTACCCTACAATAATACAATGTTATTTCCTCATAAAATAATTTCTTCTAATTTAGTGTGTCATTTTGAGGAAGGAAATCATTTTTGAAGAAGAAAGGATATTTTCCTCAGGAATTAATTTCTATTATTTTCCTAAAATTATTTCCCTTCTAAGATGAAACAATTTAAATAGGTTTATATTTATATCCCTAGTATTACTATGAATTTATTGTGTTTATTAATGAAATCTATTTGTATTGTATCAATTATGATGGAATGATGTTTAGGAAACCCAATTTTTGTCATGGGCTATGATATAGTGAAATTGTTTTACGCTTTTGTGTGGCACATAAGAATGGTTTCATTATGAGATGGGTGGGACCTATATATCCCTCCAATGAATTGGTAAAATATTTATATATCATGATATAGGCATGAATGGAATGATAAGAAATCTGATTTAGTAATATAGGGTTGGAAAAAGGAGTGAACTTAGATCAGTAATGGAATTTGTCCGTTTTGATGGTCTCAACAATGATACTTGACTAATATGAAATGATTTTCTACACTTATGTGGGTATAAAAAAATTCCATTTCATATGTTAGGACTATTTGGATTTTATTTCACTTTTATGATTTATCTCATGACATGATATTATGATATTTTTTATGAAGGATAATATTTTCAAATGTTATGTTCTAATGATAATTACATGATTGATATTTTCATTGTTTACCTTTACTAAGAATTTGAGATTTCCATATCATATGTTTCTTTTCCCAGGTCATTAATAATGGTTTTAAGTAAGATATGTCATAAAAGACTCTAGTTATGAAGAAATAAGTTAGAGACAATGTGGATGTTTTATGAACCTATAGTTTATGATTCCCTATTTCTAGAGACACTAAAAATTTATGTTCCTAGGGTGGTTTTCACTATCTTATGTTAGAAATATTATTTAATGTTGAAGTAAGATCTATATGTATATTATGGGACGTTATGTTTCATATTAGAGAAAAGTTATAGGTAGCATTTGGAAACTAGGATGAGATACCTTTAGTAAGAACCCTAACGATATGTCTAAGTATAGGTTACAATCCAATCCAGGGTTTTAGATATGTTCAATAATAAATTAGGATAAGAACTAAAGTGTTATAAATTGAAATTTTATTCTTGAATTATGTATTATAATTAGTTTTTCTAACACTATGATTATTGGTTTTAGTTAATGACTGGAACATGAAGGAACTGTGATAATTCCAAATGTGACGGGAAATGAAATGATTATCCTTCTGAGAAACCAAATGTTATGGGAGCTGGAATGAAAAATCGTGTAGCCATTCTCACACAATTTTCTCAAGCTATGAATCATGCCGGAATTACAAATGAGAAAATTACAAGGCAACATTATGTTTAATCATTCATGAGGCAGCGTCCACCTTCCATCAGTGGGTCCTCTGATCCATTAGTGGCTGAACAATGGATCAATACCAGTAAAAAGATATTTTTAGTCATACAATGTTCTAAACATGATAATTTCATCTTAGCATTATATAGTTTAGAGGGTGAAGCTAATAAATGGTGTAATATTTTCAAGAATACAAGGCAAAGAGATGAAATTGAGTCCATGGAATGCGATGAGTTCAAGAACTTATTTTCCAACATGTATGTTCCTCGTATTCATTGAACAAAGATAGAGAAGGAGTTCCTCAAACTTAATAAAAAGGATGATGAATCTATTGGTACCTATGAAGAAAATTTTACAAGGTTTGCAAGGTATGCTTTAGAAATTATTATCCAACATGATAGTAAAATTGATCGATTATTTATTTGCTAAAAAAAGTATCCAAAGGGTATTTTCCATTAGGGACATCAAAAACAATGAATAAATTGTCCAATGTGATATCAAGGTTGAGACAGATATTGGAGTAACCCATCAGTCATATGGGTTTGGTAAGAAGAGAAAAATAAAAAACCAAGGAAAATTTAAATACCACACTAAAAAAAGATGAATTTTCCTTTATGCTCAAAGTGTGGAAAGAAACATGGAGGGAATTGTCTTAAATGGTCTAGTAAATGTTTTAAGTGTGTAAATGAATGTCATTAGAAAGTTGAATGCTGATGTGATGGAAAAAAGATGTCTAATGATAAGAATAAATAAAATGATACACACAATGAACCTCCTACTCTATAATGATACAAGTGCATGAAAATGGGGAATTATGCCAATCAATTCCATAATACAAGGGTTATTGGTGATGATCAACATCAAAAAAAAAAATTAAGTCCAAAGACAAAGGAATGTCAAATGAAGTCACTATCAGTGATATGGAGTATTATAATGAAGTGGTGAAAGGTACACTTTTCATCGAATCTAACGTAAAAAATGTATTATTTTATTCTAGATCCACCCACTCATTATTTTTTAATAAATCTTATAATAGTATTTTCATATTACCTCAACAATCACATGTTGATTTAGTGGTCACAACTGCTAATAGAAAAACATCTGCATCAAAAGTTTATAATTCTTCTCCAATTGATGTTTTTGGCAATGTACTTCCATAAAATATTTTTATTCTTCCTATAGTGAAATTTGATGTGATTCTTGGCATGGATTGGCATTATCTATATAGATATCATATCAATTTCCAAGAATAGTAAGTCACATTTCATATTCTAGATCAAACTATGATCTTCTATTGATGTGAGGATGAATATAACCTTCCAGTAGAAATTTCATCCATCTTATGGGTCTTGATTCCTATAAATAAAGGTTATTTATCTGATATGGTTGGAAAGAAAATCAAGATTAATAATACACCCATTATTAGAGAGTTTAAAGAAGTCTTTTTAGAGGAATTTCTAGGTCTTCTACCAAATTTTGATGTTGATTTTACAATAGAACTCATACCGGGTGTTATGCCTATTTCAAATACACCTTATATAATAGCCCCAATTGAGTTCCAAGAATTGAAGAAGCAACTTCAAGAGAATCTTGATAAGGGATTTATATTCCCTAGTGCATCACCTTGGGGGGCACATGTTCTATTTGTTATGAAGAATGATAGATCAATTATGCTTTTCATTGATTATCAGGAACTTAACACGGTCACTATCAAGAACAAATATCCTATTCCCCGCATTGATGACTTATTAAAAAAATTATGTGGAGCCCAATACTTTTCCAAGATTGATCTTCCTTTAGGATATAATCAATTAAGGGTCCAAAAGGAGGATATTTCTAAGATATAATTTCTTACAAATAATGGACACTATAAATTTATTGTGATTCCTTTTGGTCTTACTAATTCCCCTACATTATTCATGGATCTAATGAATAGAGTCTTTAGATAATATCTTGATCAGTTTTTGGTTTTCCTTATAGAAGATATTCCTGTCTATTCAAATTGAAAGGACGAACATGAAGACCAATTGAGAATTATACTAAAGACCTTAAAAATGGGGAAGTTTTATTATAAATTTACCAGGTGTGAATTTTGAATTCAGAAAGCTTAATTTTTTGGTCACATAATCACTAGTGAGGGGATAACTGTGGACCCCACAAAAATAGAGGTTATTGAAAGAGGTTTAAGACCAAAAACAGTAACTGAGATCCAAAGTTATTTTGGTTTGGCTGGATATTATAGATGTTTTGTGAAATATTTTACATGATTAACTAATCCAATCACCAAGTTTACTCGAAAAAGAGTTATGTTAGTTTGTATGGTGGAATGTGAATATAATTTCGAATAGCTATAAATAAGGTTTGCCAGTGCACTCGTGCTCACACTTCCTTATGGTGGAGGAAGGTTTGTGATATATAATCATTCATCAAATAAGGGATTGGGTTGTGTTCTCATACAAAATGATATGGTGAAAGCTTATGCCTCATGGTAGTTGAAAATCCAAGTGAAAAATTACCTAACTTATGTTTTGGAGTTAGGTGTGATTTTATTTGCATTAAATATATAGAGGAATTATATTTATGGTGAAAGGTGTGATATTTATTATGATGCCCTGAACCTCGGTAGCCTGGAGCTGGTGCTATGGTTATGGTGTGTAATTTATCTCATACAAATGAAACAAATAAGTTACACATCATAACACATCAGGAGGAACTTTCTGGTTTAGATCCTGGAGAATCAGAGACAACAACTTTGCTTCTTTATCGTTGAGCTAAGAACAAAAATCCAAGACTTAGAAAGGCTCTATCAACCTGTAAAAATTTAACAAAAATGTAGGGTGAGCATTGAAATACTCAGTAAGGGGTTTTTTGAAAATACATAAATACAGCCTTTGAAAACTACTTTGAAAATACTTTTCCATATTTAAAACGTTTTCTTAAAGGAAAAACTTCAATACAAAACAAAATTCGATGTAACATAGTTAAAGCACTTCATACTTACACACTAGAACACTTAGCTGGAACCCACTTAAAAGACAAGATAAGCTTGCTAATAAAAAGACATGGGTTATACTAATTAAAGTGTCCATAAACAAGAAATGTGTGCATGAACAACAAGGTGTAAACATCATCAGAGTCGCACAAAAGCACATTATCTAAAAAAACACATCATGAACTGATAAATGTAATGCAACATTTGTAATAAAATTATAGAAAAGAAAACTGGACATGCATCAACATTTCCATATCATATGTCTTGTGTTTTTTTTCAAAACTGATACTCATAGGTAAGGTTCTATAACCAAGGATATTCCTCTAGTCGGAGTAATCACTTGGTTGGTCATAAGCTAAGAAATGTATGCTGAAGGACTCATGGTCTCTGTATCAAGGCCTTGTGCCATGACTTAGGGGTAATAACCCAATCCGACTGTCTCGAGAACTATCTATGCATCGAGGAGCTTACTTTTACCGGTCTCCAACCCGGAGGGCTAACTTTAACCAGTCCCCAACCTGGAGGGTTTTCTTTTTACCGTTCCTCATTCCGGGTAGTCCCATACATTTCCCACATGTTGATAAGGTCAGATATTCCAGGTGTCCCATACCACTTTGAATATTTAATTTTCATTTTATATTACCCAAGGTGTCCCATACCACTTTGGGTAATACCATTTTCATTTCTCATTACCCAAAGTGTCCCATACCACTTTGGGTAATCTAGTTCTTAGTTCATTATCATGTTGAGTCATATGCATGAATAATATGAATAAGGTAACAATTATATAATTGGTTTAAAAATACATGATATGACAGATGAAATTGAAAATATGGAATAAAGCAGGCATGGTTCAGTAAGCATACTTTGTGCATAGAACAATTATTTTAGCACATAAAATGATGAATGTAAGAGATTTGCTCCCAAGGGGTATTAAATGATGAGACTCTAAAATTCCAAAACATGGAAATGAACTACTTGGCATTAACTAGTGTTCTTCACAAGTCACTGTACTTGGAACAAATCTCCAACCACTAATAATCACTGCGGCATGCTTGGTATTAAAAATAATAAATACTTGCAATCTTTAAAATTCTTATACTTGGAAATAAACCCCTTTAAATAAATTACTTGTCATTAATTATCGTTCTTCACTGGTCACAGAATTTGCAGTTAAATTCTGATCACCAATAATCACTGCAGTGAGTTTGGTATAAAAATAATAGAGGATTTCCACATATTAACATACCCTTAAATCCCCATCCTTTTAATACAAGTATAAATAGGCATAAGCATATCCTTTAAAAAAAAACAAATCATTTCAAGGGTGACATTAGTCAAGTTCATTGGTGTACCCTTAGACACAAAAATATAAAACAACATAGGCAAGCACTAAAATCCTACATGCATAAAATATTAATAACCATTTCTTGAAACTAGGGTTCCAGATATTAATCTTAAAAACACATACATACATAGGGATATATACACAAAGTATATATATAAGGTTTCTCATAAATTAAACATGGTTCACTTAAAATCAGAAAACCTCTAACTACTTATCACTTATTCAGTTTAAAGAAAATCAAAACCTTATGGGGGTTTAAATGTTCATGAATCTAAAAATACATAAACATATAAAAACTTTGTTTTTAACTATAACATAATAGTACTAAAACCAAAGTCCAATTTCGCATAAAAAATATTCTTCTAAGATAAGTATTCATCTCTTAAAAATCAAAACTGATTTCCATTCCAATACATAACCTTATATAAATATATAGTTATATATATAAGGCATACATAAAGATCATAACTCTTAGGAATTAATTTAAAAAAAAAACCATTTCCAAAAGTATAATTCCTAATTTAAAATACTGAATTATATGGAAATATTAGAAATAGATTTAGTATGGTTACCTATATATATAAGTGTATACTTAAACACCTGAAAATACCTATATATAAGTTATGTAATGGTTTTGGTTATGAGAAAAACCCTTCATAACTACCCTTATATAAATACTTAAATAAATAATAATAATAAACAATCTCCTTGGAATCCCTTAAACTGGAAGAGGTTAAGAGGGTATACCTAAACATATATAAATTTATATGTATATGTATATATTGTATCAAAAGGGTTATATAAACAAAACTCAAAGGAAATAAACCCTTAAATCTTTTTAGGAAAAAGAAAAGATACCATTTTCTAAGCCATACACTATGTATTCAAAAGAGGAGAGTCATGGTGCCTATATTGAATATATATAAGTTTATATATATATACGTATCGTATACCCGTGTATAGGCAGTGTGTGTGTGTTGGGTTTTCAAATAATAAGGAGGTGGGGGCATCCCCTATGTTTGTAGACATGAAGGAAAACCCCCTTAAAGACCTCCGTTTGCTTAGAGTGGAAAGCATGGGAAGTATATACCTGTAAAAATAATCCGTATATATATATGTTTTTCATGTATATATAAGTGTAACGAGGATCATGGGTCGGTTTCGAAAAAAAAAACGCGTAAGCATGGAACCCTTACAGCTTAAGGAAGGAGCTCGTCGTGGAGGGATGCTCGCTGGGTGGCTGGAGAGCCGGGAGGAACCTAGGTGGCCGGAGGTGGTCCGGTGAAGTCGTGACTTCCTGGAGACGCTACACGGTAGCAGTGGGGTGACCAGCGGCATGGCGCCAGCACTGGTGTGGTCGTGCACGTGGGGTGTGGTGCGGAACCAAAGGTGGTTCGTGTGGTGGCAAGGCGACAGCGAGGTAGGTGTCACGGCGGTGAGGGTTGGCTCCGAAGGTCCTCTCTTACACTGAGGCTTCATCATTCTTAGAGGAAAATGATCCGGGGGGGAGGGGGGTTAGGCTGAGCCTACAACGTCCTAGGGAGGTGGGTGCGTGAGGTCAACATAAACAGTGGAGAGGGTGGTGTCTCGGGAAATCCAGGTGCTGGTTCTTGGGACCCCGACGCGAGGTAGAAGATGACGGGTTCGCAGTGGACGAAAAAAAAAATAAAACAACGGATGGGATCCATCTTGGAGAGATCAGACGGACGCAGTGAATTGAGTGTTTTAAAAAAACATCAACGGCCGAGATCTGTCCTTGGCGAGATCGGACGATCGTGGTTCAAAAGAGATGTATTGAGCGTTATTAAAACATCAACCTCCGAGAAGGAACAATACGTTTAAAAAACAGTTTACTTTTAAAGAAAGAACAAAAAAGTATATAACATTAAAATTGAATTTACAAAATTTAACACATATTTCTAACTTAGAGATTCCAAATATAGAAATCCCATTTTAGACTATGTAAAATACCTTAACATTTGATATAAATATTATAAATTTTACAACTATCATACTAAACTTTTATTAGGAACTTATATCTTTAGAAATCCAAAATCCAATTTATATCATACCCCATTATTTGATTCAAAAATAATTTTTCCCAATTTCAAAATAAATAGTTTTAAAGATCCAATAAGATACATTTTTCAACTATTGCAGATACCCGTTCGAGGCATTTTAAAATACTATGTTTTTCCACCATACAAATATCATCATGATTTAAAAAAAATCAAAATAGATTCATTTTCAAGAATAATATTTTATTTTATTAATCGAAGATATAATTCTAATATGTTGTACTTATTAAAATATTAAAATACCATAATATTATAAAAGCGTTATAAAGACCAAATTTTTATAAAAAGATGCACTTTATCCATTGAAACCCAACGGTCATATAACGGTCATATTCCCTTAGAGGTCCATTATAAAAACAAGGGGTAGGGTGTCTTACATTTTCAAAACACCTGACCCTTGGCAGATGGCTCTCCTCATACTGCTGGTGCTGAGTGCATGCACGGTGGTTCTGGCTATTATATTTTTCACACTGATGGACCCTGAAGACAATGACTATCTGATTACCCATGTTGTGATTCTCAGTAGTCTTTCTGTGGCTGTGTTAGGTCTTGTGCACGGTACTTTCAATTAGATGGGTCTTGTTGCAATGTAACTTTTAAATATATACCAGTTTATCATATTCTTCATGTTTTATTTCATTTTAAATTCTTTATCAGCACACAAAGCACAAAATAAAATAAAACAAGAGACATCATTAAAAAGCACAACATTGTTCACTTGGACCAGTTAAAAAAAAACTGGGGTGTCACATTATCCCCCTCTTAAAAGAATTGCGTCCTCGCAATTCGATCGGCGTACATACACTAAATTTTTTACACAGCTTCCCTGACACCCTTGGTGATGTCCCTCTACCTCCACCACCCATGGAAGAAGTTACTATTCAACTTTATCCCCAGGGCAGAACAAATATTGTGGGTCTCCTCTTCCTAAATACATTTTTGGCAAAGTGGATCGTGGTTGAAACCAAGCTCCCGTTTGATACATGTGGTTTCCCAGAGATGGGAACGAGTGACATCAAGCTTCATGATATCCGCTTGGATTTGGTTCCTAAAGATCTCTTGAACCACTTCATATCTGAAGGATTCTACGAAAGACCCAAAATCGCAGAGCTCCCCAAGCATGCTGAAACACAGGATTTGGTACATAAAGACTGTGCGGAAGTCCAACTCCTTTGCAGCTTCTCCGAAGGCCGTGAAGGCCAACCATTTATTATTCATGGTGAAACACAGGAAGATTCCCTCATAGTACTTCCCTTTCTTTTTATAATTCTCGAACAGCGCACTGGCCATTTGGTTATACACAACTTCTGACCCTCGGAAGATTCGAAGGACATTCGAGCTTTTCGATATTTCATAGAGGGTTTTGCACATGAGTCGTAAGTTAACAAAAGGTTGGTAACTTGTTGAGTAGTATTTTGCTACAATAGTCTCTATGATCTCTATAGGGAGAGTCAAGAGTCTAGGTGTGGTTCGCTGTCTTGCCATCTGAGAAGTTTAAGAACAAACCCCACTAAGTAAAAAATTAATGTTTTTGTGTTGTCCTAATTTTCCAGGGTTACCTAAACCATTCCTCTGATACCAACTATGACGCCCCGACCCCCGGTAGCCCAGAGCTGGTGCTATGGTTATGGTGTGTAATTTATCTCGTATAAATGAAACAAATAAGTTACACATCATAACACATTAGGAAGAACCTTCTGGTTTAGATCCTGGAGAATCAAAGACAACATCTTTGCTTCTTTATCGCTGAGATAAGAACAAAAATACAAGACTTGGAAGGGCTCTATCAACCTGTAAAAATTTAACAAAAATGTAGGGTGATAATTGAAATACTCAGTAAGGGTTTTTTTGAAAATACATAAATACAGCCTTTGAAAACTACATTGAAAATACTTTTTCATACCTAAAACGTTTTCTTAAAGGAAAAACTTCAAGACAAAACAAAAGTCGATGTAACACAGTTAAAGCACTTCATACTTACACACTAGAACACTTAGCTGGAACCCACTTAAAAGACAAGATAAGAATGCTAATAAAAATACATGGGTTATACTAATTGAAGTGTCCATAAACAAGAAAGGTGTGCATGAACAACAAGGTGTAAACATCATCAGAGTCGCGCACAAGAGCATTATCTAAAAAACACATCATGACATGATAAATGTAATGCAACATTTGTAATAAAATTCTGGAAAAGAAAACTGGACATGCATCAACATTGCCATATCATATGTCTTGTGTTTTTTTTTTAAACTGATACTCATAGGTAAGGTTCTATAATCAAGGATATTCCTCTAGTCGGAGTAATCACTTGGTTGCTCATAAGCTAAGAAATGTATACTGAAGGACTCATGGTCTCTGTGTCAAGGCCTTGTGCCATGACCTCAGGGTAATAAACCAATCCGACTGTCTCGAGAACTATCGATGAATCAAGGAGCTTACTTTTACCGGTCACCAACCCGGAGGGCTTACTTTAACCAGTCCCCAACCTGGAGGGTTTTCTTTTTACCGGTCCCCATTACGGGTAGTCCCATACCTTTCCCACATGTTGATAAGGTCAGATATTCATGGTTTCCCATACCACTTTGAATATTTAATTTTTATTTTATATTACCCAAGGTGTCCCATACCACTTTGGGTAATACCATTTTCATTTCTCATTAACCAAAGTGTCACATAGCACTTTGGGTAATGTAGTTATTAGTTCATTATCATGTTGATTCATATGAATGAATAATATGAATAAGGTAACAATTATATAATTGGTTTACAAATACATGATATGACAGATAAAATTGAAAATATGGTATAAAAGCAGGCATGGTTCAGTAAGCATACTTTGTGCATAGAACAATTATTTTAGCACATAAAATGATGAATGTAAGAGATTTGCTCCCAAGGGGTATTAAATGATGAGTCTCTAAAATTCCAATACATGGAAATGAACTACTTGGCATTAACTATTGTTCTTCACAAGTCACTGTACTTGCAACAAATCTCCAACCACTAATAATCACTGTGGCATGCTTGGTATTAAAAATAATAAATACTTTCAATCTTTAAAATTTCTATACTTGGAAATAAACCCCTTTAAATAAATTACTTTTCATTAATTATTGTTCTTCACTGGTCATAGAATTTGCAGTTAAATTCTGATCACCAATAATCACTACAACGAGTTTGGCATAAAAATAATAGAGGATTTCCACATATTAACATACCCTTAAATCCCCATCCTTTTAATACAAGTATAAACAGGCCTAAGCATATCCTTTAAAAAAAACACAAATCATTTCAAGGGCAACATTAGTCAAGTTCATTGGTGTACCCTTAGACACAAAAATATAAAACAGTATAGGCAAGCACTAAAATTCTACATGCATAAAATATTAATAACCATTTCTTGAAACTAGGGTTCTAGATATTAATCTTAAAAACACATACATACATAGGGATATATACACAAAGTATATATTTAAGGTTTCTCATAAATTAAACATGGTTCACTTAAAATCAGAAAACCTCTAACTACTTATCACTTATTCAGTTTAAAGAAAATCAAAACCTTATGGGGGTTTAAATGTTCATGAAACTAAAAATACATAAACATATAAAAACTTTGTTTTTAACTATAACATAATTGTACTTAAACCAAAGTCCAAGTTCGCATCAAAAATATTCTTCTAAGATAAGTATTCATCTCTTAAAAATCAAAACCGATTTCCATTCCAATACATAACCTTATATAAATATATAGTTATATATATAAGGAATACATAAAGATCATACCTGTTAGGAATTTATTTAAAAAAAAAACCATTTCCAAAAGTATAATTCCTAATTTAAAATACTGAATTATATGGAAATATTAGAAATATATTTAGTATGGTTTCCTATATATATAAGTGTATACTTAAACACCTGAAAATACCTATATATAAGTTATGTAATGATTTTTCTTACGAGAAAAACCCTTCATAACTACCCTTATATAAATACTTAAATAAATAATAGTAATAAACAATCTCCTCGGAATCCCTTAAACTGGAAGAGGTTAAGGGGGTATACCTAAACATATATAAATTTATATGTATATATATATATTGTATAAAAAGGGTTATATAAACAAAACTCAAAGGAAATAAACCCTTAAATCTTTTTAGGAAAAAGAAAAGATACCATTTTCTAAGCCATACACTATGTCTTCAAAAGAGGAGATTCATGGTGCCTATATTGAATATATATAAGTTTATATATATATATACGTATCATGTACCCGTGTATAGGCAGTGTGTGTGTGTGTTGGGGTTTCAAATAATAAGGAGGTGGGGGCATCCCCTATGTTTGTAGACATGAAGGAAAACCCCCTTAGAAGCCCTCCGTTTTCTTATATTGGAAAGCATGGGAAGTATATACCTGTAAAAATAATCTGTATATATATATATATTGCATGTATATATAAGTGTAACGAGGAGCATGGGTAGGTTTAAAAAAAAACGCATAAGCATGGAACCCTTACAGCTTAAGGAAGGAGCTCGATGTAGAGGGATGCTCGCTAGGTGGCTGGAGAACCAGGAGGAACCTAGGTGGCCGGAGTTGGTCCGGTGAGGTCGCGGCCTCCTGGAGACGCTTCAAGGTAGTAGCGGGGTGACCAGCAGTGTGGCACAAGCACTGGTGTGGTTGTGCACAGGGGGTGTGGTGCGGAACCAAAGGTGGTTCGTGTGGTGGTGAGGCGACGACGAGGTAGGTGTCGCGGCGGCGCGGGTTGGCTCCGGAGGTCCTCTCTTACACAGAGGCTTCATCGTTCTTAAAGGAAAATGATACGGGGGGGGGGGGGGGGGGTTAGGCCGAGCCTATGGCGTCCTAGGGAGGTGGGTGCGCGAGGTCAACATAAACAATGGAGAGGGTGGCATCTCGGGAAATCCAGGTTCTGGTTCGCAGGACCCCGACACAAGGTAGAAGATGACGGGTTCACGGAGGATGAAAAAAAAAATAAAACGACTGATGGGATCCGTCTTGGAGAGATCAGACGGACGCGGTGAATTGAGTGTTTTAAAAAAACATCAACAGTCGGGATGTGTCCTTAGCGAGATCGGACGGTCGCAGTTCAAAAGATATGTATTGAGCGTTAAAAAAAACATCAACCACCGAGAAGGAACAGTACATTTAAAAAAACAGTTTACTTTTAAGGAAAGAAAAAAAGTATATAACATTAAAATTGAATTTACACAATTTAACACATATTTATAACATAGAGATTCCAAATCTAAAAATACCATTTTAGACTATGTAAAATACCTTAACATTTGATATAAATATTATAAATTTTACAATTATCATACTAAACTTTTAGTAGGAACTTATATCCTTAGAAATCCAAAATCCAATTTATATCATACCCCATCATTTGATTCAAAAATATTTTTTCCCTATTTAAAAATACATAGTTTTAAAGATCCAATAAGATACATTTTTCAATTATTGTGGATACCCCTTCGAGACATTTTAAAATACTATATTTTTTTACCATACAGATATCATCATGATTTAAAAAAAATCAAAATAGGTTCATTTTCAAGAATAATATTTTATTTTAATACTCGAAGATATACTTCTAATATGTTGTACTTATTAAAATATTGAAATAACATAATATTATAAAAGTGTTATAATGACCAAATTTTTATAAAAAGATGCACTTTATCCATTGAAACCCAAAGGTCATATAACAGTCATATTCCCTTAGAGGTCCATTATAAAAACAAGGGGTAGGGTGTCTTACATTTTCAAAACACCTAACCCTTGGTGGATGGCTCTCCTCATACCACTGGTGCTGAGTTCATGCATGATGGTTTTGACTGTTATATTTTTCACACTGATGGACCCTAAAGATGATGACTATCCGATTACCTGTGTTGTGATTCTCAGTAGTCTTACTGTGGCAGTGTTAGGTCTTGTGCACGGTACTTTCAATTAGATGGGTCTTGTTGCAATGTAACTTTTAAATATATACTAGTTTATCGTATTATTCATGTTTTATTTCGTTTCAAATTCTTTATCAGTACACAAGGCACAAAATAAAATAAAACAACAGACATCATTAAAAAGCACAAGATTGTTCACTTGGACCAGTTTAAAAAAAACTGGGGCGTCACATTTATACTAGTCATAAAATTTTAAAGTATATATTCACAGAAAAGGAGCTAAATATTCTCCAAAGAAGATGGTTGGATTTGGTTAAAGATTATGACAGCTCAATATGTTACCACATAGGGAAAGTTAACAAGGTGGTAGATGCTTTAATTCGAAAAGACCATGCTATATTATCCATAATGAGGATCCCAAAAGATCCATTATTTTTGGATTTTCAAAGGATAGATCTTGAAATTTGAAAAGAAGGGGGGAAATCTTATCTTTCTCAAATTAATGCTCAACCATCCATGAAAGTGATTATTAAGGAGGCTAAGAAGAAATACATAGAGCTCCAAAAAAGGGAGACTTATTCCTAAGTTCAACCTTGATTGTGATGAAATAATACGTTTTAGGAATAGGGTTTGTATTCCTCCAACACCAGAATTAAAGTAGGAGATATTGGATAGGCTCATAGTTCTTAATTCTCTATTAATCCTAAAAAAATTTGTACAACGTCCTGAAAGAGTACTTTTTGTGAGATGGCATGAAAAGTGATGTCACCGAATATGTCTCTCAATTATTAGGGTTTTTAGAATGTTAAGGCTGATAGATAGATTTCTAAGGGATGTTACAACTAGTACACATACTAGATTAGAAATGATAAAACATCACTATAGAATTTTTCATCAGTATTACCAAAATATCCAAAGGCAATAATGCTATCTGGGTAATAGTTGATCGCCTTGAAAAGTCATCACACTTCATTTATATTAGAGATGATTTCACTCTTGATCTGCTCTACATGATATATGTAAAGTATGTGGAAAGACTTCAAAGAGTACCAATTAAAATTATATCTGATAGGGATCTAAGGTTTACATTAAATTTCTCATGAATTCATCATCATGCTCTAGACACTGGGTTATGTTTCATTAGTTCTTATCATCCACAAACATGAAGTTAGTTTGAGAGGAAAATTCACACTCTAAAAGACATGTTATGATATTTATCTACGTATTTCAAGGGTGGTTGGGATTAAAAACTATTATTGGTTGAATTTGATTGTAATAATAGATTTCACTCTAGTATTCAGATAGCTCCTTATGAAGCCCTATATGGAATGAAGTGCAGAATGCAAACATGCAGGGATAAAGTTGGGGAAATAAATATATTAGGACATGATCTTATTGTTGAATTGAAAGAAAAGGTCAGATCTATTAAACTATACATAAGAGCAGCTCAGAGTCGACAGAAAAGTTATGCTAAAAACCGATGTAAAGACATAGAGTTTGAAGGGGGTGATATGGTATTTCTACGAATATCTCTTCCAACTAGAGTAATGAGATTTGGAAAGAAGTGAATGGTTATCCCTAGGTATATCGATCCTTTTTAAATTCTAGATAGTGTTGGGAAGTTTGCTTACAGATTGGTGATTCCACTGATTCTTTCTCAAGTTCATGATGTGTTCCATGTATCTCTACTGAGAAAGTACATACCCAATACTTTATAGGTACTAAACTCAGATGTCGCACCACTGGATGAGATCTTTCTTATGAAGAACAACTTATAGAGATTCTAGATCGTAGTGAAAATGTTCAATGAAACAAGACCACTCACTTGGTTAAAGTTTTATAGAGGAACCAATAAATTTATTAAGCTACATGAAATCATTTGGATATGATGAGGGAGAGTATCCTCAATTGTTTTTTTCCATGTGATGAATTTTTAGTGAAAACTCAATTTAAGGGGCGTAGAAAGTAACACCGTGCTGTTTTTTATAAAATATTTTCATTAAATAATTTTTATTCTTAAATAGATTACATTGTAGGAAATTACGAGTTTCAATGAACCAAAAGACTCCCTTAGTATAAAATTAAATTTATATTATAGCCGTTAGGTTATCATGAATAATTAGACTAACTTATGAAAATGCATTTGGAATTATTTGGATATAAATTATTTATGAAAAATATAAATTAGATATTTTTATTTTTGAGTGAATTACTAATGGGAATAAAAATAATGAGATATATATGTCATATACTTAATAAATTATTTTTTATTAATCCAATTGATATTCTAATCATAGGGAGTGGATAAACGTTATCTATTTTATGAAAACCTACTTTTTAAAAAAATGGTAATCTTACGTCTTTGAGTGGTGAACCCCTTTTATATTAATATTATAATAAATTAATAATTTTTATATGACAACCTAAACATGTTCATTTAATGTGGTATATAAAAATTTACTTTTGTTTAATATATGATATTTTCTGACAACATTCATGTTTTGATGAAAACTATAAACACACTAAATTTTATGTGATTTTTTTTTCATTGAGATAATTTATATGGTATATTTATAATATTGAATGGTTTTAATGTATAAATATAATATAATTTTATCATTCAATATAATCTATGTCATTAGCATTAATTTTACATTGAATTCATACATAAAAAAAATTTCAATCATTTGTAATTTTTAACATTTAAAAAAACCCATCCTCTCAATCCAACAACGGGGTTGATTTTAATTTAATTAATAAAACTTCTTTGTTTTCAGTTTTTATAAAAGTAATTTATTTTTGGAATCCGTATGTATAATTTATGTTAATAGTTTACTTTTATTTTTGGGCATTATGAATATTTTATTTGGTAATTATTTTTATTATCATCATTAAAGGTAAATTGGGTAATTGAAGGTATAAATAATATTATAAAATTACTTTAACACCTGTAAAAATTTATATTTGATGACTAAATTAGACCCTTATCTTCTATTGTTCAAAATGGAATCACTTTAGGGCCACTTAACTATAAATATGACATGAATATAATAAGAACTAAGGAATGTGGCAATATGTCTCAATCTCATTTCATATAAGTATATTAATTTTAATATATGGATAACTAACATATAATATCGACTATAGATAGTATATGGAAAAATAAAATAATTACATAAATCATATAAATTTATTTATAATAATTACCATTATCTGTGACACAATAGTGATGTAGAAATTATTTTATTTATAGAAATATAAATTAAATGGTTTTAAAAATATAAAAATAAATATCATGTGAACTAATTAATGTGCTACATGGATTTTATTGGGGGATATGACATGTTATGAGTGTATTGATTATTTTGTTTCTAATTTATATTCTGTGTAGATTTTTTTCTAAACTCAAATAAATAAATTGTTTCAAAATTGAAACAATTGATATTTTATAAAAATACCATTTTATTAAATTATATAAAAATCATGAAATTATTTAGAGATTACAAGGTGATAATTATAAGATCTAAAATTTCATAAAATATTCATTTATAGTCAATAAATAGAATATAAATAAATATTTATAATCATTATATATTTAAAATGTTATTACCATAATTAAAATTTAATAGAATAAATAAATATTAATTAAAAATATATTGCTTAAATATAAAAATTAACTTGCCCAAAATTTCTTGGTTAATGATATTACGATTCTACATCATCTCATCTTGTAAATTAGATCATTTTGGAAATTTTTCGGTAGGTTTTGATTTTATTATAAATTATTATTTATGGAGAATCCAAATGTGCCCCTCACCTAAATTACAAAATGGTACCTCCTCCCTCACCCATTCACTTCATTTTGACCCTTCAAGATCATCCATCTCTCACCCACATTACATATCAACATCTCTAACTTCATTATATAGTTTTTGGTCAACTTTAACAGAAAACTTGAGTTCTCTAATAAGAGATTTAGAGAAAGCACGTCAAGGAAGAGGTAATCTCTTTTACTGATTCGTTCAAAATTATTTCTTCTTATAATTCATATTCATTAGTTTTTTCATTATAAAGTAATAACATAAGTATCAATCATATACTGATAAGTTATTATAAATATTAAACAACCATATTCCACCTTCTATCTATCCTACAAAAAACAAAATCATTGTGAGTGTGTACGTCCGACTTACCGTCTCCATGCAGAATTGTAATCTATTTTTCACCACCACCTTACTATAATGTGTATTATTATGGAAATAAAAACGATATATTATTATTATAACATGTAACTATTTTGTAAGTTCATACACAATCCACTTAAATACCGTTAAATTTTTTTGAATGATATCATCACTCGTGCGTACGTATGGTCAACCGTCTCAACGATGCGAATCCATTCATTCTACATGATCTTAATGAAAACATGATTATATAAATTAATTGAGTGAATAAATATGATATTTATTATACTAAAACCATTCTATAAATAATTTCACCATAACCTAATAAGTGGAACATGAACTTATCCGACAAATCTTGTATAAGAACATAATCAGTAAATATCCGAATAACATGTGACAATGAAATGTTACTAACAAATAGATGATAATATAATCATATATGATATAATAGAAATGATTATGATTCTATAATAATTAAATAAAATTATTTAAATATTTATAATGGAGGTTTAGATACATATTAATTATACCATACCTAAGGTAAGGGATAACTTTTTAAATCTCATTTTTTATATTGTTTATTCGCAAGTATTTACTGGAGTATATTTATCATCCAAATCCATGATCCTAAATATATATTTCAAAATATTCATTATATCCTTTTATAAATTTTTTAAATCAATTTTAACCATCGGTTAATTTTTATTTAATGGTATGAATGGATGCATTTTCCATTTTTTTGTAAAAGGAACTTTTTGAATTTTTCTGCAAAAGTACAAGAATAATGTTCTTTAACTTGTACTATATAAATAGATTTTCACGATTTAATAATACCGTATTTCCTTGAATATTCCTATATAATACTACAAGGTTATTTTCATATAAAATTATTTCTTCTAAACTTGTGCTGCATTTTTAGGAAGGAAAATGTTTTTGAAGATGAAATGATATTTTCCTCAGGAATTAATTTCATGTGTTTTTTCAAAATTATTTTCCAACTAAAATGAAACTATTAAAATAGGGTTATATTTATATCCCTGTTATTACTTTTATTTTATTGTGTTTATTTAGTAAATCCATTTGTTTTATATCAATTATGATGGATTGATGATTAAGAAACACATTTTATTTCATGGGTTATGTCATGGTTAATGTTATTATGTTTCTGTGGACCACATAATAATGGTTTCATTATGAGATGGGTGAGACATATATCTCTCCCAAATATAATGAGTAAAGATTCATATTTCCTAATATAGACATGAGTAGAATAGAAAGTAAATCTAGTACAGTAATACATGGATGAAAAGAGGAGTGAACTCGGTTCAGTAATGGACTTTGTCCACTATGATGGTCTCAGTAATGATCCTTGACTAATATGAAATTATTTTCTATGCTTCTGTGTGCATGAAACAAAATTTCATGTCTTATGTTATGACTATTGGGATTCCATTACACTTTTATGATTTATCTCATGACATGATTTTTTCATCTTTTATATGCAGGATATGATTTTAAATTTTTTTTCTTATGATTATGATATGAATGATAGTTCCCTTGTTTAGCCTTACCGAGCATTTGTGATCACCCTTTAATATGTTTCTTTTCCCCATGTCATGAAGATGGGTTTTAAGTAAGATATGTCAAAAATATATCTAGTTATGAAGAAATATGTGGGAGACAATGGAGATGTTTGATGAGCAAGTTGTTTATGTTTCCATGTTATAGACGCACTAAACCTATACGTTCCTAGCATTGTTTTCCAGATATATGTCATAATTAGGTTCATGGTGTGAACGATTTAAATGGAATGAATCTTGTTCATGTGGTGTATTGGATTTTGGGAAGATTTTCTAAATTGGACCAATAAGTATTAAATGTTGTGAATTAGGTTCAAGTTGTGAAATGTTCAAACATTTGGATTTTTAATATGATGAAACATTATTTTTAATGACTTTTTAATCCATGTAATTTCGCACAATGAAAGAGTTTTACAATGTGATTTCCTCAAATCTAGTATTTTTAAACAAGTTTCTTTACTGGATCATCTTTCATTCAACTTCTCTCATTTCCTCTCACTCCAAGGATCTCTCCTTAGTTAGTTTGGGGATCTATACTTCTTCTGGATCATTCATTCAATGATCGATCATTATGGATGTTGTGGTGCATCTCTACTGGGTAAGTGGTCTTTACCACATTCTTAACCATGGATACAACAGTGGTTTAGGCTTCATTTTTTGTATCATATTTTTGATCAATTCATGATTCCCATCGATCCCTTGTTTTTTCATTTCATTTCATGTCTTTCAACTGCCGATTTGTGCTTTTTGATCTCTAATTCAATGCTGGATAAGTTTCTATCATTCTTGAGGTAAGTGGATCTATGAAAGAGTTATCAATTCTTCAATTTATATTTTTTTGTAGAAATGGATTTTCTTTTATGAAAAAAGGTTTTTTAAATTTGATCATGGATTTTTGAAATGGTTGTTGAAAAAAACATGGCATATTGGGAATCATGGGCATCAAGAAATTGACATTGGTAACCCAAGTGTGCGTGGAACCAATAGGGGTTACTTTTATTGACGGAATATCATAAGACACAATATTCATTGTAATGTTTCTTTTATATTAATTTATATAAATTATTTATTCCCATAGGCTTGATCTTAAATGGTGTGATTTTTCTTTTATACCTATTTAATCACATGATGGTTTGTTTTATGGATATTTTCCCACATGTTTAATTTTCTCATTTGTTGTATATGTGATACATTCCTATTTTATTAATACGTAATGAAATTGTTGAAATCAAATGAAATTTTTTCCAAGGATTTTTTTTTGTGAAAATGATTTATAAACTAGAATATAGTTCTAAATGAAGAACATTTTCAATATTTTTATTTGAACTTGTATGGATTCTTTGGTGGTATCCTACTCAGATTTGTTCTCACCTCCTAAATCTTCATTAAAAAAGTTATAAAGAATTTTTTTAGGTCACATAGAATGCAAAATGAATCATGTATCTTACCTAGTTCCATTTTACATGTTTCTTGTAGAGTGAAATATGTTGTAGGTGATAGTTTATCACATGGAAAGTTTACTGATCTTGTCAGAATAATACATTTCTAGTTTATCCTAATTGTTTGGGGTTGTATGGAAATTTCTATATCTATTTATTCTACATTTTAATATTATTTTATGTATTATTTTTATTATATTCAAAAATTTATTCTATTATGTTTTGATACACCTCACCCCATGGTGGACCACCTAAAGATACTTTTTTTATTTACATATGTTGGTTTTTTAAAAATATGTATCATGGGGATTCTAATCATATAGTGTATTAAGACTTATTGGTTTTTTTCTATGTCTTACATGGAGATGATTTAGCATTTTCACAATTTGGGTAGTAAGTATTATAGTGTATCTAGTCTATTCACCTCTGTTTCCTAACTCCCGATACATTGGTGTTCACAAAATTTTAATAGGTTTGATACAATGTTTTTTAGTAAATTTGAAGACATTGTATGGAATGTTTACTTCAATTTACATATTCCATTTTAAATAGTAATATTTCATTTATAGAATTAGTAGTTTTTTAACTATCTTAATGTTATAATAATTTAATAAGAATTCATGATGTTGCTCCAATGAGTTTGTAATTTATTCATTATAGATTGTTTTTTTTAATTTTTTTTTATTACTTCATGCCTCCTAGAACTTATCTTCAAAATAATAAAATGAAATCTATGAGATAGGTTCCACATGGAAATCCTTTGGAACAACCTTCTTTGATATGATATTTAATTCACAAAATTCAGACTCTGGTTTAAGAAGGTGTCAGGAACCCATGAGGAGAAGTGGATCATTGCTTACAATATATAATGAAACATTATCCTAAATTCTATGGGGAAAACGTTAAATCCCCCATCTATTGTATCCTAGATCAAGTGCGTTACAAAATTACATTACTATAATAAACAAGGAATTCAAATCTTGCAGGACTGAATAGTTTAGTAGGTTTGGGAAACTAGATACACACATAAGTTTTAAATTACAACTTGAATGTAATAAAAACATATAATATCTAATGTAAATATCCATAAACTCATATATTAACCCTTAAAGTCATTCATATAATACGTCTTAGCATCCTCAGGTAAAATAAAACATAATGAGTGAGCTCAGATTCTCAATAAGGGTATGCAATAAAAATGAACCCATATTAGGTAAAAATAAATAATAAGGCAATGTGAATCACTAAAATACATTCAATTATAACATAATATTGTGGACAATATAGTATGAATATCAATTGAAAAAACAATTCCAAATAAATAATATAATAAAAATTCACCACATATATTATAATAGTTGAATAATCACAAGGATTGTAAATTACTAATATCATTTTGATGAAATACATAATTTTGGATATTCAAAACAAACCATCAAGTCCTCACCATATAATTCTAAAAAATGGGTAAGGCGTCGTCATATACCCGGTCTAGTATATCTAATTAGAAATACTGATTTATCGAGGGGTTATAGAGGACCCTATATCACTTAAAAAATTACTATTAATTCAACATATGTTGAATAAAACTAATATTTAAACCAATATTTACCAAAAAAAATTTAAATTTTTGAATCATAATCATATATTAAAATTCATTAATAATTTCATTGATAAATTATTCAGAAATACCCTTTCACATTGGAAAACACTTCTTTTGGAAAATAATTTGTATTTTTTATAAAATCAAATCTTTAACATGAATATATATGAAAAATAAGTGGAAGTAAAATACAATTTGTTTTGGGCTATAAATTATGTCCAACTAAAGTGAAAATATGTAAAAATAGTTTTTATGAGACGTTAGAAATGGTCTATAAATTGGGGTTTAACAAAAAATAAAAAGTGTCTTTAAAACCAAAAATTTCATTATTGTTTATATGAGGCTAGTAATAAAAATTATTTTTTTTCTGAGAAAATATACATTTTATAAAAATAATGGGTTCTTAAAACATATAATGGATGATACTTGAAACTAATTTTGAAATTAGGAGGTTACCTTTAATTGAGCTTTCTTAACAGGATTGGTTAAAAAGGGAACCTTATAAAAAATGTATTCCTACATAAAATAAAGATGAACTGATCAAGATATATGAGTTTGGAATATATACCTATAATTTTGGTAATTTATATAAAAATAATGATGAATTTTATTTGGGTAATGAGAGAGATAGTTTAACCTTAATGAAAAATGGAGTTTCAGAAAAAACCCTTTCTACTATGAAAATAGTCCAACCATATTCCCCATAAAATTAATGATAAAAAACATTAAAATATAATTATGATAATTGTATTCATGACATTATAAAAAAAATTAGTACACACACACCATAGATAATAAATAATTGTGAATAATTCATATTTCAAAGAAATAATGGTGAAATGAAAAAACACATTACCTAATGTCTGAAAGTTTTTTTCACTTATACATAACATCCTTCATAATAAGATTAAATACATTAATTAATTAATTAATAACCTTTTGTATGTGTATTGTATTTATTATTATTTTATTAGGTTAATTTATTTACTTTTTTATGAGTTATAAGATACTACTTTATAGTTTGGGAGAGTTTACTTCCTTTGTTTTCATGATCTGTTTACTTGTATATTTGTATGGAAAATCTTGTAAAATTATAATCGTTGTACAGGATTAAAATTATATTATATTAACGAACATCAATAATATTAAATTCTTATATATTTCATTCAGTTATATGGTATTTTTATTAATAATTTAATAAAACATCAGTGATAATCTTTTATACTATTTTGACGTTTTATCGATAAAAATGAACTTGTTTTGTTTATTAGTTACTATTATGTTTATATACTTGTTCAAAAACATTAAATAAGATTTAATATGTATATTATAGCCTATTTTATCTAAAAACTAGATTTTATGACCAGAATTTAAGGCATAATATAAAATAAAAAACACATAATCCATGAAGGTGGTAAATCTCCACCTCACAGACACTATATACATTTTTTGAAAAATAGGATGGTGTGAATAGACTTGAGAGTGTATTTTACATAGAAATAATAAAATTTTAGTATATATAATATAATGGATTTATCATTCATTTTTTTACAATGGATTTCAAGATAGAATGATAAATGAAAATAAATTGAAAATAAATTAAAAGAAAAGGACATAGGTTCTTACATCTTGAATTATTCTTCGTGAGAACCTCCTTTGGTAAATTGGTTTTAGTAATTTTTTTGAGAAAAGAACCACCTCTATGAGGGGAAGATGTTTGGTAAGATTATTGGTAAAAATTATTTCTTGATTAAGGGCTTATGAGTCGTTAAAGGAAGTAGTGGTGAAGGGTGTTGTTTAAAGTGGAGGAGAGGGGCGTTTTCTCAATATTATATTCATTAGTTTATTGTACTAGATCAATACTATTAATATTTTAAAAATTATCACTAAATATTTCAAAATAATTAATGAGGATTATAGATTATGGGATTTCATCAGTCATACGTCATCTATTACTCAATAATTCACTTATTTACATGTAATATTAAATACTGTAAATGCCCCACGCACTTGGTTGTGGTGGTCGGGAGGTTTGGGGATTGGGCCGGAGGTCACGAGGTCGAGTCCCCAGACCTGTTTTATTCTTGCGTCCGTTGTATTACCCCCATTTTAAATACCGTAAATTATCATATTTCACAATTAACCAAAAAGTAAATTATTTTTGAAAAAACATAAAAATTTAACATATTTTTCAAATGTGTAGAAATAAAAAATTATATCCATTTTATGAAAATAATTTTTTAAAATGAGAAATTTTATTTTTAATTAAAATCATCATTTTCATGGAGAGTACTAATATAAAAATTATAATTTATTTTATAACACATTGAAACAATAATTAAGGATTCATAAAAATATATAATAATAACAATACAATAGAATATTCATTTTTTAATAAATTTTATGAAAATAAATTTTCTCTTAGGAAATTAAATTAATTATAAACTTCAAAATAATCATTTATTTATAATCAAAATAAACACTTAATTAATAATTTTTGAAGAATTTATTTACTTATACTACAATATAATTATATCCTATAAAAATTTATAATATGCCTAAATTTAAATTATACTTTCATGGGTTATTTAACTATTGAAATCATAAATGGACTATTAATGTAATGAAAATGAAATTTTTAAAAATGGGATTTTTTTCCTAATTCACGGGAAAATAAATATTTTTAGAAAAATATCAAGATCTCACCCAAATCTAATTTTGAAATTATTATTTTAAAAATTAATTTTTTTTAAGGATTTTTTAAAGTGTAAAAACAAATATTTTTAAAAAAGTACACAATTAAAAGCCGGAAAACAGGATTTAGAAATGTATATCAGTTTAATGATTGAAATTGGATTCATTGTTCTATTATGCATATTAAATCATTTGTATGAATGTAAAAAAAATGATTAAATATATAATATATAATTTGGTAAATTATTTTTATTCCTTCAAATTTAATGGCTATGTTATTTTTTCATTTTAAAATAATGATATCTCTAAGTATATCATTATTCGTTTAAGAATTGTGTTATGTGAAACCTATTCTATTGAAATATTAAATTTATAATGAGACATTCCATAAAATATTTGGGTTTTACATTCTCCAATTCTACCATAAATTTCATCCTCACAATTTGAAATTATACATAGAAAACCAAAGGATGATACTAGAAAATTAATTTATAGGAAACTCACATCAGAAGTAGGGTTAATAAAATATACTCTTAATAAGAGGGAAAGGGAAATGAATAGGTCACACCAAAAATAGATACTGGAATAGGAAAACATTAATGATTTTTTAAAATATGAATATTAATGAATAATATAACCACGATGTTCTGACGGAGAGTGATAAAAAAGTTATTAAATCGTTAACTATCACAAAGACCAAAACTTGTGATTGGTTAAAAGACCATTGATTTCTCGGAAATAAAAATAAATAGATAATGATTTTGTTCCAAATTGACTTTCTTAGAGTTGAGGTATTCTATTAATATTCATATAAGAAATTGAGAAAATCAACTTACTTGACTACTTTTTATATAATAAGAAAGATAACATCATATGGTTTTTCTTATATCTAATATCAATTCATCGCTCACACCTATACATGAATGTTTGAAAATGATTTTTTCTCTTCTGAAGAACTTTTATAGACCATATGATCCAGTAGTCAATCATTCATATATTAAATATTTTCTTGTAAAAAATTTTCACAAATTATCCCATAATTCATATTATGGTATCCAAAATTAATATCCAATTTTCATTATAATCCATTCCATCCTTAAGACTCATACAAAATACAAATTTACAAATTAAATGACCAAAAATTTGAAGGAAGGTCACTAAATCTCCAAAATAATGTTAACTTAACATTATCCTAATAATGGAGCTTATAATCCCATATACCAAACATATGTTGTAACGACCCGAAATTTTGAATAAATCTTGTTTCTTAATTTTGTGTGTTATTTTATTTTTCATACTCAACAAAACTGTTTCATTTGATAAAATGAGTATAATTAAAATGAGACTTTTGGGTTTTGACTATTATATGACCGTTAGTCAGTATGACCGTTGAAAACTGAATGTTGCGACTTTTGTCTCTAAATAAAAGTGACCTTGGTTAATTAATATAGAAAGGAGATTCGATGGACTCATCCAATAGTCTCAGGCCAATTGAATCCCATCTAACGGAACTTGGGAAGGAGGTAGCACCACTGGGATTTTCTATGGACCAAACCCAAGCCGAACATCATCGTGTGAAGCTAGAATAGAATCGCCTTCGTGAGAAGTTCAAACTGATAGAAATTACTACTAGTGCAATGTTGGCCGAGCCTCCCTCAGATTCTCTCACCTTAGCACACCTTACAGTTAGGTCATATGCTGGTGTGATAAGGGGATATGTAAGGAGACCATAGCTTCCTTGTGTAATCCTTTGTTTTAAATAAAAATTTTGATTTCTTCTTATGATGAAGTTTATGAATTTTCAAATGACTGGATAAATATAGTATGCATATTTTTGATGAATTTTAGAAAAAGGATATTTTGAAAATGTTTATGTAAACCTTAAATAATTAAAAATGTGTAATGATTTTCAAAAAATGGTCTTCTACAATTATGTTCAGTACGAAATTTAGAGTCTAATAAGATCAACTTGATTTTTGATGAATAATAAATTATGAATAGTGATTTTATGCTTAGGATTAGTAATGGGACCGAATGGATTAGTAATCTCACTTAAAGAAAGTATTAATATAATTTAGACACCTTGATTAAGTAATGTGATTCAATGAAATGGGTAAATAACGGTTTCATAAATATTTAGTCAAGTATTAGTTTTTCGGGTGAATAGTGTTTTTTTAATTAAAAATTAAATTAAAAATATTTATAAAAATATTTTTATAAAATGGAATTTATTTTTGAACTCAGAGCATCGATATTATGTTATTGTAATTTTTGGGGTTTTTTTCTGAAAAAAATGAATTTTCGGTGAATAGTGTATTTATTTAAAAATTAAATTAAAAATATTTAGAAAATTATTTTTATAAAATGGAGTTCATTTTGAGATCAGATCATTGATATTTGGTTAAGGTGAAATTTTGGGATTTTTCTGAGAAAGTTGAATTTTCGATGAATTGTGAAAATACAGTTTTAGGGTTTCGGTATATTTAATGACATCATAACTGTGTCATGATGATGTCATGAGATATTTTAAGTTTTGGCCGACCAAAGGTGATGAATTATTGTATTGGGGGCCCCATGTGGCCTAACTTCATGGGAAATACCATGGGAGAGCCCATGGTTTTGAGAAAACCACTTGTGAGGTGTCCCTTGAAATTATTAAGGTATCACCTCACCTTCCCTATAAATACCCACCCTTTATTCCTTTACTTTTCACTCCCAACACTTCCCCAACGAATCTATGGTCTCATTACCTCCAAAGGAGTCCTCCCAAGGTGCCCCCAAGCCCTCAAGTTCCAAACCTATGAGTTTTAAGAGTTACGTTTTAAGGTAAGGGATCCGACCTCTCTCTTTCTTTTCAAGTAATCTCTTTCATGTCATTTCTTTTATGCTCCATGATCTTATGTTGAAGTATGTTCTATTATATTCATCCTACTTCCCTTTTCATGTTCATATTATGAGATAACCCCTCTTTCTCTCATCATTTCATTTTATGAATGTTTAGGTGACGCCGTTAGGCTGCCGAATTTTTAGGGGATTCTTTCACCTTTCTCATTTTTCAAAGTTCTACTTTCATGTCAAGTCTTTCAAGTTCCTTTTTATGTTGGGGTATTATATCTATATCTATCATACTTAACTTCTATGTTCATATGATGAGAGGACCTATTTGATCTCTTCAACTCATTTTGTTAAAGTTTAAGTGACGCCGTTAGGCTGCCGAATTTTCACAAGAGAAATCTTATTTTTGTCTTCCCACCATGTTTTTAATTTCATATGGTATGTATTTAAAATATCATTACCATGTTCTTATATCCATTATATTATATCCCTCTACTGTTCTTTATATCATTTATGAGTGGGTGACCTATGTCCCCTCTCTTTTCAATGTTTTCTAAAACCCCGAAGCATAGCCGTTTTGCTGCAGAATTTCCGTCTCAAATGTCTCTCTCTTTTTCTCAAATTATTTTATTTTATTAAGTGAAAACTCAAAGATATTCCTTATAAAGTGGTATTAACATATATACCAAAATGTTCTATTTTAAATTCTGGGATTTACAAACATGAGACCCACTTTCCTTTTCTGTGGGTTTTAAGTGACATAAAGATCTTGTCTTTAAATAAGTTTTTAAAACGTTATGATTATGAAATGAAACCCATTTCTTTTATGATATATGGGTTGTTTATGAAATTATTTATGATGATATATGTGGATCACATGATTATAAAGACAAATTTAAGGGTGTGCCCTGATAGCGCTCCAATGCATTGGGTAAAGATTTAATCTCCAGAGATGACCATTTAGACTGATACCTTGGTGAATAAACTTGGTAATTTTTATTGACACCTTGGGGATGGATCTTGGTGAAACAGAAATGATTGTATTTGTAAAATGTTGTATCCACATCTGAAAGTAGTGAAATACTTTATTTTTATTATGATATGCCTCATGATTTTATTCTCATGCCTTAAAGTTCTTTTCATGACTTTATTGATGTATCTCAAGTTCACATGTTAAATGTTTTCCTTGTTTCCCTTACTAGGCCTTCTGCTCACCCTTTCTTTTGATCTATGTACCCAGGTTATGAGATGAAGTAATGAACCTAGGATGAACATAAGTAGAAGCCTTTAAAGTGTTTAAGAAGAATGTTTTTTTTGTTTCATGTATTAAGTTCCGGGTTTCCAAGACACTAAACCTTAAAGATCCTCAGTTTTGTATAATGTAATGAAAGTTTATGTGAAAAAAAGGTGGGATGCTATAGTTGGTATCAAAGGATGGTTTAGTTATTTTTGGAAATTAGGATATGAAAACTCTAGGAAGAAACCAATATAAAAGTTTAAATATAATAAATCTTCTTGGTATTTTGGTGAGTATTGAGTAAGGGGTTGCCAAGAAAATACATCCCTGTCTGGATACGAACAGGTAGAGGTGGCTCTGGAACAAATGTACATAGGAGTAAAACCCAAAAACACCAATTTGAGCTAGACTTGAACGGGAACAAGTACACGACAACGGGCCTTGCTGCACTCTTGGTTACGACACTCCTGGGGTATATGCTTTGGTAAATTCATAAGCTTAGTATGAACCATTATTAAAGGAACAGAGATAAAATAAAATAAAGATTCACATAAGAATATATGGTCATGGATAACCTAGATTGGAACCTAGGGGATCACAAGTTAGGGTATACTTTCCTTCTACAAGTTTATCCTTCTATGCTTAAAGTTTCCTTTTAATGATTATTGGATAAGTATTCAAGCCCCTAATTATACTTTTTTTCTTATTTAATGGCGGGAAATGGAAGAACATGTGACAACAACCAATGTGATAGTAAATGTGATGATTGCCCTATTGATGTGACAGAGATGACGAAAGATCAAGTTGAACATATTGCAATTATGCCAAACCAGCTATCAAAAATAACAATTAATAATTGGTACCTAGTTGAATGCCCAAATTCATCAAGGAAGAAGAAGACAAAGTCTCAAGGATGTTCATCTAATAAATTTGATAAGGGAAAGAAAACCCAATTTCCTTTGTGAAAATAGTGTGGAAAGGTGCACCAAGGCGAATGTCACAAAGGAACCATGAGATTTTTTAAGTGTGGGAAGATAGGGCATAAAGTAGCCAATTGCTTTAAAAAAATAGATAATGTGATGAATGGAGATAAGATTCGATCTAATGTGCCTTATACATTTCGATGTCGTAAATGTGAAGAAGTTAGACATTATCCAAGGAAATGCACTATTGGAATGGGTGAGAAGCATGATGAGCATCACCAATCTTCAAGGATAAGGGAACAATGAAAGTCCTATGTTGAGATGGATTATGATGACTAAAGTACATGTAACTTCTTCGTTACAATTGTCTATGTCATGTTTTATTTTAGTTCGTGCTCTATGAGCATATATTTTATGTTTTCTATGATCATCGAGTCACTACCTAAGATGATTTTATATCATTAAGGAAAACATCTATTGTTATGTACCACATGTTGATGTATTAAAGCTATTCTTCTAAAAAAGGGTGATTAGGGGATTAAAAGATGATTATTATTTTGGAAGACGTTTACTATTTTGGGAACCCTATTTGATCGAGGTAAATAGATTACTAAGGTATTTTCTTTGAGGAGTAAAGTTTGAATTATATTTTTGAAGAATCTATGAATTTAAGGTGGACTTATAGTAATTTAGGTTACATATGGAAATGATTAACCTATCTTGGGTAAAATATGTATAGGTTAGCTACTTTTGTTATAAGATGTTAGGAGTGGTTGATGTTGTTTGGAGATGAGCGATAAAATTTATCTTGGAAGACTATGTTATCAAATCCTTTTTGTATTTCGGCTTCAATCTTAGTTTGGTTTATTTTGAGGAATTTTAAGTACAGTTATTTATGGAATGGTCTATGATGAACTTTGGGTAGTACTGTGGAACTTTATAGATTTAAAGTAGTTTCCCTTCCTCTGGGGTTCTTTATTTTGGAAGAGTTGTTTTATCTTACCCTTTCTGTTTTTGGGATAATGTTTAAAGATAAAAGAAATAGATAGTTAATATTTAGTGGATTATGTGATTCTCTATAAGATGATTCTTGTGATTTGATTAGACCAAGTAGTTTTAAATGCTCAATGTTTGGAGAAAAGATTAGTTTTGGTAGAAACTTATTAAAGGATGAAACTCTACTTGAAGGTAGGTATATTTTCTTATGTTTTTATTCTATGTAGTAAATGAATTCCTCAAAACTATGAAAAGGAACATAAAACAAAAACGTTGTCTGTTAATGTTTCCTAATGGGTAATCAAAGACCGTTTACACACATCATAAGTTTGTGATTTTCTTATTGTTAACTTTCTCCTAATCATGTTTTCTATCACTCTCCCTAAGAACTTGACTGTTTGTTTTTTCTTCCATATCCATGTTTTCCTACATGGAATCCTAGTATGGGTTAACTCGGGTGACCTTTGTACTTCCGTTTCTATCTTTTAAAGTAATAGTGTTATAGACTCTTTTTTCGATGTGGGACTTTCAATGAAATTTCAAAACACAATTTTAAAAATTGTGAGGACGCAATTTCTTAAGGGGGGGAAGATTGTAACGACCCAAAATTTTGAATAAATCTTGTTTCCTAATTTTGTGTGTTATTTTATTTTTCATACTCAAAAAAACTGTTTCATTTGATAACATGAGTATAATTAAAATGAGACTGTTGGGTTTTGACTATTATATGACCATTGAAAACTGAATGTTGTGACTTTTTTCTCTAAATAAAAGTGACCTTGGTTAATTAATAAAGAAAGGAGATTCGATGGCCTCATCCAGTAGTCTCGGGCCAATCGAAGCCCATCTAACAGAACTTAGGAAGGAGGTAGCACCACTGGGCTTTGCTCTGGACCAAACCCAAGCCGAACTTTATCATTTGAAGCTAGAACGGAATCTCCTTCGTGAGAAGTTCAAACCGATAGAAATTACTACTCGTGCAATGTTGTCCGAGCCTCCCTTAGATTCTCTCACCTTAGCACACCTTACACTTAGGTCCTATGTTGGTGTGATAAGGGGCTACGTAAGGAGACCATAACTTCCTTGTGTAATCCTTTGTTTAAAAAAAAATTGATTTCTTCTTATGATGAAGTTTATGAATTTTCAAATGACCGGATAAATATAGTACGCATATTTTTGATGAATTTTAGAAAAAGGATATTTTGAAAATGTTTATGTAAACCTTAAATAATTAAAAATGAGTAATGATTTTCAAAAAATGGTCTTCTATAATTATGTTCAGTATGGAATTTAGATTCTAATAAGATCAACATGATTTTTGATGAATAATAAATTATTAATAGTGATTTTATGCTTAGGATTAGTAATGTGACCAAATGGATTAGTAATCTCACTTAAAGAAATTATTAATATAATTTAGACACCTTGATTAAGTAATGTGATTCAATGAAATGGGTAAATAACGGTTTCATAAATATTTAGTCAAGTATTAGTTTTTCGGGTGAATAGTGTGTTTTAAAATTAAAAATTAAATTAAAAATATTTAGAAAATTATTTTTATAAAATAGACTTTATTTTTGAACTCAGAGCATCGATATTATGTTATGGTAATTTTTGGGGTTTTTTCTGAAAAAAATGAATTTTCAGTGAATAGTGTATTTATTTAAAAATTAAATTAAAAATATTTAGAAAATTATTTTTATAAAATGGAGTTCATTTTTGAAATCAGAGCATCGATATTTGGTTAAGGTGAAATTTTGAGATTTTTCGGAGAAAGTTGAATTTTCGATGAATAGTGAAAATACAGTTTTAGGGTTTCAGTATGTTTAATGACATCATAACTGTGTCATGATGATGTCATGAGATATTTTAAGTGTTGTCCGACCAAAGTTAATGAATTATTGTATTGGGGGCCCCATGTGTCCTAAATCCATGGGAAATACCATGGGAGAGCCCATGGTTTTGAGAAAACCACTTGTGAGGTGTCCCTTGAAATTATTAAAGTATCACCTCACCTTCCCTATAAATAACCACCCTTTCCTCCTTTATTTTTTACTCCCAACTCTTCCCCAATGAATCCCTGGTCTCATTACCTCCGAAGGAGTCCTCCCAAGGTGCCCCCAAGCCCTTAAGGTCCAAACCTTTGAGTTTTAAGAGTTACATTTTAAGGTAAGGGATCCGACCTCTCTCTTTCTTTTCAAGTAATCTCTTTCATGTCATTTCTTTTATGCTCCATGATCTTATGTATAAGTATGTTCTTTTATATTATTTTTAATTCCCTTTTCATGTTCATATTATGAGAGACCCCCTCTTGCTCTCATCATTTCATTTTATTAATGTTTAGGTGACGCCGTTAGGCTGCCGAATTTTTAAGGGATTCTTTCACCTTTCTCATTTTTCAAAGTTCTATTTTCATGTCAAGTATTTCAAGTTCCATTTTATGTTGGGGTATGATCTCTATATCTATAATTATGAACTTCTATTTTCATATGATGAGAGGCCCTATTTGATATCTTCAATTCATTTTGTTGAAGTTTAAGTGACGCCATTAGGCTGCCGAATTTTCATAAGAGAAATCTTATTTTTGTCTTCCCTCCATGTTTTTCATTTCATATGGTATGTATTTAAAATATCATTACCATGTTATTATATCCATTATATTATGTCCCTATACTATTATTTGGATCATTTATGAGTGGGTGACCTATGTCCCCTCTCTTTTCAATGTTTTCTAAAACCCCGAAGCATAGCCATTATACTGTAGAATTTCCGTCTCAAATGTCTCTCTCTTTTTCTCAAATTATTTTATTTTATTAAGTGAATACTCAAAGCTCTTCCTTTTAAAGGGGTATTCTCATATATACTAAAATGTTCTATTTTAAATTCTGGTATTTACAAACATGAGACCTGCTTTCCTTTTCTGTGGGTTTTAAGTGACATAAAGATCATGTCTTTAAAGACGTTTTTAAAATGTTATGATTGTGAAATTAAAACCATGTTCATATATCCTTCATATTAGGTCACTATACTGTTTTATGGGTCATTTATGATTGTTTTACCCATGTCCCCTCTCTTTTCAATGTTTTCAACAACCCCGAAACAGAGCCGTTATGCTGTAGAATTTTCGTCTCAAACGTCTCTCTCTTTTTCTAAAGTTATTTTATTTTATTAAGTTAATACTAAAAGATCTCTCTTCTATTGGGGTATTTACATATATACCATGTTTTTATATTTTAAATTATGGGATTTACATACATGAGACCCTCTTTCCCATTCTGTGGTTTTAATGTGACGTAAAGATCAGGTCTTTAAAGCAGTTTTTAAGACATTATGATTATGAAATGAAACCCATTACTTTTCTCCTATATGGGTTATTTATGAAATTATTGATGATGATATATGTGGATCACATGATAATAAATACATGTCATGGTTGCGCCCTGATAGCGCTCCAATGCATTTGGTAAAGACTTAATCTCTAGAGATGACCATTTAGACTGATACCTTGGTGAATAACCTTGGTAATTTTTATTGACACCTTGGGGATGGACCTTGGTGAAACGAAGATGATTGTCTTTGTAAAATGTTGTAGCCACATCTGCAAGTTGTGAAATACATTATTTTTTTATGATATGCCTCATGATTTCATTCTCATGCCTTAAAGTTCTTTTCATGTCTTTATTGATGTATCTCAAGTTCACATGTTAAATGTTTCCCTTGTTTCCCTTACTGGGCCTTCTGCTCACCCTTTCTTTTGATGTATGTACCCAGGTTATGAGATGCAGTAATGAACCTAGGATTAACATAAGGATAATCCTTTCAAGTGTTTAAGAAGAATGTTTTTTTCGTTTCATGTATTAAGTTCCTGGTTTCCAAGACACTAAACATTAAAGATCCTCAGTTTTGTATAATGTAATGAAAGTTTATGTGACAAAAATGCAGGATGCTATATATGTGTACCATGAAACCATAAATCAATGTGTACCAAAAAATGTTGAAATATTCTAGTCATAATCTTAAATTCAAACACTCTAATAAAATCATTGATAAAATCTTTAGAAATACCTTTTTAATTTGAAAAAAGGGTTCTTTTTGAAAATAAATTTTACTTCTCACAGATTAATATTGTCAACATGAATATCGCAAAAATGAAAAGGGAAGGAGAATTAAATTATCTATTATGTATAAATTATGTCCAACAGAAGTGAAAATATCTAAAAGGGGGTTTTAAGAGACTTTAGAAATTTTCCAGATTAGTGGGGTTTAAGGGAAACTATAAAATATTCATTAAGATAAAAGTTTTTATAAATGTTTATATAAAAACAAAAATGAAAACTAATATTTTTTCATGAAAATATAGTTATTTATAAAAATAACATCTTGTTAAAGTAGATTTTAGATTTTACATGAAAATAAGTATGAAATTTGGAATTTCCCCTTAATTAGGATTGTGTGACATGAATAATTAAAAAGGGAACCTTATAAAAAATGTATTCACCCATAAAATAATGATAAAATGATTAGGATATATGATTTTGGAACATATAAACATAATGTATTTGAATCATATAAAAATAATTAAGAATTATATTAGGGTAAAAGAGAGATATAACATAACTCGAATGAAAAAAGGGAGGTTTAGGAAGAAACCCTTACCACTATGAAAGTTGTTGAACCGTATTCCCCATAAAATTAATGATCATCAAATGAATAATTTAATACCATGAAGATAAATAGATTCTTGATATTAAAAATCAAAGGTTAGTATACATACCCAAAACACATGAAATAACAGTGAATAAGGAATATCTCCCAGAAATATAGGTGAGATGAGAAACCCCTTATATTATGTCTAAAAGTGTTCCTCACATATTCTGAACTTCCTCAATAATCAGATTATATCCATTAATTAATTAATTAATAACCTTTTGGAAATTTATTTTACATATTATAATATTATTATGTTCAACTATGGCCTTTTTGATGTGTTATAAGATAAAAGGTAATTGTTCTAGAGCATTCTTTTTATAGTTTTCATTATAGGTTAATTGTATACAAGCATGGAAAATTATGTAAAATGAGAATATTTTTTTAGAATTTAAATTATATGTTATTAATTAACATATGGATTATTAAATCATTATATATTTAATTTTTATATGGTTTCAGAAAAAACCATTAGATAAATTATTAAAGATAATTGTTTGTATTATTTTTGGTGTTTTTTAATCATCACAAATTATTATTATTTTATTTAATATTATCTATGTATAATTCTTATAAAATGTTAAATAAGATCAATTAAATAAATAATAAAATTACTTTTAAAAATAAAAATGGATTTATTAATAGCATTGATGGAATAATTGAAAAAAGGAAACATATCATCCATGAAGGCGGTAAATCCGCACCTCAAAATGATGATTTCATTTTTAGAGTAAAATGTATATGAGAAGAAAATTTATGGTGAATTTTACATTTTAATAATAAATCTCATGTATATATAATATAATTTAGTTATCATTCATTTTTTGGATAGATTATCTGATGATATAATTAAAAAAAATAAATTTGAAAAAATTAAAAGGAAATGAAAGAGGTGTTTACCACTTGAATTATTCTGCTTCAGAACCTCCTTAGGTAAATTGGATTAGATCTTTTTTTGATACCATAACCTCATGGATTTGGGTATGAGGCATGGGAATAGTATGTTAAAAAAACAAGACATATTTGAAGGTTTAAGTGGTGAGAGGATAAGAGGTGGTGGGTGGAATATATTATGGAGGAGAAGGGTGTTTTCCCATTTTTATATTCAATAGCTAATTATTTTGGCTCAAAACTGTGAAGATTTTGACAATTATCACTAAATATTTTATTGAAATTAATGATATTTAAATATTATGGGATTTTATCATCCACGTGTCATCAATTAATCAATAATTCATTTCTTTACTTATAATGCTAAATACTATAAATTTTTGTATTTCACTTTTTACCAATAATTCAAATATTTTAGGAAAATATAAAAAATCCAAACTGGCCATATTTCTACGTTAAGAATTAATAAATTAGATCTATTTTATGAAAACTATTTTCTAGGTATGATAAATTTAATATTTAATTAAAATCATCATTTACGTGGAAAATAACAATTTTATAATTATAACTAATTTTATAACACATGGGAAAATTTATTAAGGTCTCATAAAATTATATTATAATAATAAGAAAAAAATTATTAATTTTTTAATACATTTTATGAAATTAAATTTTCATTAAATCGTTATATTTTATATAAATAAGAAATTAAACATTTATGTTTTATAGAAATCGAAACATGTAATTAATAATTTCTAATATAATTATTTACTTCTACATTGATATAATTATATAAAATTACCATGTATAAGATGCATAAATTTTATTCGTACATTCATAGGTGATATTACTATTTAAATCAGATATATACTATTAATATAATGAAAATTACAGTTTTATAAAAATATGTATTTTTTCACTTATTCTTTGGAAAGAAAATATTTTCATAAAAATAAAAAATTAACCCTAAGATAATATTGAAATTATGATATCAAAATATTTTTTAAGGTTTTTGAAATGTAGTTTTAAAGAAATTGTGTCATTACAAGTTAGAAAAACTATCTTTAGAAAAATATTGCATTTCAATGTGTAAAATTTGTTTCATTCTTATCTTATTCCTATAAAAACAATTTTATAATTTTTAAAACATTTTATTAAATATATGATATAAAATTTGGTCAATACTATTCATTCCCTCCAATTGATAAACTTGGGTATACAGGCCATTTAAAAAGGATTATGTTTGATTGTATGTCATTGTTTGTTTAAACTTGGTGTTGGGTGAAATCTGTTATATTAAAGAAATTAAATTCAAGAATAGACCTACCATAAAATTTTGGGATGTTACATAAAAAGACTATAATAATATGAATAATTTCATGAGAGTATTAATATAATCTATATTTTCAAGAATATTTTTAATTAATATAAGTTTCCAGCTTCCATATATATGCTTGATGTGCCAAAAATGAAATTTTCAGACTATATTATTCATACTATGTTTCACATGGATATTAACAAGATTTATTTCATGAAAATATTCAACCAAAAATTTTAACATGATAAATTATGTGATGAAAAGGCCTAGGATTTTTTTAACATAGAGGGGGAAGAGTGTGTTATTCTAGAGTATTTTACCTTTTCTACCAAGTTGTACATTTGATATAAGAACATGTCACTAATGAGTACATAATTCCTTAAAGGATTGAGCTAGAGAAGAGGTCTGATATTTATTCAATATTGATTCTCTTGTTCCTTATAAACATCATAGAGGTATTTGATAATGAATCTTTTTTAGATGTTCTAGTTTTGGGAAAATATGTTTGGGTGGTTCTTCAGTTGGTACAACCATTTCCAAGGGTGCATCTTCTAAAAAAAATTTATGTTCAAATGTTTGTAGTTTTCATCAGGACCAGTTCAAGGGTCTTGTATTAGAAATAAATTGGATGTTTTCTATAATTTTGGGAATCCTGGTCATACTATGTTGAATTTTTTTTGCCATCCACGACATTAATTCGTTGTAGATAATATGGCCAAATAAATTTTTTTTCTAAAAGGATGTCCAATGTTATTAACTTTGTACCCACATTTACCGATGGCTCACTAGTTCATACTAATGAATCAATGGGTGCTAGGTTTTATCTTCATGATAAGAGGGATGTTCTTATGGATATGCAGGCATGATCTTATACAATACTTCTTTATATGGAAGGGTTTTCCGAAAGGGAATCAAATGAACATCCATATACTATTAGAGGCGATATGTTTATTTAATATTCTATTTTTATATATATTTTTTAATATATGTGTTACTCATTATTTTTTATCATCAATGTTGGTTTACATATTGGTCTTGAGTTTGGTGCTTATTCAGTACTAGATGGATCTTTCCACACATTTTGGAAATATGTCCGAACAAGGTTACACTATTCCCATTGTCATGTAATGATAATAGAAAATGAGGTGGAGTGCTAGTTCATGGGGATTGATCCTAAAATTTTAGACTTGAATATTGGAATGGATTGGATGATTAGTGTTAAGGCCCATAAATACTATTAATGAAATTGTTTTATTTTTTTTATTTTGATGTGGTTATTCATATATCTCATGGTGAGTGGGATAACAGGTTTGGAAGGTAATGTCTTGATGTTCCTTATGATGGTGTAATCTCACTCCTATTTTCTGAGATCTTTCATGATATTATTGAATCCTACTTGGGAAGTTAGATGCAAAAATTTGTGTCTCTATACACCGAGGTCTTCGAAGAATATGTTTCTAGTCTACCCCCCAAGACAGCGGTCGAGTATAACAAATATTTTAAACTTGGTATGATTCCCATTTCTATACCATCCTACCATATTGCGGATACTAATTCGGTTGAGCATAAGATCGATATTGTGGATCATGAGGCTAATGGATTTAGTCATCATATCTAATAACCATGGGATTCACCTATCATATTTATAAAAATAAAAATAGATTCTGAAAATATTTTTATTGACTATCAAAATTTAAATTAGGGGACCATAAAGAAAAAATATCACTTTCCTCTGATTGATGACATCATTGATCATCTTACAGGGGATTTTTGGTTTCCAATGATTAACCTATAATAAAGGTACTACCAGTTGAGATTCTGAGAAGGGGATATACCTAAGAAAAAATTTAAGAGTCTTCATGGGGAATTAAATTTTTTGTTGATTCCCTTCAGACTAACTGAACCTCATGCAGTGTTAATGTATTTTATGAACCATATCCTTCACCAGTTCATCATCACTTTTTATAGTGTTCATGTATGATTTTTATATTACTCCAAATCATAATAGGAGAATAAGGACCATTTTTATTTCATCCTTTGAACATTTAATTAACATTATTTTAATGATATTCCTTCCAAGTGTGAGTTTTGGATTCATAATATTTATAATATATGGAATATAATATCTTCAATGGGAGTCTTAATGGATCCAAAAATGTGCAAGAATATATTTCTTTGAAGATCCAATAAATGTTTTTGAGGTACAAATAATCATGTTGTTGGATAGTTATTGTAGGTTGTTTGATTGAGTATTCAAAAATATTTGGTCTTTAATGAATATTTTAAACTATAAGGGAGTATGTTTTTTGTGTAATAAAGATTTTAAAAGGTATTATGAGGAAATGAAGCTCAGAATGACCTTATATCATATTTTTTATAATTTTCGAAACTGGTTCTAGTTATGATGTCTCCAATTATTCTTTTGGCATGGGTTTGGGGTGTGTCTTGATGCAGGGGACATTATTTTTTGCCTATGGTTCTCAAATGTTATACCCGCATGAGAATAAAAACCCTACCCATTATCTAGAGTTAGGATTGGTTGTGCATGAACTCAATAAATGGTGTTATTAACTCTTTGTATAATTGATTATTGTATATTTTGAATCAAACTCCAAGTTATATTCTGAGTTATAGGTATCAAAACATACACATGATACTATATGTGGGGTTTCTATAGTATTTTGATATTGATAATGCTTATAATTTTATATAAGTGAATGTGGCCAATGATGTAATGAGTATGAAATTATTGACACTATAGTGAATGAATTAGTAGAAGATATGGAATTGATGAGTTTTTTTTCCAAATATGTTGTAGATAATAAATAAAGATGGTGGGAATGTATATATAGATTCAAATATAGATGAATAATTGTTTGATGAGAATGTTTGGATTGAGGAGATATCTATCCATTAGTTCAAACATTTATTAAAATTATTTAAGGGGGAGAACATAGGTTAGTGGTTTTATAATTCTAGTGGATATTTATAATTTTGTAGCATGTTGGTTATTTAGATTTCTTAGAGGAAAGTGTTGATGGATAGTGGAAACAAATCGAGATAGTCCATACACATAGGTACTTTCAATATGTTTCATAATTAGAGATGTCAATATTGTTTGATGAGGGTGATATGGTCGATTGTGGATTTTATACCTCTGCATCTTACTTCTCAGAGAATTAAGGAAGAATAATAGAGGAATGTTGTATTTTTACAACCATTAACCCTTTGGGTATGAAAATTGTATGATATTTTAATTGAATATGTTGTTGTTTTACCAAGGACTCTAAGTTTTAATGATAAGATTTTGGTGATCAATGATTGAATTATGAATGAATTTAATTTCAGGCCTATCTAATAAATGATGAATGTGGAATAGCATGGGGACTTCTATCTATGATAGATTTTGATACATCATGGGGTTAATTATCTTGTTGTTTTTAAGAGGGACCATACATTCACGTCAATGTATTGGGATGATTTTTTGAGTCAATGAATCTAAATTTAAATTAATCACATCATATAATATGAAAATGGATGGATCGACATAGATTACAATCATTATTCTTGTATATATGCTTCAGGATTGTGTGCTTGATTTGACTGGTTGATGGGAAACAAATTTCCCATGGAAATATTTTTCATATAAAAATATTTATCAACACTCAATAAAAATCTCTACTTTTTAGGCTTTGTGTGAGAGACTATATAGATATCTTATGTTTTTTTAGACATGGTAGTATGGTATATAGATTGGATGATTTTTGTTTCTTGAATTATATTGTGGATTTCAATAATCTGTCAGAGAATTATCATGGAATATAGATGATGAAAATCTTTTGTTCTCCTTCAATAATTTATGCTAATAACTGAGGATGGTGATTTGGTTATTAATATTTCTTCACCTTTGTTGGGTCTTCATCATATGGTTAAGAAGGGTTTGTTGACATCAAGGTTTTTGGACCCCATTGTGATCATTGGATGACTTGGAAGTGTATCCTATTAGATAGATTTACCATCACATTTGAATTCCATCCACTAACTGTTTCTTGTATCCCAGTAAAAGAGGTATCTCCTAGATACATTTAGTGTGATTGAATGGGAGGACATCACCCTTGATACCGTAATGATTGTGGTAGAGAAAAGATTTTATATTATGAATAACCAAGATAAAGACTTGCATGGGGAAACAATTACTTGGGTCACTGTACATTTTCAGTGTGAATGGGATATGCATGAGATATGTTAGTGGAAATTGTTGATGAGGAGATTGGGGCCTCCACTATTTATGACTCTAAGATCATGTGGGGTTTTGAGGGTTAAATTTTTTTATGTTAGGGATCTTTTAACACCCCATTAACTACATTAAATAATTCATTTTATTTTGTGTTTGGTTTCTTTTTTTGGGTTCATTGTAGGATTCTTGGGAATAGGGGGCCTTTCTAGGACAAATAACACAATTTCAGGGGATGTGTGTTTGTTTGAATAAATTAAGTTAGGTTATTGATGTGTAAATTAAATTTTGAGGTTCATCCCAATATCAGATAACATCGGTGATGGATTGTGATTTTTTGTTGAATCTGAACTGCTTGTTGTCTACTATATTAACTCCTAATATAGAAGTGTTATAGTTCATATATTTTTTAACACGTAGTTTGTCGTATGTTTTTTCAAAGAGAGAAATTTTTACACACTGTGAATCATGTTCTTGTCATGTATTGGTTTTCAAGAATATTTCATGAATTTTTTCATTGAGTAAACCTTTTACATACTGGGTATCAGGTTTGAGAAATGAAATGATCAAAATTTATAATTTTAATCAAAGGTAACATAATTTTAATAAATTTTTTAATATTTTGGATTTCATAGTGTGAATGGGAATCAAAACATTAATTCCTTAGACTCATTGGTATTAAATGCTGACATGGTTGAATAATATATCATTCTTTCTTAGGATTTATTAATTTCTTTTGATCACAATAGCATAATCTGTTGTGTTTGTGTTTCATATTCATGATCGATTTATGTTTTCTGTCGATCCCTTTTAGTTTTATTTTGAGAAATTCATTTTGATAAAAAATATATAGTTTAGTGATAACTTATATCGAATACTAATAGGTTTAAAACATTTACAAGGATCATAGATCTATGAAAAAAATTAGCAATTATTTTATTTATATATTTTATTGTTGTAATAAATTATCATATATGGAAAAAGGGATTTCCAAATGTCATCATACAATTTGGAAATGATTTTTTAACAAACATGGGACATTAAGAACCATGGGTTCATTGAAAAATAGACAATGGTGACCCTAGTGTGTGTGTCACTACTAGGGTTTCTTTTATGATATTGACATCCTATTGAAACAATTAATATCAGTTGTAAACCTATTTTAGGATTCACTTATTTATAGTATGTATTCCCATAAGCTTTATCCCAAAATATTTTTATTGTCTTTTATACTTATTTTATTTCATGACGGTTTACCTCATGGATAATTTCTTATATAATTAATTTACTTGTTTTTCTTTTATTCCATAAAAATTATTGTTTAGTGAATATGGAATGAATTTGTTGAATATAAAGGGAATGTATACAATTTTTTATATTAATGATAATTATTTATAAAATAGACTATTATATTAAATCATGAACATGTTTATTCTTTATTTTAGGACTTGTGTTGATTAGTTTGCGGTATCCTACTAGGATTTCTGATCACACAATACTATGTCATTTTGATGGTTATATGCCTTATTTTATAGGACAATAAGAAACAGTAGGTCATTATGCAGCATACCAGGTTATCTTTTGTTTAGTTTCCTTAATATCATGATGTTTTAGAGGAGACAAGTGGTCACATGGAAACTTTTTGATCTTTTTAATTCTTTATTTTATTGTTTAACTAGTTTTTCTTGGGTCGTATGGAAATTATGTTATCTATTTCATCCAAAATGTAATCTAGTTGTATGTATTAAGCTTTATATATTAAATACTTTCTCTATTATCATTATTATCCTTTACTATGTGGTGTACAACTGTGGGTGATTTGTCTTGTTGACCCAGGTTAGTTTGTAATAGTATTGGGGTGGTCAATTCTCCTCTATGATTGGTGTTTCATATCATATAGTTTATCAAATATGATTTTCCTATTTTAAAATATCACGGTGCTACAAGACCTATTATTTAATTAATATTTTAAGTTTTCAAAAATGATCATCATATAATCTAATTAAAATTTTAAATTAAATAAAATTAATATTTTAAAGGGAATATATATATATATATATAAAATATTTTTATAAAAAAATCTTTTTAAACATTAGATGTTCATATAATATGTTCATAATAATTAAAAAATTTCCTTTGACTAGTAATAAATTATTTTATCCTTTAGAATATTAAATTTTAATAAAACCATATATAAACAATGATGTACAATATTAACAATAATAATTCATGGCCTATAATTGTTTTTCGGAATATAACCTTACATACATTCAATTGTTATATATTGTTTCCAACTAATTAGTAATAAATTTGTATTGTTGACTCATTTATATATTTAAATATAATTAATGTAAATAAATTTTATAATCTAAATATGATAAATTTATCTTTTAAATGGAAAAATCAATTTAAAAACATTGTATTAAAATATAAAAATATGCTGAAAATGAAGCATTAATATTATTACTTCTTATATTACATTATTGTATCATGGATTATATTTATATGTTACTTTAATAATAAATTTAATTTAATAAAAATATTTTAATAATATAATTTCTTGAATTAATAAAAAATATATCTTATAAATATTTAATTAAAATTTCTTATCGAACATGATAAAGAATGTGTTTATAATGATAAATATTTTCATTTTTATTATAGATTAAATTTATATAATTCATCTCCCTATAAATATTTAATGATTGATATTTAATCCTATATAATTGTCAAAAACACTTCTTCTAATATATAATCTAAAATTTAATTTATATATATTTAATATTTTTAAGATTATATGTAATTAAACAATTTTATAATCATTATATAAAAAATAAAAAAATCAAGGTACTTATTTATAAATATACTCCCTTTAAACTATTTCTAGATTTATATATTGTCAATTTTTTTGGTGTTTTTTACAATTTTCATATTCTATTTTTTTATATTAATCCAACGATTTAATTCAATTTTAATAATCACATATACGGCTATTAAAAAAAAATATATATTATAGGCATTCCATGGTTAGCATATTTGAAAAATCATATAAAAATATTCATTATCATTATGCAAGAAGAAGATATTTAATTATTTTCTTTCTTTAACATTGATAAAAGATATTTTCTATATATCCTTAATATTTATTTTCCTTTGATAAAATAATAAAATCATGTTAATCGTATAATATTCATTAATTTATCAATAAAACTTTTAAATAATCATTTTCAATAATTGAAATTATAATTTGATGTAAAATTAACTTCTCTCATATTGATTCTAATTGAATAAAAAAACTCATTTAATACATCATAAACACTCAAATAAATCATGTCATTACAATTTTTAAATTTATTTATCTTGTAGAAATTTTTATACATATTTTTATAAATAAAAATAATAGGTGTTCTAATCCCATATTCAATATATCTTCCACTATATTGTATCAAGTAATGTCTACAAATATATTGAATTCTTGACATAATTCCCAAATTACTTTTTAATAATTTACTATATACAATTTTTTTATTCTAATTGGATGGTTATCAATAACAATAAACATTAATGTAAATAATCCTAAGATCTGAATATAACATTTTAATCACTATTTTAACTTTTTTATAAAAATAAAGGGTTCAATTTTATACGAGTGAGATGAATAATGTTTGGAGTTTATGAAATTGAATGTATAATTTTACAATTAGATAAATATATAAAATATATAATGATATATCTGAATTTTAGTTAAAATAGTTATTTAGGGAATTTTTCAAAATGTAACGCCAGAAAAATTGATAATTTCATATAAGGTATTACCATGATCACATAACAATTTAATGTTGGGGTTTTAATATATTGTCAAATGAATCTCATAAACAGTAATGATAACACTGTATAGAATAATATTGTAATATTTTATAAGGTTTTTTTAGGTAATTAATTTTTGTAAGATTATTTAAAATCTCATGATATGGGATTTTAAATTATTATGTAAATCTTATTCTCTATAAGATATCTGTGAGTTTTGGGATACCTTCCCCAATAAATGTTGAGATCGCATATCTCTATTCTAGAGAAAATTATTTAATCATTAAAAAATTATTTACTAATAGTAATTATTAATCATAAATTTCTGTTGAATATTTATTATTTTAATAATCATTTAAATTTTATGCATATTATTAGTGAAATTAGATGTGATAAATTAATAATAAACAATAAAAAAATAAATAATGTTATAATTCTCTATCTAATGACTCTATTAATTAATATAATAATAATTTAAATCTATTAGAGTTTAATTACAAGGATTTTCATATATGATATTCTATCATAGTCCCAAATAATTACTAAACCCTTCTCTAGAACCAATTGAGATTACCTAATCTTAACATACTTACATACTACATCATTTTCAAGAATATCAATTTTATATCCCAATAAATCCCATCCAAAACCAATATGTGAAGCTTCATATGATATTATCAATATAAATTACTTATTACACATTAATGAGAAAACATCTCCAAAAAATTCTCTGTAGTTGAATTCTTGATAGATGTATCTCTACATATAAGACCATTGTAAAATGGTGAAACATATGATATGGGTGAGATCAAACCTTTATTATGGGAAAAATAACAATTATTCAAGTAGGTTTAGATCATAAACATGAGAAAGAAATTTAAATGTGAGAAATACCCGATTATAATGAAAATAGAATCACAATAGTCAATAATAATTTATAATATAGATGTATAGGTCATTGTTCACTAACATAGAACAAATATTATATTATCATGTTGGCATGAAATATACAATGATATTAGAATATGGAAACATGAGGATGTAATCATGATCTATAGAAATATAAAATCATAATTTTTAATAACATAGAAATGTTGGGTAATTATATGGCATGCAAGTCATTCCTTATATCAATATTTAATGGAAAACTCATTCTCAAATAATGGAAATAACCGTAGCATGGATTGGGATTACTCCACATTCTAAAAAACAAAGTTAATTGGGCTTAGTATTTAGTTATATATATATATACTATCATTAGATGTAAATATATACCCAATGAAATAGATGATTTTATAAATTTTGGAACATTCATTGTTTATTTTTATACTATACAAATTTATTCCAAATTAATGTGTTGGAATTAATATAATGATTATCCCTTTAAAATAAAAAAAATTGTCTAAAAACATTTACGAGTTTAAAATACTCTATATATTTATATAATTTACCTTTCTAACATCCGTTCAATTATTATATAGAAATATTTAAAATTAGATCAACATAGAATACAAGGATATAAGGGATTGATAGTAGATTTATCAAGGTTGTTGAAAAGTATGATTTTCTTTGTGGATAAACTTCATATGGAATATATTAGTCTATAGTATTCAAAAAGGAATGGAATAGATAGAATTTATATCATAATAAAATAATTTTAATAAATAAATTCAAATTCATTGATTGAACATTTATCTCATAGATATTATAGTTCTTCATAATTAATTATTCATGAATTTTTTTATAACAATTCAATGCATCATGAGATATCTGAAAGAACCCTAAAATGAGAGGAAATATACCACAAAGAACGATTTAAATAGAATATGAAATGGTGAAAAAAATTATTATAAATCTATTGAAGAAATTATTATTATAAGAATGATTTTTAGCATTTTAAAAACATTGAAATATTTATAAATATTAAAATTATTGGAATAAAATACATTCTCCATATAGAAATGTATATTTATATAAATTTATTCTTAATATGTTATAAAATATAATAATTTTATCAAAAATTTACCATGATAAGAATGATGGAATGACTGAACAGAAAACATGAAAATATATTTCTTAACATTTTGTGGATTTTTTAAAACAATGGTTAATGTCACATTCATAATAACTTTGAAATTGATGAAAAGGAATTTAAAACAATTTTAAAGAGTCATTGAATTATAATTGAATATTGAAAAGATTAAAATGGATAAAAAAAATATATTCTGACTGAAAGATACAAAATACATATAAATAGATATAAATAAAAAATTTAGTCATTTTAATCATTTAAGAAAACCCACTGGGATAAATAAATTTTAAATTTCAATTTTTATAAAAGAAAATGAGTATTATGAAGAATATACAAGATAAAACATGTTTTTATTTAAATATGATAAAACATGTTTGGTGAGAGTTAGTATATATATATAATTAAAATACCAATGAAATGAATATTTTTGTTCTCATATTATAAAACAACAACTTTATGAAGTTAAAAATCTATACAAAAGTGTAAATTGATAAAATATTGTATTCAAAATTGATTGAAATATAAAATGAAACATATGATAAAGAAATATATGTATACAAAATAAAAAATAAGAAACAATAAAATATGAATTTTTATCACTAAATATGATACATTTATATATTATCACTACTAATTTAGGAATCATGCATGGATATAATTAATGTTCATGTGTGAAAATTTCTATCTGCATCACACAAGACTAGGTAATGTGAATTTAGTAATTCATTCATGAACATGTATTAATAACAATGAATTTGTTAATATATTATCTTGATATTTTATAAAATAGAATATTTCAAATTAATTTATATTTTTAGATATATTGCATTATACATGACAATTAGTTTCGTCAACAGCATGCATGAAACGTTCCACTGAGCTATAAAAAACCATGAAATAATATTATTATAACCTTGATGATAATCATGTTAGTGTGAATAGTAATGACTACATTATGAAATTTATATAGAAATGTACAACTCAAAATATATTTATTTATATATGTTTATAAAATAATCTATCAAATTTTAGAAAGTAATAATATTCATCAAAAATATATATTATTAAAAAATGATTTTGATGATTTTTTATGAATAAATATTATAATAAATTTATATAGATTTTATAATATTTATTTTATATAATGTACTTGTGTTTATAAGTCATCATATCAACATTAAATCATGGTGAATTTTTGTGATTTTTTAGGTAAATAACGATTTTTATAAGAATAGTGACAAATTCCAATTTTCTATAAAAGTATCATTTTTTCAAAAATATTTATAAATTGAAATGAATTTTATTTATAAAATAACATATGTATTAATTATTATATTTAATAAACTTAATTAATTTTTAATCAACTTTACATGGAATGTTATTTTGTGATTAATTTTTGGTTTAAAAATGAGTTTTCTAAAAATAATTGTAAAGAGAATATGGTATCTTATTATTAGTTGAATAATCTAATTTATAAATAAGAAATTTTCAAATTAAATTTATAAAATATATTTAAATAAATTTTAATTGTGATTAATGAAATGATTATTATTATACATAGAGTTGGTATAAAATCATATTGTGCTAAAAAATACATTTCTCTAAAACAAATGTTTTCGTCATGTTTTTGATTTTATTTAATTTAATATTTTCAACAAAAGAATTTAAAAAAAATAGTATTTATAAACTCTAAATTTCTAAATTATATTATTTTTGAAATGTTTCTTAATTTTATGAATGGAATATGTTTTTATGTCTAATGAAATATATTGATTTTTAATTGAAAACTGGGTTTTTGTTTAAAATATTTATAATGATAAATTATAATTTTATATAAATTAATACAATTTATTTCCTTTTAATAAATTTCAATTTGAATTCAGATATAAAAAATTGTAATCATTTGAACAATATCTCTTTGAAAACCTTCTATCTCATCGCATATGTGGGATTAATTTTAAATTCACCTTTTCCGCTTCCATGATTTGAATTTACTTAAATGTATTAAATAATTTTTTTAAAAATAAAATTTATTACCCAATAAATACATATTTATTTTTTTCAAAAATTAATAGTGAAAACCATATAAATTAATTATCATGATTAAGGGAAAAATCGGTTCATTGGGGGTCAAACTAAAAATGTAATGGATAAAATGACTTGAAAACATGTCCTAAAAAATTTAGATGAACATATTCAGACCATATAATGTATATTTATTGATAATAATCCATATTTATTCTTTTTCATTGAGAAAATGTTGGTATAACATTTTCATTTCAAACAATTACAAGTGTGAAACTGACCTAACTTATAAAAGGCCACCCTTATTCTCTCTTCTTCACTACATAATACCCTTTTTATTAATACAATAATTTCCCAAATTACATTCCAAAATCAATATTATCAACACAGAATCTTTTATTTATGAATAAATTTTACCTAGGAAGTTTTTTTGTGCAAACAATAAGTATATTATTGAAGAAGATGCAATGTTCATCAATGAGCATTTTAATTTTATTTATTTCTCAACCACATAAAATTATTATTCAACCATGATGACATAATAAAATAATTATATAAAATAATACTTTATTATATTATATTACTATTATTACCGACAACCATCTCCACTTCCATCAATGGTGTTATAAAATTAGTGATTGTGTGTTTAGAGGACTTCTACCTAAAAAATCTCTGTCATTCATGATTCAATTACGGCCTTTCACAATTGGTTATGAAGATGGGTATAATGTATATATATATATATATATATATTATAATTTTATAATATATTTTGATTCATTATATAATATATACTTTTTTTAATTTCCATTCCATATTAGACACTATAACATTGTTCATGTGTATTAATAAATATCATCTCACGAAGTTATGTGATTCCTTTTAACAAAAACATTACATGGAAAATAATAATTATAAATCTAACAAATATATATGTTATAAATTTCAGTATTATTATATTATTTCCACATTTATCATTCCTAAAATATAATATATAATATTCCTTCTTACCTTTTAGTTAGAGAGAGATGATAACAACATCTATGTATGTGTGCACTACTTCATTTAAAAGCAATGTGAAACTCTCATTTCATCACAAAAACACATGGATTATATATCTCATTATATTTAGAAAAATGTTTTTTATGATATCACCATAATTTTTAATGATAAAATACTACTTTCCTCATTTCTATAATGATCATTGAAAATTGTTAATGGTACTCAAGAGTACATACGACCCATCGTCTCCATGATCGTAAATTAATTAATTTACCAAATCCATCATTAATGCTATTTAATAAAACCATAACTGAAGTATTAATATTATAATTATTTCTTTATTATTATCATGGATATTTTGAAACAATTATCACATTTATATGACTAAAAAATAACACATCAAATCATACACGAAAAAAGCAGTTATTACCAGAATCCTAAATTTAATAATTATTTTTTAACAAATAGATAATAAATGAACCAAAATAAATCATATATGGTATGATATATATTTTTATCGTCCTTTTATAGACTTTTAATTAATATATATTTAATATTAATGGTTTTGAAAATGAATGAAATAATTTGAAACAGAATTTATGGGTTTTCTGACAAATTTTTTTCTTACATGATGCACATTCCATATTCAAAACCTATTTAATTAATGTTTTTTATACTTCACCTAAATGTATTCTATGATGATTATCATAAAAAAAACATGCATTTAAATATCGATTTTTGGAACTTTATTTCATGGGGTTAACAGTTAAAATTCTACCAATGCGATAAGGTAACGTTTTTTTATCAAATTTCCCTCTTATAGACCTAAAATAGGTTATGAACCTATCATAAATTATGAGGTGTATATAATTCCTAATTTAATTTCACATAATTAATATCATTTTTGTAACACCTCAGGTAAATAAAGAATATGAAATTTTTATATTTATCCTTTTTTTGAATAAAATGTTAATATTAATTTAAAGGGAATGCTATGATTGATGGCTTACCCAATACGCAACAACGAGTTCCTTTGAAATCTTACGTTGCACTCTAATAATAAAATAATATTATTTTAAATTGTAGTTAATGCCTAGCCGTTGTAATGGCGGGAATAAACAGAACTAACTACAAAATTATTATATATGTTTTTCAAATATTTTTACTTTTTACAATAAATGTTAGAGGATTAAAAATGCGAATGAATCCAATTTTAAGCGTAAACATTCTAATATTATTTAAAAGGCCGATTAACCGCCTTTTGATGACGAACCTCTTTTAAATCCACTTTTTGACAATTTTATGTGTTATATTTGACAAAATAAAATTCTTCTTTAGAATCGGGACATCAAAATTTACTTTGTGTAAATATTTGGTATTTTTCCGATAATGTTCATTTTTTAATGAATATTGAAAAATGTTGTATTTTAATTCAAAACCTCTTTTTAATATAATTTATTTATATGGTTAGATTATCATTTGAATTGGTTTCAAAGTGAAATTATAATATATTTTTACCATTTAATACAATAGTGGTCGTTGGAATTAATTTCATCTTGAAATTGGACTTAAACTAGTGTCAATCTTTTGATACTTATTGTTTCATAAAAATATGCTATTTGCTCTGACAACAGGAATTAATTATTGAATTAATTAATTCAACTTATATGTTTTGAATTCTTTAAAATAGACATCATTTTTGAATTCGTAATATCAAATATATCCTAGGGTAATTTTTTGGTAATTTTCTGAAAAACTTCAATTTTTGATGAATAGTGAAACCACTAAGTGGTAGTTAAAGAAACTGATTTTTTCGTTTAAATGAAACTTTACCACTTCTGTGATTTGAATTTCAAAAATCCGACATACATGGTTTTCATTAAGAAGTAAAATGTGGTTCAATGGGATTAAAATAATTTTTTTGGTGAATAGTAACTTTTAAGTTTATTAATCGCGATTAGAGGTAATTAGTGTAATTTAAGGTAAAAATAATGTTTTAATAATATGAAATGACCTAGACACATGTCCTACCCTTATTGGATGTGTCATGGCCGACCAAGACAATCTATGGGTCAACTTGGGGACCCCATGGAGCCACTTTGGTAGGAAAATGACATTAATACCTTTTTATTTAATGTTAAAATTAATATGTCACAAACATGTGTTGTTTTACAAAAAACAATTTGTATATGGGGTTATAAAAGTCAGATTTTTGACTATAAATATTCATTGGAAAGATAAAAATATTTCCTACATCATAGTATTTGTTTTATAATTTTTAGACATTAACTAAATTAAATTATTTATGACACCATGATGATGCAGCGATTACCTCATTATTTAACGATTTAAATAAAATGGAAAGATAATGTAAAATATAAGACCTAAACATGTCCAAAACCTATTTTATGAGTTTATTTCGAACCCTTATCACCTTATCCTAGAAACACATCAATGTGGGACCTTTAAAATTCTAAACTCATTCTAAAATAAAGTAACATTTCCTTACTTTCCAAGAGTGCCCCTCCTCTCTTCTTATAAAAGGACCCCACCTCTACCCCCTTACCCACACCTCTCAAGCCTTTGGCTCGGCCAAACCCTACCCATTTTGTCTCTACACATCCCTCTATTACTCCTAGAAGCCTCACTTTGGGCATAAGTCTTCCCAAGGAAGTCTTTGAGCTCAAATAAAAAAGAGTTACCCGATTTAAAGGTAGTGTCTTCTCTTGTGTTCTTTTGTTTTATTTTGCTTCTCCAACCCCCTAAACTCTTTTTATTATTTTCTTTTGTAACAAATCCAGTATATTCAATATACTAGGATGTTTTTATAAGAATAATTAGAGATACACTTACACACACCTACATCTAATGGTTAAAGAACATACTGTTTCTGTGGATGGCGAATTTCTGCCTCACGAAACGATGATTGTTCAACACTCATATAACACCTTCAAAGGTAACCATTAATATGTCACTATATTTATATATGATATATAATATGTTTATGTTTTACTTAAGATTCTGTATTTTTCTTTTGTGGCATACCTTTATGGTTTCCATTGTGGGTAAAATACGATAATTTCATTTTAGGAAGCGTGGACTATCGCCCCCTCAAAGTGATTTGATTCGTTAATGCCATATGTGGGATGTATAAAGGATGGATTTAAAGTAATTATATATGATATATGTTATATATAAATGATGAATATAATTATGGAATTAAAATATACATACCTCTCATTTGGTTTTAATTCCATTAATATGACATAGAAATGAAAGTAGCGTTCATGCTTACGTACGGCTTACCGTCTCCATGAACGGTGCATTTCATTTCTTACCTCTAAATGATTATGTAATATTATAAATACTTGTATATTCTGGATATATATGATATATATGATATCCAAATCATGAATATCATTCTGGATATAATGAACCTTTTACCACACGAACAACATGTAATGGTAAGAAGTCCACTTTCGACTTAAGAACCAAATATCGACAAAACAAAAATTATTAACTTAAATGATTAAATAATGTTTATAACATGGAAATAAGTGATATAACAGGAATAATGAAATTGAAAAAAGTTCTTAAGAAAGTAGAAATTAACTCAAGTTTATTATTCTGGAGATTAAATAATGATCGAGTCATGTCGGACACGAGGTAAGGGATCCTACTCCTCTCTTTCTTTTTAAGTACACTCTTTTATGTCATTCCTTTTAAGCTCATATTTCGTATGATTGGGATGTTATTTTATATTCCTATTGCTGTAAATTTTATGTTAATATGATGAGAGACCCTATTTGATCTCGTAAATCCATTTTTGGAAGTTTTAAGTGGCGCCGTTAGGCTGTCGAGTTTTCGTAATGGTTTTTTCATCTCACTTTTATTCCCGTGAGATTTATGCTACATTTTCCACCATTTACTTTGAGTGGTGTATATACTACCCATTATCCTACTCTTTTTGTAATATAATTTCATTTATTAGTATTTAAATCAATGTTTTATAGTCCTTATTTCATGGGGTGTACATTTCGAAAGTTACCCAAATCGGTAAGGGAACCTTTCACCCTCCTCTTTTAAATGACTTCTATTGTTATGTCTTTTAATTTTCATATTATTATGTGGGGATATGTTCTTATATATCCTTATTGCTTTAAATTTTATGTCCAAGTGATGAGTTACCCTTTATCTCTCTCATCAACCCTTTTTGTACACTTTTATGTGACGCCGTTAGGCTGTTGAATTTTACCAAGGGAACTTCTTAACCCAATTTCGATTTCTTTGGGTTCAACATGTAGTTATTGAATATGTCATCCTTTGAATATGTGTGAATGAACTTTTATTGTTTTACAATTAATATCCACTTATATTGGGTGTATTTATATTTGTCACACATAATTATGAGATTGATTTATCCTTAATTTAAGGATACCTTCTTTATAATGGATTTCATCTCATTTTACATTTCTTTTGAGACTTCATTGTTGTTATGAACCAATTCAATTTTATATGGTGTGTATACTGTTCTTTGACATATTATATCATGAATCCATTTATTCTCATGATATTATAAAGTTCGGATTAAATTTTATTCCGCAATTATTTTTATTCAAGAGTCTCTCATTTTGTTAAAAACTCTTTAACAAAAATATCGTTTTAAATGTTTTAAAGATTTATTATTCTAAATATTTATCTTTAATGTCCATGTTTTCAAAATGGTTTTCAGTATTTATTTATATGGACATTAATGTTTTAAAATTATAATTCCAATAAAATCTTCAAAGTTGTATGGGACACTTTGATTCAAAAATCTCTTTTAAATGATTTTTGAAAATGGATTGATTAATTCAATATCTTTGAATTACTTATTTTGATTGAAAATGAAATTTTGTTATTTAAATGTTTATATTTTCAACATTTTATGTGTAATGATGGTACTTGGACATTTTACGGGTGGTTACGTGATAAACCATATGACGGGTGGTGCTGTGAATACCAGGACGGGTGGTTACGTTATAACCTCCAATGCATTGGGTATGGAAGTCGAATGTATGGATATTCCATTAAGTATGTATGGAAGTCGGCCGTATGGCTATTCCATTAAGTATGTGTGGAAGTCGACCGTATGGTTATTCAATTTAAGTATGTTTATGTCCCAAGTTACCTTTATATGTTATGTTTTCTTTATATGGGTTTTATGGTAACCTTTTGGTTACAAAAGGGGTAAGTAATGATATTTTATTCAGTGAAGATTTTTTACTACTTTCTAAAGGTGAAAGGTATTACTTTGAAAAAGTATACAGGGTTTACATGTTGCTTTGAGAAACTAACAGTTTTCATTCTTTGTGTATCCCTTGCTGAGCTTTTTATGCTCACCCCAAGTTTTTTTGAAATGTTTTTCACAGGACTTAATGTGGAATAGTGTCAAGGATGGGATCAAGGGAAAGTCATGCTATCTAATACATGGAACTAGACATGTTTCTTTTTAAGAGTTTTTTTTATTTTATGGAAACTTAGTAGAAGTGTCTACTTTATAATCTTTTGAGATGTAATAGTAACATCCTAATTCTCTAAAACTTCAAACCTGAAAAGATCCTCAATGTGAATTATTCATTTAATTCAATATTAAGTAAGGTTTAAGTCCGGGGCCTTATAATTATTTTAAATATATTATAATTTTCATTTGATGTTATTCATTCATGTGGATTATGATTTAATGTTACCAAAGCGGTAAGTTTTTATGCTACATTATCATCATTTATAAGGATTTTATATGATTAAATTTATAATTATAAAGTATTATGATATAACTATCACTAAGTCACATGAATTTTAATCTCCTATAGGTATTAATTAATTTTTTAGTTAATAGAAAAAATATTGACTCTTTGTTACTCATATATATTGAGGAAATGTTTTTATAAAAAAAATTCTATTGAGTCTAAAATCATTTATTTCCAAAACCATGATATCATATAATGGTTACAATTTTTTTGTTTTTATATTAAATTTTTATCAAATTTTAATTTTTTTTAAAATTAGATTTTATTTCATGTTCTGAAAAATTCACATTTTTCTTTTATAGAAAAAATGAAAAGAATATAAGTTTTTAACATGGACGACAAGAACATTATTTCTTGTTTTTATGACTTCATAATTATTTCAATCTTACCTTATATTTTCTCTACACTAATTTAAATATTTTTTTTTGATATATGGCATATTTTTATATTATAATTAAATTATTTCACATAAAAAATTTATTATGACAATTATTTATGTTTTAAAAATTTATTTTCAAAGTATAAATTATATTTCTCTCAGCAAATGTTCTCAAATATTTTAAAATATAGTTTATAATCTTTGAAAATTTATTTTTCAAGAAACCAATGTCAAAATATATTATTAAATTTTTTATCTTAAAAATTAATTTTCAAATAATGTTAATTTTCATCAAGAAATGATCAATGTTATTATTCATTCCAAAACATTCATAATGTAATATGAAATCCCATATGGAAACATATGATTTAATCGGTATAATATAAAATGAATCCATTATTATAATTATGAATGTTTTATTTTTATGATTACATGATCTATTGAAATCACATTTTTTCTTATGTATTATTCGATGATATAATTCTTATTAATCATTATTATTTTTATATGGGTTATGTTATCATAAAATGATGAATTTATTGTGAAACCTATCTATTTTCTATATGTAATGTTATGAATAAATGTTTATGAAAATATTTTCATTTAATGATTTTTGATATGATATATAATTTATGTTCTGGTTGAACTTGTAAAAATTATTTTACTTATGTTGAAGGTGGGACCCATATCTCCCTCCAATGTATTGGGTAATGATTTATTTCTCAAGAGATTGAAAGGATCAGAATGGGGAGGTAACCTTGTTTTTTTCAGGAAATTTGAGCAAAATTATTTCTATGGGAGTGAACCTTAACTAATTTGATGGTTTTGGAGTCAACCAATTCTACAATGATATCCTTTTAAATGATACATGATAACTATGGAAATGATTTTATATACATATAAGTATGTGAAATTAATATGTCATATGATAAAGTAACACTCCTAGGGATCATGTTAGTTGATACACTTGTGGATCAAGAATTATAAAATTATAATAAATATTCAATGACATAATATTACAAAATTTTATATTCAAGGAATTTTTTTCAAATGTTATTACCATATTCTCATACCCTTTTTCTAAGGATATTCACATGTACCTCCATTGTTTACCCTTGCAGATCATATAAACCCACCAATTCTTATGTTTCCTTTCCCTAGTTAATTATGACAGGAATTTATGGAGGACTACTAAAGGGGAACATCATTATGGGATACATTGAAGGTATTTACCATAATTAGGATTATTGTGTCCTATGTTTCTAAAAGAACTGAACTATTATAGTAATCATGCATGTGTTTTTGTAACATATTGAATATTCATCTAAAAAGATATAATATCAAGGTATGGAAATCCTAGGTCACTATAGTTCATGAAGAAAATGTATATGGGATTTATAAGGTTCTTGAGTCGCATCATCATCTCATGATAGTTATGGTGATGGTTTATAAGGAATGGTTAAAAATTGAAATTTTTTATTTTCTAAATAATTTTATTATATGGGTAAACACCATCATTTTTTAAAATAATTATACATTTTACTTATATCAATGAAAAAATATATTAAAATTTTCATATATATAACATATTAACAGAGTATGTGTTAACATAATCATTCAAAATGAAAATGTTATAGTAGTATTCATGACGGTGGTAAAAGTAACATAGAAAAGAGCTCATGATAATGATAAAATGTGATAACATAATGAATTTATTTATCTATGGAATAATTTTTTACAAAAGAATAATTATTTTACATTTACATTATTAGATTTTATAACGATATTTATAGATTTTTAGGATGATAATGTAATTTTAAATGATATAGATTAATTATATACCTACATTGATGGAATTTCTCCTATAATAATGATATTTTGAATAAAAAATTTGGGCCCCATTTGCAGGACTAGAATAAAAAAATGTCTAAAAAATATTTAGTAGAAGAAAAATTGGATGGTATTAATAAAATAAGTGCATGAAATATTTGGATTCTAGTGGGGATGATATATATCATTTTATCCACAAAATTATGTGGCCATTACTTGGAAAATTTAGACAGGTGAATGGTAAAGAAGGAATCATATTAATTTTAGGTGAGATAGAAAATTATAATCTGTTAATAAACATATTATGGGCTTCTAGTTACAAAAATGAAATTATAAAATATCTAAATTTTATTCTAATTATATAAAATTAGAGAAATGTTTATTGACCTAATTTTTACCATATTTACATACTTACAATTGTAATTATTTTTCCCTAAAAATATAAGATATACCCCAATTACCTATTTTTAGTATTCTGAATAAATATTTTAAATAAATTTAATGTAATGAAAATTTTTAATTTTTAATATTTAATAATTAAATTCTATTAGAATATATATAAAAATGAATTTAAGTAGAAAATATAATTTTCAATCAATTGGTGTTCATATTTTTATCTAATTTCAATTAAAAATCTTACCAATATTTCAATCATAAATTTTAATAGTTTAAAAAATTATTCTAAAAAAATATTTACTCTATGATATATATTTATATAGATATATTAAAAATAAAAATGTATTAAACAATAAAAAATAAAATTTGGGAAAGTATCCTTTTAAGAATTAAATGATTATTCATTCATAATGAAAAATAAAAATAAATATATGAAGTCTAACAAATTTGATTACATGTGTAAAAGATAAATTTAATTAAATTTTATAATCCAAATATAACTAATTTATCTTATAAATAAAAAACATTAAAAACAATTTTTATAATGATAATAATTTTCTTTGACTATAAATCATTAAATATTAATTTTTTATAATTCCTTTATTATTTCCAAATAAAATTGTAACTATTTTCCTAATCATTAATTTAATTTAATAAATACGTTTTACTGAAATAATTTTTCAAGATTTAAAAATATATTTAATTAAAATATATAAATTTGAATCTATAATATATTTTAAAAACCGTATATTTTGAATAAAATCTTTCATTATTTTCAATGAGTTACTATATTACTACATTTAATCTTCTAATAAAAATTAACATAATGATAAATAATTATTTATATACATCAACAATACTTCTTTAAATATATAATTTTACATTTAATTTAGATATATATTATTAAATGTAAGTATAAAATAATTGGTTCAATATTGACTCTATATTAGACTTTAAATAGTTGATGTATATTTATATTTTAAAAACATTAATTATTATTCTTGTATAACTCTTTAAATTTTTTATTTACACATGTTATCACATTGTAATGTTTTACCTTTACTATAAATATTTAATTCATTTTTCATCATCAAATATATGGTTAATATCCGCCTTCATTAATAATTATTTGAATAATTCATTTTTAATATATTTTTTCAATCCTATAATAATATTCATTGAAATTTTGAAAGATTATGAAATTAAATTACTTCCATAATTTATATGGGATTAAATTTGTTTAGAGAATATTATTTTACATTATTTTAATTAAAAAATATTATTTATTTTTTCTAATTGATTTTATAATATATATCAATGTTATAAATTCTACATTGTAACATCAAAATAAAAATAAAAAATGAACATTGCAATATTTGATGCTAATGGAATATAAAAATGAATAATCAATATTGTATTAAAACCAATGGTAAAAATATTGAAAAATGCCCAATCGTCCCACTCTAATTCATCATCCAACTAAATTAATATAGTGAAAACAGAATAAATAACCATGATAGTGTATTACCATATGTGAAATAACATGAAAAAAGACATTTTTCAACCCTTAGGAACCTCAATCAACCATGAAACACAACACATCTGTAAAAACCAATTTTTTCAAGATCTTGTGAAATTTGAACAAAACCCTATTTAAAACCCACTGAAAATAAGAAAAACATATGATGATGCAAAATTATTTGTTAAACCATTGATCACCCTTTAATAAAAAATTATATAGCATTTAAAGACCCTGTATTAAAGGGAATCAATAGGTGGTTGACATGGGGGGTGAGGATATGCATCACTTCTATTTGAAATCCAAAAAATGATGAATCCAATAAAGATTCCATAATTATAATGGGGAAATAACCCCCTTACCATTTGTAAAGAACAGTCTTCAAGTAACATTGGATACATAGTTAAACAACATTTTACTGTTAGTGTTACACCTGGTACCTATTAAAAAGAATAAAAAATAAGGTAACACAATCTTGGGATCACCAATTTATTGAATCTCTACCCAATACTTGTCTCCACCCTATCAGCTACCTCATGTCTCACTATAGACACTACGATGCAATTTTCACCCCCTCTAACTCCATAAAAACACTATTTACTATTTTACATGAGTTTAAAACTGGAAAACTAAAATTACATCCAATAAATTATGAAAACCAATTCCAATTTAGGATCTAAATCCAAGAATTAAAAATTTATATGATTTAATGTCCCTTTAAACACAAATTTTCACCAATATTAGTTACATGAACACCTTCAGATCATTATAGTAACCATCAAGCCTTCTCAGATGAATATAAACTCCTATATTAATTTGAAAACCTTTCCCATCCTATTATCTCCATGGGATGTTTTTAGGTGATACTAACCTCATGTGATGACCCCAAGAATCTAGAGATTAGTAGTTAATTCAATGGGATTCATGAAATGAAATAGGACAATATTCAAGAAATAACCAACATAACATGACAATACAAGATAAAAACAAAAAAAAAACAACTATTGGATGCATAATAATAAATTTAACAATAAATAATCAGGTGAAAAATAAAATAACAATATAATAGTGAATATTTATAGATTAAGTAAGCAAGAAAAAAAAGACATATTGACATAAAACACCAATATTACTTCATTATGACCACTCAGTGAGAGGAATATCTATTCTCTAAACATGAATATGAGGAAAATAGGCTCATGATGATCTACTAAAGAATAATACAAAACTTCCATTACCCATTTCTTGAAGAATAACGTTTTCACATGCACCAACATGCTTATGATTGGTGTGAGAAATTATACAATGTAGGCCATCCCCAAGAGACATCCAAAACACTTTCCACTAAAACCATAAAAAAATAATTTATTGAGAACATATGGTTATATAATCATAACTATTACCATGAAAAAGAATTTTAAAAAAAATAATTAAACTAAATCATCTTACCCCTTCTTTATTTAACTGGGAATACACATCCAATGTTTCACACTTTAATAAGTACTCAATTCAAATGAAAATCCAAATATATATGAGTGGTCATTTTTCCTTCATAAATATATCATATAATGATAAATAAAATATGTGTCTTGAGTCTATAACTGATCTCCATGTCCATATAAAAAATTAATAATAAATGAAATATGATCAAACACAATCATTTGTTATAGGTCCTCATAATAATTCATTACACAAAATTTCATACATTCTTTCTAAAAAATTCTATAAACATCACAATAGCATTAAATTTTTTTATTTGAAACCATAAATCAAATGTTATTCCCAAATCCATTTAAATCCTCATGTATATCACATAAATACCAAAATGGGGTCTCTATTTATGAAATAATACAAAATTTCATTTTAAAATTAGAGAATAATTTTTAATAAAAAAACCATTATTATATAATAAGTGTATATGTGAGAGAATGCACACACCTCTAATTGGGAGATTCTAACGAAGAACGTTAGTATGAAACTTCAAGGTCTGGGTTCAAAACCTATTTCCATGAATAGATAAAATTTTGATATTATCAAACCATAATAGAGATAGTAGATATATCTAAAAATTATTATATCTATATGTTTGGATATTATGAGATGAGTAGATCTAATGATAATGATAGGAGATAGAGACATAATTTGATTCAGGAGATCCAATTCTCATATATCCATCAAAATCATATTCTGAATCAATGGGTACTTCCATGGACACATGAAATAGGAGATATGATTTAGATATTGATATTAGTGGATTGAAATAATGTTTTTTATGGTTTAAATAAAGTAAAAATTTCATTTTTTGATTATTAAAATCACGACTCTTAGTTAACATATAGGGTTTGGGATATACTCCACCAACTGTCTACATCATACTATCTCCAAACCACTCATATCGCATGGTTATATCACATTAAATAGAAAACAATGCACCAACCATGAATTTCCCACATTCCCCCACTCACACTATTTCCCTAAACACATACATAATTAGGGAAAATGTTATCCAATGATACAACTTTATTGAATATATTTCTTGATTTCCTATGGCACATATATGGGTTACCATAATCATTCATATAATTTTCTCTCATATAAACACTTATAAAACACTCTATAAAATTTCATACTATATAAAAAACTGAAACAAATATAATAAATCTATTGGAAAAATTATACTGGTTAATTAACTAGAAACATGGGGTTTTATAAATCCATTTACGACTTCCTAGATAGTCATAATTGTAATCTTAAACCTTTCTCTTCCTATTTTAAAAAACAACATAGTAACCATTAATCCTTCTCTCATATTCTTAATTACTTTTGTAATAATTTTAATCATTATAAGAGACCTAAAATTCCAAAATAAACCCTTCTCCAACCTCAATGGAACTAAAATCCTATGTATGATAAATACCATTTGTTGGTGATTTCAACAATCACATAACCATCTTCGTTATTCATGGAACTAAATTCCAACACAAACCTCCTGCCACATGATATGGATTTAAATGGTTTAATGAGAATATAGTCATCATATTGTGAATTATATTGGGGTTTTTACTTTAGTAATTCTAAATGATATTTACCATATGGTGTAATTTTCATTCCTTATTATTTAAAAAATAATTATTAATGAATATTCATGTATTCTTATTCATCATTAAAAATAGAAAAAATGCATTCCTTCATATATAATATTAAAATTTTTATAGCCCTTATACTTTTATGATTGAAATAATATATAGTGTAAACTTTATTTCTTTCTTATAATTCTTTTATACATCATATAACCATTCACTTACATGAATAGAGTTCAACTGTTATGTACCTTCCTATATAGATCTGATTTATAGTGTAGTGACAAACCCTGATTAGATTACCATGACATTCCCATTTCCCTAAATGTTTATTTATTTAACAAAATGTCTCAAAAAATGAATATTTTTTATCTGATTTTTTATTTTATGGGTCTAACACACAAAAATGAATTGTGACTTAATTAATAATTTTTTTACTCCTTTTTATTTAATGAGTATGTCTAAATTTAATATGAGAATCATGAATGATTCAAACAAAAATCCTAAGTGGTTTATAATATAGATTCTAATAATCTTATGATATTATCCCTAAGTAAAATATGATATGTGGAGGAAAACATGATAATAAAAAAGTGATCATATGTTTATGTTATAATAATTTTAGATAATAGTGAAAATTGTGAACAATTATAGTAATTTATTATATTTTATGTTTATATTTATGATTTTTTTATTAAATTAAGATTATAGATCAAGAATTTGTATACAACTAACTTCTATAATATATTTTGTACCAAAACTTATTTATAATTATTAATCATTTGTTCTAATGTAAATATCAATTCAATAAATGATTGAAATTATAGTTTATTGAAATTTCAGATCACATTCCATTTAAATGTATATAAGTGGTACGTTGAGCCATGGATCTAGATAACCTACACAATTTTCAAACAATGGGGGACACATACATATCCATATAACATACATATTTATTATATTTCCTTTAGAGATTGATATTTATTTTAAAATTGATTTTTAAAATAATTCATTTTTTATATTTTTTCTTTATTATAGAATAGGATTGAAAATGTCAAGATAAAATAAATATATACAAAGTTAATTTGAGAAATAATGGGACTATTTTGGGTGTTTTTAATGGGATTATCAAAAAATTTGGCCACCATCTCAAAGGTAAACCCAATATTTTCATTGAATTATATAAATTTTAAAATTGTGACTATCAGAAAAAAAACACACATTCTTTCAAAAAAATATTTTTTGATCATGTAATGGGAGAACAATAGTTCTTTATAACATAAGAATTTTCATAAAGAAATAAACAACTAATATAAAAGGATTACGAAATAACTAAAATAGATTCATTATTCTAATATGGACTAAATCAATATATATTGATGCCTTCTTGGGATATTGATTAATCATCGATATTATTTTTCTTGATTAAAAATTATGACACATATATTTATTATTTATTTTTTCTTTTTTGGAAATTAATTATTATTTTCTCATCATTTATTGGGGACTATAAAATTCTTTTGATGATAAGATATTTATGGGCCATTTATTGTAGGTAAAAGGAATTTATACCAAAATATATATGGTGAAACTCATAATGTTATTAAATATTCATATAAATATGTAAAAAATTAATTATTTAATTTTTTAAAAAAAATATTACATGTATTTTATTTGGTATTCCATAAAATATTCTTCTCACTATTGGGCATTTATAATTTCATAGATTTAGAAATAAAATGTTTTAGATTATATATACAATTTTCATCGATTTTAACACCATAAAATTTATTATTTCCAATACTAACTTAACTAATTTTATTGAAATATTAATTATGTACCATGATATATATTGATTTAAAATGTCTTAAATTTAATATTTCTTAAATATGGGGCCCTATAAGTAAAAATGAAAATATATTATGAAATGTATTCTAATATATAAAATATGTCACTATAGAATTACTAATTTTATCATGTTTTTTGTTAGGGGTGATCCTTTATTTTTTTGAATTCTTATCCATGAAAAATATAAGTTAGTTTAAAATTAACGATTCCTCCACCGAAATATATATTTGATGAAATCTACAATGGTTGGGATAAAGAATTTATAATGAAGGAATTTTTAAGAATGATTCATGATGGGGTTATATCTAACATCATCCTTAATGATGTGTTATGTAATGAGTAGGGACCCCACATGTCCCTCCTTGAACACGTTACCTGACATGATTAATTTTTAAATACATGATATAATTTGATTAAAAATAAATAATATTGAGTTAAAAAATTCATTTTCTCTATAATATAAATTTTTAGTTCAATTTACATTTTTTTAATACATATTTCAATGGTTACATATGTAAAATAATATATTCATTCTGATGTTATTTATTTGATTTTAAAATTTTGGACATTTGGTTTAACAAAAATTTAGTCCATGAAAATTATAAATGTATCATTGGGTTAATTTTGTAAAAAAAACATAAATACCATTCAATTTGGTCATTTATGGAGTAAAACATTGAATATTTAAAAATATGATAACATGGATATATAATTTCTAACATATATATTAATGATGGGTTCTATAAATATTATATTAAAGATTCATTTGGGAAGACCCAAGAATATGAGGATGAAAATTTTTATTCATTGTTATTTTATATTGAACTCAAAATGATTGCTTTATGAATATGTTGAAATCTTTGATCAATTATTATATTATAATGATTTTACCAATAAAAAATCTCTTATTGAGTTTTATAAATTATATAATGACCGTACAAACATATAAGATGAATCAATTGGTTCCATGTAACCATCAAACTGTGTAATTTAAATAAAATTTCATACTTGTTTACTTCATGTGGTTAGTGAACATATATTGAGGAGTACTCTTAGTTTAATTGTTATATAATGATTCTCTATGTAATTTTTATGTCATAAATTACAAATTATTGACATGAGGTCAATGTTCCATTCTATTAAAAATACTACTAGATTGTATGAGAAGATCATGTGAATTACATATCCATTGATGTTAATGATAATGAAAAGTTACATTATCAATTAAAAATATGGATTAGAGTTATGAAACATGACGACATTATTAATTTTTATGATGATGTTAAGGATAGAATGATTTTCACCTTGGGTAGTAGATTAAGTGTTGAATTTGGTGGTTCCCTAGACCCAACTATGTTGTACATTTGATTACCATATCATATGTATTGTTAGTTATACATGATGTCATCTTACCATTATAGTGTACACTTTCTGCATCCACTATTGAAATGGTAATTTCAAAAGATTAATTTTCATATATAGAGGTTATAGTAGATCCAAGGTTTTAATGAGAACTTCAAGATACTATTAAATTAATCTTAAATATAAGTTTTATGGTCTAGATACATCATACTGACTAGACACAAGAAATGTTTTATTATCAAGAGCTCTGGGATCACAAGCATTAAGAATTTTTTTCATGAAGTTATCACTTGGTTATCTCTATTAATGAGATCATGATGACAGAGCAACCAATAGGAACACCCAAGGTTTTGGGTATCATTGGTTATTCTTATTTTCAAACATGTGTATTGGTCTCCTTACCTGAGATCATTACCAATGTGTATCATTTTATGGAATAATTTGATGCAAGGAAAAAAACCATGGTATTGAAATCATGGTGAGGTAGCTTGTGTTGGGTGTGTCGTTGGAGGTATTTCATTGGTTGAATGGTCAAGAAAGGATTTGTTGCCTATGAGTTTAGGAAGTTGTATATCTTTTTCCCGGTTGATTAGGATGGTTCTACCTTTATAAGTCTTTGGCTAAAGTAGTAGAAAGAAAAATCTATCCCGATAGATAAACAAATAAAAAAGAAAGAAAAGGATGATGACACAAGTGTGCATCCTAATTTATGAGATATTTAATGAATAATAGATTATAGTACATAGTCTCTGTTTGTATTTTGGTTATCGTTGCTAGGAAAATATTTATCTTTTTAGGGGCCTTGATGAGTTGCTAGACTCTGGTCATGGTATGTGAATTTTATTCACCGCTATTGAGATAAGGGCCTAGAGGGCCACACACAATAGTGTATTAAATAAATACTCCCTCTGTAATTGAATAGGTATATGAACATAGTGGGCCCCACCATGAGGTCTAACTATTGTCCAAGGATTATATCACCAAATGAATTAAATAAATAAATTATTATTCAAGTTATTAATTGTTGTATTTGATATTATTTAATGTATTTTCATGTTTAGTAAATACAAGACAATATTAATCGAATGAATATTATTTTAATATTCAGGGTTCGTATAATATTAAGCGGTATTGCGATTCAAGTTAAATGGATTAGTTTTTATCATGTAACATATTATATATATATTACATGTATGTGATAAAAGAATAAAAAATATTGAAGTAGTTTAGTTTGTCATTATTATTTATTTAGTGGACGTTGGAATAAACAGGGGTCAGGGAATCTACCCGGGTATTTAACATCTCCACTATAAATAAAGGAGGAGGTTATCTCTATTGGGTGGACATTCTTAGTATTAATTAATTTTTTATGGAATGAAAATGAGAGCCTATATCTTATCCTACTTCTTAGAGATAGAATCAATTGATCCAAGAACCCAGATTAAGATCTTTCTCAAGCATCGAAGGCATCTCAATGTGGTGATCGTCAGGATGTCAAAAACATCATCAGATTACTATTCTAGAAGAAAGAATTCGACGACCGACATTATTGAATATTTTTGAAGTGCTTGTGGTTGATCTCGAGGGATCCTGCTGTGGATTATTCAAGCAATGATCGCTATTGATGAGTTTCAGTCGAGTGTGCCTTCAGATCTAGAATGATATGTTTTCAGTTTTTATGCTATTTAAAATTGATGCGAGATCTTTGGATCTTACCTGGGATGGGTTCATTATCATTGACAAGTATCGTCGATTGGATGACAAAAAAATTTAAAATCCTCAGTCCACCAGCTTCCCCTGTGGGCCCCAGAACCATTCAGTAGTATCAGAATGACCACATAGATTTTTTGAGTCAAATAAAATTAATTTTTATAAAATTACATTGATGGTTCAAATTTGGTTCACACGGTTCAAACTGCTTAATGATATGATGCTGAATGATCGAGTTATGGTTATTTTAAATTTTTCAGAATAGATCCTGGTTAGCGGTTAGATTTCAGGTTATTAAATTTTTATTACATTTCAAAATTTTCGAAAAAGATTATAAGTTATAATTATGATTTTTCAATTGATTAATTTTTATAATAAAGATTTTATTATTATAATAACACTTATTTTATTATAATAATGATAATAAAATAATAAATTATTATTTTATTATAGTAAATTTTTTATTATTAAATTAAATGGATATATAGCCTTTTGAATGTTTTTCTATGAGTTGATAATTTTTGTGGAGTCTTGAATCCTTAAAAAAAATAAAAGGGGACTTGACTTAATAAAAAATGGGGAGGGTGGTTACTTAATATGGGGAAAAATTAAAAATTAAAAAAAGGGGGTGATGCATGAAAGAAAGCAAAAAAACTGAAGAAGCCTTCCTTTATTGGTATGCCTCTGCTGAGGGACTCACCGGCTCCCTGTAGCAGCACACAGTAGACCTCTTCCCTCTCAGTCAACCCCGTCCTCCGCTTCGAGCAGCTCCCAACCACCACCTCATAGCAGGCCTCCATAGGCACGCCTCCTCCCTGTACACTCCGGCAGTAAACCAGGCGACCCACACCGGACCCACTTGCACCGTGCCCTTTCTTGGATGAATTGCCACCACCGCCTCGCCTCTACCTCTCACCTCGTAGTGCTGCTGGCTTGATATCGGCCTCTCGGTCACCACCCCCGGTCTAGTTCTGGCTACCTGGAAGTATGCAACTGCCACCCAAGGTCACCACCGGACCAGTTCCAGCCACCATCTTCAGTCCCTCCGCTAGTTGTCGCTCCCCTCGATGACACCTCTGCGCCCTTCCAACTTCACCCGGATGTCGCTAGCGATTCCGATCGACTAATAGACAGTGTCGGGGGCCTCCCTTCCACCGAACAGTAGTGGTATCGACCCATACCGGCACGACGTGGCCTATGCCCACCTTGACGACACCTCTGCCCTCACTGGCCATCTTTTCGGCCTCCCTTTCACCGAACGACAGTGGTGCTGACCCCCTGCTTCTGGCACAACTCTTTCTTGCCCTCGCAGCGATGGACCCAAGTGGAGGTAATCCATGAAACCTTTTATAGGGTCCATTTTGTCTCAAAATAGGACCGAGTAGATCTGCACAACCAAGTATGGGTCTGGGAAGACCTGCTTATCCTAGATAATCCAATAACAGCCGTTTCCCAACCCGTTATGGGTATGTTTCGGATCAGCGCGACCCACGATGGGCCATAGAATGGTTTTAAGACTCGAGTTTTAATTTCAATTAATATAATTAATTAATTAATTAGGTAATTTGATTTAAATTAAATAATATATTAATTTTGGATGAAAATAAATCAAATTTAATACCCAAATAAAATTATATAAATTTGATTATTAAATTTAATTAAGTTAAATTAATTTAATTCTAATATTATAAATTAAATTAATTAAAGGGCCGATAATTAATTAATTTTATTAATTATTTATTATTTAATTTGTTTTAATTTATATCCCTCGTATATATTTAATGAAAATTTATTTTATCGTGCATTATTTACCTGCATTATTTTCTTGAGCACCGACCCTTTTTTGTCTGCATTTAATTAATTATTTAATTAATTATTTAACTACATGTGATGATTGTAATTAATTAAATAGATGGTATATGCATTGTTTTTCTTTTTGGTTAAAATGTATAAGGTCATGCATGCACAATATTTACATGATGTACATTTAAACCCCAATCCCTCTTGCCTGCATGAGAGTATTTTTGTACTTCAGATGAAGATGGTGAATGATGTGGACCCTACCTTAATGTGGCAGTGCACGTTGATCAAGGTAGTTCAAGATGACATGTGGATCCTTCCAAGATGAGGTGGTACTCGAAAATGTGATGTGGACCCCGCCAAGATGAGGTGATACTTCATAAAGAGAAGAAAACATACAAGACTGGGGGAATGCTGCATCAAGATTCAAGCTTCGACTAAGGTATGATGAAATTAGGTTGTTTATATTCTCATGAAAAGTTGGGTAGTAGTTTACCTTTATTAGTATATTTATTATTTTATGCATTTATAAACAATAGGAGTAAATAAATAAAATATTAACAAATAAAGTGCATAAAGAAGAGACATATGTTTTCCAATTAATGTTCAGTTGTGAGCGTGAAAACATATATGAACAAGGTTAATAGAAATGGATTTCATTCATCAAGAGAAAACCAAAAAAGCCTAAAATTATAATTAAGTAATTACAACCTTCCATCATTCAAGTTTGAAAAAAATGGGTGTTTGGGGTGCCGGTCATGCCATAGATGAGGGTACCACTTACTATCATGGAGTTCTTATTAGGGTGATGGGTTAAATTAACTAAAATTTCAGCAAATAAATAGCCATAGATATCTTGATGTAATTTTTTAGGCGAGCATTGAGTTAATCAAGAAATTATCTTAGAAGCTGGGACTTCGTTCAACATATTAATGAACCGCGAGGTAATGCTGTTGGACAGCCAAAATCTTACCTTGGACCCTCTAAGTGGTGGCGTAGAAATAGACTGTAGACTATGAGGGAATTTTAGGGATCCTTTCCACTAGAATACTTAAATGATATATTTTTTCTAATTCTAGTATATAGGGTACCTAGAATTCGATAATAATAGTAATGAGATACATTTAATGATTAAATTTATAATTAATGTCACATTCACTGATCAATATAAAAATTACTAATTAGTTAATGTTTATTTGTAGATAATGGCAAGTAATACCCCAATAAAAATACATAAATATTCAACTATGTTAATGTCTAAAATAGCACAAATTTCAAATATAGTAAAAATGCTTGGGGATAATATTACTATATTAGAAATTCAAGGTTACAATGTCATAACATGTTAAGACACCTCAGGATGCGAGTGTGTAAATTCTTACAGGAGACTCATGAATCAATAATATAATGGTTCTGTCATAATGTTATCATCAACGTCTGATTTTAGTTGTGGTCGCTACATCTTGACTTGGATGACGATTACATATAGTATCATCTCCTGGAAGTTTCCAAGGAGAAAGCTAACAAATATTTTAATTGATGATTGCACTCAGTTTTTGTATTATGAAAGACAGTTCAAAACATTTCATGGCATCCCATTCTCATACCTTTTACACCCAATTTCTCTATTTTTTTATGGATAAAAAAAATGGTATGGATTAAGCGCTTCATTATCTTTTTAGGTAACATTCTTCGAGTAATGAGAATAAAAAATATAGAATGATCTTTTGTTCTTTTGGTGAATAGATTGAAATACAAGGTGAAAAGGCCAATGACACGTTATGTCAAATGCACCTCCATACTATTCTTCAAAAAATAGGTTTTTTATTTAATAGGAGATTATTTTGATCACATATAACAAAATAATTTTATGAAAGATTAAAAATGCAATGAACTAAATTGAATAAGCAAGAACCCACTTCTTTATCAGTTTATATTTTTTAATATAAATTAATGTTTCTAACATACTTCTTGGGTATTGAATACCATATTACAATAACATATGTGTATTTAAATACAATAACCATGTAATCATAGGAACATTATAATAAGTAATGTGTATTATCCAAGAAGCTGAGAAAGGGTGATTCCTAAGTCAACGGTTATAAGCACATAAATTCTAATTGGAAAGTGAATGATTTTAGTTGAAAATTTTGTTGAGTATATCCAAAAAAATTACATCACATGAACTTTGGAAAAAATCAGACATAATTCCATGTTTTGGAATAAATGTTTTTTGTGGTGTCACATACTCAACAAATAGTTCAGATATACTTGAATAAAAGGAAGTATATGATTAATATAAATATGTAATACTTATCAAGTTGTGGATAGATTATTCTTTGTCAAGTAAAACAATAAGTGGATGTCAATAATATACCCTATATGGTATTTAGGATCGGCACAACAAAACACCTTTGGTATTATTGGCATATTTGGTTTAGACAAAGAAACCTTTAGAAATAAATGTATTTCCACAAAGCTTTCAAGGTAGGTTAAACAAGAGAGTATAAACTACTCCAAAGGAAATCAAAAGTAAAAGATACTTCATAATATTCCTTTATGTATTTAAGGAATGTAATAGTGATGTATACATTTGGTCAGATGATATGAGTTATTTCAGATCAGCATGTTGAAGAGTATCTTGTCCAAACATTCATTGATCATGATAATGTAGCATGGAGTAATTCCTAAACGCATGTTACCATATCTACATAATTATATTAAGGTTAATAAGGAGGATTTATGATGAGTCTCACAATTTATCATTTATCAAAAAATTGTATCATTGAGAAATTCATAGATGCACATTTTATACATCAGAGTTATGATGTATGGAGTATCAATGTTGCAAGTTGCAGAAACATCCATTATATATCATGTAATGCTTTGAAAATAATAGTGTAAACCCATATCCAATATGACAACTAAAATTATCAATGTATATCATATGATTCATAATATGATAAAAATCTAATAAGACATAGGGCATGTGTTAAATATGCAAAGAATTTGTCATAATTTTAAAGAGACATGCATCAAGATAAACACATGGTGTATCTATGTAAATATCTTCAAATTTTGTTAGAATATTACATTAATCCCTAATATAGAAATGATATAGTCAATTATTAGACTAAATTTATATATAATGGTACACATCTCTATTAGAGATTGTGGGATATGAATCGACTTGGACTTAGTCAATGCTCGAGATGCATAAATGGTTGACATAGGAACAAGTTCCATAAGTGCATGTGGAATAATAATGTTCCATTGATACATACTATTTAGGAAGAATGAAACCATGGTGATGGATTTATATTCACCATGTCTGGTGATAAATTATTTATCAAGAATAATAAATCCTACAAGTCAGCATTATATAGAAATTAGCTAAGATTGAATGATTAAATAAAATTCAATAATGGATTCCAGGTATCATAGTGTGAAGGGGATTATAAATTCAGTAATATAGTGGGTATTTAAATGAGATTATATGTGGATGGTACATGCTTGGTACCAATTAAGGTCGATTGGTTATACCATGTCAGTATTCCAAAATCCATTAGAATTTTACTTTTCATAGCAAACATCTAAGATCATTAAACTGAATATTGGATGTCAAGACCATATTTCATGGAAGGTGTCTATACGATGCAACCATAAAGGGAGGATGACATCATATGATGTCAATAAGGGTTGCAAGTTACTGAAATACAGTTTAGGGTTAAATTATGCAACAAGATCTTAGAGCATTCATTTCAAATGGATCATTTCCTTGTGTTTACCAAAGGTTAGTGGGAGAACCAACGTTTTCCAAGAGAAATTTGTTTAGAAACATATGGATGATAGATCATGATCTTATAATTAGATAATTTATAGTTAAAATTAATTCTCTAGTGACTTACATAATATAGCTACCTAAGTTCTAGGGTACTAGTTCTATTTAATTACATCTAACTATTTCTTGGACCTAGTCAATCGTACATAATGTGACATTGTATTGAAAAAAACTAGTTAGAACAATTCATGTTCAGAATTGTCGTCAATGTCACATGGCTTAAAATCTTCAGGTTGATGTGTTCGGATCATGGGAAGAGATTAAATATGTAAATTGAGTTTCATAAGCTTCAATAATGGATCAAAAACGTATGCCATAATATGCACAAGAATTGATACTTCCTGGATATAAATTATAATAGGCATATATCAATTATATCCAGGAGCACTACAATTGATGTATTCAGAACTATCATCTTTTACTTCAGCGAGTACAAATGATATGTACCTAGTATATGGAGAATAAGGTATACTAGTTTTGTGGGATCCAAAATAGTAATCCTTAGATCAATTTGATCAAATATCGTAGTTATTATAAGGAAATGAGTGAGTCCATCCCATAATTGCTAGTGGTTTCCATACCTATAAAGACAAAGTATGTTGCAAGATTCAAAGGAAGCTAAAAAAGCAGTTCTCAATCACAATGATTTTATCCAGTTATTGGATTCACACATAGTGAGAAATGTATTATCATAATTTTAATTATTATATTCTTACTATCCAAGTTGTCAAGTGAGGGAAATATAAAAAAGTGATATACTTTATGATACCTTATCATGAGAAATTTTACTCAAGGATATGAGGTCGTATACAAGAAATATGCCACATTCTGAAAACATGGAAGCACTGACAATTAAAGCTGTAACTCAGCAGAAGCATTATCTTTATCATGTGAGTATCTAACATGTTTGGTTAGAATGTTGGCTCTAGTACAAGTGGGAGTGTTGAAATTGTTGGTTTCCTAGACCCAACAATGTCGTACTTTTTATTACCATATCATTTTTATAGTTAGTTATACATTATTTCATCTTACCATTATAGTGTATAATTTTCTTTATCCACTATTGAAATATAAATGTCCAAATATTAATTGTCATATCGAGAGTTTATAGCAGATCCCAAGCTATAATGCGAACCTCGAGATACTATGACATTAATCATAAATATATATTTTATTGTCTAGATACATCTTACTAACTGGACATTGTAGATGTTTGACTATCAAGTGTTTGGGGCTCATAAGCATTGATATTTCTTCTCATGAAGTTTTCACTTGCTGATCTCATATAATGAGATCATGAGGATAGACCCTCCAATAGGAACACCACCTATTTTTGGTGTCATTGGTTTTTCTAATATACAAACATGTGTATTGGTCTTCTAAATTGGGACCATTACCAATGTGTATCATTTGATGGAGTACTTTATACATGTAAAAAACAATGGTATTGAAATTGTGGCGAGGTAGCTTGTGTTGGGTGCGTCATTGGTAGTATGACAATGTTTGAATGGTAAATAAATTCGTAGCTTTGGAGTTTAGGAATTTGTATATCTTAGGGCTGGTTGATCAGGATGATGCTACCTATATACGTATTTGGACAAATTAGTACAAAGGAAAATCTATCCCGATAGATCAAAAAATAATAAAGCAAGAAAAGGAAGACGACACAAGTGTGCATCCTTCTTTATGCGATATTTAATAACAAAGAGGTTATAGTACACAGTAAGTGTTCGTAGGTTGGTTGTCATTGCTATAAAAATCCTTATCTCTTTAGGGGCCATGATGTGTTTCTATACTCTGCTCTTGGTATGTGGATTTTATGCACTACTGTTGAGATAAGGGCTAGATGGTCACACACAATAGTGTATTGAAGAATCCGGCCTATTCACTTGATTAGGAATATGGAACAATTGGGCCCCACCACAAGATCCGAGTGTTGTACAAGTTTTCAATCATAAATAGAATTAAATTAATTAATTATTATTCATGTTATGAATAATTGGGATTGATTTTCTTTAATGTATTTACATGTTTAGTAAATACAGGTAAATATTTATTGGATGAAAATTATTTTAACATTCATGGTTCATTTAATATTAAGTGGGATTGGGAGTCCATTTAAATGGATATATTTTTAGAACATATTCTTATATATATACATATATATATATTAAAATTATGTGCTAAAATAATTAATAATATCGATGCAGTTTAGTTTTATATTATTATTTATTTAGTGGATGCTTTAATAAATGAGGGTCGGGGAACCCAATTGGGTATTTATAGACTCCATTATAAATAAAGGAGGAGCATCTCTCTCATGGATGGCCATTCATACTATTCATTCATTTTTCATGTAATGAAAATGAGATCCTCTCTCGCCTCCCTATTTCTAGAGAGATATGTAGTTGATCCAAGAACATGGATCAATATCTTTATCAAGAATCGAAGGCATCTTGATGCAATGATCATCGGGACCTTGAAGACATCTTCGGATCACCTTACTAGCACCCAGAATTAGATGATCAACGTTCCATTGGATTTTTTAAGTGTTTATGGATGATCTAGATGAATCCTGGTATGTATTATCCAAGCATAAATCACCAGCGATGAGTTGCAGTTGAGTGTGCCTGCGGATCTAGAACAGCATGTTTTTAGTTTAATTTTTTTTCTCTTTACAATTTAAGCGATATCTTTGGAACTTACTAGGGCTCATTTCTTCAGAATTGAAAAGTACCATCAATCCACCAAATAAATATTTAAAATCCCTAGCCCACCAACTTCCGTTGCGGGGCCTAGAGCCTTTCATTAGGAGACATGATATTATGGTGTAATTTCATAGAAACATGTTTTTATTAATGTATTGTTGAATGATTCACTATGATTTCATTTAATTTTTGTAACAAAATCATATCAGAAATGCATTTTTATTCCGTTAGAACATTTTACTTATTTGAGTGTGATAATGTGATTTCCATGTGTGAGGGTGAATTTTTGATTGACACTGGTATTACATTTTATGTTTTAAAAACAATGAAATGTAAGATCAATCATATAATGGAATTGTCATAATCCCTTGGAACATGTATCTCTCAATAAAGTGTGGGTATAATATATGTGATCTATTATACCCCCTTGAATATAATTATATAGAAAATTGTATTGGTTATTTATATTCTTCTTCATTTTAATATGTGATCCCTCTCTCTCAAAGTCATGAATAATAAATAGTACCTCATTGTTATAGGATTATTTCATTCAATGACTATTTTAACATGTGTCTATGATTAGAATTATTTTTTTAAGAGCATGGATTTTTATGATATTCTAAATACTTTTTATTGAGTAATATATTTATATATTTTGTTATAGACAATTTCTATAAGAACTCTTAATAGATTATTTATTGTGATATCTTGAAACAAATATTTTATCTATAGTGTTTGTTAATGAAAATTAACCCTATAGTAGTTGGGAGTAGTGAGGAAGTGACTATAAATACTAATCGGAAATCATATTAAGGAGTGTTAAAGTAAAATATATGATTCGATGTTTCTCATTACTTATAATGATATAGTGGGTTCTTTTCTCACCCATGTATTTAGGGAATGGGTTTTGATGTACTCAATGTTTTGTATATGTCTAATTTTATTATCTCAAATCACTAAGATCATATATTTGGTGGATTTAAATGGTGTATTCTCTTTAGTCGTGATATTATTTTTAGGATTACCTTCCACCCAAATCAATGTATATTAATCTAGTGGAAAATAAAATGGTTCAAAAATGAACAAAAAACTCCAATATTGGGAATAATCCCTCTATCACATCACATTCGAACAAATGATGTCATTATATACCTAAATATATACATTTCATCAAACCTCACACACACTAATTAAATAACAAACACATAAACATTCTAGATAAATTAAATGCATAAAAATAAAAACACAAGGATTACATGGTTTTAATGGAATTCCTACATACATGGGAAAACACTGCATCACATTCTATTATAATTGGAAAATTCAAATATTAGAATAACTATTTTCCATGCTATAAAATTAGATAATTATATACCAGAGGTACCATACCACACGATCATATTATCTCACCTCAAATTTATAGTGGGATCTAACCTATAAAATTGTTTCATCATCCCTTATATTTAAAATAAATAAATTATTGGACTCAATAAAATATAATTAATTTTGAAAATTGTATCCTTTGCCATAAAAAAATAATTACTAGATAAATTTGGTCTTATGTTCCACCATAATAAAATTTACATATTATGTTTTCTATAAAACCAAACAGAGTACATTCACATACCATCAAAAAAAACCATTATTCATAACAAATCCTAATGTTCAACCATCATCCTATGGACTTACTTTCTCCCCTAATGGTTATCCACATTTTAAAAGGTTTTTCCCAATTGCCTCCACTATATTTATACTAATACTATTTTTATCAATGAAATAAAAATTTTGAAGCAGCTTCCTCCATTCAGTGAAATCAAAACATAAACTAACATCACATTTCTTTACAATCACCCTTAGAATTATTTCTTCAAGGATGAAAAAACAAACAAAAAAATGGGTAAAAACCAATCTTCCAGCCACAATAATATTTGGTGTCAATTTCACCTTTCTTAAACCCTATTCAATATTAGTAATAATTTTTCCCATGTATTCCTCGACTAAAACAATAATAAATATGTATGAAGTATATTATATTCCCCTTATAATTCATGATACTATAACTACATCCTTCATAAATTTTTAGTTGATGTAATATTTATGGTTGATATGTTTTATTTATGTGTGAAACAATAGAATCCTACCCAAATAGAAAACACTATAACAATCATAGAAAAAAAATCAACATTGTCAACAATTTATGATACCCTCAAATATAGGAATCAACCCTATATTTTTTTTTGATAATTCCATACTATCCACATATTCATATTCATTATAGATAGTGAAACCACTATCTTTAAAATTTGTATCTAGATATGTTCCATTCCATTGAGTGTGTATGCATAGACCCTAAACCTCTCCTATGTGTATTTTTATCCTTCCAAGATTCTATCGACATAATCCTAAAGTGGATCATATATTCATATACATTGATCTATATATTCTGATTCATTGAGATAAAGAAGGTTATACATTGTAAACTCATAGTATTAATTCCATGTTTTCACCCAGAACCAAAAGAAGACCCCTAGAGAAGTTTAATAACCAACATTGTATATTTCATGTATTTGAAAAATATACCTCATCCGGAAATAAATCCCAAACCATATAATTAGTCTCATATTCCATTATTTATGATTTATCCCTGACAAATTTGATGTTCCCTAACCAATGGGACTAAAATTATAGTACATTCATTCACTCAAAATCATACAATTATCTTCCAGATATACTATTTATGTCTAAACGCCAAGATCTTATTCTATTTCACTATCTAAATCAAATTTCCATAGATTTTATTAAAACTAAATATATATATTTCTCATTAATATTATATATAAATCATGATTTACATCAAGAACCATTTATTTTTACACAGTCTAAGAGTATATAATCCATACACATTAGATGAATGATAATTCTCCCATCCTTGAACACCATCTATTGTAACAGTGATATTTGTTTCACTATCTGAATACTTTATATACCACAAATCTATAAAACATCAATTTCTACCAACTTAGTTAATTCTTCAAGACATTGTGACTCCAATTTACATTGCACACCAATCCATTCTGTATTTATCCTTAAACCCATATTATTTTATCTGGTATATTTCCACATCCTAGTAACCCTAAAGTGTAACTATTCTATTTTCCATTAGTTTAAGATGAAATCTATAAAATTCAATGAGGGTCAAAAATATATAATTGGATGTGTGTTTAAATAATTTTGAAAATATTTTTGTTAAATACAACCATTCTTCCTTATTAAATAATTTAACCTCCTTACATTCTATATACCACTTTTTTCCATCAACTTATAATTTTTAGTGAAAATCTATTTATTATATAGTGAATTCATATTTTTTGGTAATTATATTTTCTCATAGGATTATTTTAAATATATAAAATCCAAGTCATAATTTATTTATAAATAAAACATTCCAAAATAACATATAATAGTTGTGTCTAATGGGATCTTATGTTTTTGTCCATCCATTAAAAGTATATAGATAATTTTGGTAAGAAAATTTATTTCATGGGTCATACATATTTTATTCTTGATAATTCAACATAAGACTCAAACCTATCAATAATTTAATCATTAAAAATTTAACATTCTAGTAATCCAACACATGGTTTAGTAGTTCTATTGATTTTAGGCCCATTATTCACTATCTAAAATTCATATTGAACAAGCCTTTCAGTGCACTATAAACTCATTATAGCTTGTTCAATTTTGGAATTCATGTTAACATCATCATGAATTTTTATATTTTATTCTTTAATAACAAAATAATTTTGACCCATTATCATATAATTCCACAAGAACTTCTCATGGATGAAAAATTATAAACTTATATATTATTCTTCTAATATTAAATATCAGAAATTACAAAAAAACATTTTTCATTAATATATCAAACAATGAAACTTTTCATATACTTTTCACTGAGTTTTTCTCAATCCCTAAAATTCATATCAATATTGAATAAACTTATAGAAACATTTTGGTGGGTCTATTCAATATGTTTCTATATCCCTGCTCTAGAATCCTCTATCCAAATGGTGCTAAAGAACATATCATAATAATCTAAGTCACATAATTTCCCATTTCAATAAAAAAATCACCCAGATTTTGGATTTGGGAACATTCTTAGCACCGTTTTAGTTTTTTCATGACCCATTAACTTAATAATTATATTCTAATATGGTTTATAAAAAAAATCCGTTTTAAATTTAATTCCCATGTGATGGTAAATCATTCAGAAATATTTATAAAATATTTACTACCATTATAAAACCCTCAATATTAATTCTTAATTATTGTCACATATTCGACCATATACATCAATTGAATAAATAGAAATAAAACGTTTAATTTTTTCATAAGTAAAACCATACACCAATGATGAATAATCAATGAAGGTATAAACATATAGTGGCCTATGATAAGAATATAAAGTTGACGTCCCAAAATATGCATGTTCCAATGATCTAATTTTGATATATTTTTTTCCCATACTTTCATATGAATAATTTTTTTATCCATCCTCTATGTATAATTGTAAAGACATTAAAACTACATATTATTTGGATTTATTATAACCCTTATCTCTAGAAATCAGATGTCATTCTCACTTCAGATCACATTAAATAATTTATTATACATCATTTTATTGATGTTTTTTTCAAAAAAATTGAATATCAATATTACATTCCCACCAAATAAAATGTTAGATTTTTTAAATCTCAATCCATAACTATGAAACCTAGAGTAATTCAACAGTCTCCACTAGTTATGATTTTTTATGAAAACATCATCCATTATTCCAAATAAATAGGTTTATCCATAAACCTAGTATGAGTATGAACCCATGAAGGTTTAGATAAAATATATTTTATATATGGACATTAATATCCATTTCCCCATAAAATCATGAGGGTTAACATTATCTTTTTTTCCCTTTCCATAGCTTATTTTTTCGTAAATTAACATACACCCCTTTATGAACATATAATTGAATGATTCATTAAAATCAGGTGCCCATTATTCTAATTGACCATTAACACTCAAAAATAAGGAATTATTACCCTTGATAGTATAATTTAAAGAATATGATCATATTTTATCTATTCATCAATAATTCACCACGTGATCCATATAATTATTAATTATATGACCCATCCTTCCAAATTACTATAAATTATTATAGGATAAGGTGATTGACCTTGTATTATCTCCATGAATTATTCAATGGATTTCATCCATACCTACCAATTAGAATAACATCCACTACTTTATGCATTCATTCTGGCACTGTATTGTGTTTAGACATTTCACCATTGATTTATTTCATTCAAAATTTTATCTCTAACACCCTCTTTCACTATGTAATATTTATCAAAATAATTACATACCCAAACAACCATAACATGCTAAGACTAATGATTTTTTCTAGATTTTTAATATCTCACATATATTCTAAAACAAGAAATTTACTAATTAAATATGTTATTGAATCATTCTAAAATCATTCAAATTCTTCACTATTAGTTTTCCTTCAATAAATAACATGTAATATAACCTTAATATCATGAAATGTTTTTTCAAATATACTAGCTTTTAATACATTTATATAGGTTTATTCATCAACTCCACTTTAGTGCTCACATCCTTGGTGATAATGGATAAATTTAAACCCTATTACTTTTAAATAAAACCATGTTCATTTCAATTTTTATTCCTATTAATATTTATCTATTTTCTATAATATCAATCAAATAAATGAAAAAACAAGGGACTTCAAGATTAAATAGAATTCAATATGTATCCACGTAAAACAAATGTATATTATATCTCACATTTATATTTAATGAATTTATTCTTTTGACACCATATATATTAATGAAATGACTCTAATTTTTTTATTATTATATATAGACAATGTGTGAATGTTACATGTTAAGTATACATCATTTTTTTCAACATTTGTAGAAAAAAATATTATATAATAGTTATTAGTATTTTCTACCACCAAATATCTTAATTATAATACAATAAAACAAAAAAAAGAGAAAAAATGGACCAAATACACCCAATACATAATGAATCCATCGAAAAAAATTTAATATTGTATATAATTCCATGATCAATAAAAACTAGTACACTTATTTTCACCGAATGAAAATAAAATAGAAAACACAGAAATAAAAAATAAAATAAATAAAATGTTTAAAAATGACACACATGAAGTGGCCACATGGTTAGATATTGTTAAAGTTGTTGTTAATAAAAAAGGAATTTGGAAATTCAATGTGTTTTAATGTGATGTTTGTAGATCTGGCTTGTAGTTACTAAAAATATACCTCATTAGTTATTTTATTTTGACCCAAAATTTTAAAACATTTAGAAGATTTAGAGATATGGAATTGATGATTTAATCTTAGAAGAAAAGAAAGGATTATTTTGGTGATATTATTCTTATGGCTTATTGCGGCATGTTTTTTAGATAACAATTTATGTTGTCAATTCATAAAAAATAATACCAAGGCAACCAACCATCCATGGTATCTAGGTGAACCACCACTTAGGTGGGAACTATGAGCAACCACAACTGTCGACCATCATAGTGGTGGATAAATGCATACAGGGGTGCATGAAGCGATGAACCATCATATGGGGAAGAATGAAGTTAGAGGAAGATACCAACATGTTGTTGTGCTAGTGGGAGAATGGAGCTATCTGTAACAAAATTATGACTGGCTAAAACCACATCATGCATTATAAGAAAGATGATAATTCAAGGTGATTTTGATGTGGGAAGTGTTAATGGAGCGACGAAGGAATTGTTGTTGTATGATCCACTCAATAGATTTATCCTGGTAGTCTAATCATCTCAAAAGATCTCCATAAACGTGTGATCGGTTGGATGAACATTCTAGTCATTCAATTATCTTAGTTGTGCTATCTTCATCCTCTATTAATGAATGGGAATTATATTCATCAAAGAAACATTGTAATGTCGACAAAAGTACTATTCGAACCTTACGAGCATCATCATTGTGTTTTAGTGCTTTGAAACTAATAAAAAACTCATTCTACATCATTTGATTGTATAATGAAGATCAAACCAATGATTCATAGTGAGTTCCAAAATTTATTTTTAATGTTCATGATTTTTGTGTCATGATTTGGAGGCTTTCCATGGAATTTTTGATCACCTATAAATATAAAATTCATTAAGGCTAATGTGTGGGGATTTTTTTTAGAATATATGATTTAAAGAAAAATAAACTACCATGAACATATGATTCATGAAGGATTACATCCTCTTTCTATTGGCACAAAGGAGGAGAGAATTATTTGAGATAACTAAATGTCCATATCACATTAGTTTTTATTCATGATGAAAAGATTATTGTGATGAATTTGATATAATTATTATACATGTCTCTCTATATTTCATGAAGTGCATGAGGAACCTCATGAATTTTTATAATTACACTTCATCTTGTAATGAATAACATGTGTGTACCAAGTATATATCCATACATGATTTCATAAAAGAAAAGAGTTTTATATTGAGTGTTCTATTGTTTTATGTGAATGACTTTATACCTCAATCACTTACTCAAACATATATTTAACATCTTGTTTTGTGCACACTAAGTGAGGATAGTGTGTTTTCATGAATTTTGTACCAATCCTCATAAACATTTGGTGTAGAAAAGGTTGTTGAGAATGTTGTAGAAGCACATGGATTATAAAACGATTGTGGAAGTGTGTGTAAAGGTGAGTTCACAAAAAAGTAAATAGTATATGTGAACTATGAGTGAGAAAATTTTATTGTGTGAGTGATTGAGGATCCATACGAATAATATTTACATGAATTAAAACATTATTACATTTATACATGAAAAATGATATGCATTTAAAGAAGTGTGTGTAAAACAAACATGTATTCACATGAAAATTTTATTCATGATAGTTTGAAGCTTGTGAATGGGTGTCATTTCACATAGTAGTAATACTAGGTATTGTATTGTACACATGAATGTAGTTAGAAGAAGTGCACATGAAATATATGTTTCTTGATTAGTGTGTAGTTATTTGAGACTGATATTGGGAATTTTTTTTCTATCATTTATTTATAATAATTTCTTAACTGAGATTTCAATGTTTAGTGAGGAAGAGTATTCAGAAAAATAAATAATTCTTTCCAATGTATTGTTGTACTGAGGTAGATAACTATATTAAGTTATCATAATTATTTTAGAATGACTAGTGTTAATGGAAATTTACTTGAATGGTATATGAGTCAGTGTGATTCAGCAAGATAATGGATCATGATAATGTGATCATCCTATCTTTGTATTAGATATCATAATAATAAAAATGATCTTTGTGACTGGGGGATCTAAACCATTGCTGAAGAGTCTCTAACGACATGGGGTCTAACTAGTTAAACATGTAGGGTGTCCAACCAATCGATGAAGAATAGTCGTATTGATGGGGGTATAAGTAGGATCAACTGGAGGATTTCCTACTTCGGTGTATATCTAGTTTCTTCCTAAACTATTATAATTTATAATAATATGAGAGCGTAAAATCTATGTTGGTGGGTATAACCATCATGTAAGGGATGTATTTCTTACTACCAAACCCTGTAAAAATGTTGTGTGTTGTGTTTCATTTATTTTATGAATTTAATTCCTCATCCCCTCATCTTATCAGGTGTTATAATTTTGAAATAAAATTTGAAAATAATTTAGTAAAATAGGTCACACCTAATTCACCCTCTTCTCAATGTGACTTCATGAACATTGGACACATTAATTTGTATCAGAGCATTGGCCACCTCTAATTGGATATACAATATATTTCTTTTTATTTTTATCATAATCAAATGATGGTATGATTTAATTTTGAATAAATTTAATATGTCATTAAGATGAAAAATCCTAACTCTTTTCATATGATGTTCTTATTCAAGACTCAAAAAATAGAAGGAAGAAATGAAAAAGAAGCTGTTGAAGAATTCAAATATAAATGAAGATCAACTGCTCGCTGAAGGAAATAAAAGTGGTAATTTTTCAATAAAACTAGTCTATTATAATTACGATGGTCACATTAAAGATTTGGTTATAATATGATCCATTATAAAATTAGACCACATCTGAAGAATGTTCAAAAATAAGTGATCACTTGTAAGACAAGAGTTATCATGGAACTTTAGGATAAAAAATTATAACTAAAAGAAGATGAAAATTAAAGGGAAGGAAAATTGAATAAAAAGGTTTTTATATCCAATGCACACCCAAAATGTGCGAATGGAATGGTTGAATCAATATAACATTGAAAAGAATGAAATTTTGGAGCTATTGAATAATTTCAATGTAATATTTTTTATTATGGTGATTTTAAAATATTATTTACATAAGTTATACATGCACATGGATAGTTTTATAATACATCATTTAGTGTAAATGTTTCTCCACTGAATGATAAAGAAAAAAAATCATGGATCCTGGAAATTTTTTAATATGGGAAAATCTTTTGCATGATGATGAGATTCAGAGGATAAATATTTAGTAATGAAAAAGGATGAAATATGTTGAAGATGAGAATATTTATCTCTACTGAAAGTGTCTTGAACTAAAAAAATTAAGAAATATACAAGTGAATCAAGATGAGACTTCCCATGATACTGGGAAAATTAGTTTTTCTAGTGGTTCATCTATTAAGATCCATATTTCTCTAAAGTCTCTATCTAATTTAAATAATCTATTTAGATTATCCTTGGATAAATATATTATAAACTCATTGATGGAAGTTACTATTTTTCCTGAGAAATTGATGTCTAATAATGTTGTTTTTATGAATAGTAAAGATTTAAAATTATGATCTAGAGAAATATTTTAGAAGAAAGATACTCATGAATTCACACAATCTTTAAATATGGATGTGATTATGTGTATAAATTATTATTCTATAAAGAACAAAATGAAGAAGAAATCATGATGTATTGGGTACTGTTGGTGTTTTTGGAGGTTTGAGCATTATGAAGTTATTTTAAGGAAGAATATGTAATTGAATAAAAAATATAGAATGGATGAATTTAGGGGGAGAAGATAAATAGAATTTGAAAAATGAAAAATATAAGTATAACTCATATAAATAGAATCATTATATTATGAACATATAATATTACATCAAAAATTTCCATGATTATTTCTATAGATGTCTCCATTATTATTATTAGTACTTATATATATCAAATTTGATGGAATAAACTATTTATGAAAATAGATGACATCAAAAATGAGTGAAGCAGTTAAGAAATGAAGATGATAGATCACCCATTCGATGTGAAAAAAATAAGATAATCATTAAACATAGAACTCTGATGAAGGTTGTGAAGAATGATTTGAAGAGTGCCAGACTAAATAAAATATGTTTTCATTGTGGTATAAATGGTCGCATCATGGATCATTTTGAACTGGGAATGAAAATTTATACCTGTTGATGAATAAAATAATCCAATAGTGAATCAATCTAGAATAGAATCAACATGATTGATTTGGAGAAAGAAATATCTAATGAATAATATAAAAATTTTCTAAAAAGAGGTAACTTGTCGAATTATAAAGTTGTGTGTGAAAGATGAAATATTTGTATACATTTAGGTAAAAAAATTACTTGGTCATATAGTGATGAATAATTCATGATGAATAAAATGATATAAACTATGACTTCTAATGTTGGAAAAAAATAAGTCTACAGACCCAATGAAGACATATCATGTTCCAAAATAATGTTTGATCAAATGGATAGAATAGTAAGAAGATGAATGAAAATTTAAACAACAATATAAAAATAAAAATGCTTCTTTAACAAGTGTTATTAATACTTATTAATATAAGATGATTTTTGGTTTTTGAATAAACTCTCAACCCAATTTGTCTAACTAAAGATCATTAAATAACCTCTTTATCCCCATATATATTGTAATTTGTTTTCAATTAGGTAATTATAGTTGAATCATATATTTAGGGGAGACTTAGATTTACAAAATATTCTGACATCTCATAGATAGAATTTTGTCCATCATAGATAAATATTGTATTTATGTTGTCTCTATTTAACATCATAAATGAGACCATAAGATACATGTATTTTTTTTAATGAAAGTCAATCATGATGAAGAATGTCTTGTGTACACCTCTAGATAGGGGGGAGATCATCCACCAGATATTTCTATTTCAGTTGATAACTTTCGAATAATATTAGTTATTTTATGGTATGTACCAGATAATTCTATAAGATAAATGTATTCAAATTGAATTGATTCATCATTAAAGTATGTTTGTTACATAGTCCTATCTTTATGATAAAAGGTTAATCAATTCTAAAAGGGGGATATTTTTTCTTGATGAAACAATGAAATGTAATAAGGATAAATAATTCCATCTAATTAAATTATTCTAATTTTTTTGTGAGATGTGTTGTGGGGATTAGTAGAAAATATTTTGAGAAATTCTTTTAATTTTAGAGATTGTTACCACATGTTGGAAATTTATTGACAACATTGATGTTAAATTTGATCACTCCTATTTTCTACATAAGTAATTTCTCACATAGACTTTGAGTTCATTAATTTTATCTATTTTAATGACTATTAGTGATTCCATACTTATAAAAAGTAAATTACACAATAGGGAATATAAGAGAAGAGATTGTTTTTTAGATTGCAAATTTTGGAAATAAATAATTCATTTCCATGATTATATATTTTCCTATCTCCAATAATGGGGATGATATGCCATTTAATTTTAAGATGAAATTGTTATTGAAAACAAATCGAGTGTGGGAGAGTAAAAAGAGCATGTTGTTTAGTGTAGTTGAATTTGTTGTCAATAGCTTATGAATATGAAAATTCAAAGAGTTTTAATGTGAAATTCATTGAGATGGGTTATAGTTCATAAAAACTAACTTCATGGTTTATTTGAGTTTGAAACAAATTTTTACAACATTAATATGATTTAAGGACTTGGAATTAATGATTTAATACCAGATGAAAAAAAAAGATAAATTTGGTGAGCATCAAAATAAGGATTGTGTTGGCCTATTTTTGATGTAAAAATTTATGTTGTCCTTTTATAAAAATTCAGGCCTAGATAGCCACGTATTCATGGGATCTAGGTTCACCACTACATAGGATGGAAGAAAGATCAAATACCCCTATTTTCCATTATAGTAGTGGTAGAATGCATATATGGGCACAAACGATGGAGATTCACCATGCGGGGAGGAATTGCGGCAGAGGCAGAAAACGGCACAGGGAGATTCTAACAGGATAAGGGAGAAGTAAAAAAATGAATTATAAGTGTCTTAAACCAAATAATTTATTAAAAGGGGTTAAATAATTCATGGTGGTTTAACTGTGGGATGTGTTCTTTTATTAATAAAAGAACTCTGACCATCCAATTCGGTCAATAAATTTATCCTGTAAATCCAATCATCTCAACCATTCTCTAAAACCATGCAATCTGTTCGATTAAAACCATGGTCATTCAGTTACCTCAATTTTGTTTCTTCATCCTTGGCTGGCATCTAAGTATTGAGTTCATCAAAGCACCATTTTAATGTCGATAAAAGGTCTGTCGAGCCTTTTGAGCTTCATCTTGATATTTTTTTGATCTGAAATTTTTTGAAATATAAAGAAACATTGTTTTCACTGTATAATCAATATCAAATCGATGATTTAGAGTAATTTGAAAAATGTTTCTTTTGGTGATGGTTATTTCAATGTCTCAAAACATAGGTGATATGTGGCAGTTTTGATCGTCTATAAATAATAGATGCATCAAGGCCAATGTGTTGTGATTTTTTCTGTGAATCTCTAATCACCCAAGAAAAAAAAAGTGCCATGAAAGTTTGGTTTTAGATTTATGCTGTGGTATTTATGTTTTCCTGAAGGAGAAGATACATTTTTTGATAATACAACATGTGCAAAAAACAAGAGTTTTCTTTGAGGATTAATTGAGTTTACCAAATAACTATATATAACATGATTCATATATGATTCCCACTATCTTACACAAAAAATTTGCAGAACTTCATGAATATTTATTCATACACTACATATTTTTAAGAAGGCCTTAGGTACACCTAAAATATACCCATTCATGTTTTTTATAAGAAGAGAGTCATACCGTGAATGTTCTTCTATTGTCTTTGAAAGAGTGTATACCTCAAGAAATTAACCAAACTTATAGTGAGTATCATGTTATGTGTGTAATAAGTGTAGATATTGTGTTTTCACGATTTGTGAATAATACTCGCATACATTGTATGAAGAAATGTGTGTTCTATATTTTGTACATGAAGTTGGTTAATGAAAATACTGTGCATGTTTGAAGTGTGTTATATGTGTGTGAGAAAGGGAGTTCAAAAGATAAAAAAAAGTATATGTGAACTATTATTGAGCAATGTGGACAATTCATGTGATTGAGGATCCAAAAGAAAAACATCTAGATGCATTAAAACATTCATACATTGACACGTGAGAAACTAAATGGTTTTAAATGTTTTTGTGTTAGACAAACATCAATGCACATCAATTATTCATCCATGATAGTGTTAATCTATTTAATTCTTGTTATTGAAAAAAGATATATGTCCATTTTGTTTACTATATACGTTCATGATGTTGGATGAATTGAACATGTAATATATATTCCTTGATTTGTATGTTGTGATTTGAGATTGATGCCTAGATTGTTTTTCTATCTTTGATTCATAATAATTTCATATCTATGTTTTTAGTGTTTAGTGAGGCTGGGTTCGCAGCATTAGAATGAATTATTTCTTGAGGAGTGTCATACTAAAGCCTCTGATCATATTCAGATGTAATAATTATTTGATAAATATCAGTGTTAGTGTAAAGGTAATTGAATTGTACATGAGTCAGCATGATCCATCCTTCTCGTGGAGGAATTTCAAGGGATTATCCTATTTGTAGATTAAATATTCATAGAATAAGAAGTATATTGTGAGTGGATGACCTAACGAGTTACTAAAGAGGCTCTATAGAATTATGGTCTAACTAGTCAAATGGTTTGGGTGACTAAAAAACCAAGGCATATGATTTTGTTTTTGGGGGGTGGGGGGTATAACCATGATCAACTAGAGGATTGACAACTGCAATGTACAACATGTTGCTTCCTTGACCGTTGTAATTGATAAAAATATCACAGTGGAATATCCATGTTGGGGGGTTCTAAAAAACAAGGAAAAATGTAGTTATTAGTACCGATCATTGTAAACACATTGTGTGTCTTATTTCATTCACTTTTTGAATTTAATTCATGATACTCTCATCATAACCAGTGATAGATATTATAATTAAATGTTGAAAAATAAATCAATAAAATAGGTCTCACCTAATTTACCCCCTCTCAGTGTGACTTCATGATCTTTAGAATCATAAAAAATGGATTTCATCAATCAATAATTAGTCATAAATCAATAATAGATCACTTGATTAATTTCTTTCATAATAAAGTGATACAAATATAACAATCACTAGCAAAAAAACCTACCATTTAAATATTTAATAACCATTGATATCTCCAAACATTTTAAAAATTCCCACCATGTTATTATAGTGGGTTATAACCAGACAATCATTTCCTATATTCCTTGATATATTCTGGTAATGCACTATTGACATTAAAAATTCAAATTTTCTATATTTATCATCTCCTACATAGTATTATCATAGTGAATAGAGAATTTTTCAAAAAAAAAAAATTCCTTTCAATTGCTTTTAAATACACTCTTCTGTTAAATCTTCCATGTTAATAGTATATATCACCATTATAATCATTCATGAATAGTATAACATATATTTAACCATCATCTGATTAAAAGGACGTATAAACTCTTTGATATTTTAATTACTAATTTTTTTCTAGTCTACCACCACTGGATTCCACTAAAATATTAATCCTTATACTGATGAATTCCTATAAGTATTACCATTAATTCCACCACAATCAAAACATAAAATCACTTCATATTTTCTAAAGATTTAATAATTTATTCATTACAAATTTGTTCTTTATTAATTAGGGTATTCCACCGAGTTAATGATTTTTATGGTTATGAATTTTTTTATGTTACATTTCATTCATTCATTATTATGGTTTGGTTATATGATATATTCCATTTTCAATATTTTCAATATTGTTTCATAAAAAAATAATTTTACATTGAGTTTAACCAATGGATATAGATAATTCAAATGTATTATTATTTATATGTTAGAACAAATTCATTGGTGTATTTCAAAAAAACATTGTCACCTTTATAGTGTTGGTAGTTGATGTCTGAACTATCATATGTTAGCTCCATGAGACACTCATAGAAATGTCCATAACCAGGGTTTGTTTCCTATTCAGTTTACACCATATGAAATTAGTATCATATTTGGTGTTTCTTAAGTATAATTATTTTATTAGATTGAGATGATGGGATTTTTTTGGAAAATAATGGAATTGAATTAAAGTCCTTTTGGTATATTATATATCAAAATTGAACACTATTATAGTTTTAAATTAATATAACCATACAATAAAAAGATTATGATAATTTTTGGATTGTTTTTAGTGATTCATGGTACATAATTTATATGAAGCACTAATGTTTAGTGATATATACTCTGAAAAATATTTCATTCTACCAATTCGTAATAAATATAAATAATCAATTTATTTTTTCTTGAAGATAATGTGTCAAGGTTGGTGTGATGGTGGTTGGTAATAATATTTTTTATTTATATATTCATAATAGGGACCATTTGAAAGTAATAAAATATTCTTTAAAAATAATAATAAACAATTAGGTAATTACAATATATATTAAAGAGTTATATGATGTGTGATTGTGATATGTTATTACTTGACCTCCTCAATATTAGCTTTCAAAGTAGAGTGACTTTTAGATAAAAAATTCTTATATACTTGTGATGAATGAAGAAATTAGTCTAGTTAGATGATTTGTTATTTTGATTTCATGTGATTTTTTTTGGAATATTTATAGGATATTATCCCCATAATTATTTAGAGATATAATGCTATATTAGTTATATATTTTTATTGCAAGGATCTAGATATTTTTGGATTTTATTTATTCCAATTGTGTTTAAATTAAATTAGATATAATGTTAACGAAAAAATATTATATTTGGAATCTATGATGTATATATCTGATTAACATATAATAATAATGAAATAATTCCCATTTATAAATATTCTAGATGATAATTTCGGTAGTGTTCGATATCAAGGGGGATGTAACAATTATTCTGTGGTATACATGTGGTATAACATATCACTCCATATAAGTAGAATTTATGATGATATGTAGTAACACTTGTGTTAAATACATTTAATGTTCTAAAATAATGATTAAAAACACAAGTTGGTATAAATGATTGTGATAGAAGATAAAGACGTCAAATATATGGGATTTGTATCATAAAAATGACCACTTTTTTAAAAATTCATAATAAATTTAACTAGTAATCTTAGATAGTTTGGTTTGAATTGATTTGATGTTTTAATATGATTGGATGCAAGGAATGTACATGGACCTCATGGATTTACATAATGATATTTTATATAGTTTTTAATGAAGTGTTAAAAGGAATTGTATATTATCCAATTATTAGTATATAATATATTTTTTATGATGATCTAATGTTTTTAGTGACATCATTTGTGGTCATATATAGAGTAAATTCTACTAAGTGGTTGTGAGGGATAACAAAATATTTTTGGGGAAAAGTGTCTCTCAACAACCACTAATCATGAAATTTGATTTCTTAAGGATTATAACAATTATAATTCATATACATGTAATTATATCAAATTAAATATTAAATACAGAAAATAATGTGTAATACATTTTAATGCAATGGTAAACATAAATGTATAAATGAACTAAATAGATAGAATCCTTCATAGATACCATTGAATAATCACTACATTATATATATGAAAATAACCCCTCTAATACATTAGTCCATTAATAAAACAAAAACTTTACATGAAACAAATAATTATAAACAACATTTTTATATCCAGCTTAGTGTAAATAGAGATGATGTGTATATACATACTATGTATAATTACCCCTATGTATTCAATAATAAATTAATAAAACTATAGGCCAGTAATTATAGTTTGAAAATAAATATGAAACTACCCTTTTACAAGCTATTTTGATAAAAAAACTATGTGTTTTATTTACTATACTCAAAATGGTGAAAATAATTACAATATTATAAAAATCCACCAAATATAGAGAAGAGAAGAATTTAGAAATTTATATTTATTTCATAACAAATATACAGTTTTCAACATACTCCATTTCATAATCAATAATTAGAAGATCAAAAAGATAATTATTTATTAGTGAACAAGTGACACATGTGATTCTTTATGTGATAACTTGCCAGGGCCTAAATGAGACAATCATAGTATTGAATCATGGAACTAAACTATAGGTGATATGATGAACTCCCATTATAAAACAACATTATTTCCCTTATATTGAATTTATATGATGGAAAAAAACATATTCATAGAACAATACATAACCAGGGAAATAATTAGTGGACAATCTCACTAGTGTATCTCTCATCACTAGTTTCAAAATTTGAAACTTAATGTTTCTTATAATTTATTCCTGTATAAATATTAAATGAAGAAAATAAATAATTGCATTTGTAGAAATCACATTTCATTACCTATATAGTCATTAATGAAGCATATCACAAAAATAATGATTCATCATAAATCCACTAGATCTATAACACTATTCCAATAATGTTATCATGTAATCCAAATCCTAACTCAAATAAAAACAATAACACTATATTATCAAAGATTAAATTACAAATTAATGTTATAATCGATTAATTATTGTATTTTACAATCACTATTTAAGAATATTGTTACCATATTTCAGATTCCAAACCATTATGAATTAATTAAATAATGATAATAAAAATGGAATACTTATCCTTTATCATCCAAAAACATATCTAGAAATTTTTTCATAGTTACAATTCAAGATTAAAATCCAATAAATTATGACAAGTGACCAATTAAATTTTTCAGAAAATAGATAAACATGAATGGAAATGAAATATAAAGAAGAAATATGTATAAAAATGGAACAACATTTTCACTAACCTTAGGTCATATAGAAGGAATGTAGGAGTATTATCTAAAACAAGTGAATATCTGATTAAATATATTTAAGAGATTATTTTATTATAATACATTCAAATTATAATTTTTTAGAGTTTTATATAATATTTAATAAATTAAAACTAATAGAACTTTTTTATTTTTCAACTAATGGAAATATTTCTAACTATATAATCAATTCCTTAATCAATAATAATTATTTGACACATCCCACTATTTTTTTTAAATAAGAAACACTTATATATTATTTATACAATTATTATCTTTAATACTCTATGAAATGGAAACATAATAAGGTTTCACCGAAAATTCTCAATAATGGAAAACATGATCAATAAAAGTCAAAGAATATAAGTGACCATAAGATGAGCATAAGGGTATAGTAGATATAAAAAAAATTAAATCATAGATAATGAATCATATTAGTTAATAATGGAATTATGAATGACATAAAATAATGTTTAAATAAAATGTGGGATTCAAAAAACATTATCCCATAGAGCATAACGTAGTCATGAGAATATAAAAAATAATTTTTAACATATTTCCTAAATATAAAATACAACAGTATAAGGATATTATCATTCATCATAATTTCTATATATGCCCTAGATTATAAAAAACTACAATGTAATCAATAATAACTTTCACAAGGGATATATATTCATAAACAATTCATTATAGGGAGATATAAAAAGTCATCCATCATCATATAAATATATGTGTTCCATAAAAAATATGTACTGAAATCCTATAGAAAAAAATGAATTAAAAGGGGTTTCATATCCTCCTCAAATCGAAACATATAAGAAAAAAATTAATAATTTCATCCATAATAATAACATGATAAACCAGTAGATATTAAATTAGTATCTAATGAAATTAAATAAATTTTAGGTAATTAACATTCTATCAAAATAAAGGAAGCATATTGTGTTTACACCGAATTAATAAAAATATATATTATTATGTAAAACATTTCTATAATAAATATATTTTTGGAATCATTATGAATATTATACTTTAATAGGAATAGAATTATTTTACTGGTAGAGAGTATACGGTGGTAAAAAATTAGGATTATAGACCATCAATAATAAAGAATGATACAAGAAATTATTTATTTTTTCCAGGATAGTTTTGAAAATTTGTAATCCCTCAGAAGAAATAATGTAAATTGTAACATTTAAATTATATCCTTGATCAAGGTCAATAGTTATCTAATGTTTCTAATTAAGAAGAAAAATAGATTTTTTTTAAACTATCTTTTGAAATAAAAACAGTTGTTGACCTTTCTGAATGAATTTTAAAATATATTTATATTATAAAATCATTAGAAAAATAATTTATTTAAGAAACCATTTATATTGGAGTATATATAGATACAAAAATGAAAATGGAGTTATGTGTTCGCCTGGAAGAAAAAATAAAAATGAAAATTGAGATAACATTTTTAACATTATTTTAAAATGAGGAAGTTAAATTTGACATTTAAAAGTTTTTTTTTATAAAGGGTGTATTAAAAAAATTAATTTTGAAAAAGAAAATTAAATAATGGATCCTAGAAAAAATCGTAGTTATCAAAAAAAATGGGGAGGATGATAATAAATTACATTTTTAATTTATGGGAGTAATATCTAAATAATTTAAAATACCATTATCAAAAAACATGCATCACAAAAATAGCACTAGATTTCTCTTTTGAAAAAGGGTAAAGAGAATTTACAAAACCATTAAAAAAAATCATATTATTTTTCCCAAAAATAAGAGATATTATTAAAGGGAATGTAAATATTGATATGTATGAAAATATTAGTAGGTAATAATGATTCTAATTTACACTAAATTTATACATTCATATTACAAAACCTTTTATGAATAATGTTTTTATAGATGATGATAAGTAATTTACCAAGGTAAAATAGGAAATACAATATAAAATATTATAATTATAGTTTTGAGAAAATGTTTTTTGTTTTATTACTATAAAAACGATTAGGAAAAAAATTGGAAATTGATTTAATGAAACTCATATAGAATTGGTACTAGTTTCCCTACATACATGGATCTCAATCATTTCCTAATGCATGGTTGAGTGGGGGTTGAATGTGATTCATAACTAATGAACATAATTTCAAAATACAGGAGGTCCTTTAGGGTTTCAAACATAATAATGATCAAGATCTCACATTGGTTGGGAGGATGGGAAGTCAGGATCATCACACCCTTTTGGGATGAGATTTTTTCCACTATGGTACTATATTATATATTTAATTTATTTTTATGAATTTATTCCTAATACTAATATGGAACTGGTTTCCCTAACCAAGTGAACAAAGGTTAAATATCTTCTATGGGTGAAGGGGAATCATTTCGGTGAGTTTATCTATATGTATCTAAGGTTCTCCATCCATTTAAAATGACATTTAGATGTTTATATGTTTAAGGTGTATCAGTAGTTAATTTGGAATATGCTTCCATGTATAGAAGATGTCAATGTTCCAAGGATGTGATTGATCCATTATGAGTTTCCCTACAAATCATTAATATTGAAAGAATCCAAATGCATATAAGTTATAAAACCCATAAATTTTAACATCATGAAGAAATAATATATATATATATATATATATATATTTGAGGTATCATAAGAACCAGGTATATGATGATGTGCCTTTGGGAGGCATACTATGTATCATGGTATGGATGAAATCATAGTCATCAATGTTTGATCAGGACCTCGGGACTTACCCCAAGGTAGATTACCCCATATGGGGGGATTTATACCATGCCACTCATAGAAGATTTGACAATGTTGTTCTGCTAGCTAGTGGAGATCCATGATGTGAATGATATGACCATTGAAACTCCCTAAGCCTATGTGATCCTTGATTAGTTTGAGAAACATGGGATAATAAGTAATTAGTCTTAGTTCAAATGGATGTAGGTCTCATTTACTGATACAAAACTTTGGATGTTTAATATAGATATCGGTCTTTATGAAAGAGTCATACATATCATGGTAATGTAGGAATATATGTTCTCGTATTTTTGTTGGATCCCCATTCCATTGATGGATTTGGTAGAATGACCATACCTTGAGAATGATTGGGTCTCGATTGATAAAAAGTTTGAGTCATGGGGGGACATACACCGAAGTGGATTACTATTTGATCTTTGGACTTATAATGGAATCCTATGTATCTTGGTAATTATAAGATTAAAATTTCTCATTGTTTGGTTAATCAAGGCTTACACACTAAGGTTTTCTAGGTATGTGGGGAATATCTAATTAATCTACTAACTTGATTTATATTTCAAAGATTCACATTACGAATTCTATCATCATTTCAAATCTCTAACCCCACATTAGTAATGATAAATGTAAGAAAAAATGGATAGAAAGTGACAAATCTTATTTCATATGGATACAGGATTTATGTGTTTGGAAAACAATTTTGACACTTAAAATGAATATCAGCCCTTAAGAAGATTTATTAGATATCATAGTTATTGTAGGAATCATAGATCATATAGTTCAGTTTTATTAGTGCATAAATACTAAGGCTTCCCTAGTATGGAAGCTGGATAAGGTAACTATGTCATGGAATGCATGATTAATCGAGAATTTTTTATGTTGATAAATTTTTTTTTTATATGAAATGTCTATGGATTTTCCTACTTGACTGACTATATAGCTGACATATCCAAATACAATTATGTGATCCATATGGTTTCATCGAGGGACCTCACATAATAAAAATGACATGTCTAAAAGACATCCGATTATCAAGGATAACTTGTTTACAAGACACCATAAGAACCGGTTGGCTCATCAAAGGGGACATTGTATGATCCTATTTGAAATTCCAAGAGGGTGTCACATTATCTGACAAAGGTACCCTAGATTCATCATGTAAACAAGATGACATGCTTGGAAGGGGTCACAAGAGTTTGTTTGATTGTCTGGAGGGTGTTACTAGGCTTGGATGGCTAGTTTGGTGGACATCGCATGATCTGGATGACATGATGGTGGACATAGAAAAATACATTTAACAAGATTTTATTTAATTATGAGACCCATATGATATGCACTGGTTCCACCTTCTGATTTTAGAAACAATTTTGGTTGACATTTCTTGGTCTGGATGGCGAGCATGAAGGGTTTCACAGGACATGGGTGGAATGCCTGGGGGATCTATGTGACATGCACAAACATGTCTCTAGGATATTTCATTATCCAAATAGTACACCAATGCAACATCATGTGATTTAGAAGACATTTCCTAATGTTGACACATGACTAAGGTGGTTCATGTGAAGTGCATGAGGACCCGCTTAAATATAATTCTCATAAGTCTCTCTTATTTTTAGTCCATGTCAGAACCTTTTATTTCATATGGGACATATATATTTTATGTTATATATTATTATGTCTTACATGATTTATAATAAATATTTTATGTCCCTTTCATAACCCTCCAGATGTAATTTTCATGATCATTGAGTGATCATCTGATGTGACTATGCATGTCGCATGATTAGTTAGATTATTTTCACGACATTAATTAATTGAAAACCATTCAGATAATGAGATTTACCACTCTTAGAAATCCTGTCTAATGATTGTGTGTGCTGGTTTGAGGATCCGATTTTCATTTTGTTTATGCTAGGATGGGGGACTCATAGGCCTCACCACCCTTATTATATTCCACATTGTGCGACATGTATTGAAAAAATCTAAGACGTAGTCGATTGATGGATTTTGTGTTATATTTACTCTATTTGTCTCATCATAAGTTATTCTGGGGGAATCACATGATATTAAAGGTCTGAGAGTCTATCCCATAAACATATAAATTGATGAATTATATCTAATTTAAGGGTTATTGAATAGTTATGTGGAAATATCTAGGGGATTATACAATGTTTAGTATATATTTATATATACCATAATGACATCAGGATGCCTCTAGATAGGATTTCATGTGATCTTAGATTATTTTTTTGGAACCATCCATGAGACTATGGTTCCTTTTCCATTTTTCTTCTTGAGATCAGTCTGAAATGTCAAAGGGGGATTATATGGGATCATAATGTCATGGAGAGGGAGTTTTGGGGGATCAATGGTGATCTTCCAAAATTCATGACACATTTTTCATGATATCAGAGTATTTTCTCATTAAAATAACATCTCTTCATTCACAGTTTTATTTATATTGTTTATTTAATAATGGGTGGGGATCTTAGAATATTGAATGAGTTTTTTTGAAATCAATCACTCTAACCATCAGTGATGTGTCACATAAAAAATAGAGTGTCCTTTAGTGATGAACAATAATTAACATGGAAAACACTTCCCTTTCATTATAGAGCCAAAGGTGGATTGAATAACTACCTAGACATTTCTGAAACCCTTTGTGTTGCAAGGGTGCCATGCCAGTGGGGTGTTGCATGACACATTAGACTTTTTTCAAGGCTTCCAAAGTGTCTTGAGAACCACATGGGTTCATTTCCTGATAGTTTTTACAATGAAGGTATTATTCCCTTTTGATATTATTCTCCTCATTCTAAAATGATTTTTGGATGATTTCTTAGGCACCCACCCGCTGAAATGTCTTGTAACATGGGGATTTTAATCTTATTATTGTTTCATGTTCAACGAGTGACTTAGTTGTATTAAAGAGAATAGAAGGCTTGTAAAAGGTGGTCTATTGGATTTGAAGTAGATAATGTGCTATGGAATACCTTATAAAGGTATTATGATCACATGTTCCTTGGATATTCATGTGGTCTATAAATATTGGACACATTCTTCTTCCTTTTATTTTTTAGTCGAATATAATAATCATACTTAAGTAGTTTATCCATTATGTATCTTTCAATTCTCATCTGAAAGGCGTTAACAAATTACCCCCATTAGTTGTGATGTATTCAGGGAAAGTGGATTGGTTTTTAGGAATGCAAATTCATGTTTGATTTTTTTGTCTCCAATATTTTTTTAGGAAACACTCATTCTTATGGGTGGTGTTTTGTATTCTATGGATTTCCCTATAAATAAGGGAATAGAGAGTGGCTCCATCATTGACTTCCCAACTCATCAGAGATCTTGAAACCTCTCTTCATCACATTACCCTCTTGCAAGAACTTGTCACATGATCTTCACACAAGGCCATTTAATTATAGAAACTTCCTAATACATTTATCCCAGGATATTTTCGGAAGTATCCATGAATCTATATTTATTAATTAGTTGGACATTGGATATAATAAAAACATGCCTATCTTGAAGGTTTTTTCGGATTATCTAGCTTGATCACATGATCCTTCTATAATTATGTGACTGATGTGACCATGTCTTGGTAATATGACCATGAATCTTGTGACTGAGAGTGTGATCATGTTATAGTTCTCTATGTTTTATACAACCCATGTTATTTTTTATGAGACAATTTTTTTTTGAATATTTTATAAAATCATGAATCAATTGGTGATTATTGTATTGAACATGAGACTAGTGTAATTACTATTTCCCTCTGATTGGATTTTAAATTGTTCAAAATAACATTTTTAATTTTGAATTGATGGACTCTAAATATCTTAATACTTTCTACACTGTAGGAAATATGAGGGATATGATTTCATAAAAATGTAATGTCAACCCTCAATATCTAGAGTGATCATACCAAGAGGATCATAATGGGATTCTCTTTTCTGTGCTCAATAAAAATCCATTTTTATAGCTACGTCCAAATTATGGGTGTGGCCTACTATATGGTGTTTTCATATCCTCTCTTGACTATGACCTACTATCTGGTTGGGTATCAACTTTCCTAATTTCATCCCTTTGAAAGTTTCTGAGGATGGCCCATTTTTCGTAGCATAGTCCCCATGGGTGTCTTATATGATTTAGAAGTCCACTATAGTCAACTAATTTGGTAACATTTCTCATCATCCTAGTACTTAGATCTATTCATTCATACCTCTCTCCTCATTGAACAACTCGGTTGGAATCTAGATCTCAAAATGTGATTTATAAACTAGTGGTAATTAAATTGATGATTGGGAATGGACATTCTTGGTTAGGAAGATTTTTTCAGAGTTTTCCAATCGCATTTTCACTATCCATATTTATTAGGATGTATTGGTTTCCCAATTCATCATTTATCTCCATTCTGATCTCCTTTGTGATTTATTGTGTTGTTGGTTCCTTATAACTAACACATTCTATTTTTTTGATGGTGACATATAAATGTACCTATGAGATATATATCAAATGGGTTGGATATATCCTTTTGGAGAGAAGTGCAATGACTTACTTCCAACCATAGTTAGGGGGTATAAGTTTTAACAAACACCAGTCTTGGTGAGGGATATTATTAAAATCATGAATCAAAAGTTATGAATGGACCTGCCTATGTACTTCTTAATCCCTTTAAATGATTAGATCAAAATTTTCTATTATCTTATTGGATATAGCTGAACTATTATTCATCCTCATTAGTTCCCTCATGGGGTGGTTCGTGATAGCTCCAATTCATACTGGGCCATCATGGAAGCTGGAGACTATACCTCACAGGGCTACGGGTTGTGTCCAGAAATATCCCCAAGCCTTATCCTGGAAATATTTTTGTCCATGATATTTAATGGATGGATTTTACAATTTGGTGATACCCATTCAAGAATAAGGTTTAGTACATTGGTGATGCAAGAAATTCTATAAGTGGAACAACCACAAAATGTTTTTGGTACCAACTCGTGCAAGCCTTTACTAAATCTTAGTCCACATTATGTAGGTGAACATCCCTTATAGGATCATTTTTCATCTATAGTTTTAATATTCCTTGATGGTGGATCATTTTCCCTAAAATGGATAATACAATTCCACCTAGATTCTAGATTCCTTATTTTGTCCTTGGTTTATGAACAAATCTGGGGTTGAGGCAATGCATTTAGGCCATAATGGGGTTTTGGACATATTGTGCCAATCAGATCGCTTTAATTGCACACGTAATCATGCATCTAACATAAAAATAATTTATAATGGTGGTGTCAATATTGATGAAATGACGTACATGGTTTTACTTTGTGATGGGGATATTGCATCAAGGATGGATGAATTGGCCATTTTCTAGACATATACTGTATACATTTTTTATTGAAGTTCAACTATATCCAAATGGTTTCCACTATCAATTTGGAAGACATACTGGGGGAACCGCATCCTAGGATCATTCACTAGAGATGGATATCATTATCATGTGACAATATTAATATAGATATTATTATTCCACCTTTTAGAAATCTTTAATTCATGTCACCTGATTATACTTGATCATTAATGAAGGCCTAACTAGGGGGAATGCAAAGCAAATTGGTCCATCAAGCGATCAAGACATCTTCTAACCAACCACCATAATTATAGCAATGATGGAGTTGATTGATGATTCATTCAAGTCATCGAGGAAGCACACTAATCATGATGATAACCATTCCATTAAAAAGTTATAATCTATTGGTAAAGCTAGTCCTTACATGAATGAATCATATAATATGTATTTTGAGGGAAGATTATATGGGACTTCTTCCCCTGCTTCCTTATTATCTCATTTAGTTGTTCCTCCTATTTAAATACCTACTCCATAAACTATAGTAGCTTCATCACATCATATGTTGATCTAGTAGTAGATTCAAACTTTGATTAACGAGACTCCCCTAGGAGAGTTCCATGACCAAGAGGAACTTCTTCACCTACTATTTTACTATTTACTGGTTAGAGGATTAAACCCTCAATCATTATATATATTCATGTTACAAATCATCCTAATGCAGAAATTAAGGGCTTATAGGGAGAGGGAATTGATTTATCATTATGATTGGGCTTGCTTATCCAAATTAATGAAGGAAGCTTCAGTGTTTTTGTAATATATCATGGTGTTTATATCTGATATAAAATCGAAAATAGACTTCTTGATCATATAGATATGGTGGTATGAGGAGATCATAGATCTACCCCAGTATTACCATTTAACATCATCATATTTTACATAAACTAATCAAAAAAGAGTTCATGATATGTCAACATTGATTGTTTCCATTTATCTTGGGGTTGAAGAAGAAGAAGAAGCAGGGAAAATGGAACATTTTCCTTCAATCTAACCAACATTTGGGACTATTAATGACTTTTCAATATCAGTCAATAGAATAATGTTTTAATTCGATCATTGATAAGAATTTGATGAAGTATTGGGAGATACCTTGAAATGTGGGGATTCCAATTTTTTATGATATCATAGAATGAATAAGAATATTTTAATCATAATATATTCTTATTGATAAATGCTCATGAATAGAAAGTAACATGATATTTTAAAATAACTCATCTTCTCTAGCTCTCTTGATATCACATCCTCCACAAAAAGGATAATTTGGGTATAATATTATTTTGGAGGGATATTCATGTAACATTTTATGATGTCAGTAGACATAAGAAGAAAAACTGTATCTTTTTGCAGTGAATATAGGGGGCCTCATAAGATTTGTATCATTTTATGCATATTGCCACAATTTTCCTAAGAAACATTTAGTGGAAAAATGTTTCGGTATGGACATGCCATTCGTTTAAATTTCCCTTTTATAGTTTTTACCTAAAAATATTTACACACTCTCAAATCTTTTAGACCAAAACATTTTTGTGATTATGTTTTTAGGGTCTTATATCATTGAACTTATATCGATGGTAGTTTAAGGGGTTTTATATTAGACCATAAATTTATATAGTTTATGGTCATTTCACTCATCCCTTATACTAGTGTACTTTAAGGTATTTTTTATCAGACTTTATATCAATATAGTTTTGTGTTTGTTTCTCAAACCTTCTTTCTATATATTTTCAGTAACATTTATCCCAAACTATCTATCAATATAGTTTATGGTCTCCAATCTCATAACTTCTATCATTATAGTTTATGGGTTTTTAGTTCAAACCATGAGATGTTATGCTATTTAATTTGGTTTCACTAGATCGTGAATATTGATTATTGGAACAACATTCTAGGGATAACCTAAAACATTGTTGGGTTCTGAGTTCCTCCAGGGTTTTTTGGGGGTCATGAGTACTATAATTATTTTCCTACAACGATAAGATGCCTCTAATGAAATGATAAAATAATGTAACCATTGGTATCATGGTCAAATAGGGTGTATCCTATCTTTTCCATGTGTTATAGAAGATTAATTAGGGTAATATTGGTTGAGGAATAAATAGTAAGGTTGATGAGTCCACCTGGACAGTTGGAATGTGGTTGATTTAATTCATAATCCAAAATTTTGAGTCGATAATTTGATATGGGAAGACATTCTAGGGAAGACCCATAACACCATGAGGTGATGGGTTATACTATGGTGTTAATAAGGATAACAAGGATTTTGGTTCTTTTCCTACATGGAAGAGACTACTAGGTTATATAGGTCAAAGACCTTACGTGCCGATAACATGATCAAATAGAGGTCTTACCACACTTTCTGAATGGTCATTAAATATTTTTTAACACAGAAACGTTCTAATTATAAAGATATGTGAGGATAAAAAGCCATAAAATATGGATTTGGTAACCTAGTGTATTTTATCTCTTTAAATGTAAATAATATAACCTGTTCCATTTTATTTTTAATTATGAGTTATGGGTAATCAAATGTTTCTAGAATGGATCATCACATTTCTAATTTGATAAAGGTACAAAATATAGATACATAGCATCAAGGATGTCAAATCACCTTGAATAGTCTAGTTATGGGGACTATAAATCATTCTAAAAAGTGGCAAGGTCATGAGGGTGGTAGGAAAAACCATTATTGGGATATCCTAGAACACCCTTAGGTGCTGGGTTCCACAAAGATGATGTAAATCACACATGAATAAAAAACATCATTATATAAGGTTGATATGTCTTTGGTTGATCAGTTTGAGACATTATTAAACAATATCACGGTAAAATAGAGTGATCTATTTTCTTTTTCCAAGTGTGTTGGAGGATTTATAGCATCTATGGATTCTCAAAACATTAAGTGTGATTTTTAGAAATTGTAATATTCATGAATGGTTTGAGCAACCTAAAGTTCTGTCACCTAATAATGAAAAAGATATCATAGAGATGAGATGTGGAAAACCATTTATCTAACTTTTCTAGTTCTGGAGGGTCTAGAAGGAATGAATTTGATTTTATGAAGGCCACAAAGAAGACAATATGAGCTATATTCCTCATCTATATATGTTTAATTTTTTTAATAAACTTTGGATATGAAGTGTTTAGAATATGATGAATTGAATTTTGATCAGGACTCCCTTTACAGGGTTTAAATCAGACAAGTTTTCTTCCTCTTTCTCTAGAAATTTATGGACATATAATTTTGACCATAAATGGATAAATTTTATATAAGTAAATATTTTACCAATAGGGAAGACAATTTATGATCATTGGATACATCGACCTACTATGAGGGGAATGTTAAAGAATAGCCTCATTATGATACACAAGGTCATGAGTATTCCAAAATTATTTTCATTGGGAGATGAAAATTTTGTGAATAGTGGATTGAGTTATTTGGTTCACGAGTTATAATATGCAAAAATCACACCTTGGAAAATTCATAACACCATGAGGTGTTGGGTTTATACATGGTGACATCAGGTTTGCAATAACCAAAAAGAACATTATATAGTGCCAGGATGTCTCAAGTTGATCAGTCTAAGCCTTTATTCATCGATAGAATGGTTAAATAGATATATCTATTTTCCTTTCCTAGGATCATGTATTTTTTTTGTAAATCCTAGTCACTCATACATGAAGTGTGATTTATAAATTGAGTTTATTAAAATAACGGAGAAGTACCTCATACTCCTTTTGAATATGGTAAGGCTCTTGTGACCCTTGGATAAGGGATGATAGTTGGTGACATCCATCACATTATAACATCATATATTGGGGAAGTATCTATATTGAATTTTTTATTTTTTGTGTCTAGGTCATTTTCCATGCTGTTTTAAATCATGCATTGGGGACATATTTGTCCCTTGAAGTTAAAAATAATGCAGTAAGGATATATTTTTTCCATATAGTTTATCATCATGTTGTAAGGATGTGGGAAAGAAAATGAATAATTATGAAACATGTGTTGTATGTACAAGAAACACATGTGATGATATGAATTAGACTTATAAAACATGATATTTTAGGACATGGCCCTTATAATGTTGGGGGATGTCACTTACATAGGACTAAACCATACACATGGATGGGGGAGATATTTTTATTATTATTCTAGGACCCAAGAATCAAATATATAAGGTTCTATCTAAATATTGTGATGACTGGAATTAAGCCACACATAATTATTGAATGGAAAACACTCATGTAGGCTATTCCCATACATAGATGGGAGATTGTTCCCATTGATTTTTGTAGCTGGGCACTGGATTGAATAATGATCATCACTACATATCATGGGATTACAGGGATAATTCCAAACATAGTTCTCAAGGATCCTTGTAGTTTAATGCCATTAATATTGTGCATGGGATCCCTTATAACTAGGGAAGTATCGAGCCTATGGCTGGTTGGGTCACTTACAGATATGAAATGCATAAACCCATGACCAATTGGTAATGATGAAGGATATATTCATTATCAATGTACTAGAAGGGGGTATTATACCAAATATTAATACAATTATTGGATGAAAAATATATGTGGAGGTTGAGGTAGTGGATGAGGAATGTTAGGTAAAGAACACCTATATCACTATATTTATGCATCTCAGAAGAATCAAAATCTAGTTCAAGGAAAATGGTATGGATAGTTATAGGTTGTTAATACTCTACATTGGGATTGAAATGTTTTGACATCAATAATACAAGGTACTATACCATATATTCTTTATATTTCTTTATTCAATAGGTGAACCTCTCATTTTTTTTATATATTCTAGCATGTAAATGATTTGAGTTTTATAGTGGTGTATCTGGGTGGAATTTTGATGATTGAGAAACCATTAGAAGTATAGTTTATGGAAATATATTTCTTTAAGGGGTGTTATCTTGAGGTTGTTGAGCATAATTTTATTTGAGGTCTCTACAAAATTGACATGTTTGGATTTAACATGAATTCGGGAAGGGACCGGATAGTATCGTACTGATTCCATATATATTGACCCTATAATTGGCCATATTTTACATACATATATATTACTTCCAAATTAAATAATATTTTTTACACAACATAAAAAACCAATACATGGCTGTATATGTTTAGTGTATTTATAAAATGGAAAACATGAACCACTAGTTCTTATAATATCTACATTGTCTCCCACTAATTCTATAATATCTAGACCCCTTTTTGACATAACTTACTTAATACCCTTCATCATAACCATTAAAAAAATATTAAGAAAATTCAACCTCAAATGATCAGTAAGGATAAAAAAAGGTAAATATAAATCATATCATAACCATAAGACCTAAAAACATAACATTATAAAATATTATACTATAAATGATACACTATTACGTCATGTTATGGGATAAATCATAAATGATCCTAAAGAATCAATGAACATACTCCCAAAGGAAATAACATAAGACAAGGAATTTGTGGCCTTAAAATAAGAATATAAATCATTCATATTATTCAAGGGTCACTACAAAGACCATCATAGAAGACAAATACCATTATTGAACTGAGTTCACTCCTTGTTCCAGCCCTATATTCCTGATCCAGGTTTACTTTCAATTCCATCCCTATATATTTTAAGTGAGGTAATTTATCATTCTATCCCTACATATCTCATGAGATATAAATAATTACCTAAGGTATTTGATGTAGTTATAGTTATCACCCATAAAAATATGAAAACCATAAAAATGTTGGAGACAAGAACATAAATAATTTATCATATCATAACCTATGGAATAAAATGGGTTTTTTAAATATCATTCAATAATGACATAATCCATGTAAAAAAGGATATCATAAATTTAGTTACACCATAAACATAATATAATCATAGGAATAATAGGGATAGTATACATGGAATATATCCCTATTATATAATGTCCTCTTATATAGAAAATAATGTTGATAAAACACTTGAAACTAATTCTTGAGAAAAATATCCTTTCTTCTTTGTAAATGATTTTTTTTCATAAACTTTTTGACAATTTTAAATGAAAATAATTTCTTCAAAATAACCATTAAATATTTTAATGGAATATTCAAAGAAATAAAATTCTATGAATGTGTAAAAATCTTCTAATGTAGTATAATTAAAAAAATATATTTTCATAATTTTTCTAAATAATTCATAATTACCTCTTAAAAAACATAAAAATATTACTTTCTTGTTTAGTAAAAATTCACAAATTGATAAAATAAATTTTAAAAAAATTTAGAATAATAAAAATAATAGTTTTGAATACATTTTTAGGAACATGTACCTGGATGATAAATACACCCTAGTGAATACTTACATATAATCAATATATTATAGCAATGAGATTGTGAAATTATCCTTTAGCTTAGGTATGGGTTCCTTGGTATGTATAAGAAACTCCAATATAATGAACTAAATAGTGTTATGAACATTTTAAAAACCCATATTAATATTTATTATATCATATATGATCATTCTATAAACCATTTTATAATATTTCATTATTACTCTTCTTTTGGGATTTAGTTGCACCATTCTTTATGTATGGTTTGTCGTATAAGACCCATTTATTCTCCATTGGTATTAATTAAATAATTTCTAGAATGATATTAATGTAATATGTATCATATTTATTCATTATATACATTTATATAATCATGATTTAATGTAGATCATTGGTAATAAATCACATCACTTTGTGGAGACGGTAGACCGTTTGCATAAACGAGCGACGATATCATTCCGATAATTGTGAAATGGTTTGGAATTTGATGGTATATATTTTTTTTCTAAAATAAATATGACATTATATTCATGATATTTAATTATAATTTCTATAATTATACCCATTCATGTAAACATGGTGCCGAAAAACTGATTGCACCACGATATGGAGACGGTAAGTCATACATATGAACACATTGTGATTTCATTTTTTGTTGGATGGATAAAACATGAAATATGGTTGTTCTATAAAAATAATAAAATTTAATATTAAAATTTATTCTAAATTTATTACCTTACAATAGAAACAAATCAATATGTGAATGTATAAGAAGAAATTATTCTAAAAGAATTAGTTGAGGCGAATAACTATTCTTTGATGAGCTCCCGCTAGATCTACTCTTAAAAAAAGTAGAGTTGATATTTTTAGAACATAACCTCTAGAATGTGAATTGTGATGTTGATATATTAAATGGTGAGGGTATGTTTGATCTTGAAGGCTCAATGTGAAGTGAATAATTGAGTAAAAAGGTTCCCTTTTACAACTGAGGGGGGAACCTTTGGAATCTACAAAAAAATTAATTTATAATAAAATAAAACATAATCCAAATACCACAAAAACGTCATATTCTATTACAACATATGGGATAAGGTTCTAAAAACATAAAAAAATCATGTTTTTATATCAATTTAAATGATATCATTTTAAATAACACTTAATTATTCTTTTTTAATATCAACTAGGATAACAAATTATTCATTATTAAAATAGTGGCATGTCACTTATCTTATGTCACCTAGACCATATATGAATAATTAAGAAATATATAGACCATATCATAATTATTTAATATTTTAAAAAATTTATTATTGTTTTTTAATAATTTAATAAAACATTATTTTGATAAACAATCAAAAATGTCAATCTTGACATTATTGAATTCATTGATTTATAAAATTTTGAATATAAAAAGTTAAATTCAGAAAATTTGTTTTATTATATTTAACATAGTTCAGGGTAATCTAGAAAATTATTTTTGAATTTTAATTTTCCAAAATTATCTTTATTTAAATATTTTTAATAACATTTATTTTATATTTCAATTAATAAAATAATTACTATATCATTAGTTTCTATTTGTTTAATATACATGTTTTTTGAATAAATTTTTTTAAAAAAAATTATGACCAAGATAAATCCGATAGAATTCAAAATTATACTTATAGTTGAATATATCTTTAGTAAAATCCTACATTAAAAATGATATATTTATTAAAACATTATTTTGATAACTTTTACATCACTTTAAATAAAACATTATAAGTGATATAATATTTTCCATGAGGATACAAATGGTAAACAATTCTACCATTGTATGATTATGGTCTAGATATACTCAAAAAAAATATTTGGTTAAGTTTTTTTGTCTTTTAATGGTTATTATCATTTTAATTAGTAGTATTTTATTTAATTTTCCTCAATTATATAATTTCTACATCATTACTGTATAATCCTTTAAGGTAATTATGTTTATCCTAATAATTAAAAATAAATTACCATAATAAATAAAAAACTTTTTAGATTTCAAATGATTATTTATAGTAGAACTTATCTTCTATATAACATTATATTAAAAATGATATAGTAATTAAAATTTCAGTATGAACATTTTAACTCTTCATTAAATAAAATATATTACATTTCCTAATCTTATCCAATTGGAATCAAAAGGATTCCATTTCAATCTAAAGAAGATATAAGTAAAATAAAACTAATACAAAGATATTAATACATGATTTAGGGTAATATTATAACATTATTTTTAACCATAATTACCTGATTTACCTTTTTACCATATCGGTTAAAAGTTAATGAAATTATTATTCATAATGCACAATGATATAATTACATTTATTCAATTTGGACCAACTAATTAAAAATAAGGAATAAAATTTTGAAAATTCAAAACCTAGATAATTCAGTATGTAATTAAAAATTAAACCCTTTGTTGGAATGAGAAAATGTGTTTTAAAAGTTAAAACATCCAAAAGATTGAAATATTCTTACATCTGAAATTTATGTGAAATTAATGTCAATGACCTACATTATATTAAATTATAAAAATAAAATCCAATTATACTTTAAATTCATTCAATAATATAATTTATCCAAAAAAATTATTTCTATGAAAATATTTTATTCGATTCAGATTTATTATATTTCTTACCATTCAACAAAATTGAAACTTAATAGAAAAATATCAAAAATTCACTAAAATTAAATTTTTATATCCCTATTAAAAATATGTTTTTTATTTTTTCATATAAAAAATATTAATGTGTCAAAATATTAATTTAATATGGGCTCTTCATTAAAAGGAGGTAAAATTACCTTTTAGAAAAATATATGTTTTTATACATAAAATATGGTATAATGATATCCTTTGACTAAAAAAAACTACTGGATGAAAGTCAAAAATATTTTATTAGATATATAGAAATATATATTTAATTAATTTCATTGACTAAATGTAATTGAAATTATTAATTAATACAAAAAAAAATTTCATTTATATTTAATGGATTTAAATTTTTCAAAAATTAATCGTAGATAATAATTTAACCATATATTTTCCAAAGTCAGTTATATTTATTGTCACTAAGATATTGGCCAGGGTATAATGGAGCCTCTAAATTCATTTAAAATAAAAATTCTCTGCAATTCAATATATTATTGAATTAATATTATTTAATGAAAATATTTGATAAAAACATTTGGGTGTTATGTTTTACAGACTAAAACTAAATTTCAACATCAAATTTCATAATATGGATACAAGAATATGGAGATTCCTCTTCCTCATAACATCATCAAGTTCCAACATAGCATCCAAATTTATTTTTTCATCAATAAATCTTTAACCAACCGAGTGGACATGTTTCGTAAAACATTTTTTCTATGTTCTAGAATTAGAATATGTTGTTCTTCATAATAAATATATTTCTCCAGCAGTAAAGATTCTGAATTTTCTTCTTATGAAGGATCAGGTATGTACTTCCTCATGATAGATAGATAGAACACATCATGATCTTGATAGATATTTGGGGTGTGATCTAATCTAAAAGATACCTTCCCTAAAAGATCAAAAATATAAAATGTAATAATAAAACTAGGTCTCATATTTCCCTTTATTCCAAATCTAATTACACTATTACATAAAGATATTCATAGAAACACCTTGTCACCCACTTTAAAACCTATGTATTTTAATATATTTTCATCATATTTTTTTCGACTCTATGATTATCTTCTGTGTTTTAGAATAGGTTTTTCCTTCTCTTACATTTTTTCAACAAGATCATGTCCCAATAGATGTATTTCCCAAATGTCATCCTATAATGTTGGTGTTTTCACATATTTCTATAGAGGTCTTTATATGGAGAAATATAAATACTTTATTGAAAGATATTGTTGTATAAAAATTATACCAAATATAGTTGTGGATCCATACAACCATTGAAATGTAAATAGAATTCTCTCAACAAGTCTTCTAGATTATGAATTGTCCTCTGAGACCGACCATCTGTCTGATGGTGATTAGTGCTGCTGAAATATAACTTTTTATCTATTTCCTAATGAAGACTTCACCAGAACATCAATGAAAACCTTAGATCACAAAAAAATATAATGGAATGTTGTACTCCCCATAATTTTACCACTTCCATTGCATATATCTTAGAAATATGATCAAGAGGAAAATAATCTCTAATAGTAATGATGCGTGCCGACTTTATAAGGTGATCATATATAACCCATATATCATCATGAAATTTATATGTTTTGGTATGTTTGACAATAAAGTATATAGTGAGGTTTTCCCATTGGAATTATTGTGGGTCAATGGTTGTAACATCCCCTTATACTTCTGTCTCTCAACCTTAACTTGGTGATTAACTATTCATAGAGAAAAATATTCTGTAACATCCCTTTTCATACCGTCCCACCCGAAATAATCTTTCAGGTCCATGTACATCATTTTTATTCCTGGATGAATAGAGAATAAAAAACTATTAGCCTTGTCCAAGATCTATTTTATCAATTCTACTTTACGAGGAAAATAAATAGGGATCTGAACCTTATTATTCCATCACAATCAATTTTTAATTCAGAAACAATTCTCATCTTCTTCTTTAGCTCTACATCTTCATTTTGAGCCACCTTAATGTTCACTTGTATAGGTGGTTGAACATTTATTTGATAAAGATAAGATCTATTACTTTACATTAAAAATGTATGATCCATCCTTTCCAAATCCAAAAATATTGGATATTTTTTATCCTCATTATGGATAAGCTAGCATGGTCCTTTCAACGTAAAGATTCTTCCATGTTGTATGCTTGCTTGGGGTGGTAATGTATTGAGTAATCATAATTTTTTATCAACTCCAACCATCTTCTTTCTCACATAATGAAATCATTTTGGGTGAAAATATACTTTAAGCTGTTATGATTAGAATAAATACCACACCTTTCATCATAATGTTAATTCCACCAAATCATTAATAAAAATTTTACCACAGCTAACTTCAAATCATTTGTTGGGTATTTTTTCTCATGGATTTCCAGTTTTATCAATGCATAAGCTATCACCATATCATTCTTTTCTGATAACATTTCCCAATACCTTCTAGGATTCATCACTATAGATCACATACGTTTCTCCACTACAGGGTAGTGTGAGCATATGTTAACCAAGTAACCTTATTTTTAGCTCTTTGAAATTATTTTCACATTCCTCTATCTATATGAACTTAAGAGATTTGCAAATCAACCTATAAAGTGGGTTATATAATCTTGAGAAATAATTAAAAAATGTCGATTTTATCTATCCAAACTAATAAAACATTGGATCTTAGATACAGTTGTGGGCCTAGGCCAATATTCAACAACTTCAATTTTTTAGATCCATATATTTACCCTATCTTGATATTATGTGACCAAAAAAATGAAACATTATGAATCCAAAAATCACACTTAGTATATTTTTCATAAACCTTATCCTTTCCCTAGTTTCTCAATAAAATCTCAATAGATCCTCATTTTCTTACTTTCACTTTGAGTAAACAATAATATCATCAGTAAGGACTACCAAAAACTGATCAAGATTGTCTCTAAATATGTTAATCATTTGATCTATGAAGACATAATAGGCATTAGTAATACCAAAATGCATCATTATATATTCATAATGTTTACTTATTTTATGGATTTATAAGTTTGGTATATTATTATTCATGACAATTAATTGATGATATAATGAATGAAGATAAATATTGGAAAACTATTGATCTCCACCTAGTTGGTCGAATAATTCATCAATGAGTGGAATATGATATTTTTTTATTGATAATGGTCTTGTAATATTCTCAATAATCAATGCATATTCTCATTGATCCATATTTTTTCTTATCTAACATAATAGGTGCACCCCAAGGTGATGCACTTTGGAGTATGAATACCTTGTCAAATTATTTTTGAGATTATTCTTCAATTCTTAAAACTCAACTGGGAATATTTTATAAGGTGTCTCTGAAATAGTCATTACCCTTAGTATGAGTTTTATTGAAAAACCCACTTCATGATTTGGTGGATGACCTAGAAATTCTTACAGAAAGACTTGAACAGAATCCATTTCAATATGCGTGTTCATAGTGGTGAGTTTAACCCCAAAAGTATGAGATATATAACCTTGATTTTTAAGAATCCTGATTCATAATATGGATTAATTTTCCCATTTAAGGTTAAATTCATCCTTTAATTGATATATAATCATAGATTCATCATATATATGAAATGTAACATCCCTTCCATGAAATCTATTATGATCTCTATATAAATAAATAAATCCATGACACAAATCACAACAAATTCCAATACAAGAAGGGTGAAAATATTTTCAATAATCATATTCCCACAAACATAAACTATAGAAGAATTATAAACTTTTTATGCGACTGTTGTTCAATTATGAGGTTTCATAGCTAACCATACATATAATTGTTGAAAAAATATAACACTACCCTTTATAAAATTATTTAGAAATAAAAGAGTTTGTTGATACAAAATAAATATAAAGACATGGAAATTTTAAAGATAATTTTTTCTTAAATACATTGGAATTTTATGAGTCTGTGGATTCTGACGACACTTGATTCCGAGGCCTGGTGTGCTCAGAATCAATTTCTGAAGTTTATCTTGGGTATGTTTAGTGAACAAATGAGTGGGTTTTCCTATCATTTAAACCGGTGCACGGAATTGAAATCTGAGGGAACTGATGAACTCGCAGCGCTGGTAATTTCTTAATGGGACCTTTAACGTAGTAGCGTTTTATGCAGGTTGATAGTTAAAATTTGGGGATTAGTTAAAAAGTTAAATAAAATTGTTTAGAACAATTTTATACACCATGGTGGTTAAATCCTACATGGGGAAGTTAATGGTGGGGCCCACCCCCACATAACTTCCCACGTGTGGATATTTGTAAGGTGGGGCCCACACGAGCCCCATCCTTTCATCTCCCATGAACTCCCCCTTAAACTCCCTTGAATTTATTGTGACAACCATTCTCTTTATTAAGTGTGTTAAACTCTCCACCTTCCTCCCAATTAAATTTCCAACACATTATAATTAATTAAGGGGATTCTCCAATTAACTAATTATAGTGTTTGATTCTTAAATCAATTATTGTGAGAATAAAATAAAAGGAAGAGCTATTATTTTATTTGGGAAATTGTGGTGTTGGAGAAAACTTGGGAAAGCTCTGGTGATATAGATAAAGAAAGTGTTCTTCTCTTCGATGAAGAAAGCCTCCAATGAAGAACAAAACCCTCTTCTCCGTGATTCCAGTTCCATAAAGAACGACGACACGCCTTCTTTTCTCTTCTCTGCGACGCCGTTCTTCACGATGCCATCTACTGCGATGTTTGTCTTCTGTGGATCGACGACGTGCGACGTCTTTGCGAGGTAGGGGAATATTGTATGTTTATCATTTATGTGGTTTATACCCTCGAGCTTGAGCATTTATTTGTAGGATTTATCTTTGTGAATTCCTTACCCCAGTTTAAATTTATCATGTTGAACGCGAATTAAATAAATTAATTCACGGATTGATAAACAATTGATTGAATTAATTTTCTTCCTGTTTATCATGAATTTGAAATTCTTAAAGCATGATAAATATTTAATTTCCAATTTTTTTCTTGATTCTCAAAAATGATGGCCAAACTAACATGGCTATAAATCCGCACTTTGACCGTGATCTTTCATTATTCATTGTCCACACATTCTTCACGTGTTCTACATCCCCAAATAATTAAGTGCGCTGGAAACTCATTGTTTCATTAAGCGCGGAATATGGATGCAAAGGTCTCGACCCAAGGATCACATATCCACCTTCGTCTCTTTTTTCCGAGTTAAATCGAAGTCTTAATGACACACGGAAGGATCCCGTGGCGCGGGTCCGACAAGGCGGTTCAGATAAGCGGTAGTAGAGGTGGCTTGTGGCGGTGCGAGCGGGAGGCTGGGACGACAACAGACCGAAGGGGCGCGACTCCTGAGTGGCGTGATGGCCAGGCGGACAATGGATGTGGGTTGTGCGGAGCAGCCTCATGAGGCGTGATGCGAGAGCTGATCTATTAGGGTGGAGCATGAGATTTTGGGGAAGGAGATGAAGATTGGAGAGAGAAGGAGATTTGGGAAATAAAAATTAAAAGAAATAAATAAATATCAAAGGAGGAGTGATTTGCGGCTTGCGCATCAATGTTTCATAAATATCAAATGAGGAGTGATTTGTGACTTGCGCATCAATGTTTCATGAATGGAATGATATTGGAGTTATGAAACATTTAAATTAAATAAACAATTAAGAATAATAATAAAATATTGTTATTATTAATTTTGTTGATAAAACACGTTTTCGATCATAACTTATTCGTGCGACCACAGTTTCATGAACCATCTGCGGTAGTGTGACCCAGATTCCAAGATGGACATTCTGAGTCCAATATTGGATATCTTTTTCAGGTTTTTGGATCGGATACCTGAAGCGCTCAGAAAATAATAGATTTAATATTATTATTAAATCTTCGACCTACTATAACTCATGCGTGCGACGTCTGATTGACTCGCTGTTAGTGGGGATGTGACCCTATCTTTAATACGGTTGATTCAAGTCTAATGATCAATACTAAATTCTGGTTCGTGGCTCAGGTCCACAAAACACCCAATGATAATAATAATATTATTATTACGGGATCTTGAAACTAACATATCTCTCACATACGGTGTCAGAATGACGAACCGTCTGCGACGTTGCAACCCTGAAATTAAGAAGGATGTTTCAAGACCAATTTTGGATATTTATGTTGAGGTCGAGGCGTGGGACCCACGAGGCCCGGTTCACGCATGTTGTGGTGAAATGAAACTTTTTCATTGGCTATCCGTTTTGGACCAATGGGTAGTCCATATCGTGTGTTTTTTGATATGGATCGCAATGGTGTGACCAGTTTGGTTAACCGGTGTCATTTGAAGTATGACCGGGTTGGATCGAACATGAATCCAACCGGACCCTCGGTAATAAAACGCTTATAACTTAAGGACCGGATGTCCGATTGACATGCCATCAATTACGTTGGATTCCTTATGATGAGACGGTTCTTTTGGCATACTCCACTTGAGGTTTGGACACGGTTGGAGTTCATTCGGGTTGGTTTAGCTTAGAAACCGACCAGGCCCCTGGAACGGGGATTGCTAATAACTCACAGACCAGGCGTCCGATTGACACGCCGTCTTCTGTGTTGAGACCCCTAGGACGAGGCGGTCCTTTGAGATACTTCAATGTGAGATTACGTGACACTTTGATGTATCGATTAGTAGCTCGTGAATTGGATCCTCCTGGAGATGAGCATACAGAGTACAGTGACCTTGTAGCTGGCTGAGACCTGATGACTGCTTGTCCGATTTAATTTAGAGTGACTTGTATAACCCAGTAGGGAGAACTAATTTGTGAGGTGGCAGACCCATAGTGGATGAGCACTATATTGTGAGGTGGCAGGCCTGTAGTACTCGACAAGAGGAGTACCTCTATAGGCTATGAGGTGGAGCACTACTTTGTGAGGTGGCAGACCCATGGCGGAGGAGCACTACTTTGTGAGGTGGCAGACCCACGGTACTTGATAGGAGGAGTACCTAAGTAGTCTAAGGCTAGTGAGTGGAACCTCAGGGTTGTGGCAAGACTACTGTGCTCGACAGGGGAGGAGTTCTCTAGCATCCATGTTTTCGTCATCGTGAATAAAAATCCTGGTTTGAGCTGAGTCAATGACCTTGGTGTTTTCCTCATGATTGAGATGGGTTAATTGATAACTTAGGTATATGTATGGGCATATACCTAAGTAAAGGTTATCTGTTGAGATATTTCTTCGTGGTTTAACCTTGTTGGATTTAGTGAGACCTTGAGGATCTCGGGGTCCCTACTGAGTATCGTTATACTCACCCCTGCACGGGCTATGCCCACACCTCATTGTATTGGATGTAGAAAAAGGATATCACTGATCAAGGAAGAGTGTACGAAGACTGGACGGTACCCGGAGGTGGACCTCACGACGAGTCGGTACCTGGAGTAGACGGACGGATGGACAGACGGACGTGGAGTGCTGAGGAGGACACCTGTACCTACCCTTCAGGTAAGAACACAGAGGATGATTCAGGATCTATTTCCATCTTCCAGCTATTTGTCTTTTCTGTTGTACTTTCTTTTAGTTGTAGCTATACCTTTCTGTTGGGATTGTATTTCGGCCCCTTGTAATTTTAGCACGTTTTTTACACTATTTTAATTAGTGTTTGCTTCCACTTGTTCTCCAGTTGTGTGAGTTTACGTTTTATAAAGGCAATGCCTTCCCAGTTATAGGGATTTACGCCTTTGGTGCCCGTCGCCAGCCCCTGGCCTATGGAACGCGGGCTTAGGGTAGTTATGACACGGGCCCCGGGGGACGGGTTGTGATAATAAAATAAAAAAATTTCCACTATGGAGTGGAAGGTAGGAGTAAGTTTCCCCACTTCATTATCATACTCCACATCACAAATTGTGATCGTATGTGATTTTCCGTTGCCTTTGGACTTATGATTTTTTTCATGCAGAACATCACGGATAACACTTGGATTAGATAATTGGTTGACATATTTTCCCATTTCATTTAATATATAGAATTGTGGTGTAGGAGGTTCATTTTGTGTTGCCTTTTATCTTTTTTTGTCATTAGGCATCTTTTTCCTATCAGTTAAACATTCACGTACCCGATTGCCATCTCTACCACACTGAAAAAAATTCTAGCCCCTTTCAGAAAATTTAAATCATGTTTATTTCCCAAATTTTATCTTAAGTGAATTCTCAATTTATTTTTAATGTGGTCTTTATATTTTCCCTTGAATCCCATTTTCAATACATATCAAACCCATATGACAATTGGGTAACTCTATTGTACATATCAAACAAAAGATCCAAAAAAATGATTTTTTCTTATCTATTGAAGTATCTTATGTATAATTACCTTCATAGAATAGGTTTTAATCCACTAAATAATAGATAAATATTAATCTATGGCTGGATAATAATTCCATAACCTACCTTCAACATCTTGTATAATTTTCTTCATAATCGCCAATAGATTCATCATCCATTTTATTAATCTCAAGTAAATCCTTACCTATCATTGTTTTAAGGATAAGAGGAGACTACTTATTGAAAAATAACTTATTGAACTCATCCCATTATATTTATTGAATTTCATATCCTTGCCTTATATTCTTGATAAGATTACACTATTTATGGCTTTGCATTCCAAACGATAGACTACTAGGATGGCATTATCAAGACTTTTATATTGGTGAACTAAAAATATTTTGTTAGTGGTAGTAATCCATTTCTCATCCACTGGTGAATTAGCCTGAATGGCCCGAAGGCCTTCATTTTTATTGATTTTTGATAACCCCCCTTTCAAGGGATGAGGGGGAACCCTTACAAGGCATGTAGGCTCAGAGATTACATGGCCAATAGGCTTAGGATATTACATGACCCGAAGGTCTTAGGGAATTCAACCATACTATCTACAAGGAACTGCCCCTCCCTAGCATCTACATCCTAATATTAGATCTCCACCTTTTCAGGACCGTCTGGCTAGGCTTACCATGCAAGAACAGGCTGGTACCGATGGCATAGCCATACCCTCTCATTCTGACAATCCATTTGGCTCTGCTCTGGTGAGTGCACCTTCTATGAATCCTCTTACGGGGCTTCTCCTTTTGCGTAGTGTGTCAGGGGCATTCATTCATGTGGCTCGAAGGCCTTGGGGTGACCCTAAGGCCTTAAGGTGACCCGAAGGCCTTGAGAATTAACTGTCCCAAAGGCCTTGGGTGGCCCGAAAGCCTTGCAGGACCCGAGGACCAAATCGGTGGCTCGAAGGCCCAGATGGATGAATAGTTCCGGCTACTACAGTACCAAACCGGTGGCCCGAAGTCCTTGGGTGGATGAATTTATAAACAATATTTTCCATTATAGCACCAATAAAATTCGATTTTGTAGGAATAAAATCATTTCATTTCTCATATCATTCAGTATTAACGTGGCTCTTTGGGGTTCAACCTATTGACTAAAACAAAAAGGCATAGTGTGAGAAACACTGATCATAATGGGAATACCACATAATCATGAATAAAATTTCAATTTAGTAAACTTTAGGTTTTATTATAGGTTATTAACATCATTAAAAAACATTATTATTGTATCATATACATAGAAATATCCTTAGGGTTATTAGTAAGGATTTCTCATCCTAGTATCGAATGATTAACAAATACCTTTTCTCTGAAACCAACTATAACGAAAAACACTTTAAATAAATATAGACTATATAAAAATTGAATAATATTAAATAAAAACAAAAAAACTATCCAAGACCATATAGGTTTAATGTCTTTATAAATTGGGAAACCTAAAAAAGTGGATTATAATATATCTACATTGAATCCCTCTTATTACATCATATCTAGACCCCCTTTTGACATATCATACATAATACCCTTCTTCGAAACCTATGGAAAAGAAACAAAAGAAAGAGAAAACTCAAATGTTCAACAAGTGTAAAAAATAAGGATATCAATAATATCACAATCATAATACATAATAACAAAACATTATAAAATCTTATCAAGCATATGAAATATCCTGATATCATTTTGCGGGATAAATCATAAATGTTCATAATGTATAAATTGAAATATTCCCAATGGGAATAACAGAATACATGGATTATTTGGAATACACATAAGCATTGAAAATCATTCATATTGTTCAGGGGTTTATTTCCAATAAATCTTAGTAGGAAAAGTACATTACTGAATTAAGTTCACTCATCATTCCCTCCTTGTATTATTGAATCAGTTTTACATCCCATTTTATCCCTGTATTACGAAACCAAGATTATTTTCCATTCTAAACTTGTCTATCTCTTGAGATATAAATATTTACCCATTGAGTTGGAGGGATATATAGTTCCAACCCATCACATAATGAAAACCGTACATATGTCTTCCACAATAATGTAAAGAATTAATCATTTCATAAATCAAGGAATAAAATGGGTTTCTTAAATATCATTCAATCATAACATAATCCATGTAAAATATTTATTTCATAAGTATAATTCCTTCAAAAAATAATAAAACTATATGAATGATAGGGAGAGTATAATTTAAACATATACTATTTAAATAATGTCATATTAGATGGAAAATAATTTTGAAAGAACACTTTAAATTTAATATTAATAAAAATATTTATTCTTCTCTGAAAACATTTTACTTTTTTAAAATACCATGCCATTTTAAATGAAAATGATTTATTTGATAATAAAATTAAACAATTATAAGGGAAAATTCATGTAAATAAAGAGTTATGAATGTTTAAAAAACTTTTCATGAGATATAAGTTAATTGAAAATATTATTGTCATACTTTTTTCGGATAAATCAAAAGTACCACGTAATGAAAAAATCAAAAAATTACTTTCATAAAATTTAGTAAAAATTATAAATTTTATAAAATTTACTTTAAGGAGTTTTATAAGATTATAATGAATATTTTGGAATACATTTTTTGGAATCATGTACATGGATGATAAATACCCCCCAGTAAATACTTATGTATAAATAATCTGAAATAATAATGAGATTGTGAAATTATCTTGTACCGTAGGTCTGACATCGTTGTATGTAAAAAAACTCATGTTTAATAGGTTAAAGAGTGTTATAAACTTATTAAAAACCATATTTATATTTATGATATCAAATATGTTCATATTATTACACGTTTAATTATATTTCAATGTTACTCTTCTTTTGGGCATTAACTTATTCAGTTTTCTATGACTTATTTGACTTTTACGTACCATTTATTCATCATAGATTAAGATAATATCATTTATAGAATGATATTAATGTATTAAATCTCATATTTATTCATTATATACATTTATAAAATCATTCTATAATGGAGATCATGTAAAATGAATCGCATCACGTTGTGGAGATGGTAGGTCGTATGTATGCACGAGAGATGATATCATTCCCTTAATTGTGAAACGGTATGGAATTGGATGGTATATATTTTGTTCCATAATAAATATCATGTTATAATTATCATTTTAAATTATTATTACCATCATTATATCCATCCATGTAAAAGTGGAGGTGAAAAACAGAATACACCACAGTGTGGAGACATTATGATGTATGTACGAACACGTAGTGATTTCGTTTCCCATAAGATGGATAGAAGGTGGAATATGGTTGTTAAATAATATAATAATATATTAGAATATAATTAATACTGAATTTATTACATTATAATGGAAAAACTCATGAATAGGATGTTGATGAAAAAATAATTTTGAAAGAATCACTATAGGAGATTACCTCTTCTTTGACGAGCTCACGCTAGATATCCTCTTAATGGCACAAGAGTTGGTCTTTTGAGAAGACTAGAAACTCTAAAATGTGACTAGGGAATTTTATTAGGGAAATGGGTATGGTATGGACAATATTTAAGGCTCAATGTGTAGTGAATAAGTGAGGGAAGAGGTTCCCTTTTATAATTGAGGCGAGGGGAACTTTTGAAATCTCCAAAAATATTAATTTATAATAAAATAAAACCCCATAAAAAACCTCAAATATGTAATTTTCTAAAATATGAGATGATATAAGGTTGTAATATCATCAAAAATTAAAATTTAGACAATTTTTTCAGAAATTTAGACTATATCATTTTAATTAACCCTTAGTTATTCTTTTTTAATTTTTACTAAGGAAACAAATTATTCAATACTAAAATAGTGTAGTTTTAAATTATTTGATGTTAATTAGACTATACATGATCAGTTTAGAACTTTTTAGACCATATAATAAATATTTTATATGTAGTGACCCCAATTTCTTTTATTTAACCCTCATTTTATTCTTTTTATGGTTATAAAGTGTATGGGTGATGGATGGGAGAGTTGGTAGAACTATGGAAGAGTTGTTTTGGGGCTATGTGAAGGTTGCAAAGGAAACATATGGTTTTCCTAACAATGAGGCCAAACCATGTGTAGTGGTCCTCTTGAGGTAGTAGTTCTAGCATGGTTGGTGCATGGTTTGGGAGACTGTGTAAGAGGAATCTTTACGGGTAGTGGCTACCACAAAGTTATCCCACAGTTTGCCTAACTGAGCGTCCAAACCATGCACATAGTCAATGTGAGATCCTTAAAAATAGGATATCACTCGTTTATTACATAACTATATATTTTTCCCAAAACTATCCCTAACTTCATATTTTTCTTCTCTTAAGGCAAAATAAGGTTTTCACATCGATCTGGAGGCGATCTGAAGGCTTCCCTTGGTGAATCTAAGCCCAATTCATGAGGTATGTGATCATTCTCCATCGTTCATGATCAGTATATTAAATCTACTCAGATCTACTTCTACTTTTCTCTTGGTTTCTTAAATATACACATGTAATGGGTAGATATAGGTTGGTGGATTCTAAATATGATTATATTTGGTCTTGATCTTTCTAGGAGAAGAGATCTAAGGAAGGTTCTTAGAGAATCGACCCGTTTTTCTTGTGCGTTCTTCATTGATTGTGGTTTTCATCAAAACATTCAATGTTGGATGCTTTTTTATCAACATAAATTATTAAAATTGATTGTAATTATTTCAAATTGATTTTATTGTGTTGAATTGAAAGTAGTTTGGTTTTTGAACACTAGTTGGAAACCTTCATGAGTGACTGTTGGGAAACTTGGAAAATTGGGGATTTTGAATGAGTGCTTTGGTTCTTGTTTAAATAAAATTGGTTTTAAATAGGATATATTTCTGATTTTTTGGAACATGAATTAGATTAGTTGTTTAAAAAAATAGAAGGTTTTATTTAAAGGAAATGTTTCTTTGAAATGGGTTGTTCTATGGTTTTCAATAAAAGATCTGTTTTATTGAAGTGGTTTATTTTGGTAACTGAATGATTTGGTATAAAGGGTATTAGTGTGAGTCCATGCTTAATAGGCCCTTAAGAATAGATGGGTACCATTTTGGTTCAATGGATGTGTCACTGGATCAGGGGAGTGTGTCATTGGGATACAATGTATTGGGACAAGAGACCACTCATGAGTATGGAACTGTGAAACTAAGCATGCATGTGTGGATGTATTGTGAAATATGGAACAAGTATGCCAAATGATAAGAATAATTGGTTTTATGCTTTTCTTAGTTATTTTTTAAGAATATAACTTACTGGAATTTTTTTTTATTTAATTTTGTTTTCACTAAGATGTAAATGGTTTTCATTGAACTAGTTTATATTTGGGAATAAACCTTTTTGGTAAATTGTATTATATAAACTATTTCATATAAATTTGGATAAATTTTTTATCCTAGTGGCGTTAGTAGGGATGTCATTGGGGAAAACCTACTATGTTTTATACCCACCCCTGCTTTGGCACTTTGGTGCTTTTTCAGATTCTGTCTTACCAGATAGGGGAAAAGGTAATGTTTCCAACATATTTCGCAATTCCTCATGAGACTTGGGCTGTTCGGTGATCGTAGAGCTTGGATCGTGTGGAGAATGGGGTTTTGTGGACTTTTTAGGGTCTTTTTTTGGTCATCCACTGTTTACATTAATACTGGTTTGGTATTCCACAGTTGCACACTTGAGTGTGGTCTTGAGATACAAGATGTTGTTTAGTTGTCTGCCTGTTGGTCATGCATCATTTAGTGAATGTTTTAGTAATGGTTGGTTGGTTTATTAGTTTATTTCATAAAGGGAAAATTGTCCCCCACACGTATTTGAAACCTTTTTTCATTTATTTTCATCCTTTTAAATCTTGGGAAAGTATCTTAAGGATTGGTAATGACCCATTGTACTCTCAAGCCAATGAGAATTTGCATTGTCATTACTAATTGCATCAGCCCGGTCCTTCCTTTGGGATACAAAATTTATCAGTTTGTTTGGTCCTTGACTAACAATTAGTCGTCAATGTTCTTGGACTTGGAGTTAAAATTTAACTTGTCTATCCTTTATAATGAAATCTTAGATAGGAGAAGGATTTTCAGAACTTGAAATGTATAGCATAAAAAGATGTAGCTAACCATTTTATGCTGAACATCAAGTTACCAGGGAGTACGGGTTAACATGTTTTTGGAGACACTTCTAGGATATTTGAATCTCATTGTCATGGGTTTAGCCAATGAGATGAGCATTACATTAATGGGAGAGGAATTACATCCCACAAGGATTTCATGTCTCATTTGGAGTAATGACTTATGATTTTGTTCAAGGTGAATTTTTTCAAAAAATGTTGATTTGGTTTTCAAAGGGAAGATTTTGATACGAGGATATTTAGTGTATTTTGAAAATAGATTTGTTTTCAAAAAGATTGAATGAATGTTTCAAAAATGGATGAACATAGATAATGATGTTTTCTGGAAAACAAAGTTTTGATAGTTGATGTGATATAAATTGAAATGTTAATCCATCAGTTGCTAGGGTGTGAGATTGATAGAGTTTGTTATCGGTTTAAAAAATGGCACCTGATATGCGTCGTTGAAACCAATCCAACAAAGATGCATGAAATGTGGTTCAACCTAAACCACAGGTGAACCAAGAGCTGGAACAGAGTATTTTCGAAGCCTTTTATGAAGAGGATATAGTGAAATGGAGGAATAAACCAAGGCATATGGATCATACCATCCAGTTCATTAGCATGATCCACCTAACTTCTGGGGTGATACTAAACCCAAAAACACGGAGGTGTGGCTCGATAAGATGAATCGTATCTTTGAGTTCATCAGAACACTAGAGTATCTAAAGGTCAAGGTGGTGACATATACTCTCTAGGATCTTGCAGACCAATGATGTGATTTAGCAGTGCGTGCTAAATAGGATGAATGACTTACATGGGAGGAATTTGAGGAATTTTTCAACAAACAATTAAATCTTGACACATTCAAGATCCAAAAAACGACATACTTCTTCAACCTAAAACAATATTATTTATCTTTCATAGAGTATTTGGATAAGTTAATAATTTTAGTGTGCTTTTCACCAGAAGATGTTGAAACTACATCCTTTAAGGCACACATCTTTGAATCAGGACTAAGGCAGGATATTCAATCAATGATTTCGGTGCTCTATATTATGGATTATATAGAGATGGTGAACAAATTGAATGTGGATAAATGTGATTTATCAGGATCTATGGCAGGTGGTATGATGATACCCATAGGGAATTTTGGGAACTTAAATGCTAGATGTAAGTGGAAAAGGTACATCTATTTCCACAGTGGAAGTGGAAATCAGAACTAGACGGCTGGATCAATGAACCTTCCTCCACAACCCCAGAGAAAATAAAGTATCATTCAATGTGGTTCGCTTGACCACATATATTGACATTGTACGACACAACCTAGAGCATTACATAACTACTAAAAGATGGTCCATCTACAGCACTATTATCGTAGTGCTCCACAGTATGGTGCTTGTGACACTTCTTAATTGTCACAAGCATCATGTGATTCGACAGGGCGATGAAATAAGAAATATACTCAGCTGTAGATTAGAGATAGCCATAGTGATTCTAGGAATACCATGACCCCTCAAGCAGGGAAATCTCAATAAGGAAATACGGAGAATAGTGTAGTGACAAAATTGTATGGAGCTGAGAAGATGATTGTCGATGATCAGGCTAGAACATCTACAGTGAGAGTTACGTTTCTTTTGTACTCTACCCATGTAAATGTTTTCTTTGATATTGGAGCATTGTATTTTTTTCATTTATTCTTGTGATGTTTATTTTTTATGTTTAAAGATGGAAATGATGCCTTATATTTTTTAAACTACAAACTCTTCAGAGAGAAACAGAATGTCATGATTTTGTTTGTATATAATGTGCTATAACTATTGATAGTGATTAGAAAAAATGGGACTTTTAGTTGTTAGAAATGGATGTCTATGATGTAATCCTAGGTATGGATTGTTTGACAACATGAAGGTCTCACATCGACTATTATATTAGAATATTTAGTTTCATGACATCGGACGACATCGAACAGCTCTTCCAAGGATAGGGGATGGTAAAGAAAGGTGAAAAATATTTTGTAGGCAACAATGACCAGAAAAATCTATTACCAGTTAGCGGCATTGAATTTGTAATCAATGGAAGAGATCGATGACAATAACTTTCTAGTTATTTTGGATCATTTTCCAGATGTATTTCCTAATATCTTCTCAGGGTTACCACCTATATGGGATGTGGAGTTTATGATTGATCTTCTTTTGGGGACCAGTCCAATTTCATTTCTGTATTATAGGATGACACCAACAGTGTTACAGGAATTGAATTTACAGTTAGAGGAGCTAGAAAGAAAGTTTTTTCTCATCCAAGTGTGTCTCTATGGGAAGCATCGGTGTTGTTCGTGAAGAAAGAAAATGAAACTTTTCAGTTCTGTGTTTACTATCGTAATCTGAAAAATGTTATGATAAATAAAAGGTACCCACTTCCACACATTAATGATCTGTTTGATGAATTTTGTGGAAAACATTGGTTCTCTGATATTGACTTGTGATCAAGATATCAAAAATTACATGATCAGAAAGAAGATATTCCAAAGATATATTTCAGAAGTAGATATGGCCACTATGAATATGTAGTCTTGCCTTTCGTTCTAACGAATGCACTAGAAGTCTTTATGCAATTGATGAATCGAATATTTCAGCAATATCTAGGATCATTTTTGTGTTGTTTGTGGACGAATTCATCGTATATTCAATGACAAGTTCTACCCTTGGGGAACACCTAAAAATAGTGTTACAAGTCTTGACAGATCATCATTTGTATGCCAAATTATCAATGTGTGATTTGTGGATATAGGAAGTATGTGTTATTTTATATTTAATTTCTATGAATGGAAATTCTATTTATCCAAAAAAGATAGAAGCGGTTATCTTGTGGTAACCACTGAAGAATTTCGCTGAGATATGAAATATTATTGGTATAAATAGTTACTACTGAGGCTTTGTGCATGATTTCTGAGTTCTATCTTCACCGATTATATCTTTGAAAAACAAGAATGATCCTTTTTAATGGATAGAGAAATTCTAGAAGTATTTCCAATAATTGAATGTTTGGCTTACATCAGAACTTATCTTAATTTTTCCAGAATCAGGATAAGGGAATATGGTTCACTGTGATGATTTAGGATTTGGTTTGGATTTCATTCTCATGCAAGGAGACCATGTGGTTGATTATGGTTTAAGGTATTTGATGATGCATGAGAAAAATTACCCAACACATGATTTTGAGTTAGCTGTAGTGATCCATGCTTTGAAGACTTGGAGACATTATCTCTTTGGTGAAAAATTCACTGTATTTACGGACCAAAAAATATTGAAACACATTTTCCCCCAACGAGTTTGGAATTTGAGGAAAATGAGATACATGGAGTATATTCAGATGTTTGACATTGACTGGATGAATAAACCTAGAAAACGAATTTAGGGGCAGATGCATTGAGCAGAAAGTCACATGCTTAGTTGGAGAAAAATGATTTAGATGAATGGCAGTTGATGTTGGTCATAACCAACTTTCATGTGGAATTTAAAGGCCTAGGTGATGTTGTGCTTTTCTATTCAGCTATTATTGTTCTTGATTTGGTAAAAATGGTAAAAAAGGCATAAACATTTGATGCAGAATTTCTAGTTAGGAGTTCAAAACTCAATGGGGGTGACCATTGAACGTTAGAAACTTGATGGGAGTTCATTTTTCTGCTTTAGAAATGGAATTGTTGTACCTATGTCTTGTTAGGAACAACTCCATCATACTTACAACTATTTGATATGGGCATTAAATCAAGGTACATAGAAGATGTATAAGGTGTTGAAGGCCCAATTTTGGTGGAGAGGCATGAAAAAGAAAGTGGCTCAGTTTGTCTTGTGATGCTTAACATGTCAGCATGATAAAGTAGATCATCAGAGACCTTCAAGTATGTTTCAATTCTAACCTATCCTAGTGTGTAAATGGGAGTATCTAGTGATGGATTTTGTTACCATTATTCCAAGAACGGTCTAGAAAAATGATTCCATATGGGTGATAGTGTATCGTCTTACCAAGTCAACCCATTTCGTCCCTATTTGTGAAAGTCATATGGTGGAGGATCTGTCAAAAATCTATATTGAATAAGTGGTAAAGTGTAATGGAATACCAATTTCAAAAGTATCAAATAGATATCAGAGTTTCACTTCTTGTTCATGGAAATCCTTACATAAATCCCTTGGGAATCAGTTGACTATGAACATTGCATATCACCATCAGATATAAAGCCGGTCTGAGAGGACGATACAAATGTTGGAAGACCTGTTTAGGGATTGTGTAATTGATTCTGTTGGATCATAGGAAGTGAATCTACCCTTAGTGGATTTCTCATTTAATAATAACTATCAGGCCTTGATATATACAGCTCTGTTTAAAGCATTATATTAGCGTCCTTGATGTTCTCCACAATGTTGGGTGGAAATAGTCTAAAATTCACCAGTTGGGATGAGATTCATCCAAGAAACTATAGAGAAGATCCAGTTTGTAAGAAAGAGGATGGAGATGAGTTTAAGTCATTAGAAATATTATGTGTTTCACTGACGAAGGCCATTTTCATTTTATGTGAGTGATCATGTTTTCATGAATAACTCTCTAAGACTTCGATATCGTCATTTCAGGTGTAAAGACCCAGAAATTTCAAGGATTTTTTTTTGAATTCTTTGGGATTTTGCAAGTCTGTGGCTTCTGAAGACACTTGATTCTGAGGCCTGGTGTGCCCGGAATCAATTTCCAAATTTTTGTTCGGGTACGTTCAGTAAATGTACATGCGGGTTTTTCTATCATTTGAACCGGTGCTCGGAATTGAATTCTTAGGGCACCGATAAACTCGCAGCGCCGGTATTCACTTAAGGGGACCTTTACCACAGTTGCGTTTCATGTAGGTTAAATGTTAAAAATTGGTGTTTAATTAAAAAGTTAAATAAAATTGTTTAGAACAATTTTATTCACCATGGTGGTTAAATCGTACATGTGGAAGTTAATGGTGGGTCCCACCCCCACATAACTTCCCATGTGTGGATATTTGTGAGGTGGGACCCACACGATCCCCAACCTTTCATCTCCCTTAAACCTCCCTTAAAATCCCTAATTTAACCCCCTTGTTTAATTCTTGACAACTCCCCCATTTAATTGGGTGGTGCCTCTCTACATTTCACCTCCCTCACTCCATTTAATTCTTTGTCAACCCATATCAATTAATTAAACAACTCTTCAATTAATTAATTAATGAGTTTGATTTAATTTGAAAATACATGGAAAGTTATATTATGGGAGGGCCATTTTATTATTTGGGTTGGCAATATTGGTGGGAGAGATCTTGAGAGGATTTAGAAGGAAGTGTTCTTCTCCGACGAAGAACGCTCTACGATTCGAGGAAAGAAAATTCGCCAATGACGCTTTTTCTTTGGGTGCACTCTGATGTCAACGGAATCGACACCGATCTTCCGCGACACCCGACCACCGCGACGTTCATCTTCTGCGGTTCGATGACGTGCGATGTCTTTTCGAGGTAGGGTTTTGTTTTTGTATAATTTTATATATGTGTTTTGTACCTTCTTACTTGGGCTTTATTTTGTGATAAATTATGGTTCGATCCTCTAATGCGGAGGGAACGGGCTAACGAACAAGTCCATACCCTCTGCTGGTTGTTCGTCTGTGCGCGGATTGACAGGCGACGACGAAACAGGGCCACAACGACGATTTAGAGCCTTCACAATAGAGTTCGGGACCCAAGATGAACTCATGAGCAGAAGGTGGACGAAACAAAACACCGGAGTGGATACGGTGATCTGTAGAAGGCAGAGATGACACATTGTCGGAGTAGATCATCGCGGCTCAGCCGCAGCGGCGGATGGAACCGGAACGGCTCATCCCTTCCGAGTTTGAAGAGGCACGGCTTAACGCCGCGCCAGCTGGCCGAGCCAGCACCCCCCCGGCGTGGCAGGGGCGGGCCAAGCGAGCCAAGCCGCGCTAGCCGGTCCGGGTCGTGCCCTACCGGTCCGACCCAGGGTGGGTTGGGCCGGGTCGGACCGGGCCCAGACCCCCCCCCCCTTTTCGGACCGTTTTTGGTCATTCACCCATAACTTGAGCTATGGACCTCCGATCAATGCACCGTCAGTTGTGTAGGAATCCTTGGGTAGAGAAAGTTGATTAGGTATATTACACTCAAGGTTTTGACGAAGTTTGGGTATGTCCGTGTTGGTTCGAACCTGAAACCAACGGGGCCCTCGGAGCGGAAATGCTTATAACTTAATGACCGAACGTCCGATTGACTTGTCATCAACTACATAGGTTTTCTTTTGATGAGATGGTTCTTTTGGTATACTTCACTTTAGTTTTGGATGGAGTTGGAGTACGGTTGGGTTGGTTTATCTTAGAAACCAACCAGACCCTTGAAACGGAAAAGCCAATAACTCTCAAATCGGACGTCTGTTTGACGAATCGTCAATGACATTGGTAGTCTCTTTGAGAAACGGTACCTTTGATTATACCCCTTGGGAGTTCGGGGTACAGTTGAGATACTTTCGGGTTGGTTCATACACAAAACCAACCAGGCCCCCGGGACAAAAAGGCTTATTACTCACAGACCGGGCGTCTGATTGACGCGCCGTCTATTGCGTTGAGACCCCAATGACGAGGTGGTCCTTTGTGATACTTCTAGGTGAGACTTCCTGAAAATTGGAGTATTTAATTGTAGCTCGTGGAGCAGATCCTCCCGGAGATGAGAAGACAGAGTGTAGAGACCTAGTAGTTGTAGACCTGACGACTTCTTGACCGATTCGACTCGGAGTGATTTGATTAGCCCATTGGATGGAGCACCCGGTTTGGCGGCAGACCCACGGCAGACGGAGCGCCTGGTTTGGTAGCAGACCCATGGTACTCGACAAGAGGAGTACCTCTATAGGCTATTAGGGGGAGCGCTATTGTGTTGGGGCGGCAGACCCATGGCGGGGAGCGCTACTGTGTATGGGGCGACAGACCCGCGGTACTCGATAGGAGGAATACCTCAGTAGTCTAAGGTTAGTGAGTAGCACCTCAGAGTCGCGACAGGACCACTGTACTGGACAGAGGAGGAGTTCTCCAGTAGTCATGGATTCGATAATGAAAATCCTGGTTTGAGCTGAGTCAATGACCTTTGTGTTTTCCTCATGATTGAGATGGGTTACTTGATAACTTAGGTATATGTATGGGCATATACCTAAGTAAAGTTTATCTATTTAGATCTTTCTTTGCGGTTATCCTTATTGGATTTTTGGAGACCTAGAGGGTCTCGGGGTCCCTACTTAGTATCGTTATACTCACCCCTGCACGGGCTATGCCCGCACCTCGTTGTGTTGGATGCAGACAACAGACAGCGCTGACCAAGGCAGAGTATATGAGGACTGGACGGTACCCGGAGGTGGACACTCAGCATGACGGCACATGGAGTAGACCGATAGATGCATAGCGATGAAGAGGAAATATGTACCTACCCTTTAGGTTGGAACTGGGAGGACGATATAGGAGCTGCTTCACCATTCAGCTGTTTATCTTTTCAGTTGTACTTTCTTTCAGTTAAAGATGTACCTTTCAGTTGAGATTGTATTTCCGGCCGTTTTTTACTTTCAGCACACTTTTTACTGCTTTACTTAGTATTTGATTCTTCTTTTACTCTATTTATGTGTGTTTACATTTCATAAAGTCAATGTCTTCCCTTTTTATTGGGATTTATGCATTTGGTGCTAGTCGCCAGCCCATGGCCAATGGAAGGCGGGCTTGGGGTAGTCACGACACGGACCCTGAGGACGGGTCGTGACATCGGGAAGCAGGGACAGTTATCTCCTAGATACATTTTTCATTTCTAGATACTAGAACAAGTTATAGAGGTGGAATATTGGTTTGCATTACCACCACAGTTCAGTTTGGTGCATAATGTGTTCCATATATCTCATCTGAAAAAGTATCAGCCTGATACTGACCATGTGATCAGATGGGATTACTTTCACCTAGTTCTGAATGATTCATTGATACATATCCTAGTACGGATTTTGGATAGGAAATAGACAACCATGGTAGGAAAAATCATTGGTCTAGTACGGGGTTTATGGCATCATGGTCAGATTGAAGAAGTGACTTGGGGACATTGGAAGGAAATGAAAGAGCAGTGGCTGGAACTCTTTCAAGGAAGCAAATGTTTTTTACATTCGAAGGAAGGAATTTTCAATGTTTGGGAGAATTTAGTACCCCTAATTTCTGTTATGTAACCCTTACATGAAGCTTTTTATGGTTATAATTATTAAGGGTGATGGATGGGATGGTTAGGAGAACATTGGAAGAGTTTTTTTGTGTCGAAGTGAAGGTCGCACGAGCGGCGCACAGTCTTCCTAACCGTGCAGTCAAACCATGTGAAGCGGTCCTCATGAGGCAGTAGCTCCTGCACAGTTAGAGCATGGTTTGGGAGACTGTGAATGATGAAATTTTACAGGAAGTGGCTACCACATGGTTATTGCAAGGTTTGCTGAACCTTGCAACCAAACAATGCACATAGTCATAGTTACATCCTCAAAAATAGAATCACACTCATTTTTTCTATAACTCCATAGTATTTCCCAAAACCATACCCGAATCAGTATTTTTCTTCTTGTAAGACCAAATAAGGTTCTCCCATCAATTTAAAGGTGAACAGAAGGACTCCCTTGGTGAATCGAAGCTATATTCTTGAGGTATGTGATTGTTCTCCATCGTTCATGAATGGTTTATTAGATCTATATAGATCAACTTCACCTTTTCTCTTGGTTTCTAAAATATATTCTTGTTAGGGGTAGATATAGGGTGTTGTATACCAAATATGATGAAATTTGGTCTTGAACTTTATAGTACAAGAGATCTAAGGAAGGTCCTTGGAGAATCGACCCAATTTTCTCATGTGTTCTCCGTTGATTGTGGTTTTCTTAAAAACCTATGAGGTAGGAGGATTCATTATCAACTCCACTTAGTAGAAATGGTTGGAATGATTTCAAATTGAATGTATTATGCTGAATTGATTATGGTTTGGTTGTTGAACACTTGTTGGAAACCTTCTTGAGTGATAGTTGTGAAACCTGGAAATTTGCAGATTTTAAATGAGTGCTTTGGTTCTTTGTTTTAAAACATGGGTTTTAAATAGTGGATTTTCTAGTTTTTTGGAACATGAATTGGATTAGATGTTTTAAATAAATGATAATGATTTAATGAAATGAAAATTTTCTTTTAAATAGTTTGTACCTTGTTTTTCAATAAAAGATCAATTTTATTGAAGTGGTTTATTTTAGTAATAGAATGATTTGGACTAAATGGTGTTAGTGTGAGTTCGTGTTTAATAGGCCCTTAATAATAGACTAGTACCATTGGGGTAAAATGGACGTGACCCTGGATTAGGGGCATGTGTCATTAGTACACAACGTAATGGGATAAGAGAATGATCAAGAGTATGGAGCTTTTAAATGAAGCATGTATTTGTGGGTGTGTTGTGAACAATGGAATGGGTATTTCAAATGATAAGATGTATTGTTTTTACTATTTGATTTGTTATTTTTCTATAAAAATAACTTGCTTGAAATTGATTTCATTTATTTTTGTTTTTACTGGGTGGTAAATGGTTTTCATTGAACTGGTTTATATTTGGGTATAAACTGTTTTGGTAAAAATAAATTATAAACTATTTTATATAAATGTGGATAACATTTCTATCATAGTGTCTTCAGTATGGATATCATTAGGGAAAACCTATTGATTTTTATACTCACCCATGATTTGGAACTTTGGTTATTTCGTAGATGTTATCTTTCAGGATAGGGGAAAAGGTAACATTTCCAACATCATTATCACTACCTCTTGAGACATGGGTTGTTTCATGATTGTGAAGATTAGAGCTTGTGGAGCATGGAGTTTGTGGTCTTTTGAGGGTCTTTTGTTGGTAATATGCTATTTACTTTGATACTATTTTTGTCTTCTGTTGTTGCACACTTGAGTGTGGTGTTGAGATATATGAAGTTTTTTAGTTGTCCTCATTTTGGTCATGTCTCATTTAGAGAATATTTTGGTTATGGTTGGTTGGTTTATTGGTTTATTTATTAAAGGGAAAATCATCCCCCCCCACGTTTTGGGAACCCTTCGACATATATTTCTAGCCTTTAGTGTCCTAGGGATGTCGCGTAAGGCCAACTAATGACTCATTTTACTCTGAATACAATGATAATTTTAGGTTCATTGCATTATATTTTGAAAAATGTATTCTTATTTTTTAATAACGTAATAAAAAAATATTTTGATAAGAAATCAATAGTTTCAATTTTAAATCTATTCTAAACATTGGTTTTTAAATACATGGATATAACAATTTAACTTTGAAAAATATTTTTTATTACATTTTCAAATCGGTCTAGGTATACTATAAAATTATTTGGATGTATTAATTTTCCCAAATTATATTTATTTAAAAAAAAATTAAAAAATTTATTTGATATTTACATTAATAAAATTATTACCACATTAGTTTTTTGGAATTATTTAATATAAATATAAATTGCATAAAAATTAAATATAAAATATATTGAAGAAAATAAATCATCTATATTTTAGTAGAATACTTAAAGTCCAATATGTATTCTGTAAAATCCTACATTAAAAAAGTTTTATTTATTTAAAGATTAATGTGAACACTTTACATAACATTAAATAAAATATTATAAGTGTCATAATCATTTCAATGTGGATCCAAATGGATAATAATTTGGTACATGGGTTATTCTGATCGATATATAATTAACCAATTAGATTTCTTCTAGTAATTTTATCTTTAAATGGATATTATCATTTTAATTAAAATTATATTATTGATTTATCTTCAATTAAATAATTTTTCACAATCATTATGTAATCCTTTAAAGTAATTATTTATATCAAAACAATTAAAAATAAATTAAAATAATAAATAAAAATATTTTATATTTCAAATGATTATTTATAGTCGAACTTATCTTTTATATAATCTCATATAAGAAATTGCATAGTTATTAAAATCTGAGAAATAAAAATTTGAATTTTCATTAAATAAAATATATTAAATGTTCTAATATTTCCAGAGTGGCTTCTAAAGGATTCCATTTCAATTTAAGGATGACTTAGGTCTATAAAACCTCATCCAATGATATTAGGACAAGTGTTAGGTTATTTTGATAATATTTTTTTCCTTTATTACTCGATGTACCTTTTTACTGTATTAATAAAAAATTATTGGACTTATTATTCCTAGGTACCAAAAATAAAAGAAATATATTTACATAATTTGAACCCACTGATTCCAAATATTGAACAAATTTTTCCAAATATAAAACTCAAATGTTTTAGTAATTAATTTAAAATTAATACCATTTTCGAAATGAGAAATCATTTTGTAATAGTTAAAACACGTTAATATTTTAATGTTTATACATTTAAATTTTATTTAAAATTAATTACAATGAACTAAATTAAATTAAATTATAAAAATATAGTATATTTATACTTCAAAACCATTCAATAAAATGATTTTAATAAAAAAAAAATTGGATGAAAAAATTTGTTATCAATCAAAATTTATTATTTTTTTACTATTCATCACAATGTGAAACTTACTAAAAAAATATACAAAATAAACCCAAAATAAATTATTATATATCACATTAAAATAATAAGTTTGTGTTTTTTTTATTTTTCAAAATATTTATTTAAAATTGGATCTCCAGTGAAAGGCAGTAAAATTACCCTTTTCAAAAAATAGATATTTATAAATAAAATAGTGTTTATTCATATCCTATGACTAAGAAATCTATTGGATGAATATTAAAAATATTGTATTAGATATATGAAATATATATTTCATTAATTTAATTTAATAATTTTAGTTAACATAATTTATTAATAAAAAATACATATATTTCCTATACATTCAATTCATTTATTTTTTCGTAAATGATTAGTATCTATTGAAGTCTCCATATATTTTTCAATTTTTTGTTATATTTATTCCCACAAACATAAAAAATAGGTTATAATGGAACCTCAATTTCTTTTAAACTCGCAATTATGTTCAAAGCAAGCCATTGAAGAATAAAAATTATTTAAAAAAATATTTCATAAAAACATAGGGGTGTAACATTTTACCCCCTAAAATTGTGTTTCAACCACAAATATATTTTTCACGTGGATACAAACAGATGTGGGTACTCCAGCCTCATCGTATCCTAAAAATTCCACATAGATTCTTATTATTGGTGGTTCTATAATTAAACATTAACCAAGAGATTAGTTCAGTTTCATAATTTTTTTCGATATGATCCTGAATCTCTATCAGTTTTTCTTCATAATTTTTTTTTCTCTAGTGGTAAGAATTACGAGGTTAGTACATGTGAAAAACCATGTATGTACATTATCAGGATATATACTTTGGAAACATTATGAAATTGAGAGATATTCAGTGGAATAAGCTATATAATCTACCTTCCCAACACGATCAATAATTTCCAATGGACTAATTTACCGAGGTATTCTCTTTCCCTTTATTACAAATCTCATTACTCTATTCAATGGTGATATTCATATAAAAAACATGTCATATACATCAATCAATATTTCTTTTTTTCAGTTGTCAACATAAATTTTTTTTTTCTATTATGAGCTTCTCTTATGTGTTGTTCAACAGATATGACCTTCTCTACCATTTAGTAAACTAGATTATGTCTTAATATCATTATTTCTCCTAATTCATCACATAATGTTTGATTTATTCACTTATTTCCATAGATCGATTCATTAGGAGCCGTCTGAATACTGGATTGAAAGATATTATTGTAATAACAATATACCAATGATATGCGTTGATCCCAAAAACTTTTTAAAAAAATAGAGCATGCTCTCAACATGTCTTTTAGAGTTTGAATTATTCTCTCAGACTGACCATCTATATGAGGGTGATAAGCAGTACAAAAATGGAACTCTCTATCTAGATCCTTCTAAATACATCTCCAGAACAATAAGGTAAATATTTGATCTCGATCAGATGTAATTGAAATTGGTTCTGCATGAAATCTTACAACACTCATTACATATATCCTAAAATGCTGATGAAAAGATAAGTATTTATAATATAAATGAATTATTTCTAATTCATAGGGAAATCAAGTAAAACCAATATTGCATTATTTCCTTTAGAAGTTTTGGGAAGTCTGATGACAAAGTCCACAATGATTTTTCCCATTTCCCTTCTTATATACGTTGTGGTTGAAACACCCCCATATAGTTCTGTATCATATCCTTAACTTTTTGAAGAACCATGCACTAAGAAAAATATCTTAGAACATCACAATTCATTCCATCACAGTAGAAATACCCACTCACATCCCTCTACATCTTTTTGATCACATGATGAATATAAAATGAGAACTATGAGCCTCATCCAATATCTCCTTCTTTAATTATAGTATATAAGGAATATAGACATCGTTCCTCACCTTCTGTCTAAGGGTGATAAGAGGTGATTAAACATAACAATATATTGATTTCATGTTAAATACCTCTCCAAAATGTCAAGGTAAACCTCATATCACGATCCGATATAATGGTATATATTACTCCATGAAATCTAACTACATCAATTTCACATATCCTCGAAATCTGATCAAGATATAAATCCCCTCTAATAATAATGAATTGTACTGACTTCGTAATACGGTCAAATATAAACCATATATAATTATGGCCTTTGGTTGTTTTGGGATGTCTGACGACAATGTCCATAGTGATATTATCCTTTTTCCATTTAGTATGGGTAATTGATGTAACATCCCTTTACATTTCTATCACTTATCCTTAACATGCTAACAACCATTTATTCAAGAAACATATTCGGCAATGTCTCTTTTCATCCCATTGTTTTAGAAATACTATTCAAGTCCTTGTACATATTATTTCTTCCATGATGCATAAATAATGATCAACTATGAGGCTTAACCATAAGATCATTCATTAATTTTGATATATTAGTAATGAAATCATTGTTCATGAACCTTATTATTCCATCTCAATAAATTATGAATTTAGTAACATTTCTCAGCTTCTTATGTAGCTCTATATCTTCCTTTTGTGCCTGCTTATTCTCTAATTATATATATAGTTAATCATTCATTTGAGAAAGATAATATTTTTTCCTTATATTAAACATTAAAGATCCATCCTTTGTACATCTATAAATATTTGATATTTTTTATAATCATCATGGATAAGATAGCATGGTCCTATCAACATAATGCATTTTCCACCTTGATCTATTTCCTTGGGTGGTGTTGAATTGAGCAATCATAATAATTAATAAAATAAAACCATATTCTTTGGTGCATGTTCAACACCTTTTGTATGATAATATAATTTAAAATTTTAGGATTGTATAAATATCAAACCTTTCACTGTAAATATAATGCATCCATATCATTAATACAATGATTATTATAGATAAGTCCAGATAAATAATTGTGTAATTTTTCTCTTGTATTTAAAATTTTTAAGAGGTATATTCTATCACCATATCATTTTTCAGGATAATTCATCTGAACCCCCTCTTGGATGCATCACTATAGATCATAAATCTTTCTCTACTACATGGTAGTGTAAAAATAGGTGCGGTGGATAACCTTCTTTATACCTCTTTGAAATTCTACTCACATTATTCCACCAATGTGAACATAAATCCTTTCTGAGTAAACTTCATGAGTGGATTATATAATCTTGAAAAACCATACAAAAAACATTGACAATATACAAACAAACTATGAAATCATCGGATCTCAGTTACCATAGTCAGTCTAGGACAATGTTCAATAACTTCTTTTTTTTTGTTTTATCCAAAATATCCCCTCTCATTAGATTATGTGACCCATTAATGATACTTTTTGAATCCCAAAATCATACATGGTATTTTTTTCATAAATCTTCTCTTTTATTAGGGTCCCGATACCAATTATCATGTGATCTTTATGATCATCATTACACATTGAATAATAAAGATTATAATATATATAGACTACCATAAACAGATCAAGATAGTCTCTAAATAGTATATTCCTTATATTCATAAAGATTGTGGGGGTATTAGTAAGACCAAAAGTCTTCAGTATAAATTCATAATGTCTATACCTTGTATGGATAATCATATTTAGAATATCCTCCTCCTTCACCCTTAATTTATGAGATCCTGAATGAAGATAAATATTGTAAAATTATTGAGCTCTGTGTAGTTGGTTGAATAATTAATCAATGTGGGGAAGAGGATATGTTTTTATGATAGTAATATTGTTATATTCTAAATAATAAATGCATAGTTTCATAAATCATTTATTATTAACCAATAGAAAATGTACACCCCATGATGACACATTACGGTATATGAATCCCTTTTCATGATTCTATTGCGGTTTCTTCTTCAATTCCTAAAAGTTATTTGGGGATATTCTATATGGTGTCTTTGAAATAGGTCTATCCACCAGTATAAGTTCTATTGGAAACTCAATATAACTATTTGGTGGATGACATGTATATTCTCCTAGAAAACTTCAAGAAACTCTCATAAAATAGGTGTGTTCTTAATGGTGTGTTTATCCCCAACCATCTGAGATAGATAACGATCATTTACATTAATCCTCGAAATCGATTCTCCCCTTTTTTAAAAAGCCTCTTTATGGATAAGAAGGAAACCTTACATTTCAGCAGCGCCTAAATCCCCAAAATCAAATTCAAAATACAAATTTCAAAAGACATAATTGCCCATTTTGGTTCCTGTGAATCACAAGTCACGCACATTCCTCTAGTCACACACCAAACACGTCGAACATCCTGTCCTTTTTCTTCCCCATAATCATCACACTGGAAGAGTCCCACTGGCGAATCAAACCACCAAAACACCATTCATCACACCAAACCACATCAACTCATCACCAAAATCCACAATGTTGTCGGTGCTATAGAAACACCAAAATCAGACTTCCCATGACATCAAATCCACCAGACAAACTAGGAAATAGTGGCAAAAACGAAGAACCACCATACAGGATCTTGTCCAATCAAGATGAACACCTATGCATAAAACATAAAAAAAGTGATTTTTGGAAAAGAACCCACCGAAGAACACCGTCATTACCGACCAAAATCTTGCCAAATCACCCTTAACAAGAAGAAGAAACCAAAGATACACCATTGGAAAATTAAACCCCATCGTCCACCAAAACTGACATCCCATAGCCCCTTTGAACCCACCATTACAGATCTGACTAGGAGGGAGTGAGGGGATTAGAGGTCAGGGAAGTGTTTTGAATAGACCATGACATCGATGTCCACTTTAGAAGTCGAGCACAATAATTAATCTGATTCAAATAAAAAGAAGAAAAACCAAAGAAGGAGGTCACGCATGTTACTTGGTCGTTGTATCCCATCTCCCAAAACCACCAAAGAGGCACTCCTTTAGGACCGACTTGGAATAGAGTGGGGGTACATGAGGTCAAGGTAGAGATTTGGCCGACCGTAAACCGGACAACAGAGAAAGAAATCAAAGGGAGGCCAACACAGGAGAGCCTGAAGAAACCTTTGACCACTGAACCACCAACCCCAAAACCATTGTGAAGACATTTCACTGGATCCGACCTATAGGGAATAGAGGAAAAAAAGGTCAGAGAGGGGAGTAGAGGCTGCATGTTTCAATAGTTAAACCCTCTATAGAGATGGCACAAAGGAGAAAAAAGGAGGAGGAAAGGAGAGTAGAGTAACAGTGTTTAAATGTGCTGCCACCCCAAAGCTTGGTGTTTCAGGAGAAATCCATTCCCAGAATCACATTAAATGACACTAAAGGATGGATCCCCAGATTTCCAGGAAATAATTCCCACAAACATCAATTGGAGAAAAATTATAAACAATTTATACATATCTTTTTCCATTAAGATTTATCACAACTAACTCAACATCTAATTTATGAGGTAATATGGTGATACACATAGAAAATTATTATAAACTAATAGAGTTGGTGGATCCAGAATAAAATAAAAAATATATAGTTTAGAGTGGATGGTAATTGTACGTTTCACCACTTCACTATCATACTATGCATCCCCGGTAGTGATCACATGTGATTTGACTTTGAATTTTCCATTAAGAGTTTGATGAAATTGATCATCATTAATAACCCCTGGATTAAGGAATTGGTTATAATAATTCCCCATTTCCTTGAACTTGTATCATTGAAGTGTAGGAGGTGTATTATGTGTATCCTTTTTTCTTTTCACATCATTAGACAACTTTTTCTTGTCACTTCAGCATTCCATTTCTTGATGGCCTTCCCTCCCACACTTAAAATGTTTTTCATGTCCCTTCTATACGTTTTCCTTTTTGTTTAATTATACACATTGTTAATAAGGTAAATCTCATAATATTTTTAGTTTGGATGTTAGATTATCCCTTAAATTACATTTTTTTAATTTATATCAAACCAAGGGGATTGATGAGTAATTCCAATCTCTATATCAACATTGAGAGAAAAACGAATGATTTATTCATAGCTATTGAAATACTTTTTGGCTGATACCCTTTGGAAACATTTTTTTAACACTGAAGAATCTATCAATGTTACTATATGGTTAGATAATAATTATAGAACTATATGTTGAATGTATTGAATAAATCGATTTCATAGGTACCAATAGATTCATTATCCTTTTTCATAAGCACAAGGAAATCCTTATCCATCCTCAGTCGAAGAATACGAGGAAGGTACATATTGAAAAATATTTTTTTTATCTCATCCCATTCCAAGGATTCAATTTCATCTCATTACCTCATATTCATGATAAGATTCTACCATTGAGCAACTTCACCTTACAAATGATAAACTTCTAATATGACATTATCAGACTCTAAACATTGTAGAACTAATAATATATTTTCAATGGTACTAATCCATTGTTTATCCACTATTATATTAGAAGAACCATTGAATAAAAATGGACTCTGCCTCATGAATGAATCAATAGAATGTTGTTGCCTCTATTTATTGTTTCTAATTCCTTAATGGTTTATATCTTGAGAAAGTTGTGTGATCATGGATACAAGGTTTTTAATTCCAGCTACCCTAACATTTGATTGATTCAAATGAAAATAAATGAATTTAACATCACATTCAACATTAACATGGTTCCTTTGGGTTCAATAAATTGAATAACAACCAAGATTAATAGTGCGATAAATACTAATCATAATGGGGGAAATACGCAATCAAAAATAAAATATCAATTTAGGGATCTTTAGGTTTTATCCTAGGTTATTCATAATCATTAAAAAACACTAGTAATGTAACCTATACTTAGACATATCCTTGGGTTTCTTACTATGGATTTTTCATCCTATTTTCTAATGGAAAACTAATACATTTTCTCAAATACAAACAATAATTTCCAATACATTGCATACACAAATATTAAATTAAATTTCATGAATATTTATTAAAACATAAAAACACCAAATCAAGATCATATAGGTTTAGTGTCTTTAGAATATTGGAAACATAAAAAGATGTTTCAGAAAATATCTACATTAAATCCCACTTACTCTTTTATATATAGTTCCATTTTTACAGATCTTTCTTAATATCATTCTTCATAAATTGGGGAAAATAAACATAAAAAAGGTGGGTTAAAATTCTAGGTAAGAGTAAAGAAGGAATATATCAATCAGATCATAATAATAATAAATATGAACATAACATTTAAAAATCATATCCTTCTTATGAATGATCATGATATCATGTCCTTGCAAAAATCATAAATGTTTATACTAAGTTGAATAACATATTCCTAAAGGGTATATCATAATACATGAAATTTTTTGGCTTACACATAAGTCAATAAAATCATTCATATTTGTCAAGGGTCATTACCAGGACTATCATAGTGTAAATTTCCATTACAAAACCAATTCCTCATTATAGCATAGTATTATTGAACCATGTTTACTTCTCGTTCCAGCACTAATTACTGAACCAAAATAATTTCTCATTCCATCCTTGTATATCTCATGAGATATAATTATTTACCCAATCCATTAGAGGGGGATATAGTTCCCACCATTCACAAAATGAAAACTTGTAATGTCCCAGCCCCGGGTGCCACTCAACGGGTGCCCCGAGCTCAGTTCGCCACATGACCTCAAGCACATTTCCCCAAATGCCAGAGGCTGCCGACTAGCAGTGAGGTACCAAGTCTGATAGTGGGGAAACTATGCCCTCATTTTCCAAAGTGTAGTACAGCGGAATACGAAAGAAAACATACAACAAACAGCGGAAGCAGTAAACCATGCACAACGGAAATAAACAACTACAATAGATATAACCAACCAGTATATAAAGAATGATGCAACATGCCACAATTCTATGAAAACATCCAGAGCATGTAATACATCAATACAGTACAGAAAAACAAGCAAACAGCTGGTAGCGGCATCACGAGCCTAGGCTCAGTCCCATGCCCTCCTACTCCTCAGCCACAGTCAAGTACTTGTATAGGGATTCTCGCCCCTATCTATACCTGTAGAAACATAATCTGTTTGGGCCAAAAAGCGTGACCCAAATAGGGTGTGAGAAATATATCTCAGTAGGCACCCACCAAAGGCTCGTGCCCAACTGTGTGTAAGCATGCAACAACAGTGTGCAATAGTAAAATTCAATAAAGTAAGCAGTAATGAAAAGTAACTAACTTAACAATTAAATTTCCATTTTATTATTCATTTAATTCATTTAATTTAGTAAAAATTTTGTGCTCAACAGCACCAAGCCCTCAGGCCAACCAAAACCTTTCCCTCAGGCTAATATAGTAAAACCACACCCTCAGGATTTCCCTCAGGCTATACAGAATCCAACCCGTAGGTATTTCCCTCAGGCGGAATAGAAATTTTGGCCCTCAGGTATAAGAAGTGTTTCCCTTAGGCACAGAAGTCAAGCCCTCAGGCACGAAAGGTTGACCTCAAACGAAAAGAGTCTCATCCCCAGGCCAATACAGTCACGCCCTCAGGCTAATACAGTGCAGTGCCCACAGGCTAATCACAACAATGCCCTCAGGCTAAACAAGTAACTGGGCCATGCCCAACATGTCAAAATTTAGTAAACAATAAATTCATCTCAATGCAATTCTATGATTACTACTTTAAAGGCATACACTCGGGTATCCTGGCCAAATGGCTAAACAATGAAACACACCCCCTGGGGTGGTTCTGGATCCAAGCAACGATCCCAACAAGAATTCTATTATCACAATTTAATCATATATGCAATTATAGGCATTAAATATAGAAATGGACTCAGCCACACGACACCCCAACATGGGTTCGTGGCACAAAAATGCACAAAATATATGACAGTTGGAAAAACAAACACCAAGCCACCTACCTTATACGCCAACGAACGTTATACCCGAATGCCGACTCAAGAATCACCCAAGAACGACATAGATCTGACGAAGAAGAAAACCCATTCAAACGTAAATAACTTTCTCTAGGGAAAGAATTGGTTAGAACAGCATAAGAAGAACAAAGGGCTTACCCGTGCGGTTCCAATGAGATCATCCGAAGCCGAATCAGATTCCAGACGAACACCCGGCGGATCTTCAAAGGTTCGGTCATCCTCCTTGGCTCCAAAATGGCTCAAATGCCTCCTCTGCCAAATGAGGAGGCTATTACCTGTTTTAAGCCGAAAAAACAACATACACGGCATGTACTTCTAAGTACATGGCGTGTACTTCATTCATTTAATTGTTCCTCTGGCGGCACCGCCACACTGTTCATCCGTCGACAAGAGTACACGGCATGTACTCACAAGTACACGGTGTGTACTATCGCCCAACTGTCAGTTGCTCCACCGCCTTACTGTTTAGGCCTGCCGACTGACTACACGGCGTGTAAGGTAACACTACATGGCATGTAGTCGGTTTCTACACCCTTCATCGCTGGTATGGCTACACGCCCCGTGTACCCTTCCCACATGGCCTAAAGTACACAGTGTGTGGAAAAATACACGGCGTGTAGTTCAAAAATTTAGTATTTTTCCCCATTTTCCATATTTTCTCAAAAAAACTTAAGGAAAAGATAAAAGAAGAAGCCCGTACCTCAAAAAAATAAGAATCGGGTTCTTACAAACTTCCCCCTTATAGTAATTTGTCCCCGAATTGCCTTTCCCAGGGTGGCGAAGATAAATCTCAGAACATATATGGCCACTGAGCACGTACCTCAGCCTCCTACTCTCAGGTCTCGTCCTGCACTCTCCCATGCTGCCATAGCACCCGTACGAGAGGAACTGACCGGCCTCAGAGAATCTTCGTGCTCCTGTCAACGATACGAATCAGATGCTCCTCAAAGGACGCATCTTCCTCCAGCTCAACCTTCTCAGGCTGAAAAACGTGAGACGTGTCTGAATGATAGAGGCACAACTAAGACACGTGGAAGAAATCATGCATGGCTCGATATCGCTATGGTAACTGCAACCGATAGGCAACCAGCCTGAATCTCCCCATAATCTCAAATGACCCCACATACCTCAGTGAAATCCTACCATGTCTCCTGATCTGCTTGTGTCCCAGCCTCAGTGAAACACGTAGAAAAACCTGATCCCCGACCATGAACTCCATGGGTTGTCTGCGGCGATAAGCATAAGATTTTTGAAGAGACTGCGCGGTAGCCATCCGCTTCCAAATCAACTGGACCTGCTCAGAAGTCTCCTGAATGAGTTGTGGTCTTAGTAAAGCTGCCTCACCTGCCTCTAACCAGCACAAAGGTGAATGGCATAGCCTACCATATAATGCCTCGTAAGGTGTCATCCCAATATTTTCCTGAAAACTATTGTTATAGGAAAACTCTACTAGGGGTATGTGCCTCTCCCAAGAGCCCCCAATGTCTAGGACGCACGCACACAGCATGTCCTCTAGCACCTGTATCGTCCGCTCTGACTGGCCATCTATCTGAGTGTGGTATGATATGATCAGAAGCACCTGTGTACCCAACGCCCTCTGAAAACTCTACTAGAAATGAGACGTAAAGCGGGCGTCCCTAGCTGAAATGATAGAATGAGGGACCCTATAAAGATGTACGATCTCTCGGATATACAGTATTCCGAGCTCGTCCACACCAAAAGTCTCCTTAATCATCAAGAAGTGAGCTACCTTCGTGAGTTTTTCCACAACAACCCACACAACATCATTACCACGAGGTGACCTCGGCAATCCTGTCACGAAATCCATCGCGACAACATCCCATTTCCACTCGGGAATGGGTAACTGCTGTAACAACCCAGCTGGTCTCTGATGCTCTGCCTTCACCTGCTGACAGGTGGAAAATCTCGTAAAAAACCTAGCTACATCTCTCTTCATACCCGGCCACCATTACTAACGTCTCAAGTCACGGTACATCTTGGTAACCCTGGGATGAACTTCCCAAGCTGAAGCATGAAACTCCCACATCATCTCCTCGCGTATATCCCCTGGAACCCATACTCATCCATGGAATCGCAAAACCTCATCATTTCCTATCACCCAACCGAGAGGAGGGTCCTCACTTACCACCGACTCCCGTAGAACTAGGCTTTCTGAATCAGATAGCTGCCTCATCCTCACTCTGTCCAGGAGGGTAGATGTCACAGCTAAAGATGAAGGATAAGTCTACCCCTGACTGTCATGCACCTCTAGATGCATCTTAGAGAACAAAGCCATGAGCTCCCACTCACAACTGGCCTCCTGCACTGCCTGTATCTGAGTCTTCCTGCTCAGTGCATCATCTACTGCATTACCTTTACCAGGTGTGTAGGCAAGCTCAAAATCAAAGGATTGTAGGTACTCAACACACCTTCTCTGCCTCAGATTCAGGTCACGCTGAGTAAAGATATACTTGAGGCTTTTTTGGTTGGTGAAAACCACAAAATTCTCTCCCAAAAGATAATGTCTCCAACAGCGCAACGCATGAACAACAGCAGCCAACCCGAGATCATGCGTCGGGTAATTCCTCTCATGTGGCCTCAACTTCCGAGACCCGTAAGCAACGACTTGATCACCCTACATCAACACTGCTCCCAGCCCAATACTTGATGCGTCACAGTAAACTGTATAGATCTTCCCCTGCTCTGGGAGTATCAGGATCGGTGCTGATGTCAACCTTCCCTTTAGGTCCTGAAAATCTGCCTCACAAGCATCTGACCAAACGAACTTCACACCCTTCTTAGTCAGTCCCATCAACGGTGCTCCTAAGCAGGATAAGTCCTATATGAAGTGTCTGTAGTAACCAGCCAGCCCTAAGAAACTCCATATCTGAAACATGTTCTTAGGCTGCTCCCAGGAAACTACTGCTCTCACCTTCTCTGGGTCTACTGCAACTCCTGCCTCTAAGATTATATGACCTAGGAAGTGAATCTGGTCCATCCAAAAGTGGTACTTCGAGAGCTTAGCATATAGATGATGCTCTCTTAGTGTACTCAATACGATCTAAAGATGGGTTGCATGGTCGTGTCGAGTGTGAGAGTACACCAAGATGTCGTCCATGAATACTACCACAAAAGAATCAAGATACAGATGGAACACACGATTCATCAGATCCATGAAAACTGTTGGTGTGTTCATGAGTCCGAACGGCATAACCAAGTACTCGTACAGACCATATCTCCTCCGAAAAGCTGTAAGCGGTATATTCGATGGTCTCACGTGCAGTTGATGATATCCCGATCTCAAGTCAATCTTCGAGAACACTCGTTCTCCACGAAGCTGATCAAATAGATCATCAATCCTTATCAAGAGATATCTGTTCTTAACCGTCAACTGGTTCAGCTTCCGATAATCCACTCAAAGTCTAAGGGTACCATCTGCCTTCTTTGCAAAAAGGACAGGAGAACCCCAAGGAGAAGTACTGGGTCAGATAAAGCCCTTTGCATGTAACTCCTCTAACTGCCTCTTGAGCTCCGGCAACTCAGATTTAGCCATCCTATAAGGAGGAATGGAAACTAGTGCTGCTCCTGGAACAAGCTCGATAGAGAAATCCACCTCATGCACTGGAGGTAGACCTAAAAAGTCATCCGGGAAGAAATCCCTGAAATGATCAATAAATGGAGGGAAATCCATCTGACAAGTCCCCTGGTCATCCAGATATAAGCTCGCAATCTGGGCCGTGACTCCACCTCGCCCATGATGCTCTGGTCCAGCTCGACTCGCCTGAACATCCCACTCGCTCTTGTATAGAAACTCTCCTCCCTCTGGTGACGTAAAACTCACCCTGTGACGATAGCAGTCTACAAAGGATCGAAAGGGAACCAACCAGTCCATCCCTAGAATGACGTTATAGCTCATCATCTCTAAGACATAGAGGTCCCAATGGAAGTGACACCCTCCAACCTCAAGGGGAACTCCTTGAACTGATGAACACCAGCCGTTCTAGTCCCCAACGGAGTTTCTAGCATCATAAAAACATTAGAAGAAGAAACGCAGAGCCCAAGGATCTCAACAACGGGCACAAATATGAAGCTATGTGTAGAACCCGTATCAAAAAAGTACTGAAGATAAGACAGGAGCTACTAAAATTGTACCTATGACTGTAGATGGTCTGGGGTCCTGCTCTTGCTGGGTCTGTTGCACTACAAATGCATGCCTAGTGCCGTGGCCCTGTGACATAGCCTGGCTACCCTGAGCTGTCCCGCCCTGCTGCCTTTGAGATCCTAGTGTCTGGCTACCACGGCCCCGACCACCATCTATGCCTGCATGCCCAGACGTATTCCAGTTCCCTGACTGGTAAGAAGCCACTGGTCCTACTCCCGCACACGGAGTCTGCACAGAACCCCTCTCACTAGCCACTGGTGGAATTTCCCTACAGAAGCGCTGCAGATGACCCATCTTTCCGCAATCTCGGCACTCTACTGGATCGCGTGGACACTACGGCCTATTGTGCCCCTCTCTACTACACTGGTAGCACCTGACCGGTCCACCTGAAGAAGCTTCCTGGCTGGTATTGCCACCCTGAGATAAGTCCATCTGTCTCTTCCTTTTGCCAGTAGAAATAGTACCAGTAGAAATAGTACCAGTAACTAGTGTTGGACCGCCCTGGCCCACACCACTAGCTTCCTGCGGGTTCCTCTCTGTAATCAGTGCCTGGTTTACAATAGCATGTACTGAAGGCAACATAAAAACATTCACCAGCGCTCGGATGTCATACCGAAGACCATTTTCGAAGCATCTGGCTCTCAACATCTCATCACCCACCAGCACGGGTGCAAAACGCTGAAGCTTGGTGAAGCGAGTAGTATAGTCCATCACCGACATAGTTCCCTACTGCAGATTTATGAACTCTCAAGATCTATCTTCCCTCAGTGTCTCGGGAAAGAAGAAGTAATAGAAGACTGCCTGAAAATCTTCCCACGCCATATCTCTATGATGCTCTGACTGGGTGGTCACATCCCACCACCTCTTGATGGAATCACGCAGCATGTAAGTCGCGAGCTTGACCCTTCACCCTGGAGGTGTCTCAAGATGATCGAAATCTGCATCGATCCTAGCCAAGACTCCACAGCATGTGGTCCTCCATCCCTTGAAAACGTAGGCAGATGCTGCTACTGGAAGATACGTGTCAGCTCAGCCATAGATGTGGCAGCCTGCAGTGCTCCCTGAAAGGTCTGCAAGAACCGCATAAAGCCTTCATGGAACTGCACCTCCACGCATGTGTCCGGTATAGCAGCTGGCGCCGCATCTGGCTCTGCTGGAGGATCAACTGGTAGCCCATGGCCCACCATCTCCGGATTATAATCGTCACCGCTCTCCTGGTGAACAACTCGCGGTTGTCTAGGCGGCATGACACTACAAGGTCAAAAGCACACCTCAGATTCAAGATTATTAAGGCTGAAAGTGAAGGAAACACAAAGGTAACAAGAGGAAAAAGGCATTTCAAAAACTACAAAACAAGACTACATGGCGTGTATACTGTCTACACGGCGTGTACTTGACTCCCCTTCCCCTGCCCGAGTCCTTGCACACGGCTAAGCCACACGGCTGTCATCGAACAAAACTTCACGGCATGTATATAATCTACACGGCGTGTATGGTGTTATTTTCCAACTACCTGTTTCGTCTGTGACACGAACGACTACTCATCTTACAACTACATGGCATGTTACACCCGTACACGCCGTGTACAACACCGCGTTTCCCAGCCCCATGGCTAAAACCACACGGTCTGTCCTCGGACAAGACTACACAGCGTGTCCCAAAGGTACACGGCGTGTTCAGGGATAGGTGACACCGGCGCGTGTTGTTAGTTACATGGTCGAGTCCCCAAGTCACACTACACGGCATGTCCATCATTGACACGACGTGTTCTGTCAAGGAGTTCACTGACCTGTTTTGTTAGTTACACGGCCAGAATCCGGGTCAACACTACACAGTGTGTACAAAAGCTACACAGCGTGTTCGCCCCAAGCCTTTCCCTTCCCCGTGTCGGCCCCAACATAGTTTATGACACGGGAAGAGACTACACGGCGTGTACTTAGGGTACACGGCGTGTACTCAAAAAGTTCATTTTCTTCCCGAACAGAAGAACATACACGGCGTGTATAAAAAATACTACACGGCGTGTATACTGGGTTTCTAGACAGTATTCCTCAGAAACTTACTCGGAACCCATAAAATGCCAAAAAATAACACCTAAGTGTCAAATTCCGACCCGTAGGGGCCCATACTCTCCATGAATCAAATTTTGACATATCATATGTGTTATAACCCATAAAAAGTAAATGATCCACCAAATTCCGATCAATGGGGTCCCATACTCCCCCAAAAAACCAATGTTTGGCGTCCATTCTATCAATAACTTATACTGATATACACTATCACATAGCAGGTATTTATCAAGTGGCTATCACAACAGCATGCTTCTCTAGAACAACAACTATCAGAATAACATGCAATTTCTAATGCACCTACATGGCATGGAAACTATGCATGGAATGTGATTTCTAGCATGTGCCTATATGATGCACGAGATGGCATACCCTCATCTCATCAGGTTGCAACTAAATAAAACCCACAGATAAATTATAACAGCACAATCTCAAGTGCGTCACCCAAATGTGAAAACATATTAACTATAAAATTTGATAAATCAGTAAAATTACAATACAAGGTAAATTGGATTTTCCCTGTACACGGGTTAGCTATTCCCGGGTATCGCTTATTACCAACTATCATTCGTACTATCTCTGACTACGGCTCTAAATAGTAAGTCAAAGAAAAGAACTTCTCTAATACCACTTTGAAACGTCCCGGCCCCGGGTGCCACTCAACGGGTGCCCCGAGTCCGGTTCGCCACGTGACCTCAAGCGCATTTCCCCAAATTCCAGAGGCTTCCGACTAGCAGCAAGGGCCCAGGTCTGATAGTGGGGAAACTATGCCCTCATTTGTCAAAGTGTAGCGCAGCGGAATACGAAAGAAAATATACAACAAACAGCGGAAGTAGTAAACCATGCACAACAGAAATAAACAACTCCAGTAGATATAACCAAATGGTATATAACGAATGATGCAATATTCCACAATTCTATGGAAACAGCCAGAGCATGTTATACATCAATACAGTACAGAAAAACAAGCAAATAGCTGGCAGCGGCATCGCGAGCCTAGGCTCGGTCCCATGCCCTTCAACTCCTCAGCAACAGTCAAATACCTGTATAGGGACTCTTTCCCCTATCTATACCTACAGAAACGTAATCTATTTGGGTCGAAAATCATGACCCAAATAGGGTGTGAGAAATATATCTCAGTAGTCACCCACCAAAGGCCCGTGTCCAACTGCGTGTAATCATGCAACAACAGTGTGCAATAGTAAAATGCAATAAAGTAAGCAGTACTGAAAAGTAACTAACTTAACAATTAAAAAACCATTTTATTATTCATTTAATTCATTTAATTTAGTAGCATTTTTGTGCTCAATAGAACCAAGCCCTCAGGCCAACCAAAACCTTACCATTAGGCTAATATAGTAAAACCACACCCTCAGGCTTTCCCACAGGCTATACAGAATCCAACCCACAGGTATTTCCCTCAGGTGGAACAGAAATTATCACCCTCAGGCATAAGAAGTGTTCCTCTTAGGCACAGAAGTCAATCCCTCAGGCACGAAAGGTTTCCCTTAGGTGAAATAGAGTCTCTCCCTCTGGCCAATACAGTCACGCCCTCAGGCTAATACAGTGCAGTGCCCACAGGCTAATCACAAAAATGTCCTCAGACTAAATAGGTAACCAAGCCATGCCCAACATGTCAAAATGCAGTAAAAAATCAATTCCTCTCAAGGAAATTCTATGATTACTACTTTAAAGGCATACACTTGGGTATCCTGGCCAAACGGCTAAATAGTGAAACACCCCCCCGGGGTGGTTCTAGATCCAAGAAACGATCCCAAACAGTATTTTATTATCACAATTTAATCACCTATGCAATTCTAGGCATTAAATATAGAAACTACCTCAGCCACACGACACCCCAACATGGGTTCGTGGCACCAAAATGCACAAAATACATGACAGTTGGAAAAACAAACACCAAGCCACCTACCTTATACGCCAACGAACGTTATACCCGAATGCCAAATCAAGAAATGCCCAAGAATGGCATAGATCTGATGAAGAACAAAACCCATTCAAACCTAGATAACTTTCCCTCGAGAAAGAATTGGTAAGAACGGCGTAAGGAGAACAAAGGGCTTACCTGCGCGGTTCCAACGAGATCGTCCGAAGCCGAATCGGATTCCAGAGGAACACCCGGCGGATCTTCAAAGGTTCGGCCGTCCTCCTTCACTCCAAAACGGCTCAAATGCCTCTTCTTCCAAATGAGGAGGCTACTGCCTGTTTTAAGCCGAAAAAACAAAGTACACGGTGTGTACTTCTGAGTACACGACGTGTACTTTATTTATTTAACTGTTCCTATGGTGGCACCGCCACACTGTTCATCTGTCGACATGAGTACACGACATGTACTCCCAAGTACACTGTGTGTACTGTCACCCAGCTATCGGCTTCTCCACTGCCTTACTATTTAGGCCTTCTGACTGACTACACGGTGTGTAAGGTACCACTACACGACGTGTAGTCGGTTCCTACACCCTTCGTCACCGGCATGGCTACACGCCTCGTGTACCCTTCCCACACAGCCAAAAGTACATGGCATGTGGAAAAGTACACGACGTGTAGTTCCAAAAATTAGGATTTTCCCCATTTTCCATATTTTCTTAAAAACACTTAAGGAAAAGATAAAAGGAGAAGCCCGTACCTCAAAAAAATAAAAACCGAGTTCTTACAAAACCATAAATATGTGTGCCTCAAGAACATAAATCATTTATCATAGCATTACTCAAATAATAAAATGGGTTTCTTAAATATCATTCCATTATAACATAATCTATCCAAAAATTGGATTTCATAAATAGAATTCCATCATAAAAATAATAAAACCATATGAATAATTGGGATAGTATACATGAATCAAATCCCAATTAAATATTTTCATATTTGATGGAAAATAATTTTGACTGAAAACTTGAAATAAATTCTTGAGAAAAATCTCCTTAATTCTTTGAAAAAGTTCCCAATTCATAAAACGCCACACAATTTAAAAAGAAAATAATTACTTTGAAAATAAACATTAAAATTTGTAATGAAATATTCAAGGAAATAATTCATTGTAAATGTGTAAAAATTTGTTAATGTCATATATGTTAAAAGGAAGCATTTATCTCATACTTTTTCTAGATAAGTAAAAAGTGCATCATTATGAAAAAAAAATTACATTCATAACATTTAGAAAAAATTACCAAATGTATAAAATTAACCTTAAAATAAATAAATAATATTTTTGAATACATTTTTAGTAAACATGGATATGGATGATAAATACACCCTTGTAAATACTAACGTATAAACAATCTTGGGAAATAATGCGATTGAGAAAATATCCCTCAACTTATGTCATGGATCCTTCATATGTAGTGTAAAATAATGTATAATGGATTAAAGAGTTTTATATACTTAATCTAGAACCATTTTTATATTTATGATATCATATATGATCATGTTATCCCTAGTTTAGTAATATCTCAATATTACTCTTCTTTCGGGTGATAATTGATTCATTTTTCTATGCATAGTTTATCATAAAAGTCCTAATTATTAATCCATGGTTATAATTATATCATTTCTAGAATGATAAAAATTCGATATGTATAATATTTTTTATTTTATACATTTATATAAACACGCATTTATGGATATTATAGAGAATGAATCACATCACATCGCGGCGACGGTAGGTCGTGTGTACGTACGAGCGACAATATTATTCCCCTATTTTTTAAGTTATATGGAAGTGGATGGTATATATTTTGTTAAAAAATAAATATAATTTTATAATAATCATTCTAAATTATTATTTCCATCATTTCACTAATCCAATAAAAAGCAGTGGTGAAAAAATACTACACCACGATGTGAAGATGGTAAGTCGTATGTATGCATGCATGGTGATTTTGTTTTTCATATGATGGATAAAAGGTGAAATTAGGTAGTTAAATAATAATAATATAATATCATAATATAATTTTTACTTTATTTATTACATTATAATAGAAAAAATTGATGAAGGGGAAGTAGAATAAGAAATAATTTTCATAGAATCAGTAGAGGAGATTACCTCTTCTTTGATATGCTCCCTCTAAATAAACTCTTATGGTCACTCAAGACTGGCTTTTGAGAAGAAAATAACATCTATAATGTGACTATAAAAGTTGATAAGGTATGTGTATATGGTATGGCTGATAATGAAGGATCAAAGTGATGTGAAGAAGTGAGGGAAGATTTTCCATTTTATAATTGAGGTGATGGGAACTTTTGGAATCTCCAAAAATATTAATTTATAATAAAATAAAACCCCATACCAAAACCTCTCATATTTAATATTTTTACGTTGATATGAGATAAGTTTTTAATATCATCAACCATTAAATTTTATAAAATGGTTTCTATCAATTTAAACCTTGTCATTTTTATTATTCATTAGTTATTCTATTTTAATTTTAACTAAGGTAACAAACAATTAAATTTTAAAATTATGTAATATTTAATTTTTTGTTTTAAATTAGACCATAAATTAATAATATATTACCTTTTGGACCATATAAAAGTTATTTATGTTTTTAAAAATGAATTATTATATTTAAATAATTTAATAAACCATTATTTTGATAAACAATAAATAGTGAAAATTTTTACACTATTCAATTCATTGATTTATACAACATTGAAGATAACAATTTCACTTTGAAGAAAATATTTTACTATATTTTAATGAGGTAAATGTCATATTTACAATTAATTGGATATATTAATTGTCCCAAAATATATTTATTTAAATATATTTATTAATATTTATTTGATATTTTTTTACATCGATTTTTTATACTTATTTAATATACCTATTTGTTAAATAAAAATTAAAAATAAAATTTAATGATGAATAAAAATATTTTAGTATTCTAAAGAACACTTATTTTATACTATATATTCTGTAAAATCATACATAAAAATTTCATACTTATTAAAACATGAATTTGAAAACTATAACATCAATTTAAATAAAATATTATATGTGTCATAATCATTTCCATGTGACTCCAAATGATAAATAATTAGACCATTGGATGATTATTGTTGATATATACATGTCCATTGCAATTTGGTTTGGTATTTTGGTCATTTAATGGTTGTTATCATTTTAATTAAAATTATATTATTGATTTTTCCTCAATTAAATACTTGCTACATCATCTTTGCATAAGTCTATAATGTAATTGTTTATATCCAAAAAAATTAAAAATGAACTAAGATCATAAATAAAAACATTTTATATTTAAAAAGAGTATTTATATTCAATCTTATCTTCTATATAACTTTATATTAAATATGATGTACTTTTTAAAATTTGAGTAAGGCATATTTAGCATTCCATTAAATAAAATATATTAAATGTCATAATCTCATCCAAGTGACTTATAAATGATAATATTTCTGACCAAATATGATTTAGGTAAAAACACACTCATCTAATTATATTATATAATGTTTTTGGTAATTTTATTATAATATTATTACATTTAATTACCTTATTTATGTTTTTACTATATTAACAAAAAATTGTTGAAGTTACTATTTATAATTATCATAAATAAAATAAATATATTTAAATAATACTAAAATACTGATTTTAAATATGGAATGCATATTTTAAATTCTAAAACAGATAATTTTATGTAATTAGTTTAAAATTAATCCGGATGTCGGAACAAGGAAATGAGTATTGAAAGTTAAAACATGGAAAACATTTAAATAATTATACAAATAAATTTAATGTAAAATTAATTATAATTACATAAATTATATTAAAATAAAAAATTATAATCTATTTAAATATTAAAATTATTTAATATTTTAAATTTTCCATAAAAAATATTTTTATGTAATGGTTATTTTCAATTAAAATTTACTATAGTTTTTAAAATTCATCGAAACATGAAACATACTAGAAAAATATCAAACATTCCTCAGAAGTAATTTATTATTTCCCACTTCTAATGAATTTTTTTTATTTTATCATATAAAAAATATTATTGTTTTATTATTTTAATTTAAAATGGGTTCTCCATTAAATGGCGTTAAAATTACCCTTTTGAAAAAAATCTGTTTTTATACATAAATTATGTTTTATTCAAATAATATGACTAAAAAATATATTGGATGAATATAAAAAATATTTTATAACATATTTAACATATACATTTCACTAATTTCATTTACTTATTTTAATCCATGTAATTTATTAATACAAAAAAAAACAGATATTTCTTTTATATTTAATTTGTTTATATTTTTCGTAAATAACTTGTAGCCAATGAATTCAACATATTTTTTTCATAAGTTAGTTATATTTATTCCTGCTAAAATTAAAAATAGGTTATAATTTCATCATGTAGTTAGTTTAAACTCAAAATTTCATGCAATACAGGCTATTGACAAATTAAAATTATTTAAATAAAAAATTTAATTAAAAAATTTGGGTGTTATAGTTACCAGAGGGCAGTGGCCATTTTCTCTCATGAGGGTAATAGTTATATTCAACATGGAGAGTAGGATATCAAGATAATCCATGTTGCGCCAGTTCATCAACAACATTAGGAGATCACTACTTAGTCCTGAAATATTTTTTCTAGATGATGGAGATGTATCGGATGATACCTTTCGACCTGTAGTGGACTTATTCCAAGATGTGTTTCTGGAGTAATTCATAGTTCTAGTACATTTTAGGGGAATTATATTTACTATTATGATCATACCTATATCTGAATAGATTTATATTCCACCATATATAATGCCACCGAAAAAGAATCAATAACATAAGAATAAGGTAGAGGAGATTATGGATAAGGGATTTATCCAAGTGAGTATGTTTTCATTGGGTTCCCTAGTTTTATTCTCTAAGAAGGCTGATCAGAAATTACATTTATGTTTTAATAACAAGATGTTTAACCCAATTACAGTAAGGAATGAGTATCCTCTACCATATATTAACATCCTCTTTGGCATGGTGAGAGGATCTTGTCTATTTAGCAAGATTAAATTGAGGTTTGTGTATCATTAGTTGAGAATTATAACTTCTCATATACCACATAAATATTTCAGAAGAAGTTATGTTCTATATAGGTTTTTTCTACTACCATTCGTGCTGAATAATTCTATGTTAGTGTTTATGTCCTTGATGTGACAAATCATTTGCCTGTTCTTAGATTAATTTATGTTTTTTTTTGTGTGGATGAAATCATGGTTTACTCAAATAATTATGATGATCATGCCCATCATCTTGACTTCTTCTTGGGTACACTTATTTAAGAACTACAATAAATAATTCTATTTAAGTGATAATTTTGGATTGACTATTTTCATTATGTGGGTCACATTATATAAGATAAATGATTGTTAGTGGACTCAGATAATTTTTAGCCAGTTGATTCATTAGAGCATCCTAAGAATGTTTATGATATCGGTACCTCTTTGGGTTTTATATACTATTTTCCTAGGTTTATAAATGAATTTTACCTCCAAAAAACACAACATTAAATATTTACAAATAAGTACATAATTTTTTAATGGTATAGAAAATGTGAGGATTCATTCCTAGAGTTGAAGAATCATCTGACTACCACACCGATTTTTGTACTACCAAAGCCTGGTGAGGAGTATACTGTGTTTTGGTTTGCATCAGAGAGTAGACATGGATAATTGTTGAAGTAGAAATATCTATTTGTTATATATGGGTCAGTATAGTTGATCTCGCATTAATTTAATTACCATAAGACTGATATTGAGTTGACTATATTGGTTTATGTGATGAAGTGTTGGAGAAATTTTCTATTGGGTGAAAGATTAAAGTTTATATTGAATACAAGAGGTTAAAGTACATATTTTCATAGTGGGATTCGAATCTCTAGTAGAAGATATGGGTTATATATTTTTTGTCATTTTATTTTCAACTTTTATATATGCCAAGGATGGGAGAGAGTATATTTAACTCATTAAGAAAGAAGACAAAAAATCATGTAGATTGGGAGTCTAGTTCTATGATAAAGATGATGAACATGCTTACTAAGATACATATTGGAGTTTAGGAGGGTTTGGGGAAGATGATTCTTGTATCTTTATATGTTGAGTATACATATTTTAGCTAGATTTTAGAGATACAATATGAGGATATTGAGGGTTTTTTCTTCTGGGAAAGCCTTGCAGGTAGGGATTCACCCTCCTATAGGACTATAGACTATGATGAGATCATCTATGTTGAAAAAAATGGTTTTGTGCCTATGTTTTTGTAAAAACGTATGATCCATGAGTTTCAAGCCTCTATGATGATTATAAACCTCGAATTGGCTAAAATGTGCCATTAACAACATTTAATGTATTTGTGGTCAGGATAATAAAGGGAAATTGTAGATATCGTGAAACGATGATACAACTTTCAACCAGTGAAAGTCGAGCATCAATGAACATGGGATTTTCAATATTCATTTACCATTCTGTAATGGATGTGGGATTATCTTACAATTTAATTTATGGTAGGTATTCTGAGTAAGCCTCAAAATAATGATGTTATATGGGTGACTATAGACCGATTAATGAAATTAGATCATTTGTTTCATATCTTGGATACATTCATAGTCGATCATTTGGAGGACATGTATATTTGGGAGATAGTCAATTTACATGGGGTGACAAATAGTATTGTTTTATTCCATGATCTTCATTTTACATCATACTTATGGAACGGTTTTCCAATGGATTTGGGTAACTAGGTATTTCTATGTATTTCTTTACACCTAAAGACGGATGGGATGTTAGAGTGTAAAATTTAGGTATTAGAGGATATTTTATTGGGATTCATTCCTTATATTTCTGGGTCTTTTGATAATCACATAGTGATTATTGAGTTCCCCTATAAAATCAGTTATCAGGAGGCTATTAATATCACATCGCATGGGGTACTTTATGGTAGGAAATAAAGATCTACTATATTTATGATGGAGGAATGTGAGTCTTAGTTGTTGAGACTGATTACGGGGGAGGATACATTAGAGTAGGTACCATTTATTAGGAAATATACGGTTATGGATCAAATTATTCTGATGTCATATGGTGTTATACATCATCAACCACTTGGGTTTTTAGGGGGTGATCAAGTATTCCTTAAATTGTTTCTTATATTGGGTCACAATTAGATTATGAGTCAGAGGACATTGAGAACCATTTTTTTGGAATATTTATGATATTTGGGAGTGTTGGACCAATGGTTTACAGATTATTTTCATCCACATATATATGGTTCTATTCATTATGCTTTTCATGTTTCAAAACAATGAATGTTTTAGACAAATTATTCTATTATGATCTATGTATATGATGTTGTTCTTGAGGTTTATTTTTTATTTGAGGAGAATCAGATTTATGTTATGGATAACAGTGACAATGTGTTTGGGATAAGGATAGTTCTTAAAGTCCGAGTGATGTTTAAACATGGACATGTTTAGGAGGAAACAAGGGAGAGATAAACATATATGAGGGATAAATGGCTTGAACATTTTACCATGGGATTATATATATGATTGGGAGTATTTCTCATGAAGTATCTATTATAAGGTAAGGATATTATAATATCACTTATTTTCTAGAGATGCATCATGATATTTTTTAGTACTATTTCCCCTTTTTGTTATAACTTTGTGGGGTAGTTATTTGAAGTTGATTTAGGTGAAACTAGATATATTTTAAAGCTAATGGGTATGTATGATGTTGGAACATGGTTATGAAAAAACGTGCAGTTTTCCCTAGGAAACTGTGATGTTTTCCTAGAAAACCATGTTCCTCATTTTGTGGGAACAAGAGGAGGAACACAGTTAGTGCACGGTTTGGAAAAACTATGTACCCCCCTCCCCAAACCATGCACCATCAAATAGAGTTTTCTGCTATTTTGGTTGTATAATTTATCAAACTGCGCACCATATTATATAAATAATGCACTCCCCTATGTAAAGTCACATGGTTAGGGTGCATAGTTTGGGAAACCATGTGTGCTAGATTTATCCCCTATTATAATGTTATTATTATTTCAAAACCCGTGATTTTTCAACCAATATTTTCTCAGTTTGGCCCTAAATATTTCCCTATGATTTTAGAATCTCCCTGTAAGATTCCATGGCTTCTCAATCCCATTATGGTGTGAATCAATGAATTAATCGAAGGATTGGACATGTCTTCTAGTTTTGATCCTATATCACTTCACTTATAGTTATATTGATTGTTCAGCATCAAATTATAGATAATGGGTTTGAAAGTATTCATCAACAATCATGAAGTAGGTTGTATAATTTCCAATTCCAATAGTATTGATTTTATTTTGGATTATATTATTATGATATTGAAATTTCCATCTTGGGATATCAAATTTTTAATTGAATTATTTATTTGGTTGATTAATGGTATTATGAAATTGATGGAATAATTGGATTATGAAATTGATTTATTGATGGGATTAGAAAATTGATGGAATCCCATGGTGTGTACTGATGTGAATGAAATTATTATTTATAAAATATGAATGTTTTTTAAATGAATTTTTAAAATGGTTTTAAAAATTAAATATGTATATTGTGGATTAATGGGAAATAAATGTAGAACCATAGGAATTTATATTTGTGACTCAGTTATGGGATAAGGAATACTAATAAATTAACCATGAGGTTCCAAATTTCCTGTATAGGCCCCTCGGACATATATTTTGGCTTATCACTGAGTTTCAAGACAAGGTCTACTACTCAAAATATCCCTGAGGAGCTATACTATTACTATAGGGCCCAATAGTACGATTTGGAAATTGGATATTAAATGATTAATGATAACCCATGATAGAATGAAATGTGATATTGTTTTTGGATAGTTTAGAATCCAAGATGAGAAAAGTAGTTACTGTTTGTTCAGGTCTCCTTGTGAACTTGAGGATTATATTGTTAATTAAAGTGTATTTTAATTTCCAAATATTTACTTATTTTTTTGCATAACTGTTTATAGAATTTCCTACACTATTATTTATTTGATATTTTATTATAAACCTTTTGCGATGGCTTACTGGTTTTACCCACAGTCAACTCGAGCTTCCAAATCAAAACCCAAATAGGATTCATGTCTGCAAAAATAGTATAAGGGAAAGATCCCTATGTTAAGAGGATGAATTGGGATACATTATGGATCTTGTGTGAGGGAACCATATATTAGGTCGGAACTTTCTTCGGTGTTGTCAGTGTTTCATTACATTGGGGTATCATTAGGAACATGAAACATATTATCGAATTACAAACAATATTTTTTTATTAATGTTAATTTATTAATTTTTGGATTATCATGTGATGTCAGAATTTATTGGTTATGGTGTTATTTTGGTTATTCTTTACTTACATTTGTCTATAGTTAATTGATTTTAATTGTTGTGATTCTTTAATAAGGATGTTACACTATCCCTATGATATATATTAGACCCTTCGTGCTAGTCAACATCCTCTATCATATGAGGATGCATGACTGAGTTCAGATAACCCACTGGATCGGGGAACCGACATGTGGATCATGGGTCGGTATTTTACAAATTCCCCTTTTTTTAAAAATGATCATTATGGTTCCCCCTTATACAAAGGCCATCCACATGGTTTAGTACAACCAATGTTACAACATTTCATCATTCACTAAAAGATACCCTGAAAATTTAATGACCTAGACAGTTACTACTAAACATGTGTTAAAAATAAAATAACCATATATCACATACAAAAATACAAATTTTGAATTAAAATTTATTAACTTCTAAAAAATCATAATACCCAAGAATTATTTAATAAATATCAACATAGGGCTTTGTGGTTGTCATATGGTATATAATAAAATTACATTTTCTCAATAAAATCATGTATATTTATTTTAAGGTATAATTAAAAACTATACAATTAATTTTCATTGATTTTTTATTGATGAAAGCAGAATTTTTAGAATAAATAAATTTTGATCAAATCCAATGAAAATTTTTATCATATGGTTGTTCTAATGAAGAATAGATTTTATACACTTATTAAAATAAATGTGTATTTAATTTTTCAAATCAAATAATTTTTTTATTTTAAATCATTATTATTTATACTGAATGGTATAAAAATATTTTTAGAATATTTTATAAATAAGAAAATGATTTCCCAAATTCTTTTATTAACATACAAAATATGTAGATAACCACATATCCCATAAAATTAGCATGTATGAGTGAAATAGAAAGTAATAATACACCAAATATGGATTAACATCTTATAAACACTATAAAATAATGAACATAATTCATCCAAAAAGAGAGGAATGTTATACTAATGATTAGATATTTACATTATCAGAAATTATGGAATAAGCGATGCATCAATTTTATACAAGTTCTAAATTTTTTTCATCAATATTCAATTTAATCATTGGTATAAATCTCTCTAGAAATTTTAATGTTTTAACATCCTATATAAAATAAATAAAATGAAATTCCTATTAATTTACATATAATAAAATTAGAAAATTTTATGAAGTGGAAGAGAAGACGAATAAGATATTGTGATTAGGAAGATAACCCAACTCAAATATGATTTCCCATGGAAACTGTGGATGTAAAAGTTGATTATAATAAAGAATAAGTTTGTATCCCTCTAAAATTTCTATCATCATCTATGTATGACACAAAGAGTGAATCACTATATTTTCACCTAACATAGTCCTCTATTATCATTAATGATTTTTCTTTTAATAATATAATTAATAATATAAAAACCAAATAATTATAATTTCTTGACATACATATTTAAAATATTTCATTTATAAAGATATTTCCACCTCTGAATGTATCCCCAATTATAAAATTTACAGCAACAATAAAAATAAAAATCAAATTTTAAAAGATTTAAATATAATATTTTATAAAAGATTATTAAAGACTTTAAATTCATTTTGAAACGATCACTAACACATGATAATTTTTATCATACCCATTTAAATATTCATAAATGTTCTATGATATAAATATTAGTTAATTGAATATATTTTATGATAAATAAATAGGGAATTTGTTTCTAATGAAAGTTCTTTATATATATCCCCAACCATGATCATGTAATACCTAGAAAATAAGAAGAGTGATATCCATGTTCAATTTGTATAGTTACTATACTGGGAGCCTAATGATATATTATGATCGGGAATATTTAAATTCAAATATTTTTACATATTTTGATAATATGAATTAAATAATGAAGTTATAAATAGGTGACTGTTATACCAGTATTCATATAATCATGGTTATATAACTATCATAAATATATATATAATTTTTTAAAATATATTTTTTAATATTTTTTAAGTATATGATTTAATATGAATTTTTCATTATTTTTTTATGTTTATAAGGTTAATTTATTGAAATGTTACATATTTTTTTCTAGTAAATCAATGTTAATAACGTCATTATTTTCCTAAAATATATATATTCACTGAATATTACATATTTAGGTTTATATTAGAATTTATTATTAATATGATATAATATTATAACACTATTTATTTAATTACTATTATATAATTAATCTCAATGGTAATTCCATAAATTAGTTGTTTTTGAGGTCCATGACATTAAATCCAATCATGAATGATAAAATTGGTGAAGTATCTAGCTATTTATGAATAAATTTAAAATTATCCAATGTATTCAAGAGTTAGTTGTAAGTTTTATTTTAATAACCCAATCATATAATGATCTATAATGGGATTATATATTTGTTATTTATTGTGAAGTAGATTAAATTACCATAAAGATAAATGAAAAGTACAAATGTTTATGTAAGAATAACCTATAAAAATATAAGATTTAATTGTACCTCATAAGAGTATTACATGATTATATAATATTAATCAAATTTTATCTGAGGAAACATGTAGTACCATATGATTTTTATATAAGATTATGTTTGATAGTGAAAAATTCATGCAACAATGAGGATTAGTTTCTATGATATTTTATTGTCTAATATTACTATTATAACCTATAAGTAGAATTGGATGGTAGGAATAATAGTAAGGAAATTATGATATAAATGGGTAATACAAAATCCAAATATATTGACAAATGATTAGGAAATAAGAAATAATTTCTTAGTAATGTGACATTAACTAATAAAAAATTCCTCAAATATTTTTTTAATTTAATTTTTGATATAATATTATTGTTAATTCCATGAAAAAATATATATATTATTTAAAAAAATTACCCATATTTTAAATCATCATATAAATATTATCTTGATGTGAATTTTTAGGAATTTCATGAAAATATTGATTGCTCATTAAATAAGGAAAATACTATTTTTCATAGTAAACAAAAAAAATTCTTGTATTTAACAATACCCATACATTTCTTGGACATAAAATTCCATTTGATCATTTTTGATAAAAACAATAAAATAAATTCCATTATAATGCTCAAATGGTTATTTTTTGTATAAAAAAAAATTTATACCTGGAAATTCATTTACTAGGAGATCGTTTTTCATCTGGTTTTCATGTTTATTTTACAAGTAATTTTTTAAATTATTCAGCCTGAATATGATAAAATGTTTTATATATTTTGAATCACTATATAAATAATTTTTAAAAATTTCAATTTTTTTTTAGTTAATAATGAATTGTAACTATGGTAACTTTAATTATAATGGTAAAGTATAAAATTGAATAGATTAATTTTAACTTATTGAATGATGAATAGAAATAATCCATAGGGTATCCTAATTTTTTTTAAAAAATTCCAATTCTATACAAAATTTATATATTAAAAAATATATCATATTATTCTATTTTTATTTTATAAAGATATATAGATTATTAAAAATAACGTAAAATACCAACATAGTTGTTTCCCACATCTAATATATATAATAGTATTGAGAACATGATATAAAACATTAATTAAAGTAATATGAGGTTATTTTTAATAAGAATAATTATTTTTCAAGTTATTTTTTTAGATTTTATTGATTAAATTATATCCATAAATGCTTATTCCATGTCGATAGAGTCTAAGTCCATGTGGTAAAAAAATAAATTAAACAACAATAAAAAAATAAAAAGTATTATTTGATCAGTTATTTACTATGTTCTATAATTTTTTAGAAAAAAAAATTATTTATTATCAATGGGAAAAATTTTTATATTAAAAATAAAATAAAATAATTATATTTTTTAATGTAAAATCAAAAACATAGTCCCCATAATTACTTTAATGAAATTTTATGATGATATAATATTTTATAAAATAATTAAAAATTGATAACAATAATATCATTTAGAAGTAATATTGAATATGGTTTTTGAAATCATTCAATTCCCACTTGTGGGTCAATATTCCTTTCATGGCATCTTTATTGACACCTAAAGAGTAAAACCCTTTGATATTGTGGTAGTCATCAAAAGGGTTAATAGGGATTAAAACATAGAGATAAGGTTTTATACATCCCAAAAACATGCCTTAATTTTATTATATGATATTATTATAGAATATAATAATCCAATAATTAAATTATATCAATTTTGTTACACGTTAATAAAAAGTAAATTTATATAAATTTACTACCTTAAATAATTCAAAGAGTTCCCCTCAACTGTCTTGTAATATAAAAAAACCACTCATGTATTTATAAAACAAAATGTGAATTTTATCTAATCCAAACCCTAAAAACTACTAATAACATCCAAATATAAAATCTATAGGTTTTTTTCTTCTTAATAGACCATATATTAGGTTTGAAAGGAGTGATCTAAAATAAGTTCTTCAAAGAGGAGGAAATCGTCAAAACCAAGGGTTTTCATTTTACATCATCATATACCACATTAATTTCAATCATAAAAATTAAAATATAGTAATATTCATATATAATATATAAATTGGTTTTATTTTTTTAATATATTAAAATTATTCATGTCAATTTCCATCCTATAGGGAACCAAAACATTATATATGCATACAAGTTAACCAAAACCTGCATGAAGTGACGTGATTTGTTTCTAATCCGTATCATTCATGTATAGTTTTGTTATTATGAATTTAATGAATAGATTAAAATAATTATTAATTTATAAATATAAATATATAATATATTATCTATATTAATACCATTGAAATAATTTAAAATATAATAATTGTATGTTCGTGTATAGGGATGGTCATCTCAACAAAGTGATATGATTTATTGTAAAAAATATTCCTCTGAGGAATGGTAATGGTGATGAAATTAAAAATTTTATTTCATATTTATAACAAGATATTTATTTTTTAAGAATAATATTTGTTTTTATATCATTATTTTTTATCCAATTAAAAATTAAATATACCCACATGGGAGTCTATGTGTGGAAAACGCCATTGTGGAAAATGAAAAATATTTTTTCATAATCTATTTTCATGGATACATATAAAATAATATTTAACGAATCAAAATGATAATTATTAAATTATAAATATTTTATTATGATTTATTAATATTCCCATTTTCCTTGGTCAATATATCAATGTTGTTTTAGAGATTATGAACAAAACATCCAAAAAATATCACACATGAACTTGATCGACTTGTTAAAAATATAAAACATGATAATAAATCAAATAAAAGGGACTATATTTTGGTAAACATTCATGAAATATTTCTTAATAGTGTGAAAAATTTATATATGTTCATTATAAAGGATTTAACGAGTGGACAAATAATCTTGGTACTTGAGTTATGTTGTTTCTTATCTCAATCACTATTTTTGGGTTTTACATCTACATAATTAACTATATTATTCCACGATTGTGTTAAAAATTACCTGTAATTATATTATTATTTATATGTTAATTATTTATTTGGTTTTAAAAATTTTAAACATAAAAACCACATTGAGTAATTCTCACTTAAATGTTACAATTTTTGTAAGGATTATTCATTTCAAAATTGTTTATTTTAAAAAGACCTCGTATTATGCATATAATTCTTTTTATATGGTTTATATGATACATATTGATATATTTTATGACGAATAAATATAATATCAGGATATTTGAATATCCAATGATTTTTTATTTTTCATTTTATATTTATTCAACTCATAAAAGCATTGCAACGATATTTATTGTCTCAATTTTAATTCTTTGAGACATAATTCATGTTATGAACCACATTTTATTTTATATACTATACATATTATTCAATTAATTTATGTTGAATTATTAATCCTTATAAATAATGGTACATATATGAACATTTCAAAACACTAAATTCAATTTATTTTTTCACAAAAAACTACCAAAATTTTCAAGGCCCTACATTAAAATCTCATTTCATTTAACGATTTTTTATGTACCAAGTTCCTTTGGGGAAAATATTATCATACATTTATATTTAACAACATATATTATCTTAGGAATTGAATATTAATATGTTTTACATGTTTTCCATTCCTTTTCATCTCTTTGGTACATAATCCGAATGAGAGGGTGTTTTTCAAAAAAAAAACATTATATTCTCTCAAGATAACAAAAATTTTATTCTAGTTTAGTATTTATTAAAAATGAATCAAAAATGTTATTATTAATGTTTTAAGGATTTCATAAGGTAATTTTAATAAATATTTTAATTTTTGTACAATATTTTAAAAGGAACCTTTTTTCATTTCCCATTAGATCATTTTCAATTTAAAAACATATTAAAATAAATTATTTATTTTATATGGATCCATGGCCTATTCCCACCATCTTAAATTTTGATTTTTAATCCCATGTTAAAATTTTCTATGGTTAATTACACATGAAAATATACTCAATATTTTTTGAATTTTTTAATTTAAAATGAACTGAAGTAAATGAATATTTTATCCAATTTTAAATGAAGTATTTTAGTATTATTTTAAAATAATTTTCCATTACCTCACCATCTATTAATTATTTAGCTACTTTAATAGAAATATAATCATTTGATATGATCCATATTCTTTCATTGGATGTATTTTGATTATTGTTTTAATGGAGAACATCGTTAAAATTATTTACTTTCTATGGGTAAACAAATATATAAAGTAATTAATTATGATTTTCTATATATGATAATGAAAAATAAATATTTTAATTGTTATATTCATGTAATATACTTTTCAATTATTAATTAAAATGGATGATCTCAATATATCTCATGATGATAAGAGATACTGGTAGACCTTATATAGTAGGTAAGCTAGATATATCACAATATTACATTAGGTAATGTTATATGTATTCATGGGAAAGAAGGATGGATTTAACCAGCGTGGTATCTAATGTGGATATAATTAGGCCCCATTTATTTATAACATGGGTGAACATGAGTGATGAAGATAATATTATATGAAAACATTGGGCTTTCACTGTGATTTATATGAGTCTCATTATTTCGTTGATTACTATTTACTTCACAGGGGTCTGGATTATTGACTCATATGACTCATGTATTTGTTAAATTTTATTTCTGTAAAACATGTATACTGATCCAACTTATGATAGGAATGAAATAAATTATATAATATATCACGACCCATCCCCTGGGGCTCATGTTGTGACTACCCCAAGCTATATTTCCATAGGCTAGGGGTTGGTGAATACAACCAAAGGCGTATTCCCTAAAACCGGGAAGGAATTGCCTTTATATTATATAACCATATGCAACCAAGCACACAACAAGATACGAACACGTGTAAAATAAATAGTAAAAATTGTGAGTACAGTAAGTAAAAGGGGGCCAGAAGACAAGCCCAACTGGAAAGTACAAGAAACTGAATGGTACAAGTAAACTGGAACAGCTCATGTGAACAACCACCAAGGATCCTACCTAAAGGGTAGGTACGACTCTCGAACGGTCGTCTCTGGTGTATGCCTCATCTATGTCCACCTCCAAGTTACCTCCAGTCCTGGTACTCTTGTCCTTAGTCAGTGATATCCTTTATCTGCACCAAACACAACAAGGTGCAGGCATAGCCTGTGCAGGGGTGAGTATAACGATACTCAGTAGGGACCCCGAGACCCTCAAGGTCTCAAAAAATCCACAAAGGATAAACAAAAAAGCATGAAATCAATTGATCACACTACTTAAGTATATTCCCATAAAAATTCCTAAGTTATCAAGTAAACCCATCTCAATCACGAGGAAACAAAGGGTCCAACTCAATCCCAAAGCTCAACTATTCCAAAAAATAAAGGAAACCCATAAAGGTAAGTACCACACAGGTATGCAACAAATAAGAATACCACCAAGGTATCACCACAAAAGAAAGTACCACATAGGTACACCACATAGAAGAATACCACCAATGTATCACCACGAAGGAAAGTACCACACAGGTATTCCACACAGAAGAATACCCCAAAGGTATCAACCCAAAGATAAGGACTCACCTCACACCAAGTATAACTTATGTATGGTAGTAAAGATAATTATATATAACTTCTAAATCATCTCACTCCATTAAGAGGCAGACCCACTTAGGATCTTAAATCATCATCAGACCCACATAGGATCCTAGTACATCGTCAAACCCACAGAGGATCCTTGTACATCGTCAGACCCACACAGGATCCTAGTACATCCTCAGACCCACACAGGATCCTAGTACATGGTCAGACCCACACAGGATCCTAGTAGATCGTTAGACCCACATAGGATCCTAGTACATCCTGATACCCACACATTATCCTAGTACATCTTCAGACCAACACAGGATCCTAGTACATCGTCAGACCCATACAGGATCTTAGTACATTGTTAGACCCTCACAGGATCCTATTACAATGTCAGACCCACACAGGATCCTAGTACATCATCAGACCCACACAAGATCCTAGTACAGTGTCATACCCACAAAGGATCCTAGAGTATTCTCGCATGGATTTCTAGAGTGGTTCCATGCAGGACCCTCAATCACAGACCCACGAAGGTTCCCTTTCTCATGTCACAACCAGCTACAGTGTTCCCGCACTATGCTTTCTTGTCTCCAGAAGTGTCTTCTCCTCAAGCTACTAGTAGATACTCAAACTGGCATGGAGTACCATAAAAAAGTATCCCAAAGGACCACCATGTAATAGGGGTCTCAACGCAACAACCGGTGCATCAATCGGACGCCTGGTCTATATGTTATTAGCCTTTTAGTCTCGAGGGCCTGGTTGGATTCCTGCTCAATACAACACAACCATACACGAACTTTATCCAAATCTCAATTAGAGTTTTCCAAAAGGATATTCTCATTCCAAGGTTTCCAGTGTCACAGACGGTTCATCCAACGGACGCCCGGTGCCAAAGTTATGGCCAAAAGAACGTATAGGGTTGAAACTGGTCTGGGTCCGGTCTGACAAGGTCGAACCGACCCAGCCTAACCCGGCCCACTGGTTTTGGCCTGGACCACTGGCTATAACTCGCGCTGGGCAGCCCGACTTGGCGGCCCAGCCTGGCAGCCTGACTTGGCCGCATGCGGGGTGGGAGTCGCGCGCCCCCCGCCCTTGAACACCGAATGGCTGAAGCTGTTTGGTCGCCAGCAGCATGAGGGACTCGTCGCGGGTCCCGCTCAGTCCAGCTCAGCTGGCTAAAACGGCTGACCCTTGGTCCTCCCGATGGCGTGTCATGAGCCACCGCTCCTTAGCTGACCAAACGCCGGCAGCACCTCCGCCATCTGCTGCGGCCAGGCGGGCCGTGACACCCTACTCTGACGGCAGCGCGTTGTGTGCCACCCCTCCACAACCGGATACCCTCTGTCCACCACCATGGTCGATGGACCTCTACTCTTCTTGGGTCTCCATGCATCCTCCTTCTCTATCGGCGGCGCAGACGCACGCCACTACAGTTCCATGCGGCTGGCCCGGGTACCGGCTACCACCTTTCTCTGCCGCGAAGAACACGACAATCATTAAGAACTACCGAGGGATCGGGTCATGTTCATTTGGACTGCACCCTCTACATTAGATCGGTAGTAGGTGGATTAAGAGAATATAGTCAATGGAAACCACGATGAACAAAAAAACCCTACCTCAAAGGCTTTTTGACATCGTGAGGAGGGAAGGACGGACGTCATTTTTTCATTGCTGAAGATGTCCCACGTTGGAGAATGTCACGTGGAAGGAGCCAAAGACGTTGGAGAACGTCAGTGTTCTTCGTTGGAGAAGCATTCTTCCTTGGAGAAGAATAATTCCCCAAAAGTACTCTCCATATTCACCTTTGCCAATAGTTTCCCCCAATTCCACCAAAAATGAATAGCCAACATATTCAATTATGTTTCATTAAATTAAAATATAGTTGTCCATTAATTATGATGGTGTTGTCATAATTAATTTAGAGGATACCAAAAGGTCACCTCCCTTATTAAAGATGGAGTTCCAGAGTCAGGTGGTCCCCACCTTTAAATTCAAATTGGGTGTTTTAGTTTGGCTGGTCCCCACCTCCATAACCTCATAGAAGATTACAAGAAAAATAAAAAGTTAAATATTTTTTTTCTTCTATTCCTCCACAAAAAGGTGAAAAGTTTACTTCTACCCTCAACCAACTGTGGTCGAGGTGAAGGTCTCTCTAAGTGAATATCAGCACTGTGAGTTCAATGTTGCCCTTGGATTTCAATTCCAAGCACTAGTAAAAAAGTTACACACACACGTTCGTACGTTTACTGAACGCACCTAATAAAAAGTTTAGAAATTTATTTTGGGCACACCAGGTCTCAGAATCACACGCCTTCAATTTTTTCAGACTCATAAAATTCTCATATAATTTAGAAAACATACATGGTATTTCTGAGTCTTTACATTCTCCCCACCACAGGGATTTGCGTCCCTGAAAGCCACATAAAAAAACTAGGAAAACAATTTGGGGTAGTGAGCACGTATCTGAGCCTTCCACTCCCATGTGCTCTCCTAGAGGTTCTAGTGCTGCCAGAAAATGGGCACCAAAGGCATCAGCCCCCCATGAAGGACCTGCTCCTGTCGATCCTCAATCTCTACTGGAACCTCCGTAAACATTGCCACATCATCGATGTCCAGCTCTCTGTGGTCGATGGCATGGGAAGGGTCATGCACGTATCTCCTCCACTGGGATATGTGGAACATTTCGTACACCCGATGCAACTGAGGTGGAAGAGATAGGTGGTAAGTCACCTCTCTAACTCTTCTGAGGACCTGGAAGGGTCCAATAAACCTCGGAGATAACTTTCCGCCCCATCCAAATCTCTGCAAACCCCGTCAGGGTGAGACTTGTAGAAAGATGTTGTCACCATCCTCAAACTCTAGAGGTCTCCATCTCCTATCGGTATAAGACTTCTACCTTCCATGTGTAGTCTTCATCTGCTCCTGGATGATCTGCACTTTCTCTGTGGTAGCCCGTATGATCTTTGGTCCTACGAGTGCTGAATCCCCTGGGTCAGTCCTACACAAAGATGATCTACAAAGCCGTCCGTACAATTCCTCAAAAGTTGTCATCCCAATGGTGTAGTGAGTGTTTTTGTTTTATTCAAACTCCACAAAAGGCATGTGATCCTCCCAGCTATGAATGAAGTTTAGGATGCAAGCACATTGCATGTCCTCGAGGGTCTGAATAGTCCGCTCAGTCTTTCCATCCGTCTGAGGATGGAAGGTGGTGCTCAAACGAAGTTGTGTCCCAAAATCCTCCTACAACCACTTCCATAGCTGGGAAGTAAAACATGAATCACAATCAGAGAAAATTGTAGAGGGTACTCCCTGTATCCGCACAATCTCCTACATGTAGATGCGTCCTAAACTCTCTACTGAACATTGCTCTATGATCGGTAGGAAGTGGGCCGACATGGTGAGTCAGTCGACGATCACCCAGATAGAATCAAGATCCATGGATAAACGTATAAGTCATGTCAAGAAGTCCATGGATATCCTGTCCCACTTCCACTCTGGAACCCCTAAAGTTTGCACTAAGCCTGATTGTACCGGATGCTCTGCCTTCACTTACAGACAAGTGAGGCACCAAGAGACAAAATCTACTACTTCTTTATTTATTCCCCACCACCAATGCTATAGTAAGAGATCCTGATACATCTTCGCCACTCCTGGATGTACCGCTAGAGGGGATATGTAGAACTCCCCCATCACTTCCTCCCGAAGCGACACTGGTACCATAGTGAAACCTCTGAAAAGGATGGAATGCTCCCCACCTTCAAAAAATCCATCAGGTGCATATCCTCTGGATATCTGAGCTCATCAAGCCTCATAGTCAGTGTCCCCGTGCTATGCCTCCTTGACTCGATGAAGGAGTGGGGGAGTGACTGTAAGAGACTGAAGAAAAGATACTCCATCTCGATCCACAAAGGATATTTTCAAAGAAGCCAACTGCTCTGTTGCCTCACCTAGTAGTTGTATACCATATCTCCTGCTGAGTGCATATGCTACTACATTCCCCTTCCCAGGAGTATAGACTATCTCGAAGTCATATTCCTCAAGTAAATCAAGCCAACATTGATGTCTCAGGTTCAGGTCCTTCTGAGAGATGATATACCTGTAACTCTTTTGATCCGAGTAGACTGTAAAATGTTTCCCAATCAAGTAATGTCACCACATCTTCAAAGAGAAAACCACTACTACTAACTCCAGGTCATGGGTAGCATAGTTCTACTCATGTTGTCTTAGCTATCGAGAACCATATGTGATCATTTCTCTCTCCTACATCAAGACACATTCGAGTCCGGCCCCTGATGTGTCGCAGTAAAATACATACCCAACGCCCTCCTCTGGAAGCCTCATTATGGGGGCACTAGTCAGCCTCTGCCTCAGCTCCTGAAAACTCCGCTGACATCCCTCCAACCAAATGAATGGTTTCCCCTTCTTTTTCCACGTTGATAATGGTGTTGCAACTCTGAAGAAATCTGGCACAAACCTCCAGTAGTATCCATCCAAACCCAAGAAACTTCATACCTCCATCACACTCCTGGGTGGCTCCCAAGCACGTACCACCTCAATCTTCGTAGGATCCACTGAAACTCTATCCTCTGATATGATGTATCCTATAAAGTGAACCTCTTGGATCCATAACTGGCACTTCGAGATTTTACCATAAAGATGGTGCTCCTAGAGTGTGTCCAGAACTATCTGCAAATGATAGTCATGCTCATTCTTAGCAGTGGAGTATATCAAAATGTCATTGATGAAGTCCACCACCAAGCGATCAAGGTATGGCTGAAATATCCTGTTAATGAGTCCCATGAACATTGTTGGGGCGTTGTTCATGCCTAAAGGCATAACCAATAACTCATAATGCCCATACCGACATCTGAAAGTCATCTACAACACATCCTCATCTCGCACTCTGAGATGGTGACAGCCTGATCTGAGGTCTATCTTCGAGAACCATCGTGCTCTCTTCAACTGATCAAAGAGGTCATCAATCCTCAGGAGTGGGTACTTATTCTTCACGGTCACCTGGATTAGGTGCTGATAGTCAACACACAGCCTCAAGCTCCCATGCTCCTTCTTGGAGAACAAAATCAGGGCTACCCAAGGATAAACACTAGGTCGAATAAATCCCTACCCCTATAAGTCCTCCAGCAGTACCCGCAGCTCACGAAACTCAACAGGAGCCATCCGATACACTGGTGTAGATATCAGTGCCATCCCATGGTACAAGTAAATGTAAAATTCCACATCTCTACAAGGAGGTAGACTCGAAACATCATCAGGAAAGACATTTTCATACTGGTCCACCACTACAGGATAGCTCAGACTCTCCACATAAACCATTCTGAGGGTAAGGCTAGCCAACTGATGTGTAATAGGCTACACTCTCCTCTGGTTAAGTCTATCATGTGCTGTAAAGGCTCTCGTCTCATTGGTAAAGGTAAACCTGGTCCCATCAGTGCGGACACACCGCACTTTCCACCTAATAGAGTCAATCTGAGCATGGAATATAGATAACCAGTCCATACCCAAGATGACGTCGTAAGGCCTCAACCCCGCTACTAGGAGATCCAGGCCTAAGCTCTCGCCTCCTAGAGTAAGCCCACACTACCGGTAGCAGTGTGTAATCATCAAATCCTCTCCCATAGTAGTATCTAGCCATAAGGATTGAGTCGACGTCTCCATCGGAATATCCGAGCTCCGAACGAGGGCCATTACAATAAAAGAATGATGGGCACTTGTGTCTATAAGTACTGCATCTAAGGTGGAGTAGACACAGATCGTACCTCGTATCATCTCCGGAGCACCGTGACCATAGGCCTCAACTTCCTGGAGATGAGCTCGCCCCTTTCCACCCACTCCTTGTGGTCGGAGTGGACCACCTAGTGGTGCTGGTCGTAACATCTCGAATTGTCGACCACCGCCTGCTGCATGACCATCTCCGCTGCCATGTATGCATGCTCCCTAGGAACTCCTCAGTTGAACCTCTGTCTATGCCTGAGAGGTCCTTCGACCATATTCTGATCATCTGTATGGTGGGTTGGATAGTCATGAGCCATGTGACCCTGCCCGCTGTATGTGAAACACTGCATGTTCCTCGCATGACTGGCTCTGTCTCCGGTACCCCGCACAACCGACCCTGAATCTTGTACTTGTCCAACTGTAGCTCTGTTCCTCTTGGACCTCTATGAAATCTATCTACTGCCAGCTACATAAGAATCTGCTATGTGATGACTGGTGGTGGGTCTCAGTTCTGGTAACTTCTCCATAAGAAAACTCTCAACTAAGAGGGCTTGCTCTAACACGCCTGCCTACGTTGGGATGCTGAGAGAAATCATCAAATCCCTGATCTCTTTCCTGAGTCCATGCTCGAATGTTTGGTCCCTAAAGAATGTTTCCCACACCATATTAGTGCAGTAGCATGAGTGGTTTGTTTACCTCACTGAGTACTAAGCCACATTCATGTTGCCCTGTTGAAAAGGAAGAAGTTATTGTATGTGTACTACGCGAAGAGTCGCTGGGAAAAACTCTGACTGAAATAGGCTCTCGAAGTCTTCCTAGAGAAGTGTTACCTTGTCGTGAACCTAAGGCATCAAGCTCCACCATCTGCCTGCTGCTTCCTATAGAAGACTGGCGGCAAGGATCACCTTGAGATCAGATGGTGTACCTACCAGTCGGAAGACTCTCACCACGGCCTCCAGCCTATCCTCAGACACCTGTGGGTCTATCTCGCCCCAAAACCTCGGTGGCCTATAGAGCTAGAACTCATGAAAAATGCTAAAGCAGCATGCACCCTTTGTTGCTTGGTCTAGTGGCATCGGTGGCCCAACGGGTAATGGTACTGTTAGTGCCTCTACTAGAAGAGGGTCCTGAACCAAGGCCTCATCGCTTGGGGGGCTATAAGTGCATACTATAATAGGAACCCTAGCTGGTTGTCTGTGTGGAGACATCCTGAAAAGAAACAGGTGCACCATGGTCAATAAGTTATACCTGGTGAGATGAATCAAAGAGATCACAAAAAATGGTTGAAAAACACTCATGCAATTTGTGTTTTCTTACACGGAATCAGAAATCATAAGTCAGGGTCCTGGTGTATGGATACGTCAGCCGCTGCACCAATATTAGATTTCCTAAACTGATAAACACGCTTAATACACTTATCACTATTACTGTTAAAAAGATTAGAGTCCTATGTTCTATGGTAGAATTGACTCCTCTGATGCCAATTTTTCACCACCCATCCCCCGGGGCCCATGTCATGACTACCCCAAGCCCGTCTTCCATAAGCCAGGGGCTGGAAACTGGCACCGAAGGTGTATTCCCTAAAACCGGGAAGGCATTGCCTTTATATCCTGAAGAGTAGGTACAGCTCTCAAACGGTCGTCTCTGCGATATTCCTCATCTAAGTCCAGCTCAAAGCTACCTCTAGTCCTAGTAATCTCATCCTCAGTCAATGTTGTCCGTTGTCTGCACCAAACACAACAAGTTGTGGGCATAGCCCGTGCAGGAGTGAGTATAATGATTCTTAATAGGAACCCCGATACCCTCAAAGTCTCACAAAATCCATAAAGGATAACCCACAAAGCATGAAATCATCTGAAAACCCTACTTTGGTATATTACCATACATATGCCTAAGTTATCATGTAAACCCATCTCAATCATGAGGAAACACAGGGTCTAACTCAAGCCCAAAGCTAAAATGTTCCACAAAGGAAGAAATACCATGAAGGTAAGTACCACACATGTACACCGCACAAAATAATACCACCATGGTATCACCACAAAGGAAAGTACCACACATGTATTCCACACATAAGAATACCAACAAGGTATCACCGTGAAGGAAGGTACCACACAGGTATGCCACACTTAAGAATTCCACAAAGGTATCACCATGAAGAAAAGTACCACAGATGTACACCACCCAGAAGAATACCACAAAGGTATCACCCTGAAGGTAAGGACACATCTCACACTAGGTATAACTTTGGTATGGTAGTAAAGATGATTAGATATAAATATTGAATCATCTTACTCCATTAAGATGAAGACCCATGGAGGATCCTAAAACATCATCAAACCCACATTGGATCGTAGTACATCATCAGACCCACATAAAATCTTAGTACATTGTCAAACCCACACAGGATCCTAGTACATCATCAGACCCACACAAGATCCTAGAATATCATCAGACCCATAGAGGATCCTAGTACATCGTCAGACCCATACAGGATCCTAGTACATTGTCAGACCCACACAGGATCCTAGTACATCGTCAGACCCACACAGGATCCTAGTACATCGTCATACCCACACATGATCCTAGTACAACGTCAGACCCACACAGGATCCTAGAGTAGACCCGTATAGATTCCTTGAGCGGTTCCATGTGGGACCCTCAATCACAGACCCTTGAAGGATCACATTCTCATGTCACATCCAGTTACAGGGTTTCTTCACTATGCTTGCTCGTCTCCGGGAGGGTCCACTCCTCAAGCTACTAGTCGATACTCCAACTGCAAGGAAGTCCCACAAAGAAGTATCCCAAAGGACTACCGTGTAATAGGGTTCTCAATGCAACTGATGGTTTATCAATAAGACGTCTATTCTATACGTTATTTGACATTTAGTCTCGAGGTCCTAGTTGTATCCGTGCTCAATCCAGCCCGATTGTACCCCCAACTTTAACCAAATCTCAAGTGGGGTATACCAGAAAGACTGACTCATTCCATGGTTTTCAGTACCATAGATGGTTCTTCAAATGGATGCCTGATGCCAAAGTTATGGACAAAAGAACGTATAGGGTCAAAACTGGTCCGAGTCAGGTCCGACCCGATCGGACTGACCCGGCCCGACCCGGCCTGCTGGTTCTAACCCGGCCAACTGGGTCTGGCCCGACCCGCGCTGGGCAGTCCGGACCGCATTGGGCGGCCCGGCCTGGTGGCCTGGCTTGGCCGTATGTAGGGGGGTCGCACACTCCTGCCCAAAACACCGAATGGATGAAGCCATTCAGTCACTTGTAACACGAGGGACCCACTTCGGGTCCTGCTCTGTCCATTTCATCCAGCTGAAACGCCCGACCCTTGGTCCTCTTGGTGGCGCATTGTGCACCGCTGCTCCATGACCCCATGCTCTGATGGCGGAGCGTTGTGTGCTGCCCCTCCGCGACCGATAGAACACCGACCGTCCTCTGTCCACCGCCACGGCCGACGGGCCGTGAATCTTCTCTGGTCTCCACGCAACCTCTTTCTGTATTGGCAGTGCAAACGCGCACCACCCCAGTTCCATGCGGCTGGCCCAGGTGTTGACCACCACCTTTCTCTGCCACAGAGAACACGAAAATCATGCAGAATAGGGGAGGGATCAGGCTATGTTCGTTTGGCCCAAACCCTCCGCATTAGATCAATAGTAGGTAGATCAAGAGAATATAATCAACGTGAACCACGAAGAACAACAAAAACCCTACCTCGAAAGTTTTTTGATGTCGTTAGGAGGGAAGGATGGACGTCGGTTTATCATTGCTGAAGATGTCCCATGTTGGAGAATATCAAGAGGAAATATTCGAAGTCGTTGGAGAACATCATCGTTCTTTGTTGGAGAAGCGTTCTTCGTTGGAGAAGAAGAATTCCTCAAAAGTTCTCTCCCAATTCCCCTTTTCCAACACTTTCCCCCAATTCCACAAAAAGTGAATAGCCAACATAATAAATTATGTTTCACTAATTTAAAATAGAGTTTTCCATTAATTATGATGGTGTTGGCATAATTAATTTATAGGATACCAAATGTAACCTCCCTCAATAAAGAGGGAGTTCAAGAGTTAGGTGGTCCCCACCTTTAAATTCAAATTGGAGGTTTTAGTTCTGGTGGTCCCAACCTCCATAACCCCATAGAAGGATACAAGAAAAATAAAAATTTAAATGTTTTTATTTTTCTATTCCTCCACGAAAAGGTGAAAAACTAACTTCTACCATAGACCTACTACGGTCAAGAAGAAGGTCTCCTTAAGTGAATATCGGTGCTGCGAGTTCAACTACTCCCTCAGATTTCAATTCTGAGCATCAGTTCAAAATTTACAAAAACACATTCATACATTTACTGAGTGTACCTAAAAAATGTTCAGAAATTCATTCTGGGCACACAGGGCCTTGGAATCACCCGCCGTCAATTTTCATGGACTCGTAAAATTCCCATATAATTAAAAAAAATGGAATTTTTGGGTCTTTAAATAATCCTCTTACAGGTTGATTATTTTTTGTAACCCTTATGGCCATGTTCTACTCACAGATAATATTCAATTATTATTGAATATTTTCACCCATACATAACATTTTAGTTCTCTTTTACAATGTTTCTTTTTTCTAGGTTACAATTAATGATGATATTTAAGATGTGTATAGATTTATTTTATGTGGGTGATGATGAAGAAAATATGTTGAATATTTTATTTTAGGCATAGTGGGTATCATTTTGACATAAATATGTGGATATTTTTTCCTATGAATTTTTATAATTCTCTATAACACTAATTCTAAAAATTCCATCTGTATTTTTGTAATAAATTTTTTTGATATTATTTGGTTTGTTTTTTATGGGTAAAATTTGGTCATTTTGTTTGTCAATTCCATAAATTAAAATATGATTTTTCAAACTGGATCAATGAATGTGGGTTTTGGGATATTTTATTTTTCATTAGAGGAGTGGTTATATAAAAACATAGATTTAGATATATTTTTATTATAAAGATAAGATTCATTAATATTATCTAGGGTTTATAAGATTATAGTTTTTCATATGTTCAACGTCATAGACACCCCTTTGGATATTTTATGTGATGGGATATTAAATTTATTAATGATAATTTGGAAGATTATTTAGTTGGTTGAGGTATAAGAAACCCTTAGGTGTATCATGTAATTTAACATGGAAGATTTTTTTGGGAGAATACTATTAAATTTTTATGGGATGAAAGATGGATGGTATGAGAAAATGTTTTATGTTAAACCATCTTTGATTTTGAGGTATATGAGGTTGATTTTTGTATATGTTTATTTATCTAAGGACTGATACATGTTGATCCTTTGGTCTTACTATGGAATCATTGTAGACAAATGCGTTATATCATTATATGAAGGTTATCTCTTTTTTCTATCATCTTACCTTTTCCAAAGAATTTTTTTATATTTAATTAAGGAGGAATAAATATTATCATTATATAGATCCAATGATCTATTTGAAGTCGATGATTTAGGTATAACATATATTTATTTAGGATACAGATCAATTTGAATATTAGGAGAGAGATATATAGAAACATCTTAAAACATGAAACCAATGGATACAATTTAATAAATTTGTCAAAATGAAATAATGTAAGTAAATTTTATTATGATTTCTCTATTAATGATAAAATGATTTTTCACCTTTAGGAAAATAATTTTATTTGGAAATTTTATTCCATTCCTATAATAGTTTCTCATTTATTGATTTTAATTTCAAAGCACATTGGTTTTTCATTTTTTTATTAATATTATCAACAAAATTGAAGTTATTTCATCAATATTCCCTATCACACTCCATTATTTGGACATTGATTTTCTCTTCCAAGTCTATATTTTCATATCCCAATAATGTTATCATTTTTATAAATTTTTTATTTTTTATTCTAGTTTACTTTCATATTTTATTTTTAATAATTTAAAATTGAATTTTTATTGTCAATTTTTTATCATCTAGGTTTTCAAAAAAATATTTTAATAAAACAATATTATAATAGATTTTATCCATTAATGAACATATGATCTATCTTCTACTCTTAGAATTAATCTTAAAAGGATGTTTTAAAAACATTTATGGGAAACAAGATAAAATTTTGAGGACACAATCTCTTTTTTGGGGTTCGAATGTAATACATCATTATTTTTAAAGAATCCTTTTTTGGATAGAACAAATGATACCCAAAACCTATGTTTAATGACTATGAAATATTTTAATTTAATACGGACATTAAAACATAGTATCAAAATTTTCAGCTATGAATATGAGTAAAATCATTTTTGAAATAATTTATATAGGTAATAAAAACTAAAAATATCGGTTTATGATTATTTAAAAATAAACTATTTATTTCTAGTACAATATTTTAATTCTTCAGATATATTATTTATTAAACAAATTATTTTTATTGATTTGTTTCAGTGAATATTAAAATTTATTTCTTAAAATTATATATATTATAAATGAAAAATATATATTAATTTATAAAACATATTATGAAAATTATTTTATATTTATTTTTTTGAATTTTTTTAAAATGTAGATTTTTCAATTAATTGTGAAAAAATCCAGTTTTTTTGAATTTTTTTTATTTTATTTTTTTATAGAGTCCCATTATATATTTAAATGGACTTAATATATTTCTAGTCATATTTTATTAATCATAATCCAATTAATGTCATTTAAATCAACATTATAATTTTCTATTTCATAAAAAATTATATTTAAAAATCCATTTTCTTGGATAGCCATTTTCGTTGCCTTTTTCAGTTTTATATGAAATGTAACTTCTACCAGATATTTATATTGAATTATAAAATATTTATTCCATAATTCTAGTAATCATGTAAAAATTTGAAAAAAATTTGAAAATTATTTTCATTAATAATGATTAGTAACCATATTAAATTTTATCACCTTGGTAAATGGTAAAATGGGGATGAACAATGTTAACAATATAGAATAATGCATCAAAATCAATCATAAACCAGATTATATTTCATTTTATGTGTCCAATTAGACAAAAAAATTATTAAATTCTAAAATACAAAATTATATTTAGTTTTTTATTTGTTAGCAAAAATTATATAGTATTAAATATTGAAAAATTCCAAGAATGTCACATTCATTCTTTTAATATCTATAATATTTTTTGGGAAGGATTGAAAATTATCAATGGTTATAAAATAATTTTTTGATGTTTAATAATTTTATTTCTCATGTATTTTTTTAAAAAAATTATGGTCATATAGTTAAATTTAATTCTTATAGAACACTGATAAAGTGCATGTAAAAGTCATAGATATACAAGGTTAATGATTTTTTAATAAATAAAATGTAATATTTTATTGTGTGATGTATGGTGTTTGAGGACTATTATAGAACAAAATAATTTAAATTTTATTATTCAAAATTTAATATGCATACTAAATTAGTAGGTTTATATTATTAAAATTTAAATTATGTAAATAGTTTAAAATATTTCATTTATGGTATTTTATGTAAGTATTGTTTTATTAAATGTGTTAAAAATGTTAATAATATTATATATTTACAATTGAAATTTATATAGTATGTAACATAACCTTTTATCCTCTTATGTGGCACATATTACTTTATTATAACTTTATTGACCCATAAATAGTAATAACCATTTATATCATATAAATTAACAATGGTTATTGAGGGTATAAAAGTAAGTGATAATGGTTAAAAAATAACCGAAACATTATTCAATTTTATTGTATGAGAGAATTGATACATAAATCAATACTCGATTATATATATATATATATATATATCAATAACAATAATATAAATGTATATTAATTTAATAATTTATATAATTACAAGAGTGCCCATTAACTCTCTTATAAGTAGACACCTCCTCAGCAATCATCACCACACTTATTGAGTGATGTTGATCAACCAAGACCAACCAAAAACTACACATTAATTCGTTAGATACATTATAGAGGTTATGGTATTCTTAAAAATCCATGCATAGAGTTCTTACGAACATATTCAAAAGCTGATCTTCCGAGATTAGGTAATCATTTTAACCAATCCTTTAATTTTACTTCCCTTCGGCTTCATATTCTATCCTAAACATTTCAATATAACAACATTTGTATCTCCCATATAATGATATTTTATTATTTTATTTTAATAACCACATTTATTTTTTTCCATCATATGGGGAAAATAACGTTTGGGTGTACAGAAGGACTAAAACTACCGTGAAACGATGTGTTTTTTGTTTAATCAAACTCTTTAATGGATATTAGTTATGATAGATTATATATATATGTGTGTGTGTGTGTGTGTGTGTATGATATTATATTCATGAAATTTTTATGATTATTTAAATGTAAAATATAATCTCTCTTCATACTATTCCTATAGATAAAAACCAAATCTTTTCATTTGCATACATACAGACTACATTATTCACATAGGGATGTACTTTTTTTTTCTATAAAACCATCTCATGGATGTTCATGGGGATGGATTAATGAAATAATTTTATTCTTAAAACACGATAGTTATTATTTGTTCATATTTATTGATTTTATTTATTTATCATTCATCTAATTAAATGAAAAAATCACTCATCTATACATGGAGACTACTACCTCACGAGTCGATCTATTTTATTTTATAACGAATTATTTTCATGCATGGAATTAAAATATTATTTGATTTATAAAATGTTTTAATATTTTATGATTATTAATATTTATTTCATAGATAAATTTCCTGATTTTCCTTTTTCTACTAACTAATGTTCTTTTTGTGGATTATTAAATGACTGCACTCGAAATGACAAACATAAACATAAAAAATTAAGTAACTACAAATGGAATGAGAATAAAAGAAATAAATAATTTTATGATAAGGTAATAATAATGTAAAATTTATTATTGAATCTAAATAACAGATATATATTCATTTTAATGGATTTATGGAGGGTGTCGGTCATGTTGGTACCCTTAGTATGGGTTTTCTTAACACAATATGCATTAATTATGTTATACTTATACACCAATGAATATAATTTTCCATAATTATGAGTTAATTTATATATAACTATATTTTATTGTATTTAGAAATTCTATGTGGTTTTTCATTTATTACACAATATAAAATCAATGATTAGTTATCATATCAATGATAACCTCTTTGTAAGGATAATGTTTTCAATATTTATTCTTTGATACATTTCTTATATTTTTTCCCATGTTCATTTTATATGGTTTACTGGTATAATACTTAGATATTATATCAATAATATATCTTTGACCATTATATGTAATGTGACTCTATTTTTATCAGTTTAATGATATATTTATTCAAAAATTACGAAAGTTTCATATGTTTTATTTATCTCAATTTTAATTCTCTGAGACATAATTCTTGTAAATATCAGTGTTTAATTTTATTTGGTGTAATTATTTTTATATGAATATATATTGACATATTATCTCTTGAAATTCATGGGATATAAAAATCCATTTCATATTCTTTATTTTGATGGATTTTGAATCAAAACCATCAATTTTTGAAAAGTATTTATATTGAAATATTAATTCTTTTCAAGAATGAATATATTAAAGTATCATATGAGTGTAATTAAATGATTTTTATTTTCATGAACCTCATAAATTTTATTCTCCATAGATTATTTATAAGGGTAAAATTTTTCCTTTATTTTTTTCTCTTTGGTACATAATATGTTCAAGAATAATATTTTAGGAAAATTGTATCTTATTTCTTCTTCTTTTTTGACAAAATATTTTTTCGATTAACATGTGTTATAATAGTTCTTAAATAATGATTTTTTTTATATTTAAATGATAGTTTATGATAATTTTCCTCTATATTTGAATTTATTTATTATTTTTTAAAATATAATAGTTTAAACATGTGTTTTATTTAACTTTATGACCTTCAATATAAAGTCAGCAAAAAAATTATATTGATTACCCCCCATTTGACACCATTATAACTATTCATTACATTAATGAATACTATATATGATTCCGTTTTAATTATATAAAAAATAATTTTATTAATTTTGTTTTAGTTTTTACATTTTAAATATACATAAATTAAAGGTTACGTTCCAATATTTTCAAAGTATTTTTTATGTTTTATATTAATGGAATTTTAAACTATGTTAATATCATTTCATAGCCCTTATACTTAAAAAAGGTATATAAACATTTGATACAATCCATCTTCTATCACAGGATACATTATATTTCTCGTACTAAATATATTTTAATTAAAATCATTTATTTTCCTTGGTTAAATAAATTGTTATTAGAAAGAAATTTATTTTTTTATTGTTAAGAAAAAAGTACATGTTTCTATATTTTATTTCCATTTTTGGTAGTTTCAAATATTTGATGATGCTGGGTGAGACTGATATAGCACATGATACAGGGTGATCCTTAAATAAATTATATAATGGGTGAGCCTAATATTTCTCTCTAATGCATTGGGAAATGCTATGTTTCATAATTGGAATGAGCAATATAGTAATATGTGGAGGTTTATTTTTTGTATTAAACCAAGATCCAGTTATTTTACACATGACTGAACACATGTGACAATGACATGATTTATTGATACTAATATGTTTTTTATATTCATGCTTGAATTTTAATGGTTCCTAGGATTGTGTTTGAAAAGAGATGGGTCTTGATTGTTGGTTTTGATTAATCTTTAATTTTTTAAATCATTATTACATGTCACATGTTCAATGATATAATCTTTGACCAATATTAATTATTTAATATAATTATCACCAAAATAGAATATGATTTCCAACCCTTATTCTCAACATGTTTTCAATAAATATAATAAATTTATAATGCCTATGTTTACCTTAACAAAGAATTTGATATCACCATCTTATGTTTCATTTCCCCTAATTATAAAGAATGACGTAAATAATGGAATTTATAGAATTTTATTATATGGATGATGATGGAAAATAATTGTGGAATAAAAAATGTTGGGTATAGTGGGTAAAATTATCTCCTAATTTCATGAGTATTGTTAAATATGATTTTTTTTCATATTTATCTAATCCTCTGAACCTAAAAGGTCACTGGTTATGTAGGTGATCTAATATTTCTATTTTATGTTGTATGTTTTGGGTGGATAAAAATGGTTCTATATTTTCATAATCAATGAATGATATATAAATATTATGTAATTTTCACCAGTTATGAGTGTGAGTTTTGAGATGTTATACGGTATATTAATAAATATTGTCTATGGATGAGTAAAGAGAATAAGTGTAAATATAAGCTCAAATAACCACTAAGTATATATGGGTTTTCTCTAAGACATACTATCCAAATATTACAATTTTTAGGAATAAGGGACACTTATAAATAATGTGTTCAGTGGGATATTATCAAAAATCATCAATAATGTATCCTTAATATTATATCCTATATCTAAATTTAAAAAACGATTAAATAAGTGAACCATATGAAGATTTATCCTAGAATTAGAAGGAATTAGGAGATCATGGATAGTGATTCACAAATGTAGTAGATCCTTATTGATAAAGGATGAACAACTCAATACTCCATTGATAAGTCAAATAATTTAATATGTACCCATTTCTAGGTGGGTTGAAAAAATGAATCTAGGGGAAATTTTTTGTGAAGATAAATATTTGATTTTATTTCTGGGAATAATGTTACAAAAAATAAAATTATAGTTTTGTTATACATTATATTTTTATGAGTATTAATAAATTTATCACCATGTCTTCATATCATAGGACAGAACATTCACCTTTTTTTTGGTTGATCTGGATAGGGGATAGTCATTTTATCTCTTAAGATCTCATTTAATTTAATTTAATTCTTCAACTTAATTTTTTTGGATTTATAGTTTTTTATAAATTATTTTCTCAAATATTTTCATAACTTTTTTCACTCTATGTGTCATTATCCTTATAATAATTTCACTATATCAATTCACACTAAAATAATCAAGTAATATATATTCAAATTCAATATGTTTCATAGTTAAGTGTTTCATGATAGGAATCATGTGGATATTAATTTTTTTAATGGATTTCATTTTTATTTATTCACATTACCAAATTAGATGTTTTTTAGGTAATTATTATTATTATTTTTTAATGTTTTTATAAATTTTTAGGTAACTCCTTCATTATCATAAGATTGTTTAATAAATTCAGATAGATCATGTTTATTTGGGATGGAATCATCAACTCAATTCAAGGATATTGGATCCATGATTTTTTATTCTCCAAGAGAGTATGGGTGATATTCCAAGTATAGATTTGATATAAATATTAGAATAATGTACAAAATCAACATAATGATCATCCCTAGTTCTTATTAATTCATATATTTCAATAATTTAATTTTTATATTCACAGACCACCAAATATTTTCATTGTTTTTATAATTAAATTCTAAAAAATTATATAACTTCAATTTTGTTGAGAGTTCATTTTGGGGTTTTGTGATATAAAAAAATATGGTCATATCCATATATATACTTATAGGATATATGAATTTAATATATTTATACCCCCTTAATAAAATAATCTATCAGGTTTTATTGAAATTTTTATTTATACAATGATTTCATTCACCAATTTTCAAATATTATAGTCGCATTTTATGGTAAATTTTATTTAGAATTAGAAATGATAATGATTATTTTATTTATCTATAAACAAGATAATATATAGTATAATCTTTAAATGATGGTTAAAAATCATTTAAATATCATTCCAAAAGATATAGATATATTAAACTCATACAATATCATAATATTTTGTACAACTAAAACAAATAGTTCACTATTCTAGAAAAGAGGAGAGTCAAATATATAAGTATCACTATGATAATCAACCTAATATAAATAAATATTTAATTAATTTGATGAATTTTGTATAAATCATTATAATAATTATGTTAAAATTATGAATTTTCCAATATATATGATCAGTGAACAATTTGGATTAGTAGGATACATGATTTGATAGATAATGATGAAAATGTAAATCGAAGAGATAAAATAATTTGATGATAATATTATCAATTGACCATTAACAAAAATATATAGTTAGATAATCTAGAAAAAATTAATCAATTTCTTAATCGAATAGTATACTCCTAGTGGAATTGAACAAGGATAATGACAAACAATATGCTATATTTTAGGGTTGTGACATGATAATTGATTCATATATTATTGATTATTATTTACCATAAAATTCATCTGAATTCTGATAATTAAAAATTAATATGCATTATAATGGATTATAGAACAATATTTTCAATGAAATTAGGATTAATCCTATATCATGAATTATATAATGATAAATTAAATTGATCATGTTTTCATAGAGGATTTTTATAATGAAATTGAATTACATGATGATAATATTAACTGCAGATATCAAAATTCTAATTAATATTATTCTAATTCCATCCAAGATAAATAATTCTATTATCCACAAAATGTTGATATTTCAAATTATGAACTATTATAGATATTCATGATTAATTATGATGAAGAATCCACTTATTTGTTAGTTAAACTTGAAGAATGAGTTGATGAGCTTGTGTTACCTATTCACACAAATTATATAGGTGGAAATGAAAAGAAAATAATAGAATAATATAATGACCATCAATACATTTCAAATAGAGTATTTTATTTTTAGTTTCCAATTTCATTAGATGGTATATTCAGTAAAAATTAAACCAAGGAGGCCCCATGAATAGTATAACTCTAAATAAGATATATGGATATCATTAGATATGGTTTGGTAAAACATTTCACCATCCAAGGTGATCAACCATAAAAATTCCAGTTCTAATAGATCATAATAATCATAATTATGTGGTGGTTTTAGTAAGAGAAATGATATCCCACATATAATGGTTGAAATCAAATACCAATTACTAGCAATTTGGATTCAAAATTCAATACCCCATTGAATTAATATAAAAAGTTAAGTTCATTACCTTTTTATTTTCCCATTAAATTACATGTTTAGTATATTATAAATTGTAGGTTTAATGAATTTTGTAGTAGTGTATTAACTAAATATTCATGTACCGAATAAAACATAATCTTTGTACTCTCTTTAACTATATTCTATGGTTTAAAAAATTTATATTTCTAGAATCTAATTGATATATAATTACAAATAATTTTGTAGGGGTAATTTAGGTATTTCTTTTGATAGTGTGTTTGTCTATATTTTCCATTTGTAGAGTTATTTATTGAAATAAAAATATAATGATAGTCATATTATTAGAATTCACATGTCTTTAAATTTTTTATATATTGGAATAATAGATTTTATAAGTATCAATATGTTAGTCCAGGATGATTATAGTTATGTTTGTCTATTACATTGTATAATTTTCAAACATGATTTTGTATTTCACTAGATATAAAAAAATAAAAATAGTATCTTATGTTATAACATATAATACTTCTAATTTTATAGAACATTTAAGCATTATTTTATGTTGGAATTTATTCAGATAACATGATATAAATCACACTATTTAGGAATTTATATTTTTGTATCTCAATGAATGTTCTAAAATTCAATAGTTGGGTTAAAATAATTAAGGAACCATTTCATAATTCTATTTTTGAAATTTTACAAAATTAATTCTATACTATATTATAAAAATTTATATTAATCCAACTAATAAAAATTACTACATGTGAGGGTTTCAAAATTTGTTCCATATATCCTCACATATGAACACTTAATCATTTTAATGATTTTCTAGAAATCATGTTTGCGGTTAGGGATGTTCATTAGATTCATGAGAGTATTTATTTCATCGGGGATTATTTTCAAGTATTATGTATTATGTTGGAAGAGTGAGTTCAATGACTTTATTTAAATCATATTCCCTCTATTTTCTATGGAAATAAAAAACTAATAGATAATATACCAAAACAATGAAAAAATATATAATAATAAAATTATAATAAATGAAATAAATTTCCTATTGTATTTTTTATGCATAGGACTATCAAGAAATTCATATCCTAGAACTAATGAATAATATAATTGGAATTTAGTTGGAAACATTCAATAACTGAATACGCTTTTTAAATCATGAATCTTTATTTAAAGACTCTCTCTTATTTTTCCACTGTTTTTTCACATTAGAATCAACAACCATAACCCAAAGAGAAATCATAAAAGATTAGAAATTTAGACACGTAATCATAATTATATATTGGGGAAAAAGAAAAAATTTAATCCAATGTTTTTGTATGAAATATATTAATAATTAGAATAAATTTTCAAAATATATTTATACTGATGAAAAAATATACATTGAAAGATAAGTGTGAGTAAATTAATTGGGTCTTAGACCATTAATCTCAAATAAGAAAATGATTTTCCCCCTCTTCTATGTTGATTTTATGTTTTTATCATGTTTGGTTAAGGTATTGTAGCTTAAACAATATTTTATATGATTAAATGTATGTTTGTTAACTTTTTAAATCCAAAATAGTAAACACCAAAAAGAGATTTATCCATTATAGTCCCTGGTTTGTGACCAATGTTAATTGAAAAAAGTGAAATGGGTTGACCAAGACATGGAGAATCCCTAGAATTTAGTGAAACTCATAGCCTTCCCATGTTTGGGAATCCTGAAAATGATGTAGTGGATTCCATGTATAGGGTAAAGTAGTATATATTTAAGAAATATTATTTAGTGGGATTTTTTGTAGTATGAATTCCTAAACACCACATTCAATGCCTGACTGTGGTGTAAGAGGATTCAAATACATATTCTTGGAAACCAGGACCATTGATAGTTCATGGTGAAATCAATGTAAATTTTCATGTATCCTTTTAAATGGAAGAAATCCATATTTCTCTTCTCATATCTAGATTGAATAAAAAACTATAAACATGAAGAATTAAAATTTCTATTTTAATGTGGTTAGTAATTAATTTATACCCATATTTATTGATCTTCCACAATCCATGTTGTCTCTATAGTTTTTGAAATGTTTATTGGATTTACCCTTATGGATCAATGATTCAATTGAGATATGTTTAATTGTTTCCATTTCTAGATTGATCATACTAACTATTTTGGTCAATCTAAATTCTCCTACCACCTAAAATTGTTGGATCTTTTTTTCTAGGATTTTTTTAAAATAAATATATTGGTTATTCCTTATTTTTATGAATTTATTCTCTTCATTCTTATTCTATCGTGTAATGATGTTGTCATGGATTAGACACTGATTCCTTATATGGTTTTGTATGTTAATTCCATTGCATGCATATCAAAAACCTTCATGGGTATTACTGATGTTAGATGATGTATGAGAATTGTTCTCTTGGTTTATTCTCCTATTTTCACTATCTATGGTTAATAGTTTATTATTCCTCCATTTAGTATCATATTCTTCCATTGATGGTGATTTTCATTGGGTAACTATTTTTCCACCGTAGTCATGTTCTTCTATGTGTCATTCTCCATAAACCTTATTATTATATTTGAAGTGGGATCTAGGAGTTCTTAGTTATTGATCTTATTCTAGTTGGTATGTAAATGTATTTCAAGAGACAAAGCCCTTGAATTACCTCATTGTATGCACTGATAAATATTTGGATATATGATTTTTTTCTCATTTAGAGGCCATTTATATGATTTTTATCATGATATGACATTGTGTGATAATATTCATAGAACATGTTTAGTTTGATCACATTTGTATTTGGATACTATTTCTCATTCTTGATATATTATTACTCTTGATATATTTGACTGATATGATGATACTCTTTCCATGGGATTATTTTGGTATATAATATGTTTTTGTGGTCCCATTATGGAATTGAGGCCCTAAAGGGGGGGGGGGCATGCTTATAAGATTCTTATAAAATAATGATATTAACGTGATAGATGATATTATATGTTATAATTTGGTTCCATGGAATGAGGATATGATGGTCTATGTTAACTGAAATATGAGGTAATATTTGAATATACTGATCTATATGACCTGAACCATGCAATATTAGTGGGGCATGATTATCTATGTGAAATGAACTAAGAAACAAAAACAAGTAATTATATAATATTGTTTCTTAGTCTACTATATGTAGGCCTGTAAGGCTATTAAGAATCCCCATTAATGGATCCTTCATTTTTTTCATGCCCAGTATGATGTTTTTCATAGAAGGAGTTGTGGAAGGTATAACAAGGGTTTAAGGCATCTGGGATATCTTTTAGATGCTTGGTACCATTATGTTTATTTTAATTTATTTAATATAATTTATTACACTATCATACATGTAAAATAATTTTAAGGATTCATTAGTGGTATCCTACTTGGTTTTATTACTCACTTGATGAACATGAAACTTGATTCTTCTATTGAAATTAAATATAACGATCTGGGAAAGTAAATAGTGTCACAAACCATCAAAAATAAACATGTATACTAACACCTAAGCAAGTGGTGACATGGACCATAGGGAATTATTGGTCCCCACCAATTATCAACTATCTCCTTGCATCATTCAAGAATAAATAGAGATGCATTTATCCATAAAATAAAGGAACTCAAATAGTACATTTTTGTATTATCAAAATAACAAAGGATGTATGTACTAGAAATAAACAAGTAAAATAGTACCCAAGTAGTATATCTATAAATTAAATGATGTATTCTAATATACATTTCAATGATAAACCCATATAACAAGTGGATTACATATCAACATGGAAACTATGTCACATAGTTCCCAAAAGATTAGGAACATCCACCACCTACAAGTGGATATTTCTCTTTGCTTAGACCCAACATAAGATAATCTACGGAATCCCTAAAGAAAAGTTTCAGGACATCCTACCTCCAATGATTCCCTCTATGTAGGAAATGAAGGATGTTAGATAGTTACCCAATGTCCCACCTCCAGTACTCCCCAGGATAGTGATCAACACCAAGGGTATAGAAATCTCACAAAATGGGATTCATTACCCTTTTATAGTAACCAGGATTGGTAGATAAGATATATCAACTTCAAATAAATCCAAGATACATATATATATATATGAAAACCAAAACCATCACACATGCATGTTTCAAAAGTTAACTACTATAAAAGAAAGGGTCCCCAAAGAAAATGCTAAAAGAAAAGATACTCAGTGACCCACTGACTATTACCACTTTTGAGCTAGTACTTCCTAGTACAGTCCATGCATTTCTCTTGGAAACATAAAAAAATTATATATGTATAGTGAGCATAAAAGTTTACTCAGTAGGGAAAAACCAAATTCTCCCATGCACACGTGATGAACCAAATTGATTACCCAATGAAGAAATTTTAGAGACCAAAAACACCTAACAAGTTACATTAGCCACCCTAACATAAACAATGGAACTCTCACCAATTAAATAAAGACAAGTAATGTAATATAGATCACATCGGTGATAGGGTACCACACACCACTTCCCACTGGTTAACTTCTCATACTTAATGGTGAACCTCCTGATGCTACCATGCTCTTCCACAATCCCCACATCACTTACCATCCCGGAAAACCCTAGGAAACTAAACACATCACATTTTTTACAGAGAAACAAGTGCCAAAAACAAAACCAAAACCCACCCACAAACATCTGGGACTCATCCCAAAGACATATGGGAAAAAAATCAAACAACACCTGCGAACACGTGGGCCACACAACCGCACCACAACCTTCCTGAAGATTCCCGGCCTACAAGTTCCTTGAAGAGGGAACAAGGAACATCCAATAACCATCTATCCATCCTCCCATTAGGATGTTTGAGAAATACACCCTTCCCCATGAAAATGGTGGTATTCGAAACATAGTTCTCAACTATGGTTGGGTGCATATAGAAATCCCATGTAACTAAAAGTATATATATAGATAGAATACACTATCCCCAACCTATGGGTTTTACAAACAAAAACACAGTCCACAAACTCATTTTTCTTCTACCTCTAAATGAATGTATTATAATGACTGACTGTCACATCTGAATTTGATAAAATAAAGTCTCTTAAACCCCAAACATTTTGACATTATTAACCATTTACCAGTTATTACATCACTTCTTGAGAAACTAACAACATGATCACACAAGTATCCTCACAACCAAGATAAACAGAGGAATGAAACAGTAATAAAACCCACCGAACAACACATTTATCCAACTTAGAAACTAATACAACCACTTCCATTATAAATATTACAAGTCATAAAGCCATGTCCTTTCTCTCAACAAGCAAACCCCAAACATACAGTCAAACCCCACAACTAACATAATCAAAACCATTATCAACAGCTCCGTTGTACATCCACACCACTCTCATCACAAACATAAACATCTATCTCTCCCAAACACAACCATAGTCATCCATTTTTCATATACATACCATTCCTCAACCAACATAACACAACCCATATGTAGTCCCACTACATAATAGATTCATCCATTATTCAATAAACCAATCTATCAACCTGAGATTCCTTTACACCACATATACCACCCTATACACAGAACTACGCCCCCAGCCACAACACCACATGATCAAAACAAGTCAAAAGGCCAAACATAACCCCACACATCACATAGCCACACTAAACACTCCAAGTTTATTCCAATTTAGCATCAATCTTTATTTAATTCCTCTTTAATTTTTCAGGGTTGGCCATAGAATGAGTTCAATATTGGGGAATCCATTTATTTTTATTGGGAATAAGTTATTTTTCATATTTCCAAATTTATAGTAGTGAACCACAATACATAATGGTGCACAAAAGGAGACCAAAATTTTCTAGTATTTTTAGAGGGATATATCCCATAAAATTCACAACATGGATCAATGAAAATAGATAAAAAAACATCTGTCATTATCTTCCCAGTCCCTCATTTATTACTAAGGTAGCCAAACCCATTATCATTACACGTCCATTAATCTTCATAACATCCTTAATTATGATTGGGATTTCACCACATTTTGATAGGGAAATCAACTTAATACCCCACATGATATAAAATTAAAATAAATACTTAGGGATTTGTACCATAGAGAATATATGAATATAAACACCTTCATTCACCAAAATTGGGGTTTCTTGAGTAGTAGGAAGAATCAAAGGAAAACTGGATCCAAATGCCACAACACAACACATGACTCCATGGACAAGAAATGTTATGTGTGCACCAAGGAAAAATTGAAGGGTTCAAGGAAGAGAGGGCCTCGGATTTAGAAAAGGTTAGATCAAATATCAATAAAAGGGAGAAAATTTCAAAGTAATTAAAAGTCAAATCACAGTCAAGATTATGCAGTTAACAATTTCAAGGTCCCCTTGGACCATTAGAGTTTAAGACATGATTCATAGCCTTTGAAATGGCTTTAAAACCACTTAATTTGATAGGTATTTCATTTAACAAAAAAAACATAAGAGGGGAGAAACTGTAAAAATTGGGAAAATTTTGAAATTAATCACTAATAGCTAAGTAACTGACATGATCCACCGATGCGACTCATCAATAGTGACTCACCGATAGTGAGTCACTAATGCGACCCAATGATTCCACTCACCAACGATACTCACCAATGCTCGACCTATCGATGCCCGACCTATAGACACCTGACCTCTGGATGCCCGACCTACCGACGCTTGACCTACCCATTCCCAACCGAACAATGCCCAACAAAATTAAACTTGACCATTCAATTCCAAACATACTGATTCTTATCCTACCATTGGAAAATATAGAAAATTGGATGACTATTGAAATGAGTCACCATGACCTCCCTAACCACTTTCAAACACTAGATTTTTAAAAATTAATTTACCAGATATGTATGGTCCATCACATCTGATACCACTCAAACTACTCTCTCCCTTGATAATCTAAAACCAATCTCATAAGAAAAGGGATATGAATAACCACCTCATAAAATACCTCTAAAGGAAAAACCACCTTGTTGGTTAAAATAGGTGATGTGAAACCTCGACATCCAAGAACATGTATCCCAACATCCACTACCTCTACTAACCACAAGACACACCACATAAGCACAAAGGAAAAACACACAGTGTGAAAACATGAATCAAGGAATTCCATCCTCCAGATCAAGACACTCTCCACTCTGGGTAGCACTAACCCAGCCACACGGGTTTAATTGCATCTCAATTAATTTATCTTGATTAGGAATATGGTCCACCACTCATCATGTCCAAGAAATTATCACAGATTATAGGAAAAGGAATCAAATCATCTTATAAACAAGTCTCAATCATTACATCATTAGAAAAGAACAAAACTAAAAAATCAGCCCATCTTTAGGTACTGGCCTTGAATCTAGGATTCTTTCTCTGAATTACTCTCAACTAGGCCACCACGTTTCCAGAACAAGCGAACCAAGGGAATTGTTCAACCATGAAACATCTTATCATAATGATCCTTGATCTCTACTGCCTGCTCCATTAACATTACATCGTCCTAGATATCTAAATCTCCCCAGTCAATCACATGGGATTCATTGTTATGATACCAACGAAACATGGAGACGTGAAATATTTCATGGATTTTATCTATATATGGTAGAAATGCCAACTGGTAGGCCTCCTTACCAACTTTTTCCAAAACCTCAGATGGTCCAATAAACCTATAAGAATGATTTTTACCCATACCAGACATCTGCTTCCCACATCAAGGGGAACCCTTCAAAAAAATGTGGTCTCTAACGTTGAACTCCAAGGGCCTCCTCCTAAGATCAGTGTAAGAAATATTATGGTCTTATGTTACCTTCATCCTCTCATGGACAAGCCAAAACTTTTATTTTATAGTTTTCACTTCCTCAGGACCAAGAACACATGTTTCCCCAACCTCAATCTTTTATATGGGTGAACAACATGACCTTCCACACAAGGCTTCTAACGGTTCCATTCTAATAGAAGAGTGATATCAATTATTGTAAGTGAACTAAACCAATGTAAACTGTCACACCCATGACCCATAAAAATCCATTTTTCATGCATGCAACATGTCCTCCAATGTATAGAATGTTTGTTATGTATGCCACTCTATCTGAGGGTGGAAGGCAGTGAAAAGGTGTAACTATATTCGAAAAGAATGATGCAATCCCATCCAAACTCAAAAGGTAAATTGTATATCCCATTATTAGAGAATATAGCTCTAAAAGTAATGTATCTTCACCACCTCATCCACATACCTCATGGGCAAGGCATCCACTATGCCCAATTCCTTGATTTCCAAGAAGTGTTTTGAATTTTTCAGCTGATTCACTACTACCCAAATAGAATCACAATCTACCAGAACCCTGGGTATCCCTATGACAAAATCCAGTGAGATGTCATCCCACCACCACTCGAGGACATCTACTGGCTACAAAAAACTACTGGGAACATGGTGCTCATCCTTGAACTCCTGGAACACTATGAACTTTTCCACAAACTCCACTATTGCCCGCTTCACCCCGGGCCACCAAACCATTCCTTGAAACCATGATACATCTTGGAAACCCCTAGATGCACTGCTAAGGGTAAAATTTTAAACTCATGGAGAACTCCATCATAGATCACCTCCATAAAAAACAACATCCCATGAAACATTATCTAATTTTGACCATCCTTCAATCATCCTTTTCGAGTGTCACCTTATTCAATGTGATCAAAAATCACCTCTTCCTCTAAGTATCCCCACTAAGACTCATCCACTTGCTGCCTTAGGTATGAATACATTGTCATCTAAAATATAAAACCTATACCGAAATCCATCCCTACATCCAAGTTCAAGTCATCTAACTCCTCCATCACCTTCCATGTATCTAAATATTTTTGATCCACCTCTCTCTAAAAATTTCTTCTCAAGGCATCAGCCATGAAATTTTACTTTCCTATGGTGAAAGAGATAAAGATATCATAGTCCTGGAGAAACTCCATCCACCTACACTATCTCAAGTTTATATATCACTAGAATAAGACATAACTCAAGATCTTTTCATCCATTAATACCACAAAATGATCTCTGATAAGGTAATGATTCCACATTTTAGTTGAAAAAATTACTTTGACTATCTCTAGATCATGGGTGGAGTATTTACGTTCATTGAGAATAAATTTACTAGACCCATGAAATATAACTCCCCATTAATGCATCAAAACACACCCCATGTCTAGATGGGAAGCATCAAAAATGCCTCAGATATCACCCCTTCATTTGAAAACCAGAGCACTAGAGATCTGACCAAATTCCCCTTTAAATAGATGGATTCTTCCTAACACTACTCACCACACCCAAATTCATTGTCTTTCTAAGTCAAAGATGTCAACAAAGCTGCAACTCGAGACAAATAGTGTGTATATATCGAGTAATAGCCCACAAGATCAAGAAATATATGAACTTATGGCACATTAACGGGTTCTAACCATGAAAAAACAACCTCAGCCTCTTATGGGTCCACTGTTATACACTATTGAGACACTAAATGTACAAGGAAGTGAAAATCTCATGTCCAAAACACACACTTGAAAAACATGCCATTGAGTTGGTGGCATCGAAGAACCTCCAAGATAGTTCTGAAATGCTCGGTATGCTCCTCCTCTGACTTCATGTAGATATGGATTTCATCGATGAACATTATGATGAACTTATCCAGAAACTCACAGAAGATAGAGTTCATGAGCCCTCGTAACACGGATGGTTCATTCGTAACACCAAATGGCATGACCACAAACTTGAAGTACCCATACATGTGCATGAATGTAGTCTTCAAGATGTCACCAACCTTAAACCTAAACTGGTAATATCCAAACCACATGTTGATCTTATAGAGCCTTCTTTCTCCCCTTAGCTAGTTGAAAATATCGTCTATCTTCAAGAGAGGGTAATGGTTCTTGACCATCACCTGATTCAACCTTTGGTAGTTTTTGTACAACCATAGACCACTATATGCCTTCTTCACAAACAAGACCTTATCACACCATGGGGGCACACTGGGTCATATAAAGACAATCTTTTTTAGGTATTCGATCTAAATTTGTAACTCTTGAAACATTAAAGGTGCCATCTGATAGGAAGCCATTAAAACCGGAGAAGAACCCTATTGCAAGTCAATCCAGAACTCAAAATCACATCGTGGGGATAGATTCACAACAACCTCTGGGTAAAAATCCACAAAATCCCAAAAATATAGGGAACCTTCACCATCATAGGCTCTATGTATTCCACCGATAGCTCATAAAACAACAAAATAAGAGGCTCCACAACTCGGTTTCCCACCTAAAAACTCCTCTCATAAATGAAATCCACACTCTCACAATCCACATCTAAAAACATGAATCTCCTATAGAATAATTCGATGATAGAATGCATATAAAAAACTAGTTGATGCCAATTATGATATAATATGGCTTCATCTATTGAAAAAAGAGATCCCTGTGGGACTTTTGTCACCCCAAAATCAGTCTACATCCCTGGAAAACATCGAACAAGTTAGTCAAGCATCTAAATGGGGTACTGAATAGTAGGGGAATGTGAATACTTTCTATGTCTAGTAACATAGTATGGTCTATTGTGGGTTAAATAAAGGAGTGAGAGACGCATAAATCAAAGAAAGTGAAAGCAAGATTACTGAACAAATTGATCGTACCTCGAACGATATTCGTCCCTACTAGAATTGTTTACTCTATGGTGTATAACTAACCACACCCATCTCCTCTTACCCTAGATGAAGAAATACTTATCAAACATGCCCAAGAAGAGGTACATGAGGAGATCCCTATGGTTGTATTCTACCTGCCCCATCTCCCCATAGTAGAGCAGGAGCTGACTATCCCTGCAACTAAAATGGCATAGCTAGAAAATACTATTGATATGGGAAATAAACCTGCCTACCTCCACTGTACTAGGCTCGAACTGAGAACTAAATCTGAAGATGTCTATGGCCTCCAAAAAATAAACATCTTGGTATGATGTTCTTGAAAAAATGGTGAGGACCAGAATGATGAAAAGGGAACTTATTTGGCTGACTCCCCACTAAATGAAACCTGGAAGGCACTAATGCCTGAGAATTGATACTCATAGCCTTCCCCTTTTAATAACTCAGATGCTCCCCTCTCATGGCATAACTCATCACGAGTTCATTCTCTCAACTACCTGAGCCTTCTTATGGACCTCTAAGTATGGTGGTAAGGTGAAGGGAGTAACTGGGTATTGTAGAGAATGGTGAAGTTCCTCCTCTAATCATCTCACAAGAGAATCCTCATTTAGAAAGTGGTCTAGGGTAAAGTGATGGAGTTCCTTTAACTTTATCTCAATCAACCATACCGAAATACTTCCATGTTGGAGGGGGATTAATTCCTTCATCTTTTGAGCTTCCATGGTTGAAGAAATAATTTCTACCCAGAATTACTTATTGAAATCGACCTAAATAACATTAGCCTCATTTAACTCACCCAGGCACATAGTCCACCATTGACGTGTATCTCTCCTCATTTGGCTAACCGGTAATGAAACTCAGTACTCATTGGGAGCATGAGTCAAGATGAAGATTATCTCATTCTCCTCGATTCATATCTATATATACAGGTCTGAGACACTGCCCTCAAACTTTCCCATGGTCTGTTGTTGGAAATCACGTAACATTCTCTAACACTAGTTGTCGTCTTCCTCTCAATCAACCCTCCACCGATCAGATGGATCAGCATGCTGAACCTCCACTACATGAGCCACTCATGGATGAATACCATGTTTCATAGCTAAAAAATAAACAAAGAACAAATATGCCAGAGTAGTATAGAAATTATTTAAGATTTATTTTAATTTTGTATTAATTAAATTCCTTAGAATGCCAAAATATAATAGGACCATAAGTCAATATGATTAATGTACCTTACCTTGGGTATCTAGCCCGCAAACAGCGTAGCCTCACTTAGCCAATCAGTATGCTTGTATTCCTTGCATTAGATCATGGGGGCCCTAAAATATGATGTTATAGCCAGTCTTCCCTAGCCTATATCACACACCAAGACCACCTAACATTGTTTCCCTACCATCCCATACATTCATCACTATCCCTAACACCAATATCTATCATATCACTCATCCATTACCTATAATACCATTTTATCATGACACATTCCCTGAAAATATTCCCCTTCTGGGATGGAAATGACGTAAGAGAGGTAATGACCTTAGATTCACAGCTCCAGTAGGCCCCGAGGTGGTGAATGATACTAAGCATATAGAAATCTCACAAAATGGGAGGCATTTCCCTTTTTTATAGTAAAAAAAGAATGGGAGATGAGATGTATCAACCTAAAATAACTCCAAGACATATATATATGAAAGAAAACCAAAACCAACCCACATGCATGTTTCTAAATGAAACTGATACAAAAGAAAGAGTCTCTGAAGTAAATACCAAAAGAAAATATAAGCAACGACTCAAAAACAGTCCCCAATGTTTGTGCTAGTACTACCTAGCATAGTTCAGGTATTCTCCCTGGAAAATTGAAAACAGTTTTATATACTTAGGTTGAGCATACAAGTATACTCAATAGGGAAAAACCAATGACTCCAATGCACAAACAGATAAGCATGTTGATTCCCCTATGAGGAAAAAAATAGAAACCAACTACACCTAAAAATGAATACTATCCACCCCAACCTCACCAAAGGAACTCTCACCAAATAACTCAAGTCAATGAAAGTAATATAGAGAATGTCGGTTATAGGGTACCCCGTGATAGTTCCCACTAGTTAACTGCCTATCCCTAATGGAAAACATCCTAATGCTACCACGCTCTTTCAATAGACCCACATCACAAACCAGCGCACACACACATGGTACACTAAACATATCACATTATTCTCTTAGAAACTTGGGCCAAAAACCACACCACATCCTTCCTATAGACACATGGGCCTCATCCCGATGACACCATAGAAAAAAAATCCACCCCCCCCCCCACCCCTCCAAACACCCGAGCCTCATAAACAACCTGCCCGAAGAGTCTTGGGATACCAATACTTAGAAGAGGGATCATGGAAGATCCAACAACCAGCCATATATCCTCCCACCGGGATGTTTGGGAATGACACCCTCCTCCATGACAATGGGAGTGTTCGGAACATAGTGCTCAACTAGGGAGGGTGCATATATAAAAAAAGAACTAAAATTATATATATATATATATGGATAGAAAACACTCATCCCAACTTATGGGTTCTCCAAAAAACAACCATCCCATAGTAATAAATTTATCACTACCTCTAAGTGAACGTATTAGTTTTAATGATAGTCACTTCTGATTTTGATAAAAAAATCCTCTTAACACCCAATTTTTTTGAAATTATTTAGAATTTACTATTAATTTCATCCCTACCTTGGAATATAACAACAAGAACACACAACTAGCCTCATGACCAAGAGAAAAAGAGGAAGAAAAATGTGATAATACACCCCACTTCACACATACTCCCAACGTAGTTCCCATGCTAACCACTATAATTGTCATTCTTCAAATTCATGTTGCCCTGTCCTTTCTCTCAATAAGAAAAACCCCATATTACAAAAATACCCCACAACTAACCTCATCCAAAACATACTCGGTTTCCCCGCTACACATCCAAAACACACTCATCACAACCATAAACATCATATCCCTAAAACACAACCATCGGAAACCCTACTACATTAACATACCACTCCCCAATAACCATAACACAACCCAGATGTAGTCCCACTACATAACAAGTTCATCCATTCCACAATCAACCAATCTATCAACCTGAGATTCCATTACACCACTAGTACCACACCATGAACATAGCCATTCACCAAGACACAACACCATATGATCAGCATAAGGCACAAGGCCAAACATTACCACACACATCACACAACCACATCAGACACTGGAAGTGTATTCAGATTTAGCATAAATTGTTCTTTAATTCCACATACATTATTCATGGGTGGTCACAAAAAAAGTTCAATCCTGGGGAATCCATTTATTTATCTATCTATATGTGATTCGTTAGATTTTATAACTTATAGAAGTAAACTACAAGCTATAGAGGTTCGAAAAGAGAGACCACCAATGAACATGATTTTAAGAAGGATAGAAGTCGTACAATTCATATAATGGACCATAGATAATAGATAAAACAAATGATCATCATTATAATCTCCCCATCCCCAAATTTATTAGAAAGGATACAAAACACAATATTGTAACAGGTCAGTTTATCTTCATAACAACCTTAATTAAAATTTTGATTCAAGCGCATTTTCAAAGTGACATCACCTTACCACCCCGTATGACACATAATTAAAATAATGACTAAGGGATCCCTACCTTAGAGACCATATAATCTGAAACACATCCTTGCCCCAAAACATGGGTATGTGTGAGTAGCTGGAAGACTCCAATGATAAAATGGATCCAAATGCCACAACACAACACACAACTCTATAGGGAATAAAGGCTTTGATTTCACCAAGAGAAAATGGAAGGGTTTAATATTTGGAGGATATCATCTTTAGAAAAGGTCAGATTCTATATCATTGGAAGGTAGATGATTTCAATGTAATTAAAAGTCGGATCATGATCAATATTATGTGTTTTGACTATTTCAAGGTCCCCCTTGACCTTAGGCCTTTAAGATATTATTCATATCTATTGAAAATAATTTAAAACTGCTTAATTATGATAGGTGACTCATTAAAAATAAAATCAATGTGAGAAGGGAAATCCAGAAATGCGGGGAAAACTAGAAATGACTCACTGATGCCTTAGTCACCGATGTAAGTCCCTGATGCGAGCCACCAACACGACTCACTAACACCCCTCAACAAAAGTGACTCACCAATAGTGAGTCACTAACGTGTCCCACTAACAAAAATTACTGATTCCCAAGCTACTAACGCTCGAATTAACGATTCCCAACCTACCGTTGGAAAAACTGGACAACTATATAACTCTTGAAATGAGTCACCATGACCTCCCTGAACACTTTCAAGCACTGGATTTTCAGAAATTAATAGAATGGAGAAGTCCGAGGAATTACTAATAGGAAACATGAGATCTCAAAAGACTAGTAGGGTCACACCATTCCTACCATAATCATTTATTTATTATTTTTAACAAATAATAGTATAATTTAAATAAAACAATTCATGGAATTAAATCAATATTTTTTTAATAAAACACACTATCATAATAAAAAGAGATAGAAATAATTTCAATATAGTCATAAATTAAAATTATATATAAATCAATTATATAATGTAGTTTGTATGAATAATGTAATTTTATAAAGCAGTCTCATTTATTGATCAAATAAAGTGTATCATAACACCATGTATCAAGCCGTATAGTATGTTAGTTTCCATTAATAGTACCCTCACACATCATAATATATATTGTTGGTCAATGTGTTCACATGTCCCATGACTTAGGCAGTAAAGACTCAACTACACATCTTGAAAAAAATCCCACAAAAATATTCCAATATGAGATTCATCATATTCAATATAGTTATGGGGATTTAGACACTAGCATACAAGTCCAAAATAACCACTATCTACCCAGGCTCACATGTGCTTTAGTCAACCAATCCATTAATCAGTATTTGTAAAACCAATCATTAAATTTTTTTGAAAATAAAACAAAACATTAATGGGTCTCAACATGAATTTATCATTTAATAAAAAATAATAGGTTTTCATCAATTCAATCATTTTAAAAAAATAATTCAATATAAGCAATTTATCAAATAATTAAAATTTTAAATTGAAGCCCATCTATTTTATTAAATCCACCAAACAATTTCAATTCCATTGAAATAGTTTGGCTTTCATAATTTCTACACCATTTCAAATATAATACATCAATAATCTCAGTTACATTATTTAAATCATTTAAAAAGACATTTAAAATAAATAATTAAATTAATGGTTTGGATTTTATGGAAAAATCATATAGAATAACCAAAATTGTATCAGAGATCAAACAATCTAACAATAGCTATTATAAAACCAACAGATAGTAGATGGCATGGGAGATAAAGGGGAAATCCATTTAAATAACACTCATTAAAAAATAGATCTCCCACAACTATATGAGGATTCTTCCTAATTGAATGAGATGAGGGAGGAATAGATGGAAATCCAAAATAGGGAGAGATATCATACATGATAGGAATTAAAAACATCCATTAGATCATTGATCTTGGATAAGTGGTGTTTAGAGGAGTTGAAGAAATTCTATAGACCCTTCAAGAGGCAATAGTTCAAATGAGGGATAAGCGGGAGAAAAAAGAATATATTATGGGTCTCAAATAATTATAGTATGAAAAATCATAGCCCATTCCACATCCCTAATGAAAATTTCATGGAATCTCAAAATATAGCCAAAACAAGGTTCATCCTTCTTAGACCTTGATGTATCCACCCCTGGTAAACTTGCCTCTTAAAAATTCATTGTAGATAAGAAAATAACATTATTCACCATAAGTAAAGCTATGTAACATCATAAGAACCACACCGTAAATATTCCCAAATAGCTAGTTTGATAGAAATGCACTAATAATACTATTCATCATATACATCCCTCCACGAAGAAGCTTCTTCAAAATTGTAAATATCACAAAAAATTGTATTCCTAGGATACATGATGTAGCCAAAAACCTATTATACATTATTTCCAACCTTAATCTCCCTTACACAACATCGTAACTGTCCCTGGTGTAACAATGACTTTCCCTACTATAGCTCATACACCTTGGTGATTCTCCTACAATCACATTTAATCATAAACACAAATAAGTTTGTTTCCCCAGACATGAGGTCATATTCCTTAAAAATAACATCTCCATCACATAAAGTCCAAAAATCACCAAAAAATATAATAATGAAAACAGAATAAGATTCTATACATACTTAAAAGAAGGTATTGGGATATTACATCCACCCCACCATGAACACCATCTGTCACCATAAATACTATAAAAAATTTTATATATCAAAGAGATAAGGCCACTATTATCTCACAAGTGCTTCAAGATCCCACATATCTTCCAAAATAGAACAATGCTAATATATCACACATGCTAATGGTATCTTCTTCCCCTGAGGATTTTTTTCCTCGTGATCAACAATCCAGACTGGATGATCAGTCAAGGATAAACCAGTCTCAACATCATGATCGTCCCATATTAGAACATATGAAGGGTTAGAAAGATTCATTCAATTTTGTGATACATGAAACACATTGTGGTTACATTTCAACAATGGTGGATGATCCAAATGGTATTCAACATTACACAATATTTTAAAATTATGTGAAGGAAACAAAACCATCGGTATAAATTTTATTTTCTTTTCAAAGGCATTTATGACTGAACCATGTTGAAACTCCCAATAAAACATGGTTGAAAACTGAATAATCAAAAGTTCATAGACGATGATCCGAATATAATATATACTAGATCTGTTTCATCAAAATTTTATGAAACCTAATCATTATCTCATGGAAATAACTCAGTACCTAAATTGAAAATTCACCAATATTTAACCAACACAATGGGTATCTACAAGTCATATGAATAAAATTCCTAAAATCAATCCATTATGATACCAGACTGGTAAATTTTATTTTTAGAAAACTCAATATTTCCAAAATTGTTATCCCAACATTCACAAAATTAAAAAAACACACATGTATTTTTAATTTCCTTAAGAATAAATATTTCTCATTTTTTATGGACATCTAGTTGTATACGATATCCTTTGCTCAAATATAAATTGGATCACATGGACTCATGGTGGCCTTCAAAAATTAAAAGTAAATAGAGGATACCTATCAGAGACTATAAATGATGAAACTTTTTGAAATCATAAAATCAAACTCACTTAGAGATATCACATATCATCAACATTGTTTATATATGAAATGGGTATAACATAAGATGATTTGTTCAACATATCAATTTGAAGCCATATATCATTCATCCCACCCTTGCAATGAGTGAAATACACATTTTCTATAGATTTATCATCCTCCATCCAATTTAGCACTAGAAATGGATGAAGTAGACATGAAGGCCTATAGTGCAGAGCTTCGACATAATGGAATGTATAACAATGATAGAAAATTTTGGTGAAATATAATCTTATACATTATTCTAGAGTCGTCACCTAATATCATAGAACATATTTATGATACATGGGTGCACCACTAAAATAGAATTGTGGAATTTCCCCATAAAAATATATTATAATTATCAAATGAAAAACATACCAATTATTGAAAAATATGATAACCTCTAAAAATAATGACTAATAAAAAATGGTATCCTCATAATAAAGAGAGTCCCTAATTCCAGAAAACTCATAATACGTTTTCTAGTCATATAAAATCATCTCAATAAGTTATGAGGTCAAATAGACACTTGATAAAACTACCTCAGACTCATTCTTATATAATAAAAAATGAAACTGAGGAAAGAGGGACTCAAATTCCACACTTTTGATGATTATTTCACATTCTAGGTTAGATGATTCCAACTCAAGCATCAACAATATCATTACCCTTTATAGGAGTGTATGAAATTTCAATATCAAAAAACTATAGATACTCCACCCAGTTTCTCTATATTATATACAAATATTTTTTATAGAATATATATTTATAGATTTTATGTCTATAATAAATGATTAACCACTAGTTGAAAATGTAATGTCATCAACTCTTAGTAGAATTTATCTCAACTTTGACATTATAATCATGATATAGATAATTAATCTCAATTAGACTATGTTGTCTAAGGGAATATTCTATCAAATAATCTCCCCACATAAGGACACAAACCAAACTTGAAATTAATGCATCGCTTAAGATCACATTGCCTTATCCAGATTAAAAAAGAGTCAAGACCAATATAGATGTCCAAATATATTTCTTATCTACAATATAACGCTATCATTTCCCATCCCATATGAAATTTACTCCTTTCAGAGTGATATCCATTAAAAGAGATGAAAACAAAAAAACCACTGATAAATCATTGGTAATATCCTACCCAAACAATGACAACCCATATCTAAAAAAACATAAGTAGTTCCTCCCATGTCATATCATCTTTCACATCCTCATGATCAACTAAAATACATATTTTAGTGACCAAATCCCCCTAATAAATAACATACTAATTCTAGAAACAATATTTTGAATGCTTATCTTTTAATTGGTGATTTATCTTTGATTCCATAACACCACTAAAATGGAGAACAGGTTTTTCCTATATAGTATATTAAACCTGAATAAAATCCACAAATACCACCATGAACAAGTCAAGGTATTCATATAATACCGTATTAATTCAATCCATAAAAACTATAGGAGAGGTGGTTATAAAAAATAGAATAAAAAAGATATATAAAATGTGAAAATATTTTCCAAAAGAATATATTTTTAATGTAAAATAATTTTATTCTAAATTGGTGATAACTTGATCAAAGATTTATTTTTGAGAAGAACATCACCCATTGCAACTGGTTAAATTTATCCCCAATTTAAAGTATCTTATAAATGTTATTTTCAATAAATCAACTCATTTTATGGAAATAAATGCTTAGGTGAATTATTATATTATAGTTCTTAGAAAATATAAAAGATGATGTCTATAGTGAGACAATTTTTTATAAATCCTTTCTATATCATATTTTTCTATTATGTAATCAAATCTTTAATTCATCAAGTTGCATATAATAAATGGAATAAAGATTAGTTGAGTTCCATGTATCATATCAATTGAAACATCTACCTATCTTGTTGATGAAAGGATAGATAAGTCAAAAGGAAAAATATAGGGAAACACAACTACAACAATAACAACTGGAGGTAGTTTACCACTAAAATAAACATACTCTACATTGAATTAAAAATTGATATTACCCTACCCAAATACAAAAAAATGATGTCCTTATATACATGAACTCATGTAATATTACCCCTAAAAATAGCATTTCCAATCAAGTTTCATTAAGGTTACCAGGTGAAAATAAAAGTCAATTTGGTCCTTATGAGAAATCTCTATATCCATACCAAAAAATAAATATAAGATGTTTCATGTTAAGAACAAAAAAATAGTAGGTATTCTCAATAAATGATAATGGAAAAACCCATGAAGGACCCTGAATACCCCATCCTCTCTTAGATCCAAGGGGTATAGGAAAATCCATAAAATAATAAAAAATATCCAGAGGAAGAATTTAAAAAATCAAATCATGAGTCAATATAAATGAGAAAAATTCACCAGTATCAAATAAAACAATACATAAATATGATTCTATGTAGATGGTTCCTCTAAAAACTAAAGTACTAGTGTCTTAATCCTCTGTAGACTCTTCTATATTGTGATTAACCTTCATTACAGATTCATGTGGTTGAAGCACATAGTTATTTAATCATTTGACTGAACCAGAGTACTCTTGGGGATAATCATCTCATGACAATAATGATAGATTAAAATATTCCACATGAACTTCAGATCTTGGGATCCTCGGGGAAAACCAATTTCCAAGGACTAACCATGTCGCACTAAAAGAAATTCGATGGGACTCTTCTAGGATGTGTGGTATGTATGGATACTAAATTCTATTGAGAAACACCACAGAACTAAATAAATATCCACTTTTTTTATATGTACTCAAAATAATCCCATTTTGAGAAAAATAAACTCATTCCAACTCTATCTTACGATCTAGGCCAGGAAAAAATAAAATTATCTATCTTACACATAAACATATGAAGTGATCTTCCACAATAAAATGTGTGGTCAGATAACTTTTAAAAGGACCGTCTCAAACATTTGGGGTTGAAAATTATCATTGGAAACTACAATAGAAAGAAAAACTACATTCATAGTAAAAACATTTCACATAATAATTCAAGGTCATGTCTCCCTGCTAAAGGATAGGAAATACCAGGGATTATTCCAAGGATATTTACACTTGATAGAATGGATCCGTGAATAAAGCTCAAAATTCATTCCACTATAAATCCCCAGGCTTATTCACTATATGTATATAATCCCACCATCTCATTCAATGTCCTTCATGATTAAAGGTAGAATATTTAACCTTTATATCTTCATGAATTCTAATAACGTAAAAAAATAGTGTAATTTTTTTTAACCAATACTCAACATCAGGAGGATAAAATGAACCTTAAAAATATTTTGATCTACGAAAAACAAAATCATGAGAATTATATTTGGATTAATACCATTTAGGTTCTAATGCTAGAGACTAAATGGGAATGGGAATAGTGGAAATCCCAATATATGGACTGCATGAATCACTATATCAACAACATTCAGGTCAACTATATGACTCACCTAGTATAGTTCCCCATCAGATTCCATGTGAGTCAGGTAAAAACATCTTCTTAGAGGAATGATTCTACATTACATGGATAAAAAGAAATAAATTCATATGAAAGAATACATTGATCATCAACTCAAAAAATATTCACATAAATATCAATCACATCAAGAAGAATTCATGAATTGGGTTCTGACATACTCAACTTATAAATGAAGAAATTTTTAGAATCATATAAAAACATTCTTCAAGACACTTTTTCAAAGAATATATTATGACATAATGCTTGTTTTGAGGAGAAAAGACCAGTATTGTAACTACCACCTAAGTCCCAAACATCCAACCACTTATCCACCAAGAAAACTAAAATTGTGTACCGAAATCAAGGAAAGATGAAAACCCTACAACCATTTATATCACTTTTTTAAGTACCTATCTAAATAACTAAGTACACCAATACCCGACTGACCTTTACATGGATCCAAGGGTATTCCCAATACTCATGGGTTTTTAACTAGCACATGGAATCATATAAGAATAAATAGGGTGTGATATTTACATACCAAAGTAAAAAATAATTAGTACAGGATTGTATGCATAACACTCCAAAGAGAGAATATACTAGAAAAAAATAGGTGAAACAGTTCCCAGGAAGTTCAAAAATAAAAGACACAGCATCATCCATGATAAGTCTTAAATAAAAACCCTTGTAATATGTGGTCCAAATCTCTATTGAACAAATCCATCACTATGGTTCCATTATATCAAGAATATAATCCCCTCCAAGTAGTGATTTTTATTTTCTTTGACCTGGAATAAGATTATATTAAAATTCATGAAGTAAAAGTTGGGGTATGATCTCAATAGCTCATCACAACCTCAGAAATTGTTCCATATTATCTTCATTAAAAATCAAATCAAATATTCTTTCATTTAATATTAAAAAGACCGTGGAATCAAAGATAATTTTTTTTAATATAATATGATTTAATTATCAAAGGATATTGTTTAAATGAGAGAAATATTAAATGAAAAGTTTATATAATATATATATAACAGTTGGAATGAATAAAGTAGTTCTATAAATCAATGCCATGTAATATTGAAATAATATATATCATAGAACCTTGTATCATTCCATGTGGTATATTAGTTTTTTGTAGTAGTATTATCACACAACCCATCAGTGATATTATATTAATGTATACACATTACCTTGGAATCAGTACCTTGAGAATAAATATCCATGAGGAAAAAAATCATTCCACCCTATGTTATTGTCAATATTTGTATTATAAATCTTGTACCAAGTGGTTAGATCCCATCATGATTATCATAATTACCCACAAACTAACCAATCTCATATGTGCTTCTGTGAATCAATCAATCAATGAATGTAAAATCAGAAAATTCAAAATAGTTTATCATACTATTGGTCAAATTCATTGTTCAACATGCCTTTCTAATTTCAAACCCAAATAAAATGTTTTCATCAATTTATTCCTCTTATAATAATCGATAAAATCCTTCCATTTATTCAGAAAATAAATGTTCAAATCAGGAAATAAATTTCCTAAACGCCTCTAAAAAATTTAAATTCCATTCAAATTAGGGGTTTTCAAAATCTACATGACTTTTCCAAAATCATCCATCATTAATAACAAGTCAGGGTTTTTAAGTGATTTAGAAACTATTTTCAAATCAATAAATCAATTAATTGTTTCTTTTATGTGGAAAATCATATTAAACCTCCAACATTTTATCAGTGATTAAATGATCAAACAAAAGAAATGGGAAATCAAATAGACAGTTGAAGGTACAAAATATTTATACGAAATCCCTATAAATACCACCAATCAAAATAATGATCTAATCTTTCACCCACATGAATAATAATTATTTTAAATGTAAATAAAAGTGAAAAATATGGGAATCAAAAAATATTAGATATTACTTACCGTAGAGGAATCGATCACTTCCATAGGATCACAGATTTGAGAAGAATATGGTTTTGAGGAAATTAAATTTCAATAATGAGTATTATATATAGATAAGATATAGTATAGAAAACACATAATAAAATGGAATATAAATAAGTATCATTTAAATTATGTATATAAAAACATAAACCCTAATGATACCCCTATGGCCATAGAACAGAACAAATGAAAACATCTAGACTACTATGTTGCCTCCACAAACCATACCACAGAAACCCATATTCAACCTTCCTCATAAAATATCACTACATAACTTAACCATATATTCTTCTCCTAGGGTAATAATATGAGATATCACAATCCCCACACTATAGATATTCATAAAAATAAAGTACCTGAAAATTCCTCAAATGATGCTCCATGTTGTAAATATCCATACACAACGTAACTATACTGAAATTGGTAATTTCACTACAATCTAGTCCACAAAACTATACAATTTGGTAAAAAACCAATTCCATAGCCGTATCTGACCTCAAAATTCCTTATGTCATAGCCTAATTTTCTAAGATATAATTTAGACTCTCTACACCACATCCTTTACTTCTTGCCACTTTACTTAATAAAACATGTTTACACAGACAACACTAACTCAAATAAAAATATATCCCCAAACATTAGATCATTTTCCAAATCAAAATCTCACAATCCTCAAAAGACCTGAAACAAACACAAAAAAAACAAATGGAAAACAAAAAAATGAAACAAAAAAGAGTCAAGATGTACATAAAATAAGGAAATGGGGTGTTAAAAAAGTGGATTATGTAATATCTTTAAGATGTTAATCATGGTTCCTATAGTGGTATTGAGATGTAATTCCAGGGGTCTTACATTTTTATTTATTTATTTACATGAACTCTATACTCTGGATTGTCTTTCCCCAATGGTAGACTATTTATTTATTTTCATATATGTTTTTTATTAAATATTATCATATGATGTGTCATCTAATACTTTTATTAGTATGATTTGTTTTTGTTTGATATCATATTAATTAACGTATTGGATATAAAGGGTCTATTCACCAAATGAATAGTGTTCAGACCCTCTATACTAGTTTGAAGCCTCGTGTATATGGGGATATGTGCATAAGATATCATAGCTCTCTAGCATGAACAAAGTGTTTTGGGTCTAGGAGTTATAAAATTATATAATATGATAGTTTTCTTCTCCACATTTGACTATAGCATGCCATGGTAGAAATGAGAATGGTTGTGTGGGTCTTGAATTGGGTATTTTCAATTGTCATGTCCAGAAAATGTGTACCAGACCTTTGAGATACCATTGATGGGTTTTCTGTTATTATTTTTTGGTATATCAATGTATTCATATGTCCTAACAAGGTACATATGATAACATTCCATATATATATTCTGTGTGTATTACATATGAGTTATATAATTAATGGCATGAAATTTTCGTTAAATTTTTTATTAAAATGAATATTTCATTTATTGATATATATAAATCCATTATTTTATAATATATCTATTTGAAATAATTAGTTAAATTTTATAATGTTTCTATGTTTTCTAAGTATATGTGATTATGACTAACATGCATAGATGAGGACCTTTGTTTGTTCATGGAAGAATATACATTGGATTATTGGTACACTCATAATTTATCCTTTGTGAGATCCCATTTACTAGTTGGGATTTATCTTGATTTATTTTATTGGATGTCATAATTGTTTCTTACAAATTTTAGAAATGACACCTTGAAGATTCTTGACTTGACCACATGGTGGTGTAGGCCATAATATTTCTATGAGGGAGTAAGTTCTTGTTCAGCCACTGTTCATGTAGAAGAATAATCCTTCACATGCCATATTGGTTAATTTAAAAGGACCAATCTATCTAAGATTATTAAATTATATGTCTATTTTAGTGTAGAGTTACAAATAATATGGTGTACTATTGTCTAGGCATTTATCTCTTGAAAACTGTATATTTTTATGGCACAAGAGGCCCTCATGATAAAAATTAATGGATACAATTCATCGAGAGGACCTTTGACATGTTAGAGACACTAGAGCATTGAAATGATATTCATATGACTTTTTCGCTTCGCAGAACTATTGGATATTATTGGGAAATTATTATTTAGGCTAGAAGATTAGAGTGTCTAAAATTGGTGACTTTTTAATATATTTTATTTAAGGAGTTCTTACTTGGTATGATAAAGCTTGATATAGTTCCTGAGTTCATGAATCTTTAATAGGATATAAAGATACAATATACTAACATATATAATTTCATAGAATCTCTATTCTTCACACATCTCTTGTATTAGGATTACTTATAGAAATACATGATGTTCCAGATTTTTCATTGACCATAGTAGAGATTCTTAATCTAGAAAAAAACCCAATGAATTATATATAGTTTAATTGCAAGCCCATGATGGTCATGATGGTTTTGGAGTAGGATAGAGTGACATACCATCTTATATAATTTCATGGTCTTACAAGTTATACTTACCCTAGTATGATGTGTGTGGAATATGATTCTAATTAGTGTAGTTGAAGTTATCAGGAGTTGAGAATAGCTTCTTCAACACCTTTTATGCGTAAATGAGTTCATTAGTGATTCAACTATGGGAATTAAGGGAATTATCATTTTCTATTACCATAACCACTGATAATGATCCATCAATTCACAAAGACATGGAATATGTAGTTTTTATAGTTATAGGTATTGAAAAAGATGTCTCATGGGTGATCACATTATATGTATGTATCGATCCCTGGGATATTTCTTTATCCTCAGTAGAAGGTTTAGACCCCTCATATGATAATGTATTAGGAGTTCCAAACTAATAATTGATACGTTTGTTGATCTGAGGAAGGATGAGTTTATGAAGTGGATAAAAATCCATCATATAGTAGTGGGGGTCCGTTCTCTATTTGCGGTAATTTATTGTTCACTTATTAACTATCTACAACCATGATTGATACCATTTTTTTCCATTAAACTATTTTTGAATAATTTTTTACTGAAATTGTCATATAGGTCATCATATCATCTTAGTTACATTCCCATTATATGTCTCTAAGAAAAAAATGTAAACATTATTTGGTGAATCCCAGTATATCTGATTTTCATTGATAATTATGGAAATATATCTGACATAATGATTCTAGAGATGATGAGATTCATTGGGATTATTAGAATAGACCTTATGACTTTTTTCTTATCCCACATTTATTTCCATAAGATAATGATTCATATACATCACCCATGGGGGGAAAGTTATTGATGACCATAGAATGGGATATAGGACTCGGTAGGATTAAACATGACATGAAGAAGCTTGAAATGATTATGAAAAAGATTTAATTATCAAATATTTATGCAGGATCGATGGCATCCCCATTTTCTTTTCCTCTATGTGTGGATCCCTGTCAGGACATCATTATAGATTAATAAATTAGAATTTTCCATGATATAGGTGATGAAATTAAGATATTTATTGTCTTGATTTTGAAGATCATTTATATAACCCCTTATTATATGGGTGTAGATTAATTTTAGAGATCAATGTTAAACTAAATGACTTAGATTCAAAAGGTTTTGCAAGGATAACTAATTCACCATGTGGTGCCACCTTCATGTTCACTAAGAAGTTGATTGGTATTTTTGACTCTATGTATATTAATGAATATTGAATTAGTTTTTTGTGATGAATGTAAATCTATTCAATATGATTGAAGATCATTTAGATCAATTACATTAAACTCAATGGTTCCCCAATATTTATCATTGATTTAACTATCAGTAGTTATGGTTTTGAGTGGGAGAAATACTTATGATGATTTTTAAAATAAGTTATGGGAAATATGAGTACCTAGTGATTCCATTTGTATTGATGAATTCACCAAAAAGTTTCATATATCTCATGAAAAAATATCTTAAGCCTATATCTTGACTCTTTCATCTTGGAGTTTTATGATGAAAACCTCAACTACTTTTCAATCACATGAACCATGCCACGCATTTCATGATCCCAATGTTTTCTTCAAGATTATAGGAATTATGATTTGAATTTGATTTGTAACTTTTTAATTAAAAAGTCTTTATTCTAGCATCATTTTGTTTATGATATTCTTATACAATTAGAATAGGCCATTTGGTTTTTTATGAGGTTATATAATTAGACTAGGAAAATTAGAGGAAATTATGTCCTAGAAATATCCTTATAATGTTCATGAGGTATGGAGATTTCTTGGATTGAATGTATCCTAATGATGATTAATCTAGGATTGCAATAGTTTAACAGAACCAATTACCATGTGGTTAATGAATGGGGGGATTCTCCAATGATAAAGGCATTTTGAATATGAGTTTATTAAGCATAAGATAATGTTGAATGGGGAACCAATGACAATCCACCATACGTCTATATCAGACATGTTATATATTGTGATTCGTCATGCATTGTTTTGTTAGGATCTCTAATGTAGGGGATATATTATAATCTTCTAAATAACATAATAAAAAACAAATTGGGAAACTATTATACCAATGACTTAGTAATGAAAGTGATAGTACATGCTTAGAAGTATCATTTACACTATCTCTTTGGAAATGAGTGTTTTCTTATATGAACCACAAGGTCCTTCACTATAACGTCACAATAAACAACATGTTCCTGCGAAAGAGGTGTTGCGAAGTGAATCAATAAATATTAAATATTGATATTTTATATGAACTATGGAAGGATAATTTTATTTCATATAATCTTCATTATAAGGAATACGTAGACTAGGTACCACATAGATGACATTAGGAGGATATATAGTGTATAAGGAGAAATGTGACCCATTATAGGATTAATGCTTCATAGGGACACGATTTGATGAATTGTTTTAGATATTATTTCTTATTTAGTGTTTTGGGTAATGGATTGAAAATCAAATAATCAGTATTCTATTGTTTTCTTCTAATGAATATCATATGGTAACCTAATACCCAGTTGGTTGTTCGATAGTGATGTTTTGATCCTTAAACTTGGGAGACTTTAAACCTTACATACGTAAGGTATGATCTATTGAGATACATGAATACCTCTAAATGGAGTGGGTACAAGAGGGAGAAATTTTTTTATGAATTCATGTCAAATTTCTAGTGTCCAAGGATAAGGAGGGACATTGCTAGTTTTTTTTCAACTACATACCTACAAGAGGATTATGGTCCCGCACCAGTGTTCTGGTTTATTTCATTTGCAACAACTGATGCCATTATTTAATTTCTAAGACATCCTTCCAGAATGTTTTATGGAGTTACCTTAGACACTAAGGAGTTGTGACACTATCTAGGATATTTTTGATAGACTAAAAAAGAATCTCATTTCATATCGATTTGTGGTACTTTCATAATTGATGATCTTGGAAAGATATATGTAAATGATATATTATTATTTAATCAAGTTCCAATTAGAATTTTATATTTTATAGTTGAAATTTTTAAATATTCATTTTGGTCAGGCTTGTAGAAGTCCTTAGTCACTCCTCTAAGAATGATCACATCATGCCGTCCAAAAAATAATCATACATTCAAAGTAGATGATTCATATTTTAATGGTAGTCATCCAAAATTGCATCCTAGAATTAAATGGATCATGTGATGATAACCTAGTTTTAAAAAAGTTTGATTTCAAAAACGGATTCAAGGATTCAATCCATATTTCTCTTTATGAGGCTCTCTTGGGTTGGTCAAGTTTTTCACTACTTTGTATCCACAAGGTTGGATAGCAAGGATTTTCTATCCTAGTTTTGTATTGGAGATCATATATAGTGTATAGTTGATTATAATGTCCTTGGTTACTACAGAGAGTGTTTAGAAGTTAAATATAAACTTGGTGGATGACCTTTAGAGTTCTCTGTTTGTAAATGATATTTCATGTTGGTGTCACCATAGTTGGTGTATCATTATTTATTGAAGCATTAAAATCTAGAACCATAGTTTGTGATACTATTTGTGATAACTGATCATATCATATTAGGTTTGCAATAACGTGACCATCCTACACACAATCAAGGCATGTGTGACATGTACTTAATTTCTTATATTTGGTGGTAAACCCATAATCCCATGAATTTTATAGACTGTGAAGAAATAGAGTTTGACCTAGATGCATTATTTTATGATCTACAACTAAATATTGTATACTAGAGAGTGAGAAATTTTTTTGTGAAAGGAAGAACCACTTTCACTAATCCAATGAAATCCTAGAAAAATCTATGATAAAACTGGTTATCATTAATGTGACATTCAATCTCATTGGCTTGAGTAGTTAGAGATGGAACCCCAGTGAAGGTTCTCAAAGATATGAATTACATGTATGTGTATATAGTAAATTCCCATGTCATTTTCCTAAAATATAAAAGTATAATTTTCATTTAATCTATTATGTTTTTGTGTTGGTCTATGTTTTGGTAAAGTATTTTTACATAGATAATATTGAGGAATAATAATGGTGTGTTTTGTTTCTTTTTTTCCAAATTTGGATACTCCACAATGAAGTGTAATCCATGGTATTGCATCTTTTATTCATGATGTAAAAAGGGCTAAAGAATTAATTGACACAGACTTGATGAAGAGGTTATTTTCAGTGAATATCCTTATCTAACACTCTTATGAAGGACTCATAAAGACACAGTAGAACCCATAGTGAAAGAAAAATAGTTTAAATTTAATTATCAAAATATAGTGATCTTGTAATATTCCATGAACTCTAGAACACTATGACTATAGACATGCCATGGTGGAATTCATTTTGTATATGTGTTTATAGAAACCATGCCAATGCCTAGATCATGGTGTAGGGTGTGGAGATAGTTGGTTTGTTTTTAAACAATAGTATTTCTCATCTCTCTTCCCAAATCATGTTTATATAAAATATAGGGAAACACATGGGATTTAGTTTAGTGTTCTAACCTAGTATTTAATTGATATATAACACATATTAATCCATCTAAGGTCTCCCATCGTGTTTTCTTCATTTTTCGATCATTCTTGGATGATACTCCATGACATGATATATTTTCTTAAATATAATTATTTATTAATTATTTGGTTTGGTCATACCAACCATTCTTTTAAATATAAAGTCCACTTACACCTTCCATTGATGGGGCTTCCATTTTTAGAGTTTTACCAAATAACACTAGTTATTATTCATTATTTTACAGACTTTAGTGTCTTCCATAATTTTTTACCTTCGATTAAAGATATTATAGTTTATATGAGGATGTATTTCATCTTCTAGAGAAGTAATTATAGTCTTGGAGTCTCAACTCCCTTCTTTAGAATTAGTGGAATTCTATAACGTCATGGTGGAATTCTACAAGTTAATTATCCTCATCCATCTATTCGATAAAAAAGGTTATTCATCCTTCAACTAGTATTTTATTCTATCACTATATGTAGGTTGTTATTAAATAATCTTTGTTCAAACATTGTATTTTTATTCTTTGTCATCTTCTCTATAAACTATAATATTTTATATGAAATGGGATCTAAGAGTTCTTAGATTATGAGATTCTTTTTTTGATGCGAGAATGTGGTTTAGGAGATGAAAAACACAAGGAACCTCAATATTAATATTTAAAACCATGAGGTTGGATGTTCTTTACCATGTAGAGGCCATGTATATGATCATTATCATGATATAACATTTTGATTTTATATTCTTTGACCATGTTGATTATGATCACATGTGTTATTAGAAAAAATTTATCATTATTATTGTAAAATGGATATAGATATATGTGAATAATATGATTAAATTATTTCAACGTGATGTTATCGTTATATTCTATGTTTTTTTTTCTAGGTATGGTACCAAAGTGATAGATGAACTCTTCATTGCTCTATAACCACTGAGGGGGAGTGTTCATTGTCACTTCATTTTTAGATAACGGTAGGACCTAGTTGGTTGATGGGGTATGAAGTACTTGTGGTCAATTATAATGACACCCCGATATTATAATATATGATTACTTTTATATAAGTTATATGTTTTGGTAGTAAGCTCCAAATTAATCATCGAACATAAATTAAATCATGATATATTAATATAAAACATAAATATTTATATATGATAGTTAAAAACAGGATTATGAATTAAAAGGAATGAATAGGAGTATCCACTTTATGAAATTAATGTATAGTGAAAATAAATACAAATTTTAATATGAATCAAAATCAATTAGTTAACATATGATGAATAATATTATTATTTAATGATTAGAAAATTAGTTCTCTAAAAAAATTACTTTTTTATGATACTAATTTATATTTTATGAAACATGAAAATAATAATGAATTGTGTTTTATATAAATAATTTCATATCACTAATTTAGTTTTAAAATGATATTAAATAATAATAATATTAGTTAATAAATTAAATATCATTTAATAAAAAAAATTATTTCTTATATTTCATTGAATTTAATAAAAGACTAAATTTATAGGTTTAGTAATATTTAAACATTAAAATATTCTTTGTTTTTTTAATTCCTCTTATAAAATATTAAATTTTATGATAGTTTGATCATTTTACCTGGAGGTTTATTTTTCATCAAAGAGTTAATGATTTATAAATATTAAAATTTACATGATTTCGTCACTATATAAGAATAACCAAGATGATTTAAAAACATTTAAGAAAAAATAAATGAAATTGAGGAATTATATTATTATTCTTTATGCATTTTTTGAAATTAAAAACCTATGAAACACATTACTTTAATTAATTAATATGTCACGTTAATATTCAAATTATGTTCCCCTATTCCATAAATCATGTATTTCAAGGGATAGTTTTGGTTTCTTATTTTCACAAAAGACTCATAAAATTATTTAAATTATTTATATATCATTTTCAACAATTAAATTTAAAATAAATTATAATTTTATTATATATATAAATTTAAATCTTAAAAACAATATTATCTAAAAAATTATGGTAGTATAAGTGTTTCTCCAAAAATTATACTTTCATACTAATCCAAATTATATTCCATAAAATTATTTATTAATTAGAATTCATATGTATAAAATTAGGTAACAAGGTCAATTTTAATATTTATCCTAAAAATAAATTATATTGGTTAGTAAATAATTACGAAGGTAAAATTAAAAGGGGAAATGTTAGCTTGACCAAGTGTAAAGAACGTAAAACATTTAAAAAAATGTTCCAAGAAATAATTATTTAAGAATTTTATTAATAATTAATTTTTCATCAAAAAACATTTCTACATTTTTTTCCATTGATCACTGAATAGTGTCATAAATTTTTTTAATATTATTAAAAATTTTCCGAAACAAACCTTTTTTCTCTTATAAATGGGTAAATAATTCACTACATTAAGAAACACATGCCAAAAAAATGACCCTTTAATTTATTAAATTTAACTACCCTTATAACCCTTTCTCAATAATATATTCCTTAGGAAATACATTTTTATCATAATCCCCTCAAATACATGTAGACATTCATGGAAAATTCAACTAATTAATGTGTGTATTATTCACTAATTAATTCTTCTTTATAAATGTTTTCTATAAAAATTTATTCTAACCATATAAATATAATTATATTATTATCATTTAGGTACTATAATGTTTTTATATAAATTATAATATCATTTTGTATTCATATATCCCAACTAGTTAGAAAAATACTAGTTTTTCTGTGTTGTGCAGACTACTGCCTCTACAATATAAAACATTTATTTTTACATAAAGAATTTAAAAAGTTGGATATAAGGTTGTTATTAATTGATAATTCTTTTTTCATTATATCATAAATATTCTATTATGACTAATTTTTATTATACTAATTATATAATAAACAAATGTTGATCATTCATTTAATTGTTTTAAATAAACAAGATAAGACGATAACGTTTTATTGAAATTATGTACTGTTTTCAAATATAATAATTATTTATCTACATATTTATAATTATGATATGTTAAATAAATATAATATATAAAATATGATCATTAATATTCTAGTATAATGATATTACAACTAATCCACCTCATAATTATTTATTAAATCTCATTATGTTCATGTATAGGTCTGTTTTAACCACATAATAGAAAAATATAATTAATTTATTCCATGGATAAATATGAATTCATATTCAATGTATAAGTATGATATAAATAATTAATAAATGTTATGTTTTTTCTTGTGAGGTTATTTAAAAAATTTACACATTAATTAATAAAAAAACATTCATTCATTAAGAATCACTAAAACATAATTATTGCTGATATCATCATCATTGTTCCAACCCAAAAAAACATGAAATGAAAATACATCATTATAAAATATCATGTGAAATATATATTAATTAATCATATTACCCAATAATTATATTATTTAAATGAATAATAATCATGTACCCCATTATTATAAATGTAGTACCAACGATCAAACCTATAAACACCCATTGTTGAAGATTGGATGAATTCATGTGGAGAATGGATAATTAACAATAGTGTGCATGGTAATTCATAAAATTATGGTTTTGAACTAATTTATTATGATATATATATTTTTTATAAAAGTGGTTAGATTATATTCATGGATGTCAGAATAATATTTTAGGGTTTTACTCTCAATATCCCTTCATTAAGACAAGAATAGTAAATATTCACCTATTTTCATTTATTTTGTTCATATACTAACAATTTGATATATAATATCATGAATTATTTTTTAATGGTATTTTTAGATAAAAAAGATTAATTCTATATCATTGGATTTGATTTATGTTTTACTCATGTTGTGAGTGGTTTCATGGTCTCAATTACTATTTATTAAGACATGATACATTTTGAATGACATGTTTTCATTATATGGTGTATTTGAATTCAATTGTTACATTTTTTTTATAGTAATTGTATTTTAAGGGGATATATAACAAAATAATTTTACCATTTTCATGACTCTATTGATACAATTGTCTCCTGAATAGTATGATTTTCTTAAAATAAAATCCCTTATAGTGAGTTATAATGATTGAATAACAATCATTGATCTTCCATTCATGGGAACACATACTAGGTTTCATATATAACCTTTGGTATATATTATTTTGAATCATACTGCCTTCTTCCTATGGATATATTATTAGGAGGTTATTTATGCATTGAATTATATAAATACCCATAAATAAATTCAACGTGAACATCAAATTTTACAAAATTTTGATTCGATGATGTTCACTACGAATAAATGGTAAATTATTAACATGAGGGAATTTACTAGTTATATATTTTTATTGTTATTTTAATATGGATGATTATTGGAATGTTTAGTATGAATTTTTTTGTGATTTTCCTCCTTCTTTCTCTTGATTGGTTGTGGTCATGTTATCCATTTCTAGACATTGGGAAATGTATTTTCATTGTTAATGACTATGGAATACCAATGAATAATGGTCGTATATTAAAATTTTATATCAATAATTATAAATAAAAACATGTTTTACTCTATAACACATTCCTTATAGAATTGTATAGTCTTTATTGATTACTCTTATGGTGAATGCATCTCACTTAATCAAGTGACTAGTAAGGAATATAATTATATATCCTCTAAATGTATCAACCATTATGAATATAAAGAAACATCTTATGTTTTTTCGGTATGTGACTTATAATAATATGCTATTTTATTGGAACAAAACATGGGCAATAGAATGTATTTATTGATGTCTCGATGTAATTTAATGTGTCTTGTAACATGGTATTGACATCAATATTTTTTATATACAACATTATAAATTCCATCATATGATATCAATATTATTTATATCACGGTTTTTATTTACATTAAAAGATATTGAATTATCTTAGTGTTATGTTGAATTTTTTTCATTATTTTTACAATTCCATCAATTATACTAATTCTATGTTTATTCCATGATCAAATCAATTCTTTGTTTCCTTTATAACATGTTTGAATAAGGACCTGACCATAAACATTACAAAATTAGTATGTTTAGTTAAGTATTTAATTTATTTCACATTGAGGATATTTAAAGGATTATAGTATTATATAATTATTTCATCATTAAAACCTATCATAAAAATAATACAATGAGGATATTACAAATATAGTATATATTTTTTCCAAAATATAAAACTTTTAAAATTAAACAAGATTTCTTTTTATGGAAAATCCACATATTTTTTAACATGACTTCATCATTTCTTTTAACCATCATCATATCATGTTAAAAACATTTTTCAAATTTGAAATGAATAAGGATCTTAGCAAGATACATAAAAATAATTAAAGAAATAGTTAGTCCATTATTACATTAAACCCATGATAACATTTTACCAATTTCTTACTTTTCCCCACTAAACATTAGCTCTTTAGATTACCTCAGGTAATAATAAGATTCAAATAAAATAGAATAAAAAATATAAATCATAAGTGTAACTTTGTTAATATATTTTATATCATTCTTACATTTACTATAGTTATCATGATTCCATTGGGAGTAACCTTCATGGTTACACTTAGAATACCCACCACAATATATTCCCTTAATCTCTTAGGAGAAACCCAATCGATTAACTCTGTCTTACTACCTATTTATTTGAATAACTATAATAGTATTACACACCCTTACTTTATCACACAACCACCAATACTAATTAAAAATACCTAAGAAACAAGACATAAGTTTAACACATAAATATTTCATAATAAAAACTTTCACACTGATAAATTCTTTTTCATTTTGGTAAAGTCACACACTCAAAAATGAAAATTAATTATTTTAAATTAAATTGTAAACCTATGAAAGAAGAATAAGAAAATTAATGTGACATGAAATTAGTAAATGTCATTCATTTCCTATATGTTATAAAAAATACTCCGTTTGGATTTCTAAAAAATAGTTGAATGAGTAACTTTAAAAGATGTTTTTAAGAGAAAGCCACATACTTTGAGACTAACTCGTCATGTACAATCATTATCATAATGAATAATAATAATAGGATAAAAATTTAATCTCATGATAACTTCTTAAAATTTTATTATCTCATTTATATCACTTATTATCGTGTTATAAAAATTACTTAATTATTTGAGTTCATGTCGGTCGTTTTGTCAATATTCGATACTTGTGATCAAAATGAATTTGGTATGTTGTAAATAGTCAAAGTTATCATTATTTCATAATATCTAGAATGATATTTAATAAATAATAATAAATTTCAAAAATAAATTATATTTTAAATAAAACTATCTATTTAGGGTTAAAAAATGAACAACGTTATAGTCTTGGATACGGTAGGTTGTATGTGTGCATAAGTAACAGTTCCATTTTTCAATGATAATTATGGAAAAAGGTAAGTATTATATTATATTTTCGGAATTAAAATAATATAATTAATTTCATATTATTAATTTAAATATACTTATATATATATATATCATCTAAGTTATGTTGTGATGAAAAATGAATCACATCGCTCTATAGAGGTGATTGCTCACATGTACACATGAACAACATTATCTTTTCAATGTGATAGGAATGAAAAAAAACGATATATTATTACTAAAGGATGATAAATATTTCCATAATATAATATAAAGACTTTAATTCCTTCATTATATCCATTCTTGAGAGACTGTGTTGGAAAACGAATTATATCGGTTCATGAGTTATTATTTGGGCGTACACACAAAAAATTTATTCTTTCCCATATGATGGTATTGAAGATGGACTTAGGTGATGATATTGACATAATAAAATCAATGAATATTTTTTATAGTTTATTTTATATTTCATCATTGTTGAATAATATTTTAAGGTAGTGGAAGAAGAAATAAAATAGAAAATTTTAATTAAAAACGATACCCCTACTATAGAAGATCTCCTTGGATTAACACCTTAACAACTCAAAGGAGGTTGTATTGGATAAAATAAGCCTTCCAGGATGTGGTAGGGATTTTCCAAAGTTATTTTTCAAGATATTTTCTAATCTAAATCGTTTTTTAAGAGTATCAAAATGAGAGTAGTGGGTTCCCTTTTATAGAAGAGGGGCGGTCACTATTTGGATTCTTCAAAATATTTAAAACATATAAATAAAAAATCATTTCCAAATGGGTAAAAAGTTATTATATAGAATATAAGATGATTATAGATCTAATTATAGTCATACAATAAAAATTATAAATGTTTTCAATAAATTTTAGTCCCTATATTTTTGGTGGAACACTTATTTAACATCATAAATTTATACCATGATATCCTGTAATTTACACTTTGAGGGATAATATAATTACATTAAAATTCCTAAAAACCACCAAAGAAGTAATTTATGACATTTTAAGGATTATCCAAATAATTTTTCCTAAATGAATAATTTTATATATTTTATTTTATTTAATAAAATGTGATCCAAATTAATATATCAATAATTTTAATTTTGAAAATATTCATTTAATGACTTTTTTTTAAAAAAATCATTGAAAAAAGATAAAATTGGACCCATACTTATAATACATCAATAAAATAAAACATTAATATAAAAAAAATTTATATGACATTAATTAAATAATATTATATTTATTTTAACATTTTTAGTAACATTTATTTGATGTTTCTATTTATTAAACAATTAATGAATCATCATTGTGAAAGACATTAATTTACTTATTTCTTCGTAAGAAATTAAAAAATATTTATAATGATAAGGATTAAAATTATATATTTCTAAAAACTATTAATAGTAAACGATATCCCCTATATCACCCCATATTAAATATCTTTCACTTGTTAAAAAGAAAAGTGTAAAAAAGTATACTCCTTTTGAATATTATATTATAAATGTAAAACTATAATTAAGATGTTTTAAAAAGTTCATAATTTGGGGAAAATGATGGTTTTGGTCTAAAAAACACATCCTATGAAATTAGGACAAGCTTTTGGGTAATTTTATTATATTTACAATATAATTTCTTGCAATTAATTTCCATATTTACCATTAACCATGTAAAAAAAATTAAATCTATTATTCAAATCGTCCAATGTAAAAGGGATATATTTACAAAATTATTAACTTATTATTCAAAATATGGATTCAATATTTCAAAATTTTAAAAATATATTTTTATAAAAATAATCTAAAATTAATCATGATGATAGATAAAGAAAATGAGTTTTAAAATTAAAATCATCCAAATGATTGAAAGGTTTTTATATCCAAATTAAATTAAAAATTGATTCTAATGAAATAAATTGAATTTATGGATAAAATTTGTTCTAATTATAATTTAAAACCATTAAAATATATACTTTAAAACCATAAATAAGTATGATGAAAAAAAGATTTCCAGTTTAATTGTAGTTTTATTTTACTATTCATGAAAACATGAAACTTATCATAAAAATACTAAGTATTCAGCAATGGTAAATTTAAATTTTTAACTTTTAAGGAATAATATTATTTTTACATATGAAATTTATAAAAGAGAAAAAACTACAATTAAAAAATGTACACAATCGAAAGATAGAAAAACTGCCTTTTTAGAGAAATACTTCTTATATGCATAAAATTGGATTTGTTTAGATATCTAGTATATAAGGCACATAACACAAATGATAAAAATTAAATTGAATATTCTATATCTATATATATCATTAATATAGTCCAACAAGGGATTTTTTTAATATATTGGTATAAAATAAACATTTAAACAAATAAATAGTTATTTAGAAAACATTTCCATTTATTTAAAAAAAAAAAATTCAAATATAAATAATTACAAAAACAATTAAATATATATAAATTTTTAAAAACTATTTTCATAATTCATTTAATCATTTTCTTTCCCATCATTCTAATGTCTAGGTTATAATTGTAAAATTTGTATAATAATATATACCTGTTCGTTTAATATCAATGTGGTGTATCATGTACACTTTAGAACATAGTTTTTATTTCTTAAAATATGAAAATTTTACATTATCCACCCTCCCCTTTAAAATTACATCCTCTTAATTTGAACACAGAATAAAAAACAATATGGTTGAATTTTTAAAACACATTTGATTAAATCACACATTAGATTATGGGTCAACAAAACATCCACATTAAAATAAGGAATGAAAGTATGAAGGTCACCTAATATAACACATACTAGGGTTCTATGTGATAAAAAATGGATATAGATGAAAAACTAACTATAAGGTTTTGATGGAGAGTGATATAGAACATTTTCATGAGAAAGTTAGAAATCACAAAACCAAAAATCTATGGTGGATTAAAAGTTATTATATTATTTTGTAATACATATAAACAAATAATGTTTTTTTAAAGTTTGTTTTTATATAGTTGAGGAATTATTTCACTACCAATACAAAATGTATAAGAAATTTTACATAAGTGGAATGTATACTTTTATCTTTTAATCAGTTTCCATTACAAACTCATTTTTTCTCCAAACTATGAGCATTCAACATATATTTTTTAGGCCTGATGAACAAGAATTAACATCTAGAGAATCAAATAATCTACAAAACATGAAATATAGTACTCTTTTTACCTAAATCATAAAAGTATTATACAAATATTAAACATCTTTCGATATCACATCATTCAATATATCATAGAAGAAGTTTCCAATACCTAGGTTATTTATTTAATAACATTTATGTTCCCCTTATCAAATTATTCATCATTATATAAATAAAAATAAAAAGTCATACTGACTGTGATATCACATAGGCATATGGTAGGTGATCCACCCTTATCTCCCATTATTTTTGATTTCGATTCCTAGATCTTTTCTGGACGTGATGAGATGTAACCCATCCAATTAGTTTTCCTTTTTATAAAATGATATAGTACTTATAATATTCCAAGAATTTGATAAATTCCTTAAAAATAAACATAAATGTCTAATACTATAAGGTTATCTTAGACTAATCATTCGGAGTCCAAAAAATGCAATAACCTGTAATTACTTCGATGTCACTGATCATATAAATGCAAGAGGTTATCAATAAATTTATAATTATGTCCATAAAATATAATATAATTTTTCCTCAAGATAAATTTTTCACATAATAAACTTAATGGATACATATAAAAAAACTAAAAAAATCTTCAAAAGTATTCCAATAATCAAATTTATAATAATAATTTTAATCATTTAATGATCCCCAAATTTAAATAATTCTTGAATTTCTTATATGTGGACATATTTATTGTTAAACATTCTTCATAATCGCATAACCATTCTTTTATACCTGATTCAATAATATTTAATTATAACAGAAAATAGGAATCATATCAAAACAATTAATAATATAAAAACATGAACTATGAAATAATATATACTATTCATATTTCATATATATTGTCCTTGTATTCAATTTTAAAGGAATTATGTATTCTTAAATTGATATGTGTATGGTCATGTTGGTCCCATTCACAAACCGTCATTCTAATACATCGATTTTCATAGTTACCATACTCCAATCATTTTAGAAATTAAATTGATGACTATGGAATAACTTCTTTAGCTTTTCAGGAGTAAAATAAATGTTTTCTTTCTCTTTGGAAGATTATTATTGTATGAACTCATTTACCACATTTGAGACATATTCCCATCACATTAAACCATTTTCCTCAATGTTTATTTCCCCACAATTGACACATATGTCATTTAATAAATTTACCAATATGATCATTTTACCTAATTATCTGTAGTGATTCATTTCACTCATACATGATATTTATTAAAAATTACAATGGTTCAAGTGGTTTATCATTAATTCTAAGAGATGGTTTATAATAACCCATGATTTCTCATTGTAGGTCCCATTTTATTTTATGTCTTAATCATTGAAACCCAAATATCCTTTCAAAACCATTGTTACTTTGGTTCATGTGGGATCCATCAGTTTATTTAAACCAAAAAGGTAATAGTGAGCAAAAAAATAACAATATACCATCTTATGAGGATAATAAACTATAAATTATCCTCATTCTTGTTATCTCAAACTCATTGAATTTATATTACATAACTAGTAATATTCATAGAATTATAAACACTACAGTTATATTTGACATGTAAATTATGACTAAATGACATAATAACCTATAAAGTTAAAAAAACTGACCTTTGGTACTAACTATAAGGCCCCATCCTTAAACATTAAAAAATATTGAGTTTTATTCAAGAATTTATTTTCTTTTACACTTAAGATATTTCCATGTTTGAATTTATATATAATTAGGACATAATTTATACATAACATCCTATATTCAAAAAATGTTGATAATACAAAAACAATATCCATTTTTTTGAAAGTACAAAACATTTAAAATAAAACATGATTTATTTTTTATCAAAAGTGTTTATAACTTTCATCCTGACTTCTTATTAAATTTTACCCATACTTATTCCCTATGGAAGAAATTTTAGAACCTTGGATGTGCAGAAAAATCTCTGAAAAAGACATAAAATGAAAAAATGAAAATGTTAGTCCATGATTACAATAAAACCATGAAAACATCTTCAGAAAGTTATATTTTCTACCCATAAAATATATGATTTTTAACATACATCATGAAAAATTAGGATTCCTATAAAACTAAATAACAAATATAAATCATAATGGTAAATTATATAAAAAATTATGTTTCACTCTGATATTTACTATAGAAATATTGGATATAGAGGGAGTAACCTATATTTTTTACACATGGAATTCCCACAATAGTATATTATAATAATAACTTAGGAGAAACCCTACCAATTAACTATGTATCATTACCCAAGGCATTGGATAGATATAGGTGGATCAATAATTCTCATATTATCATAGAACTAGACATACTAACAATTATTTCTGTAGACAAAAAAAATAATCACCACACATATACCATGCATAAAAGAATAATAACTTTCCCACATTGAAATAAATCATCATTTTAACAAAGTTATGACCTAAAAAATGAACACAGTTAATTTTTAATTAAAATATTAAACATGTAAAGGAGACATAAATGAAATTAATGTTATGTGAAATTGAAAAATTCAGTTCATGGTGTATTTGTCAAAAACCCATCCTTTTATCTTTTGTAAAAATTATTGGATGTGTGACATTGAAAGTAGTTTTTAATAAATAGACCCTTACCTTAAATATGAATTTTCATGTTAAATATTTATCATCTTGAATATTAAAAATAGGTTAAAAATTTACACTTATGAGATCCTTTTTAATGTTTATTATTACTTTTATATAACTTATTATCATGTTATAAAAATTAATTAATTCTTTGAGTTTATGTCAGTTATTTTTTTGATATTCGGTACAAAAGTCCAAAATGGATATGGTAGATGATAATAGTCAATTTTTTCATAAGTACATCATCTGAAGAATAATAATCAAGAAATAATAGTCACTCTTATACATAACTTATATATTTAAATAAAACCATTTAGTTATGGTTATGAAAAATGAACAATGTTATAACCATGGAGATGGTAGGTCATACGTAAGAATGGGTAAAGCTTAAATTTTTTAATATTAATTATTGAAATAAGGTAATTATTATTATTTTTATTTTCATAGTGATCGTAATATCATTAATTTAAAATTAATAATATATATATATCATCCAATTTATGCACTGACAAAAAACGAATCACATCACTACATTGATATGATAGTCCCCATGTCTGCACGAATGATTTTATCATTTTCATGTGCATGGGATGGTAATAATGTTAATGATATATTATTATTAAATTATCATAAATATGACATGAACCTCAAATCTCACCTTTAATAAAATCATTATAACTAATCTTGAGAGAAGGTGATGGAAAATGAATTATATTGGATCATGATATGGTATCGCTCTGTACACACAAACATTTAATTATTTATAGTTTGATGGAATTGGAGATTTATTTAGGTAATTATATTAACCAAATAAGTCTCAATATATTTAAAATACTAGAGTTATTATTTTATAATTGTTAACTATGATTTAAAGGTTGTGGAATAAGAAAAAAAAATAAAACACTTAGCTAAAACCCGTATCACTTATTCAGAAGATCTCCTTTTCTTTACACCTTAACGCATCTAATGACGATTTTATACAAAATATATGGCCTATAGGGTTTTAAAATGTTTTATAAGATGGTATTTGTGTAGATATGGGATAAAAAATAGGTTTTTATGTGTATTGAAATGATAAAAATGGGTTCCCTTTTATAAGTGAGAAGAGGGTAATTCTTGGGATTCCTCAAAATATTTAATTAATATAAATTATTTTTCTATTCCAAATGATTTAAAACTAATTCATATATAATATATTACTTTTATGGTACTAATTAAAAACATAATTTTAACATTATACTTTTTTTGAATAATTTTAATCCTTATATGTTTATTTTAACCCTTATTTATCATTTTTAAATTTTACCATGATATCATAAAACATTCGATTTTATGGTTAATATAATTACATTAAAATTAAAAATTAACAATAAACGAGTCATTTGTGATATTCTAAGACTTAGCCCATGAATACTTATGAAATTTTAATTTTTATAAATTTTATTTCATTTAATAAAATATTTTTTATTTTAAATTATAAATAATGTAAATTTTGACACTATTCAATACATTACTTTTTAAAAATTTCATAAAAACAACATAAAATCGAACCATTGATTATAAAAAATCAATAACATTTCCAAGTCATCTAAAAAATTCGTGGGTTTTATTAATTACATCAGAATATATTTATTTTAGTATTTTTAATAGCATTTATGTGACATTTCAATTAATTAAACAATTACCACATCATCATTATATAAGCCACTAATTTCATTATTTATTATATAATAATTAATCCTAAATTTTCATGATACACATAAACATTTATCTTAAAAAATAATATTTTTAGTCAAATATTTCCTTTATATAACCCCATCTTAAATGTATTTCACTCATTAAAAATAAAAGATTTCTGAAAATTTATTTGTCATAGAATATAATATTATAAATTTAATAATCTCTTAAAAGTAGTTTAAAAAGTATATAATTTTATCCGAAGGATTTTTTTTGTAAAAAAACTCATCCAATGAAATTAGTATAGGTTTTAAGGAAATTTAATTATATTTATAAAATTAGTTTTTACTATTAATTACTCAATTTATCTTAAAATTTCTTAATAAATAAAACTAAAAAATCGATATTCCTAATTTTCAAAAAAATTGTACCTATTTACATAATTCGTACCTTTTCATTTCAAAAAGGTAATTAATATTTAATAATTCAAAAGAGATAATTGGCTATTATTAATTGAAAATTAATCCAATTCATTGAATGAGAAAATGGGGTTTTAATATAAAGTCGTTCAAAATATTGAAAGGATTTATATCAGAATTAAATGGTAAATTCATTATAAGGACTAAAATTGTATTAAATGATATAAAAATTTATCTAATAATACTTTAAAACCATCCAAATATAAAATTTAACACTATAAATGTATTTTATGAAAATCGTTTTTCAATTAAATTGAAGTATTTTTTCACTATTAATAAATACATGATACTTATTTGAAAAATAAATAATATTCAACCAAATTAAAATTTACTATTACTAATTCAAGAAATAATATTATATTGTACAATATAAATTATAAAATTGAAATAAACTATATTTAAAATAGGTTTTCCATCGAAGGACGGAAATACATCCTTTTAAAAAAGACATCTTTTATGTATGAAATTGCATTTCTTCTTATATCATGTAAAAAAATATGAATTTTAAACATTATATTTAATAATATATATATCTATCATTAATATAATCCATCAAGGTTAATTTGTTTATTTATTTTTAGAAATCCTTATTGTGCATATTTAAATAGAATTTCTGAAAAACATTTCATTTTATTTTAGAAAGGGTTTTATTTTAATTTATTATTAATTTATAAAATAATTAATTATATATACATGTGTAAAACATATTTTTATAATTTATTTAATCATAATCATACCCACTATTCTAACAGATATCTTATAATGATAACATTTAGATTATAAAATATAGTTGTTCCTTTAATCTCCATTTGGCATATCATGTACGCTATTTCACAGAGAGTTTCTTTATTAAAATATAGGGATTTCATAGTATAATTTCACTCATTCATATGGTACCATTTATATATTTTGTAGAAAAAATATTACAATTTACTTGTTTTTAAAAATATCATGTTTAAATAATTCATGTGATATTTTAAATAATTCTTTTTAATTAATTTGATTCATATATAATTAGAAAATTGTCCTTTTGATGAAAATAAATTTTGATTTAACTTTTTATGAAATATTATAATTCTACTAATATATAAACAGAAATATATCATTTTGAATATAAGAGACCAAATAATCTTTCTTATTTTGTAATAATGATTGGTTTTATTAAGGATTTTATAGGGATTATCTTAAATCTAATGTAATGTAATATATGTGTTTATGATAACTAGATCTGAGAGGGTGCATCCATTAAATTAAAGTTTGTCACAAATGATGTATTTAGATAAATTGAGATGTTATTTTGTTTTTTAGGATAATTTATTGATTGACATGTGATGGCCAATAACAATTTTGAATGTATAAATAACCATTTGAAATTGTATATGATTTCTTACTAAGGTGATAATGTGAACGTTATATTTGGATTATGGTTATTGAACACCATTAAAAACCTTATAAATATGTCTTATGTATTGGATAATTTCCAAATCCTTTTATAAAATATATAATATCATTTTCTCTTCATAATACTACACTTTATAGATATTTTAATTTGTGTGATATTGTATCATGGATGCACATAGGGGTAATAACTCCAAAATGTTTTTTTTGGGAACTAACGTATTCATCACGCTAAATCATTACGAGTGAGAATATAGCTACACACCTTGTGTCAAAATAATAGGGTTTATGATTTTGTTAACCACATTCACATTAGGAAATTTTTTTACTGATTTAATCATGGGGATAACTAATAAGGCTTGATAACCTAATAAAAATATTACCATTGATAACCAAGGGAAACTTAAGGTTAGTACTAGGATAATTCAAATTTATCATTTAAAAAAATAATATTTCATAATGGAATAAGTATTCAAATTTATGTTTTCATATAAAATATTTGATTATTTTCATAACCATTTTAGTTGTAATATTTCATTCATATAGTATCATGAAAACAAACCTGATATGGGTATTTCCCTAGAAACCACTGTGTCTTATAAACAAATAAATGAACAAACTTAAATGGTTATATATTTTACTATATATCTATTATTATAGATAAGATGAGTTTCTCGGTCTTACCTAAACATGTGAGATTGATGTAATATTGAAAAACATAGCTATTTTTAGTTATTTAAATTTATCAATGACATTTACGTATAACATAATAGTTATTCTGATAATGTGAAGTATTTAGACATTATTTTTTAGTCATTTCGAATTAATGGTATGGTATATATATATTAAATGGGTTTTAAAAAAATTGAAAAGGGTTTTTATGAAAAAAAATTATTTTGTGTAATAACTATTGGGGAATACATTATTGAGGATGGATAACTCTTCAGATTGAATTATGATTAATATCGATATAAAAGAGAGTTCAATAATTTTGATAAATAAATATAAGATAATATTTATTTTAATAAAATTGATTAATGATTTAATAAAAAAATTATATATTATTTTTTATATTATTTTTTAGATTATGATATTTACTGACTTGTTTGTGAACTTATGAATAGGTGGTTAATACCAATATAGGGTCAAATATTGGGTGAATCTTCAATAAAAAATATGATCTCATTTTGGTTTATGAATTTGGGAACCAAATTAGTTTTCTGGATGTTATGTTTTCAAAATAATATGATTGTGTTACAGATAATATTTTATATATGTTTATTGGAATCCTTAATGATTTTTGGGGAAATATATATAGGATTTTGAGAGAAAATATTTCAAATGTTATTTGTATTAGAAATTTTTGAGAACATTATTGAAAATTTTGGATATGTATTTTAAATTTTAAGATAAAATGTATGTCAGAACCCAACTCAATGTAATGAATATTGAACATAGAATTATAAAAACATGATATAGGTTGAACTGAGTCTAATACATAATGAGTTATGAGATTAATATGATAAAATTATTATGTTATATAGTGAGACATCTTGATGATAGATTTTCCAACTGTTCTTTATATAGTGACTCTAGTTTTATAATATAGTTATTTAGATTATTATATGAATATTTTCAAAAGATTGGAAATGAGTCAGAACTGCATTTGTATACCAAAGAGCCTCTGTAAAGTCATGTTAAAAATATTAAATATATTATATCACACCTACAATGTTCTTTTGTAAAAGTGGAATAACTGTTGAGTAGAGTCCCAGATCAAAAATATGATGTGCTGTTTGGAATCATATTATTTTGTTTTTCTTATGAGAAACATAATATTTGTTTTTTTTTTGTTCCCTTTTAGAAGAGAGCGTTGGCAGGGTGTTGAGAAGATGTTTATACATTTAATAAAAGTAAATGAATATTTTCCATCCTGTTGTGTGATCCGCACAAAGAAAAAGGGAGAGGATTGTTTCCTCCCATAGTGAATGATTACTTATGGATGAACCATGGTGTGAATGCACTTCTGATCTCCATTTTTGAGGCCAATCGTCATTAGAAAAATTATTAGCGCATTCTGAGCATCCTGTTGGACCTGAAACATGAGAATTTTTCGCTAATATTGGTGGGTTTATGAACATTTCATCCCATACCCCCTTTGATGAATTTTTAAGTTTTTAAATCCCTTACATAAATACTTGGGACCCCATGGAAGTGAATATCTAGTTTTTTAGGAGTAAATTGGGGTTTTAGGTGGGTCAGAGGAAATTATAAACTAGAATTTTTCTCACATGGAATGTAGTGACATTCACACACCATGTGTTCTTATTGTTTGTATAAGATGTTATTTGAGGACTATATGTCATGTAAGGGGTGACACGCCATGTATTTAGCCTAGTTGTGTGGCCAAAAAACATGTCTATAGAATCCATATGATGTTACACGGCAATCTACAAGTACATGATCAATGTACAAGGATACATGGAAATGAAAAAAAGGCATTAAAAAATGAAATGTGCTTGGTCATCGCCAAGAGGAACTTAGTGTGTACTGTGGGTTCTTGTCATGTGTCACTACTTAAAAACCCATCTTTGTGGGAGAAATTCCTTTGAAATTCATTTTTCTAGGGTCACACATTGTGTGACATGGTTTGCATGCCTTTTAAACCCTTATATGCATGTTGAGTACTTTCATGGGAAATGTCATAGGCTCGATATTGAGAGACCTAATGTGTGTGATCGGTATACATCTTGTTCTTCCTTTGAATACTTTTCACTCTAATGCCTCCCCTTATTCTAGAATCATAAGGATGCTCATGAGTATCCTATCCTAATTAGTATTCTATGTATAATGTGATGGTGGCCTTAGTTTGGGTCTTTGGGATGTGACATGAGGTATATTTTTGGGTCTCTTCAGTTAGCGATGTTTAGACTAGTTGTGTTTGAACATGTTTCCTTGGTCTATCTCTATGAGGATTTTCAGAATCACATATTTTTCACAAGATTATAAACCCTCTTTGGATACCCCAAGAATACGTAGAGTGGTTTGGTTCCCATAATCTATATTTAGTTGTCTTATTCTACATCGAATACAGACTCATCATCGTGGAGAACGTATCACATAGATAGGCCTGAAGAGATCCTCACATCCTTTCATGTTTCCTCTAGTAGGTGTTTTGGAAGCAACCTAAAAAGTATATAATTTTTCATTGATAAAATACCCAAGAAGTTGTTCATGTAGGGTAATGAGACCCCAGGGAGCCTTGGGGGTGGACCCTCTATTAGTGTATCAAGATCCAAAATTTCGGATAGGGTTCTAGTCATAGGGAGTGTATATCTTGAATGAATACCATGAGTTACATTAGGATTATTATTGTAATTCTTTCATATGAAGAGTTTTTTGAAATCATAGAGAAATACACCACCCAGTTGTTTATTATCTTCTTAGTGAGATTTTCCATGTTAGGGTTGTTGTGTGATACCATTTTAGTGTTTGGTATTCCATCAAGGGTTCACAGTGTCCACTGGAGGATCATGGCAGGGATCCTATACCCGAGTTTTACAGATATTCTCAGTCATTAAGTAATGTCCCCAATGATTCATTCTATCAAGTATACGCCCATGGATAGGTACCACCATGGATGGTAGGTTTGTTCCCCATGATCAGTGTTTCATGATAGGGTGAAATCTCTACGTTGAGTGTCGTATGATATGGCTAGTCTCATAGGACATTTATTACTAAGCAATAATTATGTTAGAACCTCCCATTGGTTACTATGGATGGTTCTAGTTTATTAACCTTAAGTAATTGGAGCCTGTTGTGAGTATATCTAGGATCATTTTGGAAAACCATGTGGTATGTGTCCTCATTCTTGAAATCCTAGGGGGTTTGAGTTGACTAGTTTTTGATAGAAAATCAAAGGTTGAGATGGAGTTTCTATCTAACCTAGGTTTTCTCCTCGGCATTTTTGGTCATGTTAACTAATGCTTATTAGTTACTCTCTTTTTGTATTGGGTTTTGGGGATCCTAATTTGTATTTTCATAATCAACCCATATACATGCTTTCCCACCTGTATTTTTTATTTTTCAAAATACAAGAATTATAGCACATTCATTAAGTGATCGGGAGTAGGTGGAGAATAGATCTAGTCTAGATAGACCAACGACTATTCCAGTATTTATTTTAGTAGTAGTCCCCTCTTTCTTATAATGTAGACTTTGCTGATATTTTTCTTTGGTTGGACATTTATTTTTTTCATTTTTATCGTATTATATTAATATTATACTTTTTCGGTGTGATATGGATGTACACATTAATTTTTTAATAGTTCTAAATTTATCTCTATATTATTTCATTGATATGTAAATGGGTGGGTGTGTATAAGTAACCTAGGATAATTCAAACCATGTTTGTGATATTCATACTTAGTGCTAGTCTCTATGCCCTGGTCTACTAGAGGCGGTCTTGGGGAGTCACTACGAGGGACCCAATGGGATGGGTCATGATTGATTGGTATCTGAGGATTTCCTTCCCCAAGACTAAAGAGTTTTGGTTTTTATAGATGGGATCTTTTTTTGGGATGCATAGTGATTGTGGTGAAGTTTTTCGAGATTGGGTTTTAGGCTAAAGAATCCAGTGTTAGTGAGGGGGCCAGCATATCCATTCTGAAAGACTCTGATACCATTCTTCTCAACTCAGTACATTCAAACACTATTCATATGGAAATTTTTCTACATTAATCACATAGGTATTTTTTGTTATTTTTCTAATCCTTATTCGATTAGTTCCTCAAATATTAACTTAGACCATGGAACATCTTATAAACATTCATGATGTTTCCATGATCAAAACCATAGCGTATCTACATCTGGGCCAAGGGTATAACCCAATGAGTGAAGTGTTCTTCTTTCATAGGTAGTTTCATAAGGTGGGGTTTCTTCTAAGTAGATATATGGTAGATTATCCTTCCATTGAAAAGTGTATTGATCCACCTCTAAGACTTTTTTCAATATGCCTTGTTATAATAAGCCATGTATAGATCGGTTGGTTGTATAGGATGAGATTCTAGGGTCAAGAATGTATCATGAGATTTAGAGGCAAGTTATCTTGAGGTCTAGGTTGAGAAGGACCCACAGAAAATATTTACAAGATGCAGGAGGCACCACTTTTTGGAGTCATTGAGAGAAACTCAACCCATTGGTGTCAAGGTATTTTTAAGACTCTAAGAGGTATGGAAACCTTATGTTTGAGTTTCCTGCTAAACATGTTAATGAGAGAGGTTTGGTTGTTTGACCACTGAGGAAGGGGAATTAGTCTTAGTAGTGATCACAAGGTGGAATTCATGGAATCTGAGCTAGAGGAAAAGTAGGTGTGGGATTATGTTTTGATCTCTTTCCACCACCACCACCCCCAGGTGGTCCAGTCCATTCTTATAGAGATAGTGGATAGTGACATGGGCATTTGATGGTATTGGATTTTTTATCACAAAGGCTTGAATAAAGGTTGGAGGTAAGATTTGAATGATTTTTAATTTTCAATTTTTTATATATATGTATACATGATACTTCATTTCTTTGAAACATCTTTGTTTAGGCTTTTGTAGGGTGATGCAGAGTGTCGGTGGAGCCATGTGTTGGTGTTGTTTGATGTAGTTTAAAATTCACAAGGAATACAGATGCTTCCCCCACCATGATCCATTTTTGACATGACTAAAACTATGTGGTTGGGTTAGATCCAATATAAGCAGATGGTATCATGTCCTGGTGGATGATTCCCTTGGTAATTTTTGTTTGGGGTGGGGCTTTGTTTTGGTGGGTTTTCATCGGGGGGCCCAGTAAGACCTTGTGTGTGTGCTTGGGTGGCCAAGTGTTTTTCATTGGACTCTCTCATTCTCAATGTCATTTATATATGTGAGACACTATGATTTTTGGTGAGTTTTTACAAGGCTCCAAACTCACAATATTTATGGACGCTTCCCCCATTAAGATGAATTTGTTAGATGCGCCACAAAATTGTCTAGGCATGTAGGTGCTACCCAACATGGATAATGTTGTTTTGTGGTGGGAAAGATTGTTTGAAATATTTTTCAAAAGAAGGATGGTGTGTTTTTTTGTCGTATTAGGTCCTGGATAGAGATTAAATATGGGATAGAGAGAGATGTGCTTTGAGTAGAAGGGGATTTTAGCCTCAAATATCAAGTGTGTTTCATGGTGTTACATGGGACTACAAGACATAGTTATTGTTTTATTAGATTAATGAGACACTTTTACTTGTTATTAGTCCTTTTAAAAGTCCAATTTACACCATGGGGTACCTCTTACCATGACCATTGAGTTGGAGAGATTCTACAGGGTTTGGTATTTGAGGGATCATAAAGAGCATTATGTTCAATTGGGAACCCTTATATTGTTCTCATAGTGGAAGTGGTTTTTATAATGTATTTGAGTTTTTATTTTTGAGGATTCACATGAATGTATATCCACTAGATAGGATCTTGATTGCTTTTAAGAAGGTGAGGAGTACATCACCCTTTAGAGTATTGATTCTAAAACCATTAATGTTGTGAGATGGTGTGATGATGAGTTCTACATCCCTCAGTGGTGTGTCCTTGGGAGGGTTGGTTTCTCTAGATAAGTGACCATTTGAGTTCTAGAAACATGCATTTGGGTTTTCATACAAGTGTAGTGTTGGTGTTAGATATGAATGGTGAAAAATATTCACTGTTGGATGTGTTATGTTGGGGATCGCTCAGAGTAGTTATATTTTGATGAATATTTTCCTTATAATTCAATGATAAGCTCTCATGTTTATTGGGATATTGCCTTGTCAATGGTTTAGAGTATTGGCTTGGGTGATTGGCTACCTCAGGGTTTTTTTACCCTTTCTTGTATTGTTTTGTGTGTTAGTAGAATGTTGTGCCTATAGACCCTTGGGTGAACTTTTGGTGTATGGTTGGTTCTTTCCACCTACCACAACTGAGGAGACATGTGATCTCTTTATAGAATGATATTGACCAAGTTTGAGTTAGACATTGGGTGTAGGTTGGTCTTTTTGGTTCCCCTAATTCCATGCTTGTATGTTTCATGGGAACCCCATGGTGAGCTATATGGAATGTGAGTTCTAGTGGATAACTCAGTTTTTTCTATTCTGTCTAGGGTATCACTTTTTAGGGAAAAATTATTTTGATGCAGATGGTGTAGAGACTTGTTTTCTTCTAGAAGAGACTTTGGAATATATCTATGAATAATTCCCAAGTTATTAGATGAGTTATCTTGGTTTTCAGGGGTCGAAGATCCTTAATACAACTATGTAAAAACATATTTTATCTTGTGACCATAAATATTAGGTTAAAGTGGAATAAATTTTTTTGTAGAGTCTCAGATCCGAAATCAGATGTTGTGGTTCTGTTTTGAACAAGGCATTTACACTAGGAGCAACATAAAGTTTGTGAGTGTCGAATTCTAGGTCAGAGGAAAGTATTTTTGGGTCATTTAGAGGATGATTATTCATTTTATAAAATTAAATGAATAAACCCTACCCCTATCAGATCCATGATCAATTGAAGGTACAAGAGTGTTTCCTCCAATGGCAATAAACAATCTTTAGACAGACCCTAGCAAGAAGGTACTACAGTTCTATATTTTTTACACTGATCATCACCAGATCAAGAATTATCACATTATGGGAATCCCATTGGACTCTAATATTTCTAGTTACAACACTATTTAGGTGGTTTTATGATATTTACATCCCATCCCCCTTTTATTCATTATTGTAAGGTTTTAGAGCCCTTATAAAAAAATATAGGGACCTGTGGGGGTCAATATGTGGTTCTAAAGTGAATATCATGGATTTTATCTAGATCTAAGTAAATTAAAGAGTATAATTTCTTTTCACATGATGGGAACTGAGCGTCAAAGATCATGTTTTCTTCCCGTTTAGGGAAAATGATTTATAGGGACTACACATCATGTATTAATCTCATTCATGTGGCTAGAATACATGGATAGGGATGTTGTGTAATATTACATGGCCATGAGTAAGTAAACGAAAAAAGTACAAGGTATAAGGATTCCAACATGGAAATAAAACAAGAAAATGGGATTGGAACCAATTGAGATGAACACACCATGTAATAGTGTGCACTTCATGAGTTGTTATTGTAGGACCCCCGGACACCCTGAGAGGGGATGGGTGAATCAGGGTGTCAACTTTTTCTTTTAATATGATGGATCTTGTTCCCATGTTGGTAGGAACTTGTTAAACTTGTATGATGAAAATGATCAGAAAGAAAACATTCACATGCAGAGAGTCGACAGAGTAATTTTTACTTGGTTCACCACTAAGGGCTACGTCTAAGGAGCACACACTGATAGATTATTGGTAATACCAAATTCCACTAATCTTCACTATATGTGGATTACAAAGGTTCGGGAATAGTCACTCTGTCCTAGGATCACTTCTTTTACAAAAGGTTTAGGAATAGCTCATCGCTTCCCTTGGGTCACTCCCATTGACTCCCCCTGGCTCACTACCTTTGGTGAAGTCCCACTCAGTTTATGGATGTGAAGTTCTCTTCATAATTTCTAAAGAATACATCCTCTATTGTGTGTAGATGCCCTTTTGAATTCCAACTCTTGCCTGTAGTCTAATCTCACTTCCCACCGAGGGTGCTGGGAAATCTCCCAACTTTCACGCAGCTCAAAAACATCAGTGCGCTTCTTTTCTGCATGGCGTGCAAGTCACCTGCGCGGCACAAATTCAGCGCACAAGTCTCACAAACCCACTTGCACGACACCTCCATCTTCTATTCCACACTTGCGTGACTCACCATCTTTTAGGCCCAAATCACCTTGGACGCGCAGCCAACAACTGGCACGCAAGTTGTACTTGTGCGACCAAACAACCACTAGCGTGAATCCAACACTTGCGCGATGAGAGCTCTAAAAATATACAAGGCTTGAAATTCATTACAAATGAGGAGGGGGTCCTCTATTTATAGGCAAACTGGACACCCTGCGTGGTGGCGCGCAAGCCTCCTCTCGGCGCGCAAGTTCCGGCACATAGCTCCATTCGCCCTAGCTTCTATCGCGCAACTTACTTGCATGACCCATCCAATACTTGTGTGACCCTCTTTCCATTGACATATTTTGAATATCTAATCAAGAAAAACATATGGCGCACAACTTTACAAACCTCCTAGGTACCAGCGCAAAAGTCCCTTCATGGCGCGCAAGTCACTTGCGCATCCAAACCAATACTTGTGCAACCCTCTTTCCTTTTCCATATTTTGATGTTATGTTCTTGAAAAACAACAGGCTCTCATGTTCCCAAGCCTCCATCTAGTCAGCGTGCAATTCCATTTTCCAAACAGAACTGTTTTCCCCTTTTGTCAATTTTGAGGCTGAGAAATTTGGTAAACATTGGAAAACAGTGCCACCTTCAATACTATTATCAGCTTGACCTATATGAGCACTTTACTGGCACACATTCTGAACTTCTTCTGAGGATTAACAACAATCACAAACTATTATCCAATTCATGCACAGATGAACATGGTTCCAACAATCACCCCCTTTGGGTTTGTTGGAAATCAGTAAATAAATACAAATAGATCACCACCATCCACATGCAAACCAAAAACACAAGACTCAACTCAGCCAACACTCTAAGTCTACGTGAGCAATGCTTGGTGTAGAAAAAAAGAGAGAGAGCTTGAATTGGGTTCTCATCCAATGTAATCCTTCCCATCCTATCACCAAAACTGAATTCTCAATGTGTCACAAAGTGTCACAAAATCATTACATGTCTGAATTTATTTATTTCTCCCCCATTGACAATAAACCCAAAGATTGGTAAATGTACATTGTTCAGCTCAAACCACACCCCCTGGATAGTATATCCCCCACAAACCTCCTTATGCATTCGGAGGTGGCTGAACACTGAGGTTCAACCGATGCTTCTTAAATACAGCCGTTGACAGTGGCTTGGTCAGGATATCAGCCACTTTCTAATCAGTTTCCACATGATCCATTCTAATCATGCCTTGTTCAACTTTCTCTTTGATAAAGTGATACCTAATTTCATTATGTTTTGTACAAGAATGCTGAACCGGATTCTTTGTAAGATTAATTGCTCTCTTATTATCACAGTAAATCACCATTGGTTGCTTCACCTCATCACCAATATCTATTAATTGATGCTTCATCCATAGCAGTTGAGTGCATGCCTTTGTCGCAGAGATATACTCAGCATCAGTAGTGCTAAGAGAAGCACTTTCTTGTTTCTTCCTCAACCAGCCAACACATTTATTCCGAATATAGAATGCTCCACCACTAGTGGAATTTATTTCCACAACATCGCCAACCCAATCAGCATCAGAAAACGCTGATAATTCACTATTCCTTCCTGTAGCAAAGTATAAGCCACAATTGTGAGTACCTTGAATATGCCTCATGATTGTTTTTATTGTTTCCATATGTTCCTCCTTTGTATTACTCTAAAAGAGGGCCGCTAGAGAGGTTTCAAAGATAATATCTAGTTGTGTCGCTGTCATGTATAGTAGGCTCCCAATTATTCTCATGTACATAGTGGGATCTACAAAGGTTACATCCTCATGCTTTCCAAGTTTAGTTCCAACTGCAATCAGAGTTGACATTGGTTTGGAGTCTTGCATATTAAACTTTTTCAGCAGCTCTCTTGCATACTTTTCCTGAGAAATGAAAGTGTAATCCTTATTTTGAATCACCTATAGCCCCGAAAAATATGTGAGCTCCCTAATCATAGACATTCTAAATTCTGATTTCATGTGATTGGAAAATTCATCCACTGATTTCTGTCTGATGCCACCAAATATGATATCATTAGCGTAGACTAGAACCATGAATTGATCATTTGGATAATTCTTCACATATAGATTGTGATCAACTCCTCCTATTTTAAATTCCAGCTTCATAAGATAAGATTCTAGCCAGGAGTACAACGCCCATGGTGCTTGTTTCAAGCCATAAAGTGCTTTCTTTAATTTGCAGACCTTTGTTTAATCAGTACCAAGAAGAAAACACACTGGTTGTTCAATGTAGACTTCTTCTTTGAGTATAACATTTAGGAATAATTTCTTGACATCCATTTGATATACTTTATATCCTCTTTGGAGAGTCATGGCAAGGAACAACCTGATTTACTCTAGTCTAGCCACTGGAGCAAAGGATTATTAAACATCAACACCTTCAATATGGGAATATCCCTTACATACCAATCGAGCCGTGTTTCTGATAACACTTCCATGCTCATCAAATATGTTCTTGAAGATCCATTTTGTACCAATAACATTGTGACCTTTGGGTCTCTAGAAAAGATTACATGTCTGATTCTTGTCAATCTGATCTAACTCTTCATTCATGGCTTTCACCCAAGATTCATCCTTTGCAGCTTCTTCGAATGAGGATGGCTCCACAACTAACAGAAATGCAGATTGTGTGTTATTCCTCATCCTCCTTGTTTGAGTGGGTGCACTCATGTCCCCAATTATGTTAGATGGATCAATCTCAACTCTACGATTTTTCCTGTGTGGTTCGGTCGCATTCTCTCAAGCCACAGTTTCTTCTTCAGATTCTTCTTCTGAGTCAACATCAAGATGTGACTACTGAGTGTTTTGTACAGCTTCCTCTATTTTTGTAGTTGTATTTTCTCCACATTCACTTTCTTCATCACTTTCTATCACATCATCATATGACGTCCCTGAAGCATTTTTGGTTTTCTCTTCAATTATCTTAACATCACTGCTTACCACAATCCTTCTTAATCGCTTGTTGAAACACTTTTAGGCTTTTCTATTCACTGGATACTGAATAAAAGTTCCTCCATCAGCATTATCACCAAACTTCCCTTGATTTCCTTATTTGTTCCGGATGAAACATTTTCTTCCGAAAACACGAATGTATTTCAACAAAGGCTTCCTTCCATGCACAATTCATATGGTGTCTTCGTTTCTCCCATATAAAGCCCTGTTTGATTCTGAATGTGCACTTCAGCTTCAACAGCTTCCTTCCAGTAATGGCGAGAGATACCACTCTCAATCAGCATAGTCCTGGCCATATTGTTAACCTGTTGATTTTTGCGCTCAACAAATCCATTTTGTTGTGGAGTTCTCACGGAAGCTACCTCATCTTATATCTCATGATTCTCTAGGTAGTTTTAAAATCAATGGATGTGTATTCCACTCCATTTCTAGATCGAAACACTTTGATTGTTCATCCAGTATCATTCTCAGCAATTCGACGATACGTTTTCATGCATTCAAGAACTTGTCATTTCCTATGTATAATCATTACACATTCCATTCTGTTTTAATCATCTATAAAAAGGATGAAGTACCTTTCTCCATGAGTTCTAGCAACATTTACCGGGCTACATACATCTATATGAATGAGATCAAGAAGATGTGATGCCCTTTTCTTCTTTGGCTGATATGAACTACAAACCAGCTTCCCACGAATGCAAGCATCACAAGATTTTTCCCGTTCACATTTCAGAATGGGGATATCCAGGACTATATTCATATTAGATATATTTTCCATGTATTGTTGGTTAATGTGCCCCAGCCTTCGATGCCACATATTTTTTTCTTCTTCAACAGACAAATAGCAGGAGTTCAATTTGCTGTCATCCTGATATAAGTTTCCATCTGTTCTACAGCCTTTCATAAGAGAATTTCTTTTTTTTACCTTTATAGTGCAACCATTTTGATTTAAAGTTACTATGAGCCCTGATTCACATAGTTGACTCACACTAAGGGGATTGTGACGTAGACCATCTACATAAAGAACTTCAGTTTTATTTTGCTCTCCATTGGTGAGAGCAGTATTCCCACTACCTTTAATCTTCAAAGCACCATAATTACCAAACCTCACTTTTCCATCAAACTTCTTTTTAATGTTCTTCAAAAGGTCATAATTTTCCGTCATATGGGAATAGCATCCACTATCAAGAATCCAGGTGCTGCTGCTCTTTGTAGCTTTGAGGGCTACTTCTACAAGATTGGATTTCTCGATCTTCTTCTTTTCTTTCCATGAAATTATGGATCGAGTAAAGGATATCGATGGTCTTCTAACACTTTCCTCCACAAAATCTGATTCTTCATACCCATAATCTTCTTCCAGAGGAGAGAAACTATTTTTGAGAACAACACCATTAAGAGGGTGAAAACTAGACCATCTCTGAGAGTTGTTTGAATTTATCCTATCGTACCTCTGCCTGCAATACATAGATTTATGGCCAAAGTTAGAACAACAAAAACAGTAACCATAGAAGCTATTTCTTATATAAGATAGAGGATATAAAATCGGTCTCCTTTGCTGACTCCCCAGATCTTCCCCATTCAATTAGCTTCTTGCCTCTTCGCAATATGACATGGTATGACCCAGATAGCCAAAGAACTGACACTTCATGAGGGGAAATGTCTTCTCACTTAAATTTCTCCTCATGCCTTCTTCCTTGGGAGAATGGTTGGACTACCTGTTATTTCTGAAATTTTGAGGATAATCTTCAGTTCTTCTTTTATTTTGGATTGAGGGTTTCGTTTTCAGTACTTCAGGTAACATTTCAACATGTCCAACTTTCATCTTGCCTTTCTTTAAGATCTCTTCACTTCCAGTAGTTGAAGGCCCAACTTCATAGCCAATTCCACTCTTTCCCATGAATGTGGGTCTTTGATCACTCAATATTTTTTCAACCCCATCTAAACCACTCTTGGATCTTTCCAGTAACTCTACATCTGAGAATATTTCGAAATGAATTTTCTTCTTACCCTCATTTATGGTTGATCGACACTCAAGTTTGCTTCTAAGAATAACAAATTCTTTTTCAAGACCCTAAATAGTCTTGGACTTCTCTTCTGGTCTGGATGTAAGGTCATTTATGACCTTTTCTTGTTCTTCAATTCTAAGCTTCAATTCTGCAATGTCGTCTGTGCTTTCAAGGATTGAAGATTGAACTCTCACTAGTTCTTCTAGTCATTCAATTTCAGCTTCAAGCTCATCCACATATTCTGATGATTCTTTCACTGTTTCTTTCCACTTATTAAATTTCTTGCATTTTTTCTCATGCTTTCAAAAAGCATCCTTAATTTTCAACATGGGATCACAATTATAAGTCATATGATTGTCTATATCATTATCGATAGAGGGTTCTAACTTTTCAATGGTAGCCAACATGGAGGCATGGTTTTTAGTTTTAAATTCAGGTTCTTCTTCTTCACATAATTCAATATCATCTTCTTCATCTTCACAGACAAAACTCTTCTTCTGTATATTCTTTCCATATTTTAAGTTTCCTTTTTTGAAAAACCTTTTCTGAGGCTTATCAATGTCTTCTGCTTCACTTTCTTCATCACTGAACTTTATTTGGTACTGAGAGGCAATGTGGCCAAATCTTCCACAGCGAAAGCATGCCAGAGGTAAATTAACTTTAAATTTACCTTTTCCCCTATTCAGCTTCTTGGAAATAATAGAAAGAATTTCTTTTTCCTCATCATCTTCATCACCACTATCTTCTGAAATTTTCAGTTTGTCCATGTCTTTGAATGCCACTTCCTTGTCAACACGTGTCGTAGCTTCTTCGGGTTTGACTCTCATCTCATAATCCACTAGACTACTTAGAAAATCATCCAGAGATAGTTTAGATAGATCACTTTCTTCAAGGTATAATACCTTTGTATTGTACATAGGAGTAAGTCTTCGTAAGATTTTCTATACGATATCAATGTCTTTGATTTCCTCTCCAAGCCCTCAAATTTCTCCCACTAATTCAGTGATTCGATTGAAGAATGAATCTGCATTCTCATCAGGATGAATCTTTAGATCGTCAAACCTATTATACAGGACTTGAAGTTTTGCCTCTTTCACTTTGTTGTCTCCTTCATAGATATTTTCAAGTTTATCCCACATAGACTTTTCTGAGGTGTAACTAATCACCTTTAGATAAATTTGATCAGAAAGAGTTGCAGTGATAGCATTCTGAGCTTTAGCATCTGCATCAAGAACTTTCATGTCTATATCAGTCATAGCCAGACCTATTGGATCAATAACATGTATTCCTTGCATAGTAGAAAAGAGGACTTTCATTCCTAGAGATATTAAATGATATCTCATTCTGTTCTTTCAGATCTAGAAATTACTTCCATCAAATAGAGGCACTCCCCTGACATTGACTGAATTCTCCATGACATCAAAGGACAGATTCAACACTAGCAACCTTTACCCTCTGATACCACTTGTAGGACCCCGAGACACCCTGAGAGGGGAGGGGTGAATCAGGGTGTCAAATTTTTCTTTTAATGTGTTGGATCTTGTTCCCATGTTGGTAGGAACTTGTTAAACCTGTATGATGAAAATGATCAAAAAGCAAACATTCACATGTAGAGAGTTGACACAACACTTTTTACTTGGTTCACCACTAAAGGCTACGTCCAAGGATCATACACCGACAGATTTTTTGTCATACCAAATTCCACTAATCTTAACTAGATGTGGATTACAAACTTTCGGGAACCGTCATTCTATCCTAGGCTCACTTCCTTTACAAAAGGTTCAGGAATAGCTCACTGCTTCCCTTGGGTCACTCCCGTTGACTCCCCCTAGCTCACTGCCTTTGGTGAAGTCCTACTTAGTTTATAGACATGAAGGTCTCTTCATCATCACTAAAGAATACATCCTCTATTGTGTGTAGATTCTCTATTGAAGTCCAACTCTCTCCTGTAGTCTAAAATCACTTCCCACCGAGGGTACTGGGCAATCTACCAACTTTCACGCAGCTCAAAAACATCGGCGCGCTTCTTTACTGCCAAGCGCGCAAGTCACCTATGCAGCACAAATTTGGCGCGCAAGTCTCACCAACCAACTTGTGCGACACCTCTGTCTTCCATTCCACACTTGCGTGACTCACCGTCTTTTAGGCCCAAACCACCTTGGACGTGTAGCCAACAACTGGCGCAAAAGTTGTACTTGCGCGACCAAATAACCAATTACGTGACTCCAACACTTGGGAAATGAGATCTCTGAAAATCTCCAAGTCTTGAACTTTGTTACAAATGCGGAGGGGTGGGGGTCCTATATTTATAGGAAAACTGGACACCCTGTGCGGTGGCGTGCAACCTACTCTCGGCGCGCAAGTTCCGGCGCGCAGCTCCATCCGCACTTGCCTCTATCGCGCAACTCACTTGTGTGACCCAACCAATACTTGAAAACCCTCTTTACTTTGCCATATTTTGAAGATCTGATAATGAAAAACATCTGGCTCGCAACTTTCCAAACCTCCTATGTACCGGCACACAAGTCCCTTCATGGCGCACAAGTCACTTGCACGACCAAACCAATACTTGAGCGACCCTCTTTCCTTTTCCATATTTTGATGTTCTGTTCTTGAAAAAAATAGGTGTGCAAGTTTCCAAGCCTCCATTTAGTCGGTGTGCAAGTCCCTTTTCTAAACAGAACTTTTTTCCCCTTTTGTCAATTTTGAGGTCCAGAAATTTGGTAAACACTGGAAAATGGTGCCACCTTCAATATTGTTATCGGCTTGACCTGTATGAGCACTTTGCTGGCACACATTCTGAACTTACTCTGAGGATTGAAAACAAACACAAACCATTCTCCAATTCATGCATAGATGACCATGGTTCCAACAGTTATTTTTCCATCGTGCCATGTATGACCAAGTACAACGCCATTCGTTTAGCCAGTGTCACACACTATCTGACGTGATATGAATGACATTTATATACTAATATAAGTCTTGAGTATTTCATGTTACATGGTTAGGGTATGGGTTTTAGAGACACACCATGTACAACAAGTACACACAATGTTCTTCTTTGGGAGTCTTTTCTCCCTTATTTGTCCCCTTCTTCTTCACTCAAACAGAGGCTTGTGAGTAGCCGATGTTCAGTATTTTTATATGTAGAATGTGATAATAGCTTTATTGTGAGAAATTGGTAAATGACATGAAGTGTAGTTGTGGATCATATTGGTTAGTGATGTTTAGAACTAAATTGTTTAAGTGAGTTCCATTGTCCTATATATATAAGGGGTTTTCATATCATGCCCTTTACACAGGATTATGTACCCTCTTTGGCTACCCTGAGCATGTTTAGAGTGGGATTATTCCCATATTTTGGAGTGGGTCATCTCAATTTTTATTTGACTAGAAACATAGTGGCTTGGATCATGTATCACATAAAGTGGCCTAAAGTGATTCTCATGTATTTTATGTTTCACTTGGTAGGGTTTTTAGTATCAGTGTGATAAATATTTAACAGAGCACTGATCCTCTAGCTAGGAGGATGTATCAATTAGTGGGAGGATTCTTCAGTGGACTTTGGGTTACAACCCTTTATTTTATAAACATTTTCTGATCATTTTTAGGGTGAGGTTGTCTGATAGAGTGGGTATCTTAGATGAATCCCTTCAGTTTCCTTCTTATTGTTACAGTGATTCTTTCCATAGTACAATTTCTAAAATCTATGTGAACAAAAATACATGGGAATTGATCCTCTACATAGTGTTTTTTTGTGGTTAAGGTTATTTCACAATTCCCTTTATGTTTTCAGTGTTCCTACTAGGGATCGTAGTTTCCCCTAGTGGATCCAGTGAGGGATCCCCAACCAATATTATAGAGATCTTCTAGTTCATTGGGTTACATTCTCTTTGTCATTGTCCATAAAATATTCCCTCATAGATATGTACCAATTGGAATCGAAGGTTGGTTCCATAAATTCAATGTTTCATGATAGAGTTACATATCTTGATTGAGTTCCATCTCGATGACAAAGCTCGTAGAATAATTTCTCCAAGATGAGTGTTGCATTGGAACCCAGACTTGGTTGATGTCTATGGTCCTTATTTCTGGAACATGAGACTTGGGATTCTATTGTTAATATATCTAGGATCGTGATTGGGAGGACCTTGTGGTATGTGTCGTCTTTTTTGACATACTGGTTGGGTTATGATTAATATTTTTTTGTAGCTGAGGAATGGTCGAGATAGAGTTTATCTCTCACCTGGGGGTTCTCCTAATGTTTTGGGTCTAGTTAACTTATACCCTCCAATTTATTTCTTTTTTCTTTTTATTTTTTTGGTTCGTACTGGGTATTTTTATAATCACCTCTATATAGTCATTTCCTACAATTGTTGTGAATTTTGCAGACTATAGGTATTCTATCACATTCCCTTGTATTCTGAGAGTGGGTAGATCATAGATCTGAGAAAGATAGACTGATGAGTGTGTTGTTCAGGATTTATTTAACATTCCACTTCTTCCTAGTAGGTTTTATAGTTATGCAATTTTTCTTGGGGGTTATTTTTTCCCTTTTTATCGCTTTCTAATGTTTTTGTACTCTATTTGTGGGATATAGATGTATGGATGAATTTTATAATAATTTTACGTTAACCTATCCACTTATTCATGGAGATTTATGTGGGTCCATACATACAAGTGCCTTAGGATATTTCATCTCATGTGTTCGATATGCCTACTGGGTGCTAGTTTCTAGCCCCCGGGATATTGGATGTAGGATTTGGGTGTCGCGGCTTGGGTCCTAGTGGTACGGGTAATGATAATTAATGATAATTCACTTATAATAATAATAACTTTTGTTTTTTCAATATATTTAGTATTGGATAATACTATATGGAACTGTGGGTTTGAGGGATAATATATAGATTACATTGTTGACCAAATCCTCAAAATGGGATCTTAAGTGGTAAATTTTATGATTATTCCAAACCATATATCCTGAATCTTATTAAAATTATGAACAATAAAAATTCCCATATACAAAAAAGGATAAATATATGTAGTCTTATGAAATATATACTGATGAAGGTCATCATACTCACAAATGTATGGGAACGGGAGAAGATACAAGATTTTGTTTCATCAATTTAATGATAGTTGGGCTTTTTTACACTCAATTTATTTAACTAAGGGACAACGAGGGATATATTAACCAAAAACACATGTGAACAAGCTAAATCATACTTAACAACTAATAATGGATCAAAAAGTGATATTTTACTCAATATTTTATTATTTAGTGTCATATAAGTCTTCACCTACTAATGTATGTTGTATTATAATAACCCTTGGTTGTTTCATTTTATTATAAATAATTTTAGGGTTTATGGGATGCTACAAAATAAGGATCTATATAAAACTCTTATATTATAACTAAATGTGAAACTATTAATGGGTTCAATCCCATTAAAAATATTTTACAATAATTTTTTCACGTTTCTAAATCTCTTTCAACATTTCTCATAAACATATGATCATCCAGCGGTTTTTGGTTAATTATGAGTTCCCTTTTGGAATTACTCTGCTGTTATGAGACAAATTATGAGGACAAAATTTATTTAAGGTGACGATGGGGGTGAAAAAATTAACATCTTGAAATTCTAATATACAATGACCTTTAAAAAAATTAAATTTTTTAATATCATTTTCTGCACATAACACTGATGTTAATGGAAATTGTGATATATTAATATAAAATATAAATATTTACGTATAACCATCAAAAACTAGATATTGAATTAGTTTCAATGAATAAGTGTACACTATTATAAAATCTATATATATATATAAAATGATGGATACATTTAATATAAATAAAAATAAATTTGTTTATAAAAAATGAAAAATAAGATGATTCATTGTTCAAAAAATATTTTTCTTAGCAAATTTAATTCCATGTTATACACATTTTAATTAAATAAAAGATATGAATAATGATGAATTTTTCTCTATTAATAATTTGTTAACACAATTTTATTTTGTAAATGATATGAAAAAATTAAATATTAGTATATATTTTAAAAAATCATATACCAATAAAAATTATTTTTGATTATATTAAAATATTTTATTCAAAAATATAATTCACATGTCTTTGCGTGTCAAATAAAATAAATAACTTTATGTTTTATTTCATAATATTAAAATGTACATATTATAATTTTTATATTATTTTCTAAAAAGATTGATTTTACTTAAAAATGACACATTAAAGAAAATAATAATTTACATGATTTTATCAATATGTATGAATAACCTAGATGATTTTAATAACATTTATGTAATAAAATATGAATTTTACTAATAAAATCATTCATTCAAAATTATTTTTTGAACTTATAAAATATAGGGAATATAATTTTACAACTAATAAAGATGATAATTTCAAATAAAAAATATTTTTACTATTATCATTTAATCTAGTCAATCAAGGTAATGCTCAGTTTTATATATAATTAAAATATAATTAATTTTTATAAATTCATTAGGAGTAAATATATATCATTAAAATTAAGAAAAGTGATTATTTTATCTTATATAAAAATTTAAATCAAAAAAGGTTATTTTCTAAAACTTGTTTATATGTGATTAGGTTTTTTTATAATTAACATTTCAAACCGTTTAAAATAAAATTTTATAATATTAATTTAAAATTTAAAATCATATGTATAAAATAATGTAAAATGATAAAACATAATATTTTTAAATAAATTTAATACTAAAGTTTGAAATTATTTACCAATGATAATTAAAAGATATAAATTGAGTTTCACCTACTGTAAAAGACCTAAAAAATTAATGGTATTACTGGAAATGAATGGTTGAGAATTTTAACTTAAAAACTCATCCAAACTATATTTTATTTCTTTTTTTCATTTAACCGTTATTAACATTAGAAAATCATTTTAAAAATTAATTATGCTCCCGAAACTACCCTTTCAAAATTATTAAGGGGCAATATCATAACCACTTGAAGAAACAGTGTAGCTTCAAATTAATCGTAGAATATATTCCTTTATAATAACCAGATAACCCCTTCACATCAAAAATAAATCACATGGTAACTCATATTTATCATATGCCCATAAAATCCATGGAAAATTCATGTCCCTGGTGTGAGTATTATTAAATAATTAGATCTTATCTATTAATTTTATTCAATAAAATTTAATCTAAAAACATGAATATAATTATATTATTATCATTCAACTAATTCTATTTTACCATATTAATTATTATATAATTTTTTTCTATACTCCCCATCCATTATGAAAAAAAATAATTGTCCATGTGTTGTGTAGACTACCGTCTCAACAACATAACTCATTTTGTCTTACTTAACTCCCTTTCATTTTTTTAACTAAGTATTTTATTAATTTATAAATTATATTCCTATGATATATTTTTCTTTTTGGTAATATATGTTATAACACAAATTAATTATATGATAAAAAAGCATTTATCATTAATTTAATTGTTTAAAATAATCATAGTGAGGAGATATTTTTTCAAATTATTAATTTTTTTCATATACATTAATTGCTCAATGAAATCCTTCAATTTATAATATTTCACACTAACAAACTCCCTATATGGTCATTATATTTCTTTTTTACTGATATTAAAACTAAACCACCTCATAGTCATTCATTAAATCGGTGTATGTTCTAGTATGGATCATTTTAAATACCACATAGGCCAATATATTATATATATGTTTTGGATGACATTGAGAACATATAAAGTGGGGAATTACGATAATAATATGTAAATAATAATATTAATTGGTTAACATAATTTTTTAAACACATTTAACTATATTATTAATAAAACCACTTTCATTCGTTAAAAATCATTGAAATATAATCATCGTTGATTTCATCAACACCATTTTCAAAAAAAACATACATGAAATCAAAATTACTAATTATAAAATAAATTTGAAAATATATTAAAATATATTTTATGAACTATTAATGATAAAATATAACTTAATAATAATCACTGACACGACAATTAAGAAATTAGTACAACCTATGAAAAAAATAAACACCCACTATACAAGTTCATAAGAATTAATGTATATATTGAATAATTAATAAGAGTGTAAATTGAAATATATTTGGGTATGTATCATAATTTTTTTATAATAATATATATTTTTGTGATACCGGAGGGTTGGGTATGTCCATGGATATCAGGACATTGGGTAAGGGTTTTAGTATCTATATCCCATCACTGAGAAGATCATTTTATTTAACAACCAATTATTATTTAAGTGGTGTATATAATACCAATTTTATATATAATGTCTTGAATTATATTTCTATTATGATATTTCATTTTAAATTAAAAATCATAAACATTATGGTTTATAATTAATTTTTTACTTTCATCTCAAGGGTTTTCCTTGTCCCAATTATGTTTATTTGAGACAAAATAAATTTTCGGGCACCTTGTTTTCATTGAATGGTGAATAAGTCTCCCATGGATATATTATTAATAAAACTATTTTCATATTAGTGTATGTTATAGTTAAATCATATTCCCTTATTCAAGAGGATATGGATATAGTTGTTTCCCCAATTGTAAGGACTTTTGAAAACTCAGATCCATTTATTTTTTTATAATGTTTTTTCTACAACATTGTTTGTACATGTTTTTGTTCTACCAAACTGTTATATTATTATTTGGTATTTTATAACCCATATTGAGAATTTGAAATTTTAATTAGAATATGATTTTATTACTCATTTTTCAATTTGGGTTTTCAACATGGAAAATTTCAAGTATTAAAAATGTTCCTATCATAATCAAATATATTGGATCTTCATACCCTATAGAAATCATTATTTCATTTTCAGGGATAAATAATCAGATATTAATTTTAATGAAATAATATTTTATGAGTTTTCAATTATCATTTTGAAAATAAATTTAGGTAGTGATCAATAACTTTTTCTTTTATGTCAATGTAATTTTTTTAAAATCTCTATTTTCATTTCACATACATTTTCCCTCTCATTATAAAAATTATTTACCATATTAGGATTTATGATTAAATATTTATAATCTATGAATATATATATATATATATATATTCAAATATAATCAAGATTATAAACAATCTAATTCATGATACCTTATGGGGTGGTAACATTCTTGTATTCCATTACAATGATATTTTTTATATATGTCAACATTCTTCTCGGTTTCCTTTATTACACATGAGATTTTTTTAATATATAATACTTCTTCATAGGGATTTTATGTTCATGTTACTCAATTATTGATTTACCTGTTTAATCATTACACTATATAGAATGAACATATAAATTTATATATTTAATATTTGATGACTTTAACATAGAAATAATTATATTATATTAAAATAAGTACTCACAATAATTTGTTTCCTTCCAATATATATGAATATTAGAATTTTTATTTGTATTTTTTTACCACCCATGTTACTTATTAAGATGGTTTATGGTAATTGTATCATTTTTTTGTCATAGATAAATGTATTTTCATTCTTGATGATTATTGAAATCCAATATATATTGAACAAGTATTGATATTATATATTTAATATTATATTGATATCCATGTTATATTAATCAATTGTTTTCATAAGGATTGGTATTAATGGCCTTCATTACTCGTATGTAGAATACATTGTACTTAATAATGTGATGGGTGGTGTATAAAATTATATATCCCCTCAAAGCATTGACATGATATGTTAATAAAAACATTTTGGGTTTTTTTGAATCCACTACCCATAAATAGATATTTACCAATAAAAAGTCATAAAATTTGGATTTATAGACATTGTTATTGATGATATGTAATTTGTTTTATCAACTAGGACATGTTGACAGCAAATACACCCAAACCTAACACGGTCAATGGGTTATGACCCACCATGAACCAAATATTTATCCATATACATGTGGTCCCCTTTTTAGGGCCCACCCATATTCTGAAATGGATTATCATACTACTAAATTTATTCAAATGAAAAAGTGTTTCGTTCCATTATTATCTTATGGTTAATGCGTACGATATAATTATGTGATGGGTGGGTCTAAGATTTATATAGCCCATATATGCATTATCTAGTCTGATGTGAGAAATGGTTTCTTTTTATATATTAATCATCAGATAAATGTATATCATGTTTAAAAAAGTTCATAAAAAATATTTTATTGGCTTTGGTATCGAGGATAAGTTAAATGTTTTTAACAACAGGGCCCCACTAATAGAACATACACCCTGCCATAACATGTCCTTCGGGTCACATGCTACTAAGAACCACCGGTTTATCTGAAGATATATTGTCCCCTACCTTGGTCTGACCCATATTACATAACATATCATTATATTAATTAATTCCCCCATATAAAAGCACATTTTAAAAAAAACATCCTTTACATCACTCGAATACACCGAGGAAACATCCCTATATATCACCAATAATGATCACTACATAAAAATTTATTCTTAATTAGGGAGTTATAATTATGTAGTCTCTTAAAAAAATGTGAACCATGCTTACATGGTTATTGAAATTTATCATATTATACCATAAGAATTATGGGGTGTTACATCCCCCACATTTAGAGAATAATGTTATCAGTATCAATGAAACAAAATGTTTTGTAACAATCGTGACCTATGATAGCACATACACCCCACCATAAAATAGCCAATAGGTCTTGGATCTCTAAGAATAACCAGTTTACCAATATAGAATTGGTCCCCAACCATGGCCATATACCCATAGTTGAATGGATCATCTAACTGAATATTGTCTCCATATGCCAAATTTTTTTATTTTGATGTGCTCTATCCTCGGTCACATACACCTAGTGGAACTTCCTAAGAGGTAACCCATCCTAATCACTACATGATGCCATGCACTCTTAACTGTGGAGTTCTAACTATGAAGGTTTTCAAATAAATACTACCTTTTTGAAATTGTTAAAAACATTTATCCTATTAACCTTTTAATTTTTGGAGATGTTACATCCCCCCCCCCCCCCCCGCTGCCATTAGATAATAACTTTATCATTTTAGACACTATATCTCAACTTAAAAAGTGTTAAAATATATTCAGCAATGTTCCACCTCTTATAAATTTATGACAATTGGTTCCCACATACATTAATGAAACCCCTCAATAACATGGCCATTTGGTCCTATCCCTCTAGGCTTCAATAGTTTTTTAATAGACATGTGGTCCCCTACCCGAGGCTTACCCACATGCCTGAATGGATCATTATACCAATGACCATCCCTATAGGAAAAAACATGTTTTTTTAATCTAATGTTTCATCAGTCACTCATAAAAATGGAAACATACCCAGGGTAAATCCATCTTGTTCAATACTTGTCGCCAATAATTCATTAATTTGGAGATATATTTATATAGAAAAATAAAAATATAAGTTAATTTTATTGAAAATTTTAGTAAAATAATTTTTATTAATAAATTAATTATATGTGGTCTTGAATTAACCCCCCACCCCCCACCTTTAGATAGCAATAATGACGTTTTGGTCCATGCATCTCAACTCATATAGTTCCACCACAAAATCATCTACATTCCTTCTCTGATAAAAATATAAAAATTAAGAATCATTGATAGTAAAATACCCACTCTATAACATGGCCATCATGTTCTGGAATTATTAGAAACACAAGTTTCCCAATAGACACATGGCACCCCAACCAGGTCCCATTAACTTTCTTGAATGAACACCATATTAATTCATTTCCCCATAGGTTAACACATGTTCATTTCAATGTTCTTTTTATAGACTCTCACACTTACATGGAATCATCATAGGATTTCACCCATCCTAACCACTACTCTGGTCTAAGAATGCTTAATGGAGGATTTCCAATCAGGTAGGCTCTGGAAAAGAACTTTTTCACCCTTTTTACATGTGTATTAACATTTTTCCTATTAATCATTTAACTTTCTAGGTTCTTGTAACTGAAATGGAATAAGGATTTGAAAGTAAATTTTTTGTTTTCCTTTATTAATAATTCATACATAATTTGATCAATAATATTGATATCTTTATTATAATTTATTCCTAAGTATATGGAATTATCCAAATTTAAATATTATCATAGAATAAAATTGAGTACACATTTTTGATATAATACATATATGAGGTTTATATTAGGCATTGATTAATTATATGTATCCCTGAAGTAGTTTTATATCACACACATTCTTATGTTTCCACCTCCACGGATTATAGAGAGAATTAGTATATGTCACATGTATAGAAGGATAATAACTATGAATTAATTTTTGGGAGATGTTGAAGTCATTAAAATAATGTTTTAGTTTCATATATAATTGAAAAATGTTATTTTCTTATAAATAACATGAGATTAATCATTTTATTTTATTTCTTAATTAACTAATTATATAAACCTTAAAGGTCCTTTGAATATATGATATGAATTAATCATTTTGATTATGTAATTATGGTTGTATTTATCAAAGATTTTATTTCTAAAGTCAAGAATGTAAAGTAATTTATGTGTTTATGAACACTTGAAATAAGAGTATTGGTATGATTGATCACATGAACTATTGATAAGATAGTCTATGTGGCTTGAAACATGAGGTTAATGTGGTACATTATAGTCTATATTACATGACCTATTAGATAAAAGTGGGTAAGGAAGGTTTATATGACCTGAAACAGGAGATTAAAAAAGGAAATAACATTATTTTTTTCATGACTGGGTGGGCTAGGTCCTGTATGGATATTGATCTACCTTAACAGTGTCTCCTTGACTGTGAATTATCCATAAATAATCTAATGTGCATCATGTGTGGATCCAAAATCATGTATATTTAGGGTTCATAGAGGCTTAGGTCGGGAAAAATGATTTTTATGGTATGTTTTATTAAGTATACATTCTTTATTTTCCTATCATACATACATATGCACATAAAATCATTGTAACTAAATATTGGTGTTTTTATACTGGGTTTTATTAATCACACTAAGAATTAGAATCTCAATGCACAAGTATACATCATGCACATGGATCCAAGAAAGGGAAAATGACCCATGTTAGTTTGTTGATCTATGGTCGATGGATGAATGATGTGTGATTTAATATACTCTAGGGGATTTCATAATGATAAATGTTTATTTACATTCATAATTAATTTTCATTCTATCCCTAAATTAACACCCAAGTTGAAACACACTTACCCAAATCATCAATTCAACGATGGAGATATACAAGACTACATTAATGCCTCCCCATATATTATAGGCTTCCAAATATCTATGAGGTTATAAAAAAGAATAACATAAATAATGGAATTAAGATCATATATAAAAATTGTAGAGTGTGAGAATTTTTTATGTTCATGTAATGTCCCAGAATTTTCGTATAATTTTTTTTTAATTATAAGGGTTTATTTTGAGATCATGAAATCTGATGGCGTGTGATTCCGTGCCCTGGAGTGTCTGAAATGATCTGTCAAATTTTTTTACGCTGTAATTAGCGCGTGTAAGCATTTTTCCTGAAAAAGTGGAATAACTCTTAAAAGATTGCCTGGATATGAAATCTGAGGGCACCTTTGTGTTTAGGATGGCGGGTTTACCCTAGGCGCGACTTAAGTTTAGTCAGCGCATGCCACCTATGAGAAAACCTGAAAATGGCATAACCTTAAATAAAACAATTAAATAAAGATATTGTATTTTTAAAATTCTTATAACTCACGAATGGTAACTCATATTAAAAATATGATACCATTGTTGAGCTCGTGAGGGTATTCTCTCTTTAGGAATATACTGCCATTAGTCATCACGGGCTACCGGTGAAACACAGTTTTTGGCCGTAAAAAATAATTAAGCAACAATTATTTTATTGTAAAATCCATAACATATAAACGATAACTCAAATTAAAAATCCAAGAGTAATGTTGAGTTATTTGGGGCATGTTCTCCATAGGCAAAGCCTATCCTTGACCGACGCGGGTTAAGGGTGATCATTAAAAAAAATTGAACTTTTTTCGGGTATGTTCAGTAAATGCGTGAGCGGATTTTTCCAACATTTGAACTGGTGCTCGGATTAAAAATCTAAGGGAACCATTGAATCCGCAATGCTGGGATTCACATAAGGAAGACTTTACTTTGACCGCAGTAGGTCTAGAGAAAAAGTCCAGTTTTGTGAGTTTTGAAAAGAAATGAAAAAAATATTATTTTATATTCTTCCATATTCTCCAACTGAGAAGAGGTTTCTGGGGCCAGCGATGTGTCAAGCTAATAAATGGCTTGACCTACCAACCCTAATTAATGATTTCGTTGGTAAATTAGGAAGGTTCCTAATTTTTGAGCCCCAATTAATTCACTACGTCGTTACTTACCCTCCCCCTCTCCTATATATATGGAGAATGGGGGGATGTATCGACACATTTCACCAAGCAATGAAGTGCTAAAGGAGCGTCACAATAGCTGTCCCTTAGAGGACAGAGCCGATCCCAGTGATAGGTGATGGGTGACACTGAACCATGAACCGAAGGTCAATGTACGAGTGGCGTCTTTGGGAACTATTTTTGGGAATGTAGAACATGATCCACCTTCAGGCGCAAATGATCTCCAATGGCTTTTTGAGGTAGGGGTTTATTCATTTATTATTTTTAAATGTTTTCCTCTTCCACATTCTTGAATAATATGATGAACGCAGGTAAGCTGACTAAAGGGTTGACTTGTAATTCATTCTTCTTTGTGGAAGGTCGTTGCGGGGTATTTTTTGTGGTTTATCTTGTTGTTTAATTAAATTGTTATTAAACCCTTAACCTCCTCATGTTTTCGAGCTAACGTGGAGGGTGTGGGCCTAACGAACCTGTCCCGAACCCTTCGTTATCTTTGCTACATCCTTTTCCCTCCATGGGAGACCGAAAATGTAGTGATATAGACTGGCTATATGGGGGATAGTGCATCGACGCATGCCATAAGAGGAGGTTGTGGCACAAAGCAGTTGCGGTCATCGGATCGGCCGGCACCAGCCAGCTATGGAGGAGGTGTGGCGCGCTACCAATGATCAAGGAGGGTCATGGCTTGTCAGCCACGATGAATGGAGGAAGTCATCCAGCACAACATCTGGCCAAGGATGACAGTGTGGAGCGCCTTCACGCACCACTGGAGAGGTCGCCCAACACGCCGACTAGCCGTGACGGAACCGGAAGGACCCATGGGCGGGTCCTGCGTGCCACCTGGTGGTGCCACGTGGTGTCGCCACTGTGAGAAGACAGAACAGCCCTCATTCATTTGTTAAAATCGGGGGGGGGGGTCACTCTGCCGGTTGTGGCTAGTGCACACCTCATGCAGGTCGCGCTTCATGCGACTGGGCCCGTGCCCTATCAGGCTGCCGCCCACCCGGGTCGTCGCCCACCTGGGTCACCGCCCTCCCAGGCCTCCCCCTTGCAGGACGCCCATTTTTCAGGCCCAACAGAACCTCAGTCTAGTAGTCTGAGTCCACCTCCACCCACCCCATACCAGTTCGGGCCTGGTCGGTCCGACCGAGTCAGACCTGACGCAGGCCCGAGCGGGCCTAGAAACAGTTAAAGTGATTTATCTTGAGAACCAGACATCTGTTTGAAGAACCATCTATGGCGTTGGGATCCTTGGAGTGAGACAGTCCTTTTGACTTATTCAATGAGTGTTTTAGAGAAACTTGGAGTATGACCGGGTTGGATCACACCCGAATCCAACTGGGCCCCCAGCACTGAATTGACAATAACGCACAGATCGAGCTTCCGATTGGCACGTTGTCTGTTGTGTTGGAACCCTTATGGAATTTTGGATCATTGAGTTTATTATTTGTGAGAATATGTAATAGAGGTAATTATACCAATGGTTTGAGGAGCGGTTCTCCCAAACGCACTACACACAGAACCCTACGACTAGCTGAGACTTGATGACTGTTGATCTATTCGAATCGGAGTGACTCGACAGCCTAGTGGGTAGAACCTATGTGTGATGCGGCAGTCCCACGATTGGAAGTGCCTCTGTGTGACAAGGTAGACCCATTGTACGCAGTGGGGAGGAGTACCTCAGCAGGCCACGGTTGGGAGTGGCAATGTGTGACCCTACAGACCCACGGTTCACAATGCAGAGGAGTACCTGAACAGTCCATGGTTTGTTGGAAGTGCCTCTGTGTGATGAAATAGGCCTAATATACTCAATAAAGGAAAATTCCTCTAACATAAGAGGTGTTAGACGTTGTGACTGGGAATGTTATTAGTTCCTAGGGCTATGGAATATGTGTATGGCTATTAGCATTCATAGTGATCGTTTGTGGGTCAGCATCATAATCATATTTCTCAAAGTTGTACACCAGGTTTCAGATGAGACTCTACTTGAGCTATGTTTATTGCTTTTTGCTTTGTGATTGAGATCATACTTGGTGGTTTTCCTTTTGAATTTTGAGAGACCTTCAGGGGTCTTGGGGTCTTTACTGAGTATTGCTATACTCACTCCTACACAGGCTATGCCCACACCTTGTTGTGTCTTCTACAGATGATGAGCAACTAGGATGAGGTTTGAGGGAGCCAGGACTAGGTGGTACATAGAGGAGACAAGCAGATGTGGAGTGCAGAGGAGGCGATCTGTACCTTCCCTTCAAGTAGGATCCCCAGATGATGACTCACTATTTTTTTTCCCTTCATCAGTTGTACTGTTACTTTTAGTTGATTTGTAATTCTCCATTGTACTCGTACTTTCAATTGGGCTTGTATTCCAGCACCTTTAACTTTCATCACTCCTTTTACTACAGAAATTTATTTCATAGTTTTTTCTTGTTTTGTTCTCAGACCATGTGTTCATACAGGTTTAAAGGTAATGCTTTCCTGTTTTAGGGAATACGCCTTTCAGTGCTAGTCTCTTACCCCTAGCCTATGGAAGGTGGTCTTGGGGTAGTCACGGCACGGGGCTCGGGGGACAGGTCGTGACAAAGTGGTATCAGAGGTGGTAAGTTCTACTGAAGAACTAGGACTCTAATATTTCCAATAAATAAATATTGTTATGTGTTATGAGTGTGGTTTTCAGTTTGGGGGGGTCTAGTGTTTATGCAGCGGCTGACGTATCCATACCCCGGGACCCAGAATTTTGATTTCCGACTCAGTGCACAAAATAAATGATTACGTTTTTTTTAATAGTTTTCATGTGATTTCTTTTTAGTCATCTCATCAGATAAAACATAATGATAGTGGCACACCTATTCTTTATCAGGATTCCACCTCATAGATAGCCAGTTAGGATTCCTGAGAGAGTACACGATGATGACCCACCAAGCGATGATGCTTCGGTGTAGGGCCATCTTACGTTGTTAGCACCTTTGGTTAGTGCCCCAGTAGCACCACCACTGGTTGGGTAGTATATTTCACCAACCCCACTAGCAGAGGGTGCATGTTGACTGATTTCATTGCATGAGTTTCAACTAGTAGAGAGCTTCGGGGTTCCGAGGCGAGATGGATCCTTAGGAAACTGAGGACTGGCTGGAGGCGGTGGCTAGAGTTTTTCACCTAGTTGGGACATCAACAGATTATATGGTGATCCCAGCTGCTAGTATTTATCAGTGTGTGAAAATGAGGATGGTATGTATGGTGATGAGGATTCGGTACATGGACGGTTGCCTGAGATGTTACCTTAGTGTAGTGTTCCAACTTTAACATTGCCTGTTGGTTAGCAGTTACAACTGAAAATACTGGTAGAAGACACATATAGGGTTAGTTCCTTACACATGTTTTAGCATCAGATACCCCTCAGGTTCTGAGGTGAGCTTGACTCACGTGTGTCTAAGGACTAGATTGAGGAGGTGATAGAGTTTCCATCTAGCCAGGACACCATTCGAACAAATGGTAGTCCTAGTAGAGATCCTTCTATGCGGCTCAGCAAGACAATGAGAGGGTTTCGATTACCCTGGTCTGGAGATTAGGTGAATTTTCATTGGACAGTCTTGATAACCTTCATCAAAATAGGGGGTCTCTTTCCAAAAAAATCTAATGGGTGGGTGTTCCCTAGAGATTCTACATCTTTGGCTGGACGACATGTCCGTTGCTAAGTATTCATCAAGGCGTACCAACCATCCCAAGTACTCGATGAATATAGTATTGTCAGTGCTTCAGGACTCAGACCTTTGAGTGATGTATGTTTAGGGTCATCCGAGCCAACACTATTCCTCTATGCATTCTTACTTATGTTAGGGTGCTAGAGAGAAACTTTGTGGTTGACTATTCTATGGCTAAGCAGATATAGCCAGTGAATGTTAGTAGTGGGAAAGTAGGAAAATTATTCTAGTGTTAGAGACTTGGGTGCATAAATTTTTTTGGGAGGAGGATGTGATAGGGAAAGAAAAATCTTAAGGGCAGTAGAGGCGGAAGCAAATCTAGGTGAGAAGTATGAGGTGGTGTACATTTCGACATGTAAACGCCCCTCCCTTGCGGTCCCCACCAGAATTAGGGAGCTGGAGGATAGGGGATGGGAGTAGCAACATGCGGTCAAGGAGTGTGACCCAAGGTCTCTAGAAATGATTCGATGTATGGTCTGTGTCTACTAATAGCTTCCATATTAATTAACATAGGTACCTATCATTCCTTCCTTCCACGAATCTTGTTCAAGACCTAGAGTTTTTAGTTAAACTGTTGACTTGGCCCTCACATCTGGAGATACCATTGGTAGGAGACTCGTTAATCACACTTATGCCAATGGTGTGATCTGACCCATGAGGTGAGAGTTTCAGTTGGAACCTCTTTGTGGCTGCATCGAGGCCTTACAACGTTAGTTTGGGTATAGACTGGACATCCATAGTTCATACTCAGATTGACTTTATTAGGCAAAAAGGTTGTTTTTTATCTACAATATGGGAATGGTGTTTTCCTTGGTAGGAGAAAAAAATGCGAAACCTAGGCAACACAGGATAAACTCATGCATAGGAAGGTTCAACCGATCACTCTTGAGTCGGTCAGCCTTACCCTCATGGCAGCAAGAGTTTTCAGTTTTCAGTTCCCAACATGAGTGGAAGAGTGTGGGGAAATCCTTTCAAAAGATGTTTCCAGGATTACCTCCCCGAAGGGAGAGGGAAATATTCTTTGTTTAGGTACTACCAGAGTTTTGAACCAGACTTCTCCAAGGTAACGACACCATTTAAAACTTGGACGAAGAAGGGGGATCCTTTCCTATGGATAGAGAAGTGTCAGTAGAGAATTCAGAAGTAGAGATAGCAATTATTTATAGAGTTCCTCCAAGAAAATGACTTTGAGATAGTCTATAATCCTATAAAGTGGAACATGGTAGTAGATTCACTTAACAGGAGGTTGGGTATATAGTTGCTGAGTGAGGTGATATAGTAGCTAGCCATGATGCAGATATCATTTATAGATAGAGATGCATTATCATACCACTAGTATTTGATTGTCAATTTCCCAATTCTCCAGTGATTTCGGGAGGCAAAACTTGGAACATTGATTGCGAGGCCCTACGTTCTCAGATATCCTCAGGACGGTCTTTTGAAGAATTTTCTGAGGGTGGGGAGCACGTCATCCTCAACAGAGGATACACCATGGTACCAGTGATGCTTCAAGAGTAGGTGTTGAGGGAGTTCCATACATCTCCTCTAGCAGTGCATCCTATTGTGGTGAAGATGTACTGGGACAACCGGTGTTAGCACTAATGGCTAGGGATGAAGAAAGTATTAGTAGATTTTGTTTCTCGATGCCTCACTTGTCACTCAGTGAAGGCCGAGCATCAGGTTATAGCAGGATTAGCATAACCACTAGAGGTGTCGGAGTGGAAGTGGGATGGGATCTTGATGGACTTTGTGATAGGGATTCCATGTACGTCCATGGGACATGATTCTATCTGGGTGATCATTGACCGACTCACCAATTCGGCCGACTTCCTACCCATCCAAGAGCAGGGATCAGTAGAGGGCTTGGGACACCTCTACCTACAGAAGATTGTATGACTTCATGGGGTTCCATCGACAATCGTCACTGACCATGACACACGTTTCGCATCCCGATTGTAGAAGGGATAATAGGAGGCGTTTGAGACTCAGCTACATTTGAGCACCACCATTCATCATTAGATGGATGGTCAAACAGAGCAGACTATTCAGATACTGGAGGACATGCTTCGTGCAAGCGTCCTAGAATTTGGCCGAAGTTGGGAGGATCACTTTACCTTGGTGGAGTTCACATACAATAACAGTTATCACTCCACCATCAGTATGGCACCATTCGAGGCCCTATACGGTTGACCATGCAGATCACCTCTATGCTGGATAGACCGAGGGGAGTCAGCACTTATAGGTCAAGAGTAGATATGAGCTACCACTGAGAAGGAGCAGATCATCTAGGAGCGGATTAAGACTGCACAGAGCAGACATAAGTCTTATTCCAAAAAGAGACAGAGACCCTTGGAGTCCAAGGAGAGATACCTTTTCCTCCTATGGGTCTCACCACGATGAGGATTGCAATGGTTTGGCCTAGGCGGCAAACCTTTTCTGAGGTTCATCAGACCTTTCTAGATTCTCAACATAGTGGGTGAGGTGGCATACCGTCTATCTCATTCCCCACAAATACACTAGGTGAATAATGTTTTCAATGTGTTGTAGCAGAAGATATGCATGCATGATCCAATGCATGTCATCTACTAGGGCATGTTAGACATTGAAGATGGGGAAACATTTATGAAGATCCCAGTGGAGATAGATAATTGATAGGATTGAGTCCTACATGTATGGTCAATCTCTCTGTTTCATGTTTGGTGGTAGTATGGGGACCACTATGGGAGAACATGGGAGTGGGAGGCTCAGATTCACGCTCAGTACTCTCATTTGTTTGATTTGCCTTCGTTTTGGATTTCTAGGATGTAAATCCCAAAGGTGGGGAGAATGTAATGTCCCAAAATTTCTGTATAATTTTTTTTAATTATATAGAATTATTTCGAGACCACGAAATCTAACAGCGTGTGATTCCGAGGCCCGAAGTGCCCGGAATTATATGTTGATGCTTTATTATGCTTTAATTAGGGGGGAATAAGTTTACCAAAAAAAGTAAAATAACTCTTAAAAGTCTTCCCAGATCAAAAATCTGAGGGCACCGTTGCATTAGGATGGCGGGTATACCCTAGGCGTGACTTATGTTTAGTCAGTGCATGCCTCCTGTGAGAAAAACCAAAAATTCCATAACCGTAAATAAAATAATTAAATAAAGTTATTTTATTTTTCAAATTCTTATAACTCATGAATGGTAACATGGATTAAAAACATGATACCACCACTGAGCTCGTGAGGTTATGCTCTCTTTAGGAAGATATTAACATTGGCCGGTGCGGGCCAACAGTGAAAGATGGTTTTTTGCTGTAAATTAAATAATTAAGTGACAATTATTTTATTGTAAAATCAATAACATCTAAATGGTAACTCATATTGAAAATCCAAAAGTACAGTTGAGTTTTTTGGTGCATGTTCTCCTTAGGAAGAGCCTAACCATGACCGTCATAGATCGAGGGTGAACGTTAATAATTTATAGAACTTTTATTCGGGTATGTTCAGTAAACGCGCAAGCAGCATTTTCTAACTTTTGAACTGGTGCTCAGATTAAAAAACTGAGGGTACTGTTGAATATGTAGTGTCGGGATTCACATAAGGGAGACATTACATTGACTGTAGTAGGGCTGGAGAAAAAGTTTAGTTTTGTGACTTTTTAAATGAAATGAAATAAAATAATTTTATTAATTTATTTTCTTCCATATCCTCTAATGGAAAAAAGGTGTGTGGGGCTAGTGATGTTTCAATCCAATAAATGGCTTGACCTTCCAACCCTAAGTAATGACGTTATTGGGGAATTAAGAAGGTTCCTAATTTATGATCCCCCATTAATTCTAAATGTCGTTACATACCCTCTCCCTCTCCTATATATATGGATCTTGGGGGTAGGTATCGGAACAACATCTCTAGGAAACAAAGTGTTGAAGGAGAGTTGTGATGCTGGACCCTTAGAGAACCGAGCAGATCCTAGTGGGATCTGACAGGTGATAATGAACCACGAACCGAAGGTCGATCTAAGAGTGATTTCATTGGGAACCAGTTGTGGGAACGTAGAACATGATCCAACATCAGGCGTGGATGCCCTCCAATGGGTTTTTGAGGTGGGGGGTTTATTCTTTTATGATTTTTAATTTTGTTTCCTCTTCTCTATTCATTAATAATACGAAGAAGGCGGGTTAACCATCTAACGGGTTGACATGCGATTCATTCATCTTTACGGGAGGTCGTTGTGGGGCATCTTGTGGGGTTTATCTTGTTGTTTAATTCAATTGTTATTAAACCCTTTACCCCCACCCCCCATGTTTTTGAGAAAACACAGAGGGTGTGGGCCTAAAAAACCTGGCCGGAACCCTCTTCTATCTTTGTTATATCCTTGTGCCTCCATGGAAGACCAACAACACAGTGATACTGACCGGATACCTGGGGGATAGCACGTCGATACACGCCGAAATAGGAGGCCATGGCACAAAGCTGCAGTGGTTGTCAGAGTGGCTGACACCGACCGGCTGTGGAGGAGGTGTGGTGGGCCACCGCGCGCCATCGATGAAAAGAAGGGTCATGGCTCGTCAGCTGGGGTGACCGGAGGAAGGCAGCCGACACACCGGCCAGCCAAGGGTGACGGGGTGGCGCACCATCACACGCCGCTAGATAGGGCATTCGGCATCCTGGTTGGCTGTGACAGAACCGTCAGGACCTGTGGGTGGGTACCGTGTTCCACATGGTGGTGCCACGTGGCATCGTTGCTGTGAGAATACCAAACAGCCCTTGACCATTTGGGAAATTCGGGGGGTCACTCCCCTAGTGGTGGCTAAGGCACACCCCGTGCGAGTCACAAATCATGTGGTTAGGCCGACGCCCTACTGGGTCGGCACCATACCTGGCCGGTGCCCTACTGAGCCAGTGCTCTATCAGGCCAGTGCCCTACTGGGCCTATGCCCTACTGGGCCTATGCCCTACTGGGTCAGTGCCCTACCGAGCCGCTGCCCTCCCTGGCCACCCTTGTGGGTCGGGCCGCACCTTTTCAGGTCGGGCCTCCCTTGCGGGCTACCACTTTTTCAAGCCAGACCGGACCTCATCCTAGCCTAATTTGGGTCAGGTCAGGTCGGTCCAATCGGGGCGAACAGGACCCAGGCCCAACCGGGCCCAGAATCACTTAAAGGGTCATATCATGATAACCATATTTCTGTTTGATGAACCGTATTCGGCGTTGGGATCCTTGGAGCAATACGGTTCTTTTGGCATACTCTATGAGAGTTTGGGAGAAACATGGAGTATGGCTGGGTGGGATCGCACCCCAATCCAACCAGGCCCTCGATACTGAAAAGACAATAACACACAGACCAGACATCTGATTGACGTGTCGTCTATTGTGTTGGAAAACTTATGACATGGTGTATCATTGAGTCACTTCTTTCTGAGACTTTGTGCCAGATGTTATATGACCAATGGTTTGAGGAGAAGTTCTCCCAAGCGCTCTACGTATGGAACCCTATGACTGGCTGAGACTTGACGACTGTTGATCTTTTCAACTCAGAGTGACTCGATGGCCCAGTGGGGATCGTCTCTGTGTGACGTGGTAGACCCATGGTGGGGAGCACCTCTGTGTGATGCAGCAGACCTATAGTACATGATGGAGAGGAGTACCTGTAACACCCTGAGATTTTATGAGAAACATTCTTTTTAATTTTATTGATGTCTTGTGTTGTACGTTACAACAAAGGAGTCTTTCACAACACGCAACCCTAACATAGCTGCATTACATGCAATCACGTCCTTCCTCGATATCGTGTGTAGTACGCAATACCGAGTTTCACTAAACAATGATATGCAACTAAAATATTATTAAAACTAGCCGTTATGAATAGTAATAACCACTTTTTGAAATTTTATAAATTTTATCTTCTAAAATGGACTTCATTTTTGGATTCGGAATATCAAAATTAGCTTAGGGTGAAATTTTGGTACTTTTCGGATAACTTTCATATTCTGATGAATAGTGAAAATTATTAAATTTTAATTAAAAACAACTTTTTTAATCAAAATAATTAATAGTGATAAATTATTAATTTGAGTGGTTATAAAGTATATTTAGAATATATTCTTACAATTTAATAAAATGTTGTTCATTTGATGTAATTTTACATTTAAACCAGACATAAACAAGTGTCAATCTTTTGATAGTTATTATCTCTTAAGAACGCGATATTTGTTTTGACGACGGGAATTAATTTTTAAATTAATTAATGCAACTGATATGTTTTGAATTTAGAAAAATAGACATCATTTTTGAGTTCATAATATCAAATATAGCTTAGGCCTAATTTTTGGTATTTTTCTGGAAACTTTCATTTTTTGATGAATAGTGAAACCACTAAGTGGTAGTTAAAATACATTAATTTTTCATAAAACTTAATTTTACCGCTTCTCTGAGTGGAATTTCAAAAATCCGAGAGACACGGTTGATGTCAGTAAGTAAATTTTGGTTCAATGAGATGAAAATAATTTTTGGTGAATAGTAACTTTTTACTTTTTTTTACCACGGTTAAAAGTAAATAGGGTAGTTAAGGGTACAAATGATAATATTATTACCCTAACACATGTCCTAATTCTATTGGATAAGTATAATTCGACCAAAAACAACCTTAGTAATAACATATGACCATTTAGGCCCACTTGGATTAGATTAGGACATTTATTATTAATTTATTTTAAAGAAGGGTTAAAATTGTTAAAATCATAGTTTAATAAGTAGATAATTTTTAATATAGTGTTATGCATAAGATAAATTTGACTATAAATATTCATTAGAAATATAAAGAGATTTTCTACATAATGGTATTTTATTTGTAATTTTTAGACATTAAATAATTTATTTTATTTATGACACAACGATGATGTAGTAATTATCTTATTAATGAAATATTGACATAATTGATGTTATAAATACCCAAATTAATGTAATTTGGGAGTTTTTATGAATTACACTAATTTTATATGTTAATATGACATGTTAGTATTAATTTAAGTAAATTTTTTAGAACTAATAATTCTGTTATGATTTTCACAAAAATCAATTATTAAATAGTGTCAAAATTGACATAAAATAGTTTTTAAAACAAATATTATATTATTAATTGTTATTTTATTCCTAAAAATATAATGTTCGGCCAAATGACTTATTTAAGGTTATATATATTAATAATAAACAACTTGGGGTTCGTTTGGCTTGTTATAGTAAGTTTATTAACCTTATAGTGTAAGAACACAAAAAGACACAGTAAAAGTAAAATTATCTAACTTAAAGTTAAAACTAAATGATAAGGTTAAAATAGTAAACTAAACTAGTCCAAATTCTATTTTATGAGAGGATCTAGACTCATCCCCACCTTAGATTCTAAATAAATCAATTTGGAGCTATTTAAAACCGAATATGGCTTTATAATAAAATAATATTTTTAGTTTTTCCAAAGGTGACCCTCTTCTCCCTTATAGAAGGGAACCTCCTCCCTCTCTTCCTCACACCACTTTGAGCCTTCAAACTCATCCAACCCCTGCCAAATTCTCTTCTCCACTTCCCTAGAAACATCCTAGAGCTCTTGGTCTTCTTCATAGACCAATTTTAGTGCCCTAAGAGGAGGACTCAAAGAGGCGCTTCAAAGAAGAGGTAATGTCCGTTACCGATTCTTTCAACTTTATTTCTTCTTCCACTTCTTCTTATTAGGTTGTTTCATTATGAAGTAATAACATCAGTATCACTCATATACCTATATGTTATTATAAGTATTAAACAACCCTATTTCACCATCTATCCATCCTACGGAAAACAAAATCATCACGCGTGCGTACGTATGGAATACCGTCTCCACGCCGTGGTGTAATCTATTTTCCACCACCACCTTACATGGATGGGTATAATGGTGTAAATAATAACTATATATGATTATTGTAAAGTGATATTGATTCTGTAATAGTATACATACACTCCAATAAAATTCCATGATCATGATAACGATATCATCGCTTGTGCGTACGTACGGACTACCGTCTCCGCGACGCGATGAGATTCATTCTCCACGTTAACCATTCATGAATGATTATAAAGTATATATAATAAGTAATCATGAAATATATGACATAATAATGATACTGGATTTATGTGTATATATATGTATTCCATCTACTTAATTCCATTCAACTCAATAAGGAAACGAAAACAGCGTTCATGCGTACGTACGACCTACCGTCTCCATGGACGGTGTATTTCTTTCCATTTATCGATCTATTATATATATGTATATTCTGAATATATATTATATATAAATCATGTTTTATATTCTGTAATTAAGTAATCATGATCTAAGTAATCATATGAATAATTACAAGTCAAAACACGGACGACAAATAAAACGATTTTACCCAAAACGCTCTTTAACATGGAATTTACAAAAGAACGGGTTATACAGGAGGTTCGGACACTTACGAAGAAAATCGGACATAAGGTAAGGGATAATTTTGCAAATCTCATTTTTATCTGAGATTTCTTATTCGTAAGTATTTACTGGGGTTATTTATATAATCCATGTCCATGTTTTATAAAAGTGTTTTCATGTATGTTTAAAGTAATTTTTAACCATTTTTGACTTTTACTACATGGTATGTAAGGAATCTTCCTTTTGTTTACGTTACGAGGTACTTTTTTGACTTTTTCGACAAAAGTATGAGGAGAATGCTATTTTTAACTTATACGGCGTGAACAGATTTTTACGGTTTCATAACGCCTCATTTTCATGAAGCTTACTCTACATGAGTTTATGACTATTTTCAACAAAATAATTTTATTTTAAAAGTGCATGGCATTTCATGGAAAGAAAATGATTTTGAAGAAGAAAGGATATTTTCCTCAATAATTCATTTCAAATGTTTTATCAAAAACATTTTCCATCTAAGATGACATTATTTCATATGTGTATGGTTCAAGTATAAAGTCTCTATGATTTACATGGTTTCACTTTTATTATTATGAAATGATGTCCATTTCTTTTATATGGATTATGTGATGATCTAATGATGTTTATGAAACCCATTTTATTCTTTGGTTTATGATGAATGATTAATGTTTATGTTGTGGCAAAAGTAAGAATAATTTCATTATGAGATGGGTGGGACCTATATCTCCCTCCAATGCATTGGGTAAAGATTTTATATCTCATGAGATAGACATGGATGGAATGGTAAGTTAATCTGGTTCAGTGTTACAGGACTGAAATGAGGAGTGAACTTGATTCAGAAAGGGACTTTGTCCACTAAGATGGTCTTGGCAGCAATGTCTTGGCTACTATAGAAATCATTACATGTGCTTAATGGATTCCACAATTACATGTTTTATTCCCATGCTATGTTATCATTATTTATGTTCCATTATGATCTATTCCTTATGTACTTCCATGTTTTAAGTCGTTGCTCAAGATTTGGATGTTTAAACATTATGTTCATGTTTTTAGGTTCAAATGTGTATGGTATGTTTTATTTTATCCATGATTACACTTACTGAGAATTTGAGCTCACCCTTTTTATGTTTTATTTTCCCCCCAGGATTAAAAGAAAGTTTTTAGGTAAGGAAGAAAAAAGTGGAAGATCTTTATGGGAGATGTTGAAGATCTTTCACCACGATTAGAAGATTACGTTCCAAGTTTCCAAAGACACTAAACTATTACGGTCCTTGTGTGTCTGTTTTTGTTATTTATTATGTATTCCACAAAATTAATGTAATATCTATGTACGTCAAGCTTCGGGTCTCTACAGTTGGTATCAGAGGAAAGGTTTAGTCAACCTTTGGAAACTAGGATGGGAAAACGTTAGTGAGATCCCTAGAGATATTTCTAAGGTATGTCTAGGGATGTCCCTAAGGATAAGTATACGTATAAGATATAGTCATAGAACTACGGTAACGATCTTAGAATTTAACCTAAGATGTTAGATATTGAGGGACCTCCCCCTTTACTATGTTGTTTTCCCTAACATGATTTTTGCCTCTCACACTATTCTTTTTGGGTTTTAGAAAATGGATGGAAACAGGAAGATTCACGATAATGGAGGATATGAAAGACAATGGAATGATATTCTTCATGAGAAACCAAATGAAACGGGATCTGAAAGTCCAAACATAATTATTATGACTAATCAGCAATCTCATAATATGATCAATAATCTCAACTTTGGTAAGTTTCCTGACTCATATAATAAGAGAAAGATGGAGTTTCATGATGATCATAGAGGAAAGAAAGTTCAATTTCTCTCATGTAAATCATGTGGGAAGAGGCATCAGGGAGATTGTTTCAAAGGAACTGGAAGATTCTTTGGGTGTGGAAAAGAAGGACACAAAGCAAGTAAGTGCAAAAGAAAAGGTTCAGTTAACACCATGGACAAGGATAATGGTATTGCTACGACATCAACAATGATTAGATGTTTTAAATGTGGAATGTACGGGCATTATGCAAACCAATTCCCTAATGGAAAATCTCATGAAGAGAATCAGCATGGTCATATGGGTAGTATTTATGTGGATGATGATGAGGAGACTACAAATGATATATGAGCTGAAAGAAGTGTTGAAGCTCATTCAGTTGTTTTAGAAGGTAGTGTAATGATTGTATGTTTATCGAGAGTTATGTTGTATAGTTAATGGTATTATGGAATAAAGAATCATCTAAGGATTATTACACTATTTTTTTCATAAAAGTATTTGAAAGTATATGTTGAATAGTACCAGTAACCATGGAAGGTTATTCAGATATTTTTGTAAAGTATATGATATGCGCATAATGAAGGAATAAGAAGATAATGAGATGTTTGATTGTATTCATGAGCTCATGATTGATATAAAGACTAAGTGATATCATGGTTTGAGTATATATAATTTTGAGGATTTTGGTATGCGGAAAGTGTTAACTTTTAACTGCATTCATGTTTTCACTAAGGTTCAATGGGTATTAATTTTTCAAGAGAATACATGATTAAGGCCTTCGAATGTTTGTAATGTGACCAACAAGACATATATTATGATATATGGGGATCAACGACGGTATTAAATCTCTGGTAATCATTTTCACTATATTATGAGAGTGGACTGCAGTATTATGGATAAGCCTAAAGATTGGAATGGATTATGTTGGACATAAGTTAGTATTGTTTAAGGATCTAACTTTTTTCGATATTATTGATGGGATGTTATAGTAATGTAGTTTTAGAAAAAGGACAACCTGCAATACTGGTGACAGCCCATCGCGTCGGACAAGGCTGTGGGAATCGAACCCACAACTGAAGTGTGACTGGCCTTTATCGCCTACCACTGGCCTACAGGAAGTCCCTGTTTAGTAGAAACTAGTTTTATTATATTAAGTAGTATGATATATGAAGTATAAGTCCATTTTAGGAACCATATATTATTAATCTCACTATAGATCGACTTATGTATATTTAATAACTTTTGTTAACCTTTTGTTTGAGACAGATGGAATGACTCGTCATTCTACCACATGATCTGCTAACACTTCACGAATAACAAATTCAACTTCATTTCTTTAAGAGATGAAGTGGAAATTGTTCAAGGCACGAACAACAGTGAGATTGTACCAAAATAAAGTAAGTATTTATTCTAATTCTAATTCTTCAAATTTAGGGAAATGATCTTGAAAACCAAAAATGTTTTCCTAGTTCCCTTATATCCAATGAATCAGATGATACCTTATATCATCACAAATCTATGGCTTTGTGATTGTTGTATTTTTCATAGCCATGTTCTCTACCACTCTCCATCAGAACATGATGGTTAGGTTTCTCTTCCATGTCCATATTTTCACCTATGTTCTCTTATGTGGAAACCCAGTGATTAGTTAATTTGGGTAACTGTTATGTTTCATACTTTAATTTTTAAAGATTGGTTTTGGTATTACTTTTTACGATGTGGTTTTCTATTAAAGAAACTTTCAAGTAGTAAACCATTTATAACCCCGAGGAATTTCAAGGGAAAAATTCATTTTAAGGGGGGTAGAATGTAACACCCTGAGATTTTATGAGAAATATTCTTTTTAATTTTATTGATGTCTTGTGTTGTACGTTACAAAAAAGGAGTCTTGCACAACACGCAACCCTAACATAGCTGCATTACACGCAATCGCGGCCTTCCTCGATAGTGTGTGTAGTATGCAATACCGAGTTTCAATAAACAACGATATGCTAGTAAAATATAATTAAAACTAGCCGTTATGAATAGTAATAACCACTTTTTGAAATTTTATAAATTTTATATTTTAAAATGGACTTCATTTTTGGATTCGGAATATCAAAATTATCTTATGGTGAAATTTTGGTACTTTTCGGGTAACTTTCATATTCTGATGAATAGTGAAAATTATTAAATTTTAATTAAAAACAACTTTTTTATTCGAAATAATTAATAGTGATAAATTATTAATTTGAGTGGTTTTAAAGTATATTTAGAACGTATTCTTACAATTTAATAAAATGTTGTTCATTGGATGTAATTTCACATTTAAACCAGACAAAAACAAGTGTCAATCTTTTGATAGTTATTATCTCTTAAGAACGCGCTATTTGTTTTGACGACACGAATTAATTTTTAAATTAATTAATGCAACTGATATGTTTTGAATTTGTTAAAATAGACATCATTTTTGAGTTCATAATATCAAATATAGCTTAGGCCTAATTTTTGGTATTTTTCTGGAAACTTTCATTTTTTGATGAATAGTGAAACCACTAAGTGGTAGTTAAAATAAATTAACTTTTCATAAAACTTAATTTTACCGCTTCTGTGAGTGGAATTTCAAAAATCCGAGAGACACGGTTGATGTCAGTAAGTAAAATTTGGTTCAATGAGATGAAAATAATTTTTGGTGAATAGTAACTTTTTACTTTTTTTACCACGGTTAAAAGTAAATAGGGTAGTTAAGGGTAAAAATGATATTATTATTACCCTAACACATGTCATAATTCTATTGGATAAGTATAATTCGACCAAAAACAACTTTAGGAATAAAATATAACCATTTAGGCCCACTTGGATTAGATTAGAACATTTATTATTAATTTATTTTAAAGAAGGGTTAAAATAGTTAAAATCATAGTTTAATAAGTAGATAATTTTTAATATAGAAATATGCATAAGATAAATTCGACTATAAATATTAATTAGAAAGATAAAAAAATTTCATACATAATGGTATTTTATTTGTAATTTTTAGACATTAAATAATTTAATTTATTTATGACACAACGATGATGTAGTAATTATCTTATTAATGAAATATTGACATAATTGATGTTATAAATACCCAAATAAATGTAATTTGAGACTTTTCATGAATTCCAATAATTTTATAGGTTAATATGACATGTTATTATTGATTTAAAAAACTTTTTTTGAACTAATAATTCTGTTATAATTTTCACAAAAATCAATTATCAAATAGTGTCAAAATTGACATAAAATAGTTTTTAAAATAAATATTATATTATTAATTGTTATTTTATTCCTAAAAATCTAAGGTTAGGCCAAAAGACTTAGATAAGGTTATATATATTAATAATAAACAACTTGGGGTTCTTTTGGCTTGTTATAGTAAGTTTATTAACCATATAGTGTAAGAACACAAAAAGAAACGGTAAAAGTAAAATTATCTAACTTAAAGTTAAAACTAAATGATAAGGTTAAAATAGTAAACTAAACTTGTCCAAATTATATTGGATGAGAGTATTTCGACCCATACCCACCTTAGCTTCTAAATAAATCAATTTGGAGCTATTTAAAACCGAATATGGCTTTATAATAAAAAAATATTTTTAGTTTTTCCAAAGGTGCCCCTCTCCTCCCTTATAAAAGGGCACCTCCTCCCTCTCTTCCTCACACCACTTTGAGCCTTCAAGCTCGGCCAAACCCTGAAAAATTCTCTTCTCCACTTCCCTAGAAGCATCCTAGAGGTCCTGGTCTTCTTCAAAGACCAAGTTTAGTGCCCTAAGAGGAGGACTCAAAGAGGCGCTTCCAAGAAGAGGTAATGTCCATTACCGATTCTTTCAACTTTATTTCTTCTTCCACTTATTCTTCTTAGGTTGTTTCATTATTAAGTAATAACATCTGTATAACTCATATACTGATATGTTATTATAAGTATGAAACAACCCTATTTCACCATCTATCCATCGTACGGAAAACAAAATCACCGTGCGTGCGTACGTACGGAATACCGTCTCCACGCCGTGGTGTAATCTATTTTCCACCACCACCTTAAATGGATGGGTATAATGGTGTAACTAGTAACTATATATTATTATTGTAAAGTGATATTGATTATGTAATAGTATACATACACTTCAATAAAATTCCACGATCATGGGAACGATATCATCGCTCGTGCGTACGTACGGACTACCGTCTCCACGACGCAATGAGATTCATTCTCCACATTAACCATTCATGAATGATTATAAAGTATATATAATAAGTAATAATGAAATATATGACATAATAATGATACTGGATTTATGTGTATATATATGTATGTCATCTACTTAATTCCATTCAACTCAATAAGGAAACGAAAACAGCGTTCATGCGTACGTACGGCCTACCGTCTCCATGAACGGTGTATTTCTTTCCATTTATCGATCTATTATATATATGTATATTCTGAATATATATTATATATAAATCATGTTTTATATTCTAGAATTAAGTAATCATGATCTATGTAATCATATGAATAATTACAAGTCAAAACAAGGACGACAAATGAAACGATTTTACCCAAAACGCTCTTTAACATGGAATTTACAAAAGAACGGGTAATATAAAGTCATAAGTGAACCATATATGATATCATAACAATGAATATGATTCTGTAATAAGTCAATAAAATTATTTAAATCATTATATAGGAGTTTCGGACACTTACGAAGCAAATCGGACCTAAGGTAAGGAATAATTTTGCAAATCTCATTTTTATCCGAGATTGCTTATTCAAAAGTATTTACTGGGGTTATTTATATAATTCAAGTCCATGTTTTATAAAAGTGTTTTCATGTATGTTTAAAGTAATTTTTACCCATTTTTGACTTTTACTACATGGTATGTAAGGAATCTTCCTTTTGTTTACGTTACTAGGTACTTTTTTGACTTTTTCGACAAAAGTACAAGGAGAATGCTATTTTTAACTTATACAGCGTGAACGGATTTTTATGGTTTCATAACACCTCATTTTCATGAAGCTTAATCTACATGAGTTTATAACTATTTTCAACAAAATAATTTTATTTTAAAAGTGCATGGAATTTCTTGGAAAGAAAATGATTTTGACGAAGAAAGGATATTTTCCTCAAGAATTCATTTCAAATGTTTTATCAAAAACATTTTCCATCTAAGATGACATTATTTCATATGTGTATGGTTCAAGTATAAAGTCTCTATGATTTACATGGTTTCACTTTTATTATTATGAAATGATTTCCATTTCTTTTATATGGATTATGTGATGATCGAATGATGTTTATGAAACCCATTTTATTCTTTGGGTTATGATGAATGATTTATGTTTATGTTGTGCCACAAGTAAGAATGATTTCATTATGAGATGGGTGGGACCTATATATCCCTCCAATGAATTGGGTAAAGATTTTATATCTCATGAGATAGACATGGCTGGAACGGTAAGTTAATCTGGTTCAGTGTTAGAGGACTGAAACGAGGAGTGAACTCGATTCAGAAAGGGACTTTGTCCACTAAGATGGTCTTGGCAGCAATGCCTTGGCTACTATGGAAATCATTACATGTACTTAATGGATTCCACAATTACATGTTTTATTCCCATGCTATGTTATCATTATTTATGTTCCATTATGATCTATGCCTTATGTACTTCCATGTTTTAAGTCGTTGCTCAAGATTTTGATGTTTAAACATTATGTTCATGTTTTTAGGTTCAAATGTGTATGGTATGTTTTATTTTATCAATGCTTACCCTTACTGAGTATTTCATCTCACCCTTTTTATGTTTTATTTTCCCCCTAGGATTAAAAGAAAGGTCTTAGGTAAGGAAACAAAAAGTGTAAGATCTTTATGGGAGATGTTGAAGATATTTCACCACGATTAGAAGATTACGTTCCAAGTTTCCAAAGACACTAAACTATTACGGTACTTGTGTGTCTGTTTTTGTTATGTATTATGTATTCCGCAAAATTAATGTAATATCTATGTACGTCAAGCTTTGGGTCTCTATAGTACCTCAGCAGGCCACGGTGTGGAGCGGCTCTGTGTGACCCGGCAGACCGACAATACGCAATGGGGAGGAGTACCTTCATAGCCCTAGGTTAGTGAGAATCACCTATGTGTGAAGTGGTAGGCCCATTATACTTGATAGAGGAGGAGTTATCTAGAAGATGAGGTGTTCAACATTGTGACTAGGAATGTTACTTGTTCCTAGGCCTAGAGAATTCACGGCTAGCTATCAGCATTCATTTCGATCCTGTGTGGGTCAGCATCATAATCCTGTTTCTCAGAGTTCTATACCTATTTTTTGCTGAGAATCTAATTGAGATGTGTTTATTTCTTTGTTCTTTGTGATTGATATCATGATTTGTGTTTTTTTCTTATGGAACTCTGAGAGACCTTTGGGGGTCTCGGGGTCCCTACTGAGTATCATTATACTCACCCCTGCATGGGCTAGGCTTGAACTTGTTGTGTCTTGAGAAGATGATAATAAGCTAGGATTCGGATTGAGGGAGCCAGGATTAGGTGTTATGAGGAGGATACATGCATATGTGGAGTGCTAAGGAGGCGATCTATAACTACCCTTCAGGTAGGACCCCTGGAGGACGACTCAGTTGTTGTTTTCCCTTTTTCATTTGTATTGTTCCTTTCAGTTGAATTTTTCCATTTCTATTGTACTCATATATTCAGTTGGGCTTGTATTCTAGCCCCTTTTACTTTAATTACTCCTTTAACTATAGAAGTTTACTTCACAGTTTCTTCTGGTTGTGTTCTCGAACCATGTGTTTGTACATGTTTAAAGGCAATACCTTTTCCGTTTTAGGGAATATGCCTTTCGATTCTAGTCACCATCCCCTGGCCTATAGAAGGAGGACATAGGGTAGTCATGACATGGGCCCCAGGGGACAGGTCGTGATAGTTCAAAATGAATATAATTATTTTCTTCGAAAAAAAACCATTCTTGAGTTTATAATTTTTCAGAAATTCATTAAATTTTTTTACCCATCAGTAAAAAATTAAATTCATGGGTGAGTGATAAATTATTTTTATTAAATTTACTCTTTTAATTCATTTTTAATATCCTCATAATTTTTAGTAATTACTCTTAGTTTATATATATTCACATTTCAGGATCATGTTATTATTTTTATTTTGTAAATAAAGACTAAAATTTCGATTTCTTTGATTTGTGTAAAATTGCGTATTTATTATCATCAGTCAGACATTTATATATTGGGTTTCATGTTCACTTAATTATATCTAAACATGTTTGATTAAAAAAAATAGGTTGTTATTTTTCATTAAAAATGAATTTGTCTAGGACATGTAAGAGTAAAAAAATAGTTTAACTCTTGAAATATAGTTCAACATGGGTGTTTTTAGGTTTTCATAAATATTGTTATAATTAAAATGTTTGGGAGAGGAATATATGAGTGAAATTATAATTTTTAAGGATATTATTGAATTTAAAATACTTATTTGTTATTATAATCTTACACTATATAATTAAATCATGTGTTTATAAGGTTAAATTAAAATTACCAGAGGCAACAAAAGACTAAACAATCTCTATAAAATTTTAGCAGATCCTCTATATTAACTTACTCTAGCAATCATAATCTATCAAATGTATTTAAAAAGTAAAATGTTTCTAATTAATTATGAGTAGAATAACTTGGGTTACTGATTATGATGGTGTTAAATGTAGTTTCTATCTCTACACAATTGACTATAAAAAAACACAAATGTTTTGTTTTATAATATAATATTGATAATCATTAATAGAAAACCCACATCAAGTCTATCATAAGAATAAATAAAATTCTATTGATCTGGAAAAATGAATCCTACATGTATCCATGAGTTAATAAATAATTAAAAATAACAAAATTATTCATTGACATATAGATTAATCACTTATGTAAAAATATTTGGACAGGATTTACTCATTCACTTGTGTGACTTTTTAGAATAAAATAAATATTATTTGTGACCACATGGAATAAAATATTTAACCTATAGATTCTATATTAGTTGTTGAACATAGAGGGGGTGATATTTTAATTCATGAGGACTGGTTATAATGAATGTATTTCTTGTGTTTAATATTTTTTTTTATTTATTTTAGTCTATGTTGATAATATTTTGGTGATAGTGATGATTATATTTGTTCTCCCTACTTATCTTCTTCTTATGTTGTTTAAATATAATTTCTGTCTACCCATCTCATTCCTTGTATTATGGTACTATATGGGTTTGATATTAAAGTGTTCAATTATTATGGGTTCAAGGTTGTGAAAACAATTATTAATGTTTACAATTTATAAGATTCAATTATCTTAATTGATAGTCGCCTGTATAGTGGGACCAAATTATTTTTCAGTAATCAATGGTTGTTGGGTAACCCCCTTATTCATGTACAATATAGGAAAATATTCTGGATGATTAGGGTGTGTTGAGACACAACAAAATCAATGAAATTATTAGGGATATGATATTTTTTATTTTTTCATTATGTATGAGTGGTAGTGTGAGTATCTATTTGATGGAAATAATAGAATGAAGTAAAAAAATCTCTCGTAAATAATATATTTTTCTAAATAAATTTTTTATTAATTTCATTAATTTTAGGAATTCATTCCCTACAATACACATTCATTAAATTTATAAAAAAACTCAAAAACATAATTACTATAAATTTTAAAAATTTGGATCATATGGTTCCTTGAGAAATAAATTTTTTTTATATCTCTGTAGTAATACAATTGGGGATCCAAATTTACTATTTTGGTAACCCTATCTTAATTTCAATTTTCTTTATGTGATTCCACTTTTGATTGGTGTAAATGAGTTTAACTTACACCAATTATTCTTACCATTAATGGGTGAATATTCCAATATTACAATAATTCATTGATTTGGATGTAAGTATGTCAAGAGATGCGAAATTAGTGACTAACATTACTTGGATTAGAAATATTATTATTTGATTCCATATATGGTCAGAGGAATTGTATATTAGGATGTGAAAGATACATTTTAAGATGAAATAATTATTTCATGTGAGTTATTTTGAGTTGTGTGCATGTTCAGCAAAGAATATAATATTTTCTAACACACACATTAATTTAGTTATTTTTTGATGACCATATTTTTCATTTAAAACAAAAAATATTATCATTAGTATGAATGTAACATTATATATTTTGACATACTAATGATTTGGAAATAAAATATACTTTTTGTTTTTCTAAATTTTTTGGGATTCTTGGAATGAATTTAATCTCAACAATCACGGAAAGTAGGGAAATATATAGACCATGGAATATCATCATCATAGATTCTTATAAATAATACACAACTAAATAATACACAATGAAATATATTTAGTATACATTTTTATCAAAACTAATGTTTAAAAATGATTATCCCTGAAAACTTAATCCAACCAAAACATATGAGGATCATAGGGGAGAAACCCACCAATAATAAATATGATTCCCACGTATTACAAGAATTCTTTGTTGTACTCCCATACCATCCATGGATATACCTTGGGACACTCCCAATTAACCCATATTGTCATCATTATATCTCTTAATTAGTCAAATATATTCTATAATAGTTTCTTCTCATCAGATTAATATCATAATGTTGACACCATAATTAAGTAAAAAATATCCTTAGACAACCATTCAAATTCATATAAATGGTGGTGGTCTAAATCCTATTTTAATAGCCATTATAGAACATTTGAGAAATAATTTATGAGAATAATGTTGACTGAGTTCATGGAAAAGATAAAAAAAATTATAAATAACAAAAGCAAAAACCATGAAATAGAATGATAAGAACATCAATATAATATATTAAATCTATAACCGTATGAAATCCATTGACAATATACCCCAGATACAATGTATCGGTCAGTTACAAATAGGAATCCAAATATTACAATTTCATCTCCAAAATATTGAACTTAATTAAGAATGGTGGATTAGGGATGATAAAAACCCCATCATCATATAATATACATTAAAAAATAGTACAAAAAAATTATCCATACAAACCATTACATTAATAGGATACTTGGAAATTTGACCCCCATGAAGTATAAAAAAACATTAATATCATATCTTGAAACCCATACCAAAATCTAGAATCTGGATTGACTTAAATAGAAAAATATGATTGGGGTGTGTCACACCATTTCCAAAGTATTAACATCTCTTTGAATCGAGATAAAATAATTGAGATAATATAAATCCCCATGATAAACCCCCTTAGAAGCCATCCTAGAGTGACTCGTAGTTGAGACATGAATGGGGTTCACCAAACCATCTCTATATGAACATCAAAATAGAAAATATGGAATTGAAAAATTTTCTATACTCCAGTTTTGATGGAAAAAGATTCATAAACCAACATATCTACCCATAATGATGGGGGAAGAAGGAAATTACTAAAACCATAATAGTATGGAAATTTAATAAATTATAGATCCAATAATATATAAATTTTAATTATAAAAATTGAACAGAATTTTTTTATCATATCCTTTGATAAAAAACATGATGGGGGAGTGATTAAAATTATTTAAAAAACATATTAACAACAATTAATGAAGAAGTTATAAAAAATGAATACTTGGGAAATCCTAATAGTGGTGATGGAAATGGAAATCATTGAGTTGAAACTTGATTACCAATTATGTGGTTGTGAGTGTTATGCATTTTCATATATATTATAATTTTTAGATATATTTTTTATCATTCTTGATGAATATTGATATTGTAGTAATTAATCACATGATATGTTATTCTAGGTCAATGCATAAACATTTTCTATGTAATCTAGGTTGTTACTTAATCAGGGGACAATTCATTTTTGATTTCTTTCTTGAAATATATTAGTTCATATAATTTTCTATTTCATTTCATGGACATGTTCTACAGGTTATGGTAAATGGTTTTGTTGAATAGTTGTTAAAATATTATTATAAGGGAGTTGTACCATATTTATGTACTTTTTTGGAATGCATTATCTTCTATCTAGGTAATCAAATTTTGTACACTAAATAATATACATAGGGTTATATAATTTTTTCATTTTTTGATATAAGAAATATTATGTTTTCATATAGTATATGTTTACTTTAAATATGATAATTTAATTTTTTTTCATTATTGTTGATATTTTATTTTAGTATAATGTTTGAGTCCCTTCCATTTTGTGTGTATCAACATTGTAATTTTTTCACCAACCTCTTTCTAATCGAATACATGTTTGACGATGTATAATCAGTAATCTAGTAACCCTACTGATTTCTTGGTGGGGTTACAAAATCAAGGAATATATTTAATGAGTGTTATGTATGACTGAAATATAATAGTTACAACACATTAAGATGGAAAATGACACCCTTGTGGTTATTTCATATTCTATATAATGCATAAATTGTATACATTAATGCATTTTACATGGGTTTTGGATATATTTCTATGATAATGGAAAATGTATTATGGTTATATAATACTCAGACCTCAAAGAAACACTTACACCTATAATTATGTTGATAGAGTATTTATGGGGATGTCATTAAAACATTATTAGTTTGGGATTTTAGGGAATAATTCCTTGGTTTATATTGATCATAAAATATTCTAGATCATTTTATTAGAACAAAAATAAAAGTTTATACCAGGATGGTGGTTATAAAATAGTGAAAACATTAATATTTTTCATTATAACCTAAATGTTAAGGGTTATACACTGGTATATATTTTGATTTATAAATAACATGATTGTGTTCTGTTATGAGTAGTGTAGAATTAAAAACTAATGATTCATTTCAGAAAATATTAATTATATTTATAAGATGAAAATGGAATTTTTTGGTATATTTAAGAAATTTAAACACTAGTATATATTTTTTTAAGTTATCACACATGAGGTTTTAATAATACATAATGAAGAAAATGATATATTTATTTTCCATCACAAAATAATATTTTGTGTAGTAAATGTTGTGCGTTAATTTCAACCAGACACATTATTACAATTTTTAATTCTAATAAAAATGTGGGTGAAAATTACGCTACATAGAAATTGATTTATGGGGATCCCCATAGTATTGTGATAGTATTTTAGTGACAATTGAAAATCATTGTATGTTGTATTAAGTTTTTCTAATCAGTGCGGCTGAGAACATTGATGAGTTGAGTAAGGCATATATAATGAACATAGTGAAACAATAATCTATTCTTACATCCATTATTTTTGAATGGTACTCTAATTTTATTTCCTAGTGAAGTTTGGAGATTCAAAAAACTATTTGGGGAAATTTAATTTTATCAAGATAATGAAACATCAATCAAAATAAAATAATAGTGTATAACCCATGATTTTCAAATCATGTATTATGGATTCTTATTTTTTATGGATATTGGGAGGATCATCATCTTAATTTAGTGTTTAAATTTATTAATTGTCTTTAAGAAAATATATTAATTCCACCTTTAAATATGCATAATTGAATCCCTTTTATTAGAATGTTTTTGAAGCAAATAATTATAATAATCTATAGTATGTTATTTTTTATGTATTGATATATGAGAAAAAAGGTGAAAAAAATTATTATTAAATTATTGATGACAACTTAATTATTGAAAAAAAATAATACATTTTTTTGAAAAAAATAAAGCCATTTTATTATCATGACTATTTGATAGTTTATATAGAAGGAAACAATTATCTCAGATGTGAACATAATACCTTGAGAATATATGATATATTTCTTCTTAAATAGATTAAATATATTTTATAGGTTTCAATTCACATAAAACTTTGTTTAAATAAAATCGATAATCAATTAATATATTATTATGACCATTATTACCTTACATATAAATTGGTGGGTATGAGTAATACTAACTAGATTATTATATTTATATGGTTTACCCATGTATAAATTAAATTCAATTTTTACTATGGATTTGAAATAAAATAATAATGATTTCAACAAAATTGATATCCTTTCTGGAAAACTATATTTCTTGACCAAAAAGGTTTTGTCGTGCATTGCACATATTAATTAAAATTAATTTTCTTTCATGTTTACAAACATTATTTAAAAACAAAGAAAACATTTTTTAAATTTATAGATAAAAATTTTATTCTCGTGTATATTTTTGATATCACTAAAAATATTACTTTTTTATTAATACGGAAATATACAGATTTTTATTGGAAATTGTATTATGGTATATATTATTTATAATGTTAAATTACGTTATAAAATGATTTAAAAGTAACATTACAATAATTTTATTATGATTTAACTAATTTAGTACATTACAGTCAATTTCATACTGAATCATTATATTAAAACATTCTATACTTTTGAGAATTTTCACTTTGGAAAACCTCTCTTTCTTCACATCTACAATTCAATTCTAATTTGGTTTCTTCATATTCTGTGATAAGAATTTGCAAAAATAGTTGAAATATTCGGGTTAGAATAATTTGTATTATCAAATAATTTCATATTAATATATACATTATTTAATTGTGAAAGTAATAAAAATTAATTATCATGGCTATGGTAAAATCGGTTTATGAGGGGGATTAAACTATGAAGAAAACACATAAAATAACATAAATCATTTACAAAACTCTTTTTGTTCAAATATATTGATCGTATAACATATATTTTTTTATAATGACCCATTTTTAAGATTCTGTAATGACGAAAATGTGGGCATCAAATTATCATTTGAAAAGTTCCATTGGTGGTCTCTCCCCCACCTATATAAGGACACCACATCTCATCCCCTATTTATACTTACCAAAACATTTGGATAGCCCAAAACCTTCAAGAAGAAGATAATTATGTTTCTACTCAAATATTATAGGCATTATATTGAGTATCACACCATCATATTATTTTTTTATGCTTAAATATAATGAGGCTCTCCAAAGAAGTTGTGAAATTATTAAACGTGAATATTTCATTAATATGATCTTTTACCTTGTTAAAACCATATTCATTATTGATAATATAATAAAAAAATTATATCAAACTTAATGATATGATATTATGATAATTTCATATCCAATATCAGTCTCTACTACAATCACGTGGGAAAAGAAACTGTCGATCTTGGGTGTTATAGACTACCGCTTTGCGAACCAATTTAATTCGTTTTCCAGAACAAATAATAAAGGTTTGATCAAATGATTTATTTGACCTTTGTATATGATATTTATGATGTTATTATACTTTTATAGTCATTATATCACATATACCATCTTACATTCCATTTCATAGTGGAAATTATATTATCACTCGTGTATATGAAGGACTATCACCTCGCGAAGTGATGTTTTTTTATTTTTCTCTTGTAATTTACCTAAAATGAAGTAAGCTAAAAGATAATAAGAATGTATTTTTTTTAATAAAATAACCATGATTCTGTAAATATAAAATTTATATAACATCATTCCTTCCTATCTATTGGAAAACTATGACGCCACTCATGCGTATGTGTCATCTACTACCTCCACATAGTGATGTGAAATGTTAATCATTTTATTTTCACATGTATGTTAATAAGTATTTATTTTATTCATATAATTGAAATATATAACATTAAAATGATTCTATAAAAGTTAATTTTTTTTCCTTTCTATAAGAAATATAAAAACAACATTCATCCATATGTATGGCCTACCTCTTCCATGAATGGTGTAATCCATTTTATTAATCTGACTTTTATTGAGTAATATTAATACTTATATAGTGAATATATATAATATTTATATAGTTTTATACATTATTTATATGATGAAACAATTATAATATTATATGAAAAAATAAATAATGAACTAAAATATACATGAAAAACAAAACAAATATGACAAGAGATGATGATTTTTACAATCACTTGTTAATAAATTGGTGATAAAAGAATATAAGTAAATAATATTTGGATTGAAACATACTTGTTTTTTTATGTTACTGATTTATATTAGTCTTATATTTTTATAGAACTTTTGGATAGATTTGAAGGAATTCAAAACTCAGTTCAAGGATTCTCATCTCACTTTTTCTTTTGTAAGACATACACAATATTCACTGCATATTCCTTTTCCTAGTGTATATAATTACAGATTTATATATAATTCAATGAATATATTTATCTCCATTGTGTATATATTTTTACTTTTTTACTCTTTACATTTTGGTAATTAAAATTTAGATGTTAAAAAAGAGGTAATGGTTTATATGACAACCCCATCTCTATTCAAGATTTTTTTAGCTAAGTATCTATTTGCAAAGTTATTTGAAATTTTTATCTCAAAGTTAATTTATTTTATTATAACATATTTTTAATGAAAATATTCATGTAATATTTTAATTTTACACCCATTTTTACTTACAAATACTGAGATATTTTTCAATAAAATCTATCTTTATTTTCCCATTTGGTCAAAATTTATTTTTCTTCCTAATAAAAATGTTTTAAATGTTTTTTAAATGGGTTTTTAACCATATAAAAATAATTTATTGAATTTATTTTTTTGATATTGATCCCTTTTTACTAATTTTTAATGGAATATTCATGTTGTTTTAAATAAAAAATTGTATCTAATTTGTCAAAAATGTGAAAGGAATCTTTTTATTATTGTACATGGTATGAATATAATTTCGTAATGTCATGAACACTCAAACTATTTGGTTATCAATGTGATATTTTATGTTGATTATGTTTTACCCTTTCATATTTTGTATTAATTTAAAATAAAAATTTATAGGGGAAGCTCGATTATCGGTATCACATTGATGAATCGACATGTCTCGTAAAAAATCATTTGGCCAAACTACATGAATTTCAACAAAACCAATTTAAATTATATGTGGAAATATCATGATAGTTTCATCCATCCTAGATTAGAAATAACCTAATTATGTAAACGTTTATTAATATATATGTTATTATTATATTGTTAATAATTATAATTGAGAAGTTGCAGGATCATGTTATATTTTATTTCACATTATTTGATCATCATTTTTTCAACCATATTAGGATCATTTTATTTGATTAAATAGAATTTTTCTGTTAATTAACATTCCACATTGATTATGCTTATTTTTTCATGATATACTATTGTATACACATAAAATTACTGATAATATACTACCACACCTTTCTTATGTTATATTATCCCCATGATAATGGGAAGGGTTTTGTGATTTACATATAGAGATATGCTTTGAGGATTAATGTTGTTCTCAATGAAAACACATTAGATATTTTATGTTTTAAATTAAATTATATAATTTAGGTATTTATCTAATTTATCCTAACTATATAACTATTCGTTCCTTTGGTATGTGATTACTTATTTATTATTATAATATAATAAAGTACACACTGGCTTAGAGTTACAGGATTCAAGGATGTTATAATTTTTATTAGAGGATACTTAGTAGAAACCTTAAGATCAATATTATGGAAACATAGTTTATAGAATATAAAACTATGATAAACGTTGAAAATAATTGTATAGTGGAATATTATAGAATATTTATGGTACATATTATGTGGTTTTTCCTAGAAAACACATCCTTGTATGGATGCCACTTGTGGACATGGTAATATCACATACGTAATTAAGTGTAATATCTCCAAAATAGACATGATGGGGTTTACCCAAGTGTTACTATATACACGAAAATAGATTATATTATTCACCTGGTTTGACACTCTCTATGGACATACTTTTGTTAATCTATATTTTGTTTTCAAACCATTATGAATCATTATAGTTTACTTTATTATTTTGAAGTATTCCCAAATACACAATATTTATGAAAAATGAGATTAGAAACTTATAATTTTTTATAATCATAATAAGTGTTTAAATAGTTTTTTTCAATTATCAATAATTATAACCAGTTTTTTATTTAATATAGTTTATGACATTATCTATAAATGGAACCTACCACATTGATTTTCATTTATAATAATGAACATAATCTAATGTGTAATACTAATCATTTCATTGATGGTCATAATACAATATTTTTAAGGGAACAAGTATACCAAAAAGTATCATCATACAACATAATAATAATATGTCCAATCAATACTGGAAAATAATACTCGTAGTATTATGTATTTAATGTGATTTAAGTGAAGTATAGGATAAAAGATTAAATAATGGTAACTATAAATAAGGGAAATATGGGTTGTCCCACAAGTGATAATTATGGAATGTTACAATTCAGAGTGTGTATCAAAGGAAGAATAAAATTTTTCATATTTGTAAAATATGGAAAACAAGAAAATAATTTCTAATGAAAAATTGAAATATTAGGTAATTTAATGGATGATAAAAATTGCCTCCCTATGGTTTTTTCAAATGTTTAATGTTTTAAATATTGAATATATGGTTACTATGAAAATTGATGTTTTGGGATGAAATTTTGTGAATATAATAATAAAATATGTACGGGTAATGGTTATATTACTGGTGATGAAGAGACAACAAATGAAATTTGAAAGGAAGGAGGTATTAAATAATATGATTATTAATCATAGTTAGTAGATTATGAATTACATGGAATGAAAAAAGTTATTATGTTTTAATTCATAAGTTATCTTATAGGAGTATTTTATCAGAAAAATTTTAGTTATAAAAAATATGAAATGTGTAAAGAATATGATGTTGAATTTTTAGTTAAGTATTTGGGAGAATATTTTAATTGTATCGATGACTGGGAAATGTGATTCAGTGGAATGTTGATCATATTGGAAAAAAAAATTGAGGTAAGGTTATACATATTATATTCTTCATGTTGAGAAAATAATGATAAAGAGATGATTTTGGGGCAATATTAGTGACCTTGAGATTGGTTTGTGATTTTATGGTTTATGTTATATTTTTTGAGTTCTCTGCATGTTTGGATTTGTGAAATATATTTGATAATTTTTTATATTATTTTTTAAATAATTTATGTGTGGATTATAGTGATGTGGTGATAATGGTGTTTAAATATTTAGAATGAGAAATTAAGAGACAATTTATATTTTTTGATGAATATAATTTTTATTTTATGACCTTCCATCTAAATTGGTCAGCTATATTTTGTGTTCTCTTTAAGGATAACTATTTATGTAAAGGATTTAGTTATTATATTAAATTATTAGATAACATTGGATAACCATTTATTGCATGGAAAATATCTTGAGTTATAATAAATGAAATTACACTATTTAATTGAACTAATGATCTTTTAAATGTTTATTTAATTTCATTAATAGTAAAAATTAAAATTATATGATAATTTATTGAAGTAATATAAAATATTGAAATTGATTAAATCTAATCAAAGGATAAAAATTAAAATAATATTTTTAGGTTTTCTCTGTCATAATAATTATAGAATCCATCCACATTAGGAAAAAAAATTGAGAATTTTTTTCCAATTAATATTATTTATATTGATTTATTTGTATTCTAAACCCTTTAATATTTATGTTTTTTTGTTGTTAAATTTCCCATACCCACATTATATATCAATATCTATTACTCTATGTACATTAATATTCTCATCCATGTCCATGATTTCATTTCTGAATAATGTTCTACTACATAGAATCCTAGTAATGTGTTATTCAGTATGACAATCATACGTTCCTATCAATGTTATCTAGAAAAATTGTTATTATACCATTTATTTATGTAGGTTTCCATGAATATATTTTTAAAATATCAAACCCTTGATTACTAAGATAAATATTAAATTATGTGGACATAATTTATTTAATGTTTGTAAAACATAAAACCCTGATAATTTAAATGGTGGCCATTATAATCGATATCACATATGAAATGAATCAATAAAATTGGATGATAATCTAATATCCAAATAAATTATGATGTATTTACTATAAAATAAATTCAATCACTTTGATATAATTCAATTAACCCAATACAATTTTTTAAAGTAAATGTGATACTCTACTAAAATATTAATATGATCATTATAAACTAACTGTTATATTAGATGGTATGAATAGTAATAACAAAATTATGTAAATTATATGGTTTAAACATGTATAAAATAAATTCAATTATTATATATTTATTATAAATAAAATAAGAACCATTTTAATGAAAAAATAAATGTTTTAAGAAAACCTATTTTTTCTAAAATAAAACAAAGACCCTCTTTTTATATACAATATAATTTTTTTTCCACATATATAAAATTTAATTCAAAAAATAAACCTAAAATTTAAAATATAAATTTCAATATCATTCAGTTAATTTTTTTCGATTTCTCTAAAAATATTACTTATTTGATTAATTGTTGGAAATAATGACTTTTTTATGGAAAACATCATGTTCGTTTCAATTTTTTAAAATGTATAATTTAATTTGAAATTAATTTAAATGTAAAATTAGTTAAATTATATTAAATTTTCACTAAATTATGATATTTTACGACATGAAAATGTTGTTTCAAAACCCATTGGGAACATGTTACTATAGAATTATTGTAGCGTACTATAGTAGTGGCGGCGTTGTAGCAACAACGGGCATGTAGCAGCGGCAGGGCACTATAGCAGCGACGGGTACTGTGTGGTACTGTAGCAAGCATGTATTATTGTTGTGCTATTCACAAAATGGGCCTTGGGCCAAAATATGGGCCTATGAGCCATGTAATGGGCTATATGCCCATCGGGCCTTCATGTTATGTAATGGGTCTCCTTCTACCTAGTTAAAGAGGTATTTGCTTTTTTTAAAAATAAATGAGGCTTCAGCCCCAACCTTTATTAAAAATGATATTTTAAAACATTTCATATTAAATTTTTATATTAAATCATTATATACTTCATGGAATTTTCTTTTTTGAAAACCTCTCTTTAGTCACATATGTAGTTTAATTTTAATTTTAATTCATCCACTTCATAGAATTTAATTTTACAAAATGGATTCCATATTTAAAATCACCATAATATATATTATCTAGTATGTTAATCTTAATTTGTTACCATAATGAGTAGTGAAAAGTGTAAAAAATTATTGTCATGGTTATGGTAAATATGGGTTCACATGGAGTTAAACAAAGAATATAAGAGTTAAAATGACATAAAACATGAAAAAACACATTTTATGGACTTATATAAACCTTATCACCTCTACAAATTTATATTTACACATATTTTAAATGTGGGAAAAACTTTATCATTTCAAAAATACCATGTGTGTCCTCTCCCCCACTTATAAATAGCCTCAACCTCTTCTCCCCTCATTAAATTTCCAAAACTCTTTAGTTTCTTCCAATACCAACTCAAATACCATCCAAAAATCCATACATTAAACCTATAGAATATATTTGGATTATTATTCAATCCAATTAACACATTTTTTATAAACCTAAAAAGGATTTCTTAAGAATTGAAAAAATTATTGAATATGTGTATTTATTTTATTTATACACCAACAATATTCAAACCTTATCCAAATTTTATAAAAAAAACCAACTCGTGTATAATTTATTTACTGAGATGTTATTAAATTAATGTAATAACGCAAATCATTCTTGAATTATGTCAAATTGGAAATGAAATCATTAATCATGTGTACGGAGGACTACTGCCTCGTGAATAGATGTAATTCAATTTCCATAATGATCTTTAATGGATGCTTATAATGATAAATTTTATTTTTTTATATCATATTTATAAAATAATTATAAATATTTAATCATTAATAACATATAACTTATTACATTCCATTCTATAAAGGATACGATAGCGACGCTCGTGAGTAAAATTGATTACCACCTCACAAATTCATATGATTCTTTTTTCACATATACATTAAATGGAACGTAATAATTTTAATGTTAACGAATATATGAAATATTTTATGATCCAAATAGACTACTTGAAATATAATATTATGCATAACATCTTTCCTTCCAATCATAGGGATAATAATAACATCCCTCTTACATACATGAAGACTTCATTATCCACATAGTTGTGTGAAATGTTTTTCATTTAATCTTTTCATGGATAGTAGTAAGGATGAATATTATTAATATTAATGATATATATGATATAATAATGAATATTGATAATTGAATTAAAATATTTAACCCTATCATTCCATCTACTGAGAAAAATGGAAACATTATTCACGCGTACATACAACTGGCCTTCTTCTTGAATGGTGTAATCCACTTTACATCTCTAAATTTATATACTAATCTTTATAAATATATTTTGAACGTATATTATATTTATATAATTGTTAAAATATTGGATATTATGTAACCATGATAAAATTAAAAAGGAAAAAATATCGTATTAAAAAATATGCAAAAAAGATATAGTTTTCACCCAACACTACGACTTTAAGAAAAAATTAATAACAAATGGGTGATAAAATGGAATAAGTAAATCATATATGGAAGTTGAACCTCGAGTAAGGGTTTCTTGTTTCAATTTAACATCTTTTAAAAAAACACAATATTCACCACATATTCATTTCTATGTTGTATATAATGAACCTTTGGTATGTTAAATAATAAATATCATTATCTTCATGGTATTTAATCTTTCATATTATGATTATTTCTTTAATGGGGATTATCATTCTGAAATTACCAATGTGGTAAGGGTTTATTTCATAATCTCATCATTTTCTAAGATTTCTTTGGTTAAAGTCTCCCTTACAGGGATTATTTGATATTTTATTATTAAATTAAATATATTTTATTGTCCTATGACTATTCAAGAGAAATAGTTCTATTTTCTTCTATATGATACTAAAAAGGATTGTGATTTTTTTTAAGAAAATATGATTATTTAACATTATTCTCTTGTAAATCCATTTTTCATCTAATACCATTTTTACATAACTTATTCTATTTTTTTTAAAAATTATGGAAATGATTCTTTAAATTCATATTTAACTATTTTTACTTTTTAGAAAAAATACTCTAAAAATATTCTCAGGTTATTTTCAAAATAAATTCCCTTTGATTTTTTTGGAAAAAGTGAATAGAATCATTATTTTAATTTGTATGACATGAAAAAAAATATATTATTTCATGACCACTAAATAATTATATATTTTATTATAATTTTTTATTATTATTTCTTTATTAAATTGTTTTTTAACTTATTCGTGATTTTTTTGAAAAATGGATTTTTAAGGGAAATTTGTTGTTTGTCATAAAAATTATTTTATTTTCAAATTTTTTGGTATTTACTTTCATAATTTACATAAATAATTTATGGTAAATATGATCCCTTGAGTATATGCTCTATTGATGTCATGCTTGTTCTTAATTTTTATGTTTTTTGATCATTGTGACTAAGGATATGAAATTTTATTTCGAGTAACTATATTACTCAAGATGGTTTAAGATTTACTTTATTTTATTGTGGTGGGTATTCAAATATCATATATTAGTTTTTTAATATGATATTTTATTTTGATTAATCATCCCCCCTTCGTATGATGAACGCATTATACATAGTATGTCATTGGTGGGGCCTAAATATAGATAATCCCTCAATGCATCGATAAGCCAGATGAGACAAATCTATTTCTAAAATTAGATGAATTTATTAATAATGATTTAAAATTCATTGTGAAATGTCATCATAGATTGAAATTTTTGACTGTATTCTTTCCCTTATTAAGTAATCATTTAGTTATTTCCATGTATTTAATTTACTATTTATAATTTCTAGGGTCATTTTTCAAGATATTGTGATTTTTTATTTTTATTCAATTGTTAATAATTTATTTCTAGCTTATTATTGATAGTTTATTTAATAAATATCTTTTTTTTTGTTATATACCTTTTCATATTTATTATTCTTATTTAATCATAAAAAATTTTATTATGAAAAAACACTTGTTTATCATGTATGAAATAGGGTAAATAATCCTATAATTGTAGACATGATAATATAATCCATAAAATTTGAGAATAATTCTCTATTATGTAGCTAAAAGGAATATTACATAGAATAATCATGATTGATGTAACTTTTGTGATGTTTTCCATAAATTTAAGATAGTTAAATGTGGAAAAACTAATGATTGAAATCAAGTTAACGGTTCAATCTAAACTAATATATTACTTTTTAACTGGTTTTATGAATCTCAAATCTGGTAATGAAAAATGTATCTAATAACTTTTATTTATAATTTTATTCATATATTTTTTTCACATTTATAGTCTATAATACTAGGATCCTAAGAGGTTGAATATTTATCAATGAGATGTTCCAAAATATAAAATTTATTTTATCAAACTATTTTTCATTGATAATAAATTTAAATATAAATTTTTTTAATGTGATTAAGATATTGACAACCATGGAATATCTTATCATTATAGTTTTATATGAACTCCTCGACACAGTTGTGTGCATAATTACAAAAAATAAAATATTATATATAAGGGAATAAACATGTTATTAAAATATTAAAATTTGGAATATTTTTATATATAAGACACAACACCGACATTATTTATTTATAATCATACATATATTTAAGAAAATTAGATAAATTTACATTTAGTTATTTGTTTTATAATGATTCTAAACATAAATAGTTTTAGTGTTTTGGGCATCCAATTATAAAAATCAAAGTAATAAATTTTAGAATTTTTAATTAAAATACATATTGGGTAATTTGTTTTTTTTATATAGAAAAATGAATATTTTATAATAATTATAAATAGAATATCTTCAATTTTATTTATAGAAATAATAATATTTTTTTAGATTAATATTAACCACAATGAAAATCAATTTCATGTGATTATGAAATTTAACTCGCTCAAGAAGAAAATAAAGATCCCCATTTTATAGTATCTATTATTATAGTGAGTCTAAATGATTGGAATGATAATAAAAAAATTAAATATTGAGGAGTTTTTGTAATGAATAGGATCTATGTTTTCAGAACCCGGATCACCTATAGTCAATGAAAATATAATGTATAAAAATAGAGAAGTTGTACAAACACAATGAACATCGGATAATTTTGAAAAAATAAGACAACATTTCTTTAATTCAAGGAATAATATTGGTGAAGATTTAAAATAGCAGGATTTAATAAATTCTATAGATGATAAAAAAATATCAAAAAATGAAGAATGTAACATGTTATTTTGTGTCATGTATTATGGAGAAAAATGTTATTTGTATGAATTTTTTATTTATGTAATAAACACAATTTTAAATGTGAGAAGACACATAATAATGAGCATATTGTTTGAAATGGATATTTTAAAAACAAATATGGTTTTTTTCAATATTTATGCAGAAGAAATACTTGTAAAAATAATAATAATTCATACAATTTTTTGTTAAGGGAAATATAATATTTTATAATTAGATGTAAAATTGTAATAGATATGATATGTGTTATCCCTATAATATCTCATATAATACTTTTTATGCTCCTAATCGCGGACCAAACAAGTTTCTATAAATTGAATCGTGAGACGAGTGACTAATAGATCATAATATTTATCAGTGTGTGTATTGTTTATAAAATTTAAGAAGTCTTATTTTTATTATGACTATTATGTGTTGAAAATAATGATAATGAAAATGAATAAAATAAAATTAACAAAATAGAGAGGTTTATTTCTTAAAAGGGGTTCATATTAAGTTATTAAAGGAAAAAATGGAAGCAGCGCCACATAGGGCCTCCTTCAAAATTATAATGCAAGGGTTTCGATCTACCAATTGCAGCTGGAACAGATTTATTGCATCATCATGATTGTAAAGTATTATACACATTGGAACTCATCAATCCCTAACCTTTATATGAATTTCCTACAAAGGGGGATCAAGCCGCACACTATATGATATACTTTGTCAGGGATGATCTGGGGGAGCTCACAAACTACACTGATCCTGAGTACGCTACACAAACAGATAACGTAATTTAATGAAGATGCAGATATGTGAACAACATGGATCTTGTGAACTCAAAAGCATGGTGAACCTCAACTTTTTGTATGGATGATTCAATTTATCAGCATCCTCAGATCTGAGTAAAATGATGTGTGGAATGGTGGAATAGATTTAGTAGTGTACCACATTTTTGGAGGGTGCCAAGGGAGGATGAGACTTAATCTATTAATACTAATGATTGATCATTGTTTCACCTTCCCTGACACATTAAAATGGAGAGCTCTCACTTCCTTTCATAGTAGAGCATCACAAACCACATAAGGGTTATGCGAGAGTGTCACATGAGACCCACTACATCAGTCATGTAAATAGGATTATATAAAAATAAGTCACATGAGAATTGACATAAAAATCAAATGCAGTTTATAACGGGATTTGTGAAAAGGTGTGGAATCACAAAACCTATCATGAAAAAGGTAGTTTGAACCTTGAGACTCCTCATGAGAAATCCAAGTTCGTGCATAACCTACCTTGTGAAATGATGTGGAATCACATACCCTAGCATACTGAGAACGAATTCACCATGTGTACATATTGCTTCATGAGAACCCAATCCAAGAAAATATCATCATCCCACCTACACCTGAATGAATATTGAATTGTTGTGTACTTGATTATCTAAATAATGGTGGATAACAACTCATCGTATGAATATGATCAATGTAATAATGAATTTATTTTCAATGCCGTGAAAGCCAAACATGAATAATATTCTAGGATTGATGCACCATGTTGATCTAATTGAAGTCCACACCACACACATGCAATATTCATGTGTTCATGAGAATCTTTGAGATTCTGTTGATATTTTTATAATAAATGGATAAATATTCCTTCAATGAACGTGTGACATATTAATGGAGATCAATGAGAATGTCCTTGACAATGTCTACATGTGGTCACTATATCCTTAAATGAACATGTGGTGCACTAAATTCAAGCAGAGAGATTGTCTCTGATGACTTTGGCATGTTGTTGTGAGCTATAACACTAATAATGAGGCACACCATAGAAAAATATGATGAAGATAAGGTGTGTACACCATCACAAAATCTCATACTGATCATGCTATGCACTCATAAATAATTAGTGGGTGAAGGCTGAAAAACTCTTTAAAATTAAAATGAATTATATCCAAAGGAAGATACCCCCAGTGGTCATAAAGCTCATGCCCCAAGGAATCATTGGAAAAAATAAAATTCATTGATGATATTCATGTAGAATCTCAAGACCTCCAAACCTCTAAAATATTTAACAATTAAGATAAAGGGAATGAGGTGAGAGTTGGTAGCTGTCTCATAACGAAAAGTAATTCACCATAGGGCCTCAGTGACATATCTAAATCATCTCATGAAATTTCTTTGGCTTGCCAGCCTCACCAAAGAGAAGTCCCCAAGTATTTCCTGGAAATCCTTTGGTGCACTAAGTACGAACAAATAGATATGTCTAATGAAATTATCACACCTCCCCATATAACCCATATTGGTCATGTGACGCATCACCATAAAATAGTAAATGTGCTTGAAATTACACATGCAGTCCCACATGAATATCGACATTTGTCTCATAAATACAAGGAAATAAAATAGTGGAATGTGCAAGGTGTTTATGGTCATTGAAAGGAATGAGACGTGCCCAGCAGCCCCACAGAGCAGTCCTGCAACACCCTTGGACAAACCATCCTTGTCTCACAAGACACCAAGACAAGTCACCCAAGGTCTCACTAGTATCCATCAAAAAAGACTTGGATCATGAAAATTCTCGTGGACATGATTGCATGACATTATAGAAGTCATTCTACATATCTGAATGATCATAAAATTCCCCATTAATTGCATATAATCCAATAAAAGGAGTGTTAGAGAATGTGACTCGCGATTGTTGAAAATCAGGTGACCCAATTGGAGTGGTCCACAAACAAAGACCCATGAAGATGTGTGGCACAAGAACACTTCACCAACTCCAACTTGTACTCATGATAGATATGTTGGACAATGTTTCCTATGATATATTTGGAGATGGCTATAAATTTCCCACTCCAACATGAAGACATGGTTGGACTCTAATGACAACTACTTGTAACGTCCCGGATCCGAGTGCCACACAATGAGTGCCCTGAAACCATTTGGTCACATGACCTCAAGTGCATTTTCCCAAATTCCATAGGTTGTAGACTAGCAGCGAGGGCCTAGGACTGTTAGTGGGTAAACTATGCCCTCATTTTTCATAGTGTAGTGCGGTGGGAAAAAATATGAACATACAAAAGCAGAAGCAGTAAACAATATAGACCTGAAATGGAGAATGGAATTGAAGTAAAAGATAACCAACTTTCATATATATGATGATGCAATGTGACTCTAATTCTAAGAAATCATCCAAAACAGGATACATTGCAATCTGATACTATACCACACAACGTAAAAAGTATAAGAAAACAAAACCAAAGCAGTGCAATAGGAACAAAACAGCATCACAAGCCTCAGCTCAGGCCCATGCTCCACTACTCCTCTACAACAATCATGTACATGTATAGGGACTCTTTCCCTTGTCGACACATATAGTAATATAATCTGTTTGGGCCCAAGAAATAACCCAAATAGGTTGTGAGAAATAAATCCCAATAGGAAACCCCCAAAATCTCGTGCCCAACTGTCAGTGAAAATGTGCAACAGCTGTGTGCAATAAATAAATGCAGTAAATTAGGAAGTACTCAAAAGTAACCCTCCCTACCAGTTACACTGCCATTTTAATAATTATTTAACATTTCAATACAATTGAATTCTGAGTTTTCTGAGACTCAGCCCTGACCGACAATCTCTTATACCAGTGCCACAACAGAAACCACAACCGGCTATCTAACAATTAAAAGATAATAACAATACCAAGCATGTGATTTATCTTGGTAGGTATAACCTAAGAAATAACTATAGTGAATATTAAATGTAAACATTGTCCTCATACATGAAAGTACCTTCCCTCAAGAAAGCAGAAATAGAACCCTTAGGTGACTGCCTCAGGTATAACGAATATTTCCCTCAGGCATACGAGATATTTCTCCTAGGTATGGGAGCTACTGCCCCCAGGTGTATGAATATTTTCCCTCGGTATAAACAAAACCTTGCCCTCATGCTAAAAAAATCATTGCCCTCAGGCATAAGAAATGTTTCCCTCAGGCTAAACAAAACACTTCCCTCAGAAATTCCATAGGAAAAGCACGTAACCGGGCTAAGACCAATGCATAAGAAAGCAATTTATATATGTTTCCTCTCAATAAAACTCAAAACATTCTATAATAACGGCATACCCACGAGTATCCTGGCCAAACGGCTAAACAAGGGAAACACACCCTCAGGGTAGCCCTAGATCAAAGCAATGATCTCAAATAGCAGTTTATACTTATTCATTAGATTACCTATACAATTCTTGGTATCTCAATATTCAATGTCTCAGCGATACAACACCCCGACCATGGGTGTGTGGCATAACGGTACACAAAATCAACTCGACAATTGGAATTAAATGCCAGACCACCTACCTTGATCTCCTCTGATCGATATATGTGAAAGGCACCTCCCTAAAAATCCAAGAATGGTGTAGATCCGAGATAAATGATTACCCATTCAAATCTAAGTAACTTTTCATTGGGAAAAAATTGGAAGTAAATATTCAAGAAAATGGAAGACCTTGCATGCACGGTTCAAACGAGACCGACGGTGGAAGAATCAGAGTCCTGGTGAGTGATCGGGAGCTCCTCCAAGTCTCGACCTCCTCTCTCACTACTCCTCGTGAGCCCTCTACCTCCTCTGCCAAATAAGGAGGCTACTGCCTATTTTTAACAAAAAAACATAACTACACGGCATGTACTCTCAAGTAAACTGCGTGTACTATCCTTTTTAATTGTTCCTCTCGCATCTAATTTCCATCGCCTCATTGTTCATCTGCTAACTGATTACACAGCATGTATTACTAAGTACATGGCGTGTAGTTATTTCTTACACCCTTAATCACCAACAATCCTAAACGCCCTGTATTCTCATCCCACACAGCCAAAGTACATGGTGTGTGTACAAAAGTACACGACGTGTACCCATAAATTTGGGATGTTTCCCATATTTCACTTGTTTTCTCAAAATCACTTAAGGAAAAGGAAAAGAAGAAACTTGTACCTCAAGAATAAGAACTTGGTTCTTACACTACGCATGCAATACGCTGAGACTATAGGGAATTGTACTAAATAATTCTATATACTTAAGTAGAAGATCACAAAACTAACAAGATTTATGCTAGGTAATATACTAGTGGGCATCTAAAGTAGTCATGCACTAGACATACAATACTTCACATGATCATTCATAGATCATGTAAAGGATCTCTGGTGGTTTATGCAAAGAACATCCCACAAGCTAAGTAGATTAGGCGAGACTCCAGACAAACAGACACTAAACAAAACCAAGGCATTCATGATGTAAGGGTTTGAACCAATGTCAATGGTGGAAGGCTCAATAAAAAGATATGCTCACTGACCCTCATGTGCTTCACATAAGTCATCCAAAGACAGATGACGAACACCATGAAATGTCACCTAGATCTTGAGTTACTCCTTTTTCATGTGATCTATGAAACAATAAATACTACAGAATAGTCAAAGAAATTCAAATGGTTACCTCCGTGGACACCAATTTGATCTAATGAAACCCTCTGGGTCTATCACATAGGACTTGTGACTTCATTCATCCAAATCATCTAACTCATATAACGGTGTTTTCTCTTATCATTCAAGTCTCATAATTGTGTATGTAAATGATAACTGATCTCCCATGACACCCTTTGTGAAAGTCAGTTGGGTCTCACGACACCCTCTAAAAATATCGTCCAGGTCTCTCGATGTATCACAAGTTGTCATCCAATAAATGTGACACACCTAGGACTATACCAGAATGAATCTCATGAAAACCGCTTTATTTTTCATGCTAGGTAATGCGATGGATCCCATAACATAATGATTGGTACATTCGATTCCCTCTATACAAGAGGTCCATGCCAATAGGGAATCCCAGGACTTGGTATCATTGTTGGTCCTCGATGTGTAAGCCCTGAATATAGGGAAACCATAGTGTGTATGGACCGACATAAAGGGAACTATGATGACACTGATTTCTTCCATATCCAAGATACGTAGGCTACCTCTCCCCACAGTTTGAGCCCTATAATGGTCATCCAAGGAAATCCTCGCATCTAAGTCACTTATTCAAGAAAATAAAATTGATTAATTTTTATCCCTTGTTTCTCATAATGAGCATGATCATGTGGGGTTTGGGAGTTGCAATGATGAAATAATCTGCACAATTAACTTCCGTAAGTTTTCATGGAAACATCAGTGTGTAAGGCCCCCCATAAACTGAACTATGATAACTCTAATTCCTACCAAAACCACAATACATAGGATGCCTTCCAAAGGCCCTATCCCAAATAAAAAACCCCTTTCAATATAAATCATCCCATGAATATGATGTCCCAACTACATGACTCATTTTTTCCAAAAATATGATCATTCAATCTCATCCATAAATGGCCAAAGAAACCCACCAAGATATGATGACACTAATTCCTACCATAACCAATATACGTAGGACGACTCTCCAAGACATGAGTAACATAATAAATCATTTTAATGTTATCCCAGTACAGAGCCTTACATCATGAGCTATGAAATGATCATTTTATATCCCTTATTTCTCACACCAAGCATGGATCATGTGATCTCAGGGATTCGTGATAATCATATCATCTTCATTATGAGTCTGTGTAATGACCCAAGAAATACCAATACAAGAAAACTATGCCAACTCTAATTCTTGCTATACTCAAGAAACATAGGAAACTCCCTTAGGGTTTGAGCTCCAATATTTGGTGTCTCAGTACCCAAACATATGTCATAACTTCATGACATTAAACTACTTGAGATAAATGAAATATGTGGGTTTTTATTCCTATAATAAACATGATATGTAGGATTCCACATAATGGATCATTCCCCTCCTTGGAATACTAATCGCCTCCTTACGTGGAAGAATATTCTGAAGAACTTGTTTTTACGGCTTAAGCATATATGTTACCACTCATTACAGATAAATGATAAAAAACATGAATACATACAAATGGGTTCACTAAATAGATCCAAATATTTTTCATATTAAAGATAATTAACCTATAGTCATTTCATTAGGGTAATCATCCTTGTATCAGGATTAGTATGTTATTCATGAACATATCTGAAATCTTTAAGAGAGTCATGAAGTAGGAAATAATTCCCCCCAAAAGGGAGCGATGAGCCCAACCTTCCATCCTCTCAACTAATGTGAGTCCCCAAGATATGATGGTCCTGAAAACACAGATGACCAGTTGCTTTTGGAATGTTGGTCCATACCGAGCTATGAATAAGGGGACCGTTGGGATTATCTAGGAAAGAAAAAGTAGATTGTAAACATGATGCATGTGATTGAGAGAGGCCTTAAAATATCCCTCAATCATACCATCATAGGGAACCCACCCCATGTCCCCATCGAAACCCAACTAAAAAATGGTGACCCTGGTGTGAATCTCTGTGAATAATAAATGATTGTATTATAATCCACCAAAATGTGTTTCCTGCTCCCTACATGGATAGAACAATGATAATATCAATATGAATCTCTCTTTCCACACTACTTTCAAAACCATTTATACAAAAAAAAATATTAACTCATCATAAAATAAGATTCTTGAAAGTCCATCCTCACACTGAGAAGTCCATGTGAGCAGAATGGCCGAAAAGGGAATACATGAAAATAGTGTTAACCTTCCATATCTGATTATGAATTTTCATGCCTATGATATAACACTAATTGGTACCCTTGTTACTTTTTTTCTACATGTTTAAAGTTACTACTCTCATTGATTGACTCCCAACCTAAGGAAATGCCTTCATCATCTAGTATTTTCTAAAGTAACTCATCTACCACTATAACCCCGATGGGTCATAAAGAAATACCACATGCTCGATACCTCAAAGGGGTGGTGGTGAATATAATGGAATGGGAATACCAAAAACATGGTATGATGCCAACCATCGAAGAAATTGATGAGATTCTCTAAGCATGTAAGTTAGTGAATCCTCATCATTGAGAAAAGGTTGCTGCTAAGACAATACACCTCATCACCAAATATCTCTTAGGGATTTTATTCCCATATTATGATAATATCCACCTTCTATGTGTGGTGATGGTTGATGAGGTGGCCAAATATGCTTCATTTCAATTTAGGTTCCTCTGAAGAGGGTACCTATCAACTTTCATCTCCAATGATGTCCTCTAGTACCCATCAGTCGCCTGTTGAGGTTTCCATCTAACACATAACCTCCTCTAACACCCATGCACTACCTTTAAGGAAGACTCGTCAGAGGGGGAAGGTGTTTTCTATCCAAGAGAGAGCACATATCCCCTCTACTGCATACAACGCCAGCCGGAAAACTCCAACAGGAACTAGCAAGAAGGCTTATATCCCTGATAGCTCGGAACAAGTCTATGGGCATATTACTACAAGAAATCATAGGGGGGAATCATTATACTATCTCAGCGCATGAATCCCATCAACATACTTTGATGGAAAAAGGGGGGGAAATGTGGGTGCATATCCTTGATTTGATTGAAGATATATATTAACAGATAATAGAGATGGATAATTTTTAGGTCTTTATCAATGCACACACATCACTAAAATACAAATATATTATAGCAATTGTTGAAGTGCTTCACCAACATATTTCGAAATTATGGAAGTTAAAGGGATAGGATCATACTCGTATCCCTTCAACTAGGGCATCTCAACACTCTGATCATCATGAAAAAGTCGTTATACCAGAGAAATCCCACATTATTTATCCCTCCAATGAGGATTATCAACATATTTTGATAAAGGATGAGCCATCGTACCATGCTCATACTCCCATTCCAAATGTGGATCACAATGTGAGAGTGGTACAAACCTTTCCAAAGGGGAACCATACTATTGAATAATTATAAAGGCATATTCTAAAGGCCCATGATCAGGCTCATATCCCAATTCTAGTAGGGGATCACCATGTGAGAGGGGAACAAACCTCAAGAATGGCTTATATTACAATCAAAAAAGTCCATTATCAAACTCCAAAGGTCCAGGAACGAGCACATATCCCCATTATGTCCATGGCTAAAAACATGATATTGGAACAAGCCTCAGGGAAGGCTCATATTCTTTTTAGTGAATCTTCTTAGAGAACTCCAACAGATCACAAAAGAAAGGAACATATTTCTACATCTACTGACGAGAAACTTCACCAACACCACTCCATGGAAATGCAGGAGGAGGATCATATACATTCTACCATTCTAGAGTTTTATCTCCATATTCTAATGGGAAATTAATATTCATACAAGGCTCACATTCCTATTCCAATTTGTGATCACAAGGTGAGTGTGGAATATTCCTTTGGGAAGGCTCATACTCTTTATTAGAAAGACCAGTGGAATATCTCAAAGACTCAAGATCAGGATCTACTCCTTCATTGACTAAGGAACACTAATTGGGGGTGGTACATGCATCAAGACATGCTCATAGACATATCAGTAATGATACGACTTTTTGGAGTATTCCAATACCTTCTCAGCAAGGGGATCATATTTCCATAGCATCTTATGGTTATATACAGGCTCTAGAAACCACCACACAATAGTCTCTTAAACCTAAAAAATAAAAAAAGTGAGGTTCACATATTCCAACTAGACGTAGAACATGGCCCATACTCCTAATATGCTCATTTCATGTGTCCTTGGGGTTGTTCGACACACATTATCAACACCAATAGGGTCCATCGAATCATATATCAATGCAGATGTATAAGGAATTAATTACCATGATATCTCTCCTCATGTTAGTGTCAAAATAGATAGAAGGTATTATTCTCCTAACTTCCATTGTGGTCAACCTATCCCTAGTGATATCTCCCATTGGCAAGGCAATCCTCCCTTTTCCCATAATCCTCTGTATAGAGAGGTGAACGAAACTTTTACACCTTTATATAGGGGGTTATTTAATCATATTTTCCAATGATATATAGTTCCCCATTAACATCCAACAACACTATACTCTCAATATAAATTAACAATCATAACCATCTTCTCTGGTATGGCTAGATGGAGGTGTGTAAGTATGATGAGGAGGTTGAAGACATTGAAATATGGAGAGAGTTAGCTGGAAAACAACCTCTCTATCGTGTTTTGACCCCTCTTTACATCCACCCATGAGATCCCAGATGAGATATAAAATGAGTGAAATCCTTACCTATAATAAAATATATGGGCTACTCATCAGTGACTAAAGGATTTATATCTCCCTTATTTGGGATATGATTTTCAACTTCAGATGATTAAGAAATGGTATTGTCAGCTCGACCTAGCTGTTATCTCCATAGTCAGTGATTTATAACATGAAAAGAACATCACAAATTTTCAACATGTTTTCCACCATTTCACCATGACGCTTTGATAACTGATCTAAAAATCCGTGACTAGAATCTGTATTCGAGGATGGGGATAGTATGGGTTAATACAATTTTCTGCCCCTAGGAAAAACATATCCCTTCAGATAAGGTATCATATAAATTTATAGTCTCCAAAGAAATTAGGGGACCAAGTAATGATCTGGCTAGTTGGTCACTGCAATAGAATTCCCCTACATCAATGGTTCATATATACCGTTGGAGGGGAGAGAAGATGGAAAACATGAATTCAAATAGGGCCCCTAATCATAATGGGAGGTCATTCCCATCATAGGAATCAAGTTTGGGATCATTTGGACAACATCTCATAAGGAACAATTATCACCATGGGAAACCCTCGCACCAAAATCCCATCTAATCATAGCTACACTACATCACCTAGAATGTATTAGAAGTGTACATAACATCTATCTAGGATAATACTCTACCCCATGGGCCATGAAAATATCTAACGACTCCTCCACCCTTCAGGTTATCAATCCCCAACAGAATTCAGGACATACCCTTGATTGATATAGGTGAACCCTAGCCCGTTGGACCAAGGGAATTTATATCACAATCATCATCAATAGGTTCATTGTCCTCTGAGTGGACCATGGAGACATAAAATATGATTCCATCTCACCCCCACCCTAATAGTTTTGGGGAATTTATATCTTCACATCCATCTTGGAAATCATCAATTCCCCGACTAGAGTCATTTGAACCTCAACAACATGACCAATCAGGGCCCATGGTATCCCCAAACAACCACCACCCCATTAGGCTAGGGGAATTTTTATCATCATCATCACCACAAAGGGAATCAGTCTTCACCTAGTTGGGAGGGTGAAATCAATGTTCAGCATCCCACATAACCCTCCCACTACAAGAAAAACATTTTCTGGTCGGGGCTCACTTGAAAATCAAGGCCATAAACTCCCTTGAAATCGCTATTGTTAGGCCAAGATGATAGGAGCATACGACAATGGAAATCAAAACCCTCCTGGTTTGGAATCCAAAATGGTCCCACAAGGCCAACGGATCGATCAATGACCCTGAAAGAAATTTTGAAGAAGCAGCATGTTTCATAGAAAGAAATGACCAAACCACTATTGCCCTATTTTCCTATATGAATGATATCACTGTCAACATGATAGATGTTGATCAACACACAAATGAAGAGGACCACAAAATGGAACTTTTACCCCTTGATGAGGGTGATTTGGATGATATAAATGAGGTTTCACACACCTGTAACCCAAGAAGGCTTCAAATTTTAGCACCTCTAAATAATGAATTTTCACCTCCTTGGTAGAGTATAGGAAAATAAAAAGGGGAGGATGTGACTACATCCTAGTTTTTATTCATATAAGAATAGTTGTCAAAATGTGAGTGTGAAATAAGAGGTCTTCGTTAACTCAATGAGGAAACATTCATGGAAAATATTCTCGATGGGTATCAACTCCATTTAGAGATAAATTTTCTCCCTCCCATATATGATCCTCCATAAAGAGAGATATCTGAGAATCATATTAGATCTAGATCTAGATATCCAGACTATGTAAACAAAGATTCTAAAAATGATCAAGACTTCTCTCTATTATGGAAAAAACATCTCCCTCTCCAAAAAGTTCTGTCCAATCAATCATAAAAGTTTAACAACTAGATGACTTAGAAAAAAGTTGATCAAGTAACTAATGCTATTAAATAATAGTTCCATAAACTCACGATATCTACATAACCCAAAAAAGGAGGCATTATATGTGATTCCCATGTGTTTTCATGACCTCCAGATGATGGAGGATACAGAGGAGGAATAAACATATTCTTCTCTAATGTAAGCCCTAACTCTATCATATTATCTCCATGCAACATCTACAGTATGAGAAATTCCCCACCTAATAGAATCCTCATTGGATGAGAAATTTAGATTTGTTTTTTCCAACACAATACACTTGATAACCCATTATATTGTAATGAGTATTCCCTCAAATATGGTTTCCCTGCATATAACCGGGGAACATGTAGTTGAATACGTCAGATATGAGGATACAATGGACAACATGAGTATTTTTGGACTAAATATTCCATTCATATCCCCGTTGATGATATATATGAAGCTGATACTTATTTTAAAGCACTCTAGTAGACAAAAAATAAGCAAACAAGTGCCTTAGAGCCCTCCATAATTCAACTGCATCTGATTGTCTTTCATGACCACTTATAAGGGGTTCAATCCAATCAACTAAGGTAATGGTGAAATCTGACATGACCTACACTTCTGTCATTGGATACTTCCTCAACCTATTCCAAAACACCAAGACTATCTACCTAAAATGCTCCAACCCCTAAATCGCATACCTAAGAGTAGGACCACCTCAGGAAGCACCAAAAATTAGCAAAAAAGTACAATGTTTTGAATTATCAATCTAAATTCCCAACCAATCTTTCAATACTAAATACACTTCTTCTTTCAAAATAAAAAAGGGAGGTACTTGTTGAATCCCTATGGAGACCACAAGAATTTGAGATAGAATTTTCAGTTGATGAGGTCTATCGAGTGGAGACCATGTCCTTAGGATGCCAGGTTTTCATCTAATTCAGTAATCAAGATCAGGGGGAGACCATCCAAGAGAATTTCATGACTTTATTCGTTTTAATCATATAAATTAATGTCAATGTCGAAACGGTATTAATTGATAATGGATCTAGGATCAATATCATCCATGTTCATACCCTTAAATGTTTGGGGTATAGCTAAGGGGACTTATTCCTTACAAAGAAGACCATTCAGTGATATGATAAGAATTGGAAAAATCATATTAGAAAGATAGGGCTCGAGGACCAATTTGGGTAACTCACATTCAATTTCTAGTTAATGGTTATCCACCAATACACTACAAATAATGTCCTACTCAGAAGGCCTTGACAGCATACCCATATAGCTATACCATCTACATTCCATAAATGTATTAACTACCCCATCAATGGAATGGTTGACATACTACATCAGGAAAACACCCCCTTTGAGACCTGTGTAACCACATATGATGAAGTATATTTCTTCAAGAAGTGAGATAAGAAACCAGTGGTGGATGATGATATACATCTTGGGGATTCTAATGGATTATTGACCACTCCTATGAATTCATGGAGTATGGTCGATGAGGAATATGTTCTCCCCATAAGCATGGTCAAATAAGTAGATCTAATCTAAGATTCCAAACCTCTCATGTCATCAACAACAACAACTAACTCCAGTATCTACCTACAACAACTCATATAGTAATGGATGTCGATGTCTCTTCTAATTGCCTCCCACACACTAACACTAATGGAGAGGATCCCAAACAGCCAGTTTAAACTAAATATCTCTCAAAAAACACAAAAAAGGTTGATGATGATCTCCAGAACACCCCTCCAAAATTATAGGAAGGTGTCTACACCATTATAGATGAGATTAGACAGATAAATCTGGGAATAGAAGAAGAGAAACATCCTACTATGATTATTACCTCCATGCCCCTTCAAGGTCAAGAGATTTACATTTAATTTCTAAAGTATCACTGATATGTGTTCACATGGTATTATACAGAAATTGTAAAAATCAATCTAGATGTGGCTACACACTATATTGGATTACCCGATGAGCATCGAGGCTTTAAGAAAACATCCAGAAGAATGCACCCCTCTCATTCCACCAATGTAGAGGTGGATGTTGAAAAACTGATCAATGAAAACATCATGAGGGAAGTGCAATCCCTATGGTGGATTTACAACCACATCCTCATAAAGAAGAAGAATAATAAGATTGTGGTCTACATTGACATCAGATAACATAACCAACAAATCCTAAAATACAAATTTCCATTGATGATAACAGATCTCTTGATCATTGGAACGGCTGGCTTCCAATACCATTCTATTATGGATGGGTACACAGGGTACAATCAGATCAAGATGGCCCTAGAGGATGAATAATCCACTACCTTCAGAGCACCTCTAGGGATATTTTGTTATCAGTTTATTTCCTTTTGATTTATGAATAATGGGTCCAAATATTAGTGCGCCATGTATCACATATTTTATCCATTAACGGGAAGGATAAATAAGTGTTATTTTGATGACCTGGTCATCAAATCCCAATAGTGATGCCATCACTTCACAAATATCAAACCAATATTCACCAAGATTTAACAACATATTCTAATGATGATTCTATAAAGTGTGATTTTGGAGAAACATCATAATAATTTCTCAGCTTTGTGGTATGACACAATGGAAATAAAATGAACTCAGAGAAGACTAGTGTTATTTTAATGATTCCACCCCCATCAATTTCAAAGAATTGAGGGGACTCAATGGTCACCTCACCTATATTTGGTGATTATTACCCAACCTTTCTAGAAAATATATCCCCTTCACCAAGATAATGTAAAGAGAAGTCTCTTAATAAAAGGATGATGATTTCCATAAAGACATCGAGAGTCTCAAGCAATACAAACTTCACCCACCATTTCTAATGCCTCCGATGGAAGGGAGTACAGTAATATTATTTTAATCCACCATGGAATTCTCATTGGGAATCATACTGGTGTAAATAAATGATGTAGGAAGTGATAATAGTCTCGTTTACCTTAGTCGAACCATGCTATGAATTGACAATGAATATTATGAAGCCAAAAATGACTACCTTTCAATCAATTTATCATTGAAAATGATGAAGAAATAATTTCAGAGCAATGAATTAAATATGGTATATAGTATTGACCATATCAAGTAAATCCTTGGTTTCCCCATGTTTATTGGGTTCTTAGTTCAATAGAAAATAATTCTATAGAAATAAGACATTCATTTCATATCTCAGAAGTCGGTGATAGGAAAATCCTTGATTATTTTCCTCACATCACATATTTCACCCAAAAAATATATATTGGAAGACACTAAGCTCCCATATGAAGAGGTCTTATATGCCCTTGATTCCCTGGACATGGGGGATGTACCTTGATGGAACCTATTGATGTTCTATCGGTATAAAAATGGAAAACCCAAAACTCAATTGGGTTGGTCTAGGGATTTCATTTCTCTCTCCATAAAAATTAGTTTTTCCCTAATCTTTCTCATTGTCTGAAGGCTGTATAAATAATGATATATAGTACCAACTCTTCATAATGGGATTGGAACTAGAATTATAGTGCACATTTCCCACATGAATATCAAAGAATACTGAAAACTAATGATAAAGAAGATCAATGGTGAATATTCCATTAAAAAATAATATCCCCCCCCCCCCCATCACTATATAAAATAGGTGACTGATAGAAGAATTTCCCTTTGATCCCACCTTGAATTAAATTCCATGAACAAATAATGCTCTTACCGATGCACTGGCTAATGAAACTTACATCCTCACCAACCCTTATTAGAAAAAAGCAGCCTTACAAATCACACATCGAAGAATGGTCTCATCCATCATAGAATATGATATGGATGTGATTAATCATGTCCACACTATCCTAGAGCATGATAAACCAATGAGCACCCCTATATAGATGAAGCTTGTAACTGTTATCTTTGATATGGGAATATCCTGGAATATTTTGTAAGAAGGGAAAAAATTTCACACCGGGGAAACAAACATCACTCCATAGGTTGGTGTGAACGAGAAAAAACTACTCTATAAATTTTATTTTGAAGGAATTTTCCTCAGGTACATAGAATAAGGAGAAATTCTCATCGTCATGGAATAAGTCCATGTAGATTCCTACAATTCCCATGAATATAAAACTAAGATATCCAACTAGATTAGGAGGTTGATATACTACTAGAAAACCATGATATAATGTTGTGTGGAATTCCCCATGAAATTTCATGCATTTTAGATTCATGGAAACATCATCCTTCAACCCCTGATGTTGATACATACAGCTAAATATTCTTGGCCATTTTCTGTTTGAGGGATGGATGTTGTGGGTCCATATCCCCCATCCACCACTAAGTATTTCAACTATATCCTTAATTATACCTACTTATTTTACAAATAGGATGTGTAAATACCAGTGAAAGAAGTTAGGAAGGATAATATCATCAACCTTCTAATGTCCCATATCATCTCCAGTTTCAGACTCCCTCACATAATATTGACGAAAAACAACGCAAAATTTTATTCCACAAAGTTGAAGATGTTTTAATAGGTGTAAAACATTGAGTCCAATCATTCATCTCATTATCATTCCATGATAAATGTATGGGTAGAGGCCTTAAATAAAACACTATAAAATATACTCAGGAAGATGGTGAACAATGATAATAATTCTTGCCTAGAAAAACATATCCATGCTTTATGGGACTAATATACCACCACATGTACAACTACACAAGAAACTCTATACTCATTTGTGTACAAGAATGGTGTTGTGTCACCCAAAGAATTCCATATTCACTCACTCTGAATTTCCATTTTCCAAAAAATCTGAGATGATGAAAAATATCAAAAGAGGATGGATGAGTTGGAATGGATAGATGAGATGAGTTTGTGCACATTGTACAATCTGTAAATTCATCATCACTAGATTTCATAATCCTTCGATAAAAAGGTTTTCTTGAATTCGTATAATTATAGAGAACTAGTGTCGGATCTGAGAACACTAATGATACCTAGAAATAAGACCTAGAAATTGGATCCCAAATGGGAATGACCTTACATAATACATAAGGTCTATCATAATCGAGCCTACTTGTTGACCATAATGGGTGGGGACATGTCACACCACCCACCAATGACATATTTCTAAAAAAATACTTTTTATAACCACCCATAGTTGAACATCCACATCTCCATAAGTCCCATTATTCATGCTAGGTATGAGACGTTAAACTATACATGTTCATCCTTATAGCACGACATAAAACTATGCGGCATCCTTCATCCTGGAAACATGACGTTAATCTATATAGAGTTTGTCCTTTCCAAAACATGTTAAACTTCACTGTTTCCTAAGAACAATGTGTGGCTTGGTTCTTTTTAACACAAGAGATGTAGTGACACCAAAACCTCTATTTTTTGGTCCATCTATAATATTATTTTCCTTTCATGATGGGTGATCGAGAGTCCTTACTTCATGACATTAAACATCATGGACCCAGAACTCCCCCCCTAGGATGCATGGCCCAATGTCCTCACCGCATGACATAAAACTATAAAAATATGTGATATTCATCATCAATCAGGTCGATTCATCATGGTCCTTATCACATGAAGTTAAACTAAATGGTTCTTTCAGAACTACATATAGAATGATTCTCATTTTCAAATGGGATACGTAAGGACGCCTCAATCTAGTATCTTGTTTCAACCACCACATGACACACAATACCCCTTTTATTCATAGGAACCATGTCATTCCTCATTTCTATCACTAATAATGGCTCACTTGGGCTTAGGAATAATGAAAAAGGCTTCCCCGCATGGAAAAGACAAGGTGTATCAACTTCAATAGGCTACCATCCTCACCACATGATGTTAAAATATATGGAATTTCTATAACTAAATGTGGTTTGATTCACATTATCATGAGATACGTAGTGATTCTCATACATCAACTCTAGGGATCAACCACAACATCTCTAGTAACTCACATCGTTGCACCTAAATCCTCACAACATCAAATTAAACAGCATGAAATTTCAAACACTATGTTTGGTTTGATTCACATTTTCATGAGATATATAGTGATTCCCAGATTTCCACCCTTGGGTCCAACTGCAACGTTCCCATCAATTCAAAAAATCTCACCTTCTCCCATATTGCATGATGATAAAAATCATGGAACATCAAGAACTACCTATATATTGATTCCTTTTATCATAGGATATGTTGTGACATAAGGATTTCAAATCACGGGACCTATTTAAATAGTCAAAAAAATCAATGGACACCTCTACATAATAGTCATACAAGCGTAGAATAAATCCTATTCTAGAACTACACATGGATTCATTCTCATCCTCATGAGATACGTAGTAATGCCCAGTCTTCATCTTTGGCCCCAACCAAAAAATTATCAACTTTCACATCGGTATGCATCAATCCACGCAACAATATGTTAAACTTCATGGAATTCCATAACTACTTGGGTCATTATTCTCATCTTCATGATATATGTACTGATTCCCAACCCTTTATCTTTTGTACAAGCTACAACATTCCCACACATTCACATCAACAACAACATCATTACCCCATGATGTTTAACTTGGTGGGAAAATGTCCCTAATATATGACCATAATCTGTGTGGACTATATCCCATTATACATTCATTATCAAAGGATCACATGAGACTTACCTCAGTAAACCAGATGATGGTTTACTTCCACCATCCTTTAAGATCACCTCAATCCATATACCACACTTCATGTTTTGGGTACCTCAAGTTTCCATAAACCTTACATGGCCCTGGGAAAGGAAATCAGTCTTCAATAACCCTCCATTTGACTATTAATTCACTCTTATGGATCCTGCATATGTTCATATGTATATCAACCTAATGCGTCACTCTAAAAAAAGACATCCCAATCCTTATGATCCCTAACACCATTGCAGCAGCACTCAACACCCCATAGTGTCTGAACTACTCACATAGTGACATCCTCATATCATTAAACATGGCCTGAGAGATCTATAGCCATGATTGAAGACATTTCCACCCCCTTCATGGAAATATTTTAGAGTGATCTTGAAACTAGGTATCCTAATTAGGCTATTGTTTCACATCTCCCATTTTAGGATTGTGTGATTCATGACCCTAAATAGCCTATATTTTTGTCAGTGTTGTATGAACTTAAACTCTTTCCCATAATGGTACAACCTGAATTACCATAAACAACTAAAGAAAGAGACAAAAAACATGTTAGAACAAAAATCCCAAAAAGGAGACCTAAGAAAAAGTTAGGTTTTTACATGCTAAACTCTTCATATTCAATGTTTATGAAAAAATTAGTGTGAAATCATAAAAATAATAAATCTCACAGGGTATACCTTGTATCCTATGTAAATGAATAGTTATTCTAACATGACCCACTAGTCTAGGAAAAAGTTACAGTAATCTTTGTCACATCTCCTTTCCAGGACAATATGTTTGATGGGTGGTGACACAACATTTAGGGTACTCAAACCCTCCTTGTATTCGACACTTTCCACAAATCTCACTTCATGATTAGGGGTGTCTCAAATCACCATAACCATCCATGGTCCTTGGAAATGATATCCAAATTCAAGGACCATTTTATTGACTATACATACATGCAAATTTCCCCAACATATTCTCATATGGCCATTAACCAAATGCATCACTTGAAAAAAAATCTAATTATCGTGATCCCAGACATCATCGCAGAAGCACGTGTCACCCTAGTGTGTTTGATCCACTCCCTATATGATTTTTCCATATCATTCTCCCGACATGATCACTCTATATCATGATTTAAAATCTTTGTACCAAATGATCCATGAAGATTTGATATACTCATAATTACATCATCATGTTTCATAAACATTCTCGAGGATGGACTATAACATTTCATTTCACAAAAATTCATGGCCCACAGTTCATTATTCGAACCCACGGGTCATAGGGATCAATCTTCATATTAAGAGATAAACTTATCTAGTGTTTCAGAACACTTCCTACATAGTTTTCTTCATATACCCAACATCATCATCAAGAAGATTGAGTTTTTGAATATCTTCCATAGACCTCAAAAATAATTGGATATCGTCTCTCACTTGGAATGATACCGATGAATAAGGTCCCTAGACCTCCAATTTTTAAAATCTTCTCCTTTCCTAAAAGGATATTCAGTCCTTGTGAGCCCTAGGAAAACCAGAGCATGGCCTGGAATTCCAGAATTTCCTTGGACATACTCCGCATGTCTGCACCATCTCATATTCAATTACTCAAACTATTTGGTTAGAATTTATATCATACGCACTCCCACCACAAGGAGGGACTAGTATCCTATGTATTCCATGTCCATCAATACTATCTCCATGAATCTTTTACTTCCCCTATTAAATCTACCCAACTTCAAGGTCCATCTTCATGACTATACATACTTACCAATGGCTCTAACATATGATCCTAAGTTTGTCATCCAAATGAGTCACTATACAAAAAGGGAATTATGATCCTTGTGTGCCTCAGAAACTCTATGGTAGAAACCAACACCTCAGAGTGTTTTAGGTAATTCCTTTAATGTCTTCACCATATTCCATTATCATATATTCTGTCCTAGCTAAAATACATAAAACTATTGCGATATTAAGATTCAACTAAAATAACTTAAACAGATGTTATATTAGGTCCAACATATAGTCCTTAAACTAAAGTAATATTATATTCGAGATAGAAGACCATAAAGTAATGATATATTAGGTTCATGAAAAAATACCAAAACTAAATAAACATAAGGTCGTAGCTAAAATATTATAAACTAAATCAATAGAAGGTCTAAGCTAAATGTACCTAAACTAAATCACAACAATGATTTTGTCTGCAAAATCTTGAAAGGCCCTCCCTATGGCCTTAAACATAAATCTATTCTCACCAAGGATATCATCTTTAGAAAATAAAAAATGACTCATCCTTCATTGTATATCTCTTATTCGGGTTTTCCTTCTACAGATAAGGTGATCTCATGATAACTGGAATAGATTAATCTGTAAGGGATGTCATGATAGCAGGAATTCATGATCACTTCCAGAAAAAAAAACTCCATATCAAGACATTCATGTTTTCTTGATGATATAAAATGGATAGGTAGTATTGGTGATTCTCATAATATCAGGGAAATATATTATCATTCACATCATAAATGAAGGAAAATTGGAGAACTTTAAATAAATTTCAGTAGATTTGTTTACTGATAGCACACTGAAGTAGGAATACATCACCATTCATATATATAGAATGTGCTCTACATTTACCATAGACCCATATTATTTTTTTTATAAACTAATATAATTATAAGGGGGAGGTGAATTTATTGATGCTCATAATCATGCACTATAATCTTTTCCATAAATGGACACATGTGATGAGTGACTAGCTAATCTTAATAATATTCTGTGTGTAAGAAATATTTATATAATTGAATATGTATTATTATTATTATGTGTTAAAAATAATGATAATGATAGCGAATAAAATAAATTGAGAAATACAGGTCTTTATTTATTTAAAAGGGTGCAGATCATGTGTGTAAAGGAGAAAGGGAAGTAGCACCGCACATGTCCTCCATCAACCAAATGGGGAATGGGTTTTGATCCACCTATTGAAACTAGAACAGATATCATGCATCATCATTATTGGATAACCTTGGGCACATTAGAACTCATAAATCTTGGGCCTCCATATGAATGCTCTTTATAGGTGGATCGAGTCGCATGCTAGACAATATCCAATTCTAGGGCTTATTTGAGGGACCTCACAAACTAATCGAATGATGAGTGTGTTTCACATAAATATAACCAAATTCATCAGATATGGATACATGAAAAAATAGAGATCTTGAGAACTTGAAATCATGGTGAACCTTAGTGCCATGTGATGATGATTCAACTGACCAACATCCATATATCTGAGTAAATCGATCTAATGAATGGGGGAACAAATTTAGTAGACATGCAACAATTTTCAGATGTGCAATGGGAGAATGATACTTTGACTATAAATACTATATAAGGATAATGTTTCACCCCTGATTACACTCTATAATAGAGAGATATTGCTTCAATTCAAAGCATATCATCACAAACCCCATATGGGTTATAAAAAGTGGGTCACGTGATACCCAATCTTTCAGTCATGCAAAAAGGTGTATGTGGAATGAAATTGCCTTATCATTCAAATAAAAAATACAAGGTAACACATAAGTTATCTTATGAAAGGGTGTGACATCGCATAAACCCTCAAGAAAAACAATGTTGGAACCTTGTGACTTCTCATGAGAAATCCAAGGAAGTGCATAACCTTCCTTGTAAAATGATGTGGCATCATGTACCCTAAAATACTAAGATAAAATCCACCTAGTGTACATATTCCATCATGAAAACACGATTCGTACACATATCATCATCCCACCTCTGCCAAAATTAATATTTAATTACTACATAGCTGATTATGGGAATACTGGTGGAGAAAAACACATCATATGGATATGATCACTGTCTTACAGAATTTATTTTATGTGATATAAAAGCTTAACATGAATAATATTCAAAGATCGATGCACCATGTGGACCTTATTTATTTCCACACCACACAAATTTAAAATTCCTGTCTGTAAGAGAATCTCTATGATTATATTGATATCTTCATTAGAATTGGATACATATTCCATCCATGAACACACAAAATATTACAGTCGATAAAATTGAATATCATTTACAATGTCTGCACATCATCATGGGATCATTTAATGAACATGTGGTGCAAGAAATTCAAGATGAGTGATTGTCCCTTATGAATTTTTCATGTTTTTGTGATTTCTATCATTGAACATGACATGCGCCATAGGTAAACAGGATGAAGACAAGGCATGGACACCATCATAAGATCCCATATTGATCATGTGATGCACTCACTTAGAATCTGTGGGTGAATGTTGTAAAACTCTTTTGAAAATAAGAGGGCATGATAACCAAATATTGATACCCCCGGTGGTGATACTGATCATGCACCGAGTCAACACTAGAATGAATAAAATTCCTTGATAATATCCATGAAAACTGTCAGGAACATTGAATCGTTGAAGTGTATAAAAAAGGAGATAAATAGAAGGATTTGAGATGTTTTCATGGTCACAAAAGGACATGTGAGGCACCACAGGGCCTCGACGACATGTCTGGCTCATTTTGAGAACGGATTATGGATTCTCAGCCTCACAACACATAAGTGTTTGGGTATGTACAAGAAACCCTTTAGTTCACTAAAAATGTTCAAATGGATTTTTCTGATGAAATTCTCATGCATCCCTATATGACCCTTTTGGTCACATGACACATCACCAATAAATAGATTAAATTCCCATGACATTACTCATATAATCTGGTATGACTCCCAATAATTGTAAAAAAATCAATGGAAATAGAATGGGGAGAAGGAATAAGGTGTTCATGGTCACTGAAGGGCATGCAATCCACCAAGTTTGCCCATTAAGTGGTCCCACATGGCCCCTAGACAAACCATTTTTATCTAACGAGACACCAACATATGTCACCCATGGTGTCATGAGTGTATTCCAATAGACATGTGGATCTTGTTAAGGTCTTGGACATGTCATAATGAAAATATGGAAGTTATTTTAAACATTTTCATAATAATAAAAATTCCCATTAATTGTATATAATCCAATAAAGGGATCATTGACATAAGAGACTCATGATCAACGGAAATCAGGTGACACACTCGGAGTGGTCCATGACAGAGACTCATGTGGACATGGAGTGCCAAACACCTTCACTAACTCCCACATTGAATCATGCTAGATATGCTACACAAAGCACCAGAAAATATGCTTGGTTCTTCCTACAAATTTCCCACTACAACATGAAGAAAGTGATGGACTCTAACGATAACTAATCATGTCAAATGCCTAGACTCTGGTGGATTCGACTCACTACTTCTATGGAATTCTCATAGAATAGTTTCATGTGGTTGGTTAGACTTTTATTAGGTAGTATATCGGAGGGCAGCCAGAGAAGTCAGTTACTATGCATAGCGTACTTCATCGGATCTTTCATAGATCACATGAAGTATCACGGGTACGTTATGCAAAGAACATCCTGCAATCCAACAAGATCACATGAGACTCAGGATGAACCGACACTGAACCAAACCAAGGCATTCTTGAGGTAAGGGATAGAACCATGTTAAAAGGTGGAAGGCACCAGCAAAGGACATCATTTCCTACCCTCATGTGCCTCTCTTAAGTCATCCAACAACACGTGACATCACCAAGACATGTTTCCTAGATATTATGACAATAATTATCCATTCTATTTGAGAATAATGAATTACTCAAAACATGTCAGATCAAGTTAAATGGTTCCCCACTACAGACACCACTTTGATCTCTCTTAACCCTATAGTTCAGTCACCCATGATTTCGGACGTTGTTCAAACACATCGCCTGAATCAGATAAATGTGTTCTTTCATGTTAGTTGGATCATGAGAAAGCACCTAAAAAAATAACCAAGATCCTTTGACACCCTCTAAGAAAGTTAGTTGGGACTCGTGATGCCCTCCAAACATGTTTTCCAAGTCTTGTGATGTCTCCCATGATAGGCCAAATAGGTTATACGACACTATCTAGACCAGAAGTCCATGTCAATAGGGTGTCCCTATAAATTATAACTTTGTATATCCTCAGTGTGTGAGCCCCAAATATAGGCCATCCTCATTGTGAAATCCCTGTCATAAATGGAACTATGGAGACTCTGATTCAGGGAATATCCCATATATGTAGCCTACCTCTTCACAAGGATTGATCCTTTAATTGATCATCCATGCAAATCCTATAATCCATGTCCCGTATTTAAGGCAATTAAATTTTTTTTTTAAACTTTTTTCTCACAATGAGAATGGATTATGTGGGATGAGGGTGTAGAAATGATCATATAATCTACACTATAAACCCCCATAATGGTATTTAGAAACCTCAATGTGGAAGCCTTGAAATAAACCAAAATAAGATGAATCTAATTCCTTCCATAACCAAGATATGTAGGATGCCTTCCTACAAATTGAGGTCAAATAAAACACCCCTTTCAGTATAAGTCTTTCCACTACTCAGAAGTCTTAACTAATGGGACACAATTAGTCCGAGGAGGTGATCACCATATCTCATCGATCAGTAGACTGAGAAACCCACCAAGATGCGATGAATCTAATTCCTGCCATAACCAGGATACATAAGACATCTCTTTAAGACCTAAGTCCCATAAAAAATCCTCTTAATGTAGTCCTGACACAAAATCACAACATCATAAGAAAGAAAATGATCATTTTTCATCCCTTGTTTACCACTCCTAGAATGGATTGTGTGAGATTAGGGATTCATGATAACCATATCATATGCACTATAAGACATTATAATGACATGGTCAACCCAAATACATTAGAATGAAAACAACTCTAATTATTTATATACTCAAGATATATAGGACACCCACTTAGTGTTCGAGCTCAAATATTTGGTGCCTTTGTTCTCAAACATATTTCTTCACAACATGAAATTAAACTGCATAGAACGAACAGACTACATGGGTTTTGATTCATGAAAAAACTAGGATATGTTGGATTCCTCATAATGGATAAATCAAATCCTTGGAATACTAACCACCTCCTTAAATGGAAGCATATTATGAATAACTTGGTTATAAGATATCATAATATATGTAACCACCCATTTCCAGAAAATAGTGTACAACATCCTATACATACATATGGATTCACAAAATAGATCCCAATTTTTTTCATATGAGATATGATTAACATATTGTTTATTCATTAGGGAAACCAGTCCCATATCAAGATTAGTAATAGATTCACGAAATAATAATAAATTTATAAGAGAGTCTAGGAGTATGGAATAATTATCCCCAAAAGGGTGCGATGAGCCTGACCTCCCATACTATTGACCATTCTGGGTCCCTAATAGTTGATGGACCTAAAAACCTAGATTCCCTCTAGCCATTACAAAGTAGGTCCATACCCATATATGGATGAAGGTACTATAGGGAGTTTCTTTGAATGATGAAATAGATGGTAAACTTGATTCATGAGATTGAGTGAGGCCTTAAAATATTATTTAATCCAACCATTAAGGGGAACCCATCGTACGTCCATGCCAGGACCAAATGAAACAAATACAATAACAATATATAATGGTAAAACCCCCCATCGCATATAAAATTGATTTATAAATAATTTTTTGATATTAATATCTATATAAATTAATAATTTATTCACATATCACAATAAATCAAATAATACATAATAAAAAAATATTAAGGTATATCAGTCATTTCAAGTTAAATCACAAATTTCTCCACCTCATATATTGGATATTTTTCACTAAAATAATTCATATTGGGAAACAACCAATTTTTAGGATTCTAGAATCCTTTATCCACACATTATCATTAGTAATTCAATATGATTCATTTTCAATTTCTAAATTCATAGTAAAATATTTTTTATTTATCCCAAAATAATTTTTTTGACGTTCTATTTCATAAATAATTATTCAACGAAGAATAAAACATATTTCATTAAAAAAAATATTTTATCATGCATATCACTCAATTAAAATATAATTTCAATATCTCAATTCATGGTTTTTATCAAAACCATGATTTTTTCTAAATTCATTAAATAATGTTTTACAGTTATCATTTGTCTTTATTTCATGTAATTAATATTCAATGGATACATTATAATATAACATCTCAAATCTATATTGATCAATAGAATATTTATACGAAGATTTAAAATTAAGACTTCATTCAAAATAACTAAAATATTTATATTAGAAACAAACTAATTAATATTGATTTTTAACATTTTTTAAAAACAATCATAAAAAACCTATAATGATGCTGACCCTAGTAGCATGGTGTTATTTTAATAATTTATTATATTTCCATATATATGAGGAATCAAATCATGGAGGAAATAATATTTTATAACTTATGGAGAAACTGAAACATACAAGATTCCCATTTTACAATTGTAATAGAAAAAAATATAAAACATAATAAAATATAATAAACTGAATCACTGAAAACTCTTTCAAAATATCTTCATCATAACCATTATAATTGAAATAAAATAAGGGTCATCTAAAATAATTAGTACGGATTATATAAAAAAGAATGCTACGATGAATCAATAAGGAAAGGTAAATAACTGAGAACACAATCCATTGGAATAATTGGATGCGGTGTAATTAGTATGTCAAGGTAAATAACTGAAAATACATTCCATTTAATAAATAAAATGAAAATGAAATGAAACAAAAGTTAATATCATAGTGAAAATATCATTGACAATAATTACTGAACTGTTAATAATAGAAATGATTAATTATTTGAATCCATTATCTCAAGCATCATGATAAATGTATTATCATCAAATTTCATAATATAATTAAATTACTAAAAGTGGAAACTTGTTTGTTTTAGACAAAATAATTTTCTCATGAGACCTACTAGTTAATTAAAGGGGATATATTATACCATTCCCACCAAACATTGAATTAATAAATAATTCCTCATATATCGAATAATTGATTTTATTAAATTAATATTCCTTGTCATGAAATATTTGTATTTATTAAAATATATATATATTTTTCAATATATATATATTTAATCATACATAGTATACACAATATGTAAAAAGTGTGTGTGATTAATGAAACAAACATATCCATAATATAATAATATGGGTATTTGAGAGAATTTTATGTGCAGAATAATACTGATCAGAATAAGGTGATTGATTCATGTTAATGTTAACAATCACAAAAGAATATTTCATAATAACTTTACCACTTAGTAATTTTGAAGTAAAATAAACTTGGGTAAAATGATTCAAAGTGATAATTAATATACCATTATGAATGAATTAATCGTTATATTACATGTTAAAAGGGAAATATAAAAAAAACATAAATGTTAATTGGTGAATTATAATAGATACATTGTGATGGAATGTAAATTCAGATGAAATCTCTTACCTCATGATTCCTTTTTATTGTATATTCAATATCATTTTTATAGTGGTTATAAGAATGATTTTAACTTATAAAAAATCCATATTAATATTTATAATATCATATATGACCCCCTTATAACATTATATCTACCAGTCATTAATAATCATTCCTCATTATCATTATTTTGGGGTTTTAATTGCCTTATTTTCTAATAGGTGTTTTCTCATTAAAGAATCAGTTTATTCTGATATAATAGATTAAAACCATCTCTAAAATAATTATCATGAAATAAATATCATATATATACATTAATTAAACTTTTATAACAAATTATTAATTATTATTTAGAAATATTATATAATTTAAGATCATTTAGATGGTAGGATGTATGTACATATGAGTAACATTTTATTTTTTCACTGTTCATTATAGTAACTAGGTAAGTAATATTTTAAAATAATAGAATGATCATAAAATTATTAATAATATAATATATATATATATATATATTCCATCCCTATTGTTTTTTTATTAAAAGAGAGTCACATACCTTCATGATGGCGATAATCCACACATACATGAATGGTGTTGTCATCTTTCCATGACTAAAAAGGAAAGAAAAAAATGAAATATATTATTTTATTTGAATGAAAAATATGAAATTAATATCATATATACTTTAGTTATATTACATGTAATAATTATAATTATCTTTTTAAACAACCATGTGATGCATTAGTAAATGAAGAATCATGTCTCTTTGTGAGGTGGTTGTCTACAGTTCACAAGAGTGACTTTATCTTATATCCTATGGAATGGACTATATATATATATATGATATAGTGACTATAGAGGTAATAATATTGTATAAATATTATATACATACTTTTTAACTGTCATAATAACCATTCATTATAGGTGTAAACGGAATAATGAACGCCATCAGTGTTTTGAGGCAATAGTTTTCCATACACCTGAGTGATGATTTCGTAACCCATTTGATGGAATTGAATATTTTATTATGGCATGAACCTAATATAAAAACATCCCAGTATATATATGATATTTTTTATATTATATAATAATGTTTTTGTAATTATCTAATGTGGTGAAAGAATAAATAAAATAAATATGCTCTTTGAAGAACATGGCCTCTTCTTCAGGTATCCAACTTTAATTTCTACTAATTCTTTAATAAGTAAATTTATATCTACTGTACGTATTATCTAATAAGAGTAGGTAATTTTATATGTTATCTGGGTAGGTTTTGGATGACCAAAATTTCATGAGTTGTGTGAAGAAGAAAGGGGAGTAAGATCCCTTTTATAGTTGAGGAGTAGTGGAATTATTCTCACTACTGAAAAGTATTCACTATTGGAATGCTGATATTACAAAATTTGGCTCTATAATTGATAACTAAATGTGTGGATAGATTATATGGTCTATAAAAACCTCTACCACACAATGAAACAAATATTTTGAAAAATTTTTCTTCGACATCTATGATTCCTTTTTTGTACCATTTATGTTTTCCATAAAGAAAAATAGTTTTCTAGACTATATAATTGATCCATTAAAACTAAATTAATGTGAGAAATTTTAGACAATTTATACACACTAATTATTAATATGATATCCAATTTATGAAATAGAAATATAATTTTTGGTGAAAAGAAGTTTTAGTTGGATCACTTTTGGTATGAAAAAACATTATTTTAACCTTAACAACACTAATAGCATTTTTTAATATTTAAGTGCCAATATTTTCATTATAAAAGATCAATTGGTTGAGTAGATTCAAACAGAAAATAGTTATTAACATTTACTAATCATTTGGAAGTAGATAATATTTTTTTGAAATTTTAATTCATTTATTAAAATATAATTTATTATAACATTACATTAATGTAAATTTGGGTATTATTTTGTTAATTTGAGTTAAACAAATTCAAGAAAATTATTGAATTGAAATATATTATTTATAAAATAAGTGTAACATGATGTATTAATCTAAAAGATTCAAGTAACATAATAATTCACATAATTTAGTACACTATTATTATTTTTAGTATCACGTATTGTATTTTATTTACAACCAAAGAACTATATCATTGGAATTTATTGATCATTTTAAATTATTAATTATTCTATAAACAAGGATAAATTATTATAATAAAAAACTAATATTTTTTTCAAAAGATTATACATATCTAATGTAATATAGTTTTCCCATATCACAAAGCTTTATTGAAATTAAAAGGAAGAAAATAATCTTTGTTTATCAATTTTTAATAAAGATATTTTATGGGTCATCTTCATGAAAATTGGAAAATAATTTCTATATTTCAGACAAATTGATGTCGAATATAGATATACGGTCATAAAATAAAATTAATATAATATTTTATGTCAGTTTTACTATTAATATTCTAGGTTAAGCCCTAGTAAACCAATTTTTAAAATACCCTTGGTAATTAATTTTTACTCCATTCACTATTTATATTATTAGAAAATTATGTTGAACATATTAGGCTATTTAAATAATTATAATTCAAAATAATTAATCCTTCATTAAATTTGTTTAATAAAAGTAGAAATTTTTATTTTAAAATGTTCATCTAGCCAAAGATAATTTTATTCATACAATCCATATACAACCCTGGCGAGAACAATGTGAAGGTAGTCCAAAATAATTATGGCAGAGTTTTTCTACCCTAACAAGACTACCACTTTCATGAGGAATATATAATGTAAATGTTCAAAAGTTTTTAAAATATTTATATCTAAATTCAATATGAAAATGATTACAATGAATTTTTTTTGGAATAATTGATTTATAATTGAACTAATACAACATAAATTTTTTTGAAAATGTAATTTAACGTTATATATTATTTAAACAAAAATGAATTTTTTAATTAAAACTATTATTTTTCCCTATTAATTAAAAATTAATCATCTCATAAAAATAAAAAAAATCACCCTATTCTATTTTTTATTAGTATTTATATATTGATGTTTATTATTTCATGTGAATTTTATAAAATTGTTAAAAACTATTTCTATATGAATTTTACAAAACATGACTAAATAGATTACTTTTTAAACCTGGTGTTCATCACAAGATATTGAATTTATTTAAAGAGAAATAAATTACAATGTATTGGGGTGTTAATGTATTCCATCATAAAAAACCTTAATCTTCAAATTTTTATAGATATTACCTTCTAAATAGATGAGGGTAGTTTTTCTTCATAGTATCCACTCATTCCCAGTTTTCATGCCCCATTTTTTGATTTATCTAAATTACATTTACTAGACATGTCGTATGATTTCACAATACTTTCTCTCTATTATCAAGGATCTGTATAGGGTTTTTATAGTAAGACATATATGGTTGATATTATATTTGATCAGAGTAGAGAACAAGTGTTATGTCTAGCATGTACTTCTTTAATAATAATATAGAAAAAAAATAGTTAATTTTTTGAGATTTTGTAGAATTTCCTCATGATAATCTAGAACTAAAATTATTTCAAGAATTTCAATAGGTATAATGTACATGGGAAAAAGTTTACATTTATTAAAAAACCTTATAACACCCTTCTATGGAGGAATAATAAAAAATACATGACCTCCAATCTTCATTCATAATCTTTCATCTGATTATTAGGAAAAAGATTTTTCTTACTTTTGGGATAAATTAATATGAGAATGAATATACTTTACCATTATTTTTGTCTCATAAACAATTTTTGGACCTAAAAGTTTACTTTCACCAACTTCATCTAAATATGTTGGAGTATTAAATCCATTTCTATACAATACTTCATATAGAGTAATTTGAATACTATAATTGAAGCTATTGTTATGGGAAAACTCTACCAAAGTTAAATATTTATCCCACATACCATGAATATTATGTGAGAATAACCTAAAAAATTTCCCCATTGGTTCAATAAACCTTTTTGATTTTCCAACAGTTTAAAAATTGTAGGTGGTGCACAAATGAATCTTAGTTTGAAGAGAAATCCGAACAATTTTCATGAATTTCGATGAAACACTAGGATAAATATAAAACACAACTGAAAGTGGTGTTCCATGAATTCATAAAACTTCATTAATATAGATACATGCATGGTACTGAAGAGGTAAGTTTTCTCTTATGGTACAGAAATGTGCACATTTGGATTGGAGATCAATGATATCCTATATTTCATCATTATTTTTAGGTTTATTTGGAAGTCTTATAGAAAAATATACAGTAATGTAATCCCATTTTAACATATAAATATGAAGGGGGTTGATTAACCATCTATGATATTGTCTCACCTCTTTCACATGTAAAAAACCAATCATTTATAAACATAACGAATATTTTACCACTTCAAGTTATACAACAAAAATGTTCCCTCAAAGCCTTATAAATATTTTTTCTAATACTTTATAAGGGGAAATTTTATCTAGTAGAGTCATCAAACAATTAACCTATTATATCTTGTATATATGTAACACAATAAAATTTCCTGATTTTATAAAACCATGTAAAAAATAATGTATTTTAATTTCCCATCAATTAAAGATTTGATTTTCTTCTGAAATTTTTGATCATCATATTGTGAACATTCTATCTTTTCGGATAAATATGTTTTTGTAATAATTTAAAAAATTATTGATATATCCCCTTATTTAATGATTCGCATATCTATCATTTCTTGATCTATGAACAATTGATCCCTCTCAATCCTCGTTTTAGTTATAATTCAATGACATTTCTTACTCAGTGTTTCCACTACAATATTTTCATTTCTTGTGTGGTAGTTTATCGAGAAATCCTAATCCATGAGTAGTAGGAGTAATCTCCCGTGTATTATATTGATATATTTGATAGAAATGATATATTTTATGCTTTTAAACACAGTGTATACATCACAACTATAACCATATAGATAATGTCTCCACATATTCAATGAAAATAATATATATTACAACTGAAGATCTTGGGTTGGATAATTTTGTCCGTGGGTCTTAAATTTACATGATTCATATGAAATGGAATTATCATTTGGAATTAGGAAACTTCCAAAACCCTTATGTTATGAATAAATATGTATCAAATATCGGTATCATCAAAATGGTATATTCAAAATTAGAGCATTGAAAAATATCATCATTAGTTCATCAAAATATTATTCACATTCAATTTTCCAAACAAACATAACCCCTTAAATTGAAATATTGGTTAATGGGTTAGTTAATTAAGTAAAATTATGAATGAATCTCGAGTAGTATACATCCAAACAAATGAAACTATGTACCTTTATTATTTTCATTGGTGTAGTCCATTCAATAAATTAATTTTCCATTGCAGGATCAATTGATATTTTTTTCTTTAAGGTAATATGAAGTAAAGATTAATCTCTTTCAAGACAAAACTCACACTTCCTAAACTTCCAATACAACAATTTCCTTTATAGTATCTCAAGAATAATCAAAATTTTATTATCTTATTCCTAATATATTTTACAATAAAACATAATATCATCATTGAATACAAAACAAATTATCAATATATTCCTTCAATACTCAATTCATTATTTCTAATAAAATATAGCCTACATTAGTCAATACAAATGGAATTACCATAAACTCATAATGTCTATACATTATTTTAAAAGCTATATTTTGAATGTATTCACTCTTTACTCACAATTGATGGTACCCAGAACAAATATAAATCCTTGAAAAATTTTATTCTATATGAATTTGGTCAAATGAGTCATCAATGTGAGGTACATGATAATTAATATTTATTATAATATAAATTTTTACCTATAATCAATGTAAAACCTCATGAATTCGTCATTCATCTTGACAATGAGAACAGGGATCCCCATGGTGAATCACTAAGAAAAATAGATCCCTTATGACCCAAATCCTCTAGTTTTTTTACAAAAAACTCCAATTCCACCATTGTAATTATATAGGGAGTCTTTTATATTGGACTTTCATCTGCTATTAAATCAATGTAAAAATATACTTCAAGATCAAGAGAATGTCAATGTAATTAATCATGGAATACATCAATATATTACTATACAGTAGGTACATCTTTAATTTGAAGACTTCTTTCATAATCTGTATATGTTTTTTTATTCTTCCACAAGAATCTTATTCAGTAGAGCTACTAGGGGAAGATATAGATATGAATAAGATGATGAAGTCTCATATCTAAATATCGGATGTTCAATATCATCCTAAATAATAGTAATTTACATTTTCTAACAATAAATATTGTCAGTGAATTTTCAATTCCATTCCATACTAAAGATTATATAAAATTCAACCATATTTATGATAATAAATATGGTGAACAGAAAAAAAATTGTTTTCCATAATGGGGATTGCTCGACACATCCTTGTTGCAATGAGACATCATTTAAGAGTTTTGATTGTCAACTTCATTCATATATTATATGGGATATGTGTAATATTAATAGAAAAATTGTGGATATAAAATAACTTGGGGATACAAAAATCAAATAAATAATTAGATAAATTTGAATAAATTAATAAATTATCTACCACAACATCATTGGGAACTTCCATCTTAGTTATAGGGATCAGATAATCTTAGACTTCTCCCCTTGGCCACATTTGTGGTGGATTTACATGGAGCATGTGACATTTCTATAATTAATTCCCCATATCATTATAACTAAAACACTAGAAATAATTTATTTTATTCTATCCCTTGTATTCAGTATCTATATACCCCTTATCGCAACACTTGTAACACACACCCATTACTATCATGAACATCCCGTGAAAATAATTTCTAAAATTTCCACACAATGGTAGTTGATCAATCCTTCACTTATTCATTGATGAGTTACCGTTCTCTAGGTTCTCAGATGGTCTATTATTCATTTGGTTTCCCATGAAAATTTATTATTTATATAATTCCTTATTTTTTTTATTTAACATAAAACTATTTTATCATATGATGAAAAAGATTAATAGAGCATTTCCTTTAGGAGACATGGATGAATCCAATCAATAAAATGGTCATTATTAAAATACACATTGTGTATGTAATCTGTATCATACATAATCGTGACTTACCATCCAGGTATATCTCACCATCATCACCATATCCAACACAAAAATCATAAGAGGTAACTTTATCAAGGAAAATTAAGAACATGTATCAGAATGAAGTCTCAACTCAAACCATCATTAATTCATCCTCTAATTAAATAAAATATTATGAAAAAACTAAACAAGTTGAGGAAAGATATTTGAATGCTCAATCATGGTTCTTTCGGCCTCCCAATGTATAAAAAACTCCTCAGCCTTTGTCAACACCTTTGATTATTGATAGAAATGGTCAGTAAAAAGAACATTTAATTCCATCCAATCTAAGCCCTCACATTTCTTCATTTTCACAATTGTCTCCCAAAATCTAATTCTCAGTCCCTCTAGTAGTAAGGTGGAACAATTAACCTTGATATTTTCCAGTTTCTCTAAGAATTCAAACATACATTCTATCATACACAACCATTAATAATCATGTTGAGGATCAGTTGAGCCTTGGATAAATGGTGGCTTCTAGTGAAAGAGCATTAGAGAACAATTTCAAATAACACCACCTAGTGGTTCACAACAGATGGATGAATAGGGACAAGTTGTGGTGCATGTCCCAAATCATGGAAAATATGGGTGATCAACTCAACCAGATTTAGATATACAATCAGATTCACTTTATAAGGTTCAACAATAGCTACTTCCTGAATTTATTTCACATGTCTTCTAAGAGGCATGATGCTACACAACATATGCAGACAACAAGGAAGAAAATAAATAATGCTCAAATAGTGAAATGAGGGATACATAACCCCGACCATTAGAATAAATAATATTTGGATTTCACTCAATCAGAATATAAATAGGTAAAATACTAGAACTAATCTATAAGACGTCTTTCTCTAACCCCCAATAGAGATATAAGGTTCATTGTGGAATGAATTGGAACGAAACTCAATAGAAACTATCACCTACATATTGATAAGATTTTGTAAATGAATACATAATTCAAGACAAAATCTAAACCCCCATTTGATAAAACTTTTTCATGAACCCTCATGGGTACCCTGGAAACCAAATAACAGAGTCAACCCTGATATATTTCAAATGGAATTCTCGATCACCATGGGTTTGTGACTAGATCCTAGAATCATAAAAACTAAACATGGGAACAATTTTTCCTCTAACAACGTGTTAGTAAAAGAAGGTGGAAAATATGTATAACAAAATAAACTCTATCGGGAGTAATTTACTTGAATTTAACAAGGCATAAACAAGCCCAAATTACAACAACCCAAGTTCTGAAATAGAGGAAAACATCCAAAGTCCCTAAGGACACCACTCACCAAATCCAAGGTCCTATAGTGGGTTCCACCTCCAAGAGATCCTTTCTACTTGTTTGAACCTAGAAGCATATAATCAACAAACTCCCAGATGCACAAGTATGGTGTGAGATAAAAATCCCATTAGGATCATACTAAGGATTTCATAACATATTCCAATAATATGATATCCAAAGTAATTCTATCAATTTTAAAATAAATAGGTTTGGAATTTTAATGAATATTTATGCAAATCAGATTATAAATTTCAAATGGTGGGAATTCATTATTAAATGGATTTATAAGTGATGTAATATTTAATAGAGAATGTATTAAATAAAATATTTTATCCAAATAAGTTTACATAAATTCATAATGTCATGAAAAATAGTTTATCAACATTGGAATACATTTGTATCTTAAATATAAATAAGTTACACACATGGTCATCTGTAAAATTTGTACGAATTTTCCAGGATATAGGACTCTTCACTTAATAAGTGATCATGACAATATGTGTACACACACATCCCTATGAAACTAGCCAAATTTTACTCATTAGCATTCCAATATGGGATGTTACTTGAAGTATTTATTAGTTATAATGTTTTATTATCATAGAGTGTGTCCAAATAACTAAAAAAATACCTAAGTATTTGATGTATCCTTATATAATCAACTATGTTAAATTTATTCTCATTCGTCTGAAAATAAAATTCATCCCCATTATCCTATTTCAAATTACAATTTTCCATTTCTGAAAAAATAGTTCTTAATAAAAAAACATGACTTTTCAAAAGATAAAATCACTCATTTTCTATCAAATAAATTTATTCCATTTTCACAATATAACCAATTCTATAAATTATTTTTAAATAATTAAAATTCATACATTCAATTGAAACCATTTAAATCCATTTCCAAACCGACCCCAATTCATCAGAATTGGTGGATTTTCCCAATTTCATACGCAAACCATTACAAACATCCCAATTTACTAGAATTGGGTTTTAATAAAAACAATAGAATGAAATTTTAAAAATTTAAATTTAAATAAACAAATCTAGTAAATCAAACAATTCATTGTTTATCATTTTGTTCAATCAGAACAAAATAACCTACCATTTTCCTAAAACTCAATGCCCGAAAAGAAAATACCAATGGGAAAGAAGGATCTGAATACCTTGAAATATAAACTAGAAAAAATATCAAACCACTTAAGGAATAGATCAAAAAAATTAATTATTATCTATTGAACCCCATAGATTATAAATAGTGAAATAAAAATAGAAAAAGAATAACTCTTACTTGAGAATTCAAATCATAATTGAAATAATGATCGAAGGCCAAACGAAAGGACCCAGAAGGGTTGGAGAGCTCCAATATAACATGGGATGTGCATTAAGTCAGGAGAAATTAATTTGGGGAGGAGGAAAGGTGTGATGTTGCGAAGTAATTCCTATATATAACTGGAACATGGTAAAATACATGATGTTATATCCCATTACACATCGTGAAATAGTTAAATGCCGTAATTGCTAAAAAATTACTTAGAATAAAAAATCGATCATTAATTAACTCATGACATGCAATAATTTTTCATGTCATGTCACATTCATAGTGTGAGTCCAAATCATGGTATCCACCTAACACCAATTACAATTCTTGTAACCTAGTTACAAGTCTTCAAATTGTCTTGAAACTTGTAAAAAATGACCAATTAATACTAAGAGCCCAACAAATATGTGAAATTACCATTAGAGGTATTCTCCAAATTTATTTACAATGATACAATGTTGGTGAAAAGGAAAAACTATTACAAGGTTATAGATGTACCTGTCATATTAGTAATGGGATGTTACTTAAATCATCTGTATACTTTATTTTCGTGAAGGTACAGTGTTGCCTTTAAAAATGTTTTCCTTAAATATTTTAGAGTACATAATGTTTCTGCAATTTATTTTATTAAATACCTCATAATGTGGAATGTTTTAAAAAATTATATTTTATATATCTGTAATTTTAATTTTAATTCATATAATGATGGATACTTGTGGAATGGTTAATATAAAATCATCTTATGCATGAAAAATTTGTTTCCTAGAAACCCTATTTTTACTCAAGATTGTGGGTTTAATTTTAATTTAATTTATTCAAAATATGTGGATTATTTTGTTTCAAATTGGTTGAATATTATTTATATTCATAATTTATTTTACATAATAATGAAAACATAATTTTAGATCATAATGAATAGAGAAAACACTAAAAAATTATAGCTAATGTTAAAACAGGTTAACTGGGAATTAAAATAAAAGTAAAAAGATTAAATGACATAAAAACATATACAATTACTATTTTATTTCCATATTTATATCCTTTTTACTTTGGGATATAAATTTATGTTCCATTTGGACACTTACCTCCTTGTTTCTTCTTCCTCCCGATGGATCTGCGTTGGTGGTTCCCTCCTCATCGCCTCTATCATCGGTGGAAATTGTCCTGCAAGATTCCATTAAAACTAGAACCTTTTGGGTTCAAAGAATAATTCTTGTTACATCCTATTACCAATCATACCAATATCAATATTTAGTCACCAAATCTGATGATGTATCAAGGCTTGATTCTATGAAGTGTTGTGTTTCAAGGGAGCCAATCATTTTGAATGGTGAAATAGCGGTGACGACTTCTATAGATTCTTCACTACAGGAAGCTGGAATGGATACTATTATTTCCCAAGGGGATGATTTTCCTATAGCTAAATCCCAAATTGATGTGATAAATAAACCAATTTCTTGGTCTAATCTTAATGGATCTCATTCTTTGTATATGTTCAAGAGCTCGCATCTTGGTAGAATTATACGCCAGGGTTTATCAGATCACATTGAGTCCAACCCTATAGATATTATTGAGATAATATATATTAGAAACAATTCCTTGAGTTCATGTATTTTTATACCTTAATGAGAAAAACCTTTGATTCATGATGATTTGATTCACATAACCTCTTTTTTATTAGGTTTCTATGAATGTAAATGTGTCTCTACTGGTCAAGGTTTTTTTCACTACATATATCCTTCATATGACATAAATCTTCGAGCATGGGGAATTGGGTCTCTATTTTTAAAACCTAGAAGGATTCATTTAGATGAATGGTTTTTGGAATTTAATGTATCGTGTTCTAGATATTCCTTTTATTAAGTGTGGGATTGTCTTCAGGGGCTCAATTGGGTCATTTGGCATCTGAAGATTTTGGATGACATTATTAGGACAATTGGGACTCTTATTCTTCTTAACAAAGATACTGAGGATGTATGGTTGGTCAAACTTTCTACAATGTTGGTGGAGGTTAACCTTAGCACCACTTTGATCGACAAGTTATCCCTTTCAACTCCTTTTGATAACATCAATGTAGATGATGATTATGAAAAGGTATATTTTCTATAATGTATGTATGGCTATTTGTAATTACATGGATCTATGTTAGAAGAATGTTTCATGTGTAGAATGTGGGATGAGAGTTCATCCAGTAAATCTTTGTCTAAGGATGTCAAAGATAAAAGAGTTTGGTTTTCTAGAGACCACCGTTCATGATGGTGATTCACATAAAGAGATATTTCCCACTATTGATCATTTGTGGATTGCTGGAAAATATGATTATCAGGTGTCTCATCTTGAAGGAAAAGGATTGATGGTTTATGTTTCCCTGTAGAGAGATAATAGTAGTCCCTCTAATAATTGTATTTATTTAGATAATTATTCAGTTAATGAAACCCCTATTCAATCTCTGGGACTGATGACCCTTGATCCCTCTCAGGTTGTTGTCTCTAATCAGAATGATGAAAAACATCATATTGACTGTCATTAAGAAATCTAGAAGGTATTTCAATAATATGAGATATATGTGAAATGGGGGAACATTTCAGAGGATAAAAGGGGTAATGTCAGTACTCTAACTAAGGATTCAGGTAGTGGTGGTCATGCCTCTTACAAAGATGAAATTTTAATTTTCAAGACCTAGACAACTGATAATGAGGGTTTCACCTGTATTCCTTCAAAGAGGAGACAATGTAAATATTCTTCTAATCAACCTTGGAACATATCTACCATATCTTCTACGATGGTGTGAAGAAAGGTGGATAAAGATATCCTTAAGGTTATCAATAGGTACAAGTCCTTATCTAAGTGGGAGACTACTAGTGACTTTGATTATAGGAATGATATGTCTTAATATGATATATAGATTTTTTTGGTGGATGAGGGATATTCTTCTTGTTTGACCCTATCTGTCACTCTTCTTTACTTTTTCATTCTTCATAATAATTGGCCATAAGCCTTGTTTATAGATGGATTAATTTATTTAAATAATACACCACATGAGTTTTTAAGAGAAATATATCATGATATTCAAGTGATAAATTAATATATTCTAATTAAATATTAATCTTTATTTTTCTAAGGGCAAATTAAATGAATATTGTCTAAATTAAGCTTAATGTTATTTTATAATAAATAATAATTTATTAAAATATTTAAATATAAAATGAATCCAATCATATAAAAAATTAAAGAGATATTTTTAAAAACATAAAATATAGTATATTCACGAACCAATGGACCTTTTATAAAAAATATATAAATTTCCAAATTGTAGAAAAACATTGTCATAATTGAAATTGATAAAACAAGGTTTTTCATATTTCATGCTCATGTATTAAAAATAATTTTCCATACTCATTGTTTTTTATTATATAAAAAGGTTTAAATATTTATAAAAAGTGGGTAATTATTATCTAATAAGGATCATTTTATTTATATTCTTAACATAAAAGTTAACTAGATAAAAATTTAACTTTATTTTGTGAAAATTAAATTGGTAAACTTAAGGAAACAAAGATGTTAAGGAATAAAAATTTTAACACATGGGTTTTTATTGTTCTAGAATTTTGTATATATATCACCACACCTCCACTTTTTATAATATTAATCTTGGAGGCACATTTTTTTATATTGACATCCCTTTATTGAATATTTTTTGTATTTACAAAAATGTCACTCCACCTCCACTATAAATGGATATAACCTCCCCTAAATAATTCACACAAACTAAGTCATTTGGATGGAACATACCCTATCATTATACCTCCACAAAATCCTTATCCATGATATAAATATGTTTTTCTTCCCATATGACGAAACATAGATTCTATAACAAGATATACAAATGACATTTTTCTAAGAGAAGATAATTGTCTTCAATGAGATCTTTATTTTTACTCATCTTAAAACATATTAAATGTATTAATAACTCAAATATAATAAAAAAATTATGTACCATATACTAAGATGTTGTTATATTTATGTAATAACCCATATCCATCTTCACTTCCATCGAATGGGAAATAAAACCATGGATCATGGGTACGGAAGTCTACCGCCTCATGAACTGATGTAATTCGTTCTCCATAACCACCTATCATGATTGGTTATAGTGATGAATAATATATATATATGATATTTTCAACATAATTATACTTATGGAATTATTATTTGACATATAAAAAATTAATTTCCATTTAGTGGTAGATAAGATAATGCCACTCGTGCATACTTCATACAACTGCCACATGAAGTTTTGTTATTCATTTTTCAAAAACACATTACATTAATTGTAATAAGGACAATTATTATTAATATATTTGATAAATATGGTATATAATTTTTTTTCTTACCTCTACATTTATATAAAAATGATATTATCATGCATGCATACGTAGGGACTACCACTTATACGAAGCGATTTGATTACACTTTTGATCACCATGTCAAATAGATGATATATATAAGTATATTTAATGAAATAATAATTCATTTATGATATTATTTTCCTTATGTAATGATCAAAATATACTTAATTTCTTTCAATAATGATCATCAAATAATGTAAATTGTACTCATGCTTACGTACGACCTACCATCTCTTTGCTTATGGAATAATTTATTTTCCATAACCATTCATAGTAATTGGTTTCAATAGTATAATTGATGAATAAATATGATAACTATATTATTATTATTATTCAAAATATATTTAAATAATTCCCTCTTTGACCACATTCAACACACACAAGTCATTTTGAATATATGGAATAAACATATCCAATACTCTACACAGGGACTAAAATGATAATGTATTTAAATACGAAAATAAAAATATAAATTTTTTATGAATTTTTGCAAAATTTTGTTCCCTATACCTAAATAGATCATTAAATTTTGATTAAAATTTCCTATATACAGTTACATATGCATGGTTTTTTACTTATCATTTTAGTGTATACACTTCAGCATCCACTATTAAATGTTTGCGTACAAAGATAATTTGGTGAGTCAAAAATTTATAGAAGATCCCAGTATAAAATCAAAAACATTATATAATATAAAAATACTATTGAATTTAATTCATATGTTTTAGATACATCGTAAAAATTTTGAATAATAGATGGATGACTATCAGATGTTGGGTGGTCATGAAAATTAGCACTTATTCACATTAAGTTCTAACATGGTTATATCTACTAGTAGAGATCATGAGGAAAGACCCTCTAGTATGAACCCCAAATGTTATGGGTTTCGTTTGATGTTCATATATATGGAAATTTATATTGGACTCTAGAATTAGGATCATGATTAATGATTTCCTTTTGATCGTGATCTTTGATAAAAGGAACAAACCATGATAATGAAATCACAGTGAGGTATCTTGGGTTTGGTGCATCATTTGTGGTATGGAATTGGTTTAATGTCCATGATAGAATTTTTCTATTCTATATTTAGGGTGTAATTTCTTGGGAAAATTTGATCTGGATGTTATTAACTTTATAAATTCATCACCTTGGTAGACATGGGAAAATTAATATAGATAGATCAAAAATAATAATTCATGAATGGAGGATTATAGATGTTTTTTTCTTATTTATAATACAACTAATTAAATAGAGATTATATTAAAAAGTTCATGTTTGTAGGTTTTTTTTCATTTCAATGAGAATTACATACATATTTAGGGGCCATGATGGGTTGTTAGTTTCCTCTCTTATTTTGTGAATAGTATTCACTCCTCTCTAGGTAACGGATAAGAGGGTCACACATAATAGCATATTAAATAAAATACCCTATTATAAAGAATAGGTATATTAGACATGGTGGGCCATGCTATGGGGTCTGAGTGTTTTCTACATTTTATCGATCATTAACAAATAAATAAATTCATTATTATTTTCTTAAATTATAATTATGTAAAATTTATTCAATAAATATATTTAAATCTATTTAATTAAATACATGGAATAATATTATACAAATGAATATTATTTTAATATTATAGATTTTTTAATTATTAGGTGGAACTAGGAGTCAATTAAATTAATCAAGTTTAATATGTAATATATTTATCATATATTACAAGAATGTGATAAAATAAAAATAATTTTTAATCTGTATTTAGTTCATCGTAGTTAATTATCTATTTATTTTTTAATGGAAACTAAATAAGATATTTCTAGGTAACCTTAATTGGGAATTTATACATCCACTATATAAGTGAAGGGAAAAGCTATTTCTCATGACTATTCATAATTCAGAATTGAGATCTTATCTCTCCTCCTAAATCCTACAGAGATAATAACTCAAAAAAGTGAATGATACAAGATCTCCTTCTTGGATCAATGTTAGGGGATTATGGTTATCATGAAAGCTATCAAAATATTATCATAGCTCCACGATATCTCTCAGAATTGGATAAATGGAGTACGTTTAGATTTGAGAATCATGTGTCGATCAACTAGAGGGGTTCGACATCATATCTTTCAAGAAACAATATTAGGTAAAATATAAAATATATTAAAACTTGAAACTGTAATGAGTTACTCATTATTATATTTTCTATTCTCTAATTAAACCACATGAGATCCTTATGCAATATTTTTCTTTAAATCCCCAAAGAAGCTAATATTCATATAATTGGTTATCAAAAATTCATAATCCCTGACCCACATGATTATGATGTATACCCTAGTACAAACAATTAGTATTAACGGGATCACATGGATTATCTGAGCTAAGAAAATTATTATGGTAAAAAAAATTAGTAGAGGGTTATATATTTGTCGTAATTAATCCAACCACACACCGATCTGATCTTTGATAACCATGTTATGACCATTCAAAAAATATTTATGGAAAATTGGTGGTTATTTTCTGGTATTAAAATTTTAAAAGCGTATTTATAAAATTCTTTAAAAGTTTATTATAGTAATTCCGATAAATTTTGGTTGGATATCATCCAGAATCTATTTACCTGGATTCCTCTGTGAAATTATACTTATATCTTCCAAAAGTATGAATAATTTTAAAAAAATATATTTAATATTTAAAATCTTAAATTAAGATAAATTACTATGCCAATTGGTTGATCATGTGGAATAAAATTATTTATTGGATTGACTAACTAAACAAATTATATTACAATCTTCATTTGGAATATTTTTCTAATGGGGGCCACAAGGGCTATACACTGTAAAAAGAGGAGATTTAACATTGGTAATTATGAAGAATCTAGTGGAAGATCCCCCTCATCACTAGTCGCTTCCTCCCAATATCCCTATCGGTCTCCACAAAAACTAAAATTGTATCCTCCCTCCAAGCCTATGACCCAATTTTGGGATCCTTTCTAGTTTCATCCTACTGTCTCATGTGTAGCTTCCCTTCTCCAATCCCTCACTATACCAAAGATTATCAAAGTAAAATAACCATATCTGGCCATTGTGTGGCCCCCTACCTCCATAGATTGCATACCCATGCTAGCGTTCCACCCTCTGCCAAGACCGAGGTAGCTTCCCATGGTCTATCGACCACACCGCTACCTCGAAATTGGAACCTCTCCTGGGGAGGACCCCAATGTAACTCAAAATTTATGTAATATCCCCCTCACTGAGATGCCACCATCAACTATCCCACGCCTACGTCAGGCCTCCACCCTCTATTGTGGCTGATCTACAATGCCACCTCCATGTTCATTGGAGAGCGACCCCGTTAATGGCTTATGTTGCTTCCACCCATCTGGATCCCACACCAAACCCCTAATATTTATTTTAGAATGGACTATATACCTAAATCCCACTTTTATGGACCCCACTCCACCACATTGGACCACCACTAGTCTCCTACCATACCACTACTGAGAATATCTCCACCTAGTAGTGAGAGGTGGCCCCATCCCACGTTCTGTTGGATCTCATCATTCCCTTAGTGGATCAGGGCTGGTCTTCTCAACCCATAATGAGTATGGGAGTAAATTCATTATAGAGAACCTCTCTTTTTATACATTAACATTACATGATTTTTTGGAATTCTTAAAACATTTTACAAATAGATGATAAAAAGACATACTATTCTTGTGCATTTGGAAACATGGAAAACATAAGCACTAGTAAATAAATGAGCTTAACTATCACCGACTAGGTTATTATTGAATATAAACCTTCCTAAAAACATAATACATAATACGTATCTTCATAATTTGAAGAAGGAAACATAATATGGGGTGAGATAAAATGCTCAGTATGAGTAAAAAATGATATATTTTAAGTCTAATCATGAGCATAAGCGTATGAAACCATGATCATCAAAATAGGAGATCATACCACGCATATCAAAGATAATTTACATGAATCATGGAATAAATAATAACAATTATTAAGACATAAATCATAATTAAACTAAAAAAAATATACCATAAAATCATAACATAGTAATAAAACATGGAATTGGGGAAAACACAGAAGCATATAATCTGGTTTCCATAGTATATAAGGCAGTACTGCCAAGAACATATTAGTAGTATAGTTTGACTCCATAAACCATCTTGATAGTCATGGTTCACTCCCATAGCCATATTTGTAGCATGCGATCCTCATAATAACATCATGGTAGTCATGTTTCACTCCCATGGCCATCTTAGTAGTCATGAATCATTCCCAAGACCATCATATCTATATCATTAGATATAAATCGTTACCCAATGCATTGGAGGGAGATACATGTCTCACCCATCTAATAATGAAATCATACATACATGTGACTCAAAATAATAAAAAATAATATAATAACCCATGAAATAAATTGGGGTATTATAAACATGTAATGATATCATAACATAGATAAACAGATAGGTTTCATAATAATTTTATCATAAATCTAACTCATGAAAAGAATCAGGTTTCAAAATCATATAACCCATGAGAGGGAAAAAAGTTTCATAAAAATCATGCCATCAAAATATAATCCATTTAGGGAAACAATATGAATCTAAACATTGAATAAATTACCCAGATATTAAATATTAACACCAATAGATTTAATCATAGATGGGAAATAATTTTGAATTCTCTTTTCAGAACATTTATTGAGGAAAATATCATTTATTCATTGAAAACAATTTTTACAATAGAAAACATTTTTAAAACCTTTTTCATTTAAAATACAATTGATAAATTATAATGGAAGGTTTTAAAAGAATAAAAAAATTTAAAAACTTTTTTCCTTCAAAATGAACTTTAAAGATCTTTTGAAAACTGTTTTCAAAACATGTTTTTTTATTACAATAGATTTCCAACCTAAGAGAGAGACGATCAGATTATACCTAAAAAATTATAATACGTACCATTGAGTAAAACAATGGTAGTAATAAATGGATATGTCTTGAAGAAATAGAGTATATGAAATTTCTTGAGTGTTCAAGAGATATGTATCATAATATTTCATCAGTGGAAGCATAAACACAAACAATTTTGAAAAGAGATGAGATTGATTCAATAAACTCTTATAACATGGTAACTAGGGACCATATTCTATATGTAAGAACATTAAATTAAATTAATCTTATATTATCATAAAAATAATGAAATTCATCATATAATAAGTAAAATGTTAGTATACACACCTTTAAAAGGATTTTAGGTGCATAACAAAACATGAGTCAAGGAAAATTGAGAGAAAATATTTTTACTAATTTAGTAACATTGGAAATTTATACATCATGAAATAAAGGTCATAAAATGGATATATTAATACAAATACTTTTAGGTATAATAATCGGAGAATAAAATAATGTCCATCCAATAAACCACTAAAAAGAAAACTATGGTGAACATATCTTGCATCTAACAGAAATAAAAAGTGAGATGAAATCCTCCTACCTTGTCTATTGACTCTTTCCGTACTCTTTCAAACCAACTGTATTATAAATAAAAATTTATTATACATATTTTTAAGAACCCTATTGTTATATCTAATACCATATATGGTTTTATTATGACCATATTTCACCCTCTTATTAACCAACATATGTTAAGGTTTCCCTTTAGATAATATCAGTGTTGTTCTTCGCATGTGTCTTAATTTGTTATATATTTAGTCCTTATAATTATATCAATATTTTATAGATTAAAACCTTATATAAATATAATTTATATTCCTTATATTTTTTTTGTAATAATATATAGATTATATAATAATAAAATAGAATACACTGTTCGTGGAGACAATAAGTCATACGTATACATGAACATTGTTTCCCTTTTTTATTTCCATATTTAAAGAATTAATGAAAATTACCTATGTGTGTGTATATATAAAATATAATTAAATTATAATTATAATTATATATATCATATAATTTCACTAAATTCACCCTTAGTTAATTCCATGTAGTGGGTGAACGAATCACCTCACTCTAATGTGGCGATTGTCCACGCATCCTCAAATGAAAGTATCATATTTACACCAAATATAAAGTAAAAAGATATGTGTTTTAAAAGGAATAAATAAGCTTAAAAAATAAAATATATAATATATAACATAAGTAAAAAATATTTCCATCATATTTTCCACCATGACACGTGCTAAGGAAAATTTAATAATCATCGTTTAGTGAGGAGGTAGTTCACTATACAGATAAACAATATGTTCATTATCCATTATATGGATGTGTGTGAAAGTGTAGGTTGAAACATATAATAAAAACATAGTAGTATATTTATGATACTATTTTTTTATACAAGCATGGAAAAAATAAAGTGGGGGTGGGGGTTGGAAAAATAAAATAAGAGAAAGGACTCAAAAGAAGTCATTACCTCTTAACCAGGTAACTCCATTTGGTTTGTGAAAAAAAATGATTTCATTGGATAGATTTACACATAAGGGAATTATATTATGAGGAAGTGAGGGATTTTTGGAATTGTATTGGGAAGAGTGTGTCTTATCATAAGAGGTTTGAGATGTGTGAATAAGGAGGAGAGTTGGTGGACTTTTATAGGGATGGAGTAGTGACACTCTTGTAAATATTTGAAGAGTGAATTCCACCATCATTTTTCATGTTGAATGCGGATCCCATAATGATCTAAAGTAGATACAAGGGTGGATAGGGTCGCAATACTTTTATCCAATTTATTTTTGAAAACTTTAGAGGTTGTTTGTTTCCTTAAGGTTATGGTTTAGTCACTTATTAAAATTAATTTAACCCCAATCGATGTAATTAATTTCAATCACATTCACTAATACTTTTAGTCAAATAATATGTTTAAATTATTATATATTCTAAATTATGTTGATTAAAAATATAAAATCCATTTTTCCAAATTCCAATCATAATTAGAATAAATTAATTTAATATTAATCTCGTAGTCAGGTCGACGATGTGGGTTTTTAAAATAAAAAATGACCAAAATATTGCTAGTGTTTAAATTCAATTTCAATGTGAAATTGGTTCCAATTAGCCAAATTTGATTAACTAATAAAAATAGAATCGAAATAATCATTTAAAATAAATTAAAATATAATTTAACCTTATAAATATTTTAGATGAAAATCATTTTGGAATTACAATCCGGTATTTTTCAATACTACTCATAAAATGAAGTTTCTCAGAAAAAATTAAAAAAACTACCCTAAACTAATTTAGATATTATGAATTCTAAAATAAATTATATTTTGTCAAATTCAATTTATAAATGTGTTTTAAATTAATTTTACTATTAAAATCTATTCATTTGAGATAAAGACATTTTTAATCATAAACAATCTTTACCAATAATTATATCTTTCATTATCAATATGTTTTCATTATAAAAAATTTATAAAATATATATTAAAATAATTTATTACTATTAATATTAATAGTTTTAAAATCTAGGATATAATTATCTCATTTAAATAATTCTATCATTGAAATTATGTTTCAAAGAAACACTGAGGTTCCATGTAACATACATCAAGCCTGTGTTGCATGTAATGTACGCCAAGTTGGTGTTGCATGTATTATATGCTGAGTCGATGTTCCATGTGACATTCTATGAGTTGGTGACCTATAATGTATTCTGGTTTTGTGACTTGTAACATACATCATGTCATTGGTATGTAAAAATAATGATTGACTCAGTGAATTTCATGAAATAAATGAAATTTTAATTTATTTAAAAAAAGTTCAATAAAATATCAGGGTATTACATTTTACCCCCATAAAATGAATTTATCTAAAGAAATGTGTCCCTTGGGTAAAGTAAAATAATGTTATTCCTTCTTCTTCATATCCTCGTGTTTCCACATGGCTTCCTTTAACTGGTGATTTCTCCACAAAATTGTGACTAGGTGGGTGGTCGTGTTTCCTTGAACTCTCTCTATACGATTTAGAATTTCAGTATGTATCTCCTCATAACAAAGTTCCTCCTCCTATGGGTTGACTTATGAATTTATTACACGTTAATGGTCAAATATGTAATTCCTATAAAGAGATACATGGAAGAAATTATAGACATGAGAGATATTTGGAGGGAGTTCCAAGCAATAGGCTACCATCTAGATGTGATCATGAATCAAAAATGGACCAATATACCTAGGGATTAGTTTCTATTTCATCATGAATGTCATAACCTTCTTCATAGGTAAGATTTTTAGAAACACCTTTTCACCAAAATCAAATTCCAAATCATGTCTATGGTTATCAGCATATTGTTTTGTAGTTTTGAGATACTTTGATATGTTGTAAAATAGTTATATCCTTATTGACCATTTCATCAGATATATTAGGTCCCAAAAGATTTATTTCTCTTACATCATCCCAAAAATATAGATCTCTACATTTATTCCCATAAAGGGCTTCATAATGTTACATCTCAATGCTTGAGTTAAAACTATTTTTCGAATGGAAACTCAACTAGAGGAAGTTGTTGATCCCAAACAACATTGAAATCTAGAGAAATAGATATCAACGTATCCTCTAGGGTTTTAAATATTCATTCAGACTGACAATCTGTCAGGGGATGATAAAAAGCCCATGAAATCAATTCTTTATCATGTTCTTGTTAAATACTTTTTCAAAACATTGATGTAAACCTTGTATCCCAATCTGAAATAATAGAATGTGGTGCATCATGAAATATTACCAATTCCATAATGTATATCTTAGGAAAATAATCCAGAGAAAAAATCTTCCCTAATAGTGATGAAGTGTACTGATTTAGTAAGGCGATCGACTACTACCAATATAGCATTAAAACCTTAATAGGTTTTGGCTAGTTTAATGACAAAATCCATTGTGATGTTCTCCCATTTATATTCTAGTATGGTTAATGAATGCAACACCCCCCTTTTAATTTTTTATATCAGATTTATATTGATGGCATACTATGTACCGAGTTACAAGCATATCGATATATCTCATCATTCCATCCCACTAAAAGTAATCTTTCATGTAGCAATACACCTTCGTTATTCCATGATGAATAGTTAATGAAGAACTATGAAATTCCTCTAATATCTCCTTCTTCAAATTTAGTATGGAAGGAAAACATACACATTTCTATCATCTTATCATTCCATCCATATCAGGGTCAAATTCATGAACATTTCTGAATTTAGTTTTTATCTCTTCATATTTATTGTATGCCTCCTTAATTTTCGCATAGATAGAGGGTTAAATATTAATTTGATAATGAAAATACTTTTCCACTTCCATCAGGATCTCTTGATCCATCCTTTCCAAATAAAGGAATGTTATATCTTTTATGATCCTCATCAGTGATAATATATAATGATTATTCTAACATAAACATTGGCCACCTAGTTTGCTTTCCTAGGTTGGTAATTTTTTAAGAATTAATAATTCTTTATCCACACTATCCATACGGCTTGGTGTATGTTCCACTTTTTATGTTTAAAAATATATTTTACACTCTTATGAGTAGGATATATATCATACTTTTATCCATAAAGATAATGCTATATATCTTTTATGAAAAAATTACCATTGTTGACTCCAAATCATAACTAGGGTGAATTTTCTCATGATTCATCAACTACCCTGAGGCATAAATGATGACCTTGTTATTATACATAAGAACACATACCTATAAATTATTGGGTACATCTCTAAATATTAAAAACCCATCTCTATTATAGGGTAATATATGTGTAGTAGCATTGACTAACATTATCTTCAGATCCTTGAAATTTTCTTCACATTCATTTGTTTAGAGGAACATGACACATTTTTGAGTTAACTTGGTTAGAGGATTATATAATTATGAAATATTCTTCACAAATCATCCATAATATTCATATAAATCAAAAAATATATGGATCTCATTCACCATGGTTAGTTCAACACAACACTTAATAGCCTCCATCTTTCACGGATCTACTACTATACCATCTATTGAGATTATGTAACCCAAAAATGAAACCTTTCTCATCCAAAATAAAAAAAAATTAATTTTTTTCCTATAGACTCTCCTTACATGGGGTCTTTAGTATAATTCTCATGTGATATTAATTCTCTTACTTTCTCTTTGAATAGATTAGAATATCATCTATAAAGACTACCACGAACTAATCGAGATTATCCCTAACGACTGTAATTATTTAATCCAGGAAGATATTAGGAGAATTAGTAATAACAAAAGACATCATTGTATATTCATATTGTCCATACCTTGTACCAAACTCCATCTTGGGAATATCCTCTTTCCTGTCCCTTAATTGATGATATCCATAACAAAGGTAAATCTTGATTGAGTATTGAGCTCCATGAAATTGATCAAACAATTCATCAGTATGGGGGAGAGGATACTTATTCTTGATCCTAATCCTGTTTAACTCCATATAATCAATGAAAATATGCAAAGATCCATTATTATTTTTTACAGAAAGAAAAGGTTAACCCAATGTGAAAAACTAGACAAAATGAACCCCTTATCAGGGTTTTCTTGTAGTTTCTTTTACAATTCCTCCAACTCAATCAGATCAATTATATAAAATATCATGGAAATTTGTGTGGTACCATCTATAAGTTCTATTGAGAACTGAATTTCATGCTTTTGTAGAAGATGAGGCAACTCTTCTAGAAACAAATCCAAAAATTCCCAAATAGTAATCATATCATCGATATCAAATTCTTCCCCAACCATTTGAGATAAACAACCATTTTGAATGGGAATTAAGACCCATACACTGGATGAAATCTCAACAAGAAGTTTATATATATTATCACATGGATGGATGATCATATGAGGATTCAAAATATCAAAAGTAACTTCCATTCCTCAATAATTTATGGGGGATTTATTTAGTGAAATCCAATCCATGACTAAGATGACATAAAATTCAACCAAAGGATGATTTAAAATATTTGTGAGAAGAAAATTCCCAAAAACATCAACCAAAGATGAATCATAGACATGATATTAAATCATCATACCACTAGGTATTTTCACTTGAAATTACACATCTAATTTTTTTAGTAGAATATTAGCATCCATCAAAAAATATTTTGATTTGAAATAATGGGTAGATTCTTAATAAAATATGACATTATCAGTTCTATATTGTATGGTAAGTATACAATTCATCATGTTGTTAACATACCCCTCATCAAAAATAGCAATTTCAAGAGATTTTCCCTTTTCCCATAGCTTAAGAGGTTTCTGACATCAATCAATATAACCAACCCTTGGGTTTGGGAAGTGTTTAAAATAATTCTCATTCTTCATACACTTATAGCACTAAATCTTGGGAGGTGAAAACTTTGTCAGTTTTTTCCCAATCATAATATTTGATAAATTCTTCTCCTCAATTCGGAAATCAAATTCCTGAAAAACCTCTCTTCCATACATAAAATATTTATTAGACACGTTAAGGAAATTTCCTCCACAATTCTTCCCATGCATAGAGAATAAAGGGAAACTCATATTATTCTATTCATGGTTTTTAGATTTTTTGTTAAACTCCATATTCCTCTTCTTTTCAAAACCATGATATTGATATGTTACTCCAACCTTTATTCCAACCTTGATTCCACAATGCACAATATATTCATAGATACTAAAGTCTCTTATGGAAAACACCCTTCTGATACTTGTATTTAAGCCACTAAAGGACCAATATACTTTACATTTGGGTTGGATGATAGTTCTGGAATGATACCTCAGAAGACTCAAAAAAGATTCCACCTAGGTACCAACAGATACATCATCCATCTTCTTTAATTAAAGTAACTCTTTCTCCACCATGCTATGAGGAATCTGAGGAAAGTTCTTATTGAAAAAAAAAGTTCTTACAATCATCCCAATCCAAGGATTCAATGTCATCTTTCTACCTCATATCCTTCATTAGATTCCACCACTGGTATACTTCTACTTCTAACCAATAAACAAACAAAATGACTTTCTCTTGACCGAAACACTAGATAATGGTGAATATATTTTTATTGCTACTGATCCATTGTTCATCAATAAGTGGATCAGAAGACCCTCTAAATGAAGGTTGAAGTTTACTTATAAAAGACTCGATATAATGTTGTTATCTCTTTCGCTCATTCATAATTCCATCATGATTCATATATTGAGAAAGATGTGTGAGAATATTAATGAGTATTTTCATTCCGGAATCCATAACATTCAGTTGGTCTATAAGAAAATCATTTCATTTTCCTTCATAATCACCATTAATGTAGTTACTTCAAGTTCGATCCACTGACTAAAACCAAAAGCTTAGAGTAAGATACAATTATTATAATAAGGAACCACATAATAATGAAAAGTCACTTATAAGATTTCTATGATATGAACTATTATTTAATCTATGATATATTAGGTTTATCCAAGGTTATTCATAGACAAATTATTTTTAAATCATTCAGGATGGTTCATGAAGAGTTTTTGAATTACCAAAGATTATCCCCTAGAGTGTCAAACTAGGTATGTAAAAAGGATATTTTTATGTTTCGGATAACCCCAATTCAGGCTCGAATCATATTTTTGGATTTTTACCCCTAGGTACATCTATGCCAGATCGAAATCCCCTTGTAGTATCTATAAATGGATGTATTTCTAGGAAAATAGTCACTCTAACCTTCAGAAAAATTCAAATACAATTTTCTAGGCTTTTCCATATCATTATACTTATTTATAGACATGTCCTTAGGGTTATCAGTATGTTTTATTCATACTATCATCCCGAGGTTAACTAAAACACTTCTCTAATACCTAATATAGAGACCCTTACTTTTCATAAAATAACATTACATAACATTTTTATTTTATATAAAACATTATACCAACTGACGCCAAAAGACCGTACTAGTCATGTTCCTTTGGAAAAAATGAAAACATAAACTTTTGTATATAAATGATCAACATTATCTCCCACTAGGTTCTTTCTGATTATCACGCTTCTTAGAAGTATAAAACATAATATATATCTTCATAAAATAAAGAGGGAAATATAATAATGGGTGAGCTCAAATACTCACTAAGTAAAAATAAGGGAGATAGTTATGTATAATCAAGAGAATAAGGATATGAGACCATGATCATGAAATTAGAAGATCTTATCCTTCATATCAAGCATCATTTATGTGAATCGTGGGATAAAGCTTGGTAGTTCATAAAAAATAAATCATAAGGAAGTAAATAACATAAGCCCAGAAATCATATAATAGGTATGAAAGATTGAATTGTTATAGACACATGATCATAGAAAATGATTTCCATATTAACTAACACATAACTAGAAAGACCATCTTAGTATTATAGTTTCACTCATCTTACCATCTAGATAGTCATGGTTCACTCCCATGGCCATCTTGGTAGCATGGGATCACTCCTCATACCATCTTCATAGTCGTGGATCACTCCCATGGCCATATTAGTAGTCAAGTGTCCCAACCCGTCCCCTAGGGATTGTGCCACAACTACCCCATGCCCACCTTCCAAAGACCAGTGGCTGGTGACTAGTGTCAAATGTATTATCCTGCAAATGGGAGGCATTTTCTAAGTACATGTATACACGCACACACCTCCCATCCAAAGATACTATAAAGTAAAAAATTCATGGAAACCATGCATGGATTCCAATAAATAAAACACAACCAGAGTAAAATGGAAAGGGAAGTACATGGTGGAAACCATGGCCAGTATTAATGCCAACAAAAAGAAAAACAGAAAAATAAAATAAAACTCCAATTCCCCGAAGCTCTTCTGCTAGGAAGCCTAAATAAAGGGTAGGTGAAGGGTAACTTCCCAAAGATATATAAGTACACCCCATCTTTCTGATCTCAATAAACAACATTAGGTTCTGGTCCTCCCCGAACAACCTAAAAGTTTTAGTCTTCTACACAAGACACAACATGTGAGGGAAAATCCCATTCATGGGTGAGTAAAATGATACTTTGAAGGGGACCCTAAAACCACAAAGGTAAAGAAAAAGAGAAAAAACCACAAAGGAATTCACAGTCAGATCTACTCTAGTATATGCCTATAAAAATACCATGAATATCCACATATACACATTTCATCCATTAAGAAAATATGTTATCCCAACCACACAACCATCTTTAGGATTTTCATTGAAGTATTAAGTAATTGCAAAGAAACCAAGAGATCACATTCCACGAGCTCATCCATCCCTAAAGGAACCCGCCCCAGAGTTGAACTCCATCGAGTATAATCCTACCATTCATAATGGTACATATGAGAGAATCGTTCCCTAGTCCAATAGGTGAGTAACAGCTCCAAGGATATAGGACCCACTCTCTGGCACGATAGGGGAGTACTGACACTTCCTTAACTAACTTCTCTGAGAACCCGCACCCAAATCCTACAGGGTAGTAACACTATTGAAGGAAACCACTAAAATTAAAATGAACCTACACAAAATATATAGGGACTATTTTCTTTAACAAAGCATAGGGATAAAATTTACTCGCGCCTCAAGTCATCAAGGGAGTAACCGCTATAACATCTCATCATAAGAATCACCTTGATTCTGCCCAAAGTATGCTCATACTGATAGTTCCTACTAATCAAAAAGGCCATCCTATAACTTTCTAAAAAACTAACTGAGTTTATCTCAAATGGACTATATCTTCCCAAGGGTCCCAATTCAACAGATAGATCTTCAAACAAATACTCTGTTTGAAAGTTACGGGCATTTTAGCAAAAAGGGGGTCTGTGGGGTCAGGGTTTGGTCCAAAATGGTTAGACCGTCCCAACCCCACCCGACCTATGGTCCACTGACCCTACCTAGGTCCGACCAGGTCTAATAGGTTTGGCCCAGACCCTCTTGGTCATGGTTCTGGTCCGTTGCGCTCTGCCCACTGGGTAGCGGGTTCGGCCCGCTACCCGCACGACCTGCATGGATGGGTGCAGCCCGCCTACAACAGCGCGGTCTGCATTCGAGCAGGCCAATTCCTCTATCCCATATGTAGCTTTTCCGCATCCACTTTTACACTAAGCAGCGCCAGCTGGCACCACCATCCAATCTAGCTGGTCCGCATGAGAGGACTGTAATTACCGGAAGTTGCTCCGCTATGATTAGTGTGGAGGTTCTCCATGTCCAGCGATGCCACTATAGATGTCATAGGTTATACCTATCACCAATACATGTAGGCGGCCTTTGTTGCACCGGCATGCGGCTGCCACCACGTGCCAATGCCGGTCACTGTTGCAGGCGCTGGGGCGCTGGTCGGTTGTCCCATAAACCACCAGATGTGCTCTAGTGGACTGTTGTTCGAACTAGAAGGAGCCTTGTGATCCTTGAATTTCATTCTTCTCTGTCAGGGTCTCAAAACTTTTTTGAGATCCCTTCCTCTATAAAGATCTAGATTTTCAGTATCTCACGTGCCACTTCGACCCACCCATTGTTGTCTCCACACCTCCTTTGTGTTATTTCCTTCTATAATCTGTGATATAGAATCGTTGCACCTCATGGTGGATGTGTGATGATCATTTGTTCATATACTTGTGGAGATTAAAGAAAAAATATAGGGATAAAGAGAGAATTACCACAAGATAACAACTTGAGGAATGATATTCAGCTATTTTTCGTTAAGACCTTGATTCGCTCATATTATAAGGATCAATAAGGGAACAGAAATCATCCCGCATGAATGATAAAACCACGGGTCAACCGATTCGTGGTTTGAAATGCATTTTTTATTTTAAAACCATGATCAGGGGAAGATATTCTTCAAATAACAACACATACCTAGTTTGGATCATTCGTTGGAAATGAACGGTGTCATTGCATTCATCTTTCCATAATCCTCTGTTTACGACCATTGGACGGTCGTTGTTGGAGACGATTCATTCGATAGGGGGGTTGGCGTTCATCGTCATCACCCACCACAGCTTTGGAGCAGATCCAGGATTCTTCCAACAGTCCTGCTTTGTCTGTTTATCCATTAATAGACAAAATTCCAATCAGCGTTTCAGTTAAGTTTTTATTACGAAGTCATAACACAGTATCAATTAATGAAACAACATATTCAATTTTACTTGGTTGTAAAACCATTGGTCCTCAGTGATATGAAAATTCATAAAAATAAAATAAAACTAGTTTATTTTATTTTTAAATTTTTCTTTAAAAGGATCGAATAATTACATTTTCGGTTGACCTGTTCCAGCTGATCTTAATTTATTTCTAGTGAACCTCTTAGTTCTGAGTTCAATGGTGCCCTCGTATTTTTTATAAGATCACCGATTCAAAAGATAGAAAAAAATACAACACACACATTTAATTAATAAAAATTTAAAAAATTAAAAAATCCATTCCATCCACTCTATGTCTAATAATTACATGCCTTATGAGAGCCTGGTCTGGTAAAAATCTTATTTAACTTTAAAAAAAATCCATGGAATTACAGGACATTACATTCTCTCTACCTTAAGGATTTCATCCATGAAAAGAAAAGGCCTAAACTCAAGGGAATAAAATAGAGTTCATCAAGGGTATATGTGCTGCATACAAGCATGCACCTAGAGAAACCACCGAGATCAACCACTTTCATGTCCATCTCTTTCTAGATAAACATCGTGCAACAATAGGAACATGTCACTTTAGCTGCGATAAGTGAGAAAAGCACTAAGTACTCTAATCCATTTGTATTCATGGGGTCTAACAGCTCTCCCCCATGCTAACCTGACATAGATAAAAACCAAACCCATAGTTATCATCCACCACTAGATGAACTGTGAAAAATCCTCCACAAGAGTTATGCATTCATGGTTGATGCTAAACATGCATGGGCATTTACGAATGAAACATGGTTTCCCATGAGTGCTCTCTAGGTCTTACTAGTCCCTCTGTCTATAACCACCAATGACAAAACAACATTACAAAACAAGAATACTCCCACAACCACTATTTTTATCCCAGTTGTGTATCGATGGTAAGTTACCAGTTCATACTGCGAAACATCATGGGGTCTAACTCTGCCACCACAGAACGATCCCAAACAAGAAATTTTACGAGATTCCACCATGTGCTGCATGGATTTCCATTTCACCATAAGGAAAAACCCTTCCTTGCCCAAAAAAACTCACCATATCCTTTTCCAAATATCGTTAATCTAGGTATGAACGTTATTAGTCCATACCGATAATGAATTCATAAGGCCTCAACACAATGACTAAGAGATCCCAACTGCAACTCTCACCTCCAAGAGTTAGGTCACACTAACAGTGCCAGTGTGTGATCAACGAGTCACCTCCATCATGAGTCTCTAAGCATGAGGGTCATGTCCACTTTCCAATAGGATCCTTGAAGTCTCAAACAAAACTCATGGAAAAGGAGGACTATTAACACCTACCTCAATTTAAAAATGAATCCAAAAGTAAAGATATAGATTGTACCATAGATTTATCCTAGAGCTTATGGGTCATAAGTTATGATCACATGTACCTATCCTCACCCATTTCCTCCATCTCCCTGATCCTGACATGGACCACTTGGTGTGGTGGTAGAAAAGTTTCAAATTTCCTACCACCTCCTATTGCTCATACATCTCCTCTACCTTGACCGCCATCTCGCAAAAATTCTTGCTCCAAAAGTTGTTTTTACCAATGAGGATCATCTTCTACCTCACTCTAAGTGGCACATTGGGTTGGAAAATCCCTAACAAGATGACCTCGGTCGTTGCAAGATTAACACAACCTCTCCAACAGCTGATTTTCTCCTTGGTGATGCACTTGTGCCACAGACCCATGTGTCTATGTTCAGGCATGGGTATGCCTCCTATTATGTGATCATGTCACATGATATCTAATTTATCTAGAAGAATCCTCTACATCGTGACCTATTCCATAGGTTACATCTATATACTCATCCTCTAGGGAGATTTCAACCACAATGACATTCTCTAACACCCCATCATACATCAAAATGATAAGGGGTTTCACCAACACCCTAATCTTCTAGTGTAATACCTGCTCAATGGTCCGGAACCTGATGTAGAGGTCGCGCACCATATATGTAGAGTGGCAAGAATGATCCGTGAATCTCTTTGAATACTTTTCTACCATATTGATTCCATACCGTAGGTGTAGCATCTCTTGTATACACATAGAGTGCAATATCACCAGAAAGAACTCCTCCTTGAAGAGGCTCTCAAATTCAATACCAGTGAGGGTCACCTTGTCCTTCATCTAGATCATAAATCTCCACCATATCCCCACAAATCCTTGAAGAATACTCATTACTAATATCATCATATGGTTGAGAGGTTCCCTTAATAGGCAGAAGACTTGCATAACCGCCTCAATCCAATCCTCAACTACCTGAGGATCTTTCTCACCACATAACCTAGGAGGTCTCAAGCTCTGGAACCCATTTAGGGAACTCAGCTTATGCGCGTCATACACTACTAGAACCGGTAGAAACATTTGATTGACAAGTGGTTACACCACTAGTGTAGCATTGGAAGGTAACTCCAAATATTTAGTTTCCTGCACTGAAGCCTCCACTCCGTGTGTATCATCATTACGATCATGTTGTAGAATACTATCCGTCTGTCATTGTGGGGGAATTATGAAATATATCAAGATGAACCATGGATAAAAAGTATATTTGGATAGATTAATAAATAAGGAAATGGAAATCACAACCATTCCTAAATGATGCATGTACCCTTTATTTCCCCGCAACTAGTGTTTCCATGTACCGAGTCGGAAAGCAAGTATCTAGAGTACTGGTGTTTGGATACGTCAGCTTCCACACCAACACTAGAGACCCTAGCATGAAATTTGAACTTAAAATGTTAAACATTGTTTCCCAAAACCAAAAAAATAAGCCCTGTGTATTTAAGGTAGTACCAACCACCTCTAATAACAATTTTTCATGACCTATCCCGTGGGGGCCATGTCGTGACTACCCCAAGTTTGCCTCACAAATGCCAGGGGATGGAAACTAGCACCGAAGGCATTATCCAAAATGTGGGAGGAATTTTCCATGTACATGTATACATGAACAAAACTCTTGAACAAAGATAATATAAAGTAAAAATACAACGAAACCATGCATGGAATCCACTAAGTAAGATAAAAATAGAGTTCAATGGAAAGTGAAGAATAGGGAGGAAACCCAAGCCAGTATACATGCCCACAAAAATAAAAATAGAATAATGGTAACACTCCGTGTCCCTAGAGCTTGTCCACCGGGAAGCCTACCTAAAGGGTAGGTCAAGGGTGTCTGCCTAAAGCTATTGAAGTACACCCCATCTTTTTTATCTCACTGAGAACCAAAATGTTCTTTTCCTCCCTAAACTCAATCAATGTGTCGGTCATCTTCACAAGACATGACACATGCGTCCAAATCTTGTGCATGGGTGAGTAAAACGATACTCAGTATGGGAGCCCAAAACCATAATGGTAAATAACAATAGAAAAACCAAAAATGAATGCACAATCATCTCTACTCCAGTATATGACCATACACATACCATGAATGTAACGTCCCCGACCCAGAATCCACTAAACTGGTGCGCCGATCTGGGTGGTTACATGACCTTAAGCGTGCCTCCTTGTACAGCAAAGGTTGCCGACTAGCAGTGGGGGTCTATGGGGTCAAGTGGGAAGACTATACCCTGTTTTTACCAGAGTAATCCACAAGAGAATAACCAAATAGAGGAAATAATAACCAATAAACATAAAACATATATAATAGCCATTTACAATAATAAATTTGCCATGTCATACTACAAGTGTAAGAGTGAACAAAATCCCAAAAATAAAGACAACATCCAAAATCCCCAAGATGGTCCCGACTCCAAGTTTGGATCCTCCACCAAGTGCTACCCATGTCCACTCAGCTATCTAGCAAGAACCCTTGCCCTTGTCCTGACCTACAAACATGAAGTCTGCTCGGGTACCCAACGGTGGCCCGAGTAGGGTGTGAGTATAACTCAGTAGGCCACCACCAATGGTGTCTACAAAATATCCAGTATAAGCAGGTAGTGCATGAAAAATGAAAATGAATGATAAAGTCCAAGTAATTTATTAAGGTTCCAGTAACCAGTTCAGAGCCAAGGCCATTGCCATTCCATTACCATCAATTTATTACCATTTACCATCACCTACCATTTCATCACATTTCCATGAGTTAATCACATACATTATGTTACATGGATCTAAGGCCAACAACCACATGCAAGAGGGTAAAAACATCGTTATCCTATCTCACTAGGACTAACTCCCTCATAGCAACCATATCCTCACCTTGAAGCCTCAGTCCGGGTGAATGCAACCGTTAGTAGAATAGACCCTCAGTCCCCTTTCCTAACCTGTGCATTTAGGGAGGAGTTTAGAGCATCATTCTTCGCTCGACCCGTGGGCGTAGATCCTCAAGTCATACCCCACTCTACCAAGCCATGTGCACATGCTTATATATAAGTGACCATATACCTTCCAACCATTGCTCATCAGAAAACATCATTCACAACAACCCACATGGGAAACCACATCATGTCTTAACCCATTCACACATTATGATTTCACATCATTTAACCATTCACCCAATTCCCATGTGTTATTCCTATCTCACTAAGCATTCCATCCTAGACCCATAATCTATCCCATTATGGTCTTTAACTAATTTACACATTAACCCATTTAACCCGTTCATCATTTCCATGAATCAGCCATTCATTCAATTTCAAATAACCCTTTGATTATTACCAAGTCTAGGTGCATCACCCAACTTCTATTCCACGTTCAACCAATCATGCCAACATATTCATCAATGGATCTACCATTTATCACAACAAGATCACTTTTTTGATAACAATCCCTAACCCGGGAAAAGCCGGATCATCCCATGGATGGCCCTAATTCATGTCAAGTAAATCCCAACACATCCCACAGGGATCGTGATGGTTCCCATTTTCCATTTTAAACACCTTTCTTCTCAAACATTCCAAGGCTATCCAAACATAACCAAGGAAAAGCAAGAACGCGATTTAACATGCACAAAAACCCTAAATAACCATGGGATATAACTTGTAGACCACCTACCTGAATCCGCGGTTGAACTCACCCTCAATCAATCCCTTAGACCTCGATTCGACCAACCCTTGGAGCTTCAACCTAGAACTCACCCAAAATATAGGGTTTTAGGGTTTCAGAACAAGAGGGAGAGAAGACACAAACCATAAACCAAGAAAAGAACCAAGGAGGATATTAGACTTACCCAGAGCTTCAATCCACAACCAACGTCACCAAAAATACCTTAGAAACAAGGGAGATTGATCTCTTGGATCTCTTGGGAGAATTGGTTCGTTCCTAGGGTGAAGAGGGAGGAAATGGAGGAAAATCCCGAGTTGGGGTTATAAAGCCCAGAGTGGCAATTTTGTAAATTTTACAACTTTACGTGGTTGCATGGTTTAGCTGCACGGTTTGGAAAACCGTGCGCAAACCGCGCGCACGCCACTGCCCGGAGGAGGGGGAGTCACACGATTTAGCCGCACGGTTTGGAAAACCGTGCGCAAACCATGCGCTTGCTTATGTCCAGAGGAGGGAGGGTCGCACGGCTTAGTCTGGGTAGGACGCATGGTTTGGCTGACCTTGCACGGGCCGTGCGCCTTGGTCTGCTTTTCCCAGACTTCCCTTCTTCCATGCCCCGAGCCCCCGGAACACCCCCAAGGCCTCTCACACTTCCAAGAAACCTTTCAAAGCCCCAAAATAAAAGGGTTCAACCCAAAACACAACAAAACATACCTTTCCAAAAACTGGGATCTTACAACCTCCCCACCTTATAACGGCTCGTCCTCGATCCGAGCTTCCAAGCCCCATTGCTCCACCGAAGAGAAGAGTTCGGGTCACTGAGTCCGCATATCCGATTCTCACTCCCAAGTTTATTCTTGAACTTTCTCATGCTGCCATAGTACTCGCACTAATGGCACAACCTTTCCTCGCAAGACCTTTTCACTACGATCCACCACACGAACTGGATGCTCCTCAAAGGATGCATCAACCTCAAGCTCCACATCCTCAACATCAACAACATGAGATGGGTCAGTGTGATACCGTCAAAGCTACGACACATGAAACACATCATGCATCCCCCCATACTGTTGTGGAAGAGCCAATCAGTAAGCCACTGGTCCGATCCTCTCCACAATCTCAAAAGTTCCCACATACATGGGCACCAACTTACCCTACTTCCGAATCCGACGGTGACCCAACCATGGCGACACCCGAAGGAATAATTTATCACCCACCCCAAACTCAAGAGTTCTACGCCTCTGATCTGCATACGACTTCTGCCTACTCTGAGATATAGCCATCCGCTTCCTGATAAACTTGACTCTCTCTGAAGTCTCTTGCACGAGACTTAGTCCCAACAACTTAGATTCACCGGCCTCTAGCCAACACAACAGAGATCTACATGGTCTCCCATAAAGTGACACAAATGGTTCCATCTGAATTGTAGTCTGAAAACTGTTGTTGTAGGAAAACTCAACCAATGATAGGTGCCTCTCCCAAGAGCCACCAAAGTCCAATACACAAGCTCTCAACATGTCTTCCAACACCTGGATCATATGCTCCGACTGCCCATCCATCTGTGGGTAGAAATCCGTACTCAAAAACACCTGCGTACCAAGAACCTTCTGCAACCCTTACCAGAAACGTGACATGAAACGCGGATCTCGGTCCAAAACTATGGTCCGCGGCACCCCATGTAACCGCACAATCTCCCGAACATGCATATCACCCAACTGGTCGACTGTATAGGTCTCCTGAATTGGTAAGAAATGAGCCACTTTCGTTAACCGATCCACGACAACCCAAATTGCATCATTCTTCCACGGCGTCCTCGGAAGACCCACAAAAAAAATCCATTATTACATCATCCCACTTCCATTCCAGAAGGGGAAATGTATGCAACAAACCACTCGGGCATTGAAGCTCGGCCTTCACCTGCTGACAGGTAAGGCACCGTGCCATAAAGCCCGCAACTTCCGTCTTCATTCCAGGCCACCAAAACTACCTTCGGAGATCACAGTACATCTTGGTCAAACTAGGATGCACTTACCATTTTGATGCATGGAACTCATGCATCAACTCTTCCCGCACACACCTTGGCACAACCACATGATCACAAACACGAACAACACCTTCCGTGTCGATGGCCCAACCAAAAGGTAGCTCCCCACCTTTAAGATTTTTTTTCATGGAAAAACACTCAGGATCATCAATCTGACCTTACTTAACTCAACCTAAAAGAATCGACTCCATCCTTAAGGAAGCAAGAGTGACCTGACCACTTTCCTCCTGCACTTCCAGGTGCATCTCTGTAAATAATGCCATCACCTTCCACTCAGTGCTGGACTCCTGGACTGCCTGATTATGAACTTTCCTACTCAGAGCATCAACAACATTGTTTCCCTTTCCCAGAGTGTACACCAACTCAAATTCAAAATATTGGAGATATTCAACCCATCTTCACTTCTGAAGATTCAGATCCCGCTGTGAGAAGATGTACTTTAAGCTCTTATGGTCTGTAAACACGGTATATCGTTCCCCCAACAGATAGTGCCTCCAGCACTTCAAGGCGTACACTACTGAAGCCAACTCAAGATCATGAGTGGGATAGTTCCGCTCATGGGGTCTCAACTACCTCGACCCATAAACCACAACCCGCTCATCCTGCATCAAAACAGCCCCAAGTCCAATTTTGGACGCATCACAAAACACAGCATACTTCTTACCTGGCTCAGGTAAGATCAGGATAGGTGCGGTCGTCGACCGCTTCTTCAACTCTTGGAAGGCATACTCACAAGACCCCAACCACTCGAACCTAATTCCCTTCTTGGTCAAGCCCAATAGTGGTGTTTCCAAGCGAGAGAAATCCCGAATGAACCTTTGGTAATACTCAGCCAGACCTAGAAAACTCTGAACATCAGAAACACTCTTGGGCTGCTCCCAAGATACAACTGCCTGCACTTTCTTTGGATCCACTATCACAGCTGCCTCTGAGATGATGTGACCCAGAAAATGAACCTCACCCATCCATAATTGACACTTTGATATCTTGGCGTATAGTTGATTCTCTCTTAGCGTACTCAAGACGATGTCAAGGTGTTGGGAATGATCGTCGTGAGTTTTCGAGTACACTAAGATATCATCGAAAAATACAGCCACAAACTAATATATATAGGGATGAAATATCCGGTTCATCAAAGCCATAAACACTGCCGGTGCATTGGTCAAGCCGAAAGGCATTACCAGAAACTCAAACAACCCGTACCGACTCCGGAAAGCGGTCTGCGGCACGTCAGAAGACCTCACCCTCAATTGGTGATAACCTGACCTCAGATCAATTTTAGAAAACACTAATGAACCCCTCAACTGATCAAACGGGTCATCAATTCTAGGAAGAGGGTATCGATTCTTCACTGTCATCTGATTCAACTTTCGATAGTCCATGCATAGCCTCAACGACCCATCGGCCTTCTTTGAAAAAAGAACGGTAGATCCCCAAGGAGGCGTACTAGGATAGATAAATCCCTTACGCTCCAACTCCTCAAGTTGAACCTTCAGTTCCTGGAGTTCTGTCGGTGCCATTCGGTATGGTGGAATAGAAACGGGCTCCACTCCCGGCAGCAACTCGATCATGAACTCAACATCCCTCTTAGGTGGTAACCCCGAGAAATCCCCAGGAAACACATTTTAAAATCGATCCACCATGAGAGTAAAATTAGGTTGTTCCCCTCCCTCACCATCATCAAGAATAAGACATGACACGTGAGCCGTGAGTCCACTCATTTATTGACAAAACGTCCCTTCACGCCCTGCTCGGACATCCCATTCGGCACGGTGGACATAAGAGTCACCCTCAAGCGACATGAACAATACTCTGTGTCGATAGTAGTCTATGTGCACCCGATAAAACACCAACCAATCCATTCCCAAGATTAGTTCAAACCCTGACATCTTGAGAATGAACAAATTCCATAGAAAATAATACCCACCAACTTCCAAGGCACATCCCTTGCACTACTTGATATCCTCAACCCATACTCCCAACAGAGTGTCAATTGACATAACTCCACACACCCTCTCCATAGGTAAACCCAACGCTACCAAAAGTTGAGCAGAGATAAAGGAGTGTGTGGCACCTGTGTCAAACAACGTACTAGAAAAAGTCGAAGCTACAAGGATCGTACCTCGAAAAGTTGATGGTCCAGCCTCGCCACCACCAGGTGCAAACTGAACTGCCTGAAGCTGACTTGCCCCTCTACCATGGGCTCCATCCTGAATGCCCTGCATTGCACTGCCCTGCTGGTGTGAGCGATCTTTCTCGGAAGTTCCACGTCCACCGCCCCTGCCAGTATGGCCCGTGGAGCTCCAACTGCCTGCCTGATACGGGGTAACTGATCCCCTTCCCGTATCCGGTACCTGCCTTCCACCATCATGCTCACCTGCCTGATGAGGATTCCTGCACAACCTCTGCACAGGTCCCATCCTTCTGCATGAACGGCACTCAATTGGAGGTCGAGGAAACTGACCACGCATATTCCCCAACCTACCACACTGATAGCAGAACACATGATCCCCACTCTGAGAGTCGGACCCTCTCTTCCAGCCACTTTGCACACTTCCTCCATGCTGCTAGCCCTCATGGCGTCGCTTCTGACCCTCGGTAGTTTTTCTACTCTTCTGCCCCATTGGCACCACTAGCCCACTACCCTAAGCTCCCTTCAGGTTTCCTTCCGAGCTCAATACCTGATCCACTACCTCTGCGAACCTCCTCAAGCGGAAGATATTTACTTGAGACCTAATCTCATGCCTCATCCCATCTTGGAAACGTCTTTCTACCGCTTCCTCATCCCCTGCTAACACTGGGACAAAGTGTCTCAAATCAGTGAAGCGACTAGCATAGTCCATCACCGTCAACGATCCCTGAGTCAGGCTCATAAACTTTGCATCTCGCTCCAGCCTCAAAGTCTTTGGGTAGAAATTCTCCAGAAACTTTTCCTAAAAAACCTTCCACGACATTCCCTCAACCTACTCAATTTGAGCCTGAATGTCCCACCAATGCCTAGCCTGGCTCCGCAACATATAAGAGGCCAGCTTCACTCGCTTTTCAACCAGAGTCTCCAGATGATCCAATATCGTCTGGATGGAATCTAACCAGAACTCCGCTGCCTCTGGCCCACCCTCTCCGGTGAAATTCGGAGGTTGTTGCAGCTGGAATTCCCTGGTCAGCTCAAACATACTCGGTACAACCCGCCCCGAGTCCTGATCCATCATCTACATAAGGCAAGCCAAGTTCTCTCGGAACTGGTCTTATCTACCTTCGTTGATTACCATATTTTATTGCTCCTATACCGGAGGAGTTTTCTCAGCAACATCCTCCCATTTCCCAACTGGCAATCGACGTTGTGGTGGCATCTCTCTACAATTTCAAGCATGAGATTTAGAACGTGTACCATAAAACTTCACAATTGCAACAAAAGCTCTTCACTAGCTACAACTGCCCCAACCATCCCTACCGCGGCCATGGTCCATATGGGGTAAACAACCATGCACTACCACCAAACTCACACAACGTTTTACACAACATTTTCCACTTCATTTCAAACCCTTATATTTCATTTTCTCATTATTTCTTGGTTTCATGAAATGCATGATGCACCCTACCTTCCTTCCTCACACACCCATCTCATGCATGTGCCTAACACAATGCATATCACCTATCTCCCTAGGTGCCTACAATGATGCATGAGTGAAAATTCTCATTCCATTTAAGGCCACGAGCCAAATATCATAAAAAAGTCACATCAAACCACATGTGCATCACCCAACGGAGAAATATCATCAATTGTAACAACACACAACCAAGAACAACATTTCCCACCCAGGGTGACTTGGGTTTTCCCCCGTACCTGGGTTAGCTACTCCCAAGCACGAGCTCATTGCCAAGGACCGACACATCCTAACCCTTGGCTACAAATCCCAAATAACAAGACCTTAGAGAAGGAGAAGAAATACCTCCTCTGATACCACTTTGTAACGTCCCCGACCTAGAAGCCACTAAACTGGTGCTCCGAGCTGGGTGGTTACATGACCTTAAGCGCCCCTCCACGTACACCAAAGGCTACCGACTAGCAGCGGGGGTCTATGGGGTCAAGTGGGGAGACTATACCTCCTCTTTATCAGAGTAAGCCACAATATAATAACCAAATAGCAGAAACAATAACTAATAAACATGGAACATATATAACATCCATTTCCAATAATAAATTTCCCATGTCATACTACAAGTGCAGGAGTGAAAAAAAGTCCAAAAATAAAGACAACATCCAAAATACCAAAGATGGTCCTGACTCCAAGTCCGGATCCTCCACCAAGTGCTACCCATGTCCACTCGGCTATCTAGAAAGGACCCTTGCCCTTGTCCATACCTGCAAACATGATGTTTTCTCAGGTACCCAACGGCGGCCCGAGCAGGGTGTGAGTACAAATCAGTAGGCCACCACCAACAGTGTCTACAAAATATCCATTATAAGCAGGTAGTGCATGCAAAAGGAAAATGAATGATAAATGCCAAGTAATTTATTAAGGTGGTAGTAATCAGTTCAGAGCCAAAGCCATTGCCATTCCATTACCATCCATTTATTACCATTTACCATCACCTACCATTTCATCACATTTCCATGAGTTAATCACATACATTATGTTACATGGGTCTAAGTCCAACAACCACATGAAAGAGGGTAAACACATCGTTATCCTATCTCACTAGGACTAACTCCCTCATAGAAACCATATCCTCACCTCAAAGCCTCAGTCCGGGTGGATGCAATCGTTAGGAGAATAGACCCTTAGTCCCCTTTCCTAACCCATGCATTTAGGGTGGAGTTTAGAGCATCAGTCTTTGCTCGACCCGTGGGTGTAGATCCACAAGTCCTACCCCACTCTACCAAGCCATGTGCACATTCTTATATATAAGTGACCATCAACCTTCCAACCATTTCCCATCGGCAAACATCATTCCCAACAACCCACATGGGAAACCACATCATGTCGTAACCCATTAACACATTACCATTTTACATCATTTAACCATTCACCCAATTCCCATGTGTTATTCCTATCTCACTAAGCATTCCATCCTAGACCCATAATCTATCCCATTATGGTCTTTAACCAATTTACACATTCACCCATTTAACCCGTTCATCATTTCCATGAATCAACCATTCATTCCATTTCAAATAACCCTTTGATTATTAACAAGTCTAGGTGCATCACCTAACTTCTATTCCATGTTCAACCAATCAGGCCAACATATTCATCAAGGGCTCTACCATTTATCACAACAAGATCATTTGTTTGATAACAATCCCTAACCCGGGAAAAGCCAGCACATCCCATGGATGGCCCTAATTTAGGTCAAGTCAATCCCAACACATCCCATGGGGATCATGAGGGTTCCCATTTTCCATTTTAAACACCTTTATTCTCAAATATGACAAGGCTATCCAAACATAACCAAGGAAAAGCAAGAACACAATTTAACATGCACAAAAACCCTAAATAACCATGGGATATAACTTGTAGACCACCTACCTTGAGTCTGTGGTTGAACGCACCCTCAATCAAGCCCTTAAACCTCAATTATACCAACCCTTTGATCTTCAACCTAGAACTCACCCAAAAGATAGGGTTTTAGGGTTTCGGAACAAGAGGGAGAGAAGACACAAACCCTAAACCAAGAAAAGAACCAAGGAGGAGATTAGCCTTACCCAGAGCTTCAATCCACAACCAACAGCACCAAAAATGCCTTAGAAACGATGTAGATCAATCTATTGGAGCTCTTGGGTGAATCGGTTTGTTCCTTAGGTGAAGAGGGAGGAAATGGAGAAAAATCCCGAGTTTGGGTTATAAAGCCCAGAGTGGCAATTTTGTAAATTTTCCAACTTTAAGTGGTCACACGGTTTAGGTGCACGGTTTGGCGAACCATGCGCAAACCGTGTGCATGCCACTTCTCGGAGGAGGGGGAGTTGCACAATTTAGCCGCACGGTTTGGCAAACCATGACCAAACCATGCGCTCGCTTCTGTCCAGAGGAGGGAGGGTCGCACGGCTTAGTCTGGGTCAGCTGCACGGTTTGGCTGACCGTACGCAGGGCATGCGCCTTGGTCTGCTTTGCCCATACTTCCCTTCTTCTGTGCCCCAAGCCCTCAGAACACCCCCAAGGCCTCTCACACTTCCAAGAAACCTTTCAAAGCCCCAAAAGCAAAGGGTTTAACCCAAAACACAACAAAACATACCTTTCCAAAAACCGGGATCTTACAATGAACATCCAGATATACTCATTTCATGGGAGTACCGAACTCGGGCTAGAGGACTCACTCCCTAGCACGACAGGGGAATACCGAATCTGCTATAGCACTGCGTAAGGATGACCCACACCTAGGAATGACAGGGGAGTACTAACTCCTACAATAGAGGACCCACTCCTAACCCGATAGGGGAGTACTGACCCTATAAGAATTAGTTATGTAAGACCTCATCCCTATTCCAATATGGGAGTACCGAATTCAAGGATAGATGACTCATTCCCTGGAAAGGAAGCAGAGTACCGACTATTTCTTTTCTAACTTTTCCGAGAACCTGTGCCCTAATCTTATAGGGGAGTAACACTGTTGAAGGAAACCAATCAAAGGAAAATGAACCCGCACCCAAAATATAGAGAGTCTTATATCTACCAATGGAGAGGGATATAGAGTACCCACTCCTTGAGTCATCAAGAGAGTAACTATCCTAACATCTCATCACAAGAATCACCCTGATTTTTTCCATTGTCTGCTCGTACAAGGAGAGCCTACTATTCAAAAAATAGGTTGTCATCTAACTTTTTCAAAAAAAAAACGTAGAGTATCTCAAAAGGACTGTCTCAAACCAAGGGTACCAAGGCTGTAGACATCTCAAAAAATTGATGCTCTATTTGAATGATACATGGGTTTTATCAAAACCGGGGTTGGTTAGGTCCAGGTCCAGTCCGACCCGAGTATGGCCTGACCATGGTCTGGCCCGAGTGTTTTAGAAAAACATGGTCCGATTGGCTCTAGGACTGGACCAACCTAGGACCGACCCTACCCGAAAGTCTCAAACTGCTTGGTAGCAGGTCTGGACCACTTCCAACATGACCCGCCTGGTTGGGCATAGACTGCTTGGATGGGCATGGCCCACCTGGCAGGGCGTGGCCTACTTGGCTAGAAGAGGCCTGCCTGGCAGGGTGTGGCCCGCATCAGAGTGGTCTGGTTCCTCCCGCCCAGAAGCGTCTTTTCTGCGTCTGCTTCTGCACCAGGTGGTGCCAGCTGGTGTCGCCACTCTGTCCAGTCTGTCTACATGAGTGGACCAGAATTACCACATGCAGCCCGAACTTATGCATTTGGCCCCATAGTGATGCCGAGGTCAACATGGTGGTTTGCCTCTTCCAACAAACCCACGGTGGATGTCGAGGGATCTCTCGACTGATGCTGCTGGCGGCCAGACTTTGTTGCACCGGCAAGTGACTGTCACTATGTTCCAGCGACGTTGTGCTAACTGATTGTTCTGCAGACCATATGACACTCTATGGTGTTCTGTTCTTTGAACTGGAAGGATCCATGCGATCCTTACATTTCATTCTTCACTTACAGTGGCTCAAAACTCATTTTTGATCTATTCTTTCGGAAAGTTCTTGATTTCTGGTATCTCATGTGTCGCTTCTACCCACCCTCCATTGTCGTCTCACCACCTTCATTATATGTCCGTCTACGATCCGCGATTTAGAATCGATACGCCACAAGGTGGATGTGCGATGATCACTTGTTCATGTCCCTGTAGAGAATGAAAAAAATGTGGGGTTAAATAGGGAAGGACCACCAGATAACAACCTGAGAGATGATCTTCTACCATTGTTCATTACAGCCTTGATTCGCTCCCATTAGAAGGATCAATAATGAATCAAAAAGCATCCTGTAAGAATGATCAAACCACTGGTCAACCTGTTCCGAGGTTAATCCATGTTTGTCATTTTATAACCAATAATGGGGTATGATATATTTCAAATAACAACCCCTACCTGGGTCGGATCATTCGTTGGTGAAGAACGGTGTCACTGCGTTCGTCATTCAACGATCCTCTGTTTATGGTCATTAGTCGATCTTTGTTGGTGAAGATCTGTTCAAGGGGGGTTGGAATTCATCATCATCACCCACCAGAGTTTCAAAGAATAACTAGGAATCTACCAAAAATTATGCATTGTCATCTTGGCCATTAAGGGATGAAACGTGAATCCGTGTTTCAGTTACCTTTCTGTTATGAATTCATTATGATGTTTCATTTAATGAAACAATATATTCAGTTTTTCTTGGATGGAAAAATGTTGGGTTATAATGATTTAAAAATTCAAAAAAATAAAATAAAACACCTTTAATTTATTTTTATGTTTTTCTATAAAAGTACCGAAAAATAAATTTTTCAATCAACCTTTTCTAGTCGAAGTTAAGTATTTGATTAGAAAATCACATCGTTCTGAGTTCAACAGTGCTCTCAGATTTTTTGTCTGAGAATCGTGTCTAAATATATAAAACTTACACTCTCACGTTTAATTTATAAACGTAAAAAAATAAAAAAATCATTCCAGCCACACTGGATCTTAGAATTATGTGTCGTCATAGAGCACGGTCTTGTAAAAATCCCATTTAAATATGAAAACATGTCAATTGAATTCAGAGACATTACACCAAGTTTCATTCCCAAGACCATATTATTCTTTCTCATGAGATATAAATCATTACCCAATGCATTGGAGGGAGATACAGGTCTCACCCATCTCATAATGAAATCATACAAACATGTGCCACAAAATCATAAGCAGTCATTTAATAACCTATGCAATGAAATGGGTATAATAAACATGTGATTATATCATAACCTATAGAAATAGACATGTTTCATAATTATTTCATCATAAACATAACCCATGAATAGAAGTGGGTTTTAAAAGCATAGAACCCATGAAAGTAAAATGGGTTTCAAAAACATCACGTCATCAAAACATTATCCATAGAGTGAAAGAATATTAATGGAATAATTGAATGATTTCCCCCAAAAATCATGAGTAATACCAATGGATGTTATCCTAAATGGGAAATAATTTTGAAATATATTATGAAAACATTTTTTGAAGAAAATATACTTTTTACATTGAAAAATTCATTTTAAAACATAAAGCCTTTTAATTTTTTTCTTTTAAATAGATTTAAAAATATATAATGGAATATTAGAAAATAATAAAACATTTTTAAAATAAAATTTCAATGAAAATGGGATTCAAATATATTTTTATTGTTTTTTAATACTTTTTTTTAATACAATGGATTTCTGAACGAACATGGAGACAATAATATTTGACATAAAAACATGACCTTAAGTACCAAAATATGGAAAATGGTATTAATACAAGGATATGTCATGAATAAATTGAGGATAAGGAAACTAATCAGTGTTTTTGAGTAATATATAACAATATGTCATCAATATAATAAAAAATATAAGTAATCTAGAGAAGCAATTAGATTGTTTCAACAAACTCTTAGGACATGATAACATGGGATCAAATTCTCTGTAAAATAAAAGGAAATTAAATGAATCATAAAATATAATTAAAAGAAGTAAATTCAAGATATATCATATAAAATGGAAGTATATAAACCTTTAAAAATATTTTGGGTGCATAATAGAACATGATTCTCAAAGAAAGAAATTTTAAAGAAAACATTTTTACTAATTTGGTAAATTTTGAAACGTATAACCTGTGAAAGAAAGGTCATAAAATAGATATGTGAATAAAAATAAATTTATGTATAATAAACTTATAATACAATAATGGACAACACATACCCCACACAAAATTATTGAATAGAAAACATATAATGCATCTCATCGATGTAAAAATTGATATTAAATCCCCTTACATTGTGTGTTGACTCTCACCGTACTCATTCGAACCACATATACAATAAATATAAATTTATTATAAATATTTTAATGAACAATATTCTTATACCTAATACCATTTATGGTTTTATAAAAAGATTATATTACCCTCATTTTACCCGTCATATGTTAAGGTTTCACTTCAGATAATGTTTTCATCATTCTACACATGTGTCTTAATGTGTTATATCTCTGGTCCTTATACATATATCATGATTCAAGAATGTAAAAATTTATATAAATATAATTTGAATTCAGTATATTTTTATTATAATAATCTATATAATATATAATTTTTAAGTGGAATACAATATTAATGGACATGGTAAGTCGTATGTACACATAAACGTTGTTTCTATTTTTATGGATGTATTGAAAGAAATAAATAAAATGAACTATGTATATGTATATATAACATAATTATAGTTTCATAATAATGTTATATATATCATATATATCCTCAAAACTAACCTTTAACCTATTCCATGTACTGTGTGAATAAATCACATCGATTTGAGTGGGTGGTAGTGCACACATCATTAAACAATATTATAATATTTACAAAAAATGGGAAGTAAAAAAGATATTTGTTGTTAAAAGAATAATGTAGCTTAATGAAATAATAAATATAATATAATACATATATAAATAGTGTGTCTGTCATAATTTCCACCATGGGAGGTGGTATGAAAAATTAATCCATCGTCATTTAGTGAAGCGGTAGTTTTCCGTACACATTGACAGTATTTTAATTATCCATTAGATGGGGTGTGTGTAATTTTAGGATTAAACCATATCATAAAAATCCAACTATAATGATGATACTGGTGTTTTTATACAAGTATGGAAAATAATGTGGAGGGGGTGGAGAAAGAAAATAAATTAAAGGACTTGGGAGAAGACATTACCTCATAATAAGGTAACTCATTTTGTTTTGTGCCAAAAGGATTCATGGGATAGCATTATTCCAAATTAGAGGATTCTAGGAGGAACTATGGGATGTTTGGAATTTTATTGGGTAGATTTTGGATAACCTAATGGTTTTTATATGTGTAAATAAGTGGGATAGTCGGTGTCCTTTTATATGGAAGGAGGATTGGCACTCCAGTAAATATTTGAAGAGATAATTCCACCCACATTTTTCATGTTGCATGTGGATCTAATATTGATCAAAATTATAGAAAAGGGGGTATATGGTCAAAATATGGAAACAAAAGGCTTTGAGGTAAGTTTAAAAGTCATTTTTGGGCCTTAATTTAATGGTTTAGTCCCTTATTAAGCATAATGTAACCTTAATCAATGTAATTAATTTTAATCACTTTCACAAAACGTATTTGTCAAAAAGTACGTTGAACTTGTTATACATTTTAAATTATTTTGATTCCAAATATTTTATCAATTTTTTGAAATTCCAATCACTGAATTATTGGAAATTAATTTAAAATTAATCTCATAGTTGAGTCAGAAATGTTGGTTTTTAATGTAAAAATGATCAAACGTTGGCTATGTTTTTATGTCCAATTTCAATGTCGAATTTGTTCCAAAGAACCAGATTGGATTAGCTTATAAAAATATAATATAATTAATCTTTTAATCCCTATTATAGGAAAATTTATCCTCACAAATAAATTAGATGAAAAGGCAGTTTTGAATTTGACTACGGTAGTTTTCACTATTCATATAAAAATGAAGATTATCAAAAAAATTCCAAAAACTCACCCTAAGATAATTTAGGAAATGTAAGTTCATAAATGAAGTTTATTTTATCAAATTAAAATTTTAAATTTGTCTAAAAATAATTTTATTATTAAAACCGGTTCATTTGAGAAAATGGTATTTTTAAACATAAAAGGACTTAACCAAAAGTCAAATCATTCATTATCAACATTTTTTATTTATATAAAAAAATTATAAAAAATATTTTAAAAAAAGTTATTATAATTCATGTTACTATTTTTAAAGACAAGGTTATAATTATCTCATTTAAATAATTATAATAGAAAAATTATATTTCTAGAAAATTAGAGTTGCGTGTAACAGACATCAAGTCTGTGTTGTTTGTAACGTACTGTCATGACCCGTCCCAGTGGCGCTCATGTCGTGACTCCCCAAGCTTTCCTCCAATAGGCCAGGGGATGGTGACTAGCTCCAAGTAGGCATATTACAAAAATGGGAGGCATTGATTATGTACCTGTACACACACACACATATCCAAGCCCAGAAATGCTGAAATGTAAAAAAACACTGAGGAATAAAATGCATGCATACAACTAATCTCAACTAATAGAGTACAACAGAAATTTGTGTACTGAAATTAAACAGGTCCGGAATACAAGCCAACCAAAAACAAGAGTCTGAAAACTAAAATATCCAACCTGTAAACACAAAAAGGTACTAGGACTGCTGCTCGTAGCCATAGGAACACCTTATCCTGTAGGGAACTTAGAAAGCTCAGTCCTATCCTAGTCCACCGTGGACTCTGTCAAAAGGTTTCTCATCTCCACTAGACATGACACGTACGGGCAAAGCCCGTGCATGGGTGAGTATAACAATACTCTGTAGAGGATCCTGAAAACCACAAAGCAATACACAAAGGAATAGTACAGACTACTCCACATAGTACATGTGTTCTGAAAATATAATAGGTGAATACAATCCATATATACACAAAACCCAGACCCATAGTCTATAAACAGGTCACACAACCGCATTCCCCTGTTAGGGATTCAGTTTTAAGATTCCATGAAGCACTCATCTGGAAATAAGTCACTCCATGAGTCTGATAACTCTGATGACATACATCCGAGAAGTATTGTCCATCGGGAAAAGTCATGATATATAGATACAATCATTCTAGGAGAACACACTCTTGAGTGGGGAAAGATCAAGATACACAGATGAGGATCACTTCCAGGGACTTGGCAGATACCGTGACCCATCTGAATTCACCTTCTAGGTAGAGGATCAGAGCCCTATGGGAATATTCATGTCGATACCTGACTCTACCTAAGGTCAACAATGGATAAAGGATCTTGCTCCGGCCCTCTCGGAGGGATACCTGACTTAATCTCAGAAAGTATTGTTGAAGGGATCATACTTCTGAAAAATGAAACGATGCATGACCTCTAGGGGAATGAGTAAAAGGGGCACTAACACGAACAAAACATATCCATGATTCGGTGGAAAAGAAGATCAAGCTATGTACTGAAAATTACATGGTGTGTAGAAAGGTCACACGTCGTGTCATCTGACCTTGGGTACTGTCCATGTACAACGACCCGAGTTGCAAGGCTTGTCAAGCAGAAGAAGATATATAGGGCATGTAAGGGAGTAACACACCATGTTCCTCAATCCAGGGATAACTCCATGTATGCTGGCCATGTTCCTGTACACATCTTCAACCCATGTGCTACAACCTGTGTAACCAGTGCATGGGGTAACCCATGTAGCCGACCTGGTTTGGTTGTGTGGTAGAGTACCAGGCCGTGTACTCCACCCTGTATCCATGTATCATCCTAGATACACAAAGAGTCACGTGTAAGGACCCACATGTCGTGTTCTTTGAAGAATACATTGTTTCATCACATTGTGCATCATGGAACCCTAGCCGCCAATGATCCAGTCCCATGAGACGTGATCTTCGGGATACACGTCATGTTCTTCGGCGATTTCTAGAACCATTATTCTTCATCACTACACATCAGGGCTCTTATGATCCTCGATCCCACCATCCAATCATAACGATACCCAAGATCTAAGTTCACGCCACGATTCCATCGATGTTTTGGGAGTTTTCAATCATTCGATCAGCCTCAATAACTAGTTTAGATCATCCGCATGAAGAATGGTCGAAGAACATTTTCTCCTAAACTGGGTCGATTCGTTTGCTTCCATCACCATCTCACCTCTTATAGTTCATTTTGATGTTGAATATTTAATTTGGGATTGTTGTGATGTGAAATGGATGCACAATGATCCATTGTTCATCACCCCATGAAGAACACGAAGAACGCGATGGAGAGAGAGAGGAAGAAAATAGGATAACATAAGAGGAATGAACCTCGCCATCATTCATCATGGTGTTAATTCAATCTTGTTAGATGGTTTTAAATAGAAGTAATCATAACATGGACTTTTAACATCGTGGATTAATCCCTAAAATCATCCCAATAATAACCCTCCTGTAAGAACGCATGTTCCACGGATCAACTTGTTTGTGGGTCAATCTGAGTTCATTGTTTAATCAAATTACGGGGAAGAAATAAATCAAAATAACAAACCCCTACCTCTGTCATTGATGAAGAGGTAGATCAGTCGTCAATTAGGATTCGATCATGTTGTGCAACGATCAACATGTCGTCGTTCGCCGGCATCCATAAAAAATCCTCCATGACTCCAAGAGACCCTCTCTCCCTCTCTCTCAATTCACAGGGTTATGAGGCTAACCCTGTGAACATTCCATAAGTAGGTATTTAAAAGGGAGGAATTAGGTCGCTATGCAAAAGGAATCATTTAAATAAAATAAATTATTACTTTATTTTATTTCCATTAAAGTGTCCAAAAACTAACTCTCACATAAGACCTGTACTGGTTGATATTAGGCCCCACCTAACATAAAGTTGCATCTCTGAACACAATGGTTCCCTCAGATTTCATATCCGAGAACCCGTTTAAAAGTTATTCAACTTTTTCAAGAAAACTGCTCGCCCGTGCTATCTAATGTTTAAATTAATTTAAACATTTATTCCAGACACTCTGGGGATCAGAATTGCACATCATCAAAAGGACTGGTCTCGAAATAATTTCATATAATATTTAAAAATAATACAAATAAAATCCTAGAAATTAAATTCTCCCCACCATGCGGATTTGCACCACTGAAAATCCAGTATAAGAGCTACTAAAAAAGATTTGGGTACTGGGCATGGATCTGAGTTTCCCTCTCCCACGTGCTCTCTTGAAGATTCCCTTGCTTCCACTAAACATGCACCAAGGGAATAGATCACCCATGAAGGATCCTCTCATGCTGATCCTTGATCTCTACTGGGTACTTGGCAAAGGTCACTCTATCCTTGATGTCCAGCTTTCCCCAGTTGATGACATGTGTTGGGTCATGCACGTACCTCCTCAACTACGACACATGGAAGACATCATGTACCCGGAGAAATTGTGGCGGTATTTCTAGGTGGTATGACACCTCTCCAACTCTGCGCAATATCTGATAAGGTCTAATGAACCTCAAAGATAGCTTGCTAACTCAACCAATTCTCTATAACCCTCACCAAGGTGACACCCTAAGGAAGACATGGTCCCCTTCCTCAAACTCCAGAGGTCTTAATCATCTGTCAGGATAAGAATTCAACCAGCTCTGTGTAGTCTTCATCAACTCCCAGATGATCTTCACCTTCTTGGTGGTATCTCTCACAAACTTTGGACCCATGACTGCTAACTCTCCGGGGTCAGTCCAGCAAAGCGGTGACCAGAAGGATCTCCCATATAATTCCTCGAACGGTGTCATAACAATGGTGGAGTGGTAGCTATTATTGTACACAAACTCCACTAGTGGTTTTTGGTCCTCTCAACTGCGACCAATGTCCAAGATACAGGCCTGAGACATAATCTCATGAACATCAATGGTCCTCTCTGTCTGACCATCAGTCTAGGGATAGAACTTTGTGCTCAAGCATAGATGAGTTCCAAAATCCACTTGAAATCCCTTTCTCAACTGGTATGTGAAGCAGGCATCTCGATCTGAGACTATTTTTGAAGGAACACCTTGAATCCGAACTATCTTCTGCTCATAGAGGTATCTCAAGCTCTCTATAGAACTCTACTCTCTGATAGGTAGGACATGGACCAACTTGGTGAGTCGTTCAATGATCACCCAAATGGAATTGTACCCCTTGGTCATCTATGGTAAGCCCTTCATGAAATCCATCGATATTCCATCCCACATCCACTCGAGAACATCCAAAGGTGAGCTAATCCCGCTAGAACATAGTGTTTAGCCTTTACCTACTGTCACATAAGGCATCGAGAAATGAACTCTGCTTCTGATTTCTTCATGCCTAACCATAAGAATTGTCGTTGGAGGTCTTGGTACATCTTCAACACTCCAAGATGTACTTCCAAGAGTAATATATGAAATTCCCTCAGGACCTCCTCCCGTGACACCACTGGTACAACATTGTTTCCTCTGAAATGAACTATGTGCTCCCCACATTTTGAATATCCATCAGGATGATGTCCTATGGATAACTAAGCACGTAAATCCTCACAGTTGACATCCCCAAGTCATGCCTCCCTAACTCATTGTAAGATTGGAGGGGTGAAAAAAATTGAATGAAGTAAAAATGCATCTGGTATGTACATGAAGGATAACTTCAATGTGGCTAATAGCTCTATTGCCTCTCTCAATAGCTGCAAGCTTTACCTTCTGCAAAGAGAATCTGTTAACTTGTTCCCCTTACCAAGAGTATAGATGATCTCAAAATCATAGTCTCGAAGGAACTCTAGCAAACGCCTCTGTTTCATATTCATATCCCTCTGCGAGAAGATGTACATGAGGCTCTTGTGGTTAGAGTAAACAATAAACCGCCCACCCATAAGGTAGTGTCGCCACATCTTCAATAAGAAGACTACCACTGCCAACATCAGATCATGGGTCGCATAGTTCTGCTCATGTGGAATAATTTGGCTTAAATAATAAACCATCACAACCTGTCTCTGCATCAGGACCCATCCAAGCTCAGTCCTCGATGTGTCGCAGAAAACTACGTACTCGACACCCTCCTCCAATAATCTCATGATTGGGGTGCTCGTCAAACTCTACCTCAACCACTCGAAATCTTGCTGGCACTTCTCCAACCAAATGAAGGGTTTCCTCTTCTTAGTCAAGGCTGTCATCAATGATTATATTTGGGCAAAATTAGTAAGGAATATCCCATAATATCCTGCCAACCCAAGGAAGTTCCCCACCTATGTCATGCTCCGAGGTGGCTCCATTGATCACACTACCTCCACCTTGGCTAGGTGCACAATACTCCATCTACTGAAATGACAAGTCCTAGAAAGTGGACCTCCTGATTCTAGAACTGGAACTATGAGAGCATCCCATAATGGTGGTGTTCTCTGAGTACATACAGAACTGTCTACAGGTGTCTCGCGTGCTCCCCCTCTGACGCTGAGTACACAAGGATGTCTTTCATGAAGTCCATTATGAACCAGTCTAAGTATGGCTGGAAGATCTAGTTTATCTGTCCAAAGTAAACCACATGGGAATTCATCACGACGAAAGAAATCACCAAGTACCCATAGTGACTATAGATACATCTGAAAACCTTCTTCGATATATCCTCATCCCATACTCGTAACTGGTGGTAACCTGACCAAGGATCAACCTTCGTGAACCACTATGCCCCTCTCAGCTAGTCGAAGAGTTCTTCGATCCTCGATAGTGGATACTTGTTCTTCATTGTTACCTTGTACAGGCACTGGTAATCCACACGCAACCTAAAACTCCCATCTGCCTTCTTGGAAAACAATATTGGGATCGCCCAGGGTGAATCATTGGGTATTACAAAACCCTTGCCCTAAAAATTCTCCAACTGCACCCTCAGCTCGAAAAGCTCTGCAGGACCCATCAGATATGCTGATGAGGAAATCGGGGCCATCTTGGGGTATAATTTTATGAAAAGGATGATTTCTTGGTGGGAAGGTGCTATTGGAACATCTTCAGGAATGACATCCTCGTACTCTGCCACTACTACTGGGAACTGGAAGCTCAAAACATCTACTACTCTTTGGTTAAGGCTAGCCAACTCATGAGTGATCAGTTGTACCCTCCTATGCATGATCCCATTCTCTACAACCTGACTCTCCCTTTCACCGACCAAGGAAAACATCATCTCATTTTTGTTGATACACCGCACACTTCACCTAAATATGTTAATATAGGCATTGACCACGGATAACCAATCCATAACAAGAATGAAATCTTAATGCCTCGACACTGCCACCAAGAGGTTCCAAGAGAAACCCTCACCGCCATGGGTAAGATCACACTATCTACAAAGGTGTGTGATTATCGAGCCTCCTCCCATAGGTGTCTCCAAACATAAGGATTGAGTCAACAGTTCTACTGGAATGTAAAGGTTTTTCACAAGACATGTAGTGAGGAAGTAATAACTAGCAACAATGTCTTTATGTAAGGCTACTTAGGTAGATAAGACATAGATCATACCTCAGATCATCCCTGGAGTCCCTAGTTCGTACGCCTTGACTGAAAGTAGTTCCCCCCCCCCACTGTCGCCCAGCTACCTAATCTTGGTGAAGACCTCCTGGGGGTGGTGGTGGAAGTAGAACGATGTGTCTTCCACCACCTATAGCTCACCCTGCTCGTCTTCCACGTCTGCTTCCTAGAGGTACTGTCTACTCCACTCTTTGCCTCTGCCTCGGTGGCCCATCCACAATCTCCCTATCAGCAGCTCTACGGGTTGAACAATCTCTAGTGAGATGTACCCTACCAACGCACGAGTAGCATTGCCTCTCCCAAGGCTCACTGAATCCATCCTGAGTGCCCTGGACTTCCAAACCCTTATCCTGGGTCCTTCGATGACATCTCCCACGTCCTGATCCCTTTTCCTAACATCGGTTCCCTGCTTCCAAGGTCTTCACTCCTACTTGAATGCTTCTGAATGCCATCGGTTTTCTCTGCTTCTCCTAGAATCTCTCGATCACCAAGTCCCCCTTGAGAACTATAGCATAAGTATTTATTCATAGAGGCACGACACTAGATTAGATGTCTTATTGTATACATCACTCGAAGGACCGAGATCTGAATTATTGATCTATGACTATATCTTTCGAGTACCTCACGAGGTTGGTGAACCTCAATGAATAGTCATCCACCATCAAACTGCCCTGCTAGAGCTGAAGAAGCTCTTAGATATGCACTGCTCTTAGTGTAACCAGTGATAAATCCTACCTAAAGAGTCGTTCAAAATTCGTCCATGAAAGAGTCTCATTGTCGTGAGTCTGTGTGGTCAGACTCCACCATCATCCTATTGAACCCTGAAAAAGGCTCGCTCCTAGGATCACTATCTGGTATGTTGATGTCCTCACGAGATGAAAAACTCAGGTCACCACCTCACGCCAATCCTTATCCTCCTAAGGGTCAGGCTCGCCTCAGAACATAAGGGATCTCTATCTCTAGATCTCATGGAGTGCGCCTAGCCTACACCCCTCTTCTGTCGATACTGCAAGTACCACAGGCTACTCCATTGGTGGTGGTATAGCAGGTACACCACCTGGAGGTAACTCCTGGGGAACTATTCCCTATATTGATTCCTCATCACTGAGGGGCTCATCCTCGTGATTGCACTACTGAATCCTAGCGGGTATGCGTCATAGAGGCTTTCGGTAAGGAACAATATGTACCATGGTCAAAGAGTATATTTGGATAACTGACACAAAGAGCATGGAAAACATAACCCATTTCTATATAATGCATGTACCTATCTATTATTTCCCTCGAAACTAGTGTTTTCATGTACCATGTCAAAAAGCAGGTTATCAGAGTCTTGTTGTATGGATACTTCGCCTGCCTGCACCAACACTGGAGTCTCTGGCCTGAATGCTGATCTTGAAACACATAACACTGTTTCCCTTAACCAATGTCATAGACTCTTGATTCTAATGTAGAACCAACCATCTCTAATACCACTATGTCATGACCCGTCCCAGTGGGTCCCATGCTAAGACTCCCCAATCTCGCCTCCAAGAGGCTAGGGGCTAGTGACTAGCACCGAGTAGTAATATTACTAACATGGAAGGCATTGCATATATACTTGTACACACTCACACATTTACAAGCGCACAAATTCTGAAATTTAAAAAAGAACACTGAGGAATAAAATGCATGCATATAACTAATCCTAACCAATAAAGTATGATTAAAAGTAGAGTATTAAAATTAAACTGATCTAGAATAAAAGACCACAAAAAAACAAGAGTCTGAAAACTACAAAGTCCAACCTGTAAACACAATGAGGTACTGGGACTATCGCTCGTATTTGTAGTAACACATCAGCCTGTAGGGAACTCAGAAAGCCCAGTCATGTCCTGGTCCACCCTGGACTCTTTCAAAAGGCTACTCGTCTGCACATGACACAACACATGTAGGCAAAGCCTGTGTAGGGGTAAGTATAATAATACTCAGTAGAGGACCCCAAAAACCACAATGAAATACACAAAGGAAAGGTACAGTATTCTCTACATAGTATAGATCTTCTAAACATATAATAGGTGAACAAAATCTAGATGTACTCAAAACCCAGACCCGAAGTCTAGAGACAAGTCACACAACCGCATTCCCCAACTAGGGATTCAGTTTGAATATTCCATGAAGTACTCATCTAGGAGAACTCACTCCACAAGTTTGATATATCTGATGATGTCCGTATGAGATGTACTATCCATCGGGAAGAGTTATGAGATATAGATACACTCATTTTGGGAGAACACACTACTGAGTGGGGAGAGGTCATGATACATGGATGAGGATCACTACTAGGGCCTTGGAAGATACCGCGACTCATCCGAATTCACCTGCTAGGTAGGGGATCGGTGCCCAGTGTTAATAGTCATGTAGATACCTGACTCTACCCAAGGTTAATAATTAATATAGGATCTCGCTCTAGGCCTATCGAAGAGATACCTTATTCTATCTCAGAAACTTTTGCAGAATGGATCATACTCCTGAAAAAGGAAACGATACCTGACCTCCAGGGGAATGAGTAAAATGGGAACTAACCCGAATGAAAAATGTCTATAATACCGTGGAAACGAAGATCAAGCCATGTAAATAAAATTACACGCCTAGTAGAAAGGTCTTGTGCCTTGTCATCTAACCATGGGTACTGCCCATGTACAACGACCCTGGTCGCAAGGCTTTTCGTGCAGAAGAAGATATACACGGCGTGTAAGGGAGTGACACATTGTATTCCTCTATCTAGGTAGGACTCCATTTATGCTTTCCATGTACCCATACATGGCTTTAACTAGTGTGTTACAACCTGTGTAACCAGTGCGCATGGTAACCCATGCAACCGGCCTGGTTTGGTTGTGTGGTGGAGTATACATTCATGTACTCCAAATTTTGTTCGTGTATCGTCTGAGATACATGGATAGTCCCATGTAAGGACCCACACATCGTGTTCTTTAGATAATACCTTGTTTCATCACATTGTGCATCGCGGAACCCTAGTCGCTGCTGATCTAGTCCCACACAATGTGTTCTTCGGGATACACGTTGTATTCTTCAGATATTTCCAGAACTGTGCTTCTTTGTCACTGCACCTTTGGGATCTTCTGATGCTTGATCCAGCCATCTGATCATCGCGATACTCAAGATCCAAGGTCTCCTCACTATGCTATCAGTGTTTCGCAAGGTTTTGGGAGTTTGATCGGACCTGAAAACTCATTTCAATCATCCGTACGAAGAACAATCGAAAAAAATTTCTCCTAAACTGGGACGATTCATTTTCTGCCATCACATTTGCACCTCCGCTAGGTCATTGTGATGTTCAATCTTTAATTTGGGATCATTTCAATGTGAAACAGACGCGCAATGATCCATTGTTCATTACCCCATGAAGAAAATGAAGAACACGAGGGAGAGATAGGATGAAAATCCAATAACAGAAGAGGAACAAACCTCACCATCATTCTTCACGGAATTAATTCGATTCCGTTAGATGGGTTTCAACAGAAAGAATCGAAACATGGATTTTTAACATCGTATATTAATCCCCAAAATCATCCCAATAATAACCCTCCTGCAAGAATGCATGTTCCATGGATTAGCCTTTTTTTAGGTAGATCTATGTTCATCATTTAATCGAATTATGGGGAATAAATAAATTAAAATAACAAACCCCTACATCTTTCACTGATGAAGAGGTATATCGGTCATCATTCGGGATTAGATGGCACTGTGCAATGATCAACGCGTCATTGTTCATCGGTGCCCGTCAAAAATCTTCCAAGGCTACAAGAGGCTCACTCTCTCTCTCTCTCTCTCAATTCGCAGGGTTATGCGGATAACCCGGTGAACATTCCATAAGAAGGTATTTAAAAGGGAGTAAATAGGTCACTGCGTCAAAAGGAAACTTTTAAATAAAATAAATTATTACATTATTTTATTTCCATTAATGCGTCCAAAAACAAACTCTCACACCTAACTCGCAATGGTTGATGTTAGGCCCCACCTAAGGTAAATTGGCTAATATGAACATAAAAGTGCCCTCAAATTTTTGATCTGAGCACCCATTCAAAAGTTATTACACTTTTTCAGGAAAACTGCTCATGCTCTGTCTAAAGTTTAAATTAATTCAAACATTTATTTAGGGAACTTTGAGCCTTAAAATCGCATGTCTTTGAATGTTCTGGTCTCGAAATAATTCCATATAATATTTAAAAAGAATAAATAGAATATTTGATACATTACACATACACCGAGTCAGTTTTGTGTGTAATATACACTAAGTTTATGTTACATGTAATTTACACAGAGTTGGTGTCATGCACAATGCTTATTTTGTTTCATGTATTGTACACTAATTCGTTTCATTAAGAAGGAAATTTTTGACTTTTTTCATTGAAAAAAATAAATGAAAACTATATTTATTTTAAAAATTTCCCCTAAAAACTTAGGGTTTTATAACTCTATAGTAGGAAACCCCTACAAGAGGTATACAAGGCCCAATATAGGCTTTCCCAAGGTCTTCCAGACACTCATGGGTCTTGGTGGAGTTTTCAGGGATACTGTTTAATTAATATAGTCACAAATTAGTTATGTTTAATTATTTAATTTTTGTTTTAAATAGAAATCATTAAAGAAAATTTTAATATGAAAATAATAATTTAATATTCCTAAATTTTAATTTCATTTAAATTTTTAATTAATTAATTAATTAATTAATTTTGGTTTTAAATTTAAAATAATTATTAGATCGAATAAAAGAATCCATTTTAATTTATATAATTCATTTAATTTATTTAAATAGTATAATACTAAATTTATAGAAATTTAATTTTTATAGAAAATTTATTTTTATACCGACTGGTGTTGAGCTAGTGACCGTATGTGTGTATATATTTTTTGTTTCATTAATTATTTATTATATGTGTCTAGTTATTGAAATATGTAGGTAGTTAAATTATGGTTTACACATCATCTTTTTGTTCAATATGTATATGGCTCTGCATGTCCCCTGTATATTATGTATATTGAACCCCAAGATCCCCGATCCTGAAAACTACTATATTTTCACATTAGAAGATGAATCAATAAGATGTGGATCCTACTAAGATGAGGTGTTATAGAATATAAGATGTGTATACACTGAATTTGGGGTGAGATGTGTTTCTGAGTGATGATACGACTCAGTTATGTTACCCCCTAGGTAACTGCTGACCCATTAAATATAAAATATATCATCCATTATTAGATTCTCAAGAGATGTTGGGTATTTATTTCTTTTATGTATAGTTTATTGTTCTATTAATTTTCATATTTACAAGGAGATCCCATAAAATAATAAATGAGGAAAAAGGATAAAAATGAAACATATTATTTTCAATTAATGCAATGTCAGTTTTGAGCATGAAAACTCATTTTGTAAATATTTAAATGAAATTTAATACATTCATCATAAAATATTAAAAAAATAAAATCCAAGGTAAATTAATATGTTAATTCCTATCATTTTTTGAATTGAAACATAGCTTGATGGTCGAGGTGCTTGGTCATCCATATTTGAGGGTCCATCCAACTATTTGGGAGTAATTATGAGAATGATGGTTTGACATGAATGAATTTGTATGTAATGTAGAATCCTTGTCATGCTTGTTATAACATCATATGAAATCATTGATTAAATATATATTTTTTCTAATTTTAGATGATGAGACTTCACTCAATAGATCATAGAGCCGCGAGTTAATGTAGTTGGCCAGTCAAACCCCTACCTTTAACTTTCTGATTAGAGGAGTAGCCATATCATGTAGACTATGCATGGAGGATAAAGGATCATTTCCACTTGGAGAAAAATATTATTTCAAATCTAGTATAGAGGGCTTATAGAGTTTTATAAAATAGTGGGAGATAATTAATTACATAATTTATAAATAAACAAATTCTAAATAGGTAATATCGATAAAAGTAATAATCTTATAGATTTTAGTTTTTTAGAAAATGGAAAGTAATAACACATGGAATACTGTGATAAATAATGGAAAATGTTAATGGACACATTTTCATGAGATTCCAAGAGTAGTACCAGATATTGGGTAAAATGATATGACATCATAAATTCATGGTAATGGTGTCCCCAATACCTGTTTAGCCACCTTAGGAAGCAAGGGTGTAAAATTTATTTCATGAGACTCATGTATGAAGCATATGATGTTTTTTTTCATAATGATCTCATAAACATTCAATTTTATTTGTTTTTACAACATCGGTACATGCCTTATTTCACATTTTCTCTCATCTTTGAGAAGATCACCTGAATAAATCAAAATGTAGATATAAATAGGTAATAATTATAGTAGATATGTGTAAATTTAAAGGTAGATCATGATAATTTAAATGACCCCTTTATCATATCTTTTCACCCAATTACTTAACATTATTTTTAGGTTTATAAAATGATTAGTATGGATAAAATGCTTCGTTATATTATATGAAACATTAAAAAATTAAAAAGAACATTAATGAAAATTTATTTTTGTTCTTATGATGAAAAAATGTAAAGGTAGTGAAATGTTTCCATAAAAATTGATACACCAATGGAACATCTTTCAAAATTCATCGGAAATAAAGGTGGAATTAAATAAGAGGTTATTTTCTTTACCTATTATAAAATAATTTTTTGGAAGTCTAAATGAAATGAACTGAATAAATGATGCTAGTAGTTTATCCTTCATCATGAATATTCATAAATTGGAAGTAAGGTTTTCTATTATACATATTGGTTATTAAACACAATATTCCTATAAAATATATGTATTTAAATATAGTAAACAAGCCAGTATAGAAACTATACTAGAAGTAAGGTTTGTTTAAAAAGTAGTTGAGAAAGTGTGAAATGAATGGTTATGTGGTTTTGAATACTCAAGTTATAGTTCCAAGATTCATGAATTATAAGAAATAGATAATGAAAATACCTTTATGATTTATTTAACCATTTGTGGAAAGATAATTATTTTTTAAGTAAAACTTGACGTGGATGTCAAGGATACACCACATGGGGAATTTAGACTCTGGGGAGATAGACACCATAGGTATTATCGATGTACATAATTTTTTATGCATAAAAAAATAAATACTTTATTAATAAAGTTAATCAAAAAATATTTTAGAACATGTTGAACTAGAGAGCAGTGAAAATTCTATGTATAAGATAGTGATATGTATACTTCATAAGATTCCATTATGTTTTTATGGAATTTAAATGTGATTTATAGTATATTAATGGTCAAAAGATATTTTTTTTCTTTGGGGTGGTATAATGAATAATATCATGAACAAGAATTCATTGATCAATATAATGTATCATGGAGTAATTCATAAACTCACATTAACTTGTCCATATTAGAGATATGATGCTAATAATTAGGATAAATTATGAGTCTTATAGGTTGAAATTGATCAATAAAATGTAGTGTGGAATAAGTTTTAATGAAAATTTTAATATATACATCAAAGTTATGATTTAAGTGATTAAGCATCAATGTTTAGATTTATATGTGTTGTGAAAAACTCCAAATTGAATAAATAATTCACAAATAACGGTGTTATCCCATAACCATATTCCAAATATCCTTAAAATGTAAAACATATTAGTTATAATATGATGGAAATATAATGTTTAATAAGAACATGTTTTTTGGTGCAATGGGTTTTTTGTGATATAATAAAATATACATAAACAAAAATGCAACGTTCATCTGTAGTAATCGCCCTAAAATCTTCATAATATATTATAGAAAACCTAAAGATAGAAAATTGATTGTCATGTTCTATAATATATTTCTATAAAAGGGTGAACATATAAATTTGACATAGTAGGATACAAACATACCTGGGATTAGTCAATGCATAAGAATCTCAAGAATTATTCATAGGAATAAGTTCCGTAAGGTAATGTTGAATGGAAATGTTCAAAAAGAGCATGCTTCCTATAAAGGATAAAAAATGGCTATGTTCTTATATTCACCATGGATGGTGATAAATTTCACATGGAGAATAATAATTATAACAAAAATGTATTATATGGACTTTAGGTAAAATTGAAATGATCAATTAAAATTCAAAAATGGATCCCATTTATCAATGTATTTGGGGTTATTATTTCAAATATTGTGGGAGTATTCAATTAATAATATACATTGATGGTACATGTAGAATACCAATAGGGATACATTTCTTATACCAAGTCACAATACCTAAATCTATTATAATTTTACTTTTTATAGTAACTTGCTATATTCATTTAATAAGAAATTGAATGTTAAGAATAAATTTCTCAGAAGGTGTATGTATGATGCAACCATAAACAGAGGGAAAAATCAAAATATTCTAATAGGGGGAATGTTATTGAAATCCAATTTTGGATTAATTTAAGAAAAAAATCATATTACATTCATTTGGAATAAAAGTTTTCTGGGTACCTAGAAGAGTTTAGTGGGGGAGATATTTTTTTTGAAGTATAATATGTTTGGTAACATACGAAAAATATGTCATGACCTGTCCCTTGGGGCCCGTGCCGTGACAACCCCAAGACCGCCTTCCATAGGCTAGGGGCTGGAGACTAGCACTGAAATACGTATTCCCCCAAAACTGGGAAGGCATTGCTGTTATATCTTGTAAACACACACGACCAAGAACACAACAAGATACGAACACAAGTAAACTGAATAGTAAAAAGAGTGTGTATAGTAAGTAAAAGGGGCCAGAATACAAGCTCAATTGGAAAGCACAAGAACACTGGAAAGTACAAGTAAACTGAAAAAACTTCTATAAACACCCCCAACGATCCTGCCTAAAGGGTAGGTAAAGCTCTTGAACGGTCTTTTATGTGGTATGCCTCATCTAATGTCCACCTCCGAGCTACCTTCAGTCCTGGTACTCTCGTCCTCAGTCAGCGTTGTTCGTCATCTGCACCAAACACAACAAGGTGCAGGCATAGCCCATGCAGGGGTGAGTATAACAATACTTAGTAGGGACCCTAATACCCTCAATGTTCTCACAAAATCCAAAAAGGATAAACCACAAACCATGAAAACAACTCTCAACCCTACTTAGGTATTTTCCCACACATATACCTAAGTTATCAATGTAGGACCCCGGGACACCCTGAGAGGGGAGGGGTGAATCAGGGTGTCAACATTTTCTTCTTAAAGTTGTGGATCTTGTTCCCATGTTGGTAGGAACTACTTAAACTTGTATGATGGATATGATCAGCAATGAAACATTCACATGCACAGAGATAACACAGAAATTTTACTTGGTTCACCACCAAGGGCTACGTCCAAGGAGCATACGCCAACAAGTTTCCGGTCGTACCAAATTCCACTAATATTCACTAGTTGTGGATTATAGAGGTTAAGATACAGTCACTCTGTCCCAGGCTCACTGCCTTTACAAAAGTTCAGGGATAGCTCACTGCGTCCCTCGGGTCACTCCCATTGACTCCCCCTGTCTCACTGTCGTTGGTGAAGTCTCACTCAGTTTATAGACGTGAAGGTCTCTTCAATAGATAGACATGAAGTTATTTGTATCCTGTTTATCATGAGACTTTGTTTGCATCTAGGTTCAGAGTTGATTCTATTTTTAGTTCAATCCTTCCTCTTTAGTGCAATGACTGAATGCACTAGATCCTCTTGTCTTTGTTTGCCTGAATCACAATAACTTGTGTGATTTCTCAATAAATGATGCTCTTTTGAAGTCCAAATTTTATCCACTGATGAATACCCTTTTTTCCTCTATCCACTGGGCGAAAAACCTTTGGAAGGAGCCTTAGAAAAGTACCCTACTTCGCAAGGCTCCCAATTTTGGAAAGCTCAAACAAGTCTTTGCGGAGCCCCTGCCTTTTTGTGATGCTCAATCGTGAAGCTAAATCGTGAAGAAATCTCGTGATGCACAAGCCTTTGCAATGCTTGGCTGTCACGAAGCACCTGCCTCTTCGTGAAGCTCACTGAGCCAACGCGGGGCGCATGACTTTCGCGGAACGAGAATAGCCATCGTGAAGGTCCTCTTTCGTGAAGCACACTGCCTTCGCAAGTGACCTTTGCGAACCGAGAGCAAAGGATTTTCGTTGAGAGCTATCTCTACTTCTCTTGAGGGGGTAGACCTGTATTTATAGGAAATTCCACCGACCCTCGAACTTTCCGCGTGAATTCAATGCCATGTTAGCTCAAATCGCGAAGCTCTGAAGTTCCTGCCGAAATTCTCTCAAAATCACGAAGCACTACGGAAATTTTCCATTTGCAGAGCTCGTCGTAATCGCGGAGCATCCCGTCAATTACTTCGCACCTTCGCCGCGAAGCTCCCTCGCAAATCCCTTAATTGCCGCGAAGCTCCCTTGCAAATCCCTTCATCGCCGCGAAGCTCTCCAGCCTCTACCGTTCGCGAAGCTTGACATAATCGTGAAGAATCATCGCCTCCATTCTTCTGGTCTTTGCGAAATCCAATCCATGCATCCCATATTCTCGAAACTCATGCCTTTTCCATATTAAATTATGATCTTCATGGAAATCCACTTTTCACGATGCTCACCAACCTCCAAATTTTGGACCCCAAAAATTTGGCAAACACTGGAAAACGGCGCCACCTTGTATCTTCTCTTTTTGTCCGCCTCCAGATCATCCATTCCTTTGTCGATGTTCCTTGAATAAAACATGGATCATTATCCACAGTCATCGAACTTGACATTCCACCATGGAATCTCCTTTGTCAACAAATTTTTATGTCTTCTGTTTGCTTTGTCAACAAGCACGATCACCTCAACAGCACTTCTTCTTGGTGATATGTATCCTTCAGCAACTCTTCTGCTTTTATCACAAACTCCACTACTGTGATATGTATTCTTTGAAGGCATAGCTTCAGCATCATCATCTTCTATGACAATGTGATGTGCATGGATATCGCAGAATTCCAATCATTGCATGGCCTTCTTAGAATTAAAATCATTGGAACATTGTCTTCTTCATCAACCGTCATGATCTACTTCATGCAAACCATGTGATTCTATCCATAAATAAGTCTCTTGCATGGTTCTCATGAAATCATGAGTAATTGCATGGTCTTCATCAAAACCCATGGTTCTCATGCAATAAGGAGGAATTGCATGGACTTCATCCAAAAACCCCATTCTTCTTTAATCATCCTCAGATGGATTACACCTCACATTATTCATTATTGTAAACAATGTATCACCTTTGACACATGTTCTTTGAACTTACGATCAGTACAACAATCGTCTGAATCACCATTCCTCTACTTCAGCGGAGTACTTCATGATCTCCTTCATTTTGATCTTCCAATCCTTCATTTCATTGGAGTACTTCTTGATCTCCTTCATTTTGATCTTCATTGACAACTATTGACAACAAATACAAACTTATACACAAAGTGGTTCCAACAATCAAGTATACCAATCTCATTCATGAGGAAACACAAGGCCCAACACATTAGTTCAAAGCTCAATTGTTCCCCGAAGGAAAGGATACCATGAAGGTAACACCACAAAGGTATGTACCACAAAGGTAACGCCACATAGAAGAATACCACAGAGGTATCACCACAAAGGAAAGTACCACACAGGTTCGCCACACAGAAGAATACCACCAAGGTATCACCACGAAGGAAATTACCACACAGGTACGCCACACAGAATAATACCAAAAGGTATGACCACGAAGGTAAGTACCACACAGGTAAGCCACATAGAAGAATACCACAAAGGTATCACCATGAAGGAAAGTACCACATAGGTACACCACACAGAATAATACCACTAAGGTTTCACCATGAAGGAAAGTACCCCACAGTTACGCCACACAGAAGAATAATACAAAGATATCACCATGAAGGTATGTACCACACAGGTACGCCACACATAATAATACCAAAAAGGTATCACCAAGAATGAAAGTACCACATAGGTACACCACACAGAAGAATACCACAAAGGTATCACCATGAATGTAAGTACCACATAGGTACACCACACAAAAATAATACCACAAAGGTATCACCAAGAAGGAAAGTATCACACAAGTAAGCCACACAGAAGCATACCACCAAGGTATCACCTTGAAAGAAAGTACCACACAGGTACGCCACACCGAAGAATACCACAAAGGTATCACCACGAAGGTAAGGACTCATCTCGCAATAGGTATAACTTAGGTACGGTAGTAAAGATTATTATATGTAATTAATGAATCATCTTACTCTGTTAAGACGTAGACCCACGTAGGATCCTAAAACATTAGACCCACATAGGATCCTAAATCATCAGACCCACATTGGATCCTAGTACATCATCAGACCCACATAGGATCCTAGTATAGTAGACCCACACAGTATCCTAAAGTAGTCCCACATGGCTTTATAGAGCGGATCCATGTGGGATCCTCAAGCACAAACCCATGATTGATCCCAAAGCACAGACCCACATAGGATCCCTTTCTCATGTTACAGTCAGCCACAGGGTTCCTGCACTAAGCTCGTTTGATTCCGGGGGGTCCGCTCCTCTAGCAATGAGTCAATACTTAAACTACCATGAAGTCTTACGAAGAAGTATCCCAAAGGACCTCCATGTAATATGGGTATCAACGCAACAGACGATGCATTAATCGGATGATCGGTCTGTAAGTTATTGGCCCTTTAGTCCTGAGGGCCCGGTTGGATTTGTGGTTGATCCAACTCGACCGTACATCAACATTATCCAAAACTTAGTTGGGGTATACCAAAAGGACCATCTCGATCCAAGGTTTCTGGCATTGCTAAAAGTTCATCAAACAAAATACCAAAGCTCAAGATATGGTCGAAAGAGAAAAAATGGGTCAAAGTTGGTTCGGGTTCGGTCCGACACGGTCGGAGCATCCTGGCCTGGGCCGCCAGACCCGGTTTAGGTCAACCTGACCCACCAATGCGGCCCCGCCTACCGGAATTGTCCGGACTGCTGGCACGGCGTGGTCCGCGGTGCGGCGGCCCGCTGGGCTCGCAGTACGGATGCCAGCTAGGCTCGCGGTGCGGCAGGCCACCGCACCCTATTCCACATGGTGTGGTCGTGCGCCACACCTTTGCCTGTGGCCCGCTCGGCCGGCCACCCTCCCTTTGCTGTCGCGGTGCAAGGTCGCGGCTCTTTCTCATCGGACGGTGCAGACGTGTGCTACCGTCCCCTTCGTGCGGTCAACCTCTATCGGCCACCACCCTTGCTTCACCGCGGCCGACGGGTTGTTGCCCTTCTCCAGTGTTGTGTTCGCGCTTCCGCCTTCATCGCGACCGGCTGTGGTGCCAACCGTCGTTCCCGATCCCCACCGGTTTCGGTCTCCATCCTCCTCTATCGTGAAGAACAAAACAAGAACCACAAATATTTTCATAGAGGTCGGTTCATGTTCATTTGGCTCGTACCCTCTGCGTTAGAGCGGTAGCAGGCAGCAAATGGGAGGAGATTCAATGTGAACGAAAATTATCGATGATTAATCAAAATCACAAGCCTAACTCGAAGGTTTTTTGATGTCGGTGAGGAGGGAAGGACAGACGTTGGTTCATCATCGTTGAAGACGTCCCTCTTTGGAGATGGCGTGTTCTTCGTTGGAGAAGATGATGTGTTCTTCGTTGGAGAATGATCTTCATTGGGAGGTGTTCTTCATTGGATAAAATGATCCTACATAATTATCCCAAGTTATCCCCTTCTCCTTTGCCAACCCAACCCTCTCAAAGGTAAAAAGGTACCAATATAAATTAAAATAGGTTTAACAGATTAATTTATGTTGGCAGAATTAAATGTCGACACATTTAATTAATTTTAGTTGGCTCAATTAATTAAATGGGGAGTTCAAATGTTTTCTCCCATTAAAGAGGTTTCAGGTGGTCCCCACCACTAGAATTCCATTTTGGGGTTTTTTGTTCGGGTGGTCCCTACCTCCATAACCCATGTAGATAGGTTTCAATAAAAATAAAATAAAAGTTATTATTTATTTTATTTTTATTTCCATGAAAAAACATGTAAACTAACATTCACCCTCGACCAACTATGGTCGTGGTGAAGGTATCCTTAAGAGAATATTGGCGCTGCAAGTTCAACGGTGCCCTCAGATTTCTATTCCTAGCACCAGTTCAAAAGTTATATAACGTTTCTCGCATGTTTACATAACGTACCTGAAACAAAGTTCGTAAAAAATATAACAGTCACCCTTGACCCATGCCGATCGAGGTTAGGCTCTGCTTAAGTGAAACATTCCATAACAAACCCAACGGTACTCTCATATTTTAAATCTGAGTTACCATTTAGAATTTATGAATTTTACAATAAAATATTTCTCCCTTAATTATTTTAATTATGGACAAAAACTAACTTTTACTGGTGGCCTGTGCCAACCAATGTTAGTATCTTCATAAAGAGTGAATAACCTCATGAGTTCAATGCTTGTCTCTGATTTTCAATCCAAGTTACCATTTTTGAGTTATAAGCATTTGAAAAATAAAAAAAAATTATTTAATTATTTTATTCACGATTATGTCATTTTTGGCTTTTCTCACAGGAGGCTCGCACCGACTAAACTTAAGTCATTCCTAGGGTAAACCTACAATTCTGAATGCAATGGTTCCCTAAGATTTATGATCTGAGTTACCATTTAATAGTTATTCCACTTTTTCAAGAAAACTACTTACGTGCGCTAATTAAAATATAACCAAACTTCGACAGATAATTTCGGGTACTCTGGGCCTCAGAATCGCACACCGTCAGATTTTAAAGTCTCAAAATAATCCCATATAATTAAAAAAATTATAAGTAATTTTTGGTACATTAAATTCTCCCCTCATCAGGGCTTTACATCCCTGAAATCCATAATAAAGGGAAAACAACCAAAAGAGGGTATTGATCACGAATCTAAGCCTCCTTCTCCCATGTGCTCTCGTGGAGGTTCATATGCTGCCAGCGTACACGTACCATAGGTATCGACCACCCATGAAGAACCCACTCCTGTCGATCCTCAATCTCCACCGGAACCTCCGAAAACAACACCCCGTCGTCTAAGTCCATCTCGACATGGTCGATGATCTGAGATGGGCCGTGCACGTATCCCCTCAGTTGGGATACGTGGAAGACATTACACACCCTATCCAAATGTGGCGGAATAGCCAAGTGGTGTGCTACCTCACCTATCCTACGAAGTATCAGAAAAAAGGACCGATAAACCTCAGTGATAACTTCCCCCCTCGTTCAAATCTCCATTGTCCCCGTCGAGGAGAGACTCGCAAGAATACGTAGTCCCCCTTGGAACTTCAAGGGTGTCTGTATCCTATCAGCATAAGACTTCTGCCAACTCTGTGTAGTCTTCACTTGCTGATCAGTGAGACATCGTGATACAAATTCCACCACTGCTTTCTTCATCTCTAGACACCAGTGATGACGCCAGAGGTCCTGGTACATATTCACCACACCAGGATGGACAGTCAGAGGGGATGTATGGAACTCCCTAAACACCTCATCCTGAAGCACCACCAGTACCATGGTATGCCCTCTAAAAAGGACGACGTGCTCCCCACCTTTAGAAAATCTATCAGGAGCCCACCCTGAGGATATCTTAGCACATAGATCCTTGCATCAATGCCCCTAAGTTGAGCCTCCCTAACTTACTGAAGGAGTGGGGAGTGATAGTCATAGACTGGAGGTAAGGAGCTTCATCTCTATCCAGGAAGGATATATACAACATGACTATTTACTCTGACACCTCACTCAGCCGTTATAGACTAGATCACTTGCTGATTGTGTCTTCTACCACGCTCCCCTTCTCATGAGTATAGACTATCTCAAATTCATAGTCTTGGAGGAACTCTAGCCACTCCTGTTGGGAACTGAAAACTAAAAACTTTTTCTCCCACGAAGGTGAGGTTGGTCGACTCATGAGTGATCATATACAACCTCCTATACAAAAATTTATCTTGTGCTGCCTGGGTTTCCTTTTTCGCCGACCAAGGAAACCCTCATTCCCATGTTGTTGATAATACTGTCAATCTGAGTATGAACTGTGGATGTCCAGTCCATACCCAAAATAACGTCGTAAGGCCTCGACGCTACCACCCAGAGGTTCCAACCAAAACTCTCACCTCAAGGTTCAGATGACACCGTCGGCGTAAGTGTGATTATCGAGTCTCCTTCCAAAGGTATCTCCAGATGTGAGGGTCAAGTCAATGGTTTAACCGGAAACTCTATGTCTTGGAAAAGATTAATTGATGGAAGGAATGACTAGTGCCTATGTATATTGTTACAGCAGCTGGTAGTAGACACAGACTGTACCTCAAATCATTCCTAGAGCCCTTGGGTCGCATTCCTTGACTGCATGTATCTACTCTCTTCCCCTGCCCTACAGCTCCTTGATCTTGGCAGGGGCCACAATGGGGGCTGGTTGTAACATGTTGAAATGTACACCACCTTGGGCTGCTCCCCTAGCTCTGCTTCCACATCTTTAGCCCTGCAGATTCATCTATCCCTAGCACTTCTTCTTCCTGAAACAATTTTACATGCCCAAGTCTTTGAGATTAGCACTAGTTTCCTATTTTCCCACAAACTAACATTCACTGGTTGTATCTGATCAGCCAATGAACATTCAACCACAAAGGTACTCTCTAGCACCCCAACATAAGTAGGAACGCATAGAGGAATAGTGATAGCTTAAACATCCTTAAACACACTACCCTCAAAAGTCTGAGCCCCGAAGCACAGATCGCATCGTATTTATCGAGTACTAGGAATGATCGGTATAACTCGATGAATAATCAGCTACCGACATGTCGTCCTGCCGAAGCTATAGAAGCTCTAGAGAACTCTCAGCCACCTCCTCAAGCCAGTCCTCATCCGCCTGTGATTCTGTCTCACCTCAGAACCTGAGGTGTATCTGATAATGAATCACGTGTAATGCACTAAGCCTATATGTGTCCTCTACCGGTATCGCTGGTTGTAACTACTGACCAACAGGTAGTTATAAAGCTGACACACTACCCGAAGGTACTATCTCAGGTAATGGTCCATGTACCAAAGCCTCATCACTATGAATTTCATCCTCATGGCCACTCACTGAAAAAGACTAGTAGCTAAGATCACCATATTCTCTACTAGCGTCTCAACTAGGCGGAAAACTCTAGCAACTGCCTCCAGCCAACCCTCAGCTACGTGGGAATCTGTCTCCCCTCGAAACCCCGGAACCCTCTACCATTGGAACTCGTGCAATGTGATCAGTCAGCATGCACCCTCTACTAGTTTGTCTAGTGTTAACTGCTTCCCAAAAGGTGGTTGTGCTGCTGGTACACCACCTGAAGGTGACAACATGGTAAGAAGGCCCTGTACTGGAACCTCGTTGCTCGGTGGGTCATCATCGTGTACTCTCTTGGGAACCCTAGTTGGCTATCTACACAGCGGAATCCTGATAAGGAACAGGTATTCCACGGTCTTTAAGTTATAACTGGTGATCTAATTAAAGAAAAAACAATAAAACATTTCAAAACACACACACAATCAGTATTTTTTTTGCACTAAGTCAGAAATCAGAAGTCAGGGTCCTGGTGTATGGATACGTCAGTCGCTGCACCAACACTGGATTCCCTAAACCGATAAGCACACTCACTACACTTAACACTATTGCCATTAAAAATATCAGAGTCCAATGTTCTATGGTATGACCGACTCCTCTGATACCAATTTGTCATGACCCATCCCCTAGGGCCCATTCCATGACCACCCCAAACCCGCCTTCCATAGGCCAGGGGCTGGCGACTAGCACCAAAAGGCGTATTCCCCAAAAACTGGGAAGGCATTGCCTTTATATCCTGTAAACACACACGATCAAGAACACAACAAGTTATGAACACAAGTAAAGTGAATAGTAAAAAAAGTTTGTATAGTAAGTAAAAGGGGACAGAATAAAAGCCCAACTGGAAAGTACAAGAAAACTGGAATGTAAAAGTAAACTAAAACAACTCCAGTGAACACCTGCCAAGGATCCTACCTAAAGGGTAGGTACAGCTCTCAAATGGCCATCTATGTGGTATGACTCATATAAGGTCCACCTTCGAGCTACCTCCATTCCTGGTACTCTCGTCCTCAGTCAGCATTTTTTGTTGTCTGCACCAAACCCAACAAGGTGCAGGTGAAGCCTGTACAGGGGTGAGTATAACGATACTCAGTGGGGACCCCGAGACCCTCAAGGGTCTCACAAAATCCACAAAGGATAAACCACAAATCATGAAAATAACACTTAACCCTACTTAGGTATATTCCCATACATATACCTATGTTATCAAGTATACCCATCTCATTCATGAGGAAACACAAGGCCCAACTCATTAGCTCAAAGCTCAACTGTTCCACTAAGGAAAGAATACCATGAAGGTAACACGACAAAGGTAAGTACGACAAAGTTAATCCCACATAGAAGAATACCACAGAGGTACCACCAAAAAGGAAAGTACTACACAGGTTCGCCACATAGAAGAATACCTACAAGGTATCACCACGAAGGAAAGTACCACACAGGTATGCCACACAGAAGAATACCAAAAAGGTATTACCAAGAAGGTAAGTACCACACAGGTACGCCACACAAAATAATACCACAAAGGTATCACCACGAAGGAAAGTACCACAGAGGTACGTCACATAGAAGAATACCACCAAGGATTCACCACGAAGGAAAGTACCACACAGGTATGCCACACAGAAGAATACCACAAAGGTATCACTACGAAGGTAAGTACCACACAGGTACGCCACATAGAATAATACCAAAAAGGTATCACCAAGAAGGAAAGTACCACACAGGTACGCCACACAAAAGAATACCACAAAGGTATCACCACAAAGGAAAGTACCACACAGTTACGCCACATAGAAGAATACCACAAAGGTGTCACCACAAAGGAAAGTACCACACAGGTACACCACACAGAAGAATACCACCAAGGTATCACCACAAAGGAAAGTAACACGCAGGTACGCCACACAGAATAATACCACAAAGGTATCACCATGAAGGTAAGGACTCTTCTCACACCAGGTATAACTTAGGTATGGTAGTAAATGTGATTAGATGTAAGTACTGAATCATCTTACTTTATTCAGAGGTAGACCCACATAGGATCCTAAATCATCAGACCCACATATGATCCTAAATCATCAGACCCACATAGGATCTCAGTACATCATCAGACCCACATAGTATCCTAGTATAGCAGACCCACACATGATCCTAGAGTAGTCCCACATGGATTCCTAGAGTGGATCCATGTGGGATCCTCAAGTAGAGACCCACAAATGATCCCAAAGCATAGACCCACATAGGATCCCTTTCTTATGTTATAGCCAGCCACAGGGTTCCTGCCCTAAGCTCGCTTGATTCTGGGAGGGTCTTCTCCTTAAGCCACAGTTTGATACTCCAACTACCAAAAAGTCCCAATAAGAAGTATCCCAAAGGACTACCACATAATATGCGTCGCAATGCAATAGACGGTGCGTCAATTGGATGTTCGGTCTGTAAGTTATTGGCCTTTTAGTCCCGAGGGCCCGATTGGATTTGTGGTCGATCCAACCCGGCCATACCCCAACATTATCCAAAACTCAGTTGGGGTATACCAAATGTACCATCTCGATCCAAGGTTTCTAGAACCACAGACGGTTCGTCAAATGGACGTCTGAAGCTCAAGATATGGCCGAAAGAGAGAAAATGGGTCAAAGTTGGTCTCGGTCCGGTCGAACCTGGTCGGACCGACCCGGATCGGCCCATCCAGGGCCAACCAGACCTGGTTCGGGTCAACTCGGACCGTTGTGTTTGTCCTAGCCCACCGACGTGGCCCGGCCTGCATTACGGCGGCCCACAGGGCTTGCGGTGCACTGGCCCGCTGGGCACGCGGTGCGGCGGCCCGCGGTGCGGCGGCCTGCGGTGCGACATCCCATGGTGCGGGGTAGCCCACGATGCGGCGACCAACCTCCCTTTGTCACTAAATCACATGGTTTCAAATCTTTCTCATCGTGCAGCGTGAATGTGCGTTGTTGTCTCCTTCTTACAGCCAGCCTCTACTGGCCGCCACCCTTGCTCCACCGCGGTCGACGGTTCGTGACCCTTCTCTGGTGGTGCGGTCACACCATCTCCTTCTTTGTGGTCGTTCGTGGTGTTGGCCGCCATTCCCGAGCCCCACCGATGTCAGTCGGCGACCTAATCCATTGAAAATAACACATCAAGAACCACAATGATTTGCAGAGTGGTCGGGCCATGTTCGTTTGGCACGTACCCTCCATGTTAGAGCAGTAGCAAGCGGCTCATGGGAGGATATTCAATGTGAAAGAAAATTAATGATGATTAATCGAAATCACACCCCAGCCTCGAAGATTTGTTGATGTCAGTGAGGAGGGAATGATGGACATCAGTTTTTCTTCGTTGAAGATGTCCCTCATTGGAGATTGCACATTCTTCATTGGAGAAGATGGCGCATTCTTCATTGGAGAATGATCTTCATTGGGAGGTGTTCAATGTTGGGGAGAATGATCTTCCACAATTATCCCAAGTTCTCCACTTCTCACTTTCCAACCCAACCCTCTCAAAGGTAAAAAGGTGCCAATATAAATTAAAATATGTTTAGCTGCTTAATTTATGTTGGCACAATTAAATGTTGACACATTTAATTAATTTTAGTTGGCTCAACAAATTAAATGTGGTGTTGATAGGTTTTCTCCCATTAAAGAGGGGTTAGGTGGTCACCCCCACTAGAATTAAATTTTGGGGTTTTTAGTTCGGGTAGTCCCCACCACTATAACCCATGTAGATAGGTTTCAATAAAAATAAAATAAAATTTGTTCTTTTTTATTTCAATGAAAAAACACGTAAACTAAATTTCACCCATAACCAACTGCGATCAGGGTGAAGGTCTCCTTAAGAGAATATCGGCGTTGTGATTTTAATGGTGCCCTTGGATTTCAATTCCCAACACCGGTTCAAAAGTTATATAATGCTGCTCGCACATTTATAGAACGTACCCAAAAAAATGTTCAGAAAAAATATAGCAGTCACCCTTGACCCATGTCGGTCGAGGTTAGGATTTTCTTAAGTGGAACACGCCCCAACGAACCCAATTTTACTCTTGAATTTTCAATCTGAGTAACTGTTTAGAAGTTATGAATTTTACAATATAATAATTGTCACTTAATTATTTTATTTACGACCAAAAACTAACTTTTACGGGTGGCCCACACCAACCAATGTTATAATCTTCCAAAAGATAGAATACCCTCATGAGTTCAGCGGTGGACTCGTATTTTAATCTGAGTCACCATTTGTGAGTTATAAGAATTTTAAAAATAAAATAATTTATTTAATTATTTTATTCACAATTATTCCATTTTTGGTTTTTCTCACAGGAGGCTCGTGTCAACTAAACTTAAGTCATGCCTAGGGTAAACCCACCATCCTGAATGCAACAGTACCCTCAGATTTATGATCCAAGTTACCGTTTAAGAGTTATTCCACTTTTTCTAGAAAACTACTTACGCGTGCTAATTAAAACTTAACCAAACTTCGATTGATCATTCCGGGCACTCCGGGCCTTGGAATCGTGCGTCGTTAGATTTTGCGGTCTCGAAATAATTCCATATATTGAAAAAAATATGGAATTTCCAATACAATACAAAATAGCTAATATTCATACTATTATATAATACCAAAATGAATGATATTCTCTAATTGTTGACTTTATATAAGAAACTATATTATAGGGAACAAGATCTACTGGGGTAGATCTTATGGTTTATTATATGTTGTCAATCGTACACATACAGACATATTACTAGAAAATAAAATAAGAAATTTTTTGGAGAGAATTGTTACCAATGTCACATGGAATTAATATATCCAATATTAAATGGGGGAGATTAATAGGGTGATTTGAATTCCATACACTTAAAAAATGGATACATCAACTATTCCATAATACAAACATAATATTATATTTCCAAAAAAAATATTTATAATAGGAAAACATAAAATATATATAGGAGAACTGAATGAGAAGAAATCATAAATATCTAATTGTACTTATGATCATAAAAAAATATGTACCTTGCATGTAGAGAGGTAGGGATAGTAATTAATAGGGGATTGAAACATGTCTTCCTATAAGAACTATGTTATATAATATCTTATCTAGGATAAAGTAATGAGTATGGAAATATCATTTAATCCAGTGGTATCCATATCATAACATTCTTAATGTATTATGTCTTTTAACGCTGCTAAGAAGTGGTGTAATATATGAAACAATTTTTTCTACTTCATGGAATTTCACCTTGTAATAAATGTATTATCATAATATAAATTATGAAACTCTTACTTTCAAATATGTCATGTTTTGAAATTGGGAAAAAAGAATACATTTAGGGATTACATCTTAATAGAATAATTACTCAAGGAGGTGAGGTTGAAAATAACAGAACAGACACAAAATGGAGATGTAGTAGACCCAACAACTAAATTCGTTACTCAGTAGAAACATGACATTTTTCATGGGATAGGTCCTAAGAATGGTTATCATGTGAGATATAGTGATAGATGGAATATTGTAGTAGTGGGTTCCTTTGACCTAACATTATTAGTGTTTTTGATTACCAATTAATGTATATAATGAGATATGCATGATGGTAACTTACGATTTTTGTGTATTAATTTATGCATCTAATATTAAATGATAATATCCATATAATAATTATTGTATCAATAAGTTATACAATATCCCAGGATATAATGAAATACTTGAGATACTATGACATTAATCATATATATACATCTTATGGTTTATATATATCATACTAACTGGGCATAGTATATTTCTAACTATAAGTCGATGGGGGATCAAAATCATTGAGACTTATTATCATGAAATTCACACATGGTGATATCCAGTATTTAAGATCATAGAGATAGACCTACCAGTAGGAACACCATTTTTTTGGGATTCATTGAATCTTACAAACTGCTCAAATGTGTATTGGTCTCTTTACTTGAGATAATTATTAATGTGTTCCATTTGATTACATAAATCAGTGTTATTAAAACACAATGATAATCAAATCATGGTGAGGTTTCCTATATTTGGTGCATAATTGGTTGTGTGAATTTAATTAAATGATAATGTCATTATTTTTCACTTTCTATTTTATGACTTAATGTCTTGGATGAGTATAATTAGGATCCTAGTACCTTCACAAATCCATGATCATGGTAGGCGAGGGTAAATATACCTAGAAATATCATTAAATAATAATGAAATAATGGATGATGACACATGTGTGCACCATAATTTATGAGATATCTACATATAAAGATATTACATTACACAGTTTTTATTTGTAGGTTGGTTTTTGTTTCTATGGCTAGTCCTTTTCTCTATAGGATCCATGATCGGTATTAAGATTCAACTCGTGAACAATGAATAGTATTTACTACAATCAAGATAAGGTCTTAGGGGGTCACACACAATAGTGTATCCAAGAATCCTTACTACTCTATTAAATAGGCACATCATTCAATATGGGCTCCACTATATGGATAGAGAGTTGTAAAATTTCAATCCTTCATCGATAAATAATTAAATAAATTATAATAAAATTAAATGATAATTGGATTGAATTTAGTGATAAAATTTGTTTACAATTATTTATATAAATAGAAGGATTAATATTACACAAATGTATATTATTTTAATATTCCATTATAATTTGATATTATTGTTTATTATAAGTTGAATTAATGAATCAGGTTTATCATGTACTATTCATATTTTATATTACATCTATTTGATAAAATACAAATAGTATTTATGATAAAGTTAGTTCGTCATAATTAATTAATTATTACATATTTAGTGGGTGTTAAATATATGGTGGTTAGGGAACACGAATTTTATATTTGTATATCCATTATATAAGTGAATAGATACACTATTTCCTATAACTATTCATCATTCAAAATTGAGATCTTATCTCTCATATTGATCATAAAGAGAGAATTTTTCAAACTAGGGAATGAACCATGATATTATTCACGGATCGAAGGAACAGGATGTTTCATATCTTCTTTACATTAAAGAGATAATAAGTTCCCAATGATAGCACCTACAATCTAGAAGACATCATATACATAGATTCAAGAGGTATGTTGGGAAGAACTAGTGTGGGTAAACAACATATCCTTTGAGAAAAGGTCACCAGAAAATTGCGATAGATGAGCACACATCAAATTAGATTGAGGTGATAGTTATTTTATTTTATATTCTCTAATTTAACAATGAGAGATTCTCATACTATTTTCGGGCTCAAATTGCCATAAATGACACGGTTCGTCACTTAAATAATGAAAATTTTAAAATTCAAGACACATTGAATTCAATTTTTCTCTACATTACCAATAATTATAAAGTATTTGAAATGTAAATTTTTCTTATGATCTAAAATAATAGATATATTTTTATCATGAAGGTGTTAAAGGAGATATATTGATATTCTGAACTCAAGGTAATAGTATCTTATCTCTGTTGTATTCATGTGAGATATATACCATATTCACAACATGTTTTTATTATGCGGTGTATATAAATTACATTAATGCATATTATGATTTTTAAATGAATGTTAATGGGATTTTTGAATCCATATGTGGTTTTATCCTTTATGATTTGTTTAGATATATATTACAAAGTTTGTAAGTAGCATTATCTCAATTTAGCTTTACTAATCCATATTTTATGGTTATGTATCTAATTTATTTTATATTTAGTAAATAATACTAATTTTACCTGAAAAATCATTAATACATCATTAATAATTATATTTCATGTTTCTATTTGAATTATTTAATCCAATGACTTTTTTCCAAGAATGTTACCAGGTGGTAATGAATTTCAAAATTCATTTTCTTTTCATTGGTCTATATTTTTATTAATTTTGATAGATATTAAATGATTATTGGGTTCATGACATTAAATTATATTAATTTTGATTTCCATTTGTTTTGTTGATTTAAATTTGATACACTTTAATAATTCGTTGACTAATTCTTACAACAACATTATCTTCATTGTGACTTGTTTTCATCTGAAAATGTCATATTTGGGTCATATGTTTTATTATACACTAGTCTTCCTTTACCAAGAATATCTACATCTACTTTCTAATGTTATATCAAGAATCTACATATGTTCATGTTGTTTAATTTTCACATGATTTTATTCTTTATTGTGAATTTTCCATGAGTAGTTACCAACGTGGGAAATGCTTTATGATACAATCTAAGTCCATTTAATGATTTTTTATGTTGAGGTTTCATTGGTAGGAAATAATATGATCTTATTTACATGAAGCAATTCTATTTTATTATATTGTATTTATTTATGAAATTTTAAAATAGTAGAATAGTTTTCCACAATTTATTAACAAAAATGATTATGAAAATGTTTTTAAAAAAATCTATTTTTTATCTATTTTTTATAAATAGTTATTTTATCTAAATACATGTTTAGTAAAAATATTTTAAATTTTTATTTATACGTTTTATATTTATTTATTGTTATCAATAATATTAATTTATAAATAATCTGAGTAACATACTTATTGTATTCTAAACTAGGAATTTTTTTTACATTTCTTACAAAAATGTTAAAGGAATATTTGGTTTAATCATAGTAACCATGAAAATAAATTTTACCATTATGACTAAAAATGTTTCAAAGAATCACTTTTTATTAATAATAGTTTTTTTAAAAGAAAAATATTTTTGTAATGTTTGAAAATATAACACCATTATATTTTTTGGAATACATTTTTTCAAATAAATTTTCTATTTTTAAAATTTTCAGATACATGACATGATCAGTTTATATTTATCCACACACAATATTATTTTTGTATTTTATTACACACACCAATGTGTTTACCATGCGTAACCTACAACACTGATTTTAAAAGAAATGTGGCATGAAATTAAAATATTATTGTTCAACATGACACCAATCACCTAAATATTGGAATTTTGGTTATGAATAAGTGTAAATAAAATATAAAAATATATTATTTACACTTGTATATATAAATAATTTTTTTGTTAAAAATTAATTAGAAATTAAAACAATAACATATTTGAAAATAACAGAAATCATTTTCTAGAAAAAAAAATTTATTCCCAAAATATTGTTATACATAAATAAATTTAAAAAATCAGTTTTTATGAATTATTTTATTGATATTTAAATATTATCCATTCAATAAATTTTATAAGGTTCCCCTTATGTTTTCTCTAGACAACATATAAAAATATAGAGAAATTTACACTTCAAAACTATTTTATTTTCAAAAAAGAAGTGTTTTCTATTTATGTGAATTTTTTAAAATTATTTTTTAAAACTTATAGAAAAGTTATTTTACAATTAAATATCATTTATAAATCAATGTGATCCAAAATAACTTGGATTTGTTTTTAATAGTTTAATAATAAGATTAATATTTAAATAAATAATGAACAACAATAGTTTTTATTTATAATTTTCATTTCGTTCAAATTATTCTAAAACTTACATTATGTTTAATATGGTTTTAATATTATAAATAGTTCAATTATATATCTATTAATATAATTTAGGAAATTTCACACAATTTCATTTTGAAATTTGATATTATACATCTTTAAATTTTTTATCAATTTTTATTTGTAAAACCACTTTTTTGTCACTTCTATAAGATTATTTTTAAATTAAATTATGAAACATATGTGAGTTGAATTTGAAATAATGGATTTAAAATTTGGAATTAGAATAATTTATATAACCAAACTTGTTCAAAATACAATTTAAATATAATGAATAGTAAAAACAATAAAAACAAATATTTACCATGTTTAAGGTGAAAATTGGTTAACTGAGGGATAAACTAAAAATGAAATGGTTAAAATGGATTAAAGATTTCCCAAAAATTTATTTTGGAAATATTTCAACCTTTCATATTCTAGGTTATATTCTGAACCATTATTAATCCTTATGTCATTTGGAAAATAAGGAAACATACATTCCTTTAAACAATTTACAAGTGTTCTACTCACCTCACATATAAAATGCCATCCCCTCTTCTATTCGAATTTTCATAACCCATTATTTCAGTAATTACCTTACCAAGTAACTTACTTACTTACCTTCTAAATTTATAGAAGCCTTTTTTAGGTCATATTGAAATCCTATGAATACCTTTGGTGCAAACTATAAGATGTTGTCCAAGATTGGGGTAGAGTCCCTAACTAGATGTTTTATTTTATATATTCTCGGTCCTCCAGTAATTGTTAAAAAAGTTTTGATCTGACTAAATTAGCATAATATATACAAAGATATTTTATTATGTTATTAGAATAACCTAAATCCTAATCCCCTTCCATAAAATGGGATATAAAATGACCATTTGTGTGTACGGAGGACTATCAGCACAAGAACTGATGTTATTCATTCCCTTCACCTCCTGTTAAGGATTTTAATGAATATTGTTTTAATTATTAAATATAATATTTAGGAAATTATTATACCCCATTAATTGTAATACTACATATACTTTCTTACCTTGTAACATGCTAGAAAACAATAATTCAACTCATGTGTATGGAGGACTACAATGTTGGGAACAGATGTAATGTGTTTTTCATTATTATTTTACAAGGATGGTAAAAAGGTTAGATTAAATTAACATATATGATTTTTTGATATAGTTTACTTCATTTATTATGTTATTTTGTATACCTTCCTACATTCCATTATTTGGGGGATATGATAATGTCATTCATGTGTACAGTTGATTAACACCACACAAAGCGATGTGATTTTATTTTCTTGCTCACATAACCTTGAAGGTAATAATGAGAGTTATAACATAAAATATTTGACATATATGTCAAAAACATTATTCTAAAATTTTGATATAATATTTACCCTTATTTTATTCATGACTTCAAAAAAAATGGACACAACCTTCATGTATACATATGACATACCTCTCCATGAATATTGTATTTCATTGTCCATATAAAATAATTATGGATAACATTAAACACATATATAAAGAATATATAAGTTATTTATATAATTTTTTATATTTTATATTTGAATTAACCTGGATTAATGTAAGAGGATAGAAAAAAAAAACAAAATACATGTGAATAAAGAACCAGTTATTAACTAAAATGTGATTATAAAAAATAAGTTTTAATAGATGGTTAAAAAAAGATCATAAGTAATAAAAATATGGTACAACATATATCTGTATGTTTTTCAAATATATGTATAAAAAATAATATTTACTATAGAATATCTTCAAATGTGTATGATTGAAGTCGAGGCTTATAGTAAGGGGTTTCCCTCTAAATTTTTACGTCTATGAAACACACACCATTTTAACAACCTATTTTATATATGTATTTTATATACATACCATGGATGTACCTTATTATTATTAAAATAAAAAATATTTGGATTAATATATAAATTTTTTGATCTCCATTTTATAAGGATTGTGGTTCAAAATTTACGAAAGCGATAAAATATTTTTTTCTAAATTTTACTTAATTTTTATCTATGGTTTGTTATTCAAAGTAGGTGTATATATAGGCCCATTAACTAGTAATATCAAGAATTTATTTATTCTCCTGATATTTTATGATTTATTTAATGTTAATTTTTCATTTTGGGTTATTATTCATTTTTACCAATGTGGTATGGGTTTAATGATACAATCTTGTCATTTATTTGGATTTTTTATGAATATACTTCTAGAAATGAAATATTATGATCTATATCACAAAAAACTCATGATTTCTTCTTTTCTATTTAGTTCATAATAATAATTTTTGACCCTTAATTTTTTTATCTTTATGTGATCAACATTTATAAATAATTTTTTAATATTAATAATATTTATTTCTCTCTTTCTTTGAAAATTTATTTTCATCCAAAATCATGTTTTCTAAAAATAAATATAATTTTTTTTAATATTCTCTAAAGGATTTATTAAATAAATTCATAACCATGTTTGTGTATTTTTAAAATAATTTGAATTGAATATTTATCTTTTCACCAAAAAATATACAATATTCATTTACTAGAAATGTTAATGGTAGCTCTGTTGTAACATGTTCAACATTAATGGAGTCTTATACCATAATGACCTCACCTTTTATAAAGGATCTTAAATAAGATTCAATGTTTTTTAAAAACTAATTGGATATGAAAAATTTTATTTTTTTTTAATCTTACTCAAAATGGAAAGGATATTTTCCTCAATAAAACTTTTAAATGATTATTAAATAATATATTATATGTTCTAAAGATTATTTAAAATAGTATTTTTAAAATGATTGATTTCTTAATAAGTGTTTTTTAAATTAAAATGAATATTTATCTGATTAAATGATCCAAGGTATCTTTCAAAATCATTTTTTATCTAAGACAGCATCCACTTATATAAGTTATACTTTAATGAGGATATTATGAAAGGTTACCATTCTTATTTTTTGTATGAATGGATTTTGTTTATGATTAGATGATTCTTATGAAACCTGTTTCTTTTTAAATGTCTTAATATATGATGAAATGGTGAGGATATTATGAATATTTTTTCTCTCCCATACTTTATAATATGATGAATTGTTTATGAATCCCATATCTTATCATGGTTTCTAATATGATGAATGTTTTATGAATACTATTTCTTTTCATTTCTTCTAAAATGATGATTGTTTTATGATCAAGTGGAACACTTATGTTTGATTTTTATTTTGTGATGATGTTTATGTTAAAAATATGGACAATGGTAACATTATAACCAATGAATGTGGTAACATTATAACTATAATGGGTGGGAACTATGTCTCCCTCAAATGAATTGGGTAAATACAGAAATCTAATGAGATAAACATGAATGAACTGGCAGGGGAACCTAGTAAAACAAGGGACTCCTTCCATTATAATAGTCTTGGAAGAAAACGTAGACTACATTGATGGTTTGTGGAGTTATCCTAGTTCAACAAGGGAATCCTTCCACTAGTGTATGATATCATGTTGAAATTGATTATGGAATAACCATAGGGAGACATTTTTTAATGAAAATTTATTTAAATCAATTAAGTTTGTATTCACATGAAAATTACTAATCATTAAGAAGATGATTATGGAATAAAATTTTAATCAATTCCCTTAATTTCTTATGAATTAATGGTTATTTCACCTATCTAATATGTATTTATTTTTTACATATTAACTCTACCCTAACCCTATTTTCTATCACTCTCCATACACATTTTTGTGTTAGTTATCTCTTCTTTTTTAACAACCTAGAATTGTATCATGATATTTTACATTATTATAATTATTTCATATATTATAAATAACATAATATCATATAGAACACAAAATAATAACATTACAAATGATTAATGAATGAAATGAGAGTTATTTATAGATTTTAATGAACCACTACCAATGAAATAGTAACTTCACATTTGGAAGAGTAATATGAAACTTATGATTTCTAAATTGGAAAATAGAGTAGTAAACTCACCCATAAATGTATAAATATAATTTATGCATCTCATAAATGGAAACTTGATATAATTATATCATTTTATAAGTAAATAAAGGATTTTAAAATGATAAACTATTTTTATGATTTTTTTTTGAAACATACATGTTTATTTACTATTTTATAATTATTATAATTATTTAAAAGAAATTTTATTCTCATAAAATTGACTCATAAATTAATATTTTTTCAAATTATTAGAAGATAATTTTATAAGTCCTGATTTAATTTTTTATTAAGTTATAAAATCAGTTATAATTTCAAAATTGGCATTTTTTTCTATAAATAATGATATTCATTAACAAATATATTTATAATATTTATAAATTTATTTTAATAAAATGGAGTTCAATTTTTAATTCTATATAATGAAATATCATTGTGGTTATGTTGTGGTATTTTTGTAAAATAGTTGAATTTTTGTGAATAGTGAAATATATTAATTTATTGTATACGCTAAATAAATAAATTATTGAGTCATGGATGATGTTGGGAATGATTAGGTAGCTTTGGTTCGAAATCATATACACAATTTACTATAATTGGAAACAATAATTTATATTATTCATAGTTTTGATATAAAATAATAAACTGCTAAAAAAATTAGTCAAAAAACACCCATCTACTCCACTATAAATTCCACCCTCAACTCCTATTATCCTCACACCTATAAAGACTTTATTCAGGTCTAGTTTCTAACCAATACTCTACATAATCATATTACTCATGTCTCTGATCCTTTGGTCTCTACATTATACGAAAGGAAATCTCTATATGGGGGTTCTCAAGGAGAAGAATTCAAGATGTAAAACCCTCTTTCTTTAATTTTAATTTCTTTTAATTTTACATTATTTTATTATAATCCTCTCAAGTCCTCTATAAAAACATAAATGATAACAAAAATATATAATATATAATATAATTCTATAATTTTATTGTAAAATACACTGTCATGTGTCTTCACCTCTTCCTTCTACTCTAAAAATAAAAAATCATCTATGACATGCTGATTTACCGCCTTCATAGATGACATGTTTTTGTTTCTCAATTTCATAATGATGGATAATAATAAAAACGATTTTTTGGTTAAAAATGATTATAATATATTTTTTAAAATATATTTAATGTTATAGAACTATTATATAATAATATTATTATTTAATAAAACAAAACTAGTTTGTGATGATCAAAAAATTCAAATTAATATAAAATGTAATGGTTAATATTTTTTTCTAATGAATCATCCTCATATATTGAAAAATTAATATATAATTCCATTAAACTTATCTATATTCCTTTATAACATATAATATAGATTCTGGATAATTATACCCATTATACATGACCTTCTATACATGTAAACAAGTGAAACGTTCATGAAAACCAAGAAAATGAACACTCCTGAACAATGAAATTAAAACTTCTAACTCCTCAAAATAACCTAAATGAAATAAATAAAATTATAATAAATAAAATAAAATTTCAATAGGTTCTAGATTTAATTATTAATTAATCTAATTTTATCATTCAATATGTTACATTTTGGTGAAGAAAACTTTCAGACATAAAGCAAGGGAATGTCCCCGAACCTCTATTTTTCTTTTGGGTTATTCTGTCACTCTCTTAAACCCAATGTAATTATTCATTATTTTTATTTACCTATTCTAAATTTTCTGGATAAGTCCAAAACTCATGTATCCAGATCAATTCATCCTTCTTTTTCATGGTTATACATTTTTAAAAAACAATCCCTTCTTAAATCTTCCCGATAAGCAAGCCCAATTAAGGGGAAGTTCCAAAAATTTTACCCATTTTAATGTTAACTCTATAATATGTTTTAATCTGCCATTGTTTATCTAAAATCACCCATTTAATCTTGAAAAAATATACTATGTCATTTATGATTTTATAAAAACAATTATTCGGTTTTTCTTTTAATGAATCATTATAATTTTCTCTTGAACTAAAATAAAGTGGATAATTTCTAAAGATTTAGAAACAAAATTTTAACATTTTTACATTATAGTTTGACTTCACATATCATTATCTATGACTATTTACTATATTAATTTCCATGATTTATTTAAATCCATTCTTTCATGGACACCATTTTGATATTCCCTTTAGTTATCAATTTTAACATGGTTATGGTACCCAATTCCTTCCATGGGGAACCCTTATGTTTCTATTTTATTATTTATGTATGAATATTAATGTGGAACACATATTAATGAAGATTTTATGATTGGTTCAACCAAATAGAACTATAATGAATTAAGTAATTTTTAATCTCATGAGACATTATGTGTAATGGTTTTAGTGATTATCCTCAACTCATGCTATACAATTGCAAAGGTCTTTATTGATATCCTTGTCTCATGAAAATATGTATGAAATGGTTTTGGTGGTTATCCTTGACTCACTCTCCTCCATTTTCAATGGTCTTTGTGGTTATCCTTGACTCATGCTTATGTCGTTTTGTATGTTCATTCTACATTGTTATGATTCCATTATTACATGGGCCCATGTCCTATATTCTACGCTCCAAAGGATTATTTACATTACATGCACTTTTATGTCATGATGTTATTTTCCTGTCCCATATTATATGATTTATTCCAGTTATTATTCCCTTAGTGGGGCTTTAACTCATCCTTATTGTTAATGTATTACCTTGCTTACACAATGCATATATAAGGGCTCAATAGGAGTTAGGAACTCATTATGAAGATTAAATAAAAGATGCTTTTATTTTAGTTTCTTGTTGTTTAATTATGTACCTAATCTTCCAAAAATACCATTCATTATGATATATGGCTTATAAATGATGATTAAGTATGCATAAAATCATGTAATCAATTGTATAAAAAGTATAGGGTTGATATTGTTGGAATCAGATCACAAATTATTTATTTATGATGATTATGATAATATTAATATAGAAAGAAACCTAGGGATAATTCTATCGCCATGAATATCATAGATAGAATAATTGGGAATCACAATATAAGATATAATTTATTTTTCAGGATTCTTATTATATATTCAATTTTTAATTTTTATATGCTTATTATCTAAGTATTCAAGTCTCCAAATTGTATTTTATCTCCTTTTCATAGTTAATGATAAGAAATGTGACAAATACCCTCATATATTTTCCACATTGTTTTTCAAACCAAATTTTGAGGGAAATATTTCATAAGTGAGGGAAAATGTAATGACCCACTATTCTATCAATGAATTTTTTTTATAATTATTTTAAATACTATAAGTCACATAGAATCACATAGACAGCATAATACAGACATTATAAATGAAGAATGAATGAAATAATAGGTATTTGTAGAAATTATGAAACCTATAACAAAGGAATTGTAACATGAAATTTGGAATAGTAATATGAACCTTATGGATAGTAAATTATCCAATCAAATAATAACCTCCCCCATGAAAGTATAAATAAAAATTTTTTATCATATAAATGAAAATATGATACATTTATATCATATTATAAGTAAATAACTGTTTTGAAAATGATAAATTTTTTTTTTTAATTTTTGTGAAGCATTAATGTTTATTAAAAATTTATAATTAAAATAATTATTTAAAAGATTTTATTTCTCATGAAATAGAATCTAAAATTAATATTTTTTTCCCTTATCATAAATTTATTTTTTGAGACATTAATTAATATTTCAATGTGTTATAAAATTATTTATAATTTTAAAATTGTAAATTTTAGAATAAATGATTATTTTAATTAAAAACTAAATTTAACCTATTAAGAGAATGATTTTCATGAAATTGAGCTCATTTTTTAATTCCACAGCTCTAAAATTTGTATGGGTTAATTTAATGGATTTTTATAAAATAGTTGAATTTTTTGGTGAATAGTGAAATACAATAATTTATTGTATAGCCTAAATGATTGAATTATTGAGTCATGGATGTTTTTTTGTGGATTTAAGCACCTTTTTACACACAAAAATGGGATAGTTACTTTATATAGTCAAAATAATCCACAATATCCATAGTCTTTATCCAAAATAATAAAGAAATGAATAAAATTAAAAAAATACACCTTTCCTCCACTATAAATACAACCCTCACCAACACATCTCCTATCACCTCCAATGAATTGAAGATTTTATAATTTCTGGACAATACTATTCCCTTTCCCCTCCCCCGCTTCTTGGAGCCTGTGGTCTAAAAAAATACTTAAACCAATCTCCCTAATGAAGTTCTCAAGAAGTAGAATTGAAGAGGTACAATCATCTTTATTTTCATTTAATTTATTTTCATTTTCATTCCATTTCTTATACCCTCCCAATCTACTCTTCACAAATATTAGTGATAACTCTAGTGTCTTATATGTACTATAATTTTATTATTTTAATTTAAAATTCATTATCAAGACACTTCTCATCTTACTTTTATTCCAAGAATGAAAACATCGTTAGTGAGGTTCTGATTTACTGTCTTCATGGATGACATGTTTTCATTTTTCAATCTCACATTCAAGGATAGTCATAAAACCAATTTTATTCTTTATTTATATTATTAAATATTTAAAATAGACTATTAAATTTTTTGGAACTATTATATAAAAATATTATTAATCAATTAACCAAATATATTTCACGATGATAAAAAATGACATAATAATATAAACAATTATCATTACAATTTTATCTAATGAATTACCCATATATATGGAAAAATAATTTATTTGAACAATAATGAATATTTATGTTCATTAATGACATTCAAAATTAATTTTGGACAATTATCTCTATTTTATACGAACATCCATAAATTTATAAAAGTGAATTGATTATGGAAACCTTCAAAACAAACACTCTTGAACGATGAAATTAAATTTCATAACACATAAAAAGACAACAATTTAATGTAATGATATTATAAAAATCTAATAAAAGTTCAATATTTTATTAATTAAATTATTAATGAATCAAATTTTGTCATATTGGACATTGAGTACAAGTGTAGAACACTTTCATACAAACAGTAAGTGATTATCCACAAACCTCCAATTTTCATTCCAGCTATGTTATCTCTCTCTCTATACCCCATTGTAATTATTAATTTTATTAATATAAATATTATAAATTATGTTCTTGTGTTCCAAATTCATGTATCCATATTACTTCATCATTATTTTTTATTGTTATACATGTTTTAAAAAGGCCCCCTTCTCAGTTATTTTTAATAATAAAGCTCGATTAAAGGGAACTTCCTAATTTTTAACCAATATTCATATACTTCACATAATCTATTTTAATAAACCATTATTTTTATAAAATCTGAATTTTATTAAAAAGAAATTTATTAGTTCATTTTTGGTTTTATACAAACAATTATTCCATTTTCATTATAAATAATCTTTACAATTTTCTATTAAACCACACTAAAGTGTCTCATTTCTAATGTTTCATAATCAAAATTTTTAAAAGTTTTCAATTCATATTGACATCACTTATCATGGTATGTTGATATTTTTCTCTATGAATGTCCATGCATGATTTCAATCCATTCATTCATGGGCACCGTTGTGATATTCCATTCTATTTTTCCTTTTAATATGATTATTATTACCAATTATATCCATGGGTTACCAATTTCATTATGTTTGATTCCTTATCTTTTAATTGTTAGGTGGATCAAGTATTTATGATTATGTTATAATGGGGTTCCATATAGACCTCTAATGCATTGGTTAATGTTTAGTATCTTGAGACGTCATGCGAAATTGTCATGGTGGTTATCCTTGACTCATGTTCCACTATGTGAAAAAATAATGGCGGCGAGCCTTGACTCATGCTCATCCATGTGAAATGGTCTTGGTGGTTATCCTCGAATCATATTTTTTCATTTTGTGTGTTTTTTAAAAATTTCTATGATTCCATGATTACATGATCCCATGTTATATATGTTATGCTTCTATATGATTATTTACATTTCATACATTTTAATGTCATCATGTCATACCTTCTAATCCATGTTCTATGCTTTATTTATATTATTATTCCCTTACTCACTTTCTTATCTCATATATTATGTTTGTGTATTCCCCTCGTTATCCTATGTATATATAAGGTCCCAATAGATGTGAGGAGATTATTGTGAAGATAAAAAAATATTTTCATTTTGTTTTCATGCTGTTTAATTATGTACCTAATATTCGAAATACACTAGACATTAAAATCCATGGATTGTAATTTTATTATTATCTATGCATTAAATAATATAATATTGTCTATAAAAAGGATATGGTTTCTATATATAGGCCCATATTTTCACTTCCCACTTATGTTCTTCTATTGGGAAACTTATTATGTGTCATCCGAGAAGAAATTCACCAATACCATTCTCTATTTGAATTGGGATTTTTATTAACCTGGTTTATGATGTGGGTTTTTAATAGTTAGATTTATAGATTTTAAACCCCATTTTTTCAAGAACAAGTAAATATTATGATGATGAAATTTCTTTATTGTGTGTGATTGTAACATAATGATATTTTGTGATTTTTTTGAATAAATATAATATTTTGTATATTTTGTTTAATAAAAAGTACTGAGTTCATATTGGGTTACATTAATAACTGTATTTATATAAAATTTATAATAACCCTGTATTTTTGTTTTGTTATACCCATCATTGAGTTTATCTTATGTTATAAGAGATAATAGTTTTAAATGAAACATGACATATAATTAAAATATTATTCTAATGTGTTTGTTATAAAATATCCATTGGAATTGTTGGAATGAATAATAATAACTAAATTATATAAATATATTCATTAAAATTGAAAATAAAATATTTTATATGATGAATAATTAGTACTAACTGAAAATAAGAACCATTTGAAAATAAATGGAATATTTTTAAAAAATATATTTTTATTATCATAAATGTTTATAAAAAATTTAAAAATAACTTTTGGTAAATTATTTTATGAAATTTATATATTATATATTACATAAACTTTTTAAAATTCTTCTTATTAGTTTTCTTGATAATAGATAATAATAAATCCATCTTCACACTTAATACACTATTTTTTTTTAAAACAGTTTCATTTTGGGAATTGATTTTAAATTTAATTAGGTAAAATTTTAGTACTATTATTTTAAAAAATTAATATTATTTTTAAAATATTAAATTAATAATTATATATGGGTTAATTTTCTATGAATTTTATGTAAATATGAATTTTTCGCTGAATATTTGAAATTACAGTTTTTTATTAATAATTATCATTTCCTTTAAAACATATTAAAACTCAAAAAAATTTATAAAATTCTGCTAAAAGTAAAAATTGATATAATATATATATATATTATTCCATATTTTTTCATTTTAATCATTTTAATATTGAATTTTGATTTAAAATATTTCTAAACTATTGAACATTTTCTCTTTTGAAAACATCTTTTTTACCGTGTCTATTAGTTTAATTTTAAATTAAATTCGTTGACATCAGTGAGCTAAAATTTATAAAATTTAATAAATTTTTTGGATTGTAATTATATATATTAAACAATAATCTCAATTCAATTCTTTAACATAATTAATGTTTAAAACATCAATGATTATTTACAATATTTAAGGTAAAAATGGGTTTACTTGGGGTTAATCTGGAACGATAAAAATTATAAAAAGATAAAAAAAACATGCCAAAATACCATTTTATGTTAATTGTTCAATATTATATCTTTATGGTTCTATAATGTCACATTTAGTTGAATTTGTTCATGTGAAAAAAGCGGGTGGTCCTCATTATTTTCAAAACATTCATGTATTCTATAAACCTCACTTATAAAAGGCACATGCCACTCTTATCCACATCACACTTACTAAAACCATTGGATATTCTATTCCACGCCCAAATGGTTTTTAATTACATTTCATCCTCCTATAATCCATATATTTATATAAAATTCCTATAATTCCTTTGTATGAAAAGAAAAAGATTAATCCTAAACAATAGGTAACATCCCTAAAAATAAATTCTTTATTTTTTACTCTACCTCATTAATTTATTTTTAAAATTGATGATACAAAATTATTATTATGTTAAACAACATAATATGTAATTATATTAATGTTATAACATAAATCCTTCACCTCTTCCATCAAATAGGATACAATATCATGATTCTTACTTATAATAGACAAATGTCTTACGAGCTGATGTTATGTGTTTTCCATCACCACCTATAAAGGATGGATGTAATGATTGATTTAATATTTAAATATTATATTTATGAAATATTTATACCCATGTAATTAAAATAACACATTAACTTTATTACCTACCTAACCATTGGAAAAAACATCACTAATGTGAATGGAAGACTGTCGCCTCATGAACCAATGTGATGTGATTTTCCTTTATGTTTTCCTTGGATAGTAATAAAGATATATTAATTGAAAAAATAGTATATATGTAATATAATTATAATTATCTAATATTTATTTCACCTATAACAACTTAATTTTTATTCCTTGTGGGATATGATAATATCATTCATTTTTATTGAAGACTACCACCTTTCGAAGCGATGTGATTCAATAATCACATAAAAATCACATAAAAGGTAAAAATGATAGGTTGAAATAAAAATATGAAATATATATGGCATAAAAATAAATAGTCAATGGTAATATATTATTTAAATTTCTTTCATTAAATTCATCTAAAAATTTTTAACAGTATTCATGCGTAAGCATGAAATATCATCTCTATGAATTATGTATTTTGTCTTCTACCTGTAACATTTAAGGAATAACATAAATATATAAAAAATTAATACATAATATATTTATATCATTATTAAAATTAAATTACATTTTTTCTATGATCAATGTAAGTTGACCAATAATAGGAAAAAAGAAACATGAAAAATGAAGCAATTATTAACTGTAACATAATTTTAACAAAAAATATTAAAAAATAGGTATTGAAAAACATAAATAAATATAATATTGTTTTCCATGTATATTAATGTATCTTTAATAGATGTTTAATAAATTTATATTTATTATGAATGAAATTTTATCTTGTATGAATGGTGTCAATACTTATGGTAATGGATTTTTGTCTCAATTTTTAATCCTATGAGGCACATTCCACATTCACCACCTATTTCTTTTATATGATGTATGTATTACCCATTATTTTATATTATGATGACCAAATTTAAAATTGTTCTATTTTAATTTCAATTTTAGGACATATCTTTCATGGTGTTTACATTTCAAATGTCACCAAATTGATAATCTATTTTGGTCTCATTTTCCTTCATTCATAGATATGTTATGTTACCCACCAATATTCTATTATGGGGTATATATAAAACTACATTTACCAATAATATCATAAATTTATTTATTATACTGATATATTATGTTTCATTATATGTCTTTTTAATTGGGGATATATATTCAATGATTGGTATGTTTTAATGGTTTTATAATAAAATCACATCGTGTATCAAGATTATTTATGATTATGTTTCTGATGAATAAATATTATGATACATATAAAAAAATAATTATTTTTATTATATCATTTTTATATGTTGATAATATGTGTTTCCCTTTATTTTACTCTATTTTTGTAATGATTATTTAAAATAATATATTTATTATATAATTGTATTCCACATTTGATTGAAATAATTTTTTATTAAAAAATAATTTTTTTTGTAAAAAAAAATTAACATTTTTTAAAATTATTAATATATATTTTACCTATGTTTTAATTTTTTAAAAATATTTTGAATGGAATATTCACATCATTTTTAAAATAATTACCAGTTCTTTATTACTAAAAATGATATAAGAATATTTATTTCAATATATATGAGATATAATGAATTTCCCATTATAATGACCACACATTTTTATAATTGTAATGCCCTTATATTTTAAAATAAAACTATGTTCAATAGAGTATACAACATGCCACATCAGGATTAAAGGAACCACGATATACTATTAAATTATTATATTAAACATACCATTATAAAGTATCAATTAAATTTGATGGTGTGAATATGAAAATATTATTATTAAATATATATGTATTTCATGTCTTATTCCAATAAAATTATTATTAGATAATAGAAATATAATTCTTAGTAAGGTCAATTTATTATTCAAATATATATTTTCCTCAGAAAGTGATTTTTGTGTCTTTCTATGACAAAATAAATATATTTTATTGTTTAAACATTAATAAAATTTATATTATAAAATAAAATTACTTTTTGGACACATCGTGTTAAAATTAAGTTAGGGTATATTCTTGGGAATTTAAAAAAACTAGATTTTGGGTAAAAAAGTGAAAATATAGTATTTATGAAATACCTTAACTCATATAAAATAATTTTTATATGATCATTGATAACACATATTCATGACAAAAATTTACTTATTGAATGGAATAATACATAACTTGTTACATTTATATGCACTTTCAAATCAATTTTGAAAACCATGATTTTAACCAGTATAAAACTATTTTTATGTGTTATACATGTAACATACTTAGAATTGATTTTTATCACTTTTATAAACCAATTTAATAAAAATGAATTAAATATTTTGAATCAAAAGGTCAAAATTAGGTTATAAGGTCATTTTCATTTTTATGAATAAAATATGTTATCATGGTTAAAAAATATTTACCCCAATATTGGTAAAATAATGTCGCAGGTAAAAGTTAAATGTAAAAGGTACAAACTACTAATAAAATACAATATTATGTGGTTGTTTGATGTTTCTCTAAAAATTTACCAAACATTAAAAAAATAATTACCAATAGTTTTTTGGAACAAATTCCACCCAAATCTGGTTAGAATAAAATTTAAGATAATCATTATTTAATCACTTAAAACCACCCCACATAAAGAATTAAAACAACCCCTCTATTGAGATCATATTGGATTGAATTTATTTTTTGATGTTGCAAAAATTTAGTGCTGATTTTTGTTATATTTTTCCTCTTTTAGAAAAATTAGTTCACATTATAAGTATTGATTATCAGATGCATGAGTTCCGAACTAAATTAATTTGATAATATTTTCATAAGAAAATACATTGGTTTTATTTATCTATTCTAGAGATATTTTATAGGAGAAAACTTTTTTCATACTCATCATGGGTTGAGAATAATTTTTTTATTTGATTCAGACTTTTTTTAAGAAGTATGATGGTCTTTCGAGATGTTCAACATTAAATCAGTTGATGCACTTTTGTTTTATAAATTTTAAATAACATTAGTTAATTAAAACATATGATATTGGATCTGTGAATGAAATGAAATAATAATAGCTGAGTCAATCTATGTAGTTCCAATCAGATTTGGGTTTTTATTGAAAGATATAATTCATTGGCAGAATAGGAAGTCTGTGAACTTTACAATGTTTATTAGATGACTCTATAATCATCCCAATGTTCAAAATTTAATGATGAAGTCATGATAAAAATATGATCTTTTAGAAGAAGAATGTTTATGATACCAATGATTTTTTGGTCTTTTTCTATAGGTGGGAGATTCAACGGTTGATAATTTTTATCAAATGTAAGAGAATATTGAGGTTGATGAATGATGTGCTCTAAAGAAATGATTGAATTATTAATCAGGATGAATGATCTATTAGACTATACAATTCACTTTCATGAACCTATTTTGAATATCAATCATTAGTTGCAATGAATCTGGTAGAAATTAATCAATGTTGATATTGGTCCTTAAGATGCGATGTTCAACTATTACATCGAAGGAATTATGACATCGATTCTTAAAAAATGTGTTGGTATCAAAGGGGATAGAATTTTATAATTTTAGTATGGGAATTCTGACCAAGTGGTGGGTGTGGTATATAGGGCAGGTTCCCCTAAGGGTGACCTATAGGATAGCGTAGAAACTTATATGGAGATGCTCCTTTATTCTGGTGAAGCTATGGAAGAGGAACTCTTCTCAATAAATGCCTCCCTAGAAGATGATATTAAGATGATGGGAAGAACCATTCTTGTGGATACTACATGGGAGCATAGTGATTGGATTAACAAGTAGAACCTAGTTTTAGGTATAGGCTTCTACAAATTGAAAATCTCTCAAGATGAGTTCTTACAAACGTGGGACAAACTGGTGATGCACTTTTAAGACCATATTAATAATTATCCCGAAACATTGGTAAACTTGTATTTTCTGGAATCCCTTTAGGGATAGGAATTCTAGGAATCTCATGTTAAATTTTACCAACTATGTTTTTTTCTTTAGTGCTTGTTCCTTGTGATTATGATTTTTCTCATTTATTCCAAAAGTGTGTTTGATAATAAAAAAATTATGTTTAAGTCCATCTAGGAGAAATGTTTTAGAAATAAAAGAGTATCTAGGACTGACCAATATGACACTGATTAAAAATATAGTAAACCATTTTCATAAAACAATATTAACGTTTTTTTCCATTTAAATTAAGAGAAAAATGTGTTTTGATGTCTTTTTAAAATTGTTTCAAGAGTCATTTGGAAATAATTGACATGGATCCATTAGAAGGAATCAGATATCGATCAATCAGATTCATTATTGATAACGATAATTTATCAAATGATGAACATAATCAGTCATGTGAGAATCGTTCAAAGGATTCATTAAACAAATTAATAAAAGTTGAAATGTTTGATGATTTTTTTAAAGTGTTTTTTAGGGGGTTTTAAAGTATATGTATGTTAAAAATATGTTTAAGGTTTAATATTTTACCCTTTAAATACTTGTGTTCTTATGATTTTTTGAATGTTTTGTTTTCATCAATGTGAAATCTTTTTAACCAGAGGAAAATGTTTATTTAAAATAATGATAACCTAAAACAAAAAATGTATCACTAATTCACTGCCTCCCCCGCATAGTAATACATTAAACTAGGTTGGGATTTTACAAATGATATATGAGTGATGTTTCACACCATTTAAACATCGATGATGTATTTGAAGAGGAGTTTTTATAGGAAATATGATTTGTGTGAATAGTATGGGGATTTCTATCATTAATTAGAAGAATAATGATATCTAGAAATATATAAGGATTTAATAACTTATTTCTCTTGGTTACGATGTTTTGGAATCTAATAAATATGGATTCTCTACCCATATTGATAATTATCCTCCTACATCATTGGATAGGAGGAATCTTGAGAAATATGATGGATCCCTGAACGCTTTACTCACATCTCTTACTGATAGCTGGAATCTAAGAGCGAAGGGAGTTAAAAATCATATACATAGATTGGAAAAGATTAATTTTGTAAGTCAATACAATGGTTAATAAAGAAAAGTTACAAATATAGAGGATGCATTAATAATATCTTAAAATGGTTGAATATGAGTCTATTTGTAACTTATTTACAGTGGTGAATGATATTGTGAGCACTATAAGAGGTCATGGTGGGAAGTTACATGATTTAACTACTATTGATAAGATCTTGATAAATATTTCTAATAATTTGTTTCTAATTTTACATCATTAGAAGTTATATATCCTGAATACCATTCTCTAGATGACCTTGATATTTATCTCATTACATATGAAATTAGAGGGTAAAAATTAATGAAATGAAAAAAAGGAGATCGTTTTTTAATGGATTCTATGATAGTAAAGTATAAAAAGAATCCTTATGGTGAATATGGTGCTGACCCTGTATCTAAAAATTAGGTTTGTAAATGTATTGAGAACATTTTATCCTTTTATTAGATAAAATTGAAAATATGTACAAGAAAATGTAAAGGTAATATACCCAAAAAATGATTTTAATTTGGATCTATTTAGAAATTTTATTCTTATTATCATCAAATAATGAATGATTAAGATAACAGTTAATATAATATAAGTCCATGAAGATCATGGGAGAAAAAACATAATAATTCCCAATTTTATTCCTAGGGAAAATATAATAATTTATCCAAATTCAATAGGAGATGTTTCTTATCTAAAGTTAATAATGGTGAAGTTAGTAAAGTTGAGGATAAAAAGTTTACAAAAAATTCTAGGTAAAATAATTTCATTTAAATAGTATATATTTAAGTGTTTGGAATTAGTAGTTCTGAATAAGAAGAAACTGATTTAGAGTTTCACCTCATGTGATAGTTGAAACATTGTACCAGAAAGCTAGTAAGAAAAGGAAACAAAATGAATAAGCGGAATTAAAAAAATCATATAGAAAATAATAAATAGTGTATTTATGAATAGAATGATAATATTATGGAAGGGATTTATGGTATATAGAATCCTCCTGATAAGGAACTTAATCTAAAGGAAAATCTTGAAATAAACATGATAAAAAAGAAGATGATTTGAAACTCATTCTAAAATACCTTTATAATGATGTGAAGCAATAACATGATTCAAGAACTGAGTCATTAATGTTCGTGAATGTTATGAAAAGGATAAAATAGATAAGAATATTAAAATTCTTCTTTAAATGGTTAATAATAAGATTTATAATTTTATTAAGAATAATAAATTTGGGATTGTAAGGTTTGTGGAAAAAATAATAAATTTTGGAAATTCAAAAGTTTATAAAACTCATCAACCCAAATAAAATTGGGTAATACTTATATTTCTGATAATTTTGTAAATAAAATATAATTGAAGAATAATATTCACGATTATAATATAATTTTTAGGGAAAAAATTTTTGATGTGAATGAAATGATTGTTTTTGGGAAATATATTCACATTTCAGGATAGTATTGATGTTATAGTAGAAATTATTCATTCAATGGATGTTTCTGGTATTGCGGTGGATTTAGGAATACATAAAACAAGTTTATTTAATGAACAACCTTCCAAATATCTAATTATTTATTGAAGGTAATTCTCAAGGGGGATTAAATTTAGTCAAATAAACAAATATGGGAAACATGTTTTGAATGCCAAAAATAGGTTTTAATATTTTGAAACTATTTTTGAAAGATGTGAACTACTTGTACATATTGAAAAATAATTATTTTTTTGTTGGCATATCAAAATGTTTATAAAAATTCATACATGTCATATTTTACAATTGATAAAGGGAATGAAAAACATATTTTATTTAAACTGCCCTCAAATAATCAAATGGAGAACAACCATGGATCTTGGATTGTGGTTGTCCATCTTATATGGCTAATGATTTGAAATTTTTTTATAATGTTAATGATTTAAAATAAAGAACAATGAAATTTTGAAATGATTAATCTCCCATAATTAAGGTTGTTGGGTCCGCTATTATTGGGGAAGAAAAATTTAGATCTATGAAATCTTTGTTTATTTATGTGTTGAAACACATTTTAATGATTTTTTCAAAAAAAACTCATGAAGGAAGTAATGTGTTTTTTTAATAAATATTGTTTAGTTTGGAAAAGTGATGAATATGGAAATTTTTTAAAAGTGGAAAATTTAAAAAAGAAAACTTGTTTCACATGGGTGTTGTTTATAATTACTATTACATATGTATGATTGAAAAAAAAATTATTTGTGGAATAAAATGATGGGATATATGTGTCAAATAAACAAGTGTGATTTATCAAAGATAGGTTGCATCCATGTTTTTTCTGATCCATTAGGAAGAAGAGATTATTGTTTTACAATATGTGAAAAGGGATGATTATAAATATTCTACATAAGAAATTTTATATTTTTGTTACTCAATAGTTGGATATTATTAATTATTTTATTATATGTGAAATGAAGAAACAATCATCTTTGGAATATATGTACATAATTTCTTTCAATGATGATTTTACTCACATTAAATGTGTTATGTATATGAAACATAAGTCAGATGCTCTGAAGATGTTTAAAATTTTTTGAAGAAGTTTTGAGAAGTAATGTGGCTATTCTATATAAAAGTTGTGAACATATAATGGTGGTGAATATTATTTTTAATAGTTTAAAAGAGATAATAAAAACATGGTATTCAATATGTATTCAGTAATCCATATACAACACAATAAATGGGGTTACTTGAAGGAAGAATAATGATTTTTTTGAAATGGGCTAGACTATGTCACTTTAACATAGCCTTTCTCATTTATTTTAGAGGAATTATATGATGAAAAATTTTTATATTAAGAATCAGTGTTTCTAAAACTGACATTCCTATATAAATCCTTATGATTTTTTTGTAAAAATCTCCATGTTTCAAACACAAATAATTTTTTGTGAGTCCTCGTACCATAAAGAACAACAGTGGAAACCTTGAAATGTTTGATCAGAGAGGTGATCATGGAATATCTCTTGGAAGTTAATTATATTGAAGATAATATCAATGCTTTATCAAATAAATAGGGAGAATTTTTTATTCTGTTTATGTATAATTTCTTATAAAATCTGTGGAATATATTATACAAACATGTATATATGATGAAGATATTAAAGATAAATTAATTTTTGTTAAGAAATATGATTAGGAATCCAATAATTGTGATGGAATATAGATGAATGAAACAGACTAACCTATATCCATTAATGGGGAATAATTTCTAACATCTCATCCTATGAAGAGGAATAATGTGGAAGTTCAAAACATAATTGGATATCAACATCAAAAGATTCAGACAAGAATAACATCAAACATTATTTTACATATTTCATTGAATTCATGTGTAATGAAATATGTAAATAAATCATTTCAGAATCTTGAATGGATAAAATCTATGAATAAATAAGTGGATCAAATTGAAATTAATGATACATGTGATCTCGTACCTAAACCAAATGAAAAAAATATTATTGGAAGAAAGTGAGTGCTCTAGAACAATTTGAATGAAAAAAGTGATGCGGTAAGAAACAAAGAATGATTTTTTTCAAAGGTTACTCAAAAATATAAGGCATTGATTTTGATGATATTTTCTCTCTAGTGGAATGTGTAGTAATAATTTAAATCATTGAGGAAATTATAGCACACCAAAGATAAATAATTTTTTCAAATGGGGGTATAGTCCGAATTTTGGAAAGGGGAACATGAAGAAGATGTTTATTTTGAAAAAAAATGTGGGCATTCTATTGGGAATGATGAATGATATTTCTGATGGTTGAAGAAATCCATTTATGTGTTAAAAAATTTTCAAAGGGTGTGGTAATCCAAATTGGATACCTTCTTTAAGGAAGTCAAATTTCATGAAAAGATTGGTTTATAGTAATATGTAAATGAAATAAATTCTAGAGATATACATAATTATAATTATGTATGTTTATGATATCATCATTTCTATTAATTATTAAAGAACAGGTGAATGTTTTGCTGATGAGATGAAGAAGTTAATTGAAATTTATATAATGGTAGAAATGAAATATTTTATTGTATTAAAAATTTTAAAAATGATAAATTCATATTTATTTCTAAAGAAAATAATGTTAAGGAACTTCAATATTAGTTTGGAATTGAAAATTTGAAACTATTTTCAACAAAAAAATTAGTGGGAATGTTGTTGAAAAAAGATATAGATGGTGAGGATGTTGAATCTAAAGATATTTAGATACTCTTAGAAAAAAAATTATTTTACATCCTCAAGAAAATATGTTTCTAATTATCTCGCATTATGTGAATGATTTAAATTTTCTACAGATGAGCCATAATGTTTAGTTATAAATATTATTCTCAGATATATAAAAGGAACAACATATTCTAAAATCAGGTATGATAGCTTATAAAGAATCAATTTTTTGGCTAGAGATATGTTGATTGGGAAGAAAATGTTGATGATAGAATATTCACATCCATTAGAGTTTTCGATCAGTGGAAAATTTTTGTAAGTTAAAATATTATGAAACAAAATTTAGTGACTCATAACCAGTCCAAATCTTATTATGTTTCTGCCACTCAAACTACCAAAGAACTTATATGGTTGAAGACTCAGTTGGAAGACTTATATATTGAAGTGATGTTACCAAATCAGTTGGCATTTGATAATAAATGTACCATTATCCTTACAATAAATATAATTCCTATTTCTCTTTCAAAACATATTGATATCAAATATCATATCATCATATATAATGTGGAAAATAATGAACTCAACCTGGATTATTTTCCTACATCAAAACAAGTTTCTGAAATTTTCACAAAAACATTAATAAATGAGGTATTTTTCAAATTGAGGTTTATCATGGGTGTCCATCCTATATCTCTCTATGGTAGTGGTGTGTGTTTCGCTACCCTATCTCATATTTTCACTAGATATTACTTGTAAGGGGGTATAATGTTTCATAAATCTATCACTCGATATGCTCTAAAACATTTAATGAAGAATGAATGTAGGTGGAGTTGTGGGTAAGTTTCTAACTCAGCGTGTTGTTATTTGTACTTTTAAAAAAAATTGATGCATTTGTAGAACAAGTATAATAGAAATAATGTAGTTCTTATGGAGAAGAAATAATGAAAATATGAAGAAGTTTTTTAGTCAGTACTTATGAATAGATTTGATTTTCTATCAAAAATTGTTGCTTCCAACAACGAGTTTTATAATGTATATTTATAGTTATTGATAATTAATCTATTTCTTGATATTAAAATGTTTAGTATCTTAAGAACCATTTTTGAAAAAAATCAAATGGGTGATTTGGTTTGGAACATGATGGATAAATGTAGTGTTTTATGATGAAATAAATTTGTGCTGAGTTATTTTTATTTTTTGTCATTTCAAAAAATCATTTCACTTTGTAAGTATTAATGATCAAAAATAGGATTTCTAGACTCAGTTGTCCAAATGAAATTTTCATATAAAAATACATTGGTTTCATTATTATGTTCAAGAGTTGTTTTCAGGAAGATATGGTTTTTCAAACTCATCAAGGTTCCAAGATGAAGTTTTTTATCAGAGTTAGAAATTGATAGAAAGTATGAATGAATATAAAGATATTCAACAATATACCTGATGATTATTTTCTATTATTATGTTTTCAATATAATTTTAATAAAACACTGAAATCCAATATATTTAAATGAAATGAAGAGAGCATGGTCGAGTTATTATATGTTTTGCTCATCATATTGAGGTTTGGTTGGAATGGTTAAAGATGTTGAAAGGATGTGAATTCATCGAACAAACCAATTTAAGTTAGATCTTTATATGCAGATACTAATGTTCATAAAATCTTGAGAAATTCAATAAAAAATAAGAAGTTGTTGAAAGATAATAGTTAGGAATAAAAATCCTAATATTCTCATTTCATCGGTGTGAGATTCATAGGATGAAAACATATTCAAAAGGATGATATGTTTGAATTTTCTAAAGTATTTTTTTTAAGAATAGATTAAACGATCAACAAGAATGATAGATCTATCCAAATTTTAAATTCACTATCACAAGCATATTTAGAGGATCGATAATCAATTTTAGAGAATATGGAATAATGTATTCATTGTGGATATTGGTCAATCAGACATAGACTTGCACAAATCCATCAGGGGAATTTTGACTCCCATTCATGAGAAAACATTTCTTATAGCAAAGGGCCTTTAGATTATGAATTATATTTGAGTAAAATAAGGACTAATATATGGACTCAAATCAGAAATTGGAAGTTTTAGGGACTAATGATTATGAAAATCTATATTTTATATGATCAATCAAGATTATTTTAATCACAAATGTATTGAAAATATTCATAAAAAAAATTGGTTTTCATTTTTTTCACTAAAAAGGAACTTCTTATATTCTTTTCTGAGTTCATTAGAGTCATCATACAATACTTGACACCAATCCATATAAAGGAATTAGAGGCTGATTTACTAGATGCATTCTTGACACCAATGAGTCTTCAGACGATGGACTTCATGAGATACATGATCATCAGGGTTAGGAATCATTGAAAAAATAAATAAAAAGTAAAATGTTTGAAGCTTTTTTCAAAGTTTTTTCAAGTTTTTATTTATGTATATAGATGTTGGAAGGAAATTTATGAATGAATTGTTTCAATTATTTATGTCTCTCTTTGTTTAGAGAGAAATAGAATGGGTTTTTTCATTCTTATATATGTTTTCTTCGTAATGAAGAAAATCAGAATGGCATGTGTATCCTAGTTAAGAATGTTTTGAAAGTTCTAATCTAGATTAAGTTGTGAGATTATTCAAGAAGGTTTGAGAGGAATAAATAAGATACAATATGTTCTGAATGATTTTATTATGAAATGAGTCTTAAAATCATGTTTCTAGAAATTTGGTTGAGTAGGGAATTGAAATTAATTTCTCTCTCATCCCACTTTTGACTCAACTATAAATAGATGGATGGTCTTTTAACATTATGATGAAAAGGTAATATTCATGTGTAAGAGAGGGATAGTACTCAATTTTTGATCTAGGTAGTAGATGTTCCTTAACATATTTTTATAGATGAATATTTCTAGATAGAATAATAGTAATAAGAGGTTATCATATCAGAGTGAGTCAACATAATGAGTTTTTAGGGAAAAAATTGAAGTTGTTCATAATTGTATCCAATGTGTATTTTCTTATATATGTTTCAAATAGATGTACCAAAAAGAGGAATCATAATGAACCTTCAAAAATGAATTTTTATGATTTCCAAAATTCTTGTTATCACCAACTACTGGGATGGAATGTGAAGAATTCTATTTTGAAGAATAATAAAAGTGGATGTTTGTAATGTTTTATATTAATATATTTAAACCAAATTTTTATTATTTATTATCTTGTTACACATATTTCTTTTACATAATTCATAACAGAAGAGGTGCATACACTATTTTATTGATCATAGTGATACACAAGTGTATGGGAATAACCTACTTGTTGTATCCACACCAAATGATTTTTCTAGTGGATTGTTTGGTATTACATTATTTCCAAACCATTCTAATTAGTAGATGCTCTTACTGAGTAGTGAATCATCTAAACAAATGTGTTTAGGTTGTTTGGTAAATGTTTTTTTCCATGTTTTGATATATTTTTAATAGGAGGCTAAAGTTATTTTAAAATAAATATAACATAAAATTAAAAGGTATCAATGACTCACCCCCTCACCCTCTCGGTAATACATTGATCCGGATTTGGACATTACACCATCACTACAAAATTTCCCCTAAAAGACATGAAGATTTGAAAATATCATCCAAAACTAATCCTCCTTATTATCAACATGTCCATGTGATTATAGACTCACCCAATGACCAATTCCAAGTTCCTAAAGAGGTCATTCATTTAGGTGATATTCGGGATGTGACATTCTCAAACCACATCTCTTAATTTCCTTTCCAATTCTATATTCTCTAAATATCATTCATACATAAAAGTATAATAACTATAGTATCATATGTATAAGGGAATGTTATATTTGTAATGTAATATATTATATATATCCCTTTAATTATCTTCTATTATTTAATAAATTCAAACCATTGTCCAAATTATGATAGTTAACTGTATCAGTGGATAATTATTTTGTTCATTTTCTATTACCGCCAATAAGAGTAGTGATAAAAATATCATTTTGGTTATATCATAAATTATAAGTATATTATAACCCAGTCAGTGTTGTTGAACTAATTTATATGCATAATGGTGCATAAAATGTAACTAGTTCGTGATGGTCAAAAAAACCACCTAAATAAACTAATCATTTATCATTAATGTTTTTTAAACTAAAATATCCTCATATTCAAAAATAAGATTATATTATAAAATTAAAAATTATTTAACTGAATTAATAACATTTCATTTAACCTATTTTGTTTTATTTAGATTTTATAATAACATCAATTGTTTTATAAAAGCGAACTGGCTATGAAACTATGAAAGGAACGCACCACAAACATTGAAAAAAATGAAATATTATTAACGAACTAGTGGTATAATTTTATCAAGGGATCAAATAAAAAATTATATATCAGAATACAGTTCTATAATATATTGATAAAATTCTTTAAGACGTTATACTTGTGGTTGGAGTATGAAAAATTAGAGGGAAGCTTGAGGTTATGGATTTCTTAACTCAATTTTTATTCATAGGGTTAAACTTCAACTTCATTTATATTTTTGGGTAAGATTATCAGTGAAATGGATTTTGTTACCTTATTTTATATTTCACACTTTTTATGAGGATTTAAAATGGATACAAATAATTTATTCATTTTATTAACTCTCACTTCAATGATATGATATTTTAATACACTTTCATTAAACAAAACTATATATTAAAAATTTTAATTAAAATTATATTTTTATTCCATGAAAATGTTTTATAAAATCATCTTTTTAATTTTTTAATATTTTAAAATTATATTTAAATTCATTTTTACTCATGTTATAATTTTAAAAAAATGGGTTTAAAGGTATATTTATTCATTTTCTAAACAAGGTTTTTTACACTTTTAGGACAAAAAATATGGAAGGAATGATTTTAAAACATATATGGCATGACTGTATTTTCCCGCCGCCATGATGCATTAATGAGTTAAATCATACTTCAAAAAATTACAAGGTTATTTTTAATGAAATTTATTTATTTTTTAATCACGAATCATATTAAAAAAATGTTATTTTCAAAATAAAAAAGAATATTTTCCTCAATAATTTTTAATTGATATCATTTAATTTATTATCATCTATATCTACATTAATTGTTGAATATTATGATTTATTGAGGTTGATCTTTTATGATAAAATATTACATATTTTATTAAATTGTTTATGATCAATTTGATTTGGGATGTACAATTTTTATACCAATAACCATATTGCTCTAGATTGCTAATGATTATGTTTGCTATTTGGGAAAATTTATATATATTTTTGTATTCTAGTCTCAATAAAAGTATATATAGTGATTATGTTCAAACCATTTCATATTAGGAATGAATTTTACAATTTATATGACTGAATAGGACCACTAAATCCCCTCAATTCATTAGTAGGTCTCATGGGAAAATTATTATAGTTATTGGTTTATGTCTTACCAATTTATTTATGGTTTCCAGTTCGAATCCTTGATGGTATGTTTAGGATGTCCCAAATTATGAATTCCCTTATTATGATATTAATTATTGATTTCAATTGGGTTATTCAATTATTATAATTTCCATGGTTATGTTTTGTAGTTCATATGAGTACTTATATGGAATTATTTGTTCATCTTTTATTATGACCATATTATACTCATGTAATTGATTAAAGGATATGTGCATTATTAATATAACATTCCATATTGATTATAATTATTTATGATATATTCAATTATATGATTACACTTAATTATCACATGATCTCATCACATTATTATGTTAAATTTTTCCTAGTAAATTGTGATATTTGTTATGAATAATATATGGGGGTAAGATATGATAATAATGTTGTTCTTGAATAATATTACGTTATAATTTTTTGACTAAATTTTTTAAGTTATGTATACATACAAGTCACCAAGACTACTAAACTATTCAATCATTCAGTATGCGATTACATATATCTTTTTCCAATGAAATAATGTGACCACCATATCTATGTTGTTAGGATTGGAGTCTTTATAGTTAGTGTTAGAGAATGTTTTATAGAAACATTGGGAACTAGATATATAAAAACACAGAATATGGATGTAACGACCCCCTCCCCAAAATGTGTACCCCTCCTGGGCTGGAAATGTAAGAAGGGAGATAATGACACCCGAGTCCCGCCTCCAGTAGGCCCCTGGTTGGCGACTAGCATAGAGGGTATAGCGAACACACTAATGGGAGGCATTTCCCTCTAAGAGAACACATGCGGAAGAGAGAGATAAGATAGACACCAACCAACTCCAACTCAAATTGAAATATAAATGAAAATCCAAGTACTCATATGAAATGTCATGCAAAACTACTACAAACGAAAGGGGAAAAACTACAAGTACCCAAAAGAAAGTAAAACAGAAGCAACCACAAGCCAGAACAGCTCCTGCAACCCTAAGCTAGTAAACACTAGCCTGATATCCAACCTGCTCCAAGTGACCTAAAAAATAGTTTATATATACATAGGGTAATTATAACAATGTACTCAGTAGGATCCTCCCCGAAGCCTCTCGTGCAAAAGTAAAGAAAGCATGCTAAAGCATAGTGAACAACAAGTTAAACTAACTCGTCACCTAAAAAAGGTATATTATGTTCCCAACCTCACCATGGATACTCTCACCAAGTAATGGATACAAGAGTATATAATATAGTAAAGAATATCATGGGTACCCCGCTACTACTTCCCCACTGGTTTTATGCTTTTCCCCAACGCTGCACGTCCTAAGCATCTCTCTCCAAAAAGTATTGCCCGTAGACACCTGAGCGAAGCACCATAACATGCACCTCGTGCAACAAAACCACCACATCCACGTAAGAAAAGTAACCAGGTAGTTTTTGGGATCCACCACAGCCCGCATAACATGTATCATACATCAGGTATTATACCTCAACCCATTACAGCTCATACACCGAGTAAGGATTCTCAAGCCATCACATCCTATACACGTTACATCTATAGTAGACCATGGGAAACTATATCCATAATATATGTGTGTGAATAACCACAAGCCATTACATCCCTCTACACACATATATGGGGAAAACTAACCACGGTGCCTACCAACACAAGTAACTATCAAGAGAAGAGTGTGGGGCCCAAGGGGGTAGTTAGCCATTCATCCCCCCTCCAGAATGTTGGGGAAAACACCCCCCAGCACTCAGAATCCCCAGGGTGTCAGTTTCCCTTACTGACAGGGTGGAGTAGCATATATAAACACAAAAAGTACAGGATATACAATATCTCACAACCACGCTATGGGCATAACCTATTCTTAGACTCAACTGCAGCTAACGTCTCTCAGACTCCAGGATGCTACTTCTAAGACTAGGTATCCTATAAGCACACAACCATTTAAATAGCTTTAATAGATTATTTAATTACCTTTTTATCAATTCCACTTTATGTTAATTAATTATTTAAACATTAATTAACCATTTACAATTCCACATTAAACTTCGTTAGCATCACACCTGAAGTCCACTGTCCCATTAAAATTACAACCTCATCATTATGTTCCATCAAATCCAACCCTATGGGTTAACATCATTTATTAAAATATTCATTACAGAATTTCTTTCCCATATTCCCAATAATTCTAGAAAAACATTCTATGCACCTAAACACAAGGGGGATCAACACGGTGAGTATATGTACTACCCGTCGAGTCTTTGTCGCCTATAGAAAGAGCGTATATCCATCCTCCCTTGAGAAGCTAAACATGGAAAGCACGTGGCATACCTCGCGCGTCTTCACCTCCTTTGGAAGAAGGGTAAGCATGACCAGCTGCCTTGAGCATTGGGGAAAAGTAAAGTAGATAATCAACCAAAAAGAATGAGCAAGCATCCAACAATCACATCCATCCTATTCCACCATCCCCGGTGTCTTCCCTGACACCCACATGCATAAACCGATGCATCTCGCCACTCTAGGCGTCATCTGCTACCACAACCAAAGGTCTCCATGCCCCCACATACCACAACAGCCATCCAGGCTCACATCACAATACAAGTAGTAGGAAAACAAACAGGTTAAAAATTGGGCTCTTGGCCATTTAACAATCAAGAGGGTAACTTTGAACCCTTTAAGGAATTATCAAAATATCGGTTCTTTAATCCATCTTGAATTAACTGATTTATTATTTATAAGTTCAAAATTCAGGAAACCTAATCAGTAAGCTATAAAAAATAATTAAACATTCTTACTGCGCTAATTTCATTAACATCAAATTATAACAAGGAGAGCCATATTCATTTACCTGCCTCTTTATCTATTAACAAAACAATTATCAATTAATTGTCGTTTATGTTCATTACCAATTTCCATCAAGAACGAACTGCTAAAAAAATAAAGCATATATATCACACTATCTAGAAAAATAAGTGGCAATAACATACAATCGATATAAATTTCTTTATCTGGTTCAAATATTTATTATGTCAATTCCATTTTGATCTAGTGGGATAAAACAAGATAACGATATTGTTGCACGTAAAAGAAGAGAGAAGCAATGAATCCCCTACCTCAAATGGTTCTTGACGTTCTTTATATGAGAACAGTCCACACAACGGGTCACGATCCTCCTCTCACGACAACTGCATCCACCCGAGGATGCCACAGTATGTCCACACCAACTAAAACCCAATTATACTCCATTAGAAGCATGGATATCACATGATATAATATGGAAGGAGAAACAGGAGAAGACGAACCCTAAAAGAATGATGATAAAACATACCTTATATCGAATATTGATCGATACATCTTGGTTGCATCAAAAAAGAGTAGAACAAATCCAAGGAGGAGAGTTTGATTGTACAACTCCTATGAGAAGGAACGGGATGTTCGAACATCTCACACCCAAGAATATATAGAAATAATTAGGGAGGAAGATATCCCATCCCTTTAGAGGATTTAACGGAGTGATGGTTTAAGATACGCTTAATTTCCCATTAAAAGTGGATCGCTTTTAGACCACACGGTTTGACCAAGTAAAAACATCCTGATCCTTAGAGATAATTAATGTAGGAGTTATGGCCTTTGAATTTGGCCTTAGAGTCCTTAAAATGAGGCTTTAAATGCATTTTATGTCAAAGGAAACGTCAAAGGGGTGAAATGGTAGGAATCTGGAAACACTGTTCATGAACCTCACTGTTGGAACCTCACCGTTCTGGAAACACTATTCATGAACCTCAACATTGGAACCTCACCGTTCTAGAAACACTGTTCATGAACCTCACCATTGGAACCTCACCATTCTAGAAACACTGTTCATTAACCTCACCGTTGAAACCTCACCGTTCTGAAAACACTATTCATGAACCTCACCGTTGGAACCTCACTGTTCTAGAAACACTATTCATGAACCTCACCGTTGCATTGTTCACCTAAGGTTACCGTTGCACTGTTCACAGAAGGTTAATGTTGACACTGTTCACCTGAGGTTACCGTTGCACTATTCACAATGGTCTACTATTAGAACTGTTCACATAAGGTTAATGTTGACATTGTTCACCTAAGGTTACCATTTCACTATTCACAAAAGGTTAATATTGACACAGTTAACTTAAGGTTACCGTTGCACTGTTCATAGAAGATTAATGTTGACACTGTTCACATAAGGTTACCATTTCACTGTTCACAGAAGGATAATGTTGACACTGATCACCTAAGGTTACCGTTTCCATGTTCACAGAAGGTTAATGTTGACACTATTAACCTAAGGTTACCGTTGCACTGTTCACAGAAGGTTAATGTTCACACTGTTCTCCTGAGGTTACCATTTCACTGTTCACAACAGTCTACTGTTAGAACTATTCACAGAAGGTCACTGTTGCACTGTTCACAATGGTCTACCATTGGAACTGTTCGCCTAAGGTTACCATTACACTGTTCATAACGGTCTACCATTGGAACTGTTCACCTAAGGTTATCGTTGCACTATTCACAATGGTCTACTGTTGGAACTATTCATAGAAGGTCACTGTTGCACTGTTCACAATGGTCTACCATTGGAACTGTTCACCAAACTGTAAATTTGGAAAATTGTTGGGGATATGTCACCTTGACCTCCCGGAACACCTCGAACACCATATTTTCACAAAGTAAAGGAACATAGAGGTCTGGGAAATTACATTAGATACCTCTCAAAACATTATCATCCTCAAGAATTCAAAACCCACCTAGAGGGAAAACAAAATGGTCTGAATAACCACCAATCGAGATACCTCTCAAAAGAGAGAAAGCCACAATAAGCAACAAAAGAAATTCATATTATAAACATTAAAGGTCTAACCAGAAATGGGACAACGTTACATGAAAAGAGTTAAACATCAATAAACTCTGGGTACTAAGCACGTATTTGTGACTCGCGTTCCCTGGTACTCTCCTCCATGCCACCATGTCACCACAAGACACAAACTAAGGGGATAGAACGTCCATGCAACACTTTCTCCTTGCGGTCTTAGATCTCCACAGGTCGCTCCTCAAAGGTGGAATCATCATACAAATCGATATCTCCCCAATTGATGACGTGAGAGTCATCATGAAGATAACGATAGAGCTATGATACATGGAAAACATCATGTATCCGACTCATATATGGGGGAAGTTCTACTTGATATGCCATAACTCCAACACGAGATAACACATCGAAAGGCCCAATAAACTGGGGAGAAAGCTTACTCCCACGAACAAACATTCTCTGCCCAAGACAGGGAGTCACCTTCAGAAACATGTGATCCCCAACATTAAACTCTAAGGGTCTCCTCCTTTGATCAGCATATGAATTCTGATGATCTTGCACTGTCTTCATCCTCCAATGAATCACCTAAACTATCTCTATTGTATTCTGCACTAGTTCCTGTCCAAGAATTGATGACTCTCCAACCCCAGTCCAACACAATGAAGAATGGCAAGGTCAGTCATACAATGCTTCAAATGGCACCATACCGATGGTGGAGTGAAAAATATTATTGTAATAAAACTCCACCAAGGGTAAGTGCCTCATCCATGAACCTCCAAAATCAAGAACACAAGAGCATAACATGTCTTCAAGAGTCTGGATGGTTCACTCTGTCTGACCATCCATTTGAGGATGAAAAGCATTGCTAAGGCATAGTTGAGAACCGAAAGCATGTTGGAGACCTCTCCACATCCTGGAGGTAAAATGAGTATCTCAATCATAAATGATCATCCTTGGGACTCCATGAAGTCTCACCACCTCCTCCAGATACTGCCTCGACAAAACATCCACTGAGATCAACTCCTTGATCGCTATGAAGTGGGCCGATTTTGTTAAATGATCCACTACCACCCAAATAGCATCATGTCCTCCTGGATCTCAAGGTAAACTAGTGATAATGTCCATTGATATATCCTCCCACTTCAATTGAGGAATATTTAGTGGCTAGAGAAGACCAAAAGAAACACGGTGTTCGGCCTTCACCTTATGGCAGACCAAACATCGAGACACAAACTCTATAAACGCATGCTTCAGCCTCAGCCACCAAAACTGGCTCCTCAAGGCTCGGTACATCTTTGTTACGCTAGGATGAATTGCTAAAGGTGAACTATGAAACTCTCTGAGAACCATCTCTTACATCGTCAAAGGAATAAAAAGCCTTCTGTGATATAATACTCGGTGTTCTTCATCCTCTGACCAACCATCAGGGGCCTCACCACAAACAAATCAGTCTCTCCAGACCTCTACTTCTAGATACCCAAACTAGGACTCTTCCACCTTCTGCACCAGGGATGATTGTACCTTCATCTGAAAAAGACAACCTTTGACCTAAACTTTTCCCATATCATGATGTAATGCTAGCAGTTCTTCCATTACTCTCCAGGAATCACTGGATTCATGTACAGCATCACTACGTGACTTTCGACTCAGTTCACCAGCTACAACATTCCCCTTTCCAGGTGTATATGATATTTTGAAGTTGTATTCTTGTAAGAAGTCCATCCACTGATGTTGTCATAAATTCAAGTCATGTTGGGAGAAAACATACCTCAAACTCTTATGATTGGTGAAAACCACAAAGCACTCACCAATAAGGTAGTGTCTTCACAACGTTAGAGAGAACACAACGACTACCAACTAAAGATCATGGCTAGCATAGTTACATTCATGCGGATGAAACTGTCGAGACCCATAAGAAACAATTGACCTCTACTGCATGAGAACACAGCCGAACCCTAGATGTGAAGCGTCGCAGAAATCATCAAACTGAACTCCCTCGGCTGGAAGACAAAGAACTAGAGTACTTACTAACTTCTCCTTTAGATAATCAAAAGCTACCTGACACTGATCAGTCCATGTGAATGTCTGATCCTTCTTGGTCAAAACTGTCAGAGGAGTTGCAACTCATGAGAAATTTTCTATGAACCTCCTATAGTAGCCTGTGATACCAAGGAAACTTTACACCTCTGACACTATCTTGGAGGCTGCCCAAGACACAACTGCTTTTATCTTCAATGGATCCACAGCTACTTCCTATTGAGACACAACATGCCCCAAGAAATGGACTTCTCGAGCCCAAAACTCCCACTTCAACAACTTCCCAAATAACTGATGTTGTCAAAGAACTCCTAATATGGCGTGTAGATTCTCTTCATGATCCTCCTCAGATGTGGAGTACAAAAGGATTTTGTCAATGAAACCCACCACGAACTTGTCCAGGAACTCACGGAACACAGCATTCATCAATCCCATGAATATAGCTGGATCATTCGTTGCACCGAACGGCATTACAAAAAACTCATAATGCCCATAAAGACAACATAAAGCAGTCTTCGGGATATCCTCATCCTTTACACACATCTGATGATATCCAGACCGCAAGTCAATCTTTGAGAACCAAATTGCACCCTTCAGTTGATCAAATAAATCATCAATCCATGTAAGAATATAGAAATTCTTTATTGTCACTTTTTTTAAGCGATGATAATCGACACACAACCACAAACTACCATAATCCTTCTTCACGAAAAAAAATTGTTGCACCCCATGGTGACACACTCGGCTGAACAAAACCACACTGTAACAGACCATCAAGATATATACGTAACTCTCATAACTCATAAGGGGCCATCCTATATGGAGACATAAAGATAGAAGATGCTCTTGGTTGTAGTTCAATCCCAAACTCGATCTCTCATCGAGGGGGTAATTCTACAACCTATTCTGAAAAGACATCAGGGTACTCTTCTATGACCCTAGGAAACAACAACTATTGAACCTCTTAAGAACTCAACATCATCTCAGCCATCATGAATGACAAGGAAAGAACACACCTATGACCCATTCGAGGATCTCGCTTGCCAAAAAACACCACCGGCTCTCCATCCGCACCAATGAAAACGACCTTCTTCCTGAATCAATCTACTATAGCCTACATCGAATACAACCAATCCATGCTAAGGATGATATCATATGGTAGTATTCGTAAACATAGAAAATCTCCCAAAGAGCAGTGTTGTCCCAACACTAGATCATAGTCTATACATACTTCAAACAAGTCGGCTCAACCTCCAACTCGCGTAGTCAATGCTAAGGGCACCGAAAGACTCTCTACATCAAGTCCCAAAGAATGGAAAATGGTATGTGATATGAAGGAGTGTGTCACTCCTAAATCAAACAAGGCATACACCATGGTAGAAAACAAGCAAAGGGTACCTCGAACGACGGCTGGCATGCCTGGAGCTGGCAACGCTAGAGCATAAAGCTGACCACAACCTCCTCCATGGCCTCACTCTGCTCTCTGAGGATGGGGAGCGTCATGGGGATATCCTCTGCCTTCCCCATCTACCCTCAGCTAATCTAAAGCTGGTGCAACTTGCTACTGTTGTCTCGACTGGAACTGCCTCAATGGAGGAACCTGGAGCATAGCACCCGGTGCACGATGACTACTCTAAAAGGTTGGGAACACCCGCTACTGATGGCCATGACCACCATAAGAAAAACAAGCACCTGATCCCTTGGCATAGGCCTGAGAGTTGCTTCCTCTGGAGAAATGAGATGTAAAGGGATGGGACATACCCTCGGTTGAACGGAAACTCTTCTTCCCTGAAAACCGGGAACCCCAAACCACAGCTCTGCATCGTGAGGAATTATAAAGATTCCCCTCTTATAATGATCTAGTCCTGGACAAAGTCCTCTCAACAACCTCTTCCCTCGCCAGCATCTCAAGATATGTTTTCAACATAAATGAAGTGACCTAGCGCTGGATCTCTGGATGCAAAGCCTCTTCAAAATTCCTCTCACTATCCTCCTCATCTGGCAGTAGGTCCCAATCATATCGTAAAAGGTTCCTGAAATGGATTCCAAACCATCAAACACTGGAGATCCCTTGTCAAAGGGTAAGATTATGGTGGTGACTAGACGCCTTCGCGGTCAAAGAAAGAAACTCAACTCTAAACTAGTCTCGAAACTCCTCCCATGAGATCGTGACTCCTCACGATCCCTGAGGAATAAGAACCACCACTGCCTCACTGCTCCACACAGCATCTTCACAACCAAGGACACTCAGTGCTCCTTCTGAGCACGGATTGAACTAAAGCCTATCTCGACCTCCTCCAACCAGTCTTCTGTGACTGCATCTGAAACAGAGCCCTTGTACTTCTATAGAATCTGACGCTAAAACTCTCGGAGTGTCTTCTTCTAAGTGTTGTCATCGTCAACCTCTACCCTACGGTGATCTGATAGAACAGCCTTCTGGAAAACTTCTACGCAAACCTAACAAGGACATCGACCTGGAGCCATACCTATAAAATAAAAAACTATTAGAGATCTTAAACCTGGAATATGAAAGACTCAACATTAATTAATTAATTGTTTTCATTCATTGATTTTAGGTTAACCTATCCCAAGGTCAACCCATTCAAACACATGCACAAAGAAGAATGATGCATGATCCTTTCCTAGGTCTCTACCCTGCAACTAGTATCACCTTGTTTAGAATCCATTGTAAACTTAAAGGCTCGTACATCAGATCATAGGAGGCCCTAAATGCATATGTCTCAGTCGGTCTCCAGTGTTTACATCACATGATAAACATGAATGACACCATATCCCTACCAACCCATGCAACCTCACCTGTGCCTAACTCCAAACTACATCCTATCCCTCAACCAGAGCTCTGATACCACTTTGTCAAGACCCCGTCCCCACAAAGTGTACCCCTCCTGGGCTGGCAAAGTGAGAAGGGAGATAATGACCCCAAATTCCCGCCTCCAGTAGGCCTTGGTTTGGCGACTAGCATCGAGGGTGTAATGAACACACTAATGGGAGGAATTACCCTCTAAGAGAACACATGCGGAAGAGAGAGATAATATAGACACCAACAAACTCCAACTCAGATAGAAATATAAATGAAAACCCAAGTACACATTTGAAATTTCATGAAAAACTACTACAAACGAATGGGGAAAAACTACAAGTACCCAAAAGAAAGTAAAACAGCAGCAACCACAAGCCCGAATAGCTCCTACAACCCTAATCTAGTAAACACCAGCCTAATCTCCAACCTTCTCCAAGTGACCTGAAAAATAGTTTATATATACATAGGGTGAGTATAACAGTATACTCAGTAGGATCCTCCTCGAAGCCTCTTGTTAAAAAGTAAAGAAAGCATGTTAAAGCCCAGTTAACAACAAGTGAAACTAACTCGTCACCTAAAAAGGTATACTATGTTCCCAACCTCACCATGGATACTCTCACCAATTAATGCATACAAGATTATATAATATAACAAAGAATATCAAGGGTACCCCGCTACTACTTCCCCACTAGTTTTCCACTTTTCCCCAACGTCGCACATCCTAAGCATGTCTCTCCAAAAAGGCTTGCCCGCAGACACCTGAGAGATGCACCACAACATGCACCTCGTGCTACAAAACCACCACATCCATGTAAGCAAAGTAACTAGGTAGTTTCTCGGAGCCACCACAGCCCACATAACGTGTATCATATGTTGGGTATTATACCTCAAGCCATTACAGCCCATACACCGAGTAAGGATCCTCAATCCATCGCAGCCTATACACGTTAATCATATAGTAGTCCATGGAAAACTATATCCAGAATATATGTGTGTGAATAACCACAAGCCATTACAGCCCTCTACACACATATATGGGGAAAACTAACTGTTGTGCCTACCAGTACAAGTAACTACCAAGAGAAGAGTGTGGGGGCCAAAGGGGGTAGTCATCCATTCATCCTCCCACAGGAATGTTGGGGAAAACACCCCTCTATGGCTCAGAATCCCTGGGGTGTCAGTTTCCCCTACTAACATGGTGGAGTAGGGTATAGAAACACAAAAAAGTGCATGATATACTATATCTCCCAAGCACACTATGGGCATAACCTAGTCTTAGACTCAACTGCAGCTAACGTCTCTACTCTGGGCTGCTACTTCTAAGACTAGGTATCCTATAAGCACACAACCATTTAAAAAGCTTTAATAGATTATATCATTCCCTTTTTATCAGTTACACTTTATGTTAATTAATTATTTAAACATTAATTAACCATTTTCAATTCCAAATTAAACTTCGTTAGCATCACACCCAAAGTCCATTGTCCCATTAAAATTACAACCTCATCATTATATTCCATCAACTCCAACCCTAAGGGTTAAAATCATTTATTCAAATATTCATTATGGAATTTCTTTCCCATATTCTCCGGAATTCTAGAAAAACATTCTATGCTACTAAACACAAGGGGGCTCAACACGGTGAGTAAATGTACTACCCGTCGAGTCTTTACCGCCTATAGAAAGAGTGAAGACCCATCCTCCCTTGAGAATCTAAACACTAAAAGAACGTGGCATAAACCATGCATCTTTGACTCTTTCGGAAGAAGGGTAAGAAAAACCAGCTGCCTTGAGCAGTGGTGAAAAGTAAAGCTGATAATCAACCAAAAAGAATGAGAAAGCATCCAACAATCACATCCATCATGTTCCATCATCCCTGGTGTCCTCCCTAACACCCACATGCATAAACCAATGCAGCTCGCCACTCTAGGCGTCATGTGCTGCCACAACCAAAGGTCTCCATGCCCCCACATACCACAACAACCATCCAGGCTCACATCACAACACAAGCAGTAGGAAAACAAACATCTTTACAATTGGGATCTTGGCCCTTTAACAATCAAGAGGGTGACTCAGAACCCTTCAATGAATTATCAAACAATAAGTTCTTTAATCCATCTTGAATTAACCGATTTATTATTCATAGGTTCCAAATTCTAGAAACCTAATTAGTAAGCTATAAAAAAATAATTAAACATGCTTAGAGTGCCAATTTGATTAGTGTAAAATTATATCAAGGTGAACCAGATTCATTTACATGCCTATTTATATTTTAACAAAAAAATTATCAATTAATTTTTGTTTACGTTCATTACCAATTTTCATCAAGAACGAGCAGCTAAACAAAGCAAGAATAGATATTACACTATCTAGAAAAACAAGAGGCAATAAAATATTATCGATATCAATTTATTTATCTGATTCAAATATTTATTATATCAATTCCATTGTCATCTAGTGGGTAAACCTTGATAATGATATAGTTGCACATAAAAGAAGAGAGAAGCAAATAATCCCATGCCTCAAATGGTTCTTGACGTTATTTATATGAGAATAATCCACACAACGGGTCACGATCATCCTCTCGTGACAACTGCATCCACCTGAGGATGCCACGGTACGACCACACCAATCAAAACCCAAGAAAAATACATTAGAAGCATGTAGATCACATGATATAATATGAAAGTAGAAACAGGAGAAGATGAACCCTAAAATAATGACAATAAAACATACCTTATATCAAAGATTGATCGATACATCTTGGTTGCATCAAAACAGAATGGAACAAATCTGAGGAGGAAAGTTTGATTATGCAACTCCTATGAGAAGGAACGGGATTTTTGAGCGTCTCACACCTGAGAACAAGGAGATAGAATTTGGTAGGAAGATATCCCATCCGTTTAGAAGATTTAATAGAGCGACTATTTAAGATACACTTAATTTCCCATTAAAATTGGATCACATTTAAACCACGTGGTTTGACCAAGTAAAAACACCCCGATCCTTAGGGATAATTAATATATGAGTTATAGCCTTTGAATCGGCCTTAGAGTCCTTAAAATGAGGCTTTAAATTCATTTTACGTCAAAGGAAACGTCAAAAGGGGTGAAATAGTATTAAGCTAGAAACACTGTTCACCATTGGAACCTCATCGTTCTGGAAACATTGTTCAAGAACCTCACCGTTGGAACCTCACCATTCTAGAAACACTATTCATGAACATCACTGTTAGAACCTCACCGTTCTGGAAACACTGTTCATTAACCTCACCGTGGGAACCTCTCTGTTCTAGAAACACTGTTCATGAAACTCACCGTTGCAATGTTCACCTAAGGTTACCGTTGCACTGTTCATAGAAGGTTAATGTTGAAACTGTTCACCGGAGGTTACCGTTGCACTGTTCATAATGGTCTACCATTGGAACTGTTCACAGAAGGTTAATGTTGAAACTGTTAACCTAAGGTTACCGTTGCACTGTTCACAGAAGATTAATGTTGACACTGTTCACCTAAGGTTACTGTTTCACTGTTCACAGAAGGTTAATGTTGACATTGTTTGTAACAGCCCAAGATTTTATAAAAAATATTCTTTTTAATTTTATTAATGTCTTGTGTTGTACGCTACACCAAAAGGAGCTTTCACAACACGCATCCTTGACTTGCCTTGCATTACACGCAATCGCGACCTTCCTCGATAGCGTGTGTAATACGCAATACCGAGTTTCACTAAACAACGATATGCTATTAAAATATTATTAAAACTAGCCGGTATGAATAGTAATAACCATTTTTTAAAATTCTTTAAATCTTATTTTTTAAAATGAACTTCATTTTTGGATTCGGAGTATCGAATTTAGCCTAAGGTGAAATTTTGGTACATTTCGGATAACTTTCATATTCTGATGAATAGTGAAAATTACTAAATTATAATTAAAAAACAACTTTTTTAATCGAAATAATTAATAGTGATAAATTATTAATTGGAGTAGTTTTAAAGTATATTTAGAATATATTTTTACAATTCAATACAATGTTGGTCATTGTATGTAATTTCACATTTAAACCAGACATAAACAAGTGTCAATCTTTTGATAGATATTGTTTCTTAAAAACACGCTATTTGTTTTAACAGCGGGATTTAATTATAAAATTAATTAATTCAACTTCTATGTTATGAATTTGGTAAAATAGATTTCATTTTTGAATTCGGAATATGAAATATAGCTTAGGATGAAATTTTGGCATTGTTCTGAAAAACATCAATTTTTGATGAATAGTGAAACTACTAAGTGGTAGTTAAAAAACTGAATTTTGCATAAAACTTAATTTTACCGCTTCTGTGAATGGAATTTCGAAAATCCGACAGACACGGTTGATATCAGTAAGTAAAATGTGGTTCAATGAGATAAAAATAATTTTTTGGTGAATAGTAACTTTTTACTTTTTTTACCGCGGTTAATAGTAAATAGGGTAACTAAGGGTAAATATGATATTAATATTACCCTAACACATGTCCTAATTCTATTGGACAAGTGTAATTCGACCAAAAACAAACTTAGGAATAAAATATGACCATTTAGGCCCACTTGGATTAGATTAGGACATTTATTATTATTTAATTCAAAGAAGAGTTAAAAGAGTTAAAATCAAAGTTTATTTACTAAAACATTTTTAATATGGGGTTATACATAAGATAAATTCGACTATAAATATTCATTAGAAAGCTAAAAAGATTTCCTACATAATGATATTTTATTTATAATTTTTAGACTTTAAATAAATTAATTTATTGATGACACAACGATGATGCAGTAATTACCCTTTTAAGGAAATATTAACATAATTGATGTTATAAATGATCAAATGAATGTAATTTGAGACTTTTTATGAATTCCACTAATTTTCTAGGTTACTATGATATATTATTGTTGATCTAATCAACTTTTTTCGAACATATAATTCTGTTATGACTTTCACAAAAATCATATATCAAATAGTGTCAAAATTGACACAAAATAGTTTTTAAATCAAATATTATATTATTAATTGTTATTTTATTCCTAAAAATCTAAGGTTTGGCCAAATGACTTAGATAAGGATATATATATTAATAATAAACAATTTGGGGTTCTTTTGGCATGTTATAGTAAGTGTATTAACCATATAGTGAAAGAAAACAAAAAGACACGGTAAAAGTTAAATTATTTAACTTAGAGTTAAATCTAATTGATAAGGTTAAAATAATACCCTAAACTTGTCTAAATCTTATTGGTTGATAGGATTTCGACCCATCCCCACTTTATCTTCTAAATAAGACCCTTTGGAACCATTATAAACCGATTTTGACTTTAATATAAAATAATATTTTGAGATATTCCTAAGGTGCCCCTCTCCTCCCCTATAAAAGGACACCTCCTCCCCCTCCTCCTCACACCAATTTGAGCTCTCAAGCTCGGCCAAACCCTGCCAAAATCTCTTCTCCACTTCCCTAGAAACATCCTAGAGGTTATGGTCTTCCTCAAAGACCAATTTTAGTGCCCTAAGAGGAGGTCTCAAAGAGGCGCTTCAAAGAAGAGGTAATTACCGTTACCAATTCTTTCATCTTTATTTCTTCTTCCACTTCTTCTTATTAGGTTTTTTCATTATGAAGTAATAACATAAGTATCACTCATATACGTATATGTTATTATAAGTATGAAACAACCCTATTTCACCATCTATCCATCCTACGGAAAAAGAAATCACCGCGCGTGCGTACGTACGGAATACCGTCTCCACGACGCGATGAGATCCATTCTCCATGTTAACCATTTAAGAATGATTATAAAGTATATATAAGAAATAATAATGAAATATATGACATTATAAAGCTACTGGGTTTATGTATATATATATATATGTATGTCATCTACTTACTTCCATTTCAAGACAATAAGGAAAGTAAAACAGCGTTCATGCGTACGTACGGACTACCGTCTCCATGAACGGTGTTTTTCATTTTATTTATCTATCTATTATATATATATATATACTGAATATATATGATATATAAATCATATTTTATATTATGGAAGTAAGTAAATCATGATATAAGTAATAATGATGTCAAGAACAACAAGTCAAAACACCTAAGATAAATGAAACGATTTTACCCAAAACGCTTCTTTAACATGGAATTTACAAAAGAACGGGTAATATAATGTCATAAGTGAACCATATATGATATCATAACAATGAATATGATTCTGGAATAAGTCAATAACATGATTTAAATCATTATACAGGAGGTTTGGACATTTACAAAGCAAGTCGTACATAAGGTAAGGGAAAATATCACAATCTCACTTTTATCCGAGATTGTTTTTACTTTGGTAATTACTGGGGTGTATTTTATCATCCACATCCATGTTACCTCAATATGTAATATTATTTCCATCCTTCTACAATAGTTTATATCCAATTTTACCCTTTGGTGAGTTTTTAGTAAAAGATACGAAAGGAATCTTTTGTCGTTTTTCGTACGAGGTACTTTTTGACTTTTCCGACAAAAGTACGAGGAGAATGTTATTTTTAACTTATACGGCGTGAAAGGATTTTTACGGTTTCATAACACCTCATTTTCAAGAAGATTACTCTACAATATTGCATGATTATTTTCAACAAAACCCTTATCTTTTAAAATTGCACGGAATTTTGTGAAAAGAAAATGATTTTAAAGAAGAAAGGATATTTTCCTCAAAAATGGAGTTCAAGTGTTTTATCAAAATTATTTTCCATCTAAGATAATAAAGGGTTCTGTTTTATCCCTATTATTAAATTTATTTGTTCATGTTGTGATGGAATTATTTTTATGAATTCCTTTATCTTATATGAATTGATTTATGATGTCATGATGTTTCAAGAATCCCATTTTTGTTACATGTGTTATGCGATGATGTATGTTTTATGATTATGTGGCACACATAAGAAAGGATTCATTATAAGATGGGTGGGACCTATATCTCCCTCCAATGCATTGGGTAAAGATTTTATATCTCATGAGATAGACAGGGCTGGAACGGTAGGTTATACCGGTTCAGTGAAACAGGACTGAAATGAGGGTTACTCGATTCAGAAAGGGACTTTGTCCACTAAGATAGTCTTGGCAATGAGTCTTGACTAACAAGAAATGATTCTCTATGATTATGTGTGAATGCCACAAAGTTTCATGTTTTAAGTTATGATTATTGTGATTACATTTCACTTCCATGATTTACCCCATGTTATGAAATTATGATCTCTTTTGCAGGTTATGATTTCCAAAAGTTATGTGCTTATGTATATGATGTGTTTGATATTTCTTTTGATTACCCTTACTGATCATTTGAGCTCACCCTTTTATGTTTTCTTTTCCACAGGATATAAAGAAAGGTTTTAGGTAAAAAAAAGGAAGATCTTTATGGGAGATTTTGAAGATCTTTCACCACGATTAGAAGTTTACGTTCCGAGTTTCCAAAGACACTAAACTATTACGATCCTTGTGTGTGTGTTTTTTTTATGTACCAAGTATTCCGCAAAAGTAATGTAATGTCCATGTACGTCAGGCTTCGGGTCTCTACAGTTGGTATCAGAGGAAAGGTTTAGTCAACCTTTGGAAACTAGGATGCGAGAACTTTAGTGAGATCCCTAGATATATTTCTAAGGTATGTCTAGGGATGTCCCTAAGGTTAAGTATACGTATAGGTTATAGTACTAGAATTACGCTAACGATCATAGAATTAAACCTAAGATGTTAGATATTGAAGGTACTCCCCCTTTATTATGTTGTTTTCCCTAGCATGATTTTTGTCTCTCACACTATTCTTTTTGGGTTTTAGAAAATGGCTGGAAACAAGATGATTCACGATAATGGAGGATATGATGGACAATGGAATGATATTCTTCCTAATGAAATGGGATTTGGATGTCCAAACATCATTATTATGCCGAATCAGCAATCTCATAATATGATCAATAAAGTAAAATTTGGTAAGTTTCCTGACTCGGCTAATAAGAGAAAGATGGAGTTTCATGATGATCATAGAGGAAAGAAAGTTCAATCTCCCCTATGTAAATCATGTGGGAAGAGGCATCAAGGTGAATGTTTCAAAGGAACTGGAAGATGCTTTGGGTGTGGAAAAGAAGGACACAAAGCAAGTAAATGCAAAGGAAAAGGTTCATTTAACAACATGGATGAGGATAATGGTATTGCTACAACATCAACAATGGTTAAATGTTTTAAATGTGGAATTTACGGGCATTATTCAAACCAATGCCCTAAGGGAAAGTCTCATGAAGAGAATCAGTATGGTCGTATGGGAAGTATTTATGTTGATGATGATGAAGAAACTACAAATGATATGTGAGATGAAAGAAATGTTGAAGCTCGGTCAATGGTCTAAGAATGTAGTGGAATGATTACATGTTTATCATGTGTAATGTTGTATAAGTAATCTCATGGAATAAGGAGACATCTAAGGATTGTTACACTATTGTGTTTCCTTATGTTTTGAGAGTGTATGATGAATGGTACCAGTAACCATGAAAGGTTATTCAGATACTTTTGGAAAGTAGATGATAAGTGCATAATGAAATGATAAGAAGAGAATGAGATGTTTGATTGTATTCATGAGCTCATGATTGATATAAGGACTAAGTGATATCATGGTTTGAGTATATAGAATTTTGAGGATTTTGGTATGTGGAAAGTGTTAACTTTTAACTGCATTCATGTTTTCACTAAGGTATTCAAGAGAATACACGATTAAGGACTTTGAATGTTTGGAATGTGACCAACAAAACATATCTTATGATATATGGGGATCAACGATGGTATTAAATCTCTGGTAATCGTTTTCACTATGTTATGAGAAGTGGACTGCAGTATTATGGATAATCCTAAAGATTGAAATGGATTATGTTGGACATAAGTGAGTATTGTTTAAGTATAGAAGTTTTTTTTGATATTATTGATGGGATGTTATAGTAATGTAGTTTTAGAAAAAGGACAACCTGCAGGACGGGCGACAGCCCATCGCTTTGGACAAGGCTGTGGGAATCGAACCCACAACCGAAGTGCGACTGGCCTTTATCGCCTACCACTGACCTACAGGAAGTCCCTGTTTAGTAGAAACTAGTTTTATTTTATTAAGCGGTATGATATATGAAGTATAAGTACATTTTAGGAACCATATGTGATTAATCTCACTATAGAACGACTTATGTATATAATTTTTGCTAACCTTTTGTTTGAGACAGATGGAATGACCCGTCATTCTATCACATGATCTGCTAACACTTCACGAATAACAAATTCAACTTCATTTATTTAAGAGATGAAGTGGAAATTGTTCAAGGCACGAACAATAGTGCGACTGTACCAAAATAAAGTAAGTATTTATTCTAATTCAAATTTTCAACTTTAGGGAAATGATCTTGAAAACCAAAAATGTTGTCCTAGTGATCTTATACCTGATGAATCGGATGGTACCTTAGATCGTCACAAATTTATGGATTTGTGATTATTGGCTTTTCCATAGCCATGTTCTCTACCACTCTCCATCAGAACATGATGGTTAGATTTCTCTTCCATATCCATATTTTCACCTATGTGGAAACCCAATGATTAGTTTATTTGGGTAACCGTTACGTTTCATACTTTTGTTTTTAAAGATTGGTTTTGATATTCCTTTTTACAATGTGGGTTTCTATTAAAGAAACTTTCAAATAGTAAACCATTTATAACCCTGACGAATTTCGAGGGCGAAATTCATTTTAAGGGGGGTAGAATGTAACAGCCCAAGATTTTATAAAAAATATTCTTTTTAATTTTATTAATGTCTTGTGTTGTACGCTACACCAAAAGGAGCTTTCACAACACGCATCCTTGACTTGCCTTGCATTACACGCAATCGTGACCTTCCTCGATAGCGTGTGTAATACGCAATACCGAGTTTCACTAAACAACGATATGCTATTAAAATATTATTAAAACTAGCCGGTATGAATAGTAATAACCATTTTTTAAAATTCTGTAAATCTTATTTTTCAAAATGAACTTCATTTTTGGATTCGGAGTATCGAATTTAGCCTAAGGTGAAATTTTGGTACATTTCGGATAACTTTCATATTCTGATGAATAGTAAAAATTACTAAATTATAATTAAAAAACAACTTTTTTAATCGAAATAATTAATAGTGATAAATTATTAATTGGAGTAGTTTTAAAGTATATTTAGAATATATTTTTACAATTCAATACAATGTTGGTCATTGTATGTAATTTCACATTTAAACCAGACATAAACAAGTGTCAATCTTTTGATAGATATTGTTTCTTAAAAACACGCTATTTGTTTTAACAGCGGGATTTAATTATAAAATTAATTAATGCAACTTCTATGTTATGAATTTGGTAAAATAGATTTCATTTTTGAATTCGGAATATGAAATATAGCTTAGGATGAAATTTTGGCATTGTTCTGAAAAACATCAATTTTTGATGAATAGTGAAACTACTAAGTGGTAGTTAAAAAACTGAATTTTGCATAAAACTTAATTTTACCGCTTCTGTGAATGGAATTTCGAAATTCCGACAGACACGGTTGATATCAGTAAGTAAAATGTGGTTCAATGAGATAAAAATAATTTTTTGGTGAATAGTAACTTTTTACTTTTTTTACCGCGGTTAATAGTAAATAGGGTAACTAAGGGTAAATATGATATTAATATTACCCTAACACATGTCCTAATTCTATTGGACAAGTGTAATTCGACCAAAAACAAACTTAGGAATACAATATGACCATTTAGGCCCACTTGGATTAGATTAGGACATTTATTATTATTTAATTCAAAGAAGAGTTAAAAGAGTTAAAATCAAAGTTTATTTACTAAAACATTTTTAATATGGGGTTATAAATAAGATAAATTCGACTATAAATATTCCTTAGAAAGCTAAAAAAATTTCCTACATAATGATATTTTATTTATAATTTTTAGACTTTAAATAAATTAATTTATTGATGACACAACGATGATGCAGTAATTACCCTTTTAAGGAAATATTAACATAATTGATGTTATAAATGCTCAAATGAATGTAATTTGAGACTTTTTATGAATTCCACTAATTTTCTAGGTTACTATGATATATTATTGTTGATCTAATCAACTTGGTTCGAACATATAATTCTGTTATGACTTTCACAAAAATCATATATCAAATAGTGTCAAAATTGACACAAAATAGTTTTTAAATCAAATATTATATTATTAATTGTTATTTTATTCCTAAAAATCTAAGGTTCGGCCAAATGACTTAGATAAGGATATATATATTAATAATAAACAATTTGGGGTTCGTTTGGCATGTTATAGTAAGTGTATTAACCATATAGTGAAAGAAAACAAAAAGACACGGTAAAAGTTAAATTATTTAACTTAGAGTTAAATCTAATTGATAAGGTTAAAATAATACCCTAAACTTGTCTAAATCTTATTGGTTGATATTATTTCGACCCATCCCCACTTTAGCTTCGAAATAAGACCCTTTGGAACCATTATAAACCGATTTTGACTTTAATATAAAATAATATTTTGAGATATTCCTAAGGTGCCCCTCTCCTCCCCTATAAAAGGACACCTCCTCCCCCTCCTCCTCACACCAATTTGAGCTCTCAAGCTCGGCCAAACCCTGCCAAAATCTCTTCTCCACTTCCCTAGAAACATCCTAGAGGTTCTGGTCTTCCTCAAAGACCAATTTTAGTGCCCTAAGAGGAGGTCTCAAAGAGGCGCTTCAAAGAAGAGGTAATTACCGTTACCAATTCTTTCATCTTTATTTCTTCTTCCACTTCTTCTTATTAGGTTGTTTCATTATGAAGTAATAACATCAGTATCACTCATATACTGATATGTTATTATAAGTATGAAACAACCCTATTTCACCATCTATCCATCCTACGGAAAAAGAAATCACCGCGCGTGCGTACGTACGGAATACCGTCTCCACGACGCGATGAGATCCATTCTCCATGTTAACCATTTAAGAATGATTATAAAGTATATATAAGAAATAATAATGAAATATATGACATTATAAAGCTACTGGGTTTATGTATATATATATATATGTATGTCATCTACTTACTTCCATTTCAAGACAATAAGGAAAGTAAAACAGCGTTCATGCGTACGTACGGACTACCGTCTCCATGAACGGTGTTTTTCATTTTATTTATCTATCTATTATATATATATATACTGAATATATATGATATATAAATCATATTTTATATTCTGGAAGTAAGTAAATCTTGATATAAGTAATAATGATGTCAAGAACAACAAGTCAAAACACCTAAGATAAATGAAACGATTTTACCCAAAACGCTTCTTTAACATGGAATTTACAAAAGAACGGGTAATATAATGTCATAAGTGAACCATATATGATATCATAACAATGAATATGATTCTGGAATAAGTCAATAACATGATTTAAATCATTATACAGGAGGTTTGGACATTTACAAAGCAAGTCGGACATAAGGTAAGGGAAAATATCACAATCTCACTTTTATCCGAGATTGTTTTTACTTTGGTAATTACTGGGATGTATTTTATCATCCACATCCATGTTACCTCAATATGTAATATTATTTCCATCCTTCTACAATAGTTTATATCCAATTTTACCCTTTGGTGAGTTTTTAGTAAAAGATACGAAAGGAATCTTTTGTCGTTTTTCGTACGAGGTACTTTTTGACTTTTCCGAAAAAAGTACGAGGAGAATGTTATTTTTAACTTATATGGCGTGAAAGGATTTTTACGGTTTAATAACACCTCATTTTCAAGAAGATTACTCTACAATATTGCATGATTATTTTCAACAAAACCCTTATCTTTTAAAATTGCACGGAATTTTGTGAAAAGAAAATGATTTTAAAGAAGAAAGGATATTTTCCTCAAAAATGGAGTTCAAGTGTTTTATCAAAATTTTTTCCATCTAAGATAATAAAGGGTTCTGTTTTATCCCTATTATTAAATTTATTTGTTCATGTTGTGATGGAATTATTTTTATGAATTCCTTTATCTTATATGAATTGATTTATGATGTCATGATGTTTCAAGAATCCCATTTTTGTTACATGTGTTATGCGATGATGTATGTTTTATGATTATGTGGCACACATAAGAAAGGATTCATTATAAGATGGGTGGGACCTATATCTCCCTCCAATGCATTGGGTAAAGATTTTATATCTCATGAGATAGACAGGGCTGGAACGGTAGGTTATACCGGTTCAGTGAAACAGGACTGAAACGAGGGTTACTCGATTCAGAAAGGGACTTTGTCCACTAAGATAGTCTTGGCAATGAGTCTTGACTAACAAGAAATGATTCTCTATGATTATGTGTGAATGCCACAAAGTTTCATGTTTTAAGTTATGATTATTGTGATTACATTTCACTTCCATGATTTACCCCATGTTATGAAATTATGATCTCTTTTGCAGGTTATGATTTCCAAAAGTTATGTGCTTATGTATATGATGTGTTTGATATTTCTTTTGTTTACCCTTACTGAGCATTTGAGCTCACCCTTTTATGTTTTCTTTTCCCCAGGATATAAAGAAAGGTTTTAGGTAAAAAAAAGGAAGATCTTTATGGGAGATTTTGAAGATCTTTCACCACGATTAGAAGTTTACGTTCTGAGTTTCCAAAGACACTAAACTATTACGATCCTTGTGTGTGTGTTTTTGTTATGTACCAAGTATTCCGCAAAAGTAATGTAATGTCCATGTACGTCAGGCTTCGGGTCTCTACATTGTTCACCTAAGGTTACCGTTTCACTATTCACAGAAGGATAATGTTGACACTATTCACCTAAGGTTACTGTTTCACTATTCACAAAAGGTTAATGTTGACACTGTTCACCTAAGGTTACCATTGCACTATTCACAGAAGGTTAATGTTGACACTGTTCACCTGAGGTTACCATTGCACTGTTCACAACGGTCTACCGTTGGAACTGTTCACAGAAGGTCACCATTGCACTGTTCACAATGGTCTACCATTGGAACTGTTCACCTAAGGTTACCATTGCATTGTTCACAACGGTCTACCATTGGAACTATTCACCTAAGGTTACCATTGCACTGTTCACAACGGTCTACCATTGGAATTGTTCACAGAAGGTCACCGTCGCACAGTTCACAATGGTCTGCCATTGGAACTGTTCACCGAACTATAAATTTGGAAAAGTGTTAGGGATAAGTCACATTGACCTCCTGGAACACCTCAAACACCAAATGTTCACAAAGGACCATAGAGGTTTGGGACATTACAATGGAATATAACACTATGATTGTATCTAATGATAAGTCCAAGAATTGGATAATATTCTATATATTTTGTAATGAAAATGGATAACCCATTATAAACCTAAGGATTTACTTATTAATAAGGTGTCATGATTTAGACATTCAATAATTGAATCTTCATGATTATTAGATGTAGAACTACGTTAGTGTTGTTCAAAATATGATTATTCATTTTAGTTAGTTGATGGAACTTGAAGTATATTGGTAAACGATGAATGTTATAGACAATGTGTTGTTATGTAACTAAATGGGATAATTATTAGAATAATGAATATTTTAGTTTTGTGTAACAAGTTAACATGAAATGTGATTAAAAACATGAGCCTTCACTAAAACATGTACTCTCCAAAGAAGACAAGGATACATTTCACTTAGAGTTCGTCTAGTGGGGATCCTAGAGAAAAAGAAGGATCAATTTATTACACGTTTAGAATGTGAGACACAACACCCAAGTGAATGTCTTAGAGGAACATGAATAAATTTTTGGAGTTGAAAAAAGTATATAAAGAAAGTAATTTCTATGTAAAAATTGAATGTTTTGAATAATAGTATCCCTTAAGTATTATCCATGGTTGAATGATTTAAATGTAAAATATATTCTAATAATGAAAATCTATTTCCTTATGGAAAACTCGTGAATAGAATCGATAAGGTAATATATGTAATAGTTATACAGTTAATGATGATGATATGTAAATTGACATACAAAGGTTACGAGGAATAAGATAATGCATCATAGTTATTGGTTTACGAATGAATTAGAATTTATGTTCTTATTTATTTGGATTCAATATTTATTTTTAAAAAATATAAATGGTATTCTAGTTTTAAAAATCCTAATTTATTAATTTTTATTTTACCATAGTACATATTCGTTAATGATTTGGATGCTTGTGATGAAATATACCCATGTCCAAGAGAAGTGGTTCTACTGCAGGTTGGTTTTTTTTGATAAATATTTTAGAAAGATAAACCTTATTATGTTCCTGGTGATTAGATAATGAATATGGTATGGATCAATTAATGATATGGATACACTAAAATTGATAGTATTGAATACCATAGATATTAATAATAATTTGTTTTTATATTGGTTTATGCTACCATTGATGGAGTTGATAACATTTTTGGATTTAAGAAAACTATCTACTAATATATGATTCCCCTAAGGAATAAGGAAGTATGAATATTTTTTATAAGGATTTATGTTAATTTTGGATATCACCATGGTTGATGAGAATACATGATGAAGCTATTCACATGTTTTGTATGTGATTATTAAGATATACATCATGTTATTTGAGAGATTAATGGAAAATTATTTATTGAAATTCAGTAACCTTGTTAATATTTTTTATTCATCATGATATTTTGGAATGGTTGTAAAATTAACCATTTATGAAATGGTTTAAGAATAATATTGTATAAGGTATTAATGATTAATTTCTTTATACATATTGGATAAACCATTTACAACCATATCAGTTTTCAAAAAAAAAATTGACATGGATTGAATTGCTTATCACTATTTATGTATCTTAAAATATGTTAAAATTTATGAATAATGTTTCGAGCATAAAAAAATTATTTTTGGATATTCATTTCATGGATTAAGGTATGAAATTAATATGGTATTTTTCACTACATTATCGAAGAAAAACAATAAATAATGCTGAAATTTGGGTTATTACATTTTAGTTAATAAAAAAATAAATTTATGTGATATCATTTGAGGTTAAAAAATTTATTTAATGTTGAATATACTATGGTTTATTCAAATTGTTTATATATTATAATAATATAGTTATTGAAAAATAAAACCTACATGTTAGGAAACAATTATCGTATTTGGAAAGGTCATAAGGCTTGAATCCACAAAAGTATAGTGATAAGGGTGCATCCACTACCACTAGCCTATGTGATGTCTTGCTAAGTTTGAAATAATATAATATATTTAAACGATATGATATATAATTGATAATTTCATTTTTGTAACCCTATATGATAAAGGTAAAAAGTATATTTTGTAATTTTTTTGAGTAAAAATGGTTGAAATGAATTTTGTATAGAAATATGTGTTTATGGTTGAATTTTTTTAATGGATGAAACTCTACCATTATTATATGAATATTTCCTTATGTTCTTACTCTAGTATGTGAGGAAATTCCTCAACACTAGGAAAATTATTTCAGAAAAAAATGTTATTTGTTATTTTTCTTAATGAGAAATCTATAACCTTTTAACCAATCATAGATTTATAGTTTTGTGATGGTAAAATTTCAAATGATAATGATATCTATATATCTTCATTAGAAATTGATAGTTATATTTCTTTTCGATGTCCATGTTTTTTCTTCCCACTAATGATATTCTGGATACATTTATATTTCCATTTAACTCTTTTTAATATGATGTATTATTATTGCCTTTTACGATGTCATATTTCTACAAGGTTATTCTATAATTGCAACTCCATCATTAACAATAACAAGTTTAAAATTTTAGGATGAAATTTCTTGAATTAGTGGACAATGTCACACCATGAGACTTTTAATGAACACTATGTAACCAAAAATATACAACAAACCATAGTGAGGTTAAAAAAACTATGATATACTAATAAAATTATATTTTAACATGAATGTTATAGTCTAGACATTAAATTAGAGGGTGATAATAGGAACACATATATTATTAAATATATATTAATTTCATGATTGATAGAAATGTAATTATTAAAGGAAATGAACAAATAATTTTAAATAAAGACATTTTATTCTTCAAATATATTTTATTCTTAGAAATTGATTTCTATTTATTTTTGTAAAAAATTTAATAAAATTAATTTTTATAACTTTTATAAAACCTATAAGGTATAATTAATTTTTTTTTGACTCATAATTTCAACATTACTTTTGGGTAATTTTTTGGAAACTCTCTATAAATTTTAATTACGGGGTTAAAAAGTGAATATAATATTTTTATGAAATACCATAGATATTTTGAAAAAATATATATATGAACATTATTAACCAATATTATTTATAAAAAAATTGTTTATTTAATAAACTAATACAAATGTTGTAAAATTTTTAAAAACTTGCCTACCAATTTTGAAATTGACAATTTTAATAGTAAAGAATCTAATTTTATGAGCATTTCACATTAAATATTTAAAATCATTTTTTACCAATATTATATACTGAATAAATTAAAATCAATTCTATATTTTTAATTTTTAATTGAAAATTTATTTATAAGATAATTCTATTTCTTATGAATAAAAAATCTACCATGGTGAAACAAGATTTATCATGATATAGGTAAAATAATGTATCTAATTAATGTTAAGAAGTTTATGAATTAAATACCTAAAAACTTCCACATTAACTGGATGTTTGATGTATTTATTGAAAATAACATGCATTTATGACATTAATTATTATCCAATTTAATTGAAATTAAATCCACCCAAATGTTGGTGGATTTATATATTAAATAATAATAATATAATCAATTAAAACCACACTACCCATCTATAAATACCACCCCCTTTATAATAAAAAGACTTAAAGCTCATACAATAGGTACTAAACCCTCTAATACCCTCTATACTCATGTCCAAGTTATTATTTCAAACCCAAAGACCAATTTTATGTTCCACAAGGGGTCCTTTATGGAGGTGGTATTCAAGAGATAACTTTTTCAAACCACCTCTCTTAATTTATTTTATTTTAATACATTCATATCATCTAATTCATTCATATAAGACTAATAACTCTATTATCATGTATATAATGGAATTTTATATTTATAATGTAATATATTACATACATCCACTTTATGATATCATCTTATTTAATGAAATGAATCCATTTTGTAAATTATTGAGGTTAACCATCTCTGTTGAAAATGATTTCTTTTTTTTCCATTACCATCATCATGGATGCTCATTAAAGTGATATTTTGGTTAAACTGGTTATTAATAAATTTATTACAACCAATTTTATGTTATGGAACAAAAATAGAGACATAATGTTAAATAAATCCAAACTACTTTATGATGGTCAGAAAAACCACTGAAATAATCATAACATTTTTCATTAATATTTTATCAAATTAATAATCCTAATGTATGATAGAAAAATGATATATGGTACCATTTTAAATTTTATAATTAAATTAATACCATTTCCTTTCACTTCTATAGTTTAAGTTATATTTTAAATGAACATCAATGGTTATTCACAAGTGAACCGACCACGATACCATGAAATAAATGCACCTGAAACAATGAAACTAATTAAATATTATTACTTAATGGGTTGTATAATGCTATAAAATGATCATATAAGATATTTAAATATTAAAATTTTGTGGAAATAAATTAATAAAAAAAATTAAAATGTTATACCTGAAGTTGAAGTACCCCAAACTAATGGGAAGCATGAGGTAATATATTTTTAACTTAATTTTTATTCATTAAGTTAAAATTAAAATTCATTGATTGTTTAATTGAGATATTATCTGTGAAATGAATTTTTGTTACCATATGTTTTATTTAAACTTCTTTATATGGTTTTATAGTTGATACACATAATCAATTCATTTTTTTAAAACTCATATCAAATATATGATAATTTTTTATTCTTTCTTTAAGAAAAATTATCTTTTTTAATATTTTCCATAAAAATATATTTTTATTCACAAACCATGTTTTATAAAAAAATTCAAAAAATGGTTATAATACTATTTATTAATATTTAAAATTCATTTTTACTAAGGTTTTTCTTTTTTCCAAATGGTTTTGAATGGTATATTTATTCATTTTCTAAGTACGGTTCTTTGAGAAATTTCCAAAAAAAAATGAATAGATTTTTTTAACTTATACAAAAAGAGTGTATTTTCACTAAATAATTACATATTAATGATTTATAATATACTTTAAATGTTTAAATGTTTATTTTCACAAAAAAAATTAATTTTAAATTTTTTAGAGAATTTAATTTAAGAAACTTTGAAGTGAAAAAGTGTGTTCTCCTCTAGAATTTCTAAATAATATCATTTAATTTATTTTAATATTTGTCAACATCCTACATGTAATATTATTAAAAAAATTATCTATTATGATACAATATTACATATTTCATTAAATTTTTTATGATTAGTTTTACTAGATATATACTATTTTGAACCCATTTACCTTATTACTGTGTACGGTATGGGATTATGATTAGTAATTATGGAATGTTATATACAATTATAATTCATGTATAAATACAAATGTATATGTTTATTACATTTCAAACCATTAAAGAGAGTAATTAATTGGAATTATTATGTGACCTTAAGGGCCCAATATAGACCCATTATTAATTTGTATGTGTCTTGAAAAAATCTAGTTCAGGTATTTGTGGATGTATTATTCATTTTTGTATGGTGTCCTAGGTGAATCCTTGATGTTATTTAAGTCATGTATCTCATTATACATTCCCTCAATATGATATTTGTAATCAATTTACATTTTATTATATGATTATAATAATATTCATGGATATGTTTTGTATCTCATGTCATTATTTGAATAGTATTTTTTGACCATATTTTTTTCATCCAAAGTATGAGAATTATATTGATTTAATATAATGTGTTTCAGTTATTTACTTTCACATATTTTTTATGAATATTTTAGTCTATAATTTTTTATTCATACATTTAATGGGAATATAAGATCACTCATTTATTTTATTATATTTTTTCCTTGGATTCAAAGAAACTGTTTATAATTGAGATACAAGGTTAATATTGGATAATAATGGTGATTTTGAACAAAACATGTTGTATTTTTTGCTTTCAAATGTAATATAATGATCATGTATTTACCTTGTTTACCAAGAATTATAAACTATTCAGTCATTTTTTATGTGATTCCATGTATCATTTTCTTATTGAATATTATAATCACCGGATCTAGGATAATAGGGTCAGGGTATTTAAATTTATGGTAATTTAATAAGATTCAATTTTAATTTCAAATTATATTTATTTTTTCAAAATTATGTATTTTTATTTAATAAAATTATTATGGAAATAAAAAGGATTTTATCAAAAATAAAGGTTTAAAATGTTTTTAGTCCTTTATTTATATGTTTAAAAGGATATTTTTAATGAAAGGGATTTTGAGAATTTCTTATTTCTTAAAAAGTGTTTTTTTCAATGTGGAAATGAAATTTTCCTCCTGAAATTATACATTTGATCATTAAAAATAATTTTCCATCTATAATGACATCTATTTTTGTTAATTATTATGTAATGGGATTATGTTACAAAGATTTTATTATTATTCATTCAATGAATAGTTTGTTTTAATGATAACATGATACTTATGAAACCCTCTTCTTTTTACATGGGTTATATAATAATGAAATTATGAAATGATTATGAATCCAACATCATTCCCATATTTTATTCTATGATGTAATTTTTTTTAAAAACATTTACTTTCATGGATTTTGATAACATGAATGTTTTATGAAGACCATTTCATTTCATCAATTTTGATATGATGAATATTTTATGACCTTGTGGAACACATATGTTTTATTTTCATAATGAAATGGAGGTCACATCATAACCAAGGATAGCGGTTTCGTATTACCAAGGATGGTTGTTATGCAATAACCAATATGGGTCTGACCTATATCATCCTCTATTTCATTGGTAAAATATTGATATCTTATAAGTTGGACTGTAATGGAAAGTGAAGTTAACCTAGTTTGGTAAGGGACTCTATCCACTATGATATTCATGATAGTGAACCTTGACTATTTTTATTATTTGAGTAGTGAGCCCATTTCACTATAATAGTTTTGGAAATGAAAATTTTAAAATTATAAAAAAATATATATATATTCTAATGTATATGACATAATTCACTATCTTATGTGAATGTTTTTTTCTCATTAATATTGTTCATCAATTTCCTTATGATTCATGTCTTGTGGACTCCCAATATTTATTCCATGACACCAAAATTCTGAATTTTGATAAATAGGGCATAGTTTTCATATGTCTTGATCATGTTCTCATATCCTTATATTGATGTTATGTTTTCATATTTCGCTTGTTTACCATTTCTGAGCATTTGATCAAACCCTTTATTTTGATTCATTTCTCCAAGTTATGATGATAGGTATTATGTGTTATATGTCTACGAAGGGTTATACTTACAAGGTACTAAGTTAGATATGATGTAAATATATCATGAATGATTATATTATGTTTTCGTGTTTCCAAAGGAAATTACCTATACATTATTTATAAATTTGTTTGTATAATACAATTAGTATTCATATAAAAATATGTAACATCTATGTAAGAGAATATTGGGTATCTTTTGAGAACATTTAATATTGTAATTTTTTTTCAAAATAGAAAGAATATTCTCCTTAATAAATGTTCAAATTAATGTTTTAAAATAATTTTCAATCTATGATGACATCCTTCACATTACTCAATGTAAAAAGGATATTTTCCCCAAGAAATCATTATTTATCATTTAATGGTATTTCCATTGATCAATGTCCAAAGCCGATTATATTTTATATGATCCACTAGGATATGTTGATATGATACTGACATTATTTTTATTAGGATGGATTATTATTTATTCAAGTGATTTCCATGGAAACAATATCTTCTCTAAGTGTTAATGATGTTATTATAGGAATAATTATTATTATTTTTGTTTTATTATAAAACTAAAGCTCTAATTACATTATTAACATCTCAAATATTGTAAAAATTATATATGATGGGTTGAGACCAATTATGGTTATTGGGTGATCCTGATAGAGATTATAATATAGGTGTTCTCAGAGAGCTCCAATTGAGGTCAATATATCTTATATGACAGTTTTACCCAGTTAGGATAAGGTGAGCCTAGTTTAGATTATATTATTATTGTTTCTAGATAACACTCTAATTCATAGGTTAATGATCCATGTATTTAGAACAAAGAAGAAGGAATTGACCATAGGGTATCTCCAATTAATTTAAATAGGATCCAATTATTTCTCATAAGGGATTTAAATTGATTGTGAAGATAATGTTCAATGTATACCAACACATCTTTTATATAGAAGTAATGGGTTTAATTTTATTTTCTTCTATAAGGATTTAGGTAAAATTGATCAATATTATTTATTCTGACGATTGAACCCTCTGTTAGTGGTTTATTACATCCACATGTTTAGTTATCTATAATTAATGGGTATGAGTTCGCTTAAGTTATAATCCAAAACATTGATTATGCCATCGTGGTATTATTCTTATATTATTCTCACTATTTACATTTAGCTATTAATAATTATGTTTTCCCTTACTAATAATTATATATCACCCTTCTTGTGTTTCCTTTTCCAGAGGTTATCAATAATTAAAATAAAATAATTTGGTATGGAATGGACTCCTATATATGATAATGATTACTAAATATGGAATATGAAATGTTGGACATAATGGAATTTTTTTCCTTGAATTCCTTAGTGTTATTTATATAATAGTTTGTCCTAATTCTCATAAACACAAAACATAAATGGTATATGGGTCTGTAATTTACCTAATATGTATTTTTGATGATTTTAGTTTTAATTGGAAATAATTGATTCAAAATCATCAGTATCAAGGAGAGAAATTTAATGTTTCTGGATTTCAAACCAAAACTGGGTGTGCGGGTTTATGGTTGTTTCAAAAGTATTGAAAATAAAAATACTCAAGTGTCGAGTCTCAACTATGGGAATTACATTGGTATAACACAAATACAATATTTATTTCACCATAGTCTAATTAATCATTAAATCATGACTAATCATTATGATTAAATCAAATCTAATGTGTGTCATAATAAAACCATGTCAACAAACAACAAATTTCTTACCTACACATTCATAAAATTAACCACTCATATTCTCTATATATTCACAAGTCAGTGTGTGAGTATACTATGAGATCATAAATGTTGGTCATTTAATCAAAATACTTGTGTTTTGATGACCATTGAAAGTAATTGAGTGAGACAATCAAGTCACATGGATCATAGAGTAGATCATTCTTAGTAACAACATAGGATAATGCCCTCGTCGTTTTATTTAATTCACCATTCACATCTCAAAGGACCCAAAATTAATCAATTTTAATAATACTATAATATTCCCTCCATTTATTTTATGAAAAAGAAACTTTTATTTTACATAAATGGATTATAATTATTGAGGACCATCAGAATGTACCATCTAGGTTGTTTCACACTGTTAATTTAAATCAAAACTATTACATCAAATAATCTTTAAAAAGTGTACTAATTAATTATTTCATTACCAAATTTTAATCAAAATCTTTAATATTCATTCACTCATTTAATTTTTATCAAAATATTCATAGGGAACTCATAAGATTTTTTGGAAATTAAAAATCCATGAGGGCATTTTAAAACATGGTTTAACACATATTTCCACATGAAAAAATCATTAATTTCAAATCACCAATGTACTACCATGTTATAAATAATTATAAAATTCAATCAAATGAGTATATTGGTCTTTTAATATATTAATGCATTCAAAACCACGTGGAAAAAAATATATGAATCATTAATTTCATTTAAATTAGATAATTTCACATAAAAAATCATTACTAGGCATAAGATCGTAGTTGTACTAAAATATCATATAAATGTACATTTTAATGAAATCTAAATATTAATGGATATAAAAAATTATAAAATCCTAAGAATCCATAATACAATCAATTCGATCATTTCTATATTCATATTTGAGGGATCAAGATCATGAATGATTTCAAGAGACAATTTAAAATCAACAATCACAAGACATATATTATGATGAAGGGATAACTACTTATGAATTCTTGATGAAAAAATTTAATTATATGGTAAAGGAAGATAGTAAAAAAATATGGGAAAATATATTGTCTATCTATAATGAATCATAAATTTTTCACCTTAATGGAGACCATCAAATCCTACAAAGGGGGTCTCGTGAGAAACAAGAACTGATACTAGAATCACAATTCTATAAAGTCATTATATTATCCAATTACTCCAATGTATTCCATATACTTAAGGTAAAACAATTGAATATAAGAGGATATATGAAAGGCCATGAATAAAATAACATATTGGAAGATGATCTCTGCTTCAATCTGCAATTTGGTATCCCTATATATAGGGTTGAGTGATGTAAAAATAATTTAAAAATCTCCCAAAAGCTATATGGTTATATTAAGTTTTAATGGGATGATTTTGGATTTAAGTTGGGGTTAATGGGATATTAATTAATAATTTCTTTAATTAAATTACATTTACATGGTTTGGCCAGATAGTTTGAAAAACTATGGGCCAACCGTCCACTCAATACTGTTATACTAAATATAGTTTAATGATTTGGTTCTGTGGTATTAAAAAATATGGGACAACTTTGAACCCTATTATTAATAACAATCAAAATTATATTAGTTTTTTTGGAATGAAATTATGGTTTACAAAAAGAATGCTCTTACTGTTATCAACCCTAGAAACCATTGAAAATCTGAAAAAATAACCCTTATAATGGATCAAATGAATAGAAGGTCTATCAAATGAAAAAAAATTCATTAATTATGAAAATAAAATTTTATAATATTTAAAATAAATGCAATTCAATATCTTTCAAAAATTAAGGAAGAATGATTTAAAATTTATCAAAAGGAGAGATAAATTATACACTAATAGATTTAGTACTTCATCTCCATTGATCAAAGCCACCATGAAAAAAAATATTATGTAATAATTTTAATATAAATTAATTATACTAATTACATTATTAATCATATGAAATATATGAATTAGAAGAGAATAAAATGTACTATAGAATTCATGAAATTTCCATTTTGAATTTCTTATGTGATAGAGAAAATTACCGTTTTAATTCAAATTCCCATCAATTAATTATTAGTAATATACCCATTAATGAAATTAGGTTAGGATAACCCACTATATTCCTAATACAAAAAATCTATATTTCAAGTAGTTGACTATTTCCATCTAAATGGCCGCTAGTAATAAACCCCATCTATATCATAGATAACTTAATTTTGGGGGTTATCCTCAAAGACATGGTGGCCTTTAATTTTGAATGGAATTTAGAATCACATATACAACATAAAACATTATTATTAATGATATTATATTTATAAAAAATATCATAAATAAGAAAAATAATTTTTACAAAATAATTATTAATTCAAAATATACTAAACAATAATAGAGTAATGTCTAAAATCTTTAATTATATAGGTTAAGGTTGTGAGATTTTCATAAATATAAACCCTTATTATTTATATAATGTTTCCATATATTAACCCAGTAATAACGTATATCGACAATACATCATTTATATGAAATACTTAAAATAGTACACAAATAGATTCCCACAAAACATTTTAGTTTAGTGCATTTGGAAACATAGAAATGTAAAAATCGGTACATGAATGGTCTACATTATCTAAAACAATGTTCTCCATGTAACACCCCAATATTTATTGAAATATGTTTTTCAATTTAATTTATCTTTTTGATATTTTTCACATAACGTGACACAGGAAAAAGTTTTATATATATATATATATATATATATTAAAACACTATGTCACACATTATATTTACACTGAACCAACTGGATTATGCTACACACAATACTGACTTCTCTTTCTCTACACCCAACATTAACTTTTCTTGCACTATAGGAAATACTGACTTGGCGTATGATACATGCAATACCATATTTCTATGAAACATCATTTTATATTTATAATTTTTTCATCAAGGTAGTTATAACCTGTCTATTAAAACAAGATAATATGAATAATAATAAATAATTTTTAAATATTATATATAATAGTTTTATATTAATAAACCATATTAATAATGAAATACATAATTTTTGTAATGTCTTTACATGTTTAAAAAATTGTTTTCTCAAATGAAATGATTTTAATGTCCTAATGTGAAAAATAACAAAATTATTTTTAGAAAAAATTATAAATTTAATTTTATAAAATAAATTAACAATTTGAATTTATAATTCCAAAATTGTCATAGGGTGAATGATTTCGATCTTTATGAGAAACGTCATTTTTTATGAATAGGGGAAACCACTGCTTTTTAGTTAAAAACTGCCTTTTGTTTAAATAATTATTAATGTTAAATTAGATTTTAATTTTTTTGAGATCCTATTAGATGAATTATAAATATATTTTTATAATTTAAGTCATTATAATAAATTTAACTTTGGAATTTAATATAAAAACATAATAAGCTTTTGAACATCCTTCTGCTTTAAAAACCATGAATTTCATCCATTCTATGGAATTAACATTATTCTTAATTTTTCTGATTCTAGGAATTAAATTTTGAAAAAATGAAATACACCATTATAATCAGTTTAATATATAGAGTATAATAATATCATTTTATTTTTTATAAGAAATATTAATAAAATGGATTAAAATTAATCACAACAATAAAGGTCATATTAAGCTTAATTGTGGACCAAACCATAATCTTTGGGACCCAAGTGACCAAGATACTTTTCCAAAACACATTTTATTTACATATTTCTTCTATAAACCAATTATTATTTATTTACATTGGTTATTTATGACTTTTTTAGGAATGAATATGGGCACACCTAACTTGTTTTCAAACTTTTCAAGTGGGTCATTTTCCTACCCTATAAAAGGCCACCAACTCTCCTATATCCTCACATATATCAAACATATTATATTCAAACCATAACTTACAAATACTATTCCCAATATCTATACCTTCCTCCTATAATCTTTTACTTGTGTATATAACAATCCAATGAATCATTTTGGCACCAACCAAAAGGAGTTACCCGATTAAGAGGTATTGTCTTTTCTCAAGTCCTTTATTTTATTTTCCTTCTACAAACCTCCACTAACATTATTAAATTATTGTATAAAAACACCATAATCCTAAATATTCTATTATTTTTTAAGCTAATGGTTTTATATACCCTTACACACATCTCCACCTAATGGGTAACGAACATACTCTTTACGTGTAAAGAAAACAATTGCCTCACTAAACAATGATTGTTAATTTTTTCTTTACAACCTATCATGGTGAAAATTTTAATGATAACTATATTTATATATTTAATATATAATATATATTATTTATTTAGTCTTATGTATTCCTTTTACAACACATTTTCATTTTTATGTTCCATTTGGGGAAATATGATAATTTCATTTGTGGAACTGTGGACTACCTCCCCTTCAATGTGATGTGATTCATTCACACACTACATGGAATATATTAAAGATGATTTTAGTGAGATTATATGATATATATAACATTATTATTATACTTTTATAATATTATATATATTCTTATATTTCATTTTCTTTATTTCTTTTAATAAGATAGAAAAAATAGAAACAATGTTTATGCATATGTACGGATTAGCGTCTCCTTGAACGATTTATTCCATTTCATACATCATTATTATATATATTATTATAATAATAATATATTTAATATATATTATAGTTATATCATTTTTTTACTCTGTAATCGTGATATAAGTATAAGGACATAAGATATAACAAATTTAGACACTAGCAAAGAACAAAGCGGATATTACCCGAAGTGATACCATAGCATATGATAGTTAACAAGAGGGTAATATAAGGTCATAATCATAAAATATATGGTATTATATATAATAATATGTTTTTTAAATTATTATTAATAAATTTATCATTATTATAATGGTTTTTTAAGACAAAAGGTTAGGGAATTTTATCTAACGTTTTATTTCAATGAGATATATTCTTTATTGGTCATTGTTTCCTTTTGGGCGGTGTATATGTTTCCCATTATTTTATTATATATATATTATAGTTAAATGTTATTTTTATTCACATATCCATTTCATGATCTTTCTTTCATGACTTTTATGTTTTAAAATTTAGCAAATCTATGAAATAATTTTGTCTCATTTTTCCTTATTAGCGACTCATGTTTTATTATGAACCTAAATTCTCTTGTGAGGTGTATATACTTCCATTTTACTTGTTATATCACAAATTTCTTTATTTTAATGATATTTTAAGTTTAATGTAATTTAATTTTCTTACATGGAGAGTATGGACCCAATTTAAAAGTTATTATAGCTTATTGAGACAATCTCATAGCTTTTAATGTTTTTTCTGATTATGTTTCCTTTGATGAAATCTAATGATCCGTATCTCAAAAACATTCATGATTTTTATTATCCTATGGTTATTAATAAAATATTCATATATTAGTAAAAATATACCCATTATTTAGTACATATGACAGTTAATAATGTGGTTTTAAGAAAGCATCACTTTTTGCACTCTTCGGTCAGAAATTTATGTTCCTTAAGAACCATGTTTTATAAAAAGGGTTTAAATTATTACTAAAATATTATCCTAAAATCATTATAATTAAATTTTATCCTTTGTTTCTTTTACCAATATTTATAAAGGACTATCCATGTCACTTTCTGAAGAAATAATTTTTCTAACATTTTAACCATGCAAAAGGAATATTATTTTTATCCCATACGACATGTATAGATTTACATGACATCAATTATATTAAGATTACTTTTAATTTTTATTAAGTTAATTTTTAGGAAAATATCATTAAATTTATTTTCAAGGAAAATTTTTTTCAAAACATTTTCAAAATTCATTTATATGTTTTAAAGGAATGTTGTTTTGAAATTTTTTTAAATAATTATTTATAAATTTCCAAATTATTTTCAATGATATGGTTTTTAAAAAAAATTCCAACTACTTTCATATGTTTTCATTTGAAATGGTTATAAAAAATATTTCATCATCTCCTTATATTTATTCAAAGTATTTTCAGAGAAATGGTTTTGAAATCATTTTCAGGATTCCCATATATTATTAAAATATGTTTTAAAAGATAATTTTTTTAAAATGTTATTATAATTATTTAATAAGCTTTAAAGAAAAAAGTTTTTCCAAATGATATCATGTATTATTTAAATTTTTTATTTTATATTTGTAATCAATAAGATATTGAAATTTTTTTATGTATTAAAAATATTTTTTAATGGTAAAAGGATATTTTCCTCACGAAACTTTTTTGAAATAAATTTCAACATTATTTTTCATATAAGATGAAATCTGTTGATGTAACTCATTCGCTTTAATGAAATTATCTAAATGATCCATTCATATTCTTTCCATGAATGTGACATTAATAATTTCATTGTACTTATGAATCCTTTTTCTCTTTCACCTGATATATGTTTTGGAAATATTTTTCTCTTTTATGGGTTATGCTTTTGATGAAATGATCATGAAACCTATATTTTTCAAACATTATGATATGATTACATGTGTATGATACCCAATTAATTTCATGTGTTATGAAATGATTATTTATGATCCTGTGGAATATGTATGTACGATTTCATTATAATATAGTTGGGACCTATATCTCCCTCAATTCATTTTGAAATAAATTATATCTCTTGATATTGAATAAAAAGGACCTTGGAATGAAACTGGATTACAAATATTGCCATGGGAGTGAACCATGAATACCAAGATGGTATAATGAGTGAACTCATGTTACTAATATATCTGTGTGAGTGAACAATGGTATAACAAATCCCACCCTCCAAATATGCCCCATCTATGATGGAAATGGGGAATGAGAGATAATGTCCCCCGAGTCCCACCTCCATGAGGACCCAGTGTGGAAATCAACACCAAGGGTATACAAATATCACTAAAATTGTGAGGCATTACCCTTTTTATAGTAACCAGGATCAGGAGATAAAATGTATCAACCTCAAGAAAACTCCAAAACACTATATATATATAATGGAAAACCAAAATCCATCCCACATGAATGTTTAAAATATAACTAATACAAAATCCAGAGTCTCCAAAGTAAATACCAAATGAAAAGATATGTAGCGACACAACATATTTCCCCAACATCTGAAAAAGTAATTCACAACACAGTCCCTATAATCCTCTTGGAAACCTGAAATAAATTTTAAAATGTAGGGTGAGCATAAAAGTATAATTACTAGGGAAAAACCAAATTCTCTCTTGCATAAGGGAAGAAGAATACTAATTTTCCTATGAGAGAACATCATAAAGTAATAGGACTAAACAAGGTATACCAGCCACCCCAACCTCACCAAAGGCACCATTACCAAATAACATAATTCAAGTATTGTATTAGAGATAGAATCAATGATAGGGTACCCCACATCACTTTCCCACTGATTAGCCTCTCTCACACCCTAATGAGGAATGTCTTGGAGCTCCCACCTCTTTCGAACAAATCAAAACACATCCTTTCTGCACAAACCTAGGCCTCACAACAACCACACACCCTACCCGCAGACACTTGGGCCACATACCATTTCATATCCCACCCGCATACATCTAGGACACATCCCACATATCATCCCGATGACACCTGGGAATCATAACTCATCTCATCCTGATGATACCTAGGAAGCACAACACACCCACATAATCCTAGGCCTCAAAAACCCCAATTGTCCCAAAGGATCATGGGATAACATCGCCTGGAAATGGGAGAAAGGAAGAACGTGTGGCCAACCATCAATCCTCTCATGGTGATGTTTGGGAAAGACACCCACCCACATCATAATGGGTGATATTGGAACATGGAACTCAACTTGGGTTTGATGCGCATAGAAATCAAAATGAAGTAAAAGTATATATATCTAGGCATCAAACACTCAGACCAACCTATGTGTATTCAATCAAATAGTCAACCACCATATAATACAACTAACTCTAATAATACCTCTAAATTTATTTATTAAAACCACCAATAGTCACTTAGGAATTTGATAAGTGAAATCCATTTAGAATAAGAAACAAATCAAACATACCCCCTACCAACTCATTTAACCAATTATCATTCTTTATTTATGAAACTATTTATTTATTCCATCTATGCCCAGCAAACTACCCACTGAAGCATGAAATGAGCCACATGGTATCAACCATATAGAGGAAGAAGAATTACAATAATCTAACCCACTTCATAATAATTCATCAAAGTCATTCCGCCCAATCTATCCTCTCAATAAGAAAATGAAAAAGATAATACCAAACATCGCAACACATCTCATCACAACCAAACAGACAGCCCCACTGTATAAAAACACCGCACCCATCACACCAGAAACATAAACCTAGTAAAACCCAAACATTTAGCCCTGCCACTTAACCACTGCCTATCCATTCGACAATCAATCAATCTCTCAGCCAAATATTCCATTAAACCACATATACCACCCTAGAAACAACCATGATGTCAACCCCAACACTATGCAACCACACAAGGCACAAAACAAAAAGAGCTACTCACAACACCCAACTACACAAACAAGAATAGTGTATTAAGATTTAGAAAACAAGCATTATTTAATTCGACATTGATAATTCAGGGGTTATCACTGAGGAAGTTCGATCCTGAGATATCCATTTATTTATCCAAATATACATGGCTACCCAATTTAATATTCATACTATCATTCACAGAGGATCAATAATAAATATCTAAAATACATCACAAGTGTGAAAATAAAGGCCACCAATGACCATGAATTTCAGTAGGAATATATACTACACATATCACAATAATAATAATCAATAAAATATAATCATCTTTCACTTTTCCCCAACCCATGTATACTGATATTAAATATATTTCTTTTTCTTTATTTATTTAAAATTCTATTGTCTTCATGAGAGAACATCCATACACCCACCCCACATGATATAAAAAATAAAATTGGCCATAGAATCCCTACATGAATGAATATCTGATTGACAACTCCTCCAAGCGCCAAAACAGGGGGTGCGCAAGGCTATCAGGAAACATGATCCAAGGGTGTAACACAGACCGATGACTCCATGGGGAATAAGTTTCTAGGCGCATTGGTATCAAGAGATATGGAAGCGCACTAGAAAAGAATGGTATCAGCTTTAGAGAGGTTATATCCTAAATCTATAGGGAAAACAGTTTCGAAAACCATTAATGTTGTATCAAGACCAATACAACACGGTTTGACTATTTGAAGTCTCAGGGGGTGTTAGGAAAACTAAATACATACTACTTCTCCTTCAAAATGGATTAAAAATCACTCAATCATGGATTAAAACTCAATTTTCCACAAATAAGACGTCAAAGGGGAGAATCATGAAAAACTAGAGAAAATTGAACTTTGAAAAAAATAGTTGGAAATGACTCACTGATGGAGATTCACTGACGTGAGTCACCATTGGTGAGTCACTGATGGTGAGTCACTTATGCAAGATACTAATGCTGAGTCACTGATGTGAGATAGCATTTGTGACTCATGTCGTGACCAATCATCAGTAAGTCACTGATGTGAGACACTAAAGCAACTCACCAGTGCCACTAACTGATGCCACCTACTGAAACCACCAACCTATGGCACCTACTATTGTAAAACTGGATTTTTGGAAAACTCCTAAAATGAGTCACTATTGCCTCCCAAAAAATCGTAAACACCAGATTTTTTCATTTTAATGGACTGAGGAGGTCCAAGTCATTACACATGGCTACCAAGATGGTATGGGTAGTGATTCCATGCTACCAATATTGTATAGTAAGTGATGCCTTGGATTCAATAGAAATAATATTATATGCTTGTGTGTTTTCCACAATTCCATGTTTTATTCCTATGTAATGATTTCATGGCTTATGATTCATGTCTTATGAACTGATAATCATTATCACTAATATACATGGTATGATCATCAAATATTATTCTCATGTTTTGTACCCTTTTTTCATGTTATTCTTACACATTTACATTATTCATCCTTACTGAGTATCTGATCTCAACCCTAATTATGTTTCCTTTCCCCAGGTTATGAAGAAGGGTTTTAGGTAGAATTACTAAAGTTTGATATCTTTATTGGAGATGTTGAAGATAATTCAATAAGATATAATATTTTTCTTCCATGTTTCTAAAGACACTGAACTATTACAATATTTGGGAAGGTATTTTTATAATGTACTTAATATTCATCTAAAATGATGTAATATCCATGTATGTCCATCCTGGGCCAATATAGTTAGTATCAAAGGAATGGTTTTTTCAAATATTGTAAACTAGGATGTGAAAACTTTTGTGACATCCCTATGAATATTTCTATGTATATGTCTAGGGATCAATCTAAGGATAAGTATAAGGATGAAATGATGTTTAGGAAAATGTCATGAAATTTTTGTAAAGGATAGAGTGTGTGGTTTCCTAGAAATATATCCACCTCATGATACTGTAAGTGGATGTGGATCTAGAACAAATGTCCCTAGGGGTAACAACTCCAAAATGATTTTCTAGGCCTGACTCGTAGTAGTCTAGTAAAGACAACAAGTCTTATTGCAGACCTGGTTTGAAACACCTAGGGGATATGCTTTGGGAATTCACAAACTCTTCACAAAACATCATAAACTATTTAAATCTATGTTGGCTATGAATAACCCAGAATTAACCTTGTATGTTATACACTAAGAAGGTTATTATGATTTAGACATCCAATAAGTAAATATTTTAATGTCTATGTGGTTTTTTGATATGATAAGTAATGGTCACACTATGCTTCTAGTTTTATTCAATGGAGGTAACTTGAAGGAAAATAATGATTGTTGAATGTGATGGAAGATTTTCTAATGACTAGTCTGATGGGATGATCACTCGAGTAAATGATGTTGTTATCATGCCTAATCATTTTTCATGGAACGTGATTTACAATGTGCATCATAGACAACTCTCATACTGATAAAGGAATAAAAAGAATGAGTTCACTAAGTGTTTGGGTAATGGAGACCATAGAGGAAAGAAGATTCAGTTTCCTCTATTTTAAGAATGTGGAATGAATAACCTAAGTGAATGTCTAAGAGGAAAAATAAGATGTTTTGACAAAAGAAAATAAGGACACAACCCATGTGACTTCAAGGGAAAAATTATTAATTCAATTAATGAAATTGATGAGAATATTATCATTCATAAGTTTTCATCTTGGTTTAAGTGTTTTATGTGTGGAATAAATGGCCATTATGAAACTCAATGTCTTAAGAGGAAATCCCCTGAAGAGAATCATCAAGGTGGTGTAACTAATGGTTACATTGTTGATAATGAAGGGAGTGCATATGAAATATGAAAGGAAAAATGTATTATGATGAGGTATCCTTATTAATGTCTTAAGGATAAATTAACTAATGTTTTTATGTATTTTTATTTAAGATATATGTTATTTGAAAGGTGTCTATATAAGGATTGTTCAGTTTATGTTTTTCTCTATAGATTTACAAAAACACATTGAATGGTTTTGATGGAACAGAAAAGTGATATAATGGCAAGGATATGTACATGTAAATCACATGATTAAGGGAATGATAAACCTTAATATGTTCTATATGTTATGATAATGTTTTTTAGGTAATGACACATGGGATACAAATAAGTAAGTTGGTATTAATGATTAACATAGAACTAATTAATGTGTTTTTGACAAGAAGATTATTCTATCATGGATGAAGTTTAAAAATTCATGAATTTTTTTAATATATATAGTAATCTATGGAAAATAGAATCATGAATGTTTTGTGTATGTATTTATAGTAATTCATGTTGTTACCTTGTTCAATGAGAATTTACAATGAGGGTATTCACATGTTTGGAATTTGACAATCCATAGAAACTTTTTGATATATGGGGAATGATGTTAATTTAATTTCATGAATATCATTCTAATGATTTGTATTTTCATATTTGAAAAGGTTTATAAGAATAACCATTAATGAAAAGATTATGTTGAACTTCATAGGATATATTTATTAACTGAGTTTGTATTGAAAACCTTAGTCAAAAAGATATTTATTGATTAACATTTCTTCAGTGATGTCCATCATATTCTAGAAATTATTATATCATGTTTATAGAAAAGGACATCATGTATGTCAGGTGATAAAAAAATAAAATATATCAAGGTTGTGATCCATAAACCCATGGTCAAAGGATGAAAGTGGTTTCTTGCCTACCACAATCCCACGAGATGTCCATGTTAATGAATAGTAATTTTTGATGAATAATTATTTATGATGAAATAATAGTGTTAATATTTATTGTTATAGATTAATGTATTAACTGTATTGATTTTTAAGAATTGTTACATATACATAGTTATACATTGGAGTCCTTTATGAACTTTAAGATCTACTAAAAGTGTTTTTAGAGCTATAGGTATAAAAGTTAATTTTTGTATGTCCATGATACAATGTAATGGATGAATATGAAATTGATAAAATCACAACTAAAGAATGAAATTTTGTTTATAGAAATATATCAAGATAATATATTTTCTTATATCTGTATTCAATAAAATAATTAATCAAATTTAGTATAATGATAACAAGAAAATGTGTTTTCCTAGTATGTTAATTTTGTTGAACTGATGAGCTTTTAAATCATCCCAGATTTTTGACATTGAGGCCCTAAAATTTTCTTTATCATTCACTTATTTTTTATTGATAACCTCAATCACTCCCTATAAATATTTACACTTTTTCTCCATTCCCAATATTCACTCCCTACCTATGTTCTTCTATGTGGAAACATATATATTTATTACATTCGGTAAATTTTATGGTCCCAACATTCCTTTTTAAGGGATGTTTTAGTAATCATTTTAATGATGCGGGTTTATATGACTGAAAATTTAAGGTATGAACCCATTGATAACCAAGATAAATTTTGAGGTATAAATTCATTTTTATGTGGGTTAGAAAGTAACACCTTGAGATTTTCTAAAATATTTTTTCTAATTTAATTTATCTTTTTGATATTTTTCATTTCATGTGACACTAGAAATACATATATATATACATATATATATATATATATATATTAAAACAATAAGTCAAACATTCTATTCACACATCACCATATTGGATTTTAGTACACACAACACTGACTAGGCTTTCTTTTCACGCAATACTAACTAGGTTTGTGCCATAAGAAATGTTATCTTAGTGTATGTTATACACAATAACGAGTTACTATGAAACATTATTTTATAGTTATAATTATTTAAATGAGATAGTTAAAAAATATCCATTAAAACATATTAATATGAATAGTAATAACTAATTTTTTAATTATATATACAATAGAATTATAAAAATAAAAATATTGATAATGAAGGATATGATATTTTAGTAAAGTCCTTATATATTTTAAAATACAAATTTATCAAATAAAGCACTTTTAATGTCCTTTTATAAATAATAATAAAATTTATTTTAGGAAAATTTTGAAGTTTAATTTGATAAAATAAATTTCATTTTTTATTTATAATGCATAAATTATCATAGGGTGATTTTTTGGTATTTTTATAAGAAAATTCATTTTTTGATGAATAATGAAAAATGATGTTTTTAGTAAAAAATTGTATTTTCATTCAAATAAATATTTATGTTTAAATATATATTAATTTTTTTGAGGTCACATTATATAAAATATAAATCTATTAATACAATTTATTTCATTATAATCAAGTTCACTTTCAAATTGAATATAAACACTTAAATAAACTTTGTAACTTCTTTCTACTATAAAAATATGTAATTTCATCACATATGTGGGATTATCATTAATATTAATTTTTCTGATTATGTGAATTAAATTAAAAAAAACCAACATAAAAAGTTTTAATCAATATAATATTTATGGTCTAATATGATCAACATAATTTTTTACCAAAAATATTAGTTAAATTGATTAAAAAATTTCATAGCAATTGAGGTCAATTTGAGTTTAAATAGGGACTAGACCTTAATCTTAGGGGGGGAATTACCTAAAAACTAATCCAAAACTTGTTTTATGGCCATATTTTGGCCATAAACTTTCTATTAATTATTATTTAGGTTATGGATGACTTTCTTTACATAATAACTTGTGTACGCCTAACTTATTTTCAAAAATTACATGTGAGTACTTTTCCTTCAATCTAAATGGCCACCACGTTTCCCATATCCTCACACCTATCAAACCTATTAGGATCAGTCGTGATCTTTTTAAGAAACATACCAACATCCCTACATTCCTCCTAGCAGCCTAACTTTGGGAATAAGGAAATCCAAGTAATCATTTTGGCACCAAAACAAAAGGAGTTACCCGATTAAGAGGTAACATCTTCTCTCAATTACTTTATTTTATTTTCATTCTCTACACCATCCACTCTATTTATTCAATAATTGTATAGAAAAAAAGTATCCTAAATATATTATGATTTTATTATTCTAATGGATAGACCATCATATACACACACCTCCGTATAATCGGTAATAAATATATTATTTACGTGTACATCAAACTACTGGCTCACTAAATGATGATTGTTCATTTTTTTTCTTTACCACCTCTCTTGGGGGAAATTGTGATGGACACTATATTAATATATTTAATATATATATTAATTATGTATTTAATCTTATTTCATTATTTAATACCCCGTATCTTTTTAAATTTCATTTGTTGTAAATACGATAATTTCATTTGAGGAAGTGAGGACTGCAGCACCCTCAAAGTGATGTTATTTATTCACACACTATATAAAATGTATTACTGACAGGTTTAGTGAAATTGTATGATATATATAACATTATAATGATAATTTATTGATATTATATACATATATACATATATACATATATTTCATTTTTTTATTTCATTCAACGCAATAACAAAAAACAGAAAATACCTTCGTGCTTATGTACAGCTTACCGTCTCCATGAACGGTTTATTCCATTTCATACTTATATATTCTATATATCAATATAATAAACATATAATGAATATAAATTCTATTTAAATCATTTTTTAAATTATTTAATCATGATATATGTATAAGGACATAGGATATAATAAATTTTGACACATGCAAAGAACAAAGTGGATATTACCCAAAGTTTCACTTTAGCATATGATAATTAACAAGAGGGTAATATAAGGTCATTATAAATCCATATATGGTATTAAATATAATAATATTTCTCTTGAAAATATTTATAATAAATTTATATTTGTCATACTGGTGTTTTGAATGAGTATGATGAGAGTCAAGACATAAGGTATGTCTCACTTTTTATTTCTCTGAGATACATGCTACGTTCGAAACTATTTCATTTTGTGTGGGGTATGAACTGCACATGATTTTATTATATGTATTTTATAAATATATTATGGGTATTAACATATCTATTTCATGATATTTCATTCATGGGGTTTATGTTTCAAAAGTCACCAAATCAGTGAACTTGTGTTGTCTCCATTTTCTTTCATTGAGACTCATATTTTATTAGGCACATAAATTCCCTTTCGAGATGTATATACTTACATTCTACATGTTATATCATGAATTTAATTATTTTCATGATATTTTATGTTTCATGTAATTTCCTTTTCGTACATTGAGAGTATGATCCCATGCTACCACATTATAAGAGTGCATTGAGACAATCACATCGCTTTTCATGATTGTTTATGTTTATTATACCTTTGATGAAATATAAGGATCCATATCTCAATAACATTCCAGAATTTTCTTATCCTATGGTTATTAATTATTTATTCATATAATGGTAAAATTTATTCAACTCTTTCTAACATATTATAGTTAAGAATGTTTTTTTATGAAATCTCGACCTTACACTCTCTTCGGTCAGAAATCTATGTTCCTTCAATACCATGTTTTATAAAAATGGTATCAATGAATATTATAAAATTATCCAACAATTATTAAAAGATATTTTAACAATTTTTTTCTTATACCAATATCTTCAAAGAAATATTAATTCCTCTTTATGAACAAGGAATTTTTCAAACATTTTTACAGTGAAAAAGGAATGTTCTTTTAACCTCATACAGCTTATACAAATTTACCCATCTTTATTTCTTTGAAGCTTCATTTTCATTTTGACAAGTTTAATTTTAAATATATTTTTTTTAAAATTATTTCCAAGGAAAATTTGTTTCAAAATATTTTCAACCTTATTTTGTATGTTTTCAATGAAAATTGCTTTCAAAATGTCTTCAAGCATGATTTATATGTTTTTAAAGTATTTTCATAGAAATAGTTTTCAAAAAAAATTCAAGCTTATTTCATATGTTTTCAAGTAAAAAAGGTTTTGAAAATTTTCAATCATTCCTTATATATTTTCAAAGTAATCTCAAATTAATGGGTTTGAAAACATTTTGAAGTGTTAGTTATACTTTTTTCAATGTGTTTTCAAAGAAAAAAGGTTTTTAAAATGATTTGATTCTTATTTTATATTTTTTCAAGGAATTTTTTTAAAAATGATTTCAAGTCTTGTTTATAAGTTTTCATGGTATATATTTTATGAAATGGATTTTAAAATACTTTTATTTATTAAAAATATTTTTTACAAAATAAAAAAGAATATTTTTATCAAAAAAATGTTTCTGAAATAAATTTCAAAATTATTTTCCATCTATGATGATATCTGTTGATGTTACTCATGCAATTCAAGGAAATGATATAAAGGTTCTATTAATATTCTTCCTATAAATGTGTTATTCTTAATGTCATGGTATTTTTAAAATCTAGTTCTATTTAATGACTTATTTGATTAAGAAATTTTCTCTCTCAGGGGCTATGCCTTTGATGAAATGATTAGGAAACTAGTATTTTTTCATAGGTTATGATATGGTTACATGATTATGATACCTAATTCATTTCATGTTTTGTGATATGTTTATTTATGATCTTGTGGAACTTGTATATATGATTCTATTATGACATGAGTGGGACTTAGATATCCCTCCAATGCATTGGTTAAAGACTTATATCTCATGAGATAGATTAAGATGGACTTGAGAATGAACCTTGACTACTAAGATGGCCATCGGTGTGAACCATGAATACCAAGATGATATAAAGAGTGAAATAATACTACTAATATGGTCATGGGAGTGAACCATGACTACCAGGATGTCATGGGGAGTGAAACCATACTATAAATAGGGTATTTGAAGTAATTCCTTAGATACTATGGAAATCATATTATATGCTTGTGTTTTTTCAACAATTCCTTATTTTATTACTTTTTTATTATTTGATGGTTTATGTTATTTATCTTCTTATGATCCACGTATTATGAACTTCCAATCTTTATCTATAATATATTGGGTATGATCTTCAAATGTTATGATAATTTTATATACACATTTTTCATGTTATGCCTATGTATTTCATTTATTTATCCTTGCTAATTATCTAAGATCACCCCTTATTACATTTACTTTAACCTAGTTATGAAGAAAGATTATAGGTAGAAGTACAGAAGGTGGAGATCATTATGGAAGATTTTTAATTTCTTTCACCAGGATATAAAATTTTGTTTCCATGTTTCCAAAGAGACTAAACAATTATGGTGTTCAAGCATGTATTTTTATATTTTACTAAATATTTCTCTAGAATGATGTAATATCCATATATGTCAATCCAGGGTCATAATACTACAAGTCTATGAAACATATTTTTCCTTCATATATAAAATATGTCTTGATCACATGGGAAAGGAAACATAAAAAGGGGTTATTTCATATGCTCAGTAAGGATAAAAATGGAGATATGTAATAATAAACATTAGAATAAGGGTATTAAAACTTGATCATAGCGTTAGAATATCATACCTTGTATATTTTAAACATTTATTAGGACATAATGGTTAACATTTCATATGGAATGAATCGTAATGAAATCAAGAGAATATGACATGAAATAATAACATAAGAGTAAGTCATGTAATTATAGAATACATATAAACATGTAACAATATCTCATATAAGTCTTGATGCAGTACTATAACATATCAAGGAACTTCATAGGGACTACTACTACTGGGCAGGACACCAAACCATACCATGTTTCAGTCTAATCCATATAATATATTGGGTTTCCCAAGCTTCCCACAGTGGAACCTCTTTCCCCATATTCCCATATTTGATCAGTTTTCCCAATATTCCCACAATGGATCATGTTTCCCCATATTCCCATAGTGGATTGGGTTTCCCCATCATCCAAATTGGATATATCTCTCCGAATTGATTTACATAATCATCTCATGAGATATAAATCTTTACCCAATGCATTAGAGGGAGAAATAGGTCCCACCAGTCACATAATAAAATCATGAATACATGTTCCACAAGATAATAAAACTTTCATCATTCATGACCCAAAGAAAAAATATGGGTTTCATAAACATCATATCATTACCCATGAATTGAAATCAGTATCATAATAATTTCATTATATAATTTTCTATGGAAAAGAAAAATGTCTCATAATTATTTCATCAAATCATAACACGTGATAAGAAGAAGTTTTCAATATTATATAACTTTTTGAATAGAACCTAGTGTCATAAATATAATTCCATCAAATCATAATCCATTAAAAATGATATGAAAGTTAATCTTGGATCATATCCCTAAAAAAATAATCTATAACAAATTATGTCATCATAGATGGAGAAGGATTATGCAAGGTGACATAAAAAATTACTTAAGGAATATAGAATTTAATTTAAAATAATTTTTATAAAACCATTTCAAAATCTAGTTCTTATAAATATATTTTTATAATTTTATTTACAAAATTTCATGTGGAATATATATTTTTAACATTAAAAAATATTTTTAAAACACTAATGGTTTTGAAATCATTTTTCATTTAAAATATCTTTGAAAACATAGAAAGGAAGGTTGAAAATATATTAAAAACATTTTTTTGAAAGGAAAATGAAAAATTATAAATAAATACTTAAAACATTATGAAATTTTATTTCTTTGAAAAAACATTGAAAACATAAAAATCAGGCTTGAAATCTCTTGAAAACCCTTTTCATGAAAATGTATTTGAAAAAATATAAAAAGCATGAAATAATTAAAATTATTTTCTTGGAAAATATATTTTCGAAATAATATAATAGAATCTTTGAAAATAATTTAAAACAATTTTCTTATATAATTTTTTTGGAATTTTTTTTAAATAACTTTGAAAATATTTAAAGAAATATTTGAAAATCAATTAAAACATTTATTAAGAAAAAAAAATTTTGTAAACCTTATAAATTGAAACCCACATTAAAATAAATGAATATATACATTATTAGGGAAAACAATTTATATTAAAAACATTACATATGTATACTTTTAATGGAAGCTTCAATGAATGATGGTCATTGTAACAACCCTGGTAAATAAAGAATATAAAATTTTCATATTTACTAATATTTGTGAATTAAATAATAATTTTTCTTTAAAGGGGATGCTATGTTCGATGGCATACCCAATACACAACAACAGGTTTCTTTGAAATCTTATGTTTCACATAAAGTTGACTTGTACTGAAAAATAATATAACAATATTATTTTAAATGGTAGTTAACACCTAGTCGTTGTAATGGCGGGAATGAACAAAACTAACTAAAAAAAGATTATACATGTTTGTTAAATGTTTTTACATTTATCAAATAAATTTTTGAGTTTTAAAAAAGAATGAATCTGATTTTAAACATAAATACTCTATTATTATTTAAAAAGCTGATTTACCGCCTTTTGATGGAGAACCCTTTTTAAATCTAGTTTTGGTCAATTTTATATGTTATATTTGACAAAATAAAATTATTCTTTATAATTGGGACATCAATATTTACTTTGGGTAAATTTTTTGTTATTTTTCTAATAAAATTCATTTTTTAATGAATAGTGGAAAATACTGTATTTTAATTCAAAACTGCCTTTTAATGTAACTTATTTATATGGTTATATTATATTTTTAAATAATTTTAAAGTGTAATTAGATTATATTTTTACCATTTAATCTAATTCTATTCATTGGATGAAATTTCCCTTTGAAATTGGGCATAAACAAGTGTCAATCTTTTGATAGTTATTATTTCTTAAAAACACGCTTTTTGTTTTGAAAACGGGAATTAATTTTAAATTAATTAAGACAAATTCTCTGTTTTGAATTTGGTAAAATATACATCATTTTGAATTTATAATATCAAATACAGATTATCCCAAATTGTTTGTATTTTTCTGAAAACATTCAATTTTTAATAAATAGTGAAAACACCGAGTGGTAGTTAAAAAACCAAATTTTTCATTTAAATGAAATATTACCGCTTCTGTGAAATGAATTTAGAAAATCTGAAATACATGGTTGTTACTATTTAGTCAAATGTGGTTCAATAAGATGAAAATAATTTTTGGTGATTAGTAACTTTGGACTTTTATTTACTGCATTTAAAGGTAAATAATGTAATTCAAGGTAAAAAGAATACTATAATAATATGAAATTACCTTAACACAAGTCCTAACATTATTGGATGAGTCATGGATGACCATGGGAATCCTTGGGTTAATTTTGGGACCCCATGGAGCCACTTAAGAGTTATAATGATTCTTTATTTTAATTAAATTAAAGTATAGTAAAATATGACACAAACAAATATCTTTTAGTAAATCAATTTTTACATAGGGCTATATAAGTTATCTTTTCAACTATAAATATTATTTGGAAAGCTAAATGGATTTCCTATATCATGGTATTTTATATTAATTTTTAGAAATCAAATAAATTAAATTATTTATGACACATTAAGGATTAAATGCTTACCTTAGACATGAGGCACTTCAAGAAATTATTTTGGTTCATACCAAAGGGAGTTACCTGATTTTAAGGTGACGTTTTCTCTTAAGTTCTTTTCTTTTATTTTACATATCCAACCCCTAAAATATTTTAATTACTTTATTTTATAACCACACTATTATCCTCAGTAAACTAGAATGTTTTTATGAGAATTATTCGAACTACATTTTCACACACCTCCATCTAAGGGGTAAAGAATATATTGTTTATGTGGATGGAAAACTAACGCCTCATGAAACTATGATTGTTCAATTATCTTATACCACCTATTATGGTGGCCATTATTATGGTACTCTATTTATATATGACATATATTATGTTTATTTTTTCTTAATTCTTATGTATTTTTAATTTATAGCATACCTTTATGGTTTCCATTATGAGTAAACGTGATAATTTCATTTGAGGAAGTGTGGACTACCGCCCCCTCAAAGTGATATTACTCATTCATACCATATGTGGGACGTATAAAGTATGGATTTATTGTAATTATATATGATATTATACTTTAATTATAATATAACTATGTATCATTAAGTTTTCATTCAATTAAAATACAAAATAAAAATGAAAGTAGCGGTCATGCGTGCATACAGCACACCGTCTCCATGAATATTGGTGCATTTCATTTATAATCTCCAAATGTTATGTACTGTTATAAATACATATATATATTTGATATATATATATATGATATATATGATATATATGATATCTAAATCATGAATATCATTCTATTGATAATGGAATATTGACCACATGGACAACTTGTAATTATAAGGTGTTCATTTTTTACACTAGTACCAAATATCGACAAAACGACCATTATTAACATAAATGATTTAATAATGTTTATAAAATGGTAATAAGTGATATAAAAGGAATAATAAACTTGAAAAATGGTTCTTAATCAAGTATAAATTAACTTCTGTTTATTATTCAGGAAGAACAAGAAACAAACCAGTTAAATCGGAAACGAGGTAAGGGGTTTCTTATCTCAAATTTAATTCCATGAGATTTTCATTGCTCACCACTTATTTATCGCATGTGGTGTATTGAGTACTTACATTTGATATATATTAGAATGGTTATATTTATATTCATGTTATTCTGTGATTCATTTGGTGGTTATTAACTTTTGGTCATACGACTTGATTGATCACAACGTGCTAAGGGGTTTTCATCTCACTTTTTATTCCCATGAGATTCATGCTATATTTACCGCTATTTCCTTTTGTGTGGTGTATGTACTGACCATGGTTTTATTTTTTCTATAATATAATTTAATTTATTGGTATTTACAACTTTATTGTATGATCCTTCTTTCATGGGGTGTATATTTCGTAAGTTACCAAATCGGTAATGAAACCTTTCACCCTCCTCTTTTTTAAAAGACCTATTTTTGTTATGTCTTTTTATTTACATCTTCTTATGTTGGGATATATTATTCTATATCCATATTACTCTAAATTTTATGTCCAAGTGATGAGATACCCTTTTTATGTCATCAACTCATTTTATGAATTTTAATGTGATGATGTTAGGCTATCGAATTTCAGTAAGGGAACTTCTTCACCCAATTTCAATTCCATGGGTTAAACATTTACATATTGATTATGTCGTGATATGAATATATGTGAATAAACTTTGATTTTTTTACACTTAATATCCACTTATATTGGGTGTATTTATATTTTTCACACATAATTATTTCATTGATTTATCTGTAATCTAAGGATACCGTTTTTATAAGGGTTTTCATCTTAATTTACATTCCATTGAGACTTCATTGTTGTTATGCACCAATTCACTCTTATATGGTGTATATAATATTATTTGGAATATTATATCATTAATCCATTTATTCTCATGGTATTATAATGTTTTTATTAAATGTTATTCCTCAATTACTTGTATTCAAGCATCTCTCATTTTGTTAAAAACTCTTTAACTAAAATATCATTTTAAATGTTTTAAATATTTATTCTTCTAAATATTTCTCATTAATTTCCATGTTTTCAAAATGTTTTTTATGATTTTTTTATATGTTCATTAATGTTTTCAAATGATAATTCATTTAAAAGTTTCAATGTGGTATGGGACACTTTAATTCAAAAATATCTTTATTAAATGTTTTAAATGGTTTTTTAAAATTGTTTGATAAAGAATTGATTATGTCAATATATTTAAAAAATATATTGTGATAGCAATGTGGAAATGTTATCTTTCATTTATTCTTGTTTTATGTGTTGTGACTTTGTTATGGTTCTTTAGCATTGTTTATAAATACGGGTGGTTCCGTAATAAACCTAGGGAGGGTGAGCCTGAGATAGCTCTTCAATGCATTGGGTAACATGACAGAGGTAAACATGAATGTTTCTCCTAAGAGATTTAGGTAATATACTTTGATGGGTATTCCAAATGTTACTCCCTATGTAGCTGTGATATATACAATGTAATTATGTTATGAATTCCATAAGTTACCTTTAATATTTATGATTTATGTGTGTTATTCATAAATCTTATGATTTCGTAAGGTATGTTATGATTGAAAAGTATTGGTTTCATTGATTTTTATTTATTGATGGGCTAATGTTTTCATTCATTATTTTATAACCCTTAATGAGCTTTTTATGCTCATCCCATGTTTTTGAAAATTTTTCCACGGGACTTAAAGATGAATAGGGTCAAGGATGGGATCAAGGAAAATTCATGTTGTCTAAATCAAGAAACTAGACATGTTTCTTTTTAAGAGTTTTTATTTTGTGAAAAAATTGGAAACTGAGTAGAAGTGTTTACTTTGTAATTTTTGAGATGTAATGAAATAGTTATGTCCTAATTCTCGATAACTATAAACCTAAAAATATCCTTAATGTGAATTATTCATTTAATTCAAGATTATGTAATGTTTAAGGCTGGGTCCTTATAGATGGTATCAGAGGTCGGTTTAGATAACTTTAGAGGTTAGGGAGCTCTTTAATCATAAGTTACATTACCATAATGGTTAGGATTTTAGAAAGAGTTATAATTATTTTAGATAAAGTGAATGAGTTTAAGGTACCAGGAATAAGTATATCTTAGTATTTACCATCCTCATAAGATATTATATGATTATTTTACTGATATACTCACACTAACATTTTTGGTTTTAGTAAATGGATGGGTCTAGCAGACACCAAAGTAACAGTGGATGTGAAGAAAATTATGATGATTATCTGGATGAGCAACTGAATGAAATGGGAGATGCAATGAGAACTCTTATGGTTATTCAAAACCAACTATCTGGAGTCATGATTGACCACCTGAACCATGGTGATTTTTATAAGGCATCATATATGCGAGAAACAAATCCTTGCGGATGTTCAGGTAATTACCATACAGGTACCTATGTTTAAAAACCTATGTGTCAAGGATGTGGAAAGAAACACCTAAGAAAATTCTTCAATTGGGCGGGTAGATGATATAGATGTGGGAATGAAGGTCATAAAGAAAGAACCTTCCATAGAAAAAAGAAGCATCCAGATGACTCTAAGAAAGGGAAAGAAGTTCTTTCTGAAGGATCAATTGGATGTTTTAAACGTGGTGCTCATGGTCATTATACAAATAGATATCCTATGAAGAAGGATTGAGAATGGTATCAACAAGATCGTACAAATATATGTTTACCAATTCTTAATTCCATTCCAATTGTTTATGAGGAAATTGACAATGACCAATGAAAGGTATGAATTATTTCTTAACTGATGTTTTGACATTATTGAATCTTTGGATATGATTAATGATTTTTTTGTAGGAATGATGTATTATGGAATATGTTGTAATATAATGGATAATGGATCATGAAGAATTTTGAATGAGTAAAGAGTCTACGTATAAGGGATTTAAGAGTTATGGTACATTTTAGGATGATGAAATGCTTAAAAGTATTAAGGATCTATTGATGATGGGATTACTTTGGATGAATTTTTCTAGTATATGTAACCATAAAGTTTGATATGTGAAAATATCATTCAAGAAAAAGTTAGCTTTTCTTGTGTGGACAAAATGGATAAGCTTAGGGGTTCATATGATCTTTTTTTGAGTCAATTACATGTTATTATTTTATGGGAAGAAAATGTGAGGTATGAGATAAAATTTGTGGAGTAATGGTTGAAATATTATATTGGAGGAATATATGTTCTTATTCTGGAATTAAGGTGATTTGGGTTATTTATGTAAATTATTAACCTATCATAGATAATATGTGATTAGGTTAATTAAACATTAGTATGAGACTTCAAGAGTAGTCGATGTTTTTAGAAATAAATGTTATGATTTTTGTGGAATACTATGTGATCAAATCCTTTTGAATTTTGGGTTAAAATATTATTTGGGATTTCTTTGAAATATTTTAAGGACAATTGTATATTGAATGGTCTTTGTTGAACTTTGGGTACTATTTGTTGAATTTTGGAGATTAAGAGTAGTATTTTTTAAAATGATTATCCTTTTGGGGATTATCGGATCTTGTACTAACCTATTTTGGTTTTGGTTTATGTCTAAGGACAAGGTAAATATATAGTTCCTCTTTTGTAGATTATGTGATACTATAGAAGTTGATTCTATCAGTTCAGGTGTGACCAAATCATCTTGAATACTTAACATTTTTAGAAAAGATGAGTTCGTGGTAGAATTTTATTAAAGGATAAAACTCTACATGACAAGTAAGTATATTTCCTTACAATATTAGTCTAGTAATTAATAAAATTCTTTAAATCTATGAAAATGATCTTGAAGAAAAAAAGCTATAATCTCACTTTTATCATCTGACTTTTACCTAAACACAAATTTATGGTATTTTGGTGGTTAACTTCCTGTGATCAAGTTCTCTACCACTCTCTATTAATCTATGAGAGTTAGTTTCTCTTCCATTTCCATGTTTTCATGGAATCCTAGTATATGTTGTCATGGGTGACCTTTGAACTTCTCTCCCTTTATATTAATGTGATATTTTTATTGACTCTTTTTCTTATGTGGGACTTTCAATGATGTTTCTGAGCCCAATTTTAAAATTATGAGGTTGCAATTCCCAAAAGGGGGGAAGGATATAACATCCCAGGTAAATAAAGAATATGAAAATTTCATATTTATTAATATTTGTGAGTTAAGTATTAATTTTACATTAAAGGGGATGGTATGTTTGATTGCGTACTCGATACGCAACAACATGTTTCTTTAAAATCTTACGTTGCACAAAATGTTGAGTTGTACTGAAAAAAAATATAATAATATTATTATTTTATATATTAGTTAATGCTTAGACATTGTAATGGTGGGAATGAACAGAGCTTACTAAAAAATTATTATACATGTTTTTTAAAGTTTTTTACATTTATCCAATAAATTATAGAGGCTTAAAATAAGAAAGAACCTGATTTTAAACATAAATACTCTAATATTCTTTAAAAGGTTGATTTACCACCTTTTGATGGCGAACCCTCTTTCAATCTAGTTTTGATCAATTTTATATATTATATTTGAAAAAATAAAATTCTTCTTTATAATCGGGGTAAAAAAAATTACTTTGGGTAAATTTTTGGTATTTTTCTAATAAAAATCATTTTTAATGAATAGTTAAACATACTGTATTTTAATTCAAAACTGTCATTTAATCTAACTTATTTATATGGTTATATAATCTTTTTAAATGGTTTTAAATTTTAATTAGATTATATTTTTACCATTTAATCCAATGCTAGTCATTGGAAGAAATTTCCCTTTGAAATTGGGCATAAACAAGTGTCAATCTTTTGATAGTTATTATTTCTTAAAAACATGCTTTTTGTCTTGACTACAGGAATTAATTTTATATTAATTAAGGAAAATTATAGGTTTTTAATTTTTTAAAATAGAAATCATTTTTGAATTCGGAATATCAAATATATCTTAGTCCGAATTTTTGGTATTTTTCTGAAAACCTTAAATTTTTTATGAATAGTGAAAACACTAAGTGGTAGTTAAAAAAACTGACTTTTACATTTAAATAAAATTTTACCACTTTTGTGAATTGAATTTCAAAAATCCATCATACATCGTTGTTATTAGTACGTAATATATGGTTCAATATGTTGAAAATAATTTTTAGTGAATAGTAACTTTTGACTTTTATTTACCGCAGTTAAAGGTAAATCGAGTAATTCAAGGTAAAAAGAATATTATAATAATACAAAATTATCTTAACTCTTTTTCTAAACTTATTGGATGAGTCATGGGTGACCAAGGGCATCATTGGGTTGATTTTGGGACCCCATGTAGCCACTTAAGAGTGGTAATGACACTTTATTTTAATTAATTTAAAGTAAAGGAAAAAAATGACATAAACAAATATCTTTATGTAAATAAATTTTTATCTGAGGTTATATAAGTTATCGTTTTTATTATAAATATTATTTTGAAAGAAAAAAATGATTTCTTACATCATGTTATTTTTTTATAATTTTTAGACATCAAATAAATTAAATAATTTATTTCCAAATAATGATGCAGTGTTTACCTCATTAATAAATGATTTAAATAAATAAGATTATAAATATTAAAATAATATCCAAAACCTATCCAATTATTATTGGATGAATTTATTTCAACCATGATTCATCTTATCTTTGACCTTAATGAGTTTTGGACCTTTATAAACCGAAAAATCATTATATAAAAAAAATAATACTTTCACACTTTCCTAAAGAGCCCCTTCTCCCTCTTATAAAAATTCCTCACTTTTATCCCATTCCTCACACTTCTCAAGCCTCTTTTCTCATCCAAACTCTACCCAACTAATCTCCCTACATCTCTCTCTTACACCTAGAAGCCTTACCTCAGTCAAAAGGCACTTCAAGAAATTATTTTCATTCAAACCAAAGGGAGTTACTCGATTTTATGGTAACATTTTCTCTTAACTTCTTTTATTTTATTTTACTTCTCCATCCCATAAAATCTTTTTATTACTTTATTTTATAACAACACTAGTATACTGAATATACTGGGATTTTTTTATGAGGAGTATTCTAACTACACTTGGACACACCTCCATTTAAGGGGTAAAGAACATACTATTTCTGTGGATGGAAAACTAGCGCCTCACAAAACGATGGTTGTTCAATTATCTCTTACAGCCTCTTATGGTGGCCATTATGATGGAAATGTAATTATATATTATATATATTATGTTTATGTTTCTTTATACTTCCGTGTTTTTAATTTATAGCATACCTTTATGGTTTCCATTATGAGTAAACGCGATAATTTCATTTGAGGATGTGCGGACTACCATCCCCTCAAAGTGATATGACTCATTCATACCATACGGTTGACATATAAAGGATTGAGTTATTGAAATTATATATGATATTATACTAGAATTATAATATAACTATGTATCATTATATTTTCATTCAATTAAAAAATGAAATAGAAATTAAAGTAGCGTTCATGCGTACGTACGACTTACCGTCTCCATGAACAGTGCATTTCATTTATTATCTCCAAATGTTATGTACTGTTATAAATACATATATATAATGGATATATAGGATATATATGATATTTAAATAATTAATATCATTAAAAAGATAATGTACTCTTGACCACATGGACAACTTTTAATTATAAGGTGTTCGTTTTTTACTCAAGTACCAAATATCGACAAAAAGACCATTATTAACTTAAATGATTACATAATGTTTATAACATGGTAGTAAGTGATATAAAAGGAATAATAAACTTTAAACGGGGTTCTTAATAAATTATAAATTAACTTATTTTCATTATTTAGGAATATCAAGGAACAAACAAGTCAAATCGGACACGAGGTAAGGGGTTTCATATCACATTTTTAATTCTGTGAGATTTCTATTGTTCACCACTTATTTATTGCATGTGGTGTATTGTGTAGTTCCATTTGATATATATTGTCATGATTGTATTTATATTCATGGTATTTTGTGATTAATTTGGTGTTTATTAACTTTTGGTCATACAACTCGATTGATTACAACATGCTAAGGGGTTTTCCTATCACTTTTTATTCCCTTGAGATTCATGCAATATTTGCCGCTATTTCCTTTTGTGTGGTGTAAGTAATACCCATGATTGTATTATTTCTATAATATAATTTAATTTATTGGTATTTACAACTTCATTGTATGATCTTTCTTTCATGGGGTGTATATTTCGTAAGTTACCAAATCAGTAAGGTAACCTTTCACCCTCCTCTTTTTTAAAAGACTTCTTTTTCTTATATCTTTTAATTTACATATTATTATGTTGGGATATGTTTTCTATATCCTTATTGCTGTAAATTTTATTTCCAATGATAAGATACCCTTTTTTATCTCATCAACTCATTTTATGAATTTTAAAGTGACGTCATTAGGCTGTCGAATTTCTGTAAGGGAACTTCTTCACCCAATTTCAATTCCTTGGATTAAACTTTTACTTCTTGATTATGTCATGCTATGAATATGTGTGAATAACCTATGATTGTTTTACACTTAATATAAACTTATATTGGGTGTATTTATATTAGTCACACATAATTATGTCATTCATTTATCCTTAATCTATGGATACCATTTTTATAATGGATTTCGTCTCAATTTACATTCCATTGAGACTTCATTGTTGTTATGCACCAATTCACTCATATATGGTGTATATATTGTTCTTTGGTATATTATATCACAAATACATTTATTCTCAATACATTATAATGTTATTATTAAATTTTATTCCTAAATTATTTGTATTCAAGCGTCTCTCATTTTGTTAAAAATTCTTTAACTAATATATCATTTTAAATGTTTTAAAGATTTATTCTTCTATATATTTCTCATTAATTTCCATGTTTTCAAAATGGGTTTTAGGATTTATTTATATGGACACTAATGTCTTCAAATGATAATTCATTTAAAAGTTTCAATGTGGTATGGGACACTTTGATTCAAAAATCACTTTATTAAATGTTTTATATGGTTTTTGAAAATTGTTTGAAAAAATATTGATTATGTCAATATCTTGAAATAATATATTGTGATTGAAATGTGGAAATTTTATATTTCCTTTATGCATGTTTTATGTGTTATGACTATGTTAATTTTCTTCGGCATTGTTTACGAATACAGGTGCATCCGTGATAAACCTTGGGCGGGTGAGCCCGAGATTGCTATCTAATGCATTAGGTATCATGACAGAGGTAAACGTGAATGTTTCTGCTAAGAGATTTAGGGAATATATTTTGATGGGTATTCCAAATGTGACTCCTTATGTAGCTGTGATAGATACAATGTAAGAATTTTATTAATTCCATAAGTTGCCTTTAGGATTTATGATTTCTATATGTTATTCATAAATCCTATGATTTTGTAAGGCATGTTATGATTGAAATGTATTGGTTTCATTGATTTGTATTTATTGTTGGGATAATGTTTTCCTTCCTTATTTTATAACCCTTACTGAGCTTTTTATTCTCATCCCATGTTTTTTAAATTTTCTCCACAAGACATAAAGATGAATAGGATCAAGGATGGGATCAAGGAAAATTCATGCTATCAAATACATGGAAGTAGACGTGTTTCTTTTTAAGAGTTTTTATTTTGTGATAAAATTGGAAATTGAGTAGAAGTGTCTACTTTGTAATTTTTGAGATATAATGTAATAGTTATAGCCAAATTCTCTGAAACACTAAACCTGAAAAGATCCTTAATGTGAATTATTCATTTAATTTAATATTATGTAATGTTTAAGGCAGGTTCCTTATAGTCATGATGGAAGATAAATCCGCAGATTCTTAATATTCCCTTTTCACCATAAAATGTTGAAAAATGTTCCTCTATCATAGAATAACAAGAATATTCCTTTTTTTTAAAAAAAATTAATGGTAACAGATTTATAAAAATGAATTTAATTTCTCATAGTATAATATTATAAATTTTTTTAATTTTTAAAAAAAATGGTTTTGTGAGAACAAACATTTCCGACCGAAAAGTGAAATAAAGTAAATTTTTATGAATTTTTTTTCTTAATTATCATAACTACCAATCAGTGTTAAAATGGTACTAATACATAATGAAATCATGAATATACATAGGGTAATAAGGGTCAAAAGTTCTCTTGATATATTGATCGTATGATTTCATCAATGGAACCATATTTATAGATAATCTCAGTAAATGATGGGGTTATTTCAATAAACTATAACAACATGTTAGCATTAAATTATAATCTCCATAAGAGAAAATGAAATTAAAAAAGTATAAAATATCATTAAAATAATTAGTTTCATGATATAACCTGTCAAATAATTATGTATACAGCTTTTAAAAGAGTTTATGTGCATTACATGGCATGTGACTCAAAGAAGGAAAATTGAGACAAAGTTATTTTACAGATTTGGTAACTTTTGAATCATAAACCCTATGAAATATATATCATAAAATAGATAATTAAATACATATAACTTTATGTATATGAATCAAATAATACATCCATGTGTAGTAAAGAAACCACATATAAGAAATATGCGGTGAATATGGCTTCTGTCTCATGGAAAATATAAGTTAGATGAGAAAACTCTTACCTTAAGTCTTGAATCTCTTCATACTCATTCAAAAATAATCTATAATAAATATAAGTTTATTATAAATCTACCAAATAACCATATTAATATATATATAGCCGTATGTTATTTCCTTATTACATTATATTACCCTTTTATTGATAACTAAATGTTAATGTTATGTTTCATGTAATAATCGCTTGGTTTTTATCTTGTTGTTATATTTGTTATATTTTTGGTTAAGATGGTTATAAAATGATATCCATAATTTAATCCATGATATAAATATTATATATAATTATAATATTAGTATTTAGTCTGATCTATTAATGTTAAAAATATTAAACAATGTACACCCTTTATTAAGATGGTAGGTCGTACGTACGAATAAACATTGTTTCCACTTTACTGTTGTATTAACAGAAAAAATGTAAATGAAATATATGTATATTTATAAATAAAATATCATTACATTATCACTTTTATTTGACATGTATCATATAAATTTAATAAACCCATACATAAAACATTCCCTAAAATGTTTGAACGAATCGCATCGCTTTGAGGATGCGGTAGTCCACACTTCCCCAAACGAAGTAATTGTATTTATAAAAATGGAAATCATGAAGGTGTGTTTTATAAAAGAATTATATAATAATATAGAAATCATAACTATAATATATATCATATAAAAATATATTTTTCATCATAATTTCTAACCACAAGATTTAGTAATGGAAAAATGACCAACATCATTTCGTGACACAGTAGTTCACCATAAAGAAGAATAGTATGTTCATTACCCATTTGATGGAGGTCTACGTAATTGTAGGTTGAAATCATATAAAAAATATTCGTATATTTAATATAGTTATGTTATCAAATATTCATTGAAATGTAATATTTTAGGGGGTGGAGAAGGAAATTAAAATGGATTTATGTACAAATAAAGGTTTCTATGATTAAGTGAGGTATTTTGGGAAATTATTGGAGAAGATTTTTAGTGATACAAATGGATTTAGAAGTGAGAATAAGTGTTAGGGGTTTGTTCTTTTTTATAATGGATGAGGAGTGGCATTCATGTAAATTTTTGAAATGGGAATTCTACCCACATTTTTCCCATGTCACATGGATCCAATAATAGATCCAATTAGACCCAATGGTGGATATACTATACATATGTAAATATAATGGATTTTGGATTAGATTAAAGGTCATTTTGGCCCTTATGATTAATGTTTAGTCCCTTTCTATGATTAATTTACCCTTAATCACTATAATGAATTTTAATTTCATTCACTATTATTTTTGGTCAAAAACGATTTTGACCTAATTAGACATTATAAATTATGATTATTGAAAATATAGAATCCATTTTATCAAATTCTAATCCAAAATATTTATGAAATTAATTTATATTAAATTTTGTATATGGGACAACAATGGGGGGTTTTAAAGAAAAAAACGTTCAAAATTATGTAAGGGTTTGTATCCAATTTTAAAGTAGAAGTAATTCCAATGAAAAAAATTGGATTAATTTTTATATAATGTATATAATTAAACATTAAACCATTATTAATCATAATTTAGCCTTATAAATAAATTGGTTGAAAAATTAGTTTTGAATTAAAATTATGTGTTCTTCACTATTCATCAAAAAATGAATCTTTTGAAAAAAATACCAAAAACATTACCAAAAGAATTTTTTGAATTATTGATTTGAAAAAAGATGTATATTTTATCCAATAATTATCATAAAAGTTTCAAAAATCATATATAAAATGGGGTTACCATTAAAAGAAAATATAACCACCTTTTTGAAAATACATCGTTTTATTCATAAAATTGGTTTTCTTCTTATCTTATGCCTATAAAATCTATTGAATGATTGTAAAAATATTTTTATGAATATTTAATATATAAAAAACATTCCTCTATAGTGGTATCTTTAATTTATTGATATAAAGTTGTGTTTTACATAGGAAACTATTCATCTTAGAAAAGGAATTTCTTTATTTAAAAATAGTTTTATATTCCATTTATAGCTAAAAGGGTTATTTTTATTTACATGTTTAAATAATATTTTTATTCAAAACTTCCATCATAAGGTATAGGTTACAACTATAATAACATTTTAACAATAATATAAATAGTATTATTTTTGTTTAGTAAAATTAGGGCTTTTGTGTAACGTACGTTGCTGATAGAAATTAGCATTGTGCGTAACACAAGCCAAACATTTTTTGAGGGTATTGCATGCTAATCATTCTGTTGTGGGTAGTTGAGGATTAATTGGTGTTGTGTAATATGGAATACAAACAAATTTGCTTCATAAAACATATGATATTTTTAGAATATAGTGAAATGAAAAATATCAATAAGATTAAATTAATTCGAAAAAACAAATAAAAAATATCATGGTGTTACATTATACCCCCCATAATTTAATTTGTACCTTGAAATTATTTTTGAAGTTAAAGGATTAATACTTGAAAAACACTTTCCTAGAAATCCACATCAAAAAAATGAATACTAGAACATACTTTTAAAAAGAAAATTTTGATACATAATCAACTTTCCAAAGTGTTATTTAAATAGTTTTACACGTAGGATAACCTTAATAACCTTAATGGAAACTGGAAATATAAATATAGGGGAAAATCGTAAACATTTATAGTGATTGATTAATGTCAAATCATAAACAAGTGATTGATAAATGGAATTTTTAGGGCCTCAAAATCAAAACCATGTAATGATTGAAAAATCCACTAGTTTAACAAAAATTATCGTATTAGGAAATCATTATATTTCTAGATCATTTTTATAATGATGAATTGTTTTCATAAAAGTATATACTTTTTTGATTTGAGGAAAACCTAACCCTTTGTAATTCCTTTATCAATTTTTACATCAACTGTTATATAAAGAAATAAAGGTGAGTTTCTCATTCCTAAAGAATTATCAGATCATGAGATCAATAAACAGAATGATGGTTCATTCCATCTATTAGAAAAAATGTTTATTATAAGTTATCCAACATGAATAAATCCACATATGGAAAGATAATAATTCAATCTCTCAAACCTCATTTGATGTTTAAAGAAAACCCATTCCATAAATTAGTAACTTTTGACACTTATAGAAGATAAAAATCTCAAACATTAGATATATGCTCACTAAAGAAGATAAACATTGATACCTCATATCGTAAAGTAGCTCTTTGTTATCACATTCCAAACTTGTGAATACATTAATCATGTGTTCTATTTAAACATGGTAATAACCTGAATTACAATACATTCTTATTGTTTAAAAACACGTTTACATATTCCAATGTATCACTACAAAATAATTATCTTTTTCCCAACAAGGGTATATCTGTTGGTAAAACGTTTTAGCAACAAAAATTTTCATGTCACTAAATTGTTGGTAAAAACCATGACGCCAAATGTTTGTGATAGATAAAATAGTTATGTTGCAATTATAATAATACCAAAAGATAATATATATGTTGGTTAAAATGTTTAGCAACATATTCATGACATATTTCTATTTTGGTAATATTATCTCCAACATTGATATTTTCATCGATAATATTTTTAAAAATATTATAACCAATACCAAAAATTGATATTTATTTGTGAAATATTTTCTAAATAAAATATTATGAATGGGTATTCCAATATTTGTTGCTAAAATTTTATATTACATTCATTAATATAACTATATATAATAAATTTATTATATAATAATTATAAAATTAGATTATACAAAACTCCAACAAAATGTGGATTTATTTGAAATAACATGTTCAAACATAATTCCAAAACATGTTCATGTGAAATAAGCCTCTCATACATTGGATGTCACTATCATGGTTCACAATGGCCCATGTATGCATGTCCCCATGTCCCCCCTTCTAGTAGGTGCCTTTTCATATAGTTGTACTTGTGGGTGGAAGTCGACGCTTTTGAGATGGCTGTTAGGATCACCAAGCAAGTCGGTCCCATTTCTTGCACATGTACTTATGTATAGAAGCAGGAAATTATGAGACAGTTGTCACTGACGTGGTTCACCACTCCTGTATGCAAATCCCCGGATGATGTAGTTCATCCCTTATCACACTGCAATAAAAAGATGGGTGCAAATCATCAAATAGTCAAACTTAAGTTCATTTAAAGAATTAATAAATTTCAAATAAATTCTATAAAGTTACTACAGGGTCAGTTATAAATCCCAGAAATATTAACAAGATCGCAACAATAATGTTGATTAGTCCAATACAGTTTACTTGTTTATGCACATTTCAAAATTATGTTTTTACAGCATGGTGGCAAATGAAACATTGGAGGAAGAAACAACTACCTGCATTTTTAAGTGAGATTCTCATGGGAGCTTCTTTTATTTCAATGCAACCATAATGATCTCCCATCCATGCGATCTGGGTTCCATTTCCTGTGTGGCAGTGGTCCACTATACAACACGTGGGATGCGGCCAACTATGATAATGACTTCAAAAGAGTCCCGAACAACTGCAGTCCCCTTCGGCCACTGCATTCCGTCAATCTCCGACATCTTGCAACAAAGAAATCAATATCAATCCACTCCAAATGAGTTCAAATTAGGCATTGTTTGGTTTTGGGAAATGATTAACATAGAAACACTTTGTGAAGAAGAAATGACCTATGGAATAGGCATTCCTGATCTTACCAGAAACATGATCTTCAATGAATGTATTGATGTTGGAAACATGGATTAAGTCACAAGTCCCTGAATATGTTGAAAGTGGTTCGCACCTATCAGCATCAATTTACCAAAAATCATCATTTATTGGCAGAGTGAGACCCCCAGAATTGACTAATAAAGAGACATCATTTATGGGTAGAGTTAGTTTACCAGTCATGGTAGAATCCAATAAGGCGACAGTCAAAAATACCACTCACTAACAACAACAAGAGGATTATCTAACCTGTAGAAACAACAACCAGAAGATAATCCGACTACAACCAGAAGATAATCCATCAAGTGGCCACGAAAAGAATATCTAACCACCAACCACAACTTTCAAAACAAGTGATATAAAAATAACCCGCAAGCACAACAAAAAAATGACTATAAGAACCAATGACTGCAAAAAAATATAAGTGACCACATTTATAGAAGATAACTAGTACCACAACAACTAAAAAAACAATGAATATGAAAATAATAAAAATATTATTTAATATATGACCACAAACCATTGAGAATAAAACTGATTTCAATTAAGCTTGACACATAACTCAAAATTCTATAATCAAGCTACACTGCATAAAATTCTATAATCTAGTAAAGCGGCTTTCAATTTCAAATGAAACTACTTTTCAACTGAGAATGAAACCAAATTCAATAGCAGAAAAACATTTAGTGCAATTAAATACCTTAAGCATTAATGATGTAGTTATGAAGGCGGGCTAGAAAACAAATGTGAGCAGAATACCATTTAGTGCAATTTAACTCTATCCTTAACCCCTAAGGTTTTTCATTCAAACATAGATACTATGTTTTACACCCCATATGATTTTAGTTTATATCATGCGTTATTGTGCACTGAATTCAATAGCTTAGATGAAAAACCATAGTATCTAATGTTTGAATGAAAAAAGATAGAATCTATGTTTGAATGAAGGACAGAGTTATTGAATTTAGTACAATGTAATGCAGCTGTTGATTTAGGTTTTTCATTCCGCTATTGAAAAACTATATCACCAAATTAGTGCAATGTAAACCTTAGAATCTAAGGTGGACCATGTAACTCTATCATTTCAATAGCTGAATGAAAAACCTTATTCATATGCACACCCCATATGAAGCCTAGTTTAGTTGAAATGACTCACCATCATCATTAAAAGGAACATCAGAGTAATAAATATGAAGCCCAGTTTGGTTGCCTCATATATTGATGAAGGAAAAGACAATGAGCTTGTTTTCTGGTAGAGCGGCCACAAAGGATGGTATGTATGAAGAGGACTGAGCTTCAATACAATAACACAAATAATTCAATAATGAAAAATGAAGAAAAAATTAAACTAATAATATCATAACAGATTCCTATTTTTTAGAAAATCAAACTAAAGATAGAGATGAATGCATAAAATGTGAGTGGTTTAAGATTCTTGATTTAAGAAAGAAATAGAAGCTTCCAGATATTATCAACTTCTTCACTGCTGACTTATTCCATGTTCATGTGCCCCTCACATAATGGCATATTTTCCCTTCAAGAATAAATAATGGAGGTGTCATATAATTTTCCTTCATTACGGCCTGTTTGGTTGGCTACTCATTCAATTTAGTGCAATGTTAAACTAATTCAATAGCTGCATTTCGTTTAGTGTAAACTCTAGTTTCTATAGTTGAATCATGTGTTAAGGATAGAGTTACAAATTCAGTTGTAAACCATAGCATCTATGTTTGAATGGAAACCCTAATTCAATTGCTGAAAAACCATGTATGTTATCAGTGTGGCTACGGTTTACAAGTTTGAATGAAATATCATATAAGGTGTACAACATATCATCTACATTGTTGACGAATACTCACTCTATCCTGGTTATACAAGAGTAGTGATCCATGATGGAGCTCTGATAATAAATGACTCACCCACATCATGCAAAGGAACTGCAGAGTAACAGATATGAAGCCCAGTATAGTTGCGTCCTAAATTTTGCAAGGAAAATACAATGGTACTGTTTTCTAGTAGAGCTGCCAAAAAGGATAGTCTTTATGAAGAGGACCAAATATCAATACAATAACACAAACAATTCAATAGTGGAAAATTTATAAAATCATTACCTAATAAGATCATAACAGATTCCTGGTTTTTAGAAAATCAAAATAAAAGAAAGAGATGAATGCATAAAATGGGAGTGGTTGAAGTTTATTGATTTAAGAAAGACTTAGAAGCTTCCAAATATTATCTACTTCTTCATTGCTGACTTATTCCATGTTTATCTATCTCTGACATGATGGCTTATTTTTTACTTCAAGAATAAATAAGGGAGGTGTCATATCATTTTCCTTCGTTACGACCTGTTTGGTTGGCTACTGAAGTATTCATTCAATTTAGTGCAATGTAAAACTAATTCAATAGCTGAATTTAGTGCAGTGTAAATTTTATCATCTATATTTGATTCAGTTTATAAGGATTAGAATACAAATTTTTTCATAAACTGTAGCATCTATGTATGAATGAAAAACCTAATTCAACAGCTGAAAAACCATTTATGTTGTCAGTATGGCTATGATTTACAAGTTTGAATGAAATATCATATGGGGTGTACAACATAACATCTATGTTAGTGATGAATATCCTCTCTATGCTGGTTATGCATGAGTAGTGATACATTATGGATCTACGATAATAAAGATTAGGTCATTCATCTATCTTAGGAACTTCTAACAATAAATCATATTTGGGTTTTTCCTCTAGCTATGCACTATTCCACCCTTAATCTTTGGATTTGAAATAACATGTAGTTTATTAACATTCTAATTTTAAACAGCCGGTTCATACAAAGAATAAATCATATCTAGGCCTCTTTGAATCTACCTCAAAATGAAGTTGGTCTGGTCACTACTATTGGGCAGAACTTAAAGGCTATGGTGAATAACACTCTTGGAATCTACCTCAAAACAAAGCTGGTCGGGTAACTAATATTGGGCAGAACTCAAAGGCTATGGTGAACTCAAGGGCAATGGTGAATAACACTCAATAGGAAGTTCCTGCATATTATTCAATTTTCATGCAATTAAACACAATAAAGAAACATGTTTTGGGGAAATCATATTACAATTTAATATAGATAGTAAGATTTATTAACATGGAAACTAATACAAGAAACTTCCAACTACAAAATGCAATAAACTAAAATTTAATATTGATTTTTCATTTGATTCATATGCTTTTTAGGGAAATGGAATAAACAAAGAGCTTAAATAAAAATTACTAATCGTGCAGTATAAGAAGGGATGATAGAGGGGAGTGCAGTATAGAAATACTTACAGAAATGAGAAAGGGATTATGAAATGAATCAAATCAAAAACAAATCCTAAGCCATGGGCAGAGGCTACCGATCAACAGAAATCAAAGAGTTTAGGGTTCCATGGTACCTTATGGGGAGCCAGAATAGACTGTGGTGCTGGAACGTCCGCCCTGATGATTGGTGAAGCAGGGCATTTCTCTGGTGTTGCGTGCGGATTAAAGAGCAGAGGTGAATCCGAATTGAAACACCTAAAGTGAAGATTATGGAACACAACATATCCAGCATGTGCGTGGGTGAATTAAAGCAGAGATGCAAATCCGAGGAAATCATGGTGATTGAAGCCGAGCAGGGATCGAGACCTAGACCCGAGTAGGAATCGAGACCTAGTGTTGAGCGATTAAGACCCAAACTTGAGCGACTGTGGCGCGACTAGGTCTGGGTGTGGATTATAGTCAACAAGTTAATTTTTATAATTAAATAAATATAATATATTATATACATTATAAATTTTTAAGTATTATATATAAATTATTATTATTATAAATATAATATATAAATTATTAATTTATAAATATACATGTTTATAGAAAATTTATTAATTTAGTAAAATAAAATAAATATAATATACAATAATATATTATATAAAAAAGCAATATGAAAAAATTAATTAATGATTACTTAATTTACTATTATATAATGAATATAAAATTTTATAAAAATTAATATTTTTGTTTTATAATATAATGTTAATTATCAATATGCGATTATCAATTATTATTTACTTGTGTTTCAATTATGTTTATTATTGTTTTTATTGATTACCGTGTTTTTATTTATTATGTTTATTAAATTCAAATATCGTAAAGATTTATGAAATTTATAAAAAGTATTTAATTGTTTATTAAATGAAAAACATTGGAAAATATAACCATTATTAATGAGATATTTTTTTATAAAACTTCTAAAAGTGAATACAGTCTTTGATCATAAAAATAATAATCCATATAAAAAATTAACATATCTTAATTGGTTATTATGGTTGAATGATTTATTGTAACAGATTTTATTGATGATAGATGATTTGTTGGTAATAGTTATTATTAATAATAGATTCAAGTGTTGGTAAACAAATGTTGGTATTAGTATGATAAATCAAAACATTTAACTATGGGGAAAAGATATGTTGGTGTTAAATGATAAATACCAACAGATATATTCATTGGTAAAAATAAGTGTTGGTACTTAAAATCAATACCAATAAAACTTAATATCTGTTGGAATTGCTCATTTCTACAACAGATATATTATCTTTCAATAAATTTTTATTGGTATAAATCATTTTTTTGTAGTGTATATTGGATTTATTAATTAAATCCAAGAATTATATGAACTTTGTCCACGATAATACAAATATCATTTTCAACATATCTTTTATCAGTTCAAAGTTAATTTTTACCATCCAATTCACTTATTGATATCCAACACATCTTTTATCAATACATCATTATCTTACATTCATATAATTATAAGGGTTCTCTTTCCTTTAAAAATGTGTTTCCCATTAGTATCACCTTTCCATTAATCCCCTTTCTTTTTCATTAGAACCATTCAATATATTCTTGTAAATCCATAGTGAATAACCTAAAGTGAATGATCCTTATATATTTCCATCTCAAATTTCATGAATACAAATACAAAAACACTTAGGTTACAACAATTAATACACAATCTATAAACAATTTTATCCTATACTATTACATAACACATCATTCCTTTCACATTTCTCTTATAGTATCATCATCATCAATAATATAACCATTACTCGTACCACCATGATGATTCTATTCATGAGAATTCAACATGGGACATCAATATCTATAAGGTCCATTTATTCCATACTTTTAAACAATTAATCTTTAATGATGTCATAGGGAGGCATATATTCCCAAACATTTCATTAACAAATCTTTTCATTTTAATTTTATAGTTACTTACTTTTTCTCCTTTTAAATAGTCAAAACATCTCCATGTTCCACTAATAGATACACTTACGAGAATCTTCTCACTATCTTGACATGTCAGAAACTGTCTCGGCTTTCTCCAATGGTCTATATTACCTGAACTCTTAGCGAAATCATTTTCTGTCTTATTTGGTTAGTCTAAGAGATTGTTAAGGTAAATTTTTCAAATCATGTTCCATGAAACTTCATTAGGAATGATTACAACATCCTTCACTCCAGTGATCATCCCCTTTAACTTATCATCAAAAATTTGTCCTTCACATTTATCATTAACCCATTTTCTTTTGGATCCCTCCATTGACTTAAAAAAAATAACATAGAGTAAGAAGCAATTTTCATAGTAAGAAACAACATAATCAGGAGTTATCAGTTATATTATGTCTAAATTATTACACCTTCTTTAATATAGGACACCTTTGGTTTATCATAATTTATTCATAGCCAAGTTATTTTTAAATACTTCATGATGATTCATGATAATTATATGAATAACCAATGCATTTCCCCCAGGAGTGCCTAACTTCGTGTGAAGGAAGGATCATTGTCATATACTAGGTTACGCTCATGTTATGCCTCACACAACTCTTCAGAGTCATTACCACTAGTTACATCTGTAGAAGATCCACAAACACATTTAGTATCCATACATGCATGTATTTCTTGGAAACTAATTTCTCTATCTTTTACCGAAATTCCGGGATATTTTTTTAAATATCAAATTATCCTTAGAATTATCCTTAGAGGCACCACTAGACATATCCTTAGTAATATACCAAGTGGTCTAATTATATATTTCTCATTATAATTTCAAAATGTTGACTACACCATCTCTCTAATAAAAAATATAACATTACAGTCTTAACATGAATAAACATTACATAATTATTATGTAATACTTAAAACATTACACGAAATGATTCCCAAAGAACCTATTAGTTTAGTGAGTTTGGAAACAAGGAAATATTAACAATAGTCCATGAGTGATATATATTATGTCACACTAGCTTTTCAATTACTAGATCCCTCTTAGATATATCATTCCTAAATTTTTCTTTGTATCATGGGTAACGAAATAAAAAATCAAGTGATCTTAGATGATCATTACAGGTAAATAATGGAGATATGTAAGCATAAATTTGAGCGTAAGGGTATGATAATGTGATCATATAATAAGAAGATAAAAACTCGTATATCCTAAAAATGAATCAAGGATTTTTTTTAAATTTCATAAATAACGAATCATATGTAAATAAAGAGAATAATCCCTGAAATCATAACAAATGAGTAATATATGAAAATCTAGAATACACAAAAACATGTAATATCATTCCCTATAAGTCAATACGATTTTGTATAACATAACAATGATCTTCATGGGTACAAAACCTTATGGGAAAGAAACACCACCATCACTAGTATCTTTCCATTCCTTGTAAGGGATTAGGTTTCCCTATCTACCAATAGCAGATCAGGTTTCCCAATATTTCTAAGTGGATTAGGTTTCACCATCTTCCCAGAGTGGATCAGGCATCCCCATCTTCCCATAGTACATCATGACATAATTCTCGTAATTTTTTCATGAGATATAAATATTTACCTAATTCATTTGAGGGAGATATAGGTCAGACTGTTGCATAATAAAATCATGCAAACATGTGACAAAAGAAAATTAAACCATCATCACATCATGACATATAAAAAATATGGGTTTCATAAACATCATATCATAACTCATGAAATTAAATTGGTATCATAAACATTTCATCATATTAGTACTTATGGAAAAGATATCAGTCGCATAATCACTTAATCAAATCATAACCCATTAATAGAAGCATATTTTAATAGAATATTTCATTTTTATAAGAAATGGGTGCCATAAAAATTATTCCATCAAAACATAAACCATTCACAAAAGAATATTTATTGTACTATTATATCATATCCCTTGCAATGTATAAACTATTAAGATGTATTCTAACATAAATGAATAAGGATATTGAAATATCAAATGAAACTTATCTTAAGAAAGATACCCATTGCTTGAAAGTCATTTTTATAAAAGTATTTCAAAATATTTTTTATAATGAAATATTTACAATTTTATTTAAAACATTTCATCTGGAAAATATGTTTTCCAATATGAAAAATGATTTTAAAAACATAAAGAAGTTTGAAAACGTTTTTCTTTTAAAATAACTTTTAAAACATATAAAGGAAGCATGAAAATAATTGGAAAACCTTTTTCATCGATAACACATTGGAAACTCATAAATAATTATTAAAAACCTTTTAAAACCTTTTTTCTTTTAAAATAATCTGAAAACCTAAAATGAAGGATATAAATCATTTTAATACATTTGTCTAGAAATTTTCTTCTAAATAATATTAAGAATGGTTGCAGTCATTGAAATATCTTTCATAGAAAATTTAATTTTGTAAATAAATAAATGAATATTTTAAAATAATTGAAAACACTATTTAAAAATAAAACAATTTTGTAAAAAAAATTAATTGAATATATCTTTGAAAACCATTAAATGATGCTTTGAAAATAATTTAAAACTATTCTAAAATATAATTTTTTTGGAAAAAAAATTTCATTCAAACCCACTTATAAAAAATAGATGTCTATATTTTTAGAAAAAATAGAAAAAATTCAAAATAAGATTTAAAGAATGACATTAATGTTGGCGGATAAATACGTACATGTTAGACATTATTTTTTTACCATAAAAGTTTTAGAAAAATTCCTTGTTAAGAAAATGACAAGAACATCTATTTTAAAAAAATTAGGGTATAACATCATTAAAAATTTCTTTTAGAGTTCACATTTGAATAATATAACATTTTTCAAATAAATTTTAAAAATATTGTTTTTTGAGAACATAGGTTTCTGACCGAAAGGGTTAATAATGTCAAATTTCACAAATTGTTTTCCTTAATTAACATAAGAACCGTGGAATATGAAAATGGTAAAAATACATGAATAAATATTTAGTATATAGAATTCATGGATTCTAATGTGTGATATTGAGATATGAATCATAATATCTCATCAATGTAAGTATAATCATAAATAATAATGATAAATGATGTTATTTTTTCACTAATATCTTACCAGTTCGTAACATTGAATTATACTTCCCATGTGTGAAAATGAAATTAAAATAATAATAAAATATCATGAAATTAATTATATTCATGATATAAAATGTAAAATTTAACTATATAAACCTCATATATGAAAATATGTTCCGAACATTGCATGTTTCTCAAAGAAGGGAAATAGATACAAAATTAATTTACTGATTTGGTAAATTTTGAAACATAAACTAGATGAAATAAATATCATAAAAAGGATATGTAAATAACCAAAAATTTAATTATAATAATCATAGAATCATCAATGTAAAATAAATAAATAACATTAAAAAAATAGGTGTTGATCATGGCTTGTGTCCCCTAGAAAATAATTTGAGATTAGAAAACCCATACCTTAGGTCTTGAATCTCTTTGCACTCGTTTAAAATCATGTAAAAAATATATGATTATTATAATTAAACTAAATAAATTTATTCATATATATAATTTCATATATTATTTTCCTATTACTTTATATTACCCTTTTTATTAACAACACAATGTTAATATTACGTTTCATGAAATTATCTCTTTTTTTTCACTTGTATTTAGATTTTTTATATTTCGAGTCCTGATAGATATATCATGATCTCCATAATGTAAACCATTAAATAAATTTCATATATATTAATAATATATTTATTTATAATAATCTACAAAAGATACAAATATTAAATGAAATACATTATTCATGGGGGCAGTAGGATGTATATACACATGAATGTAGTTTCTGTTTTACTTTCATATTGAATGAAATAAGGTAAATGATATATATATATATATAGTATATTTATAGTATAAATAATATTTCATATATAATATAATTTTACTAATTTCATCATTAATATTTTCCATGTAACGTGTCAATGAATCACATCACTTTGAGGAAGTAGTAGTCCACACTTCCACAATTAAAGTTATCATATTTACAACAAATAGAATGCATGAATGTAAATTTTTATATATTAATTATTAGTGAATAATGAAATCATAAATAACATTTATATCATATGAAAACTTAGTTTCCATCATTATCCCCAACCATGAGTGGTGGTAACATAAAAACAAAGAAAAATCGTTTCATGAGGCAGTCGTTAACCATATACAAGAACATTTTATTCATTACCCATTAGATGGATTTTTTTGTAAGGGTAGATAGAAACCTTATAGAAAAAAAAATTATTTATATTCATAATACTTATGATATCATATAATTTGGTAATAACATTATTTGATTGGGTGGAAAATGAAAATAAAATAATGGAGTTTGAGTAATGATGTAACCACTTCTTGGGGTAACTCCTCTTAGTTTACACTAAAAGGATTCCATGGATGGATTTCTACAAAATTGGTTGTTTATTGGATTAAGAGAGGGGTTTTTGGAGCTTATTTGAGCCAATTTTGGATGATAAAAATTTCTTGAGTGCTGTGAATAATTTGGAGGGTAATGATCCTTTTATAATAGAGGAGGAGTGGCATTTTGTAACATTTGAAATTTCAATTCCACCCACATTTTTCCCATGTCATGTGTATCCTAATAATATACCCAGCTCATAATAAGGGAGGATATGGTTACAATAATTTATTCCAATATATTTTGGATAATTTTCTGGTTAATGTTTGCAGTTAATATTAATTTTTAATCCCCTGTTAAGCTTAATTTCACATTAATAATTGCAATTGATTTCAAACACATTCCCTAATATTTATGTTCAAAAAACTATGTTTATAAAATTATTCGTTATAAATAATTCTTATTCCAAATATTGAATACATTTTTTTATTAAATTCCAATAAAAATAGAGGAACAAATTAATTTAAATTTAATCTCGCAGATGGGAGGACAATGTAGGGGTAGTCACGACACGTGCCCTTATAGGACGAGTTATGACAGAGTGTTATCAGAGGGGGTTAGTTCTACCTAAATGACCAAGAGTCTGTGTTATTAGATTGGGGAGATAGAGTTATGTTTTTCTAGATCATATTTCAAGCTAGGGAATCTAGTGTTGGTGTTGCGCCCATCATATCCAAACACTAGGACTCTAAATTCTACTTTTCTACTAGGTACAAGAAAACACTAGTTATAGGGAAAACAATAGTACATAAATCATATTGGATTTGGGTTTTTTCTCACTTATTTCTTGATCATATCACCAGGTATACTTGATTGATCATGGTATATCTTTTTCTATTTCAGAATGCCTCAAAGCTAACATCCAATCAGGTTTCCATTGCGTGATTATAAGGATGATCATCCTTGCAACGAGGCGTCAGTACAAGGTCTTGTACCAGAGATAGAAACTCTGGGTGGGTTATCAGTGATACCACCACCCATCGAGCAACATTTAATACCAGTTATATTGATTATGGATTCACTCAGGATGAGTGCATTGCATGAGTTTTAGTGGCAGCAACCTCATAGGTTTTGAGGTGAGACAGACTCCAAGGTAGCTGAGCATTGGATGGAGGTAGTTACATGCGACTTCTTCCTTGTGAGGACAACTTCTGACTAGATGGTAGTCCTATTAATGAGTCATCTTTTGGGATCCATGGGGATATGGGAGAGTTTAGTGACCCAGAAATATGATGAGACGACTCTCTCATTGGAATACATTGATTATCTCATCATAAATGAGTTCTTTCTGGCTATGTTATGTGCAATTCACACACACGAGATTCTGTATCTACAGCAGGGAAGTCATATACTCCTGGATTACTTGGTGATATTTTTTAATCTTTATCGCTAGTCCATGGATATAGTACGGGACCCATTCTTCGGGGCTCAATCCTTTGAGCAGGACTTACAATGGGAGATCAGGGAATCCAAGATATCCATTAGAAATACTACATATACTTGGGTATTGGAGTGAGATCTTCTAATTGAGAGAATTATATAGGAGATGGCACCTACACTGGGACCTAATACTAGGCACTAGGTAGCTATGTATTCCATATAATGTAGTCAGAAATAGTCGTAGGTACCCAAGAGGGTCATGCACTACATGGGATGACCTCGGGACACATGATTAGTTGTGTGAGACTTCAAGGAAAGAGTGAGTCAGATGAAAGAGATATTATGTTACTCGTGTGGCCATCATAGACATCTATATCGATATTTTTCTAAACCATTGTATGTCCAACTAGGAGACAGATGAGGGACCATCATGTAATTGGAGAATTTAGGGAAGTAGGAGGTGTGAAGAGGTTTGATGTATTACCACCACCACCCTAGTTGGTCCACAACAGGCTCAAGGAGCATGTGGATAGGGATGAGGCCAACATTAGAAGATGAATGCTTATTACCCAAGGCTCCTGGGATTATTAGACGTACAATATGTGTATTTTCTATTTTATATGTAGTTTGGATAGACACATATTCCAGTAATTCTTTTTTGGCTTGGACCCTTGTTTGAGACTTGGAGATTCTAATGGAACCATTGACTCGACCCTTTAGCTTTGAGACTCATATGAGGGGGGATTATATGATCACACGCTGGTGCCAACAATGTGAACTAACTATTGGAGGTGAGTGTTTCAGTTGGAATCTCTTGGTAGTGGCTTTTAGACTTAAGATTTCATTATTAGTATAGACTAGTTATCAACAGTGCATACTCAGATTGACTATTTTAGGCATAGAGTGTGGTGTGTCAGTAGTGATGGGACTGGGTTTTCCTTTTTTAGCAAAAATTAAACCCAAGAAGCATATGATGGACTCACACATAAGAGGGTGCAACCAATCACAAATAATTTGGCTAGCATGAACCTTGGTGCAATGGAGTGGATGAGTCCCCAATTTCCAGCATTTGTGGAGGAGTATGAGGAAAATTTCACGAGGAATCTCCAAGATTACCTCCCTATAGAGAGGTAGACTTCTGCGTTGATCTATACCCTGAGAAAACACTGATATCTACACATTCATATTAGATGGCTACCACAGAGCTTTCAGAACTGAGGGTATAGTTGGAGGACATGTATAGAAAGGTCTTTATTAGATCCAATGTTTCACAATGGTTAGCCCCAATTTTTTTCCATAAAGGAAGATTGGAGGATACAATTTTGTGTGGACTTCTAGTGCCTGAACTAGGTGCCTTTGAAGAACAAGTACCAATTACTAGGGATCGATGACCTATTTGATCAGTTGAAAGGTGTGAAGTGGTTCTTGAAGATAGACCTAAGATATGGAAACCACCAGCCTTGATTACAGGATGATGATATACTGAATATGGATTTTAGGTGTCAGTACGACCATTACGAGTACTTGGTGATGCTGTTTGGCATGATGAGAACCCCATCAGTTTTCATGAGACTCATTAACAGTATCATCCAACCTTATTTAGACCACTTCATGGTGGTCTTCATTGATGACATCCTACTATACTCAACGTTCGAGCTGGAGCATGTGATACACTTGAGGATGGTCTTGAACACAGTCCGAGTGCCCCAGCTTTACGAGATGCTCTCTAAGTGTCATTTATATATAATAGAGATCAATTTTTTAGGACACACCATTTCATAGGCTAGAGTTGTGGTGGGTTCATAGAATATAGAGGCATTTCTTTGTTGGGATCCACCCAACAGTGTTACTGTGGTGTAGAGTTGTCATGGTTTGGATGCGTACTATCAGAGGCTTGTACCAGAATTTTCCAGAGAGGAAGAACCCTTGAAATGATTGTCATGAAAGGGGAATCTATTCCTGTGGAAAGAGAAGTGCTTGGAGAGTTTTCAATAGTTGAGGCGGAGAATGACGTGCGCTCCCATATTGATATTTCAACAGGAGGATTTCGAGTATGTAGTATTCTGTGATTCATCAGGAGTCGGTCTTGGTTTTATCCTGATGTAGGAGAAAGAAATGATTGCCTATGGTTCACAACAGTGGATACCACATGAGAAGAACTAAAAAACCCAAGATCTTGAGTTAGTATCTATAGTCAACTCATTGAAGATGTGGTGGCTCAACCTGATGGGTGAGCGATTTATCAACTACACTGACCAAAAGAATCTCAAGTATTTCTTCCCTCCAAAATATGTAAACTTGAGACAGATGTGATGGATTGAGTTCATAAAGAACTATAAATATTATATTTTATATACTACAATGATGTAAAACATGGTGGTATATTCTCTCAGTAAGAGATTGAGATCATAGTTATAGAAAGAGGTGTCAGAGTAGTTATCCTCGGTGCAGATATTCTTAGTGGATGGTGATGGAACCGATTTCCACTTTTAAATGGTCTCCACCCCTCTACTCTTACAATGAGTCATGGAGGAACTATTAGGAGGTACTAACTGTGAGACATTATGTGCTCATATGGATATATGGAATTCCCCTGATTGATATTCAAAAGGTGGAAAGCATGTCTTTTTTTTTCGAGGATGCATAGCGGTACTATTGGTGTTACGAGAGGTGGTCTTGAGGGAGTTCAATACATTCTATTTTCCGGTACATCAAGGTGTGAAAAATATGTACCTAGACCTCCAATTCCAATTTTTGTGGCCAGGGATAAAGAAGGAATTGGCAGAGTTAATTTCAAGATGCCTCACGTGTACACAAGTGAAGGCTGAGCACTAGGTTCTAGTGGGTTTGACTCAAACCCTTGAGGTTCCAGAGTGGAAGTGGGATGAGATATCAATGGAAATCATGATAGAGTTACCATGCATATCCAGGGGGAATGACATCATTTGGGTGATCATTTACTACCTTACCAAGTCGTCCTACTTCCTAGAGATTAGGGAGAAGAATTCGATAAATATCATGTGACACCTCTAAATGCATGAGATAGTTTGACTTGATGGAGTTCCATTGGTGATAGTCTCAGATTGTGATGTAAACTTTAAATCCTAGTTTTGGAAGGGATTGTAGGAGGTATTTGGGACTCAACTGTATTTTAGCACTGCTTTTCACCCAGAGATAGACGACTAGACTGAGCGGACCATACAGGTTCCAGAGGGAATGCTACGTGATTGAATCCTCTATTTTTTCAATAATTATAAGGATCTCTTACCCATTATGGATTTTTCCTACAAAAAATATACCATTACACAATATGAATGGATCCATTGGATTCCTTTTAAGGGAGACCATTCGGGTCAACACTTTTCATGATAGACCGAGGAGAGTTAGCACTCAGGGGCCTGAAGTTGGTGCATGAGAATGCAGAGATGGTGATGTTAATCCTGGAGGAGATGAAGAATACTATGAACCATTAGAAGTCTTATAATGACTTTTTATGGTAGCCTTTAGAGTTTTAGGAGTGAGACCATGCGTTCATTTGGGTCTGTCCTTGAGGTGGGATACAACAATTTGGCAGGGGTGGAAATCTATCTCTGAGTTTTATCGACACTTTGCAGATACTAGAAAGAATTAGTGAGGTGGAGTACCACTTGGATCAACCTCCAAAATTAAATCAGGTGCACAACATCAAGCCCATTTCACATCCAAGGAGATACATGCATGATCCATCTCACATCATTAACTAGGGTGAGTTGGATCTCGAAGATATGGTGACTTTTACGGAGTACCTAGTAGAGATAAAAGATTGACAGTAAATGATCCTTCTTGGGTAGTTGATTCCTCTGGTGTGCGTTCGTTGGTAACATGAGAATCTTCAATATAGAACATGGGAGGATAAAGCCTAGATTCATTCTTAGTACCCTCATTTTTTGTATAGCCTTTTTTGGATTTCGGGGGTGTAAAGACATATGGTTGGGAGAATGTAACATATTTGAATTTCCATGCTTTAATTTTTATATGTTATATGAAATAATTATGAGAATAGGAGTAGAGAAACTGAGTGATTTTGAGGCCCGATGTGCTTGGAATAATTGAGTTTATAATATTAAAATAATTAATAGAATTCCCACTTAGTTTTACTAAAATATTGTAATAACTTCTAAACTGATGTTTCCAGTCAAGATCTAAGTATCACTAAGAGGGGGAGAGGGTGAATCAGTGATATCTTTTTCTTTTTATGTTTCCTTATTTTTGAAACAACCATCACCTCTTATTAAAGAGTTTCTTCTCGGTTGAACACATACATCCACATGAACACAATATTTAAAAGGTACACTACTCAATAAGAGTAGCAACATCCTTGGTATGGAACAAAAATAATCCAATACCACACAATCCACTAGAAAACAATCCTTTAATGTGGAATACAATGAGTAGGATATACCCTTACACTCATGTAACAATTGGAAAACAATCCCGAAGCACGTTTTGACCCTCTTAGAAAAAATAGGGAATTATTGTATTTTAGTGCTTCTTTATAATTAAACATGTGTATTCATTGAAGTACAAATCTTCACTTTCTTACCCAGAAGCTGGTAAAAACAATCTAAAATACCTGTGAAGACCCCAAATATTTTGCACAACCTTTTTGGTTTCTTGCACACAACTTTTATTCCATGCGCACAAGATTCAAATTTTGTCACAAACACCACTTGCGCACAACATCAATCTTATGTGCAAATCTCTTCTTGCACGCAAATTTTTCCTTCTTGTGCGCAACTCTAATTATTCCATGAACTCTCCTTTTCTTAATATTTTTACACACCTCAGATCTCAGGATTTCTCTAAGTGCCGAGCATTTTCTATGGGAGGGGGTCACCTCTAATTTATAGACCTCATTGAACACTGCATGTGAAAAAACTGATGCATCGTGCAAGATCCTGACGCGTCGCTCAAAACCACATTTGATGTCGCCTTGGGCGCATAAAAGTCTTTCGCATGAACATCATATCCTACGCACTTCTTAGAATCTTTCATGAACTTCATGCCTTTACCATTTTTCAAATTTTGGATCTCAGATCAAGTCTCATGAAAAAAACCCCATTTTACGTCGCCTTTGGCACATAAGTCTCTTTCGCACCAACCTCATCTTCCACACACTTATTGAATATTTCACGCGCTTCCTTCCTTTTCAATTTTTCAAAGATTGGACCTAAAATCATTCCTTGTACACATGATTCCAAACTACCTTCAATCTTGTGCGCAAAAAACAATCTTGCATGAAAAACCCCAATCTTTCGCGCAATCCTCTCCTTTGCCAGATTTTGATGTTTGGATCCCGGAACACCACTTGCGCGCAACATACCAAGCCATCTTAAAACTTTCAACACCTTAGAACATTCTTTTGTACCACCCAAAAATCATCTATTCCTTTGTCATGTTCTATCTTCACTGTATCTCCTAACCATTCTTCATATTTCAACACAAAATCCACTATCGTGATATGTATCCATTGATTGAACAACTTTAGCATCGTCAGATTTTCAATAGGAAGTACTAAAACATCACTATCATCCAGTAGTATCATTCTTTCCAATCAAAACTTCATATGACTGGCATCACCTTTACTCCCCCTATCTTCTTAAGGATTGCATGAAAAGTTCTCTAAACTTATGATATTTGTGAAATTCAAATCAGTAATTCATCGTTTGATTTTATGTCCTTTACAAAGTGAATTTATTTATCTTCATTGACAACCAAAGACAACACTATGTAACAAAAAACACTTCTTACTTCCTTTGATATCCACCATGGTACCAACATAAATGGGTGCCTGAATAAAAAATATGAGGGCACTGTTGCATTTAAAGAAGCGACCTTACCTTAGGTGGGGCCTAACGTCGACTGGCATGGGTCGATTTTTAAAAAGTATTTTTAAGGAATTTTAAAGAAATAAAATAAATGATGTTTTATTTTATTTAAGGTTACACCATGACAAGAAAAAATTCGTTTTAATAATCCTTGTCATAGAATTTAGGGTGATCGTCATAACCCTGGAATTCCTATGAAAGCTGGAGAATGAGTTATCTCTGATGAACTCTGATGGATCAAGGATCAATGATGACAAAAAATACATTCTATTTCAACAAGGATCCAATCTCAATGTAGGGAGTAGTTTTATGTTTGATCTTTCCCCATTTTTGAATTCGACGAGGAATGGATACTAACCCACAAATAAGTTGTTCCCTAGTTTGATCACTAGTGGAATGGGTGTTATGTTGTGGGGTTTTGAAAAGGGGACATAATCTATGTGATTTAAAACCTCTTAATTATAAATTCTAATAGGAAAAAATTAAGGCTATCATGAACAAAGGCTGAGGTACTTTCCTCTAGGTTTTTTTGTGCATATCACTCCCTCGTTCCTGGCATTCAAAGTCATTGGAACATCGTGGTCATGGTTTGACTTGCTAGGTGGATCCAAATGTGATCAAACCCCTGAGTAACAGAAATAAGGATTATATCCCAAGGTAGTGAAGATAATAAACCAAGGACATTGATGTTATTTCATTTCAAAAAATGAAGCAGAATAGTAAGGTGGTCGGTTTTCGGAACTAGGGGTAGTAGCAGCCAGCTACGTGGTGTCCAACACCATGTGGAATGTGGCACAATTACATGGAGTGCACAGGGGGCACTCAGATGTGGTGGACTGGACACATGTGGTGTGTCACATTGTTGCAATGATCATGGAATACTGAAGAATCTTATCATGTGCGGTGGACAAGTCATCCCGCTTGCGCACGAGTTTGGCCAAAGGAACCGAGTTGCACAAGGTGCCCAGTGGGTTGGGTCATGTGGCCAATTAGGTCAGGTAGACCTGCTGAACTGGATTGAATTGAGTGAGTCACGTTAGATCTGGGTCAGACCTAGGTTGCTGTACTGGACCGGGCCTTGGTGAACCATGGCGGATGATAGTGATCCACTTTCGATGGAGGTTATGCAGTGTAATCGACCATTGTTGCAGTCAGACTAGGCGGTCCACCACAATGACTAGAGGATCGATTTCCCAGTCGGTCCACAAGCCCGTGGACCCCCTCCTAAACTTGAAACATCTGGAACATTCAAACCATGTGTCTGTTTGACGAGTCGTTTGTGGCATTGGTACCCATGTGACGATACAATCCTTTTGAGATATCCTAAGAGGGTTTTGTGTATGTTTTTATACGACCCAATAGATTGAGGAGTAGGTTATCTTGGAACATGAATGCTATGAGTGGAATCTTATGGATGGTTGTGAATTTGAAACTACATGACTTACCGAGACTATGTGTCTTATGAAGACATCGTGTCTTACCGAGACTGCGGGTCTTATCGTGATTGAGTGTCTTATGGAGAGTACTTGTGTTATCAATACTGGGTGTTTTGTGGGTTATGTTAGATAATAATATTTTTTGTACTATAGTCCTATACCAGTGTGATATTACAATACAATATTTTTCATGGTATACATCATTTACTTATTTATGGTATAATTCGTGTATTTCTTAGTTGTATTCCTTTTGGCTCCAGGTTGTCCTACTGAGTATTGTTTTACTCACCCCTCCATGGGCTTCACTAGTACGTATCATGCCTAGTGAAAATTATTAATGATTTGAAGGAGTATTAGGTGGACCAGGACCAAGTGGTGCTTAGAGAGACTATACAGTCAAGGTGTGCTCTTGTATCTTCATATAATTGTCTATATATCTACACTTCATGTAGGGTTTTCTATAGATGAGTTTCAGGAATTTGTACTTTTACTTTTATAGAATTCTTTTTGGGTGGGCTTGTATTCTGGACTTATTCACATTCTATTTTTCTACTATCGTACTATATTTTTGGTATCTTAGTGGATTTTATGCTTATTTACCTAGAGTTTTACATTTTAAAATTTTGTTCTTGGTGATGTGTGCATGTGTACAAGTACTTAGAAAAATGCCTCCCATTTATGGGATAAGCCTACTCGATGTTAGTCAAAATCTGTAGGCCGATTGGTGGTGGTCTTAGGGTAGTCGCAACATGGTAATCTATGGTACATTCTATGATAAACTATAAAAATTAATTAGATGAAAAATACTTTTTGAATTAAAATTCGGGGTTTATCACTATTTAATAAAAAATGAAACTTCTCAAAAAATACCAAAAGTTACCCAATATAAATTTTGAAATTCCAAATTATGAAATTATTTTTATTTTATCAATTGAAAATTATTAATGTTACTAAAATCATTATTAAAATGGGTATTCCATTAAAAGGTAGTAAAATCATCTTTTTGAAAAATATATATTTTATTCATAAAATTTCATTTATTCTTATCTTATGCCTATAAAATCAATATTATGAGTGTAATAATATTTTACTGAATATATAATATATTAAAAACATTCATCAATATTGGTTTGTTTAAATTTTGAAATTAAAATGGTTTTTATAGATAGAAAAATATTTTTACTAGAAAAGAATTTTTTTTATTCAAATAGTTATTGCATTCTTTTCAAGCTAAAAGGGTTCATTTTATTTACATGTTGGAATCATATTTTATTCAGAAATTCCATCCTAATGGATTAGTGATAACTATAATAATATTTTAATAATAAAATCATTAGTATGCTATAGTTTGATAAATCTAGGTCTCGCATGTAATGCATGGTATCGAAGGAAATCGACATTGTATGTAACCCAAGTAATACACTGTGTAGCTTGTACTGCAAAAATAATTTACATATTTCATGTAGTGATATATTAATAATGGTTTTATGTGATAAAAAATCCAAATATAGTTCTTTTAAATAACAAAAGATATATTTAGAGTTTCATGAAATTTAAAATATCAAAAATAATAAATTAATTCAAAAATAATAATTCACAAAATTTAGGGGTGTTACATCACACACCTCATTTTGTCTATTAAAATGAAACACCCATACATTAAAACATGGTTATCATGATATATTATAGGTCAAAATGATTTTATAAGACATAAATAATAAAAACCTAATCAATGGAAATGTCAATATTCATCATCTTTTTATCATGGAATATTTTTCCGTTACATTGGTCATTAAATGATAAATTATACCCTATCACATGAGTCAAAATTACCCATAAATTATGATTTTTTAAATAGAAGCCACAAATTTTTATTTATCCATATATCATTATCATTTTCAATGATAAAAATAGATTCCAAAAATAATCATCTTGATCACTCTATCATTTTAATGGATATGAATGTCACATAAAATGGCTAAAAATAATTTTCAATTTAATAATAAAATACTATAATTTATAAATCCATAAATATCATAAATAAAATTTAATACTATAGGTTATTACTATTATGTAACTAACACCACAACTTCTTCTAACTTATATCTTCATATTAAATAATTTCATTATTTTCAAATAATGATATCACAAGCTATGATCAATTATAAAATATTATTAACTATAAAAATATAATAAAATAAATCATGAAATCTATTTAATGTATATCTAATAATAATTTTTTTTAATATTTTGATATATATTATCGATATATAATCTCATTAAAACATTAATTTTACTTATAATCTATATCATACAACCACAAAACCTTAAAGAAATTATCTAATAAAGAATTATTTTTCCAAAAAATTTACCAAGTCAAGGAAGTATGTGAAACAATAGTACAATTTGAGTATACCATGGATGTAGGTAACCTATAGTAATAATAAATATTCATCATTGGATATTAAACCACGAACATTCAACCAATTAAAAATACACATACAAATATAGTCTAAGGTGAATTATATATATATATGTATGTATGTATGTGTTTTGGTGTAAATTCCTGAAAAAAATAAAACATATAATAAAACTATTATTGAAAAAATATAATTTATTAGTATAATAAATAATGTTAAATGGATATACATAAATGAATAATATATTATATTTATGGATTTCTAAATTTATTTACATATATATTATAAATAAAATATATTTACATAATAATATTTTATTATATATATATATAGTAATTTATAATTATTTTTAAATATATATTTAAATAAATGGAATATTTTATATTTTTAATATTAGTAAAATTTAAAATTTTTATTTAAATAATAAATTTTAGTTTGAAATGTAATGTAAATTTAATATTTTATTTTAAATTTTAATGCATAAAAAAACAATATATACATATTTATATAAGTAACACACATAGATATGTATATATATTATTTTCCATAGTGTTATTATGGAAGTTCTTATGTAATAAGTTAGTGGTCAATGGTACTAATGTACCGACCCTTACCCCAGCTACCCAGATCTGATGCCTACTACTATTACATTGGCATAAGATACATGAAAATCACCTCACAAAGGACTAGATAGATTTTTAGTGTCGGTGAACTATATTCATACATGAATATCATTTTATAATTGAATACAATAATTATATATTTTTTTTGTGAATAAAATTATTGCTCCAATAATATCCTTACATATCATTCATAGTAATAATCCTTGATTCTAGAGGAAGGGAAAAAATATGGGTAAACTCAAATGCCCAGTCAAGGATAAATACAATGAAAGATATAATGAGTCAATAAGAATAATCAATATGTCAAGGTAAAATATTGAATACATAAGCCATTTAAATAACTTGAAGGCATGAATATATTGGAAAAAATCAATATGGAAAGGTAAATAACTTAACATATATGACATTTATTCAATAAACAAAAAATTAAATTCATCCATATATTTTTTCACAGTGAAAATATCATGGATAATAATAAAATGAATCTGAATGAAGGTAAATCTTAATAATTGGATGTCATGCATCCCAAGAACATAGAAGAATTACCATCAATACCCGTCATGATATAGTTTAAAACATACAAGGTGAAAACCCATTTAGGTGAGGCTCACCAAAAAATTTATCTCATGATACTACTTATGCATCAAGGGGCATACATTAAATGGTATAAAATATTTCATACTATCCAAATAATTCTTGATATATTGAATAATATATTTAATTCCTAAACAATGTTCCTTATAAAATTTCTATATTTAGTAAAGAGTGTGAATTTATAAATATTTCCCCATATGATCAAATAAATTTTAATTTGATCACAATACCTAAACATAAAATATGGTTTAGGAAATAATAATATCTATGATAAATAATGGGGATATTTAGTTTAAATTTAATATGTATTGATAATATGAAGGTGAGAATTTCAAAGGAATGTTATTATATATAAAAAAATAGAAGTTTATGTCCACACTTTCCTTGGTCATAACTATCAAAAACCATATGGATAAAGAATAAGGATGGTATCAATATAACATATACACATTGTAGTCATAATAAAGGGTATTTTTCATAGATGAATATAAATACCATAATTTTTTTTCTTCTAATTTTTTTTGATGAAAATATAATTTTCATTTTGAAAAGTATTTTAAAAATATATTTCATTTAAAATCTACTTAAAAACATTATCTTGGAAAATTTCTTCATTAACCTAGAATGTAAACATCCAATATGTGATGGTCATGAAGGTGAGTAATTCCATACATGTCATAAAATAAAAAATAAAAATCCATTAGCACTATAATATTTTTAGGAATGTACATCTTTCATAAAATGAAAATAATATTCCTTCCACATTTTTGGTAAATTCAAAATGGGAATTGTTTTAAAAAATACATAATATTAATATAAAATTATTTTCTAAGGAGTAAAAAATGGGTGAAAATTATGGTACCAAGCATGGTGTAGAATCCCTTAAACAAGGTATATTAAAATTGTATCACTGACGATCTATATGAGTTCATCATATTCTGTGAAATGCTACCTAAGTATCATACAAGGATCTCGAATGAGGAATTTGATGCATAAAATTATAATCCATAATTAAATGGTTGGATATGAATCCTTGCTCAATATCTTATCATCCTCAAAGATTTTGGGTTGAAGAACCTGAATCTGAATTCCTCCAGATCATCCACATATGCTTCAAGAAACATTAGGGGTTCCTATCAATGAATTCAATGTGATAGATTAGTGATCTGACGATGCATTCGATGCTCCAACGATCACCGAATCACCCTTCTTGTGATGATTTAGAGAGAGCATGATCCATATTAAATAGATTGAGAGATTATCTATCTAGAATGTTAGATAGTAGAGAGAATATCTAAAAGACATTTTCATGATAATTATTGGGCTAGAGCCTCTTATTCTCTATTTATAGTGTTTTATGAAATTACCAAAAAATATCCCCAAACCCCAAATAATTAACACTCTTTATATAGAATATTTGGATTACTATATTGATTCATAAATATCATTTATATTATTATAAAATGCTTATAATATAATAAATATATATTACAGGATAATACCAGTGCCATTGACATGGATTGATTTTCCAAAAAAATATTAAACGAGCCTTTAATATTTTAAACTCATATTCATTAAAATAAAATTTTCTATGTATTTAATTAAAAACCATTAAATACATATAATAAATTATTCTATGCCAATTGTTATTATCATGATATTAAGAATTTGTTTATTTCATTTATGATCATCTATTATTTGAAAAAACCATGACCCCAGTGGTGGGGCCTTTAATTTCATATATACCTATTCAACTATAAAATACATATTCTTGAAAATTCTATTATGTTTGACCATATAGGATATTATCTCAATAATATTTAATATTTTTTATAGACCAAGAGAGAGATCTAGAAAAACATCATGTCCCCTAATGTGAAAAGAATAATTATAAAAATGAAAATAAAACTACAAACACACACTATGTAATACCATCTCATTTTCATTAGATATATTAGAAAGAAGGATGAAAACCCATGTCATCATCCTTTATTACTTTATTATTTGATGATCCAATTGGGAGGATTAACCTTGGACTACCATGACCATGTATTTATCAAGGCTCTACCATCCTGATCAATATGCCCAAGATATATTACATTCTTAATCTAGAAGCAAAAAATCCATTCTTGACCATTCAACCAATTCCATACCACTAATGATTCACCCAAAATAAGCAACTTCACTAGGATTTTATTATCATGGTTTTTAACTTCCAGTAATGTACACAATCAAATAGAACATGTTGGTAATGGTCAAAATTTTGGAGATAAATACATATGTCCATATATATTGATAACCAGTGACAACCAAACCATTGGGTGTTTTTATTTTTCATTATATCCTTATGATGTCACCAATAGAGATCACCAGGCATGAACTACATCATAAGAAGTCTCAATGATTATCACCCCCAACAGCTAAAAGTCAAACATTTACTATTTCTATTTAGTAATATTTATCTACACCATATGCCCATTTTTTATGATTAATATCATATTATCTCGAGGATCTCATTATATAATGGGATCCTCTATAAACTTTTGGTACGAAAATTAATCTATGGACATTATCCTTAAATAGTGGGCACATAAATATCGACACTATAATGGTAAGAATTCATCATGCATTGATGATTGTATACTTGAAATGGTAATAAAAAGTATTGTTCAAAATGGTTCTTGGGAACCAACTATTACAACACTCCCATATTTACTAGATCTAACTTCCTAACCATCTTTTTTAGCTCTCACATGATTTAGATCAGGTTTCTGATGATTCATGACTTTGGTTGCTGGATCTGCCACATTTCAGTCCCATGGCTATTATATTATATGTGACCTCACCCCATTGAGTAAAATTTCTCTATAGATAGTATCTATGATTATATCCCTTTTCTTGTCTACTTTAAAAAGTTCACATCTTGGCTAGTAATTTATCACAATTTACCATATGATAACTCCTTACATAACAGTTTCAATTCTAAGATGTTTAATAATTCATTTCATTTATTACTTATTAGATTCATCTAAAGTTGTAGCATACTTGGTATTTCTAGGTATGGATACCATTGGATTATATGAGCTTGTATGACTGATCACCTTATCCTCACTATGATAATGATCAAATTTATCCAAAGGAATAATACATTCTATCTCTACAGAACTAGTGTCTTTTCCTATACACTTACCAATTGCATATCTTTTTTACATTTCAAAGTACAACCAGATAGTTCTGATTACTTCCCTTATAGTTCTCTTGAATACAATTTATATCATCTTACAATAAATTATATCATGGCAGTAAGATTTGTTTTTCAAATCAATGAATATGTGATTAGTCCATCACTGATGTGTATGGAAGTCAACACACTATGTTAATATCATTTTTATCACATACATTCTTTATTGAAGTTATTTATGCCAGGTGACATTGGAAACAATTCTCTATTGAATTGTATTGAAATTTTTTTAATACCATGTCACAATATATAAGATTTAATTTTTACAAGGAACCATTAGTTCTGAATCCATAGATCTTATTCCCTTGAATATAGTTTGGTACTTAAATTCAAACACTAAAGAATAAATTATTTCATTCAGTTCGTAATGAACTATAATATGAATAATTTTTTCCACATGTTTAGGAATATATTTCACATGAAAAACAGTAGCGCTCCCACAATAATCTGGTGCACCCAGATCATCGATTTCTAGTAAATTAATATTTTATGATCTAGTTTCTTACATCAATACAAAATGTTATTTTAGTAACATGAAAACTATATTAGCATTCTGTGATGTTACCATACCTTTTTGGATGTGTCATATAAATACCATCGATGATTGGTGGTCATGACATGAAAAGATAAATAAAATGATCATAGATATTATCTATGATAAGTAAAATTATAATGGGTTTAGGAATACCTACTTAGTATTACCAATCAAGCCTTATTGGTGCCACACTTGTACTACCCATGTATTGTCTCAATTGAATACCCACCATAGTATTCAAAATTATAACCCCTTTTGTATTTTGATACATAGAACCCATTATTGAATTTTAATTGATCTTTCCAGTCTTGGAAAATTTACATTTACTACTTACCTATTTGAATCATTATTCATTATGAGTAATGTATCACCAGAAGTGAATAATTCTTAACCATTTATATAGGTTTTAACCTTCCTATAAAATATGTGTCTCTGTAAGACTAATATTCAACATATACTTATAGAACTAGTTCTTATTCATATTACACGTGCATCTCTAAAATTGTCTAAGCCCAACTGAATCTAACTCCCACTATCTCAAATAGAGATGTGAAGCCTTATATAAATGTATAGTGTGTCACATAACTATATGTTTGTATCATAGTCATGTATGTAATATCCTACTAATAATTTAGGAATATTATATTGGATGAACTGTGTTTTTTAACTTGATGAATGTTTGTTTATGTCCTAAATATCTCTGTGCATCTAAACACATGTCCTTATGACATAATGTATGTCTATCATAATAAATGTGTTATGATATTCACTAGTAAATGTGCATAACATATTGTTTTTGGATATCACTATTATTTACGATTCACATTATGAAATATAATGGAATTTTTTATAAGTTTGAACATTGATACTCTTTACAACATGACTCTGATGTATAAAATTAGTGTTTAGGAATTTTTTCATGCAACATTTTGTTTCAAAAATTTAATATTTATGACATAATCATCAATATTCCTCATTATCATCAATTCAATGATATAGATAATGTAATGTGTATTTATAAATTACACCACACTACATTATATTTGTCAATGATTTCTTGGTAAATATATTTGAAGGAATGTCATCCCAATGAAAACCATATATCCTAACCATACATATATAATAATTCACATTGAAATTACTTAATCATTAAAAAGAATCTAATGAATTATATATACCACTATCTTTCTATAAGAATAGTTCACCCTCTCTGGTTGAACTAATCGTAACAACTATGTGACTTACCTTTAATCATATTGGTTCATTTGACCAAAACTAACTATATAGCTCGATAATACCTAAAGTGTATACTTTTAAAAGATGACATAGGAATGAACCTTTCTCTCTCACTTGGATAATAAACCTGACTTATAGTAAAATTTCTATACTTTCATGGTTAATATATACCAATACACATATATTATTTTCATATTGTACTAAACACCCAAAAAGTAAAACAAAAACAGTAGATTTTATATGCTGAATGTAACTGAATAAGAAGTGATAACTTTCATCATTAATAAAATTTACTTCATTTAAAATTAAAATGTTTTTTTCATGATATTTAATAAAAATAACCATCCATTAATTCCAATTTAATTGAATGATGTTGTAAATTTTCCCTTTCTATGAAACATTCCATTGCCCTTTTTCCCTTGACATCAAGTCCTTCCCCATAATAACTAATGATTAAAATAAACCTGAGTTCATTGTTTTACTTGGATAATTATTCCTAAAAGGTAATGAAGTGTTTTTTCAATATTTTTCATTTTGTAACCTAAAATGTGATTGTGGTAAATATGTGAAAAAGATTTGAGAGAGGGATCTGTTTAAATATCATGACACATATTTCTATTTATACTTGTCCAGTGTAATCATCAACTTATTCCTATCTTGTTTCATGTTATCCTCACAAACATCTCGGAGATGACATTTCATGTAATAGTACCCATGTCCTGATATAGTGACAATAACTAGTATCAGATGCTAACGATATCATTATGAAATAACCATCATATGTTACAAACATGAGTATACTAAAAGAACATTAAAATATCCTTTCTTTCTGTAGTTTCTTAATAGATATTAGGGACATTAGAACCTAGAATTTCCAATATTTTTGTATTTTTCACAAACACCTATGATACTCTTGAAAAAAAATTCTAATTTGAAAATGTACTTTGTTCATTATTTATCAATGTATTTCTTTTGGTATAATTTTTTTTTGAAAATTAAAATTATTGAGGTTTTGTACATTTATCTTGATTAATGATTTATACCCTATTGATTAATTAATAAAACCGTTAAAAATCTCCCACTATTTTGTAGCATTCTGGGAACCATATTAGATAGAATCAAAATACTTTTCAATTGTGTATTCTAGTTGAAATGATACCATATCCTCCCCTAAGAGGCTACGAGATATGGCTATGCCACTACTTAGAGGGTTTATGGTTGACTTTTGACCGACCAACCACATTAACTCGCAGTTCCATTATCTATTTAGTAATGTCAGAGGTTATAAAATAATAACATGATTTACTATATGATTTACTCCAAAATTATTGAATGTTTTCTATAGATACTCCTTAATATTACTATAGTTATTTCAATCCACAACTCTCATAATAACTCCCCAATAGTAAGAGACACTCTCATCTATTGTTGATCGAGCACTCCAAACACAAAGTTTCTTCCAAATTATAATGATAGAGGGCAATGATAATTTAATATTAATTTGAGGGTTTTATTAATTTTATGTGATGTGATGATATTATTTTATATCAAATTATAATGTAATATGTGATAACACTCAACACTTACCACATAAAAAATATAAAATATTCATCCCATCAGATATTCATTTTTAATGTGAATTTTTCTTTATTATTCTATGTTATCACACATAAACAACAATTTCACAAAATAATAAATTGTGAAGGAATAAAATGATGATGTGGTGATTATATGAGAGTAATAGTTGTTCCATAGAGAAAATAATTGATTAAAATACACCCAAGGGTTAATAGCTTTGGCCACATTGTTTGCGACTCGAATTTCAGTTCTTGCCCATCCAATGCGTCAAACTCAAATATAATGTGTCTCAATAACATGGCGTAAAGTGTGTCACTACACGCCTTTGTCATTTTATAAAAATATTTTCAAATATGCAAGGGGGTTTCAGGAGTATAAAATAAAACATAGAATTGGACATTTATACCCTTGTACACTTAATGAAACATAGAAGACACACAAATCATCATAAATTTAGTAATTTTTACAAACAATGAATTGAAATAATTAAATCAAATAAATTTATAAAGGCATGAAATACACTGGTCTCTCCAGAGATCATGAACAGTTTATACATATTTAACTCACATAAATAAAATAAATACAGAAATTAAATTAAACATGCATTAAATTAAACTCCATGGAAAATGTGTTGTATTAAGTATTCAATAATATTTTTAATTCAATAATTGTCTCTATAATGTATCACTAATTAATTATATTCAAAAAATTTAAATAAATTACTATAATTAACCATCTAAATTAAATTATTTAAAAATGTAGAATTAAAAATAATTTGAAGAAAAAATTATTAATTAATTTAATTTATAAAAAATTAAATTAATTTATTTAATTATGTTTTGATTAAATAAAATTAAGCAGGACTTATAAACCTAGACAAGGCCTCTGGGGGTTGGTTTGAACCTGTTCAGGCCAAGTTTGGGCTATAAAGACCACATCCAGGGGTGTTTTGGTCAGTCGGTCCCACCCAACCCCATTCCGGGTTGGATATACCCACCTCTCTGCCACCTGTTTTAGGGTGGACCATATCTAAAAAAACTGACAATGGTCACCTTAGTGTTGCATGGGATCATTTCATACAGGGAGTCTAGTATGTAAACTATTGCAGATGGTTTCAACCTAACCAGATCAAAGAAATTCAGCCTCAGGACAGAGGATCAACATGGAAACACCTCAAGTGGGCAGCTGACTATGAGTGATGATGTGATGTATAGGGGGCACAATGGATTGCTAGGAAGAGCACACCAATTAAGTGAGGTTTGTCCATGGTTATTGGTGGTGTCAGCTTGAGTTACCACAATGGGGTGGTGGCAGCCACACTAGTGTCTAGCAAGGGCTAGATCAGGTAGACTCAGACATGATGAAAGGCGGTGGTATGGAGAGGTGCTGCGTTGGAGGCCGATGCTTCCCAATACGATGTGAGAATATAGGGAAGGGAGAGGTCAGGTAGAGGATGGACAACCACACTCATAGAGGTAGTTTCTATGATATGTATGGTGACAACTGATTCGATCTGGGAGTAGCAAAGCCCAGAATAATCATGTGCGGGCAGTGATCATGGGATCTACTGAAAGAGGATGTTTTGTAACATATAGAGGTGGTGGTTCATCAGGGAGTCACCACTTCACTGCCTGGTTAAGCATGAGGTAAGAGATTGTGCAATAGTATGCCAGATCTAGGATGGAGGACCAACTACTTCTTGGCGGTGAACACATGGAGGATATAGGGGAAATACCAATAGGGGTGACTACCTAAATTGAAAAAATATATTTTTTTATTATTTTTCTAACCCGAGAGCTAGCTATTTTCAAATTTCCTCCCCAACTCCTTTTGTGTTTTGGCTAATTGTTAACCACAACTTTTTTCCATAATTTATGTATTTCCAATTTTCTAATAGGTAAAGAAATGTAAAATATATTTATTTAGGCAATTTGAATATATAATAAAAACACACATAATTTAATTAAATAATTTATAATTTATTTCATATTTTCTCAATTCGGTACCCGAGAACCTTATTCTGATCACTGGAAAACTGGTCGGAAAAATCCGATTCACCTGAAATGTTATGGAGAATTGGAATCATATATATTAATAACACACACACACACACACACATATATATATGTTTCCTTGAAAAAATTAATCATAACAAATAATTTCATTCTATATTAAAATATTGGAAGACCATAACAAGGACATCCAATGTCATATTTACTCACCAACTTGGGTGTTGGGACTGCAATGATTCCTCCTATTGAACATAATATAAATATTATTTTTTATTATTTTAAAATCTTCAAAAATCCATTTGATACCAATTGAAGGTATCATGAATGTAGCAGAATCCTAGAAACATTGTATTTTAAAATTATTCCTCCAATGATAGACATGATATCATTGTCATTGCTGAAAAATTTCATGATTACCATTTAAGGATATAGTGTGAGGAATTTTAAACATAAAATAATAAACCATAAAACCTTTTTATATCTGAATATATATTCAACATCTTCTCTTAGTTGAATTTTTTTATCAATTATTCTAAATCTAAATTCCTCTAGATTTTCCACACATGATTCAATATACTACCAGTGCACCGATCATCGATTTTTGGGTGCTAGCGTGGTGATTAGATGATTCCTTTAACCCTCCAATGATCCCCCATTTCCTTAATTGAAATTCAAGAGAGGGATATCTATCTAAATTCCATTGATCGAGAGTTTCTCTCTCTATAATGTGGGATTGGAGAGATAACCTTCCAAGTATCCTTCAATAAAAATTATATAGCGAGAGCCTCTTCTTCTATATTTATAGTGTGTTAAAAAATTTCCCGAGAAAGCTTCCTGACCCCCAAATAATTTATAGACCATATAAATGAAATTACGACTACTATACCATGTCCTAAATATAATTTATATTATTGTAACATTCTGTTAATGTAATAAATATAGATTACATGGTAATACCTCATCCATTAACTCGTATTGATGTTCTTGTAAATATTAAACGAATCCTGTATATTTTATACTAAAATCCATTCAAATAATATTTTCTTTTTTCATACATAAAAACATGTCAATTAATATAATAAAAAAAATTCAATTCCCATTATTCTAAAATTGAAAAATATGAATTTATTTATTTAATTGGTGATTTCATATTCTTGGGAAACCCCATACTTAAGTAGTGGGGCCCACCATGTCCTATATACCTATCCAAATGAATATGGATGATTATTGAATATTCTATTATATCTAACCCTCTAGGAGCTTATCTCAATATGCTTGAATACTATTTACATAACAACAGTGGGATCTAGAAACCCTTAATTTACCCTAAAGAGGTAAGGATAGTCATATCAATGATAACCAACCTACAAAAACTCACTGTGTAATATAATATCTTTGTCTTTAGATATCTCATAATAAAGGATGCACATCCAACTTATGATCTTTTCTGGCATTATTATGTGTTGATCTAACTGGACTGATTAATCTTAGACTACCATTTCTATGGATTTATCAAGGTATGACCATCATGATCAATAATCCCAAGATATATTACACTATTAACACAGAATATACAAATCATTTATAGACAATTCAATCAATACCATACATTTGTTGACTCACCAAACACAAGTTACCTCACCATGATTTCATTATCATTTTTTCATTTCATCTTAGTACATGATCAAATTGAACACATTTTTAAGGATCTCAATTCATGAGACGAATACACATGTTCGCAGATATGAACAAAAATTGAAACCCACAACATGTAGTGTTCATATTAGTGGGCCTATCCCCAGGATCTCACTATTAGGGATCACCAAGTACAAACTATATTAGATGATGTCTCAAGGATTATGAAACCCTAAAACATGATATTCGAATAACAATTGGGTCCAACCAGTAAGATGTATCCAGAAAATATGACCTTTGATAATGATAATTGTAAATGTATATCTAGGTGCTAATAATATCCTAGGATCTGATATGACCATTTGATACAATAATTAATCTATAGAAATTACCATTAAATAATAGAAACTAAAATATCTACACCATAATGGTAATAATAAATCAAGTATATCATACTATATACATGAAATGGTAATCAAAAGGATTGTTCATATTGTTTCTAGGAAACCCACTATCATAATAGAAAATAAATTGATGAATTATTTTTAAAATGTTAAAAAAATTTCTTATTTTTTAGAAAATATGGTTTTGAAAAATAACGATTTCTGATCGAAGAGAGAAATTAATTCGAATTCTCATAAAATTGTTTATTAATTAATTTATGTTCCAAATAGTGTAAAAATGGTATAATAACTTTAAAATATAATTAATAATAATTTTATAATAAAAAATGGTTGTACTAAAAATTTATCTAATAGTATCCTTCAACTTAAATTCTAGAATAAACCCTTTCAATTAGAATGATATTCTGAAATAAAACCTTAAAATGATCCTAGCATTGAAGGGATAATCAACCAATTAATTGATTATGTGTATAAACAATATATCCAGATTAATAAATTGTAAATAAAACAAAATTTAATAAAATTTCATTATACACATATTAATAGAATATTAATGACAATGAGGAAGTAATATAACCCAATGAAAAAATTGAGTTATTAAATTTCGTTACAACATGGAATATTCAATCAAAAATAATATTAGAATAAAAAATTAAAACTGAATATCAAAATACCATTATTAAAGAATTATTCATTATATAACATGTCCAAGGATTATTATATAAACCATATAAAATTATCTAGGTTCATAGGATTATAATAAGCCTTAATGAAATAAAATTGAGATGAAATTTCATACCCAACACTTTCTTTTTGTAGTAGTTTCATTAAACAATTATATAGTTTTCATAATCATGTTATTAACATATAAAAAATCTATTTTAATATGTATGATTTTATATAATATTATTTTACAACATATTCTCCTCTTTTTGTTAATATAATTTTATTATTTTAGTAGTATTAGATATTAGTTTCCTTGTTTTTCGAGTTTATTTTTATTTGTTAATATATTAACTCATAAATTTATCATGATTTAATAATATAAAAAATTTATAACATGATAAAAATATCTTATATTTTCATTATATATATATAGTTGTTCAATGTATATAGTTACAGGAAATGGAGTACACCGTTCATGGAGATGGTAGGTCGTACATATCCCTGAAAATTATTTCCATTTTCTTATCATATTGAAATAATGAAAATTAAATAATATATATATAAATTTTATCATTAAAATATAATTTTTTTATCATATATATGAAATATTATTATTAAACCCGTACTTATCAAATTTTATGTAATGAGTGAACTAGCCACATCCCTTCACGAAGCGGTGGTTCGCCATACTGAGGAGACACATTATCATATTCCCACAAAATTAAAATAATTATGATATGTGTGGTATAATAATTCCATAATGATTATAAAATAATACATATCATATATATAATATATAAATTACTGATCCATAATTATTCTAATCCATTAATGGTGAAGATAGAAAAATGAATAGATCTATTCGTGAGGATGTAAACTATCATATACATGAATGATCATTTAATAAACCATTTGATATAGGTGTGTAAATTTTTAGGTTTCAAAATTAACATAACAAAACATTAATATATTCAAGATACTTAGTTTATTATTTAATAATTTTATAATTGGAATCAAAGGTGGTGGGCAAGGAAACAAAAAAACTCATTCGAAGAACATTATGACTTTCCCAAGTATCCTTCTTAGGTTTGCACTAAATCATTAAAAGGATTTCATGATGCCAAAAATATGTTTTATATACCTATGTGGATTAATTTATAAGGGATATGGGATGGTTTTGTCATTAAAAAATGTGGGTTTATTGCATGATGTGAGGAGGGGAGTGTGTGGCCATTTATAAGTTGGCTGAGTGGCACTCATAAAATTTTTGAAAAGGGAGAATTCCATCTAAATTATATTCCACAAAAATTTCCTCAAATAATGGGTAAAAAAGAAGACATATAAGTTACAAGGTTGAAATATTTTAATCCAATGGGTTTTGAAAAATATATAGGTCATTTGGACACTTATGTTTAACGATAAGTTCCTTGGTAAAGTCTTTATTCTTTTAATAACTGGAATTAATCTGAACTATTATCACTAATAAATTTGATAAAAAATTATGTTTTAATTATTTTAAATTAAAAACTATTCTGATACCTAATAGGTAATCATTTTTTCATAAAAAATATCTGAAATTCACCCTAATATATTCTTGAAAGTATAATTTCAAGAAAAAAAATTATATTTAAAAAAGAAAATTTACTAATGTTTCAAAGTGTATTTTTAAAACTATTGCATAATTAAAAGGGTGAAAAAAGTTATTTAAAAAAATACATCTTTTTATACATAAAAATGAATTATTCAAAACTTATTCATATCAAAACTATTGGAATAATTTTAAAAAATATAATTAAATATATAATGTATAAAGTCATTTAATATCTGCTAATAATAGTAATTAACTTAATTTACTATGATACAATAACTTTGGTGCCAAAAAATAATTAAAACAATATTTCCTTTACAATTAATTGGTTTTTATATTCATTTTTAATTAATTAGTTTCCAATCCATGAAACCATTTATTTTCATATATTAGTCAATCATATTTATCACCGCATTTTTAAAATGTGAGGATATACTATTTATTTATATAAAAATATTATTAATATTCGGAAAAACTCAGTCTTGCATAGAACACATGTCATCGAAGAGAGTCATTGTTCTGTGTAATGTAAGATAACTTAGTATTGAGTGGATTGAATTCTATAAAATTGATTGAATTTATTTAAAATATTAAATATATAACAAAATATTTGGATATTATACTCCATTCTATGCGTGGATTTACATGTCATACAATCAATCGAGTATAGTGTTCACAATTTTAAATTTTAGGGTGTTACATTCTCCCCACCTCAAATAAATCATGTCATCCCAATTTTAATATTATCTCAGTAATTGAGGGTTTGATATATTAAAATTAATTTCATGAAAAACCTACATCATAAAAATTTTAAATATGTACCCTCATCAATAAAAGATAATAGAATGTAAAATAGTTATATGTAATAAAATATGACATGAATTCTATACAGAAGAACATTCATGAAAAGTGATCATATTGACATGGAAGAAAAGAAAGAATAATTATAGTGTCATTGAGGTCACTGTACATAATAATGTGAATAATCAATTTAAATTTAATGGTATCAGATCCAAATATCTAATAGGTGTGAAAATTTCATTAATATCATAAAAAATGATGTTCATAGAATGATATTTTATTCCAGGATCATTTTTCCAAATGATGAATACTTATTTTAATGTATAATATTATTATAAAGATACTAACACACTTTCATCCATAGCTTAGGCTTCGATCAGTTTCCAATTCATTGATTACTCAAGAAGTGAATATTCCAAAAAAATTTATTTTAAACCTGAATAAATAAAATTTACTTTTAACAGATCACATGATCCCTAAAAAAGTCATTACATATATCTATAAATATTTTTCAAAACAAATTTGGTTAATACATTAATCTCTGAACCTCAAAAGTAACAATACTCATTCATTATTAATATTTGGTCATCAATATTTTTATCCAAAACATAGACTTATTATGCAGGACATCACATAGGCATGTAGTTGGCATGAAACACTTATTTTCATTTAATCATGGGTTCAAGAACCACCACCATGCCAGATATGATGGTTTTTTATCCTTTATATAGAACTAATTTTTTCTAAAACAATATTACCATAATTCTTATAATGTTTATAAAATATACCATCTATATCCTTGAAGAATATATAATAAGGGAATAACAATTTTAATGAAGTTTTCATTTTTTTAAAAGTCTAATAACCTTGTCTCACTATAATTAAAATGTAATTAATGATCATATCTATTATAATTGTTATTAATATCTTTAAAAATTGTTCTATAAAATATTATGGAATTATTCTTCTCAATAACTTTTCTACTAAAACGTATACTTTCTAAAAATTCCTTACAAAATATCCTTAATATTATGAAATTCAAACCGCATAAGAAATAACAATATTTTATTAATAATTTTACATTAGGATGAATCATTATTTAATTAAACCATGATGTAATCCATTGCTCTTAAGATAATGAATACATAATTGATCCTAAAATTTAAGTGAATCCTTATTTGTTTCATGAATTTTATAATTGAAATATTATTAGTTAAAAACTTTGAAATTTTATTTGTTTAATCATAATACATAAATAATTCAACCAATTTTTTTTCAACATAGTTCCTTATGTGGTCTAGGGGTTACCCTTTAAAAAGGTAATTGACTTGGGTAATGCCCAGATTCCCCACATTTTAGAAAAAGAATTATAAATAGATCCTTAGGATGGTGTTTAATTCCATTCAATATAATCTTCATTTTTCCTTGGTAATTCATTTTTCTATTCCCTTTATTTTCAAATATTAATAATTTACCCATTCGATTAAGTCACGTTCCATGGGCTCCCCTTCTACACATTATGTATAACTGAAATCAAGCCTTTTTTTCCCCATTCTTTCCACCACTCAAGTTATTAGTAAACTACATCCATATCTTATTCGGTTACTATAAGAGTTGGTTAAGTTATATTTTGTTAATTATATTTCAAGGGAACTAATTAGTTATAAAAAAACAAAACATTCACTCGTATCAACATCCCATTTAATTTTTCATTATAACAACAATGTTAGTCATGATCAATGTTAACCTAATTCATTTGATTTCTAGACATTGAATAATACAAAAAGGAATAGTTTGAGTAATAATAATAATTTTGACATAATCATATAATAATTTATATTATGTCTAAATCATGACACTATATTTTCAATATAAAAATACTTTGGATTAACTTATGTAATTTATTATCATCTTCTATTATAATCTTTTAGAATAATTTGTAGATAAAATCTCAATTATCATAAGCATATTCCATGGGAGTGTAATATTAGGGGTGAATTAAGGCTTGTTTCATTATACCTGGTTACACTCGATTCAAGCCCGACATTCCCTTTTTTGAGCTATTACCTCTAGGTAATTCTATTCAAAACCCTTGTCTTCTTGTAGTATCTAGTAAGGTATATATTGGAAAGAAAAATGAGATGATATCTATATTACCAAATATCCTAATAGTATTATATAATGATCTTCAATGTGTTTCATAGGGTTATTTTATCTAATCTATGATTTCCAAAATCTAATTTCAAATGTTTATATAAAAATTGATCTGATACCAACTGTAGCAACCCCAAGTCCATCTACTCAAATCCTTTGCTTAATACCATTAAATTTTCTTAAAATATAAGGAAATAATATCCCAATGGATCATATAGTTTAGTAGTCTTAGTAATAAATATATGTACGTGATACTTGTATTAAAAATGAATACAAAAATTAATTTTTTTCCAATAATAAAATTATTTCTTCTAGAATATCCCTACATATAGGTCATTATAAACTTCATGGATTCTTAGGGAAATAAAATAAAACATGGTTGAGCTAAAATTCTATATAAGGGTTATGTACAATAGAAACTATCATTAATCAAAAAGAATAATAAACATGGAAAGGAAAACAAATACAAACACATGTCATTAAAATAACACGACATCATGAATTGATAAAGAAGAATCAATATGGAAAGTAAAATGACTGAAAACACATTTCATTTAATCAATAAACAAAGAATTAAATGCATCATTATATTGCTTTCATATTATAAATATCATTGATAAAAATAACAAAATCCAAATCAAGGAAATTATTAATTATTTAATTCCATTTTACAAGGAACATGTAATTTTTTTGAAAGGAACATTAACTATACAATTTAAAACAAACTATGTGAAAACCCATTTAATTTAGGAATGTTAATTGATTCACCTCACGAGACTAAGTGTGATTATAGGGGATTATGTTAAATAATCCCCAAAAATTTTAATACTAGTCAATATAGTTCCTCATATATTAAATAATACATTAGAGTACATACCAAGGGTTTTTCCATTGATGAATTAATATTCCATAAAAATATTTTAAAAAAAAATATTTAGTAAATTATCCTTTTCATTTTGAAAAAAATTTAGATAATACTTTTCTATGTAAATAACTTTTAAAAATAATTCCTTTAAAAAGATCTTCATAAACATAGATATTAAAAATCAATGAAATGACATTAATAATAATGTCTAATTCCATACATGATGTAACAGTAAAAAAATAACGTTCATTTTCACTAAAAGTCTAATAAAGTATCTTTTCATAAAATGACCTTAATATTCCTTTCCAATCTTCGATAAAATTTAAAAATTAATTATTTTGAAAAATAAATATGATTACAATATAAACAAATTATAGGGAAAATTTGTTTCAAAATTAAATTGAGAAATCATTTTGTAAAGTAAAAAAAAATAATTTTTTTAAAGAAAACATGGTTTTTGATGAACGCAGATTTCTGACTTATGATAGAAATGAAGTGGTATTTTCCTAAAACATTTTTTCAGTTGATTTAAGTAAATAGATAGGAAAATTTTAAAATTACATGAATATGTCATTAAATAAATTTAGAAAAATAAATTGACATGTATTTAATAGAAAATGATAAAATAATTCCCTTGAACTGAAATTCAATAATTAACAATTCCGATTAAAATGATATTATGAAAATAAACCGTTCAAATGATCATAATATGGAAGTGATAATCAAAAAATTAATAGATTATTTGTATTAGATTAAAATACACATACAAAAATTGTAAATAAATCATAATATAATGAAAATTAATTATACCCATAGTATCATACTATTATCCACAACGAGGAAGTAATATAACCCAATGAAAATAAATTGAGATATGCAAATTTTTTTAAAAGTTGGATACATTATGGTAAAACACACATAGGTAAAATAAATAAAATTGAACTTAAAATACTTTATTAACTAATTATTCAATATATTTCGTTTTAATTTCATAGTATATACACCATATTAAATTAATTACCTGAATATCATTACAATACACCTTAATGACGTGAAATTTTGACAAAATTCTATTCTTTTTTGTTTCTATATAGTCATACGTCATATGAAATCCACTATAATAGATTTAAAAATTTTATTTACTTATAATATAACCATATTAATATTTATAATATCTTATATTATACTTTTGAAACTTAAGTTAAATGTTTAGTCCCTTAGTAAACTAGTTTTTCTCAAAATCAATGTTATTAATTTTAACTATTTTTACTTATCACATTGGTGAAAAATCATGTTGGAATTATTATAAATTTTATTTTTTTGAATATAATAATTTAATACATTTTAAAAAATTAAATTCACATAATTTTAATAAATTACAATAAAATTAATCCCTAAGACGCAATGTGAAAATTTGATTTTCAATGTGAATAGATTTATATGTTTAAAATGTTCTTGTTTCAGAATTAAATAATAAGTTGATTCCAATTAACTAAATTAAATAAATTTTGTTATAATTAAACTATTGACACACTATAAACTATTTAATATAAAATTTAATAGTTTAAATTATTTAGATGGAAAATATTTTTTCCATTTATAAATCATTATTTTTAAATATTCAAAAAAATGGAACCTCTTAAAAAAATAAAAAACATTTACCATATGATATTTTTTAATTAAATATTTTAAAAATGGTGTTTTATTTTTCTAATTAATGTCGTAAATGCGTCAAAGTATATTTTTAGAACAAGTGATTTATTAAAATGATGAAGTGATATCTTTAGAAAAAATACGGATTTTTATTCATAAATTTGGAATTTTTCTTAAATTATTCTATTGAAATATATTAGATGAATGTAAAATGATTTTATTTAATATATTACTACTGAATTTGATTAATTTCATTCTATAATAGTCATTTATGTAATATATTAAAATCAAACACTTTTGGAGAGTAAAAATAGTTATTTTAAAAACATTTCCATTATATTAAATTCACTTTTATATTAGTGTAAAATTAATTGGAAACTAATGAATTCAACATTATATATTAATATTTTAGTTAATATATTAAATAAATATTTTTTTTAAAATGAGATAATTTTCATTATAAATTTTAATATTAATAGTAATTGGTAAAACTCATTCTTACGTTTAACTCAAGACATCGAAGAAAGTCATTATTGTGTGTAACACAAGATAACTTTGTATTTCACTCATAGGAAGTTATAAAATAGATTTTATTTATTTAAAATATTAAATATATTATATATTACCTAGACGATATATTCAATTCTATATGTTTTGTTACATGTCACACACAGTGTCAAGAATAATGTTCATATTTTAAAATTTTGGGGTGTTACATTGAACCATACAAACAAATATTTTTCCTATTATAAGATGAATTTTATCAAAATAATAAAACCATATAAATAAGAACTACTAATTAAATTGTGTAAAACCCTTATAAATTAAATGTTTTAAATTTTTTAGATATTAGTGGATGATGTGTAACATATTGAATTTGGAGTATTTTGGAAATTATTCATAGCTCAAGATTATTATTTGGGGAGTTTGGGATGGTTTAAAGATGAAATTATAGAGAAATAAGATCATGATAGTATGTTTAATGTGTCACATTTGGTTATTTTCATTACTTAGGACCACATTGTAGAAAAAGGCCACAATAAATATATGTCTGAAAATGTTGGGAATGATAATGTGATAGAATCCCATTAGATAAAAAAGGTTTAACAATAACCATTTGTGTGCTATGGACTTACGAAACATGACTACTAGAATGAGTGTAGGGACATTTGATAGAGGAATTGATATATTCTAGCATTCTCTGATGTCATGGATACGATAAGGGAAGGGCCATTATACACCTGATTGATGTTCTGATTTGAAACTTATGTATGGTAGGCTGTCACACCATGACAATGCAAGTGATACCTTAAAATTTACCTGTTGTAGATCATTTCTTATGATTCAGCATTGTTACACTATAATCTATTATGTCCACACCAAAAAAAGTCATAGTTATCCTGAATCATTATGTAACCAGTATGGTAATGATATTACTAAACTATTAGGATTTTTAAGAGGAATACTGGTAAATTACATCATATAAACCATTAACCCATTATCTCCTTCTCCCTTGACCACATTTCATCATCATCTAATTTTTTAGATGTTCCATTACCTCCTAAGGTTATTCTCTTCCCCACTAGTCTATTTGATGTTTTATTTATTGTGTATAATCTCATTTAGTATGTACAATGCCATCTATGCTAAGATCCATTCTTCTACTATTGTTTAAAATAATTCCATATTAATTTCATATATTGTGGATTTGAATTCACTTATTGGTTTTAGTGGAACATCCATTAATTTATTTCTATGACATATAATGATTAATCCATCAATAATGAAGTACGAAGTTGGTTCAATGTTAAATAAATAATATAAAATTATATCAATTTAATTATACATTAGTGTATGAATTATATAGGTAAAATTATTCTTTTGGAACCAAAGTGAACATATGGATCTCTGTTGATATTGTTGACTCCATAGAGTGGTATTATGTGTTATGATTATTTTTAATTGTTTAATCCCACCTAGTTATGTGGTTTGAAGTAGGGTATTCTTCTATTGTGTTTATTTCATAGAACAATTTGTTCATAATTTTTAATGCTAGTATAACCTTATACAAAAATATTGGTTATTCAAGGATGCTTACTTTTATTTTTTTAGGTGTTGGGTGTATGAAAATTTATATGTGAGTATTGTAGATATATTGATAAAAGAAATTAAATGGGGTTATTTTTGTATCCTTTTCATTAGTTTAACTATTGTTCCTATTGCAAACTATGGGACATGTTAAAATTAATGGTAGTGGAAATTACCAAAGTGATTGGGTAGTGAATTGTTATGAAATTAAAGATTAATTTGAATATTATGGTAATCCAAGAGTGAGATGTTTGGGGTTATGAGATGATTATGATGACTAATCAATCTTGAGTGTGAGGGTGAGGTTGGATATTGACTTAAGATATAGTGTTTATAGAATAATGAGTGATTGGGTGTTGTAGTAAATTGATGTGGGATATGAAATGTTACATCTTTGAATAAAAATGTGTGGTCAAGTAAATTTGTATGAGATGGAGTAGATGGATTCCCTTGAAGGATAAATGTGTGTCTTGGTTCATCTTGTGCAGTATGACTAAGAACATGATATATGGTCACACAAAGAGTGAAAAGTTACGAGTTATGTTGTGGATTATTATTATGGATCAATATAACTATTATACCCATCATATAGATAATGTAGTTTCATCGGTGTTCATGGAGGACGAGTTAGCACATAATAAACTACTAGAGATATGAATTTTATCAACTTCTTATCATCATTGTATTATATTAATGACCCGTGTTTCTCCAACATAAATAAATAGTATGTTTTTTATAATGCCCCATATACCACACGAAAACCAAAAATATATATAATATTTTATGGAATACCAATATTTTTTAGTTACAAATAGTGGATCCTAATTATGATATATATATATATATCTGTGTGTGTAATGAACAAATGAAAATAAAGTAATCATTAACTATCTACATGACTTGGATAAATATGAAACTAATAAAATATTTTCTCTAAAATGTAATTTTTTTCAAGTATAATATATTTACATATTAATAATAGCTTAACATCAAAATAATTAGTAATTTTTAAAATAAAGAACATTACATGAACCAAAATGCGTCAATATATAAAATATGTTTTCCTCCACATTTTTGGTGTTTAATTACTGAAAAAATAAAAATTTAATGATTTGAATTTTAAAAAATAAAATACTTTTTTTAAACCTACGATGGAAATACTTTCATTAGTTGAATTTTTTTTACATGTCAAAAAATATTTATTTTTATGTGAATAGTTAAAAACCAATTTTACAGATAATGCAAATTTTATAAAATTATTTGTACATAAGTATGAATATAAAATATATGAATCATTTTTATTAGATCATATATTAATTTTATCGGTAAAATTATCAATTTAAAATCATTTCTGACACATCAATATTTTACATTATATATCTTTTTAAATTCATTATCTTCGATATCTTATATTACATAGAACATTAATATTTAACAAAAAATTTAATATAATTATTTAATTGTGGTAGTTATCATCGTGCAATTTTAAAAATGAGAATGAATAATATTAACTATATTATGAAAATATAGTATAACAATATTTATAAAATTAATTTATTAGTTTCTAATTAACTATAAATGAAAATAATAACCAATTTAACATAAAGATTCCGTTTTAATAAAAAAAATTCATTACCATAATGAAATTTTACCTTAATAAATAAAATTAATAAATTTTAGTGATATATACTAATGAAATTTACATTTTATATATTCAATAAAAATATGTTAAATTAATCCAATAAGTTTTATACGCTTAAAATAAAATGTTCTCTATTTAAAAAATACAAAAATATTATTTTTGTAAAAGGAACTTTCTCCTTTATTTATTACAACACCTATTTTAAAATAAATTATTTAAATATTTATAAACTTTAATTGAAAAAATATACTTCATTTTTGAAATATTAATATCAAATTTATATTAGGGTGACTTTTTGGTATTTATATGAGATGTTTTATCTTTGATTAATAGTGAAAAATATTGAAACATAATTGAAAAATGAATTTTCATCTAAATAATTTATAATGTTAAATTATATTTTAAATTGTTTTTAAATTAACAATAGTTCAATTATACATCTCTGAAAACAATTTTTTTTAACCAATTTCATAATGAATATGGGTATAAAAAATTTCAATGTTTTGATAAATTTCACATTAGAAACCTTCTTTATCATCTCATCTTGTGGGATTAATTTTAAGAATAATTTTTTCAATTATGCGATTAAATTTGGTAAAATGGATTAAATTTACGAAAAAATAAGGTTAAATGTATTTAATAAGGTTAGTTTAATTTCGTTTCATAAAAATATAATTGGTTAAATAAATTATAGAAATATATGTAAAATAATTACAGAGGTTAATGTTTAAATGTTAAAGCATTAAATACATAAAAAATACACCATTTAATGGGTTTTTTGATGTGTTTATAAACCTCAAAACCCTTAAAACCTTAATTATGTGAAAATTTCATTAGAATTAATTCCTTAAAAATGTGGTTGGAATTAAATAAAAAATAAAAAAAATTAGTCACTAAAAACCATCTAGATTTAGGTATAAATACCACCCATCACAAAACCCATTCTCATCACAAAACATAATTCTACTAAAATCAAAGCCAAATAATCCCCTCACCACTCTTACCACATCGAAGTATTTGTGGTCTCACAAAAATAAAAAATAAATAGTCATTAAGTCATCACTAAAGGAGGTTATATTGAAGATGTTATTTTCTTAAACCAGACATATCATTTTCCGTTGTTCTTTTAGTTTCGACTCACCTTCTCTATCCATAATTTAATAATAAAAAAAATAATAACATACATACTAGAATTTTATATTGATAATTTAGTATCTTATATAAATCCCTTTTATTACCTCAATTTATTTAACAAAAAAACCATATGACAAACAATGATGATTAACTATCTCTATTAATAACGATTTTTTGATTTCCATTACCTCCATCAAGGCTAGTCATAAAATTACTATTCTAGTTTAATATTATTTTAAAAGGCATATTAAAAACTATTTAATGTTTTGGAACTAATATATATACATAATATTTAATGAAATGAATCTAGTTTATGATGGTAGAAAAAATAGATAAAATAAATAAAACATTTATAATTAACATTATATCAAATTAATCAGCATCATGTCATTAAAAAAAATTATATATGGGAATATTTAATCTTGTTTAATTTTACTTATATAGATTTACTTTATATGAATATTAAAAATAATATACTAATGTACTAATCATGAAACCATAAATTGAACACACAAAAAACAATGAAAACAATGGAAAATTATTAATGAATAAGAGGTAATATGTTGTAAAATTATAATATGTGTTAGTATAAATATTGTTATATTTCTATAATGATTTAATAAAATTATTCGATCCTTTATATAATAGGTAAAATTATGATAATCAAAAGAGAAATGTTTAGTAAGGGTTTTTCAATCTTATGTATACTATTATAATATATATTCCACATTCACCACTTATTTCATATATATGGTTTATAAATGTAAATTTGACATATAATATCATGAATCTGATTGTATTAATTTTATCCAATGTTTCATTTTATAACATTCTCTCTTATGGGGCATATGATTTGACTGATTATAAACTGGTATGGTAATTCTTAACCCAATTTCTATTCATTCGGTAAAACATAAACTTCCTTTATTATATCATTCTATGTTTATTTAAATAACATATGAATAACATATTATGTATTTCCATTTTTTTGTTCTAATTTATATTGAATACAAATATTTTACTCATTTTATCAATTCTTACATCATTTATATGATAATTATAAATGAAAGTATTTTTTAAAAATATTTTTTTAATATTTCACTTAAAATTTTCTTTTTTATCCATGTCCCTATTTTGAAAAAGTGTTTATAGAAATGTTTTTATTATTCTACTATTATTTTTTAAATTCATTGTTACTGATTTTTTAATTTGTATGAAATGGTTTGAAAGATATTTTTTTCGTTTTTTAAAACAATTTCGTTTATAAAATTTTTAACAAAAATATAGAAGAGATGTTTTTTCTTGACTTATAATTAATGAAAAGATTTTCAGAATTCCATGAAACATGAATTCTCTAAATATCCCATTATAAATATAGAATTTTATTTAATAAGAAACTTTTTTCTTTTATAATTTTCATGGAATTTTAAAAATAAGTCATCTTCAATGTTGAAGTGATTATTTTCATCAATAGTTTTTCAATAATATCATTTAAAGTATTTTCACATGTGTTAACATCCACTATTGAATATTATTCTTCAATGAGATCTATCTCAATTAATAAAATCTTATATAAATGGTTATTGATTATTTTTTACTATTTTTATATCATTCAACATATTACTCTTGATGGTTTTTATTATGTTTACTTAATGAGTAATGTTATTTACAATTTTTATAATAGTTTCAATATAAATGTATATATATAATATGTTTAACCCCTTTCATATGAGGAATTTATTGATAATAGTAAGTGATGTTCAGGTCCCAATATATCCCATCGATGTATCTGTATGTCTCATGAGACAAACTAAAATGGGTATTGGCCAATGAAATAACAATTTATTATATCATTATCATTAATACCTTCTTGTGTGTGATTCTTATAATGAATCCTTCATAGTATTAGATTATTAGAATGAAGCCTTAATGGTAAGTTTACGATGTATGGAATTATAAATTAAAGAATTATGAATCTAGTTATTAACTTCCATGGGATTATTTGATTATTAGAATATCCATGGTAAAATTTTCTATCTTATTTGATAGTTTATATATAATTATTTAATCATATTTTATTCCATTGATATTATACACATTTTACTGATTAAAGTAAATGTGTGTTAAATTAAATACCTATCCATGTTATTTTTTCTTATTTATTCATGATAACATCCACTGTACATAATCCTTGATTATCATTCCATATACCCCATTTCATATGTTTTATTTTCTACTAAGATTACAATAGGTTTATTATGATTGATATATAGAGATAAGATAGGGGAATAAATGGAATTTATATATACTCTTTTATGTTTTCAATTATAGTATATTATCTGAGTATACATCTAGTATTCCAAAACAACTAAACTATTCGATCATTTGGGATGTGATTCATTGTATCATACTATAATGAAATAACATAACCACAACCTTTGAGATACTAGTATCAGGGGATTTATAGTTAGGATTAGAGAAAGATTAATAGAATCTCTGGGAACTTGATGTAGGAAAACATATATTATAGAACAGAACCCATTAACTTATTATAAGGAAAAGCCTAAGTGTAAGATAATATCATATATATTTGTTAATAACCATGGATAACCTAGGTTAAACCTATGTAATAATCATATGAGTAGAAGGGTTAATTATTTAGAAATACTTTGAATAATATATCATGGTTATATAATAACTCACTATGATTATTTTATTTTGATTCTTACACATTTTCATTTTTTTTATTCATTGGAAGAAATGAAAATTAGACATGACATCATTGAATTTGATAGACAAAGTGTTCTTGAGAAACCAAAGAGGAAGATGACTATAGTGAAGGGTATTGTGATTATGTGTAATCATTTATCACAATATGTGATTTACAACATCTATCTTAACTAACTCTCAAACTCACCAAAGAAGAGAAGCATTTAGTTCCTAATGAGCAAGGGTTGTGGAATCCATGGAGAAAAGAGGATTCAGTTTTCTATGAGTTGATAATGTGATAAAAAACACCCAAGAGAATGTGTTACTGGATCATGAAGATGTTTTGGGAGTATAAATAAGGATAAAAATGAAATGTTTGGAATAATAGTATCCCAATGTTAGTATCAATGGTTTAATGTTTTAATTATGGAAGATATCAGAATTATTCAAATCTATATACGAGGGAGGAAATTCATGAATTTAATTATTAAGGCAATAAAATTAATATTTGTCATACTAATGATGATTATACTATAAATCCAATATTAAGTGAATGTGGAATAAGATGAATAAGCATAGTTAATTGGTTAAGAAAGAAGAGGGATGATTTAGTTATTCTGTATTTGGACTCAAGAATTATGTTCTAAAATTATAAAATAAATTCAAGTCTTAATAATAACTATATATATAAATATTTTAATATAGTACTTATTCTTTAAGGATTTGGAAGAATATGATGATTAGTAAAATTAACCAAGGGAAGTTATTCAATTGTAGTTTAATATTTTAAAAAATTCATGATTTTGGTATGATAATCCTACACATGTTCCTGATGTTGATATAATAATTTCAAATGAATTTTTATGATATATTATTGGTGACTATGAAATTGGTTATGTATAAGGTGGTTTATGTTATATTTTCATGGTTTTATTTGAAAATATTAGATTTTATATTTAGATGAATATGTGATTTAAATATGGTTTTATGGTGATGAGGATATTCATATATTTGGAATTTTATATTAATAATCACATCATATTGTATGGTGAATCTATTGTTTATTGGATTTTTAATTTTAGTGAGATTCCTTATAAATTATTGTCTTTGAATTTGGACAACAACATTTGTGACGAGTCTTAGGATTAAATACATATACAATTGATTAAAATGAACTTCGAATATTATTGATTTTAAATAATTTATGATTAATTTTTTTCCATCCAAATACTTATAGCTAAATAAATGACTTATGGATCTTTTGATTTTTTAAATGTGCATGATGCATACTTATTCATCTTGAATATCCATTTCCAGTCACAAGAGATATACTTTAAAAATATCAAAACACAACTAAAAGATGAAATTATTTTTATAAATCAATTAGGATTAATTCATGATTGATTTATAAAGATATGAAAATAATTCCTCCACCCGAGTAAAAGTATTTTTGAACAAAAATGTTATTCAATTAATTTTCTTACATCGAAATCAATGGTTGTTTATCCCACTACAGATTTACCATTTTGTTGTTATAGGATTTATAATAAAAATTTTATCCATGACTCTCCATCAAAACATGATAGTTATATTTATCTTCCATATCCATGTTTTCAAGAATTTACCCTATTTGAATGACTTATTTGGTCGTGTCCATCACATTTTCCATTCTATCTTTTAAAGAGTAAGTTTTTTGACCCTATTTACGATGTGTGTTCCCCAAAAATTAATTTTCAAGTATCAACATTTAATTATTTAAGGAAAATTTTAAATTTAGATGAAAAACATTATTTAAGGTGAAGAGAATGTAACTAAAAAATATTTTACATTATGTGTCTTAAAATTAAACCTCTTTGATAGCTAATATCACACATAACACTAAGTTTAAATAAAAAAATAAATATTTTTATTTAATTGTGTTGTTATCACATAAAGGATGAAATAATGGGTATTAATGACATTATCTAAATTATTGAAATATATTTTACACATTTTATAAAATTAATTCATTGGTTACCTAGTAATTATAAAAAAAAATAATAACTAATTGAACATAAAGGTTGCGTTTTCTTAAGAAAATATTTATGCCCGCAATTGAACATTATATTATTAAACTAAATTAATCACTTTTATTGTAATGTATTAATAATATTTATTATTTATAAATTAAATAATTTTTTTAAATAAATATAATATATTTTTAGTCTTATTATAAAAATAAATCTAATGTTAAGCATAAAAGCTAATTTTTTGTAATAGGAAAATTTTTCTCCTTCTAATGGTGAATCTAATTTAAAAGTAAAATTTTAATTTCAAATAAATTTTATTTTAAAAAATATACTTCATTTTGAAAATAGGTATATACGAATTATCTTAGTGTGATTTTTTGGTATATTGCGGAGAAGTTCCATTATTTAGTAATAGAAAAAAATATTGAATTTTAAATGGAATTTGATTTTTTATAAAAATAATGTATAAAGATAAAATATATTATGAATAGGTTCTAATTCAAAATATTACAAATATAAATAAACTAATAAAATTTGGGTCATTGAAATCAATTTCATATTTAATTTTGATATAAAAACAATTCAAACTTTGAACATTTTCTATTTATAAACTTACATGTCGTATTGTTTGTAGGATTATTTTTAAATCTAATTTTCACATTAACTGAATATAATAAGTAAAACAAATTCCATATTTGTAATCATATGTCAAAAATTACATTATAATATCCTTTTTATTTTTATGAATAAAATTTGACCACGGTACAAGAAGATTTACTGAAGTATATGTAAAATAATGAATCATGTTAAAGTTAAAGGATAATAGAATAAAATACCAAGGAACTAAAACATATAATAGTTTTATTATGTCGATAGAATATAATCATCTATGAAAATAAAAATTATCAGACAATTTCTTTGGAATTAATTCCACTCAAAGGTGGTTGGATTTAAATAAAAAATAATCAGTCATAAATCATTTAAAACCAACCATCCTTGAGTATAAATACCACACCACACCACCACCATTATCCTCACAAGCCTTGATGATCCTAAAATATCTTCCTCATCCTCTACCCCCAACTCTACCCACCTGCATGTTCTCAAATTCACACCAAAATAAAAATTCTAGGGACATTAAGGGAACCTTTAAGGAAGTGATATTTGATATGTAATTTTCTCAGACCACCTGTATTATTTTCTTTACTACATGCACTTTACCCTAAAATACTTCATAATCATAGGAATTATAACTCTATAATTATTAATTTTTTTTAATATTATGTTTACGAAGTAATACATTATGTCCATCCCTATATTTACATCATCTTATTCAAATAAATAAAACCATTTAAAAAATAGAGATGATTAACCATCTCCAAAAATAATGATTTTGCGTTTTCTATTACCAACTTCATGGATAGTAATAAAATTATTATTCTAGTTAAATAATATTTTCAATGTTTTATTATATCATATATTATTTTCTTTAAATAATATATATATATATATATAATATAAAATAAAATGAAACAAGATTATAATGGTCATAAAAATAGCCAAAATAAACCAAATATTTATCATTAAAATTTTGTAAAATGAATCAATCTAGTTTCAGAAAAATTGATATACGTGACCAATGAAAAAAAATTATGTTCATTTCTAAAATTTTATTTCACTTCTAGAGTTTTATTTGAAATGAAAATACATATTTATACACTAATAAACCAATCCTAAATCCATAAAACAATCTCTCCCAAAATAATGAAATTAATAAAATATTATTAATGAATGTACAATAATATAATATAAAAATAACATATAAGGTGTTATAAATATTATTGTAGTTATATAATTAATTAATACAATTATTTAAACCATTTTACTTGTGGTTAATGTATGAAAAACTAAAGATAATCTTGAGGTAAGTGTTTTCTCACAAAACTTTTACTTCTATGAGATATATTCTATATTTTACACTTTTTTAATGTTTGGTGTATATAATTCAATTTAATATATTATAAAAATAATATATTTATCTTATTTTTATTAAATATTTTTTTGATAATCATTACTTTTATGTATTATATGAATCAAAATATTATGATGTTGAAAGATAATTATTATCCCAATTTCCACTATTTGGTATAAACTTCGACTTGTTTTATTATTTCATACAAATCATATTTGTGAAATTAATTTTGAATAAACTATTTTTTATTTCCAATTATTTATTTAAATTTATAGACAATATAAAATTTCATTTCATTTTATTAATTCTCAATTCAATGATATGTTATTTATAAAGGACTTTCTTTTAATTTTTTTTAATGTTTATAATAAAATTTACATTTCATCCCTAACTATATTTTATAAAATTGTTTAAAAAATATTTTAAATTTTATTTAATTATTTATTAAATTTGTTTATATGAATGAATTATTTTTTAAAAAATGGTTGGAATAGTTTATTTTTTCATTTTAAAAAATTGGTTATTTTTAAAATTTTTAAACAAAAAGATGGAAGAATTTTTTGTAACTTATAAAGTTTGAGTGGATTTTTATGCCATCCATATTAAATTATGTTATCAAATATCCTTTAAATGTTTATAATTTTATTTAATTTTTTTTCTTTTATAATTTATTGATAATTTAAAAAACGATGATTTTCAATGAGAAATATGATATTTTTCTAATGTGTTTTTCAATAATCCCATTTAAAGTATTTTCACACATTTAGACATTAATTGTATCTTATTCTTAATTTAGGATGATATATTATTATACCATATTCAATAATTTATTATTTTTTATTTTTTTAATATTTTGATACAATTAAATATATTTTTATATATGGTTTGTGATTATGTTAACTTAATAGGGAATGTTATTTACATTTTGTATGCTAGTATAAATAAGTATGTACATGAGGATTATATTTCACCCAATTCACATGAGGATTTTATAGGAAATAGTAAGGTATCAATGTGTCCCAATATAGCCCCTATATGCATCAGTAGGTGTCATGAGACAACGTTGTCTGGGTTTTGGCCCAGGCCTTAACCATTTATTTTATCATTGGAACAAATCCATGAGGATATTATATTATTAGCATGAAGAATTTAGAGTGTTAGATTCTTTTCAAGAAGCATTGATCTTATTTTTCAAATTTCTAGCTATATCCATTCCATAATTATTAAACTAGTTGTTAATTTCCATGTAATTATTCAATTATTAGAATAATTTTGGTTATGGTTTATACCTCATTTGATTATTTAAAAGAAATTATTTGATCATATTTTTTTCCAGAAATGATATGCTAATTTTATTGATTAACTTTAATTTGATTTAAGTTATTTATATTTACATTTTATTTATTATTATTGATTCACAACTTATTTAGATGTACTTGAACCTTAATGACATTTTGAGATCACCCCTTTCTTTTCTTAAATTTTTCCCCAAGATTCCAAGAGATTTATTATTATTTATATACAGGGATAAGATAGGTGAATAATGGTGTTCTCAAAGTATGTTATATGTTTTATTTTATGTTTTCAATTATAACTCAATTTCTGAGTAAGTATCTAGTTTTCCAAAACTACTAAAATATTCAGTCCTTTGGGATGATATTCCTTCTATCCAATGAATATGTAATAATGTAAACTATGAATCTAGGCTATTAGGGTCCATTGATTTACATTTTTCATTCTAATTTATAATTTTATATGTTACATTATATAACATAGGTTATTATTTTTCCAAATAAATTATTTTTTAATTAATTATACATTTAGTATTTTATTTTTCATTTTTTAAAAATGAATAAGAAATCATATATAGATTCATTAAGACAATATTTCATAATATTAAAAATTTTATTTTTGGTCATTATGGATATTTTACCAAGGTAAAAACTAATTAATATGGTTAAAACCATAATGGAAAAAGTGAGTTAAATTATAGTCAAATGGAAAAGAATAAAAATAAATGTTCTAATCGAGTGGTAGAGTTTTAGATCATCTATATATAATATCATATTTATTTTGAATCAATTTTAGATCCAATATACATTGAGATGATATTTTATTATTCAAAATATTTGGAAACATACGAAAACACAATCCCTATTTGGGATAAAAGGTGTACTTCTATTCTAATAGTTCATAATACCAAAAAAATCACACAACATTTTAATCCCTATTACAATCTAGATAACCAAATAAGTTTTCTATATGGTCTTTGCTGCTCTCTTCTTTTCTATTTCTTTATGTTCATAGATGATATTAAAATTTTCATTTCACCATTTTAATATTAATAAATAAGTATAATTAATATACTAATATGTTATTATAATGAAGATATAAGTATTAAACTCCCTCCCCTTTTCCAATAATAGAAAAAGAAAACATGTATCATGTGTTGTCCTGACTATCACTTCCTCGAATGAATATGTTTCATTTTAATGCACTTCTAAACTTCGCGAGTAACACCCCGATATTTTAAAAAACATAATATCATATATGATGAAATATATACATGAATAAATATGATTATATAATAATGTGATACTATGAGACTTTCTGATATTTTTTTAAACTAAATTTAATCTCTTTGAAAAATTACAATGCACCCAACATAGGGTTTTAATGAAATGTGATAGACTATTAAAATATTATTATGAATATTATAACCAGACCATTAAGTATGAGGATATGAATAATAAAAACTAAATTATGAAATTTATATGATATAAAAATGTATAAAATAAATTCAATTCTATCTATTAATTATAAATAACATAAGAACCTTTTCAATTAAAAGGAAATGTTTTCTAAAGAATTGTATTTTTTTTTCTAAAATGAATTGAAATCACGCATTGTGCATATTATTGAATACTATTTTTTTTTCATATATTAGAAAATTTATTTTATATAAAAAAATATTTTTTTTAATCTGCATACCAAAATTATGAAATTGTGAATTTATTTTATTTTTCGGAAAATATTAATTTTTGATGAATGGTAATATATATATTTTTATTGAAAATATCATTTTTATTTAAATTATTTATAAACATAAATTTTATTATAAATAAATTTTATAGTTAAATTATTATAATAATATTAATATTTAACAAATTTAGGTCATTTGAAATAGTTTTCTATTTAAACTTGATATTAAAATAATCTATACTTATAAGAATTTTATCATTAGAGAACAGATATTTTTCACTGTCTGTAGTTCGAATTTGAATTGAATTTTCCAATAATATTTCTTTAATTTGGAATTATTAATTCAATAATAATAATAATAATAATGTATATTATATAATAACTATAACGTAAATTTGTACCATAATTAATGTTCAAAATAGTAAAAGTAAATTATGGTGGTTAAATAAAAAATGGATTTACCAGTTGTTAAACATTGATGATAAGTGTGAAAATAGACTAAAACCTATTAAAAACCAATTTAATTAACATATTTAGACCTTATAAACTCTTAGTATTTATAGTGAATCATTTTAAAGCTTTTTATTGAGTAAAACGTGGGTATAACTTTATATTTTAAAACTTCCGTTTATTTCTTCTCCCCCACTTATAAATGGCTACCCCATCTCTTCACCACATCACACATATGAAAAAATTTAGGATATAAAATTAAATTCTAAATAAATTACTTAAATCCCTACAAACATTCTTGATTTATTGTTTTATTACGAATCCCTCATAGGAATGCTTTAGCTAAAAAGGTAAAAGGGATATCCAAAGAAGAGGACTGATTCTTAAACATGTGATTTTTTTAATTTCTTCATCCAATACTGAAAAATATTATTAAAATATGATAATATAATAATAAATTTATCTCTTATATTGTTCTATGTTATTATGTAAAATTAACATCCCAAATCAAACTCTATTCCCATTAAATTGGAAACATAAATATTGATCATTTGTATGATGGACTAATGCCTCATGAACTAATTAAAATATTTTTCATCACCACCATTAAAATATGGATATAATTATGTATTACACATATTAGTAAGATATTTATAACATTACTATACTTATCAAATAACTATATAACATATACAATCATAATTTTCAATCCATGTGGGAGATGATAACGTTTCTTGTGTGTACAGTGGACTACAACCTCTTGAAATGATCTAAATCATTTATCTACTATGCGTTACATGGATCATAGTAAGGTTTTATTTAATCAATATATGTGATATTTATTATCTAAAAATATTTCTGGAAAAAAATATTACATAATATTTCTTACATTATAATCAGTTGGATAACCAAATAACACTCTTATGTACGTGTGGACCACCTCATCCACGTCGTGATGTGAATTTTTTTTCATTTTATATTTTCATATAAAATAATAAGTATGGATTTTTTATTATAAATTACATATATTATATAATAATGATTTCTAAAAATTGAAATAGTATTTATTTCTCTTTCAACCCATCTATGAAGAAAAATGGGAAAAGTATTCATGTGAACATACAATATGTTGTCTCTATGAACATATTAATACTATTTTTGTATCTATCTTTTTTATATTACACTAATAAAATATATAATGAATATGTATGATATTTATATAGTGTTTATAATTCAGGTGATTATTTACCCATGATCTAATTAAATTTACTAAATATATTCAAATTAAAACATACATGAAAAACGAATCAAGTATCACTTGAAATAATGATTTTAACAAATAATAGTAAATAAAAACAAGATAAAATAATATAAGTGAAAAATATATTTAATGATACATTTGGTTATGGTTATTTCATATATTTCTAATATACCAATATTTTTATAGGATATGAGGACACATACAATAGAAGTCCGAACTATATTAAATATTTCTCATCTCAGTTTTACTTTTGTAAGATATACATCATATTCACCACATATTATGTTTTGTGGTGTATAATCTACCACTTTGATAGGTTATATCGTGAATATAGTTATATATATGGTATTAATGATATAATTTGTTATTATTTCTTTAATGGGGCTTAATATTAAGTAGTTTTCATTGTCTTAAGGGTTTATTTTAGAATCTCATCATTATTCAACATGGGTTTTGTTTAAGTCTCCCTTGGGGGAATTATTTGAAATTTTTATACTAAATAAATAATTTTTTATCATCATGATATAAATAATTTTTTTATGAAATATAACCATTACCACTTTTTCATACTTAAAATGAGTTAGAAAATGTTTTTAAGAAAACCAAACATTTGTTCAATATTCGGTCCAAAACCCTTTTACATCTAAATCCATTATATTTAAAAAAGATTCAAAAATTCTATTTAACTTTCAAAATTGATTTTTAATATAATTTACCTATTTATAATTTTTTAAAATTTATTTTTAATGGAATCCTCATTTTTTCAAAAGAATTATTATTTGAAATTCACTGAAAATGTAAAAGGAATATTTGTTTTAATTTGTACAAGCTCCACAACATATGATCCATTCAATACCACTCAATTAATAAAACATTATATTACTTGTTATCATTGTATATTTTCAATTATAATTATTTTTAAAATATTTTATGAACATTTTTTATAAATATATTCAAATAGAAAAGGTTTTTTTTAAAAAAATGTTATTAATGAAATCTATATGGTATTTTTATTCATCAGTGAAATCAGTACTTTATTTTACACATGATCCACTGGGGATATGTTTTATTGATATCATATGTATTATATATTTATATTTTTTATGATCAGTTTTATTGAAGATGTAATTTTTTTACCATTCACCATATTACACTATATACTTTATGATTATGTTTATTTGATAGGGATAATAATTAATATTTCATATATTTGTTTTACAATATGAATTTTTATGTTGATTATATTTCACTCATATAATATGGGAAATGCAAAAAAATATAAGCTCTATGTTGGGACTAATCATAGATAACCCCTTAATGCCTCAATGGGTCTCATGATACAAATCAACTGATCAAATAAGGTGGGTTTCTACAAAAAAAATAATTTTCCAGAAAAATGTACTGATTTTTTTAGATGTATGGAATTAATAATTCCCTCATTATAGGATCATTTATCTATTTTCATGAAATTATTTTATTTGTAATAATATATTTGAATGTTCTAAAAGCTCATGGGAATATACATATTGATTTATTTTATCATTATATATTTATACCATATTATGCACTATTTTTTAATTATATGGAATGTGATTCGGTTATTTAACCATTCAAATTAGTTATGAAAAATAATTCCTGATATATATCATTTTAAACTTACCAATACCGAGCTTTCTATACCACCAATTTATTTTTTTTATTTTTTACAGGATAATAAGAAGTGTTTTTAATATATATCTAATGATACAATATGAGGAACAATGTTGTTATCAATTAAAATACTTTGTATATTTGATACTTTTAATAATAGTATGAAATTAATATTATGTATATATTTTACCATGACTAAAAAACTATTAATTACTTCATTATTCAATTCCTCATATTTTATTCCATTGTAATAAAATTGACACCAGGTTTGGGTTATTAGAGTTGGGGTCATTATAATTGGTATCAAGTGTTTTTTAAAGAACCCTTGGAGATTACATTATAAAATTAATAGATTTTGGAATATAAACCTATAATAAATATTGATGTTAATTATAGGAAAAAATCCTTATTGTTTTTTATGATAGATATTATGTGGTTTTTCCTAGAAATACATACCTTTCTTAGATATTATAATTGTATTTTTTATAATAGATGTACATTAGTATAATAACTTTAAAAAGGAATGTTGTGCTTGTCTCTGGTATTACCTCTTAAATGAAAAGGGGCCCTACTATGCACCTGGTTTGACAGTGTCAGGCAATATTATTTGGATAATTAAAATTTTGTTTATAAACAATTATGAAAGATTTAAAAATATATATTGGTTTGAAAATATTCCAATTTACACCATGTCTATTTTTATGATATTAGCCACACATAAATTTCTCAATTTATGTTAAAAGATTCAATAGTATATTTATTATACATTTTGATACATAATGTTATAATCTTATCATGTCAAAGACATTATTTATAAATGGGACTTTGCATAAGAAATGGGAAACATATCAATACACTTAATATATAGAGTAAGGGAGGTCATTACATTAATGTGATTAAAAAAATATTTCAAGTGGAACTACTTTCACAAAAATTCTCATTATTCAAGGATATAATATAATGTACTAATAATAGAGATAATGAATCCTATAAGTATTTCTGATTGGAAAGGAATTAAGAGAAGATGAGGAAGAAAGTAAAAAAATTTATATGGGGGTGAAGTAACCAAGGGTTTTCGCAAATGTGATAATTGTGGAAATACACATCCATGAGTGTGTCTCAAAGGAATAAAAATAATGTTTTCTATGTTGAAAATAATGAAATAATGAAAAGAATTTATATTGAAAAATGAAAAATTTGGTTAACATAATTATTTAATTTAATGGACTACTTTTTATATTTTTAATGGTTTCATATTTAAAATGTAGAATGTACGAGCACTATGAAAATACATTTCCTTGGATGAATTATCATGAATATAATCATCAATTTTTTATGATTAATGTCTATATTGTTGATGCTGAAAACATTAAGTTTAACATTTTAAAGGAATGAGGTATTAAGAAATAAGATTATGATTCATAGTTAATTTTTTAGGTAAAGTCCCACCTTGTTCAAGATGATGAAAGCTACAATAAAGTGCCACACTATTCATTCTTCAAGATGAAAGATATACAATGACCACCAAGTCCCACATTCAATTATCCCTATAGTGGAAAATATCTCCTTGGGTATTGAATCTCACACCAAATGGAATGCATTACCCTTTTTAATAAAAACATGTTTGGGAGATTAGATGGTAAAAGTCCCAAACAACACCAAACATATATATTGAGGGAACCAAAATACAAAACATATATCATTTAAATGTAAATTGTGACAAAAGTTTAACCAAAACACTAAAGCAAGGTACAAAAACAATAGACATACCAAAATATAGAAACTATCCCAACACCTGAGCTAGTAAAGTCCAAAACGATCCTCAATGTCCTCCTAGAAACCTGAAAATTGTTCTACAAATGTTGGGTGAGTATACAAGTATACCCAGTAGGAAAACTAAAGACACCAATACACAAGTTAGAGAAGCATACTAATGCCCCATGAAAACAAGAGAAACCAATAGCAGCTAACAAAGAAAGCTAACTAGTCTGGACTCACAAAGGAACACTCCCCCAATAACGCAAGTCACTTAAGATAATAATATATGCATATTGATGATCTGGGTACCCAACACAACTTTCACAATGGTTATATTCTCATTCCTAACAGCTAAAATCTTGATGCTACCACTCTTACCAAATGCAGTCCCACACCAACAACTGCCTGCACACACCTGGGCCAAAAACAACACTTATCCCACCCTTAGACACTTGGGTCACAAAAACTATACCTCTCACCCGAAAACACCTGGGTGTCATGTTGTAGACACTAGGGAAACAAACTTGGCCCACACACACCTAGGCCACTCACCCACATCACAACCTTACCCAAGGATCATGGCCTATAGTATACCTCAAAGCTATTACAGCCTACTCAGATATAGTCGAGTAGTATGAACCAAAATAGGGTGCATGTAAGAAGGTCACTAACCGACCATCTATCCTACCACCGAGATAATGGGAAACACACCCTCCTCCATGTAATGGGGGTGTTGGGAACATAGTTATCAACATTAGTGGGTTCCATATTGAAAATAACAAGGAAATACATGTTTATAAATTTTTGTAAACAAACACTCAACCCAACCTATGGGTTTCAAAACAAGAAACCAGCCCACAAAAACCACACTTGATGAAACCCCTATATGCATGTATCACCACAAACAAAGGTCACTTCCATTAGTGGAATTATTCCCCCCTCCAATCCATTTAACAAATTTTCATCATGATTCTATCATGTATTCACTTATTCATTCCATCCATACCTGGGAATCTAAAAATCACAACATCTACAACCATTTTTATAAGGCTAAAGGCCACTAAACACTGAAATGGAAAAAACTAATTAGGGACCAAGGTAGAGAAATCCATTTTAACACCCATTCATAAGAATAACTGTGAATAGATAACCTATAGTATCGATAAATGCCCCATTATTCCTAGACACCAGTTCAACCACTCCTAACTATCATTATTCAAAGTTATCACACTCAATCATCCTCTCCCAACTAGAACTAGAAGCCCCAATGCACAAAGACACCACACCTAGAACACCCATATACACGAAGTCATGACACAACATAGTCATGTATCCCCACTACCCAACCACTATCTAGAAGCAGTCCCACTGAACAATAATTACAACCATTCCATAATCAATTAATATCTGAACCTTAGGTTCCATCATACCTCATGTTCCACCCCATACAAAAATCCCATAGTAAAACACCACCAAATTGAAGTGCCACTGAAGAAATATAACACACCCTTCTCACGAAACCAAATTCTATATGTCCACCCCTATACCCAAAATAAGGTTACCACCAACAACTTTACACAACCCCAATGATGTACAAAACCCAACTAAACACACAACACATCCCAACCATTATTCCAATCATATTCAGAATTAACAAGAGGGGTGTTCACAGAACAAGTTTGATCCTAGAGAATCCATTTATTTAACCATATATACGTGATTAAGAAGATATAATGTTATAATAGTTTATCAATGAATCACAACAAAAAATATTGAACACCACCAGTGCACATAAAAAGAACACCAATGACTACGATTTTTAGAAGTCCTTACAATGCATAAATATTAAAACTAGTTTTATTGATAAAAATTAATACAACATACGTAACATCATCACATCCCTACCATTATTTCATTGAGCCTCATATCTTTTGATCAACATATTCCCTTCCCCTCATTTATTTATTATTTAAGAAAAGTACTCACCTTTTATTCACATATAATCATTAATACCCCCACTCCGCATGATACGCAAACAAATAGAGGTAGAAGAATCCCTTCTTGAAACCATAGATGACCAAAAACCCTATTTACGCAAAAAACAGGGGAGCATGCGGGAAGAAGGAAACTCCATGAAAACTATATAGGAGAGGGAACTAGAACAAGCACATGGAACTTCTATATATTAAGGCTTTAAGCACACCATAATGAAAAATAAATTAGAGAAGAAGATATATCGGTTTAAGAAAAGGAAAGATACTAATAAAATTGAGAGGTGATTTCAATGTTCTTGAAAATCAGATCATGGTATGACCATGCAGTTTGGCAGTTTTACGGGTATCCACATGTTATGAATTAATTTAGATTTCATAATTCTCTTGAAAATTGTGGTGAGAGTATTACAAATGAATAAGAGTTGATTGGATCTTTATTTAATGAAGAAAACATGTAATAGATACCTGAATGGAAAAAACTTGAGAAAATGGAAAATTGGAAAAGGATGGTACACCATTCCTATGTGCCACCCTCACGGTGCCACTGCTTCGGTGAAACTAATTATTTTTGAAATCCCTAAAAAAAACCACTATGAACCCCTTGAACACCACAAGAATTGGATTTTTCATGATGGAATGTCCTAGGGAAATCTAGATCATTATATTGGATATCTATGAATGTATTCTCGTCCCTGAGAATTTAACACCAAACATAGAAAAGGTGGGGTCTGAACAACCACCCCATAAGATACATCTCTAGGATAAACCACTCTACATTGTTTTAAAACTAGAGATAAAACCTTGATATCCAAAAACACCTCACCAATCTCTACATCCCCAATCAACCACACAAACACCAAAGGTCACATTTACTAGATACATGGATTGTGGAGCCCATTCCTCCATGTCAAAATACTGTCCACTTTGAGCAGTACTGACTAATCTGCACTGGTTCAATCACATTTTCTCTAATGGATCTTGATTAGGGATCAGGTCCTCCCCTCCCGATAGTCCAGAAATTTCACACACATTTAGAGAACAAGGAAACAAATAATCTCAAAGAAAAAGAGTTCAAGCATTACATCATAAGAGAAGCACCAAGAAAAACACAAGAGAAAAACTCAGAACAACTTTGGGTAATGGGTATGCACCTATTCCTCTAATGCCCAAGTACTCTCCCTGAGGTCACTATGCATCTATAACATAAAATTAAAAGGAATGGTTCATCCATGAAGCACCTTGTCCTTATGATCCTCAAATCATACTGGTCACTCCATGAATGTCGCATTGTCCCCGATATCAAACTCTCCCCAGTAAATGACATGGGATTCATCGTGTAGATACCAGTGAAGCTGAGAGACATGTAAGACACTATGGACCCTCTCCAATCATGGTGGAAATTATAGCTGATATTCCACCTCACCAACTCATCCCAACACCTCGAAAGGTCTAATGAACCTGGAGAAAACATTATCCCTCCTCTAAACCTATACTACCCACGTCAAGAGGAAACCTTCAAGAATACATGGTCCCAAACCTAAAACTCCAAAGTCCTATTACTACGATCAACATACAAATTATTTCTATCCTGTGCAACCTTCATCCCATCATTGATAATCTTCCAGTTATTTGTTTTATTCTGCACCATGTCTAGAGAAAGGATAACTACCTCCACTACTTCCATCCTGCACAATGGTGAATAAAAATTCATCCCGTATAGAGCTTAGAATGGAGACATACCAATGGAATATTGATGCATATTATTATATGAAAATAGTAACTTGTAAAAATGTCACACCTAAGACCCACTGAAGTGCTAAAAAATTTCATGTAACATTCCCTCTAACATCTGGATGGTCCAATATATCTGTCCATTTGTCTGAGGGTGGAAAGAAAAGCAGAGGAATAACTATGTTCTAAAAGAATATTTTAATCCCCTCCAGTCTCAGGTGGTAAATTTTTTATCCTGACCCAAGAGAATCTATATTGGAACTCCATGCAGCCACACCACTTCATCCACATACCTCTGTGCTAAGGCTGCCACTATGCTCGACTCCTTTATTGATAATAAGTGACCTAATTTTGTCAGTTGATCCCCTAATACTCAAATATTTTATCATTATACTAGAGTATTGGGTAATCCTATAATTAAATCCATCAATATTTCATCACCCTTCCACTTTGGAATGTCTTAGGGATATAAAAAAGTGCTGAGATCATGATGCTTGGCCATCACCTACAGACACACTAGGCACCTTTCCACAAACTCTGCCACTGCGCGCTTCACCCCAGGCCACCAAAATTTCTCCCTCATGCCTCAGTACATTTTAGAAACTTATAGATGCACCACCGGGGGTGAGATATGGGACCCATAGAGAACTCCATCATGAATTTCAACTAGGAAAAATAACTTCCCACAGAACAACATCTAATTCTTGATTTTCCTCTGAAAATCCCTCGGGAGCATCACCTTGGACAACGTGACCACACATTATGTATATCACTGAGTCTGACCAATAAGAATCCTCCACCTTCTACACCAAGGAATTTTGTACTACCATTTGAAATAGATAGCGTTTGCCTCCATCCACTCTCACAACTAGATGAAAATTGTCCAACTCCTCCATTACTTTCCAAGATTCTATGGATTCCCAAACAACCTCCTTACGTGACATCCCACTTAATTCATCGGCCACCACATTCCACTATCCGGATGTGTAAGAGATATTGAATTTTTAGTCCTTGAGAAAATCCATCCACCTTCACTACCACATGTTTAGGTTTCATTGGGAGAAGATATACCTAAAGGTATTTTGATCCACAAGGACCACAAAGTGTTCCCTGATGAGGTAATGTTGACAAAACATCAATGTGAATATGCTTATTTGAATTATAAGATCATGGGTGAAATAGTTATGTTATTGTAGACATAACTTCCTATACCCACAAGAGATAACTCCCCACTACTACATCTGCACACATCCCAAACCTAGACTAGAAGCATCACAGAACACCTCAAACACCACCCCTTCCTCTGGAATCCTGAGCATTAGATCACTGACCAGCTCCCCCTTAAGGTAGCTGAAATCATCCTTACACTACTCACTCTACACGAAGGCCTGCAATTTTCTAGACAATGCTTTAAACAGAGCTACATCTTCAGAGAAGTTGGGTATGAACCTCCGATAATATCCTACTAGACATAGGAATCTACAAACCTCTGCCACATTCTGAGGTGATGACTAAGAAACAACCACCTATACCTTTTATGGGTCAAATTCTATCCCTTTCTAAGACCCCACATGTCCAAGGAAGTGAACATATCGCATCCATAACATGCACTTAGACCACTTCCCATTGTGCTGGTGGTGATGGGGACCTCTAAGATTGTCCTGTGGTGCACAAATTTCTCCTCCTCTAACATTGAGTAAATTAGGATATAATCAATGAACACAATGATGAACCAGTCCAAGAACATGAAAAATACATAGTTCATGAGCCCCATGAACATGACTGGTCCATTCATAACATAGAAGGGCATGACCAAAAACTCAAAGTGCCTATACTAGCAGGTGAAAGCATTATTCAGGATGTCACCCTCCAACCTCAACTTGTGATATCCAAACCACCTATTGATCTTATAGAACCAAACTTGTCCACATAACTAAATGAAAAGATCATATATTCTCGAGGGAGGTTAATAGTTCATGAATTTTACCTTATTCAGTTTCTGGTAGTCTATGCACTGCCACATGACACTATCTACCTTCTTTGTGAACAAGACTAAAGCACCCATGGTGACACATTCGTCTAGATAAATTTTTTTTTATTTTGGCCATAAACTAGAATCTGAAACCTCCATAACTCAGAATGCTCCATCCGATAAGGAGCCATCAAAATTGGGCGGGCACCAGGCTACAAGCGTATTTTGAAATCAACATCACATCGAGGGAGTGGAGTCACAAACTCTTCAGGAAAACAACCATGAAATCCACAACAACTTTCAGAACCTAAAACATCTCATCAACTATCGAACCCTCTAACATCTTGGATAACACATAATGAAGATGATCAACATGACGATTCACCTCTTGAAGAATACAGTCACCCAAAAAAACTACATGTTGGCCATCCATATCCAAAAACACTACTCTTCTATGGAATCAATCGATAACAGCATGCATAGAGAATAACCAATTGAATCTAAAGATGACATCATATGGCTGCATATGTAGAAGAAGAAGATCCCCACTGGACTGATGCGGCCCCAAGATCAGTCCACATCCATGCAAGACATCAAACAAACTGGTCTGACCTCCAACTGGAGTTCTCATCACCAGGGGAATAAAAATTATCTCTACGTCTAGTCCGAAAGAACATGCTAGGCTGGGTGAAACAAAAGATTGTGAAGCTCATGAATAAAAAAAAAATCACACACAAGAGTATTAAAATGGATGGTCATACATCAAATAGCCTCTAGACCTAATGGAACTGCTACCTTAGTGGAATGCAACTGCGCATGCACAGCTCATCTACCCCTCTACTCTTGACCACCTCCTCGACCATGCCCTGGTTGAGGTACCTAAGGATCACCTTGATATCAGCCTCATTTATCACTTTCTACCCTTGGTGGAGTAGGATCCCACTACAGTTGGTACCGGAATGGTCTGATTAGAAACTACAACTACTGAGGTGGGCACTGAACCATCCCACACCAAACATACTATGATCGAACTAGGCACTAACTATGAAGATGTCCACGACCTCCAAAGACAAAGCACCTCAGTCTCGGGGTTGTGGAGAAATGTTGAGGATCAGGAGGTCTGAACTGGAATAACTAAGGCCTACATCCCACTGGTCAAAACATGGAAGGTCCTGACACCGGAGACTGAATTTTCACTACATTCCCCTTTGATGAACTCAGCTGGATCCCCTGTTGCAGCACACCTCCCTGTGAGTGCATCCCCTCCACTACTTAAACCTGGTTATAAAATTTTTAGTATGTCAGTAGGGTAAAGGGAGCAATGACATACCGAAGAGAAATTCATAGTGCCTCCTCCAAGTGTCTCTCTCACGACTCCTCATCCAAAAATAGATCCGAAGGAAATAGTTATAGATCATTAAACATGATCCCCAGTTCCCTCACTGAAAAACTCCACTACTGGAGGGAGAGAAGCTCTCGAGTCTTATTGGCCTTCATTGTCAAGGAAAGAAACTCTTCCTAAAAAACCTTCTCAAAGATAGCCAATGAGACATTAGACTCGTTACTCTCCTAAGGTAACGAGTCCACCACTAAAGTTCCACCACTCACATATGGAACACTGCCAGAGGAACCGAATACTACCTTATAGCATGAATCGATATAAATGTGATTTTAAGCTCTACAAGACATCCATGTGTCTCTAATTATGAAACGCTTCCTTCTAACATTACAATGGTATTCCGATGAAAAGGACGAAGGGTATTTTTCCATAATTAAACTTCCTCCTCTCGATCGGACCTCTGCTAATAAACCAAGTCATCCGGTAAGCCCTCAACTACACGTACCACATGTGGCTGATGTCCGGGTTCCATAGCTAAAAAGGTAAACAAAGAACTCCTAAACCCTGGTAGTATAAAATTTTCTATTAATATTTATTTTACTATTTTATATAAATTAAATTCCCAAAACACCAAATACACACAAGAACAGAAGTCATTATGATTCAAGTACCTTTCCTAGGGTCTTTACCCAACAATCAATGTTTCCTCACATGATCATTCGGTAGGCACAATTTCCTTGCATTGAATCATAGGGGGGCACTAGAATTCTATGTCCTATCTGGTCCTCCATAGCCTATTTCATGCACCAGGATTGCCTAATACTATTTCCCTACTACCCCATGCATTTTTCATTGCACGTAACTCTGAACTCCATCCTATATTTCAACCATCACCTTCAGTACCATTCTTTCATGACCCACCATCATTAAGATGAGGGAAGGGACAACAAAGTTCCATGCCCTTCCTTTTTCAAGATGAATGTGAGATAATGACCCCATGAGTCCCACCTTTAATAGGCTCCGAAGTGCCGACTAGAACCAAGGGTATATAATCTCACACAAAATAGAAGGAATTACCATTTTTAATGAAAACAGAATCAGAATATTAGATGGTAAAATTCCAAAAAAACACCAATCATTTAAATAGACGGAACAAAAATCCAACATATTCAAGTTTTTAACATAAAATGTGGAAAAAGTACAACAAAAACACCAAAGTAAGGTACCAAAATAAATGAATAAGTAGTAAAAATCAAATATCCCAATGCTCGAGCTAGTAAAGTACATCATGGTCCTCAAAAGTACTCCATGAAACATGAGAACAATTCCAAAAATGTATGGTGATTATACAAGTATACCCAGTAGAAAATATAAATCCAACCACGCTCAAGTGGGAGAACCATACTAATTTTCCTGTGAAAATAGCTGAAACCAACTACACCTAATAAGGAAATCTATAAAAAATAGCCTCACCAAGGCACCCGCAAAAAATAACTCAAGTAAAGAAAGATAATAACATTATCATATTATTGATTTCGGTATCCCGCGCCACTTTCCCACTGGATATATTTACTCCTTAATAGCTAACATCTTGACACTACTGCTCTTCCCAAATGTAGTCCCACTACGACAACTACCCGCACACACCTAGGACACAAACCACACATATCCCTCACACATAATCTTTGGTCACTATAACCACACCACACTCCCTAAAATGTATGGGCCTCATCTGGAAGTCACTTTTGAAACCAACCTTTCCCGCAAACACCTAGGCCTCTCACCCACACAACAACTTTCCAAAAGGATCGTGGTATATATTATTCCTCAATCCATTATATCCTGCCCTGATATAATTGAGTGGTAAGAACCAAAAGAGGGTGTGAGGAAGAAGGTCAGTAACCAACCATCCATCCTCCCACTGAGATGTAGGGAAAGACACCACCCCCCATGAAATGGGGGAGTTCGGCATGTAGTACTCATCATGAGTGGGGTGCGTATTGAAAATCACAAGGAACTACAAGTTTATACACATATGTACACAAACACTCTTCCCAACCTATGGGATTCCAAATAAGAAACCATCCCACACAAACCACCCATGATGCTACCCCTACATGAACGTATCACCAAGAATAATGGTCACTTATGTAAGTGGATGTATACCCCCGACCAATGAATTTAACCAATTATTATCCTGTATTTATCAAGTATTGACTTATTCATTTTATCCTTACACATGAAACTAACAAGAATAACATTTTCAATAATTTTCCAAAGTCTAAAGGCCACTAAACACTACCAATACAAATAAGGAAGTAGGGACTAAGGTATGGAACTCCATTATAACACCCACTCATTAAAACAATAGAGAACAACCAACCTGCAGTCCCACTACACACCCCTTTTTCCTATAAACATTTTTAAACACTTCCAAATGTCATTTTTCAATGTTATGACACTAAATCAACCTCTCCAAACTTGAACTGGAAGCCCCAATGCACAACAACACCACTCCCAGCACACCCATAATCACGAAGTTGTGACACAACCCAGTCCTGCAGCCCTGCATCCCAACCACTTCCCAGTAGTAGTAACACTATACAAAAATTCCATCCATTCCCCAATCAATCTTTCTCTCAAACTGATACTCCATAACACTTCATATAACACCACATACACAAAGTCCCCAAAAAAATAAAACCAAACAGCAGCCCCGCTGAACAAACATACCACACCCTTCTCATAGAACCAACTCTTCTATGCCCACCTCCGTAATCATAACAAGGTTATCAAAAACAACTTCAAAAAACCCCCATGATGTACCAAACCCAAACAAAAATAGTACTCATCCACATCATTAAGCCATGAATATTCTGTTTTAGCAGGAGGGGTTTTTTAATTCCACTTTAAATAACAAGGATAATCACCGAACATGTATATTTATGGGGAATCCATTTATTTAACCAAGTATATGGGATTATGAAGATTTCAAGTTATAACCATTTATCAAATCATCACAACAAAAAATGCATAACAACACCAGTGAGTAAGAAAAGACCACCAACCACCATGATTTTTAGAAGGCCTTACAACCCATACAATTAAAAACAAGGTTCAAGGATGATGATTAAAGCAACATACATAACATCATCACTTCCCTACCATTATTCCATTTACCCATGTTATCTTTTGATCATCATAATCCCCTCCCCTTTTTTATTTATCATTTAATAAAAGTTTTCACATGTTCTTTAAAATGAATCATAAGTATACACACCCTTTATTATACACAAATAAAGAGAGGAAAAAGAATCCCTACATGAAATAATAGGCAACCTATACTCCTATTTGCACAAAAAATACGGGATTGCATGAGAAACATGAAACTCCAAGAAAACTAAGTAGGAGATGGCTCTAGAATAGGTGCACAACCCGTCTAGAGAGTAAATATTTAGGTGGACCAAGGGGAATAAAAAGAAAGAATAGAAAAAGAGATATCAGTTTAAGAAAAGTAGAGATCCTAAAAAAACCAGGGGGATGATTTAAAAGTTCTTGAAAATTAGATTGTTGTTAGACACCATGAGTTAATATTTTTAAGGGTCTCACAAATTAGGAATTAATTTAGATTTAATAATTTTCTTGAAAACAGTGGAGAGGGCATTAAAAATGGCTAATAGTTGATATGTTTCTTATTTGATATAGATGATATATAACGAGGGAAGGTACAGAAAAAAATCCGGAAACTAGAAAATAGGCAAAGGGTGAAACACCATTTGGTTTGCCACCATCATGGTACCACTGTTACGAGGCCACAATTTAGGCATTCCAAATTTTTTGGGCCACTGTTACAGTTACACCATTTCAGTGTGCCATCCTCTCAGTGTTCCATCTTCATGGTGCCATTGTCCTGGTATTACTCCATCATAGTGTCACCATTTCAATGAAACCATTTGGTGAAATTAGTTTTTTTTGAAAAACTCTCGAAACAAACCACTGCGACCCCCAAGAACACCACAATCACTGAAATTTTTATAATGTAACGGACTGGGGAAATCCGAGTCATTAAATTTTTTGAATGAAGTAGAATGATTAATGTAATTCTATTTAGGTTCACGAGTTATGTTATAGGAGTATTTTATAAATGAAATTAAAGTTATAATAATTATTAAATTTTTATGTATTTTATTATAATACTATTCATTTTGAAATTAAGATCATATGTTGAATGGTAATAATGAATGGGAAATGTAACTCAACATAAATTTGATCATTTTGGAAAACACTTGATGGATCAGTGATAACACCTAATATGTTCTTAGTGTTGAAATGGAAATAATAATGGGTTATTTCATATAGTATTAGTTTTTATGGAACTGGTTAGTGATTTGACGGTTTATAATATATTTACTAGAGTTTACTGCATGTTTCAATTTATAGAATCTATTTTAATATATATGATTTAAATTTTGGTTGAAATCAAGTTTCCATTATGTTTTTATATTGATAAAAGTATAAATATATTTATAATGTTACATTAAGTGAAACTATATATTTTCTATGGAATATAATGTTGATTTAGTAACCTCCCTTCTAAATTAGGATTTTCATATTTTAGATGATACTAATAAATTACTATTTATAGTATAGATAAATTTTAATGTTTAGAATCATTGGAATACATTTTATAAACATTTTGACTTTGAAAAATATCTAGATACATGTGGAATAAATTGTCAATCATTAATTGAGTTAATGTCCAGTTAAATTCTAATTTTACTACCTCAATCATAATAATTCCTTCAGTACATTCATTTCTTAGAGAAATAGATGAAGTAGTAATTTTTAAAAGGTAAACTAAATGGTGAAAATATATTTATAATTTTGGGTGATCTATATAATATTAGAAATAGAATCCCATTTCATAAGGAAAAAATTCTCTAGATAAAAAAATTCCAATTACATAAATTTCTATCGAAGCAATAATATTCTAACTCATCATATATTTCATATTTTTGGATGTTAACTTTATCATTACCAAGTTCTCTATATCTCTATATTAATCCTTTGTAATTAGTATTCTATTCAATGTATATGTTTTAATTTACCCCCAATGTTAACCTATATGAAATCTAAGTGAAGTGTTATTATAGATGAAAATAATACTTTCGTTTCTCTCTTATTGTGGGGAAGTTTTATTAAACCCTTTTATGATGTGGGATTCCAAAAATGGTATTTTAAAATATCAATCCTTTTATTACTGAGACCATGAATAAATTGGGATGATGTAATATATTTAAGGGGGAGTAGAAATTATCAACATAATATTTTAAAAGAAGAAAATAAAATATGATATTGTATATAACATGAAAAACACAACATAAATGATAATATAAGACCCCAAGAAATTAATATAAATTTATTTTTAAGTAAATTTATTCCCTTAAATAGCTTATAATGCACGAAACACTAGTTTAAAATAATTATGACTCGGTATTAAAATATTATTACGAACATTATAAGCTAATCGTTATGATTGAGGGTATGAATTACAATAACTAAATTATTAATTTTTTTTGATTTAAAGATATATACATACATACATATATATATATAATAGATTTAATTCATATATAATGATTGTAAATAAAATAATAACCATCTGATTGAAAGTAATTTTTTTTACAAAACACTATTTTTTTATAAATGGATTTCTAGTTATACTTTGCACATATAATATAAAAATTATTTTAAAAATTTTATTAAATTTATTTTACAGAATAATAATATATTTTAAGTATAGATTTCAAAATTACCATTGGGTGAATTTATGCCTTTTTTTGGAAATGTTATGTTTTTTATGAGTAGTGAAATATAGTGATTTTTTATAATCACTTTACCATTTAAATCATTTTAAAAGATAAATTCTGTTATAAATTAGTTTTAAATTAAAATTATTTAAATTAAAATTAAATTTAAATAATTTAGGTTATTATAATAACTTTTAAATTTAATTTTTATATTACAACCCTCTATAATTATGAGAGACTTTTCTTTGTAAAATTGCTCATTCTTCACCACTATGGTTTAAATTAAAATAGAATTTAGACACGTATATGTATTGAAATTTGAAAATTTTATTCCATAATTAGAATCTGAATAATTTATATTATCTATTAACATTATCCTAGTTTTTTACCATAATTAATAACAAAAATGGTAACAATTAATTATTGTGGTTAAGGTAAAAATGGGTTTACAAGTGGTTATGATAAGTTGGTAAGGGTTAAATATAACCAAAAACTTTTCCAAAACCCATTTTATAGAAATATTTATACCGTATAACCTATAATAATTGAGAATGTACCATTTTTCAGGCTCTTATCATGTCCAAAACATTTTTATCCTTTTATCTTGAAAAAAATACCATGTCTGTCCCCCCCCCCCACTTAAAATATTTCACACCCTCTCCTCCCATTAATCCCTTATGAACACATATATTTAATACATTAAAATAAAAATTTACATCCAAAATCCCCTACCTAAATAGTAGATTATTTATTTTGATTGGAAATCCCTCAAAATAGGACTTTAGGTATAATCCTAAAGAGTCTCTCTAAGGAAGATGTAAAATTATTTTACATGCGAATTTGATTTATTTCTTATTACACCTTAATAAAAACTTATTAAAAAATAATAATATATAAAACCTGTATTTAATTTATTTTTATATATTTATATGTTAATGGAACAACCTATAACCATATATACATCCATCAAATTGGAAACAAAATTGTCGATCATGTGTACAAATGGCTACTGCATCACAAACCAATTTAATTCGTTTTACATAACAAACATTGAAGGATGTATATGATTGTAGATTTAAAATATTTGTATGATATTAATGAAATATTTATACTTATTTAATATTTAAATTTCATATACCTTCTTACTATACATTTAGTGGGGGATATGAGAACATCCCTCTTCTATACCACAGACTACCTCTACATGAAATGATGTGATACAATTTTCATATATGATTTACATAAAATATAATAAAGTTAAGGATAATAAATATATGAAATATTTTTGATCTAAATATGTATTATCAATATATAATATTACATAAAAATTAATACCCTCCAATCCGTAGAAATGCAATAACGTTTTGCGTGCTAATGTGTGGGCTACTGCCTCTAGGTAGCAATGTAAAGAGTTTTTCATTTAGATTTTACATGGATGGTAATAAAGTTAAATTTTATTATTATAAATTATATATATACATATATTAAATAATATTTATGTGATAAAATTTAATTAATTATTTTTTATTTCCTTCCATTTTGGGAGAAAAATGGAGATAACATTTCCCAGTACGTATGACATACTGTCTCCATGAATAGGAAGGTAAATTTTCAATATATATTATTTTTAGATTACTATAAATACATATATAATGAATTTATATTATAATTTTATATTTTTTAAAATTTTGGAGATTATTTAATCATTATGAAATTAAAAGGACATAATATTATTGAGTTAAAAAAACACAAAAAATGAAACAACTATCACTCAAAACAGTGTTTTTAATAGATCTATTAATAAATATTTTTAAAAGAAAAATAAGAAAATAATATATTGATTGATATATATTAGTATGGATCTATAATATATTTATAATAACACTACATTTATATGGGAGTTTTGGACATATTCTAAGGATATTAAACCCAATGTAAATGTTTTTCATCTCACTTTTACATATGTGAGATATGCGCCATATTTATCACATATTAAATTATGTGGTGTATATAATACCCATTTGATACTCTTTATCACAGATCTCATCACATTAATTCTATTTAATGTTTACTTTTAATGTTATTTATTTTATGGGTGTTACGCTTAAGAAGATACCAAAGTGATGAAGGTTTATTTCAAATTCCCATTATTATTTAGAATGGTGTTTGTTTATATATCCCTTAAGGGGATTATTTTATATTTTAATCATAAAATCATTATATTTTCTTATCATATGGTTATTGATTAATATTAATAATTAATAGTACTATTTTCCATTCATTTTTACTTAAAATGTGTTTGAATATGTTTTTATGAAAATATGACTTAATTTCTCTGTCCGATGAGAAATATATTTACATAAAAGATTAATTTTTATAAAAATATTTTCATAAATGATTTCACCCATTTAAAAATAAATTATCATATAAATTTTACTTGTTTATACTTTTTTACAAATACTATCAAAACTAATCTTCCTGTTGTTTTCAAAACAACGTCCATTTTACTTTTATCAGAACTGTAAATGGAATATTTTTATTAACATGTATGACATGAAAATAATTTCAACTATCATGAATAGTTAATATTATCGATTATATTTTTTAAAGGTTATTTTCAAATATATATATTTGAAATAATTTTTTTAACATTTTTTTAAAATTTTTTAAAGTGGAAAAGTTATTTACATAAAAAAATTAATGATTTTTTTTGGTATTTATATTCATCAATTAAATAAAGTCTTTATTGTAATAATAAGAAATTGGGGATATGTTGTATTGATATCATTCATATATATTATTTATCTTTTTTATGATCATTTTTGACTGAGGATGTAAAATAATATTACCATTCACCATATTACTCTATATGTTTTATGATTATGTTAATTTGAGTGAGGTTATTATTAACATTTCATATATTAGTTTTTAAATATGAATACTTATGGTTATAATGTTTTATCCCTTTCATATAAGTTATTTATTAGACATTTTATTTGATAGGAATATCCTTGTAATAAATATATCATTGATACATCAACATGTCTTTCAATAGAAATGATTTGGAAAAATTAGACATGTTTATACCTACATTTTTAAAAAGACTTTTCAATAGTATTAACTATTTAAGATGTCCATAATTTTGAATTCCCTCATAATGAGATCAATTTTTATGTCCATGTGATTTTTTGATTTTGTAAAATATATATGGATATGTATCTATGTCTCAAAAACATGTAATGATTTATAGGGATTTATTTAACTTTATTTATTTCTACTATATTATGTTCTATTTATGGATTAAATGGAATGTGTTTCAATTAATTTCTTTTCCATATTGATTATACATATATAATTATAACACATTACATTTTACACATATCCATACTGATCATATGAGAACATCCCTTTCATATTTCTTAGTTTCCTTAGGAAATTAGTATGTTTTTTGTGATTGACATACTGATACATGCTATGAGGAATAATGGAGTTCTCATAGAAAAAACATGGTTTATTTTATGATCTCAATTGTACATTGAAAAATCAAATACATATATATTTTTCCAAGACTACTAAACTGTTGGGTCCTTAGCGACGAGATTCCTTATATATTATGAAAAAGTTATTAAATAAAAAAACTCTTTATTCCTATAGTCCGAGTCGTTACATTAGGTTTGCTATGATTTTTAGTAGAAAAAATTAGAAGAATTTTTTGGAAGACAAAGATTTGGCAATATAACCCTATTAAATTCATTGATGATAATTATATAAGAACATCTTAATAATTTTTTAATTTATAGTTTATGTGTTTTTCTAAGAAACACATCTATGTCTCGATACTATAATTGGACATGTGTCTGGAATAGTTATACCTAATGGTACTGACTGTGAAAAAGGAACTTCCGGCTTGACTCCAGCATTAACCAATACACGATAATAGGTAATTCATTAAACATGGTTTTAAAATACTAAAGGATCTTGGTTTAACTCACATTTCTTACAAACCATTATAAAGGATTAAAAAACTTAATGATTTGAAACATTCCTGATTACACCAAGTTTATGTTTATGTGTTTATCCAGGTATATATTTTTTAATTAATTTTAATTATTTCACTTATTTTTTAATTATATATTATGATACATAATGGTATAATATAATACAGTATTTTCCATCATTAAAAAATGGATCCTTTCTGAAGTAATGATAACCATATCAATGCACACAATTCAAAGAGTAATTATTGTCATTAAATTGATGGTATTAAGCTAATATTTCATAGGGAACTAGCCTCCCAAATATTCTAATCATATGAGAACATAGTATATAGTTTTTTATTATATTGAAATAATAATCTATGTATTATTGTTTCGAATATAATTAATAACAAAAAAGGGTGTTAGATAAAAAAATGGATAAGTGGAATAATGGAAAAAAGGGTATTCCAAAATGTGACATTTTTTGAAAGAGACAATTAGGAGAGTGTCAAACAACTAATATGAAAATTATTTATTTATGGAAAATATGTTTTCAATGAATTTAATTTCATAGGAAAAAAGATTTTTTTTGTTAATATAGTGTTTTAGAATAATCGTCTCTCAAAGGTATCATCATTGATAGAATGTCATAAATGTGGAATGTATTAGAATTATGAAAATATATTTTCTAAGTGGAAATCATGTGAATATAAGTTTGAAATATTTATGAGTAATTATTATATTTTTAACAACGAACACACAAAAAATGACATATCAATGGAAAGAATTATTAATGAATAAAATGATAAATCCTAGTTAACAATTTACAATTGAAGTTGAATGATTAATGTACACATGTTTGGATTCACTAGATATGAAATATGATTATTTTATCAATGTAATTTTTTAAGAATTATAAAATGGATAATAATTATACTATAATGGTATTCATTAATTATTGGAGATCATATATTGAATGATACTGATGATAATGGAATATGACAAAGTGGAATGCTGATTGTTTTGGAAAACAAATTATTGAGAAATGATAACCCTTAATATTTGTTCAATGTTGTAGTAATAATGATATATAGATGTTTTTATGATATTATTGGTGGATATAAAATTGTTTATTTAGTTGATGGTTAAAATTATCTTTGTTAGAGTTTAAAAAATGTCTTTATTTATGGAATATATTCAATAATATATGATTTTATTTTTTGAATCATGTAGGATTCCATAAAGGATTTACGGTGATTAAGGTATTCACATATTTGGATTTTTATAGTAAGAACCAATTTATATTTTATGGGGAATATAATGTTGATTCAGTGACCTTGCACTTAAATTTGTTCAGACTTATTTTTGATTAGCATTAAGTATAATTATTTATGTATTGGATTAATATGAACATTAATGTGTTATTGGATAACTTATTGTAGCCATTTGGCCTTATAATTTTTCTATATTTGGGAGGAATGAATTTTCATTCTTTCATTGATTTTCCCACTAAAAATTATTATTTTTATTATAATGCATACACTTTTGAGGAAAATGTGAGAAACCATGAAATAATTCACAATTTCACCTCTTCACTATATCCCTACTTTCCCAGTTCCTTACTAAAAAAAATACAAAGCTTCACAAAAAAAAACAACAAACAAGAACAATTGATGGAAAATCCAATCGAGCATTCAAACTGACATACCTTCATAGTTGGAGATGAAATAGTCAAGAGAAATATGGGGTATCATGAATCAGGGAATAAAAAAAATCAGAAAATAGGGACAAACCGCAGAACTGTTCTCCTTGGGTACCCACCGGTGCGACCGATAACACTAGCCCAAATCCACAAACCCACTGGAGAACACTTGTTGGAGTTCTCCCAACCCTCCAGTAATGTGAGATGACCCAAATACCTCATCAAAAAAGGCAACAAAGAAACTAGAATGATGAATTCCAAGTAATTCAGATGTTGCACCCAAATTTGCATCCACCACAGCGCAAACACAAACCAATCGACAATCTGAAGACCAAAAAAACCACACCAAATGAGAATCCCACAAAAACAGAATTCACAGCAACAATAGATTTCACCCAAAAATATATAGAAATAAAAGGTTAAATCCCACAACTATACACCCATACATCAGAGGCGATGCCAAAGGGAGCATAGAAACAAGAAAAAAAGAAACAAAATAAGGCTCATCGCCACCATAAAGCTCAAACGAGGAGGCTACAAAGCCACCCAAAGAAATCACAGGTAGAGAACATAACAGAAACCACAACCCACAAAAGACCAGAACTTAGTATCAGACCAACACTGCATTTCCATTGAAGCTGATCCTATCAATGAACATGACCATCGATGTCACAAAAGACTATTGTATGTCTACTACCCACAACTCCACAAGATCTTGCGAACACTCGAGATGAAGGGACCATACTTTTGATGTCGAAGAAGTCTGGATCTCTAAATAAATCTTCCATAGAGAGAGGATCATGCCACGAGCCCAATGAGAAGCATCGAGGAGTAAGACTGACATCACCCAAGGTAGAAGATATGGCGTCGATTAGGAAACCCTAGCGCTTTGGAGCCCTTTACGGGCGCATCACTCAGGATTAATTGATTTAAGGATAGGTAAAATGTTATTTTTTTGCTTTAAATGTGAAAATTCATTTTTAATGTTCATTTCATAGAGTATTAGATTATGTATTAGTTGTTCTAATAAAAACTAAATAATTAAAATTATATGTATATTTTTGGGTGTTTTCTATCCTAATGGTAACCAAATCCATCATCATTCGGAAAAATAACATAGGAAAATATTTTCTAACTATAATCCTTTTTGTTGAATCAACATACTTTTAAATAGATTTATGTGTTTTTAGTGTTTAATATTCTTATTTATATATTCAATATCACTCACCATTAATCCTTAGTCCTTATTGTTTTATTCCATATCCTTATTTTAATTTCTATCCAATGTTCTGCTACATATAAACCGTGGGATACATTATATGGATTCCCTTCCTATATCAATTTATCTTTTATCGATAGAATGTTTTGTCAAATACTTTTTGAATTTCAGTTACCTACCATGTTATTTTTAAATATCAAACCCATGATTACCAATATGATGAATAAATTGTGGGAATTCAATTTTTTAGGGGGTAGAATGTATCATAGATGACATTTTAAAAGAGAAACATAAGATTATATGAAATAAAACACTGATCATATATGATAATGTTTCACCATGACACTCTATTATATATTTATTTAAAAAAAATGATATTCTCTTCCATAGAATACAATAAACTCAACAATGAGATTAAGTGAAATATGATACTCTATTAAAATATAATTTTGACCATTATAACCAAACTATTACATTGGAAAACTGTAACACTCCAAGCTTCTATGGTACACTTCTCTTTGAATAATGTGATAGCGTGTGTTGTACGCAACACCGAGTTCTAACACACCATAACCAATCAAAATAGCCATTATGAATAGTAATACCTACTTTTTGAAATTATATATATTTTATATTTTAAAATAGACTTCATTTCTGGATTCGGAATATCGAATTTATCCTAAGGTGAAATTTTGGTACTTTTCGGATAACTTTCATATTTTGATGAATAGTGAAAATTACTAAATTTTAATTAAAAACAACTTTTTTAAACAAAATAATTAATAGTGATAAACTATGAATTTGAGTGGTTTTAAAGTATATTTATAATATATTTTTACCATTTAATATAATGTTGGTCATTGGACATAATTTTACAATTAAACCGAACATAAACAAGTGTCAATCTTTTGATAGTTATTATCTCTTAAAAACACGCTTTTTGTTTTGATAGCGGGAATTAATTTTAAATTAATTTCTGCCACTTCTGTGTTTTTAATTGAGAAAAATGGATTCCATATTTGGAATCAGGATGTCCAAATTGTGTAAATAGGTAACTTTTATTTTTAGACATTTTGAATAATTATTGCGGTAAATATTTTATTTACCATGGTTAAGGGTAAATCCGATAAATAAGGGTTAAAAAAATAATATTATAATAATACTAAATTACCCTAAAACATGTCCTAGCCTTATTGGTTGACACATGTTCGACCATAGGCATCTTTGGGTCGATTTTGGGACCCCATGGTGCCACTTGTAGGTGATAGGGACACTTTTTTTAATTAAGTTAAAATGAATACAAAAATGACACAAGCATATATCTTTTAGAAAAACAATTTTTACATAGGATTATATATGTTTGATTTTAGATTATAAATATTAATTAGAAATATAATAAGATTTCCTACATAATGATATTTTATTTATAATTTTTAGACATTAAATAATTTAATTTATTTATGACACAATGATGATGTAGTAATTACTATAATAGTGAACAATTAAAATAATTGATATTATAAATACACAAATAAATATAATATGAAACTTTTAATGAATTGAACTAATTTTCTAGGATAATATGATATATTAGGATTGATTTAATTGACTTTTTTCGAAGAAATCAATCTGTTATGAGTTTCACAAAAATCAACTATTGAATAGTGTCAAAATTGACATAAAAGAGTTCTTAAAACAAATATTATATTATTAATTGATATTAAATTCCTAAAAATCTAAGGTTCGGCCAAGAGACTTATATCATGATAGGTTCATCATTAATGGACCACTTGGGGGTCTCTTGGATGTATATAGTAAGTTTATTAACCATATTATATAAAAATACAAAGAGACATTGTAAAAGTGAAACTAATTAACTTAGAGTTAATACTTAAAGATGAGGTTAATATAAGTACCCAAACCTGTCTAAATTCTATTGTTTGAGTTGTTTTCGACCCATCCCCACCTTAACCTTTTAATAATCAACTTTGGAGCCATTGGAAACCGAATATGAATTTATTATAAACTAATATCTCTAGCTTTTCCAAAGGTGCCCCTCACCCCTCTTATAAAAGGGCACTCCTCCTTCTCATTTCTTCACACCTTAAAAGCCTTTTGGTTCGGCCAAACTCTTCCCAAATACTCTCCCAACTTCCCTAAATAAAACCTAGAGGCCTTATTTTGATCATAAATCCAACCTAAGGATCCCTTTTGATAAAATCAAAAGGAAGAAACCGAAGAAGAGGTAATGATTTCACCACCCTTTTCCAAGTTCCTTTCTTCTTCCACTTCTTCTTACTTTGTTGTTACCATTATCAAAAATAACTCCAGTATCATATATATACTGTGATGTTATTATAAATATGGTACAACCATATTCAGTATTCTATCCACCCTTTGAATAACATGTCACCATACGTGCGTACGTACGGCTTACCGTCTCCACGTTGTGGTGTAATTGTTATTCAATAATATATTATTTGGATGGGTATAATAATGATGTGTAACTCATGTAAATAATAAATATAACATGTTAATGATTCTGTATATATGATATACCATCCATTTATATATTATTTTAATATCAAAAGAATGATATTGTCACTCGTGCGTACGTACGGACTACCGTCTCCACGAACGCGATGAGATTCATTCTCCATCGTATCCATTAAAGTATAATTATCATTTGATGATTTAAAAAATGATGTTTAAGGACTTGATATCATTCTGGATATGAATAATATACAACCTATCCTTTACAAACATGTCTTACGTAACAAAACATATAAAAGAAAACAAGTAAGTTAACACCCGAAACAACGATAATACTAAGATATTATTATCAAATCAATATTAAAAGATCATATATGATATCATATTAATTTATATGATTCTTGTATAATTTAATAACAATTATTTCACCATTATACAGGAGTTTAACCTACCCCAACCAAGGAAAAGTACAAGGTAAGGGTTATTTCACAATCTCTTCATTATCCGAGGTTGTTTATACGTAATAATCTACTGGGATCTCTTTATCATCCACATCCATGTTTCTTCAAAACGTATTTCAAAACATTTTTATTATTTACAAGAATATGTGTTAAAGTCATTTACACCCTTGTTTGAATTTTTATAAGAGGAATCTTTCCGTCGTTTTCAAAACAAGGTCCTTTTTAACCTTTTCGACAGAATTAAGGTAAGAATTTTTTTTAAAACTTATACGGTGGGTGCGGTTATTTTCCGCCGTTATAAAATCTTCAAAGCTTTCCTTACAAGCTTATAAGAATATTTTCAAGAAAATGTTTTATTTTATATGTCTCTTAAATGATTTCAAAAATATAAAGAGATATTTCTCTAAAAAGTGTTTTGATTTCATCTATGTCAACATCCTTTGATGGATTTTACGCTTATTTGAAGTTGATTTATTATGATACAAAACTTCTATATTGTATTGAAGGTTTTGTGATATGTTTGACTGTGGATGTGCTATTTTTATACCATTCATAGTTTATGATGAAATTATTGACATTTCGTATGCTAGTTTTAATACGAATGTTTATGTTATGTTTAAACCTTTTCATATGGGAATGCATTGGACTTAATATGTGACGGGTGGAGCCCACTATAGCTCCTCGATGCATCGATAGGTCTCATGAGGAAAACTAGTGTCTTGGCACAAGGCCTTGAAAAAATCTTATTTTTAGTCTTGGCACGAGGCCTTGGTTATGTGGTTATAATAGTCTGGAATTATGCATTCCAACATTATGAAAGTGGTTATTGATTTTGCATGTGATTATTCGATTAGTAGAATATCCATGTGAATGAGTAAATGGCATTATTTCATTTTATTTATTCCATACAATGTTGAAAGTTCAAGTTTGAAAGGCTTTTGTTTTAGTTATACATTTCCTTAAATGTTTATTCTTATTTATGAAAGTTTCCGCTATATTGTTATCCTTACTGGGCATTTGAGCTCACCCCTTTTCTATGTTTTATTTTTCCCAGGAAGTGAAGAAGTAAATTATGAATGACCTACAGGGATATTATGAGGGGATATGAGTGTGGATTATGGAGACATTATGTTGTTGTAGTAGTTTTTCATTTTATGATGTAATGTAAGACTTATGAATATATCTAGTTTTTCCAAGGCTACTAAACCAATCGGTCTTTCGAGATTTGATCTTTCTTGTGATCATGACAATGTTATGTAATAATGCACTGACTCTGGGTAACTTGGGTTGGGGCGTTACAGTTGGTATCAGAGGAAGTTTAGTACAAATATTGGAAGCTAGATTTAGATAAACTCTGATTAGAGCACGTAGACCTAAGATGAACTTTGAGGATTAGTATAGAAGAACTTCCTAGAATTTTGGTATTGTAGAGATTTTGTGAGTTTTCCGAGAAATACATCCCTGTCTGGATACGAGAAGGTAGAGGCGGCTCTGGCACAGATGTACCTAGGGGTAAAACCCGAAAACACCTCTTTGAGCTAGACTCGAACGAGAACTGGTGCACGACAACGGGTCTTGCTGCACTCTTGGTTACGACACTCCCGGGGGATATGCTTAGGATAACTCTCATTTTCTTTACAAATCATTATGAATGGTTTATGAGTATATACTTCCTCAAAGAAAACATTTTTATGATTATGGATTATATGCATAAATAGTTCAATTTATGTTAAGTGTTTTATAAGTATGGGATTATGTATTTTGATTCATAAACTGATCTAGTTTATGCCATTGTTTAGAAATGGCGCCTAGTGGAAGAAATGGAAACCGTATCAATGCACACACTCCATGTAGGGATTGCCCTCCTGCTCAAGATAATTATAGTGGGGCTGGTGATGCAACTGGTGCCGATCAGCTAATCACCATACTGGGACAACTTACTCAGGTTATGAATAATAACCTTACCCGTATGGAGAACCCTGATCCACAGCGTGGAGGCTCAATGTTAGATCGATTCATGAGGCAACAACCACCAATGTTCAATGGGAGTACAAATCCCTTAGTATCTGAGCAATGGATAAATTCCCTAGAGAAAATATTTCAGGCTTTGGGGAGCAGTGAAAGGGAAAAAATTATCATGGCAGTTTACCGCCTCACTGGAGATGCTGATCAATGGTGGTCATTGATTCAAAACATGAAGGAAGATGATGAAGTATCAAATATGGAATGTAGGGAGTTCAAAGATCTGTTTTTAGAAAAATACTTTCCTCGTGACCATCGAGCAGATATGGAAAGGCAATTTCTGAGTCTGAGACAAAAGGAGGATGAGAATGTCACAAAGTATGAGGCTAACTTTACAAGGTTAGCAATGTATGCTGGAGATTATATATGTAACCCAAGAAGTATGATTGATCGTTTCTTTGATGGGTTAAAACCATTTCTTCGTCGAGCATTAGTCTCACAATCCTTTTCGTCGTACGAAGACATTGTCTCATGTGTTATCAAGACCAAAAAGGAATTCTCTAAGTCTTATGACTTTAAAGCAAAGCAAGAGAAGAAGAGTCCTGCTGATCAATCTGGGAATGGAAATAAGGGGAAGAAGGGAAAGTTTGAATATCCATCATGTGGTAAATGTGGGAAGAAACACCCCGGTACTTGCTTGAAGGGAATGGGAGTCTTTTACAAATGTGGTGAAAAAGGCCACCAAACTCGTGATTGCAAAGGGAAGAAGGAATCTACCAATGTTCAGTGCTACAATTACAGGGAGATGGGACATTATGCAAATGAATGTCCTAAGCGTCAGGATAACTTACCTCAGAAAAGGCCAAGGGATCAAGGCCAGGCTTATGATATCACTACTGCTGAGGTAGAAGCTCCGAAAGACGTGGTGGCAGGTAATTTAATGGTTTCCTCAAGTTTAGAAAATGCATTATTTGATTCCAGATCATCGCATTGTTTCATATCTTCCCAGTTTGCTAAGAAAATTAGATATTTCCAATTTGATTTAATAAGGGAGTTGTCAATTAAAACTCCTAAGGGAAGTATCATTGCAACAAAGTTTTGTGAATTAGTCCCCATTAGAGCACATAAATCTTCTTTATCTGCTGATCTCATCGTCATACCTATGATTGAGTTTGATATAATCCTCGGTATGGATTGGATTTCGGACTATGATGCGAAGATTTATTGTAAGAATAAAGTGGTTACGATTCTTGATGATAATGATAAGGAACACCTTATCTTTAGAGCAGAATCATCACCACCTAATTCTTATTTAGATCCACCCTCAATAGCTCAACTAAATTCAATTATTGGGGAGTAAGAGAATTAAATAACTGTCGGTGAGGAAAGGAATGTTCAAATAGAGGATGTACCTGTTGTGAAAGAATTTTTAGATGTATTTCCGGAAGATTTACCTGGACATCCTCCAGAACGAGAAGTTGAGTTTTCCATTGATTTGATTCCTGGATCAAGGCCTATATCGAAGACCCCTTATAGAATGGCCACTGTAGAATTAGTCGAACTAAATAAACAACTAGAGGAATTGAGTAATTAGGGATTTATTCTCCCTAGTGTTTCTCCATGGGGATCCCCTGTTCTTTTTGTTAAAAAGAAAGATGGATCTATGAGGTTATGTATTGACTACATGGAGATCAATACTATAACGATAAAGAACAAGTATCCCCTACCACGCATTGATGATTTATTTGACCAACTGCATGGAGATCAATACTTTTCAAAGATTGACCTTCGATCTGGATACCATCAGTTGTGTGTGAAGAAGGAAGAAATTCCAAAGACAGCATTTCGAACCAGGTACGGGCATTACGAGTTTACTGTAATGCCGTTTGGATTGAATAATGCACCCTCTGTATTCATGGATCTGATGAATAGAGTTTTCAAGGAGTATCTCGATGAATTTGTGGTGGTATTTATTGATGATATCTTAGTATACTCTAAAAGATACGAAGATCATGAAAATCACTTGCGCATTATCTTGAAGACTCTGAGGAGGCATGAATTATATGGGAAGTTTAGCAAGTGTGAATTATGGCTTCAGGAGATTTCTTTTCTTGGCCATATTGTCTCTAAAGATGGAATATCTGTTGATCCTTCTAAGACCAAGGCAATCCAAGAATGGCCAGCACCTACGAGTATAACTGAGGTACGTAGTTTTATTGGTTTGGCAGGTTATTATCGACGTTTCATCCAGAATTTTGCCCGATTGGCTAACCCATTAACGAAGCTCACACATAAAGGGGTTAAATTTGTTTGGAAAAAAGAGTGTGAATAATGTTTCGAAGTATTTAAGAGAATATTAGTCAATGATCCTATATTGACTCTACCATCGGGGAATGATGGGTTCGTTATTTATAGTGATGCATCAAAGAAAGGACTTGGTTGTGTCCTTATGCAGAATGATAGAGTTATTGCCTATGCATCACGAGAGTTGAAAATTCATGAACAAAACTATCCTACTCATGATCTCGAGTTAGCATCTGTGATATTTGCTTTGAAGATATGGAGGAACTACCTCTATGGTGAAAAATGTGAGATTTATACTAATCACAAGAGTTTGAAGTATATTTTTTTCACAAAAAGAACTCAACATGAGGAAAAGGAGATGGCTTGAGTTACTCAAGGATTATGATTGCACGATACACTACCACCTGGGGAAAGCAAACAAGGTTGCATATGCTTTGAGTAGAAAAGACCATGGAGTTTTGAACAATATGAGAATTTAAAGGGATCCAATTTTCATAGATCTAGTGAAGATGGACATGGGAATAACCAGGGAAGGTGAAACATCAATGCTTTTTCAAATGGTTGCCAAACCATCTTTACTAGAAAGGATTAAGAGTTCTCAGACCGATGATGAAGAATTTCAAAATAAGATTAAAGCTATGAATGATGGGAGATTGAGAGACTTTGTGTATGAAGATGGAATTTTGAAATTCGGGAAGAGAATTTGTGTTCCCGATATACCTGATCTAAAAAGGGAATTGTTGGATGATGCTCATAGTTCCAATTTCTCTATACACCCTAGGAGCACCAAAATGTATAGAGATTTGAAGGAACATTTTTAGTGGGACAACATGAAGAGGGAGATTGCTGATTTTGTGTCAAGATGTATGGTTTGTCAACAAGTGAAAGCTAGAAGGCAATAGCCTGGAAGAGTCATGCAACCTCTTCCCATACCAGAGTGGAAATGGGACAATATTACGATGGACTTTGTCATGGGGCTACCAAAGACTCCTAGAAGGAACGATGCAATATGGGTTATTGTTGATCGTCTTACCAAGTCAGCACATTTTCTTGCTATAAGAGAAGATCTACCCCTGGAACGTCTAGCAAGACTATATATTAATGAAGTTGTGAGACTCCATGGAGTACCCCTATCGATTGTTTCTGATCGTGATCCCCGTTTTACTTCAAGATTTTGGAAAAGTCTTCAGAAATCCCTGGATACTGAACTTCATTTGAGCACTGCTTACCACCCTCAGACAGACGGACAATCAGAACGGACTATTCAGACCTTATAAGACATGTTGAGATCTTTCTCACTTGACTTTCAGGGTATGTGGGATCAATATTTACCACTGGTAGAATTTTCCTATAACAATATCTTCCATTCGAGTATTCAGATGGCACCATATGAAGCGTTATACGGAAAGAGATGTCGTACACCAACCTGTTGGGATGACGTTGGTGAAAGAAAACTTGTAGGCCCAGAATTGGTGGAGGAAATGGTGGAAAAGGTGAAGGTAATCCAAAATCACATCAAAGCAGCTCAAAGTAGGCAGAAGAGCTATGCCGATAATCGAAGGAAGGATTTGAAATTTCAAGTCGGTGATCATGTTTTCCTAAAGGTATCACCATGGAAGGGAGTCAAACATTTTGGTAAGAAAGGTAAATTGAGTCCCAGGTACATCGGACCTTTCGAAATTCTAGAATGAATTGGGGCTGTGGCTTACCGATTGTCAATGCCGCCAAGTCTCTCCAAAGTTCACGATGTGTTCCACGTATCTCTGTTGAGGAAATACATGTCTGACCCAACGCATGTACTCACCTATGAGGAATTAGAACTGGAACCCGATATTTCCTATTGTGAAGAGCCGTCAGGATTCTTGATACGAGAGAACATGTACTGAGAAACCGGACGACGCGTCTGGTAAAAGTTTTGTGGAGAAACCATAAGATGGAAGATGCAACGTGGGAACCCGAGGAACTTATGATGAAGAACCACCCGAGTCTTTTCATGTGATAAGTATTCTAGAAATTTCGAGGATGAAATTATTTGAAGGAGGGGATAATGTAACACCCCAAGCTTCTATGGTACGCTTCTCTTTGAATAATGTGATAGCGTGTGTTGTACGCAACACCGAGTTCTAACACACCATAACCAATCAAACTAGCCGTTATGAATAGAAATACCTACTTTTTGAAATTATATATATTTTATATTTTAAAATGGACTTCATTTCTGGATTCGGAATATCGAATTTAGCCTAAGGTGAAATTTTGGTACTTTTCGGATAACTTTCATATTTTGATGAATAGTGAAAATTACTAAATTTTAATTAAAAACAACTTTTTTAAACAAAATAATTAATAGTGATAAATTATGAATTTGAGTGGTTTTAAAGTATATTTAGAATATATGTTTACCATTTAATATAATTTTGGTCATTGGACATAATTTTACAATAAAACCGAATATAAACAAGTGTCAATCTTTTGATAGTTATTATCTCTTAAAAACACGCTTTTTGTTTTGACAGCGGGAATTAATTTTAAATTAATTTCTGCAACTTCTATGTTTTGAATTTAGAAAAATGGATTCCATATTTGGAATCAGGATGTCCAAATTTTGTAAATAGGTAACTTTTATTTTTAGACATTTTGAATAATTACTGCGGTAAATATTTTATTTACCATGGTTAAGGGTAAATCCGGTAAATAAGGGTTAAAAAAAATAATATTATAATAATACTAAATCACCCTAAAACGTGTCCTAGCCTTATTGGTTGATACATGTTCGACCATAGTCATCTTTGGGTCGATTTTGGGACCCCACGGTGCCACTTGTAGGTGATAGGGACACTTTTTTTTAATTAAGTTAAAATGAATACAAAAATGACACAAGCATATATCTTTTAGAAAAACAATTTTTACATAGGGTTATATATGTTGGATTTTAGATTATAAATATTCATTAGAAAGATAATAAGGTTTCATACATAATTATATTTTATTTATAATTTTTAGATATTAAATAATTTAATTTATTAATGACACAATGATGATGTAGTAATTACTATAATAGTGAAAAATTAAAATAATTGATATTATAAATACACAAATAAATATAATATGAAACTTTTAATGAATTAAACTAATTTTATAGGATAATATGATATATTAGGATTGATTTAATTTACTTTTTTCTAAGAAATCAATCTGTTATGAGTTTCACAAAAATCAACTATTGAATAGTGTCAAAATTGACATAAAAGAGTTCTTAAAACAAATATTATATTATTAATTGATATTAAATTCCTAAAAATCTAAGGTTCGGCCAAGAGACTTATATAATGATAGGTTCATCATTAATGGACCACTTGGGGGTCTCTTGGATTTATATATAGTAAGTTTATTAACCATATTATATAAAAATACAAAGAGACATTGTAAAAGTGAAACTAATTAACTTAGAGTTAATACTTAATGATAAGGTTAATATAAGTACCCAAACCTGTCTAAATTCTATTGGTTGAGTTGTTTTCGACCCATCCCCACCTTAACATTTGAATAATCAACTTTGGAGCCATTGGAAACTGAATATGAATTTATTATAAACTAATATCTCTAGATTTTCCAAAGGTGCCCCTCACCCCTCTTATAAAAGGGCACTCCTCCTTCTCATTTCTTCACACCTTAAAAGCCTTTTGGTTCGGCCAAACTCTGACCAAATACTCTCCCAACTTCCCTAAATACAACCTAGAGGCCTTAGTTTGATCATAAATCCAACCTAAGGAGCCCTTTTGATCAAATAAAAAGGAAGAAACCGAAGAAGAGGTAATGATTTCACCACCCTTTTCCAAGTTCCTTTCTTCTTCCACTTCTTCTTCCTTTGTTGTTACCATTATAAAAAATAACTCCAGTATCATATATATAATGTGATGTTATTATAAATATGGTACAACCATATTCAGTATTCTATCCACCCTTTGAATAACATGTCACCATATGTGCGTACGTACGGCTTACCGTCTCCACGTCGTGGTGTAATTGTTATTCAATAATATATTATTTAGATGGGTATAATAATGATGTGTAACTCATGTAAATAATAAATATAACATGTTAATGATTATTTATATATGATATACCATCCATTTATATATTATTTTAATATCAAAAGAATTATATTGTCGCTCGTGCGTACGTACAGACTACCGTCTAAACGAACGCGATGAGATTCATTCTCCATCGTATCCATTCAAGTATAATTATCATTTGATGATTTAAAAAATGATGTTTAAGGACTTGATATCATTCTGGATATGAATAATATACAACCTATCCTTTACAAACATGTCTTACATAACAAAACATATAAAAGAAAACAAGTAAGTTAACACCCGAAACAACGATAATACTAAGATATTATTATCAAATCAATATTAAAAGATAATATATGATATCATATTAATGTATATGATTCTTGTATAATTTAATAACAATTATTTCACCATTATACAGGAGGTTAACCTACCCCAACCAAGGAAAAGTACAAGGTAAGGGTTATTTCACAATCTCTTCATTATCCAAGGTTGTTTATACGTAATAATCTACTGGGATCTCTTTATCATCCACATCCATGTTTCTTCAAAATGTATTTCAAAACATTTTTATTATTTACAAGAATATGGGTTAAAGTCATTTATACCCTTGTTTGACTTTTTATAAGAGGAATCTTTCCGTCGTTTTCAAAACAATGTCCTTTTTAACCTTTTCGACAGAATTAAGGTAAGAATGTTTTTTTAACTTATACGGAGGGTGCGGTTATTTTCCGCCGTTATAAAATCTTCAAATATTTCCTTACAATCTTATAATAATATTTTCAAGAAAATGTTTTATTTTATATGGCTCTTAAATGATTTCAAAAATAGAAAGAGATATTTCTCTAAAAAGTGTTTTGATTTCATCTATGTCAACATCCTTTGATGGATTTTACACTTATTTGAAATTTATTTATTATGATACAAAACTTCTATATTGTATTGAAGGTTTTGTGATATGTTTGACTGTGGATGTGCTATTTTTATACCATTCATAGTTTATGGTGAAATTATTGACATTTCGTATGCTAGTTTTAATACGAATGTTTATGTTATGTTTAAACCTTTTCATATGGGAATGCATTGGACTTAATATGTGACGGGTGGAGCCCGCTATAGCTCCTCGATGCATCGGTAGGTATCATGAGACAAAATAGTGTCTTGGAACAAGGCCTTGACAAAATCTTATTTTTATTCTTGGCACGAGGCCTTGGCTATGTGGTTATGATAGTCTGGCATTATGCATTCCAACATTATGAAAGTGGTTATTGATTTTTCATGTGATTATTCGATTAGTAGAATATTCATGTGAATGAGTAAATGGAATTATTTCATTTTATTTATGCCATACAATGTTTAAAGTTCAAGTTTGAAAGGATTTTGTTTTAGTTGTACATTTCCTTAAATGTTTATTCTTATTTATGAAAGTTTCTGCTATATTGTTATCCTTACTGGGCATTTGAGCTCACCCCTTTTCTATGTTTTATTTTTCCCAGGAAGTGAAGAAGTAAATTATGAATGAACTGCAAGGATATTATGAGGGGATATGAGTGTGGATTATGGAGACATTATGTTGTTGTAGTAGTTTTTCATTTTATGATGTAATGTAAGACTTATGAATATATCTAGTGTTTCTAAGGCTAATAAACCAATCGGTCTTTCGAGATTTGATCTTTCTTGTGATCATGCCAATGTTATGTAATAATGCACCAACTCTGGGTAACTAGGGTCGGGGCGTTACAAAAACAAATATAGTACAAAAATAATTATTATATTCATATGGTTTATAAATGTATAAAATATATTTAATAGTTTTTATTGATTAGAATGTAAATATGATCTATTTGAATGAAAAATAGATTCTTTTTGAAAATATATATTTTTTCTAAAAGGCGATCTAGTTTCACTTTGGGAAAAGGTTTAAAATTAGTTTTATCAACTATTTGAAATTTTATTTTAAAGAATGAACTAATTTTTTTAAATCTAGAATAAAAAATTATCTTTTTCAGGATTATTGGGAATTTTCAAAAACTGTTAAAACTATTTATGATGAAGTTTAAAAATAATGAAGTTTATTTCAAATTGCCTTTTTGTTAAAACTATTTATGATGTTAAATAATATTTTAAATAGGTTATAATGTACAATTAGTTCAACTATATTAAAATTTATCTATATTTTTTCTTGAATAATTTTCTTATTTTATTTTGATATTAACACATTCAATATAAATTAGATTTTTATCTTTTTAAAACCACACAATCATCACTTATGGGGTTTAATTTTATATTTAATTATGCCATTTATGTGAATTTAATATTGTAAAAATTATTCCATAATTGGAATAATAATAATTTATATTTTCTAATAATATAAAATTAATTTTTACCATAATGAATAGTAAAATAAAAAAAATTAATTGATGCATTTAATGTGAAAATTTGAATATCAGGGGTTAAAAAAATAAAATAGTGTTAAAATTAAATAAAACATATATAAACCTAATTTTATAGAAATATTTCAATATTATGACCATTATTGGTCTTGAATGAATCATTTTAGAGTCTCCTGACATGAGAAAAACATGGGGATCACTTTTTGTTCTAAACAATTACATTTGTGTCCTCTTACCCACTTTTAAAGGGCCACCCCTATACTACCATAAACACACATTAAAAACACTTTATTTTATCCAATACCGACCATATAACTTCCTCACTTACTTAACCTCATCCAAGATGCATTATTTTTATTAGAAATCCTACCTAAGATTGTTTTATGTATGAACATAGAGGCTCTATGAAGAAGATTTAAAATGATTGAACAAGCGTGATTGTTTTATTTGTTCATTATATATATTAAAACCATCATAACCTATGATAATGTAAAAATAAATGTATCTACAATAAACTTATATGACATTATATTAATGCCATAACCATGATCCGTCTCTACTTCAAAACAATGGGAAATATAATTGTCAATTATGTGTATAAAGGACTATCGATTTGTGAAACAATGCAAGTAGATTCCATAAAACACATTAAATAATAGATTTATTAATGTATTTACAATTGTTATATGACATTAATGAAATTTTTATACTTTTTCAATCATGGTTTCAAAAATAATTTTTTACTTTCTATTCTATGGAAGATACAAAAATGAAACTCATGTGTACGATGGTCTACCACCTCACAATGTGAAGTGATTTGTTTTTATCATATTATTAAAATAAATTTAATCAATATTAATTTTAATAAATATATCTTTTATTTATTTACTAACTATACTTATGAATATATAATATTACATCTAACTTATTACATTATAATCCATTAGAAAAAATTAACATCACTCATGCATAAGTGTGGACTACCTCATCCACATTACGGTGTGTAATGTTTTTAATTTTATTTGAACATAGATAGTAATAATGATTTTTTATTAAAATAAAATATATACAAAAAATAATATTTTTTACGGAAATTTTAATTAATATTTATTTTAATTTTTTTCAATACATCGGCAAAAAATGGAAACATTATTTATGTGTATGTATGACCTACTATCCCCATGGACATTGTAATCCATTTTAAATATCCATTGTATATACATAACATAATATAAATATATAATTAATAATTATTATATATATAATGTTTAAAATTTTGGATATTATTTAACCATAATCAAATTAAAAGGACCAAAATTCATCGAATAATAACATACACAAAAAAAAACAAATATAACCATAAAAAATGATTTAAACAAATAGCTGTTAATAAAAGAGTTATATAAGGACTATTTGTAAATACTATATCACATGAGATTAATTATTAAGGTTTTCTCATATATTAGTTATAATAAAATGTTTATAAAAATGGTTTAGATGCATTTTAAAGAAGCCAAATATTAGATAACAATTTCTCATCCCATATTTACATTTGTAATACATACACTATATTGACCACTTATTCCTTTATAAGGTGTAACTACATCCACTTTGACATTTTAAATAATTAAAAATATTATGTTCATTGTATGTATTATTTCATTTCATGATTATTTATTTTATAGGGCTTATTATTAATAATTTACTAAAGTATTAAGGGTTTATTTTAGAATTCCATCATTATTTGTGATTATTTTTTATATATCCATTAGAAGAATTATTTAAAATTTTAATTAAAAATCAATATATATTTATCCCATTGGTTTATTAATGAAAATTTCAATTAGTAATACTATTTTTACACTCATTGGTATATAAAATGATTTAGAAAATGTTTTTCAGAAAATTCAATTTTATTTATCTATTTAGTTGAGAATTATTTTTCATCAAATTAAATGTTTTATAAAAAATATTTCAAATTTTTGTCATTTAGAAATTATATTTTTAATTCATTTTTACATTTTCAAATTTTTAAAAATGTTTCAAAAGGAATAATTAAATAATTTTCAAATCATGGACTATTTTTTATCAAAATGTTAATGGAATCATTGTATTAATGCATACAAAATGAATGAAACATTCTTCCATCATGATCATTAAATGATTTAAGGAATATTTTAAATGTATTGAAATGTTTTTTTCAAAGGTTTTTATTTCAAAAAAAAATTGTTAATATTATTTCATTAAATTATTTCCAAAGTGAGAAGGTTATTTTCCCTCTATATTTTTAATATAGTTTTTTTATTCTACTAATAAATGAAATCAATCCTCTATTAATATGTTCTACCATGGATTTGTTATGTTGATATCATCCCTATTATTTATATTGATTGTTTCTGGTCATTTTGACTGAGTATCTATATTTTATTAGAATACACCATATTACTATAGATGTTTTATGATTTCGATTAATTGACTAGGGTGTATGTAAACATTTTGTATATTCATTTTTCAATAAATTTTTTTATGTTGATTATATTTCAACACTTTCATATTAGTAATTTGTTCCCAAAAGTATGTAATGGGTCATATCTGGGTATATATATCCCCACAACGCATCGTCATGTCTCGTTATATAAATAAATAGGTAAAATTAAATGGGTTTATAACCATTGATTTAAATTGTCTTATGAAATATATTTATAGATTCATATTCATAAAATTATTTATTTCATCATTATGATACCATGTATTAATTTATTTGAGATTATTTGATTAGTTGAACACTCTTTGATAAGTTTCAAGCTCATGCGATTATTTATATGGATTTATATGGTTATCATTTGTTTCTAAAATATTTTTATATGTTTATTGAATAAGCAAAATGTGTTTTAGTTATTTATATTAATTTATTTATTATGATAATGTATTCATCGTATCTTAAACAATAAACACACTGTAATTGTGTATCTTGGATCACCACTTTGGTATGATTTATTTTTCCCAGAATTTTAATATTTGTTTTTTGATTTATATACAAAGATACATTATAAGGAATAATGGTGTTATAAAATTAAAAAAAAATTTAGGTTATCAATAATAATATTAAATTTCAACTATGTATCAAGTTTACGATGAGTTAAAAATTATTCAGTCTATTGGGATGTGATTCCTTATATCTTATGACAATGTAAAAATGTTGGCATCAACTCTGGGTTACTAGATTCAGGTTTGTTACATGTATTATTTTTTGTTTCTATATGATGATATTATATGATATATATATATATATAATACAATCATTAATATTATTAATATTGTATGAAATAATAATTAATGGTCCTTATATAGTAATTCTTCAATTTTGATATATAAACCAATACCAGTCAATCATTTTTTTTCATATTCATGGAATGAAAATAAAACATCCATGAAATAGAATTATAATATTATAAATATTTATAAAACATAATTTCATTTATCAATAATTTTTTGGAAATAAAGATAATTTGTTGAAAAATTAAGATCAAAACCGATTTTATACACCTAATTCAAAAAAAAATGATTATAAACAAATGATAATGAAATTAGATTAAAAAAAGATAATAAAAAAAAGGAATTATTATTAATTAATTGTATTATTAAAATTAATATGAATAAATTACATAAATTGATAATTAACATTTTTATATTTATAATATAGTTTTTTAAATAACATTAAAGGAATCAAGTGTATAGGTAATAGAATTAGTTACTTTAATTTATTATTTTTACTTACAAACATTCTTCTTGATTTAATTTCCCATATGTATACTAAAATTTTCAATATAATTTTTTATCTCTGTATATTTAAGAGGAAATATTTTTTTGATCTAAATATATTTCATTGAATACACTTATTTTGAATAATTATTATAAAAAAAGGTATTCTTTATGAAATAAGGCTAATAAAAATGTATCTTATAACCATAAATACATTTTTTCCCAAAATATATTCTCATATTATGGTTATCATTATCATAAAATTAATTATCTTCAATAGAGTTATATTTCATTTTTTAAACTATATTTTCTTTTATTTTTTTATTGTATGGGGAAATGAGGTTTTGAAAATCACCTGATTTAATTCACAATGTTATTTATATCATTTGGATGTTTAATGAAACAATTTATATTTCCCTGGGCTACTTATTATAATTTAATTACTAAAATTTTATTGTTTTAGGAAACCAATATAATTTTCATGGGCTATTTTTGAAAAATGATGGAATTCCAATTGAATTTTTATATGATCAATTCTATTACAGGGATTCATTAATATTTGATGATGATTATTGATTAGAGTCACATATGAGTATGGATAATGATGAGTTAGATCCTATATAATACATGAATTCATTTTTTAAATATTACAACTCAAGAGATAGTCATACTTGGGAAGTTGAGTTTTTTCACACATGTATGGACATGATGAGATAACTCACATTTTCTGTCATGGGTAAAATGTGTTTTTTTCACATAGGTTGGGGCATAATTGTTTTTTTACTACAGTTTCAATATATTTATGTTTATTCCACTTTTCAATGTTTTTATCATGTTATTAAAAATATTCAAAATTCAATTCATTTTAATGATTTTTTTTCATGTTTATGGATTATTTTAAAAGAAATTTCAACTCTTATATCATGATAATATGTATTGTGGTTATTGACTTGTATTTTATGCTAATTCATAAAATTATACTTCCTTAGCGATATATTTATTATTTCAGGTCTCTATATAATATTTTATGATAATCATAAATAAAATTATATTATATTATTATGATATATATTTATTCCTCATTTTCACCTTCATGTTCATAACCATACACATTATACAAATTTCTTCCCTTATAGAGAATCTGAGCACACCACTTTAAAATTTTATCACCCCCCATGTTATAAAGATGACTATGACTTATGAGATTAAATTAAGTGTTCTATAAGGCCTAAATTATGGAGAAATATTTTCAAATATTGAAAAATAACATGTTGATTTAGCTAATCTAACCATAACAAAAACATTATATAGTGGAATTTTTTTTGTTTATAAAAATAATTTAACATCATCTAAAAGTTCACAGGGTTTTTTATATTAATTATGAAATTTATAGTTTTTTAATATTTAAAAATTTAATTTTTTCCATGAATTTTTTATTAATTAAAATTAGATTTAAATGTGGGTTTTCTGATAACTTCTTGGTTTTTAGTATAAAAAAAAATTTTGTGCTATATTTTCTGATAAGATTTTGTTTTATATAGATGAAAATATTTCTGTTTTAGAATACTGATATATTTGGAAATTAACTATATTTTTCATAATTTTTAACAACCCCAAATATTGTTCATGTTGGTTAAAACTATCATTATATCTATGGATGTGGTTAAAAATGCTGCTAGTTATGCTGTTTCAAAAATAAAGAAATTTATTTCCCCTTGATCAACCAAAAACCATTATAGAAAATACATATATAAAATCATGGAAACTAATAAATTTTAAAAAAAGTAACTTCTATACATCAAAAAACATTATATTTAAAATTGCGAAACAACCTTAAATTACATTAATGTTTAAAAAATATAAATTTTCTAAAAATTTAATAAAAATGATGAGTATTGGATACTCTAACATCATGAAATCTCATCACGCTACATTACTCATTCATGATACTTTCCATCACCTTCTTAAATATTTTCTTAAATATGGGTTCTACATTTAATATTGTTAATTAGACATTAGTAATGATGATATTAAAAAAATTATAAATGAAAAAAAATTATTTTGAGATATAATTTTATCTAAATTAATAGTTAGTAATGGTAAAATAATGACATATTTATTAGCCAAGTGTGTGCCTACATTTATCAGAATATATTATAGCCTCAATTGAGTTGAAATATACATGTAATATTGTGTATGAAATACTAATATTATATTATCATAACCTACAATTTCCTAAGTTAAGTTGTATATCATCTACAATTTGTATTATTTTTTTGGAAATAATATATAATTAATATGATCAAATCATTTCATTTAGTATTAGATCATAAATATCATTATACACTATACCATCCTCACTATATTAGTCACACAGTATTGTTATTTTCCCTCCTAATAATTATAGAAATGATGATTATTTGATCATTGATTGATATCAATTCCAAATCATGACAATTATATTCAGAAACTATTATTGGATTATAAATAATTAACATAAATGTTAAATGATGAACATTCCTAAAATTTTCAAAAGAATAAACACACTATATGTCAAAAACATCATAATCCTTATAATAATTCTCACAATGATGATTGGTTATATAAAAATTCACAAAATAATGGATTCTATTTATTTTACATTGAAATAAAATACTAATGTTATCTTCAGAAACCTAAATCCATGTTCACTCCATCCAACTTTCTCATATGTATTATTTATAATAATATAATATTTAACACTGGATAATGACGGATTAAAATTTAATTTATATTAATAATACATTATTTTAATCCCATTGAAATATTATTCTACCATTTCAAACCTTTTAATCATTTTATAAACCTTTTGGAATTTCATAGGCTTGAATAAGAATCATAAATAATGTTCTATATATCACATTAAATTAATATAATTTTATAAAATGTTACAATACTTCTAATAACTAAAATGGTTCTATGTATAAATTGTTTTAATTATAACTACTACCTTAGGTACTAATTTAATTGATAAAAACTATGATTTACACTATAGAAATAATGTAGGTCATTAATATATGATATTAAAAGTCATTGGACAAAGAATAATTCTGATGCAAAACTTCTCACCATATTTAATATTGATTAAAAACGTCCAATAATGAATCTATTTAATTTTAAGATAATTTTGTGAGGTTTGGAAAATGTAAAAAATCCCAAATGAAAAACTATCATCAATTAGAGTAGTTAAATATATGTAGAATTATGTGTCTTATCTTATGAATTTTTAATATAGTCTATAATAATGGTATGTGAAATTTCACATGATGATGAAATCATATGTGTTATTAGAATTATCATGAAATTATTATATGGATTAATCTAAGAATTGATGAAATATTTTATGGGTTTTACTAATGAAATATTTAAATTCATTTCAAATTTTGTATTTAAAAAATATATACTAAAATAAAACAGCTAATACTAAATTTATAAAATTAACTTCTCCAACACTACTAAATAATTTTTCAATTTTTTTTCAGAATACTTCTTATCATCTTCTGAAACACAAAAGTTAATGCACATCCTAATTTTAAAAAATGGTAATTCATAGTCATATCTTCTTCCACGACATTATCAGTAACAATCATAACTATGGATGGGTGCATATTAGGTTATCAACAATTGGTATCAAAATAGATTTCATGGTCTTTCATGAATTGTATATTGTGGTATAGAGGGGGAATGAGACCCATTTATCATAGAATGGTTATTTTCAGGAAACCAATTCTATCATTGCACACCTAAAAAATAACCATAAATTTATGAATAATAAAATATATTCCATGAATTTATTACTATATAAAAAAATACTTTAATTTACAAATATTGAAAATAACTTATAGATTTTCTTTGTAGTTGGTTTTGTTTTATCAGGATAAATTTTAAAAAGAATGTATTCTTCTTCACTATATCTAAAAATAATGGTATTTTTAATATGTTAATATACAAAAAATTCAATATATTATTCTTGATAGGGTTCACGATAATAAATTACTTCACCTTCATCACCCATAGCATTCTTCTCTCTTAGTTTCATGTGAAAAAATACACTAAACCCAACATACACTATATTAAAAACATAATATAACAATTTTTGTTGGAAAGTCATAATATTTGGATTTTGGTCTCCGCATTCACTAGTATTGTTCATTAATAGAAATTGGAATTATTAAATTTTAATGATTTTTTATTTTTAACCATGATAATATTTATCATGTTATATTTAAATAACAAAATAAAAAAATTTCCCCATGATAATTTTACTTGATAATATAAACAAACATTTCATAGTAACCTTGATCCCTAAATTTTATTTTTTAAAAATTTATTATTTTAAATCCCTCCTTATGATAAAAGATATATTCCTTGAAATTAGAAATATTGTAGTCATTGAATTTTACAGAATTATTCATTGTTCCTGGATCTGAAACCATCAAATCATTTTATAGCTATAATATATTATCATTGTTCAGTACCTATAAATGTTGATATAAAAAATAAATAAAAAATTTAGATAGTTATTAACATATTCAAACTATGTATTTGATCTTGAATTTATATGTCATAAAACCATTTTTTAATTATAATATCATATAAATCACTTTATATGTTATCACAAATAAATATTTAAAGTGGTAATGATTTATTAGGAAATAAATTTTTAATATTTTATAAATCATTCATACAATTCCTAATTTCCATCTATGATGTACATATAATATTTTTTTATTTTACCAATTGATTTTTCCATTGTATTAATATCCTTTCTATCATCCATTAATATATTTTCATCTTCATTATGCTATCATGTAGTTATGAAAGCATCTTTATCATTTTCAACATCAATTAATAAAACAACTATTGTGTTACATTATTGTCATCATTCCTTACTGTTATAAAGCATCACTGATCATGTTTTGATTTTTATTATTCACTTTCATGGAAATGAAAAGTTCATTTTTACTATATACATAACTGCTAAAATTTTATATTCTGTTTGATTCTCCATGCCAAATCTAATGTGGAAAACGAATTGAGAATTTATTCAACATAATGTTATCAAAAGGAAACTCTCTTAAACCACCCCATGAGTTTCCAATTAGGATATTTACATTTTATTTTTTCATCAATGGATTGATTTTCCAATGAAAAATCCAAAAACATGTTCATTCACAAGACATAATGTGATGTTTCCTTGGTTAGGTAAACAAACGTTTATCAATATGTATGTTATTATAGCATTAAAAATTAAAAATTATAATTATATTATTATATATAAAATTATAATACATTTAATTTTGAAATGGAATCCAATTTAATTTTATTAAATTAGTATAAACATATTAAGATTGATAATGAAGTCATTTACAAGAAATTTTATTTATAAATTTTTATTGAAATATCATATACACAATAGAATGTGATATAAATATAGTTTTTAAGATAAATGCACAATTTATACCCAGACACTCATTTAATGATTTATTTAACCACTCTTTATAATAAATCACAATATAACATAAAATTTTAACAATTAAAAAATACAATCACATACACATTTATTTTTAATTCATCTAATAATGTTGATATCAATTTCATGGATTATTTCACCATATGAAAAAAGAATTATCTTTTATATATGTAGTTTCACATTGTAATTCTTCAAAAAATTAAAATACAATGTTTATAACTTATCATGTAATTTAAAATAATTATCAATACATTTAAATCAAAACTCAATTAATTTTTTTCACACTAAAAATTCTGTCATAATTGCGGTTCACATTTTGTATAAAATCATCATAATACATATCATAGAGTCTAAGAGGTCACCTATCTATATATGGACAAAAAATAAACCATGAGAATATATATGAAACTACCCTCCAACAAAAAAATTAAAAATATACTAAACTACATGGATTGAAGAATAATAATAATAGTTAAATTAAGGGCCTACCTATATTTCACAATGCTTCCCTATATTGTGGAAATATCAACTACCTATAATTATGTTGAAATGAATCTCATATATCTCTCCTCTAATTATGAAGAGTTTCAAGTTGTGTAAAGGGATAGCGGGAATTTTTTAGGATGATTCTTAATTGAGTATGATAATGAATATGGTGTGGGGTTGACAGACATCACGGGGGGAGTGGGTGTCTGACATCAAACAATGTTGAGAGGGAGGTTGTGGGGGATCTTATTTTGAGCGGCATTGAGGGGTAGTATGAGGAAGGTATTAGGGCCTTAGACTATCATCAATTAGAGTTTCGTGATAGTTTAAGGATGATATAATTGGAAAAAATTTGAGTTTTTATTAGGGTGAGGCTTAGGTCATGAGTGTTTGGAGTGGTGAGGGGTTCAGGTCTATATGGTTATACTTTTAAAATATAGAAACTATTTTAATTTATAACACCACTATTTTTTTTAAAAATAAACTAATATTAGTAATAAAAAATCCACATATATATATTGAATCATTATAAAATGTTCATTAATAAATTTGGAGGATTATATTTTTTTTCATTTATTATTGATTTTACAAACCATCACTAAAAATACTCCGTAATTTACTATATTTATTATAGTTTATATATGCTATTAAACAATTAAGTTATTTGGGTTTGTTACTATTTATACCATTTATTTTTAAATTTTTTTAAATAATATGTTATATAATGAATATTTATCTTGGGATTCATTATTTGTTATCATACTAGGATTTAGTTGTTTTTAGACTAGTTTAGCTACCTTCAATAATAAGGTTATATAACCATAGAAAAAATGATAGAGATGATTATATATATAATAACTTCTCGATGTTTTAGTAATGTCATTATTGTGTGATGGTACATTTATTTACATATCTTTCATGACACTACATGTGGATATAGTCTCTAGAAAATACATAACTATGGGAAATAACTACAAAATGGAGGATAAAGTATTACCTCGATCATCACTTAGTAAAAAATAATGAGGTATCTTATTTCTCTTAATTTGACACCCTATAGAGATATTATTTAGTAAATCAAAATATTGTTAAAACCCATTATATGAAATTTTATTTTATTTAAGTATTTTATTTTTTAATATTACCATGTATAAATAAGAATGAAACCTAGAGATTTACAAGAGAATGAATTCATGTCATTTGTGAAGTTCACATTTTATGTTTATAATTTACATTTATGTAAATTTATTAAAATAAGTATACTTGCTGAAAATTTTCATTTAGTTAAGGTAATGGTAGTTCTATGATTAATCCATGTTAATAAGGGCTATAATGGATAATTTGGAAATTATCCCAATGATAAATCTAATGAGATTCAGTGTGTATCAAAAAACATCATGGAAATGATCACCGAATTATAAAATGATATAGGGAGTAATGAAAATATTTTTGAGCAAATAAATTAACCATCGAAGGATAAAATATCTTTCAAGTCGCTTCTGAGGAAATTCACTACAAATTTTATTAGGTTTCATATCCACTTTTGACCCACAAATGGTTCAATAAAATGGAAACAAAATTTTTAATATAGTTTAGATAATGTGATTTCACTTTTGTATTATATCATTTATAAGTTGATGCAGAATAGTGTTGGTGTGTTATTGAGAATACTATAAAAAAGTAGGATATAAGCTTTATGAAATGATAATAGTCTATGAATTTATTTTTTACTCAGTATTTTTCTCAAACTCATCACAAAAATATTGTGTGGGATGTCAAAATTTTTAAAAAATAGGATTAATAAATTGGATAATGTGTAGAAAGTTTAACATGTACCATAATGTTTTATTGTAATTTATTTTATGATACTAAGATAAGAATCACCCACTTCATTAATTTATTAAATCCTAGTATTCAAGTTTGCTATCCATAAAAGACATCAGTAGCTAGAAATATATTGTTCAATGATTCATTATGAAAGAGATAAAAAAAAGAACCTCACAATAATATTTTTAAATGAAAAATAAAATGGAGTACAATTGAATAACAGAGGATAAGTCACATTAAAATATATTTTGTTTTTTTATATGGAATTTACATTTTATTATGAAATTTTATTTACCAGACAATCCAAAGTATAATTTATGATTTTGAATTCAATTATGAGAATTGGATCAAATAAAAGGGTTGTTTTTAGATGAGTTTTATGTCCCGATAGGTGAATCAGGTGTTCATCAGAGTTTTAGAAAATCTATTCTTCAAATCCTAGTTTTTTTGAGATGATAAAATGGGGAAACAATTTACATACTGTTAGTTAAAACCGTTAACCCAAACAAGGATTCCATGTAGATGTGTCACATGGTTTGTAAAACCCTAAAACTGAGGTTACTTGTCCATGAAAGATGTTACATATAGGATATAGAGGGAAACCATGTGGTCTATGCAATTTATGAAAAACTATACAACTATTCATGTGAGGGGGGTTCCACCAAAGACAATAATAGTGAATAGTTGGCACATGGTTAAGCCAATCACGATTCCATACCATACACCTCATTATAAGTTTTAAAGATAACTTTTTCCCAATATTCTTTTAAACATTATAAATTATTCCTTTTATCCATCTGTAAAACAACTTGTAATGGCCTGGACCTCTTTGGTCCATTCCTTTGTGAAAATATGGTGTTTGAGGTGTTCCAGGAGGTCAAGGTGACTTATCCCCAACACTTTTCCAATTTTCCAGTTCGGTGAATAGTTCCAATGGTAGACAGTTGTGAACAGTGCAACAGTAACTTTCTGTGAACAGTGCATCGGTGACCTTAGGTGAACAGTGTCATCAGTAACCTTTTATAAACAGTTACATTAGTGAACAGTTTTATCGGTAACCTTGAACGGTAACCTTTCTTTCCTTTTCCAAATTTCTAATTCTGTGAACAGTTCCATTGGTGAACGGTTCTATCAGTAACCTCTAATGGTAACCTTTCTTTCCTTTGGAAAATTTCCAATTCTGTGAACAGTTCCATCAGTGAACAGTTCTATTGGTAACCTTTAATATTAACCTCTATCGGTAACATCTAATGGTAACCTCTATTTCCTTTTCTAAATTTTGAGTTCTGTGAAAAGTGTTTCTAGAATAGTGAGGTTCTAACATGAGCCTCTATTTCCTTTGGAAAATTTTGAGTTCATGAATAGTGTTTCCAAAACAGTGAGGTTCTAACAGCAGCCACTATTTCCTTTGCCAAATCTCAAGTTCATGAATAGTTTTTCCAGAACAGTGAGGTTCTAACAGCAGCCTCTATTTCCTTTTCCAAATTTTTAGTTCATGAACAGTGTTTCTAGAATAGTGAGGTTCTAACAGTAGCCTCTATTTCCTTTGCCAAATTTCAAGTTCATGAACAGTGTTTCTAGACTAGTGAGGTTCTAACAGCAGCCTCTATTTCCTTTGCCAAATTTTGAGTTTATGAACAGTGTTTCCAGAACAGTGAGGTTCTAACAGCAACCTCTATTTCCTTTTCCAAATTTCGAGTTCATAAACAGTGTTTCCAGACCAGTGAGGTTCTAACATCAGCCTCTATTTGCTTTTCCAAAATTCGAGTTCATGAACAGTTTTTCCAGACCAGTGAGGTTCTAACAAAAGCCTCTATTTCCTTTTCAAAATTTCGAGTTCATGAATTGTGTTTCCAGTTCAGTGAGGTTCTAACAGCAGCCTCTATTTCCTTTTCCAAATTTCAAGTTCATGAATAGTGTTTCCAGATCAATGAGGTTCTAACAACAACCTTTATTTCCTTTTCCAAATTTTGAGTTTATGAACAGTGTTTCCAGATCAGTGAGGTTCTAACAGGGCCCCCTATTTCCTTTGATAAGTTTTGAGTTTGGTGTATAGTGTTTCTAGCTTCCTACAGTTTTTCCCCTTTGACATTTCCTTTGACATAAAATACATTTAAAGCCTCATTTTAAGGACTCTTAAGGCCGATTCAAAGGCCATAAATCCTATATTAATTATTCCTAAGGCCTGAGATGTTTTTACTTGGTCAAACCGTGTGGTTTAGTGCGATACACTTTTAATAGGAAATTAAGCGTATCTTAAACCGTCACTCCATTAAATCTTCAAAAGGGACAAGATGTCTTCCTCTATTGTTCTTCCTCTTTGTTCTTGACTATGAGAAGCTAGAACCTTTCAATCCTTCTCCTAGGAGTTTCACAATCAAACTTTCCCCCACAGATTGGTTCCACTCTATCTTGATGCCACCAACCTGTATCGATCAATCTTTGATATAAGGTATGTTTTATCGTCATTCTTTTGGGGTCCATCTTCTCCTCTTTCTACTTTCCATTATTATAGCATGTAATCTCCATGCTTCTAATGGGTTTTTCTTGGGTTTCAATTAGTGCGGTCATACCATGGAATCCTCAGGTGGATGTAGTTGACGTGAGAGGATGATTGTGACCCATTGGGTGGATAAAGAACGTTAAGAACTGTTTGTGGTAGGGGATTCATTTATTCTCTTTTCTTTTACGTGAAACTGCATTGTTAGCATGTTTTATCCCACTGGACCACAATGCAATTAACATAACAAATATTTCAATCGGATAAATAAATTGATATCGGTTGTATGTTATTTCTCCTTATTTTCTATATAGTGTGATATCCATGCTTGCTTCGCTTAGCTGTTCATTCTTGTTGAAAATTTGTAAAGAACGTAAACTAGAATTAATTGATAACAATTGGATATGGATGAAGAGGCATGTAAATAAATCTGGTTCTTCTTGTTTTAATTTTATGTTAATAAAATTGGTGCAGTAAGCATGTTTAATTATTTGTGATAGCTTACTAATTAGTTTTTCCGAATTTTGGAACCTATGAATAATAAATCTTCTAATTCAAGATAGATTAAAAAACTCATTGTTTGATAATTACTTGAATGGTTTTGAGTTACCCACTTGATTGTTAAAGTGCCAATATCCCAATTGATGTGATATTTTTTTTCCTGCGGCTTGTGCTGTGATGTGAGCTTGGATGGCTATTGTGATATGTAGAGGCATGGAGACTTTTGGTTGTGGTAGAAAATGACACCTAGAGTGGCGAGATGCATCAGTTTATACATGTGGGTGTCGGGGAGGACACTAGGGATGATGGAATGGGATGTATGTGATTTTTGGATGCTTGCTGATTCTTATTGGTTGATTATCTACTTTACTTTTCCCCACTTCTCAAGACAGCTGGTCTTGCTTACCCATCTTCCGAAATAGGCAAAGACGCGCGGGGTATTCCACGTGCTTTCCGTGTTCAGCTTCTCAAGAGAGGATGGGTTTATTTTCTTACTATAGGCAGGAAAGACTCAACGAGTAGTATATCTACTCACCGTGTTTAGCGCCCTTGTGTTTAGTATCATAGAATGTTTTTATAAAATTCCTAGGAATGTGGGAAAGTAATTTTGTAAGGAATATTTGAATAAATGGTGTTAACCCCTGGGGTTGGAGTTTGCTGGAATATAATGATGAGGTTGTAATTTTAAAGGCACAATGGACATTGGGTGTGATGCTAATGAAATTTAATGTGGAATTTTTCATGGTTAATTAATGTTTAAATAATTAATTAACGTAAAGTGAAACTGGTAAAAATGGAATGAAATAATGTATTAAAGCTCTTTAAATGGTTGTATGCTTATAGGATACCTAGTCTTAGAAGTGGCAGCCCAGAGATCAAGAGAGGTTACCTGTAGTTGAGTCTAAGACTAGGTTATGTCAATAGTGTGGTTGTGAGATATAGTATATTCTGTACTTTTTGTGTTTCTATATGCTACTCCACCCTGTCATTAAGGGAAACTAACACCCCATGGATTCTGAGCCCTAGGGGGGGGGGTGTTTTCCCCAACATTTCGATGGGAGGATGGATGGATGACTACCCCCTTTGGCCCCACTCACTTCTCTTGGTAGATACTTGTACTGGTAAGACTAGTGGTTAGTTTTCCCCATATATGTGTGTAGAGGGATATAATGTCTTGTGGTTATTCACACACATATATTATAGAAATAGTATCCTATGGACTACTATAGGTGTAACGTGTATAGGATGTTATGTATTGAGGATCCTCACATGGTGTATGGGCTGTAATGGCTTGAGGTATAATACCCGATGTATGATACACATTATGTGAGCTCTAGTTGCTCATAGAAACTACCTGGTTACTTTTATTATGTGGACGTGGTGGTTTTGTTGCATGAGGTGCACATTGTGGTGCTTCACCCAGGTGTCTGCGGGCAATCCTTTTTGGAGGGAGATGCTCAGGACGTGAGACGTTAGGGAAAAGCGAAAAAACAGTGGGGAAGTAGTAGTGGGGTACCCTTGATATTCTTTATTATATGATATATTCTTGTATGAGTTACTTGGTAAGAGTATCCATGGTGAGGTTGGGAACTTAGTATACCTATTTAGGTGATGATTTAGTTTCACTTGTTGTTCTCTGTGCTTTAGCATGCTTTCTTTACTTTTGCACAAGAGGATTTGGGGAGGATCCTACTGAGTATACTATTATACTCACCCTATGTATATATAAACTTTTTTATGTCACTTAGAGCAAGTTGGAGATCAAGCTGGTTACTACTATCTTGTGGTTGTAGGAGCTATTTGGGATTGTGGTTTCTGTTGTTTTACTTTCTTTGGTGTACATGTAGTTCTCCCCTTCTAGTTTTAGTACTTTTTCATGGCATTACATATGTGCACTTGTGTTTCTTTTATATTTCAGTTCTGAGTTGGAGTTGGTTGGTGTCTTTCTTATCTCTCTCTTCTGCATGTTTTCTCTCAGAGGGTAATGCCTCCCATTTGTGTGTTTACTATACCCTTGGTGCTAGTCACCAACCTGGGGCCTATTGGAGGCGAGACTCGGGGGTCATTATCTCCCTTATCACATTGCCGGCCCAGGAGGGGTACACTTTGTGGGGAGGGGGCCATGAAAGAGTGGTATCAGAGGTCTGGTTGTAGGATAGGATGGAGTTTGGAGTTAGGCATAAGTGAGGTTGCATGGGTTGGTAAGAAAATGGTGTCATTCATGTTTATCAAGTGAGGTAAACACTGGAGACCGGCTGAGACATAGGCATTTAGGGCCCCCCCTATGATCTGATGTATGAACCTTTAAGTTTACAATGGCTACTAAACCAGGTGATACTAGTTACAGGGTAGAGATCTAGGAAAGGATCATGCATCATTATTCTTTGTGCCTGTGTTTGAATGGGTAGACTATGGGATAGGTTAACCTAAAATGAATAAAATAAATAAATTAATTAATTAATGTTGTGTGTTCCATATTCGAGGTTTAGGAGCTCTAATGGTTTTTTATTTTATAGGTATGGCTCCAGATCGACTTCCTCATCAGGTTTGCGCAAAAAATGTCTAGAAGGCTATTCCAATAGATCACCACAGGGTAGAGGTTGACGACGACGACACTTGGAGGAAGACACTCCGAGAGTTTTAGCGCCAAAGTCTGCAGAAGTATGAGGGATCCATTTCAGATTCAGTCACGGAAGACTGGTTGGAGGAGGTCGAGATAGGATTCAATTCGATCCGTGCTTGGAAGGAGCATTGGGTGTCCTTGGTTGTGATGATGCTGCATGGAGCAGTGAGGCAGTGGTGGTTCTTGTTCCTCGGGGATCGTAAGGAGTCAACGATCTCATGGGAGGAGTTCCGAGACATGTTTAGAGTCGAGTTTCTTTTTTTGAATGCGAAGGCATCTAGTAGCCAGGAGCTTCTTACCCTTCAACAGGGGAGCTCCATTGTTCGAGAGTTTGGAATCTGTTTTAGGATTCTTTTATGATATGCTACAGACCTGCTTCCAGATGAGGAGGTCAGGGAAAGGCATTTCGAGGAGGCTTTGCATCCATAGATCCAGCTCCAAGTCACCCCATTTATGCTAAAAATATACCTTCATGTGCTAGTGAGGGCATAGGTTATCAAGAGGACTTTGGCCAGGATCAGATCATCATGAGAGGGGAATCAACATGATTCCTCATGAAGAAGAGCTATGGTCTGGGGTTCCTGGTTTTCAGGGCAGAGGAGTTTCTGTTTAGCCAGGGGTAGGTCCTAGCCCTTCGAATCTCGTTTCTACAGAGGCAACAACTTTCAAGCCTATACCAAGGGATCAGGTTCTTGTTTTTATTGTGGTGGTCATGGTCATCAGCGGAGGGAGTGCCTGAAATTTTAGAGAAGTCATCATGCACCAGGTGCTATGCTCTAGGTTCCTATGTTGAGGAAGTTCCAGCCGAGGTAGTAGCAGCTGGTTGCACCAGCTTTAGATCATAAGAGGGTAGATGGGGTAGGCAGAGGAAAGACCCATGACACTCCCCATCCTCAGAGAGTAGAGTGCAATCGTGGTGGTGGTCGTCATCAGGGTTAGAGAGGTCATTAAGGAGGTCGTGGTCAGCTTCTTGCTCTAGAATTTCCAACTCTAGGAGAGCCAGACGTCATTCGAGGTACCCTTTGTTTGTTTTATACCTTGGTGTATGCCTTGTTTGATTCAAGAGAGACACACTCCTTTATATCACCTACCCTTTCCCATGATTTGGGACTTGAGGTAGAGAGGCTTCTAGTGCCCTTTGCATTGACTATGCCAGTTGGAGGTCGAGCTAACTTGTTTGAAGTATGTAGAGACCATGAGCTAGTATTGGGGAAACACTACTCTTGGGGATATTTCCTATGTTTACGAATACAACCATATGATGTTATCCTCGGCATGGATTGGTTGTATTCGGTGAAGGATATCAAGGATTACTTAAGGAAGAAGGTCATTTTCATTGGTGCAGATGGAGAGCCAGTGGTGTTTGTTGGCAAGCAAGATCCTCAAATGGGTCATAGGCACATTCTGTTCTTATCATCCATGATGGCTGAGATGATGCTGAGTTCTTCATAGGTTCAGCAGTTGGTGTTTCCTAGGGTCATAGAAGATTACCCTAATGTCTTTCCATAAGAGGTTGTAGCATTACCCCCTCGACGAGTGATAGAGTTTGGGATCGAGCTACAACCAGAAGCATATCCTATCTCTATGTCTCCATATAGTATGGACCCTTTTGAGTTACAAGAGATATGCATACAACTTTATGGTCTATTATAGTGTGGTTTTGTTCGTCCAAGTGTGTCACCGTGGGGTGCACCAGTTTTGTTCATGAAGAAGGTTGATGGTAGTTTGCAGTTTTGTGTCGGTTATCATCGCTTAAAAAAAGTGAAAATAAAGAATCTCTATCCTCTTCCATGGATTGATGATTTATTCGATCAACTGAAGGATGAAAGTTGGTTCTCAAAGATTGAATTGTGGTCAGGATATCATCAGATGCGTGCGAAGGATGAGGATATCCCGAAGACTACTTTCCATTGTCATCATGGGCATTATGAGTTCATTGTAATGCTGTTTGGTGTGACAAATGCTCCAGATGTATTCATGGGATTGATGAATGCTGTGCTCCAGGAGTTGCTAGACATGTTCATGTTAGTTTTAATCGACAACATCCTTGTGTAATCCACATCTGAGGAGGAGCATGCAGAGTATCTACAAGCCGTTTTGGGAGTTCTTCATCAACATAAGCTATTTGGGAAGTTGTCTAAGTGTGAGTTTTGGGCTTGAGAAGTCCATTTATTGGGGAATTTTGTGTCCCAACAGGGAGTAGCTGTGGATCCATCGAAGATAGAAGCAGTTGTGTCTTATGGAGCCCCCAAGACAGTGTCAGAGGTGCGAAGTTTCCTTGGTCTCGCAGGATACTACAGGAGGTTTGTAGCCAATTTCTCACGAGTTGAGACTCCTATAAAATCTTTGACCAGGAAGGATTAGGAATTTATATGGACTGATCAGTGTTAGGCAGATTTCGAGTATCTAAAGGAGAAGTTAGTAAGTGCTCCAGTTCTTTGTCTTCCAGCTGAGGGAGTTCAGTTTGATGTTTTCTGTGATGCTTCGCATTTGGGGTTAGGCTGTGTTCTCACTCAGCAGAGGTCAGTTTTTTCTTATGGGTCTTGGAAGTTGTGTCCCCATGAACGTAACTACACCACCCATGATCTTGAGTTGGTAGCCATGGTGTTTTCTTTGAAGTTGTGGAGACATTACCTTATTGGTGAGTGCTTTTTGGTTTTCACCGATCATAAGAGTTTGAGGTATGTTTTCTCCCAGTTTGACCTGAACTTACGACAACGTCAGTGGATGGAGTTATTATAGGAATATGACTTCGAGATATCATATACACTTAGAAAGAGGAATGTTGTAGCTGATGCGCTGAGTCGAAATTCACATAGTGATACTGTTCCTGAATCTGGTTATTCTTGGAGAGTAATGGAAGAGATTTCCGCATTACATCTTGATATGGGAGAATTTGGGGGTAGAGGTTGTCTTTTTCAGATGACGGTATAGTCATCCCTGATATAGAAGGTGGAAGAGTCCTAGTTGGGGGATCTTGAGGTGGAGGTCTAGAGAGAATGAGTTGTTTGTGGTGAGGCCCCTGATGGTTGGACTGAGGATAAACAACACTGAGTGTTGTATCACAGAAGGTTTTTTGTTCCTTTGATGATGCACGAGATGGTTCTCAAAGAGTTTCATAGTTCAACTTTAGCGGTGCATCCTGGTGTGACAAAGATGTACCGAGCCTTGAGGAGCTAGTTTTGGTGTCCTGGGATGAAGCGTGCAGTTATGGAGTTTGTGTCTCAATGTTTGGTCTTCTAGAAGGTGAAGGACGAACACCGTGTTCCTAGTGGTCTGCTCCAGCCATTAGATATTCGTTAGTGGAGGTGGGAGGACATCTCAATGGACTTTGTTACTAGTTTACCTCAAGCTCTAGGAGGACATGATTCTATTTGGGTGGTAGTGTATCATTTAACAAAATCGGCCCACTTTATAGCAATCAAGGAGTCAAGCTCAGTGGAAATTTTGTCAAGGTATTATCTAGAGGAGATAGTGAGACTTCATGGAGTCCCCAGGAAGATCATTTCTAATCAAGATCCCCATTTTACCTCCAGGGTGTGGAGAGGTCTCCAACATGCTTTCAGTTCGGAACTATACCTTAACACTTCTTTTCATCCTCAAATGGACGGTCAGAAAAAGCGAACCATCTAGACTCTTGAAGAGATGTTACGATCTTATGTTCTTTATTTTAGAGGCTCATGGATAAGGAACTTACCCTTGGTGGAGTTCTCTTATAATAATATTTTTCACTCCACCATTGGTATGGAACCTTTTGAAGCCTTGTATAATTGACCATGCCATTCTCCGTTGTGCTGGACTGGGGTCAGAGAGAAGATTCTTTTCTTTTCTTCTTCTTTCCTCACCTAAACTTAAAAAAGAGGCATGTATGCTCCATAATCTTTTATTTTCTGGATGTTATAATGTTTAAGAAAAATTCTTCATCATTATTCTTCTCGTCTCCCACTTATTTAAGGAATAAAAACATTGTTCGTGATGTGTCGAATTATTAACATCGTGGACGATGTAATTTCAATTTCCATTAATTCTTTCAAGTCTGGTCATGAAACCAAATATATAGTTGAAACAGGTAATAATAAATGTGTTTTATCTTGATTAATGTTCTGTAACCTTTAAACGTTCATAATATGGAATAAAAATACAAAACAAGTTTATTTAGCACAAAACTGCCAAGCCAAATTCAAGCGTTTATCTTTAACTCATCGAATGAATCATCATCATGGTATATAACCAGAAACATTATAAGATAATTTATGTCTCTTTAATTTCACTAATAATTTATATTAACAATTCTGGATGTTTAACCATATTTCAAACCATCTTCCATTCATGAATATAAGTAAACAAATCATGATACCAAGTAAGAAAATGATTCCAAAACAATAAAATTGAATCTATTAAATCCATCAAAAAGGCCATTAATGAACTAAATAAGGTTATACCATATCAATTAAATATAAAATAGGTTATGTAATTATGAATTAATAATCCTAATTTGTTTATTCAGGTCTTTAAAAACAAGACAAGAACACCTTCAAGCATAAGGTAAGGGATTGCTTAACTCAATTTTGATTCTTTTAGTTAAACATCTATTTCATTGGTTACATTGTTCCAAGAATATGTGTGAATGACCTATGAATGTTTTATACTGTATATCCACTTATATTTTTTGGATTTTTATTTGTCACACATGAATACTTCATTGATTTATCATCACTCTAATGACACAATCTTTGTAAGGGGTTTCTCATCTCACTTTCATTTCTGTGAGATTTTCATTGTTTTCCACTTATTACTTATAAGTGGTATATGGTACTGCACATTGATATATAATAACATTATTATATTTATATTCATGTTATTAAATGTTTCATTTGATTTTCATTAAGTGTTGGTTATATGATTCGACGAATTTCATTGTGGTAAGGGATCCTCCCTCTCACTTTTGTTCAAGAATATCCCCTTTGTTGTGACTAACTTTGTATTGTGCACCTAATAATACTTATGTGGTGCACCTACTGCCATTTGAGATTATTTTCCTTTTGAAATTATATTTCTATTAAATATCCATTATCACATTTCACAGATATGTTTATTGTCTAAACTGTATACCATTTCACATACGGTGTATATTTGGGATGAAATTGATGAATCCGTATTCAATACTCTATACGGATATTGAAAAGGCATATTTCTCTTGTATTGAATCATTTTATAAAGAATTATTTGGATGTAGAGGTGGGTGGGGCCCACTATATCCCCTCGATGCATCGGTAGGTCTCATGAGACAAAACAGTTTGGCGACAAACCCTTCGAGTTTGTTTCCAAAAAATCAGACGGGTTTCTACCCACAGTAGTAAAACATTTTTATGGTATTATGGTTTCATGTGCCAGATACATGATGTACCATTAATAATCATTATATTTATTGATTTTCAATTATTATTATTATCCATGATGTTTTCACTATGAAAAAATCTATGGATGCAGTTTCATTCTCAATTTATTAATGGAATTAGTTTTTCATTTATTCACTATGCCATTTTGATTATGTCAGATTTATTATGATTCACTTATTATTGTACTCATGATTCTACTATTTTTAACCCTTACTGAGCGTTTGAGCTCACCACTTTCATTTTCTACCTTCGACAGGTGATGAAGAGAAGGCCTTTTATTGAGTTCCGGTGGACGCAGTTTTTAGTTTTTGTTTTTATTGTATTTTGTAACCTTTCCCAATATAATTGGAGTTACATCTATGTATCTAGTTTCTTCAAGACTACTAAAATGATTATTCCTTCAAGATTTTCATTCCTTCTAGCCATGCCAATATCACAAGTAATGCACCGACTTCTGTCTAGAGGGGTCGGGGTGTTACAGTTGGTATCAGAGGAAGTTTAATAGGAAACTTGAAAACTAGAGTAGGAAATATAAAGTAGGTAACAAAGCCCTAAGATAGAATTTGAGGATAAAAGTACAAGAACGTCATGGTATTTTGGTAAGGAATAGAATATGTGAATCCTTCTAGCAAATACATCCCTATCTGGATACGAGCAGGTAGAGGCGGCTCTGGCACAGATGTATCTAGGGGTAAAACATGAAAACACCACTTTGAGCTAGACTCAAACGGGAACTGGTACACGTAAACAGGCCTTGCTGAACTCTTGGTTATAACACTCCCGGGGGATATTCTTAGGATAATTCATATATTTTTACAATCCATTATAAGGGAGTTAATGTAAATTTTCCCCATAATATTTGGTTTGAATAAACTCTTGAAACCAGAGTAAAATAATGAAAAATCTTATTAAACAATACTAAGAGCGATGTTTTCTTAATTTTCAGATGGAAAACGAAGGTACACGACTTTTGTCCCTTCCCATGGAAATCCTCAAGACTATAATTGTGAAGTCATGTATGGAAGACTATGAACCCTTTGGAAACCTCCGACTATCCTGCAAGCTTCTTTACAAGGTGTTGAACCACTCAAATGTCCTTCGAATCTTCCGGGGATCAGAAGTTGTGTATAACCAAATTGCCAATGCACTATTCAAGAATTATAAAAAGAAAGGGAAGTACTACGAGGGACTCTTCATGTGTTTTACCCTGAATAAGAAATGGTTGGACTTCACGACTTTCGGAGAAGCTGCAAAGGAGATAGACTTTCGCGCAGTCTTTATATACCAAATCCTATTTTCAGCATGCTTGGGGACCTCTGCAATTTTGAATCTTTCATAGAATACTTCAAATATGACATGGTTCGAAAGATATTTAGGAACCAAATCCAAGTGGATGTCGTGGAACTTGATGTTACTTGTGCCTATCTTTAGAAAACCACCTGTATCAAATGAGAGCTTGGGTTTAACCACGATCCAAATTGACAAGAGGGTATTTGGGAAGATGAGACCCACGAGCTTTGTTCTGCCCTGAGGGTAGAGTTGAATAGTACCATCCTCTTAGGCGGTGGAGGTATAAGGGCATCAACAAGGAAATCAAGAAATCCATACTAATGTTTTGTAAAAGGGTTCAAGAGATTGTGTAATTTCTTTAGTTTTATAAATCATGTCTAAATGAATGATGTTGTATTCTCAGTTTTGATATGTTTTTATATAAAACAATAACTTGGTTTAAAATGGATTTAACATACTGAATGTTGATTTACTAAAACTTTGTTGATAGAAGATATGAGTCCACCAACCAATATTTTATCACTACCTACCGAGTTGTTAGAGACTATAATTATCAAGACATGCTCCGAAGAGGACCAGCCCTATGCCAATTTACGTCTTACTTGTAAACTACTCCATCGAGTATCGAATCATCCAAAAATTATCCATCTTTACCAAGGAAGCAATATGTTCTATTACTGTATTTCATATGCACAATTGCTGCATATAAGAAAAGAGGGAAGTATCATGAAGCTCTTTTTATATGTTTCACTCTCGTTGATAACTACCGAGATGTGGGTAAATTTCTGGAAGATGCTTTGGATGGTGACCATCGAGTGACCTACCTATTTCTGATCCTGAGTTTAGTATGTATAGAGAAATTTATTACATCAATATCTTCAAGAATGACGTGGTGCATGGGAATTATAGGGATTTAGCCCACGCTGAAATTTCCGACCTCCACACATCTCTTGCCTCTCTATGGGAGCCTAAGTGCTTTAAGCATAGATTCGACCCTAGCTGTCTGCAGTGCATCTGGGCTAAGGAAATCGAGCAGCTGAATACTACATTAGGAATTCACCTGAGGTCATCAGCACCCTAGAATTGGTGGTGTTCCCGATAAAGGGACTTCGGGAGTAACGTGTGTCTAGTTTTGCGAGATTGAAATCTTTGAACTAGTTTGGGGATTCATGTATTGGAAGACTCGGGAAACAATTAGCCCAGTTTTACTTTTTGAACCAGTGGTTATATAAGAATATTATATGTTGTCTCTTATTTTTTTGGCTATAATTTTGAATTAGTATCACTAAGTGAACTTTTATAATAAATTTTCAGATGGAAGGACAAACCCATATGTTATCTCTTCTTGTGGAGATCCTAGAGAGCATTGCGATCAAAACCTGTGAAGAAGAGTACCTACCTCTTGCAAACTTGTGAAAAACATGTAAAAAACTATATGAAGTGACAAAAAGTCCAAACATTCTCTGCACCTATCAAGGGAATGATTCCATTTACTACCTCTTATCCATGGCACAATTGGCTGAGTACAGGCGAAGGGGAAAATACCACGAGGGGATTTTCCTATATTTCACCCTAGGCCGGAACTACACGGCCAGGTTATGTTTTCAAGAGGCTACTTTGGAGGGAAACCTTTGTGCAGATTACAGGTACCAACTCCTTAGTTTTAGCCTGTACAACAATATCTATGACTTATATATCCTCATTCAAGACATAGTTCGGCGAGTTCTTCGCATGTTGTTCCATTCAGACATTTCCAAACTTAGCACTATTCGAGCCTCCCTCTGGAAGCCTGAGTGTTCGATGCAAGAGTTCAACCCATTCAGTCTGAGGTGTGTCTGGGTCAGAGAACTAGAGGAGTTGAAAAACAATTTAGGTTTTTCGCTGAATGCACCTAAGGATCCTCTACGACGGGAGATGTGGTAAGAACGTCCGAGAGCATTCTTTTGTGATTATGAATTGCAAGGACGCAATTCTTCGAAGGAGGGAATAATGTAGGACCCCAAACATTTTATGGTATGTTTCTGTTAAATACATTCTATTCATCACTATTTTCCTTTGAAACAACACTATGTTATTTAGGATATAGTCAAAACCTAGCCATTAAATATAAATTTTCCACTTCTATGTTTTGAATTTCAAAAAACGGTCATCTAGAGTTGTGATTAGTAAGTCATTTGGAGTCTGATAGAATAAACTTAATTTTTGGTGAATAGTAACATACCCTTATGAATATTAATATGAATAGTAACATGACCCTTATGAATAGTAAATAATAATATTATGTTATTTTCTTAAGTCAATATGATAATGGGATCTTAATTAATTTTTCAATGTCACATAAAACTAACTCCACTTCAAAATTGTTATTTTTCGAATTAACTATGGACTTATTTAAAAATTAAATTAATAATATTTAGAAAATTATTTTTGAAAAATTGATTTCACTTTTGAATTCTACACATAGAAAAATGGTATGGGTGAATTTTTGGGATTTTTCTGAAAATCTGGAATTTTTGATGAATAGTGAAATACGGTAAAATACCGTATATTCAATTTATCAGTTAAATACACTATTCATGACATCACAAGTGATACAAGGAAACTTGGTTAGAACTCACATGCCATTATTACTATTTAGGGTCACTTTCATTGTGATTATTCATAGTCTTGATAAAAATATTATAATAATGATTAAAATAATCTAAAATACCTCCCCTCCTCCACTATAAATACCACCCTCACTCCCCTCTTCCTCCCACACCTCTCAAGCCTTGATCATTGTCTAAATTCTACCAAATTTCCTCCCCAATCTTCTTCCTCATGTCTTAGAGCTGCTGGTCTCACCAAAAGACCAAAACCAAAGACCTTAAGAAGGATCTCAAGGAGAAGAGGTTAAGAGGTAAACAACCTCTATTATTTTCATTCTTTTCTTTCATTTTATGTTATTATCTTCCTTTACATTTGTCTTGTGTTGAGATATTTCATTAATTATTTCCCCTTAATTTCCATATTATGTATGAATGATGAGATATTCTATTCCTCTCATCAAACTATTTTTATGAAATTTTAAGAGACGCCGTTAGGCTGCCGAATTTTCGTGAGAAATTTATTAAGTTTTCATTTAAAGATTATTTTATTTTTCTTATTCTTTCCTCACCTAAACTTAAAAAAGAGGCATGTATGCTCTAGAATATTTTATTTTATGGATGTTATAATGTTAATGAAAAATTCTTCATCAATATTCTTCTCCTCTCCCACTTATTTAAGGAATAAAAACATTGTCCGTGATGTGTCGAATTATCGACATCATGGACGATGTAATTTCAATTTCCATTAATTCTTTCAAGTCTGGTAATGAAAACAAATATATGGTTGAAGCAAGTCATAATAAATGTTTTTTATCTTTATTAATGTTCTGTAATCTTTAAACATTCATAATATGGAATAAAAATACAAAACAATTTTATTTAGCACAGAACTGCCAAACCAAATTCAAGCGTTTATCTTTAACTCATCGAATGAGTCATCATCATGGTATATAACCAGAAACTTTATAAGATAATTTATGTCTCTTTAATTTCAATAATAATTTATATTAACAATTCTGGATGTTTAACCATATTTAAAACCAACTTCTATTCATGAATATAAGTAAACAAAGCATGCGACCAAGTAAGAAAATGCTTCCAAAACAATAAAATTGAATCTACTAAATCCATAAAAAAGGACATTAATGAACTAAATAAGGTTATACCATATCAATTAAATATAAAATAGGTTCTATACTTATGAATTAATAATCCTAATTTTTTTATTCAGGTCTTTAAAAATGAGACAAGAACACCTTCAAGCATAAGGTAAGAGATTGCTTAACTCAATTTTCATTCTTTGAGTTAAACATCTATTTCATTGGTTACATTGTTCCAAGAATATGTGTTAATGACCTATTCATGTTTTATACTATATATAAACTTATATTTTGTGGATTTTTATTTGTCACACATGAATACTTCATTGATTTATCGTCACTCTAATGACACAATCTTTGTAAGGGGTTTCTCATCTCACTTTCATTTCTGTGAGATTTTCATTATTCACCACTTATTCCTTGTATGTGGTATATGTGTACTGCACTTTGATATATAATAACATGATTCTATTTATATTCATGTTATTAAATGTTTCATTTGATGTTCATTAAGTGTTGGTCATATGATTCGACAAATTACATTTTGGTAAGGGATCCTCTCTCCCACTTTTGTTCAAGAATACCCCCTTTGTTGTGACTAAATTTGTATTGTGCACCTAATAATACTTATGTGGTGCACCTAATTCCATTTGAGATTATTTTACATTTGAAATTATTTTTATATTAAATATTTATAATCTCATGTCATGGATATGTTTATTGTCTAAACCGTATACCATTTCACATACGGTGTATATTTGGGATGTTATTGATGAATCCATATTCTATAATCTATACGAATATTGAAAAGGCATATTTATCTTTAATTCAGTAATTTTATAAAGAATAGTTCATATTTAGAGGTGGGTGGGGCCCACTACAGCCCCTCGATGCATCGGTAGGTCTCATGAGACCAAACAATTTGGCGAAAAACCCTTCGAGTTTGTTTCCAAAAAATCAAACGGGTTTCTACCCGTAGAAGTAAACAATTTTATGGTATTATGGTTTCATGTGCTAGATACATGATGTACAATTAATAAGAATTATCTTTATTCATTTTCAGTTATTATTATTATCCATGAGGTTTTCACTATGACAAAATCTATGGATGCAGTTTCATTCTCAGTTTATTAATGGCATTAGTTGTTTATTTATTCACTATTCCATTTTGATTATGTCAGATTGATTATGATTCACTTATTATTGTACTTATTCTTCCACTATTTGTAACCCTTACTGAGTGTTTGAGCTCACCCCTTTCATTGTCTACCTTCGACAGGTGATGAAGCGAAGGCCTTTTATTGAGTTCCTGTGGACGCAATTTTTAGTTTTTGTTTTGTATTGTATTTTGTAACCTTTCCCAATGTAATTGGAGTTACATATATGTATCGAGTTTCTTCAAGACTACTAAACTGATTGTTCCTTCAGAATTTTCATTCCTTCTAACCATTCCAAAATCACAAGTAATGCACCAACTTCTGTCTAGAGGGGTCGGGGTGTTACATTAGTTGCAGTTGAGTCTAAGACTAGGTTATTCCCATAGTGTGGTTGTGAGATATAATATATTCTGTACTTTTTGTGTTTCTATATGATACTCCACCCTATCGGTAAGGGAGACTGACACCCCAGGGATTTTGAGCCCTAGGGGGTGTTTTCCCCAACATTCTGGTGGGAGGATGGATGGTTGACTACCCTCTTTGGACCCGCTCTCTTCTCTTGGTAGATACTTGTGCTGGTAGGAACAGTGGTTATTTTTTCCCATATATGTGTGTAGAGGGATGTAATGGCTTGTGGTTATTCACACACATATATTATAGATATAGTATCCTATGGACTACTATAGGTGTAACGTGTATAGGCTATGATGTCCTGAGGATCCTTACATGGTTTATGGGATGTAATGGCTTGAGGTATAATACCCGATGTATGATACACGTTATGCGAGCTATGGTGGCTCCTAGAAACTACCAAGTTACTTTGCTTACATGGAATTGGTGGTTTTGTTTCACAAGGTGCACGTTGTGGTGCTTCACCCAGGTGTCTATGGGCAAGCCTTTTTGGAGAGAGATGCTTAGGATGTGTGACATTGGGGAAAAGTGGCAAACGAGTGGGGAAGTAGTAGCAGAGTACGCTTGACATTATTTATTATATGATATATTCTTGTATGTGTTACTTGGTGAGAGTAGCTATGGTGATGTTGGGAACTTAGTATACCCATTTAGGTGATGAGTTAGTTTCACTTGTTGTTCATTATACTTTAGCATGCTTTCTTTACTTTTGCACGAGAGGCTTCAGGGAGGATCCTACTGAGTATACTGGTATACTAACCCCATGTATATATAAATTGTTTTTCAGGTCACTTGGATTAGGTTGGAGATCTGGATGATTACCACTAGCTTGTAGTTGCAGGAGATGTTCAGGCTTGTGGTTTCTGTTGTTTTACTTTCTTTTGGGTACTTGAAAATTTTCCCCTTCCAGTTTTTGCACTTTTGCATGGAATTACATATGTGCACTTGGGTTACTTTTATATTTCAGTTATGAGTTGGAGTTGGTTGGTGTCTATCTTATCTCTCTCTTCCGCATGTGTTCCCTTAGAGGGTAATGCCTCCCATTTGTGTGTTTACTATACCCTCGGTGCTAGTCACCAACCTAGGGCATATTGGAGGTGGGACTCAGGGGTCATTATCTCCCTTATCACATTTCCATCCCAGGAGGGGTACACTTTGTGGGGATGGGGTTGTGCCATAGCTCTATCCCATGCATGGATCACTTAACCTCTCTTCTAGTTATGGTGTGATCTCCTCTATACTAGATTAGAATATGATGTAATCAATCACATTGGATAACCAAAAGCAGGTCTATGATTCTTCCTTTCTACATTCATAGTTTATATTAATATATTTAATTCTATTTCTATAAAAGCCAATATTCCCAATTCTCATGGTATTTGTTTATTATTCTATTTTCTCTCAATCTCTATTCATTAAAATCATGAAAATTAATCATAGAAACACCATAATCATTATATAGGTTGTCTATAGATTTTTAATTAATATACCATCATTATATAATATGTGATACTATTATGAACTCCACCATTTTATTTAATCACCCTTTAAATGTGAAATTTATTATGAATAACCCAATTCATTAAACTAGATATACATTGAAATTTTATTTTAATAATTAATGGGCTTTCACCTCAAATAGACCCCCCTTGTGGTTTTTTTCTTATTTCCCTGACATGATTACATTATATATAAAACAAGACCACTATTATAGTGTGTTAGTGTAAATTAAAATGAATATAATGCTCATAGAATGAATTAACCTCCATTATGTGTGTTAATTTAACTCTAATGAAATATATCTTAAATTTTTAATAGATTAATTTGTATGATAACCCTTCCTAATTTTGTAATAAAATCACTTATGTGGTGTGATATATTATTTAATAAAAAAGCAAAATGAAATGAGGATATTTGAATTGATAAATGGAATGGAATTTCCAATGGACTTATTAATTACTTATGAATGGAATAATCCAAATTCGATTCTCAAACTGTAATATAGAAATATATATAACATGTAATTAATTATTACTTATATTTAAATGAAAAAATGGAATTTATAATATCATGGAAAATGTTTACATAATAAAAAAAAACAACCCGTTGCATTTTAAATTTCACCTTGACTGAACCATGACATCCATATATGGAATTCTTTGGATCAGAAAATTAGTTAAATGAAATAATCATTCAAATTGAGAAACACATGGGTTTCCTTTATGAAATTCCAATGACATGTTTAGATGATATTTTTTACATTATCCCATTACTGAAACTTTTTTTTATTATATGTAATTCTATGGTGGGAATCATAAGGAAATTACTTTATAAAACATCTATTAGGATACCTCAATTTCATTGAGAAATTCTAGGGATAAGCTTGTACAATGATAAGTTTATAATAATCCCCGACTGATACATAGGTTCTTCATTTATATGTTTTTAGACCTAGTTAGGTATTCAGTTATGTAATTTATTTATTAATCTTTGTGATCCATATTCCATGAAAAAATGTACATGGATTCAGTCACATTTACCTATATGGTTATCTTATTTTATTCGGTTTTAATGTTACTAATTTTATGGGACTTGTTCATCCCTTCTATTTATAAGATCAACAATAGAGTTCATGGCTGTGATCTAGTTCATGAATAATTTTTATAAATTGACTCATAATTGGTAATCATTTATAGATATCAAGGCTTATGCTGAATCATGTATTGGAGGTCAAGTGTCTTAAAAGGATCCCAATCCTAGCTTGATTACATCAATTTATTAATTCCCCTACTTGTTATATTTGTGCATAACTATATTTTATATCCATGTACTATATTTTATTATAAAACATTTGTGGTGGCTTGTTGAGTCTATCTAACACCATATTTGGGCCACCGTTTGGTACACAAAACACCTTATTACTATAGAACCATGACTATGGAATGTTCTTTATTTTTATTTTTACTCATTGAGTACTATGATTTGATTTGGAATCAGAGGTAGATCATTTACTTGATCTTAAAAAATGGGACTAATTATTTTATATATTTATTTATTTTTTCCATTTCCTTGACGTATAAACATGGATTATGTGTTATGTGTTCTACATATAAACATAGGACCGCATGATAACATGATAGAGTTAGTGATAAATATGTTCATGGAGATATCCCATAATATTTAATTATTTTTTATGAAAATATTCTATTCATACCTCCATTTGTTCATGTTTTTATTTTTATTTTAAGATGAGATGATTCTGTATTTGATTCTGGTTATAGATATTTATTTTTTATTTTTATTATAAAGATTTATTTTTTTCTTGATTTCATTCATACCAAATCCTCAATTAATTTGTATATTATATTAAATTATAACACTTAAATCATTAGAAAATATTCTCCTCACCAAACCACAATTATACCTCAACTTAATTTTGGAATCCTCAATCATATGCGGATGCACTCTTGGTAATATGTAGAGAAGCATCTTGGTTAACCATTTTAGTGGGTCCAAATATAGGCTGTTACAACCATGGTGAAAATAAATTCGAATTTTCTATATATAATAGATGTGGGAGAAATAAATCAATTATTTTCTTTAGGGGTTTTGGGAAGTGTTATAAATTTGGGAAGGGATAGTTCAAACCCCACAACTTGAAAACTATTTAAAAGAAGATGATTACAGAATTAAATGTGATGAAAGCCCCAAATAAGGATCCACCCACACTAAAATTCACCATGTTCAATGTAATATAATATTATGTAAATGAATTCTACAATCCTATATAAATTGAAGAAAATAGGCGTTGACAGTCTCCAAAACATTGGGAACAAATATAGGAAATCATGATCACTACTATTTGAGGTAGATCAAGATAATGAAGTGACATGAGGTACATATGATCCACTTTCATGATCAAATAACTCCCTTTTCGATTATAGTTCATCATATTCTAACTTATCACACATGTTTTATGGGAATTTAAAATAAAAAAACCCATGAAATGGATATTTTACTATCATTGAAAACCACTATCTCCACCATGATTGTGTCTATGATTTATAAATATTATCTTATCATGATTTGTGGGATTATTCAAAATGTATATATAATTATCCTTCCTTAGATATAATTTTACCTAATAGTGGGTATGGATTTTCATTACCTCTATAAATAATATATCAACTTATAATATATGAAATTATCATTTTGTACCCAAAATTATATTATGATGATGTATTAACGCATGGATGATTATGAATTCCATATCTAGGAAGATTATGTAATATTATTTATGATATATAAAAATACTGTATCTTAACACAAATAATTAGGGTGGAAGTCAAAAACGATTAAATTATTATTTTAATATAGTATACATAATTATTTCTATATGAATAGATAGGTCTTGTCCCATAGTTTTAAATTTAGTATTCAATCAAACTCATATAGTATTCTATTCATATATCAAATATTCTGCATAGATTGGATACCATTTAATTATTATTATTAAAGAAAAAATAGATTTAATTTTGAAAAGGATATTATATTTCATAATTATTTATCATGGGATGAAAATGAATTATTTTTTACTAATAAGGAAGGAAGAATTTTTCATTATAATAATTATCATTTCATTTCCATAATCAAACCCATAAACAAGTATACACTACCCATTATCAATGTAAAATTCTATCAACTCATAGAAGTATGAGAATTTTTAATGAATAATGGTTGATCTTATTATAATCATTATTATAGTCCGAAGGGATGATATTTCTAGGAAATCATTCAGAATGAGGTTTATGAATTATGAATTTGTTTTGATTCCCTATGGACTTACAAATTCTCCTCTAATGTTTCTTGATACAATGAATAGATCCCTTAGATACTACCTTGATCAAATGTTGGTTTTCAAAATATATTATATTCCTATACATGTGAACAAAAATTAATAAAATTAATATCATTTTCTTATTTTTTTAAAGAACATAATAAGAAGAAACTACATTCTAAAATTATCATTAGTTAATTATAGATAAAATAATAATCATTTATGGTTAATATAATCCCAATTAGGTGTCTATGAAATGATTCATCAAAGACATAAGTTATCGAGTAATGGATCATATCGACCACTATAATCAATATTCATCTTTTTTCCTTGAAAAAAAAGATATTATAAACAAATTGTGAAAATTTTGACATGGTTTTCAAATCCACTAACCATGAAATATAGGAAGTTATTTTAATTCATTTGATATAATAATCTGAAAAATAATTGGATTATCTTAAAATAGTTTGGTTATTAGAATTTTCATTTAATTACCATGTAGCGGTGATGGGTTTTAATATATATGGATAATTTGATTATGTTTTTTGGGAGTATAATAATGAAAAATTGAACAATTATTTTTTATGCCTAAACTAAATTAATGATTCGTGAGAAAAATTACTGAAAAAATGATTTATAGTTGGAATTAGAGATATTTCCCCTAAAAATTTAATGATATTATGTAATGGCCCAGACCTCTCCGGTCCATTAATTTTTGAAAATTTGGTGTTGGAGGTGTTCCGGGAGGTCAAGGTGACTTATCCCCAACACTTTTCCAAATTTCCAGTTTTATGAACAGTAACAAATCGATCTCATAGATCGGTCTGACAGATTAGTCTCACAGATCGGTCTGACAGATCGGTCTCACAGATCGGTCTCACAGATCGGTCTCATAGATCAGTCTCACAGATCGGTCTCACAGATCAGTCTGACAGATTGGTCTCACAGATCGGTCTCACAGATCAGTCTGACAAATCGGTCTCACAGATCTGTCTGACAGATCGGTCTAACAGATCGGTCTGACAGATCAGTTTCACAGATCAATCTGACAGATCGGTCTGATAGATCGGTTTCACAGATCGGTCTGACAGATCGGTTTCACAGATCAGTCTGACAGATCGGTTTCATAGATCGGTCTGATAGATCGGTTTCACAGATCGGTCTCACAGATCGATCTGATAGATCGGTGTCACAGATCGGTCTAACAGATCGGTTTCACAGATGGGTTTTATGTACAGTAACAGTGGGTGAACAGTGTTTCCAGATTCCTATAGTTTTTCCCCTTTTGACGTTTCCTTTGATGTAAAATACATTTAAAGCCTTATTTTAAGGGCTCTTAAGGCCGTTTCAAATGCCATAAATCCTATACTAATTATTACTAAGGCTGGGATGTATTTACTTGGTCAAACCGCGTGGGTTAATGCGATCCATTTTTAATGGAGAATTAATCGGATCTTAAACCGTCGCCCCATTAAATCTTAAAAAAAGGGACGAGATATCATTCTCCCTTGTTCTTTCCCTTTGTTCTCAGCTAAGATATTCTAGAACCTTTCAATCATTCCTGTAGGAGTTGCGCAATCAATCTTTACTCCTAGGATTGGTTCTGCTCTGTTTTGGATGCAACCGAACTATGTCAGTTAATCTTCCCAATAAGGTATGTTTTATCATCGTTCCTTTGGGGATCATCTTCTCTTGTTTCTCCCTTCCATATTGTACCAAGATTATAATGGGTTTTTCTTGGGGTTGGTTGGTACTGTCGTACCGTGGCATCCTTCGGTGGATGCAGTTGTTGTGAGAGGAGGATTGTGGCTCATTGTGTGGATAAAGGATGTCAAGAACTCTTCGAGGTAGGGGATTCATGACTTCTCTAATTGTATATGTGCAATCATATAATTAGCATGATTTAGTCCTTTGGATCACAATGAAATTGACCTAATTAAATACTTGAACCAGATTAAAATAATTGGTTGATCACATGTTGTTGATTTATACCATGATAATGGTTTGCCTCATGTTTTTCTAGATAGAGTAATATCTATTTTTTCTTTGATTTGTTGTTCATTCATGATAGAAATTGATAATGAATGTAAAGCCGGAATGAATTGTTAATTAATTGGCTAAAGATAAAGAGGCATGTAAATTAATCTGGTTATTGCTGTTGTTGTAGTTTTTCTAATTTGAGGATAATCAAATTAAGGAAGTAAGCATGGTTATTTAATTGTGATAGATTACTGATTAGGTATCCCGTAATTGGAACCTACGCATAACAAATCTGCTAATTCAATATGGATTAAAGAACAGATTGTGTGGGAATTTCTAAAAGGGTTCTAAGTTACCCTCTTATTTGTTAAAGGGTTAAGAGCCCATGGTTGTGACTATTGTTTTCCTACTGCTTATGATGTAATGTGATCCTGGATGGCTGTTGTGATGTGTGGAGGCATGGGGACTTGTGGTTGTGGCAGTGGATGACGCCTAGGGTGGCGAGATGCATCAGCTTATACATGTGGGTGTCGGGGAGGACACCAGGGGTGATGGAATGGGATGGATGTGGTTGCTGGATGCTTGTGGATTCTTTGAATGTTTATCTTCTTTTCTTTTACCCACTGATCAGGGCAGTTGGTCTTGCTTACCCTTCTTCCAAAGGAGGCAAAGATGCGCGGGGTATGCCACATGCTTTCCGTGTTTAGCCTCTCAAGGGAGAATGGGTCTATGCTCTTTCTATAGGCGGAAAAGACTCGACGGGTAGTATATCTAGTCACCGTGTTGAGCCTTCTTTGTGTTTAGAAGCATAGGATGCTTTTCTAGAATGCCTAGGAATATGGAAAAGTAATTATGTAATGAATGTTTGATTAAATGGTGAAAATCCACGGGGATGGAGATACTAGAATTTAAAAGGTGATGTGAATCTTAAAAGGAGCAGTTGATTTTGAATGTGATGCCAATTCAGTTTAATATGGAATTGTTCATGCTTAATTAATGTTTAAAGAATTAATTAATGTACAGTGGAACTGATAAAATGAGAACGGAGTAATCTAATAAAGATCTTCAAATGTTTGTGTGCTTATAGGATACCTAGTCTTAGAAGTAGCAGCCTGGAGTCTGAGAGACGTTAGCTGTAGTTGTGTCTAAGACTAGGTAATGCCCATAGTGTGGTTGTGAGTTACATATATATTCTGTACTTTTTGTTTTTCTATACGCTACTCCACCCTGTCGGTAAGGGCAACTGACACCCCAAGGATTTTGAGCCCTGGGGGGGTGTTTTCCCCAACATTATGATGGGAGGTTGAATGGTTGAATACCCACTTTAGCCCCGCTCTCTTCTCTTGGTAGATACTAGTGCCTTTGGCACAACGGTTGGTTTTCCCCATATATGTGTATAGAGGGCTGTAATGGCTTGTGGTTATTTCACACACATATATTCTGGATATAGTATCCTATGGACTACTATAGGTGTAACGTGTATAGGCTGTGATGGCTTGAGGATCCCTATTCGGTGTATGGGCTATAATGACTTGAGGTATAATACCCGATGTATGTTACATGTTATGCGGGCTGTGGTGGCTCCTGGAACTTACCCAGTTGCTTTTGGTTGTGAGGATGGTGTGGTGCTTCACCTAGGTGTCTGTGGGAAAGACTTTGTGGTGCATGAGGTGCATATTGTGGAGCTTAGCCCAGGTGTCTGCGGGCAAGCCTTTGGAGAGAGATGCATAGGACGTATGTGGTTGGGGCAAAGCGGCAAACCAATGGAGAAGTAGTAGTGGGGTACCCTTGATATTCTTTACTTTATTCTATATTCTTATATGCGTTACTTGGTGAGAGTATCCATAGTGAGGTTGGAAACTTAGTATACCTGTTTAGGTGACGAGTTAGTTTCACTTGTTGTTCACTAGGATTTAGCATGCTTTCTTTACTTTTGCACGAGAGGCTTGGGGAGGATCCTACTGAGTATACTGTTATACTCACCCTATGTATATATAAACTATTTTTCAGGTCACTTGGAGCAGGTTGGAGATCAAGCTGGTTACTACTAGCTTGTGGTTGGAGGAGGAGCTGTTTGGGCTTGTGGTCGCTGCCGTTTTACTTTCTTTTGGGTACTTTTAGTTTCCCCTTTCAGTTGTAGTACTTTTGCATGACATTTCACATATGTACTTGGATTTATTTTATATTTCAGTTCTGAGTTGGAGTTTATTGGAGTCTATTCTATCTCTCTCTTCTGCATGTGTTCTCTTAGAGGGTAATGCCTCCCATTTGTATGTTTATTATACCCTCGGTGCTAGTCTCCAACCCAGGGCCTACTGGAGGCGGGACTCGGGGGTCATTATCTCTCTTCTCACATTGCTGGCCCAGGAGTGGTACACTTTGTGGGGAGGGGGTCATGACATATTACCACTACATCAAAAAAAGAAATATATATACCAATCACAAGGGATTTAATTATATATTTCAATGGAAGTAATTTTATATGTTCCAAAAGAAGTGGTTTTAATTGATAATGTATTATGAATTATTAATATAGTAACACTTGTGGAAGGAAAATAAGGAACTGAATCTCCATGTAGGAAATTATATGCTACTCTATATGTGATGGTGACTCGAAAAGACCCAATACACATGGATTTACATAGGTATAATCTTTAAATAATAATATATATAAATAAGTCATATATTTATTGATTTAATAATAAATATTCCTTTCATATAATATTCAATGAACCCTAGAGAATTTATGTAGATATAATAAAAATTTTAAATTATTTAAGAGTCTAACTTTTATAAAGAAGTAGTTTTATGGGTTTGAACCCAAAAATGTGGTCTATCAAATCTATAATTGATAAATGAAATTTTGGATGTTAGATATATCTCATTATTCTATATACGTCATGTAAGTAATAAGATCAATTTATATCTAACTCAAATATTTTTTTTATAGTTTGAATATAGGAAACAAAAAATACGTATGTAATTTCCCCAACATAATTTACCTATATCAAACATCTATATTATTACATTGAAATAAGATATAAGGGGTGACATTGTTGAGGATATAAAATTTTTTAGTCCTATATCATAAAATATATACATGATAACAAATTTACATTGGGAATGAAAATATTAAAATCATTGTATGGGAAAACAATATCCATCATTGAATTGATTCAACGAATATATTTTCATATCATGGGACAAAACAACATAAGGGTTAAAAGAAATTCTAATTAAGTGTTAAATTTTGTGGAGTATATCCTTATTCAAAAAGGAAAAATCAATATAAGAATTAAAATAACTTAACACACAAGATATTTAATAAATAACTTTACTTTGATGATTACATAAGATATAATCAATAGGGAAAAGTAAATAATTGAACCCATATTACATTTAATCAAATAATTTAGAATGAAATAAATCCAAACATAATATTAACAAAAAATATCATGGATAATATTTGTAACTGAATTGTAGATGATTAAATTGTTAAATTATTGGGTGTTATATTCTCAAGAATCATGATACCTTAATTTTCAAGACCATTTACAATATTGTTTAAAAATATGGGTAAAATAAATGTAGTTATAAAATAAAAAAAAACTTTTGGAGTCTATAGATCCATTGAGGGGATATTTAATTATTGTCACAACCCATTTCTTCACTCAAAAATAATTCCTATAATATCAAATAATCTAATTAATTCATGAATTATATGTCATATCATTAAATATCCCAATTTATTAAAGAATACAAATTTATAAATATTTTTCCAGTTAATCAACTAAAATTAATTTCAACCATAATATGTAAAAATTCAATATGGATTGGGTAATAATAATATACATGATATAATAAATATGAAAAATTAATATAAATATAATGTCCAATGAAAAATTATCTAATGATTTTGATTATAATAAGAGAGTATTAAAAAACACCAAATTAAACATGAAATATGAGTTGACCATCAGTTATTTGAGAATATGGTTTTGTAAAATAAAATAATGAATAAATAGGTATTCATGTTAAATAGATCAAAGGGGAATTATATAAATAACATAAATTTTAATATGTTCATGTTTATAAATTTACCACAATGAAAAGGAAATTCATATAAAATCCTTTACATCATGCATACTTATGATTGAACATGACTTAACCTCATTTATAAGTGTATTAAGAATGTTGTTAATTCATACTAGAACCATATTGATTATTATGGATTCTATTATGATTATATTTTATAATTTTACAACGTTTTTTCTAATAATATTTAATTATTTTCTTTGTTTCTAGTGTTAGTTTCGTTATCTTTTCATACATGTTTTGTTTTTTCATTGAAATTTTAAAATAATAAAGTGCACCAACATTTTATAGATGTAATGCTAATCTAATATAATCAATTATATGACCTCAGAGGTTGTATGGTCTATATATGTATGTCCAATGGTTTGTTTTCACATTTTATTTCATTTAATCCATTATCTTCTTAATTTAACCCCATAGTAATCTAATATTAATGTTAACTATGATAATTATTTTTTATTGTTTTTATTATTAATTATATTAAATAAATTATGTTTACCTTACATTATAATATAAATTATGATCAAAAAAAATATTTATTAAATTTTTTAAAACATAAGTTAAATAATTGGAAGAATCAAATTTAGTATTAAACATGAAGTTAGGGAAAAAATATGTTTTTCCATTGAAAAAATTTCAAAATTTAAAAATGTATTTATATCAAAATTCAACATGAAATTGAATTCATTGACCACATTTGGACTAATAAATATACAATTTTACTAATTTTACTTTTGGAATCATATTAAAATAAAATGTAGATAATTAATGCCTTAAATTAAAAAGAAATATTTTATTTAAATGATTATTATTCCGTATTCATTGAAAAAAATAACCATTCCCAAAAAACCCCAAAAATTCACCATAAGATGAAATTGATATTATTATTTTAAATAAATTCTGTAATAATGGAAATAAATAATGTTTAATTACACATTCAATGGATGACTAAGCTGCATTTAAAAAAATATTTTTCTTAATAACATGTATTTTTTTCAAATTATTATTATTATATTTATTATGAATACTTTACCATTGAATTAAATTTATCATTTTTTAAACCAAATATTTTAGTAAATTATTTTTTCCTAATCGTACATGCCAACTAATGGCTATGATAAAATGGTCTTCTCTAAATAATAATATTTTAATAGAGTAGTATGTTTCATTTAAACTAGGTTAGGCATATATGAAAACCTATCAAAGAAATTAAATTTATTTTAAATGAAATATATTTTAATGTCTTGGGTTGTTACATATGACCCTCATACTAAGATTTAATCCTCTAAATTACATGGTTATTAACTTCCAAAAAATGAGTATATTTCTTCCACATAACATCCTATGGTCCCCACATTGCATCCCAAGTTTTATTATTTCTCAAATGTAACTTTACCTATCAATTCATCTTATTACTCATTTCAGCCCCTATAGTATCAAGAATATATATGGTTCCTTTATAGTAAGATATATCAAATCCCAAACCCATATCTTCACTGGTGACACATGGGTTGGTTCTTGCATGTATTTCCTGAACAATGATATGTTGAACATGTTGTATACATTAGCGAGTCTTGGTGGAATTCCAGAAAGATAATCCTAAGGTCTAATCATTTCTAGAATTTTTAAGGGTCTGAAATACATGGGGATAAACTTTCCTTTATTACTAATCCATATGACAACCTTCAATCAATATAATTTCATGAAAATATGACATCTCATAAGGAATTACAACTAATTTATCTTAATTTTAGTGTAACATGATTTTCTAGATTGAGATAATTTTATAATAGTATGAATATCTATTACCACTGTTATTGTTTTGTTTAAATGTTTTGGTTTTATAAGTTTCCTTTCACTGACATCATCAAAATTACTTATATTACAACATATATTATTATATAAATCTTCATAAAACACCAATTAAATAAAATAATGGATATTATTATTGTTGGAAAACAATTACTTATTTAAATATTGATCCCATGTACAAAGAAAAATAATGGATAACTACCTCAATATATCATACATTTTTTAAATATTCCTTTCATACTATCCACCAGTTTGTGGGTGGTAGGTGGTGCTTAAATGAATTTCAGTTTCAAGAGACTTCTGAATATTCTCTAGGAATATTTATGTAAAATGAGGATTTTTTTCAAAAACAATCAAATAAGGATCCTCATAAAGTATTAAGAAATCATTGATATATAAAATTGTGTTGCGATCAAGAGGAAAATATTCACTTCTAATAGGAAATGTGCATATTTATTAGGGAATTAATAATAACCCATATTTCATTGTTCATTCTAGGAGTATTTAGTAGTAATGTAAAAAACTACATAGTGATATCATAACATTTCTACATAATAATTGGAAGAGGTTGAATGACACACCTAAGGTGATATATCTCAGCCATTATCTCTTGGAAAACTAATATTATTGAAAAATAAGCATTAATTTCCCACATCATGTTATTCCACAAAAAATATTCCCTAAAATACCTATACATATTGGTGCAACCATGGTGTATAGAGAAACTAAAGCTAAGAGAATCATGTAGAAACTCCCTTTTAGATATGGTATAAATGGAAAACATAATATATTTCCAAATTTCATAATTCCATCTTCATAATCGATATTTTCCAAACTCTAATCAATTAGATATAAATTTTTCTATGGAATGGATTCATCATCTAAATAAGATCTTTTCAAAATTTTATTAATGTTTATCTCATAATCATTATAAGGAGGAGTGATGTATCACATAACTTAATAATTCCCATTTCAATCATCACTAAATGCATGAGCATAGTATCCCTATCTATCCTCATTTGGGTCATAACTCCTTGATCATTCATAAATAGTGACTTCACTACCATATTTTCCATCCACATGTGTTAGTGAATATTACAATAATTACATTTGAGTTGCGCTATAAATCATCTTCAACTCATATTGAACTATTTCTACAAAAAATATTTTAGGATTCAATTGATAGTTTATATCTCACATTGATCAATATAGAGATAATTTTTAAAAATAACTATTACAAAGATCATAACCTAAAACTCATTTTTAGGAGATGGATTATTTTTTTCATGAGTATTCCACTACCTTCATGAATATGAAAATAATTTATCATTATTTATAAGGACACAACCTATCCCAATATTTATTACATCTCTATAATTCATAGAAATATCTATTTCAGACTATAGATTCAAAATCATAGTATTGACCAATCAACCATTAAACTCGTAGAAACATTGATCACATTCCATTATCTAAATTACCTTAACCACATTAATTTCAGTTTTTGTAAATGGGTTTGATAACTATTAAAAATTCCATATGAATCACAAGTAATAACCTACAAAAAATAAATAAAACTACAAACCTTAATTATGGTTGTTGGTGTATGAAATTATTTTATGGAATTTCTCTTTCAACTATACATTTATATTCCATCCTTACATACAATATATAATAGGAAATAAATTTCTAGATGCTAAAAATCAGACTAGCTAAATGATCTATATAAAAATTTCCATCAAAGAGTCATAATAATGTTTAGAAATTTATTTCCATGTCCCACATAGTCTATAGGGTAAACTAACATATCCTCAATGAATACCAAAAAATGCATCAAGATATTAATTAAATACTATTTTCATTATAAAAATAAAAATATTGTGTTCATTAGTGAAACCCAGTGGAATTATTATAAACTCATTTTTTCCATAAAACATCCAAGATTCATTATTCATAATTTATTCCATCATTAATTTCATTTTATGATACCCAATATGATGTTTGATATTTGAAAAATAATGAGAATCATGAAGTTGATCAAATAAGTCAACATGGAGAAGAAGAGGATACATTATCTTTATCATCAAGGAATAGTTTTCAATAAAATTGAGGAACAAACTCATTGATATATTTTTTCTATAATGATGGGAATATGGTCTCATTGTGGTGAAACACATGGGAGAATAAATAACTTATTATAAAAATAAACAAGTTTGTTCTTTAATAGTAAAAATCATAGTTGTCATTTTATAGGATATCATTGATATTTTTCTCACAACAGTTATTAAATTAATATATAAATAATGATCCTTCCATGGTTTATTTATGGGTGAATAATTTGTAAATACATACAATTATTCCCATATAATCTTTACTTTCAAATTTAATGATTTTGTTCTCCAAACATAGATATTGTTTCATCTTCCAACATAATATTCTTATATACTAGTATTACTAAGTGTGGATATGGTAATGACTCATATTATAAATCCTATACTTCAAAACTATGTAATTCCACATCTTCATCATGAATTTTATTTTTCATATGCTTTTAATAAATCATTGCATCAAAATTTAATGTTAATTCTAATCTAATGAATATATCAATTTTATCCATAGGTATGAGTATGATGTCTATAAATAAAAAATTTTCTATTTCAAAATTGGTACTGCCAGAAACATCCATGTTACAGTGATACTTACACTAAGATTATTGAATGAAAACTCCATTCTTATAGTTCTAGATAAATATCTTCCTTTAATATCAGTCATGGATGTTATAAAAGAGTATGGTGATCTAGAAATAAAGAATGCAATTAGATAAACTTTTGGTTATGATTAAAATTACTTCCACTATATCATTGGGTACTTCTACCTCTACAGTAGTTATTTCTTATGCTTGGCCTTCTCACCATGTCCCCTTATATGGAATATTTCTCTATGAAAATTGGTCATTGTTTTGAGTAGTGTAACATATCATTATAGTTTAATCACATGACATCACCAATTTTTTTCTTAACCTTTCGTTCATGATCCATATGAACCTTATCACCACACTTATAACAAACCCTCGTGTTATTCATCAATTTTACAGGATTTTTCTTTCTAATGTTTTAAAAATGTTGAATTTCATTTTTATTATCTTCATTAGCAGTACATTAATTTTTTTCATGGTTCTCATTAGACCTCTTATTTTCATTAATTCCATTGAATATATAATAGTTTTAAAATTCATTCTTTTTATATATGAAACATATAACTATTTCAAGATATGAATTTTTTTTGAGTGATCGGTTCCATTTGGAGTAATGGATTAATACTTAAAATAAAATTATGACCCTTCATTCCATATTTTTTATTCTAACCCTAGAAAATATAGATAGTCCAGTAAAGGTAGAATCATAATCTATATCACATTCTTATTAAATTTTAATTAATCTATGTAACTTTGACATTATTTCAATTAATTGTTTATGAAGAAAATATTTTTCAATTTTTTAACACTACATATTTCCTTCCCATTTGTTTTATTTCTTCCTCCTCCCTAGTATTATAGATAAATTAACAATATTGGTAATAATTATCCTTGACATAAAATACATCCTGAATATACTTTTCCTTTTCATTGCATCATAATTCCATAATTATTTCCTTAAGGTATTAATCCATTTCTCTGCTACAACTAGATTATTATTCACATGATATAATGGGGGCTTATCTAACATGATAAAATAAAAAATAAGAGAATCAAACCAAAGAAGAATAGGTTGACTCATTTTTAAACTTTTATTTGTAATAACATGATTACTAATCCCTTATATATCCATAATATTTTCATTTTGTATACTAGATATATTGGATTTATCAATAAAGAAATATCTATATATTCTATGAGTATTGATACCCTTCGTTCTTCAAGGTTCCATTTATAATAAATTAGATATACTAAATTAGCTCAAAAATTTATAAATTTTAACAAATCTTTTATAATTATAAATCAATTTTACCACATAACATAAAATAAATGTATGATTTTTTATTCATAGAATCATAAACTCTGTATTTTTGGAAATATCATTATTATAATATCCTTAATAATTGTTTAAAAAAATCCTCAATTATCCAATGCATAACCCCAAAGAGGAATAAACGATGTGAATTTTAAGGCCTATTTTTATGTACAATGTAATGTTCATGTCAATCCTGGTGCACATATTTCATACTTATTAACACTAAGTACATATATTATAGATCCACATCCACCAATAATATCTAGTTGGATATTTATTTCTAAAATAATGTACAACTCAAAAAAATTAGGATATTCTACTATAATTATCCTCAATATTTATCGTTGTGATATAGACACTAATTTTTTTTTATTAATCATGTTGCAAAGATTATAATAATTATCCTTTGATAACAAATATAACGAAACTGAATCCAATCTAATGTCTACATTACTATTTTTGCATAATATACATGGGATTTCATCACCAAGAATCAAACAATTTATTAGTATTTCATAATAAAATACATACATGATTAAAATTTTACACATGGAGTAAAAAATAAAATTCATAGTAATAGAAAAAATTCATTATCAATGAAGTCATTTAATGAAAAAATCTTCATATACTTAGTAAAGAACAAGATATTGTTGAGATAAAATGTTTGATAAGATATACATACAATATAAAATATCATGAATCAATAAGGAAAAATAAATATCTCAAGGTAAATAATTTAACACACATTCCATTAAATTAATTACATTACTTTTGTAATTAGATATTGCATAATCTATTTGGAAATGTAAATAACAAAAAGTACATTATATTTAATTTATCAATCGATAATGAAATTCATTCTAAGATAATACCAGCATGAAAATATCACTGATAATAATAATTAATGAATTATCAATAAAGTAAATTCTTCATTATTGGACATCATTATCTAAATATATAGGATACCTATGTTTAAAAAAACATTTCATACATATTAAAATGATGTTAAAACCAATTTAATTAAAGATTATTGGTTTTATACATAATAAAACCAATACATACATAGAGTATATAAATACAATCTACACACATTATTTTATGTCCAAATCATTAATCATATATATAATAATATATTTCATTCTGGAATAATATTCCCGATCATCAAATATCATTATTTAGTATATAGTATGGATTTAGAATATATCCTTAACTAATAATATAAAATTAAAACTAAAAACCATATTAAAAAATGGTACATAATTTATTAAATAATAATATCCCTGAAAAAAATAATATATAAATTTAATATAAATGTAACATCCAATGAAATCTGACTATAAGAAAGTGAGTGTATCAAGATAAACATAAAAATAAAGACAATTGACATAAAATTAAATCTAACAATTAGATTGACCAAAATATAAATTTTTGTAATAAAATTATGAATAAATATGTATTATTTTGAAATAAATCAACGAGTTATTATATAAAACATGTAAAAGTAAATAGGTTCATATTAATAAATTTTCCTCAATAAGATGAAAATTAAGACAAAATCCCATACCTCATGCCTCATTTTTTGAAAATTATTGTTCTAATATTTAATGGTATTGAGCATTATATTATTTTATACTAGAACTACATTTATAATTATAATATCACATTAGACCCTCTTAAAATATTTTTACACTTTTTAATGTTATTTCATTATTTTCATTTCTTTGAGTCTTAATTTTCTTATTTTCTCATTAATATTTTTCATTAAGGTAGAAAATATATTTCATAGATTATATATAAATCATCTAATGAATGATGATATTTTTATAAATATAATATACTCCTTAAATACATCATTTAAACATTTCTTGATAATTGTAAATAGAAAATGAATCACATCACATCAAGTAGACAGAAAGTTATAAATAGTCATGTGAGATGATAACCTTTCATAATTGTTAAAATTGTTAGTAAGTAGGTGATATTTTAAGTTACATTAATCAATATAATTTCATATATATAACATATATTCATTAAATTTATACATATTATATTTAATGGAATTTGAATGAAGAAAAAAGTGGATCACATCGCTTTTTGAGGTGGTAGTATGATGTATACATTAGAAACATTATTAGATTTTAAAAGACATTGAATGAAAAAGGTTATGAGTGATATTATAATTTAATAAGTATAATAATATTTTGAATTATATACATATATATACATTCAATCCACCAGTATATAAAATCATGATAAGTGTTGATGTATAATCGATTACATTAGATAATGAGGAGGTAGTCCATTGTACACACAATTGAGGATTTTATTTTCCATTTCATAGAGGATAATACCAAGAAATATTATAGAATGGTAATAAGAATATATAATTGTTTGGAATAAATTTTTATTATTATCATGTAATGGGTAATACATAACTGACAGAAAAAAATGAAGAATGAAAATGAAAGATCATTCATAAGAAAAATACCCTGTGTTAGAGAACCATCAATTTGATCTCATATTATGTACAATAGGGATGATATATTTGGAATAAAATAAGTCTTATACTGTGGATTAAGATCTTGGGGATATATATTTTGGTTTTGTTTTGTCCAAATGACATGAGAGGTGAGAAAAATTTAATTAAGGGAGTGAGATTTTATAAGTGGAGGAGAGGACACAGAAGAAATGTTTTTAATGAATAGTGCATACCTAAGTTTTGGAAATTATATAGGGATATAAAATGGAATATTCATGAACTGTATTAGTTATAAGGTATATATATTTCAATATAATGGTGTTTCCAAAAGTATTAGGTTATTTTTTATTGTTATCTTCTTAGTTTAAAACCCATTAAAACCTTTTTCACCTAAACTAAAGTAACTATTTTTTAATATTTTGACTATTAAATAAGGTAAAAAAATTAATTGACCATATTATATAATAAATAATATTATAAATAAAAATATTTGATCCATTATCAAAATTCAAAATCATTTAAGTGGTACAATCTATTTAAAAATTAAACCTCTTTCCATATCAGAAAAACAGGTTTTTGAAAGACAAACTACCAATAGTGTAAAAAGTATCTATATAAAAATTAAATATTAAATTGAATGAAATTAAAAAATTTGGATTAATAAAAAAATAATTGAATAATTTTAATTTTTAAAACCATATTAATATAAAATGGGGATGGTAAAATCATTAAATAAATAGATAGTTTTTTATTATAATCAATATTTTCACTATTCCTTGATAAATGAACATTTTTAAAAAAATTACTAAAATTAACATTAATATTAAATTTAAAATAATGATATAAAAGGATTTAATTTTTTAATATATGTTTTATATAAATTTAGAAAAATTATATTTGAATTATTTATGCAAATATTGACTAATGCACATTCTAGAAAAAAATAATGTTTTTTAGAAATTTTTTATGTTCATTAATGATTAATATTTTAATTATATTCAATATATAAGAATTGAATTCATATTGTAAATGAGTAAACCATATAAATTAGTAAATTAGTAAGTCCTATTAATAACCATCATCTTAACAACTAGGCAATAAGAGACACATTTGAATAAAAATATTTTTATATAGTATTGTCCTTCATTTAAACTTGTTGTTATGTATATCATAAATTGTCAAGGAAATTAATTTAATTCTAAAAGAAATTTATTGTAAACTTTTGGGGGTTTTCAATGTTTCTTGATTCTTTTTATAACTAAAATTTAATTCTAATCCAAAAAATCCATTCGGTATATTACAACCATTACCCATTCTAATGTTGAATTAAGAATAAACCGAAATGGATTTTTTCATAGAATTACCCAAAATGTTGAATTTCTATAATGATATTTCTCTTATAATCAACCAAATTTAAAAATAAACACATATTATTGACATTTTTTTCATGTGACCATATTTCCAGGATATACATAATAAATTTGTAGAGGTTGTATTGTGTATTATTATCCACTAAATCTTTTCAAGATTCAAGGTTTACCTTTAGGATTTCTAGATATTTATATAAATCATGGGATATATTGTTAATTTTTAAAACAATATTTGATCCATATATAGATGGTTATTCTGTGAGTATAATTAAAACAATAGATTATATTAGAAAATATATTTCAATTTATTTAAAATTATTTTGGGATCAATACCTCCCCTTAGTAGATTTCCCATATAATTGTTTTCCTATTCTATCAATCATATAGAACAGTACAAGGATTCAAATAGAAAAATATGACATAGTACAACATGATGAGATGTAGTTGGGGATATAAAGTAGATAGATTATATCTTTTTCCAAGTATTTGTAGATAATTTTCAAATTTATTATCATCATAAAAAAGTACCATTGAGTTAATATGATAACTTTTTTAAATAATTGGTGATGATTTTTATAGTTTATGTGGGTTAAAATGAGTTCCATTGAATATTTCCATGAAAGATAATTATTATATCATAATCAAAAAGAAATTTTAGAAAAATATAAATCATTCCCTTTGATATCATCAATCATGTATGGGTTATAATATATCACTAAACACTATGTCAAAAATCATTCAAGATACCGATGTATTCAACCAATATGTTTGGTAAAATTATATACAAGATCCCTCACATGCACTGAGCTCGTATGATTTATAATTGGAACATGAAGTCCAATTTGATGAACAACCTATGGAAATGATTAATAGAATAGAAATGGGTTTGAGAGACAAGACTACCAATCTAGTAAATTATATGTATTGAAATCATATGTTTCGAAGGATATATCGGAATATGGGGATGTAATAAGTGTAATTTTCCCTTATTTTTTTCATTGTGTGTAACAAATTTGTGAGAAGAAACTGTTTTAAGGGGGTTTAATGTTATGACATGTTTTTTTCTTCCTTAAAAAGATACTCTCTTTGATAGATTATAATGCATAAAACAAAAAAACAAAAAAATAGAGATCATTATATGGTATCTAAAGAATTTTCATATATAAATAATGGTAACATATTATTAATATATATATATATATATATATATAACAAAATAAAAAAAGATCACATTAAATATCGAATAAACTAGTACATTTGGAGAACTAATAAATTAATGATTAAGAAATTTACTTATTTTAAATTAATTTTTATAAATTAATAAATATTTAAAACATAATTAATTATTAATTTATATGATGAAATAATAATTAATATTACAAATAATCATATAGAAATAATTAAATTATATATTTTATTTTTTAATTAAAAAATTTTATGATAACATTTAAAAAAATACATTAACATATAGGATTTATCATAGAAATATTATAATTGTATTAATATTTTGGGGTTTCTTAAACAAATTGATTTTAGGTGATTATTTCGAAAACAATTTTTACAAAAAAACTATATTTTATAACATCATAGGTGTATATGTATGAATTTTATAATTTTTTAAAATATTTTCTTATATTAAATAATAATTTTATAACTAAATTTAATATTTTAAAAATTATTGTATTAAAATAAAATGAAATATTTTTCGTTATATAATTTTTGTTATATTTTTGGACAAAATATATAATACATTAGAGATTTATTATTTTAAAATTAATTATTATAAAATTTTAAAATTTACACAAAGAAAATGGATATAAAATTTGAATCATTTTCAATTTATATTATAAGGACTATTTTTTTCCAAAAAAAGTTTAAATTACAAATGTAAGAACTTGTTACTATAGTGAAATCTAAAATGTCTTAAATAGGTAACATTATATATATAAGGCCTACCATTATAAAAAATATGTTTTTATTTATTTGTGGAGGTTTGGAGTGAGATTATTTATTATACTATTTATTATATCTCAAATTTTTAGCCAATTCTCTTATGATATACTTCCCATTATTGATAGTTTTTCATTATTTACTAAAATGTCTTCTTTTGACTCTTTTTAAAGGGGCACTCTACTCCTCACTTACACTCTAACTAAATCCACTGTATGATTGTATCAAACTCTACCCCTTCATACCTTATTAGATTCTATCAATATTATGTAAGTTTTGGTCTTCATAAAAGACAATCCCACATTGTTTTAACCCGCTCGATGAAGAATAATTTTCAAGAAGGGAGGGGGTATAAATTCAAATCCCATATTAATTTATTCTATTTAATTAGGTCCCCTTATACATACTAAAATCTCATATAAGTAGATTAAAATGATAAAAGGAGTATAATTATTATACTAGATTGATATTATAATGATGTAACATGCAGTAACCACCCACCCCTTTACCATTATGAAAAATGAATATATGAATCTTGTTTTGTGTGAAAAATACCTCCATGAATAAATGTGTTTCATATTCCCTCAAAAAAAAAATTAATGGTTTTAGATTCTAATTTAGAAGGTTATAATATATATATATATATATATATATATATATATGAATAATGTCATTGATATTTTTCTTTTTTGGATAACATAATAATTAATGATCTTCATAATGTAATTCATCAATACTGAGAAAAAACCCATTACATGGTCATCACAATTTTCAGCATAAAAAAACATGACTTAATCATAGATCAAATGGAATTATATAATTTTATATATTAATAAAATATAATTTACAGAGCCTTTGACTATTTATTATTATTATATTTTAGACCAAAATTAACATCAAAACTAATTTTCTAACCATAGTTCAAAAAGGAAATGATTATTTTCACCTGATGATGAAAGCATATTAGTAAAATATAATAGAAAAAGTGAAATAATATTGATGTGGAGTAGAAATGGAACTTTATAAGAATATTTTTATTAAATTGGTAACTTTATAACTATTAAGATTATACATGAGGTTAAATAATTTACTCATAAATGAAGTCAATAGGTAGGGGCTACAAAATTAGTATTCTTTCTTCTATTTATAAATATTTCTCATAATTTTCCCATTATTAGACTAAAAAATAAATTTTAAATTTTTATATCTCAAAATTGTTGGGGGAAAATATATTTTAGAAAAATTCATTACCATGAAAGGTTTCCTTTCTCATTTATTTATTTGTGATAAAAAGAGTACATTATGAAAATATACTCAAAACTATGACTCCTAATGTGATGAAGAAATATTGTTATCTAAATTATATTATCATTATTTGGATATAAATTTTTCATAATTATATATATCTAATGGTGTTGTATTTATTTTATAAGCTTATATTTTATTTTATAATAAGATTATTCATGTTGATAATGATTATGGTATCAAACCTGTTAATTTATGATGTTATTTTATCCCATTTCTTTGTTATATGATTTCCATTTTGATTCCTTGTGTTATTTATGAAATGTGAATTATTTACAATAGGATCTTTATGGTACAAATTCATTTTCATGGGTTCAATAAGATATGGTGATTTTTTGTGTGGAACAATTATGTATTGATGAATAATTGTGGGTCCTATAATTCCCTATAATGTATTTGTTTAGGATTATATATCATGAGATTTTAAGTTGTAAAAATAATGTTTCTATTAACATAAAATTAGTAATTATGGGATTAATTGAAAATTTTATATTGGGAAAAAAGGATTTTTCACATAGGAATGGGAATAATGTATGTTATCCTAATGGTTTGGTTATCATTATGGTACTTCCAAATTTTGATGTTCTTTTCAAGTAAAAAAAATTAAGGATTCAATTTATTTCCATCAAATTCAATGTTTTCATTATTATAACATAATTATTATATATTATATAATTTAATATCATTCTTATTTATTTTATGGTTTATGTTTTTAATTTTATCCAAATCACACTTTTATACTTCCTTAATAGTCTAGTTATGATATTATATTTATCTATCATTTTAAATAATGGTTTTATATGGTCTAATGGCTAGTTAATGTGATATTTATTTATTCATCATGACTTACATCCTCATTATGAATAGAAAAATTATGATTTGTTATTCCATTATATTTATTTGACCTCACCCATTTCTCAGGTTCTATTTCTAGGTTGCGATGATAATTATAACTTATAAGATCATAGAATGTTTCTCTAAGTGCATAATTATATTGAAATTTTTAATTGTATTATAATATAATATGTTTATAAAGATAATCTTCAAGACACTAAATAATTAGGACCTCAAGCAGTGTGTTTATTTTTGGGATGCATGACTTATATAAAGTGATTAATTTTAATTTTTTTAATGTTTATCATTGGTAACTTTAATGAAAAATAAAACATTTAATGCACATAAGTAAAAAATATTTTGGTGTTTTCCTACTAGGTTTATTAATTAAAACATTCAAAGTCACCTAAATATGTGAGATGATTATGTTCTGAATAATCCATCCATGGGATAAGGCCTTATAATAGGACATTGAGTATATGGTTCTCATTTGGGTTTTAGGTTATTTTTGGAAATTTATTGGGATGATTATTTATCAATAATTAAAATATTATTTTGTTTTATTATATATCATGTATTGATCTTCCATACATGGGGATTCTTGTTTACTTGAATACATAACCTATTATTTCTCTTTTTAAAATATCATATGAAAATTTTTTCTTTGAGAATACACAATGTTTATAACCTACTATTATTAACATATTACATCATTATCTATATTCATGGTTCGTTATTAAATGATATTGAGGGATTATTCTCCAAAATTTATAACTTATCCCTTCACTGCTAGTGGGAAGGCACTTCTATACATAGATGATATTATAAGGCCCTGTTTTATAAAAACTCAAACCTAATGTTCCATTTATTGGAGATACAAAAAGGTTTCAGTGCCCATTTTATGATAATAGTTAAATGTGTTTGTGTATAATAGATATTAGATACTCAGGAATAGTGTGGGAAATAATTCTTTTGTTGGTAAAACAACTAAATTATGGATATTAAAGATAATATTGCTATTATAAATAATTTTTTTATTAATAATTTTACTAATAATTTATATTGTTTCCCTACATTGATATTTATATCAATATTTCATAGAATTTCATGTTCAGATATTTATTTTCAACATTCATTAAAAATTATATTTCTATACATTTAATTTTACTATTTTATTTTTTTTATAATTTTCATTGTATATATTTTGGAGGCAAAATATTAGGTATATATTCTAATTTCATTTGTATAAATTTTAGATTTATTATGTGGATGCTTCATCCATAATTTAGATGGTTTAAGTGGACATTAATGCATGGTAGAGATGAATTTAACATATTAGACATTTCATAACCATTTGTGTACTTAATTTTTTAATCCAGACATTGAATTTTAATACATAGTTTTTTAATGTTAGGAAATAAATTCACCATAGTGAATTCAAATGGAGTGATAGCTATTTTTTCTGGGAACTTGTTCACATATTAATATTTAGGTATATTTAATTCTTGATATAGAATGTTTTGGGTTCCCTTGTTATAAATTAAAAAATTAACCACCCCACACAATATATAAATGTTATTTTCACATGTAGTAATAAAGGAAGATACTTTTTAGTGGTTTGGATGATGATATTCATTCTATTACACATATCTATCAACTTTCATGATGTATATCTTAGTAAAAGGATCTATTAAAATATGGTTCCCCACTTACACTTATATATTGTGTTTTCTTTTGATTAATTCATTGAATATAACATTTCTTTATAGAATAAAAAATTAAATTATTTTAATCCTTATAATTTCTTTTTTGTATTTGTAATAAAATAGTGGAGATGATATCTGGTCTAACATATTCATACAATTTCTTAAGAAAATTATATCCTTGCTGAAAATTACACTCATTGAAGTGTAATTCATACAGTTAGTGATCTAATTTATCTCTTTCAATTATAGTCTTGATTCTATGTAATCAATTAAATTGATAAGAATATGGTAAATGTAAATTTCGTTTCATATCTCAATCACTAGATTGATTCACAAATTACTCATGGGTTAGAGAATTTATGATATGTAAGAGAATAATATTAATTTCCAGAAGGATTAAACTTGAGATATATTAAATGTTTTTAAATAAATAACCAAAAATAATATTATTTTCAATTTTCATAGTATATATGCAACCCTAATTTTCCACAGATTATAATTTAACTTAATTCCCCAATAAAATGAGGTTTCCAGGTTTTGAAATCTTGATGTGTAATTATATATTATTTATTCCAATGAAAATTATAGTTTTTAATTATATATTTTTAAATGTATAAAAATTGCTGAATCATATTTTAATATATTTATACATATTTTTTTGATTTTCTATGAAAACATATGGGGTATATATAGGTTTTTATGAATTATTTATATTAGAGATCCCAAAGTAATTTTCTTCTTGATCAAAAACTTATGTTATAAAATCAACCAAACAACCCTAATATTTTCCTCCCATTACCATTTGTTTTATTTTATTCTTAATAATTTGGGGATATTTTGGAAGGGAACCAAGATAAACATACAAAAATAATAAATTGTCTCAATAGATTAATTAATATATCCAAAAAAATAGTCAAACACCAAAATAACCCAATTGATTTTTTTGTTGTTATAGGAAACATAAAATCAATTATTTTACATGTTGATAACATTTAAAAATAAAATAGTGCATATTATAAATTAAATTTAACATAATCATCTTTAATTTATTGGGATGGGAAAACATAACAAGCTAGAGTTGAAACACATAATAAGAGATAACCTATCAAATTCCATGATGGATAGATCATGAACAAGTAGTAAATCATTTATAATTAGAAATATATGATATAAAATAACATAAATAAATATTTTATAAACATATTAAAGAAATATAGACATTTTATAACAATTTATATAATATTTACCTTGGCATGAGAAATTAAAACATAAAGCATACAACTTAATCAATGAAATATATGATCAAAATATGGACAATTATAAATGAAGGATTACGTGTAATTGTGAACCTAGATACCCACCTATATATTCACACCTCAAATGGTGATTAAGATCTGGATAAATGACACCATGAAATGGTATCTCAAAAAATAATTTAAAAAGTAAAATGATACAGAACTATATCCCCCAAAATGAATTTCATTATAAGATAATATAGATGGTGACTAATAAAACCAATCTCCATTAGTGATAAATTATTAATATATAGAGAAAATGTTAATTAAAACATTTTAAAAATTAATTTACTATAATCCTATTAAATTAATTGTAAACTAAATCTTAGAGTCATTTCAAAAACATTTTTTTCATTATTTTTAATGATACATTTAAAACATTATCTATATAAATAAGGAAAATTTTTTGAACAATTTTTTGGTATAAAAAATAATTATTTAAAAATAAAATATAATAACATGAAATTAAAATAATTTAATATGAACAAATAATTAATTTATTGAAACCCTATATAATTTTTTTTGTGTGAAAACAATCCTATTAAAAATTTGTATTTATATATATTATTCTTTGAAAATGATAAAAACTAATAGATGTAAAATTAATAAGGAAGAAAATAGTGGAATGGAAAAATATGGATATTAAAAACAATTTTTCATTTGGAAATTATTGAATTATTCTCTTTAATCACTCACATAAAAAATAAAATCATCATTGAAGAAGAGATGGATGTGTAATAGAAATCAAAATAAATAGAAAGAGTTTTATAGAATAATATTCTTATATAAATGAGTAAAAAAAAATTTATTTACAAGGTTCACTGAAGTTTATTATAATTTAACTAATGGTAATTATGTTTTTAGTAACCGTTATATCCTTTAAAAAATTTGAAACAAAACTAAATGATAGGTATAATATTAATCAAAATAGTGAATTTACCAAAAAAATATTTTAATGAAGAAGTACATAATGCTTTGAAAATAAAAGATGATGTATAATATATATAGCTCACAAAGAGATATATTGGGGTATAAGAACCTTTCTATTAGTTTTAACAAAATAAATGTTAATATAACTACATGTATAATTGAAATAATTTAAATACATTCTTAATTTAGAACATTATTATAATGATTAAACCTTTATTATGTATAGTTATACTACTTTGATTCAAATATATTTATTTTTTATAGTTTTCTTAATTGATAAAATCTAGATAATTCTGAATCTTTTCCTATTATTATTGTTTTGGGATTTCTATTGCTCAAATTAGCTACACACAGATCCAAGGAGTCGAATGTAAATGCTTACGGAGACCGTGTTAAGTTTATGAAAAATTTGACTGCCAAGAATCCTTCTTTGAATATCAAGATAAGTAATTCCTATAATGTTATTAATGAAAAAAATTAAAATTATATACTTGGGGATTGGGAAAAAATTTAACATTGATGGAATGGAATTTATGTACCATTATAAAATTAAAAATTAACTATAATGGATGATTACAAAATGGAAATATAGGACTCCACTGATGCTTATCTTGTGACAGTATATTTAGACTATCCTTAGTGAAATATGATGGTTAAAGTTAGCCTAGAGGACCACAATACCCATAAAGGGATAAAGGGAATAATGAAACATGTTATTTGGTTGAATTCATAGTGAATCATTGGAAATTCTAATGTCTATATGAACTACTCTCACATTACAAAACCTATGGATCCATTTCATGATAAGAAGGTTTGGAAAAGTATTCAGTCTTAAGGTTATGGAAAAAAATAACAACATTAAGACAGATATAAGGCTGGTTTCTTTATTAGTTATAGATGTTCCGAATTATGTGTATGAAAAGTAAAGGGACCAAGAGTCATCACCTTCTAATGATATCAAAGAAGATCAAGATAATAGGAAAGAAGAGCCTAATAAGTTACATAAAACATAGACTAATTTTGGTGTTTAAAAGGATATAGGAATATTGGATGTAAAAAATAGATTTTTTATTCACCTTTATTCTATGGAAAAGTTGTTTAATAAATACCATAAAATTAACATTCTAAAAGAATATGACAATATAATGTTTGGGAGAATTATTCATGTTTCCCTCAATTATAAACAACAATCTTGGATGAGAAAAAACGATCATATTTTATGCCAGGGAATCAATGATGGGAAAATAAATCTATTGGAATATATTTTGACCAAGGATAAGATGGCATATAAATTTTAGCATCTCATCATGTATGATCCAAACAAGTATGTATCCTATATAGAATGAAAATATACAAGCTAGTTGATTATAATTCAGTTAATTCATTCTTAAATGGAATGATTATTTCATATGCTGTTCATTTTAATTGTTCTTTTGGATTTAGTTTGTTCTTACACTTCCATATTAAACTCTTGTTTTATTTGAAAGTAAAATCTTAAATTTTTATTTAGTAATTTCCTATAATACATTAATATAGTTTTCCAAAATAGTAAAAATCATAATCTAGTTTTACGTACATAATGATCAAAATGATTAAATAGATATATATTCATAATATCATTAACACCTTTCAATAATACGTTTTTAATCACAAAATAATTATTATTTCATGATATAGACATTAAATTACATCTCATAATATTTATGAGATAAAAATTATAGCATTGTTCATATTTTTACTAATTCATCCCAAATGGTGAAATTTAATAATGTTTTCTTGATTAATAAAATGTATTTTGATATTGATAATATGAAATATCCAAAATCTAATGTTTAATAATTATTATATACCCACTATATTTACAATTTTATAATCATAAATGGTGGGTGGTGATGGCCAAATAAATTCATTATTCATGGATGATATAATTATATATAAAAACCATTTACAATTCCATTTCTCTATTAATGGAAAACATGATTATATATAAAAATTTATAATTATTGAATTTTATTTTTGATAAATAAAAAATTTTAATTCATCAAATACATCATTTATTACAAAACTTATAGGAGGTTATGAAAAAAATATCTCATCATGGAGGTGGTTATCCACACATAAACATTATCAATGATATTTTATTATTAAAGTATATGGAAAATATTGAATAATTATTATCAAATTCATTAGTTTAACTTTATTATATTAATTATAATGATTTAATATACTCAAAATATAGTTTATGTATTTTATTTTTATAATATTAGTAAACAATATATAGAAGTGTATAGTAACCTCATGGACATGAATTTTAAATTGAAAATATATTTTCAAATCAAGGTATTTTTATAATAATTGTGAACATTGGATATTAAATGAGGGATAAGAGAATCATTGGGGATGTGTGGTATATGTTAAAGGATAAATATCAATTGAAGGTGAGTATTTACATAGTGTAAGTGTTTTCCATTCATAAGTTAATTGTAGGGTAATTTTTGAATTGACCCTTGAATTTTCCATTATGTAAGGAAACTATTCATGTGATGGTGGGAAACAATATTTAATAGATGAGGGGATAATCTGTGTGGCTAGAAAATCACATAGGCCACTCATTATAGGATTTGTTTTATACTTTTTCCCTAATTTAAATTGTTTTATTCATTTTTATATTTTCCCATGATAACAATTTTTTAACCATTAAAATTAATGTTAATGAATAATATTAATAAATAACCTTCTCCCAAATCTATACAATATAATCTATATTTTGAAACAAAAATTAATGATATAATATCTAAATGTCGAAAATTTTAGTTTTATAATTAACACACCAAATCATTTAAAAATTATTCAAAGAAAAATCACACATGTAGAATGGTTTTTTATATAATATAAAATTACCATTATAACAGATTTTAATGAATGAAACTGATTTATAAACATTAAAAAAAATTTATCTGTCTTCCAATACATGTAAATATTTAATATCAGGTAGAAAATATTTTAACCAGTCAATGGAGATTTTTTTTGTTATGAAATCATTCTAATTATTTATAAAAATTATTAACATAGAATTTATAAGCTCAAATATTTTTTTTGAATATATTATTTAATTAATTAAAACCATGTTTTATTACATTATTATTAAGTAAACTGCTAGGAAACCCACAAATAAGGAAAAAATCATACAAATTATAATTTTCGTAAAAATAATTTAACGAAGAAAAATCATATATTCCATTAAAATGTCAAAATTTCATATTAATTATGTTTTATTTTCTATATTAAAGAATCATGTACATTTTAAAAAATTTAAATTCTAATATACAAATATATTTGTTAAAATATGAATGTACAAGGATCAAAACAACTATTTTTAGAAAATACTATATTCATGTACACAATGAATGTATTAATATTTATTTTTATGAAATATATATTATAAGAATAATAAATTATTTTTATGAATATTTAAATCCATAAGAGATATAAAATCATTTTAATGTTTAGAATATAAATTGAAACAAATTTGGTAGTATGCTTAACTTAAATTTTATAATGAAATGAAATTTTTATTTTATAGATAATAATTACACATTACTATTAAGATATTCCAGTCATATAAAACTTATTACAACCTCCACGTCAGATATACTTGAATGTTAATCTGTAGTGGTTGTAATAAGTTATATATTTTTTCTTGGTCTTGGCCCACATAAATTTCTAGAAAATCTATTTCCCTTCTAAGATCAGAAATATGGGAATCATATGGATGACTATCACTTAAATACTTCATTGATTCATAATTTTATTATATAATTTTTGATATGGTTACACACATTTATACTAGGAAATTTAATGGATGTGTTTTAATGGTTACATTTATTATTCAAAATATTCCAATTTTTTTCATTTCAATTTGTTATAGTGTGAGAATCATTAAATTTAAGATATTTTTTAATTTAAGAAGAATGTCTAGTGAAATAATAGCTCATTCCATTCTCACACATAAAATAAATTAAATCCTCCCAATTTTTATTATTACACACTAATTATGACAATTAAGGTGATCAATAATATGATTCTATATTTATTTTTTCTAATTAATTATTAATTATATATATTAACATATGATGAGAATAATACCAATAATAAGTTTCTTCATAACCATTAGATATTATTATACATTATGGTTATATTTGAAGTTTATTTGTTCCTTTAATTAATATTTCAGAACTATTGTGAATGATTATCATAAATTGGGTTATGAAATGAAATGTGATTCCCTATTTTTATAATACACTACCACAAAACGGGGCAAGTCCAGTGCCACACCTTTATCAGCGCTAACGAAAAAGTGCTGATAAAGGGGGGTACCTTTTTCAGTGCGAAAAAAAGTTCGGATAAAAGTACCCCTTTATCAGCGATTTTTTTAGTGCTAATAAAGGTACCCCCTTTAACAGTGCTTTTTTAGCGCTGTTAAAGGTATCCCCCTTTATCCTCACTTTTCCGTTAGCGCTGATAAAGGGGGTCTTTATCAGTGCTTTTTTAAAAAGAGCTAATAAATGGTCTACTTCCAAAAAAAAATTCATTAAAAAAATATATTAATATTTAAATATATATATAGTTATACTGATATAAATATAATATATATTTTTTAAATATAATTTTAAATATATTTTAGATAAGTATAAATATACAGTTACACTTAATATATAAGATATTTAGTGAAAATGGCTTATAAAAAAGCTAAAAAAATATTTTTAATTAATAATTTTATAATTATTATGGAGTAACAGTAATTTAATAATAATTTGAAGACTAAAAAAATTAAAAAAATTTAAAAAAGATCCAAAATATGTTGAAAACGCAACTCGAACTTCAAACGACCATAACTTTTGATCTGAGTGTCCGTTTGAGCTATACCACATATCAAATCAAATCTTGTGACGAGCTGTACATCATTATAATTTGGGGGAACCCTGGTCAAGGTTTTTTCAAGGCCAAAAAAGGCCTATAAGTCCTCTAAAACCAATTTTTTAGTCGGGGTACCTCGATTTTTTAACATTTTGTGGATTTTCCGCCTCGTTTAAGGGGGTATTATTGGCTTTTTTGGTGGGGAATAAATTTATTCCAAGGTATTACATTCATATTGATATTATGCTTTTGAATTTTTATCATTTTTTATAATGCACTGCTATTTATAATCAAATATATAACAATATATACATATTTTTTTATATATTCACACATAAAAATTTAATTATAAATATAAATAATAAAATATATTTACATATAAAATATATTAGCTTTATCTAAATAATAAATAATATCCATTTTATTTAAAATAAAAATATATGAATATTTATATACCTATATATTAATCTAACTATATATATATTAATCTAACTATATATATATATATTAATATAACTATATATATATATATATATATTAATATTACTATAAATATATATATTAATATCACTATAAATATATATTTTAATATCACTGTAAATTTATATATTAATATAAATAAATAAATAAATATACATATTAATATAACTATATATATATATTAATATAAATATATATTACTATACGAATAAATATAACTAAATATATATATATATATATATAAATAGAGATATATAGTAATATAACTATATATATATTAATATAACTATATATATATATTAATATAAATATATATTACTATACGAATAAATATAACTAAATATATATATATATATAGTGATATCATGAAATGGAAAACAAATCAAAATAGAGGAGTGGTAAGGGCTTAGGCGCGCATGGGGGAGGTCTCGAGTTCAAAACTTGGTGGAGGCAGGGGCGCGTGTGCATGGGGGAATATGAGAGCTTGCACTGATAAAGGGTAGAGGGGGTGCATGGGGGCATTGGAGGGGGGAGGAAAAGTGCTGCAAAGGTGGGGGGGGGGGCTCAAGCACTATAAAAGCCCCCCCGATTGGCAAGTTTTATTTATTTATTTTTATTTATTTTTATTTTTTTTAATTTTTTAACTTTTATCAGCACTTTTAAAAATGCGGTGATAAAATGGGTCCTTTATCAGTGCTAAAAAGAAAGCGCTGATAAAGGACCCTTTTATCAGTGCTAAAACAAAGCGCTGATAAAGGACCCTTTTATCAGTGCTTTTTTTAACACTGATAAAAGGTATATTTATCAGCGCTTTTTGGAGCGCTAATAAAGGGGACCCCCCTTTTATCTTTGCTGACTTTAACAACACTTTTCTAGTGCTGATTAAATGGGTTTTTTAGCACTGATAAAAGCGGTATTTTTAATAGTGATAACAACATAACAAACAACAATATATTTATCAATTTTATTATTCATGTTGGGGGTGTATGTGAAAAGTTGAGGCGAAATGATGAATTCAATGAAGAATCATCATTTTCCACAAAATTTTTATTGAAATCATTTTTTATATCCCTGAAATATGTTTACATAATGACAACCTACATTACACCAGTTCACGGCCTCTCTATCTTATCACCCGCCTATATCGCCATAGTTAATAGATAACCACACATCTTCTCACATATTTTTGACATGAGTCAAATTTCCCCCCTCTATGAATCCCTCCCTACAAGAGTTTTTATGGGGATGGAATCCACTCCAAATTAACCATTTTTGGATCTTCATGTTACAATATTTTACCATCCAATACCAGAATTATTTCCCATACAAGTTGTATGGACTCATATGCTCTAGGGCATTGAAATTGATTTTTGAACTACTCACATACATGGGGTCAAATGGATATATCCCACTGTTTCACCTAACTTTTATGTACTATTTAAATATAATATATTCTTAGGGTTTTATTCTACCTCTATAATTTGAATAGTTCATTCAAGATCTCTTTAAACATTAGGGATTACATATAGTTGTTGTGCATGGATAGATGATGGAAAATATGATTCATTCATTTGATCCATTATCTTAGTGATGTTAGGATCTCCCTATAATGCCTTTTATTTTTTTCCAACCCCATCCATTTTTTTGAAAGTGAGGTTGTTTTGGGTAATCTAACCTTGATCCATCAATATAGAGTTTATGTTGAAATAATTTATCCATTACCCAAAATTATATTTTATTTACCTACAAAACCCATACTAATATTTATATTATTGTATAAACAAATTTTGAAATGAATCTATCTTAGAACTATTTATTTTACATGATAAATAAATCATTATGGTGCTACACATTTAATATGATCTTGGATTCATGTAGTGGCTAAAATAATGATCCCATATATACTATTGTAAAGCAGGTGATTTTGTTATATATATAAATCTCATTGGTAGACATTTCATATGCTCTACCTTTATCCACTAGTTGTGGTGTTTCTTCACAAATATTATTCTTATCATCATTTTTATTAAGAAAATTACTTGGATAATGTTGATGTTTTCCACAATTAATGTGTTAAAAATATATTTATAAATTTGGATTAAAATTTTCTAATCCCTTAATACTAAGCAGGCCCTTTATATTACTATAGTTGTTTGATTCATGATTACCCCATTTCTCAAAAATAAATCATCTTCGATTCCCCTTAATAAAATTGCCTTGTTGATTCTTTCAACATTTTTAAAATATATAAAATTGAACATTTTTCCCTTAATCTTCTTGATCATCTAATCATTCATAAAAATACATAATTTTGTTATTTACTTTGTTCATAAAATCAACATTGTTTAAAGTGACAATATAATTCCATGATAACTAGTTTTCTAGAATCCTAAGTTTTATACAATCAAACCATATTTTTATGGGTTTGTTAGTTTAGGTAATCTTTGTATAGTCCCTAATACAAATTTTTTACTTATAGTTATATCATTTATTAAAACTAAATTTTTTAAAATTAGTTACAAAACATTAGAGAAACATGTTAATTATAATAATGTGAAAAGTAATTAGTCCTTAGAAAGTCTCAATCATTTAAAATATCATATAGGCATATATTCCCATTATTTTAACCTAGATTGATATAATTTTATACTGATTTTATTTTTATTGGGTTATCATGAAATTACCACTACAATACTACAATGTATTTAGGAAATAAATACATCATTGAATTTTTGAAGGATCATATAATCATCTAATTAATATCCCTAAGGAGTGCATTAAGAGGTATGCAATCAGAGGGACATTAATCATGAATTAGACTGATAAATTAGTCAATGTTCAAGCAACCATTTTTAGGGTGATTTCACCAAGAATCATATATACTATAGTTGTATCCACTCCCCGTTATCTAGAAATTTTCTTTATTTCTATGAAGTGTATATAATAAAATTTTTTCCAATATATTTTGATATAATATTGCACATAAACTCATATATAGTGTTTTCACTAATGTACTATAAGATTAATATGAAATGTAACAAATCCAATCTCATAAAATATAGTAAACACTAACATAAATCCATATAATGATATAAATTATAAACATACATAAATAAATCATTGATACCATGTTTAAATTAATACATCATTCAAATTGTAACATAACCCAATAACCTATTGGAATAATTCATTTGATACTGTATGTATAAAAAGACAAATTTTACATTTATTGAATGTTTGGAAGGTATTATATTTTTATTCTTATTTAATGGATAATTCAATTTTAAATGGGTAGAGAGAGTTACATTAAAAAGAATATAGTCCCATAAGAAAACATCCTGAACAACATGGCCCATATGACCATGAGAGCAGGACCTATAAAATATATTTATCCCTAACTTATCATTAACATCCCCTCCCCATCTACTCTATTTGTCAAAATCAACTCCCTCAACTGTTGTTTTCTTCTAGCTTACATTTCCCTTAAAATAATGCATGAAATAATGGAATGCCTTTTTTTATCCCTCATCTAGTCCGAGGTCTTATTGTATCCACATAGTGAATTCTTATACATTGATCCAATAATATGGGGTCACTCTAGAAAGAGATAAAATACTAATATTCATTTCGAATAAGTCACTCTAGCCTAAAAGGATTGAATATTTTTTGCAAGTAGACCCTATGACTTAATGTCCCAATAATGGCATGGAATTCATATGGCATTGGGGAAAAATATTTTATTTCAAGGAAAAAAATATAATGAATAATAATGTTTATATAGTAACTACTACAGTTAACCCATAATCTCCCCATCCAGTTTTTAACTAGGTTGTTACTGGACGTACGATTGCTAGTTTTACCACTCAGTCACACCCCTACTAGAAAAAATATTATTTTCTGTAATTAATAAATTTCTCAATAATATATTCACCCTCTTATACATTTCCTGTGCCACAATCATTGCAAATTAATTTGGATTAAAAAAAATTATTGGTAAACTAAAACACATATAACTTAATAAACAATCAAAGTATATAATGTATAATTCATAAACATGTTGGAATAGTTTAATAATGAAAAAAAATCTGAAATAAAGGAAAATAAATCAATAATATTTAATAATAAATATGAAATATAGATATGTCATCTCAAATGATATCACCTTTACAGGGGCCTATGAATATAAAATAGAAACCATGTAATATGTTCCATTGAATATATGATAGAATATGACGCCATAAAAAATAAAGGATTTATTATCATTATGAAATTATATAACTACTGACCTATTCAAATATAAAATTTCTAATATATTTAACATCTTCAAGCTCAGCCATTGTAAAACAATTTATTCTCTTGCCTATTCCAATGTATAATTTTGAGAAGATCTATAAACCACCACACACATAATTTTTTAAATTAGTGACCAAAAATATTGTTTAAATAATATTTTGATATCAAGAGATATGACACAATCACGGAAACATTTATAAGAAATATATGACCCAACCATATCATTGGGAATTTTTTTTGTTCCATAATAAAAAAATAATCAAATATTAACTCACCAATATAAATAAAAATAGGTTTCATAAAAATATTAAATAGTAACTCTTAATGTAGACTAACAAAATTAATGATACCATAACTTATTCAACCCATTTGAAAACATTATAAGAGTATATATAAATAGAATTAGAAAATAAACATTAGAGGTATATCATTATAGATATAAAATAAATATTAGGCATTACTTTTAAAAAATAATTCAATTAATACACACATAATTTTTCTATAAAATGGATTCCAAATACTATTAAAAAATATTTTTTATTATATTTTAATGATACTTTTTTTAGAATGTTTATATAAATAAATAATATTCAAATAATAACTTTATTTTATCTAGAAATTTTGTTCATAAGATAAAATAGAAAATATTAAAATTAAATTTCATTTATATTTTAAAATTATAGTTTTTTAAATACCACATCATTCCAAGAGATGATAAAACATCATTTTAAAATGGTAAAATGATACCTATTAGAATCAAATGAGGTGAATCTTATCATATTCCCAAGAAAATAAATATTTTTAATATAATATATCATAATTTGTGTTATTATTATAGAAAATAATGATAATGCTGTCTTGGTAGGAGTATAACTCATTAATAGGTAATTGACTTATAAAAAATCCTTATGCACATTTTACAATTTCAATAAATTCCCTATGAGATGAATAAAATGAAATGGAACATTAGATATCATAAAAATTATGATAATAATGATAAAAACATGATAACTGGAAGTATTTAAACAATTTTAAGGAAAACAAGTTAAATAACAATAACATGTCTAAAAGAGTGGAGTTTGAGATGAAAGACCATGCGGTGATTTTATGCTATCTAGGTTTTTCACTATACTCTAGTGTAATGAAAATTAAAAAATTTCACTTAAGTATCAGTTCATATGTATTAACCATTATTACCATTATTTAATATCCTTTATAACAAAGTATATGTTATGTATTTTAATTTTCACAAATAAAATCTAGATCTTTCAATTGTTTGTCACATTCAAATATCATATATATTGATTGGTTTCCTACTATGTGGTTTCAAGTTCATCATTTGATGTTTTTTTCAAAATAATATAATTTTTCCCAAATTATTACTTATGTATTATTCACATTATGTGACTAAAATGAATACAATTTGTGGAAATGGAAAACATGATAATCTATTTTAAGTATTCATAATGATTAAAAGGTTTCTATATTAATATATTTTTATAATATAATTGATAACTTTTTATAATCTTTTATATATAGTTAATTCATTATTATTACATTATATAACAATTATATAATATCCCGTATTTTCTCATATAAACATTATAACATCATTCACATATGTGGTACAACAAACCCAAACTGAAATGATTTATAATATTTTCAGAGGAAATTTAATGTATTTGGATAAAAATAATATTAAATATTCAGAATCATAGAACTATTATTATTATTATCATATTTCATTATTAAATACATACATTGAACCATCTAAATGGGTGATAATGAAAAATAATACATTGTTCGCGTAGGTAGTAGTCTACTGAAAAAATGATTCTGGATCCCATTTCTCAGTGAATGGTGTGATTGACGTTATATGTATAATGATAATTTAAAAGAAATTTCTTATATATAACAATTTTTTTATTATAAAATCCATCATTGATACCAACTTTGAGTGGGTGATGATAAATTAAAAATATCACGTCATGGAGGTTGTAGTCCACATGCATGAATAATCCAGGTTCCATTGTTTTCTTAATCACTAGAAAGGATTTAATAATTATTTTAAATAATATAATGAAATATATGTTTACTAATGATACATTTTTCATTTTTCTAACATGATTAAATATGTATAATATTGAAAAAATAGATAATAACACTAATAGGTAGTGGATAATCTCGCTGGGGACTTGAATTTTCCCCAAGAATGCTTCATAGAAATTAATATAATATTCTCCATAATAGTTATCAGAGTATTTTGGAATAATGAGATGCTTCATGGAGGGGAAATGATTCATTGAATAATTTATTATTATAAATTTAAGGTTATTATTGATTTAGTGGAATTATTTATTTTATAATTGGAGAAAAGTGTGGTTTTGTGAGTAATAATTAAATTTTAACTAATGTAAAGACCCCACCCCTAGTAGCCCATATGTGGTGGTTAAATTACTAAATTAGAATAAGATTCATGTGATCTCACCCTAAAGTACTGAATAGTTTATTATTTTTGGTAATATAAATAGTTTAATTTCAAATTAAATTTAAAAACATGAAATAAAAAATAGAGTAAATAAAAATTATGCATCTTTAAACTCATACAACATTTTTACATTGTATCCTGGGGAAAGGAAATCCAAATAAAGTGTGATCTCTAATACTTATTTAGTTTTATTTACACTATAATTTATCATCAACCAAAAAATAATGATCAATTTATAATGGTAAATAATTGAAAAAATCTATTTAATAAATAACAATACTACTATTTTTTAATAAGGCATAATCAGTATGGTAAGGTAAATAACTGAACATACATTCCATTTTATCAATAAATTCAATAAAAAATTAATAAATTTGTAATATAATCTCATTGATATCATGGATAATAAAAAGAGTTCTCAATGATTTAAAAATATTATACTATAATTCATGATCTTAAGAATCATTATTTATATAACCTTAAGATCTAGAAAAAATGTTTCATAAAACTATGGTTAATACCCATATAAACATTCTAGAATTGTTTTCTCATGAGAGCTATCAATTAATGAAGGGGGAATTTAATTATGTTCCCCAATATTAACTATATGAAAAATCTATTCCATATTTAGAAAATTATCAATTTAATTCATGAATAATAATCATTATCAACAAATATCTATATTGAGAATGTAATCTGCATTCATTAATAATTTACATGTCAATAAAATTACATTAAAATTAGTTCAATGTACAAAAATAGAAAAAAATATAATAAATAATAATATAAATGATAAAATAATATGGATATTTAAATTTTTTTATATTATTAATTTTAAATGATAATATTTATTCAAAGAAAATATAAGAAATCCCAATAAAAATGATTTTTAAAAATAAATTTTAAACTCATTTGTAACATTTAAATAGAAACCCATGGAAATAATATAACATAATTTAAAATATAATCATCATGAATATATGTTTATCGAATTTAAAAACATTATAACGGTATATTGTACACTATATAAAATTACATAGGTTTATAATGAAAAATATATCACAATTGAGTGTAATTTTAGAACAAATATCAAGTAATGATCATGTTGTTAAATTTAGGATTACTCAATGGTTTAATTATGTAAATCAATTTCAATACACTTAATTGTAATTTAAATAAAAAATTTAATAAAAATACATTAAATAGATAATCGAAGTCTATAAAATATGGGTAATAATTAATAAAACTCAGTGAAAAGCAATTGAGTTATGAAATTCCTTACAAGATTTCAAATTTAATTTAAAATCCCCTTTGGTGAAATATTTCATGTTTAATATTAATTTTTTTTATGATGGGTTCATTATATTACAGGTAAATGTAAAATTATAAACCTCATACGAAATAAATTTGTTTCATAACATTAAAATAATCCTCAATTAATGTAATTTGATACCGAATCCCCTTCACCATGTTTCCATTAAGATGTAAAAGAATTTTTCTACTGTTTAATATGTTTAAACCCATTATTTAATTATTTCATATCCATGTTTATATTTATTATATGATATATATTCTTAAAAAATCATCATATCACCAGTTTATCAATTATATTTCATTATTACTGTTGTTTCATGTGTTATCTACTTTCTTTTCTCCAGCATGTTTTTTCAAGTTTATTCCAGATATTGTGTATATGATATTGATACATCATCTCAAAATTGATATTAAGATATTAAATATTTTATATTTTTATTGTATACATTTTTATAACCATTATATAATTTTAGGAATGGAAAATGTATCATATCACTTCATAGACAATGTAGGCCATAGATTTTCATTGGTGAAAATATCATACCATAGTGAGATTATTTTGGGTGAGTACCTACCTAATTTTTGGGTAATTAATGATATTTAGATCCTTAAATTTCAAAAACCTTTCATGGAACCATAAGTAATATTGGATAAATTTTTTTAGGAATCTGATACCCCTTTCTAGGATGTCCACTTTGGGCCTATCAATATATAATGAGAAATACATCGTCTGTATTGGTGGTCAAGTATTAAGGGGAATATCTTATGTTTTATCACCCTATAATCCACCCATCAGATTGTGAAGTCTTAGCACTACTGAACTTCTTTACTATCTCTACCTATATCCATTCCTAAGTGAAAATATTATGATGTCATAATAGATTTTCTAATGGGTTTTTCGTGATCCCATTAAGGTAGTGATGAAATATGTGTGATCATCGACATGTTAAACATGGAAGAAAACTTTCTAAATATATTAGAGACATATTTAATTTACTAATTTGGGAGGATTCATATTTACAATATTATTTTCCATCATGGTTATCTCTATTCTATTTTTTTGGTAGGAGATTCAAAATATATATCACAGTTCTAGAAGGGGTTGTAGAAAGAATGAGGTATACTAGTTCTCCTGAGTACAACATATCACCCTCAGACTAACTGACAATAAAATTGTGTAATACATGTTCTATAGGACATTATCTAAGACTGGGTTCATATTTTTTGAGGGTTATGGTATAATCACTTATCTATCATTGATTTTACCTACTACAATAGCGTTTAATAAACCATGTAGATGGATTCTTATGTGGATCATTATTTAAGGTCATACGGTTATTCTATATTCTTTTTAGAGGAATCATAGGTACTGCTGAAGGGTCCTAATCAAGTTTAGGAAACATCAGAGATGGTATAGTTGATTCAATTATGTATTGATATATCTTTGTCCAAGCATTAGTCCTATACTGATCATCACTCATATCCTATAGAGTTTAAGGTGGAACATTGGGAATTTCATATGGTTTCACTATGAATGGTTCCAAGAAGGATTAAAAGATAAGGAAGGATATAACTTAATGAATTAAGAACATTCAATATCATGGATAGAGTTGGGAGGATATCATATTAGTTGGATTTACCTTATAGGTACCAGGACATGTATGATGACTTCGATGTATCACAGCTTCACCACTACATCTAGAAAGATCTCATCATTAGATCCCGATGATATTGAGTTAGAGGTAGATGAGTACATTAAATATAATCCAATATGTATTGTTTATCGGAGAGTTAAGGTTCATTGAGGAAATGTAATTCCTCTGGTCTAGGTTTTCTTGAATCATGGTTGATTGCAGGATGATATATGGGTGAGAGGCTGATGTATGTTCTTAGGGGTTTAAACATGTATCTGATAATGTTTTACCACCCTTAGAAGGGAATCATAGGGATGAGTTTTTTAAAGAGAATATGTTTAAAAGTCATGAATTTATAGAGATTTATTAAACATTAAATTTTGTTGAATCATTGTTAAGCTTTTATTCTTAGATTCAGGTAGTGTAAATGTGCCACAAGTCTTATCCATTCCCTTCTAAGGGAAATGTTGCTTATAGTATGAAGTCTAGATGTAGGATAATTACACAATGTCCATTAAATTAAGTAAATGATTATTATTCATGATTTTTATTCAATACCAATTATCTGAATTAAATTATCTATGCCCCATGTATTTTGTAATATTTTATTTCAAAACACATTGTAATTTTACATTAAATCAGTGTACTTGTTTTGGAAGACCTAATTCATGATGTAAATTGGTTTACTTTTTGAATAATAAAATCCAAACATTACATGAAATGTATTATATACATATATTTTGTTAACTATAAATGACCTATATATATAATACATTCCATGTATATGTGATGGAATTTATTAAGGGTGTGGATTTTTTTTTTGAAATAACCGTTATTCATCTAGTAGGAGCTGTGTGAGGGAGTTCCCCCAATGCCAAAACTGGGGTCTTTATATTCTTCTACATTCAACATCCATTACCTTAACAATCATTCATATTGGATAAAAAATTAATATCTCCTCATTCATTTTCATTAACTTCTTCTTTTATATCTCTTTATTCAATACTACATTGGGGTGAGCTAATAAGACCAATTCAAAAAAAATAGATCCTTCTATTTTCTGTCAATTTAGACCAAAATACGTGCCAATATAAGATTAGGAGAGTACTATAAAAACATTTTAGTTTGTATAGTTCTTTTTCTAATGGTGTCATTGTATTCTATCAAGGGTTGTTATTCCCCACACCTAACAAATCTAGATATTCCTTCCAAATGAATAATAAATTAAATTAAATGATAACCCAAGATTAATAAGGTTCTAGATACTCATGAATTATCATTTTAGGGTGACTACCCTTGGAGAACAACCCAAGGGGTTTTCCATCCATAATTTATTATTGTACTTAATAATTTTAATGTTTTAAACCACTAATAGTGGTGTGTTAAATTCCTATTCTAATGATTATACATCTTTTTATACATGGAATGAGTTTTCATGCTATCTAAACACATAAACATTCTTTGAGATGATGGAGACATAAGGGTAATGTAGTTAGGACACCTTATAGGGGGAAATTTTGATTCATAATTGGAACATGTAAATGAATTTAAATATTCCTAATGTGATACGAGGTTTATGTCATATAATACATTGGATGGGTTCATTTAGAGGATGGTTTACCATTACCATGTGCCATAACTGGTTCATTAGAAGAATTACCATGGGAAGGAATGGTGGGAAATATTTTTATGATACACTAAGATTGATACTTTTTCCCTAATGTGGTATATTGTGGAATAGATCATAGGGTTATGCCTTTAAACCATTCTAGGTGTGAAACTTGGGTTTCCTTTTATGGGATTCCTTGGATGGAATGTTATAGGGATGTGTATTTATACTTCTCCTGTAAAAATTCATGGGTCCCTTATTAAGTATATACTTAGAAGGTCTCTAAATTCATTAGTATTAATATCTAAATATAACTTTTTATATGTTTTATGTATGTTCCCATCAATGTAACATCTCTCCACTCTTATTATAGGTACATTTTTAATTATTTCATGGTTTTTATTCTTTCATTGTCACAGTAGAGCCAAGATTGAAATAAAATGATACTAGTAATGGTGAATTCATATATATGATTGAAATTATATAATTAAAACTACTGATTCTTGATCATGCTAGTGGATTACACAAAATTTAATAGGGTTACATGATGTGTAATAGCTAAATAAAATTATATTCATTTTTAATAAAAAGGTGATGGATTTATTGCTGAATTTTGGAGTTGACAATTATAGGATGTGTAATTGGGTTAAATGCTGTGTAGGGTCCCAATTACTATTTTTAGCAATCAACCCATATAACTTCTATATTTTTATTCATACAAAATTCATTTCTCTTGATCTAGATTCATCCCCATGTGATTTTGGGAGCCCTCCAACCCCATCAGGTCTTTTCATTTAGTGATTGATCCTTGTTCTAGTTGTTCATTATTGGTTTTGGTGTGGTGGGTATATGTTTGTAAGGTATGTTGTTCCTGCATTTTAGGAAACCCATTTTTCAGAATAGAACCTACCTTGAGAAGGGAATTGGATTATATAGTTTCTATTAAACGTGTTTGGTTTTGTGGTTAGTGGATCACATTGAGGGTTTGTGGGACCCTTGTTTTGAGTTAGTGGTTTCGTATCTAACCTATTTTTAAAAACCATATTTTCCAATATTTATAAATTTATTTATAATAAAATTGGCTTGAAATTTTCACAATTTTGTGTGTGTGTTGAAAAGAGATTTGATGAAAAGTGTTTTTCCCATAGATTTTGATAAATGAGAAGAAAATAGTTATTTATCAAATCATTAAATGATTTGTAAAAAAGATTTCAGTATGGATACCATTTTATATTTTGAATTGATTAAATGTTTTTGAAATAGTTTTCAAAACTTTGAGATGATTGTAAAGACGATCATATAGGTTATCTTTTGTACAAGGTTTAAGGTTTATATTGAGGCCATCATCCATTAATAGGATTCATAATTTGGATGTTCTTCTTATCCTTGATTGATTATTATTAGATCTAAGTACATATATGATGTTGGGGTTTCAAATGTTGGGGTTTCTCCATTTTAATTGAGTGTATATAATTGGCTTCAAATACTGTAGTGCGTTGTTTATAGATTTTTGATGATTATTATGCTACCTGACTTATTGTATTCCATGGTCTTCTAATACCTATCCTTATATTATTATTTTGTACTACTTGTCATTGTACTATTTTATCCTTAATATTCATGTTGATGCTTCTGAAAGATGATATGGAATTTTTTTTTGAAATTGATATAGTTTATTTTTCTATAGAATAGTGAAAAAATGGAAATGTTGATACTTTTTATATAAAACTAATTCACTTATTATCATTCCATGATTTATTTGAGATGATAATACATGAATTGTTATATAGATAAATTCAGTGGAGGACTTCGGTGGGAACCTACTGAGAATGTTAGCTGACACGGTGTCCACACATTTGTATGTATATAACCTTTGTATTTATTTTGATGTAGGGAATGGAAATACACTGCATTGAGGAATTGTGTTTTCCTGTCAGATGAGATAGGTAGCTAGTTGTGAGATGGTGGGATGTTTCCAACACTATCACATGGAATAGTTTCTTGATATATTTTCCTTTGTAGTTAGACTTCTCTCTTATAGTTTGTAGCTACATTAGTTTTTGTTCTATTTCCAATGTCTTTTTAAAATTATAGAACATATAAGTCATCATATAAGTCCCTAACATTAAACAGTACTTAATCATTAGTCAAGTCATGAAATCACATTGATGATCTTTTTAGGTTTAGAGTTTAATATAATTATGCCATAACTATTACATAATATACCCAAAAATTTCATGTGGAAAGTTACATTCAATTTCCACTTGTTAAACCAATGGAAATCCATTAAATTTTTTTTATTTTTCTTGATAAAAATATTCTTGGATTATTCCTTTATCTTATCCATAATTACACCCTATGGAAAACATTTAAAAAACTTGATATGAGCATAAAAATATTAATAAGTAACATAAAAAGAAAGTAAACCAACAACCTAGTTTGAAGATGGTAACTCATTTGATGTTTTTTTGGAGAATTAAAAAAAATACCCACTTGAATAACACTCATAATTTTTCTCAAATAAAAACATTAAAAAAATAGAAAGAAATTAAAACTCATTTTTTATACTTAGTATAATGTCAAAAAAACTTTCAAATCCAATTCACTGAGAATAAAAGTATGATTGACTTCCAAATTGAAGTTATTTAATGGGGATCACCCTCAGTATAAGCTATATTAGGCTCACCTATGAGATATAATGGAGATCATACCATCATATAATCTATAAATAGATCACATGTGAATTATAATGGGGCTCATCCCATCATATATGCAATGATGTGATCACCCATGAGTTATAATAGGTCTTATACCATCATATAAACTATAACGGACTCACCAGTTAGTTATAATGGGGCTTAACCATTTGTATAAGCTATGCCTGGCTCACCCGTGAGATATAATATGGCTAAAAACTTTGTAAAATCTATATAGTCTCACCTATTTCATATGATTCTCAAGTACCATTTCAAAAACAAGTTCATCACAAAACCATTTTGAAATGATCATCTAATTTCAAATAAAAAATATTTTGGTTTAACAATACCATTTTCATTTAAGATATAATTTTCAATACCAAGATACCCAAATAAAACAAATAAGGATTTTATTTTCCATTTTAAATCATTAAGTCTTTTAAAGGCGTCCAAATATCAAATAATGATTATGGCGACGAAGGAGTTGTTGTCACTTCATACGTTAAAAAAATTCATTTTTTAATTTAGTAAAACACATTATAGAAAAAAAGTTTCCCTTTGAATTAAATTAATTTTTAAATGTGTGTATTATATACCATATAAAATATGGTGGTGTATTTTATCAAAATACGCCTCAATTAAAGTTGATTGAGATGAAGTCCCTTACCATGAGTCTGTCTCATCATGTTCAATCATTGTGTTCCTACATAATATACATAGGTTAATTTATATTTTATTGATTAAATTTTTCAAGATTATTATTATTTTATATAACTTATTGATATTTTATAAAAATTACATAATTATTTATGTTCATATCATATGTTTTGTTAATATTCAGTACTTCCGTCGAAAATGAACTTGTTTTGATGTTAATTATCCATGTAGTCAAAATTAAATCCTCGCTAGAATATTATACATGATTTAAATATCATATATATCAAGTATATATATATTTATAATATCCATTATATTTGGAAATAAGAAATTAAATGCACCGTTTGTGGAGATGGTGGGACATACATATGCATGAACGCTACGTTCATTTACTTGTCATATTAAATGAATAATAATAAAATGATATAATTTTTTTATAATACCAGTATAATATTTATGTCATGTATGTCTCATCTGTTAGATAAAAACATCATTTATATGTTCCATTTATAGTGAGAATAATACACATCGCTTTTCGGCGACAATAGTCCTCACTTCCTCAAATGAAATTATCGTATTTACACAGCATGGAAAGCATACAGGTATATTCCAAATAAAAATTATAGAATCATATAGAAAGTATAAATATAATATATATCATATATAAATATAGTTCCATCATAATGGCCACCATGAGAGGTGGTATTATAATATTGTACAATCATTATTTCCTGAGGTAGTAGTTCACCGTACAAAGAAACATTATGATCGTTTACATTAAATGGCGGTGGGTGTTAGTTTACTTAGAATAATTATCATAAAAAAATTATAGTATATTTAGGATACATGTGTTGTTATGTAATCATATAATAATAATATCATTGGGAACGGGGATGAAAAATAATGGAAAGGATCTTGAGAAAGGACGTTATCTCTAGATTGGGTAACTTCTTTTGATTTGTGTCAGAATGATTTTTTGAATTTCCTTATTCCCATGTTAAGGATTATATAAGGATGGTAAGGATTTTTGTAGATTATTTGAGAATAATTTGAACATTCCAGGAGTATTTATAAGTGTGAGTGAGTGGGTAGAGGTGGTAGCCTTTTATAAGAGGGAGGAGGGGGACTTTTCGAAAGTCTTGAAATATTATTTTATAATAAATTGATTTTTTGATTTATAATAGTTAAAAATTAATATATTTCTAGGATAAGGTAATTATGAGTCATAATAATCTCAACTAATAGGTTTTAGACATGTTTATGCCACAAAATTAACCTTATATTTTATCTTTAACCCTTAGTTAAAAATATTTTATCAGACTACATATTCTTGTATTTTCATAATATATGGTTGCTAAAGTTTCAATAAAATGTAAATTGAACCACAAGATGAACCTTAAAGTAATTTTAAACATTATATAAGTTATTTGGAATTATATTATATTTTTAGAACTATTATATCATTTAATAAAATATTTGTTGTTTTAAAAACTCATTTATGTCAATTTTAACACAATTTAGTAACTAATTTTTGATAAAGTCCTTAAATCTTGATTCCTTAAAACCAAAATAATTAACTCAAATATAATATTTCATAATCATAAAAATAATTCTTTGATGGAATAAAAATGATCCAAATAAATTTATTTTAATATTTTGAATATAATTTCTTTGAAACCTTCATTAATAAGGTAATCACTACGTCATCATTATGTTGTATATACATTTATTTATTTAATGAATAAAAATTATAAATTTAAAAACATGATATAGGAAATATATTTATTGTCCTTAAAACTATTTATATTCATAGATATTATTTATATAAAAAAATAGAAAAAAATAGTTAAAGATGCATGTTTATGTTATATTTCCCATTTATTTAAATTAAATATTACAAAATGACATTTTTACACACAAGTATTTCCAAAATGAAGAAAGATTGGCCTAAGGATGATACTGTTCAGAAATATCTCATAAAATAGGATTAGGACACATTTTAGGGTAGTTTTATATTATTATAATATTATTTTTTACCTTTACTTAACTAATTTATACTTTACCCATGGTGGATAAAAATAATTAGTGATATTACTATTCATATTATCTGAAAATATAAGGTAACCATTTAAGTATTTTTTAACCTCTAATTCCAAATATTGAAACCATTAATAAAAATTCAAACCATATAAATTATATTAATTAATTTAAAAAGAATTCCCATTGTCAAAACCCGAAAGATGGTTTTTAAGAAGTCAAAATTATCAAAATGATTGACATGTGTTTATATCAAATTTCAATGAGAAGTTATTTACAGTGACCAAAATTGGATTAAATGATAAAAAAATAATCCAATTATACGTTAAAACTAATTTAAAGGAAAATATGACTATATAAATAAACCAGAAGAAAAGGAAGTTTTGAATTTACATGTAGTAATTTTAACTATTCATTAAAACATGAAAGTTATCAGAAAAATATCAAATATTAGTCCAAATTAAATGTTGATGTCACTCTTCTAAATTAGAAGTTATTTTTGTAAAATGTAACATACAAAGCTGTAAAAAACTAAATTTAAAAATTAGTCTCAATCGAAATGTTGTAAAACAACATTTTTAGAAAAATACTTCTTTTATCTTAAAAATTGAATTTGTTCTTATATCATATATAGAAAACATATAACATGAATTGTATACATTAAATTGAACATATAAAATATATTTTCTATTAAATAATTATCCATAAATGTTGATATGATTTTATAAACACAATTATTTTATTTAAAAATAGTTTTTTCATAAAAACACATCCTTTATATTCAATTGGGTTTTATTTCCATTTCTAATAAATTTATAACCAATGAATCGTTATTCAAACATGTTTAAACCATATTTTCATAATTCAATTGATATTATTCATTATGGTCATTCCAATGACAAGGTTATAAAGGTAACATAATAATACTTAGTTTTTTTATGCTCGATGTAGCATATCATGTATGCTTTTGAACATAATGATTATTTATTATAACTTAGGATGTTATATATTTCCCCCATTTTGGAAATTGAATCCTCTCAATTTTTAAAATTTTTCGTTTTAATTTCATTGGATATCTAATATCTAAAAATCAGTCAATAAAACTATCACATTAAAAGAAAGAAAGAGAAGTACAAAGTTCACCCAAGATAACACATACTAGGATTCCACGTAGAAAAACATGGATACAGAAATAAAATTAACCTTATTGTTTTGATGGAGAGTGATATAAAATAGGATCAGTTGAAAGTTAAAAAATATAAAACCATAAACTTGTGATGGGTTAAATAGTATTTGATTTCCCAGTTGAAAAAATATATAGAAAAAATTTATGTTTTAATGTCCTTTTTAAAAAGTAGGGGAATTTATTTACGAGATTGACTAATAACATAACGAAACAAACTTACTTTTCAAGTTGAGTTTCATCATTTAATTAAATTTCTACCACAAACTAATCTATTCTAGAAATAATGGGTATAAAAGATGACTTGGTCACACATGAAGCACTATAATTAACTTCTAGATAATCAAATAATCTACAAAAGAAAAACTATATATTTACACTTTCATTAGACATTAACCAAAACCAAAAGGGATTGTGAAAATTAATATAATTTCAAAAAAGAATAATCCTTTTTAAAAAGAAATACTAATATTAATCTCCAAAATTCAACAAAAAATACCCAATGTTCAACAAAGACCATTCAATAAACAACTATCCTTAAAATTCATCAAAATAATTGAAACTAATATTGAAACCCAAAATTCATAAATATTTGATCACATAGTATTCCACAATAAATCTTAACATTTATCTCTAAATAACATCAATAAATCTTAAAGTCTCATTATAAAATGTAATTACCCCAATCACATATTTTACCGAATAGGTTAATCACATTCATAAATGACCTGAATCACCATAACTACACAATGAAAACATAGATTCTTCCAAAATAAAATCCAAAACATTTCTCTATTAAAATCCCATAGTATTCTATGTACATTAATCATATATCATTATGACAACTATGAATACCTTCCAAAATAATATTTATTACTTAATCACCAAATAATTTTCATATATAACGGTTATCCAATTGTTAAAACATAAGTTCCCAATATCAACTTATTCTTGATCTTTAAAATCGTTTAACTTAAAAAATAAGTCATACTAACTAGGGACTTCATGTAGGCCAGTGGTAGGCTATAAATCCTATTAGGACTTAGGTTGTATGTTCGATTCTAGTATCTTGGCCTGATGTGATTGGTTGTCACACAATCTATGTGTTTTCCTTTTTCAAAAACTATATAATTTATATAACATTACAAAATTTTTATAAATAAATAAAAATAACCCTAACCTATTTTAACAGTAAAGTTTATTTAATACCTCATATTTTTCCTTCCAAAAACTAATAACCCACAATTTCTCCACAAATATGATTATTCAAATTAATATTTCAAATCATTAATCCCCAAAAGGGGATTCTATGATATTTATATTATGATCAAACATAAAATTATGAACCCCTGATGATATCCCTAACTCTTAAGAAAACATCATAATCTCCTAATTTTCTAAATCAACCTCTGATACTAACTATATGCCCGTCACCTTAAACATAACTTCATCTTGAATTATGTATAAAATTCACATTGAAAATCTTTTTAAGTTTATAATTCTAGAGAATTTGGAAATAACTATTACCTAATTAACCTAGAGATTACATGTGGATAGTTACACTCAGTATCCACTCATTTCACCTAAGGAAACCCTTTAACCAAAAAATGATTTTTTTTATAAAAATATTCATGATTTATTCAATTCATTAATCCATGATTATATCCTGTGGAAAAAATTTCAAAAACTTGGAATGAGCATAAAAACTCAGTAAGGGACATAAAAAACCAAACAATTAGTCTAGTTAAAAAATGGTAGCTCATTTAATGTTTTTTGAGAGAATTAAACAAAACATTTTCATATGAATAAAATTCATACTTTTTTCCTGAAAAAACATTATTCTAATAGAAAGAAATTAAAAATAATTTAGGTGTCTTAATGAATAATATATATAAAAATCCTTCAAATATTATTCAATTGGAATAACCATATGGTCAATATCCAAATTGAAGATCATTAATGGGGATAACCAATAGTATAAGATATATCAGGCTCGCCCATGAGCTATAATGGGCCCCATAACTTCATTTAAGCTATAATGGGATCATCCATGAGTTATAATGTGGCTTATCCCTTCATATAATCTATAACGGGCTCACACGTGAGTAATAATGGGGCCCATCCTATAAAATAAGCTATAACAGGCTCACCCGTGAGTTATAATGGGGCTCAACTCTTCTTATAAGATGTTTCATACTCTTCCTTTAGCTATAACAGGGCTAAAACCTTCGTATAAGATGTATCGTTCTTACCCATTTTATATAATACCCATGTAACATTGCAAAAACACATTCACCATAATTTTTTTTTGAAAAACTCATCTAATCCCATATGAAAAACATATTTCTATAAAAATACCATTTTCATTTTTGAGACTGTTTTCAATACCTATATACCCAAATAAATGAAAAAGGGATTTCATTTCCTTTTAAAAACAATAAGGCATATAGAAGAATCCAAATATCAAATAACAGTTACGGTAGCAGAAGATTCGTCATCACCACATATGTTAAAAACATTCATTTTTTTTATTTAGTAAAATTATTCAGATAAAAAATATTCCATTTTAATTAAATTATAAGTAAAAGGTCAGTATTATACATTGTATAAAATAAAGAGGTGTATATTATCAAAATATTCTTCAATGAGAGGAGATTATGATAAAATCCCTTACCTTGAGTCCAACTTGTCATGTACAATAATTTTGTTCCGGAATAATAAACATAGTTTAATTTCTACTTTCATGAGAACCTTTTTAAAGTTTATTATTCCTTTTATATTTGTTATTAAAATTTCATAAAATTTACATAATTATTTAATTTCCTATCATACATTTTTTTGATTTTTGGTACATGATTCGAAAATAAACATGTTTTTATGTAAATGATCATTGTGGTAAAAATTACATCATATCTAGAATATTATTCATGATTTAAATATCATAAATATATAGTATATATGTATTTATAATATCCATAATATTTGGAGATAATAAATAAAATGTACTATTCATTGATACGGTAGGCCGTACGTACACATGAATGCTACTTTCATTTCTTTTTCATATTAAAAGAATAATTATAAAATGATATAAAAGTATATTATAATACCAGCATTATATTTTTGTCAAGTATGTATCATAGTTTTAATTAAATCCATCTTTTTTATGCTCCATTTATATCTGGAATGAGTCACATCGCTTTGAGGGGGTGGTAGACCACACTTAATCAAATGAAATTATCATTTTTACACATCATTGAAAGAATAAAATGATGTTCTAAATAATAATTAAATAATCATAGATACAAAAATAAATATAATATAAATCATATATAAATATATTTCTATTATAATGGCCATCATGAGAGGTGGTAGGAGAAAATTGAATAACTTTCCTTTCATGAGGCTGTAGTTCGTTGTACAAAGAAACTGTATGATTGTATCAATTAGATAGAGGTGTGTATAAGAGTAGTTCAAATACTTCTCATAAAAATATCCTAGTATATTGAAGATACTTTTTAATGTAATAATATAATAATAAGAGAATAGGGAGTGTATAAGGAATATAAATGAAAGAAATCTGAGATAAGTCGTTATCTCTAAATTGGGAAACTTTTTTTGATTTGAGTCAAAAATGATTTCTTGAATTTCTTTATTTCCATGTTAAGGATCCTCTGAGGAAGTCAGTGATGTTTGGAGATTATTTGAACAGAATTTTTATATTACAAGAGTATTGACATTTGTGAGTGAGTGGGTAGAGGTGTTGGCCTTTTATAAGAGGGGGGAGGGGCACTTTATGAAAGTCTAGAAATATTATTTTATTATAAGTTTTTTGGAATTATAATATTTAAAAAGTGATAAATTTTTAGGATAATATGATTATGGGTGTAAATCCACTCAACCAATAGGTTTTAGACAAATTTAGGTCTCAAAATTAATATTATCTTTTAGATTTAACTCTTATTTAAAAACATTAACTCTTACCGTGTCTTTATGTATTTTCATTAATTATAGTTAATATAGTTTCTATAAAATGAAAATAGAACCAAAAGTGGATAATAAATGATATTTTTAATATTATATAATTTATTTGTCTGATTCTTATATTTTCAGGGCTATAATTTACAAATAAAATAGTATTTGTTTTAAATGCTCATTTATGTCAATTTTGATACTGTAACACCCCGAGATTTTATGAAAAATATTCTTTTTAATTTTATTGATGTATTGTGTTGTACGTTACCACAAATGAGTCTTGCATAACACACAACCATAACTTGGCTGCATTACACGCAATTGCGACCTTCCTCGATAGCGTGTGTTGTACGCAATACTGAGTTTCACTAAACAACGATATGCTATTAAAATATTATTAAAACTAGCCATTATGAATAGTAATAACCAATTTTTTAAATTTTTTAAATTTCAGCTTTCAAAATGGACTTCATTTTTGGATTCGGAATATCGAAATTAGCCTAGGGTGAAATTTTGGTATTTTTCTAAAAACTTTCAAATTTTGATGAATAGTGAAAACACTAGGTTACTATTTAAAAACCGAATTTTTATTTTAATAATTATTTATTTTATTTAAATTTATTTTAGTTCAAAATTGATACATAATACCTATATAATTTCAATGTAATTCATTGGAGTAATTTTATAATAATTTTAGATATATAAAAAATTTATTGAACTTTTCACCGTCTTTTACCCACCTCCTAGGAGAATTTTCAAATTTACATAAACTTATCGCTTATGTGAGTGGAATTTCAAAAATCCAAGAGACATGGTTGATGTCAGTAAGTAAAATGTGGTTCAATGAGATGAAAATAATTTTTGGTGAATAATAAATTTTTACTTTTATTTACCACGGTTTAAAGTAAATAGGGAAATTAAGGGTAAAAATGATATTATTATTACCCTAAAACATGTCCTAATTCTATTGGATAAGTGTAATTCGACTAAAAACAACCTTAGGAATAAAATATGACCATTTAGGCCCACTTGGGTTAGATTAGGACATTTAATATTAATTTATTTAAAGAAGGGTTAAAATAGTTAAAATCAAAGTTTAATAAGTAAATAATTTTTAATATAGAGTTATACATAATATAAATTCGACTATAAATATTCATTAGAAATATAAAAAGATTTCCTTCATAATGGTATTTTATTTATAATTTTTAGACCTTAAATAATTTAATTTATTTATGACACAAAGATGATGCAGTAATTATCTTATTAATGAAATATTGACATAATTAATGTTATAAATACCCAAATAAATGTAATTTGAGACTTTATATGAATTAAAATACTTTTATAGGTTAATATGACATGTTATTATTGATTTAGTTAACTTTTTTCTAACTAATAATTCTGTTATGATTTTCACAAAAATCAATTACTAAATAGTGTCAAAATTGACATCAAATAGTTTTCAAAACAAATATTATATTATTAATTGTTATGGTATTCATAAAAATTTAAGGTTCGACCAAATTACTTATATAAGGTTATATATATTAATAATAAACAACTTGGGGTTCTTTTGTCTTGTTATAGTAAGTTTATTAACCTTATAGTGTAAGAAAACAGGAAGACACGTTAAAAGAAAACTTATTTAACTAAAAGTTAAATCTAAATGATAAGGTTAAAATAGAAACCTAAACTTGTCTAAATTCTATTGGATGAGATTATTTCGACCCATCCACAACTTAGCTTCGAAATAACTCAATTTGGAGATATTAAAAACCCAATATTACTTTATAATAAAATAATATTTTTAGTTATTCCAAAGGTGTCCCTCTCCTCCCTTATAAAAGAGCACCTCCTTCCTCTCTTCCTCACACCACTTTGAGCCTTAAATCTCAGACAACCCCTGACAAATTATCTTCTACACTTCCCTAAAAACATCCTAGGGGTTCTGGTCTTCTTCAAAGACCAATTTTAGTGCCCTAAGAGGAGGTCTCAAAGAGGCACTTCAAAGAAGAGGTAATGTCCGTTACCGATTCTTTCAACTTTATTTCTTCTTCCACTTCCTCTTATTTAGTTGTTTCATTATGAAGTAATAACATAAGTATAACTAATATACTGATATGTTATTATAAGTATGAAACAACCCTATTTCACCATCTATTCATCCTACAGAAAACGAAATCACCGCGCGTGCGTACGTACGGAATACCGTCTCCACGCCGTGGTGTAATCTATTTTCCGCCACCACCTTACATGGATGGGTATAATGGTGTAAATAAATAACTATATATGGTTATTGTAAATTGATATTGATTCTGTAATATTATACATCCACTTCAATACAATTCCACGATCATGGAATGATATCATCGCTCGTGCGTACGTACGGACTACCGTCTCCATGAATGCGATGAGATTCATTTTCCATGATTAACTATTCAAGAATGATTATAAAGTATATTTAGTGAATAATAATGAAATATATGACATAATTAAGCTACTGGATTTATGTATACATATATATATATATATATATATATTTCATATAATTAATTCCATTCAATTCAATAAGGAAACGAAAACAACGTTCATGCGTACGTACGGACTACTGTCTCCATGAACGGTGTATTTATTTCCATTTATCGATCTATTATATATATGTATATTATGAATATATATTATATATAAATCATGTTTTACATTCTAGATGTAAGTAATCATAATCTAATTAATCATATGAATAATTACAAGTTAAAACACGAACGACAAATGAAACAATTTTACCCAAAATACTACTTTAACATGAATTTACAAAAGAATGGGTAATATAAAGTCATAAGTGAACCATATATGATATCATAACAATGAATATGATTCTGTAATAAGTCAATGACATTATTTAAATCATTATACAGGAGGTTTGGATACGTACAAATCATATCGGACCTAAGGTAAGGGATAATTTTGCAAATCTCATTTTTATCTGAGATTGCTTATTCGTAAGTATTTACTGGGGTTATTGTTATCATCCATGTCCATGTTTCTTAAAAATGGTTTCATGTATGTTTAATGTCATTTTTACCCATTTTTACTTTTACCCAATGGTATGGAAGGAATCTTTCTTTTATTTACCCTACAAGCTACTTTTTGACTTTTTCGACAAAAGTACGAGAGGAATGTTTTTTTAACATATACGGCATGAAAGGATTTTTACGGTTTTATAAGACTTGTTTTCATGAAGCTTCCTCTAAAAGATTTTGTGACTATTTTCAACAAAATCCTTTTCTTTTAAAATTTCATGACATTTTGTGAAAAGAAAATTACTTTAAAGAAGAAAGGATATTTTCCTCAAGAATTCATTTCAAGTGTTTTGTCAAAACTATTTTCCATATAAGATGACATTATTTCATATGTGTATGATTTAAATGGTTTCAATTTTCTTATGATGAAATGATATGAATTGTTTATGGATTATGTTATGATGGCATGATGTTTAAGAATCCCATTTTATTACATGGGTTATGCTATGATGTATGATTTATGATTTTGTGGCACACGAAAGAATGATTTCATTATGAGATGGGTGGGACCTATATCTCCCTCCAATGCATTGGGTAAAGATTTATATCTCATTAGATAGACATGGCTGGAACAGAAAGTTAAACTGGTTTAGTAATACAGGACTGGAATGAGGAGTGAACTCGATTCATAAAGGGAATTTTTCCACTAAGATGGTCTTGGCAGCAATGCCATGGCTAATATGGAAATCATATAATGTGCTTAATGGTTGCCATAATTACATGTTTTATTCCCATGCTATTTTATCATTCTTAATGTTTCTTTATGATCTATGCCTTACATACTTCCATATTTTATGACATTTCTCAAGCTTTTGATGTTTAAACATTATGTTCATGTTTTTAAGTTCAAATGTATATGGTATGTTTTATTTTATCCATGCTTACCCTTACTGAGCATTTGAGCTCAACCTTTTTATGTTTTCTTTTCCCCAGGATATAAAGAAAGGTTTTAGGTAAGAAAAAAGGGGAAGATGTTTATGGGAGATGTTGAAGATCTTTCACCACGATTAGAAGATTACGTTCCAAGTTTCCAAAGGCACTAAACTATTACGGTCCTTGTGTGTCTGTTTTTTTATATAATAATTATTCCACGAAATTAATGTAATTTCCATGTACGTCAAGCTTTGGGTCTCTACAGTTGGTATTAGAGGAAAGGTTTAGTCAACCTTTGGAAACTAGGATGCGAAAACGTTAGTGAGATCCCTAGAGATATTTCTAAGGTATGTCCCTAAGGATAAGTATACATAGAGGATATAGTCCTAGAACTACGGTAACGATCTTAGAATTTAACCTAAGATGTTAGATATTGAAGGTACTCCCCCTTTATTATCTTATTTTCCCTAGTATGATTTTTTCCTCTCACACTATTCTTTTTGGGTTTTAGACAATGGCTAGAACCCGAAAAAACTGTATTGATCAATGCAATGGATAGTGCAATGATTGTCCCCCTGAATAAACAAATGTTATGGGAGATGGAGTGAAAAATCTTATTGCTATACTTACACAAGCTATGAATTATTATGGACTTCCAATTGAGCAGAGAAGGGAACAATATTCTATTGAGTCCTTCACGAGGCAACGTCCACCTTCTTTCAGTGGGTCTTCTGATCCACTTATTGCTGAACAATGGATCAATACCCCTGAAAATATATTTTCATTTCTTCAACGTTCTGAACATGATAAAGTCATCTTAGCAGTATATCATTTGGAAGGTGAAGCTGATCAATGGTGGAATCTTATCAAGAATACGAGGGCAAGAGATGAAATTGAGTCCATGGAATGGGACGAGTTCAAGAACTTAATTTTCAATAAGTACTTCCCTCGTATTCTTCGAACAAATATGGAGAAGGAGTTTCTTAAACTAAAGCAAAAGGATGATGAATCTGTTGGTGTATACGAAGTGAATTTTACAAGGATTGCAAGGTATGAATCTGGCTTTATCATCCAACCTAAAAGTAAATTTGATCGATTCTTCAGTGGCTTAAAACCAAATCTTCTAAGGGCATTAGCTATAAGAGACTTCAGTAGCTATGAAGAAATTGTGCGTTGTGCTATCAAGGTAGAAATGGAAGTTGGTGTTACTTATCTATCTCATAGTTTTGACAAGAAAGGAAAGATGGAGTTCAAGGAGAAATCTCAGAATAATGGTGAAAAGAAGATTAATGTTACCTTATGCTCAAAGTGTGGAAAGAATCATGGTGGAGATTGTCTTAAAGGGGCTAGAAAATGTTTTAAGTGTGGAAAAGAAGGTCATCAAGCAGCTGAGTGTCTAAGTAATGGAAAAATAGTTTCTAATGATGTGAATAAAGAAAAGACTAAAGAGATCGCACCACCAACACTTCAATGCTTCAAGTTCAAGAAAATGGTGCATTATGTTAATAAATGCCCTAATCCAAGGGTTAGCGATGATTGACATGAGCAACCACTTAAGGCAAAGGACAAAGGGAAGTCACATGCGATCACTATTGGTAATGTTGAATATGACAACAATTTGATGGAATGATTAAGTGTTTATGTAATGGGATTCAAAATAATGTTTTATATAGTATCGTGGAATATTGGAATATTTATGTATTGGTCTATTGTGGTTTTCAATAATTTTATGGTACCGGTAAGCATGGAAAGTGATTGAGATATTTTTGGAAAAAAGATGATATGTGCATAATGAAGGGATAAGGAGAAAATGAAATGTTTGAAAGTATTCATGAGCCCATGACTGATATAAGGAAATAGTTATATCATGGTTTGAGGTTTTGGTAGGTGAAAAGAGTTAACTTTTGATAACACTCATGTTTTCACTAAGATTCAATGGGTATTCATTTTTCAGAAGAATACATGATTAAGGCTTTCGAATGTTTGAAATTTGACAAATAGGACATATCATATGATATATGGGGATCAACGATGGTATTAACATGCTTGTTATATGAAATCTCTGGTGATAGTTTTCACTATATTATGAGAGTGGACTACATTATTATAGATAAGCCTAAAGATTGGAATGGATTATGTTGGACATAAGTTAGTATTGTTTAAGGATAGAAGTTTTTTTCAATATTATTGATGGGATGTTATAGTAATGTAGTTTTAGAAAAAGGATAACCTGCAGGATGGGCGACAGCCCATCGCGTCGGACAAGGCTATGGGAATCGAACCCACAACTAAAGTGCGACTGACCTTTATCGCCTACCACTGGCCTATAGGAAGTTCCTGGTTAGTAGAAACTAGTTTTATTTTATTAAGCAATATGATATATGAAGTATAAGTTTATTTTTGGAACAATATATGATTAATCTAACCATAAGATGGACTTATAACTTTTTCTAACCTTTTATTTGAAACAAATGGAATGACCCATCATTCTATCACATGATCTGCTAACACATCACGAATAACAAATTCAACTTTATTTATTTAAGGGATGAAGTGTAAATTTTTCAATTCACGAACAATAGTGAACTTGTACCAAAATCATGTAAGTATTTCTTTTAATTCATCAACATTAGGGAAATGATCTTGAAAACCAAAAATGTTGTCCTAGTGCCCTTATATCTGATAAATCAGATGATACCCTAGATCATCACAAATTTATGGCTTTGTGATTGTTGGATTTTTCATAGCCATGTTCTCTACCACTCTCCATCAGAACATGACAGTTAGATTTCTCTTCTATATCCATATTTTCACCTATGTTCTCCTATGTGGAAACCCATTGATTAGTTGATTTGGGTAACCGTTATGTTTCATACTTTAGTTTTTAAAGATTGGTTTTGGTATTCCTTTTTACAATGTGGGTTTCTATTAAAGAAACTTTCGAGTAGTAAACCATTTATAACCCCGACGAATTTCGAGGGTGAAATTTATTTTAAGGGGGTTAGAATGTAACACCCCGAGATTTTATGAAAAATATTCTTTTTAATTTTATTGATGTCTTGTGTTGTACATTACGACAAAGGAGTCTTGCATAACACTCAACCCTAACTTGGCTGCATTACACGCAATTGCGACCTTCCTCGATAGCGTTTGTTGTACGCAATACCGAGTTTCACTAAACAACGATATGCTATTAAAATATTATTAAAACTAGCCGTTATGAATAGTAATAACCAATTTTTGAAATTTTGTAAATTTCATCTTTCAAAATGAACTTTATTTTTGGATTCAGAATATCGAAATTATCCTAGGGTAAAATTTTGGTATTTTTCTGAAAACTTTCAAATTTTGATGAATAGTGAAAACTCTAGGTTACTATTTAAAAACAGAATTTTTATTTAAATAATTATTTATTTTATTTAAATTTATTTTAGGTAAAAATTGATACATAATACCTATATAAGTTCAATTTAATTCATTGGAGTAATTTTATAATAATTTTAGATATATAAAAAATTTACTGAACTTTTCACCGTCTTTTACCCACCTCCTAGGAGAATTTTCAAATTTACATAAACATAATTTTACCGCTTCTGTGAGTGGAATTTCAGAAATCCAAGATACATGGTTGATGTCAGTAAGTAAAATGTGGTTCAATGAGATGAAAATAATTTTTGGGGAATAGTAACTTTTTACTTTTATTTACCACGGTTAAAAGTAAATAGGGTAATTAAGGGTAAAAATGATATTATTATTACCCTAACACATGTCCTAAATCTATTTGATAAGTGTAATTAGACCAAAAAAAACCTTAGGAATAAAATATGTCCATTTAGGCCCACTTGGGTTAGATTAGGACATTTAATATTAATTTATTTAAAGAAGGGTTAAAATAGTTAAAATCAAAGTTTAATAAGTAAATAATTTTTAATATATGGTTATACATAAGATAAATTCGACTATAAATATTCAATAGAAATATAAAACGATTTCCTACATAATGGTATTTTATTTATAATTTTTATACCTTAAATAATTTAATTTATTTATGACACAAAGACAATGCCGTAATTATCTTATTAATGAAATATTGACATAATTAATGTTATAAATACCCAAATAAATGTAATTTGAGACTTTTTATGAATTACACTAATTTTATAGGTTAATATGACATGTTATTATTTATTTAGTTAACTTTTTTCTAACTAATAATTCTGTTATGATTTTCACAAAAATCAATTAGTAAATAGTGTCAAAATTGACATCAAATAGTTTTTAAAAAAAATATTGTATTATTAATTGTTATTTTATTCATAAAAATATAAGGTTCGGAAAAATGACTTAGATAAGGTTATATATATTAATAATAAACAACTTGGGGTTCTTTTGTCTTGTTATACTAAGTTTATTAACCTTATAGTGTAAGAAAACAAGAAGACACGGTAAAAGAAAAATTATTTAACTTAAAGTTAAATCTAAATGATAAGGTTAAAATAGAAACCTAAACTTGTCTAAATTCTATTGGATGAGATTATTTCGACCCATACCCACATTAGCTTCTAAATAACTCAATTTAGAGCTATTAAAAACCGAATATGACTTTATAATAAAATAATATTTTTAGTTATTCCAAAGGTGCCCCTCTCCTCCCTTATAAAAGAGCACCTCCTCCCTCTCTTCCTCACACCACTTTGAGCTTTCAGGCTCGGACAAACCCTGAAAAATTCTCTTCTACACTTCCCTAGAAACATCCTAGTGGTTCTGGTCTTCTTCAAAGACCAATTTTAGTGCCCTAAGAGGAGGTCTCAAAGAGGCGCTTCAAAGAAGAGGTAACGTCCGTTACTGATTCTTTCAACTTTATTTCTTCTTCCACTTCCTCTTCTTTAGTTGATTCATTATGAAGTAATAACATCAGTATAACTCATATACTGATATGTTATTATAATTATTAAACAAATCTATTTCACCATCTATCCATCCTACGGAAAACGAAATCACCGCGCGTGCGTACGTACAGAATACCGTCTCCACGCCGTGGTGTTATCTATTTTCCACGACCACCTTACATGGATGGGTATAATGGTGTAAATAAATAACTATATATGGTTATTGTAAAGTGATATAGATTCTGTAATATTATACATACAATTCAATAAAATTCCACAATCATGGAATGATATCATCGCTCGTGCGTACGTACGGACTACCGTCTCCATGAATGCGATGAGATTCATTTTCCATGATTAACCATTCAAGAATGATTATAATGTATATATAGTGAATAATAATGAAATATATGACATAATGAAGCTACTGGATTTATGTATACACATATATATATATTTCATATACTTAATTCCATTCAATTCAATAAGGAAACGAAAACAACATTCATGCGTACGTACAGACTACCATCTCCATGAACGGTGTATTTATTTCCATTTATCGATCTATTATATATATGTATATTATGAATATATATTATATATAAATCATGTTTTACATTCTGGATGTAATTAATCATGATTTAAGTAATCATATGAATAATTACAAGTTAAAACATGAACGACAAATGAAACGATTTTACCCAAAACGCTACTTTAACATGAATTTACAAAAGAATGGGTAATATAAAGTCATAAGTGAACCATATATGATATAATAACAATTAATATGATTCTATAATTAGTTAATGACATTATTTAAATCATTATACAGGAGGTTTGGATACGTACAAATCATATCGGACATAAGGTAAGGGATAATTTTGCAAATCTCATTTTTATCTGAGATTTCTTATTCGTAAGTATTTACTGGGGTTATTGTTATCATCCATGTCCATGTTTTCTAAAAATTGTTTCATGTATGTTTAATGTCCTTTTTACCCATTTTGAATTTTACCCAATGGTATGTAAGGAATCTTTCTTTTATTTACCCTACAAGGTACTTTTTGACTTTTTCGAAAAAAGTACGAGAAGAATGTTTTTTTAACATATACGGCATGAAATGATTTTTACGGTTTTATAAAGCCTTGTTTTCATGAAGATTCCTACAAAATATTTCATGACTATTTTCAACAAAATACTTTTCTTTTGAAATTGCATGACATTTTGTGAAAAGAAAATGATTTTAAAGAAGAAAGGATATTTTCCTCAAGAATTCATTTCAAGTGTTTTGTCAAAACTATTTTCCATCTAAGATGAAATTATTTCATATGTGTATGATTTAAATGGTTTAAATTTTCTTATGATGAAATGATATCAATTGTTTATGGATTATGTTATGATGGAATGATGTTTAAGAATCCCATTTTATTACATGGGTTATGATATGATGTATGACTTATGATTTTGTGGCACAAGAAAGAATGATTTAATTATGAGATGGGTGGGACCTATATCTCCCAAAATGCATTGGGTAAAGATTTATATCTAACGAGATAGACATGGTTGGAACGACAAGTTAAACCGATTCAGTAATACAGGACTGGAACGAGGAGTGAACTCGATTCAGAAAGGGACTTTGTCCACTATAATGGTCTTGGCAGCAATTCCTTGGCTAATATGGAAATCATATAATGTGCTTAATGGTTGCCACAATTACATGTTTTATTCCCATGCTATTTTATCATTCTTAATGTTTTTTTATGATCTATGCCTTACGTACTTCCATGTTTTATATCATTGCTCAAGCTTTTGATGTTTAAACATTATGTTCATGTTTTTAAGTTCAAATGTATATGGTATGTTTTATTTTATCCATGCTTACCCTTACTGAGAATTTGATCTCACCTTTTTTATGTTTTATTTTCCCCAGGATATAAAGAAAGGTTTTAGGTAAGAAAAAAAAGGGGAAGATCTTTATGGGAGATGTTGAAGATCTTTCACCACGATTAGAAGATTACGTTCCAAGTTTCCAAAGGCACTAAACTATTACGGTCCTTGTGTGTCAATTTTTGTTATATAATAAGTATTCCGCGTAAGTAATGCAATGTCCATGTACGTCAAGCTTCGGGTCTATATAGATACTATTTAGTAATTGATTTATTTAAGTCATAAAAACATAATTCCATTAAAAAAATCCTTAAATCAAAGAAAATATTTTATAATCTTCCATAAAATTTATGTATGACAGAAAAATGTTCAAATTTCATTTATTTTAATATTTATAATATCATTTATTTGAATATTATATTAATATATTAATCAATGCATCATCGTCATGTCATAAGTAAATATATTTATTTAATTTATAAATTTTTTAAATAAAATACCAAAGTGTAAAAAATCTTTTTATATTTCTAATTTCTAGTTATAGTCATATAGATTAGTACATAACCCTATATTAAAATTATTTTAGTAAAAGATACATGTTTCTGTAATATTTTCATTTTATTTAAATTCTATATTATAAAATGTCATTTTCACACCCAAGTGGCACCAAAATGACAAAAGATCAACTAAAGAATGCACATGGTCAAACGTATCTCATAAAATTGGGTTAGGACACATTTTATGGTCGGTTTATATTATTAGAAAATTATTTTCATCCCTTATTTACCTGATTTACTCTTTAACCATGGTAAATAAAAATAATTAATGAAGTTACTATTAATAATTTCTAAAAATATAAGGTACCTATTTACAAAATTTTTACATTCAGATTCCAAATATGGAAACCACACTTTGAAATAAGAGACGAAGAAATTGTAGTTAAAATTTATTCCCATTGTTAAAAGAAGAATGTGGTTTTTAAGAAGTCAAAACTTTCAAAAAATTGACATGTGTTTATGTACATTTTCAATGTGAAATTACTTAAATGACCAAAATTGGATTAAATGATAAAAAATTAATCCTATTAAATTTTAAAACCAATTAAAAGGAAAATCATATTATAAAAATATATCAGATGAAAAGGTATTTTTGAATTAAAATGCAGCATTTCTCACAATTCATTAAAACATGATAGTTATTAGAAAAATATCAAAAATTCATCCAAAATATAATTTGATGTCTTTTTTCTTAATTAGACGTTTATTTTGTCATATATAACATATTAAGGTGTCAAAATTTTGTTTAAAAAGGGTTATCCATCAAAAGGCGGTAAAACTACATTTTTAGAAAAAATATTTATTTTTCTAAAAAAATAAATTTGTTCATATATCATAGTTAGAAGACATATAAGATGAATTAAAAAAATTACAGTGAATATATAACATCTATTTCTCATTAAATAAAAATCCATAAAGAGTAATATGATTTTACAAACACAATTACCCTCCTTTTAAATAGTTTTTCCAAAAAACACATACTTTATATTCAATTGGTATTTATTTCCATTTCTAATAAATTTGGAAACCAATGATTCATTATTTCAACATGTGTAAACCATATTTTAATAATTCAGTTGATAATATTAATTCTTTCCCTTCCAATGTCTAGGTAATAATGGTACCATAATAATATTTAGTTGTTTGTTTAATATCGATGTAGAGTATCATATGTATTATTGAACATAGAGTTTCTTTTTTAAAACTCGATATGTTACACTTCAGTTATTTATTTATACTATGAGTATGTATATATTTCCATGTTATATAACCATAATTGTAGAAATAATTCCCATTTTGTGTTGTTTGATGCATTGGTGTTTGCCTCTAGCCCATGGGGATTGGGAACTCCCTTCGGGTATGTAACATATCAGGTCGGGTTCTAGATTTTGAGGGGAAAAATGGGTTGTTTTTTTATAACAATTTTATATAACATTATTGGATCTTATCCATGATACACTAGACATGACAACCATCTAATTTATTCCTTCCATGAATGTATTACAGGAGGTATATGACTCCCACTTATTATATTAGTACATGATGAACTTGGTAAAAAGAAATTTAGATTATGATGAAGATGCTAATATTGTTCACAGGTCCCATGAGGAACCTGATATTACGTGATTAATTTACTTATTATCATATATCTATACCGTTACATTGGTCATTATATATGATGAGAATAAAAGGTTATTGTTACCATTAGTGGTAACCTACTAAGTATATCTCACACAATATTCTGTTTGCCTATGATATCCAAACAATCTTCATGATTTCAGGGGTATACTAATAGAAGAACCCATCATGCAATGTTTTATTTACTATAAATGATAGAGTATTATATAAGAGGACCAAGCATATTATTATGATGCTAGTGGTGGTACCATTTATAATACATTCTTTTTTTAATTTATATATATACATATTCCACTATATCTCATGTAATTTCCTTTCAGATAAAATCATTTCATCATCATCATTTCTGTAATAGATATTGATTTAGCTTCCATGTATTTTTTATATTTGATGAATTATTATAATTCAATTGTTTTTTATTAACTCTCATTTACACTACTTATAATTATCCCTAACTATTATGCTACACTATAATCATAAGGGAATAGTCTTTGTACAAACACACAATAAGACGTTATTGCTAGTTAGAAAACTATGTCATTTAGGGAGGTGCAGATGAGGTTTTGTGGCTAACAATATTCGGGAACTATTTAGTGGATTTATCATCAAGTTACTAAATATACTAAATAGAATAAATGTATTGTTATTTTTGAATAACATGTTTTTACATTCTTCATGCCTTTAATAAATTGTGGTTGCACAATGTAAACTTATTCGCAAAAAAATCAAGGGTGTTATATTTTAAAATACATTTTTTAAAAACTCATATCATAAAAATGGTTAACAATAATTCTTTTTAAAATATAGAAATATTATTATGAATTTCATATGGAATAACAAATGACTGGGTCTCTATATAGGATATCATTGGTTGGATTTGAAAATAATGACATTGAATAAAAGATTAATAAATTTCATAGATAAATAGAGATCATTAATAAAAATAATGTGAATGATCAAGAGATAGATAAAGGACAACACAAAATAAATCTAGAAGAGTTATATGTCCATTGAATTAGCCAAAATAAAGTTAATAGGATAATTTTATTTCAAGATCATATTATTACTATTTATGAATTCTTTTACTGTATATGAAAATATGTAAATAAACATACATGATTACTTCTATTTCATAAGAACAATTTCATCCTTTTATTGTATATCTATTAATTTCTTCTTCACCGTGTACTCAATGAAATTAAAATCACATATTTACTTTTTATTAATGAATATCTAAAATGATATCTTAATGGATCATGATATCAATAAACGATTAAGAACATATTTTTAATATATTTGAGTATAAACTTAAACTGTAAAGTTTACCATTTGATATGATGATTTAAAAAAATTAACCTTTTTAAAACAAAATTATACACATTACTTGTAACCATCCACTAGTGGTTAAGCATAGATTATTCAAAAAATAAATAACTAAACATCAAAATTAACCAAAATATTATCTATATTATCAAAATTTTTCACCTCAAAGGTGATCTAAATGATTTAGAAATTCAACCAATAAAATCAATTGAATTATCCTAAAATCATATTTTATGTTAAAAATAGAGTTTTATATACCACAAACCAATAATATATCTCTTGAAATATAATTATTTTCCTTAATTGTATTAAAATTATAAAAATGAGTTCAATTGTTTTCCTAAAATAAACATAATAATTATTATTCAGGTTATTTAACAAAAAATCTCATAATATCCAAGACATTATATAGGAATGATGCGGAAATTCCACCATTATAACCCTTCATTTATGGGTTCAATTCTTGTATCTGGACCATATGAGATGGGTTATCACATAGAAAGGGGGTTTACATTAAATGGTAATATAATTCATAAAAAATTACCATTAATATAATGAACATATATAAAAATAACTTTGAACATCAAATCAATTTTTAACAACTATGTTTCTCATTATGAAATATTAAAAGAAAACAATATTAATTGAATATTACTACTTTCACATCAGGGATTATATTAATCCAGTTGTTTTATAATAATATTAATCATATAACTGAAAATTATAAAATACTTATTAATTAAATAACATTTTTACTAAAACATATTTTAATCCAATTGGTTGAATTTCAATAAATTTCTCCGAAAGTATACTTAATATTTTTTAACACATGTCACATAATAACACAAATTGGATTCTTAGACATTGAACATATGATCAAACATAAACTCATAATCCCATTATGGTATTAATTACACTTATATTAATAATACATGAATACATGTATTCCTATATTATTAACACAATTCATATATGCTTAATGATTCTTAGATTAAAAATACCATTATTAAAATAATTCTTCAATATAGATCATAAATTTGAATAAATAAAATTATAAACCCCTATACTCTCACAATTGTTATATCATAGGCCATCCATGGTAATTTTCTATTTAGTTTCTTCATGATAGTTCATAATAAAGATTTGAATCAATTGCAATATATCTCCTAAGACTGTCAAACTAGGTGTACAACATAGATCATTGTCAATAATTGGGTTTTGATAGAGACAAATCCCAATGTTCCCTTTTAAGAGTTATTTTCCCAAGTTATAATTGATCAAAATCTATATCTACTTGTAATATCAATATAATGATATATTTCTATTAAAACCATATAATATCTATCATCCAAATTTATTAGGATAGAATTAAATCATAGAATTACCCTTAATGTAATTCATAGAGTCATGTTTCACAATCTATGTTTTCTTAAATATAGTAACAAAATTTTCCGCTAATATTCCAATGATACCAACATTAATAACAATGAAACTAGTATCCCAGAGCTGATGGTTACATTACAATATTTTTATAAGATATAAGTTATCACATCCCAAAGGTCTGAATAATTTATTTGTATTGGTAGACAAGGGACAAACATTAATATAATATTTCATTTAAATAGATGAAATATAATAGAGATATACTAAGAATTATATATACTTATACTCATTAAAATATTATTTCTTAATATCTCAAGGACATGAAATCAAATAATAGGTGAGATCAGATTCATTGTAAGGGTTTAATATAGATGAATATATGATATATCGGTGAATAATAATCAATAGGGAATGGAATGTAACTTAACAGACATGGTTTTTAATCAATAAAAATACTATCATTATTAAATAATTCATAAAAAATATAGAAAATAAATAACTAAGAACACATTCCATATTATTAATAAAATGAGAATAAAATTAATCCAAAGATAATATCAGCAAAATATTATCATTAAAAATTGATTAAAAAATTATCAATAAAAGATTTTCTTAATATTTCACATTATTATATCATAAATCGTTATTTATATACCATAAAAACGTTAGGCAATGATATTTTTATACAATAGGTAAAAAATCATTTAATATTGAATAGTGATTTATATTATGAGACCTTTCGATGCATTAAGGGGTTAAATAATTATAGGTCCCACCTGTCAATGAATGTATATTTCATTCCTAATATATCATATGATCAATATAATTAATTAAAAACATTCCTTATCAAGAAATATCAGTAATGTGTATGTAATATCGATTTAGAAATATTTCCCAAGTCAATCAAATTAAATTTTAAGAAAAAACTATAAATATAAATTTGATATGGTTTAATAAATAATAACATACATTTTATAAGAATAAATTTATTTAATTTTTTTTAAGTTATGTATCATAAATTATATGATTCCATAAATAAAAATAAAATAAATCCCAAAATAAATTGAGTTTGTAAAATAAAATAAAACATCTATAATAACATTAAAATTGAAACCTAGTGAATAAGTAGCAATGAATTACATCAATAATCTTCATGGATGAAAATTAATTCAAATTAAATAAATAAAGAGTAGTATATATACCAAAAAATTATAATAGGTTTTTAATAAAAGAAATTTCTAAAATGAGTGGAATTTGAAAATAAATCATTTATAATGATCATGCGATTGAATTTTAGGTTAATAATGTATATGTTAAGTTTAAAAAATGTAAAATCAAAAAACATTATATGAAACATAAAATAATTATGGAAATACACATACATATTCATATAATATCTAGGTCAATGAAGATGTAATATAAACCGATACAATGAAATTGAGTTATGAAATTTCAAGTAACATGGTAAACATAATTTCAAATCCCATAGTATCAATTAAATTACAAGAAAACATAAAATACCATGAATTATGATTTCCTAAGGATAATACATGTTAAAGGGACTCTATTCACGCTATATAAAATATATTATGTTTATACCATTAAAATATTCCTCAATGAAAATTAATTGAGACCGAGCCCCTTACTTAACCATTCTATTTAGTTGAACATGATTTAGATTACAATATAATGGGTTTAAACATGTTACTGACTTATACATGAACAATATTAATATTGATAACATGAATTATGGTATCATTATTTCATCTTATAACATATTTATTAATATTATTTCATTATTACCATTGTTTTGGGTTTGAACACATTTGATTAATCAAGCATGTTTTATCTCATAAATTTATGTTCTAATGAATAACCATTGATTCCTAATCTATAGAATTATTTTAATTTTATAAATATTCAATTACATTAGTGAATAAATTTTTATAACAATTATTAAATGTTTTACATGGGAAAATAATCGAATCACTTTTAGAGAGGGTACATCATCCGCAAACTTGAGTGGAGATATCATTTCCATAATGGGTGAAAGGGAAAGGACGAAAATGAAATATTAATATTAAAAAATCAATATAATGTCATAATTATCATATATATTCATTATTTCTAACATTAATACTATCCAAGGGATTCTGTTATGGAAAAAATTAAAATCAGTTAGCAAGGCGGTAGTCTTCTGTACACACGAGAAATGGATTTGATTCCAATTTTATAGAGAATAAGATATATAAATATTATGAAATAAACATAATAAAGTAATATCATATTAGAGATAATGTTTTTAATATAGCATAAATGTAAATAAATTAGTTATGGGTATTAAAGAATAAGTATAATCGAATAGATCTTGGTGAAGATAATTACCTTCACATAAAAACCCACCTTCCAATATATTTTTATATACCATAGTTTTGGATGTTTTGAAACTATAATAAGTAAAATTTTTAATGGATATTTAAGACAGATTTTTTCATGTATTTTTAGATTAATTTCCATATAGGTGTGTGGATGTGGGGGGGGGGTTATAAATATGGAGGAGCTTCATTTTGGTAAATAGAAAAAACTATTCAATAATGGGAAGTAACTATTACACTATGTACCTAAAAGGATTATTATATTTTAATTTAAAAAAATATTATTCTTTTTATAAATTCTATAATCTATCTTTTTTTTTAAAATTAATTATATTTCTTAAACATAAAATGAAAAATAAAACCATATTAAATGAAAATTATTGTGAAGATAAACTCACTTTAATAAAAATTTGAATTATTATTTAATAAAATATTTCAAAAAAATTATTTAATAGAATATATGTATATATATATTCACAATTTTATTTATCCTATTTATACCCTCAAATTCTACAAATAGGTCAAATTAGTCATATTTAAAAAGTATAATTTTCTTCTCATTTAAGCTCGTTATTGTGTGTTGTATAAACTATCAGACACTATATTGTTCTTTTAAAATATAATGGTTTTAAAAACAATATAGATTTAATATTCATGGTTCAATGGGAACAATATGTAAAAAACTATGATTCGAAAGTGGGTGGGTGTCGAAACTCTGGCCAACCAATACTTTGAAAACATGTTGTTAACATGTGTTAGCCTTTTCCCCTCAGTAAAATCCTTTTAAGATCATTAATTTTTATAGAAGTAAATATTTTTTTATCATGAAAAATTAATTTTAATGGAAAAATTTGATATTATTACTTTTACATAATTTTATTCTCCTAATTTAAAACTTTAATATAATTTTTCAAAAATAATTTGTATATTTTTAAATCTAATTTCATAATAAACACACATATTGACTTAAAATTTATTATAGAAGTAATTTTTTTGTTTTAAAAGTTATAAATAAGATTAAATTATCATTTTTAATTATTTTACTGAAATCAATTGATTATATAAATAAACAAATCTATATTTATTCCACATAAATCCATAAAATTAATACCACATTTAAAATACAAGATTTATAAAAAGGAATGATTTTTTTAAACAAAGTTCATATTTATTTGAAAAAATATTTGATAAATGTATTATTTTCTCAAATAATATGTTATAATTAATAATTATATTCATTAAATATACATTTTAACACTAAATTTATTTTTCAAACTTCTAAGATATCTTTACACAATTATAAAATCATGAAAAAATAAATTTTTTCCAAACTAGTAATTTTTATTTAATATATACATTTTTTGAAAAAACTCAATTTTAAAAAATAAGTATATTACAATTACATAAATTAAGAAATTAATTTCATTTTATTAATATAAAATTCAATAATTCATAAAAATTTGTTTCAATATAATGGTCTATGGCATGGAACCATAATTTTTAGAAAATATATTTTTATCTATATTGTAAAAAATTCAAACATATTGTACAAAAAATAAATTAAAATAAAGAGAAATTATATTTTTGTATCGTTATATCTAAAAGTGATGATGGTAAATTTTAATATAGAAAAACCTATCCTATACAATAAAATTTATAACTGTTAAAATGGGTTTTATATTGATATGGAAATTTTATTATGTAGAAAAAAATTATATATTAATATCATACTAATTACAACTTGAAAAACCTTATATCTTGAACATGAGAACTAATGTTTGGATAAATAGTTGTGGTAGTTGTGCCTGGAGATTTAGCAAGAATGGATTTTAGAAAGAGTTATACAGGCTTATGGTTTTCCCATAAATGATTTCACTCAAGTCATAAATGTTAATTTAATTCTTGGGTTTTGTATTATGAAAACCCTAAATACGGTGCATCCATTTTGAGTTTAGAAAAATTGGATTTAAATTGAGTACTTCATCTTAAAACTATAATTTCATCATACCTTGTTTGTTTATTTTTGTATATTCTTTCCCCAATTAATTATAGAAAATTTAATAGTTCTGTTTTATATATCACATTAAATATTTAAAATATAACATGGTTTTTTACATTTTAATATGTTATAGTGTGTGAGTCATACATTTTAATTTATTATTTATTTAAATGAATATAAATAGACATCTATTGCCATTAAAATTTGATTCACTTTCCCTTTATGAGAATTACCTAATTCATTTATTGTGAAACAATTTTCCACTATGAAAAAATATTTAGAGACCACATGTGAGACATATCATAAGAATATGAGTTACTTTGGTAACTTTTTACTGAATAATTTATATGTAATTGTGTATGTGATGGTTTTGAGTCTATTATATTTTTTCATTAAATTTATTATGATGGTTATTTTTTACACCAAATAACATTTATGGATGTATTAGAAAATTTATTGTTACTACCATGTTTTTTCCATGATTCCTGGGTATTTTTTATTTTATCCTCATGTCTCTAGAACACTAGAAACATTTTATATAGACACAATATTCCCCAATTTTCCGGTTTAGTATATTTTATTTCTAATGTATAGAGAATTTATTTTTTGGGTCTGTTTCAAATATAATCCATTTTATTGTACATTATTGTTGTTGTTGATTTTTTATTAAATTTTATGAGTACAAGACATTAAGGACTAATTATTATCATTTTATAGTGTATTTTTTCAATTTAAAAAAAATAGTTTGATAGATTTTTATTACTAAATTTTATCATTAAAACCAATAACCACACATTTTCAACCAAAATTTATCCTCCCTACATTGAATTTATAGGGTGAAAATCAAAACACCAACAATAAACAAACACAAAAAAAAGGTTAATTAAATAAATTAGAAGTTTAAGTTGATATTATAGGGAATGATGCAATAAAATAAGTTAGATTGGTGCATGTGATTTGATGATTCACTATAATATTATGTAATGAAATTTGAAACAAAAATTATCATGTGTTCCTCCTAGATAGTGTTTGAGAAATAGTATAATCATCATATGAATAGAGAGAATCATGAGTTGTGGTATATTAAGAAATGGAAGATATATTTATCCTATGATGGAGATCAAATGCATCTACAACTTCAAGATCATGGGAATATAAAAATATCATCATGTGAGAACCGAAGGATCTATAAAAACCCATAAAATGTGTCTCATAATCCAATGATAAAAAGAAGTTTGTTATGGGAGAAATTGTACATATCAAAAATTCATGGTTGAATCTAATGCTTAGTATATTAAATATTAGATGTCTAGGTTGTTATGCTGTGTATAATTATTTCTATTAAGGTGTATTGGAGGTCACTGAACTTGTTACCTGAAACATATTAAAATTTAATGGTAAATGGTTGAAGTAGTATATTTAAGGATTCCCAACACATTTCGTTGATTTCATCACAATTCATGATCCCATAATCACATTAGAACATTTATCATTTATTTATCCTTGACCTATTAAGTTTTTTTTAAAATTTTAATTATTAATTTAATTTGTAATTATCATTTCATATAGTTAAGTTGAGGAAAATATTTCTTTTACTATATATCGAGGGGATGATATTATTCGTTGATTATTTAGAATTTTTCAATTCTTTCTGTTTTTCCATAATAATAATTATTATAATTTGAAAAAAATAAATAAATAAGGAAAAAATGGAAAACATAATTTTGTATAATCATTTCATTCATGGAACCATTCGTTAAAAAATATTTTATTCCTCAAATCTCAAGGGAATAATAATAAAAATGGGAAATATGTCATAAATGGTGATTTATTTTTCTAAAAATGGCTATTATTCAATTATTTGAATAATTTTTTATTTATTAAAATGTAAGTATTTATGAAAATCATTGTGGAGAAATTTTTGGTAAACATTTATCATTTAATATCTCTTGATTACAATAAAAAAATCACGAATTATGTGTTATTATTACATAATTGATGGTATAATAATTTTATGAAGTTGTGTTAACTTATAAAAATACTCTTTCGACATGTTTTTGAATATTATAAACAACATAATTATCATAAGTGACTGTCTTTTTATTATATATCTAATATTTGATTTTATTGTGATCTGTAAAATAGATACAATAAAAGGAAATAGTTTTAATAAATAGGGGAGTGATGAAATTTTACAGAATATGGAGATATCACATTTGGGAAATTTATGTTTGACTATTAGAAATACATAAATGATTTGGTTTTCAATTTTAATTAAAAAATATATCAAATAGGTTTTTTTTGTAACAGAATTGGGTAAATTAACCTATTTACATGACCAGGATATAATTCATAATTTTTAGAAATTTAATCTTGAAAATGTTTTCAAACATGCACATGGGAATTTTTTTTAATAATATCCTCATTAATTTTCTCTACCTTATTAGTTCTATTGACTTCAATTGATTTTGTTCTGATTTAATTTATGTTATTGTGGTTTAAATATTTTTTGATAATTAATACTCTTTCTAATTCAATCCTTTCTCATACAACCATCATAGATTGAGAAATGACAACACACATAATTTAATGGATTAAATGCCATTAAATTTTTCCAAGGAGATGATAATGGGTATGTTGGTGGGAGTTGAAAAATCAGGTTTTTTATTTTATTTTGTTCAATAAATTGAGATAATTTGTTCATAATGATATTTAAATGAATATTTAATGGAAATATGTGTTTCAATCTTAAAATTTTAAATTCCATGAAAATTATAATTTTATAATATTTATTAAAATCATGTACTTTTATCACATATTTTTCTTTTCTAAATTTATAATTGAATTTTTTATATTTAATATCCACCCATTTTAAATAATTTTTCATTAAGATATTAAAAGAATAAACCGATAGTTGGTTTGTGGAAATGTGACATTAATACAAATCAGGAATGGATTCCTAAGATTGGACCTTTCATTACCATTTGGGAAATGATTTTTTCATCTATTCATTAACTTTTATAAAATACTTACATTTGTTAGAAAACACAATTTCATCAATTTTTTTATCTATGTGAAGGATGTTTTCATGGGATCACATTAGAAAATGGGTTTACATTCAAAGTAAATTTTTCAAAAATAATATAGAACTCTAGCCCTTAACAATCTGAATTTTCTTTTCAATCATATGGTTGGTTTCAAGTCTATTTTTTAAATGTTTTTTTCAGTATACATTTTCTATTACACACATCCAACCATTTGGATGATAGAATATTTTCTAAATACATTTCTTACAGGAAGGGAGTATTCTTTTCATCTATATGTTGTTTTTTCATTTATTACATATAAACAATTTTCCTCTGAATTAAAATATTTTTTACTCAATTTAAATCCATTTATTTTGTTTCATGGTTCAATGTTATATTAGAAGAAATGATATTGGTTCATACACATCAAAACATTATCTTATAAAAATGCATCTATGATGAAAAATCGCCCCATGGTAGCATAATTCAATATATGGTTGATTTGATTATTACATAATTCATAAATGGGGTTTAAAAAATGTATTAACCAGATTATATATAATTATTGTTAAAAAAATGTTTCATAAATTTTATGTTACATTAATGGTTATGTATTTTCTCATGATTTCAGACTGTGTGATTTGTGAGATCAATAGTTCATTTTCAAATAAAATCATCCTGGGTCAATTGATATGGTTTTTATATCATATTAAATGATAAATAATATATCTTTTCAAAGGTTTTGTGTAATATATAATTTTAAATAGATCATTTGATTCCAACTGTACAAAAAGTAATGTTGTGTTCTATGATTGGAAATCCCAAAGGTCAAATAGTGTTCACTAATTCTAATATTAGTCAGTGTATTTCCTTCCATAGGTTTTAGGGGTTTAAAAATTAGGGATTAATATTTGTATATATTAAAAGAAAAAAATAATGATAACTGATTAATTAATGGATATATTATATTTATCACCATCATTCCTATTTTCTTCAATGTAATTTATAGTTTCTTACATAATTTGTTTCCAAAATAACTAAACGAAACCCAATAATGTTGGATAAATTTTTTATTTATTATCTTTTTTATTAAATACTACTAGGTGTTCTTTAATTAACATCACCATTATGAGAATGATCTGGGGTCTGACACTTGGCATCACTTAGGTAAACATGGAAACATTTTCAGACTAAGTGCAACAATGATCATGACATAAAGATATTGTAATTATTAATAATGATATTATATTATCATGTTTTTATTTTAGAGTTTTTGGGAATTCATTTTTTATGGGATTCACTTATTTCCCTATATGGAAATTGTGGGTGATTTAATTCATCATTGCTAGACATGGAGTTTAACATGGAATGATCCAAATTTCATATTTTTTATATTTGATTAAAATAGTTAATCACCAAAAAAAATAAGTTCCAAATTTTATAAAATACAATATGGATGACATAATATTAATATAACATGATATATTTAAATTTTTGTTTTATCTAATGGTTTCTAATTTTATTGTGTACCTTTTAAAGGTATGAACCTTAAACAAGTATAATGTGCTTATTCCTAGTCAATGTGTGTAAGAAATTTGAAAATTTCGTTTTGGGATTTGTCTACATTTATGATATATATATATATATATTTATATTTATATTTATTTCATTAATGTAATTTCTCAGCCTCAGGTTTTAAATTTATTTAAAGGATTCATCAACATTGTCTCATGTGTCACTCACGAATCCTGTTTTAGTATTTTTTCCAAGGTATAAAATAATCATATTATTAATAAAAATGTTTTTTAGTGTAGGGTTTGGAATTAACTAGATTTTTTCTTAAGGGATCAATCATGAAATACACATTATATTGGTTTGGTATTTCTATTACCGGTGGTATGAATAGGGTATCTTAAGGGTTGATATATATGAGTATTAATTAATCTGGGTTTACACTAAAACATCCTCATAATTTATTAGGTATGAGTTGACCTTAGGATGTCATGTAATTTATTGATATCATTGAGGAGATCATTTAGATGATGGAGACACCTGATCATAAGAGTGTAATATTATTATCCTAAATTCTTCAACAACCTAAAAAGAGGCATTAGGGTTTCTTAGTTTAAACTATGAGGTATGTGATCTTATCATGGGTGTCTATTAATGAAAAATTAGTTGTGGATTTATTCCTATATTATTTTATTCAAAACTATGAGAAAGTGTTCATGGGGATATAGTAGCGGATGATGTCTCTCAAAAATTATCCTACATTCATTATTGAGTTATTATGGCTATCACTATTTTTGGAATATTATCTTTCTTAAGAGGATGGAATAATTTATATTTTCATTTGATCATATTTGAGGTGTTATGTTTGGATTTTCATTCTAATTTGTTACAAAAATTTAGTTTAAAATACCTACAATATTGATAATTGTTTGGTGTAGTATAATTTCGCGGGATCAAATATCATCATTAGTGCATCGGGTTGTGGACTTTCCTGTGGATTTTTTGGTACCTAATACATTATTTTGAATATAATGTATTGTGAGATAAATTAGTGTGGGGGGTGATAGTCTAGAAAATGTATCGGTTCATTTCGACTTCCAACAGGTGGAGTAATGTTATTGTGGGATCTATGTGGGAAGATATCACCTTCTTATAATACATCTATTAGTCAACTGAAGGGGCTTCGTTCAAGTTGTATGGTATGGGATCATTAATATTTATATACAATGATTTCATATATGAATTTAAAATGAGAGTGATGGAAAATTAACACTTCATGTTTCTTTTTTAGTGTATTATAGACAGATGGTAGGGTACTTTTTAAGTGGTCAGGTCATGGGACATGTTTAAGGTCTTAGGGGGAGATATATCTATAATCACCATAGTGAAGAATTCCATACGACTTTCAAGATCACTGGTCTGTAATAAAAAATATGATATATGAATTTAATATTCGGAGAAAATACATCCATATGATGTAGTGGATGTTCTTTTCACCTTTAGTGGTACACTAATAGTTTATTTGACTCATTTAGTAACATTTTTTTGATATTGATGTGTCTCATTCGTGCATTTCCTCTTCGTTTTGGTTAGTTTATAGTCTTACCATTTTTTTCCGTTTGGATATTATCCTATGACACACCAATCATTATCGGGTTTGGTGTTTTTTGAGGTCCCCAACAAATTCATTAGTTGTTAGGGGATACCGAAATATATAGTATTTTTGAGGGAAAGATATAAAATTTTATAATAACTTTTTTAGATATAATTGATAATGCCTATTTGGGACCACATAGATTGTTACCATTGGTTCGAGTCCTTTTACTCCCTTACGAGAGTGGAGTATGTTTGTGTCAAGGAGTTAGAGATAGATGTAGGTATATATTGGAATGAACTCAGTAAGGTGGGGTTGATTACAACATTGTTAGAACACATGGTTATTGGAGAGGATCTGTTGATTGTTTTAAAAACCATTCATAGAGTGAAAGATCATTTCTAGGATATATTATAATATTATTTCCCAAGAATATATTATTACATGAATATTGATTTTGTGAAGGATATTATTCCAAAAAATAATAGATATCAATTCCCCCTTATCATATGGAAATAGCCATGTTGAGAGAGGTGAAGTTGTAGATAGAGTACCTTGATGCGAAAGGAATTATATTCCTATGTACCTCTCCATGGGTTATGATAGTATTTTAATTTAAAAATTGTAATTGTTTAATTTTTTTGTTCTTGGGTTACCATAATTTGAATTAGGTTATAATGAAAAACATGTCCTTCCACAATCTAATTAATTTTTTTTATTGAAATGCCACTTTAAGGACAATTGGGAAACCATCATTCGCAAAACCAAAACCACTATATGCTAAAGAAACTCACAAAGTTATTAAACTCTAGACTAGGGTTATTTGAATTAGACACTCTATATAATTCCAAGAGAAAAGTTTTAACCAATGTGTTTGGATCCTCCCTGAGAAGTTATTCGAGATGAGAGATCATCATGTCCATTCTATGAATGAATTCATCTCGAGATAATTTTCCTTGATTGAAGCCCCGAGCAATTATTCGATCTTGCTTGTCAATATATGATTAACTCTCCTCAGTGGCCTCAACTTGCAACCTTCGTTCATAACTTATTGAAATGTATTAAATTGAGGCGTTGGGCCTCATGTCTTTCTCAATCATTTATTCCTTGGAGTTTAATGTGAGCTTCATACACTCCCATACCTCTTGTACTATTACCTTTGGTTCTCTGCATGGATGGCCGTTATCTTTGTCTTGCAAGACTCTACTTTCCTTGCTTCCACCTTTCTTGGCCGACCGAGTTTCCATTATTTTTGGTAGGGAAGAATAGTCCTTACGCCCCTTTGGTTTTTCCCCTGTATCACAATGCATTTCCCGGAGTCACGCTTTCCTTTTATCCCCTTATTATTTCTAGGGATGGGAGGACCTTTCCCTTAGAAATGATCCCAGCTGTTCGCTGAGATTTGGCTATAGCTATCAGCACCTTAATCATCCTCCTCATGCGACATTACTTCATCTTGATCCACCCAACAATCAAAGCGGTTCCTTAGCACAACCCTCAGGCGTTTAGTGGGAGGCTTCAGCCCAAATCGCTTGCTGATATCATTGGGGAACTACTTGTTATACCCTATAGATGTAGCCTTTAGATAGGATAGGGGTTGGAGAATGCTTCGGTCCAAGGGACCCAACACACTCCCCTCCTCCCGAATCCCTATACTAGGCACTGCATTAGCAACCCGATGCACCTCCTATATCCTAGGAGGCTCAGCCAAACTACCCTCCTCAGGCCTCCCTTTATCAGGGGGCACCATAGTATACAACAGAGAAACCTCTTTTTAATTCCCAGGGAGTTCAGTTGAGTGAGTTTCATCACCTCTACTGCAGACCCGATATCAGCTGTCTGCTCCGAACCAGTGAGGGCCTGTTGTTCCTCATTCGCTTCTGGCTCCTTCAACGGTATTCCTATGTTCTGTTTTAGCCAATCAAACACATCAGCCACATTTTGATTTTCATTCAACCTACTTTCCTTACTCTGTGTGGAAGCTGGAGGATCAGTGATCCCCTAAGACTCCCTAATACAACACCGGTCCACAACATCCTCACCATTCTCTGCGAGAGTTATGATAGGTAAATCACATAAGTCAATGGTTCCATCCTCCATAATATTGGGAGGACCAAACCAGGGTCAACTAGAGAGGATTCATTGGCACCAAGAAACATCATGGCCTATGCGGGAACAACCCGAGAAAAAGGAAATCCAGTTTTCGTAACGTACCTTCTGAAGCCAGGGAAGCTCTCCCTCAATTTTGATGACAATGGACTCCAGAGGTCTTTTCTATAAATACACTAATTAGATACAATTGGTTCACCAAGATCGACCTGAGAACCAGATAAAATCATTTGTGGGTTACTATCAATTAAGTACTAAATAAATTAGTATTAAATATAGTTTATTTAAGTAAAAAATAACTCTGTTATGTTTTTTAAATTAACCATCAATTTTTATTCATCTTATAAATAGTATCATTCATTTGTACCTATGCTTCATTTTTATGGTGGATATTCAAGACACATTGATATACCCATATTATTCAGAATGTCATATTTAACAACTAATTATTGTTTCTACTATTCCTATAGAACATATTATTTTTGAATGTACATGAATTATCGCATTTAGATTCTAAATTAGAGCTTAATTAGGCATGCCATATCATATGTATAAATCTCATTTAATCCCAAAAGGATGAGGTGGTGATTCCTCTTACTTAAACTAACAATGTGTTTGAGATATGATATTTTCATGGACTATATGGGTAATACATTCCATTCATCCACGTCTAAACTTTTTTATAGTAGATTATGATATTAATATAAACTCTAAATATCATTATTTTATATCATAGGATTGACTATACCCTTAATTATAATTCATCAAGGCTTTTTCTGTGAGTAATTGTATTGAATATTAATTAGGTGATCACATTTTTCCCATCAAAGTCAACTCAGTAAGTGATACATCCCTACCAAAGATCAGGATATATTTTCCATTGTTTATAACCCTAATTGTTTGTATCATTATCTCATTGGTGAGTGATTTGTCATCTATATAGATCACAATAGAACTATATATATTCTCTTACCTGGACAGGAATATATGAAATATTCAAAGGGTTAATTCCCTCCAGAATAATAATTTTGAGATGATATATTTTTTATTTATGTGTAATTTAATTTTCAGAGACTCTTAAAAAGGAGACTCAGAAGCAAGGAATTGTATGTATAATGAGTCTTGGAAGATGAGGTTCTTCCTAACCGGATGGTAGAATTATATGTTAGGAAAATCATAGGCTATAAACTATATACTATTGGTTATTACATATTCATTGTTAGATTTTGTGAAGGATATATGTAAATATAAATTAGACTTAAATTTAATATAGGATCAACTCATTGGATAAGATCTCATCCTATTATTTTCATTTCAAGTGGATAATTTGATCTACAATCATGGTATTATGGTGGTCATAAAATTCAAGAGAGGTACTAATGAGGGATTCCAATACTGCACATTTGGTGTTATATATTGGATTTCACAATATGTATCACTATAAGAGAAATAATTTTATATGGTCGGGTGAGAGCATGGTTTTAACAAAATTTTCACCCATTTACATACTATTCTAGTGATAAATGTGATGCACTAGTGACTATTTGGGTTACTTAAACCACTTAGGGAACTGGTGTGGTAGTGGGAAAAGGTGACCATGGACTCTATCATTGGAATATGTAGGACCATGATGAGTTATATATATTTATTTGTGGTTAATGACATCTTAATGAGTGATGCATAGTACATCCCAAATTTGGAGACTCTGCCATTGGATGAGCTAAAAATGTCATGAATGCCTAATATAGTTAACCTGTGATGGGTACCTATGAATTTAATATTTTATTTTTATGTTATTTTATTGTGAAAATTTGGGAAGGTCCAATAGATGGCCATGGGGTGTCAACTATGTCAAAGCACAACACATCACTCTAAGAAAAAATAATAATATGATAGGCTAATCATGATAAAATCAAATATGATATGGTTATGTGTTCCTGATTTTGTAAAATAATTGTATTATCATATAGCATGGGTAGTGTTTTCATATAATAATAATGTTTAGGGTATGTAACTCCCAAATATTTTGGAACATTTTTAAAACAAAATTAATTTTATGTTTGATAATTTCTCTCCACATTGCACTAAACTAAAATGAGTAGCTCGATATAAATTATTATGAATGTTTTGGATTAAATAATACTTTAGTAAAAATATATTTTAATCAATTAAAATTTAATTATAAACATTAATGTTAAAAAATAATATATTAAAATGGAATTTTTTAATAAAAGTAATTTTAATTTTCATATAATAATTTTATTTTAGGATTATCTTTTTATGTTTAATATTTCTTTTTTACGAAATTGATTTTATATTTGTATTTATAATAAAAATATTAGATTAAGATGAATTTATAATATTTTTCTCAAATAAAATTTTATTAGATGAATAGTGAAAAATACTTTTTCAATTAATCCTAATGAATTTATGAATATAAACACAAGAAAATATAAATTTATATCTTATAAAAAAATTAATAATAAATAAAATATAAATATTATAAATTAGAATGTAAAAAATAAATATTTACATTTAGAAAACCTATTATTATCATTTGAAGGTCATAAGTAATATTTTCATTATAAAAATAAAATAATTTTTAGTTTCCATTAAAGTGATTATTATTTATAAAAAAATATATTTTGTTTTTTTAAAAGGAAGAAAATATTTGGTTGTTTTATAACAATCTAATTTAGGTCATGGATGATAATAAGAGTGATAAATTTTACATTCTTATTAATTTTAACCATGAAACACACATTTCCTAAAAATGATTATATATGTTATATGTATTAATTCAAAAATTAACATTTAAAACTCATTAAAATTTTATATGTAAATTTTCTTTCCAATTTGAAATCATAGTTTTAAAAAATTTAATATGTTTTTTTTTTGTTTTTGGTCAAAAAATTTATTTATTAATAATGCTAAAATTTATTTCCATAGTAAAAATACTTTATCCTAAAGACTAAAAAAATTAAAAAAAATCTATACATGTACCCAATTATGCCTCCAAAATGTATATTAGAGAGTTTTATTTTCCTAATAATAATTTCCAATTCATATTTTTCCATTTTTTTGTCCTTTTTCCATTGGTTTGTAAATTTTTGTTATAAAAAATTAAGGTGTACTAAAAAAATACACCTCTTTAATTATCAAAAGGGATCACCTATACCACATCATGATAAACCAATACCTTATAATTCTATCATAATTAATTAAAACTATATTCCTAATCAAAGAATATCACTTTTTAATAATCCAATATTATAAATTATATATCATATGGTCTCTATTTCCTTTGGTATTTCCAATAAAAATATCGAGCTGTCAATGCGAGTGTTTCTTACTGCATAGGATTTTCAAATTAAAATTTATCATATATGAATCTTATAGAAACCCTATATAATGAATAAAATATAATTAATATAGTGCTAATTTATTATAGTAATTCATAAAACATTATTCCATCCATTAAACATATTACGAAAAACTGAATATTATTGATCGTGTAGAAGTGTAGACCACTGCATCCACGAAAGAATACATTTTATTTTTAATCAGTAACATCTTACATTGGTAAAATAAATGGTTATGATAAATTAATATTTTTAATTATTCAAAATAATATTTATGAAATCATAATTTATCATATACCATCATTCAATCCCATCACTGTGAAATAAAATCACTAATCATGTGTTTATTTGGACTACCAATTCCATGAAAGTTGAGATTTTCCTATCATCACCACCCTTCATAGATGGTACTAATAATAAATTTAATGAAGATATATGATATTAATGAAATTTTGGTGAATATTTTATTTATTTAACAAAATAAATAAATATATATATCATCAATGGTAAAATCATTATGCAAAGATCTCATTTGGAGTAGTTTTGTCACCTAAGTAAATGATGTTATAATGTAAAAATATTGAATGATTAAGGACTGTTATAAAATGGATACATAATTTAATAATAACATATTTTATTTTTTAAAAGGATTCATAATATTTTTTATTTATATTTAATATATTTACTAATATATCACCTTTTTATAGATAATCATGATGAAACTAGTTCATTATAATTTCATCTTTGACAGTCCATATCCTTTCCATTGACATAATGACAAGGAGAAAAATGAATCATATAAAAAATTATTATTAAATCTTGGGTAATATTTTAATGATTTAATTTTAACAAATATTTTTTAATTGACCATATCACAAAAAAACATACTAAAAAAATTGAAAAATTATGAATATTGTTTTGTAAATTACCTATAATTGAAGTCAATATTTGTAATAAATAACTATAACTAGTTTTTAAAAAAATATTATAGTTATTAAAAAGGATCTATAATAATTGATTAATATATTTAGGTTTATTATATATTATATAAAGGAATGAGTGAGTTAGTGGGAGTATATGTTAAGGGGTTCTTTGACTAAAATTTAATTCCTTGAGACACATTTCTTATTATTCACATGATATTTTTGAAAAGATATGATTACTAACTAATGAATTTATTTATATATATTCATGAAATTCATTGGGTTTGAAGACCCATATCATCTTATTTCATTAAATGTTTTTCAATTAAAAGGGAAGAAATGTTGTAAGGGATTGTTTTAACTCACCTCCCTTTACTGAGCTAGAATATGTATTTTTAACTTATTTATTCCAATACTATTTATCCTGCCATAATATTTTAAATCTTATGGTCATTTTATTTATTTCTATGTAAAATTAAGATTTTAATTTAAATCATCTACAATGATTAATTTCTTCAAAATTAAAATGTTAGAAATGTTAAGAATATTTCCCATCCTTTTTGAATGATTGTTTCCCCTCATTGTCAGTATTTTTCATTACTTCCAATGTTATATATTTTGAAATGAATATTTTTTATCTCATGTTCCCTATATATTTCACTTATCATATTTTAAAAAAATGGATGTTATGTTACTAATTTTTTATGTGATATTTCCACAGAGCTTTTTCAAAATATTAAAATGGTTTCCCACCCATTCAAAATAAAATGTTTTATCATCCACTTTACATTTATTTTTAAAACCATTATAAAAATTTTAATACCTATTACCAAAGTTTCATTTTAAAAAATATATTTTTTCCATTGTTTAATGTTATCCTTTTTGAAGCTTTATGACTTTTTAAAGGCTCCATTATTATAGAATATTTTTAAATGTAACATTTTTTAAACTGTATTGACATCACCTTATAAAAAAATTATATATTATTAATAAATTATTATAGAGATTTATTTAAAAATAATGATTCATATAATTTATTTTAGTTCATTTCTCAATCATTACCTTTCCAAAAATTTTATTTTTCAAATGACTATAATTCCAACTTTTACACCGATGATAATAGACTTTTCTGAAAACAACACATATAATTTCACTACCATATCTACTTTATATTAAAAATAATTATTTCATTTAAAATTTCTTTCCAGGAGTAATCTTATAAACCCAATTATAATATAATCATTTTTATTAATTGAATTTTGGATATCAACTTTTTAAATTATTTATTTAAACTATGTTAATAACTTTAGGAATTGGTAGGAAACACATTTTAATTACATGGTTTCTTCAAGGTATAATATTGTCTTAGTTTTTTTATGTCATAAATTTGAATGGATTTTAATTATTAGATATTTTTGTATTGATAAATCCTAATGATTCATTGTGTATGAAAAATTGATCATATGGTTTGTGTCTCATAAATCCCTAAAATGGGTTTGGTCTGATAAAACCCTCTAATCATTTGGGATTAAAAAATCCCTAAGATAGATTGTTTCAGATTAATCAATGATGTGTTTTGGGTCCAAACATATCTATGATACTTTGGTTCCATTAATTCCCCTAGAAAATAAGTTAATTTTTCTTTTTCATGAGGTAGGATGGGATGAACATACATTTTCTTTCAAATACACCTAGGAATCATTACGTTTGTAAAATTTTACATTAGGTACATAGTTTTTTCTATTCAATAATTATGGGAATAAAGAATTTCCTCCCATATTATGGTGTGGGCATAATGATTCAATTCACATAGATGTGAGAATTTTTAGTTTTATAAAAAGGATTCCTTTGTTTATGATTATCCCACCATTTTATGTTTCTTGTCATTTCAAGTTATGTTACATTTCATTTTTATTCCTCTATATTATTATAATTATGATATTGATGTTATAAACTAAATTTTTAAATGATTTATAATATATTATTTATTGGGTATAAATCTATTATTTATCAGGATTATAACCATATTCCCATATTATGTATAATTATGGAAATTTATTTTTATTTATTTTATTTTCCATTACAGATAATTTGAGTCCACCCCTATCATATTATATTATTCCCTGGTTAAGAAATATGTTTATATCCTAGAAGATTACAAGAGGTGGATCAAACAATGTTTTTATAGATAAATGATCACATGTATTATCAAATATGATCCTTATATAGATTATCCTAAAAGATATTAAACCTTTTATTTTATGATTTTCTAATTATATAAGTGATGTTATATTTATAATATTGAAATAAATTAAAATAATTACATGATTACTTTGGGTCACTATTTTTTATATTAACGTGTAGATTATATATTTTTAAGAGTACTTTTTTTAATTCATGTACTGGTTTAATATATGTATCCTAAAAACATTAAGAATAATTATAAAGGATTAAACATATATTAAGATAACATCATATAAATTTGGTATTACTATGAGTATATAGAATTTTAGAAATTACTCCACTCTCGGGATAATTTCTTGTGGATGTGGGTGTGGCATGAGTTCTTCTTTGGGTAATAACCCAGAAATTGAATTGATGGGTATTAAATCAATCTTATATATATTTATAGATGACTATTTATATAATTGAAATCATAAATAGATACTCTCTAAGGATATGAATTGGTTAATAAAACTCTCAATATAATTTTTTGAGGATGATTTAATATTTGAATTATGTTAAGGAATATGATAGAACCCAACTTAATAAAATTTAGATTGAAAAAGAGAGATTTAGTTTCAATGTAAATCTAATTTAATATCTTTTTATGAGTAATTGATTTTAAAGATGTTTTTTAATAATATAATAATTCACATATGGTGTAATTTTTTTATTAATCATGACTTAATAATTTTAATTTTAGTAATTTCTTATTCACGAATGTTTTATAATTACTATATATGTTTTGGATAATTCATTGATTTTATCATTGATAAAAAAGTGGTAAAAATATACTATTGAAAATGATATGTTTATCATATATAATGTTAAAGATAAATTTCTCTCAATTAGATAGGCAAAGACTTGATTTGATATGATATTTCAATGCGAAATGTCATGTTCTCAATATGAGTATTTTATACCCCTTATCTTCTTATTCAAAAATTTTTATCTTCCAAAAAACATCTACCCACCCAGATATAGTAACACCATTATTAATAATATTGTGGTATTTTATTGAATTAATGGTGAAACTATTATCATATTATTTAGACCAAATATGAACAAAAACAACCTCGATCATGCTTATATATTTCCTACCACCTCCAGAATGCAATGTGGTTCATTTATTATCCCATATTATTATGTTCATTTAAAATAGTGGATTTTATAACTAAATATGTCAAATAATTAAAAATTATAATTTTTTAGTGATAATTTATCATATTCATTCATTTTTCCCACTCATTGATAAACTTAATCGTTAAGCATTCATATGTGAAGACTAATGATTCCATGAATGAAAAATATCATTTGTCATTTCCATCCATAATGGATGGTTTTGAGAAAATATTTAGTGAATTTAAATTATATATATGAAATGTTTATAATTATGAAATATTTAATATTGAAATTATATAAAAACATATCCTTACACATAAAATTTGTATAACATGCTAACATTTTACGTTTTACCCACTATGTGAATAATTTTATAACGGTAGAATCATGAATAATTATGGAAATATATATAATGTTAATAAAATTAAATATTATGTTTTTTAATATGTTTTTTTAATTCTAAAATCATGTTTGAGATATATATTATATTTACTAATAAATAATCTATCAATCATGAAACATAGAAAAACCAGTTCATTAAATTGATTGGTTTCACAAATAGCATCAATGTATTTCTAATACATAAATAGAAAATAATGAAAAATTGATAACAAATGATTATTTTTTCTTGGAAAATTAATAATTAATAAACCAATATTTGAGACATGACCCCACCATGGTGAAACTTGTATAAAAAAAACAAAAAAAAAACAAATCATCAGGGGATAAAGGTAAACTATAGTCGATAGATATATTTGTAGTAGTAGTTTATAAATTATGTTTTAGAATTTTCAAGGTCTAATATGTATCTAGAAGATCATATTGAGATATTTAAGTTTTTTATATTGGAGGATACACCTTTTTTATTAAACAATAATATAACGAAAGGTGTTTTTTTCAAAATTAATTACATGAGTCATATTTATTATTGTACACAATTATATCATTGATATTGTGTGTTTAACAACTCATGAATGAATTATTATATATACATTATCATCATTGTGTTTAAATTGAAATATCAGGTTGATTATATAAATGTATTTTTATTCCAAATGTACTAATGTTCTATTAAATTTTATTAACAACAATAATTTTGTAGAGTTATAATGAGTCTTATAATCATCATTTATTCCATATTTGTTTATAACATAATATGATTGTTTCGATCAAAATTACTACTTATCTCTAGGTAATAAGAATCATTTCTTTTCAAAATATTCTCATTGATGAATTTCTTCCTTTTAAAAAGTTTATCATTTTTATAATTATTTCAATCCTCATTGATGATGGTTTCTAATTCCTGATTATATTATAAATTCCACTAATGTTCTCATATATAAATAAAATTATGTGTAACCTCATATGAAATTCATGATTCATTTTACCTCTTATTAAAATATTGTTTCAAAACAATTTTTAATATATGGGTTTTTAATGAAATTATATTTATATATTTAAATGTTTTTCCGTCAATTCAAAATAAAATTATTTTTATTTACCTCCATATAACATTTTATAAACATTATATCATTTTATGGATATATTTTTGAGGTAAAATTTCCATATATATATAATTATTCCAATTATATCACATCACCTTTTTAAAACATTATGACTTTAAAAAGGAACCAATACCGAATACTCTTTTTGATAACAAATGTTTTCAAACATTTTTCTCTTCAGAATTTTAGTAACATATTCATTTTAAATGAATAAATATTTGGATTTAATTCAAAATATATATTTTTCACATTTCTATAATTTTATTTTCTCTAAAAAATCTTTCTCAAAAATTATTTTTCAAAGTGAATGTTACATCATATTTTATCCTAATTATTAATGTGTTCTTTAAAAAGATCTTATGATTTTTATATAATTTCATTTTTATCTAAAGAATATTTATTTACATGAAAATTGTTTTTCAAAAATCACCAATAATATATTTATAATAGTATACTTTTTTTGGTATGTTTAATATTTTGTATCTACATTTTAGATTCATGTGGATAATTTGGGGGATTACATTGTGAAATTATATAAATCTAATTTTCTATTCATGGGTTCTTTAATGTATGATAATCTGTTTATTTTTTTTGAACACATATGTATGAATACTAATTTTGAAAAAATTAGGATAATAGAAATCATTGATATAGTTTGAGTTTAAAAATTTCCTTATAGGGTTTGGGTCAGATTAAGTACTATGATAATTTAGATATGATAAGTCCATTATATAATATTTTTTTTTCTAAAAATACCCTTAGAAAATTTAGGTATAATATATCCCTTATAATGTTTCGATCTTATAAATCCATGGTATTGTTTTGGTTCAATCAAAGCTTACATTTAATTGGTTATTTTGATATATCAAGAACAAGTTAGGCATGAAAATAATGATATTGTTGTCATTGTTGGGGGATTAAGGAGTTCAATCAATATTTTTGGAATTGAAATAATAAGTTTGATTAGATAATATTGATAATAATCTGTTTTATCAAATTTTATGGTATGTATATAATTTATTTTTCCACATAGGTGTGGAAATAATAAGGATTATAATGTGGTTTTATTTTCCTATGATTGTGCAATTCTTTTATGATTATTTAATATTGATTTTATTTTAAATTTTGTGTTTATGATCATTTTCAAAGAAATTATACACAATAATATTTTTTCATTCCATACTATAGGATTTATGAGCATGGATATTAATGGCATAAACCCCTTCTATATCCTAGTTATAACCATATTCCTAAATGATTATAACATATGAACATTTAAAATTATTTCATAAGTGTTCAATTACTAACCATATTAGCTCATGCGTATATAAATTTTTATTTCCCCATGATATAAATATGAGTATAATATAGTCTATTTATTAAAGTTTATATAGTTTTGTTCAATTATTGAGAAACACTCACTAGTGTAATAAAATATAATGATTATATAGCTAATCATCAATGAGAATAAAACATCCTTTTAGGAGATTGTGTGATTATATATTAGATTTAATGTTAGGAATATGAAAATGATATGAAATAATGATGTGATTATATTGGGTTGTTAATAGGGTTTAATTATTTTTGAGGAATTTTGATTTATACTGGGGATTGAGATAAGATATATTTAGCAAAAAACCATAGAAAAATGTTTAAATGACGAGTCTATGTATATGATAACATCCTAGAATGTCGGTAATGTTTTTACAATGTGGGATTAATTAGAATTAAAATCTTATATAGATATTGTATTGGAGATTTAGTTATGCAATAGATTTGACTTGAGGTAACAACTATATAAAAGGAGATTGATTATCAACAATATTTTTAGTCATGTTGATGAAGAATGTTCTTGAGAATAGAAATATTGCAAGAAACTGACTGTAAATATTAATTGGTTGGTAAAATATATTATATATACTATATCTTTTATTTTTTTTCTTCAACATGACACCTATACTCCCATTCAACCTTATATGTCTCCCTCCCCTTCAATTCTATTTCCCCACACACAGAAACTCCTCCCAAGTTCCTCCCCCACATCCCGAAATATCCTCCACCAAATCACACCCCTAGACCTACCTCTTTTACATCCCTATTACCTCCATCCCCTTATCACATCCTATGGCCTATCTTTGTTCTGCCTCTACCTCCCCCTCCCGCCTCTACCTCCTCCTCCCCTATGATTCCCTCTACCTCAGTCTCTATGATACCTATTATCTCTCAACATCCTTTGAATAATCTATAGCCTATGCCTCCTACACCTCCTACTAAGAATCCCTCTCCGACTCAGTCCCATATCCCCCGCCTCCTCCTACACCTCCCTCTCTAAATAAGACCTTCTGCACCTCAGTCTATGCCTCCTCCGTCATAGTTTTAACCTAAAAATCCTTCATATTGACATCTAATTTACATTTCATGTAGGGTTTCAATGGCTTCATATCCATCCGTCAGCATCATATTTTCATCCTAACATTTCTTACTCATAATCCTAGCAACACATAATATGAAAACAAACCCTTATCTTTATCAATGGTTTAAATTCATTCTTTTCTATTAATGTTCAATGTCAAAAAAACACATCCTTAATTTCTATAATCCTCTTATTGATCATGGATTTCAAAATATTGAATACCAATAGATTAGATTTGATGAAATATTATTCACATTTTATATTTCAAAAATTTTATATAGAGACATCATGGAATCATTAAGGGTATTGATATATCTTGCTTATACAAATCATACATTGGATGTGAGGTTAGGGTTTTTTATTTTATTTCTTTATCACACTCTTATATATTTTTATTGATAATGAAATATTTTATTATGTTGTTAGTTGATATAAAGTTTAACTTTACTTCCTTGAAATTGTTGTAATTATAGTCCCAAAATTGGGAACATCATATTGGGAATTTCTATCGAGGTAAATTAGAACTAAAAAATTCAAACGATAATGAATTTATTAGATGTTTGTGATCAACTTAAATTTCACTATTTTGGGATAAAGGGTTATTAATCCTTAAAGATATAAATATCATTTAGTTAAATTGATATTTTTGAGTGATAATGTTCTCAGGCTTAATTATTCTGAACTAATTGATAATTATATTGTGTAGGTAGTTCCAAAGTGATCAGTGATTGGAATCATCTAACTAGGCCCAATGTCTATTGGGGTTTTACATCCTCGTCCAATCATATTATTATACTTTTTTATGTTATATCATTAGTTATTCTTTAAATATGATATATATTTAGCTTAAAATGATTATCATAATGATACTATTTTCTTATATATTGATAATGTAATGAATTTATCAAATTTAATAAAATGTGGGTTCCATCTCTGTAAAAAATTACACTAAAAATTCATGAAGTTTTATTTTATTGAAATTTGATCCCATATTTTTTATTATTTACTAAGATTTGGATTATTTATTTATAATAGATATGAAATGTACGTTGTATTTATAAGGTACCTTGATTCATGTTTTTTATAAGTACATGCATAATATATATTTTAGTTGGACATCATTTGGTTTCCTTTATCCTTTTGTTTTATTCATGAGGGTAATTTATTATTTTATAATAATTTTTAAATAAGTGTCTGATCAAATTTTCTATTATGAAGTGTTTTAAACTTGATTTTTTCACAGAAAAATTGCCCAAACCTATTTGTAGTGGTTTTCATAGTGGTTTAAATAAATAATTTTTTTTCGCTATCAAAGAAAAACATTTATTTAAAGCTACTTGGACCATACATTGAACTCAATCCAATATAAATGTCTGTTTTTAGCACCATCTATTTTATAAATTAGGTGTTTTATAATATAATTATAACATTTTCTTGTATTTTTAGAAATATAAACATTTAATTTTGTAAATTTTCATTGAGAATTTTGTTACCAAATTTTAAATATTAAAATTTACAATTTCATGGACTACAAAAAACATAATTCTTTTTTTATCATAACACATGGATTTATAGAATTTCATTTAGTCATTTGGTTTTCCATCCTTGGTTATCATGGCCTCAAACCTCTTTTGGGAGATCAACCCTCAAGCCTATGATGTATAGACATAAAGGGGAACTCTCTTTGGGAATATTTATAAATGACCTAACTGAGTTAGACCCACTTCCACATGGTTGTGATGAAATAATGATTGAGAAGAAAATCATCATAAATATAGTGTATAGAACAATAAAGGATAGTGTTGGTATCCCCAAAATCCTTTGAAATTAATGTTAGTGTTCTTATTTTTTATAATCAATATATGATTGACCATTAATTCATGTATATTTTTTCTAGAAAGTTATGATATTATGTTTTTTCAAACATTATAAAAGAAATGAAATATTTGGAAACTGATCAATTTAATGCATATAATAAATCATATTCATTATACTTGTAGATAGATACTATGATTTGTAGCTCCAAAAATAAGAATGGTATCTTATTTTAAAAAATTATTTCCTCCCTATAGTGTCGTCTAAACAATCTCATTCATGTTTTTTCCCATAAGATGTAATACATAAGAATCACATAATGATTGGTTTATTTTGAAAAAAGAAACGATAATATGTAAGCTGCATATACATGTTCTCATATTAAAATTTATAAAATTTAGGAAATATGGGTTTCACCTCTAGTAAACATGACTTCAGAAATGCATGTAGTTTTAATTTATTCTATTTTGATCCCAAATTTTTAATAATATTCACTTAATTTTTTAAATAATTGACATGAAATGTGGGATGTTTCTATATAGTCCCTTACTTTATGTTATTGTAAAGTTCCCACATAATAGATATTTTAGTTTTTCATCATTATGTGACTTTTATCATTTTATTTTTTTCATGGGGGTACTTTCATATTTTTACTTAATATTGGGTTAAATATCCAATCATGCTGCCAATTATTAATTGATTTCAACATGAAATTTTTCACAAAATGTGCCCAAAATGATTTTAAAGGGTGTTAAGGTGGTTGAAATACAAAAATATTTTTTGATTCTCAAAGAACTACATTAAATTATATCTAACTTACCCATATATTAAACTCAAACTAAATGAATATTTATATTTTTTATCATCACCTATTTTCTAAATCATGTGTTTTTAATAGAATTAAAAATTTTTATTATTAGAATTTTAATAACATAGAAATTTGATATTTTAAAATTTCCTTTAAAATAATTTTACTAAATTCAAAATATTAAATTTTATAGTTTCATGGAATTACAAAAACTATAATAATATTTTGTAGAATAAATGGATTCCTATAATTCCATTTAGGACATTGGTTTTCTATCGCTAGTTAACATGGAATTTGGACATTTTTGGGAGATGATCCATTATACTAAACATATAAACATGTAGGGGAATGATAGATAGGAATATCTATAAATTACATGAACTTTTTAGTTCTAAAACAATACGGTTGTGATGAAATGTATATTGGGAAGAAATTCATCATTAATATAAGGTACACAATAAAAAGAATATAGAGTTAGTATCAAAAAAACAAATCAATATAATGCTAGTGTTATTATTTTTTCTATAGTATATGATTGACTATTCATTCTTAGTTATTGTTTCAAGAAAATTTTGATCATAAAAGTTTATGGCTTTATAAAGGATATTCCATACTTAGAAATTGGTCAATTTTGTGCATGTGAGAAATCATATTCAACACCCTTGAAGATAGATCCTATCATTTTTAGCTCCAAAAAATTCAAGTTATTTGATATTGAAACATTATTTCATCCTGATATTCTTGTATAAACTTATTTATACTTGTTTTTTATATGAAACATTGCCTAATAATCACATGATGATTTCTTCTTTTGAAAAAAAAATCTTCAGGAGTTACCTACATATGTATGTGATCATATTTAAATTTATTTTATATAAGGATAAGTAGAATATGAGTTCCATTTTCCCATTAATTTAAATTTACAATTTCTTTTTAACTTTTTCTATATTGTGTTTAATTTTTCAGATTCATGATAAATTTCCAAGTGTATGGGTGTGGTTTTATTACATGTTTCCTAACATGGATGTAAACAAATATGCTACTATGGGTTTGTTTTTTCTTTATTCTAAAATATTAATGGGTTTCTTTTAGTTGGTCACTAATAACATAATTTAATTCATCTACCTATGCTCCTTCCCCTCTCATTCTATATTATAATTATTGTTATATGGTTTTCCTAACATGAATATATTTTTTCAAGAATTCTAAAAATATGTAAATCTCTAATATCATAATTTTGACAATCATTTCAAGAGGTAATCCTAATTTCTTATACCCACTAACCCACACCCCCTTCACAAAAAACAGGTATCTCTATTCTACAGGTTTAGAAAGATATCTATTTCACACATGTTTTTCTATTCATTATGGGGATAAGTTGTTTTATTCTAAAATGAGGAATTATTTTTAGTTGACATTGAATTTTATTTTGAGTTAATGATATATTTAATTCAGATTATGATATTACTTTAACATTATTTTGTGAATTTATTCTCTTATTATCATTTATAATTTTTTTAATCCATTGGCTCTTTCATTACATTTTTTTTATCAACTTGGGTCCCAAAATGTTATTAATTTTGCATTTTGGGGATGGGTATAGATCTTTCATCTTTACTACGAGGGATAATCTATCACATATTTAATGTTAATCATCAAATTGTATGTCATTTTAGATTCATATTATTATTTTTTACTAATTTTTTGTGGATTTTTTATGTGTTCATCACTAGGGTGATATTTTTGGAAAAATATTCACATAGAGATCGAATCAAATAAATTTTTTTGCGTAAAACAAAACCAATAACTTATTTCCCAATTTAGTCCCTCTAATTTCACATTATAATGTTACTTTCAAATGTTTCCATAACTTATTATCCTAAATATATATATATATATATTAAGTAATTATTCTTTTTTATTGATCTATATTACTTTTATATGTTATTATCTATTTTATTTGTTAACTATCTTTGGTAAGGATTTTTTATATTCATATATTATTTTCACTAAATCTATTTACTTTTATGTGAAGATGTGTCATCGGATGATCAATATTTTACTAATGAGGGTATCATCCTCAAAAAGGTTCTTTTGGACCAGTGTTATTATTCATCCCCACCATGATATAAATGATTAATGCCTCCATCAGTAATCAAATATAGGCCATGGAGATTACCTAAAATCACCATCCAAAATCAATGAACACAAATTTTCCCATTTTTTATATAATTATTACCCTAATCGCTATTATAATAATATTAATTATTAATTTTAATCAATACTCTATTTTTCATTATTTTTTTATATAGATAAATTTGTGGTAAGAATTTGATGATGAATATCCATTACAAGATACATAGAGTAAATTATTTTTAACATTCCATCCTTGTTTTTCATATTCAATTATGTTTATTACATGAATAGAGTACATTATTTTTAAAAATTTTGTAAAATCACTTTTATAACATGGACAAATCTAGTGATAACTTATTAAATAGTATTTGAACATGTCATATAATGTTCAAAAACTTATTAAGGAGCTATGATATCATCATTTGAGTTTCATATATTTAACCATTTTGTGTATTTTATTTTTGAAAACCTTTCATTACACACTCTTTATCAATGATTCAAAAAATTGGGGGAAATTTTAGTAAATAAAAAACCATTCATTAAGAAGCAATGTTGTGATGGAAGTTACAAGGGTTGATTAAAGATATCACAAAAAATGTAGGTTTGGAATTTTTTTTGATATAAAATCATTATATAGTAAAAAATTCATAGTAGTGTCTATTTCATTAAATCATCATCAAATCATCATGGAATACAGGTTCATCTGAGCTATCCTATTTTGGGGTGAAAATAGAAATTTTTAAACTTTAACCTCTAGAAAATGTTCATTCCCATGGTTTGATTATATTTCATTCATTTTTTGTGTTTATATATAAATTCACATATATGTTCATATATTTATTATTTATATTCATATTACAAACAATTTTTATGTTACTTTCTTCTATATGGAATATATTATTTACTAATTACATTAGATTATCGCATTATATTTCTTTTGACCATATATAATGTTTTTTATTGTTATCATTATTGTTATGATCTTGTATGTAAACTTCTAGATGATATCATAGGTAAAACACTTGAAATTGAGGTTCATAAATATAGTACAAGCGAGTAATTTTCTAGATTTTTAGAAGGCCAACTAATCTAAAGAAACACATTCAAAATCACTCACTCAAGGTAAAAAATCATGATTATTTGTTGATTTTAGGTGGTTTTTAAGTCAAATTACAATTTTTTCATTATTTAATCATTAAATAAGATGGGACTTATTGGTCTATGGTTTTTATATTGTTTATTTATATATTAGTTAGACTGCATCAACATTAATATTGGTTCGAATTATTGGGACTCAATTCTAATTATTTAGATTGGGTTAAAAAATATTTATTGATATATAATATGATAGATAATATATTGTCATCATTCTATAATACCACAAACCACATCAATGTATAACCTCTACCAATTTTATATATCATAGGCTCTCAATTTTACTTGGCATTAACATAAAAAATGATCTAAAATATATATTTTAGTTTATTTCCTTGTAGGGGAATTTATCTCATGAATGTTACCAGATAGTAGACTTAAGGAGTGGGTCATTATCAACTATTTAACCAAAGGTACATACTATTTTTATTCCTCTATTATTTTATTTTATATTAAAAAAACATTTAATTAAATGAGTTTCACTCTTTAGTTATGTTATTATGTAAATTTATTTACATTAACAATGTTTGAATTAGTTTCTGGTTGAAAACATTAAAAGACCATTATTGTAGATTAACAATAATAACCATGTCACTTTTCTAGATTTAATCTATGTTATACTTATAATCACACATTTATTTACATTAATACCCTTTTTGTTAAACTGTTATTCATACTACAGTAATACCATGATTTTTTTTAATAGCAATAGTATGCGTAACCCCATATGTCTATTCTACGCAAACAATATTAGTTGGAAAAACAACTATAAACTAGATAACTATATGTTTCTATATGAAAAAATATAAATAATGTGTGTATAAATGTTTCTATTATATAAATATATATCTTTACACTATGAATCTATTATTTGAAATTACATTATGGTAAATAAATAATGTAAACAATATGCAGTGTGCAACTGCATACTCCGACACCTCACATGAATGTCCTGGAATAATTTTTATGTAACTAAAGTGTTTATTGTGTCAACTCTTTGTATTAAGGTATATAAAATATATATAAAAAACATATAAAATGAATAAAATATTTAAAACTACATTCATATGTATACATAAAGTATACATATGTTCATTAAAATTACAGACAATTGTACACACTTTAACGTTGAAATTATTAATTTACATTAATCCTATGTTGATAATACATCAAAACATTATGAAAATTAATAATTTAATATATACATATAATGTCATTGTTTTCCTCAAATAGTTTGTTTGTATTAAGAATGAAATCTATACAATATTGCAATTACACTATGAAATGTAATTTAGTTCATGCATGTACATTGACTACATGTAAATCAATAAGGATATTTGACAAATTTATGGATTACATTTCATGTAATTATTATACACATGCATGGATAATTTTATCATTAGAAGAATAAATTTCACTGATTGTGACTACACCTATATGAATTTCATACAGTATGCATTTACATATAGTATAACTCTACAAGAGACTATAATTTAGTTTCTCTCCAAGGACTCTTCTATATTAATTACTTTACAAATAAATGTTTATATTATAGTATAAAATATATTTTGATGTTAAAATATTATTTAATTTAAATATTTTTATAGTATACATCAATATGAATAATTTTACAGCAAGAAAAAATATTATGAAAATATTCAATGGATTTATGCACAACTACACATCATTATTTAATGTTTATACACATTATAGGATAAAAAGTTTTACGTAATTAAATGATTATATATTATATAATTTTTTATATATTTATTATGTTTCACTAAATCTGAGAGATCCATAGGTTATAATCATTAGTTCTTTTATCGTTATATAAAACATAAACTATTCCATTATTTTTAACTATCTAAAGTATGGTTATAAATTTTTAGATCTAATATGATACTATTAATTTTTTATTTATCATATTATGGTGTTTTCTTTTGAATCATCTTTAATATAATCTATTCACACAAACAATTTACATTAAAATCCCTTATATTTGTTCTATAAACCCACAGGTTCTATGACTCAACTATTGTTATTTCTGATATTTTTAGAGATACATCTAGTGGTATATTTGAGATTATATTCATGATGAATGAAATTAGGATAGAATATATGGGTGGAAAAAATATAGAGTAGAAACCATCACCCTACAAGCTTAATCTCTCATATTTAAAAACCGATGTATGGAAATGATGAGATAAAATCAAATCAATGCCATTAAATATGAATAATACAGACTCTTATACTTCTCTACATAGGTATATTAAATTAATAAGCATCACCAAAACTGGCATTGATAAAAAGAGAATGGAAAAAAATAATAACTACAAAAAGGACACAATAACACCATGCCATCATATTCTAGGACAAGAGATGTTCGACTGAGGAGAATTATGATAATTACTAGAATATCATCAGAAATAAACCCTATAATGATAAAGAAGGAATTGGATTAGATTCTATTGGATCTATTATACCATCTAGGCCAGATGTCAAGAAACCTAAGGGAGAAAATATTGTAGTGATAGGGGTCAAAACATGCAACTGTTATTTATTAATCACTCTTACAATTCATTATATTCTTATATTGTATCTTTCAAAAGGTGAACTCATAATTTTGAGTATATATGAAAATATGTAATTAAATTATTATATAGTGAAAATGAATGGGTTGGGTAATATTTATCTATAAATGTAACGATGAAGTATTTATTATAATAATGACATAGGTTAATGAATTAATGAAAAATAAAACTAATGAATCCAATTTTTAATCCCAATTTATTTATGTCAAAATTATTGTTATTATATTAATTTTGAATCATAATAAATTTTGAAGTTGAATTATTAATATTAAATTAATTCCCTTATAGTGTTAATATTTTTAATAGAGATTATATCTATTTAGTTTTAGTAATATATGTTTCATGATGTTTCGATGATATAAATGGATTCCATCAACAATGAAAAAAAATCCATTTTAAAACCCAATGTTATATATTCTAGAATAGAAATTCCTATTTTTATGCTGAACACCCAATGCTGAGGTACTATTAATAACCTAAATCAAGACATGAATGTTAATACACCACTGATGAGAAGTATTGATATTCATTGAAGAAAATGTGATAATGACAATGGTAGTATACAAAATAATATCAAAATATTGTGAACAAGAACAAAATGAAATTTCTCAGATGAATAAGATAATTTTTATTGTGTATATAGATTGGCATCGAGTTAATGAAATTTTATCTATTATGATGAATCTGATTAATGAAATTGATGGGGTGAAATTACAATGCCTCAATTTCCCATAGTTTGTTAATTAGGAAAGATAATGTTCTAACTAAATTTTCATTGAGGATAATAAACAATATCATCCTCCAAAAAATAGACGAATGAAAGGAAACTAATAAACCAACTTCTAAAAGTATTTCAGAAATAATGAATATTAAATGAAACACACATCCTCGTTTTAGAGTTTATGGATATCAAATTGGAATCTAGTTTTATCCACCCTAGTTGGGCTTGTATGTTTTCTAAGATAATAAAATCAATGGAATTGAAATTTGATTCTATTAATGATAAACTTATATTTTTATTTTATCCCCTATATGGTTTTATATAATATGATTCATGGAAGGTTAATTATCCATCATTTGGTTGAATTCAATTTGATTTTGGTAAATTATTTGTTTTTTCAATGTTTAAAAAATTATAATCAAAATAATAGTATCATAAATGTCAGATTTCAAACCAACCTATGATCAATTGATTAGGAAATGATGATTATACACTCTCTTACAAAATAAATATATTATTAGAATTACGATTCCCAATCAGGAGTGATTTTTATCTCAAATGATTTGAGAAAAACAAAATATTAGGAATGACCAATTCTAAGGGGAAATGATAGATATCCATATTATGATGATATGACTATAGAAATTATATTACAATTTGGGTCTATCTATTACACAACTATATATTTAATGAGATAAATAAAATTTCATGGATTTAATGAATTCAGGGTTGTAACACCCCAAGATTTGAATGTTTTTTAATTAGAAATAAGTTTGACAGCAGGTTCTACATACACCACCTAACTACAATGATTTGTGGAATATTAATAATCATAAAAATATTAGAGTAATAAAATATCTAGAATAAAAAAATAATTCGTGACTTCATATAATAATTATTAAGAACACTAAAGTGTTTAAAAGAAAATTTTACATATTTTTTACAATATAAATTCTAATTTAAATTTACATTCAAATATTAAAAACATATAATAAAAATTCTAATAAAATGATTTAATTTTTATATTATTATTAACAATATTTTATTATGAATAATTATCTGTGTTTTTCAAAAACTAATGATTTTTATTTGAATAATGAAAAGCACCGTTACAAAAATAATTTTAAATTGGGTTATATTATTTGGATTATGTTAGTTAAAAATTTATATAAACCAAATTTATGATCCAAAATGAATTTATATATTAATATGATTTATTAAAATATAATTATTTATATTTAGGGAAAATGTTATTAATATTTTATAGAATAAAATAATATTTTCAAATAAAAATTCTATTTTATCATTTCAACCAATTAATTTTTTTTTAAAATTTCATTTTTGTGAATATTTTTATGCAAAAAAAAATTTAATCATGTTATTATAAACAACATTATTTCATTTAAGTTGGCATGAGTGTTTAATTTAACCTTTAAATAATTTTTATTCAAAAATCATAATATTTCTAAAATTTATTGTTGGGGTTATTTTCATTGACTCAAAAATTAACATTTGAAACCAGTAGAAATTTTATTTGATAATTTTTTTTATAAATTTAATCAATAATGTTAAAAATATTTAATATTCATAGTATAATATTTTTTAATTTAAATTAATTTCTAAAGATAAAATGATTTACCATGGTAAATGTATATTATGGTAAATGATAAAAAAGTGAAAATAATAATTATTAAATCACTCCATTTTATCTTCAAAAGGAGTAGTAGAGATGAGGATTTCCTGACTAACTATATAATGTACATACAGTCTATATTGAGACCATTTGACACATATTTTTTACATTTTATTTTTGAAATATATTTGTTACTTCAAATATTAACAATCTCTTCACTTATAAAAAAGGATCACATCGACGACATCTTGGCCTAAAAATGACAAATAATTTAACATTTATGCTATTAAAAATTTCCCCTCATATAATACTATATCATGTTAATAAAACTATTATATCATTTAGATAGCTTAAGGTCTCTGTTTACAAGGACTTTTCAAATAGAAATATAACATTCTAAATTTTAGTATTTTATACTCCACATACTTTTCTTCATAAACATTCTCTTCCATAATTATTTTATATATTCTAATATAAATATATTAATTTTTTTGATAATATTTAGTTTTATAATATTAATGTATAAAAAATTATTCAATCTATTTCATCCATTGATAAACCCAAAAACATATATTATATTGTGTATGAGTGGGATATCACATCCAAGAAGAAAAGTTGTTCATTTTTTGTCACCACAATTGGCGTTTGGTAACATGGAATTTGATTATGAATTTAGATAGTTATAACATAAAAATAAAAATTAAGAGTTGATAAATTTTCATATGAGTTAATTTTATTTCATTTTATTTCATTAATTGAGATATACAAATCTTTAATCATTCGTATATTTGGACTAACTCCTAAATGGGTGATGATTTTTAATTTTCATCATCGCCATTCATGAATAGATTTAAGAGGAAATTTAAAGAATATATATGATATTTATGTGCTATTAGCTTCATTAAAATTTAAATAAACATTATATAATGTCATTCCATTATTCATAAAATCATTATAAAATGTTCTTGTTTGTGATAGTTTTACCACATATGTGTATGATATTAAAAAAAATTTGTGATGAATTATTATTTAATGTTATATTATGGAAATAGTTTTTATTATAAATTTCGTTAACATTTTTTATTGATCATGTAAAAATGTTATTGATTTTTAATATATTTTTTAATTATATCGCCTCTCAATCATTAAACATGTTGAAAATAGATAACCAAAATTTTCATTTCATGCTCATATACATGTCATTCAAATTATTATATCAGACCTAAGGAAAATTTAAAACATTATAATTTGATCACTCATAGTATTACAGTGATGAACTTTTAACCAATAAGTTATAATATACAATTCCGCACTGAAAAATATAAAAAATAAACAACCAGAATTCTATAACATATAGTCAGGAATGTAAACTATAGATAAGGTATATATTTAATTTAAATGATTAGAAATTAATTTGTAGAAGTTAATAGGAAGGAATTTTTTTTAGAGTATGTTTTATATATGCATGGTATTACAATATTAGAGTTTGGAGGTTGATTATGTTAGAATGAATAGAAGGTAAGCAATTCATTGTCTCAAAATTAATTACTTCAAAAATATTTGATATTATACAATATGATACCATTTATATGGTGTGATTACTAGCTAGTGAATTTATTTTTCCACACAATATAAATACTTTTAAATTAAAGATAAAACTAATATACTTTTATATATGGATTTTTATTACAATGAAAATATGGTTTCAAGACTTTTTTGCATGAATCAGTTCATTTTGTTATGATGTGTTTTTGGATGTTTTCTTAAAATATGAATTTCTTCTACCATAATATGTTATTTTATATAACTGTCACTTTATCTCTATACACTACCACAAAACTGAGCAAGACAGGCGCCTGCCTTTATCAGTGCTAACAGAAAAGCGTAGATAAATGGGTAGGACTTTATCAGCACTAAAAAAAGTGATGATAAATGTACCCTTTATCAACACTTAAACAAGCGCTGATAAAGGTGTACCCTTTATCAGTTATTTTTTAGCACTGATAAAGGGTACATTTATCAGGGCTTTAAATATCCCTTTATTAGTGCTTTTCTTAGCGTTGATAAAGGTTACATTTATCAGAGCTTTTCTTAGCGCTAATAATGCTTATTGTATACATTAAATAAAAAACACATGTTATAAATAAATAAATATATATATAATTAAATAATTATAAGATTAATAATAAATATATTTATTAGATTTATTAGATTTATTAATTCATTATATTTATTAGATTTATTAATTAATTATATTTAATACATATGTTTATTATATTTGTTTATATTTAATGTATTTGTTTTATTTATAAATATATAATACTTTTTAATATATATTTATAATTAAAATTATTGAATATATATGTGTTTTCCAATGAATTGGGGTCAATGAATATATCATGCGTATATGTTATGTGATCATATATGTGCATGAATAATGTTAATTTATAGATTATAATTACAAATCACATTGATGTGTTATTGATTTATAATTCATTATGTTACCCATATAATGTATATGTTCTAAAAAATTAATACTTATAATTAAAATTACATTATATTTAAAAAATAAATATATATTTTATTATATTTTCAAGGATATATATATAAATATACCTTTCAAATAATTTTATAAGTATAAATAAAGATATATTTATTTAGATTTATAATTATTAATTAATATATATATTTATCATAAATATCATTTTAAATAAATAAATAATAATATAAACAAATTATTAAATTTATACACTTATCAGTGATTTTATTAGCCCTGATAAAGTATGGATTTATCAGCGCTACAAAAGCACTAATAAAGTGGGTCTTTATCAGTGCTAAAATGAAAAGCGCTGATAAATACACCCTTTATGAGTGCTAAAAAAGCGCTGATAATGTCCTACCTTTATCAGTGCTAAAAAAGTGCTGATAAAGGGGGTCTTTATCAGCACTAAAAAAGCACTGATAAAGGGGGTCTTTATCAGTGTTTTTCATTTTAGCACTGATAAAGACCCCCTTTATCAGCGCTTTTTAATAGCACTGATAAAGGTCCTCGTGAGATTTATAAGTTCCACCAGGTCCTCTCCCTCCTCCCTACACGCTGTCAAACTTTCGTGGAAGCCCTACCCCGCGCCTTCGCCGCTGCCTCCTCTCTGCCATGGCCGCCGCCTCATTCTCCTCCTCTGGAGCCTACTTCTCCTACTCCTCCTCTTGTCCCGACTCCTCCTCCCCGTACCCTGTCAATCGTGGAAGCCCCACCCTGTGCCTCCGTCACAACCTCCTGTCCACTCCCTCCTCCTCCTCCTCCTCTGCCATAGCCACCGCCTCATTCTCCTCCTCCGGCGCCTACTTCTCCTCCTCCTCCTCCTGTCGCAGCTCCCCCTCATCCTCCTCCTCTACCATGGCTCCTCCTCCTTCTCCTCCTCTGTCGCGACTCCTCCTCCTCCTCCTCCTCCACCACCGTGGCCTCTTCATCCTCCTCCTCCACCTTTTCCTTATCCTCCTCCTCCTCCTCCTCCGCCTACTCCGCTGCCTCTGAGCTACCTCCGCTTCCTCCGCGCTGCCTCTGCTGCCTCCACTGCCTCTACTGTCGATGCCTCCTCCTCCTCCACCACTGGGTCCTCCTCTTAAGGTGAGTAAAATTGAATTTGCATGAATTAATTATGATTGAATTTATTGTCAATATTGAGATTAATTATGATTTAGCGTGATTCCTGTGTGTGATGCTTGTGTGTGTGACACATATATATGTGGTTGGTTACTTGTTTGATCTTTATTATCTCTCCACACTATAGCCTTGGGATAGAAAATTTAATAGAGAGAGTATTTTTTGTGAAAGGTTTTCACACTAGATTAGGATTTCACTCCATCTAGTGGCCCTTAGTATGGATGTTTTTTCAGATTTTGGATACTACCCCATAGTTAGGCCAGGTAGGGTTTGAACTGTCTGTGTTGGTGAATTAATGTTATCAGGTGAGGCATTCCAATGGTATGAGAAATATGTTTAGTATGTTCTATAATATACACTATATTGTACACTATTATCCTTGGGTTATAAAAAACAAACATTAATAGGGTTTCTACCAATTCCTGCCCACTACCCACTCTCTCTGGGTTGGGTCATATACCAATTTCAATATCACATCCTTTATTATAACATAACAGTTCCACCAACCTCTCACATTGGGTGTGATTCACATATCCTCTAATTCCACAACATAGTAGCTGCTCCCCTCTAACTTACGGTGTGTCTCACCATCACATCATATAAAAAACAATTTGAGGAGGGAATCTCTATAGATAACCTCTCACAAAACTACTCCAAACCAACACTAAGTGATCCCCATTTCTATATCTCACATCATATTATCATACAAAAAATGATCTAAGGAGGGAATAACAATATCCAAACTCTATCAAAAGTCAAAATGCACCATCAATAGGTGGATCCAATGGAAGTCACACACCAATCCCCTTTGACCAATGCCTTCTCACTCAAAGTAGGGTCCTACCAACACCTTATCACTTCAATAAAGGCCATCCATCTTGTCTCATGCAAAAAAACATATAAATAGTAATCTAAGGAGGGTATCTAGATAACCAACCTCTCATACTATCTAAACCACATCATCAATAGGTGGGCCCCATGGATGATCATACTTCAACTAGGTGAATGTCATATGAACTCCCAATCTCTTAGTCGGTATGACCATAAATGATAAAAGTCACCATCCATTTAGCCTTGAATAATAATCTCCTTAAAACCATCTTGGTTATACATGAAAATTATTCCCAACCTATCAAAATTCTAATTCCGCCTATAAGGGAATCTAATGGGTTCTATAAACCTAACCCATCTCTACTCATTGATACCAACACACACTCATCTCTACATGGTGATGTCACAACCCACATGCTATACTTGATCTAGGCCTCGATAGTCTAGTCTATATCATCTTCTAATTACCACATTAAAACTCATTAAAACTAAATAATTGCCATCCTAGGAAACTCACACTAAGAGCCTTGGATACCCTATGCTAAGTCATCCAGAATATTACCATGACCCATACTTAAGGTACCATATCATATCTCCCCTTGAAGATCTCTTAATACAATTATAAGGAGGAAATCCTCTATATCACACTTAACCAATACCTATATGAAATATCCTAGTCATCACACACACCATGACTCTTATATATCCTTAAGAGGGCGTTCCTCATCATACGATAGATATAAAACTATATAATCCATCTTCTTTAGGGCTAAGAATCTAATACCTACTCAAATAGACTTAGAAAACCTAACTAGGCTATACAAATCTCATACCAAACCTGATACTCTCATAAACACAACTAGAAACCTCACCTCCATGGAGACATAATCTCTGGATGATCACAAAATCACAAAAATTCAATAAAACCCTCACTATATCTCTTTATGGATAAAAAACACCCAATTTATTTACCTAGGTTACTCTTGATTTCTATCCCTTTCACTAGAACACATATACTCATGCATGAATGCACAATAATGCATAAATTGGAACATGGTTTTGTATTATAGGGTCCATCTACCTCAAAAAATGAAGTAACACCCTCACCAAGATCAACTCATCCTCAACCAAGACTATACATGCCTTATCTAATCTTGTACCAATGATTGAGACCCAATATCAAGGCACAATTCCCAAATAATTAATTATAGAAACTTATAATTAATTATTCACCTTAATATAATTAGGAATAATCTTTTAAAAACTCACTGGGAAACACAACGCCACCTAAACCACACAAAACATGGTGCGTTCATCATATGAGGATAACTTCTAGCCAATATAAACAAAATCTACATCATTTGAATTGATTTGAAGATGATATAGTGAAATCATCACACAAATCCTAGTTATAATCATCCCAAATCAAAGGGAAATAAAGGATAATAGTAATGGAAGATGTATGAGGGAAGAACTCACCAACACACTATAAAAAACTCCCAAGAACCACCCCTCAACAGGGGGGGGATCGAAGAGAGGAAGAGAATGGATGAATCCCAAGAACCACCCAAGAATTTATATTAATGAGCATACCCCCACCATTTTTCAAGTATCTAGTTTTTTTATCTAAATTATACTCATATTAATTATCCCTTAAACTATATACCCATCCTTTGGATTTCAAATAGGATGAATATAAATAAAGAATGGATGAATGCCAATCAGTTGACAAAAGAGTATGAAGAAGGCGTGAAAGATTTTATCAAGTTTTCAAAAGATCATGCATATGACCCTTCCCAAATCCTTTGTCCATGTTTACACTGTTTTTATTCAAAACAAATTAGTCTAGAGCAGTTGGAAGAACACTTGATCTATCACGGAATAGATCAGAGTTATAAATTTTGGAATAAACATGGGGAAACAACGAATGTAGGTAGTGGCTATGATAACACTTTGTTTTATGGATCATCTGATATGATTACAAGCATGAATAATGAAGATGACCATATGGAGGATGTGATTGCAGATGTGAATGATGATGAAGATCGTATTGAGGAAATGATAAGGACCATCGAAGATGAACTTTTTGATTGCCCAAAATTGATTGAGAAGTTAAAAAGTTGTGAAAAGTTGCCATTATATACTGGTTTCACTAAATATATAGTACTGTCAGCCGTACTGAAGCTGTATTATTTGAAAGTAGACAATGGGTGGAGTGACTCCAGTTTTATGGAACTAATTGCTCTCCTGAATGACATGCTCCAAGAAGATAATGAGCTCCAGAGCCGAACATACGACACCAAATGAATGCTACACTCGATGGGTATGATCTCTAAAAGAATACACGCCTACCCGAATGACTATATAATGTTTTACAAGGACAAAAAATCACTTAAAGAATGTCCAAAGTGTGGTGCTTCTCGATACAAGAAAGATGAATCCAATCCTAAAAAAGTTGTATGGTACTTTCCAATAATTCCATGGTTTAGGCGCCTATATAGAAGTGAGGAGACTGCATGACAATTGACATGGTATGCAGATACAAAAATTAAAGATGGGATACTACGTCACCCAGCAGACTCTCCTTAGTGGAAGATAATTGATCATGAGTATCCTGAATATGGAAATGAGTCGAGAAACCTTCGTCTTGCGTTATCTACAGATGGAGTGAATCCTTTTAGTTTTCAAGGTAACAGTCACAGTACATGGCCGGTTATGTTGGTAAATTATAACTTACCACTGTGGTTATGCATGAAATGAAAATACATTATATTATCTTTGCTTATATCAGGACCAAAAAAGCCGGGTAATGATATTGATGTTTATTTATCTCCATTGATCGAAGATTTGAAATTATTGTGTGATTTTGGTGTTACATTGTATGATGCTTACAAAAAGGAAGATTTCACTTTGAGAGCCATGTTGTACGGGATGAAAAATGACTTCTCTGCTTATGGAAATTTTTCAGGATATAGCATTAAAGAAACTCAAGGGTGTCTCGTTTGTGAAGAAGGTACACAATCAATTAGGTTGAAACATTCATTAAAAACTGTGTTTCTAGGACATCACATATTTTTACCCTAACGACATAAGTACTAATCTTGAATGACATCATTCGATGGAAGTTCAGAAGAACTTACAACACCATCTCCACTAATAGAAAATCAATTGTTTGACAAAGTTAAAAATGTGGAGACTACTTTTTGGTAAACCGGATTTGAAAAAACTTATGAAAATTAGTTGGAAAAAGAGATCAGTTTTTTTAAATTACAATACTGGGATTGTCTGTATGTCAGAGATTTTCTTGATGTCATGCATGTAGAAAAAAAATTATTTAATAGTTTCATCAGCATGTTTCTAAATACACCTGGTAAAACAAAATATGGAATTAAGGTTAGGTTAGACATGGTTGAGATTGGAATACAAGAAGAATTGGAACCAGTGAAGGGTGAAAAATGAACATTTCTTCCTGATGCTGCTTACACTCTTTCCAGGAAGGAGAGATATCAGTTTGGTAACTTCTTGAATGACGTAAAAGTTCCAGAGGGGTATTAGTCAAATATCAGGAACCTCATGTCAATGAGAAACTTGAAGTTAAAAGGTCTGAAATCACATGACTGCCATGTTTTGAAGTAAGATCTCATTCTTATTACTTTACATTGCATTTTTCCCAAGAATTTCCGCCATACATTAATGAAACTGTGTATCTTCTTCAAATCTATATGCAGCAAAGTTATAGACCCAGCGAAATTTCCAACTATGGAAGGAGAAATTTACGTCATATTATGTGAATTAGAAATGTTCTTCCCGACTTAATTTTTTGATATGATGGTTCATTTGATAGTCCAATTGGTGAAAGAGATTCAACTATGTGGTCCTCTACATTAAAGATGGATGTACCCCATTGAACATTATATGAATATTTTTAAAGGGTATGTCAAAAATCAAAGTTGGCTAGAGGGTTGTATTGCGGAGCGATATATTGTTGAGGTAGTTGTTGAATTCTATACCGAATACCTGTCTGGTGTGGAAAGAATTGTCCTACCAAAATCTTCTCACACTAGGCATCTTGAGGGTGAAGGAATTTCTGGAAGACAGGTTTTCATAATCAATATTACAAATCGGGAGTAGGCCCACCTTTATGTTTTGCATAACAGTTTCGATGTTGACCCATATGTTGAAACCCACAAAGAAATTATTAGGCATTTGAATCCATCTAGGGATAAAAATAGATATCAGATACACATAATTGATAGTTTATAGGATGGTTTTGGGACTATATTTTTAAGAAGTCAGATAAAAATCCAGAGTCAATTTTAGAACTACTTTGATGGTTAGACAGAGGACCAAGTGTGTATATATTATCTTATAATGCTTATGTAGTAAATGGTTATACATTTTATAATAATGAACATGATGAAGACAATACCATGTAGAATAGTGGGGTTACACTTGTGGTGGAAGCGATGCATGTTTCCAGTTCTAAGGACATAAATCCAAATTATGTGAATATGTCATACTTTGGCATCATCAAAAAAATATGGTAGTTGGATTATATAGAATTACAAGTTCCGATTTTTCAATGCAAGTGGGTTGATAATAGGAGTGCTGTTAAAATAGATGAATTGTGATTTGTGAAATTTTATTTCAGTAAGGAAGGGGATAAAGAAAAACCACTTATAATGGAATCACAGGCAGTGCATGAGTCATTTGTGACATGTACGAATTGACCACACATCAATCTGACACAGTGTGTGATCGGTAAGGCTAAAAGTGTCTAATATCAGTTTGAAATTGACATTAACATTAGAAAACAACACAAGTGACATAAATAAAACCAATAAAATGTGTTTGGATTGTTTTTATACTTTAGGACAATGATCCATGAGTCATTTTTGACGTGTACGAATCAACTGCACCTCAATCCGATGCACGGTGTGATCAGTATGGCTAAAAGTGTCTGATATCAGTTTCAAATTGACATTAACATTAGAAAACAACATAAGTGACATATGGAAAACGAAGAAAACACATTCGTATTGTTGTGATACTTTAGGAAAACGATCCATGAGTCATTTTTGACATGTAAGAATCAAACGCATCTCAATCTGATGCACAGTGTGACCAGTATGGCTAATAGTGTCTGATATCAGTTTAAAATTTACATAAACTTTAAAAAACAACACTACTGACATACATAATATAGAGAAAACATGTTCGGATTGTTTTGATACTCTAGGAAAATTATTCATGAGTCATTTGTGATGTTTAAGAATCAACCACACCTCAATCTGATGCGTGGTGTGACCGATATAGATAAAAGTGTCTGATATCAGTTTGAAATTGACTTTTACTTTAGAAAACAACACAAGTGACATACAAAAAACTGAGAAAACACTTTCATATAGTTTTTATAATTTAGGAAAATGATCCATGAGGAATTTTTGACATGTATGAATCGACCACACCTCAATCCGATGCACGGTGTGACCGGTAAGGATAAAAGTGGCTGATATCAGTTTGAAATTGACATTAACTTTAGAAAACAACACAAGTGACATACGGAAAACTATGAAAAATCATTCATATTGTTTTGACACTTTAGTAAAAAGATCCATTAGTCATTTGTGACATGTATGAATCAACCTTACCTCAATCCGACTCATGGTGTGACCGGTATGGCTAAAAGTGTCTGATATCAGTTTGAAATTGACATTAACTTTAGAAAACAACACAAGTGACATATGGAAAACTGAGAAAACACGTTCGTATTGTTTTGATAATTTAGGACAATGATCCATGAGTCATTTGTGACATGTAAGAATCAACAATACCTCAATCCGATGCACAGTGTGACCGGTATGGCTAAAAGTGTCTAATATCAGTTTCAAATTGACATTAACTTTAGAAAACAACACAAGTGACATACGGAAAACTGAGAAAACATGTTCGGATTGTTTTGATACTTTAGGAAAACGATCCATGAGTCATTTTTGATGTGTAAGAATCAACCACACCTCAATCCAACACACTATGTGACAGGTATGGCTAAAAGTGTCTTATATCAGTTTGAAATTGACACTAACTTTAGAAAATAACACATGTGACATACCAAATACCAATCAAATGTGTTTTTATTATTTTTATACTTTAGGAAAACGATGCATGAGTTATCTGTGAGTTGTATGAATCAACCGTACCTCAATCCAATGTACGGTATGACCGGTATGGCTAAAAGTGTCTGATATTAGTTTGAAATTGAAATTAACTTTAGAAAACAACACAAGTGACATACAGAAAAGAATTAAAATGCATTCAGATTGTTTTGATACTTTAGTAAAACAATCCACGGATCATTTGGGACGTGTACGAAACAATCAAACCTCAATATGACACACGGTGTGAATGATATGGCTAAAAGTGTCTGATATTAGTTTGAAATTTACATTAAATTTAGAAAACAACACAAGTGACATATGGAAAACTTAGAAAACACGTTCGTATTTTTTTGATACTTTAGGAAAACGATCCATGAGTCATTTGTGACGTTTATGAATCAACCACACCTCAATACGATGCATGGTGTGACCGGTATGGCTAAAAGTGTTTGATATCAGTTTCAAATTGACATTAACTTTAGAAAACAACACAAGTGACATACGGAATACTGAGCAAACACATTCAGATTATTTTGATACTTTAGGAAAATTATCTATGATTAATTTTTGAGGTGTAAAAATCAACCGTAACTCAATCTGATGCACGGTGTGACTGGTATGGAAAAAAGTGTCTGATATCAGTTTGAAATTGACATTAACTTTAGAAAACAACACAAGTGACATACGACAAACTGAGAAAACACATTCCGATTATTTTGATACATTATGACAATGATCCATGAGTCATTTGTGATGTGTAAGAATCAACCTCACCTCAATCTGACACACGGTGTGAGCGTTATGGCTAAAAGTGTCTGATATCAGTTTGAAATTGACATTACCTTTAGAAAACAACACAAGTGACATACGGAAAACCGAGAAAAGAAGTTTGTATTGTTTTGATACTTTAAGAAAATGATCCATGAGTCATTTTTGACATGTAAGAATCAACCATACCTCAATCCGACCCACGGTGTAAACGGTATGGCTCAAAGTGCCTGATATCAGTTTCAAATTGACATTAACTTTAGAAAACAACACAATTGACATACGGAATACTAAGAAAATGCATTCGAATTTTTTTGATACTTTAGGAAAATGATCCATGAGTCATTTGTGATGTGTACGAATCAACCGCACCTTAATATAATGCACAATGTGATAGGTATAGCTAAAAGTGTCTGATATCAGTTTCAAATTGACATTAACTTTAGAAAACAAAACAAGTGACATAAGAAAAACCAATAAAACATGTTTGGATTGTTTTAATACTTTAGGAAAATGATCTATGTGTCATTTTTTGCGTTTATGAATCAACTGCACATCAGTCCAACACACGGTGTGACCGGTATGGATAAAAGTGTCTGATATCAGTTTGAAATTGACATTAACTTTAGAAAACAACACAAGTGACAAACTGAATACCGAGAAAACGCATTTGGATTGTTTTGGTACTTTAGGACAATGATCCATGAGTCATTTTTGAGGTGTAAGAATCAACCACACTTTAATCTGACGCACGGTGTGACCTATATAGAGAAAAGTGTCTGATATAAGTTTGAAATTGACATTAACTTTAGAAAACAACACAAGTGACATAAGGAAAACCATGAAAAAACATTCGAATTGTTTGGATATTTTAGGAAAACGATCCATGAGTTATTTTTGATGGTTAAAAATCAACCGAACCTCAATCCGATGCATTGTGTGACAGGTATGGCTAAAAGTGTCTGATATCAGTTTCAAATTGATATTAACTTTAGAAAACAACACAAGTGACATACAGAAAACCAATAAAATGCGTTCGGATTGTTCTGATACTTAAGGAAAACGATCCATGAGTCATTTCTGATGTGTAAAAATCAACCGTACCTCAATCCGATGCACAGTGTGACCAGTATGGCTAGATGTGTCTGATATCAGTTTCAAATTGACATTAAATTTAAAAAACAACACAAGTGACATTCAACAAACTGAGAAAACACGTTTGTATTATTTTTATTCTTTCGGACAATGATCCATGAGTCATTTGTGATGTGTAAGAATCAACCACACCTTAATCCGATGCACGGGGTGACTAGTATGGCTAAAAGTGTCTGATATCAATTTCAAATTGACATTAACTTTAGAAAACAACACAAGTGACATATGGAAAACTGAGCAAACATGTTCGGATTGTTTTGATACTTTAGGACAATTATCCATGAGTCATTTTTGACATGTACGAATCAACCACACCTCAATCTGACGCACGGTGTGACCGGTAAAGATTTTCATTAGATAAAGAATCAGTATTTATTAAATGAGATAAATCATCTAAAAACATATTTATTTTACATTATTCCCTTTCATTGTTATTAGAATAAAAACATTTGAGTTTATCATTTCCATATTTTAGTTTCACATTTCCATATTAATGTATTCTTTCATAGTAATGTTATAATTTATTTCATTATTGTATTACTAACATAATATTTTTTTTCTTATATAGGTGAATTTTCTACCTTGAGTTCGGATGCTTTGTTCGATAACAAATACCATGGACGACAATTTTTGGGAGAGGATCACGGATATCAAAGGATGAAACATTAATGTTTATAACTGTTGTTGGATAATTGTAATTGTAACCGTGTAAAACAATGTTTTAAATGTATATAGCAGTGTGTTTTTTTGTATTCATGTTGTTAAGTAAATGTATATAGCATTGTTTGTCAAAATATTGTGTGTGCTTTGTCGTCTTTCAGTTCTTGGTTCGTGTGCAGGTGATATTTTGTGCAGGTGTAAAGGTGTGTAGGTGATGGTTGTGCAGGTGCAGGGGAAGGTTCCTTTATCAGTGCTGTTTTGAGTGCTGATAAAGGACTCATTTAACAGTGCTAAAAGAGCGCGAATAAAGGGCCCTATTATCAGCACTCAAGAGAGCACTGATAAAGGCACCCCTTTATCAGTGCTAGAAAATCCCTGTTAATTCCAAAATAGATAGGGGGGTCCCCTTTATCAGTGTTTTTCAGAGTGCTGATAAAGGGGACCCCCCCTTTATCTACGTCGGTATTAACAATGCTTTTCTAGTGCTGTTAATTTCAGTTTTTAGAACTGATAAAAGGCCAAGTTGTAGTAGTGATACGAAATGAATCATTTTGGTCAAATATTAAACTTTTATTAGTTTCTTTTGATAAAAATAATTTCAATATAGTGTATAATTATTATTGTCTATAATGAATATATTGTCTTCTTTCACAAATAGTCATTCAATTACAATATAATATTTTAAGAATACAATTATATTTTATCTCTTGTGGACATCACATGTCATTTACCCACTTATAAAAAGTGGAGGTTATTACTCTTATTATATTGTGGGTTTTTAATAAAGACATTTCTATATTTTAAAAAAGTTTTTTAGAATTTCAATATCAAATGTTCTATCATAAACTAAAAAATTCTATTGAAATCCATTATATTATTTCATATATTAATTATTTAAATATTATTTTTTTTTTAAAAAAATTTCCCTTGTTTTAGATTATCCTTTTTGTAACCATTATGATTTTTCTATGATTTTTGATGAGATTATTTTTAAATGTAAATGTTTTCAACTTTTTTTCCATTAACCTTTATAACATATTCATTTAATTTGGAGGTTTTATTATTTATATTTATACCAAAATATTGTATTCTGAAAATAATTCATTATAATATATCAATACTTATGTTTCATGAAATAGAATTTTCAATCTGTGTATTACTAGATAATTTAGTCAAATGAGAAAATATTATTAAAAAATATTTTTTATCATTTATCTACGATGTACAATTTTTATATAAATGATTTATATCAATGTATATTTTTTTCATGAATCATCCCATAATATTTATAATAAAATAGGCTTTTATGGTGATTTAATTTTGGGTATCAGCTATTCATATTCATGAGGTCAATTTTTGTGGTAACATTTGAAAATAATAAGAAACCAATATTCATTCCATGTGTTAGTCCAGCTGTGATTTTTGGTAGGTATTCTATATGGGATGTATTTTTATGTTATATATTTATTATATGGTTTGGTTTTCAGTATTCAATATGAAGTTTTTTTGTACATCCTTGACATATATTAGGTCTGATAAATTCCTAACATAGATTAGGTATGAAATTATATATGAGAGGATTTGGGTCGGACAATGGCCAAATATATTTTTTCTGATATATCCCTAAGATGGGTTGGGTTTAATAAATTTATATATTTTTTACTTCATTAACACCATCCAATTAATTGGTAATGATTGATATATCATTATATAGTCATATATGAACATAATGAGTTTCTTCCCATAGGTATGGGTATAACAAATTTTATCAAATTTTCTCTCATTGAAATAATTATATTTTTCCTATAATAATAGGTAGAATTAGTTTATAAAGTTTTGTGTTGTAGAAGTAATGTGTTTTTTCACATAAGTTTATACATAATTCCTTTTCCCAAAAGGTTTTCTAATCATATGATTATTATACCAATCACTATTTTTATTCTTCTTAGGCTATGCTATATTTAAGGGTTATTATATTTTTTATAATATTCCACAATTTTATTCTATTATATTCCTTATTATTTGATATAATACCAACGTTTTTTATTTAACTCTATTTTATATCTTGAATATACAAATTTTACCTTTTTAGTGTTACTTATATTTTTTTTATTTTTTTCCTTATGTTTTTTCCTAATGAGCATTTGAGCTCACCAATTTCTTATATTTTACTTAACAAGGTTTTAGTTATTCCTATAAAAAAGTATATTTATAGTATTGAATATATCGATATTGGATTATTAGGAAGTTTTTGTGGGCATCATACAACATGATTTTCATTTAGCTAATTATAGAGGACACTAAACTTATTATTTCCTGAATAGATTTATTATCTAGGAGATGTATAATTTAGTTTATAATAATGATGTAATGTAATTATATGATTTGTATAGGTAAGTATAATTGGTTTAAAATAAGTAATTATTTATTTTTGATTATTAGTGTTGTTATTTTTGGTATTTGGATTAGTTAAATTTTGTAAAACCTCACGAGATAAATATGAATGATTACTATATATATAAAATAATATCATTGAATTTTAATGATGTTTATAGTATTTGAATTTCATAGTAATCTAATTTATTTCTTGATAGAATAATGTGGATTGGTTTGTGACACTTATTCACCAAGTGGTAATAAACCTAAAAATACAGGTTGTGTCATGACTTGTCACCTGAGGCCCATGCTGTCACTACCCCATACCCACATCTCGAAGGCCATGGGCTAGAAACTAGTGCTGAAGGAATCAAACTGTAGGTGATAGGAATTTTCCTGAGTACCTGCATTCACACTCATGCCCAAACATGTCTCACACACTAAAAAACCACAAAGTATCACAAAAACAAAGCTATGTGTAAGTACATCTAATATAAGTGGTCCAAAATACAAACCCAACAAAAGAAATGAAAACCACATAGTACCAAAAAGAAACTTAGATGGTCGTCTGTGGAAAACCCCACCTGGTTGTGAGAGTATTGTATCTACAGGAAGAGAATCTCGAACTTTCTATCCATGTGATCATACAAGGCCCCGCTTGGTCCCAGGCCACCAATTCCATCATCGTAGGGTCCTTATATCATATCTCCCTAAGAACCTCTAGGTCCCCATCCTCCAAAGTCTCTATTGAAACGCTGATTGCCTGCATGGGACACAACCTGAGTGGGTGGATCCTATGTAGGGGTTAGTAATGTGATACAATATAGGGGCCCCAAAAAATAAAATAAATACCACAAAAAATTCCTTAAATCAATGCACTAAGAACAAGACAACTCACACTAGGTATACATTTAGAGTAGGGATAAAATAATAATCAGTCACATTATCAAACTCCTTGGCTGCTGAGGAACTCCCCCTCTATCGAGTAGAGTGGGCCTACTTGGTAACACAGTTTCTGCTTCCCACTAACCATGTCCTATTGTGGTACTCATCCCTAATGAGTACCATGGGAATGCTGGGTCACACAGAGCCTCTCTCTATCATGGGTCTGCCGGGTCACATAGAGATGCTTCCCACCTTGTCCATACTGAGATACTCCTCCTGTCGAGAGTTGTGGGTCAGCTGGTTCACAAATATTTTCTCCCCACCATGGGTATTTTGGGTCACACAGAGTCACTTCCCCTGGGGATGTTGTTGAGTCACATACGGTCGATAGTTAGCAGCCTTCAGGTCACAAGCAACCGTAGGGTTTCATACATCGAATGCTTGGGAGAACCAATCATCAAGAAATGCATCTCATTTCAACTTCCATGAAAGCCTCTTTAGCGAATTCCAAAATTATTTCCCTGTCTAGAGGCTCCCAATTCTACAAAAGTATCATCAATCGATCGCACAATTTTCAAAAAATGGGTTCTTTAGTAAACATGGGGCCAGTTGAATCTAGGCCCTGGTTTAAATTTAACTAACTCGACCTGACCTGGTTCGGGTTTAGGTCAGTCTGGTCTGGTCCAGCCTAGCCAATGGGCCATCCCCAACGGGCGTCACTAGACATGGCCCGGTTTGGACGAGGGACCAGACCGCTGGGTCGCCCGATGACCCAGTATACTCTGGCCTGATCCAAAGGGCACGAGTCCATCCTACTGGCATGGGTCAGGCCTGCTGGGTGTTGGTTTGGATAATCAGCGCAGGTCCGACCCACTAGGCCTTGGGACCAGCCTACTAGGCCGCATGTCCGGCCCGCTGGGCTGTGGGACCAGCCCGTTGGGCCTTGTGTCCTTCCCACTAGGTTGTGAGACTGGCCTGATGGGCTGCAGGACCATCCAGTTAGGCTGTGGGTGTGGCCTGCCAGTGCGGATCTAGCATGTTGGGTGGAGGATAGGCCCTACGAGCCTCAGGTCCAGACAAATGGATGGGGGCGTGGACCACCGGCCTGAAGCATGGCCATATGAGTGACCGGTGGTGCACTGTCTGACTGGATGCAGACGACGGCCACATCCGTACTCAGCAGCCCCACTAACACCTAGATCCCTCCTGCCACTGTCGAGGGACCATGGCTTTCCAGCAGCTCGAATGTCCTAGACGTGGGTCATCGCTCCACATGATTCCAGTCGGGTAACCCATCTCCCCACTGTCATTGCGGCATATTGCCACAACCACCTATCACTGTGGATCACTGAAGACCGCACCCCCACCTCCGCTAGTGGGGGCCACTATAGCCTCCAGTTCCGGAGCATTAGTAGATTGTTTGGCGGACCACCGGACACGCTCTGGTGGCCAGTTCATTGCACCGCCTATGCCTGCGCTCTCTAGAGATCTTCATATTCACTTTAAAGGTCCCAGAATCATCTTGCCTCCACTTTGAGAGTGCATCCACCAATAACTCATAGGCAGAAGGTGATCAGGCCTTGTTTGTGTTAGCCTGATCCCTCTGCATTAGATGTTTAATTCACATGAAAGTCTGGGGGGATTTAGTTTTATCATGAAAAGTTATGTTTGAATCTGTAATTGAGAAATAAAAAATAAAGTTACCCTCCTACAAGAAGGCATGATCCGCGGATCAACGAATTCATGGGTTGATCTGCATTTATCATTTTCAGAAAAAAGGAATACAGAAGAACATTAAAATTAAATAACCCCTACCCCTTTGAAGTTTAATGCCGCAACATTTCATCCTCTATGTTTCAAGACTTCAATGTTGTTTGTCACATCTAGCTCTATTCTTCGAAGTGTGTTGAAGATGTTTGACATTTGTTGATGTTTTTTGTTCTTCATTGGAGAGGATTTTCGTTAAATAATCTACACATTTTAATTCCTCATTCTACCAATGAGTGAACTAAAATAAAAGGAAAACATGTCACATCTTTTCTGTTAGGATATGGCATCGCATCGTTATGATGTTTCATTTATGAAACAACATAACTATTACACATCACTAAAACATCCTTAAGGTGTGACTTTACGATCCATTAATGATCTCCATTAATTCACCTTGGTGATGCCTCGTCGTTGCACCGCAGTATCACCATCCACCACTCAATGGATGATAAAAGAAAATAAAATATCCTTTTTAAATTATTTTATAATTTTATGAAATGTCCAAAAATTTACTTTTTCGTTCGGCCCTTTCTAGCCAAATATAAGTCCTTTCTTGGAAAATCTTGACACTTTGAATTCAATGGGGCCCTTAGATGTTCTATTTGAGCACTGGTTCAAAATATTGAAAAACCTACTCACACATTTACTTAAGTGAACTAAAAAATGAAAAAATTACTTTCTTGTCTCACCGGGCCTCGAAATCATGTGCCATAAAAGCATGTGATCTCATAATAATTTTATATAATTAAAAACAATTACATGGAATTTATGAGACAATAAATTCTCCCCACCATTAGGATTTACATCCCAGAATCCCAAAACAACAACTAATAAAATTGATGGGGGTACTGAGAACAAATCTGATCCACCTGCTACCATGTGCTCTCCTAGATATTTCTATGATGCCACCGAACTCACTCCAGAGGAATCCACCTACAACATAAGACCCAATAATGTCAATCCAATATATCCATTAGGAACTCCCCAAATGTTGCCCCATCATCAATGTCCATCTCATCCCATTTTATGACATCCGATGGACCATGCACATATCTACTCACCTGCAACATGTGAAAAATTTCTTGCACCCAATGTATTAGAGAGGGAATATCCAGGTGGTATTGCACCTCACCAACTCTTCTTAGGACCTGAAAAGGTTTGATGAACCTCATAGGTAGCTTGTTTACCTAGCCAAATATCTGTAATACTTGTTTGGGTGATACCCAAAGGTATACATGATCACCCTCCTCATACTCCATGGGTCTCCATCTACTATTATCATAATACTTCTGCCTGCTCTATACAGTCATCATCCACTCCAATATGGTCTACACCTTTTCAGTGGAAGCCCATACCAACTCTGAACCCATTAGTGCCAAATCCCCTTGGTCTGTCTAGCATAGTGGTGATCTGCAAGGCCTTCCATACAAGGCCTAAAACGATTCCATGCCAATGATGGAGTGATACCTGTTGTTGTATATAAACTCCACCAGTGGTAGGTGGTCCTCCAAACTGCAAAAAAAATATTGTACATAAGGACATAGAATGTCCCCCAAGGTCTGTATGGTCTGCACCATCTGACCATTAGTTTGGGAATGAAAAAGTGTGCTCAAGTGCAACAGCACCCCAAACTCCTCCTATAATCCCCTCCATAGTCAGGATGTAAAGAAGGAATCCTGATATGAGACGATCATCAAAGACTCACCATGAATCCACACTATCTCCTAGACATAGAGTATACCCACGCCCTCTACTGGTCCCTTCTCCCAGATTGGTAGGAAGTGAGCCAACTTGGTGCGTCAGTAAACGATCGACCAGATAGATTCTTGGCCCCAGTATGTATGTGGTTAACCCATCACAATTTCCATAGAGATACTATCACATTTCCACTCTGGTGCCTCGAGTAGTGGGGTCAAGCCTACTTCAACCACATGATCGACCTTCACTTGATGACAAATGATGCATCATGAAATGAACTTGTCCACCACTTTATTTATCCCTGACCACAAGCACTGATATATATGGTCTTGGTACATAATTTCCACTACAGGATTTACCTCCAAAGGGTATATATACAACTCCATCAATACCTCATCCTGAAACATCACTGGAACTACGATGCGCCCTCTGAAAAGAATGATATTCTTTACACCTAGGGAAAATCCTTCAGGAGCTCATCCTAAGGATAACTGAGCATGTCGGGCCCCACAGTCATCATCCACCAGTTTTACCTCACTGAATTGTTGTAAGAGTGGGGGAGTAACAGTTTTTGACCGATGGTATGAAGCTCTATTATCTTCCATGAATGATATCTACATCGTGGCCCACTGGTCTATCACCTCACTTACGAGCTGAAAACTGGTCCTCCTGCTTAGTTCATCTGCCATAATTTTCCCCTTTCCAAGAGTAGATACTATCTCAAAGTCATTTTCCCAGAGGAACGCTTTCCATAACTACTATCTCTGGTTAAGGTCTTTCTAGGAGAAGATATACCTAATACTCTTGTGGTCGGAGTAAACTGTAAATCATTCACCCATAAATTAGTACCTTCACATCTTCAAGGAAAATACCACTATTTATAACTCTAGTTCTTGGGTCGTGTAGTTCTTATCATGCTTCCTCACATTACATGAGTCGTAGGGGATCACTACTCACTCCTACATCAGTGCACAACCCAGTCTGGTCCCCGATGCATCATAGAAAATCACATACCCAATTCCCTCCTTTGGTAGTTACAAGAAGTGGAACTGGTCAATGTCCAAATCAGTTACTGAAAACTATGATGAAATTTATCCATCCACACAAAAGGCTATCCCTTCCATGTAAAATCTAATAAGGGTTCTTCTACACTAGAAAAGTCAGGCACAAAACTCTAATAGTAACCATCCAACCCCATGAAGCTCTGCACCTCAGTCACACTACTAGAAAGATCCCAAGAAAGCACAACCTATATCTTCGCCGGATCCACTATAAATCCAAACTCGAAGATGATGTGTCCTAGAAAGTGGACTTCTTGAATAAAAAAACTAGCACTTCCAGAGCGTAAAATAATGCTAGTTCTCTTGTAGTGTATCTAAAACTATATTTATATGTGTGTTGTGTTTCTCCTCTGACGCTGAGTACACAATGATGTCGTCACTGAAGACCACAACGTACCAGTTGAGGTATGGCTGGAAGATCCTATTCATGAGGCCCATGAACACTTCTGTGGCATTTTTCACACTGAAAGACATCACTAAGAACACGTAGTGGCTTTATAGGCACATTTAGTCTGTATTCAGTACATCCTCATCTCATTCCTGAAGCTGGTGAAAGCCTAATTTTATGTCTATCTTTGAGAATAACTTCTCCCCCTTCAGTTATTCGAAGAGATCATTGATTCTCTATAGTGGATACTTGTTTTTCGTAGTCACCTGGTTCAGGCACTTGAATACCATGCGCGACCTCAAAATCACGTATTCATTTTTTGAAAAAAGCACCAGGGAAGCCCATGGTGAAAAACTGGGCCTTACGTACCCTTTCTCATCCAAGTCCTCCAACTATACCCTCATTTCATGAAGCTCCACATGAGACATCCAATATTTCGGTGTGGATATCAGTGTCATCTGGGGGTACCAGTTGATGCATAAGTCTACCTTCCGGTGAGGAGGTAGTACTAGAACATCCTTTATAAGAACATCCTCGTACTCATCCACCACTACATGAAAACATTGACTCCTCTCATCCACTACACCGAGGGTGAGGCTAGCCAACTGGTGAGTGATCGACTACAACCTCATCTGAGAAAGTATTTCCTACACTATAAGGGTTTCCTTCCCATAAGATAAGAAAAACCTAGTACCATCTCCAATGAAACACTGAACTATATGCCTAAATCATTCTATATGAGCATGGTCTATAGATAACCAGTCAATACCCAAGATGACGTTGTATGACCACGGCACCGCTTCTAGTAGATCCAAGCTGAAACTCTCACCTCTTAGAGTGAGCTCACTCTGCCTGCACCAGTGTGTTATCATCAAATCCCTTCCTGTAGAAGTTTCAATCCATAAGGATCGATCCAAATGCTCTAAAAGAATCTCCAAGATCCGAACTAGAGCAATGGAAAGGAAGGAGTGACTTGAAACTATTTCTATATGGACTATAGATCGGGTGGAGAAGAAATAGGTCGTACCTCAGATCATCTATGGAGTGTCGTAGTCATAAGACTCTACTACCTAAAGCTATACCCACACCTATCTGCCTAATCCTTGAGGTATGGGTGGACCACCTAGGGGTGGTGGTGGTAACACTTCAAACCATTTCCCACCGCCAACTACTTGGATTGCTCCCCTGCCACATTCATAGCCCTGTGAACCACCTCACTCGAATCATTGAATCTACCTAGAAGGCCTTTAAACTATCTATTGGTCATCTAAATAGTGGGTCGGGCAGTCACATTCCATGTGTTCCTGCCCGCCGCATGTGAAGCACTTCCTGGATCCCTATTGACTCTATCTGGACTGGGAACCCCGCACTGCTAACCCAGAGTCCTGGGGTTTCCTCTAATAGACCTGGACCACTAGGGCCCTCATATTTGTTCTTTGTTACCTTCCGATTACTCCACCACCTGCGGTCTACTGGTAGCTCTAGCTATGGGCGTATACTCTACTCAGAAGATCTATACCATAAGGGCTTGTTCCAGCACCCCAGCCTGAGAAGGGATGCTGAGAGATAACACTGATGCCATGATCTCTTGCTTGAGTCTCTTCTCAAAGTCTCGAGCCTTGAAGAAAGGGTCTCACACCATATTTGTCGAGTAGTGAGAAAGCTCTGTGAACCTCTATGAGTAATCAGCCACCATCATTCTTCCCTATTATTGGTGAAGGCTACTGAATGTGAACATAGCACTAGGTTGTGAAAAAAAAACTCCTCCTAAAAACCTCTCTCAAAGTCTCCCTAGGTGAGTGTTGCATCATCATGAGACTGGGTGGTCAAGCTCCAGAATCTCCTTGTCGAGCCCTACAGATGGCTCGCTTCTTAGATCACAATCAAGTTAGGTGATGTCATCACTAAGTAGAAGACTCACATCACTACCTATAGTCAGTACTAAGTGACCTGAAGATTTTTCTCTCCACTAAACCTAGGAGGTATCTCTCTATAAAACTCATGCAGGGCATAAAGTCTATGCCCGTCCTCTGCCAAAACTGCTGGCAGTAGATGCTGACCATCAGGTGGTGGTAGCACTGGTGCACCTCCTTGTGAGGCCATCTCTAGAAATTGTTTGTGAACAGACACCTTGTTACTAGGGGGTCTGTACTCATGACCTTGTATCAGGATATTGGTTTTTTGTCCACGTGGATGCATACTGAGATACATCAAGATATACCATGGTCATAAGGTTATACCGAGGGAGAAGAAAATTATTAAAACGAACAAAATGAGACACTTATGCAACCAGTGATTCCATGTCTGGAGATGAAAAGCAGAATTCCTAGTCCTAGTTTATGGATATATCAGCCACCGCACCAACACTGGACTCACTGAATCTAGAAGTCAGACTCAAGACACATAACACAGTTTCCCCCAAACCAAACACAGAATCCCAGTATTTGTGGTAGGACCGAACACCCTTTGATACCACTTAGTCATGACCCATCCCTCGAGGACCATACCATAACAACCCCATGCTCGCCTCCTGATGGCCAATGGTAGTGACTAGCACCGAAGGTGTCAACTTGCAAGTGGGAGGCATTTTCCAAAGTACCTGTATGTACACAAAAGCCCAACCAAGTCCCACACACCGAAAAGAAACCAAGTATCACTAAACAAAGTTGGGTAAATATACAAATAATACAAGTGTCCCATAATAAAAACCCAAAAAAATAACTAAAAATAGAAAATTACATAAATGAAACATGGATGGCCGTCTGTGGAAATCTCCACCCGATTGTGAGAGTATTGTGGCTACTGGAAACTGAAGAAGGACGTCATGTCCACCCAATCCTACTTGGCTCTGTAACGACCCAATGTTTTATAAATGGAAATTCCTTTCTCTTAAATATGTCACAAAATCACATGAAAACACAATAAAATAAAAAAATATGTGCTAAGTGACCTTTAAACATATTTTTTTCACTTTTGTGTTGGGAATTTCAGAAATATAACATACACGGTTGTGATTACTAAGTTATTTAGAGTCTGATTAGAAAAACATAATTTTTTTTGAATAATAATGTACCATTATGAATAGTAAGATACCCTTATGAATAGTTATTTAACATAATGAATATTAACCTTACCTATGAAAATATATAAATAATATTCATGTTGAAAGTACTATATACCTATACATTAGAATAAGTAAATGAATGTTTTCAAACTAATTTTTGATAAAAAATTATGATTTTAATATAATATTAAAATAATAATATTTAGAAAATTATTTTTGAAAAATGGAATTCATTTTTGGATTCTAAACGTCAAAAAATGGTTAGGGTAATTGTAACACCCCATGATTACATGATACACTTCTCTTTGAATAATACAATAGCGTGTGTTGTACGCAACTTCGAGTTCTAACACACCACAACCAATCAATCTATCCGTTATGAATAGTAATACCAACTTCTTGAAATTTTATAAATTTTATATGTAAAAATGGACTTCATTTTTGGATTCATAATATCAAAATTAGCCCAGGGTGAATTTTTGGTATTTTTATGAAAACTTTCAATTTTTGATGAATAGTGAAAAACACTGATTATAGTTTAAAACTAAATTTTTATTTTAGTAATTAATTATTTAATTTAAATATATTTTATGTCAAAATAGATACATAATAACTATATAATTTCAATGTAATTCATTAGAGTCAGTTTATAATAATTTTAGATATATAAATATTTTATTGAACTTTTTACCATCTTTTACCCACCTCCTAGGAGAATTTGAAAATTGACATAAAACTTAATTTTACCACTTCTGTGAGTTGAATTTCAAAAATCTGAGTGAAACAGTTGATATCAGTAAGTAAAATGTGGTTCAATAAGATGAAAATAATTTTTGGTGAGTAGTAACATTTTACTTTTATTTACCACGGTTAAAAGTAAATAAGGTAATTAGGGGTAAAAATGATATTATTACCTTAAAACATGTAATAATTCTATTGGATAAGTATAATTAGACCCAAAAAAACATTAAGAATAAAATATGAACCTCTTTTATCAAATTGGATTAGATTAGGACATTTATTGTTATTTAATTCAAAGAAGAGTTAAAAGAGTTAAAATCAATGTTTAATAACTAAAACATTTTTAATATATGGTTACACATAAGGTAAATTCGATTATAATTATTAATTATAAATATAAAACGATTTACTACATAATGGTATTTTATTTATATTTTTTATTCATTAAATAATTTAATTTATTTATGACACAATGATGACACAGTAATTACCTAATTAATGAAATATTAAAATAATTGATATTATAAATATCAAAATAAATTTAATTTGATACTTTTAATGAATTAAACTAATTTTATAGGTTAATATGACATATTGGGGTTGGTTAGATGAATTTTTTTAGAAGTAATAATGCTGTTATGAATTTAACAAAAACAAAATACCAAATAGTTTCAAAATGAACATAAACATGTTTTTAAAACAAATATTATATTATTAATTGATATTATATTCCTAAAAATCTAAGGTTCGGCATTAAGAATTATATAATGATATGAGTATCATTAATTAACCACTTGGGGTTCTCTTAGAAATTTATAGTAAGTTTATTAACCATATAATATAAAAATACAAAGGGACATGGTAAATGTCAAACTATTTAACTAATAGTTAAATCTCAAAGATAAGGTTAATATAGTGACCCAAACCTATCTAAAACCTATGTGTTCAGTGGTTTTCGACCCATAACCACCTTATCCTTTATATAATACATTTTGGAGCCCTTATAAACCGAAAATGATTTTATTATAAAATAATATTTCCAGCTTTTCCTAAGGTGCCCCTCACCCCTCTTATAAAAGGGAACTCCCCTTACCTCAAATTCAAACCTTAAAGGCCTTTTGGCTCAGACAAACCCCGCCCAAATACCCTATCAACCGTAATACCTTCATCCTAGATGCCTTACTTTAGTCTAGAAGCCAACCTAAGGAGCTCTTTTGATCAAATCAAAAGGAAGAACCCGAAGAAGAGGTAAATAATTCATCATCTCTTCCAAGTTCCGTTCTTCTTCCACTTCCTCATTATTTGTTGTTTCCATTATAAAATAATAACTCCAGTATCTTATATATACTGTTATGTTATTATAAATATAGTACAACCATATTCATTATTCTATCCATCTTTTCAATGACATGTCACCATACGTGCGTACGTACGACTTACCGCCTCCACGTCGTGGCGTAATTGTTATTCAATACATTATTATTTGGATGGGTATAATAATGATGTTTAATTGATGTAAATAATAAATATAAAATTTTAATGATTATGTATATATAATATACCATCCAATTATATATTATTTTAATATCAAAAGAATGATATTTTTTCTCGTGCGTATATACAGATTATCGTCTCCACGAATAGGATGAGATTCATTCCCCATCGTATCCATTCAAGAATAATTTTCATTAGATGATTAAAAATAATGTTTAAATACTTAATATAATTATGAATATAAATAAGATACATCCTATCCATAACAAACATTACTTACATAACAAATCATATAAAGGAAAATGAATCAGTTAACACCCAAAACGACGATAATACTAAGATATTATTAACAAAACAATGTTAAAAGATCATATATGATATCATATTAATATATATGATTCTTGTATAATTTAATAACAATTATTTCACCATTATATAGAAGGTTAACTTACCCTCATCTAAGGAAAAGTACAAGGTAAGGGTTAATTTCACAATCTCTTTATAATCCGAGGTTGGGTTTACATAAGTATCTACTGGGACCTCTTTATCATCCACATCCATGTTTCTTAAAAATGTATTTCAAAACATTATTACTATTTTATAGAATATGGGTTAATGTTATTTATACCCTTTTTTGACTTTTATAATATGTTTATAAAGGAATCCTTCTTTCGTTTTCAAAACAAGATACTTTATACCCTTTTCAACAAAATTAAGGTAAAAATGTTTTTTTAACTTATAAGGTGGGTGCAGCTATTTTCCACCATTATAAAATCATGGAAGCATCCCTTACAAGATTATTAGAATATTTTCAAATATAAATTTTTTCATTTATAATTACGTGACTTTTAAATGATTTCAAAATAGAAAGAGATATTTTTCTAAAAAGGTTTTGATTTCATTTATGTCAACATCCTTTGATGGATTTTAAGTTAGTTTGAAGTTGATTTATTATGATACAAAAATTCCATATTATATTGAAGGTTTTGTGATATGTTTGGCTGTGGATGTATTATTTTATACCATTCATGGTTTATGGATAAATTATTGACATTTCGTATGCCAGTTTTAATATGAATGTTTATGTTATGTTTAAACATTTTCATATAAGGAATTCATTGGACTTAGTAAATGATGGGTGGAGTCTGTTACAACTTCTTAATGCATCAGTAGGTATCATGAGATAAACTAGTTTCTTGGCATAAGACCTTGACAAAATCTTATTTTTAGTCTTAGCACAGGGCCTTGATTCAGTGGTTATGAATGTCTGGCATTATGCATTCCATCATTATGAAAGTGTCTATTGATAATGCATATGATTATTCAACTAGTAGAATATCCATGTGAATAAGTAAATGACATCATTTTATTTTTATATTTTCCATATTATTCTTAAGTTCAATTTTAAAAGGTTTTTTTAGTCTTATACATTGCCTTAAATTTTTATTCTTATTTATGAAAGTTTCTGCTATATTGTTATCCTTACTGAGCATCTATGCACACCCCTTTATATGTTTTATTTTTCCTAGGATGTGTAGAAGTATTTTATAACTGACCTACAGGGATATTCTGAGGGGATATGAGTGTGGTCTATGGAAACAATGTTGTTGAAGTTTTTAATTTTATAATGTAATGTAAACCTTATGAATGTATCTAGTATTTCCAAGGCTACTGAACTGATCGGTATTTCGGGATATGATTTACTTGTATCATGCCAATGTTATGTAATAATGCAACAACTCTGGGCTTCTGGGGTCAGGGTGTTACAATTAGTATCATAGGAAGTTTAATATAAACCTTGGAAACTAGATTTAGATAAACTCTGATTAGAGCACATAGCCCCAAGATAGTCTTTAAGGATTAGTATAGAAGAAATTCCTAGAATTTTGATATTTTATAGGTTTTGTGAGTTTTCCAAGAAATACATCCCTGTTTGGATACAAGAAGATAGAGGAGGCTCTGACACAAATGTACCAAGGGGTAAAACCCCAAAACACCGCTTTGAGCTAGACTCGAATGGGAACTGGTGCACGAAAACAGGTCATGCTGCACTATTGGTTAGGACACTCCCAGGGGATATGCTTCGGATAATTTTCATTATATTTACAAACCATAATTAAGGGTTTATGAGTATATAATTACTCAAAGAAAACATTGTTATGATTATGGATTATTTCCATAAAATTTTCAATTTATGTTAAGTGTTTTACAAATTTGGATTTATGTATTGCGATTCATAAATTAATCTAGTTTATTCTATTGTTTATAAATGATTCCTAGTGGAAGGAATGGAAACTGTATCAATGGACGCACTCCATATAGGGATTTCCCTCCTACTCAAGATAATTATAGAGGAGCTGGTGATGAAACTGGTGGTGATCAACTAATCACTATACTGGGAAAACTCACTTAGATTATGAATAATAACCTTACCTGTATGGAGCACTTTGATCCTCTACGTGGAGGATCAATGTTAGATCACTTCATGAGGCAAAAACCACCAACATTCAATGGGAGCACAAATTCATTAGTAGCTGAGTAATGGATAAATTCCTTATAGAAAATATTCCTTACCTTGGGGAGTAGCGAAAGGGAAAACATTTCCATGATAGTTTACCGCCTCACTGGAGATGCTGATCAATGGTGGTCATTGATTTAAAACAAAAAAGAAGATGATGAAGTATAAAATATGGAATAGATGGATTTTAACGAAATTTTCTTAGAAAAATACTTTCCTCATAACCATCGAGTAGATATGGAAATGCAATTTCTCTGTCTGAGGAAAAAGGAGGATGAGAATGTCGCAAAGTATGAAGCTAACTTTACATGGTTAGCAAGGCATGCTGCAGATTATATACATAACCCAAGAAGTAAGATTGATCGTTTCTTTGATGGGTTAAAACCATTTCTCCATCGAGCATTAGTCTCACAATCATTCTCGTTGTACGAAGATATTTTCTCATGTGCTATAAAGAAAGAAAAATAATTCTCTAAGTCTTACAACTTTAAATAAAATCAAGAGAAGAAGAGATCTGTTGAACACTTTGTAAATGGAAATAAGGGGAAGAAGGGAAAATTTGAATATCCATCCTGTAGTAAATGTGGGAAGAAACACCCTTGTACTTGCCTGAAGGTAATGAGAGTCTATTACAATTGTGGTGAAAAGGCCACCAAGCTTGTGATTTCAAGGGGAAGAAAGAGGTTGTCGATGTTGAATGCTACTATTATAGAGAAAGGGGGAATTATGCGAATTAATTTCCTAAGTGCCAAGGAAACTTACCTCATAAAAGGCCAAGGTATCAAGGCTAAGCTTATTCTATCACTACTTCTGAGGTTGAAGCTCTGAAAGACGTAATGGCAGGTAATTTAATGGTTTCCTCAACTTTAGAAAATTCTTTCTTTGATTCTGGATTATCGCATTGTTTCATATATTCCCAGTTTGCTAAGAAAATCAGATATTCTCAATTTGAATTAACAAGGGAGTTATCAGTCAAAACTCATAAGGGAAGTATCATTGCAACAAAGTTTTATGAATCTTTCTCCATTAGGGCATATAAATGTTCTTTATCTTCTGATCTCATTGTCATACTCATGATTGAATTTGATATAATCCTCGGTATGGATTGACTTTCGGACCATAATGAAAAAATTTATTGTAAGAAGAAGGAGGTTACTATTTTTGATGATGATGATAAAGAACACCTTATCTTTAGAGAATAATCATCACCACCTAAAGCTAAGAAGATCATTAAAGTCACTTGTGAATTATTCTAAAGACTTTTAAAAGAAATGAATTATATGGGAAGTTTAGCAAGTGTGAATTCTGGTTTGATGAGATTTCTTTTCTTGGCCATATTGTCTCTAAGGATGGAATATATGCTGATCCTTCTATGACAAGAGAAATACAAGAATGGTCAGAACCAATGAGTATAACTGAGGTACACAATTTTATTGGTTAAACAGGTTATTATCGACGTTTCATCCAAATTTTTCCCCGGTTGGCTAACCCATTAACAAAGATCACATGAAAAGGGGTTAAATTTGTTTGGATAAAAGAGTGTGAGGAATGTTTTGAAGAATTGAAGAGAAGATTAGTCAATGATCCTATCTTGAATCTACTATCGGGGAATTATGGTTTTGTTATTTATAGTGATGCATCGAAGAAAGGAGTTGGTTGTGCCCTTATGCAGAATGATAGAGTTATTGTCTATGCATCACGACAACTAAGAATTCATGAACAAAACTATCCTACTCATGATCTTGAGTTAGTAGCTATAATATTTTTATTGAATATTTGGAGACACTATATCTATGGTGAAAAATGTGAGATTTATACTGATCACAAGAGTTTGAAATATATTTTCTCACAAAAAAGAACTCAAAATGAGGCAAAGGAGATGTCTTGAACTACTCAAGGATTATGATTGCATGATACAATACCACCCAGGGAAGGAAAATAAGGTGGAAGATGATTTGAGGAGAAAAGATCATGGTTTTTTTGAACAAGATGAGAGTTGAAAAGGATCCTATATACATGGATCTAGTAAAGATGGATATGGGAATAACCATGGAAGGTGAAACATCAATGATTTTTCAAATGGTTTCCAAACCATCTTTACTAGAAAGGATAAAAAGTTCTCAGGATGATGATGAGGAGTTTCAAAAGAAGATTAAAGCTGGGAATACTGGGAGATTGAGTGACTTCATATATGAAGATAGAAATTTGAAATTTTGGAAGAGACTTTGTGTTCCTGATATACCTAATCTAAAAAGAGAATTGTTAGATGATGCTCATAGCTCCAATTTCTCTATAAACCTTAGAAGTACCAAAATGTATAGAGATTTGAAGGAAAATTTGTGGTGGGACAACATGAAGAGGGAGATTGCTAATTTTGTGTCAAGATGTATGGTTTGTCAATAAGTGAAATCTGGAAGGCAACAACCTGGAGGAGTCTTGAAAACTCTTCCCATACTTGAGTGGAAATGAGGTAATATTACGATGGACTTTTTCATGGGACTACTAAAGACTCCTAGAAGGAATGATACAATATGGGTCATTGTTGATCGTCTTACCAAGTCAACACATTTTCTTTCTATAAGAGAAGATTTACCACTTTAACTTCTATCAAGACTATATATTAATGAAGCTGTGAGAATTCATGGAGTACCCCCTATCGATTATTTATGATCATGATCCCTGTTTTAAATCAAGATTTTGGAAAATTCTTCAGAAAGCTCTGGATACTGAACTTTGTTTGTGCACTGCCCACCACCCTGAAACTGATGGACAATCAGAACAAACTATTAAAACCTTAGAAGACATGTTGAGATCATGCTCACTTGACTTTCAAGGTATGTGAGATCAATATTTACCTCTGGTAGAATTTTCCTATAACAATAGCTTCCATTCAAGTATTCAGATGACACCATATGAAGCATTATACATAAAGATATGTCGCACACCAACCTGTTGGGGTGATGTTGGCGAAAGAAAACTCACAGGCCCAGAACTTGTGGAGGAATCAATGGAAAAGGTGAAGGTAATCCAAAACCACATCAAGGCATCTCAAAGTAGACAGAAAAGCTACGCTGATAACTGAAGGAAAGATTTGTAATTTCAGGTAGGAGATCATGTTTTCTTGAAGGTATCTCCATGGAAGAGTGTTATACATTTCTGTAAGAAGGGAAAATTAAGTCCCAGGTACATAGAACCTTTCAAAATTCTAGAACGAATTGGGGCGGTAGATTACCATTTGGAAATGCCGTCAAGTCTCCCCTAAGTTCACGATGTATTCCATGTATCACTATTGAGAAAATACATGCCTGAACCAACGCATGTATTCACCAATGATGAATTAGAATTGGAACCTGATATGTCTTATTGATAAGAGCCTGTCAAGGTTCTTGATACAAGAAAACAAGTGTTGAGAAACCAGATGACTCGTCTGGTAAAAGTTCTATGGAGAAACCATAAGATGGAAGAGGCAAAGTGGGAACCCGAGGAACTTATGATGGAGAACCACCGAAGTATTTTTACTCAGTAACATTCTAGAAATTTCGAGGATAAAATTATTTGAAATAGGGGATAATGTAACACCCCAATCTTCCATGGTATGCTTCTCTTTGAATAATACAATAGCCTGTGTTGTACGCAACTTCGAGTTCTAACACACCTTAACTAATCAAACTAGCCGTTATGAATAATAATACCCAATTTTTGAAATTTTATAAACTTTATCTTTCAAAATTTAATTCATTTTTGGATTCAAAATATTGAAATTAGCCTAGGGTGAATTTTGGGTATTTTTCTGAAAACTTTCAATTTTCGATGAATAGTGAAAAACACTGAATTATAGTTTAAAACCAAATTTTTATTTAAATAATTATTTATTTTATTTAAATTTAATTTAGGTAAAAATAGATACATAATACCTATATAAGTTGAATTTAATTTATTGGAGTCACTTTATTATAATTTTAGATATATAAAAATTTTATTGAACTTTTTACCGTCTTTTACCCATCTTCTAGGAGCATTTAAAAATTAACATAAAACATAATTTTACTACTTATGTGAGTTGAATTTAAAAAATCTAAGAGACCCGGTTGATATCAGCAAGTAAAATGTTGTTAAATAAAATGAAAATAATTTTTGGTGAATAGTAACTTTTTTACTTTTATTTACCATGGTTAAAAGTAAATAGGGTAATTAAGGGTAAAAATGATATTATAATTACCCTAACACATGTAATAATTCTATTGGATAATTATAATTTGACCAAAAACAATCTTCTTAATAAAATATGAACCTCTTTGGTCCACTTGGATTAGATTAGGACATTTATTTTTATTTAATTCAAAGAAGAGTTAAAAGAGTTAAAATCAAAGTTTAATAACTAAAATTTTTTTAATATAAGGTTAAACATAAGAAAAATTCAACTATAAATATTCATTAGAAATATAAAAATACTTCCCATGTAATGGTATTTTATTTATATTATTTATACATTAAATAGTTTGATTTATTTATGATACAATGATGATGCAGTAATTACCATTTAATGAAATATTAAAATAATTGATATTATAAATATAAAAATAAATGTAATTTGAGACTTTTTGTGAATTAAACTAATTTTTTAGGTTAATATGAAATATTAGGGTTGTTTAGATGATTTTTTTGAAGTAATAATGCTGTTATAAATTTAGAAAAAAACAAAATACCAAATAGTATCAAAATTGACATAAAAGAGTTTTTAAAACAAATATTATATTATTAATTGATATTATATTCCAAAAAATATAAGGTTTGGACAAAATACTTATATAATGATATTTTTATCATTAATGAACCACTTGGGGTTCTCTTATAAGTGTATAGTATGTTTATTAACCATATAATATAAAAATACAAAGGGACACGGTAAATGTCAAACTATTTAACTAAGAGTTAAATCTAAAAGATAATGTTAATATAGTGACCCAAACCTATCTAAAACCTATTGGTTGAGTGTTTTTGGACCCTTACCCACCTAATAATTTATATAATATATTTTCGAGCTACTATAAACCAAAAATTATTTTATTATAAAATAATATTTCTAACTTTTCCTAAGGTGCCCCTCACCCCTCTTATAAAAGGGCACCCCCCCTTACCTCAAATTCACACCTTAAAATCCTTTTTGATCGGCCAAAACCTTCTCAAATACCCTATAAATTTTCCTCCCTTCTTCCTAGAGTCCTTAATTTAGTTAGAAATCCAACCTAAGGAGCCCTTTTGATCAAATCAAAAGGAAGAAACTAAAGAAGAGGTAAATATTTCATCACCTATTTCAAGTTCCTTTCTTCTTCCACTTACTCTTTCTTTGTTGTTTCCATTATAAAATAATAACTCCAGTATAATCTATATACTATTATGTTATTATAAATATGGTACAACCATATTCATTATTCTATCCATCCTTCGAATGACATGTCACCATACGTGCGTACGTACGACTTACCGTCTCCACGTCGTGGTGTATTTGTTATTCAATACATTATTATTTTGATGGGCATAATAATGATGTGTAATTGATTTAAATAATAAATATAACATGATAATTATTCTTTATATATGATATACCATCCAATTTTATATTATTTTAATATCAAAAGAATGATATTGTCGCTCGTGCATACATACAGATTACCGTCTCCACGAACGCGATGAGATTCATTCCCCATCGTATCCATTCAAGACTAATTTTTATTAGATGATTAAAAATAATGTTCAAAAGATTAATATAATTATTAATATGAATAAGATACATTCTATCCATAACAAACATTACCTATGTAAAAAATCATATAAATGAAAACGAATCAGTTATCACCCGAAACGATGATAATACTAAGATATTATTAACAAAACAATTTTAAAAGATCATATATGATATCATATTAATGTATATTATTCTTGTATAATTTAATAAAAATTATTTCACCATTATACATTAGGTTAACCTACCCTCTACCAAGGAAAATTACAAGGTAAGTGTTAATTTCACAATCTCTATATTATCCGAGGTTTCTTTTTCGTAAGTATCTATTGGGACCTCTTTATCATCCACATCCATGTTTCTTAAAAATGTATTTCAAAACATTATTACTATTTTATAGAATATGGGTTAAAGTCATTTATACCCTTGGTTGAATTTTATAAGATGGTTATAAAGGAATATTTTGATCATTTTCCAAACAAGGTACTTTATGACCTTTTCGAAAAAATTAATGTAAGAATGATTTTTAACTTATATGGTGGGTAAAACTATTTTACACCATTATAACATTGTTGAAGATTTTATTACAAGATTATAAGAATATTTTCAAATATAATTGTTTGGTTTTATAATTACGTGACTTTTAAATGATTTCAAAATAGAAAGATATATTTCCCTAAAAAGGTTTTGATTTCATATATGTCAACATCCGTTGATGGATTTTAAGTTTGTTTGATGTTGATTTATAATGATACAAAACTTGAATATTGTATTGTAGGTTTTGTGATATGTTTTACTATGTATGTGTTATTTCATACCATTCATGGTTTATGGATAAAGTATTGAAATTTCATATTCCAATTTTAATACGATTGTTTTTGTTATGTTTAAACCATTTCATATGAGGAATGCATTGTACTTAGTAAGTGACGGGTGGAGCCTGATCTAGCTCCTCGATGCATCGGTAGGTCTCATGAGACAAACTAGTGTCTTGGCACAAGGCCTTGACAAAATCTTATTTGTAGTGTTGGCACAAGGCCTTGACTATGTGGTTATAAAAGTCGGGCATTATGCATTCCATCATTATGAAAGTGGCTATTGATAATGAATGTGATTATTTGAGTAGTAGAATATCCATGTGAATAAGTAAATGGCATCATTTTATTTTTATATTTTCCATATTATGCTGAAGTTCAAGTTTAAAAGGCTTTTGTTTTAGTCTTATACATTGCCTTACATGTTTATGCTTATTTATGAAATTTTCCGCTATATTTTTATCCTTAGTGAACATCTGAGCTCACCCCTTTCTATGTTTTATTTTTCCCAGGATGCGAAGAAGTATTTTATGACTGACCTGTAGGGACAGTCTGAGGGGATATGAGTGTGGTCTATGGAAACAATGTTGTTGAAGTTTTTCATTTTATAATGTAATGTAAAACTTATGAATGTATCTAGTATTTCAAAGGGTAGTAAAATGATCGGTCTTTCGGGACATTATTTCCTTGTATCATTCCAATGTTATGTAATAATGCACTGACTCTGGGATTCTGGGGTCAGGGTGTTACGGTATTTTTTTGGGATTTTTCTGAAATACTTGAATTTAGGATGAATAATAAAATGCAATAATTTACGATAAATGCTAAATAAGGGATTTATTGAGTCATTGAATATTTTATACTAATTTCAAACCAATTGGTTCAAGATCACATGATAAATTTACTATTATTGTAACACCCCAAGCTTCCACGATACCTTTCCCTTTGAGTAATGCAATAATGTGTGTTGTACGCAACTTCGAGTTCTAACACACACCACAACCAATCAAACTAGCCGTTATGAATAGTAATACATACTTTTTGAAATTTTATAAATTTTATCTCTTAAAATGGACTTCATTTTTGGATTTGGAATATCGAATTTATCCTCAGGTGAAATTTTGGTACTTTGTGGATAACTTTTATATTTTGATGAATAGTGAAACTTACTAAATTTTAATTAAAAACAACTTTTTTAATCAAAATAATTAATAGTGATAAATTATTAATTTGAGTGGTTTTAAATTATATTTAGAATATATTTTTACCATTTAATAAAATGATGGTCATTGGACAAAATTTCACACTTAAACCCGACATAAACAAGTGTCAATCTTTTGATAGTTATTATCTCTTAAAAACACGCTTTTTGTTTTAACAACGCGAATTAATTTTAAATTAATTTCTGAGATTTATGTGTTCTGAATTTGAAAAAATAGATTCTATATTTCGAATCATGATGTCCAAATTTTGTAAATAGGTAACGTTTATTGTTATACATTTTGAATAATTACTTCGGTAAAAATTTTATTTACCATGGTTAAAGGGTAAATCCGATAAATATGGGTAAAAATTAATATTATAACAATCATAAATTACCATAAAATGTGTCCTAACATTTTTTGTGGATACATTTATGACCATGGGAATCATTGGGTCAATTTTTGGGACCCCATGGAGCCACTTGTAGGTGATAGGGACACTTTATTTTAATTAAGTTAAAATAAATACAAAAATGACATAAGCATATATCTTTTAGAAAAACAATTTTTACATAGAGTTATATATGTTGGATTTTAGAATATAAATATTAATTTGAAAGCGAAAATGATTTCCTACATAATGGTATTTTATTTATAATTTTTAGACATTACGTAATTTAATTTATTTATGATACAATGGTGATGCAGTAATTACCTAATTAATGAACAATTTGAATAATTGATATTATAAATACCCAAATAAATGTAATTTAAGACTTTTTATAAATAATAATAATTTTATAGGTTAATATGACATGTTATTATTGATTTAATTAAATTTTTTCTAAGTAATCATTTTTTATAATTTTTACAAAAATCAATTATTGAATAGTGTCAAAATTGATATAAAAGAGTTTTTAAAACAAATATTATATAATTAATTGATATTAAATTCCTAAAAATCTAAGGTTCTACCAAGATAATTATATCATGATATAAGTATCATTAATGGACCACTTGGGGGTCGCTTGGATTTATATAGTAAATTTATTAACCATATAATATAAAAATACAAAGAGATATTGTAAAAGTGAAACTAATTAACTAAGAGTTAATACTTAAATATAAGGTTAATATAGTAACCCAAAACTGTCTAAATCCTATTGGTTGAGTGGTTTTAGAACTATCCTCACCTTAACCTTTAATATAATCCACTTTTGAGCCATTATAAACCGAATATGAATTTATTATAAAATAATATTTCTAGCTTTTCCAAAGGTTCCCCTCACCCCTCTTATAAAAGGGCACTCCCCCTTCTCATTAATTAACACCTTCAAAGCCTTTTGGTTCGGCCAAACCCTACCCAAATACTCTCTTACCTTCCCTCACTTCATCCTAGAGGCCATACTTTAGTCATAAATCCAACCTAAGGAGTCCTTTTTATCAAATCAAAAGGAAGAACCCGAAGAAGAGGTAATGTTTTCACCACCCTCTTTCAAGTTCCTTTCTTCTTCCACTTCCCCTTTCTTTGTTATTACCATTCTAAAATAATAAATCCAGTATAATTTATATATTTTGATGTTATTATAAATATTTTACAACCATATTTAGTATTATATCCATCCTTTTAATGACATGTCACCATACGTGTGTACGTACGGCTTACCGTCTCCACGTCGTAGTGTAATTGTTATTCAATAAATTATTATTTGGATGGGTATAATAATGATGTGTAATTCATGTAAATAATAAATATAACATTATAATGATTCTTTATATATATGATATAACATCCAATTATATATTATTTTAACATCAAAAGAATGATATTGTCACTTGTGCATACGTACGGACTACCGTCTCCACGAATGCGATGAGATTCATTCTCCATCGTATTCATTCAAGAATAATTCTCATTTAATGATTAAAAATAATGTCCAAGGACTTATATAATTCTGGATATGAATAATATACAACCTATCCATAACAATCATGGCTTACTTAACAAAACATATAAAATAAAATGAGTAAGTTAACACCTGAAACGACAATAATATTAAGATATTATTAACAAAGAAATGTTAAAAGATCATATATGATATCATATTAATGTATATGATGATTGTATAAATTAATAAAAATTATTTCACCATTATACAGGAGGTTAACCTACCCCCAACCAAGGAAAAGTACAAGGTAAGGGTTTATTTCGCAATCTCTTCATTATTCGAGGTTGTTTATACGTAATAATCTACTAGGACTTCTTTATCATCCACATCCATGTTTCTTAAAAATGTATTTTAAAACATTTTTACTATTTACTATAATATGGGTTAATGTCATTTATACCATTTTTTGACTTTTTATAAGAGGTTTATAAACAAATCTTTCCATCGTTTTCCAAACAAGGTCCTTTTTAACCTTTTTGACAGAATTAAGGTAAGAATGTATTTTTTATTTTATACGGCGGGTGCGGCTATTTTTCGCCGTTATAAAATCTTCAAAGCTTCCCTTACAAGATTATAAGAATATTTTAAAAGTAAAAGTTTTATTTTATAATTATGCGACTTTTAAATGATTTCAAAAAAGAGATATCTCTCTCAAATAGTTTTGATTTCATCTATGTCAACATCCTTTGATGGATTTTAAGCTTATTTGAAGTTTATTTCTTATGATAAAAAACTTCCGTATTTTATTGAAGGTTTTGTGATATGTTTGACTGTGGATGTGTTATTTTTATACCATTCATGGTTTATGGAGAAATTATTGACATTTCATATGCTAATTTTAATAGGAATGTTTATGTTATGTTTAAACCTGTTCATATGAGGATTGAATTGGACTTAATATGTGATGGGTGAAGCCCGCTATAGCTCCTCAATGCATCGGTAGGTCTCATAATACAAACTAGTGTCTTGGCACAAGGCCTTGACAAAATCTTATTTGTAGTCTTGGCACGAGGCCTTGGTTATGTGGTTTTGATAGTCTGTCATTATGCATTCCATTATTATGAAAGTTGTTATTGTTATTGCATGTGATTATTCTATTAGTATAATATCCACGTGAATAAGTAAATGACATTATTTCATTTTATTTCTGCCATATTATGTTGAAGTTCAAGTTTAAAAGGCTTTTGTTTTAGTTATACATTTCCTTAAATGTTTATTCATATTATGAAAGTTTCCGCTATATTGTTATCCTTACTGGGCATTTGAGCACGCCCCTTTCAATGTTTTATTTTTCCCAGTATTTGAAGAAATAATTTATGAATGACCTGCTGGGATAGTATGTGGGTATATGAGTGTGGACTATGGAGACTATGTTGTTGTAGTTTTCATTTTATGATGTAATGTAAACTTTATGAATGTATCTAGTGATTCCAATGCTTCTAAACTAATCGGTATTTCGAGACTTGATCTTTCTTGTGATCATGACAATGCTATGTAATAATGCACTGACTCTAGGAAACTAGGGTCGAGGTGTTACAGTTGGTATCAGAGAAAGTTTAGTACAAACCTTGGAAGCTAGATTTAGATAAACTCTGATTAGAGCACATAGACCTAAGATGGAATTTGAGGATTAATATAGAAGAACTTCCTAGAATTTTGGTATTGTAGAGATTTTGTGAGTTTTATAAGAAATACATCCCTGTCTGGATACGAGTAGGTAGAGGTAGCTCTGGAACAGATGTACCTAGGGGTGAAACCCGAAAACACCACTTTGAGATAGACTCGAATGGGAACTGGTGCACGACAATGGGCCTTGCTGCACTCTTGGTTACGACACTCCCAGGGGATGTGCTTAAGATAACTATTATTATCTTTAAAAATCATTATGAAGGGTTTATGAGTATATACTTCCTCAAAGAAAACTTATTTTATGATTATAGATTATATCCATAAATAGTTCAATTTATGTTAAGTGTTTTATAAGTATGAAATTATGTATTTTGATTCATAAACTGATATAGTTTATGACATTGTTTATAAATGGCGCCTAGTGGAAGAAATGGAAACCGTATCAATGCACGCACTCCATGTAGGGATTTCCCTCCTACTCAAGATAATTATAGTGGAGCTGGTGATGCAACTGGTGCTGATCAGCTAATCACCACATTGGGAAAACTCACTTAGGTTATGAATAATAACCTTACCCGTATGGAGAACCCGGATCCGAAGTGTGGAGGATCAATGTTATATCGCTTCATGAGGAAGAAACCACCAACATTCAATGGGAGTATAAATCCATTAGTAGCTGAGCAATGGATAATTTCCCTAGAGAAAATATTTCAGGCTTTGGGGAGTAGTGAAAGGGAAAAAGTTTTCATGGCAGTTTATCGCCTCACTGGAGATGCTGATCAATGGTGTTCATTGGTTCAAAACACGAAGGAAGATGATGAAGTATCAAATATGAAGTAGAGATAGTTCAAAGAACTTTTTTTAGAAAAATACTTTCCTCGTGACCATCGAGCAGATCTGGAAAGGCAATTTCTGAGTCTGAGAGAAAAGGAGGATGAGAATGTCGCAAAGTATGAGGCTAACTTTACAAGGTTAGCAAGGTATTCTAGAGATTATATACGTAACCCAAGAAGTAAGATTGATCGTTTCTTTTATGGGTTAAAACCATTTCTTCATCGAGCATTAGTCTCACAATCCTTCTCATCATATGAAGACATTGTCTCATGTGCTATGAAGATAGAGAAAGAATTCTCTAAGTCTTATGACTTTAAATAAAAGCAAGAGAAGAAGAGATCTTCTGATCAATCTGGGAATGGAAATAAAGGGAAGAAGGGAAAAGTTTAATATCCATCTTGCAGTAAATGTGGGAAGAAACACCCCGGTACTTGCTTAAAAGGAACGAGAGTCTGTTACAAGTGTGGCGAAAAAGGCCACCAAGCTCGTGATTGCAAGGGGAAGAAGGAAGCTACCAATGTCCAATGCTACAATTGCAATGATATGGGGTATTATGCAAATGAATTTCCTAAGAGTCAGGGGAACTTACCTCAGAAAAGGCCAAGGGATCAAGGCCAAGCTTTTGCTATCACTACTGCTGAGGTAGAAGCTCCAAAAGACGTGGTGGCAGGTAATTTAATGGTTTCTTCAAGTTTAAAAAATGCATTATTTGATTATGGATCATCAAATTGTTTCATATCTTCTCAGTTTGATAAGAAAATTAGATATTTCCAATTTTATTTAACAAGGGAGTTGTCAGTTAAAACTCCTAAGGGAAATATCATTGTAATAATGTTTTGTGAATCAGTCCCCATTAGAGCACACAAATGTTCTTTATCCGCTGATCTCATCGTTATACCTATGATTGAGTTTGATATAATCATTAGTATGGATTGGATTTCGGACCATGATGTGAAGATTTATTGTAAGAAGAAGGAGGTTACGATATTTGATGATGATGATAAGGAACACCTTATCTTTAGAGAAGAATCGTCACCACCTAATTCTTATCTAGATCCACCCCCAGTAGCTCAACTAAATTTAATAATTTGGGAGGAAGAGAATGAAATGACTGTGGGTGAGGAATGGAATGTTCAAATAGAGGATGCACCTATTTTGAAAGAATATGTAGATGTGTTTCCGGAAGATTTACCTGGACATCCTCCAGAACAAGAAGTTGAGTTTTCCATTGATTTAATTCCTGGATCAAGGCCTTTATCGAAGACCCCTTATAGAATGGCCACTATGGAATTAGTTGAACTAAAGAAACAACTATAGTAATTGAGTAATAAATGATTTATTCGCCCTAGTGTTTCTCCATGGGGATCCCCTGTTCTATTTGTTAAAAAGAAAGATGAATCTATGAGGTTATGTATCGACTATAGGGAGATCAATGCTATAACAATAAAGAACAAGTATCCCCTACCTCGCATTGATGATTTATTTGACCAACTGCATGGAGATCAATACTTTTCAAAGATTGACCTTCAATCTGTATACCATTAGTTGTGTGTGAAGAAGGAATAAATTCCGAAGACAATATTTCAAACAAGGTACGGGCATTACGAGTTTACGGTAATGCCTTTTGGGCTGACTAATGCACCCTCTCTATTCATGGATCTAATGAATAGAGTTTTAAAGGAATATCTAGATGAATTTATGGTGGTATTTATTGATGATATATTGGTATACTCCAAAACCTAAGAAGATCATGAAAATCACTTGCGCATTATCCTCAAGACTCTGATAAGACATGAATTATATGGGAAGTTTAGCAAGTGTGAATTCTGGCTTCAGGTGATTTCTTTTCTTGGCCATATTGTCTCTAAAGATGGAATCTCTGTTGATCCTTCTAATACCAAGGCAATCCAAGAGTGGCCAGCACCTACGAGTATAACTGAGGTACGCAATTTTATTGGTTTGGCAGGTTATTATGGACGTTTCGTCCAAAATTTTGCCCGATTGGCTAACCCATTAACAAAGCTCACATGTAATGGGGTTAAATTTGTTTGGAAAAAGAGTGTGAAGAATGTTTCGAAGAACTGAAGAGAAGAATAGTCAATTATCCTATATTGACTCTACCATCGGGGAATGATGGGTTTGTTATTTATAGTGATGCATCAAAGAAAAGACTTGGTTGTGTCCTTATGCAGAATGATAGGGTTATTGCCTATGCATCACGACAGTTGAAAATTCATGAACAATACTATCCTACTCATGATATTGAGTTAGCAGCTATGATCGTTACTTTGAAGATATGGAGGCATTGCCTCTATGGTGAAAAATGTGAGATTTATACTGATCACAAGAGTTTGAAGTATATTTTCTCACAAAAAGAACTCAACACGAGGAAAAAGAGATGACTTTAATTACTCAAGGATTATGATTGTACGATACACTACAACCCGGGGAAGGCAAATAAGGTGGTAGATGCTTTGAGCAGAAAAGATCATGGAGTTTTGAACATGATGAGAATTGAAAGGGATCATATTTTCATGGATCTAGTGAATATGGATATGGGAATTACCATGGAAGGTGAAACATCAATACTTTTTCAAATGGTTGCCAAACCATATTTACTATTAAGGATACAGAGTTCTCAGACCGATGATGAAGAATTTAAAAAGAAGATTAAAGCTGTGAATGATGGAAGATTGAGAGACTTTGTGTATGAAGAAAGAATTTTGAAATTCAGGAAGAGACTTTGTGTTCCTGATATACCTGATCTAAAAAGGGAATTGTTGGACGATGCTCAAAGTTCCAATTTCTCTATACACCCTGGGAGCACCAAAATGTAGAGAGATTTGAAGGAACATTTTTGGTGGGACAACATGAAGAGGGAGATTACTGATTTTGTACCAAGATGTATGGTTTGTCAACAAGTGAAAGCTAGAAGGCAACAACCTAGAGGAGTCATGCAACCTCTTCCCATACCGGAGTGGAAATGGGACAATATTACGATGGAATTTTTCATGGGACTACCAAAGACTCCTAGAAGGAATGATGCCATATGGTTTATTATTGATCGTTTTACCAAGTTAGCACATTTTATTGCTATAAGGGAAGATTTACCACTTGAAAGTCTAGCAAGGCTATATATTAATGAAGGGGTGAGACTTCATAGAGTACCCCTATTGATTGTTTCTGATCGTGATCCCTATTTTACTTCAAGATTCTGGAAGAGTATTCAAAAATCCTTGGACACTGAACCTCATTTGAGTACTGCTTACCACCGTCAAACATATGGACTATCAAAACTGACTATTCAAACCTTAAAAGACATGTTGAGATCATGCTCACTTGACATTCAGGGTATGTGGGATCAATATTTACCTCTGGTGGAATTTTCTTATAACAATATCTTCCATTCAAGTATTCATATGGCACCATATGAAGCGTTGTATGGAAAGAGTTGTCGCACACCAACCTATTGGGATGATGTTGGTGAATGAAAACTTGTTGGCCCAAAACTAGTGGAGGAAACGATAGAAAAGGTAAACGTAATCCAAAACCACATCAAAGAAGCTCAAAGTAGGCAGAAGAGCGATGCTGATAATCGAAGAAAATATTTGGAATTTCATGTAGGAGATCATGTTTTATTGAAGGTATCTCCATGGAAGGGAGTTATACATTTCAGTAAGAATGGTAAATTGAGTCCCAGGTACATTGGACCATTCGAAATTCTAGAACGAATTGGGGCTGTAGCTTACAGTTTGGAAATGCCGCCAAGTCTCTCCAAAGTTCACGATGTGTTCCATGTATCACTGTTGAGGAAATACATGTCTGAACCAACGCATGTACTCACCTATGAGGAATTATAACGGGAACCCGATCTATCTTATTGTGAAGAGCCCGTCAGGATTCTTGAAATGAGAGAACAAGTGCTAAGAAACTAGATGACCCATCTGGTAAAAGTTTTATGGAGAAACCACAAGATGGAAGAGGCAACGTGGGAACCCGAGGAACTTATGATGAAGAACCACCAGAGTCTTTTTATACAGTAATTTTCTATAAATTTCAAGGATGAAATTATTTGAAGGAGGGGAGAATGTACCACCCAAAGATTCCACGGTATGTTTCTCTTTGAGTAATGCAATAGCGTGTGTTGTACGCAACTTCGAGTTCTAACACACACCACAACCAATCAAACTAGCCGTTATGAATAGTAATACCTACTTTTTGAAATTTAATAAATTTCATCTCTTAAAATTGACTTCATTTTTGGATTCAGAATATCGAATTTAGCCTAGGATGAAATTTTGGCACTTTTTGGATAACTTTTATATTTTGATGAATAGTGAAAATTACTAAATTTTAATAAAAAAAACTTTTTTAATCAAAATAATTAATAGTGATAAATTATTAATTTGAGTGGTTTTAAACTATATTTAGAATATATTTTTACCATTTAATACAATGTTTTTCATTGGACAAAATTTCACAATTAAATAGGACATAAACAAGTGTCAATCTTTTGATAGTTATTATCTCTTAAAAATACGCGTTTTGTTTTAACAACAGGGATTAATTTTAAATTAATTTATGCCACTTCTGTATTTTGAATTTGGAAAAATGGATTCCATATTTGGAATCAGGATTTCCAAATTGTGTAAATGGGTATATTTTATTTTTTTACATTTTGAATAATTACTTTGGTTAAAATTTTATTTACCATGGTTAAAGGGTAAATCCGGTAAATAAGGGTAAAGAAATAATATTATAATAATAATAAATTACCCTAAAACGTGTCCTAACATTATTTTTGGATACATGTCCGACCATGGGTATCTTTGGGTCGATTTTTGGGACCCCATGGAGCCACTTGTAGGTGATAGGGACACTTTATTTTAATTAAGTTAAAATAAATACAAAAATGACATAAGCGTATATATTTTAGCAAAACATTTTTTACATAGGGTTATATATGTTGGATTTTCTACTATAAATATTAATTATAAATATAAAAAGATTTACTACATAAATGTATTTTATTTATAAATTTTCGACATTAAATAAGTTAATTTATTTATGACACAATGGTGATGCAGTAATTACCTAATTAAAGAAAAATTAGAATAATTGATATTATAAATATAAAAATAAATGTAATTTGAGACTTTTTATAAATAATAATAATTTTATAGGTTAATATGACATGTTAGGATTTATTTAATTAATTTTTTTCGAAGTAATCATTCTGTTGTGATTTTTACAAAAAATAAATTATTGAATTGTGTCAAAATTGACATAAAAGAGTTTTAAAACAAATATTATATTATTAATTGATATTAAATTCCTAAAAATATAAGGTTCGGCCAAGAGACTTATATCATGATAGGTGTATCATTAATGGACCACTTGGGGGTATATTGGATGTATATAGTAAGTTTATTAACCATATAATATAAAAATACAAAGAGACATTGTAAAAGTGAAACTAATTAACTAAGAGTTAATACTTAAAGATAAGGTTAATATAGTAACCCAATCCTGTCTAAATCCTTTTGGTTGAGTGGTTTTTAGCCTATCCCCACCCCAAAATTTAAATAATACACTTTTTAGCCATTATAAACCGAATATGAATTTATTATAAAATAATATTTCTAGCTTTTCCAAAGGTTCCCCTCACCCCTCTTATAAAAGGGCACTCCCCCTTCTCATTAATTCACACCTTCAAAACCTTTTGGTTCGGCCAACCCATACCCAAATACTCTCTCATATTCCCTCACTTCATCCTAGAGGCCATCCTTTATCCATTATCCAACCTAGGGAGTCCTTTTGATCAAATAAAAAGGAAGAACCCGAAGAAGAGGTAATGTTTTCACGACCCTCTTTCAAGTTCCTTTCTTCTCCCACTTATTCGTTCTTTATAATTACCATTATAAAATAATAACTCCTGTATATTATATATACTTTGATGTTATTATAAATATGGTACAACCATATTCATTATTCTATCCATCCTTTGAATGACATGTCACCATACGTGTGTACGTATGGCTTACCGTCTCCACGTCGTGGTGTAATTGTTATTCAATAAATTATTATTTGGATGGGTATAATAATGATGTTTAATTCATGTAAATAATAAATATAACATGGTAATTATTATGTATATATGATATAACATCCAATTATATATATTTTAACATCAAAAGAATGACATTGTCTCTTTTGCATACGTACGGACTACCATCTCCACGAACATGATGAGATTCATTCTCCATCGTATCCATTCAAGAATAATTCTCATTTAATGATTAAAAATAATGTTTAAGTACTTTATATAATTCTGGATATGAATAAGATACAACCTATCCATAACAAACATGGCTTATGTAACAAAACATATAAAATAAAATGAGTAAGTTAACACCCAAAACGACAATAACATTAAGATATTATTAACAAAGCAATGTTAAAAGATCATATATGATATCAAATTAATGTATATTATTCTTGTATAATTTAATAACAATTATTTAACCATTATACAGGAGGTTAACCTACCCCTAACCAAGTAAAAGTACAAGGTAATGGTTTATTTCACAATCTCTTTATTATCCGAGGTTGTTAATATATAATAATCTACTGGGACTTCTTTATCATCCACATCCATGTTTTTTAAAAATGTATTTTACATTTTTATTACTATTTACTAGAATATGGGTTAATGTCATTTATACCCTTGTTTTACTTTTTATAAGAGGTTTATAAAGTAATCTTTCTGTCGTTTTCAAAATAATGTCCTTTTTAACCTTTTCGACAGAATTAAGGTAAGAATGTCTTTTTTAACTTATACGACGGGTGCGGCTATTTTCCGCTGTTATAAAATCTTTTAAGCTTCCCTTACAAGATTATAAGAATATTTTCAAAGTAAAAGTTTTATTTTATAATTATGTGACTTTTAAATGATTTCAAAAAAGATATATCTCTCTCAAATAGTTTTGATTTCATCTATGTCCACATCCTTTGATGGATTTTAAGCTTATTTGAAGTTTATTTATTATGATACAAAACTTCCAAAATTTATTGAAGGTTTTATGATATTTTTGACTATGGATGTGTGTTTTTTATACCATTCATGTTTTATGTAGAAAATATTGACATTTCGTATGCTAATTTTAATACGAATGTTTATGTTATGTTTACACCTGTTCATATGAGGAATGCATTGGACTTAATATGTGACGGGTGGTGCCCGATATAGCTCCTCGATGCATTGGTAGGTCTCAGGAGACAAACTAGTGTTTGTCACAAGGCCTTGAAAAAATCTTATTTATAGTCTTGGCACGAGGCCTTGGCTATGTGGTTATGATAGTCTGGCATTATGCATTCCATCATTAGGAAAGTGGTTATTGATATTGCATGTGATTATTCTATTAGTAGAATATCCATGTGAATATGTAAATGGAATTATTTCATTTTATTTCTGCCATATTATGTTGAAGTTCAAGTTTAAAAGTCTTATGTTTTAGTTATACATTGCCTTAAATGTTTATTCTTATTATGAAAGTTGCTGGTATATTGTCATCCTTACTGGGCATTTGAGATCACCCCTTTAAATGTTTTTTTCCCAGGATGTGAAGAAGTAATTTATGAATGACCTGCTGGGATAGTATGTGGGGATATGAGTGTGGAACATGGAGACTATGTTGTTTTAGTTTTCATTTTATGATGTAATGTAAACTTTATGAATGTATCTAGTGATTCCAAGGCTACTAAACTAATCGGTCTTTCGAGACTTGATCTTTCTTGTGATCTTGCCAATGTTATGTAATAATGCACTAACTCTAGGAAACTGGGGTCGGGGCATTACAATTCTTGGTCATTAAATACTCACTATTAGTTGTCTTATGGGGAATTAATAAATTAATGAATTTTATATTGAGAAATACCTTCCCTCCTCCACTATAAAACCCCCCTTCACACCCTCTTCTCTTCACTCCTCTGAAGCCTTGTTCCTTGCCAAAATTCCACCCAAATCCCTCCAAAAGATCTCCCCACATTTCCAAAATATCCTAGCCTCTTCAAAATACCAAAACCTATCCCCTAAAGTGGTTTTCAAAGGAGTAAATCTCAAGAGGTAAATTCCTCTTTCCAATTCCTTCATTTCTTTTAAGTGCTTTTATTTTTTGTTTCTTTCCTCACCTACCTTCACCCAAATGGTATGATAACTCTAGTATCATGCATGTAATGGAATGATCTTATTCTAATGGGATAATTTTTTTATCTCCTCTCCTTTCCTAACCTTTTGTTTAAAATAAATGAAATCATCATTTGAGATGTGCCAATTTAGCACATTCAAGGAAAAAAATTTATCAATTTATATTATCATATTTAAATATGGTCATGAAACCATTTTTGTTACGATTGGACTATATTATATATATGTAATATATCCTATTTTTATTCTGTAATATTTTTGTAAAAAAGGTATTATGTTATAAATCAAAACATGTTCTTTGTAATCAAACCCACCAATTAACAAAAATAGTTGTCACTATAGTTTTAAATAATAGTTTGATTTCAATCTAAGTATCCAAATTAAATTTAAAACCATGTAATCTTCCAGATGTCCACTAATATAATATAAATTCATTTCTAGACAACCACTTCCATCTTTCATGTTTATCTGAACTTGAATATAAGTGAACTGATCTTTTCAAACCAAGTAAACAATCGAGCATGAACAATGAAATTAAACTATATAACATATCAAGAAGGCCTTGAATGAACTAAAAAGGGTTATAATAAATAAATTACATATAGAAGAGGTTATGTAATTGTTAATTAATAATCCTAATTTTTTTATTCATGTCTTTAATAACAAGTGGAGAACACCAACAGATTTAAGGTAAGGGATCCTCTCTTTTTCACTCTTAATCAAGATTATTCTCTATGCTATGCCTTTTTGTGTAATACCAAGTTATTGGGTATGTTTTCTAACCTCCCCCATACTTCTCCAATGTTTTATAATTTATGTAAAACCCATTGTCTCTCTCATCAAGACATATTAGTTACACCTGATACCATGTTGGGAAACTGTAATGAATTCTACCTGATCACCCTTTATTCCTTCGGGTTCCTCTATCTTTATTTTTACCAAAATATCGTTGTATTTTCTTTTTATTTACAACTTTAATATTCTATTTATATACTCCAAAATCATGTTCCATGATCCATCTCACATTCTCTTTCAAGGATATACATGCTTATGTGAATCCCTCCTCGATATTTACAAATAAGCACACTCGTTTTAAAATAACTTCTTGAATTTTTACCCAATTTCATGTGAAATATATTATCTATTTTATGACACCATGGTCTTTATAAAATCAGTAATTTTATTATGAAAACATTCTTGGTTCAATTATGGTTTTATATAAAAGAATTTCCTCTTTACTATTTCAAAAGCTCTATAGTATTTTCCTTAAAACCGCACAAAAATGATTTAATGCTAGTGTATCTCAAATACATTTATTATATTTTGACACTTATATTTGTCACCACCTACGATTTTATATGCCTATATTAACATATGAATGTCAATGTATGTTCTAATACCTTTCTTTCATTGACACTTTCATGATACACTAAATTTTTATGCTTTATGTCATGATTGTGGTACCCAATTCATTCCATGGGTATCCTTATATTTTGAATGATTGATTATGTATGATTATTTATGTGGAAATAATATTTATGTGGAAAAAATATTTATATGGTAAGAATATTCTTAAAAATTATGAGATGGGTGCACCCAGATAGCGCTCTAATGCATTGGGTAAAGTTAAATATCATGAGATGCGATGTGAAATGAGATTGACATTTAGCCTTGACCCGTACTAAAATGGGAAAAATGATTGGTGGTTATCCTTGATCCATACTAAATAAATGTTTTATGATTATGCCACATTTATAGGATTCCATGTTTATATGATCCCATGCTTATATGAAATGATTTCATATGTTCCATGCTTTGTTATCATTATGTCATTTCTCTTACCTCATGTGCTTAAGATGTATCCTTATGTTCATAACCTTACTGTGATTTTTGGACCATAATTTTCTTCATGTGTTCCCCAGGGTACCCTATTCCGATGTAAGGGCTCAAAGGAAGTTAGGATATCTTTATAGGGATTAAATAAAGAAATGTTTTTTTATTCCAATGTTTTATGTTTTATGTACCTAGTCTTATAAGACACTTGACTTTACGATCCTTGGCTTGTACTCTGATGTATAATTATACTTAAAATCTTTTAATTTTATATATAAAAGGCTTGGGTTTCTATAGTTGGTATTAGAGGATGGTCTTGTTATTTTTGGATATTACGAATAGATTACCTTAGTAAAAACCTTAGGGATGAGAATAAGTATTATAAAACATTCCTAAATTTTGGTGAGTATTGAGTAAGTGGTTTATCTAGAAAATAAATCCCTGTTTGGATATGAGCAGGTAGAGGTGGATCTGGAACAGATATATCTAGGGGTAAAACCCGAAAACACCACTTTTAATTTGATTCAAACTGCAACAGGTGCATGACAACAGGACTTGTTGCACTCTTCGTTAAGACACTCTCTAGGGATATTCTTTGGTAGATTAATGTGCTTATTAAAAACCATTATTAAGGGAAATTCCCATAAGGATATAAGTTAAGAAATAGATTGAGGATAACCTATATTTAAACATAATGGATTACAAGATAGGATATAATTCTTCTTTATACGATTATCTTTTTATGTTGAATGTTTTCTTTTTTATGCTCAATAAATAAGTATTCAAGACCTCTAATTATACATTCATTTTCTTAGTTAATGCCAGGAAATAGAAGAACACATTCCAACAACCAATGTGATTGGAAATGTGAATATTCCCCTAATGATATGATTGATATGATGGGAGTAGGATCTCAAAACTTCATGATAGTACTTACTAAGCTGGATCGAGTTATGAATAATAACTTGAATCAGGTGGAAGGCCCACCTCCTCCAAGGAAATAACATGTTGCCATAGAATCCTTCATGCGGAAAAGGCCTCCCATGTCTAGCGGATCTTCTGATCCCCTCCACGTAGAATAATGGATTAACTCCATTAAAAAGATATTCACCATCTTGTAGTGCATAGAAGAAGAGAAAGTTGTACTGGTGGTCTATCGTTTTGATGGGGAAGCTGATTAGTGGTGGACACTCATCAAGAATACAAAGACCCAAGAGAAAACTGATTCCATGGATTGGGAGGAAATCAAGAGTATGTTTTCAACAAATATTTTCCTCAAACCCTCCATCAAAAAATGGAAAGATAGTTCCTCAGACTCAAGAAGAAGGAAGATGAGTCCATTGGGGAATATGACGAAAACATTTCAAGGCTTGTAAGGTATGCCTGTGTCATTTTCTAGAACACCAAAATCAAGGTGGATCACTTCTTTAGTGGACTAAAGCCATTTCTAGGAAAAGAGTTGGAAATTAAAGACTTTGATATTTATGATGAGATTTTCTGTTGTGATATCAAGGTTTAAATGGGGATTGGAGACTCTTAGTGGTCTCGTGGGCACAGTGACAAGAAGTGAAAAAAGGACAAAAACATGGGTGGTTCATCGAAAAAATCCGATGATGGATTGAAGCCTGACTTTTCCCCTTGTAAAAATTGTTGAAGAAGAATCCTGGTAACTATTTGAAGGGAATAAAGAATTGATTCAAATGTGGAATATTTGGCTATTTGTCCAAGAACTACAACAAAGATATGAAGAATCCCACTAATGCAGAAGAAGAAAGGAAGGTTCAAGTCAACTCTCAACCTGCAGTGTAGTGTTACAACTGCAAGGAGCATGGGCATTATGCGAACAATTTCCCTAAGCTGAGAGTTGTTAGAGGTAATCAGCAACAAACCCCAAGGAAACAAGGAATGGATTATGCTATCACTACTACTGAGGTGGAGCCAGACAACGATGTGGTGACTGGTACACAAGTTATTCATTCAAGAATTGTGAACATACTATTTCATTATGGTTCTACGCATTCTTTAATATCATGAAATTTTAGTATAACTATTCAAACACCACCTCCACAATTTGGAGGAAACATTATCTGTGAGAATAGAAAATTGGGCAATTATTGCATCCATGGTTTATAACTCCTCCCTGGTTAACTTTTGTGGACTGAACCACCCATAAAATCTCATTATACTTCCTTTAGTGGAGTTCAACACTATCTTGGGCATAGATTGGTTGTCTTTATACAAAGACAACATCAATTTTTCGGAAAGGGAGACCACTCTTCACATCCCGAAGCATCCTCCAATTCTATACAAGTGTAAGGAGGAAGATGAATCTCTTTTAGAACCTTCATCTCTAGTGTGGATATTGTTTCCTTATGAACAAGCATATCTAGCTAAAATCATTGAGAGAAAGGAGAGAATAATTCTTGAATACATGCCCATTGTGAGGGATTACATTGAGGTATTCCTTGAAGAGTTGCCTGGTCTTCCTCCTGACTGAGAGGTTGAGTTCTCAATTTAACTTATCCCTAGATCTTTTCCTATCTCAAAGACACCTTACAGAATGGACATCATAGATCTAGAAGAAATGAAAAAGAAGTTATAGGAGAATATAAAGAAGGGTTTTATACCACAACTTGAAAAATAGGCTATATCCATGGTTCAAAACTTGTGAAATAGGGCCCAAAATCATTGCCATAGCCTATGGTCACAGTTTTGCACAACCGTGGGCGCTATCGCCATGGCAGTAGGGTCTGCCCTATGGCCACAGTTTTAACTGTGGAAATAAGTGGCGTAGTGCCACTGTTTTTTGAGAACCATGGACAAAGGTGTCTCTGTTGTCAACCGTGGTAATAGGTGGCCTATTTCCATAGTTAAAACTGGGGCTATATCCCTAGAAAACCACATCAATATCCTAAAAATAATGTGTGTCTAGCTAGATTTGATCTCAGCACCTTCCTTTCACGTTCCAGTGACCCAACCACTACACCAACAAGGTTTTTGTGTATATACATATATAATATGTTGTATATATTATTAAAAACTGTGACAATATCCTAAAAACCATGGCAATAGTTTGTCCAACCAATTTTTTGGCGAGAATTCTTTTCTCCTGCGCAAGGGTGGGAGACCTATAGAAACAGTTTTCAAAATCATGGCTATATCCCTTAGAAAAAAGGTTAATAGCCATGGTATTGAAAACTATGGCTATATTCCACATAACTGTGGCCATAGGTTTGGGCTACAGCCACAATTTTGAAAACCGTGGCTATAGGCCATGAAGAAAGACCTATAACCACGATTTAAAAACCATGGCTATAGGCCACAAAACCATGGTCGTAGCCACCTATAGGCACTATTTTAAAACCATGGATATAGATATGTGGATTTAGCCTATTTATCAAGTAGTGTATGCCCGAGTGCTTCACCGTGGGGTGTTCCAATCCTCTTTTCCAAGAAGAAGGATTGATCAATGTTCCTTTGCATTGATTATCATGAACTCAACAAAACCACGATAAAGAAAAAGTATCCCCTACCATAGATAGATGAATTCTTTGATCAGCTTCATGGGTCCAGTTATTTCTCTAAGGTGGACCTTGGGCCGTGATATCACCAATTAATGGTGGGGAATAAAGATATTCCCAAGAATGCCTTTCAAATGAGGTATGGACACTATGAGTTCATAATTATGCTCTTCAGACTCACTAATGCTCCAGAAATTTTCATGGATTTAATGAATAGAGTCTTTAGATATTACCTTGATAAATTTGTGGTAGTCTTTATTGATGATATTCTGATATATTCATGAGCAAGGAGGAACATCAAGAGCATTTGAAAACTATGTTAAAGATTTTTCAAAGGGAGAATTTGTATGAAAAGTACAGTAAATGTGAGTTATGGATAGAGGAAGTATCATTGTTGGGGAATGTTATCACCACCAAACAGATATCTATAGACCCTTCCAAGATGAATGCAATTGAAGAGTGGCCCATGCCAACTTCTGTAATGGAGATCTGCAACTTTTTAGGTCTAGCTGTGTATTATCGACGATTCGTGAAGAACTTTTCATGATTGTAAAACCCATTAAACAAGATGACATGGAATGGGGTAATGTTTGTTTGGACACAAGAATGTGAATATTGCTTCATGGAGTTGAAAAAGAGGATTATCACTGCGCCAAAACTCACACTCCCTATAAGTGGAGAACTATTTGTGGTGTATAGTGATGCTTCTAAGAAATGCCTTGGACATGTTCTAATGAAAAATGATAAAGTGATATCCTATGCCTCAAGGTAGCTAAAAATCCATGAGAAAAACTATCAAATGAATGAACTAGAGTTGGCTGTGGAGATCTTTGCGTTAAAAATCTGGAGGCATTATCTCTATGGGGAGAAGTGTGAGATATATACAGACCACAAAATTCATGAATATATATTCACACAGAAAGAGATTAATATGCACCAGTGAAGATGGATTGTGCACATCAAGGATTATGAATGATAAATCCACTACGATCCCCGTAAAGAAAACAAGGTGGTAGATTCTCTAAGCAGAAAGGATCCTGCATCTTTATTAATAATGAGAATTGAAAAAAATTGATTTTCTTTGATTTTCAAAGGATGGAAATGGGAATCATTAATGGAGGAACTTCATCAATCATATTTCAAATTATTTCCCTACCATCCCTCTTAGATAAAAAAAGGTTTCTCAAAGAAAAGATGTAGAAATTCAAAAAAGGGTGGAAGCTGTTAAAAATGAAAAATCCTACGATTTCAAAATTGATGAGGAAGGAGTTGTAATATTGGGGTCATGATTATTTGTACCATCTGATCTAGAGATAAAGAAGGAGCTTCTGAATGATGCACATAGCTCGAAATTGTCTATCCTCCCAGGGAGCACAAATATTTATCGAGATCTTCAAGAAAACTTTTGGCATGACAATATGAAAAGGGAGATTGAAGAATATACATAAAAGTGCCTGGTATGTCAACAAGTGAAGGCTGATAGGAAAAAGTCTAAGGGGATGATGCAACCACTTACCATACCAACACGGAAGTGGGAGAACATTACCATGGACTTTTTCCCTAGACATCCAAGGACATCCAGAGGAAATAATGCTATATGGGTCTTTGTGGATCGTCTTACAAAGACAACTCACTTTATTGTGGTTTGAGATGACTTCTCATTAGATCAACTTGCACAGATTTACAGCAAAGATGTCGTAAGGCTACATAGAGTACCACTATCTACTGTATCTGATCATGATATGAGATTCTCTACAAAGTTATGAAAAAGTATCTAGCTTGTTCTGAGCACTAAACTAAACTTCAGTACAACCTATCATCCTGAAACAGAGATCCAATCTCAGTAAACTATTCAGAAACTAGAAGACATGTTGAGCACATGTTCTAAGGAATACAAAGGAGTATGGGACCAACATATTACACCGGTTGAATTCTCCTACAATAATAGTTTCACCCGAGCATCCAAATGGCACCATATATAGCCCTTTATCTGAAAAGGTGCAGAACACCAGTGTGTTGGGATTAAGTTGGTGAGCGTAAGCTGTTAGGACCTGACATGGTCGAAGAAATGGTGGAGAATGTGAAAACCATTCTGTAGTATATCAAGGCATCCTAGAGTCGATAAAAGAGTTATGAAGATAACCATCAACAAGACCTTGAGTTCAAAGTTGGAGACATGGTATTTCTACACATATATCCATTGAATAAGGTCATGAGGTTTGGGAAGAAATGAAAGCTAAGTCCCAGGTACATCGGCCCCTTAGAGATCTTGGATCGAGTCAAAGATGTGGCCTATTGAATGACACTTCCTCCTACCATGTTGAAAGTACATGATGTCTTTCATGTATTCCTCTTAAAGAAATACATACCAACCCCTTCACATGTACTCTCTTTAGAGGTGGTATAGTTGGATGATGATCATTCCTATAAGGAGCTTCCAGTGAAGATCTTGGATCGTAGAGACAAAGTTCTATGCAAAAAGACTACTCATCTAGTAATAGTACTATGAAAAAACCATATGTACAAAGAGGAAACATGATAACTGGAGGTGGAAATGAAGGAAAAGTATCTGTGCCTATTTTTGTCATAGAATTTATGGATAAATTTCGAGGGTGAAATTTCTTAAGGGGGGAAGAATGTAACAACCCAATGTTTTATAAATGGAAATTTATTTCTCTTAAATATGTTATAAAATCACATGAAAACACAAAATAATTAACTAGTAAGTTCTAAGTGACCTTTAAACATATTTTTTTTCACTTTTGTGTTTGGAATTTCAAAAATTTGACATACACAGTTGTGATCAGTAAGTTATTTGGAGTTCGATCAGAAAAACATAAATTTTTTTGAATAGTAACCTAACTATATGAATAGTTATATACACTAATTAGTTTTAACCTTACATATGATAATATATAAATAATATTCAAGTTGAAAGTATGATATACCTATATATTAGAATAAGTTAATGAATGTTTTAAAACTTGTTTTTGATAATAAATTATGATTTTAATAAAATAATAAAATAATCTTATTTAGAAAATTATTTTTGAAAAATGGAATTCATTTTTGGATTATAAACTTTGAAAAACTGTTAGGGTAAATTTTTGGTATTTCACTAAAATACTTGATTTTTTATGAATAGTGAAATGTGATAATTTACGATAAATGCTAAATAATAGATTTATTGAGTCATTGATGATGTTCTACTGATGTAAGACCAATTGGTTTGGTATAAAATGATAAATTTACTATTATTGGTCATGGAAGACTCACTATTCCTTGTGTTGTGGGGAATTAATAAATTAATGAATTTTATATGGAGAAATACATTCCCTCCTCCACTATAGAACCCCCCTTCACCCCCTTTTCTCTTCACTTCTATCAAGCCTTGTGACTTGCCAATATTCTAGAAAAATACCTCCCCAAGATCCTCCCCGACCTCTAAAAGCTCTTATCCTCTTAAAAATACCAAAACCTCTCCCCTAAAGTGGTTCTCAACGGAGGAAGTCACAATAGGTAAATTCCTTTTTCCAATTCCTTGATCTCTTTCAAGTTCTTTAATTTTTTGTTTCTTTCCACACATCCCTTCACCCAAATGGTATGATAACTCTAGTATTATACATCTACTATAATGATATTATGATAATGGGATACTTCATTATCTCCTCTACTTTCCTTACCTTTTGTTTGAAACAAATGAAAGCAGAATTTGAGATGTGCCAATTTAGCACTTTCAAGGACAACAATTTATCAATTTCTATTATCATCATTAAATATGGTCATGAAATCTATTTTGTTATGGTTGAACCAGATTATATATGTGTAATATATCATATTTTTATTCTGTAATATTTTTTTACAAATGTCCTTAAGTTATAAATCAAAACATGTTCTTTGTAATCAAACCCACCATTTAACAAAAAACGGTTGTCACTATGGTCTTATATAATTGTTCGAATTCAATATAAGTATCCAAATTAAATTTAAAACCATGTAATCTACTGGATGTTCACTGATATAATATAAATTCATTTATGAACTACCACTTCCATCTTTCATGTTTATCCAAACTTGAATATAAGTGAACTGATATTTTAATACAAAGTAAACAAACGAGCAAGAACAACAAAATTGAACCTTATAATAAATCAAGAAGGCCATGAATAAACTAAAAATGGATATAATAAATAAATTACATATAGAAGTGGTTATGGACTTATTAATTAATAATCCTATTTTTTATTCAGGTCTTTAATAACAAGTGGAGAATGCAAACAAATTTAAGGTAAGGGATTCTCTCATTTTCACTCTTAATCCAAATTTTTCTCTATGCTATGCTTTTTTTGTGTAATACCAAGTGATGGGGTATGTTTTATTACCTCCCTAAATCTTCCATAATGTTTTATAAGTTATGGGAAACCCTTTATCTCTCTCATCATTCCCTCTTAGTTACACCCGACACCATGCCGACGAACTGTAATGAATTCTACCCGAACATCCACTATTCCTTCAGGTTGCTCTATCTTTCTTTTTACCAAAATTTAGTTGTATTTTCTTTTTATGTAAAAATTATACATTTGGTTTATATTCTCCCAAATCATGTTCCAATATCCATCTCTCATTATCTTTTGGGGATATACATGCTTTTAAGTGAATTCCTTCTCGATACTTCCCAATAAGCAAACTCGTTTTAAAGGAACTTCCCAAATTCTTACCAAATTTCAATTGAAATATATCCTATGTTTTATGAAACCATTGTATTTATAAAATCATTAATTATATTATGAAAATATTCCGGGTTCAATTATATTTTTATATAGAAGAATGACATCTTTACTATTTTAAAAGCTCTATAGTATTTTCCTTAAAACTGCACAAAAATGTTTTAATGCTAATGTTTCTAAAATAAATTTCTTATATGTTGACACTTATATTTATCACCTAATACCATATTATATTCCTATATTACCTTATTAACGTCTATATGTGTTCTAATCCCTTTCTTTCATGGACACATTCATGATACACTCAATGATTTTGCTTTATGTCATGATTGTGGTACCCAATTCTTTCCATGGGTATCCTTATGTTATGAACAATTGATTATGTATGATTATTTATGTGGAAAGAATATTTATATGGAAATAATATTTATATGGAATGAATATTCATGGAAATGTTGATATGGGTGTGCCCATATAGCACTCCAATGCACTGGGTAAAGTTAAGTCTCATGAGATGCGATGTGAAATGGGATTGGTGTTTGGCCTTGACCTGTACTAAAATGGGAAATGGGATTGGCAATTAGCCTTGAAATGTAGTAAAGAAATGTTTTATGATTATTCCACATTTATATGATTCCATTTTTATATGATCCCATGCTTTTATGATATGATTTCATATGTTCCATGATTTTTTATCATTATGTCATGCCTCCTAACTCATGTGCTTAAGATATATCCTTATGTTCATTCCCTTACTGGGATTTTTAGCTCATCCACTTGTTCATGTGTTCCCCAGGGTACCCTATGAAAATTTAAGGGATAAAAAAAAGTTAGAAGATATTTATGGAGATTAAATAAAGTAATTTTTTTAGTCCCATGTTTTATGTTTTATGTACCTAGTCTTCCAAGACAGTAGACATAACGATCCTTGGCTTGTACTCTAATATATAATTATGCTTAAAATCTTGTAATTTTATATATAAAATGAATGTGTCGCTATAGGCCCCAACTGGTCTTAGTCCTCCAAGTCCACCTTCTTAGTATCCTTCAGTACCATCTCCTTGAGCCCCTCTAGGTCCCGGTCCACCTATTTTTCTGTTGAAACGCTGATCGCCTGCACGGGACATGACACGAGTGGGCGGAACCCCTGTAGGGGTGAGAAATATGATACTCAGTAGGGACCCCTAATAGAAAGTAAAGAATACACAAAAATCTTCAAATCAATTCAAAATTCACAAGAAAACTCTCACCATGTATATATTTAGGGTAGTGATAGAAGAATTATCATTCGCATTATCGAACTCCTCAGCTGTTGGAAAACACCCCATCTATAGAGTACAGTGGGCCTATCGGGTCACATAGAAGTCACTTCCCATTATCCATGGACTGTTGTGGTACTCATCCATGATTAGTACAATGGGTATATTGGGTCACACAATAATTCTCCCCACCATGTGCCAACCGGGTCACACAGAGCTGCTCCCCTTTGTGGGCATGCCGGCTCACATAGAGCCGCTTCCCACAGGGATATCGTTGAGTCACACAGAGTCGATAGGCAACAGTCTTTAGGTCTAAGCCTACTACAAGGTTCCATACATAGAACCCTTGGGATAACCCCTCCACAAGTAATTCTTCACATCTCATTTTCCATGAAAGCCTCATCAGGGAATGACAATATATATGCCTCATCAAGAGGATCACCATTCTGCAAACGTATCATCAATCAGACACGTAGTTTCCAAGATATGAGAATTTTAGTAAACAGGGGGCCAATTTAATTTAGCCACGGTCAGACCTAGTCAAACCAACCAGAACAAATTGGTCTAAGGATCCCACAAACCCTGATTTAAATTCAACCAACTCGACCAGACCCAGTTTGGGTCTGGGTTGGTCTGGTCTTGTTCGGCCTGGCCAGTGGGCTAGACCCAACATGCCTTGCTAGACCCAGCCTACTTTGGCCAATGGTCCAGCCAGTCCAGTTTCCTGACAACCATATCTAGTCCTACCAGTTATGATGGTCGTGGGTCTAGACTGCCGGTGTGGGTCCAACCCGCTGGGTGTCGGTATGCCCCGCTGACTGGTGTCATGATCCGCCATCCCGAAGCCCAGCCGTAAGGGCAGTCGGTGGTGTGTAGTCTAGCCAAGATGTGGCCTGCTGCCACATCCACCTTCAACTGCACTGCGGATGCACGAGCCCCACCTCTCACTGTCAAGGTACCGCTACTCACCAGCCGCCTAGAATACCCAGACACAGGTAATCCCTCCACGTGGTGCCAGGCTAGGCCACGTCTTCTCGCTTCTGCTAAGGCACACCAATGAGCATTCCACCTCCTGTAGTTGTGGCCACCGCCGCTGGCACTAGCATGCCAAAAGATTGTTTAGTGGACCACTAAAAGCGCTCTTGCAGTATGTTATTTTCCCTGCATGCGATGCACTCTCTGGGTAACATTATCTTCACCGCAAAAGGTCTTGGAAATCAACTTTCCACCAAATTGAGGGTCTGACCATAATGCAAGCGCACGCCGAAGTTGCTCATTCCTTGTTCGTGTCGGACCAACCCATCTGCATTAGAGGTTCAGAATAATGAATAGTCCATGGGGGGGGGGTTAGTTCAATTAAGACATGTGATGTAGGAATCCTTGATAGAGAAATCCCAAATAAAGTTACCATCCTGTTAGAACACACAACATGGGGATCATCCTATTTGTGGGTTGATCTGTATTTGTCGTTTTGAAAAATAGGGAAGAACATTAAAATCAAATAACCTCTATCTCTTTGATATTCGATGTTGTAGGGTTTTATCCTTGAGGATTCAAGATGTACACGCCTTTCATCATTTTTTTCTCCATTATTTGAGGTGCGTCGAAGAGGTTTGATGTTTATCATCATTTTCCATTCTATACTGGAGATGACATTTTTCAGAGTATCCTCATAGTTTAATTCTTCATTCCACCAGCATGTCAACCAAAATAAATGTAAAACACATCATATCATTTCAGTTACACTGTAATGATGTGTCGTTATACTATTTCATTTATGAAACAACATCATTGTTATGCATCATTAAGTCATTGTTACACTGTGAGTTTATGAGCCGTTAATGAGGTTCATTAATGAGCCTCTTCTCTGCCTCTTTGTCATACCACATAGTATCCACCCACTACTCAATGTATGAGAGAATAAATGAAAATTACTTTTAAAAGTTATTTTATTATTTTTCAAAATTTATAAAAAATTAACCATTATTTTCAGCACTTGTCAGCCAATGTTACATCCTTTCTAGGTGAATCATGGTGTTATAAATTCAATAGTGCCCTCAGATTTTTGATCTTAGAACTGGTACAAATGTTTGATAATACTACTTGCATGTTTACTTAAGTGAACTAAAAAAGTTCAAATTTCCATTTCGAGCTCACTAGGCCTTGAAATCACATTTTGGAAAAGCATGTGGTCACAAAATAATTCCATATAATAAAACAAATATATAGAATTTCTGAGATATTACATGTTGGGTGTCAACTCAATTCCCCTATGGTGAATGATGAGTTACACTAAGACTACAAACCTTTTCAGACACACTCAGGGGATATTTATTTTTTAAAAATATTATACCTATAAGACATTATGATGCATTTATTAAATTATTAAATTTGATTTTGAAATATGAGTATCCATAACAGGAAAACCAATCCTTTGATAACATTTGATTATAGTAGAACATTATTCTAATTTAATAAATTAAAAGTGTGTCATATTTTAATGTTCAATTGTTATTCTTGTAATATGTATATTGTGGTTTTAATTTTTAATAAAGCATGATTAAATAATTTTAGTTTTACAAATGGATAACCCCCAAATAAAATTGAAATAACAATAAATTTCATGGTCAATGTGGATATTTTCCTTACTTGAAACTAGTGGGATAAAAGCTAGTGTAAAAAATCATGTGGTTATGCTCAGTCAACTATCTATAGTGATGATTAATAACAAGAATTATTATAATAATCCAAATATAATATTGAATAAGTGATTTATTTTCATGTAAGACCAACGTATAAAGAAGATAGTTGAATGATGATACCAATTCAACCATATCATACGTTTTAGAAGAAGCTCCCATGGGAATGTTTTATAAGAATAAGAATGCGATTCTTGTTTAGAAGGAATGGACATCAAGATCAAGATAGTCCAGTATGGGAAAAGAATTCGGTCAATGAGACAAAGGTTTATATTTTCATATACATAAATTGTTTGAAATTAGAGAATTATAAAAAAATGATTCCTTATACCAACAAAAAATGATGATAATTAACATAAAAAACCTTCAAATTAAAGGTAATAATGGAATATTTTACCCTACATATGAATTTAGTTTAAGAATATGATGGGAAACTGGTGTAATCACCATAGAATCAAGATTTATGTATATGATATTGGGAACTTGTTCCATACACCTTAGTAGGATATAGAAGTTTCTAATAGAATAATGTCAACTCCCAAACGATATTATATTATAATGGAAAAATATATTTTATTATTGTTTAACAGGCTATTGTAAATGGAATATGCTTCTTGAATTTTTTAATATTATTTTAAATTTATATGATATGATATAGAAAATCAACCAACTATCTCAACATTGATTATAAATTAATAAAAAAATAAAACATATTTCGAGATGCATACCCACTTATGATCATCTATTTTTGAAAGGATTAGTTTGATATATTTTTCAGAATATATTCTACTGTATGATTTATGATAACTAATGTTGAGGGATATTTATCTTAATTAATTATAGTAAACTCAATATTAGTGTTGATATCTTATTATAATAAAAGATATATTTCTTATTTATCATTATATCTACCAAGAAATTATTTTATGCATCATGACTATGTCATAGATACCCCTAGTTAGTAAGTGATAGTTAATGTTTAAATGATGAAATTTATTTGGCGGGGGATTTAATTTCCCGATCTTTGGGAATATATATATTTTCAAAAATTACGAATAGGTTTAATAGCTTTCTACACATACAACAAAAAATGAAAATGGTCTATAAAATATTTATTATTTGGAATATTTTAAATAATAATAACACCTATAAATAAATTTAGGGTAATTATTTATAAGAATTTATGAAATATGATTCATATCAAAAAATATTTTAGAAGGTACTTTTTTGAAAAAATATGCTCTCCTATATATATATTTTAAATTTATAAAAGTAATTTTTTTATATTTTATAATATGATTCAAAAAATTTGAAATTAATTTTTTATTTATAATAATAATATTAGAATAAGAAAAATTTCAAGAATTTTTACAGAATAATATATTTTTAGGAGATTATTGAAAAATAATGTTTTTTTCTAAAATTCAGCAATAATGAATATATCCAAAAGAATGCACCCATTAAATGCAAATATGATTATATTCATTATTAACGTTTTATTAATATACTAAAATTAATCAAATAAAGTTGCATTGATACATTTTTAAGACCAATGATTAATATTTTTAGGAAAATGGTAATGTTTTCCTATGAAATAATTATTTTGTATTTCTGATTCAGTATATATTATTGTGGTGAAATTAAATTTTTCCTTATTTTGAAATGAATAAAATTATATATATTTTTTGATAAAAAGAATATATGACACGGATGAATTTTAAATTGTTAAAATTTGACTAACACATTAATTATAAATCATAAAAATCACATTTTATTTAATAATATTGAATGTTATGTTTGTTTATTCTAAATGAAATATTTTCAACATTAGATTTTTTTTGAAATTATTTTTAAAAATGATATCAAGATTTTCAATTTATGACTCATTTTAATTATATATTTTTTTTATTAAAATAAAATAAAAATGTCCCAAATACTTACTATTGTAAAATTTCTTTAGGGTAAAAGTTGAAAAAATAAAAAAAATCATCAATCACACTATGTTTTATCCAAAATGAATCATGGATAGGAGGTTAATTCCAATAGAAGTATAAAATTTTTATTTTATTCTATTTTATGTATTTACCCTTGAACTAATAATAATTCATTATTGAAATATAACCTATACTTCCAAAAGTACCCTTCTCTTAACTTATGAAAATGGATCAAATAAACTACTTAATTCTAAAAATATTATATAGAAATTAATTCTCATAAATTGAATATTTTATAATAATAATATCCCATATAATATCCATAAGCATGTGATCTCAATTTAATAGTCATATATCAACATTTATGCAGCTAATTTTAAGATAATTATCAAGTATTCCACAAGAGTATTTCTCAGTCCTTTCCCTTTTCATTATAATATTTATTTTACTAGAATAATCTATCCACCCTATTATAATTACACGATTAATAATATTATAATTTATGGTTAAAATATTAATAGATACGCCTTTATTTTATTGTTTCTACTTGTTAAGGAAAAAAACATCGAGCATCCAAACATGTAGAATATGACCACCATGATGTAGTGTGGTCCATTTTTAGCCACCTGTATTCAGGTTTTCTTTCATATATATAATTTGAACGAATATTCTAAAAATAATATAATTATAATTAATAAACTATAATTTATCATATACTTTAATTATATTCCATTCAATTATAATTTGAATTGTTTATCATGTGTATGTGCATACCACCAACTACATGAAAAATTAACATTGTTTTTCATTACCACTATGCATGAATGGATATAAGAATAATATTATTGAATATATCTAATATTTAGGAAATATTTAATATTTTTTTATTTTTATATTAATAATATATAGAAACATTACCTCACCGATAAAATCATTATGGCATTCCCTTGTCTATGTGGGGTTTACCAGATAAGTTAATGATATAATAATGTTTACATAATTATAAATTTTTCATTAATATAATATTGGAATAGAAATTAATAATTTGGTTTTAATGTAAACTAAGTTTATCAATAGATGTTTTATTTTTATTTAATATATTTACTAATATATAACCATTAATTATTAAAAATAAGGAAAATTCTTTGTGGAAATTTAATGCTTTAAAAACCATACCCAGGTATTTCATTGAATTAATTGGTGTATTAAGAATTTGAAAAAAAATATTATCATTTGATGTATAATCATAGAATTATGAATTTTGAAACAATACACGAGAATTGACACCATCAATGGGAAACATGTAGGAAACAAACAACACATAATCTTTCATATGGTAAGGAAAGTAAACTAGAAATGTCTATTATATTTTTTTATAAATTATTAAAAATGATTTTTTGAAATGTTATTTTTATGATTAAGGTTATAAAAAATTTATTAATATAGTTATGTTTATTATAAACGGGTTTAGAGTGTGTTTTATTAATCAGGAATACAACATGCGTAATTTCTTATAAATTTTAATTACTTCAAAGATGATTCTTATCATTCAACATGACATCATTGATATGTTGTGAATAATATCGAATATTTTTATTCATACATATTTAATAAAATCAAGTGTTTTTATGAGCAGTATCATGATCATTATTTAAATGGATTTCAATTCAAATGACACCAAATTTATATGTTTTCCAATTAACTAAACTACCTTTATTGAGATGTAATTTTTCTTCATTAAAATCTTACATTATAGATATTTGGCTCAACATGCTGATATTATTTAATCCTTCTTTCACTTTCCATTTAGGGAAAATGAATTTTCTATCAAATCCTCTTCCATTATAAATTAATTCATCATAAAAATATATCACTTATGAAAATAATTCTAATCAACTTCGATTGTCATGAACCATACCCCGAGGCCCGTGCCATGACTACCCCAAGCCCGCCTTCCATAGGCCAGGGGATGGCGACTAGCACCAAAGGTGTAAATCCCCAAGCTAGGAAGACAATGCCTTTATAAATTGTAAACACACACAATCAGAGTACAAACTGAAAGAAAACACTAAGTAAAATATGAATATAAAAAGGTGTGATGAAAAGTAAAGGGGGCCAAAAATACAAGCCCAACTGTAAAGTACAAGGAAAATAAAAACAAGTACAACTGAAGAAAGGCAAACAGCTGTCAGGTCATCCACTAGGAAGTTCTACCTAAAGGGTAGGTACAGAAAGCCTCCACAACACTCCTCGTCCGTCCGTCTCCTCTGTGTACCATCACTCAGTGTGGTCCACCTCTGGGTACTATCCGGTCCTGTCCTCTCATCCTCGGTCAGCGCTATCTGTCATCTGCAACCAACACAACTATGTGTGGGAAAATCCCGTGCAGGGGTGAGTATAACAATACTCGGTAGGGACCCCGAGACCCTCAAGGTCTCACAAATCCAACAATGATAAATCACAAAGAATGAAATCAACAGATAACCCCACTAAGGTATATTCCCATACATATACCTAAGTTATCATGTAATCCATCTCAGTCATGATGTAAACAAAAAATGTATTGATTCAGCTCAAACCAGGATTTTTATTCACATTTTCGAAACCACAGTTGCTGGAGAACTCCTCCTCTGTTGAGTACAGTGGGCCTGCCACAACCCCAAGGTGCTTCCCAATAACCATGGACTGCTGAGGTAATCCTCATGTCGAGTACCATGTGTCTGCTGCATCACACATAAGCGCTCCCCACCCTAGGCTTGCCGCCACTACTAGGTGCTCCCCCTCATAGCCTGCAGAGGTACTCCTTCTATCGAGTACTGTGGGTTTGCCACCATAACCAGGCACTCCTCTACCATGGGTCTGCTGCCACAACCAAGCTCTCCCTACTGGGCCATCCTAATCACTCTGAGTTGATTGGTCAGTAGTCGTCAAGTTTCAGCCAGCTACTAGGTCTCCGCATTCTGTCGGCTCGCCTCTAGAAGGATCCACTCCACCAACTACTGGTTGATACTCTAGCTATCACAAAGTCCCACGTAGAATTATATCAAAGTTCCACCACGTAATAGAGGTCTCAACGCAACAGACAGCGTGTCAATCAGATGCTCGGTCTGTTAGTTATTAGCCTTTTAGTCACGGGGCCCCGATTAGATTTGTGCACGATCCAACCTGACCATATCTCAACTATACCCCGAGCTCTAGTGGGGTATACTCAAAGGGACCCTAGTGCTCCAAGAATACCAGCGCCGCTGATAGTTCATCAAATAGTTGTTTGGTACCAAAGATATAACCGAAGGAAGTAAAGGGTCAGTAGTGGGCCCATGACCGGTCTGACCCGGTCGGACCAACCCGGCCCAACCCAGTTTGGGCCGAATCAGTCTGGGTCAACCCGGTCAGACCTTTTGGGTCTAGCCTAGCCCATTGGGAGGGCCATTCTGTTAGGTTTGGCCAGGTTCGCTGGGCCCGACCCAGCGGACTGCGAGGGAGGTTCGGCCCGGAGGTCGCCGCGTAGGCAGCTTGGTCCAGAGGCTAGGTCTGGTTCGCCCATCACCACGTGCGGAATGGATCGAGCGGCTCGGCCTGGGAGGCTATGCCAGTTCGGCCAGAAACGCTGTGAGGGACACCGCAGGCCGGCTCAGGAGGCCGGTGCGGCTCGACCAGTTTGGCCGGGAACCGGGGCGCGGCCGGGCATGCTGGGATGTGGCCGGGAAGGGCACCGGGTAGGACGAAAGGTCGGCCGGGAGGGCGTCAAGCATGCCACGGGGAGGGCGTGCGGGGCACGATCAGGCCACAGACAGGGCATGCGGGGCGCAGGCAGGCCAACAAGGTTCCGGACAGGCCGCGAGTAGGGTGCACGAGGCACGGGTAGGCTGCAGGCAGGCCACGTGGGGCACAGGCAGGTCAGCAGGACATTAGACAGGCTGTGTGTAGGGTGCGCGGGAGGCCACAGGCAGGTGGTATGGAGACCGAGTGGAGGCCGGGTAGGACGTTTTGGCGCGGCTCTGGCCGGCGCAGGCTGGCGTTGTTCGGCCGGGAGCACTGAAGCACCGTGGGGGCGACATGATTCGTGGAGGCTATGGGTATTGCAACCTTTGTTGTTACCGCCTTCATCACCTCGTTGTCGCTTCATCGCTGAAAGTTCAACATAAACAAGATCAATGGAGGGGTCGGGCCATCTTGGTTTAGCCCGCACCCTCTACATTTAGGGTGGTATCAAATGGTTCATCAAAGTAGTATGATGAACTACAATTCTTTTACAAACTCCACAAAGAATTATTTCTATCTGAAGAAGAGAAAGAGAAAAGGGATAAAACACAAGATTAAATCCCCTATCTTTGATTTTCGGGCATCGTTCATTGATGGAGTCCCGGAAATTAGACAAAGAGAATCATCGTTTATTGCATCCTCCACACGCTTCCAAATCCGATCTACGTCGACACATGGAATACGCTCCATGTTGTTAGGCGTCTGAGAAAGAAGTAGAAGAAGGATTGTCACTGGCGTTCTTCGTTGGTGAGAATTATTCATTGGGGCCTTCTCCCAATAATCCTCTCCTCAAAGCACCCAAGGTTTCCACCGTAATGAACAATGCCAACCAAAAAATAATAATAGTTCTATTATTTTAGGTGTTGGCATAAAATTTAAAAATGGAGAATCAATTACATGGCTCCCCATAATTAATTAACATGTGTTGGCATGAATTAATAAAAAGGGAGTTGGCTCCATTTGATTAAAGGAAAGGTGGATAGGCTCTCCCTTATTAATGAGGGAGAGTTGAGAGGTTTTACTCTCCTCCATCAATAGGGGGTTTAGCCCCGTGTGGTCCCCACGATGTAACCTCTCACGGGAGGTTATGTTCGGGTGGTACCCACATCATAACCTCTTGTGGGAGGTTATGTTCGGGTGGCCCCCACCACCATAACCTCTCATGGGAGGTTATGGTGTGGTGGCCCCACCTCTAACTTCTAGGAGGAGGTTTCAACTACCAGTCACCCACATGGCGGCTCAAATAAAATAAAGTGTAGCTCACTTTTTTTTATTATTTTTTTATGAAAACCTAAAAACTGACTTTTATTCTAGACCAACTGCCGTTGAGGTGAAAGTATCCTTAAGCAAATATCGGCGCTGCGAGTTCAACAGTGCCTTCAGATTTCAGTTTTGATCACCGGTTCAAAAGTTAAAAAAACCCGCTCGTATGTATACTGAACGTACCCAAACAAAACTTTAAAAATTGATTCTGGGAACAACTGGATTCAGAATCATGCACTTTAAATTTTTGAAGACTCGTAAAATTCCCATCTATTTAAGAAAAAAAATTCCGTGGAATTTCATGGTGTTTACATTTTCCCCAACTCAGGGATTCACGTCCCTATAAGCTACAACTCGAACTATGGGAACAAGTGGGAGTACTGAGCACACATCTGAGCCACCCGATCCCATGTTCTCTCCTGGAGGTTCCCGTGTTGCCAGCATACGTGCACCAGAGGTATCGACCATCCACATAGGACCCAATCCTGTCGATCCTCAATCTCCACTGGATCCTCCGTTAAAGTCACCCCATCATCGACATCCAGCTCTCCATGGTCGATGATGTGAGAAGGGTCATGCACGTATCTCCTCAGATGAGATACGTGGAAGACGTCGTGCACTCGGTGAAACTGAGGTGGAAGATCTAGGTGGTAATCCACCTCACCTACTCTGCTAAGGACCTGTAAAGGACCAATGAACCTCAGAGATAACTTTCCACCTCAGCCAAATCTTTGTAGACCTCGTCAGGGTGAGACCCATAGAAAGTCATGGTCGCCATACTCGAACTCCAGAGGTCTCCATCTCTTCTCAGCATATGACTTCTGTCTGATCTGTGTAGTCTTCATCTACTCCTAGATGATCTACACCTTCTCCATGGTAGCTCGTACCATCTCTTGTCTCACTAGTGTTGACTCCCTTGGGTCTTTCCAGCATAAGGGTGATCTGCAAGGTCACCTGTACAACGCCTCGAAAGGTTCCATCCCTATGGTGGAATTATAGATGTTGTTGTAGGGAAAATACACCAAAGGTAAGTGATCCTCCCAACTATGACTGAAGTTGAGGAAACAAGCACAGAGCATGTCCTCGAGAGTCTAAATGGTCCACTCAGTCAGACCATCTGTCTGAGGATGGAAGGTAGTGCTCAGACGAAGCTGCATCCCGAAAGCCTCCTGCAACCCCTTACATAGTCGGGAAGTAAACCATGCATCACGATCAGAGACAATAGAAGACGGTACACCATATAGCCGCACAATCTTCTGCACATAGTGGAATCCCAATCTCTCTACTAAGACCTGCTCTCTGATTGGTAAAAAGTGGGCTGACATGGTGAGTCGGTCAACTATCACCCAAATAAACCCATGTCCCCTGGATGTACCCATCACGAAGTCCATGGATATTCCATCCCACTTCCATTCTGGGACCTCTAAAAGGTTGTACCAAGCCTGATGGTAGCTGGTTCTCCGACTTCACTTGCTGACAAGTGAGGAATCGAGAGACAAACTCCACTACCACCTTCTTCATACCTGGCCACCAATGCTGTCGTCCGAGGTCCTGATATATCTTCACAACTCCTAGATGTACCTCTAAATGGGATGTGTGGAAATCCCTAAAAACTTTCTCCTGAGGTGACAATAGTACCATAGTACATCCTCTGAAGAGGATGGAATGCTCCCCACCTTCAAAAAATCCATCAGGTGCCTGCCCTGTGGATATCTGCTCATGTCGTGTCCTGTAGTCTGCATCTCCATGCTATGCCTCCTTGACTCACTGAAGAAGTGGAGGAGTGACTATAAGAGACTGTAGAAAGGATTCTTTGTCTCTACCCACAATGGATATCTTTAGAGCAGCCAGCTACTCTGTCGCCTCACCTTGCAACTGTATACCAGATCTTCTACTGAGTGTGTCTACTACAACGTTCCCCTTTCCAGGAGTATAGAATATATCAAACTCATAGTCCTGGAGGAACTCAAGCCATCACCGATGTATCAGGTTCAGGTCCTTCTGACAGAAGATATACTTGAAACTCTTGTGATCAGATTACATGATAAAAAGCTCACACATCAGATAGTGTCGCCACATCTTCAAGGAGAAGGCCACTACTTCTAAATCCATGTCATGGGTAGCGTAGTTTTGCTCATGATATCTCATCTTCTGAGAACTATATGCGATCACTACTTTCTCCTGCATCAGGACACACCTGAGTCTGGTCCCTGATGGGTCGTGGTAGACTGCATACACTACACCTTCCTCTGGTAGCCTCAAGATGGGGGAACTAGTCAGTCTCTGTCTAAGCTTCTGAATTCTCTACTAGTATCTCTCCGACCACACGAAGGGTTTCTCCATCTTCGTCAAGGCTGATAGTGGTGCTAAAACTCTGGAAATATCTGGCACAAATCTCCAGTAGTAACCAGCCAAACCTAGGAAACTTCGTACCTCCGTCACACTCCTAGGTGGCTCCCAAGAAAGTACCGCCTCAATATTCACTGGATCCACTGCAAATCCAGCCTCTGAGATGACGTGACCTAGAAAGTGAACCTATCAGATCCAAAACTGGTACTTCAAGAGCATACCATAAAGCTGGTGATCTCGGAGTGTGTCCAGTACTACCTGCAAATGGTAGGCATGCTATTTCTCAGTAGTCAAGAAGATCAGAATTTTGTCGATGAAGACTATGACAAAGCAATGAAGGTATGGCTAGAAGATCCTGTTCATGAGTCCTAAGAACACTGTTGGAGTGTTGGTTACACAGAAGAGTATATCCAAGAACTCGTAGTGGCTGTAACAACACCTAAATCCCGTCTTATGCACATCCTTATCTTGAACTCTGAGCTGGTGATAACCTGATCTGAGGCCTATCTTCGAGAACCACTGTGTTCCCTTTTGCAGATCAAAGATGTCATCGATCCTCGGGAGTGGGTAATTGTTCTTCACGGTCACATGATTCTGGAAATGGTAGTCAAAACAGAGCCTCAAGCTCCCATCCTCATTCTTGGCGAACAGAATTGGGGCTTCCTAGGGAGAAGCACTGGGCCCGATGAATGCCTTCCCCTGCAAGACCTCTAGTTGTACCCGCATCTCGCGAAGCTCCACGGGAGGAATCCGATACACTGGTGTAGATATCGGTGCCGACTCAGGGTATATGTCAATGTATAAGTCCACCTATATATGAGGAGGTAGTCCTAAAACATCTTCAGGAAAAACATCCGCGTACTGGTCCACCACTATAGGATAGCTCGAACTCTCCACATCAACTACTCTGAGGTTAAGGTAGGCCGATTGATGAGTGATCGGCTGCACCCTCCTCAGAGTAAGTTTGTCCTGTCCTGCAAAGGATCCCTTATCACCTATGAAGGTGAACCTAGTACCATCCATGTGGACACACCGCACTTTGCACCTAATACAATCAATATGAGCATGGACTATAGATAACTGGTCCATACCCAAGATGACGTCATAAGGCCTCGACGCCGCTATGAGGAGATCCCAGCTGAAGCTCTCACCTTATAGAGTAAGCTCAAATTACCAGAACTAGTGCGTAATCATCGAGTCTGCTCGCATAGGAGTCTCTAGCTGTAAGGATCGAGCCAATGGATCTGTCGGAATCACTGAGCTCCGAATAAGGGAAAGGGTAATGAATGAGTGACTGGAACCTGTGTCTATAAGAACTGCAGCTATGGTGGAGTAGACACAGATCATACCTTGAATCATTTTCAGAGCACCATGATCGTATGCCTCAACTTCTTGGAGCTGGGATCTCGCCTGTCCACTTGCTCCCTGTGGTCGGGGTGGACCTCCTGGTGGTGGTGGTGGTAACACCTCATAAAGTCGTCCACTTCCAACGACACAACCAACTCCTCTTCCACGTACGCCTCCTCCCTATGGACCGCCTTGATCGAACCTATGCCTCTGCCTGGGAGGTTCCTCAACTGTATTCTGATCATCTGAACGGTGGGTCGAATAGTCACGAGCCATGTGACCCTATCTGCCAGATGAGTAACACTGCCCGCTCCTGGTAGGTCTGTCTCCACCCCAGGTGCCTCGCACAACCGATCCTGAGTTGTGCGGTTGTCCACCTATAGGTCTGGTCCTCTTGGACCTCTGTGTCATCTGTCTAATGCCAGCTGCAGAATACTCCACTACATGTCGACTAGCGGTGGGTCTCGCTGCTGGAGGCTTCTCAGCAAGGAAACTCTCCACTAAGAGGGATCGCTCCAACACCCCCGCCTGCATCGGGATACTGATCAAGATCATTGAAGCTATGATGTCTCGCCTGATCCCCTGCTCGAAGTTCCGGGTCCTGAAGAATGGGTCTCATACTATATCTGTGGAGTAGCGCGAGTGGTTGGTGAACCTCGCTGATTACTGTGCCACCGTCATGCTACCCTGCTGTAGATGAAGTAGCTCCTATATCCGCACAACATGTAGGGTGGATAAGACAATCTCTGCCAGAAACAGGCTCTCGAATTTTTCCCAGATTAGCATCATCTCGTCGTGCACCTAGAGCATCAGGCTCCTCCATCTTCCCGCTGCTACCTGTAGAAGGCTGGAAACAAGAATCACAATGAATTCGGCCGGTGTCCATACCAATATGAAGACTCTCACCATAGACTCCAGCCAATCCTCAACTGCTTGTGGGTTTGTCACTCTCATGATCCTGGGTGGCCTCTGGTGCTGGAACTCGTGCAATGTGCTCAAGCGGCATGCATTGTCTACTGCTAGGGCTGGTGGCATTGGTGGCCCAACAGGAAGTGGTACCGCTGGTGCCTTTACTGGAAAAGGGCCCTGAACTGAGGCCTCATCACTTGGTGGGATATACCTGTGTACGACTCTCTGAGCTCAAACTGGTCGTCCGTAGGGAGGCATCTTGAAAGAAACAGATTTGACACGGTCAAAATATTATACCTGGTGAGTAGACCTGGTTGACATGACTTAAAGAAAAAACTTTTGAAAACACACACACAATTAGTGTTTTCATGCATTGAGTCGGAAATCAGAAGTCAGGGTTCTAGGGTATGGATACATCAGCCAGCACACCAATACCGGACTCCCTGAACTAAAAACAACACTTGGTACCCTTAACACTATTGCTTAATAGAAAAGAAAGATCAGAGACCTATGTTTTGTGGTATAACCAACTCCTCTAATACCAATTTGTCACGACCTATCCCCCAGGGCCGGTCTAGTTACTACCCCAGGCCCGCCTTCCATAGGCCAAGGGCTGGTAACTAGCACCAAAGGCATAAATCCCTAATCTAGGAAGGAATTGCATTTATAAAATATAAACACACACAATCAGAGTACAAACTGAAAGCAAAAACTAAGTAAAAACTGAATACAAAAAGGTGTGATGAAAAGTAAAGGGGGCCGGAAATACAAGCCCAACTGTAAAGTACAAGGAAACTGAAAACAATTACAACTGAAGAAAGGTAAACAACTGTCGGATCGTCCATCGAGAAGTCCTACCTGAATGGTAGTTACAGAAAGCCTCCAAAGCACTCCAAGTCTGTTCGTCTCCTCTGTGTACCATCACTCTGTGTGGTCCACCTCTAGGTAGCGTCCTGTCCTGTACTCTCAGCCTCGGTCAGCACTATCTGTCGTCTGCAACCAACACAATGATGTGCGGGAAAATCCCATGTAGGGGTGAGTATAACAATACTCAGTAGAGACCCCGAGACCCTCAAGGTCTCAAAAATCCAACAAGGATAAATTAAAAAGAATGAAATTAACAGATAACCCCACTTAGTTATATGCCCATACATATAACTAAGTTATCAAGTAATCCATCTTAGTCTTTAGGTAAGAACAAAAGTTATTGACTCATCTCAAACAAGGATTTTTATTCACATTGTTGAAACCAAGACTGTTGGAGAACTCCTCCTCTGTCGAGGAAAATGGGTCTGCCGCGACACCAAGACACTTCCCACTAACCTTAGACTGCTGAGGTACTCCTCTTGTCGAGTATTGTGGGTCTTCTGTGTCACACAGAAGTTCTCCCCACCATAGGTCTGCCGGCACAACCAGGCGCTCCCCTTCATAGCCTGCATAGGTACTCCTCCTATCGAGTATAGTGGGTCTGCCACCACAACCAGGCGCTCCACCGTCGTGGGTCTGCTGTCACAACTTGACGCTCCCCACTAGGACATTCGAATCACTTTGAGTCGATCGGTCAGTAGTCTTCAAGTCTCATCCAGCTACGAGGTCTCTGCATTCTGTCCACTCGCCTCTAGAAGGATATGCTCCATAAGCTACTAGTTGATACTCCAATTGTCACAAAGTCCCATGTAGAAGTATATCAATGGTCCGCCACATCAAATAGGTCTCAACGCAATAGATGACACGTCAATCAGATGCCCCATCTGTTAGCTATTATCCTTTTAGTCCCAGGGGCCTGGTTGGATTCGTGCACGATCCAACCTGACCATATCTCAACTATACCCCAAGTTCCGGTGGGGTATACTCAAAGGGACCCTCATGCTCCAAGAATACCATTGCCACTGACGGTTCGTCAAATGGTCGTTTGGTGCCAAAGATACGACCAAGGGAAGTAAAGGGTCAGTAGTGGGCCTAGGACTGGTCCGACCCGGTCGGACTAACCTGGACCAACACAGTCTGGGCCAAATAGTCTCAGTTAACCCGGTTAGACCTGTTGGGTCTGGATCGACCCTTTGGGGTGGGCGGGGCAGCCTGTTAGGTTCAACCTGGTCTGCTTGGCCCAGCCCAACGGACTGCAAGGGCGGTTTGGCACAGAGGTCTCCACGTAGGCGGCTTAGTTCGGAGGCTGGGGCTTGTTCGGCTAGCACCACGTGGGGCACGACTCAGGCGGCTGGGCCAAGGAGGCTGATCCAGTTCTTCCAGCAACACCGCGAGGGATGCCACAGGCTGGCTTGGGAGACTGGCGCGGCTCGACTGGTTCTGCCGGGAATTGGGGCACAGATGGGCATGCCGGGGGCGGCCGAGCAGGGCACTAGGTAGTCCAGAAGGTCGGCTGGGAGGGCACCGAGTAGGTTGGAAGGCGGTTGGGCTGGCCCGGCAGCGGCCTGGGCAGGTCGGCGGGGTACCGAGCTAGCCGCGAGAAGGGCACATGGGGCACGGGCAGGCCGTAGCCTGGGCGCGCAGGGCACGGTCAGGCTGGCAAGGTGCCAAGCAAGCTGTGGGCAGGGCGCGTGGGGTGCGGGCAGGCCAGCAGGGCACCAGGAATGCCGTGGGTAGGGCGCGTGGGAGGTCGCGGGCAGGTAGGCCGATGGGCGGGTGGCGGGTGGGCAAGCCGTTTCGGCATGGCTCGGGTTGGTGTGGGCCAATGGTGTTCGACTGAGAGCACTGGAGCGCCGTAGGGGTGGCACGATTCGCAGAGGCCGTGGGTTGTGCGGCCTTTGTCATTGCCACCTTCTTCACCTCGTTGCCACTTCGTCGCTGAAAGTTCAACATAAACAAGATCTACATAGGGGTCGGTCCATGTTGGTTTGGCCTGCACCCTCCATGTTTAGGGTGGTATCAAATGGTTCATGAAAGTAGTATGATGAACAACAATTATTTTACAAACTCCACAAAGAATTCTTTCTATATGAAGAAGAGAAATATAAAAGGGATAAAACACAAGAGTAAATCCCCTACCTTTGATTGTCAGGCATCGTTTGTTGATGGAGTCACATAAAGTAGATGAAGATAATCATCGTTTGTCGTGTCCACCGCACATTTCCAAATCCGATCTGCATCGGCTCGTGGAATATGCTCCATATTGGTAGGCGTCCGGGAAAGAAGTTGAAGATGGATCATCATCGGTGTTCTTCATTGGTGAGAGTTCTTCGTTGGGTCCTTCTCTTAATAATCCTCTCCCCAAAGCACCCAAGGTTTCCACCGTAATGAACAATTACAACCAAAAAATAATAATAGTTCTATTATTTTAGGTGTTGGCACAAAATTCAAAAATAGATAATTAATTACATGGATCCCCTTAATTAATTCACATGCTTTGGAACAAATTAATAAAAAGGGATTTGGCTCCATTGAATTAAAGGAAAGGTGGAGAGGCTCTCCCTCATTAATGAGGGAGAGCTGAGAGGTTTTACTCTCCTCCATCAATAGGGGGTTTAGCCCCATGTGGTCCCCATGATGTAACCTCTCACAAGAGGTTATGTTCGGGTGGTCCCCATGTCGTAACCTCTCGTGGGAGGTTATGTTTGGGCGGGCCCCACCACCATAACCTATCATGGGAGGTTAAAGAGTGGTGGTCCCACCTCCAACTCCCAAGAGGAGGTGTCAACTAACAGTCACCCACATGGTGGCTCAAATAAAATAAAGTGTAGCATACTTAATTTTTTTATAAAAACCCAAAAACTAACTTTTATTATCGACCAACTATCGTCGAGGTAAAAGTATCCTTAAGATAATACTGACGTTGCGAGTTCAACGGTTCCCTCAGATTTCAGTTCTGAGCACTGATTCAAAAGTTATAAAAATCCTCTTATACGCTTACTGAATATAGCTGAACAAAACTTCAGAAATTGATTCCGGGCACACCGAGCCTCAGAATCATGTGCCGTAAATTTTCACAGACTTGTAAAATTACCATGTATTTAAGAAAAAAAAATTTCCATGGAATTTCTAGGTATTTACATCGATAAAAATTTCCCTTCCTAGTATATATTTTTATTGACTACAAATTTTATTCTTTATTAGAAAAATATTTTTACTTAATCATTTTGAGAATTTTTTCTCTAAAAATGAATTATAATATATTAAATTAATTTACATCCATTTAAAATAATATATATTATAATTCACTACCCTTTTTATATCCATTATATGATTTCGTGGATCAATTATCAATGTTTATTTTACAATTTTGAATGATTTATAAATCCTACACATCACATTTTTTGAAACCCTTATATCTTCTTCAAGGTTATTTTTTTTAATATTCCTTAAAAAATTTATAGTTTTCCTTTTATAAAATAATTTTTTTTTAAAAAACTATGCATGTAATCATTATTTAGATTGTTTTTCCAAGTATTTATTTTGAAAATATAGTCTTTTAAATTTCATAAAATTATCCATTCTCAATATTAAATTTCAAACCCATTTTATATTAATAATTTAACCAAATGATAAAATAATTTTCAAAAAGGAAATTAATTTATTATTTCTCATCTATTTTCACTTTATCTTTAAAGGATTTATTTCCTTGGAAATAAGTTTATTGAATCTTCCTAAAAATTATCTTCTAAAACAATATTTTGGTATAATTGAATTTTTGGTATCTATTATATATATTAAAGAGGTAAATATCTATGGCACCATTGGGAAATGATATGAAACCAATTTCTATTCCTTTGGTTCTTGATGGTCTGATACTGGGTTGATTGTATGCATGGAGGTCTTGTGTATGGATTGTTATTTTATAATGGTTTGGGTACTATAAATCCATGATATGGTTTTTGTTTGATAAAGCTCAAAAACGTTTTGTTTTGGATAATTCCAGTAGATGGTTTGGATCTAATAAATCCATAATATAGTTTGGTTCCATTAAATTCAATGAATTAATTTCATAATATTGATATCTATAGATATTCTTAAGAGTTTTCAAAATGATTCTTTTCAAAAATATCGAGGAATGATACATTTTCTCTCACATTTACATGTGGGCATAATTATTTTGTTTGCATATGAGTGTAAAAAATTATTTTCATCATATTTTTATTAGTGGGATTAATTATTTTATTCATACATTCATTTTTATAATTTATTCTCTCACATAATTTCTTATGTTAATTATTGAGCTCCATTTCTATGTTTATTTTTTTAAGTAAATGTTTTATAAATAGTTTATTCACAATTTAAATTATATTCCAATATCATATGTTAAAATATTACTTATTTAAACATATTAGGAATAAATCTGCCACTCCTATTGATTATACCAAGTTTTCATATTCTATAATACTTTTATATTTGATTGTAATCATTTATATTTTCTCTTACTGGACATCTGACCTCACCCTTTTTCATATTTCCATTACCTAGGTTATAATGAAGATTTCAATATATGAGTTGTTATGAACTTGGTATATTTTGGTTAAATTATTGATTAAGGTTCAAAGTGATCATAAAAAGGTTTGATTTGGTAGATGATCCCCAAATACAATAAAAATGTAATGATTCAAACCAAAGGATTTTTTGAGATATGAAACATATCTTAGGGGAATTATGTGTAATAAATATTTTAATATCATTGGTTCTTCTCAAAATTGATCAATATTTAAACCTATGGTAATAATAATGGTAGTTCATTCCGATAATCATTATACTAAATAGAAGACAATGAGTATAATGTTATTTAATAGAACATGGTGTAAGAGGTTACTGAATGAGAATATTTGATCTCATATTAACAATTTATTTCTATGTGTATCCATTACATATATTCCTACTAGATATAATTATCTTTTTTATTCACTATGGGTGACCCAATATATTTATAGGTATCTTTTTAGGTATAACATCGATTTCTTGGGAGGTGACTATTTCTCCACCAATAAACTATATTTCCATTTGAGATTGTGGAGTAGATTGACATAGTAAATTATTAGTTGGAAAATCCACTAAAAAATCATGTAATTTAATAGTTTTTCATGAATTAATGATTCAAATGTACTCGTTTTACCTTGTTCTTGTGGACAATAGTGAGGATTCCAAGTTAGAGTAAGGTGCATCATTTTTTATAAAACCATACATAAAGTGGTTCTTAATTAAAAATTGTTTCAAGAGATTAAAATGGATATTTTTTTTGTGTATTATTGAAACAAGATGAAATCAAGAATGCTACATGGGAGTGGGAGTCATATAACCTTACATAGTGAAAAAAATCAATCAATTGAGTTCCCTAATAGATGTTTATTGGGGATAATAATCCCTTAATTATTATGTTTACTACTACACATTAATTTTAAGATTCATTATTTTGAAAAATTATTGAATCATGTTTATCTAGTTGATTTGGGACCAATTGGTCTGTTTTTAAAAACACATGATCAGGATAATTGTATCTGGAAATGTTTTAGATTTAGAATTGTGAAAAAATGTTTCAGTAAATACAAATGATAATAATTTTGGTAGTTATTATTTGTTTAGAGATAGAAATATATAGGAGGAGGATCCCCATTTCATGAGGTAATGATTCATGGGGTGGAATTTGATTTCAGGTGGGATTATTTCATTGATAAAGAGAACCATGTAATGAAGATAAGAAATAATTTAAATTGTAATGTTTTGGAAACCCAACGTGATACATTAAATTAACAAGGTGGTCATGGTGTAGAAGGTACTATAAAAATGTGATGGATTATGTAAGGGTATGCTTTTTGGATATATAAAACTTATTAATAGAGGGTATAGAGGCATGAAATAATAATGCATGGAAGTCACTTAGTTTTTGTTAAGTGATTCTTTCCATGATGCCTCTATAAGAGGAGGGGAATCCCTGGGTAACCATGAGAGTGAGAATATAGTACTAACTAAATAGGGAGGAAGACCACTATCTAGGGTCAGATGAGAATTAAACAATTAAATGTATTCCAAAATATGGCCATGGAATGGATAAATCAATTGGTGAAAATTTAATTTACTTGTTGAACGCAAATATAGTAGTTTCTTTCAAAGGAGAATATATGAAACACCATCTTTGGACAACCATAACCACTCCATTACTTATCCACTATCCCACAAGCGACTTTTGACAATTATTTTTGTCTTCCTTGGAATCTTAAGTTCACTTCCCACCCCTATTATCTTTTTCATATTAAATTCAATAAGATGATTAGTCTTTTGTAGTTTAACTCCATACATTCTTTGATATCCCTATCTCCAAAGATTTACTTTTATTATATATTGAATCCCTAACATGATTGTTTTTGTATATTTTCAATGATTTTTTTTATTAGTAATGATTTAATGAGCTTGGATGGGAATGTATCATCCTACCAACATTAGGCAATATATACTTCCCATGTTATGAAATTTAAACGATGTTGAATAGCATGGCATGGAAGTGAGGGAAAGAGTTATTCCATTAGAAATATTATTTTCGTTGTTATGTAAAATAGTGAATGTTAATTGATACATCTGTCTTGTTATATAATGGGTATAAGTTAAGTATCATGAAAATGGATTAAATCCCACATATTTATATAAATAGAGGTAGGATGAGTCTTATGGATAACATGGGACCAGTGTGAGTTTTTAGACTCATTTAAGAATAGGGTGACCTAGAAATGTATTTATTTTGACTAAGAATATGTCACTTCACATAAAATGGGGCTGGGATTGGGATTATGGTTACATTATCCACCTTGAAAGGTTAGTAATGGAAAATAAATGGGTATAATGTTATCTTGTATTCTCAATTTTAGTTTTTATTCTTATGGTGTGTATTTTCACTACATAAAATTTATGTAATTGAGAATTCCAAGAGTTACAAGATGATGAATAATTACATGATGGTAGGTGAATATCAATGTTTGGTATATCCTTAGGTGGGATGGTTATATATTTTAGAAAATTACGATGTATTAACAATATTGAGTCAGAGTACCTGTCAAAATATTTTTACGTGAATGAATGTGTGAACAATCCAATGTGATGGGGTGTGGTCACAGATTCTTATGTGATAAGATGTGTGACCAAGCATGAAAATATAGTTGTTTATGTTTATCATTGGATATGTTATACTATGCTTCATCTATTGATTATAGTGGGTATAATCTAGTTCTTTTTAAAGTGTAAAAATATAGATTTTATATAGGGTCATACCTCATGTGAGAGGGTACTAAACATGTTGTGGATTTTATTTTTCACTCTATACTACCATTAATTACAGAATATAGTTAACGAAGCTATGGTTAGGGTTAATGGAATACATCTTAAAACATGATGTCTCAATAGAGTTGTTTTTTTCTTATATATTTATTTCTATCAATGTATAAATTATCTAATATTTAGTTTACATAGACAATAGATTCACTGGTGGTGTCTTATTATGTAAATTACAAAAAAAGTTTATAGGAACACATGAACTTGAAGAAATTTCACATCCATGGATCCAAATAAGGGAATAGTCCCCATGATTGGCTATTGATAATCTATAGTTATATGGAGATTTTTGTTGTTGTATGGATATACAAAAAACACCTTTTGTTGTATTTTTTTGAATTTTCATATTGTTTTATGTAATAAGTATTGATGCACCATATATAGTGATACATTTTTAAATTGATCTGCAATATTTTGTTTCACATTTTTAAATAGTATAAAATTATGTTATATATGATATTCTTTTCTATTTATTCTTTGTTTTTATATACCAATTACTTCATATACATGGCTAGTGAATGAGAATTTAATGATATCAAGAGAATAATATCCGCATTATATATCTTAGGTTATCACCATAATTCAATAAAATATTTCTCATAGGGAGGAAAACATATGGTCAATCATCATACCAGATTAGACTCAATGATTCTAGATATTGTGTTATAGATAGTTTAGCACGACTTTTGTAGTAGGGTACCACATTTTCTATTATTCCAAATGAATTACAACAAAATAAAAAAAAGAACAATTATATATTTTAAGTAATAATTTATTGATTCTATCTATTAACCAGATTTTATGAAAAAAAATTTCAGATGGAATCAATATTTTATGACCAATTATCATAGTTTTAAATAGTTACAAAAACTTCATAATATAAGAGTGTATGATATTAATCTATAAAAATTAACCCATTGATCAATATTTTTGGTATTTTATCCTTCATCTATGAGTAGTTCCATTAAATGAACTACCTTCGTTATACGATGATATCTTTATGAGATTTTTATGGAGATATATATGTTATGGATTTTTAGAAGTATAGAATAATCTTGGGGTATATATCCAAAAACTCAAATATAAAATGAACATACACCATATTTATTTCATCCTTTATATCTATAAACTATGAAATAAATCCACTATAGTCCTTTATAGCTTAAATTTACACATCATAAGAACATAAAAAATAATGAATTTGATTGTTCTATAAATTTAAATATATATATATATATATATTGTTTTTGTTTAATATATAAATTTATCTTCAAAATTAATCGTATCCTAATAATATGGGTTTCAATCAATACATAGAATGTAATATAACACTATTAAATGGATAAATAAAAATATTCATGCAATTATTTCTTATCAATAGTCATAAGGAATGATTTTAATATCCCAATGGAAATATAATAACCATTCATATTTTTACAATACAAATAAACCTCCAATATATAATGAAGGAAATTAATGTTTTCCATGAATTTGGAAGATATAAATGAATAAATTTATATTAAATAAAATAACATGTTTTCCATATATAATTATAGAAATACAATATAAATGAAAACAATAGATTGTTTTTTTTTCAACTCATAAGCTGTTGATAATTTTGGATGTTAATGACTATGAGGCATCCATGCCTGAGAATATTTTTTGTAACCAGATTGTGTTTTATATGTCATTGATTTAAATATTTTCCAAAAAACTAATAGTTTACATATTTCATGATGGTTTTATCTACTATTGAATATCACAAATGATCTGGTTATCTATATTCAGGGAACCTAAATCACACACCTATACATTTTTTAATATATCCTTGTATTTTAAATTCTTTCATTAAAAATACTATAAATTGATTTATTTCATTTTTTAAATTTATAAAATTTAATTCCATATACTTCCCCACTATACTCTTCATTTCAATATTCAATTATATGAAATTGAGAAATAATTTCCCATCCATATTGAAATTTATATGATCTAATATTATGTATAAAATGTTTGGGACAATATATGTCCTCATGGACTAGGATTTAAACTATGAAAAATTGACTAATCTTTTTAAGTTATATATGTATTTAGTTTTGTAATTTGATTTATAATCATATGAATTTATCTTCATACATATATTATAATTCAAATTCCTTTTACCATAATCATAATTATTATATTTGTATATATTATTATCATTTTTAATATAAATTCATCACCTTGTCATATTTTCATTCTTTAATTTAATTCTATGGTAATTAGAAAACAGATTATCAGTCCAACTAAATCATAGATACTACTACCTTAAAATGTATATAGGGATACCAATCCACCTTTTTAATCACTCTAAATGACTCTAATGTGATAATGAAATTTAAAAAGCCACATGATGTTTGAAAACATTACTACATTTATTGCAAACCATCAAAATATAAGCCACATCATGGATCCCTATAATGAAAAATACAAAGAAGTTGTTTTCCCTCTAAATATTTATAGTGCTCCAAGTCCTGGTGGGTTCAATTATAAATTATTTATGTTCTATTAGGGAATCCTATACAATTAGGTGACCAATTATTATTGGGATTTTAATAATCATTCCATCATGCCTTATTTAATCAATTCCAATTTCTTTTCCCATATACCCATGAAAGATAGTGTCATTGAAATCAAATACATTATACTATTTTGAATTGAGAACACTATCCACAAAATAATTAATAATGTCATATACATAATGATATGGGATATTAATAGGGATGTCATTACTCCAAACCAATTTGGATTTTCCTCACGTATGAACATCCCAAATTGCTTGTTTTCTAATTAAAAACTATCAAAATAATTAAAAAGAAAGTGAAGTATGAAGTATTTTCCCACAAAATTAAATTGTGCTTATTTATTATAATACACAGGATATATGGATTCTAAAAAATCTTTTTCTCGGGGATAATAACAATCCTAATCATTTAAATACTATCAAATCTCATTAATGGATCTCCCAAAAGATTTTTTTCCTAGATCTAGGTGAGTTTGTAAAGGGGATCCTCACTCAAGACATACCTTTTAAAATATTTAAGATAACATTATTAGATTCTATAATGAGTTTATCCCAATTATCCTATACACAAAGATCAATTCTAGGAAGGGGAAATTCACCTAATTAAATATTTTATATTCGTATGATATGACCCTTTACGGAAGAGCCTCTAGAAACATTGTTTCTATCATCAATTTCATTTCCTGTAACTATAAAGAATTAGAAGGGAATGATATCAGCTAGAATATGTAATTTATTTTCATTGCAACTATAATTTCTACCACTATGAAAAATATTATTTCCACACTAATGGGATTCAAACGAGGATATCTACTATTCACCAACCACGAAGTCCCCAAATTTTAGATAAAAATTATAAGATGATTTATTGAGAATATTTATTCTAATATTGGAAATAGTTGGATAGGTGGAAAGAAAAAATATCTTTCCCATGCTAGAATATTTTTTTAGTTAACATTCTGATCAAATCCAAATTATATGTTAATTTTTTATTTACTCGTTCCCAAGATTTGTATTCAATAATATTGAAAATATGATCAAGGTCATCATCTAGATCAGATCGGTCCTTGACAAGAAGCTCATAATAGTTTCATAGAATGAATACATAATCCCCATTTATATGGGTGGATTAGTCATAGCAGATCTCAAGACCATTACCAACAATTTTCTCATCATGTTCACTTGGAATAACATAACATCAAATGATTTCTATTTTTATTTGTTTTAAAACTAGGTTATTGAAAAGATACTGGATAGTTATTACCACTAAATTTATCTTTATATATATCATAAAATTATGAAATTGTTGAAAATATTTATTTTCTAGTCTAAATGGATGTTTTTTTAATAAATCATTATCATGTTTCTGGACATCCCCAATACATTCCCGACAACATATAGATATCATGGATGTCCCCAATTGTCATGACCTGACCTAATGGGGCTCAATCCGCGACTCCCAAATCCCGCCTCCAATAGGCCAGGGGATGGAGTCTAGCGCCGAGTAGGCTATCACACACAAGGGAGGCATTATCCTAAGGTACCTGTACACACACACCCACACACACCTCCATGCATCAGTGCAGAGATATATAAAACTGAAAAGAAAAGTCATGCACATATCTATCCCAAACTAGAGTGCAACAACAGTAAAAAAAGGGAAAAACAGGTCCCACCAAAGGAAAACTACAAATGTGTCCAACCTACTCAGAAGGAGGGAAAACACTGCCAAAAACACCTGCCGGTAAGTTCCTCGGCACAACTTCGGTAAACACCCCGGTCAAACCCGCTCACTAAGCTCCGCCTTCTAAGGGTCCTCTTGGAACTCCGTCGAAAGTCCTATGGTCTACATAAGACACAAACATGTGCGGGAAAAGCCCGTGCAGGTGTGAGTATAACAATACTCAGTAGGCACCCCAAAAACCCAAAACAAAAGAGAGAAACTGAAAGGCAATAGTCCGCTCATCCCAGCCAGAGGGAACCCAGATGAGAGAGAAAATCCATCTCGTGACCATCCTAGGCTAAACACAACTAGTCAGCTCCGCTCATGTGTATGACCACACATACACCATGAACAATCCATATATACTCAGCTCACGCACCAAGCCACATGAGGTACCGACCTCATCACCGGCAACGGTTCACAACCAAGAGGGAACACTCCACGATCACTATCATCCCAGATGACACTCGTTAGAGAGATACACTCCATCAGTTCCCACACAAACACCTCCAATGCTCACCTGAGAGATCACGCTCATCAGATATCGTCAATGGGAAAACCACACTGAAACAGTAAGAACAAAAAACTCCTCAGATAGGGGATCACTCCTAGTGTCCTCTAGGGGATAACAAAACCCACACTGCTATACAAAGATCTCACAGATAGGGGATCACTCCCAGGGTCCGCTGGGGAATACCAAAACCCAATCTGGCATTCGTAGATCTCACAAATAGGGGATCACTCCTTGGATCCACTGGGGGATACAATAACCCGATCTGGTGCTCCTTAGAAACACGTCACTCGGATAGAGGATCGTTGCCCGTGTAAAGGTGGTCACGACGATACCGGAACCCTATCTGGTATAACTCGTGATGTAGGGGATCGAACCGACGATGCTCTCACCCTACCAAAACCACGTGCTAGGTAGGGGATTGTATAACTAAATATACCACAACCCTACAGAAACCACACGATGTGTAGGGGATCATATAACCAACAATACCACAACCCTAGTAAAATCCTCATGATGAGTAGGGGATCATATACCCGATGATGCCTCAACCCTACTGAGCAAGACCCACTGCATTGGGGATCATATTCCCGATGATGCCACAAACCCTACGGAGTTAACCTACTAGATAGAGGATTTCCACCCGTGGATAAGCGGTTACAACGATACCAAGAACCCGATCTAGGTAAATGATGCTAGAGGATCCCTCTCCGGGCCCACAGGAGGGATGCCACAACTATAACAGATTAAAAATTCCATCAAGAGGATCAAAAACCCATACTAAGGTTGTGATTCCATGCGAACCCTCGTAGGAATGAACCAAGGGAGTACCCTCAACCACTGTTGGTCCATGCATCACTAACCGGAGCGACCCGCCACAATGACACACCACGCACCTCTAAGGCCGATACTATGGACACCATTGCGATCTACATGAAAAAACACACAAGATAGGTTATTTACTCGCCTAAAACAGACAACCGGTGAAAAGACACTATTCACTGTAGCTAGCCCATGTGGGGCCCACACTATGATCCCGAAACTCATCAAGCGGATCATACCACTGTGATCTCCTAAGAAAAACACACTGAATCAACTAATCGATCATCCCAAACAGTCACCCGGTGAAAAAATGTACTATTCATCGAAGCCAGCCCAGGTAGGGCCCACGCCTCCATCCCAGAAAAAACAGAAAAACGGATCACACTATTGCGATACTCTCGGAAAAACACATAGGATCGACTATTCATCTGCCAAAAATAGACTCCTAGTGAGAAATTTGCGTTTCTCCGTAAAAGCCCCAACCAAGCCATGTGGGTCCCGCACCCCAATCTTGGTCCCAACACCCAGAAACCATCAAGAAAAGTCCACCGTACCATCAGTTTCTCAACGCCACTAACGACATGTTAATCGGACGCTCCGAGTAGAAGATACAACGACCCGAAGTGGAATAATAATAAAATATCATTATTTTATTCGATGTTTCTAGAACCTGAACCAAAATATCAAACTTCGAAACCCCCGAACCCACACCGAATAATTCTCCTTGTCACCAGGGTCATATCTCCATAGACGGCATGCGATTCGGGTCTCCAGGGATTAAGATACGGGGGTTTTAAAACCCTCGTATACAAAGAGAGGGTCGGACCAGCCTGAACTGGCTGGCTTGGGCCGGCCCACGTCGGCCAACCCAGCCACTGTCACCACAATCCACTCCAGCTGGCGAACTGTGCTGCTGTGGTGCGGCGCAGCGCATGGGCGCGGCCAAACCTCCCGTGGGGTCACCGCTAATTGGCAGGCGGACCGCCTTTGGGGGAGGTCGTCCGATTTAATCCCCGTGGCCCGCCACCGTAGGCCGCCACCGGTTCCATGACAGCGGACCTTCCGAGGGCCGCCGAGGGCACCCTAGGGGTCCAAATGCACATCTGATGGAATTTACATGACCCCTGGGACTGGATCTATGCATCTGCAGGCTCAAAATAGTGAAAACCAACCAAATCGGGATCTGGGATTTTAAAACTCAAACTGCCTACCTGTTGGCAGATCGCCGAAGCTTCGGGTGTAGAACGACACCCGCAACACTCTGAAGCTCGATCCGCTGATGATCAGTGCTAAAAACGGATGAATGCAGCTCTATTTGGTGAAGAAACAGAAAAGGGAGGGGGGGGGGGGTCGTCGCCTATGCGTACAAGGTGGGGGAGAGGGAGATGATTGGTTTTTATTTTTTTAAATAAAAAAATGCATCTTAACTCCCCTCCACCACACATCCGTACTGGCACCCAATGCTGACTAAAATTATTTCACGTCTCGGGTAAAAATGGTGCTCTTAACGCAACGGTAGAATCAGATTTTCGATCCTAGACCTCGTTCAGAAGTTATTCGAGCCGACGCTCATAAATAAACATTTCCATTTATTTATGAAAAATCCCCTTGTGGATTTTCTCATAGCAAGCCCGCACCCACAAAGTTTTTACCCCACCTACGGTAAACGTCACACTTCGTACGCAACCATGACCTCAGATTCCCATTTTGAGCTACCTTTTAGGAGATAACTCACCCCTTCCACATGCATAGTATAAAAATACTTAATATTTTTATAAAATTAATTCCAGGAACACCGGGACTTGGAATCACACACTGTATTCCCACCTAGATTGGGAATTATTCATAGTAATATTCTGAAGTCTTACAGGTCCAAAACCGAGTCACTACATCCTCCCAACCTTAGAACATTTCTTCCCCAAAAATCCATAAGCACAAGGAAAGAAACTGGACTCTCAACTGGGTCTCCCACACCAGTGAGTTTTCCAATAAACACCCATGACTAAACACATAAGTCAGAGGGACACATCCACCACACCTCAACACTATCCTCTTTGGGTAGCACTGAATCGCCTGCATGGTTTTAATCATGTCACAAAAACGCATCTTGGTGGGGGAAGGATCTATATTCCCCATGCATTCGAATCACGCCGAATAACACCCACACAGGGTCTTACCAACGCCCTGAAAAAAACTCAAGAAAGAAAAGGAAAGGGAAGAGTACTGCTAAATAGTGTCTATAAAACTACTGTAGAAATTAAAATGGACACAAAGCGTACTTCTATCCATCCGTGGAGCCTCTAGGTCAATAGCCTCTAGGGAATGCAGCTATCCTCGCCCCCACCCTCCTGCTCCCTGAGCTCGGCGTGGACGAATAAGGGGTGGGGGTGGTGGAATTTGATACTGCCTACCACCTGATGCTTCTGCACCGGCTCTGTCACCACGTCCGGGGCCCTGCAGACCTCCAAACTCGAGACGTTACTGCTGCCAAGGTGGCCTGTCGACCAGCTCCCTCTCAGCAGCACAATGGTTTGGACAATCTCTAGCAAGATGTCCCCGACCGTTGCAAGCATAACACCAGCTCTCATGTGGCTGAACCAAATTGGATTGGGATCCCTAAGAGCCCTAAGCCTCAGATCCTCTATCCCGGGGTTTCCTACTGATACATCGACGACGTCCAGACCCTTGGGCCTGCTGCCTCCTACCATATGCCGATCCGACTAACGATGTCTCATCTCTTGTGTTCCTAACACTAATAGGTGGGATCTGCTCATCCATAAAGCTCTCCATCACCAACGCTCGCTCCATCACTCCAGCATAGGTGGGTAGAGACAAAGAAACCACACCTACCCGGATGTCCCTATGTAACCCCTACTCGAATGTCCGAGCCCTAAAGAATGGGTCTCGAACCATATCCAGGGAGTAGCTTGACAAGTCGGTAAACCTCACTGAGTACTCCGACACAGTCATGACCTCCTGCCGAAGCAGCAGAATCTCCTGAATCTGCAATGAACTCAGCGTCACTGGATAGAACTCTTCCCTGAAGAGCTGCTTAAACTCTTCCCATGTTAGTGTCTCCTCGTCAAAAGACTGCATCACTAGGATCCACCATCGCCTGACCAAACCATACAGAAGGCTCACCGGTAGGACCACAATCCGATCTGGGGGTGTCCTCACTAGGCGGAAAACTCGGGTGACTACTTCGATCTAGTCATCAGTTGCCTGAGGGTCTGGATCACCCCGAAAATTCAAAGTTCACCACCTCTAGAACTCGTGAAGCACACTCAGCTGGAGCGCAACCTAATCCTGCACTTCCGGAACAACCAACTGCTCGATAGGTGGGGGCTCAACTGGCGGACCACCTGGAGGTCAAGCCTCAGAACCTCCGCCTTGGTTTATAGCCTCCACGTAGGGCAGATCATCACCACAATCCTGCTACATAACTCTCAATGGCTATCATCGTGGAGGTATCTTGAAATACAATCAAGATGAACCATGTTCAAAGAGTATATCTGGAGAGCTGACTCATGAAGGACAAAGAAGAACCCAAAACCCAGTCGTATATGATGCATGTCGCATTATGTCCCTATGACTAGAGTCCAAACATCTCAAGTCGAAAGGAAGGTTTTCAGAGTATTGGTGAATGGATACGTCGGCTGCCGCACCAACACTAGAGTCCCTGGCCTGAAAGCTGAACTTGAAACATCTTAACACTACCGCTATGCAAACCAAAACAAACTCACAGCTAGACCAACTATGATTTGAGATCCAAAAGGCAGAACTTTCTTTGATACCACTCTATCACGACCCGAACCAACGGGGCTCAAGCCACCACTCCCCAAGCCCACCTCCAATAGGCCAGGGGCTAGCGTCAAGAACCTAGTAGGCTATCACACACAAGGGAGGCATTAGCCTAAGGTACCTATACCCATGCACCCACATACACCTCCATGAAACAATGCAAGGATATATAAAATTGAAAAGAAAAGGAATGCACAAATCTATCCCAAACCAGAGTGCAACAAAAATATAAAAAGGAAAAAATAGTGCCCACCAAAGGGAAACTACCAAAGTATCCAACCTACTCAGAAGGAGGGAAAACTCTACCAAAAACACCTTCCAGTAAACTCCTTGTCACAACTCTCTTAAACACCCTGGTCAAACCCGCTCACTAAGCTCCGTCTGCTCCGGGTCCTCCTAGAACTCCGTCGAAAGGCCTATGGTCTGCACAAGACACAAACATGTGCAGGAAAATCCCGTGTAGTGGTGAGTAAAAAAATACTCAGTAGGAACCCAAAAAACCCAAAACAAAAGAGAGGAACTAAAATGAAACAATCTGATCATCCCAGCTAGAGGGAACCCGGACGAGAGAGAAACTCCATCTTGTGACAATCCTCAGCTAAACACAACTAGTAAACTCAGATTAGGTGTACGCCCATACATACACCATGAACAATCCAGATATACTCAGCTCACGCACCAAGCCACATGAGTTACCAAACTCATCACTAGCAACGATTCAAAACCAGGAGGGCACACTCCACGATCACTATCATCCTAGATGACACTCGTCCAAGAGATACACTCCATCGGTTCCCATGCAAACACCTCCGATGCTCACTCAAGAGATCACTTTTGTCAGATATCATCAATGAGAAAACCACGCTGAAATAGCAAGAACAAAAAACTCCTCAGATAGAGGATCACTCCTAGGGTTTGCTAGGGGATACCAAAACCCACACTGGTATGTGAAGATATCACAGATAGTGGATCACTCCTAGGGTCTCTTGGGGAATACCACAACCCAATCTGGAATTCGTTGATCTCACAGATAGGGTATCACTCCCAGGACCCGATGGGGGATACCACAACCTGATCTAGCACTCTTTAGAAACATATCACTCATATAGAGGATAATCACCCATGTAAAGGTGGTCACAACAATACCGGAACCCTATCTGGTATAACTCGTTATGTATGGGATCGAACCGATGATGCACCAACCCTACCGAAACCACACAATGAGTAGAGGATCGTATAACCAATGATACCACAACCCTACAAAAACCACGCGCTGAGTAGGGGATCCTATAACCAACGATATCAAAACCCTACTAAAATCCTCATGTTGAGTAGGGGATCGTATACCCGACGATGCCTCAACCCTACTGAGCACGGAACACTACGCAGGGGATCATATTCCTGATGATTCCACAAACCCTACGGAGTTAACCTTCTAGATAGGGGATTGCCGTCCGTGGATAAGCGGTCACAATGATACAAAGAACCTGATCTAGGGAAACGATGCTATAGGATCCCGCTTCGGGCCCACCAGAGGGATGCCACAACTCTAACAGATTAAAATCCCCATCGAGAGGATCACAAACCTATACTAAGGTTGTGATGCTGTGCGAACCCTTGTAGGAATGAACCAAGGGAGTACCCTCATCCATCACTGGTCAATGCATCACTAACCCGAGTGACTAGCCAAAACACCACACCGTTCACCTCTAAGGCTGATACTGAGGCCACCATCATGATCCACATGAAAAAAAAACACAGGATAGGCTGTTTACTCGCCCAAAATGGACAACCGATGAAAGAGACACTATTCACCATAGATAGCTCCTGTGTGGCTCACACTATGATCCCAAAACTCATCAAGAGGATCATACCACTGCAATCCCCTTGAAAAAACACACGGGATCGACTACTCGATCGTCCCAAACAATCACCTGGTGAAAAAGTTACTATTCACCAAAGCCAGCCCAGGTGGGGCCCACACCTCGATCCTAGAACACATCTAACAGATCACACCATTGCGATCCTCTCGAAAAAACACATAGGATTGACTATTCAGCCGCTAAGAAACGGACTCCTGGTGAGAAAGTTTCATTTCTCTATAAACACCCCAAACCGGGCCTCATGGGGCCCCCAACCCAATCTCGGTCCCAACACCTGGAAACCATCTAGAAAAGTCCATAGTAACATTAGGGTCTTAACGCCACTGGCGACATGTCAATTAGATGCTCCGGGTAGAAGATTCAACGGCCCGAAGTCGAATAATAATAAAATATCATTATTTTATTCGATGTTTCTAACACCCGAGCCATAATCTGAAACTTTGAAACCCAAAAACCCACACCAAAGGGTTTGCCTCGTCACCAGCATCACGTCACCGCAGAAGGAATGCGATTTGGGCCTCCAGGGATCAAGATATGGGGGTTTTAAAACCCCCGTATACCAAGAGAGGGTGGACCCGGCGGCCGCCGCCGCCGGCCGCTCCTGACGGCGGACCGCGCCACGCGGCGTGGCGCAACGTGCTTGTGTGGATGACCCCCATACAGGGTCACCACTAATTTGCGGCTAGACCGCCGCAGGGGGCGGCAGTCCGATTTAATCCCCGCGGCCCGCCACCGCCAGGGGAACCTCAGGGGTCCAAACGTGCATCAGAAGGCATCTGCGCGCCCCCCGGGACCAGATCTCCACATCTATAGGCTCGAAATAGAGAAAAACCAACCAAACCGGGATCCGTGATTTTAAAACTCAAACCGCCTACCTGTTGGCGGATCACCAAAGTTTCGGGTGCAGAACGACGCTCGCAACGCTATGAATCTTGATCCGTTGACGATCAGTGCTGAAAACGGACGATTGTGGCTCGATTCTGTAAAGAAATGAAGAATGGAGGGGGGGGGGGGTGGGTCATCGCCTGCACGTACAAGGTGGGGAGGGAGAGATGATTGGTTTTTATTTATTTTTTAAATAAAAAAACTCATCTTAACTCCTTGCCAACACGCCTCCGACCCAGCACCCGATGCCGACTAAAATTATGTCACGCCTAGGGTAAACACGGCGTTCTGAATGCAACGACGAACTCAGATTTTTGATCGGAGACTCTGTTCAGAAGTTATTCGAGCCGACACTCATAAATAAACTTTTCCATTTATTAACAAAAATTCCCCTGGTGGCTTTTCTCACAGCTGGCCCGCACCCACAAAATTTATACTCCGCCTAGGGTAAACGGTATGCTCCGGACAAAACCGTGCCCTCAGATTCCCATTTTGTGCTACCTTTTAAGAGATAATACCCCACCATATGCATAGTATAAAAATACTTAATATTTTTATAATATTAATTCCAGGCACACCGGGCCTTGGAATCGCATGCCGTCTTCGCGCCTAGCTTGGGAATTATTCATAGGAATATTCCAAAGTCTGACCGGTCCAAAACCAAGTCACTACACCAATCATGCATCCCATGATTTTTTATGAGTTCATCCATAAATAAAATAGAATAGATGAATAATTCCACTATAAAGACTATAATTATGTAGAAATAGAGGTCTTTATTAATATATATACACAAATCTGGATGTTTATTATGAATGGACTCTTAAAACCCAAGTTACATTATAATATGCAGTATGATGGAATTGTAACCACTATATCATGGATGCTATAATTCAGAGGTCCCTTTATCCCAACAACAACATGGTATATTCTACGGAAGAGCTAGAGTATTCAACTAGATAATCATTACTCTCTTCAATGAATTGGAATCCATTACACCTTTTAAAATACCAATATATAAGAAAATCAAACAATATTTTATAGCTTATTCAATACATAACATTGAGTGTAAACAAACCATGAAATATATAATTATTATAAGATTTTCAATAAATTAGTTTATATGAATAGAAATAAATACATTTTGAAATACATGTATATATGTATATATCCAACTAAATATGAATTATTAGTAAATATTTATTAAAAAATAATTACATTTTAATAATATACTTTTATTCTTCAAAAATATTGTTTGTCCAAAAAGGATTTATCATTTATTTTCAATAAAAAATAATAAAATTATTTTCATAAATTTTAGAATATTTATTTGATAAAATTTAATTCATTTTTAAATTGAATATTAAAATTTATTTATTGTGAAATTTTGGTACTTTTCAAAAAATATTAATCTTTCATTGAATTGTTCAAAAAATATTTTTAAAAAAATATGTCCTTTTATTCAATAAATGTTGTAAATTTAAAATCAAAATTATGTTTTGAATAATATTTTAAATTACATATGTATTATTTACTAATATTTATTCCACATGATTCTATTTAAATCATCATTATATTTTATTTTTGTATAACTATGTTTTCTGGTTTAAAACTAGTTTTTTAAACTGTTTGAGATTGCATGATATTTCTTCTTTTTAATTAATTAAAATAATACCTTATGGGGAATGATTAAAATAAAATATATATAAAATATATAAAATAAAAATGTTTTTTTCATGAAATAATAATTATTATGTATAGAGTTATTATAAAATCATCATGTTTTTTTGAAAATAATGTTTCTAAAATCCTACTTCTTTATCATGTCTGTGGGAATAGTTTTAAAATAAATTTTTACACTTATATGATTTTAATTCTGTAGATTTTATTGAATATTTTTAATCTTTATAATATATATTATCTAATAATTTCCACATCATTTTTTACCATAATGATCAATTTAAAAACTGAAAATTAATTATTGTGGTTTTTATTAAAACAATTTTATAGGCTAAATAAACTAAAATGATAATGGAAAACATTTCCTATAATATTTTATAAACACATTTTTATGTTCATATATAGATTTTATAATGTATATTACTCTATATTATGCCATTTTATATCATTTTTTCATTGGAAAACATGGGTTCAAAATTTTCTTTTCTATAATTATAAGGCTTTCACTGACCTCACTTATAAAATGCCGCCACTCTACACTTCTATACGCATAATCAAAGCTAAATTTACTTACAATACATGAATAAATTTATTAATTACATTCCTTATCACATCCTTGTTATATTATTTTTATTTTTATTCATTCATATTAAGTATTTTTTTGTGGATACCTAAAAAGAAGGTCCGTTGAAGTGGTATAGGTATTAATAGATAATTTTTATTTTTATTAATATTCCACATCGTTCAATTAATATTAAAATATTAATATATTATAAGACAAGTATATACCATATAATATGATTTTATGAGGTTAATTTGATAACTTAAATCCATATGAACTTCCATAAAATGTGATACAAAATGATCACTCACTTGTATGGTGCACTACCATCTCATGAACTGATATCATTAATTTTCCTTTATTTCCTATCATAGATTGATATAATTATAAATTGAAATTATATTTTTTTATTATTGTAACATATTTATTTTTCTATAAATTTGATATCGTATATATCTTTTTACATTCAATTCTATGTGGTATATGATAACATCCCTTGTGTGTATGACAAACTTCTAACTCACGATGTGATTTTATTATTTTTTCATCAACACTTTAAATATAATGTTGTAAGGATAAAAACACTGAATATGTTTAATATAAATTATATATTAATTATATTAATGAAATTTTTATCATACATAATATTTAATAAATAAATTTAATTCTAACACTAAAAAATGATAATGTCATTAAGGTATACCTATGTACTACAACCTCAATGAAGAGATGTGATTATTTTTTAATCACAAATAATTGACTATATATGATTATTTTTAAAATAATAATATGGATTTTAATATACTATTTCAATTATGGAAAGATGAAATATTATTTATCTTTATTTAATTATTATCATTTGTTAAATTTAAATATTACTAATGAATTTATAGGGCTTTCCAACTCCATCATTATAAGGTATATAATTTATCATTACCATACTAAATTAATTTTATTAAAAGTATAAATTATGGATAAATATGATCAATATTTAATGATTATGATTATATGTATCTTTAAATAACAAAAACATTTTCCTCATTCAAAAAAACAAAAATGTTTCGAAATAATTCATTGAATTCCCAAAAAACATATTATAAGGACTTAAGGAATAATTATTTAAATATTTAATTATTCATAAATAAAAAATGGTTTTGTATAAGTTATTATAACTACATTTTTTTTAAAAATATAATATTTAATATTATTTTATTATATATAAGGGTAAAACATATATGAGTAATGTAAAACTGGAGGTAATGGTTTTATAGTCTCAGTTATTATTTTTTGAGGCATATTCCCTATTAACAAGAAGTTTTATTATTGTGTATAAATCCCATTTTCCATTTTATATATTTAATAATTCCTAAATAATAATATATTATGTTTTAATTTTAATTATTTTATCCTAGGAGATTGACTACATAGTTACCATGTGGTAAATAAAGTCTTTAATCAATATCCGTTTTTTGGTTATCAAACTTATTTATTTAATCCATTATGACATAATTATTAAATAATTTATATATAAATTTTTATTATATATTTACACTTTTCTATTATGTATTTAAATTTTAGAAACAAAATATCTCCATTGACAAACTCATAACTCATTGACATGATCTTTGTAAGTGTTAATCATCCAATAGTCCTTTCTTTGATAAATATGTTTATGATATAAACCTATCTTATTTTTAAGGTGTATGTAATTAAATTAATTATATGGTATATCATGGATAAAATTATTCTATTATATTTATTGTAAAATTTAATTCTATTATTTATTGTGGATTATGATTGACTATTTATAATATGGTAAAGGCTTTATACAACAATCTCTTATATTTTTGGGTTTTATGTGTTCAAGATTATTTTAGAAGAAATAACATGATAATAATTTCATAAACCACATATTTTTTTTGTATATGGTAATTAATTTAGATAACATGTTTAATTTATATTTCCCCCATTATTTATTAAATAATGATCATAAAAGACTTGTAATTGCTACCAAACATGATTTTTTTTAAATTGTGTATCTTTATCATCTCTAACATCATTCCTTTATTATTTTTTAAATTTACATTTTAAACTAACAAATTATTTAATTAATAATATTTTCATAATATATTTCTATCATTTAATAGGTTTTAAAATGATTTTCATAAAATTTTACAAATTTTCCACTTTAGATCACCCCTTGTGAAAATAGTGTTTATTTGTAATATTTATAACAAGAGATGATTTTCCCTCTATCATGTAAATTATTTTCCATGAAGATATCCATCTATTTATCAATGATTTTTTAAAAAAACAAATTATACTCACAATATTTTGTGAATTTTATGTTTTCGAAATTGATCTTCAAAATTAAATGGTTATATCAATCAAAAATGTTTTTATAGATCTTTTATTGTTATTTCCATTCATTAACATAAAAATCCATTATTGTTACATATTCTATAATGGGGATATTTTATTATGATACATTATTTATTGATTATTTATATTTATTAATATTTTTTTACAATGATTTTCAAGGAACCTATTTTTTTAACTAGTTAATCATGTCTTAAAGATATTATGAAGGTAACCATTTATTTTAAATTATTTAATAAATTTATGAGAGAATAAATATTTTTTCTATGTTTTATTCTGTAAAAAATATCTATTTACTTTATTTATGGATCATGGACATTTATTTTGGAAGGGTGTTAAAAATTATCCTCTAGTGATTCATATATATATATTATATGATGGGTGAACCCAAATAGAGATCAAATAAATTAGGCATTGATTATATTGTGTGGAGAATTATTTTGTAAGTTGGTGGTATTATTATTCCAATTCTATAGTTTTTGTAAGGGTTCTATAATGAATATGATTCTATATGATGACAAGTATTATATATGATTTCTATGGGTTTATAATATTTCATTTTACCAATATTGATATCACATGGATTGTTATTATTTTTGATGATGAATATTTAAATTGGTAAAATACAATAAAAAATTTCATGATTGATGATTCTGATATTTATGAGTATGAGTTATTTTATTATTTTCTTATGAAATATGATTATATAATTATTACCTTATGTATATATTATATTCAAAATGATATTTAATATTTATTTATTAATTTAACACGTACATAGTATTTGATCTCAACCATATTACAATTTATTTTCCCCTGGATATAAAAACTATTTTCAAATAAATTTTTGTTGGATGGTTTCATATGGATGATAATGATGAATTAATGTGAAATAATAAATGATTTAGTAAAATTGAGAAATGATCATTTAAATTCTTGGGTATTATTTTCGTAGGAATTTTCCCAAATGATCTAAAACAATAAACCTAAAAGGACATTAATAATGTATTTTATCTAATATTTTCATTTGATGATATATGTTTTGAATGTAAAAAATTGGGTCACCTTCATCAGTATCAAAAACATAAATACAATGTCAATGATTTAAGCACTACATCCACGAGTTCAGTTTTGGGGATGTGGTAGTTTGTATCAGAGGGGGGTTTTGATAAATTTGGATATTATGATGTTTTCATTTTTGTTATTTTATGTTTTATATATACTATCATTGGTTTATAATATTATTTTTGATCAAATGTTCAAAAACATAGACCCCACTTTTAGGTTTAAATAGATGAGATCTTAATGAGATTAATGATACATTATAAGATGTTGTATTGGGAGGAATTATATGAAAATATTTTCTTTAATATGAATTATTACATTACATTTTGAAGAAAAATGGTTTGAGGAATTGAAAACCAATAGGGTTTTTATGAGCATGGTTAATATGTTTATTATAGGGAAAGTAGTTTTATTATATTGATAACCATGTGATTTAAATTTTATTTTGTGACTAAGTAACAAAATTTTATTTTTGTAGAATATCCCAATATTTTTGGCCATATAGGAATTAAGTAATTATATAACCTTTGAACATAAAATAATAATTAATCATGAGGTCTTTAATGTTAATCAAGATATAGGGTCATATATATATATGTAATGATTTATTATAAACCTTGGCATTAATATTATGATTTTAAGATTAGTGTATTATTTCATCATTTAATTCATATAAATTTTGGGAAATAATTTACCTTGTTCTATAAATTTTGGTTTTAAATAATTTATAATATGATGAATAATATATTTTTATACCTTTTATTATTATATTTTCCACTAAATCATGATTTATTTATTTTTGGCGTGAAATAAATGTATCTTGAAAATTCATTATTGGTATAAATACATCAATCTATGTTGTGATGTGGATAAATGATACAATTAATATTATAATGTATGTATAAGTCTTTATTATTCTATTCTAGATTAAAATTTAATTAACAAACTCTAGAAAAATAATCTTGTAACAATGTTTTTTTCCTTTACCATAATTTATGATGATAATAATGACCTTCTTCATATCCCTTTGGATTATGGTTTTGTGTTTTCTAAATTTCTCATGATCAATAATTTTATTATGTTAGATGAATATATATCAGTATTAATCTTTTTTTTAATTATGATTTATCCATTTAATAATATTCACTTTCCACATATTTTATGTTATTTTTAAATGTAGTATATGCTATTCTACCTAACCTTCATGCATTATTTTATCTCTTATCAAGAGGTTGTCATGTTAACACTTTTTATGATGTCAGTTTATGAAAAATGTATTTTTAAATTCATATCCATTTAATATTGAGTTAGTTTTTAAATTTCAATTATTCAACTTATTAAATTAGGGAGGATGTAAGACCCAAAATGTTATTTAAATGACACTATTTTTGATAGAATATTTTACACAGAACACTAATCTCAAACGACTCATGAAATATATAACTATTACAATCAGTCCATTAAATTGGTTTCGATGAATATTATTAAATTATTTATGAAATATTTGTATATACATATCATATTAAATATAATTGATATATAAATTATTAAAAAAAATTAATAAACATTTAGTAAAGTAATATTATTCTTTAAAAACAAATTCTTCATAAATGTTTTTTATTTTTCAAATGAAAAGATATTACTATTATTTATTGGAAACATTATAAATATAATTTTATAAAATAAAATTAATCTTTTAAATTGAGATATCAAAATTTAATTTGGGTTATTTTATGCAAAATCGAGATTTTTCACGGAAAAGGAAAAAATTATGGTTATTGTTATGGTCAATTATTTTAAAAAAATTAGGTATTTTTAAAAGTTTGATTATATTTTTAATATGACATGAAAAAATTATGTATTATTAATTTTTATTTAATTTATAAAATTAAATTTGAGTCTTTTTAATATTGGAATTTAGTATAAGTAAATATTTGGTTTTAAAAATGGTGTTTTCTAAAAACGGTTTTACAGTGCATAATGTTTCTCCATATTAAATAATTAACATAATACCTAATTATTAAATATTTATATTAATTTATTATAATATATGAAATTGAGTCTTAATTTTTATTCAAATGATAATAATAATTATTGGTATATTTAAAATAAAATAATTTTACCTTAAATAATATATTTCCTACAAACCCATTATTCAAACTATTAGTGGGTTTAATATTAAATTAAAATTTTCCAATTATATGAATTTAATTTTACAATTTCGATTTAATATATTGAATAATAATATTTTTAATTTACTGACATTGTTAACTTAATTTTTTCGACAATGAAATGTGAAAATAGTATAAACTAATTATGAAGGTTACGGTGAAAACTATTTTATCAGGGATTAAAATAAAATTAGAATTATCATAATGACATAAAAACATGTCTAAAACACATTTATGACCATATTTACACCTAATATTGTTTTGGGAATAGTCCATTTCTAATCATTTGGTAATGTAAAAAATGCATGTACAAGTTATTATCTAAAAACTTTACTCGTTTTTGACTAACCTCACATATAAAAGGACTCCCATTGTCATCTATTTTTCCAGAATTAAATAATTTTTCTCATCCAATACCTACCCAAATATCTTCCTTACTTCCCTACCCACATCATATAATCCTTATTTTGGTCATAACTTCTTCATATGAAGCTTCTATGGCTTACAAAAGGAGGTTTTCCAATGAATTTTTTTCATACTTAATCGAACATCCTTATTTTATTTATTTATACACCTCCATAAAATATTATTTAATTATTCATATTTATTAAAAATATAATAAAATATTTTTTTTATTATTTAATTATAATAATTGAAATCCATATCCACTTCCATTAAATGAAATATCAAATCAATGTGCGTGTGTATATATGACCACCACATCATGAATTGATGTCATTTGTTTTCCATCATAAACTCTCATGGATTGACATAATTGTAAATTAAAAGAATATATATTACATTTTTAACGTTATTTTTACTTATATAAATATTATATAATATATATATATTTTTTACACTGAGTAGGTGTAATAATAATGTACCTTTTGTGTAATGTGGTCTACCGCAATGCGATGCGATGTGATTATTTTTTATATAAATCTCTAAATAGAAAGTTAAATGGATAGATTTAATGAATATATGTTATATAAATGTAATAATTATTATATTAACTAAATATTTATGATTATGAAATGTTAACTTATTATTTTTATTTTTAAAATAAAAAATGATAGCTCCTTCATGTGCAAATGTTGATTATGACCTCCATAAAGAGATGTGATTAATTATTTCTCATCAACAATGAATATTGATTAGATATTGATTATATTTAATGAATTAATATAGTATTTATGATATTATTAAAATTATTTAATGATAAAATATTAATTACCTTTTTCTATATTGATCATAATAAATTGAAATTCTACTCATGCATTTGTACAACATATGATCTATATGACTGTGACATAGTTCATTTATCAAAACTATATTTCATGAATGTTTTTAAAAGTATAATTTATATATAAATATAATATATATTTCATTATTATTATTATCAATATTTTGAATGATTTCCACTTTTACTACATCCAAAAAACAAAATCTTTTTGAAATAATGAACCGAACGTTATGAAAACACAAGATATGGACTTAAGTGGACAAGTTTATAAATATATCAGTAGAAAGAAATAAAATATATTATTTATGTAAAAATTATTAAAAATATAAAATTATCTCAAAATATAAAAATAATTAATAAATTTTTATTATATATGAGTTTTTAATACATACGATGGAATTCGAACTGCAGATAAGGGTTTTGTCATCTCACATTTTATTTTTATGGGGAATATGAAATATTTACTCTTTTTTTATTTGGAAGTTTATATAATATCAATTTTACATATAATATCATTAATCCTTCATACATAATGTAATTTTATTTATTTATTTTAATTAAATTTTCAAAGGGGATGGACATTAATGTTACCATTGGGTAAAAAGTTTATTGACACAACATTCTTTCATTGGGTTATAAAACATTTTCATTGACTCTGTTATGACAGGATTACATGTGAATTGTACTCAAATATTTTTATGCTATAATTCCTTTTATTTGGTGTGTATTTTCATTTTAAATAATAATCTCTCAATTTATTCACTCTCAATTTTATGATTAGATATTTGTATTTGTTAATCATACCAAATTATTTTTTGGGGATATATGTATATGACATGATCCAATATTCATCATGAAACCTAAATAATACTCATTTAATCTATTATATCATGGATATTTATTTTTTCATGATATTTAATATATCATTTTATGTTATTCATTCAAGGGGATTATGATTAGAGATTTACCAAAGTGAAAAATGCATCGTGTTATAATCTTTTTTAATTATAGATAGTTTATTTTTAGGGCTCATTTAAAATAAATAATGTGATTTTATTTTGTTAAAACACATATATTTTATTCAAATAATGTCAGGAAGTTTTTTCACTTCTTTAATTTATATTTGATTCATTTTTATTGATGAATCCTCATGTAAGTATTTTTATGTGATATGGATGTTGTATTTTCTATTAGATCACAATTAATTATCTTCCATATCTACTTTTTATAAAAAAATATAAATTTTTATTTGTGTTGAAAAAAATACCAAAAGTTATTTGAAATTATTTTTTACTTTATCTTAATTATTTTTGAAATTAAATTTTATTAATTTTTTAATTGGGTCACTTTGAGATACCTTCATCTAAATGGTTTGAAAATAATGTTAAGTTTTAAAATTTAGGTCATGATTGGATTATCCAACCATCATTTCCATTAATTTCCTTAATTAATCCTTTAAGCATATCCAAGTTTATTTTCAAAGACACTTATCTAAAAAATGTTTTGGGAATTTTTGGTTATAAGAAGTGATTATCAAAATGAATAGTTTATTTTCCTAGAAAATGTTTTCAAATATATTTTAATGGTATTTACATTCATAAATGAAATTAACCCTTGCTGGTTATTATTCTCAAATAGATTTATTTTTAATGATACCATTCTAATTATTTAACCAGATGGATTGACAATGATTCAAATAGATTCTCAAGGAACAAGTTTTTTTTACAGGGGTTAATAAAGTTTTATTGGTATTTTAAATAAATCCATTTCTATTCCTTAGGTTAATCATGGTATGAAATGTATAACGACTATTTTTATGATCTTTATAATGAAACACATTCTATATGTACTGTATTTATATTTATATGAAATTATTTTATGATGGGTGTGCCCATATTGCGTCAGGTGGGCCCAATATTGCTTATACAATGAGTTCTCCAAGACTGAGCTCCAATTAATTGGGTAATGATTATATTCTCTAATAATTATATTGGAATTAGGCCATATGGTTATTTAATTTTCATTGGTTTTGTAGGGGTTCTATGTTGATGATGCTCCCAAAATAGAACATGTTTCATCTTGGTTTGATATGGGTTTATAATTCATCATTTTATTAGTACTGATATCACATGTCTCATGATTATTAATTATTATGATCTTTTACTCTGTTAGAATGTCATTCCATATTTCATGATTGATGATTTGGATACAGATGGGTATCCATTATGTTATAATCTACACATGCACTCTAATTATGTCATCATGCCTTTATTTCCATATTAAATATAGAGAAAAAAATTAAATTTTCAATGCTTAAGCTTAACCATACTGAAAATTTGAGATCACCCTTATTATTGATTAATTTCTATAGGATATTAAAAATTACAATTGATGAATTATTTATCAAAAAGTATCATATGGATGAAGATGATGACTTAATGTAAAATAAGAAAAGGTGGGATAAGGGGGAGAAGTGATAATTTAAAAACATTGGTATCAATTTTGAGAGAATTTTCCTCATTCTCTGAAACCCAAATCCTGAATGGAGTTTGATAATATAATTGATCATATTTCCTTATGATTTTTTATGTTTTTGGAGGAATAATTTTGGTCACCATAATCATCCATAAATATAGAAATATAATTTTTCTGAATTAATTTCTAGATCTGGGAGTGTGGGTTTGGGGTTGTGGTACCATCAGACTACAACATATGGTTTAGAGATGTGTAAAATAAATAAATTTTTTTCATAGATAATTTACTTCTAGAATATGGTATCATCTATAAAGTTTTTATGAATTCAACATTTCCACATATAATCAGATAGATGATGAGATTAATTTCAATATCAGTGTTATCTAATGTGAGAAGATAAAATTATTTCACCATTGATCCAATAACATTAACATTTAAAGAAAATATATATCTCTGAATGAACATGTCATTTGAAAATTATATTCCCTTCATTTTAGTAGGGTTTATATACATGAACATATTTGTCATCAATTCATCCAAATTCCAAAAAACTACAATGGGAATCTTCACTTATTATCTAAATTTATTGTGCCCTATATTTTTTCATAGAATAAAAAATAATAATTTATTTCAACATATCAACTAATTAAATTCCCCTATTTCCATCATAGATTAATTTAAATGTATAACATACAAATTCTTTCATACTAGGACCATCTCATTGCTGAGGTTTGGTTCACACCAATCGTGTCATCTTCAAACGATTCTTTTACAACTACATTGATATTGTAAGTTCATATAAGGCTGAAATATAGTAGATAAACCATGAAATTATGCATTAATTCTATCATCAATGGAATTCCTTATGGATTTAGTGGGACTGATAACATGATGTTTAATCCCTGAAAACTTGAACAATGAATGTTATAATTTAATGTGATTCCCAAATAAATTTAATTCCTTCAGATCACTAATCATATCAAATTGGTTGTCTCACATTAATAAATGTATCCCAATCAATTTTATTAATCCCTATGTAAGAGATAGATTATATAAACAAGAAATATTTGGTCTTTTTGGAACCCTTGAGTTTGGAACACCCATGGAAGTTTTGTATATGAATGGTGATATCCACACCCATAATTTTAAATCCCATTATAATGACTCATGTATTTACTTATTTATTTTTGATTAATTTAATTACCATGATATTCTATTTCCTAACCCATTTGTATTATATATATGATTATATATAATCAAGGGTTTAATATCCTTATTTGGACACATTACAACAGAGTCCATGATACTCATATAACAAAAATTAACATAATATAATATATGTGTTACCTTTATTATCAAACTTAATATTCATCTTTATAACCTTCAATTATGTGGAATCATAAAATAGTGGTGTTCTAAAATATTTTTTAGGGTTAACATATCAATGAAACTACATACAGAATCACTTCATTATCAAAAACATGATATAATAATATTATTATAATTTCATTGAAAAGGTAATAAAAATCATTAAATAACAATGGATAAAAAATTAATGAATAATAAATTATATTTTTTCAAATTCTATACAATAAATAATATATATTCGTGGTAAAGTGTTATAAAAATGTTTATAATGCGAAATTATTCTACCATTACACTATATTATTTTTCACATTACAGGATCAATACACCAATGTGATATACTATTTAATAACCAGTGATTTCATATTATAATCCATTTCATTCAATAATATGATAAAAATTAATAATAAATATGGGTTATAATAATCAATAATTAATTAAATATCATTAAACTTCTTCAAAATAAATTATTATATATAAATGGTTTCCCCTAAATGAATTTTGTGATATATGACTCATTAAATTATTTTTGGAAGTCAACAAATTATAACATTTTACTTGGATATATAACATTTAATAAAATAATGGTTTTTAATGAATTAACATTCAAGGGTTACTGGGGAACAAAAATTATATTATAGGCGATGTTTTACTATATTTTCATATTTTTTTGAAAATTTTTTGGTTTAAAAAATTTACATTAAGAATAGATTATAATTTTGTAGGGAATACAATACATAATGAAAATCATACTCATTGATAAATCCTCTATAAAATTATATCTCAATAAAATATATTTGAATATCATTGGAGACTCTAAATACACTGATAATGAATCATCTAATATGTCTATTATGATATTAAAGGTTTACATGCACAATGACAATGAGTTCTACTATCTTGGCCACTTTGATGGTTGAAAAAATATTATGTCCATAATTTTTCACTATAATCAATTTGAGTATTTCTATATCCACAATAAAATAAATTATTAACATTTAAGTAATTTAAACAATTTGTTTTTTTTAATTTTTAGGATAAAAACATGCTCTATTAACATATAATCTCATGAAATGAGTAATGGGAATGGGTTTAGGAAATTATTATGAATATTTAATTAAATGTTTCCTTCAAGAGATAAGGGTATTCATAGTATTGGAAATTAAATAATTTTATACCAATATTTATGATTTACTTTCAATATAGATAATTGTAAATACAATTCATTTAGTATATTTGGAAAACAAGGCTATGGAATAAGTTATTTGAGTAAACCGATCATTGTTGATCAATCAATATATGTTGGTTTTCTTTATTACATCAAGTTCGATGAATTTAAACACATATTTATTTTAGTTTTTAGAGGGTAAATATTGATTTACATGACTAATTCCATAGTAAAAAAATCAATATTTTTATTTTTAATGAAACTATGTGGTTGCTGATAACATTCAAGGATTATTTGATAGTGTCAAGAAGTATTCTGTCGGGTCTATTAATTTAAAAAATGTCGAAATAAGTCAATGTTTATATATTGGTTAATATTATAATGATATTTATAGGAAAGAAATTATTGTTTACAATTATTCTTAATTAGTGTTTTGGAATGTCCATAATTTTGTGGAAATGAATATTTATTCATTTTTTCAAAAAATATATAATTTAAATGAAATATATCAAAAATATCATTTTGAGGTCATTATTTAGGAAACATGGTCTCAGTATCACTATTAAAAAGAAAAAATCATGATTTTATGTAGGGTAAATTTAAATAATTTAGTCTTATTATTATTTAATTTCATGGTTAGAATAAAGTGTATTTTATTTATTAATATTTCCACTTTAGATGTTTTTTTGATTACTGCTAATTATGATAAAATATTACAATTTTAAGTTATTATTATTCCCAATTCCTTATAATTCAATCATTAATTATATTTTCCCAATTATTAATGACTATTGAAAGAAATATTGATATACAGATGGATTGATAGTGATGACTTTTTGATTTATTAGAAGTCACTTTTAAGAATGTCGAAGATTGGGAATTATATTAAATTCCATTACTATGTAGAAATTTAAGAACATCATTATAGTTGGTGGTTAGATAGTGTTTTTATTTAATTATTTTCATTTAATTATATTTAATTATATTTATTTACTATTATCATGGATATGATTTAGTCGTAGAAGGTAAACAATAAATATATATGTTGATGTGTGGATTTATACAATCTAATTTTTTATAGAATTTTAATTTTGTTATGACATATGATTTATTCTACATGATCATTATAAAATAAATATTTTCCATATGATATGTGTGAAATGTTTAATAAAGATTATATGAATAGTTTAAAATGGGGTTTCATTAATAGTATATGTATAAAAAATTAAAAAAATTAAAATTTTAAGTTAAATATGATAGGTCATAAAATATAGAAACAACTTATATAGTGATTAAATTAAATTATTAAATTTTTTATTTATAATATTTGTTTCTTAGTAATATAATATTATTTTGATTAATTAATGTGATTTATTTAAAAAAAATTAAATTTTTGTTGATATGTATTAATATTTAAATTTTATAAGTATTGGTTGTAATTTTATGAGGGGGACTTGATAATTAATTTAATTTCAACTGATAAATTAGATATTATGTGAAAAACGTTATTATAGGATAAATATTATAGGTTATTATACATTTTTTCCATTAAAACATGACCACCAGAGACAAATACACTATCATTAAACTGTGTAGATTTTAGTGTCCCCTAAACAAGAGAGATATTGGGTTTGTGTAAATGGATATACAACAAATCCCCCTCTTATGTGTTACTCAATTACGATGAATTTTTTTATGTTTCTTGTTAGATAATGAGATAAATATGAGGTTTTCTATTTATTTACATTTTTTTATTTTTTTGGATTAAATAAAAAAGTCAATTTATGATAGATTAAAATAACATAGACTTATATCATGATGATGTGAGGGTGACATGATCAATTAAGATATTTATGTATGATACCAATCTTTATAATTTTATTTAATTTAAAATTTATTGATTAATTATATTTTTAGTGTGCGATTGTTTGGTGATGGGTTACAGATTGTCAAGGATGGTATAAAATTAAAATTTTATTATTTACTTAATGAAGTGTTAATAAATTTTATCCACATTGAAACTTGAGTTTTTAGGGAATAACATATTGGGGTTGAGTTACAAAATCCCCTACATCGATATATAGATTTATAAATATTTTAAGTATGATGTTTGTGATAGGTATTGATATTATAAAATATTTCCTTCATTTTAAATGAATGGTTGATGAATAATAATTTTCCCTTGGTGAAAATATATTATTGATCAAGGCCAATAATAGGATAATTTTAAATACAATTTATTCTATATTCTTAAGATTTCATATGACCTAATAATTCTATTTAGGAACTTCACAAAAACGTCCATTTACAATCATTATTTTATTACTTTTTGATTATTATATTTAAAACATTAGAAATGGGTAGAGAGAATTTTTATGTGTGGTAAAAAAGTTAAAATGAGTATAAATTAAAATTCATTTAAACATAATTACATAGAATATATAGAAAAAGTTTGATGTAAGGGATGTTTATATGGTTACTTTATGTAATAATTATTATCAAAAAAATACCATATACAAATTCATTACTATTATTTAATCACCAAACACTGCTAGGATTAGTGAACCTAATGTACCTTGGTGACCACTATGGTAACCAAAATCCCATATCCATAATTGTGTCATTATAATGATAACCATAACCATAATCATGAAATAAATTCATAAAATAAATCCCCTAATAATTTCCCATTATTCAACTACCCTAGTACTTCTTCATAACGAATCCAACATTTATAAATAAAACCCACTTTCCTTTAAATGTCTTATAGATATAGGAAGCCCATGAACTTCTTTTGTTTTACTATATCTGATGGGATTTAAACGACTATTTTTTATCCTAATTTTTGATAATATAGTCATTGAACAGTAATGTCACAACTAGTATAAATATAGGGTTTTAACAAATCTTTTTGGAACAAAGTAAGTAATGGCCACAACCTGTAGGATGGTACCTTAGGATGTGAATTTATCAAAGAATACAAAGGAAGTATATTTTATGGGATTTTCACAACACCAAACACATTCCAATATCCAATAACTTAATCATGAGTGAAACCATATATGGGATAACTTCAAGCTCATCGAGATCATGACCCAAACCATGTTCACTGAACGACCCTAAGAAAGCCCCACCAATGCACACCTTACTCTTAGGGCATATGCAGTTCATATAAATTGATATGTAACAAGACCCTTGAATAATTATTATGTGAATTAGTTTTGTATATAATAATAAATATAATTAAATTCTATTATTTTTACATTTTAAATGATTTTTAATACATAAATAGTAGTTCGGGTTAATATACAAATTCAATTAAGAAATATCTTATGTTGAATTAATGGATTATTGAATTATATATTATATTAATAATTTCATTTGTTATATTAATTTTCTTAAATATAAATGATCATATGATTTTTATAAAGTCAAATATAATTTTTATTAATATTTAAAAATTGTTCTTGTAAAAAACCATCAATTTTTAATAAATGTCAGGTTTCATTATAAAATTAAAAATTAAAATATTTGGAAAATTATTTAGAAAAAATGAATAATATTTTTTGAATAAGGACTTTGAAATTTTCCAACGGTGAATTTTTCAAAATATTCTAAGACAGTCAAATTTTTGTGTAAAAATTAAATACTGTATAAATATATACTGTGTTTTATCACATCATAATGACCCAATATGGTTGTAATTAAATAATAAAAAATGTATATTCGTCTAAAAATCTTTTTTTTACTTTACAATAATGTAATTCTTGTTTTATTTGATTTATTTTATAAATCGATAGTGAATACTCCTAGACATATAAAATATTTTTTTTATTTTAAAATAATTTCCCTAAAAGTGTGACTCACCTCCTCATCAGCAAGGGAAATACTTTAACATCTTCATCCCTTATCCATATAAAATAATTTTTCCCCTCCCCTTTTCCAGAAACCACGGTCAAAAACTATGGTATTGTTTGTGGTTTGGAAAATTTTAGTATGTAGTTTCCAAAAAAATAATAATATAGAATTCACCTCCCTTTCATAAATAAAACCAGACAAGAAATCTTTCCTTTTCAATAATTATATTTCTGGATAGACCACTCTCTCCAAACTACTACCTAGAGTCCCCCCAAGGATCCCCCAAGCTCCCAAGAGTCCTATTCCAAGCCTTTTCACCCATCCATGTAAGGAATCTCCCTCTGTCCTTTTTCTTCAAGAACCTCTTTTATATCATGATATTTAATTTCCATTTGCGTGATTTTGGATATTTCTTCTACACCACATTATTTTCCATTTTAATTATATGTGATGGGATATTCCTTTCACTCCCATTAATCCCCACTATGGTACTTTATGCCCACCTATTGCTATACTGAAATTTGTTAAGATATTTCTCTCTTCTAATTTACATTCATGTTTTTCATTTATATTATGAATCTAAATTCCATTTCACATGTTGGGATATTATATTCCTTGATCTCCTTACTTTCCACCCCATGAATAAATTATGAGAAACTCCTTTTTTCTCTCATCAACCCAATTTATGAATTTTATATTACAATGTTATTCTTCCAAAATTCCACCACGATTTTCCATGCGAACGTAATCATGTAGTGAATATCATACCCCTTCCTCTATCAAGGGTATTCAACCTTATATACAAATAATTATCTAATGGTGACATACATGTATTAATTTAAAATTTATTTATAATGATATAAATTATAATGTTGAATAAATCCATGTTATATGATCTATGTGGCACACTTAAGAATGATATTAAAATTATTATGAAAGGTGTTCCCTGATAGCGCTCCAATGCATTTGGTAATGTTTATTATCATGAAATATCATGTTGTTATAGGTTTATACTTGATTATATTATAGTAAATTTTCTCACCAAGTTAGGAAATTAATTTACCTGATTCCTTTGTGGGAATGATGTACTGTTGTATATTTTTTCTATATTTCCCTATTATGATAATCACACTATATCATGAATTTATGTTAATGTGTATCTTATAATCTATTGAAATGACAATTGACTAAATTTTATTGTATTATTCATGATATTACTTATTTACTCCCTTACTAGGATTTATATATCAACATTTTCTTATGCATGTCCTCAACTTATCCCATGCTATGCTATGTACGAAGGAATGTTGTGGTCATATAAAAGAAATTTTCAAAAAAGATGCGTATTTCATGTTTTATTTTGTTATTAAATATTCCTAAGCCCAAAATACACTATAACTCTTTATATTATTAGTTCAATAAGGTGGATTTTAATTTAATAAATAATGTTTAAATATATAATAAAGAGGAGGGTTGTTAAAGATGGTATCATAAGATAGGTTTAGTTATTTTTTGTATTAGGAATATAAAACTATAGTGAAATACCTAGGGATAAAACTAATTATAATAAAATAATCACTAAATTTTAGTGATTATAGATTAAGTGGTTTATCATAAAAATACATCCCTTTATAGATATGAATTAGTAGAGTATATTTTGGCACTGATGTAACTAGGGGTTAAAACCAAAAAATTTCTTTGAGGTAAACTCAGATAGTAACTAGTGAACGACAATAGACTTTGCTTCACTCTTGTTTTGACACTCCTTGGGGATATTATTTGAAAAATTCACTGGCATAGTATGGTCCAATATTAATGGAAAAAAGACCCATAAGAATATACAATTGTAAGTTGGTCATGGACAACATTTAACGGAGCCTAGAAATTCATAAGATAAAGAGATAAATATAATTTATATGTTATCCATGTTATGCCGTTGGATTCCCCTTTATTAGTTTAATAGTTTAAAATTACTCATTCCTACGTCTATTTTAGATAATTTCTTATTAGAATAAAAATGTTATTGATTGGGTTATCATCCATAGATCTATACATTATTTTAAATCATTAATGTTTAGTAAAATAATCGCATCACCACAAAAAATCATGGATGTATAGATATCGGTGAAACCATCAAGTGGAGAAATTATCATATCCCATGCATATGAATCCTCCCATATCACAATTTGTAGATTGAACATCCCTAAAGACCACATCATATTTCCATTGGTGTAATTTTATGCAATTCATGGAATGGATTGGCTTCCCCTATTATATTAAACATTAATTTATATGATAGGGATATCACTCTCCATAGGGTTAATAATCCCCAGATTCTATACAAGTGCATGGAGGAGGATGAATCTTATTTAGCACCATCATCTCAATAATGGGTATTAATATACTATGGGAATTCATATATTTTAATATTGATTCAGTGTAAGGATATAACCATCATCATAGACATGCCTATTGTGATGTAATTTGAAGATGTGTTTCCTTGGGAATTGACTGGTCATCCTCCTTGATGAGATTTTGAAATATTAATTGATATTATACCCGGGGAATTGAAAATATCCTTGATTATAAATAGAATAGATATTATGAAGCTTAAGGATCAAAAGAAACAACTACATGAGAATCTAAATAAAGGGTTTATAGACCCAAGTGCTTCACCTTTGGGTGGATGAGTCCTCTTTATCAAGAAGAAGTATGGGTCAATGCACCATTGCATTGACTGCCATGAGCTAAAAAAATCATGATAAATAACATGTATCATTTTAAACAACTTTTTTACTTGTTCAATCAGCTATGTGGAGAATAATAATTCTCCAAGGGGGATCTTACGGTCTGGATATTACCAAGTTAGGGTGAAGACGGATGATATCACCAAGGCCGATTTTTGTATGATCTAGGAGAATTATAAGTTTATAGTGATGCCATTCAGACTCACAAATTCTCCAACAATCATCATGGACTTGATGAATAGAGTATTTACAGATTACCTTGAGATGTTTTCTGTAGTCTTTATAAGTGATATTCTAATATACCCTAAATTTAAGGAGATGCGTGAGGAGTATCTGAACACAATTCAAGAGACCTTCCAAAAGGAGAATCTCAATGAAATGTAAAAAAGTGTGAGTTCTAGTGGAAAGAAGTATCATTAATAGGGAATATCATCCCAAATAGCGGGATAACAATGGAAATTTCCAAAACAAATGTAATTTAGGGATGGATGATGCCGACATCAGTGATAAATATCTGTAGATTGTTGGGGTTTGTTGGATATTATCACTAATTTGTAAGAATGTTGTCACAATTTTCAAACTCTCATTATAACATAACCTGGAAGGGATTATAGTTTTCATGGAATGATGAATTTGAAGAAAGCCTAATGGAGTTGAATAAGAGGCTTATCACTAACCGAATTCTCATAGTACCCACAACTGGGAAGCTTTTTATAATCTTCATTGATGATTTGAAGAAGGTCATGAGTATTGTGTTGATGCGAACTCACATTTTCATTGCATATACATCAATTAATTTGAAAATTCATGAGAAAAACTATTCCCTGCATGATCTAGAGTAAGAATCTCTAATAATTACATTGAAAATTGGGTAGCATTATCTCTTTGGGTAGAATTGAAATTATATATGGATCAAAAAATGATCCAATAAATATTCTCACAGAAATAGATGAATATACACTAATTAATATGGTTAGAGATCATCATAAATTATGATTATTGAATCTATTACTACCATGATAAATAGAATAAGTTAAAATATGCTTTATGTATAAAGTAACCTACAATTATATCATTTATGAGAGTTAGAAATGATCCAATATTATTATATTTGATGAATATAGTCATTGGAATCATATATAAGGGTACAAAATCAATCCATTCACAAATTATTTCTCAACCATATCTTTTGGAATGGTTAAAGGATGATAAAAAATATGATGTTTTAATTCAGAAGAAAGAGGAAACTATTAGAAAATGGAAATCCTCAGAGTTCAATGTCAATGAAGATGGAATTGTGTGATTTGGGTCAAGACTATGTGTTCTATACTATCCAAAGTTAAATAAAGATCCATTGGATGATGAACATAGTTCAAATTTCTACATTAACCTAGGAAACATGAAGATGTATCCATATCTTTAAGAGAACTATTAGTGGGATAACATTAAAATTGATATTTCTAAATAAACATCAATGTGCCTACTATGTTTGAAAGTGAATGATGAAAGGCATAAGTATAAGAGGATGATGCATCCGGTACCCCTACCAACAGGTAAATGGGAAAACATCACCAAGGACTTTATCACTAAACTTACAAAGACATACAAAGGAAAAATACTACCTAGGTTTTTGTGGATAATCATAAAAAGAAATAAAACATCATTGTAATTCAAGATTACTTATCATTGGATCAATTGTCATGAATATACATCAAATAAGTGTAAGGCTGCATGAAGTACCACTATTAGTAGTGTCTGATCAAGATCTAATATTCACCTCTATGTTTTGGAACAATCTCTTTCATTCTCTAAACATAGAGTTGATATTCAGTATGGATTATCACCCTCAAACTGATGGAAAATTTGTGCATATTATCTAAAAACATAACATGTTTAGATCATTATAAATGGACTTCAATGGAAGATGTTACAAACGTATTCCTTTGGTAAATGTCCCTTACAATAACAGTTTCCACTCAAGTAGACAAATGGATCCTTATGAAGTCCTTTATGGAAAGAGGTGAAAAACCCTGGTATGTTATGATGATTATGGGGGACAAAGAATCTAGGTCCAAAAATGGTCGAGGAAATAGTGGATAAGGTTAGGACCATCCAGCTTCACAAAAATTATGGATAGAGTCAAAAATAGAGCTATGTGGACACTCATCGATGATACCTAGAGTATGATGTTGGAGACATGGTATTCCTCAACATATCTTTATGGATGAGTGTTATGAGATTTGGGAATAAGGGTAAGCTTATTCCAAGGTACATAACCCCTTTGAGATCCTTGATCTCATCTCAGCAATGGCCAATTGACCAACACTCCCTCTGAACCCATCTCATGTATATGATGTATTCCATGTGTCACACATAAGGAAGTACATACCAGACCCATCACATGCACTCAATACAAATGTGTTACCATTAGAGAATGAACTTTCATATGAGAAGAAGATGGTGTAGATCTTAGATCACAGTGAAACATTTCTACTAAATAAGGCAATACACCTTGTCAATGTGTTCTGGAGAAACCGCATGTTTGAAGAAGGGATGTGGGAACTAGAGGAAGTGATGAGGAAAAGTTACCCTCATATGTTTTTATGTGTGATAATGAAATTTTTATGGGGAAATTTTTTATGGGGGGAACATTGTAACGACTATAAAATTTATGAAGAAAATTAACATTATTTTAAATGTATTATGGATATAGAAAATATTGTCCCTCATTTTGTTTTATTATATCCAATGGGATTTAAATGACCATTATGTATCATTAAAATTTATAATATAAAAATTTAACAATGATCAGATCATTAGTATAAATATAGTGTTTTAAGAAATATTTTTTGCACAAAAAAAGGATGTGATGTCCTCAACTAGTAGGATCATACCCTATGAATCCCATTTATCAAAACTTTTGAGGGAGATAGAACTTTTGGGATTTTCTATAGACCAAGACCAACCTAAGATCCAATAACTTAAGAATGAGTGGAACTAATTACAAGATAATCTCAAGATCATCGAGATCATCTCCAACACCATTTTCACCAAACGACCCCAAGAAAGAAACACCACCACAAACCATACCGTTAGTCCGTATGATGGTGTAATAATGGGATATGTAACAATACACTAGAATTTTGATTAAGTAAATTATTTTTTATATAATAATGAATATAATTTTATTATATTGTTCTTACATTGTAAATTATTTTTGAAGTAGAAATAATATTTTTGGTTAATATTCAAATTCAATTATGAAATATATTTTGATTAATTACTGGATTTTTGAAATAAATAATATTATAATACAAATATTATTATTCAATAACATTTATTAAATATAAATGATCTTATAATATTTATGAAATCTAATGTAATTTTTAATAAGATTTGAAAATTATTTCTGTTAAAACCAACCAGTTTTCAATAATTATATGTTACTAATTTAAAAGATAAAATAAAAATATTGGGAAAATTATTTAGATAAAATGGATTCTATTTTTCAAATCAGGATGTTGAAATTATCCAACAGATAATTTTTCATAATTTTCTAAGACCGTTGACTTTTTGGGTAAAAATTAAATACCATACAAATATATAATGTGTTTTATGAAATCATAATGACCCAATAGTTATTTAATAAAACAATATAAAATTTATAATCAGAAAAAATTGCATTTTTTTTTCAAAAAATATAATTGAAGGATTATCTAATTCATTTCATTAAGTCTTAGTGAATCCTCCAAGACATATAAAATAATTTAAGAATTAAAAATCACTTCACTGAAGGTATGAATCACCGCCACATAGGAAGTAATAATATTTTAATAAAATCTTTAGTTACCCTTATAAAATAATTTATAAAACTTCCCTTTCCAAGAAACCATGGGAAAAACCAAAGGATGGTTTGTGGCTGTGAATATTTTCGTTTGTAGTGTCCAAAACAATAATAATAAATAATTCCCACAACCTTCCTATATAAACCCACCCAAGAACCCATTACTCTTCACTAAATATATTTTAGGCATGACCAACCTCTGCCCCCTACTCCTTAGAGGTCTCCCAAGGCTCCACCAAGCTACCAAGAAGCCTCTCCCATGCCTTTGGTGCCACACATCCATGTAAGGGATCACCCTCTTTCCTTTTACTTCAAGCACCAATTTTATGTCATTCCTTTAAGTTTAATTTTTATTGATTTGGGATATGTTATTCAAAAAATCCCAACATTCAATTTTATATATACATTATGGGATATTATTTTCACTCTTATTAAGTCCACATACTATACTTTAATCCCACCCATTACTATGCCTAAATTTCGTAAGGGATTTTTCTCTTCTCATTTTTATTCAAGCATTTATCTTATGCTTCACATCTAAATTACATTTCAAATAATGTGATATTATGTTCCATGATCCCCTTACATTCCATCCCATGTATAAATTATGATATAACATTTTATATCTCATCAACCAAATTTATGAATTTACATATGATGTTGTTATTCTTCCTAAATTAAACTGCAATTTTTCATACGAAAAGCATCTAGTAATGAATACCATACCCATTCCTCTATCAATGGTATTGAAATTTATGCACACATAATCATTGAATAGTGAAATACATTTATTAATTCCTTATTACTTGAGAATGGATAAATTATGATGCTGAATGAATCCATGTTATATGATCTATGTGGAACACATAAGCATGTGATTTAAATGATTATTAAGGGTGTTCCATCATAGGGATCCAATGCATTGTGTAATGTTTAGTATCATAATGTGTCATGTTGGGATAGGGGTTTACTTGATTCCCTTATGAGTCTTTTGTCCACCATTTTGAGATAGGGGTTTACTTGATTATTTTATGTTAATAACATAGTGTTTTAAGTTGTTCTGCATTTCCATGTTATGATAATCAGGTTGAATCATTCCTTTATGTCCATGATTCTATTATTATCCATTGATATGCCAATGGACTAACATGTATTGTATTATTCGTGTTATTTCTTGTTTACTCCCTTATTGGGATTTATATCTCACCCTTTTCTAGTGTATGTCCTCAGGTTATCCCATTCAATGTTAAGTACAAAGAAATGTTGTGGTAATGTAAAAGATGTTTTAAATAATGATGTGTATTTCATGTTTTATGTTGTTATATAATGTTAATAATCCCCAAAGACACAAGACCTCTCGATCTTATGAGTTGTATTACGTTCATGTTGATTTAATAAATCATGTTTAAATATGTAATAAAGAGTAAGGTTGTTATATTCTTTATAATTGATAATCCAAATTATGGGCGATTGAAATTGATTAGAAGGAAGATAAAGACAGAAGAATGTAGATAAAAAAGATTGAAAATATCCATCCCAAACGTGTCATAACATTAATTCCTCTTAATAGATGAAACTAAAACATATGTATTGAAGTATAAGGCTCAAAACTCAGGAAAATACATGTCAAAAACCCTTCATGATAGTAATAAAAAAAATGGATTTTTTAAAGGAATGGAATAGATAATCATTAAATTTTATTAAAGACCTAATAAAATACCACAATATATTTAAACCATTCCATTACTGGGAACCCCTATATTGGAGAGTCACTCCCTTATTTATAAACCCTATTTGAAGGATCACTATCTCAAATTCAAAATATATGGAATCCCTTTGTATAATTCATCTCCACATTGTTAACTACCATGGTAACATTAAAGTTTATTATAATAAAAACATGAATATTATTTAACCATCCTTTACTTTAATTACTTTTATTTTATATATTTGATATTCAGAAAGAATCTTAATTATATTTCATATTGATTTGGGTTGGAAAATAGAATGTATATTGTTTATTTTTTTCATGGTTCATGCAATGAATAAATATGATCCTATATTTTTATTAATATCCACCAGATAAATCCATGGGACTTTCTAAGTGATCTTATATTAATTGATAAATAATGGGTCCTTCTAATTTTTTCAAAGTTAAAACCCTTACATATCACTCCTGATATATAATCATTCTTATTTGATACTTATATGTATTATCATGAGATTTTTAAATATCAAATTAATATTCTATATAAATTATTTAATATTATGCATGTTGATCTGGTTGTTCAATTCCATGAGAATATCAATAAATTTAATGGATTCCCTATCACCAAGGATATAATTATATAAGATAAAAAAATTATTTTTTATTCATGTGAAACATACATAATAACAATTTTAATATTACATTGTTGGCTTGGTTAGTGTTTATCCGCCTGCATAGTATCAACACACAATATCTAAAGTATATCCAATATAATTTTATAGAAAATATAAATTTAATTAATAAAATAAAAAATTAAATTATATAAAGAATAAATAGTAAATTACACTGAGATACTATAATATAATATATTCTAATATAATTAAATATTTTATTTTTTATATATTATCATATTCAACATAAAATGTTAATATATATATATATATATATATATATATAAAACCACCATACATGAGCTATTAAATTCAATTATAGAATTATACTAAATAGAATGATCACCTAAATTTCATTCCTAAATTTTTTCCCTAAGTGAACGAATATATAAATAAATAATGAGTATCCAAATTATGATTTGGTAGCAAATCAACCAAAAAAATAATGTAGTCCATCCCATTTCTGTGTGGGGTAAAGCAGAGATGAGGAAACATGTTTCTAATACAATCCAAATAAATCATAATACCCATTTAGTATAATAAAAGGATACAACAATATAACAGAGCCAAAATTGAAAAACTAGAAAAAAACAATATACCCCATGTATCCCTATGTCCACGATTCAGTTCAAAAATAAAATAGAATGAAATAGGAATAAAAAGAGAAGCATGGATGCCATAAACTTCTCTTTTCTTTACTCTAATCCTAAAAAACATGGTCTACAAATTCCCAAAGGAAAAAACATGGTGTGAGAAATATATCCCACAATGATATCAACAAAAGATATATTCAAATACTAGTAAAAATAATTAACAATTAAAATCATAAAAAATTTCCAGAATTTTTATAAAAAAATCTATATGAAATCCCATTTTAAAAAAATCCTTTAGTTTTTCTAATATTTTTTTGTATAACTACCAAATCCAAAAACAAGGAAGGTAAATATTTTAAAAAGTAAAAATACATTTCATCCAACATCCATGAAATAAACTATAATGTAAAAAACATCCAAAAATAATAACGAACCTTTGATATGGTATCTAGCCTTTGGGACAATACATACTATACAATAATAAGCCCAAAAACCCAGAATTTGGATCCAAACAAACCAAAAGTCCTTCCATTGACCATAAAAATATAAGAGGTTACCTCCTAGGGGTGTGACACACCCTAAGGTTACTATGGTATCAATCTTGATGTACCCAAGGTTCCCACTATGCAATATTTTTTAATTTCTGTTTTAAAACCAATTCTTAAATTTTTATCAAACAATTTCAAATCTAAAATAAATTGATTCATGGTTTGATAATCATTTTTTTATTTTAAATCAAGGGAATTATTTTTTTTATGGAAAACACACTTTAAAACATGAACCCATAACCCTCTCAATATCAACACAGGACATTCCATAATAAATCTCTAGGAAAACAATATGAATAATAAAAATTTCAAGATGTTAATATTATTTAATGGATCCACATTCCTCAAGAAAATTGAAATCCAAGATACTTTTGAGAATGGGTATTGGAAACTAATAAATATACCTAAAAAAGAAAAGGAATGAATAAAGACTCACAAGGATTGATAGAAAAACAATTAAGCTATTAAACCTAATAAAAATGGAACCTCATCCAAAAATGAGAGAGATAATAAGAAGATGGATTAACTAAAGAGAAGAAGCACCTAATCCTCTGAGAAAACCACTACAAAAATCAATCCATATTGAAGGAAGACAATCAAAATTTACTAGGAAAAGTCCTCGAATTTAGTGGACGAGGTTTCAAAAAAATGACTCATATAACTCCCGCATATCACATTAAAAAAATGAATATACTAGAATTGAATGATGAGTAATCTTTCACATGTCATTAATACATTTAATTTTGAATTATGTCACAAATGCATAACCATTTTATTTAAAAACTATATTCCACAGAACTCTATGTGTAACCTGTACATGATGTTTAAAAAGTTACACGTGGAAATCAACTCACAAGATGTCTTTAGCTGGAATTACACAACTTCAAAACATTCTGCATGACTTATAACATCCTAGTTAATAAATGAAATACCATAGGGAAAATAAATAATTCCAATAAATTATTTACTTCACCATTATATTAATCTAACCAATTCCAGGATTAAATTACTCAACCTTCAAAAAACATAAACCAGATGAAATGGTCAGAACATACATTACTAAATGGTTACAGGGGGTTACAATCACCCAACCATAAATTCTTTATATCCCAAGAATATTCTCAATATCAAGGATGTACAAAAGGAGTTTTACAAATCTTCCTAATCAATGAATCACTCACAATGTCTCGTAGAGATCATGTCAACACATACACAAGACCCAGAGTAGGGGAATCATTTCACCATGTAGTAACTTATCCTAGAAATCTATAATGTGATCTCACTAGTAATTAAAAGTGGTATCAGGCTGACAAAAAAATTCTCCCATAAATTCACTTGGTAAGATCTGGAATATATATCCTCAAATAGAAAAATGTGACAATTCATGTAAGGATGTAATGATAGATGGTAAAGATAACCAATAGTCCACCATACCAAGTTAGTCAACTATCTCAATGGGGCCCACCGACCACTTTTTCAATATACCAATTTTACCTTTCTGATGATGTCCCATGTAAGGTAAAACTTTGAGAAAGATAAAATCGCCAACCTAGATCTCCAGTAGTAGACATCTAAGGTACTCATATAATTTCTAACAACTCTTTGTTCTGATCAAATGCATATGGATCAATTGCAATACCTATTTTATCTCTTGAACAACACTCCTCCAAACAAAGCACCAATTTCATAACTCATCCCAAAACAAGGGATATCGACATGGCATCCAATAAAAAGCATCAATGTGTTCTATCCTAATTTAATCCTGATTAATATTGTTATAGTAAAACTATATAAACGGAAAATGATTGTCCCAAAATCCTCATAAATCAAGAATAAAAGCACAGAGGATATCCTCAAGATCATGGATTTCCCTCTATGTCTATCATTCATTCAATGGATGACAATCCATTCTTAATTTTGACAGGGACTCTATTTACTCTTCAAAACAATTCAAAATATTGAAGATATCAATGAGTAACTTCTAGAAAAAAATGTACAGGGATTAACATGAAGCATCAAAATATCTGATGTAAAATCCCACAAGGTTTTCTATTTTCATCATATAGACTTTTGGAATGGAATTTAACGAATTACTATGTTTGTAAACAATTAAAAAAATTTATTCCTTCCTAATAAGAGTTCATGGTAATCCAATGGATAAATCCATGGAATTATCATCCTAAATTAATAACAGAATGGGTAAAGCCTATAAAAAACTAGTAGGTCTATAGAGTTTCACCATTACTCTTTGATTAGTGAGATTCTATGATACATAATCTGCAACTGAATGACTCATCCCTAGTCACCAATGTTGAAATTTCAAATTCTGGTGCATCTATGTATCCCAGGTAGCATCGAACAATAATATTGGTTTCCACTACCAAGAAACTCATTATTGAAGGAAAACATAACTACCGACCTTTTATAGAAACACAATGCTTCATTAGAAGACTAAAAAAGTCTCAATATGTATCTCCAATATTTTAAATTTTTCTTAAGCATCAATTCCATGTGTATGTAATCCTATGAAGTCAAATTCACTCATCAAAGGATGATTCAACCTTTAAGTTTTCTAATAAGACCTTCCCACCAGCCTCCTCATATCCCAATATCATCTTAGAATGAAACACATGATAGACCACTGCTCAACTGATTCTTTAATAGATTGAGTTGATAATATTATGCTCAACACATCAGCCACCACATTTCCATTCACAGGGGTATATAAGATATCAAAATAAAATGTATGAAGATACTCAACCCAGTATCTCTATTGTATGTTCAGATTTCTTTGAGTGAAGATATAATTTAGTCTTTTTTTCATCAAAATACTCAATAAACCACAGTAAAAATAGATAGTGACACCTTGTTTTGAGTCCATACATAATAGTTGCAAACTTAGGTTCATGATTAGGGTATTTCTTCTCATGAGGGAATAATTGGAATGATCTATAAGCCAAAACCCATTTCCCATTCATTGATAAAAATCATAATCTTGTACTAGAAGGGTCTCAAAAAACATTATATTTCATACTTGGTTCCAAGAGAATAAAAAATGGTGTTGAATTAAACCTTGTACATATCTCATAAAAAATCTATAACACTTTCGTTCTATTCAGACTTTACACCCTTTTGTGTTTCAAATGTCATTGAGGATGCAGGAATAGAGAAGTTACATAAAATACATATACAGTAACCTACCACCCCTGGATCTTTATATCTGAAACAATTTTCTGTGATTCTCCCTAGAAATAACCTCATGCACCATTTCCAGATCAAATGAGACACCCCTCATAGATATAACATACCCCAAAAACATTACTTTTCAAATCCAAAACAAAAACATGGAAGGAATACCATAACAAATATGTTCCCCCAAATACAGAATAATCACATTCAAATGGTCTCTATGATCCTCATAAATATTATAGTACACAAAAATATCATATATGAACATAAAAATAAATGATTTAAATAACCAATGAAAAATTTGGTCAATCTAATCTAGAAAGACAACAATAGGAATTGTGTTTCTGAATTGCATAACGTGATAAATGAAATGCTCATATCGATTCTAAAATACTGTCCTAGGTATTTATTCTTCTCAACATAACAACTAGTGGTAATCTAAAAGCATGTCAATTTATCAAAACATCAGTCCCTTCTCAGATAATCAAAGTGATAATTAATTCTTGGTAAAAGACACTTGATCTTAACCATCACCAAATATAGATTTTGATTGTCAATAAAATTTCCTAAACATCATTCCTCTTTCTTAAGAATGAGTATAGGTGAATCCCAGAGTGATATTATAGGAAGAATAAATACATTAACCACATGTTCCTCATGCTAGACTTTGAGTTCCAAACACTATATAGGTTCCATTTGATTGGATGGAATAGATATTGGTATCATTCTAGATAAAATATCAATAATAAAATCAAATTATCTCTATGAAAGAATGTTAGAAAAGACATCTAGAAAGACCTTAGGGTACTCACAAAAAATATTAGGTATTTGACCACCCAATAACATGTTCATTTCATAAAACAACTTTAGACAACTAGGTTATAATTAAACTGGAAAAAGGAAACCCATGTATATACCTTCTCAATCAAGAGTTCTACTCACCTTGACAATCATTGGTGACCCACTATGACTATAAGAAATGTATGAGAGGGAGTTATAAGTATATGTTGTCCCTTACACTAATTATATAATTCTTGTGGATGATCATGTGAAGGATATCATGATTAGGCACTAAGAAGTCCCAAACCACCTCAACGTCGATGATCACCATCTTTCAGATGTGAATTGGAAACCTTGTTAAAACTAAATTCCCAAGGGCATGGAATGATCCAAAAATAATTCCATAATCTACAAACACAAACTCAATATGTCATCCGACAATGATGATATGAAATAATGAGTAGCACATGTATCAAAAAATCTTTCAACATTGAGACTGAAATAAACACCATACCTATAACAATTGACAGACCTACTTCAGATTCCATTGGAAAACAATTAGCTATATAATGCTGTCTATACATAGCCACTTGGACATCCCCCTTTGATAAAGAATTAGACCCACCACCCTTATAAGAATAAAAATGAACACATTATGCCTTAGTAAATGTGGATCCTGATATACTACCTTGGGAAATCCAATCATAGAAACACATCATTTGGATAGAAGACCAATAATCATGAAAATTTCTAGGATCCTCCATATATTAAGCCCTGATATGACAACACCCACAACAGTGGTTGAAAATAAAATAATGATTCCTTGTATATGATATTAAAACTGGTCCTATAGAAAACTACCCACTCTTACTCTTTCTATTATATGAAGAAGAAGCTTAATGGTTAACTATTTCACCATCTATAGCTCCACCCAAGCCTTTACTATTTTCCTTTTCTACCTCAACTTGATCTAATTTATTTAATACCAATGAAAAGGTCATATATAATACAATAATAAGAATTTATAGAAAATCATACCTCATCCCCATATCAAACCATCATGTCGTAAGGTAATTAATGTTGACAAGATCCGATTCCAAATGCACTAACTCAGCAATGCAAGTTGATTACTTTAGAATGGTATGCTCTCCCTTCTATAAAATTAAAATCTCTGGGCCTTGTTTTATTCTAAAGTCTCAGGATAAAACTACTAATTGAATATATTTTTGAAAGGGACCCTATTAAGACCATCGTGAACAATAGCATACACTATTAAGCTCCACAATCATATTCATGGTCTTTCAAGCATATATGTTGAAAAACCCACATGATAATACATAGGAGTATTAAAAAACTTGATGATCCCCTAATCCATTCTAGACACTCCTATGACTCTTTTGGTCCTTTTCAGCATGGTAGACCAGTGGATGATGCTTAGTATTTTTTGAGCCATTATCCACTTCATGTCCGGAGTTCATTGCACCGATATACCATAGAGTCTTAAATGTACGGATCACTGATATAACCAAAGAAGGTTCCACTAGATAGTGTAGTTGTGGAACATTCTATTCAAATTAAACTCTTGTATTTGGATGATCTCTTTTAAGAGGCATTATCTGTAAAACAAAAAACAACAACCAATCCTCCATGAGGTTGTTTTAAAACCATACTGTAGAAAATATGAATTTATGATAGTCATGACATTATTCACCAAAAGGAAACACCTTTTTAGAGGAATGGGTCCATCCAAATAAACTCTCCACTTAGTTTATTAGAATTAACCTACAACAACAATAACCCCATAAATCATAGAAATGATAAATTAAATTATATTTACATAATATTTACGTAAATGAACTTTAATTATTTATCTTGGAGATAGTTTTGATTTTATGACCACCCAAGTATTCTCATAATCATTTTCATGAGTGAGTTGGTTGGGACCCTTTTTTCATTATACTATCCAAATTTTGAAGATCCTACTCCAATCTAACCAATAAATGGAACTATATTTGTAGGTTATGAAACCATTTTGGCGGGGTAAACCCTCAAATAAAAAATTTTAACAGACCAAACTGATCCATCTAGAATAGACTACTAATCCACCCGACTATGGGGTGGAGTAAAACTGAGAAAAATAAATAATTCTTGTATATAAGAAAAATATACCATACAAATTGAGTACTATGAAGAAACAAATGAAAGATACAACTGAACAAAACCTTTTAAAATAGATTATGAAAAACATTCTAGAAAACAAGCCTCCATGTGACTAGAATTAACTTTTAAACTAACCAAAAACGAAATATAACTATAAAGATAAGCCAACATGCTAAAAATTATCTTCACATTACCCAAATACAATGTAACATAGTCTAAAGCAACCCATAGTAGAAGTAGGTTATCAGAAACATAGCCCCATGGGATATAACCAAATGATATATAAATGCTTTATTAAAAAAAAAAGTCAAAATTCCATGATTTAAAAAAAATAGATTTACAAGAATTTTTATAATCAAATAAATTTAAAATCATACTAAAATCCATAATATTTTCAAAAATAGTATGTTTTAAATGAAAAATCATAAAAATGGAATGTAAATATTACTAAATGTAAAAATAATTGTGATCTAACATCCATCAATGAAACTATCAGGTAATAAAAAACCATAAAAAACAATATTAATTCCATTTTGGCTAATGTCTAATGAAAAATATATAATAGACACTCACAAGACTAAACCAGGAATAAATATTGATCCAAACTAAAATTGAGCCATCTATAAACCATCTAAATATAATAGGTTACCTCTTAGTGGTGTCACCCTCAATAAGTCTACATGTGTCTCTATCTCGAAGAGACCAATGTTAATGTTGGGAAATGTTTTTCAATTAATATTTTAAAAACCATACCAAAATATTTATTAAAAACATTTAAATTCTAAGACAATGTACTTTAGGTTTGGAAAATCTATTTTTCATTTTATGTCAAGGAAATTAAATTTTTATAGAAAACCCCTTTAAAACATGAACTAATGACCCATTCAATATTAACACATTCAATTTCACTTTGAATATCAAAAAAATTAGTATGATCATTAATAAATTAAAATAATTAAAATAATTGGTTAGATCAACCTACCCAAAGATAATATAATATTTAACCACTATTGAAAAAGGAGATTGGAAGCCATAAGATAACCCTCTAACAGAAAATTCTCACACTATGAATAAATTGGATTGATAGAAAACAAAATCCAATAAAAAATCCCAATAGAAATGGTTATTCAACAAAAAAAACAAAGAAACTAAGTAAATTTCCTACCTGAAGAGAAAATGTTCCAAACCATACTGATCAATTTCTCAATTAATCAATCTGGACAGATGGAATTCAACCAAAATCATATAGGGGAGGGTCCCTGGATGAGTTTAGGAGGATACGAGAAAATGAGCTCTTAAACACTAGCATGACAACAAAAAATGTAGAACATGAGGAATTATTCGGTTTGTAATATTATACACATCAATAATCCAATTAATACTAGGTTACTGCAAAAACCATCATCATTTTAATTAAAATTGTATTTAATATTACACAATGTGTTATCCATACATGATGTGTATAAATTCACACTTTTAATTCAACACACAGGATGAGTCCAACCTCCATTACACTTTTTGGAACCATACTACACATCATATAACTGCACAACGAAAAAGAGATAAAGATTAGGGAAAAGATAAAAGTAAACAAATATGTGACTTCATCATAATGAATATCCCCCAAATTCAAGGTAAAAATTACTGTCCATATAAAAAAGGGAAACCAATGAAAAAGATAATACCCTACCTAACCGAAAGGCAATAGATAGTTATTGTTCATATTTCATAAATCCCTTTTAAAATTCGTCTCTCATATGTTACATATATAATATTCCACCTACATATCCACATTCAAATCATTCTTAATATAAAAATACTATGTTAAAAAATATTAATAATAGATATATTGTGGTACACTATTAGATTTATACAAATTTAAATGTTGAGTAGATTATTGGTCCTACATTATTTTCCGATTAAAATTTTTATTACACAAACAATAACTTTTTAAAATCACCTATTTGACTATTAATGAGACTTGTTTAACTAATTTCCTCATAATTTTCACCTCCAGTTATAGTAGTTCTAATTTTATCTTCTTTCTTTATAAACATTAATTGTGATATTTCAACGTATTGGTCTTCATATTCATTGAGTTTTTTTAATAGTTATTTTTAACAATATATATATTTTATTTTTTTAAATATATTATACAAATATTCTTGAAATTTTTTCATGATATAGATATATTATCAATATTTATTTTATTGATTTTTAAAATTATTATAGTAAACATGTTTATAGATGTGAGAAACTTAGTGAATTAAAATCATAGATAGATAAATTGATCATGATATATCACATGTTCATTGTCAATAAAATAAAATTTCATAGTTTAGAATAGTGAATGACTAGAATATTCACTTGGAAACAAAATTAAACACCTCTAGTCTATATATTGTTGTCACTTATTTTTTAGTTTTTATGTTCTTATTTATTATAATAATGTAAATTTGTAGGGATCATATGTGAGTGGTGTATATTTAAAATTTAAATGTGAATATTGGTAAATACATATATAAGAAATTAAATTGGATTGAACTCTATGATATAATCTCATCAATAGATACATGAGTCCTTCACAACATACTTGTCATTATAAATTAATAAATTAATTAACTCTAAATGATATATTATGTGTCCTCTGCTTTACTAATCATGGTAAAAAATACACTATGTAGACCTCAATGGAATACTAAATCCCAACTACCTTACCTATCATAGATAGTGAAAATATCAATCATGAGTATTCCAATACATTAAAACCTTGATCTACTATATATTGATCATCATTAAAATCCTTCGATCCCACTGCATAATAGAGAAGATAAATTAATATATTGTGTAATTGTATATATCAATGAAAAATGAGGTTATATATATATATATAGTTTAAAATTACTAAACCAAATTCCATACATGATCATTCCTTCACTATAGAAATACAATAAAACATGGGAAATGATTAAAATGATTAATAAATTCTTAACCTACCCTATCCCTAAATCACCAAGATAGTATTCCATATGCATTTTTGTTGAAGAGTCTTGTGGATGTGAAATAAAATAAGTTAAAAAGTAAAAATAAATAAAATGTATTAATGTATTCATATCATTCAAAAAAAATTTATGGAGAATCTGATGTCTGTCTAATCACACATGTTGAATTTCCCCTATATTCCATTGGTTATTTGATAAACCTCACATTTTAACCATATATTTTCATGTTAATCATAAATCAACCCATTATATGTTTTTTCTCTTGAATTTAGGATTCTTATTCAATAAAGTTAGATTAGGTTTTTTAAAATTTTCATGGATGAGATGCATGTGGAGGATATCTTCATGTGAATTCTAATTTATATAGGAAAGGTATACATATATTTATTAATTATTTTCCATGCCTTCATGGAATCCTTGATGATCACCATACTTTTAAATTATCACTAGAGAATTCCATTTCAATTCAAAAGAATTCATAGTTTACATGTGTAGAATCTGGCCATACCAATATTAGCCAAGTAAAAATCCTTATATTTCCATGTAGAGATCTATTGTGTTTTTGAATGATCTTAATACTTATATGTGGGAAATGATATTTTACATTCAATCATTCTAATAAAACATTAATGTTTGTTTATTTTTCACTATATCTATTCCATGATAATTTGTTTAATGATACATGGGTTCTATATAATCAATGTTTTTTTAAATACTAAGAAAAGTCATTTGATGATAATACATTTACCAGAATAAAAACTAGTATGATGTAATATACATGGCTAGGTTGTTATTCATCCAACACAACAACACCAAAAAACATTATTTAAACTAAATACTATGAAATTTAATACATAATATCTATTTAACCAATACAATCATAATATTATGTCTTATTAATAAGAAACTCTAAATTACTCTAATATAAAGAACATTAGTTATTTTTATATATTTATTTTTATTGTGGGATATTTATAATGAAATTTATAATTATATATATATATATATGTTTGTGTGTGTGTGTGTGTATTTATGAGTGAAATTCATGAATCCTTTTTAAAATCCTTCGAATCAAATTTATTATAAATGACTGAATAAATTTATCATTTTTTGTGTTTTAGTCCATAACCATAAAATTGTTCCATTTCACTAAGTTAACCAAAATAATGGTTGTTTGGAGTTTTTATCATAACAATAATTATGTTAATAAAAAAAATTAAAATTAATTTTTTAATAATATTTTATTTTAACATTGATAAAATTTTTAAATATAGAGAAACTACCAGATTTAATCATATTGGGTCCAAATGAATCTTTTATAATTATGAACTTCAGAATGGACATGTAACACCTGATCTTCAATTAGAATAAGGTTTTCGTTTTTAGAGAAATAGTTTTATAATAAACATTTTCATTTTCCATTATTTTATTAATTTTTTTTTTTATTTTTTATAATTAATATTTTCATAAATTATTTTATTATACCAGATCAAAAAATAAAAAATATATTTTAGTGAACTTATGTGATATTTCTAAAATTACTTATTTTTTGTTTGAAAATTTAAATATAATTGTTTTTCAAAAACTGTCACATATTTTATCAAATATATTAATTTAGGAAGAAAATTTAATTTTTATTTTTTTAATGTGACATATTATCCATAGGATATAATAATATAATTTTAATCAAAATTGTTTCTGATTTTTATATAATTAAATTTTCATTCTTAAGGCGTTTTCATGGTGTTTTATTCTTTGTGAGATAATTAATTTACTCTACATGTAGATATTTAATCTTGTATAATGGGTATCATCTTTGGAAATATAATGATCTAATTTTGTAAAAATGTATACTTTATTTTTAACCATTATGAATAGTTACTGTTGAAAATTATATCACATCTGTAAGGTTAAATTGGGTTGTTAATGTTAAAAATAAGGTCATAAGGCATTAAAAATCAACAAAAAAATATATTTATTTAATTATATAAGATTAATTAATCTATTTACATTAAATATTTTAATATTTATAATTTTATAGCTAGTTAAAGTTTACTATGACATTTACATTATTTTATGATAAAAATTTCAAAAATGTTATAATCTTGAATTGAATTTATTTCATTTGTTCAAATAAGTATAATAATATGTTATGGAATAATTTTAAATATTTATTTTTATATAATTAATTTATTTTTATCATGAATAATTAATTTTAAATTCCTTTGGATTCAATAATTTTTTTAACTACTTATGTAATGTCGATACAGTATGTATTCAAGTAATAGATATGTAAAATAAATATTTTTTAAAAAAGAAAATTATATAATTTAGGGGTGATTTACAATGTCCATAAAATTGTAATGATAGATATGAGATATTAATGTTTATTATTATTATTTTATATTCAAATTAAATATTTTTCTCAATAAATATATTGTCTTTGTAAATTAAAAGTGTTCAAATTAATGTTATTTATATTTTATGAAAATAATATTTAATAAAAATATTGAAAAATAATAAAAATCAAGAAATAAAACAATGGAAATATATATATGTGTAAAATTTCATCCAATTTCCATTTATTACATAATTAATTATTTAAAAGTAACAATACGATCCATAATCAATAAAAAATATTACAGGGTAACAAATTTAAATTGGTCAACTTAGGGGAAAACTAAAATATATGGTATAAAATTGGACAAAAACCAATCTAAATTTTGTTGGATGGATATTTTATGAAATTACACTCCTTTTATATGTTTATATTTCTTTTGTGATTCATTTTTATTCCAACTGAATTATTTATATTTTATTTTTTTTATAAATTCAAACACATTCCTTCCCCTCCCTTATAACAGAAATCCACTTTCTCACAAGTCATCACACCACATTGATACATATAGGTCATAAAACCATACCAAATTACCTTATCAACATCCTTATCCTTATTTATAGATTTTATCACATCTAAAAGACCAAATATAGGTCATATAATAGTATATCTAAAGGATGTCTATCAATGAATGGTAATTGTCTTTACCAAATCATTAAAGACTATTTTTCCTTCAACGTCATCTATTTTTTTATAATGACATAAAAATAAAAAATAAAAATCTAATTTTTTTATTACGATATTATATTTGTGTTATAAATATATTCCCCTAGTTTTCCATCATGTAAAAATAAAAAATAACACCCTATAATACAATCGACTTACCTTCTATATGTGCATGTGTAATTCCTAAATCACCAAAATATTTCATTCATATTTATAAAAATGAAGCTTATAAATATACATCTTATTTATGATTTGACTTTTCTTTTCGAATTATAATATCATATATATATTCATACATTCAAATCCTTTGGAAAATTACAATGCCCATCATGAATACTTATAGATTACCATGTCCACATAGTGATGTATTCTTTTTTTTCATTTCATCATGAATGGACAGTAATAATAATAAATTTTATAAATATAATATATATATATGATAAAAAAAGGATCTAGTGATTTTTAATTATTATTATTATTATTTCATTATATCCATCAAATATGGAAGGAGTGTTTACGCATACATAAAACCCACCATCTCAATGGAAAAGTGTAAATCATATTTTTTTCTCTATATTATGTAGCTGATTTTAAATATATATGATAATTATATCTTTAAAAAAATTATCAAGATGAATTAATCATGATTAATATACACAAAACTAGAATAAAAAATCTGAGCAATCATTAAAAAGTTTGTAGTTGACACACAAAATAATAATCATAATAAATAATTTTGGACAATAATGTGTTAAATTTTTATAAGTCAATAATATATGAAATTATAAATATTATTATGGATAACATTCAATAATTATAAATAAATAAAATATATTATATTAGTGACTAGATAACTTAATTGGTAATTTTAATATGAAATATGGGATTTTATCTCAATTTCCAATCCATTAATACTATAAGATCCCATCAATTAAATATTATTTCATATGTAATTTTTTTATAAATAAAATTTAGATGGTTTTTCATTCATGTAGATGTTCTTTATCAAGAATTGTTTGGGGATGGGCTACATGTTGCAGGGGTGTATTAGGAAAAAGAGGTGAGTTCTTGATGGAGAGCAAAATAACATTATGAATCTTATTCAAGATATGATTTTTTGGGTAAACCCAATGTATTATATTACCAACATGAATTAATATATGAATACCACATGAATTTAAATAAAACCTTAAATTTAATTAACACCCTGAAATTAGTTCCCTATTTAAAAATACCTCATTAATTTATCACAACAAATTAATTATTTCATGTATTAAAGGAACCCCCAGAATTTAATTTACCCCTTGAATTAATTTCTCGTAGTGAATTACGTTCACCCCTAACAGTACCCTATGAAACTAGAATCATGTTATGAATACATTTCACAATGTGAAATGTTTATTTTATGTTTTTAACATGTGGATGATGAAATACTGTAAAAATAGGGTAATAAAAAATGATGTTAATTTAATTCATGTCATGATTTTTCCACATACAATTTTTTTTTTAAAACCTCTGATATCTTGATTATCTAATGTGGAACTCCTTATTTATATAGTCCATTCTTACAATGGATTTTTCAAATCACCTTGAAAACAGAAGTGATTATTCTTCAACACTTGGTGTTTTGGACCATTATATCAAAGGAAACCCTTCCACTTCTTCTATTTATTCTCAATCTATTGGTAATGAGATTTATGTCTCTTGTTGAAGTCATGGTTGAAGAAGATCACTTCCACAATTATGATATTTTGAAATCTATTTCTCCACACCATATGTAAGTGGTCAAAATATTATCTTTTTTCTGATTTAATTATCTGTAGAATATATGATATCTGGGATCCCACCAACATACGCTGAGTACAACTAAATAAATTTTATTTTACCAGCTCTATAATAATATTTTTTACATATTCACTTTGATCATGTTGGGTAGATAGGCATGTGGAAGAGGATATGTGACCAACTGATTGGTGTTTTATCTTTGGACGTTGTTGAGTTATTGTTGGTTTGATATTAAAGCCTTGACATATATTTTAAAAATTGATTGATTGTTAGATTAATCCTTTGATTTAGAATATCATGTAATTTTGTGATTTCAAATTGCATAATCACCTATGATAGATTTTCGTAACTAATATTTTAATGGACTTACATTTAAATAATAATTGAAATTGGTTTGATATATTTTTATGTATAATTGTAAACCTGGATATCTGAAACACAATTGGATCGATAAATAGTAATTTCATGAATTGAATATTTTAAATGGAAGTTATATATATTTTTTTTATGACTTTGGGCGTGTGAATTTCTCTCTTATCTTTTGAGATTATACGATATCTATGTGATGTATTCCTATTTCTATCATTATTATTGGTATATTGAGTTATTTGGATTAGAATCATGATTCTTGTTGATAACTAGGGTATTGATGCATGATTTTGAACCCCCTTAGTTCTAGGTGCACATAAAATTTACTCCTAAGTGTATATTGTATGATTATGCTTCATGTTTGAAGAAAATATGCTCAATCAATGGATTCCCGAATATGTGAATTCAATATATCATGAATGTAGAAAATATAATTTGATTTTTGGTTTGTGAGTTTCATCCACGATGAGCAAATCCACCAATGATTGGTTGATATGTCCTTATATAAGAGTATCTAAATTTTTAAGATATACAAGGAAGTGTGCTAATGTTTGTTTGGATGACTCGAGGTGTCAACTTAGAGCATATAGGATCATTGGGTTTACATTATGAGCAGTATTAATTTATTGAATTAATAATATATTTATCACTATATTTTATGAAATATTTCTTTCAAACTATATTTTTTATACAAGTTGGTGTTGAACTATTGAGCTATAATAACACCCTAAAAGTGACATCGTTATGTACATAGAAATATTTTATGATTGCTGGTTTGACATGTGCATGAGACACTATTCTTGATTTTCAGCTAGTTAGATGAGTTTAAACAAGGATATCAGACTAATATGATGTTCAGGACTGGGGTCATAATATTCTTTATTTGAGACCTCATTTTGTATCTATATGACTTTCAACATGTAATTTACTTACATTCAGTTTTTCATCACAATATTCTATTATTATTTGTTTTCATTCATTACGTTCCTTATCAAATTTATTTTCCTATTTAATTATTTACAATTTTTATAATATTTCTAACACTCTTATATTATTCTTATACACCCATTGATACTTTTATCAGAGGATATAGTCTCCCCCCTATAATCTATACACTATCACTACTAGTCTGTATCCCCAAGAATATGGGTAGGAACGACTGAGGTCATATTGAAAATTATCTAAGTTATTTTATGAAAAAACCTAGTTAAAGACGTTTCAAATTTGTATCAGATATGTTTTTTTATTATATGTTACTTTAATATTTTTTAATGTTAGAAAGGATATAGTTATGTGTCAGTACTTGATAATGATCTTGTGTGTGGTAGTAACTAACACATATATGGGGTAAAATTAGAGTGCATATGTATGAGACTATTTTTCATTATGTTCCTTTCAAATAGAAGATATTATTTCACCTTGGGTGATTCAAATGTTCTGAGATATTTTTATTTATTTAGATTTATTCTTGAATCCTAGTATAGAATAATATTATTATGAATGATTCATAATAGGCACCTAGATATATGTATTGGCATGCATTGTTCATGATAGGGACATATTTATAGAATGTGATATATTTTCTTATATGAATTTATAAAATGATATTCCTTAATATAAATGAAAAATAGTAAATTGAACGATTATTTCATGCCAACTCACATGTGATGCTATTTTTAGAGATAACATGAGAATATTTGTCTCATTTTTTTTTTCAAATTTTGTGGACCAAATTGATGTTCTCCAATTTTTTATGTTGTGAGTTTTTCATTTAGATAAAATTCAACCTCATTTCATTTGAATTGAGAAGAAAAAGATTAAAAATTAAAACACACTATCCAAATATGAACTAGAGCTTCCAAAGGCTCTTGAAAATCAAATGGATGATCATCTCTTTGATTGATTTTTAGGGTTCATTCAATACATCATGTGGTACGTGGTTCACATCATAAGTTTTATATACACGATGAAGATAGAGTTACAACTACAGAACCTTACTACAATAATGGGGAAAGGGGACCCTAGGAAGAATATTTCATGATTGATTCATTCCATATAATTTTAATGAACCTTGATACATCCCCAAACTAAATGGGGATTCTTCATACATTTAGGCTTCATGGACCTCCCATGAATTATTTAGATGTTATAAGGAATACAAGATTCATGTGCAGTTATTTCGTAAGAAAATCGAGGTATTTTTTAGATGAAATTTTATCCTCGAGCACTGAGGGATGAGAAGGCTCGCATATTCATGCAACAAAAATGGAAGAGATTTTTAGTTATGTACTATGTTGCATTATTCAATGTTTTTTTTATTTTCTAAATTCTTTATATCCAATGAAATATCCAGGGTGACAAATTTTAAGTATGATATTCACTATAATATTATGAAAATGTGGAAATTATTTATATTGATTAACTTTACATATGTGATTATATAAAATCTAATCATATAATGGACTATTAGAGAGTCCCCAAGTTGTGTCAAGATAGTTTCAAAAGGGTGATCTAGGAACTCTTCATCTTGTTGAAATAAGAACTGATATGAATGTAATCCTAAAAGAAATATAGGGTAGACAAGTCGAGGGTGCAGACAACTATTTCAGGACTATGGTTTATTTTAGTTATTACAGTGTCGTAGGTTGGGACCTAGAAATTATAATTTTCCTCACCATGTATTGGGGTGTCATGTCTGTTAGAGGTTATGTCATCTTTATGTGTTTTCTATGAACATTCTAAAGTATAGTAGTGATAGGTAGTCAAAATAGGTACCTTGTTCTGGAATGGTCTCATCTAACCCTTAGTAGAGTAGTATCAAGAGTTCCATTGGATTCTTATGATCTGTTATGGGATGTGTTACACCATTAAAGGATAGATAGTACAACTCAGAGGGAACCAGAGTAGGAGATTCATAATGCAACATGTTATAGAGGAGTGATCCAGTGGGATTCTATACATATGTTCTGACCGACATGGATGTGGGAAAATCAACTATCAGGGGTAATATTCTTATATAATATAACTTATATGTGGTTTTTATGATATATGAGCATCACATTATATTCTATATTATCAATTTTAAAGGTTTGTTTATTTTATGTGGAGTTAATAGATGAGGTCATAACCATTGAAAAATAGTTGGGAGTGTGGCCCGAGGGTATCAACTTCAACAATTATCTTTCTCATGAAATTATAGGTTTTCATTTCCTCTTTGAATATCTTTCCAAAATAATATGATCATATTTGATTATTTGTATGGGTTATGTAGAATTATAATAGGGGCATATCAAGATGTACCAGTCAATAGTTGACTTTTTTTCTTCATTTTGAGTAATATATTATAACTAAGGTGGAGGGAAATTTATATTTTTCATTTAGTACCAATTCCTTGTCAATTGGATTGTCTCATGAATCAAAAAGTAATCATTGTTTTAGATGATGGAGGAATTAATATGGTTTTTTCCCTCCAGTGGTGGACCAATTTAAATATGTCCTTCCTGAATATTTCTATCTATTACAACCTAATATTTATATCAAGTTTACGATCACGTAGGCACAGGAGGAGGATCTAGTTTCTATACATTTTTATATTTTGGAAGAAACTGTGGTTCATAATTTAAAATTTCAACTACAAGTTCTAAAATTCACGTGTTTCACAAGGACCAGTACATGTTCACGAGGTTCTCATATTATTTTTACTAAGAAGGCAGATGTGACATGGGGATTATGTGTGGATTACCGGATACTGAACTATATGATGATCTCAAACTAGTATCCACTTAAAAATATTGATAATATATTTTATTAGATGATAAGTTACATTCACTTCTACAAGATTGAATTGAGGTTAGGGTCCCATTAGTTAATGGTGAGACCATAATACATACCCTAAAATACTACTAAGATAAGTAATAGATTATATGAATTCATAGTTATTCCATTTGGTTTAAGTATGGTACCAGTGGTATTAATTGTATTGAAGATTTAGACATTTTATCCATTATCATATTGGTTTGTTGTAGTTTTCTTCAATGATATCTTACTATACTCATAATATACAGATGACCAAGCCCAATATATTGACATCGTCATTGGAATACACTGAGGAAGCATCGAATTTATGGAATGTTATCCAAATTTAGTTTCATTATTGATATATGTTCATTCTTGTTTCATGTTATCTTAGAGGCTGGAGTGTTAGCAGACCCAGATAAAGTTGTATTTGTGGTATCTCAAGTTAGTCCAAAGGTTTTCATAGAGATTTGAATCATTTTTGGACTACCATGTTATTATAGGCCTTTATCATGTACTTATGTCATCTAATAGATGTGATGACTGGGATGACCATGAAAGGGGTGATGTATCTTTTGATAGATGATTTCAAAATAGAAATCTAAAAGTTGAGGTGTAAGTTGGACTCATAAACTATACTCACCATACCTAATCTTGATAAGTTGTATAATGTGTTTTTTGATTCATTCATAGAACGAATCAGAGAATTAATGTGTAGGAGAATTTTGTGGTTTATTATGGATCTAGGAATTTGGGGAAGAATGAAGAAAATTACTATACTTGTGATGTAGGGCTATTATGTTTAGTATGGACCCCATTGTACTAGAGAAATAATATTTTTTGTGAGATGATTGTGGTTTACATGGACCACAAGAGCCTCAAGTACATATTTTCTCATAAATACATGAATATTCCAAAAAGAGGTTGGTTTAGTATCTATAGTATTTCTAATTAGATTTTACATAAACATTATGAAAGGGAAACATCATTTCTAACCCCTTGTGTCACAGGAAATACACAAATGTATTATAGGAGTCATGGGATGAGTGGATATTTATGGAACCCTTTTTTGACCAGAATATAGTGGTTCATGAGTAACTAGAATGTGTAGCATTAGTATCAATGTCTATTATATAACTGATTATTAAACTAATAATTTCAAAGAACATATCATAACTAGTTACATAAGTAATAGTGAATACAAATATGGTGGGAGACACCATTAAAATGGTCTTTTAGGAACACCATTATGTTTATTATCAATGGGAGAGTATAGGTTACAATGATATTACATGAGTAGTTAGTGAGGTAATTTCATGCTTATATTTTGGAAATACCTCCTACATTAAAATATATATTTCGTAAACTCAGTAGATTGTACTAGTGTCCATATATGAATAAGGAGATAATAAGATTAGTGGAGAGAATGTTTTCCTTTTAGTAGGTGAAGGCCAATCATCAGAGGTCTACTAGGCTATTACAGCCTCTAAATTTACATATTGGATGTGTTTTGATATAAACATAGATTTTGTTACTGTATTACCCATAAACGAAGTCAATATTGATACAATATGGGTTATTTTTGTTGATAAATAAGTTTACCTCAATTTATTCCTACTAGGGAGACCTTAACCATTAAGGATATAATTTGTCTTTAATTGAGTGAGATAATTAGGTTCCATAGTGTTTTATGTAGCAATATTTTTAGTCGAGATAAATATTTCACTTATCCATTTTATATGCATTTTTAGAAGACCTTTTGGTCACATATTCTTCAATGCAAAACCTACTATCCTCAGACAGATGGCCAACATGAGTGGACTATTACAATTCTATAGGATATGTTATGAGAATGTGTTTTTTTGTGGTTAATGGGTGTAGAATTTGGAACTGATGGAGTTATTTTATAATAAAAACTTATAGGAATTGATCTAAATGAGTATCCATATGGATTTTTATGGTATATTTTCTTCTCACCACATTGATGGTTGGAGGTAGGAGAGTCATATCTCGTTTTACCTAGTCATATGCTAGAGAAATCTGAGAAGGTTCAGTTGACCAGGAAGAGGAATGTGACTCCACGAAGAATGAAAAAAATAAAATCCAAACCATTAAAGATGAAAATTTGAGTATTATGTTTTCAATGTGTTTTTATTTAGGTTTTACCAAGGTAGTGAAGTAATTTATCCTAGAATAATAGAAGATAACATCCAGGTTTTAGGCCATTTGGTATATTGTTGATGTTTTGTAATGTGGAATTTTCTTAGTACCATCCATTTCACTAATGTTCCTTTCAATGTTTTTATCACATATCAAAAATTCAGATATATCATTTTGACCATTATCATATGTTATATTATGATGATGTTTATGATTATGTTGATGTTTCATTTGAGAAGTTTCAGATTCATATCATGGACCATACTGAGATGAATCTCTACAGAAAGACCATACTGCTAGTTTGAGTGTAGTGTTAGAATGGGAATGTTCATGAGGTAACTTGCGAGATGGAGAATGATGTCCGATCATATTGGAAAGATTTTTTTCATTGATACCAAATATTAATTCAAGTAGAATCTTGGGGATAAGATATTATATGATGGAAATATTGTAATATCCGTTCGTTTTCTAGGTATTTCACACATTATTTATTTTTGGATAAATATATTTGAGTTGGGGTTGTCTTTTGTATAGTCCTTATTTATCAAACCTACTTCCAAGATGGGTTTTGTGTTGTAGGTTTATAATAAGAATAATTGGTGGGTTCTATAAGGATAGATATTTTTCATCATGAATTTAACTCAAGAAGTCAATTATTTTATGATAAGACCATGAATTTTTTCATAATGTGAATTATTTTCTTTAAACCCCATTATTTTATTTCATGACTTAAATCTAATTCAACCACATTAAATAATTAATCCATGAAATATATAATATTAATTTAACACACTACATTAATTCCTTCACATCATGAAGAAAACCCAATTTTTTAATTATCCCCCTGAAATAATTAGACCCCTCATATTAATTTCACCAAATGAATTCACCCCATGAAAGGGGTTTCATATTATGAAATCATTTCACAATATGAAATGTTTATTTTCGATATTTTTATTTCCTAGATGAAGTAAATTTATAAAAATAGGGATGTTTTTAATTTCATGCTGTAAAGAAAATTCACATCATGAATAATTAATGATCAAACATTTTTAAATCCCTCAAAAATACATTTTTTTATAACAAAGACCTCCTATTGACTAAATCCATTTCGAATATGTTTTTTTTTGAATCGCCATTAATCTATATGGGAGGATACATCATGTAATGGAATTCCAGACCTGTAGATCAATGGTAATCTATCATCTTCTTCTTTTGATTCTTGATATGATGGTAATGAAATTTATGGTGTTTTTAAAGGTATAGAAGTGTCTAATCTCTACTACGAATATGATATTTTTTCATCTACTTCCTTGATTTTGAGGTAGGAGGTATAAATCATATGAATTTTTTATAATTTATTTTTTAATATTATTTCTAACATATTCAATCATTTTGGTACATATCACTAATGAAATAATTAATTGGATAATATATGTTATAAAATATATATTTTAGCTTATCCATTGGATCTCATTAGGTCAATTGGAATGAATACAAAGACCTATGGGAACCTAAATGGTGTTCCATTGGTAGAACTTGCTGATAACTGGTCAGTTTGACATTAGAACCCTGATTTATATTAGAAAAATTGATTGATTATTTTATTAATAATTATAATTTTCATGAAATGTAATATGTGTGAATTCATTATTTGGAATAAAATCGTCTCAATTTTGTTAAATGATGTGTTAATGAACTTATGGTTAAATAATAAATGAAACAAGTTTGATATATTTATGAAAACTATTAGAAACTTAGATTTGGGATACATAAATAGATAGAGAAATAATAATTTAATGAATTGATCATTGTTCCATCTGGTAGTATATCTTTTTTGATGGATATTTTCCTTTCAAATGCATTCCCTGTGTTTAGAACTTATGTGAAGTTGATTTGATTTATTTTTTATGGTGAGTTACTTATTATAATGTAGTGTTGTATGGATATGATTGATGGTTTATGTTGATTCCTGAGATCAAGGTTTATGATGTAATACAAAATGAGAGATATCTATATAAGGACTTAACTCATGGGGGAATAATGTATCATTATATAGGATGCATGAGAAGTATATGCACAGTTTTTAGATGCCCAATTGGGTATTATAAAAAGCTTATGATACGAAAAAAATTGATTTTTTATTTGTGCGATTCATCCTAAGTGGGAGAATCTACCTCTATTTGGGTTTTTAGATAAAATTTAGGAGGGTAATACTTTAGTTAGATATACCCAATATGGTGTTTAAATTGGTTTGGGTGACCCCATGTGTCAACCTAGAGGTTGGAAAATCGACATGTCTACTTTATACATATCATTAATTTAATAAATTATTAATCAATTTATCACAATATTTATTTTACACTATATATCTCATAATGGATAATCCTGACTCAGTGGAGTCGACCTTCTATGTTGAACTCACTACTTGAACGGGTCACCAATTGGTACCATGAAAAATATTATGGTTGTTAGATTGGAAAAGGGAAAGACACCCTAATATTGATTTGTAGATAGATGGATGGGTTGTAGTATGAATATATGACCAAAATTTTGTTCATGACTTGGGTCTTTAGATTATTTATTCGAGAGTAATTTTTTATTTTATATGTATTAATTTCATGAGATCATTTACATTCATTCATCTTTTTAACAAATTATTCTATTATTTCCTAGATTTTTTTATTTTGTCCCATATCATTTTTTTTCCTATATAATTATTCATAATGTTTAATTTAATTCCTATACTATATTGTTATATTTATTCACTAATTTATTCTCTTAACCATATGGTATAGTCATCCCTAAATCATCATTACATCCTCATTGTTAGTCAATTAGTTTCGTCACCCTGGGAGGCATGCATTAGGTTTTGTAGATAACCAGATCAATCACGCAATGAGGTATCTGGTTGGAGACATTACATAAAAAAAGTTTTTCTTATACAAAAATTTATTCTTATCTTATTTATATCATTCTTAATTGATTTATTTAAAATGAATATATAATTATTCATTGTTATTGTTTTTTCCATTAAATTAGTCCATTTTAATGTGTTTCAATATTTTATTCTGATTAATCCACCAGTTGGCACCTGAATCTGGAAAAGGAATATCCAAAATAGATTACAATATATTTTGTTTTATGAATATGTATATTTTTCTTCCATTTATATATTCTTTTCATGTTTATTATTAGAATGAACCTTTTACGTACTCTAATGGAATATTATGTTATCCTGGAATTTTAAAATGTATTAATTGAATCATTGCAATTAATTATGAAATATTCATTTTCAAATTTTATAACAAAGATTCAATAGAATATGTTTTTAACATTTATGACTTTAACATATTTTCGTGTTTCATTTATAATTTTAAAATATTTATCTTATTTTACATGTTTTAAATACTCTAACAATTTTTTTTACCAAGAACATATGATATTTTCCTCAATTGGACATTATTTTATTGAATAAGTTATATTTATAATTAACTGATGATCATATTTTATCCCTTCCTTTTTTAGATAACACCTCTATGGAAACATTTACTTTCCTATGATTCTTTGACATTAACATTATCTTAAATATCCAACTTGTATATTATTATTTAACCAGATATATATCATTTTAAGAAGGGTATTTCTCTTAATATTATGATAAAATTATTCTTATTATTCTATGAATATTTTATTTTAAATTTATTATAAGAGTCATTCCTATATACTGTTTAAAAATAATTCTAAACTAAACCATCTTACGCAGTGATATCCCTTATATGTATTCAATTGAAATAAACTAGAAAATGTATCTTGGATACCAGAGTTCATGTTATTAAAGTTTTTATGAAAAGTTGATTAGTAAAAATTATATGAATATGATTTTAAATTATAAGATCTATCTTAATAATTATTATAATCATCAATAGTTTATAAATACATTAATAATTAGGGGATTTTTATTTTATGGATCATTATTCATGCTGATTATGAGAAAAATCAATGTGTGAAATTATTTGGTTATGAAACCAAATAGAATAAAGGGAATCCAAACCTTTATATAATGTAGGGATTTCTATTATGAGAAATCCAATAAAAATGGTGTTGGAACTAGGACGATCAAGTCAATCATAGAGAAACTAACACATTTTAGGATTAATAAACTTTCTTGTATGGAGACACATATTATTCCGTAGCCTGATTCACATGTGTTAGACTACTTCATGTGACATAAGCCACCATTATTAAGGGAATAATTAATTCATTGGTAACGAGATGTTATACATGAATTTTTAAATAGGATAATAATGTTTGATATCATATATGTCATGAAACACCATGATTTTTTTGAATAAAAAATCCATAAAGAATAAAATATATTTTATTTTAAATATATTCATTATCTTCAATAACTTGTGATGTATACAACACAGAGTTTATATAAAAATTTATATTCTATTCAAATGATGTAATTTAATCAGGACGATTATAACCTTGCCATTAAACTGGGTGAATAGATATTTATAAAAAAATTTACAATTTGGTGGGTTTAAAAATTTATAATAGAAATAATATTAATATCTATAAATAATAGTAAAATTTGGGTCATTTTTTTGAAAATGAAATGTATTCTGAAAACATTATTTTTCTAAAAGGAGGTTTAGTCTCTTTTTGCATTCATAATTCATAAATAAATTTATAATAATTTATAAAATATCAATGAAAAAATTTAAAAAAATTAAATGAGCATATTATAATTACATTAGGGTTAAATTTTGGGTTTTTTGAAAGGATATATTGATTCATGATTAGTGAAAAATTCTCAATATTAATTAAAAACTATATATTTATTTAGATTATTTAGTAAGATAAGATATATTTATAGTTTTATTTCTATTAAAATTATTTCAATTATATATCTATTGATCAAAATTCTCTCATTTGAATATATTTTGTTTTTGATTTTTATATAATAGCTTTTCCAACATTTGAAAATTTTCTATATGAAATCATGATTTCCCATCATGAATACTAGATTAATTTTAAATTATATTTTCTATATATTTTTATTTAATTTATTAAAATTGATTCCATATTTATGATCATCATATTTTTCTTCATCTAACATGGTCGATATAATGTATGGCTATAATGAATAGTAAAAAAATTACCACAGTTAATGTAAAAATATGTTTAGCTAGGGTTAATCTATAAAGATAATTGTTAGTATTTCCTAAAATCTTATTTAATTCTTATTTTACGTCTCTATATCCACCTTATCTATTCAAGTTAAAATCTAGGGTCATTATAAATTTATTTTCTGGTGAATTAATTTATCATTTTGAATTCTTTTGGGAAATTATCTATCTATTATCGAATAAGGTCTCCTTTCCCTAAATATAAAAGGGAACTCCTTCCCTTCACATATACATGCATACTAATCCATTTGGTGAGAAAATCCTTAAAAAATCACTCCAAAACACTATCATGCATATTATAGAGCTTATTACCCTCTTAATAGTCTAGACCTAGGGTCTATTAGAGTGATCCAAAGGAGGTTTCTCGTAGAGAAACTAATTTTTATAACATATCTCTTATTTTCTTTCATCAGTTTTCCAATATAATTATTTCATAACACATAAAATAAAATATAAAGTATCTTACATATTATATTATATTATTTTGTTTAATAAATAATATTAATAAGCATCCACCTCCATCAAATGGGTTTGAAATCATTATTTATGTGTACGACAAACTTTCTCCACACAAACCGATGTCATTTGTTTTTTGTCACCATATTTAAATAGTGGTTGGAATGACAGATTTAACATATCTATATAATTATTGTGATATTATTATATATTTGGAATCATCATATCACGTGTTACTTTTATCATTACATTCCATTGCAATTCAATAACGTCTGTTGTTGATATGTGTAGACTACTGCATCCACAATGTGATGTGAAATATATTCATTTGTTTTTTACATGGATGGTAATAATAATGGATTTTATTAATACATATTATTTATATAAATTAATATTTAATATTTAATCATTAATTAAAATTTATTTTCTTTTTTATATAATTTAAGACAAATGAAAGCAACATTCATTCGTACATACAATTTACTATCTCCATGAACAGTGTAATACGTTACCTATCTATGACATTTATATATTTTGTTAAATAAAAATATAATGAATATATATGATATTGATATCATCATTAACATTCTATATATCATGTAACCATGGTCAAAATAGGATAAAAATTATTAATAATGATAAATAATAAATAAAAACTAAAGAAATTATTACTTGAAACAGTGCTTTTATTAATGGACTATTAATAAATGGGTAATAAAAGACTATAGATAAATTATATATAGTAATATATATATGATTATGGAAAATTAATAGATATATAATAATCATATATTTATGATAAATGAGTTTTTATATGTACGGAGGAATTCAAACTTTAGTTAAGGGTTTCTCATATCACTTAGTGTTTTGTGAGAGAAATACAATATTCACCCCTAATTCCTTTTTTGTATCCCATATAATTCCACTTTTGAAATAATATATCGCTATTATATATATATATTCATGTAATTTAATGTTTAATTTCATGTTAATTATTTCACAAGGATTATGTTTTGTAGTTACCTATGTGTTCATGGTTAATTTCAAAACCTCATAACTATTCATGATTGTTTTTGTTTAAACATACAAAGGGAGAATAATTGGATATTTCTATCATAAACATTTTCTATTATATTATCCACTAGTTACTCTTGAAATATTTTGAGTAATAATACATTTTTTACTCATTAATAATTAAAATAATTGATAAAGGTTTTGTAAGAAATGTTGAAATTATTCATCTCTTTTGTGGAAAATCCTTTTTCATCCAAATATATATTTATGAAAACATTTTCAGAAATTGTCTATCATTTTCAAAATGATTTATTAAATTAAATTTTATATTTTTTATATTTTTTTCAATAGAATATTAATATCAATTTGAAGACAAATCATGTTTGGATTTTAGAAAAAATTTGAAAGGAACTATTTGATTAACATGTATGAGAAGGAATAGTTTTTCTTCGATAATGACCATTGATTTTTTTTTTGATATTATTTTACATATTTTAAATGATTATTTTCAAATAAAAATGATTTCAATATATATTTTTTATCTTTTAGTTAAAAAAATATATTTTCAATGTGAAAATACAGTTTTTCTAAAAAATTAATTTAAGGAAATTATAATGGTATTTATATTCAACAAAAATATGAAAACATAACTTAACATATGATCCAATATAGTTATATTTTATTTATGTCAAAATTAATTTTCCTTTTGATGGTTTATTATTAGTTTGACTGATGATGTAAAATTTTACTACCATTCACCATATTATATTGGATTTTTTATTATTATGTTTATTTAATTATGGTATGTATTAACATTTCATATGTTAGTTATTCAATCTGAATTTTTTTATCGATCATGTTTCACCACTTTCATATGGGGAATTCATTGGAAATTGTACGTTATAGGTGGGGTCCAGTTATAGATAGCCCTATGATGCATCAGTTAGTCTCATGATACAAACAATATTGGATTTTGGACAAGGCCTTACCCATTTATTTATATATTTGGGAACAAGGAATCAAAATATGTTTTAGAGGTATGGAATTATTTATTTCATTACTATGAATTTATTTATTGATATACTATGAGATTATTTTATTAGTTATAATATTATTTGTAAAATTTTCATTATCATGTTATTATTTATATATAATTATTTGATAAACATTTATTCGTTCAATGATATTTTGATTTTATTGTTTAAATGACATGTGTTTTATTTATTTACCTTAACATATATATTATTTCTTATCTATTCAAATATTTTGTTATATTCTTACCCTCACTCAGAATCTTAGGTAACCACTTTCTTTCGATTCATTTTCCTTAGGATAACAAGTAGTGTTTTTCTGTCGATATGCATGTTTATGATAATTATAATAATGGTGGTCTTAAATAAAATAATTTCCTTGTTTTATATATTGATTATATATTTAATATTGGGTATGTATAAATTTTACAAAACTGAAATACATTTCAGTCCATCAGGATGAAATTCAATGAATGTTAAGCCAATTTAATAAATTACACACCTCTTATAGGTTACTGGGATCAAGGTTACAACAGTTTGCATCACAGGAATATTTTTATAGATCATGGTAACCCTATTATGGAAAATGTATATTAGGGAAAATAAACCAATGATGTATTTTTAGGATGAGTATAGAATAACATTATAATTTTTAGTTATATAATATTTTATTTGTGATTTGCTAGAAATACTTCCCAACAGAGATACTACAAGAGGACGTGGTTTTATCATAGATGTACCTCAAGGAAATTACTCAAAAAATGGTATATTCTTCATGACACAAACATTACATGGTGAAGGAAATATGCCTTATTTAACACATAGTGTGAAACTATTAGGTGATTTTAATATGTAATTAACATTATCTTCATGAATCATTATAACAGATTTGGAAATAATTTTTTGATTTCAAAAAATTCCTAATATAACCATGTTTTTTATTAGAATATTAACTATGCATAAATTTGTGAAATTATTCTATGTATATCAATATTTTTATTATTATAAATTATATTTCAAAATTTTATGATCTAATATATTTTAGATAACATGACCTTAGTAACTCAGATCTGTTGTCTACATTATTGCATTAACACAAGATACTGGGAATTAGATTTAGATGGACAAAATTGTTTGGTAGTATTGGTAAACTAGACACATAAATAAAATTCAAAATAAATTTAAAATCATAAAATACATATTTAATTATCTTTGAGAATTGAATTACTCCCCCTAGGTTATACTTTAATATTAATCACAAAACACGTCCCCATATCACAGGAAAAATGTAACATAATATTGAGGTGAGATAAAATTCTCACTAAGGGTAAGAGTATAATTGAAGTTATGAATAAATAATTTATAATCAATTTGGATGTTTAAATAAATAAAACACATTAAATTTAAAAAATAAAATGTGAATAGTATTTCACTGATAAATAATGATCTAATAATTCCATATAAATAATTATATGATCATGAAACATAACAAGATATATTCTAACTAATTGATTAATTACATGGAATATCGATAAATGAACTCATAATGATAGAAATACAAACATATTTTATATTCCTTCATCAAACCCATATAATACCTTTGATGTCCTTTTTTAATAAATCTATATAAATTTTTTATTCTTTAGAAAGAAACAAATTATTTATATTCCATGAGACTAATCGATTATTTAAGGGGAAATATAAGGCCCCACCCATCATTTACTAAGTGAATTGATTTTTTCATATGAAATAGGTGAATCATAATACACATTAAAATTAATATTTAAACTATCATAAGAAATTTAAATAAATTCCCTAATCAATAAAAATAATCATATATTATAGTAATGTTAATGGTATCAACCTAGTACTTCCCCAATCAATATGATCATCGACCATCTGATGACAAATAATGATGGTATCTTATGAGTATATCCCCATTAAGTAATAATTGAAATAAAAGGGTGTATTCATATATGGAAAATAATTTTTAATTATCACTTGGAAAAATCCGTGAAGAAAATAATAATTAATTGAAATGAAGCCATTTGATTAAAAACATGAAGATTTATAAAATGATATCGAATTTTTTTTCAATAAAAATAACATTTAAAAATAATTAATTTCCAAAATAATTAGAAAATAAATATTTTAAAATAATTTTTTTAAATAATAAAATCATTTTTATAGTAAATTATAGTCATTATGGTGGTTTATTCCCTACATGCTACATATATATTAGAGAGAATGTGTCTTTCCATTTTAAAATGGATAAAAAAGTACCTTATTTAAAAATTATAAGAATATTACTCTGAAATATTTTTTGTTGATCATGTTTGATAATGTTATTAATATATAATTTGGATAATTTGAAAATAATTTTTTTGAGAACATGTTTTTGGAAGTAAAAGGGTTTTCAACTGAGAAACGAAACAATGTCAGATTAACCTAAAAACTATTTCTTAATAATTTTATGTTCCAAATACATAAAATAAGATATTATTAAATGATAAATTTCATTAATTACCACTATATATGAAAATAGATTTATTTTAAGACATAAATACCAAAAAATTTACCCATGGGATACCTAAATAAGAAAATCATGAATAATAATGAGATTCTGAAATAAACCACTACCACTTGAGTAACTATTTTATCATAATCCCCATGAAATAAATAAAATTAAATAAAACACTAAATACAATTAATATAAATTAATTAATGATATAGAATTAAATATTGTAATTATATATAATACACAAAATACAAAATTGGTGAATATGGTGTTTGTACCATAGAAGTTAATATAAGACGTGAAACCCCATACCCTGAGTCAGACTTATAACATACATTATCTATATTCTTTAATAATTAAAATAGACAAAATATTTAAATTTACAATAATATTTTTATGTTTATTAACATGTAAATTTCACATATTACCATGATATATATGATTACATAATTTATTATGTTAATGTCAGATCTGTTTTTGATATTTGGCATATGTGTCAAAAATGATATTGGTAGGTTGACTATGGTCTAAATAGTCATTTATTAAACATATAAATTTTTATAATAATGAAATAAATATTATATATATACATTTATTATAATTTTTCAAACAATTATAAATTATGGTTATGTGAAATTATTTTTTTATGATCATGGACATAGATGGTCGTACGTACAAATGCACAATAATTTAATTTTTAAATGACTATTATGAAAATGAGGCAACTTATATTTTTTCCATAGAAAATGGAAGTAATTTTAAAAATATCAAATTATTTATTTTAATATTCATACATATATCATGCATGTGGTGGGGTAATGAAAAGAGAGTCACATCACTTCATGAAGTCGGTGGTCCACATGTACGGGAACACCACTATCATCTTTAAGTGGGTGAAAATGTATGAAATAATATTATTTATTTTCATAAAATAATTATAAATAAGTAATTAAAATCATAATTATTTCATTTAGATCACATATATTTATTATATTTATCCATATTATGTTCTATGTAATGCATTTGTCAATTACGAATCACATTGTTTCGTTAGGTGATAGTCTTCTATACACATGAGCGATGTTATCATATACTATACAAAATTGAATATAAAAAAGTATATATGGTATAAGGAAAAAATATTTTTATTTATATTATAAATATTATATATATACATTATATCAATTAGGATATCCTTCTGTTAGAGGATGTAACAGAAAAAACAAATGATTATGGTTCACAAGGCGGTAGTCCACCCAACACACGAATGATGATTTCGCAACACATTTGATTGAAGTGAGTATGGTTGTAGAAAATTACATTAACTAGATATGACTTATTATATAAAATAAAATGATTCTATTATATCAAAATGGTTTAATTATAATTTAATGAGGTTGATGAAGAAATAAAATAAAAATGTTCATTGAAGAGCGTTAACTGTTCTTCAGGTACCATTCTTCTGTAATCACCAAAATCATTTTTAAGATGGAATTATTCCCAAAATAAGTTTTGTATGATGTGGGGATGATATTTGGATGTTATTGGTGTAGTAATTGGCTTAACCAATATGGTATGTAGGTCTGTGGAAGATATTATAGAATATTTCCTCTTCAAAGTGAGGATTGCGGCACACATGTAATTTTGGGAAAGAAAATAAAGTACTAATATTTTTCTCAAATAAAATAAGTCCAAATGGAATATTATTGATAAATTATTTTTATATGGTTGAATTATTTTCATAAAATAAATTTAGTCAAAATTTTCAGTCTTTTTAACTTATATCATTTTATTTTAACCCTCGATAAATCTCATTTTATCATAACCATGGTAAATATTTTTTCCAATTTTTATTATTAATTAGTGTAAAACATTAAATTGAACTCATTAGATAACATAAATTATAATAAATCATAATATAGAATACATTTTGACAAATTTTTTAATGTAACTAGAAAAAACTAATTGAAAATTAATCTCATAAAAGTGAAAAAATATTGGGTTTTAAATAGAAAATTCTAAAACATTTATAAAGTTATTAAATAAAAATTAAATATAAAAATGATTCTAAAAAACATAATTAAATTATTTGATCTAAATTTAACTAAATTTACATTATGAATAATCAAAATATACCATATATTTAAAAACAGGAGAAAGAAAATTACAATTGTCAATCATATTTTAGAACATTTCATTTTAAGTACAGAATTAAAAACATCATAAAAATATAATAAATAAGCATAATATAACAATGATATTGTTATTTTAATAATTAATTCAATTTTATCAAGTAAATTTTATAAAATCGGTAAAAATTATTATATTTTTTTGTGCAAAGTGCAAGTATCATATTTTTAGAGAAAATAGATTTTTTCATAAAATATTTGATTATCATTTAAATGTTTTTTATTTTATATCTAATATATATATAAATAATATCTATAATTTAGTTAATAATTTTAATAACCTAAAATTTAACTTTTAATTTGGAGAATCTATAAAAGAAGAATATGTTTTCAGCACCTTCCTGAAATCCTTTAGGGAAAAGACTCTTGGGTAAATTCATCCCTCCAGGGTATAACGTTTTAGATCGGAGAATGTGTAGTCATACAATTACTATAGACATAAAATTAATATAAAAATTAGTCCATTTTATCTCAATGTTCTATTACTGCATGTTTACAATGGAGGAAACCATATTGCATATATTTATACAAGGTGAATGGGTTACCAAGATATGTGGCGAGATGGGTGCATTCACTACTCATCATTGGGTGGAAGACCTTGGGGTTCTATCATGGATGGTTTTGAAAATATAGGAGGTAAATTCTAGAGGAGAAGGCTCATGTTAATGTCCTTATGGATGGATGATGGTCCATATGGATAGCTTGTAATTATACTCGACATAATGTTCCCCTGTGATCATCCAATACTCTAGTTGTAAAGACCAAACACCAAGTTATAGACCTTATATTCCCCATGAATACCTAGGAAGATGTTCTTTCCCTTAGATTATTTATGACCAGAACCCTTTATCTAAAGGCATCCTATTTTAAGTAGTAGGGAATCTATATATACTAGTATCTTCCCTTTTAAGGCCTTAAGTTACACACTAATGGATTATGTATGCAGTAAACCATGTAAGTGGATGGAATGGTTCGTGACTACAAGGGATCAGTGATGTATTCCTTCATCACGTGATATGGGCTATGAAAATCCATTCCAGCTAAATATAATGCTATTTTGAAGATTATTGATTTGTTCAATGTTCATCATATTTATCTATCTATGGTTTATAATGATTCAAAAAGAATCTAGAAATGCATCGAAGAATATTCCTCCACCCCCTACAAGATTATCAATCTAGTTTGAAAATGAAAGTCTCCTATAACTAATGAAATATAGCTGCTTAATATATTGAATGAATGTATTTACATTACGTAATTACTATCCACGAGGGCCTATTTGGAAAATCCCCTCATCCAATTTTTCACTCATGGGTCCCTCTCCTTAGAGAGTGCTAATTTTGTTATGGGTGAGTCCCTTGGGGTAAATTATTTTAGACCTCCATAAAGGATTAGTTGTTTCCCTTTCTTTTCATAATTATTTGTACTGTAGTTTTTATTACAGCAAAAAAGTTTTTGTGGAATTTCATAGTTTGTTTAAACTCAGTGTTTTCTCCCACATATGCCAAATATGATGTTCTTATTTTAAAATATTGGGTTGTCAAATTCCACCACCTTAAATAACTATTTTTTAATTTGAAAATGATATCCGTAATCAATTTGTTGATATTGGAAATTTTGTTTTTTTTAAATAGAAAATTGTGAAATGAGTAAAAAATACACTGAAAAAGATATAACCTGATTTACAGAAGTCATATTAATAACCCATAAATCAGTTTCTATATTGGATAAAACTAGTGGCATGATTAGATATTTACATGAAAGAAAACCATATATAATTATACATTATGAAAGAGGTTATTGATCAGAAGAAAGTGAACGATCAATGAAGAGATAAAAAACCAAAATAAATAATTAATAAAGATTTAAAACACCCTTGGAATGATTGTATATGAATGTAATAGGATAATTTTTTTCAAAATATTTTTCTTAATGGTTCAGATATATTTAGTTTCTATGAAAATTTGATAATATTATTACATGATACGTTTATATTTCATAATAACATTTTTATCCTTTGGTTGTGCTTTAATAAACTTCTAATTCATCACTCTCTCCCAAAACTGAATATCTAAATATGATTTTTATTCCTAAAGCACTATAAATAACTTCTAATGGGCCATGTATTTCATTAAATGTGGACAATTTTTTCCATATATCTGTTAGTTTTTTCTAATATGGTTATCAGAATTTATCCAATATAATAGATTAATCCCTAAAACATCAATGAAATATGAACAAAATTAATTTTGTAAATTGTTTTTCTTTTTACCCTTACAATATATTAAGATTGAAAAAATAAGAATTAAGGTCAATATAATTTGAAAAAGTACTTATCATTAATCTCCAAATTGATCGTTATATACTTATTAATGATCACACACCAAAAATGTCAATACCTTCACCATGTATTCTCTTGAAACATTGAAATAACATAAATTACCATAAAGTTATTCTAAAACCAATAATGAATCTTTAATTCTTAAGTAATATATAGAGTATTGGATATATCCCTTAAATACAAAAAATATAGTCATATACATCAATGATAGCATAAACCACTATGTGAAATAATAAATAATTTAATCAAATACAATCATTACTATCCAATTTTATTTATATATATCAATAATTTATTTATCCAAAAAACAATATCCCAACATCTGTAAAATAACAAGGGTTATATTTCCATTAATCAAGTGTTTTACAAGAAGATCAACCTTCCAGTGAAAATTTATTGTCAGTTATTAGTATCATTCAATATATTAATTAAAATCCATGTTTAAATGTACTTAATTACATTCTTTATACTTTTAATAATTCAAATAAATAGGATATCATATATTGAATATGAAAATTTAATAATTCATAAATCCTAACAAAATAATATTAATCCTTACACATTATACATTATTATAGAATAAGATTTTCCCTTACCCATTAGTTATTTTTGGAGGTATATTACATTTATGTTTGGGGGATTAATTTTTATAGAAACCTATTTCATTAATATTAAAACATTTAACATTGGAAAAAAATTTCTTTCCCTAGAAATCACTACGATGTTTGATTTCTCTCTTCACAACTGTAAAAAAATTATCATTCCCATTAATCAAGTACAAATGTTTTTCATTCGATAGTTATCTAAAATAGGAACATATTTTCTATTTTTCTCTTTATTCATTATTTTCTATATCATATGCCAATGTTTCATTTAAGGATATTTTCTCAAAACAGATGTTAAAATTGATTGAAAATGAACACGTCATATCTTACCCCCATGAAGAGAAGGCCTTGAAATGAATACTATAATACACCAAGGAACATGACTAATAGATCTGAGATGTTCGAAAAGAGTGTTTTTGAGGCATTCAAGTACATAGTTCAAGGTAAATCTCAATAACAATGGTGAAATTTTTACAAGTATGGTTTTGAGGAAAACTAGGGGATGTCCTAATATGTGATCGATCAATTCTTGAAATTTCTATTGAGCTCCGAAGATGTTGTGGATGAACATGTTTTGTATCTCAATACTATATAAGATTAATCCACTAAAATTATGGTCAAATCTCTGAGGATTATTATTATTGAGGAGAAAGATATCTGGATCAAAAAGCGGAACTAGATACTAGTTAGGGGGTTTCGATAGTGGATGAATACTCTAAATGAGTACATTTAGTCCAAGGTTAAGTTGGACTATTGGTATGAAGATCTATTCATGGATAAACATAAAACCTAGGTAAAAATATTTCTTAGAAATTATTCAAAGAGTATAATTTTGGTAGGCATAATATTTTATTTAATGACTCTTTTATTTATTTTTGTGGTTAAACTCAGGTTTCTCACTTTTCCCTTAAAAGTGTTGACAAATAAAAATTTTAATTTTCAAACAGTCAAATCATTCTCACTCATTGTAATATGTTCATCAATGAAGTTCCAATTTCTTCATCTATATACTACTTTATAATTATGGAATAAACTATATTATATTATATTATTTTGAAAAATATTGTATAATCCCAAAACTAGAAAAATACTTAACAAAATTTTAAAATTTTATGTATAGAGAATCTCATAATCAGAAAGATGGTTTATTTGTGTATATATTTATATTCAAATGGATCATAACATTTTTAAAATAAAAGTTAAACTATCCTAATCATATCCCCTATGATTATCAAACCAATTACACTATAAAGACTTTTGTGTTTAACCATGTGACAATTGGGTCATGCCCAATGTTCCCTTTTAAGAATGATTACCCCTATGTACCATTTTTCTAGAACCACTCCCATTGGTAGTAAGTAAATATGTGTGTATTTCTATAAAAAATAACCTAAACTCTTACTTAACAAAATATTAGGACGTTATTTTATGATTATCCTCCAAATATATCATAGGTATTTCTTATTTAATATATTATATCCTAATTATAGTTCCCAATGTCTGTAATAAAATTTATACTATACCATATGTAGTGACACAAACCCCAATATACTGTATCCAGTGTCTACATTATTATATTGTAATCATATATAAGGAACCCCATCTAGAGGTATCTAATAGTTTAATAATCTTGGTAAACTAGATACAAACCTGACATTGACATCAAAATATTAAACATTAAATACAAAAATAATTTTATAGATATTTAAACTATTTCCCTTAGTGTATCCATTAATATTAATCAGAAAAAACTTCCTCGTATCCCAGAAAAAGTGAAACATAAGTAAAAGGCGAGCCGATATGCTCCATATGGGTAATCATATAATTAACGATATGAAAAAATAAGTAACAATAAATATGGAACAATAAATAATGAATAAATATTTAATTAAATAAAAAATATGAGTACAATATGAAAATAATAAATTATGATCAAATAATTCCATTTAAATAATCACATGATCATGAAACATAATAATGCTTATTATAACTAATCGAATAATCAGAAAGAAAATCCCTAACAAAATTCATAATGATTTATTGAACAATTATGGGAATATAAAATATACCATCAAGGAATGGTGGAAAGAAATATAATAACATTGATACCATGTTCCAGGATATCTATATAAATGGGTTTGTTCTGATCTAAAATAATTATTTTGGTCTAATGTGACCAAATGATGCATCAAGGGGATATAACAGGCCCCGTCTGTTACATAATAACTCAAAATAATTCTTCATATGAAAGGGGTGAGCCTAATAATGATAAAAATTTGTATTTAATGTAGAATAATAAATGGAAATAAATTCCCCAATCAATAAACATATTCATAAACCTTCCTGAGTAAAATTATTGGTATCCATAAAGTATATCACCAATTTAAATAATTATAAACAATCCAAAAAAATAATAAGGATCATATCATTAGAGTATATATACATATACATATATATATATATATATATTAAATAATAGGTTTAATAAAATGACGTACTCATAGATGGAAAATGATTCAAATTATTCACATAGAATATTCCTTGAGGGAAAAACATTTCTTTTAAAATTACCTTTTTTCTAAACTAGAACATTCTTAAAATATTATCGAAATACTTTTAATTTAAATTTTCATTTAAAAATATGATGTTCCAGAATGTAATAAAACATAATTTCCTTAAAAATGACATACTAAACATTTAATGGAAGCTTAAAATAAATAAATATGATGAATATCTGTAATTTCATATATGCCTTATAAGATAAAAAGAACATTTCTTTTTCACTGGAAAATGTTACAAAAATTACTTTTCAGAAAAAATGCTGATTCCATTTAAAAAATACAAAAATGGGTAAATCAATTTTAATAATCTATTTTGATAGAGTTAAAAAAATTAAATATTTTTAGATAACATGTTTTATGGATAAAATAGATTTTCGACGAAAGAGGTAATTAAAACCCCATTTTATAAAAAAAGGTCATAAATTATTTTTCATATCATATATATGAATAAATATGACTATTTCATGAAAAATTTCATTAATATCCATATGAGAATAAAATATATTGATTTTAATATACAAATATAATAAAATTTCACCAAGTTAGAATTAAATAGAAAAAATACAGATTATGATGACATTGGTAATTTGTTTTCATAATTCCCATGAAATAAATAATATTACATGAAAAATTAAATACCATAAATATTAATTAATTAATATATGACCTAGATAATTTTTATTATATACACCATAAAATAAAGTGGTCAATATGGTGTCTGTCTCATAAAAGTAAAAGCAAGACATGAAACCCCTTACTTTGGGTCGGAATCATTATATAAGTTAGTTATGATATAGAAAAATAATCTGATGTTAATTATTTAATTTCATAAAAAAATATTAATGTTTATTATTCAATTTATTTCACTAAATATAATCGTATTTATGATTACGTAATCAATTATGTTTATAACAGATGTTTCGATGATATTTTTATTATCTGTGAAAAATTAATTTGGTAGGTTGAATATGGTCCAATATATCTATATATAAACAAATATATAATTATAATAATGATATAATTATCATTTTTATACATAAAATATTATTTTTAAACCAATAATGAAATATGGTTATGATAAATGAAGTGTGTTATAAGATTATGGAGGGTAGGTCGTAAATATGCATAGGCAATGTTTAGATTTTTCAATGATCATTACATAAATATGGTTTGTAATATTTTAAATTTATATATTGATAATAATATCCTATATACCATATTATTTATTTAACTATACTAATATATATAATCAACGTGGGTTGCTGAAGAAAATACATTCACATTTAATTGTGAAAGCAATAGGAAATACACACATGAACTATGTAATATTCTTTCAATGTGTGGAAAGGTAGGAATTAAAATGATTTATTATAATTTATGATTGATTAAAATGATATTAATACCATAATTATGTGATTTATACAACATATATTCATCAAAATTATCTTTATCACCTTCTATTTAAAGAGTTATAGAATTAAGAATCATAATGGATCGCAAGGCGGGATTCCACCATACACACTAGAAATGTTGTCATATCCCCAATGGAATGGAAATTAAATAGGTATGTATTTTATAGAGAATAAATATTAATATTTATGTTATAAATATCTTATTCATGTTTTATATGCATAATCATACCCTACCGTGAGAGGGGGTAATGCAAAAAACTAATGACATAGGTTCGTGTGACAGTAGTTTGTGATACACGTCAATGATTCTTTCATAACACCTTTGAATAGAGTGGGGATAGTTTTAGGTCAAGACCATTAAAATATAAAAAAACAATACATATAGTCAATACTAGATCAATAATAAAATAATTTTATAATAGTAATTTATTTAGGTGGAGGAACAAATAAAATAAAATAACACATTGAAGAACATCACCTCTTCTTTGGGTAACCTCCATAGGTTTTCAGCAAAATCCATCGTAGTTTGTACTTATTCACAATATAAGTATTATTGGTTGAGTGAATGGATTTTGACATGTTATTTAAAATTTTATCTTGATATTTATTGTTTTTATGGTGTATATAATATAATATAGGGGTTCCCTTTTATAAATGAAGTAAGTGTCAAACTTTTATTTTTGAAAAAAAAAACAGGTGTATACACGTTGTTATCATGTAAAATGTTTAAATAATGAAGTGTTAATGAGAAATATAAATTTTAGGGATTATATATGGCCTAAAAAAATAGTTTATACATTATTTATCTTAATTAGATATATTATCATTTTTTTATCCCCTGTAAATCTATTTTTACCTTAACCATGAAAAACAATTTTAACTATTTTTTCAAATAATTTTTAAAAAATATTATGCTAAAATTATTAGATAAAATAACTTATTAAGATTTAAATCAAGGAATCTATTTTTTCAGTCCCATTATATGGTGTTAAAAAAGTTAATTTCAAATAAACCCCATTGACACGCTTAGAAAGGAGGTTTTAAAAAATAAAGTGCTCAAAAGATTACAAAACATTTTGATCTAAATAAAATGATAAAATGAATAAATGGAAATTAATTATATTAATATATATATAATTTAATTAACTTTACATAAAAATGAATTTATAAAAAACTTATCTTTTTAAATTACTTAAAAAAAATTGCAGCTACCATTTTAAAATCATAAATATTCAGTATTCATTGTAAATCGAAACATTTCATAAATATCCCAAGGAATTTATCAAATGAAAAATGTTATATTATAATTTAAAATTTTATGTTCAATTTATTAAATAAATTCTAAAAAATTGGTTAAAATAAATATTAAATTACATATTGAAAACAAGCATAACCATTCTTTTATAAAAAATACTATATTTCAACAATGATTTGTTTTTTTAACTGATTCATAATTTATTTCTAATCGATTTTCAAAATAAAATTTATTTATAATTTACTAAAATTAATACCCAATAATTTAAATATTAGTTTTAAAATGTATACTATGATAGAGTTCTTTTCTAATTGGTGTTCCATGTTCAGCAAGCTGTTGAAGAGATTACATTTAAAAAAATATACTTTAGTGGTTTTTATGTATTGTGCTTCATGTATAATATACTATAATAAATAATAATTATCTTTTAGAATATATAGTTAATAAATATAGTGTATCCTTTTTTGGAAAACAAATCCCAATTAATATAATTGAACCATATAAATGCATGTACTTCATGAAGAGACTTCCCTCCTAGGAAAGATCATGATACTAAAGCTAGAGCTACATATGAAACTGATCCCATTATAAATACCTTTTGGAGGATAACTTATGTTATGATTATTAACTATTCCATTATATGTCTTCACACTAATCCAATATGTGGTGTAACTATGTTGTATAACATCTTGCATCAAAAAAATCAATCACTTAATAGGAATAAAAATCATTTTTTATATTTTAAATGGATTATATCCATACATAAGTCATTTATCACACTATTATATAGTGGAAAGGAGAAATATTTCGTTTTAGTTAATCATATCTTAATAGTTTCAAGTCAATGACAGATATTTATGCAAAACATAGTGGTCGAAGAATAAATTAAAAATGTGAAATATAAATATTTATAGGGTCTTTTCTAGGGAAAATATTTTCCTCATGAGAAATGAGTTGATATAGAAAAATAGTTCTTGAGTATAAGATAGAAATAAGATGAAATTTTTTCTATGCATGAATCCTACATTACAAGGTTACAAATTCTTGATTTGGACTACAAAAGTAATCCATAGAAAAATATTGGTTTTGTATTTGACGGTCTTAATAAAATCCTTTGAAAGGAATTGGACTTCAAAACCTTCTCTTAATATGTGGAAATGATATCACGTTATATCATGAAATTGAAAAAAAATATCCATGTATAATGTTTTTTATGTGAAGAAAATGATGAAGAGTATATAATATAAATCAAAACAAATAATAAGGTTAAGAGAAAGAAGGATTTTACAACAAGTGATACCTTTTAATAGAAACACCACTGTACATGTTTAAATGAAAAATGGGTTGTCTTCATATGTAGATTAAAATTCCATAATTATCATAATAAAATGGTAAATAAAGAATCATAAATTTGGTATTATTCCACTATAAGGATATTTTTAATTATTCAATTGAATGCCTCAAGAATAAAGGGAATACACCTTAGAATAATATTAGGGATCATGGTCAAACTTTTACTGTAGATATAACTGAAGGGTATTGAATAATGTTATTTTGTATTTGGATCCATGAAATATTTTGTAAAATTATTTTATTGATGATATTAATGTAATAATAATCAAGATAAATATATATGTATTTTACTGTAGTTATATATTCTAAAGGATTTCAAGGTATATATCGAATGGTGCTGATGTTTTAGAAAATTGATTCAATGACATGTTGATCCTCTTGGAAAAAAATTATTGTGAGCAGATAACCTTAAATATATTATTGTGGGTGAGATAATGATGATATTTTTATAGGACAATGTTTGTTAATATGAAATTGGTTACATGGTTGATGGTTAATGTCATATTTGTTGGAGTTTAATAGAAGAATTAAGTAATCATATATATCAATAAAAAAGATTTTATATTTCGATGGATGGATGTTTTTATTATGTATTTATGATAATAAAGGTATTAACATATTTTTAGTGTTACATTATATTAAGATTTATATTTTCTAGGGAATATAATTTTTATTTACTGAACTTCATTCAAAAAGTTGTTTCTTTTAATTTGTTCATATATATATAGAATGAGTCATAAGGTTAACTTTATATGGAATAGAATAAGTTAACCCTTCTCTGTTACTATTTGTGTTTAGATAATAATTTTAGTTAATGACTTATCACTATTTTTTAGTTCTTATTTTTCATTAAATGTTAATTTGTGTGCTTTATGCATAAAAAATCATCCTGTATATTCATTATATATAGTTATATATGAAGTTGAAAATGATCATAGAAAATCCAAAAGATTAAAATTATGTGAATTAAAATGAAATACAACCAGTAATTATATTTCAATGCATTCATAAAGTTTCTATAAAATGATCATGAAATAAAATTTTATATGAAACCGAAATTTTATAATCAAAATGTTTATAAAACGAATTTCTCTTCAACTAATTATACGTTAATAAAAATATTTTTAAGGTAACTTATTTTTCAACATGATATAAATTGACAAAATTATGAAATTATTATGAAACATATTTCATTCCCATAGGTAATGTTATCATGATTTTTTTATTAAACCCATTTCAATTAATGGATTATAATGCGACGATAGTTTTAATTTTTTGCGGGTCACATGTGTATGATTAATATTGGGTAAATATTAGTACCTATATCTCCCTCTAATATATTTGGTAATGTGTAATTTTATATTAGATTAAAAAATATAGGGGATGTTATACCAAGTCTCAAAGAAGAGGATACATAAGAGGTTATCCAAATCCCAAAACAGAGGGTATGTAAGAGGATATCCCATGACTGAAGCTAGTACATTGGGTATTAGACCATAACTAACATTTTATTATTGTATAAGTACATATCATTGAATTATAATATTATAATATTATTTTTATTCCACTAATGTATTCCATATGAAATTATTATTCTCTAAATGCTTGTGTTTGTTGATTAATATAATTAATGTTTTATGATCTAAAATTTTTATGTCATGTCTCATGATTATGATACTTTATATAAAAGTAATGTTTTTCAAATTCTAATATATTTTTTACACCCTTATACTCATTTCTTTATTTTGATATCATCGATATATCACTTCCTTACCCTTATCAAACATCTCATCCCAATCTTATTTAGGTTTCCATTCCCCTATTTTATAATGAAATGTGTTATATAAGGTATTATTATAAATAGTAAAAATAGGGGAAGATCATTATGGGAGATGTTGAATATGTATGAACAATTTTGAATATTGTCTGACTATTCTATAAATAAACTAAACTATTATGTTCCCGAGTCATGTTCTTGTGAAATGTATTTAACATTCATCTAAGAAGAAGTAATATCTATGTGTGAAAATATTTGGACACCATAGTTGGTGTCTGAGGATATGTTTATATAAAATTTTCTAACTATAATGATATTACTTTAGTGAGATCCCAATGAACATGTCTAATGATATATCTATTTATGATAAAAAGTATATAAAAATTTCCTAGAATTTTTGTAAATTATGGAGCACGTGGTTTCCATGAAATAACACCCATGTATAGATACTACATGTCTAGGTGGATCTATTATAGAGAATACTAGTTTAAATAACTCTAAAAGGGGAATATTCAGCTAGACAATATCTTCATCTGGTGTATCAAAACCTTTCTTGCTATACAACTAGTTTGACACTCCTGGCTTAATTCCATTTGGAATTAAAAAAATATTTATGAACCACCGTGATGGGTTTAAAAAGATTATGACTACAAATGAACTTGGATATACATATGGATTTATACACAAAAAATAATGTGTCATAATTTAGACATTTTATATATGATTTTTAATGGTTATATGGTTCCCCACTATGCATATTGTTACCTACAATATAGTTTTTGTTTTTAGTCAATTATGGGAACCATAAATAAATCAGTTAACATTGAATTTGATAGAAAATATTTTGATGAGAAACAAAATTAGATGACTACAACAGTAAAGTATATTGTTATTATTTATATTAACTTATCACAATATTTTATTAACAACATGCACATTAACCTAATATCAGACTCACCAATAAATTGAAGGAAATATTTTTTTTAATTTGGGTGGTGGATACCACCGAGGAAAGATTATTCTTATTATAATATGTTGATAATATTTTATGAATTACTCTAGGTAATATCTCAAAAATAATTAGAATTTGGTTCCATTGTAAAAAAATAAGGCAAAATACATTTAATTGTGGAGTAAAAAAATGAAAACTTTGGTAAAAAATAGATGGGAATATGGTCTCTATAAGGTATCATCATCATTTTAATATTTTAAATATAAAAATTGTCGGCATTATAAAATTTGATATCCTAAAGGAAAATTTATGGAAGATAATTATGATGGTTTAATGAGTAATGTGTTTCTATTGATGGGGGAAGAGAATAAAAATGGAATATAAAAGGAAGGAGGTATTAAGTAATAATTTTATAAAACATATTAAATTCAATAAGTAAGATGTTATATAATTTATATCTATATTTGTAACTCCCTAAAAATATAATGTAGGAACACTATATTCAATAGCGAGTATGAAATGAAACACAAAGAACATAAGGGAATATAATACCCCAAGAATTTATAATATATTTATTACATTAAATAAATTTAAAATATTCTATAGTGATAAATTCACACAAACACTATGTTATCTTTTGTTACACACATGAACATCCTTGTTCAACAACATTCTTTATATGAAATACTATGTTTTAACAAAACAACAATATAATATTAAAATATTATTATTCAATATAATAATACTTATCCTATCCATTAAATTAGTGGTTATGAATATTATTGATGAGATTGTTAAAATGTATAGTTTATCATAATATGAAATTAATTCAACTACTAGAAAATGATTAGAGGTGAATATAAGAGCCAATTTTACATGAAGTAAATGTGATCATAAAAACCATTTTTATGATCTGAAATGAATTTTAACATAATAAATTAAATTAGATACAATTATTAGATGATTTTAATGATATATATATATATTAAATAAAATAGTTTCTATATTCATTTAATAGATTCTATAGACATAATATAATCTTAATCACAATTTTATGTATAAAATATTGTATTTTTATTAAGTCAATTTTACAACCTTTTAAGGGGAATCCTTTTTGAAGTAAAATTTTTAGATCTTTTATATAAATTATATGTCAAAATAATTTTAATATTTTAATATGAAACACAAAATATATGTGAGGTTTAAATTTTTGTATTCTTCTGTGAATTTTTGGTTTTTAATGAATAATGTATAATGAATAATACAAAATTTTAATTTGGAAATACCTTTTCATATAATTTATTTATAGGGTAAAATTATATTTTTTAAAACTTGTTATTATTTTAAATTTTTATTAATTAATGTAATATTGGTCATCTGAATCAACTATAAATTTAATTTGGGTATAAAATCATAGAAAACATTTTGATGTTTTTACTATAAAACAAACAGTAGTGTCCCCTCTGTGGTATTAATAAGAAATTTATTTTCTGCCACTTATGTGATTGTAATTTTACATATTTTAAATCATTATAATTTATAATATCTAAGAATTTCAACTTTTTTTGACCAATTTTTTTGCGAAGGTAATTATAACTAATTACAATGATAAAGGGGAAATTAAGAATAATAATGGACAACAACATAATCTCAATGGAAAAAATGACCAAGAAACATTTTCTATAGAAACCCAGGCCTAACATACATGGATATTACATAATTTTAAATGAATATTAAGTACATTATAATAATATATTATTTATGACAAAAATATTTAAGTGTATTTGGAAATGTGAATAAAAATCATCTATCCTTGTGAAAAATCTTCAACATATCACATAATGATTTCCACCTAGAGTAATTCTACCTAAATCCTTAATTTATTACATGGGGAAAGTAATTATAAGAAATTGGTGAGATAATATTATTAGTAATATTAAGTAAAGGAAATGTGTAACCCTAACTTGAAAAAAGGGCAGGAACATGAGAATACTATTTGAAGATCTTACCTTAAATTCTAGGGATCAAAATAAAGATTGGAAATTTATAAGATATGGATCATAATAAAATTAATATAATAAGTCCTGAAATCATAACATAGGAATAAAACAAGAAACTATGGTAACATATTAGCATATAAATAAACTATGTCATGGGGGCCTACCAAGGCCTTTATAACATCTTAGGCTTGAGTTATTCACATGTGTTACTACATCATGCTTGGTCTTCCCTCCTCTATAACCTCTTGTTTTGGTCATGGGATATCCACATGTTTATGCTATTGTTTTAGGAATGGTATTTCTTCATGCATACCCTCTTGTTCCAGTCTTGGGATTACATCTTGTATTCCCTCTTGTTTCAGGATTTGGATGTCCTCCCGTATACCCTCTTGTTTCGAGTTTGAGATGACCTCCCATATTCACCATTATTAATGGCGTGGGATACCATCTCATGTACCCTTTGAGCTCATTAACAATTTATCATTACCCAATTCATTGTATGTAGATATAGGTCTAATACATCTCATAAGAAATAATATATATATATATATATATATATATATATAAATATATGACAAATAATAATAAATAATCATATCATAACCCATGAAATAAAATGGGTATCTGTAACATTTAATCACATCATAACATATTAAAAGAGATAAGTTTCACAATCACTTTATGAAATCATAACCTCTAAAAATAAGTGGGTTTAAAAAGCATAAAACATATGGTAGTTAAATAGAATTATCATGAGTCATTTCATAAAAACATAATCCATTAGACAAATAATATGAGTGTAACCTTTAATAAATTTCTATGAGAGGCACAAGTAACATCAATAGATTTCTGATTAAATGGAAAATAACTTTGACATATCTTCCAAAAACCATTCTTTTAGAGAGTATCCTTTTATCATTAAAATAGGTTTTTTAATACCTAACAACATTTGATTTTTTTTGAAAATACCATGAAGTCATATAAATAATACTCACAATAATTTTGAGAACCTTTTTCCTTGAAAAAATATAAAATAAACATCAAATAATTTTAGAAAAAATTTCATTTAACACACACTAAGAAAGTCAATAGTTTGATTTAAAACTTTTACTATGATATTTCATTGAAAATAATTTGAAAACTTAAAAAGAAATCTTTTAAATGATTTGAAAGCCTTTTTACTTGAAAAAATATTAAAGAAGATTCCCAAAAAATTTAAAACATTTTTCTTTGTAAATAACTGTGAAGATATTTAAAGGATGTTATGAAAATAATAAATTATTTTTAAAATCCTTTTTGTATTAAAATTATATTCAAGGATCATTTGACAAAATATTCGGAAATCATTTGGAAAACATGGATTTTGTTATAAAAAAGATTTTTGACTTAAGAGAGAAATATGATAATATTTTTGAAAATTTAATAAATTATTTCACATTAAAATTATTGAAAAATTGTATTAATCCATTAATATATCTTTATTAAACACATTATAAGGATAACCATGAGTTTTCTTGGTAGATGGATTATATGATTTTGTCAAAGAAGTATAATGATCAACAATCGTGAAAAGTGATGAGATTGTTACAATAAATAGTTATCAATTAGTAACATTGGATCATACTATACATGTAAGAAAATGATGTTAAAAAAGAATAAAATGTCATGAAAATAAATATATTTGTGATATAAATTGTTAAAGTTAGTATATACACCTCATGGGAAAATATAGCTCTATAACATGGCATGTGTCTCAAAAAAGGAAAATTGAGACAAAACTACTTTACTGATTAAGTAAATTTTAAAATATAAATCCCCTAAAATAAATATAATCAAATTTATATTTAAATACCATTATATTTAATTATAATATTCATATAATTCATCCATGGCTAGTATACACCCCTTGAAAAAGGAATGGATAGTCAATAAAGTAGGTATATCATTAAAATAAATGGTGAGATGAAATTCCCTTCCCTTGTGTCATTAATCTCATTATAATCATTAAATACTTTGATATAATAAATATATATTAATTATAAATCTTTTATATAACCATATTCTTATATATAATCCCATATATGGGTTGATTATTACATTATAGAACTGCTTTTTTTAGAAATTTTAAATTAATGTTACGCTTTAGATAATATTCTCTTTGTTTACGCTTGTGTCTTAATATGTTATATCATTGGTAATTATACATATATCATGATTTCAAAAATGTGATAAATTATATAAATATGATTTATAGTTATTATATATTTATTATAATAATCAATATAATATACAAGTATGAAATGGAATACCCCGTTCATGGAGTCGATAAGACGTACGTACGCATGAATGCTATTTCCATTTTGGATATTTGTATTGAATGAAAATTTAAAAGACATATATTTATATATATATATATAGATAATTTTTTTTATATATCATTATTCTATCATTTATATCATATAATTTCACTAAACTAATCCTTAATTGATTTCACATTGTTTTTAAGGATATTATATTGTTCTGAGGGGGCTGTAATATAGACATTCTCAAATGAAATTATCATATTTAAACATAATGGAAAGAAAGATTCTATTTGTCATAAAATAAAAATAAAAATAATAAAAATATAAAAATAATATATTACTTATATAAATATATTTTGAATCATAATTTCCACCATGAAATGTCGAAAAGGAAAAATGAACAATCATAGTTTTGTGAGAAGGTAGTTCAGTGTACACATAAAAAAAATGTTTATTACCTATTAGATTGATTTTTGTTTAAGTTTAGGTCTAAAACATAGCATATAATCATCCTTGTATATTGAAAATTATATTGTTTTGATAAAAATCATGAAATAAATTGAGTATATGTGGTTGAGAAGCAAAAAAAAAACGTAGCATGAGATAAGAGGTTACCTATTAATTGGGTAACTCTTAGGTTTTTAGTATAAAACTACTTATTTTATTCATATAAAATCAAATGTAGACATATGAGAAAGGGGGGATCATGGTGGGTCATAAAAAGTGAAGGCCAAGGGCATCCACTAGAACCACCTCCATGCCGCCCGAGGGTAGGGAACTGTTAGAACTATACACCATAAGGGGAGAATAAGGGGAGGCTCCGGAGGCCAGGAAGTCAGCCATTCGATAAACCACATGCCATGTATGATGAGTTTTAGTGCTATATAAGAGAAGAGTTATGCACTTGCGGATGATATAGAAAATGTTCTAGGGTGTCGGGGAGACTCCCTTAAGGGAACTACAAATTATTCTAGATCCAATCTCCACCATAGAGAGGGGGATGTTCCATGAATTGTAGACCTCCAGCCCAGTAAGAAGGGCCCTTGCCTCAGCCACCATAGAGTCCCCATTCACAAAGAATGCACTGAAAGCCACAATAAATGAACCAGACACGTCATAGACCACTTCGCCTCCCTTCATAATACCCTAGATGCACGCACCATTATTGTTCATCTTAAAACCCTGAACAGGGGGAGTCAATCTCACCCAGCACCCCGACTGTAGTGGGTGTGTGGGGGGATGGGTGGTTCCTGAAAAACACCTAAGGGAAGGAACCTCCTCACACCTACTATGGAGGGTAACTAGATCAGTAATGATGAATATGGATTTGAAGACAAGGCTATGGGAAGAGATTCTAAAATCATTGTGTCACGCCCGGTTAGACACCTGAAAAATGAACCAAAAATTGGCCACTAATTGGATGAAATGGGTGAATTCCTCTTTCTTGCTCATATCCCCACTGAAACAGCACTAAAATAATTCCTCCTGCATCGTAAAGACTCTGGAGAGAGTGATGGGCTCACCAAAGAAAATCCACACACACCTATCCCAATCACCCTGGATGAAAAGATGAAGAGAGGTCTCTTTTTGGGGGTCACGATAGCAGGAACATCTCAACGCTATAGAAATACCTCTGGCCTAGATAGCCATCTCAGTCGGTATTTCATTGGATCAAGCCCTCCAAACTAGGATGTTGTATTTATAAGCGATAAACTTGCACCACAGGATCTTACCCCAGGGGTCTGAAACCATCCGCACGTGTATGGTCCTTATGTATGCCTTGGATAAGAACCTCCCATCTAGGGAGGTTGAGAAGATGAATCTGTCAGCGAAGCCATCCTGCTAAATGTAGTCAAAGGTAGAATCCTTGTTGGGGTCAAGAATTGAACAGATAAAGGGGGTGGAGGATAACTTCCCTGAAGTACATTTTGGGGTTGGGCATCCCAGGTATCCTTGAACTCCATCCCCCCAGTTTCATTCCCAGAAATTGGAGTCACCCCGACCAAGAATCCAGAGGGAGCGGTCCTACAAAAGGGGTTAGTGACAACATATAGAGGCCCACATAGGGGAAGGCTTCCTACCTGTTTCCATAAAACTATAACTGTACTTTGATCTGATAAAGCGGATCCAAATAGATTTACCTCAGTAACATCCCAGGCTAGCATGCCCTGCAAAAAAAACCCTAACTCTCACAGATTCCAAACATTAATTCCTCCAAGCTCCAGGGGTTTCGACAGTCTTCTCTAAGAGGCCCAATGGTACATTCCCCCTCAATCAGCACCCAAAAAAGAATTTAATTCCCTCCCAATTTGAGAAATTCTAGCTTTAGAGACTCTGATAACCACCATGATGTTCTTGGGGATTGAAGATAAAACACAGTTAATGATGGTAATTCTGCCACTGAATGAGAGAAAGCGGTTTTCCGGTTATTAATATTTCTGATCACTCTATTTGATATATCCTCGATGTGCTGGATGATAACACTACTGGGTGCTAAAGGAGAACCATGATCAATCATGGGAAAGTGCTTGTTGGGGATTGCTTTGAGTGTTATCGGACCATGTAAAGGATTATAAGAGAAAGGTAGGACTGTTGGGAAGTTTATTTGGTAGAGGTTTTCAAATCATAAGATGATTGAGAGGTGTAAATATGAGGGATAAGTGTTAGCCTTTTGTTGTGATGGAAAAGAAAAAACATAGAATTGTTTAAAATATGTTATGGGTAGACATGTTATTTCCTAAAAAAGTCAAACCAAACTAACAAATCTCAATAATTGAGGGTCCATGGGGTGGGAGTGTGTAAAAAACAGAGTGGTAAAGGATGGTTTATGGAGGACACACAACTCCCCAGGGTTCTTAATATGCTAATTAGGTGTTCCTGAGAGTGGAAACCATTCAGGCCTCAAGACTTGTCCTAAAAGGGGGTGCAGGTAGAAACCTTGGAGGTGGAAAATAGCTTTGATCGATTGCCTATTGTAGATCTAGTTCATGAGTCTATAGAAGAACCAATTACACAATCCATGGATGGGAAGATGGTTCCCAAGATCAAATCATGTGATGAATATTCTTTTTGTGAAACAGAGGATGTGGTTTGGGGTGATAGGATTCATAGGTGGAGGAGAAGTAGAATCAGGAAATGCATCCAAGAAATAGATAAAGGACCACTCTATTTCTCCACTTCCAATGAAGATTCAGTCATTAAATATGATGAAAGAGAAGAAGATGGGTAGTGATAGACACCCTCCAGCCTAGGATTCTTGACAATAGAAGAACCATGTTTATTTTCTTAACCATTCATAAGAATTGAAAATGAGTTCATAAGAAGCAATGGTTGAACATTATCTATCACTCAATGATAATAAGAAGAAGATTCCAAGATAATGGGGATTACATTGAGGGAAACTATCAATAAGTATTAGTATTCTTGGATCACGAATAATGACCTTGATCTTGTGGGTGGATTTATTAATGGGATGATCAACATTGCAGATTGTATCCAGTCTTGGGACATACTGGTGTTTCAGTTTGACAATCTCTTAATGGATGAACAAAACACCCAATTAGGTAATATATCAATGGAATTATTTAAGGATACCAAATCTAGTAGAAATATACTATCCTTTAGTGTCCATTTTATCTCATTTGGTGGTTTATATCATTCTTCATCACTTTTTTCTTAAATTTTTTTGAAGAATTAAAATTTACTTTTCAATTAGTATTTTTGTCTATTCATCAAAAATTTATGTTTCTTAGAAAATCACAAAAATTCACTTTAGTCTAATTTTTATATTATAAATTCCCCAATTATGTTTATTTTATAAAATTAAATTTTTATATGTCTCTAAAATTATTATTATTTTGTTCTTCAATTAAGGACATGAAAAGTAGTTCATTCAATAAAATAATTAGTAAAAATATAAAAAACTAAAAAATAATTATATTTTTCATTATCAATAATTTTAACTTATATAAGACAATTATAAAAATATTATAAATATAGTTATTACTATTCATATTAATTTTTTTACATATAGTTTATAACTAACTAGTTTGATTAATTATAATATTAAAATAATGTTTCATAGAAAGTCTGTATTGTGAATAATGTAAGTTAAGTCGGTGTTGCATGTAGTTCTTAACAATTAGGTGTTGCATTTACTGCAAGAAAATTCAATCTTTTGTGTAGCGCAATCCAAGTAGGTATAATTTGAAAGGAATATATGAGTCAATGTTTCAATGTATATATATAGAACTATTTCTATATTCAAATGAAAAGGAAAATATTAAAAAAATAATTTTTTAACCGAATTCACAAAAAATATGGGCTTCACCTTCTACCCCCCATAAAATAAATTTCACTCTCATAATTTGTCTATGTTATTAAAGGTGTAATAGTTGATAATTCATTTCATAGAAAACCAAATTGTGAAAATTAATACTAAAACATCAAATTAAAAACGAAAAATTGTAACTGTAATAGTTAGCCAATGTAATAAATATATAGGTTACCAAATAAGAGAATATAGGTTGGAAGTGATCTCTTGACATGGAGAAAAAGACAATATTTATATAAAGTTATTAAGGTCATCAATAATAAACAAGTGAATGATTAAGAAAAGTTTTTGGCATCAGAGTCATAAATATTTGATGATTTAAAGGGTGATAAGTTAGAAAAATTTAATTTATTAGGAAAACACATTTTGTTCTCATTATTCTAATGTTGGGTAATTATTTTATTGACCAAGAATATAAGGAAATATACATACTTGATAAATTTTTATAAAAAAAGTTATTCTTTATTTCTAATTTTATCTATTTTTAATTCATCAATTACATCATGAAATGGATTTAATGTGATTGATAATGACACCTGAAGTGATAAAATACACTTTTAGATGATATTAAGGTCTATAAAAGAATGAATTTTATAACCATTTCTCTTTAACTATTCATAAAAATAAATATAATTAATAAATTAATCTTCAAACATAAAAAATTTATTAATATTGTTTCATCATGAATAATTAATCATAAAAAATAATTATACATAACAAAGACATCACACATGTCAGTGGTTGGTTCGAAAACCTTATCATCATTTAATCATGGGTTAATGGCCTAGAGCCTTTTTGGACATGATTATTTATCATGTGATATACATGATGTCTTTTTATACAACCAACCTCATATAATCTCAAAAAATAAATAATATAGCCATCATTTAAATAAGTTTAATCCCTGATTAACATTTTTACCAATGTTTTCTATACAAACTTAATACATAACTACTTACTTCAATGTTTAACTTAAACATTTGATGAATGGTTAACCATATATCCCTGTTTAAATATATAATTTTTGAAATAATGTCATAAAATCATCATAACATTTAACACATATATATCAAAAATGACCACATGATTGTCACATTCCAAACATGATAATACAATCTATGTATTTTCTCTTGAAACATTTTAATAACCTGAATTACCAAGAATACTTATGTAAAACATGTTTTCACCCTCATTCCATAGATAACTGGTTATATTTCATTAATCTATGAAACTATAAAATTAATCCATGATTGCATAATCTAATTTTCAACATGTACTTAATTATTTCAAGGTAATTTTTACCATCCAATTTACTTATATCAACCATATAATTATCCAAAAAAATTATTATAATGTAAGTAATATATTAAGGGTTATCTTTCCAATAGTCATGTGTTTCTCATGAATATTATATTTCCATTAAATCACCTTTATATTCGGTTAGATCCATTCAATGTATTCTTGTAAATTATTTGGGAAAAAATAGAAATTGGAAAATACTTATAAATTTAACCTTTCACAATTATTGACTCAAAATATATAAGAACATTGATTACTTCATCCTTAATGAATTAACCAGGATACTTCATCCTATTAAATGATACCTCTTTCCATTAAGATTTCATTTGTAGTCACTTCATCAATAGAAATATAACCATTACTAACACATCCTTATTTATTCTTTTCAGAAGCATTCATATTGGGAAATTTATTTTCATAATGACTATTTATTACACACTTAAAACAAAAAACGTTTGATGATGTCATAGGGAGTCAAATGTTATCATGTATTTTTTTAACCGAACTCATCAGTATTCCCTTACATTCACTTGCACAGTGTAATTTTTTTCCACAGTCCAAACATCTTCTTGTTCCTTGAATATATTTACTTAGGTGAATATTCACATATTTTCTACAAAAAGGAAACTAAATATTCTTTCATACATGGTCTCTATTACCCAAACCCTAGTGAAATACTTATATTCCTTGGGGAGTATGAGAGTTGGTTAAGGTACATGTTGTTAATCATATTATGTGAAAACTAATTAGGCCTGATAACAACATATTTTAGTCCAGTAATTGTCCAACTTGAGTGATCATAAAAATAATACATCACATTCTATGTTAAATCTAGTTCCTTCCAGTTCACAACATTGACTAAAACAATAAGTGTAGTGTGATCATAAGTTATTATATCAGGAAACCACATAGTGATGAAAATAATTACATATAAGATATCTAAATCATGAAACCTTCATTAGTCTATGACACCATAGTTTCATCCTAGGGGTTTCATCGTTAAATTATATTTAAATCCTTCATGGTGGGTTTTGAATAGTTTTTTGAATTTCTATATCATATACCCTAGGGTGTGTCAAACCATGTGTGAAACAAAGCCTATTATCATGCATCAGATTACCCTCAGTTAGGCTGAGAACATAATTTTGTTTTTAAAACCCCTTGGCACATCTGTTTCGTATCCACAACCACTTGTAGTATCCATAGAGCGATGAATTTCTAGGAAACCACTTACTCTATCCTTTACCAAAATTATAATAAATTTTCTTAAATGTTATCTCATTCTTATAATTATCCTAAGAGAAATCTCTAGAAATATCCTTAGAAAAATACATATGCATATCACTATTGATTCATCATCCAAGTTTACAAATTTTGACTAAACCTTTCCATTGATACCAAATAGAGAGACATAGAATTAACATTAAAGTATATTGCATCATTTAAATGAATATTCAATACATCACAAAAATACATGACCTAGAAACGTAATAGGTTAGTGTCTTTGAAAACATCAATATAAAATAATATATCCCGGTGAAAGATCATTGACATGTCCCTTAAATATATCTACATTTAGTATATCTACCTAAAATCATTCTTTGTAACTAGGGGAAAGAAACATAATAATAGAGTGAGATCATATTCTCTATAACGGTAAATAATGGAAATTTGTTATCATAACATGGGAAAAAGGGTTTGAAAATTGAGAATAACCTATGAAAATCATACACTAAATATTAGTGATCAAAATAAATATTGGAAGTTTAGAATGCATTGATCATAACAGAATTAAGATCATTATTCCTGAATTCATAACATATGAATTGAATATGGAATTGTGGAAGTTATATAATCATATAAAAAGCATATGTCAAGGAATCCTACCATGGCCTTTATATGAGGTTAGTCATGGGTTAATCACATGTGTGCCTTGTTTGGACTAAGGATTCCCTCCTGTGTACCCTCTTTTTATCAATCCTGGGATGTCCTCCCATGTACCGTCTTATTTCAGGCTTAGGATGTCCTTCTATATACCCCTTTATTTTGATCATGGTAATCCCTCACATATAACCCCTTAATTCATGCCTGGGATTCCCTCTCATGTATCCTACGATCTCATAAAACATTTATCATTAACCAATGAATTGGAGGGAGATATAGTTACCACACCTATAATAATTATATCATACATAAAGGATCCAAAAAATCATAAAAAATCATATCATAACCCATATCAGGAAATTGGTATCACTAAAATTTCTCCACTTCATAACCTATGAAAAGTGATATGTTTCACAAGAACATTATGAAAGCATAACCTAGGAAAAGAATTGGGTTTCAAAACATTTCAATCTATGGAAGTGAAACTTGAATCTTAAGATACATTCTATAAAAAATTAAATCATTCGATAATGAATATGAAGGTAACATTTAGATCATTTCATATAAAGACATGTGTAACATCAATAAATGTCCTCATTGATGGAAAATAATTATAAAATTTCGTCAAAAATGTTTTCTGAATAAAGTATCATTTCTTCTTGGAAAATGTATTTTTAATTCATAAAACTATTTGAAAAATAATATTCTTATTAAATACCTTCAAAACATATAAATAAGTCTTGAAATCATTTTGAAAACCTTTTTCCTCGAAAACATATAAAATATTATTCAATTCATTTAAAAAAGATTCTCTTTTAAAACACCTCGATAATTTTAAATCAAATCATAAAAATTATTTAAAAAAATATTTCATTTAAAATGCATAGAATACTTATGAAGAAATCATAATTTTTTTGAATACCTTTTTACATGTAAAATTATGAAATAATATTAAAAAAATTGAAAACATTTTTCAATTAAAATAGATTTCAATACATGTAATGGAATTATCGAAAACAATTGATATTTTTAAAATCATTTTCAGTGAAAAATATATTCAATGATCATTTTAAAACATTTTTTGAGAACTTTATAAATACATGGTTTTGGTAATATAATATATTTACGACCCAATAGATAAAAACATCAAATTTTCTTAAAAGAATCTTTTTAATTATCTTATGTAAAAAATAGTTTAAAATATTACTAATCCATGGATATATCTTAAATAACTAGAAGATAACTAAACTCATTAGTTTTCAAGAGATATGGATCATAATATTTACTAAAATTAGCATAATCATTAACAATCTCAAAAAGCAGTGAGATTGTTCCAATAAAGTATTATCATATAGTAACATCGGTTCATACTCTATATGTAAAAAACTGGTAAAAAATGAATAATAAAATATCATGAAATTAAAAAGATTAATGATATAGAATTTCAAAGACATTATATACCTCCCAATGAAAAATATATGTTCATAACATTCCATGTGTCTCAAAGAAGGCAACATGTGACAAAACCATAAAATAAATATCATAAAATGGATATATATATATATACATAAATATTACTTATAATATACAAATAATTCATCCTTGTGCAGTATTCACACCCCTTAGAAGGAATGGGTGGTGAATAAAGAATGTATCTCAAGAAACCATAAGTGAGATTAAATTTTCATTACCTTGTTTCTTTAATCTCATAATTCTCATTCAAACCTCTTTTATAATGAATATAAATTTTTAAAAAATATTTTAATGAATCATATTATTATATCTAATAAAATATATTGATTTATTATGATTTTATATTACCCACTTTTTTATCAATTTCATGTTAAGTTTACGATTTGGGAAATATGCACTTTGTTTTTTGCTTGTTTCTTAATTTGTTATATCATGGGTCCTTAAAAATTTATCATGATTTAAAGAATGTAAAAATTTATTTAAATATAATTTATATTAAGTATATATATATTATTATATTATATTTTAAATATAATTATGAAATGAATACACTGATCATGGAGATGGTAAGTTGTATGTACGCATGAAGGATATTTTCGTTTTTTATTATCATATTGATTTTAAAAAAGTACATGACATATATATATATATATATTATTAAATTATAATTATTATTTCATATATTTAATATATTTTCACTAAAACCATCCTTAGTACATTTTATTTAATCTATGAATGAATCACATTTCTTTTAGGGAAAGATAGTCCACACAACCTCAAATGAAATTATCATTTTTACACCAAATATAAAGTAATAAGATATTTTTTTAAATTCAATTAAAAAGATTATAAAAATAATATATATAATACCAGAAATTTATAAATATATTTTCTACCATAATTCCCACAATGAGAGGCAGTAAAGGAAAAATTAATAATTGTCATTTAGTGAGGTGGTAGTTCGTTATAATCATAAACAACATGTATGTAAGCCATTTGATGGATGCGTGTTCATGAATAGGTAGAAATATTATCATCAAAAAACCTATTATAATTAATATACTTGTTTTGTTATACAATAATTGATTAAATTGAGGGGGGGGGGGGGGTTGAGAAGGAAAATAAAAGAAATGAGTCTGAGAGAAGAGGTTGCCTCTTAATTAGGTAACTCTTTTTGGTTTGTGCAAAAATGAATCATTGGATTGGTTAATTCCCAAGAGGAGGATTTTAAGAAGAAGTTAGATATATCTAAAATTTTATTTGGAAGATATTTTAGGAAACTAATTGATTTTATATGTCACGACCCGTCCTCGGGGCCCTTGCCGTGACTACCCCAAGCCCGCCTTCCATAGGCCAGGGGCTGGCGACTAGCACCAAAGGAATAAATCCCAATAACTGGGAAGACATTTCCTTTATAAAAGTAAACAAAACACCATAGAGTATAAGAGAAAGTAAAACACTAAGTACAAAGAGAGGTGCAGTAATGTAAATGGGCCAGAATACAAACCCAACTGAAAGTACAACTACAACTGAACAAAAGTACAACAGAAAAAGACAACAGTTGGAAGAACAGAAGCGACTCCTGGGATGTCCTCCACGGATCCTACCTGAAGGGTAGGTACAAATAGCCTCCACATCGCTCTCACCTATCAACCTCCTCCGAGTGTTGTCTCGGCATGAAGTCCACCTTCGGATACTGACTCGTCATGTAGTCCACCTCCAGGTACCGTCCAGTCCTCGAACACTCAGCCTCCGTCAGCACTACCTGTCGTCTGCAACCAATACAACGAGGTGCGGGCATAGACAGTGTAGGGTCGAGTATAACGATACTTAGTAGGGACCCCGAGACCCTCAAGGTCTCACAAAAACCAACAAGGATAACCACAAAGAAGATATCACCAGATAAACTGTACTTAGGTATATGCCCATACATATACCTAAATTATCAAGTAACCCATCTCAATCATGAGGAAACACAAAGATTATGAAATCAACGGATAACCACTACCCAGGTATATGTCCATACATATACTTAAGTTATCAAGTGACCCATCTCAATCAAGAGGTAAACGCAAATGTCATAGACTCAGCTCAAACCAGGATTTTCATTATCGAAACCGCAACTGCTGAAGAGCTCCGTCTCTGGGAGTACAGTGATCCTGTCACGTCTCCGAGGTACTACTCACCAACCTATGACTGTTGAGGTACTCCTCCTGTCGAGTACTGCGGGACTGCCACCTGACACAGTAGTGCTCCTCCACCATGGGTCTGGAACCTCACACAGTAGTGCTCCCCCTCATAGCCTACAGAGGTACTCCTCCTATCGAGTACCCCTGGTCTGCCACCTCACACAGTAGTGCTCCTCTTCCATGGGTCTGCCACCTCACAAAGTAGTTCTCCCCACTGGGATATGCTAGTCACTCCGAATCGAATCGTACAAGTAGTCATCAGGTCACAACCAGATACACAGCCTCCGTACTCCGTACGCTCGTCTCTGGGAGGGTCCGCTCCATGAGCTACAGGCTGATACTACAAGTATCACAAGTCCCACGAAGAAGTATCTCAAAGGACCGCCTCATCATAGGGGTCTCAACACAACAGACGGTGCGTCAATCGGACGCCCGGTCTGTGAGTTATTAGCCTTTTCGTCCTAGGGGCCTGGTTGGTTTCATGTGGGAACCAACCCGGCCGTATCTCAACTGTACCCCGAACTCTCATAGGGTATACTCACAGGGACCTTTTCTCAACGTGATCACTAACACCGCTGACGGCTCGTCAAATGGACGTCTGGTCTGAAAGATATCAGCTTTTCCGTTCCAGGGGCCCGGTTGGATTTCGGTACAATCCAACCCGGCCATACTCACATCCAAAACTCAGGTGAAGTATGCCAAAAGTTCCGTCTCATCAAGAGGAATTCAATGAGACAGACGACGCGTCAATCGGATGCCCGGTCTGTGAGTTATTGGCTTTTTCGTTCCAGGGGCCCAGTTGGTTTTGTGTCTGAACCAACCCGATCGCATTCCGACAACGTCCAAACCTCGAGCAGAGTAATCCAAAAGTTTCGCCTCATCAAGAGAACCAACAAAGTCTACGACACGTCAATCGGACGTCCGGAACTCAAGATATAAGCGTTTCCGCTCCGAGGGCCTGGTTGGTTTCGTATTCGAACCAACCCAACTGAACCCAAAGATCTCCAAAACAATGAGTGTAATATATCGAAACGACCGAATCGTTTCAAAGATCGCATCGCAACTGACAGTGAGTTGATTGAAGGTCCGTAGCCCAAGTTATGGGTGAAAGACCAAAGAGGTCTGAAAACGGGGGGTCTGGGCCCGGCCCGACCTGGCCCAACCCCCCCTGGGTCGGCCGAACTGGGTCGAGGCGAACCGGGTCTGGGTCTGGCCCAGTTAGATGCGGCCCGGCCCGGCCTGGGAAGCCGGCTGGCCTCGCGCTGGCGCGGCGTGACGGGTGCGGGGGGGTACAAACCCCCCAGTTGTCAACTTGGCTCAGCTTAGAGTCAAGCTGCCTCAAACCTGGAACGGCCCGGCCGTTCTGGTTCACGTCCCACCGCCGCGGCTCAGTCGCAGTGATTTACTCCGGCGGCACGCCACCGCCGCCTTCTGCGGACCACCGGACGCGCTCCGGTGGTCCGTTTCGCCTGTTGCCTTCACCAACAGTCCTCCCGGGACCCAATCTTTACTGTGAAGGAATTAAAACGCTATTTCGGCCCGATTCGTCGTCACCCGTCGATCCGAACTCAACGTTCAGAACACGCTGTCTTCTTGGTTTTCCGGCGCGGTGCGACGGCACCGCGCCCCTTCGCAGCGGACCGTCTTCGACCGCAGATTCGTTGGACCTCAATGGCGCGACGCGACGACACCGCAATTCTACGTCGTGATTCTCTAAATTCCCACACGATGTGATGGCACTGCATCACTTCCATTTCAAGCCACATAGATAACCAACAAAAAAAAGGGGAGGAGGTTCGGCAGTGTTTGTGCGGTCTGACCTCCTCCATTATTTTGATAACAGTTGGCCGTTGATATCGAAGAACGTCTAAAATTATTCACAACATGAAAACCAAATCCCTACCTTGCAAAGGCATCACACGTCGTCGAGCCACGGAAGAGGTAAGCGTCGCGGTGATCAGACATCGCAGAAGATCGATGCCGATTCCCATGACGCAGAGGAAGAAGAGGAGAAGGCACGTTGTCGGTGATCACCCGATGAAGAATGCGGCATCTCGCTTCCTTCGACGTGGAGAGAAGGTTCAAGATGGCACGACGTTCTTCGTCGATGCTTCGGTGTTCTTCAACAAAGGAGATTAAGCGTTATTCTTCGGAGGAGGAAGTTCTTCAACACTCAAATGCTCTCTTCCCTTTTCTCTTAACACAACATTTATAACCAAAATAAATAAAGGCTCCACCTTATTTTATTTACCCATGCCATGAATTCAAAATTACAAAATTCAAAACCAACACACTTAATTAATAAATCTTGAGTTGTCAAATTAATTAATGTTTAGGTGGCGTGAATAAATGTGGGAGGTGAGGAGGAGATGAGTCACTTAAGTTAAAGTGGAGTTACAATATTAAAGTGGGAGGTGAGTTATGGGAGGTCAAGAGGGTTATGGGAAGATCAAGGGGGTTAGGGTCTCGTGTGGGCCCCACTACCCTCTTAACCTCTCATGGGTAGTTCCCTAACTTCCCCTCAAAGGATACAACTACTTTAAAGAAATAAAAAATTGTAACTCAATTTTTATTTTATCTTCCACAAAATTTTAACAACTCCTCCCGTGAAAACGCAACTCCGAAAAATATCTTCTTAAGCAATTACCAGTGCTGCGAATCCATCGGTGCCCTCGGAAGTCGATTCCAAGCACTAGTTCAGAAGTTAGAAAAACACACTCATTCGTTCACTAAACGTACCAGAGCTAAACTTTGGAAAATAATTCCGGGCACACTGGGCCTCAGAATCAGGCGCCGTCAGAAACTGCGTTCTTGTAAAATTATAAAGAAAATTAAAAAAAAATTCCCTTGAATTTTACAGGTCTTTACATTACTCCCACACCAGGGCTTTACGTCCCCGTAAAGCTTTAACACTAACTAGGGATACAAAAGCGGTAATGAGCACACATATGAGCCTTCCACTCCTAGGTGCTCCCCCTAGAGGTTCCTGTGCTTCCAGATAAAACACACCTGAGTAATCGATCGTTCACATGGGACCACTCCTATCAATCCTCGATCTCCACTGGAATCTTCATGTAAGTCGCCCTATCATCGACATCCAACTCCCTGAGGTTGATGTTGTGTGAAGTATCATGCACGTATCTCCTTAGCCGAGGTACATGGATGATTTCATGCACCCGGTGTAACTAAGGTGTAAAGTTCAAGAGATAAACCACTTCGACTACCCTGCTGAGGAACTTGAAGGGTCCGATGAAGTGCAGAGATAACTTGCCACCTCAGTCAAATCTCCGTAATTCCACGTCGAGGTGAGACCCTTAAGAAAACATGGTCACCATCCTCGAACTCTATTGGTGTCTGCCTCTTGTCAGCATAAGGCTTCTGTCGGCCCTGAGCTGTCCTCATCCGATCTTGGATGACCTGGACCTACTTGTCGTGGCCTGGACCATCTCTGTTCCCACAAGAGCTGCTATGATTTCTTCTTTGCCGATAAGAGAAATCCAGTCTCATTTCCTAGATGAACCACGTTCTTTGCCTAATACAGTCAATCTGGACATGGATGATGTATTCATGCCATGGACGACGTCATAAGGCCTCGACGTTACTACCAAGAGATCCAACTGTCACTCTCGCCTCCAAGTGTCGAGTCACACTGTCGGAATCAGTGTGAGGTCACTGGGTCTCCTCCAGTAGAAATCTCGAAAGTGAGGGTCAAGTCAACAGTCTTAACCGGGACCATTCAGTATCAACCAAAAAAAAGGACAGGAAAGCAAACATCACAAAGGTAAGTGTATTTATATTATTGTAGCTCATGGTACAAAGACACAAATGTAACAACAACAACATGGAACTAGATATACACCACTAGTTCCGCTCCTGTCCACTCACTTCCGAAGCTCCGTAGTCGTAAGCTTCTACTGCCTGAAGCTGAGATCTACCATGTCCACCTGTTCCCTATGGTCGGGGGTGGACCTCCTGGTGGTGGTGGTGGCAACACCACGAAGCATCGTCCACCTCCAACTGCACGAACATCTCCCCTCCCTCAGCCTTAAGCTCCTAATGGCCTGCCTTGATCGAACCTCTGCCTCGACCTGGGAGGTTCTTCATTTAACTGCTGGTCATCTGCATGGCGGGTCGGATAGTCACGTGCCATGTGACTAATCCCGCTGCAGGAGTAACACCATATGGCAGGTCTAGCTCTGTCATTCACCTTGGTGCCTCATACTACCGACCCTGAGTCACGCGGTCGACCACTTGTAGGTCTGGTCCTCTTGGACCTCTGCGTCATCTGTCTACTACCTGCTACAGAAGACTCTGCCGCATTCCGGCTAGTGGTGGGTCCTGTTGCTGGAGACTGCTCAGAAAGGAAACTCTCCACTAAGAGGGCTCGCTCCAACACCCCTGTCTATGTCGGGATGCTGTGAGAAACAAGAGAAGCTCTAATATCTCTCCTGATCCCCTGCTTGAAGGTTCAGGCCCTGAAGAACGGGTCCCGTACCATATATGTGGAGTAGCATGACAGGTCTGCAAACCTTGCTGAGTACTGCGACACTATCATGCTACCCTGGTGTAGATGCAGTACCTCCTGTATACGCACCGCTCGAAGGGTGGCTGGTACAAACTCTTCCCGGAACAACTCTCAAAGTCTGCCCACAGAAGTGTTGCCTCGTCATGCATCTGAAGCATCAGGCTCCACCATCTTCCTGCCGCTGCCTGAAGAAGGCTGACAACAAGGATCACCATGAAGTTTGCTGGCATCCCCACTAGCCTGAAGACTCTCACCACAGCCTCCTGCCAATCTTCAGCCGCCTGCGGGTCTGTCTCTCCCCCGAACCTGGGTGGCCTTTGGAACTAGAACTCGTGCAGTGCACTCAAGCGACGTGCACCCTCTGCTGCTGGGGCTGGTGGAATCGGTGTCCCAATGGGTAGTAGTACCACTGGTGCCTCCTCTAGGATAGGGCCTTGTACTGCGGCCACGTCACTCGGCGGGCTGTCAGTACGAAAAAATCTCGGGGCACTAGCTGGTCATCCGCGGGGAGGCATCCTGAAAGAAACAAACACGACACGATCAAACAATTTATACCTGGTGAGCTGACCTGGTTTGAGATGACATTTAAAAACTTCTGGAAACACACACGCAATCAGTGTTTTCATGCACAAAGTCAGAAATCAGTTGTCATGGTCCTGGTGTATGGATACATCGGCTGCCCGCACCAACACTGAACTCCCTAAACTGAAGACCACACTCGGTACCCTTAACACTATTGCTTCACAGAAAGAAAATATCAGAGTTATAAGTTCTGCGGTAGAACCGACTCCTCTGATAACAATTTGTCAGGACCCGTCCTCGGGGCCCGTGCTGTGACTACCCTAAGGCCGCCTTCCATAGGCCTGGGGTTGGTGACTAGCACCAAAGGCGTAAATCCCAATAACTAGGAAGGAATTTCCTTTATAAAAGTAAACAAAACACCACAGAGTACAAGCGGAAGTAAAACACTAAGTACAAAGAGAAGTGCTGTAAAGTTAATGGTCCAGAATACAAACCCAACTGAAAGTACAACTACAACTGAAAAAAAGTACAATAGAAAAAGACAATAGTTGGAAGAACGGAAGAGGCTCCTGGGATGTCCTCCACGGATCCTACCTGAAGGGTAGGTACAGATATCCTCCACATCGCTCTTGCCTGTCAACCTCCTCCGAGTGTCGTCTCGCCGTGAATTCCACCTCTGGATACTGACTCGTCGTGTATTCCACCTCCGGGTACCGTCCAGTAATTGAACACTCAGCCTCCGTCAGCACTACCCGTCTTCTGCAACCAACACAACAAGGTGCAGGCATAGCCCGTGCTGGGGTGAGTATAACGATACTGATTAGGGACCCAGAGACCCTCAAGTTCTCACAAAAACCAACAAGGATAACCACAAATAAGATCTCAACAGATAACCTCTACTTAGGTATATGCCCATACATATACCTAAATTATCAAGTAACCCATCTCAATCATGAAGTAACACAAAGATTATGAAATCAACGGATAACCACTACCCAGGTATATGCCCATACATATACCTAAGTTATCAAGTGTCCCATCTCAATCAAGAGGTAAACACAAAGGTCATAGACTCAGCTCAAACCAGGATTTTCATTATCGAAACCGTAACTGCTGAAGAGATCCGTCTCTGGGAGTACAGTGATCCTGTCACGTCTCCGAGGTACTGCTCACCATCCTATCACTACTAAGGTACTCCTCCTGTTGAGTACTGCAGGTCTTCCACCTCACACAGTAGTGCTCCTCCGCCATGGGTCTGCTACCTCACACAGTAGTGCTCCCCCTCATAGCCTACAGAGGTACTCCTCCAGTCGAGTACCACGGGTCTGCCACCTCATACAGTAGTGCTCCTACACCAAGGGTTTTCCACCTCACAAAGTAGTGCTCCCCACTGAGCTATTCTAGTCACTCCGAATCGAATCGGACAAGTAGTCATCAGGTCACAACCAGCTACACGGTCTCCGTACTCCGTATGCTCGTCTCCGGGAGGGTCCACTCCAAGAGCTACAGGTCGATAATCCAAGTATCAAAAGTCCCACAAAGAAGTATCTCAAAGGACCGCCTTGTCATAGGGGTCTCAACACAACAGACGACACATGAATCGGATGCTCGGTCTGTGAGTTATTAGCCTTTTCGTCCTAGGGCCCCGGTTGGTTTCGTGTGCGAACCAACCCGGCCGTATCTCAACTGTACCCTGAAGTCTCATAGGGTATACTCACAGGGACCTTTTCTCAACGTAATCACCAACAACGCTGACGGTTCATCAAACGGACGTCCGGTCTGAAAGATATCAGCTTTTCCGTTCTAGGGGCCCGGTTGGATTTCGATACAATCCAACCCTTCCATACTCCAACTGCATCCAAAACTCAGGCGAAGTATGCCAAAAGTTCCATCTCATCATAAGGAATTCAACGAGATAGACAGCGTGTCAATCAGATGCCCGGTCTATGAGTTATTGGCTTTTTCGTTCCAGGGGCCCGGTTGGTTTCGTGTTCGAACCAACCCGACCGCATTCCGACGGTTTCCAAAACTCGAGCAGAGTAAGCCAAAAGTTCTTGCCTCATCAAGAGGAAACCAACAAAGTTGAAGGCACATCAATCGGACGTCCGAAACTCAAGATATAAGCGTTTCCGCTCTGAGGGCCTGTTTGGTTTCGTATCCGAACCAACCTGGCCGAACACATAGTTCTTCGAAACCATGAGTTTAATATATCGAAAAGACCGTCTCGTTTCAAGGATCACATCGCAACTGACGGTGCATCGATCGGATGTTTGTAGCCCAAGTTATGGGCGAAAGACTGAAGAAATCCGAAAACGGGGGTCTGGGCCCGGCCCGGCCCTGCCCAACCCACCCTGGGTCGGCCGAACCGGGTCTGGGTCCTGCCCAGCTGGGCGCGGCCTGGCCTGGCCTGCACGGCCCGGCCCTGCCTGTACATCCCGGCCCGACCTGGGTAGCCGGCTAGCCGCGCGCTGGCGCGGTGTGACGTGTCCGGGGGGGGGGGGGGGGGGGGGTTACAAACCCCCCGGTTGTCAACCTGGCTTGGCTTAAATCTGCGCCACCTCAAACCCAGAATGCCCCAGCCGTTCCGGTTCACGTCCCACCGTTGCGGCTCAGTCGCGGTGGTTTGCTCCGGCGGCACGCCGCCGCCGCCTTCTGCAGACTACCGGACGCGCTCCGGTGGTCCGTTTCGCCTACCGCCTTCGCCAACAGTCCTCCCGGGACCCGATCTTTACTGTGAAGGAATTCAAACGCTATTTTGGCCCGATTCGTCGTCACCCGTCGATCCGCACTCAAAGTTCAAAACGTGCCGTCTTCGTGGTTTTCCGGCGCGGCGCGACGGTGCCGTGACCCTACTTTGACCGCGGATTTGTTCGACCTCAATGGCACGCCACGACGGTACCACACTTCTTGGTCGTGATTCTCTAAATTCCCGCACGGTGCGACGACACTACGTTGCTTCTATTTCAAGCCACGTAGATAACCAACAAAAATAAAAGGGGAGGAGGTTCGGCCGTGTTTGTGCAGTCCGACCTCCTCCATTATTTTGATAACAGTTAGCCATTGATATCGAAGAACGTGTAAAATTATTCATGACATGAAAACCAAACCCCTACCTTACAATGACATCACACGTTGTCGAGCCACGAAATAGGTAAGCGTCGCGGTGATCGGACGTCACAGAAGATCGGTGCTGATTCCGTTGACGTCAAAGGGTGAGTCGTCGTCAATGGCGATGTTCCCCGCGGTGGTGTCTCCTCCCTTGACGCGGAGGAAGAAGGGGAGAGGGCACGTCGTCGGTGATCGCCCGATGAAGAATGCGGAGTCTCACTTCCTTCTATGTGGAGAGAAGGTGAAAGATGAGACGACATTCTTCGTCGAAGCTTTGGTGTTCTTCAACAAAGGAAATTAAGCGTTCTTCTTCGAAGGAGGAAGTTCTTCAAAACTCAAATGCTCTCTTCTCTTTTCTATTAACACAACATTTCTAACCAAAACAAAAAAAGGCTCCACCTTATTTTATTTACCCATGCCATGAATTAAAAATTAAAAAATTCAAAACCAACTCACTTAATTAATTGATCTTGAGTTGTCAAATTAATTAATGTTTAGGTGGCATGAATAAATGTGGGAGGTTAGGAGGAGAGGAGTCACTTAAGTTAAAGTGGAGTTACAATATTAAAGTGTGAGGTGAGTTATAGGAGGACAAGGGGGTTATGGGAAGATAAAGGGGGGTTAGGGTCTCGTGTGGGCCCTACAACCCTCTTAACCTCTCATGGGTAGTTCCCTAACTTCCCCTCAATGTATATAACTACTTTAAAGAAATAAAAATTGTAACTCAATTTTTATTTTATCTTCTAAATTTTTTTAACAACTCCTCCCGTGAAAACGCAACTCCGAAAAAGATCTTCTTAAGAAATTACTGGTGCTGTGAATCCATTGGTGCCCTCGGATGTCGATTCTGAGCACTGGTTCAAAATTTAGAAAAACCCGCTCGTTCGTTCACTGAACGTACCCGAGCTAAACTTTGGGAAATAATTCTGGGCACACTGGGCCTCAGAATCAGGCGCCGTCAGAAATTGCATTCTTGTAAAATTACAAAGAATATTAAGAAAAAATTTCCCTTGAATGTTACAGGTCTTTAAATTATAGGTGTGAAGAATAGGGGGAGATTGTGACCTTTTATTGGGAAGGAAAAGTGCTCACTTGGGATTTTTTAAAACATGTTAGGTGTAAATCTATTCTTATCAAAAAATGTCATACTAAACCAACCTAAATAAATACTGGAAGATTTATGAAAGAAGTTTTTCTAAAAAATGGGTGTCAGAAATGTGATTTTTTCATTTGGGCCCCTAAGATTAAGTTTTAGTCCCTAATTGAGCTTAATGTGACTTTAATCACTATAATTAATTTACATCACTTTTACTAATGTTTTTGCTAAATTTTTTTAATGATATAATTTGATTCTAAATATTATACTGATTATAATGTATTATTTACATTTTTAAAAATTCAATTCACATAATTGAAAAAATTGATATTAATGCTAATCTAGCACACGATATCAAATAATAAGTGTTTAAACTAGAAAGCTGTTCAAATGTTTGTTATGTTTTTATATTAAATTTCAAATTTAAAGTGATTATAATGACCAAAATTGTATTAATAAATGTATAATGGATATAATCCATCCATTAAAAAAATTTAAACTATAACTTAACTTTAATAATTAATTAAACAAGAGGCGGTTATTAACTAAAATACAATATTTTTCACTATTAATCCAAAATGATGTTTCTCAAAAAAATCCAAAAAATTCAGTATGTAAAAATTCCAACTTCATAAATTAAGAAATGAAGTTTATTTTTCCAAATTTATATTGTATATGTCCCTAAAATTAATTTAATTTGTTCTTCAAAGAAGGACATGAAAATTATTTCATTCAAGAAAATAATTTTTAAATATATAAAGACTTTGAAAAAAATTAAGTCTTTCATTATCAATATTATTTATTTATATAAAACCATTATAAATTTTTTCAAAGATAGTTATTAATATTATTCTTACTATGTTTTAATGTCTATGTTATAAATAACTTTTTTAAATAATTGTAATAATGAAATGAGGCTTCATAGAAACTCAGTATTGAAAGTAACATAGGCTAAGTAAGTGTTATGTGTTGATAATGCCAAGTCGGTGTTGTGTGTAGCATTATCCCAATAAGTGTTTTTTGTAGATCGATCCATATTAGTTCGGTTTGAATGTAATGTTTGAATTAGTGTTTTAAAATATATATATATATATATAGACCCTATAATCCATTCCTTTGAATTGTTTCCATTATTTGATCAATATAAAATCAAAAAAATGTTAGTTGAATTTCATTTTCAAAATTTACAAAAGTGCCACTCCTCCCCCACTGTAAACGACCTCCTCTCCTCCCACTTCCCCACACCTTCATAAAAAATTTGATCTAACATTAATTTATAATATAGCTCCTAAAAATTATCCCTAATAATATAGTCTTCCCATTTGGAATAAATCTATAAAATCAATCCATTGGTGAAAACCAAAAGGATTTACCCAAAGATGATGTGACATTTTTCCTTAAGCTCTTTAGTTTTATTTCCTTTCTCCACCCACTCAAATATTCTTATTACTTGATAATATAACAAAACCATTATCCAAAATATACTATTATTTTGATATTATAATGGTTTGACCTATACTTGAACAAATATCAATATAAAGTTTAATAAACTAACTGTTTATGTGAACGAAGAATTACCGCCTCATGAAACAAAGTTATTATTTTTCCCTTTATCGCCATTCACAGTTGGTAATTATGATGAAAAGAATTTTTATATATGATATATATGATACATATTATGTATTTATTTTTATTTAATTATTTTATATCACATACCCTTAAGCTTTATAATTTGTGTAAATACAATAGCATCATTTGCGGTAGTGTGGAAAACTACACCCTCAATGTGATGTGACAAGTTCATAATAAAAATGGAAAGTATATAAGATGGTTTTAATAAAAATATGAGAAATATAAGATATATATATGATACTGTAATTATAATATAAATAAAAATCAATTAATTTTCATTATTTTAATATAAAAAACAAATGATGGTAGTGTGCATGTGTATATACAACCTACCATCTCCAGGAACAGTTCATGGAATTTATTATCTCATAATATTATGGATTCTTATAAATAAATATTCAATAAATATATATTATATCTAAATCATTGTTTAATTTATTTATATTATGAAACTATGATAAGAACAAAATGTATCAAGTTAAAGCATACTTGATAAACTAGTCAATAAACACCAAAAATAGTGAAAATAATCAATGATTATTATCAAACATGTAATAAGATATTATAAGAAGATAATATATAATATTAAAAACATGAATATGGTTATATAAAGAGTTAGTTACACTCTTAAACCATTAAAATGTAATTTAATATATGTTCACTTAAAAGGAGAACTGAGTAGGGTTTTCAACACACTTTTTACATCCATGAGATAAATTATATGTTCTCCAATTATTTTGTGTGGTGTATGTACTACATATTTTTTATATTATATAACAAATAATTTTATATTCTAGGTATTAAAAATATTAATTAAATGGTATTCATTAATTATTTTTATGATTTAAAATGTTTTAAAGTGGTATGAGACACATGATAATGTTTAAAAATTATTTTCCACATAATTAATTTTAATGATCTTTCAATGGTATTTAAATTTGAGGAAATTATATTGTAATTGTTCCATAATACTTTACAGATTTTTCTAATATGGTTTTTTATCACATTTTTCATGTTTTAGTACCAAATTTTAAAATATTTGGTAATAAAAATGTTTTAAAAAATATTAAAAAAAACCCAACATAATTTCTCTCTTTAGTTGGATCATCTAATTTCTTCTAAAAAAATGATTTCAAAAATAATTTAATCTTATTCAAAATTATTTTGTATATTCATTTTTCCCTTTTTTACTTTAACCAGTGGATTTAAATGAATCTTTTTTATTTCTTTCTAAACAATGAATTTTTCTAACCTTTTATGGTGGAAAGGGAATGTTCTTTTTACCTCATACAAAATATACCGACATACCGATCCTAATTTATTTATACCTTATTTTTTTCCTAAATCGTAGTTTAGAAAAAATAAATAGTGATTTCGATGAAAATATTTATTGGATCAAAAGATATTTTCATAATGACTGTATTTAAAATATTTTTTTATAATATTTCATTCATCAATGACTACATCCCTTTTTTTAAATCAGCTTTGTAAATTTTGTATTTATATCTTCTTTACTATTACTATGGATTGTGTATGTTTTATTTTTCCAATTATATTATTCAAATCACTTCTGAGATTCCTTTTAGTCCCATCAAAATATTCAATTTCCTAAAATCATTTATAATTGAAAATGACTTATGTATTCTTATAATGTATCATGGATATGATTATCGCTAAGACATTATAACATTGATAATATGGTGTTCACATAAAATATGATTTTTTTATTTGGGGAAATAAATATATATATATCTATATCTTTTGTTCAATATGGATATTCTATAATTTGTATTATTTACATTGATTATTCAATAAGACGGTTGATTTGGATACATATGACACTTTTTGGTGACAATATAAGGAAAAATCAATGGGTGGGGCCTAGTTATAGATACACCTTTGATGCATCTGTTGTCTCATAGGATGAATAATTTGGTAAAAAACTGATCGCATGTTTTTTACAAGAAGAATAAAATGGTATGAAACCAGTTGATGACAGGTTAATGAAAACACCATGATGGATCGATAGACTACTGAGATGAATAATTTGGTCAAATTAGATTAGTTTAAACTATCTTGGGAAGAGATAATGACGGAAAAGGTTCCATGTACCTAGGAAACAAGGTATCCATTAATTAACCATTTCCTTTCTTTTGATTTAGTATTAATAATCTTAGATATTTTGTGCTGACTGATCAATGGATGAATTTAACTTTCAGTTAATTGAATAAATAACATATGTTTAATTTTTTAATTTTACCATATAGATTTATCCTTATCCAGTTATTTGATTAGATTATGTTTTTAGTTATTACATTCCCATATCTTTTATGCAATTCATTATAGCTTTGTTGATTTATGGGAACGCGTGTTTATTTATTTACCATGAATTAAGTACTATTATCATTGATTCATTATTAATTCTTATTTTATTTACCCATTATTAGCATTCTAGCTCAGCCTCATCATGTTTCCTTTCCCCAGGATTTCTTAAAGTGCGCTATGAAAGATATGAAAGTATATAATGTTAGGAATAATGTAATTATCCTCTTAATAAAACATTATGTTTTAATTTATGAATATGTTTGTAATACCATTCTCGTGTATGTATCTATTTTTTCAAGATTACTAAACAAATAGGTCCATATATATTTGATTCCTTGTAATCCTTATAATGTAACGGTTGTAGATACCAGATCTAGGATCTCTATTTTGGGTCACAAAAAATGGTATTAGAGGATGTTTGGTATAATCATTGGTAAAACAATTTAGTAAAACATATGTTAAATAACATAGATGTAAGTTAGAATTTTAGGGTATGTATATATGAACATACTAATGTATTAGCTATATAGATATTATGAAGTTTTCCAAGATCTGCATCTCTATCTTGATACTACATATAGATGTGGTTCAAGCAGAGATATACCATGGAGTAACAACTCTGATAAGGTTTGTTGGGATAGATATGGCATAACCTGGTACATAAAAATGGGCCTTACTGTGCACCTAGTTTGACACTCTTAGGGGATATTCTTAGGATAATTCTCATTTTTTTACAATCCATTATGACTAATTTTTTACAACAAATGACATAAGTTAAAAAAATGGTGACATAAGATTTAAAATAAATTTTAAAGATAAATACATCCAAAAAATAATTTTATGATTTTTAAAATATTATAATTGCGGCCTACACAAGAATATTTAGTTTTTATAGATTCTACCTTATAAAGGATAAAACATAGACCAAGAAAGGACTAATGTGGAAATAAAAGGTTGATATATTTATTTATTAGGGTTGTATTAAAAACCTTTGTTAAAAGGCTACTTAGTGACTTCCCATATTTAAAGGATGTCCATTATATTTATTATTGAACTTATATAAATATGATTTATAAGATAAAAACCTGTATACACGTGAAAACCCATCAAATATGGAATGTTTGTAAATTTTGGGCCCACAACCAACAGATGATAAGGTTTTGACTACAACCACTAGTGAATGGAATTTCCTAGTGAATATATCATTGTTTTCAGTTGAATAGGTTGATGAATAAATATTAATTATAAACATGTAGTGAAAATGTTTAGGTATATATATTATGTTAATGACCATATTAGTTTTCAAGAATATTTAGAGAAAAATTGATTGAATTTCTACACTTTTATGGGTCTTATGATCCATTAAAATGTATTATGTATGTAAATTTACTTATATTCGTATGAAGGAAAGAAATTTCTCAATAAAAAAATGGATCATGAAAATTAATTTTTTCATAATATCTTATTTTTTATTGAACTGATGGTTTTATAAATCATCATAGATTTATGGCCTTGAGGAATTAAACATTAAATTGATCATTCACATGTTTGTAACTTATGACCTCAATCAATCAGTATAAAACATTATTCATTTCATTGATGTATATATCCCAACATTCCCATAATGTTCTCCTAATTTGAGACCTAGTTTTATTTTATTAAATGTGACCATTGAACTTCTCATTCAATCTTTTATAAAGTATTTATTACAAACTCTTCTGAAAATGTGGTATTTCAAACATATGAAATTTCCAATAATATATCACCAAGATTGAGTTTAAATCGTGAGGATGTAATTTAAATAGGGTGGTGAAAATGTTACACTCACAAAATCTAATGTGGGAACATTATATTCAATAGCACATATGACATGCAACACCAAGCCTATAAAGGAATATAATATCTTGAGAATTTATAATATATATTGTATTTTAAAAAAATTATTATTTTCTATAGTGTTTAATACAGTAAAACACTAATTTGTAATTCTTTATTGGTAAAATGACAGTGTTTGATATCATTTATTACACGTAAGACCATGTTTTATGAGAATAAAATTATATTGTTAAATTATTTTTATTTAACATAATGAGACTTAACCTAGATATTGAATTATTGGTTATGAATAATATTAACTTAATTTTCAAAATCAATGGTTAACACAAATATGAAATGAATTATTTAGTTATAAATTTACTAGAAATAAAAAAAGGAACCAATTAAATATAATGATATATTTTTCAATAAAACCAATTTTTATGCCCATAAAGGTGAAACCTTAATAAATTAAATTAATTTTTATAAGTGTATTTTTTCAATTAAATATATTTATTAAATTGAATAATATAGTTTTTTATATTCATCCAATTGATATGATAGACATAAGATAAGATCAAATAATGTTTTATTCATAAAATACTAAATTTTTATTAAGGAGCATTTACAACACTTTAATGGAAAAAAAATTTTAAATATGAATTTTCAAAAATTTATGTCTCTTGTATATCGAAATTAAATTTATATTTAAAATAAAAATAACGTTATGGGAATTTTTTGGTATTTTCCCATGCTGATTTAATTTTTCAGGAATAGTTAAAAGCACTAAATTATAGTTCAAAAACTCTTTTTCATTAAAATAATTTATACTTATAAATTATATTTTTAATTTTTTAAGATAAATTATATTAAATTAGTATTAATTAATCCAATTTGGTCACTGGAAGAAATTTAACAAGGGAATTGGGAATAAAGACATACCAAACTTTTGAATGTTTTTACTTTTAAAAATGTGTATTGGAGTCCCATCTACAAGATTAATTTTAGATTAATTTATGCCACTACTCTTATTGGAATGCAGACAAATGGATTATATATTGGTATTAATTATAATTTACAATGTCTAATAATGTAAAATTACATATTATAATATTTTTTACCAAAAATATAGTGAATATAATTAAAATTAATGACAACAATTAAGGTTAAATTAAACATAACATGGGACTACACCATAACCTTAAGGGCCAAATGAATATGAAATATGTCCAAAATAAATCGGAGAGACTTATATAGAACCTATACATCCTTGTATTGAGTATTTACTATTATTGTATCGAAATAAAATGGAAAATATTAGGGTGTAATTCCTTTTCCAAAATATATAAGAGTTTCAATCCTCATATTCGATAAAAAGACATCTTATACTACAACATAATCACACCTATGATGAAAATATGGCTATAAAAATATCTTACCAAAAGTTTCTGGAAAATCACTCACCTCATCCAAGTATCCACCCTTTTGGAAAAAATTATCCAAGGAGTCCATTGGTGTAATCCCAAATGAGTTACCCAAAGACAATGGATCATCACACCTTAAGGTCTTTAGTTTGATCTCCTTTGTCCACCACAAACAAACTTATCATTCAAGGATTATATAAAAAACCATCATCATAAATAGACTAGGTTTTTTATGTTATAAGGGTATTACCTAAACATACAATCACATCCATCTAATGGATAACAAACATACTATTTATGTTTATAGTGTATTACCTCCTCACGAAATGATGTTTTTCATTTTTCTTTCACTACTTTTCATGGTAGGGAATTATCATTGAAAAACTTTTTATATTATATATATATATATTACATAAATATTATATTGTAATTATAATATACCAATATGTTATTTAATTTTCATTCATTTAATATGAAAATGAATTCATACTAGTGTTTATGCATATGTATGGCTTACTACCTCCATGAACGGTGGATTCTATATTTTATCTAAAAAGATTATGGATTATTCTAAATAAATATTTAATTAAGTTTTATTTTTTCTATATCAAGGTTTAAATTTTGGATTTTATGAATCCTTGATGGACAAAACAAGTACCATGTTTTAAAATACTCCACAAACTAGGAAAATAATACTCGAAATATTGAAAATAATGATAGTTTATTATCAAAGGGTTAATAAGATACTATAAGAAGGTAAAATATAATATTATAAACATGTATATGGTTATTCAATATTATAGTTCAACTTTAAAACCCATATAAAATAATTTAAATGATATTCACCCTAAAATTAACCACAAGGTAATGGATTTTTATCTCACTTTTTACATCTGGGTGATAAATGTCATTTTCATCATATATTTATTTTGTATGGTGTATCTAATGACCCTTTTGATATATAATATCATTATTAATTTCATCTTAGTTTTTTGGAAAATTTAATTTAATTATATTACTTCGTGAGTATTGTGATTTATTATGTTTCAAAGTGGTGTATGACACATTAGAATGTTTAAAGATTATTTTCCTAAAAAATAACTTTAATAATATGTTATGTGTATTCAAATTTATTAAAATTACTTAAATATTATTCCATAATCCATTTCATTATCATATTAAATTTTTATTTATGACGTTTTTTGTGTATTAGTACCATTTTTTAATCTTTTTTACCAATATTGTTTTGAGAAAACCCGAATTCATTTCTCTATTTAGTAAGAGAATTTTTTTTCTCATAAAAACCATTTTTTATTAATTTTTTTTTAAAAATGATTTTAACTATTTCATAATGATTTAAAAAATGAATATTTTTCATTTTTCCTATTAATTTTTTGTTATATTAATCATTATTTCTCGTTTTAAACAAGGAATTTTTCTAAACTTTTACTATGATAAAAAAAAGTTATCTTTACCTCATACAACATGTATGGATTTAACTGCCTTCATTTATTTGAAGCTTAACTTGTATTTTTAATAAGGTTATTTATGAAATATAATGATTTGAAAATGTATTTTTAATGAAACGGTTCTTCAAAATGTTTCTTCCAAACAAAATGATATTTTCCTCAACAATGTTTTTAATGACATTTTTATAATATTTTCATTCCTTAAAGATAAAAACTAATTATTTTAATCATCATGGAAAATATTGTACTGATTCCATACTTAATATTCATATGTATTTAATATGATTTATTTTTCCATGGAAAGTATTCATATTCACTTTCTAGATTGCCTTTAGTACCTTGGAAATTTTCAATTTAAAATGATCATTTGACATTGAATTTCCACAAAGTATCCATACCATTTTTTAGGGATACGATTAGTTCCTAAACCATATAATATTTTTCATAAGGTCTAAAAATTTAATTTTATTGGAATATTTATCAAATTTTTTTTAAATTCATATCATCTATTCAATATAAATATTTTATATAGTATATTATTTATTTATATTATTACATATGAGTTTTTTTGGACAACTATGACACGATTGGGATAATGTTTAAGGAAATCCATATGGGTGGGGCCCAATTATAGATTTCCCCTTGATGCATTGGTAGTCTCATGGGACAAATTTTTGGGATACAAATCCATAATGTTTGTTTCCAAGTAGAATAGTGGGACATGATATGGATTCATGACTGGTTATTGTAAGCCCATCGATGCATCTATTGTCTTATGAAATGAAACATATTTTTTGAAATAATAGTCATCTAAACATTCATCAGAATAAATATTGATGGTAACTATATTATTCACATAGGAATCATTGCATCCAATTTTGAAAAATTTCTATAATTCTGATTCAGTTTTTATATTTCTTGATATTGTGTCTTGAAATATCATTGGATGAATTTCATTTTCATTTAACTAATTAAATGGCATGTGTTTTAGTTTTTATCCATATGTATTGATTTATCACTTTATTTCTAGTTGAATGGAATGTTTTTCTTGTTATAACCATCCCAAATTGTTAATTCACATTCTTCATAGTTTTTTAATTTCATGGTATTTTTATTCTGTTATTGACTATAACATTATTATTGTTTTTATTTTTATTGATTAATTATTTCTTCTTATATACTTTTCTTTTACTGAGAATTTTATCTCACCGTTATTATTTTTACTTTCCCCAAAACTCATTTAATTGTGATAAGAATGATATAGAAGGATACATTAGATGGAATAATGTAATTATCCTCAAATGAGAAAAAAATAGTTTGTAATTGGTGTATTAATTTGTAATATAATACTACTCTATATATCTGGTATTCCAGGACTATTAAATTGATCAGTCAATGAGGAGTTGATACCATGTATTCATGTCAATGTAATAGTAGTTGACACTCGATCTAGGCACTTTGGTGTCAGGTCTCTGCAATATATATTTGAATTATAGAAATATATAATACATAAGGATTGTTTAGTATATGTTTTCTTCATGGATTTTAAATAACATGTCAAATTGAACAGATGCACAAGAAAAGTGATTTAATGAAATGGTTATATTAAATGAAAAAAAATATTATGGAATGGTACAGTAATATGTTCCCAATGTTTAGAAAATGTATTATATCATGGATAAAGAGAATATTTATATGGATAAATTAAATTGGATACTAATGATGACCCCATAACTAATAAATGATATACTGAGAAATTTTTTAATTATATAATTGAAATATCTTATAAAATTGTTGGTCATATGGTTTTTATTATTTAAAATATAGTTTTATTGATGTAAATAAGAATCAGAATTTATTTAAATTACTGTTTAAAAATAATGTGATCTATAAAAAGATAATGAATAATATATGGAATTAGAATTCTCATTTTTGTAATGTGACCATTAAAAGAAATATAATGATATTTGGACGATTGATGGTATATTTCTATTGGTAAATTTAGTGGAATTATTTTGTAAATTTAGACTATTGTATATTTTATATTGTTAGATATTTATGGAATGGTTTAATTTGAACTTTTTAAGATGTTATAGAGATTAATTTATTACATATTCATATAAATATTTGATAATATTAGATAATATGCTCAATTTGTTTTCACGTTGATAACTAAAGATTAAATGAATGAATTATTAGTCTATTATGGATATTGGGATCCATTAGTGATTCAGGAAAAAGAAATGGACTTCAATTGAATAAAATTTTGTATGTATATATTCTGATAAAAATTCACCAACTCTTTAAACAAACATTGAAATAATGTTTATTCCTAGTACCATATTTTCTGACGATTTCAATGAATTGTTTCACATATATTTGGTTTATAGTTTTTTGTTCGTTGAATTAAAAAAGTTTTAAATTTTATTTTGATCAATTATCTTTATCAGTATCTATATTTTTTTATCTTATAATTATTTATTTTTCTAAATTTTCACATCCTACCTAATTTAACCCATTTAGGAGCCTGCTATCTTTTATTCTAGGTGAACTCCACATATCCCATTATATCCATTCATGATGAATTTCTATTAATAATTTTTGTATTTTGGGTTTCCCCCAATGTTATTTAAAAATTTTAAACCCTTTTTTACCATGAATAAATTAAATTTTGATGTCATATGTTATTTAATGTGGGTATAATGTTACACCCTTTGATTTTGTGAATTATTTTTTTCCAAAAAAAATTCTTTTTTTTAATTTTTAATTGCAATGAACTTTAAATTTATTTTTCATTAAACAAAACTCTGAGTGTAACTTGTGTTACATGTTATGTTGAGTTTAAATGAAATGGGACATACCATTAAAATAGTATTATTTAATATGATAGTTATGACATAGCCATTGGAATACTGGTTATTTATATTATTTACTAAATTGTGAAAATATAAGTCATACACATGTATATAAATTTTTATCATTCATTTACAATTAATTATATATGTCAAAGAGAACTATATGAAAATAATTGAAATATTTTTCAAGAAAATTATTTTAGTGAAATTATTTTGCTTTTCCTCAAGAAATTTAAAAATTCAATTTCACTGAATTATTTTAATGATATTTATATGTAATATATTCAATAAAATTATTAAAATTAATATTATTCTTTTCTATAAAAGTGATTATTATATAAAAATATTACACTTAAATACTATATATTTCAAAAATGTAGTGTTGTCAACTTTTTCCAAATTATTTGAAAGCATATTTTTCAATATTTTAGAAAATTATTTAAGAAATGAATTTTTTTATATAATCATGTTTAAATTATCTTATGGTAAAATTTTTATAATTTATAGAAATTACAAAATATCAAATGAATTGTGAAGAAAGTAATTTCTATTATGAAAATCATTTCCATTAATTTGTTTAATAAATTGTATTAATATGGTATTAAATGAAAATATATTTGAATTATACATATATTAATCTAATTTTTGTTGTTGGAATAATTTTAATGTTAAATGTTGATATAAAGACTTTTTAATCATTTTGATAGTTTTTATGAGAAAAATTGTTTTCTCATCGCATTTAAAAGATTAATTTTAAATTAAAATTTCCCAATTACGTAAATAGAATTTGAAAAAATATACTCTAAAATTTCAATCTTAATAATATATATTATATACTATTTTTAACTTAATATTTTACTCGAATAATTAGTAGAAATTGTAGAAATTATTTACTACGATTAAGAATAAACCTAGATGAACTCAGATAAAAAAAAATTATAAGTGTTAAAAATCACCCAAAACATGACTACATACTGTTTTATAGAATTGTATTTGAAATATAAGTAAAATTTTATATCCAATTTGAATAAATTTTTCATATGAAAGGCTTCATCATATTATATTATTTTTGGAAATTGTTAAACTAGAATCCAAGAGGGTTTCTTTATCCACATATAAAATACCACCGATTCCCTTCAAATTTTCATACCTATAATGAAATATATTTTCTAAAAAAATTAAAAAAATCCCTAAAAACATCCTTATCCATATTATAAATCGGTTGTTCCTCCCAATAGACCAACACTTGGTAGCTAAATAAGATTTCCAAAGGAGGGGCTTCTAAAAGAATGTAATTATCTTCACTAAGAAACTTATTTTACATTTATTCTTTCATAAACCACAATATTTGTCATAAAAAATCTAATATAATAATAAAAAATTCTAATATATATTTAAAAGCCTTTATTTTTATATAATGACATGTTTCCATCTCCACATATATCTAATAGAAAACTGAACTTTCGATCATGTGTGCGAAGTTCTACAACCTCACAACTGATGTATATTTTTTTTCATAATCAACATTCAGGGATAGATATAATGTTATTTTATAGATATTTATATTATATTTTATAAATTAATATACTTATGAAATTATGAGATCAAATATAACTTCTTACATTCTATTCTTTGGGGAATATGATAATGTTGATTGTGTGTACGACAGACTACAATCTCGTGAAGCGATGTGATTTTTTTATCCAACTCATTACATAAATGGTTTTATGGATAAATTTAATGAATATAAATTACATATATTAAATAATAATAATAATTATTTTGTATTATACTATTTACAATTATTTGTATTAAACCACTGAGAAAATGGAAACAATCTTCATGTGTTCATATGACCTATGGTCTCCATGAATGGTGTATATAATATTAAATATCTAAGAATTATGGATTAATATACATACAAATTTATTGAATATATATGATATTTTTGTAATATTTATAATTCCTTAGGGGTAGAACCATTATAAATAAATGGTTTAAAAATATGAAATCAAAACATTCATGAAATAGAAAAAAATTATCCCCTTGAAATAATATTTTAATAAGAAATTACTAATAAACAGGTGATAGAAGTACATAAGTAAATAATTAATTATAATATATATATATTACAATAATAGTTCTTTAAAATATGTATATGAAATTTTTATTTATTTAACAGAATGTTCAAATTTGTATAAATGATGTTGATACTTAAGGTAAGGGATTTGAATCACATATTTTTCTTCAGTGCCACCTATTACTTATTCACCACATCAATTTTTTTTGTGTTATATATATAAAATCCATTAATATAATTTTTATTCCTATGATTATGTTTTTAGGTATATCTATATACATTTGATTATATTACCTTCATGGAGATTACATTTCAAAAGTTACCAAATTAATAAGAGATTTGTGTCTTATTTCTCCTTCCATGAGACATGAGTAATGTTATACAAATTTATTATGAAATTTTGTGTATAAAAATATATTTTGAATTTAATATCATGAAATTATTTTTTATAATATTATTTTTTATTTCAGTTAATATTTATTCTTCATAGGGCTTATATTTCAATGTTCCCATAGTGGAATAAATTTTATGTGATAATCTCACCATTTATCAAGATTGTTTTTCATTATGATTTCAATGTAAAATTATTACGAATCATCTCTTGAGAAACTTAGGAATTTTAATATCCTTTATTTATGTCATAATAAAACTTTATTTTCCTTCATTTTCCTCTTTTATCTAACCATGTTTAAAAGAATTCTTTTTCCAGAAATCTATTTTTATCACACTATTTAAAACACGTATTTATTCTAAGACAACTTTTCTAATAAAAAATATTTTTTTAAAACATCCTTAAATCATTATTTATTCGTATATTTAACTATTTTTTAATTCATAAAAAATATTTTGAAAGCAATATACAGGTTGTTTTTAGATAATTACCGTTTATATTTGACTGAATATCGGAATGAAATTTGGGTTTTAACGTGCCAGACAAGAACATAACTTCCACCATTGCCTTGATCCATCGTAATGGGGCTTGTTCTATGACTCCCCCAGCCTGCCTCTAAATGGATTGGAGCTAGAGACTTGTTAATGGTATTTATCTCAATAATATGGGTTTCCATAACCTATACACACACACACACACACAAACATCTCTAACACAAAAAAATTATGAAATTTAAAAAAAATTGAACAACCCTCCATGAATACATGTAAATCCCACAACAATTGTATATCATGATGGAAAGTAAATTAAAAATTGAAAAATATAATCCCACCACAATGTGTATATAAATAATCCCATTATAAATGTAAAACAGGGAATACTCTTAATATATAGGAGGGCCACACCTCAGTAGGTTTGGTCCCAATAAGCATTGTCTAGTCCTAGTCTATCTAGAACTCTATCAAATGTTCGATCATCTACACGAGACATGAAAAATGAAGGAAATTTTCAAGTAGTGGTGTGTATAATAATACTCTGTATGAAAATCTAAAACTATAAGGAAAAAAATATTTCAGTCAATACTGCACAAATATATTTCCATTGAATATATTATAAGAATAAAAAAATACTCAACAAAAACACATAGCATAATGTTATTTCACTACCGTAATTCTAGCCTAGGATTCCAGCTCAAAAGATCTGCATTAGAATTATCTTGGAGAAAATACTTCTAAGTTGGGTAACATTGATGGAAGCTTTCATGGATGTAATATTCATCGATTCTCACCATATGCATTTTACATTAATGGTTCAATGTGATTTGAAACACATATGAGGATCAAACCCAATGACATGGGGTATATGAATAACTCAATCAAATTTAACCCTCCATTTATAATATTGGTACCCATTAATTTTTGGCCATGACTATCCTAGGAACTCTACCTAGGGTAGAAAGATGAATTAAGGATCTCACTTTATGTATTAAACTAGGATTCAAACAACTCTAGATAGGATATCCATAAAAAGGGATTATTATCACATATATAAGTTATGATTCCACACTACCCCTTCGGAAAAATGGATAGTTTGAATTAACTTAGAAAACATGTCCAATAAATTGAAGAAAATGGAACAAATAAATTATTTTAGGAGCACATGACATGTTTTAGGGGTACACACTATATCCCATGAATTTGGGTGTCATCCATGTAAACAGACCATGTCTCATATTTGTGTCTATATAGAACTACACAAAATTTTTCCTAACCATGTACTCTACCCATGTAATAGTACATAGGTATGACCGTGTATTCCTGGAAAAGTTTTCTCTGTATAGGGGAGCACATAATGTACTCTAACTAGTGTACCCCAACTCGTGTCAGTGTACCATATGAGGTACACATTGAGCCACCAGGAATATGTCACATACCATGTGACCCAGTCACAATATGTTTGATACATAACTTTATCCTAAACCTTTGATGCCACTAAGAGTGTCCCACATGCAATTTGGATCCCTATTATACACTGTGTAGCATAAGAATTTGTAGAATCCTATATCTATTTTCTATGTTTTTTTATATTTATCTGATATTTTATCCAAAAAATTCCATTCAAGAAATTCATGATGAAGAAACAATGAGTCATTCCATCCTTGAACTACAATATTTTACACTTTGATTAATTCATAAATTATCCACTTTATTTATTCATCATTGCATGCTTAAAACATGTAACCAGGTATAAAATCAGTCTAATCTATCACTACATCGATTGGCACACCACCTTATTATCATGACGATCCCAAATATAGGATATACTACTCTTTCACCAAGAAATGGTTTCAAAATGATCATTTTATCAGGATATGTCTAACCATGCCCCAAATGAAGAACACCAATAAAAAACAAATAATTAGGGGATACAATTAAAAGAACAAAATATAATGATGGACGTCCATTAATGCACAAGTTAACCTCTAGGTGTTTTCATCATAATGAAGAATGAAGAGATAAAAATTTAATTATGAATAAATTCTCCCAAATCCTGATTAATCTAATCCCTCTCGTAACATGCACAATCAATGAATCAATCCATTATTTGATTGATCCATGTTCTTTGTTGAAAATTATGAATTGTGAAAGAATCCCACAAACAGATTCCCTACCTAGATTGAAATCCATAATTGAAGAAGAATAGAGCTACACCAGGATAATTGTTGAGATCATTTGAGTATATCTCACAACATTCATCGATCATCGATCTGGTCTCCATCCGCCACTGGAATCTCGATTGATGGATCTCCAATAATCATCCAGATCTCTAGATTTTAAGTAGTTAAACCTATGAATTCCCCATAATCACTAATTTATGAAAGAATCTTTGTTCTTTTATAAATTATATATAATTATTTAATTTAATTAATTTTTTTAATTATTTTATGCTCACGATCACTCTTCTACAAAACCCTCCACACCAACCAGATTTATTTCATGCCTTGGTGAAACACCACATTCTAAAATCAACGGTTACATCCAATATCTGATGTGGTCCCCTATTTAAATGGTATTCCACTTTTTATGGAAAATTTGTTCATGAGAAATTTAATATATTTCATATATATTGAAAAATTATTCTGGGAACACAGGGCCTCAGAATCAAACATTGTCTCAGTTCCTGGTCTAAAAAATAATCTATTCAATATTCAAAAATAATTCATGAAAAATATATGTAATTAAATTATCCCCACCATGCGGCCCATATCTCCATAAAAGACAAAACATATTCTACATAATGATATGTGGCTACTGAGAATGAATATGAGCGACCTAGTTCCATGTTATCTCTTGATGATTATTAATATTCCACCAAAGATGCGTAAAGGAATCTTTCTCCCATGAATGGTATTATCATACTAATATTAAATATTTATCAGGTACTCATAATGACAGATTTATCCTCGATGTCCAACTCACCTTAATTGAAAATGTTTAATGGGACATTCATGCACCAACTTATACATGGAACATGAAAGATATTGTATTTTTCCATTTAACTACAATGGCATAGTAAGAAGTACATCAGCTCCCGAACCCAACATATTATATAGAAATAGACAATGAATCTCTGAGATAGCTTCTTGCCTTGGCCAAATATCTATAATCTATATCATGGTGAAACCCATATAAACACAAGTTCTACCTATTAAAACTCCAACAACCTCTTTCTTCTATCCACATAAAAAATTAATGTCTGTGTCATTAATATCTACTCCTAGATAATGTAAACCATCTTAGTAGTTGGTCAAACGAACTCTAGACCCATGAGTTTGAACTCTCCAAGGTTAGTCCAATAAAGTGGTGGACTATAGGGCCTCCCATACCACTCCTATATTAGAGAAAACCTATGGATGAATGGTAGTAGTTATTATATAAAAACTCAATCATGTTTAGGGGATCCTCGCAACTACATCCAATGTCCAATATGAAATCCTATGACCTGTCTTCCAGAACTTGAATGGTTTACTCATTCTGACCATCTGTTTGGGTGTGAGATTTTGTGATCAATCATAACTAAGTCTAATACACCTCCTATAATATCTTACATAAACATGATTTTATGCAAGCATCATGATCCAAGATTATCAGTGACACAACACCATGGATTCAGAATACATCTTACACATAATGGTGTCCCAAGATCTCTAATTAACATTAACCATGAATAACTATGAATGTGAAGACTTGGTGAGTTAGTTTTTGATCACCCAGATTGCATCATGTTCACTAAACATATCTGGTAATGTGTTCACCAATTCGATAAAATTTTCATCCCACTTTCACTCAAGAAAATCGAGGGGTTAATATAAAACAAATGGAACATAGTTCTCAAACATATCTTACTAAAAATTATGGCATTGAGATACAAACTCTATGAATCTCTTCTTTATACATAGCCCCCAAAATAGACTTCTGATGTCACAGTTCATCATTTACACACTTTTTGTACCTATAATGTTGATAAATGATTCTATCTTAGAGAATTTATATTGTAATATCACATCTACTATGGTTCATCCCATGAAACTAATGATATACTCCCCACATTCATGAAATCAATCATGAGCATTTTGATTGGATATATATTTATATAGGGTCTCATAGTCAGCATATCCAAGATATTTCTCCCTGACCCACTACAAGAGATGAGGGGTGAAAATCATAGAAAGGAGGTAAGATGATCCATCTATATCCATAAAGGATAACTTCACTGGGGGCCAATTTCTATAATTACATGTTCAACAATAACAAATAGAATCTCATATAAAGAGAATCTACAACTGCATTCCCCTTCCCATGAGTTTATAAAATATCAATGTCATGAACCTAGTGGAACAATAAACACCCCCTATATCCCAATTTATGATCATTATTAGAGAATATATACTTGAGACTCATCTGATAATAATAGATAATTGACATATAACCCATTTGGTGGTGTCACAACATCTTTACAATGAAAAATACCAATAAAAACTCAATAGTTTGGGTCATGTAGTTCTACTGATGTGGTCCAAACTGAAATTATAATAGGAAATTATTTCCCACCTCTACATTAAAACAATTCATATCCATGTTTCTGATTCATCACATAACACTACATACTCGAAACCCGCCTTTAGAAATATCCTTATGGGAGAACACAACAACATATGTCTCAACTACTTAAGATACTTCTGACACCACTACATCCACTTGAAAGGAAACCCATTTCAAGTAAAATAAGCCCTAGGTGCTTCTACATATGAAAAATTAAGTATTAATCTTGGGTAATGGCCTTCCAACATAAGAAAGATCCTCACTTCCATCAAGTTATTTTGGTTGATGCCATGATAAAAATTACTCAACCTTGAATGAGTCCAAAACTAATCCGTCTACTGTGATAACATGTCCTAGAAAGTGGAAAAACTAAATCCAAAATAGACACTTTGAGATATTTCCTTAAAGCTAGTGCTCATAGTGTACATCTAGATACATCCTTAAGAGTCTTGTGTGATCCTCCCCATACACTGAGGAAATGAGGATATCATCAATGAATACTACCATAAATCATAATAAGAATTGAAAAAAGATATGGTTGATGGGTCCCAAGAACACTTGAAGGGAATTTGTTATGTCTATGTGAATCTTAATGTACTCATAGTTACTGTGGTTATACCTGAATTCTGTATTCACTAAATCCTCATCAGTACATGATTAATATAATAGCATGATGTAAGGTTAAATAAGTAGAACCATCCTTTCTCTCTCAACTGAAAAAAGAGGTCGTAGATTCTACGTAGTGGATAATTAGTGTTCATGGTCACCTGATTCAAATTCCATTAGTCCAAATACAACCTCAATATTCCATCCACCATATTTATGAATAAAACTAGGGCTGTAGAGGGTGAATCACTATAATTGAATCTCATCTTGAAGGACCAAAATTTTCCATCAAATAATGGTATCTAAATGAAAATACATTTTTTTTCAATTTCAGACCTCAAGTTTTGTTTTATGATGTTATATTTTTTATGGGGATAGTTATGGAGGATGATTATGTCCTCAAAGTTGTTCTATTTCTTGATCCTACAAGTTATCTAGGACCATATAGAAACCTTGTTTGTTTTTATATTACATACTAGGACCAAACTAAGTGTATTTTTATATAAGTGGTGAAATATTTATTTCATGGAGGTTTTATTCTATGAGTTCCATGTTAAACCATGATTGTACATGTTCAAAATCTACAAGGTAATTCATAAAAAAAATCATTTTAAACCCATTATAGATTCTAATTTTTCGTATAAAGATGCAGATTTCCTAAAAAAATGTACCAAACTACTCATCTTCATCAGTGGATCATGGAAGAAAACATTGTTTTTTATAGGGAAGATCCATCTTGTGAGACATATGCGTGATATAATAAATTATCAATGATCCCAACCAAATAGTTCTTGGCTTTAATGTGGCAATTCATCTTGTTTTAGATAAATACATTAATTACCTTTAATTGTCTTTCATTATAAAGTACTCCCCTTCATGAGATTCCAAATAAGGGTGATTGATAACCATATGGGTGTTTTTGATCCCCATGGATTTCTTTAGAATTCATGTGTAAGAAGTGGGAATCATTATATTTATCAATGGATTGAGAAAATGAGATACCTTATCACCTCGTATTTTATTTATGTCGAATAATCTTAGTAACCTCATATCTTGGGTTATAAGTGAAGTTAGAGTTTCCCTCTTCATGTAAATAATACCTTTTATTGGTGTCTACCACCTCATGTAATCTGATGATAACATCCTTTTCATTAATGGAAGAAATCTCTTAATTCATTGAATTAATAAAATCCCTAATTAATTTTTAATGTAGAGTGTCTAATTTTTAAATTGGGAGAAGAGAAGTATATTCATTTCCCATTGGTGTGTGTAATGGAGGGTTCACTCAATTGAATCATTATTTGGTATTAAAAGTAAGACCTTTCGTATGAATTATTTAGGTGTTGATATCTCTTCCTTATGGATCCAAGTCTATCATTTTAACATGTCTGTCTCATGGATCACTGGTCACATCACTAACTCAAGGAACCACTATCATTTATTTGATGGAGAATTATGCTGGTAAATCATGTCCTCTATTTTAATCCCATGAAGTATATCTTAGTAATAATTGTGTTATGGTATATCATTGTGAGAATTGAAAATATAATAAATGGTTTTTTAGATTCACATTATAAGGGGAAAAATCAGTAGGAATCTTGGTTAGGTTGGCCAAACCTATGATGGGAGGGATGGATCAACATCAATAGTATTGAAGGAACAATGAACAGTCTCTATGAAAAACATTCATTTGAATTTCTTGAAGGAATAATTTAATGGGTCATTCTTACAAACTCCAAAATGGTGTGAAAATAGTGTATTAAAAAGGAAGTACTTTGATGTTCTGGAATTAGATTTAGTATATTGTTCCCTCTATCTAAATTCATGTGAGATTGATCATCGTTCGAGTAGTTATCAAAATCTAGATACATAAATGGGATTTTCCTAAACATTATTATCGTATTTTCCTAGTCCTAAAAATATATTTTAGGTAGGTATTAAAAAATATATCATTTATCTATTTTATCTTGGATGTGGAAAAACATACTACCTTCAACTTCATTGAGGTGTCACATGAGCATGAAAGGTTCATTTTCACAGATTCTTCATCTGGATCCCTTTGAGATGAAGATTATTTCCGTGATCTCCTGCCTTCAAGCAATTTGGAAAAATTGGAAGATAATCATTGGTGTAAATATGTTCCCGCTAACCAATTCTTCCATGTGTGAGGGACAAAATACTTACAGACCATACTAATGATATTATCCAATGAATGTGTATTCAATTCGCCTAATAATTTCCTTGGTTTAATGATTTGTATGTTGAGTCATGTCCTTTAATGTTTTTGAGATCTAATGTGAATAGAATTTGTGTCAAGCCTTTAATAATGTTACTATAATTCTATATCTTTATCTTTTTGGTAGACCCTTTCTGTACCAAAGATTTCAAAGATCTATTATTAATGATAATAAAAATAAGGTGAGATCAATCATCCTTATTTCTAGTTTTTAGAGAAGTTAAAAAGTGAGGAATAAGGATAAGTTCCATGAGATTAATTTCCTAACACCATATATAGTTTTTAGGAAAACATTATTTTCTCAACCTATTGTTTATGTTTAAGTATTTGGGGTTATCCACCTCCCATAGTATTCTTAGGTCTACTAGAAGGACTCTTTCAGATACCCAAATCCCTTATTCAACATGTTGGATTCGCTGTCTCCCCCCTATTACAAGCTTAAAGATCCATAATAATGGGTATTATAATATGAAATAAATGAATAGATGTGGTGTTTTACATGTCATTAAGGGATAAATTATAATTATTTTCAGATCCATTTGGGGTTGGTTGTTCTTTACTACCAGAATCCAATTCTATACATATATGTTTGAAACACTACTGTAGAAAAAACATCTGGATTTTCAATGTTGAAAATTAATCTAATGTAATTTTCAACCCTATGCTTGGTTGTAACACTCCAACGTGTAGAATTACTTAACATATGAAAAAGTGTTTGATTCCCCTTAAAATGATATTTATATTACTCACACACAATATTAGTGAAAATGGAGGATGACTATTTTCTCTAAGAACTAACCAATTTGTTTTCACTTATTTTTCTAGAATTGGGTCAACCCCTGAAAAAGTTTTAGACATTATTATAATGGATTATCTAGGGATACACTATTTTAAACCACCATATACTCTTTATTTATTACCTTTAATTTGGTCCAGGATGTTAATTTCTTGTACGGTTTTTCTTGTTAATGAAATATTGTTTTTGGTTGTTTGGGTAAAACCTTTGTTCAAAAAAATCCATTACTCGACAGTTTATTAGTATAAACGCTTAGATCATGAATCTCTATTTAATGAATCCAATATGTTTCTGTGGATATTGGTTCTATCTCAGATTGTAGATTAATGTGGAAGTCTATATCTTAATAGGGAGGTAAGCCGAGAACATCCTTAGAAAAGACGTCCTCATAATCTTCCACCACTGTTGAAGATTAGGAACATATAAAATATAGTAAACCAAGGGTCGGGATATCCAACTAATGAGTATTAATATATGCCCTCATATTTATGATTCCATCCTAAACTACCCAAGTATGTTTTCACCAATAAAGGAGAACATAGTTCCTTCATTATAAAAACACCACATAAATTTGTTGAAGAAGTCAATCTGGTGCTGAATAGTGTATAACTTGTCCATAAAATTTATTAATTTATATTTCATAATTTCTACTATAATGAAATAAAAAAAGAAAGTCTCTCCAGGAAGAGTTAGCTCAAACTGTCGGCACACGTGTATGATTGCTGAGTCATATCTAGTATGTTTCTCTGAGCGCATGTGTTGAGAAAAGGGCACAACTAGAATCGGTATATCCCCAAAAAATATATGTTTCAATAAAGGTATGACTAAAACATGTGTCTATAAATTATACAACTAATGTAGACAATATATAGTTCATTCCTCTAATTATTCCTAGAGCCTCTAGACATAAGCTTCAATTGTCAGTAGCTATCCTTGATTATATCCTCCAACTACCATAGTCTTGTGTGGACCACCTAGGGGTGATGGTGGTAATATTTTGAAGAATCTATAATATCTTACGTCTCTCCCAGATCTTAACACATGAATTAATCTCTACATAACTACCTATTCCTACATTGTATCTACCTCAGTGTCCCATATGTTGTATCTTAATCAACTATATGGAGGGTTGAACAATATCATTAAATATATACCATGTCATTAAATGAGTTGAACTACCTCACACTTGGAAGACTAGACCCACCAGGGGATACCTAAACTAGATATACTTCATCATAGGACCTCCTACTAAAATGTCTCCCTTAATCATGTCCCTAGGACTAACATCATCTCCCTTATCCTAGGGACAAGTCTCTTGATTTCCCATTAATTAAAACCATTGGTTTTATCTTCTCAGCCAAGAAACTCTCAAACACCAGAAAGCTCCCCAAAATCGCATCATAATTATGAACTAATTGAGGTACAAAACTAGATATAAAGCCACTACTGATCCCTCTTTCAGAGGTCCAATCCCTAAAGAACTAGTCGCAAACTATATACATCATATACCTAGAGCAGTCGGTAAATCTTGATTAATACTCAACTACCGTTGTGTGCCATTATGAAGCTACAAAATCTCTTGGATATATACAACCCTCTATTTAGATGGGGAGAACTATTCTTTGAAAATTTCCTCAAACTCTGACCATGCTATATTCTCCTCTTCGTAACACTGGGTCAATAACCCCCACCAGTTTCCATTGTAGCCATAAAGAAGGCCCACTACCAGGACCACCATATAATCAGTATATTTCCCGACCAGATAGAAAAAATAGGTCACCACCTCAAGCCATTCTTCAGATTCCTTTGGGGATTACTTGCCTCAAAACATATGGGCTATCTCTTAGTGAATCACAGGATATTCCCTCATCTTGGACACTTCATCCTCCAGTTCTGAGGGTACCATGTTCTACTCTATAGGTGTTGGTATTTCTATAGCAACACTTGGGGGAGAATCTATGAAACTAGTCCATGTGTTGATGCCTCATTTTTTGGGGATTATCCTCATGATCATGATAATGACCCCTAGTTGGAATACATCATGGTGGTATCCAAAAAAATTCAGTATCAATGAGTAAATCTAGATACATGAATGAATATTGAAATGGAAATGGAAACCCATTCATATATGATTCATGTACCATTGTTTCCATACAACTTATGTTCTCATTTAATGAGTAGAAAAGATGGTGATTAGAGTCTAGATGTATAGACACATTAGTTTCCACACCAACTCTAGGATCCCTATCCTGAAATTTTTTTTTGACACATTTAACACTGTCACACCAAACCAATCTCACATAATCAATTCCTAATGTATAAATCACTTATCTGATACCACCATGTGACAAACTGTACCAATGGGGATCGATCTGTGACTCTCAAATCCAACCTTCAATATTCCATGGTCCAGTCACTAGAACTTAGTAAGCACATCAGTTACAAGGGTGGTCTTATCCTAAGAACCTATAAGAACACACACATCTCCAGGACTCTAAAAAGATAAAATATAATTTTTTTGAAAATACATGATTGTGTATGACTAAATACCACATCCAGAGTATGATAGAATGTACATTAAATAGTTCTAAATACAATCCCACCAAAAGGTGTATGAAAATAAGCTCAACCTGAAAAAAACATTGTCTACTTTGAGGAAACCATAAGAACACACCTCAGTCTATTTGGTCTCACTAAGAATCATATGTCCATGGTCCCTCCATCAATTTGTGAAAATATCGATTGTATGAACAAGATATGAAATGTGGGGGAAAATCCGATGAAACAGTGAGTATAACAATACTCAATTGGATACCCTAAAACCACATATCATACAACAAAATAATATTGTTATCTTAACATAGGTATATTTAATAGTAATCATAACAAGAATATCCAAATATACTTCATAAAGATTAAAAGTATAAGGGTATGTCACAACTAGAATGGTAGCCTAGGTTGTAGTTCTAAGGATCCACATAAAACTATTTTTGGGGAACACTCTCCAATGTCTGATAAGAATGACAAACTCCTTTAAATAGGCAATTCTTAGCAGGTCTCTCTATAGTAATTACATGATGTTGTTCAGAAGAGTTATGATACAAAAATGAGGATCATACAAATGACAAGGGGTATAACCTAGAATTAATGAGGATTATCCCATCAAGTTGAGGATTGGCACCCACGTAGTGTTTGTAACAAAAATACCAAGAACACCACCTATGGTATGCAGATGAATAAAGAATCTCACATTGGGCATCATAAATGAATATTAGAAACTATATCCAAGAATATTTTCTTATGGGATCATTTTATTATGTGTAAGAGGTTATTCCATGCTAAACCTCAACGAAACAGATATGGGGTGGGATCACCCAAATGATACTTGTCCAATTAAAAATTAAAATGGTTCTAATTGAATTTTTAAAAAGTGAACATTGTGTATTAGGGTTATAATATCAGTACCATGACCCTGGGTCTTACCCATATAAATGTATGGTATCATGTATCCACATACTTGTAATAGTACAAGGCATTTTTCGAACATTGTGTACTCTTCCCGCATCCTAGTACATAGGTATGTCCATGTACACCCTGAAAAGACGTGTCCATGTATGAGAGTACATTACATTCAATAGACCGTGTACCTTAATTTATGTATTTTTACCCTTTGAGGTACACGTAGAGCCCCCAAGAATAGGTTATATCCCATGTGATCCAGTCAAAAATTGTTGGATACATAAATTTCACATAAACTCTAACCACTACTTTTAGAGTCCCACAATGGAGTGTGGCTCCACATTATACACTATCCCGTGTGAATTGTCTTGAATCCCAGAGATAGTTTTGGAAATTTCATATATTCTTCCAATCATTAATACAAAAGCCAAATCGCTAGAAAATTGTTAACTAAGCCACAATGACTCATTCCATCATCAAAAAAAAAAAATCCATCCCTTCCATTCTTTATACATTCCGCCCCATTATTTTTTTGACAATAGTTCTTGAATGAACACTAAATAGGGTATAAAAACCCTCTAATCTATCACCACTTCCATTATCACATTATCTTCATGTTGTGTTGACCACATGTATACAATATTGGATCATTTATCTTTGAAAGAGGTGTTAAATGATCAATTAATTCTGATATTTCAAACCACATTCCCAAATAATAATTCCCATGATGAGAAGAGAATCATTTGTGAAAATAAAAAGAATGAATAAGATGAATAGACATCATTCGATGTTCTTGTTATCCTCAATTTGTTCTTGTTACAACAAAAAATGAATAGCTAATAATAAAATCAATAAAAGATTCTCCCAAATCTTGATTAATCTAAATAAGACCATAATAAACACATTCTAAGAATCAATCCATTAGTTTATTGATCAAAATTTATCATATAAAATTAATAATGGATAAATAATCCAATAAATCAAAGACACTACCTTCATTCTTATCAATCACTGAAAAAGAATGGAGAAGTGCTGTGATTATTGGAAAGATCCTTCGACTTCGTCTTGCACCTGTCTAGGATGTGAAATTTGGTTTTTGTACACCAATAGAATCACATTCTTTTTCACTCTAATAGTCATCCAGATCTCTAGTTTTTTGTCACCTAAACCTTTTAATTACCTATAACCACTTATTAATAAATGATTCTAGGTCTCTAGGTCAAATATTTAAAATTGAACATTTTAATTAATTATATAATTCATTTTACCCTCATTGTGAATTAACTACCAATTCCATAGCTGGTCAATGTTAGGAACTACCTAAGGTAAACCAAATGTTATGAAGTATATGGTGCATTTATCTTTCAGATATGGCCCCAATTTATATGATATTCTACTTTTTTTTAAAAAAAATGTGTCCACATGAATTTTATCATATTTTATATAATTCAGAAATTTATTTAAAGAAAAATGAGACTTATAATTTCACAATTTCTTTGATCATGTTTTGAAATTAATCTATGCAATATCCAAAAATAATAACAGTAAACTTTTGGTCATTACAACCTTCATGTACACTTTGTTTACATCTTACATTTTATGTTTTCATAGATATTTTCAAGGAAAATGATTTTTAAAATGGTTTATTATTTTAAAAGTAATTATTTAAGTTTAATTATGTTGTCCTCATGAATTTATATTATTATTTCCAATGAATCTATTATATTCTTTAATTTTCATTTTTAACAAAAATGATTTTTATTTTGAATGATTTTTAGTTTTTAAAATTTATTTTAAATTAAATTTTATTTTCTTAGAGAAATGTCTTTGGTGTCTTTTATTAATTATATTTCATCATTGAAGCAATCCACTGATTTTTTGTATTATTTAATGGGGATATTTTCCAAGGTCCCAATTTTTATTCATTATTTTAATGGTTTGTGTGTATGATGGAAAGATAATTTTGAAATTAGTATCATATCAATGGGTCGTACCAATATAATATGCTTATGAAACCCTCTTATTTGTTCAAAGTGATATACATTTATTAAATGATGAAGTTATTTTTAAACCTACATATTTTTAATATCTTATGTTTGGATGAAATAATTATTAAAGACATTTCATTTCATGTGTCCTATTATAATGAATGGTTTATAATATTAAGGAAAACATAAGTATGATTTTCATTTTGTGACAAGTGAGAACTATATCTACCACTAATTCATTGGTTAATTATTATTGTTATATAGTTAAAAATGGTATATGGGAAGGTATTCTATGTAGTAAACAATAGGGTGAACATAAGGTTATCTTAAGATAGAAACAAGATGGGTAAAATGTTGTTGTCCCATACCAAAACAAGATAGTGTGTGACATGTTATCCCATTAATTAAATATGAGGGTACATAGGAAGTTATCCCAATCCAAAAAATAAGGAGATAAATGGGATTTTATCCCTATAGTGAAATAAATGTTACATGGGAGGCAATCCCATGTAAAAAATGTGGGTACATGTGAGTTTATACCAAACCCAAACTAGGTAATCTGGTGATTCACCCAAGAATAACATGTAATGAATGTCTAGGTAGAAATACAAGACAATATATTTTCAATGATTATGTTTATGGAAATAAACTAGGTATTATTTAATTGTTATTCTCTCAAAGATTAGAAAATTTTATTGCTATATCTTGCGAGTCATAGGAACTAACATGATTAATTCAATGTCATGGGATTATGATCTTTGATATACAGAGTGTAGTTATAAATTATTATTTATAGTTTACCAAAACCTTTTGACCATTTCATGATTATTTGACCATTTATATCTCACTTTATTATATTTATAGAGCCTATAATCCCTCTATTTATTTTGTTTCATTTCCCCATGTCATGTAGCAAGGTTGTAAATATGGTTTTTTGTAGTGGGTGAAAATATAAGATGTTATTTATGGGATATTTTTGAGATCATTAACCAAATTAGGATATTTTTAACATAGAATCTTTTAATACTAATAATTAATCATTATTAGTATAGTGTTTATGTAATGTATTGAATTTCACCTAAAAATATTATATATATATGTAGTAAAATCCAAGGACACTATTGGGAATGAACTGGATGGTAATGAGAATCATACAAACGACTTTATCCCACCCTACTGACTTCAATACTCATCCATCATAAGGTTTTGAACTAATATATCATTCCAATAAAAACTTGAGATGATAAGGGATATTTTGTACAATTCAGGTGACTCATCATTATCTAATAATTTAGGAATCTCTTTGATTTATAGAGATCTAAAGAAAAACATATTAATGGATTACATAAATATTAAATAATAATATATATATTTTGATCATTGGTTTGAAAAAAATCCAACAATGAATGAAATTAGTCTGAGGATATGATGAAACCACTAAAAGTATAGGAATTGTAAAAAATAACCATATCTTTCATCATAGGAATTATTTAGAAATCTATTAGAATTAAAACCATATGTTTTTGAGTCAATAATCATAAAATGTCATCAAATTTCGTTTCTATAAATTATTATTTCACTCACAAATAACATGTTGTGTTATACACAAGGGAAGTGGTAAGACTATATAGTATATTTCACTCCATTTAATCTTATCAAAATTATATGTTTACTTCATAATTCTTGAGATGCCTTTGGAAAACACAATATATAGAGGTGAGTTTCTATACTTTTAATCTCCCTCATATAAATGATGAATCTAAAACATCTATTATAAATCTATAAGATATGAAAAGATCATATTGAATAGATCCTTGAGTATATTGGTATAAAAATATCCAAAAATATGGGTCCTCATATATCAATAGATTGTGATCTAGATTTAAAATGGAATATTATGAGTCTTTATATTGGATGATCTTTTTGAATCCTTCATTCTTGGGTGTAGTTATATAGGGTAAGCATATGAGAGCTACTATTATCAAAAAATTCATGAAAAGAAAAAACCATTCAATGTTATATGAAATACACATAACTATGATAAGAAATATATGACTATAATCATTAAGGATACATAGAGATTGTGGTTACATATTACATGTAATTTTGTATATCATTATGGATGAATGTACTTATGATTTGGAAGATGGTAACACTATGTCCAAGATATATCATACCATTTGAGATTCATGATCAAATTAGAGATATGGATTCCACTCTAACACTCCCACTAAATATATCTCATTTACAATACATGGTCCATGTAACCCTCTTGGGAAATTACATAGCATACCCCCACATGTACCAAATCAAGAGGTGGTTCCCTCAGAGAACGATCATTAATACATGGAGTATGCAGGGTACAACAAAGACCATACACACAATGGACTTAAAATTAATAATAATCACCAGATCAATGGGTTTTCAAAAATCCAACAATATTGATGAGGAAAAATTAGAACTATAAGAGGTGATAAAAAAATTATGTTCATATGCTGTTGTTTTAATAAAATAAACTATGAAATGGAAATTTATAATATGTGATGAATATAATGAACAAATAATTTAATATTAAAATTCCCTATTAATTGAATATATTTCATCATTGGTAATTTATAGAAATATTGCATCCCTTGACTAGCAGAAATATATATTACATCATAAAATTGAAATATTCATTTAATTCCACAAAACCATGAATGGGGATTATCATTGTTTACTTCCATTGAAATCTTAGATACATAAATAGAAGATTGATAAGTGAACTACAACATTTACTACAAGTTTATTCATATCTGTCACACTTATTTTAAATACCATACTAAATAACATTAATCATTTCTAGAGGAAAAACCATATTGAAGGGTGTGATCAAATGGTTGTTAAGGGTAAACCTCTGAGATAACCATAACTGGAGAATAAATCTATGAGAACATGAAAAAATATTTTCAAAGCTATATAATAAATATCATTGATCATAAATGTGATTCGTGGTGTAAATAATTGTTTTCCATAAGATATTAATCATAATATAATCATATATTATGTTCCACGAGAGCATAACCATGTGATAAACATGTATTTTTGAAGTATACATAAGAATGTAAAATTTTATCTAAAGGATACCTACCAAGACATTCATAACATATTAATCATGAGATAACCACTCATGAACCTTCCATGGGCCTACTCATCAGAACCTTATTTTGGGAATGGGATTACCCCCCTTTTTACCCTCTTGTTTTGAGCAAGGGATAACCTACGTTGCACAATTTTTTTGATCATGGTGAAATCTTGTTTATACAATATTGTTTTAGTCTAGGGATATACTCACATGTAAACATTGGTCTTATAGAACATTAATCATAACCAATTAATTTTGGGGAGATATAGGTCCCATGAATCATTGGTTATTTTTTAATCACCATAATTGGATATAAAAAACCACCATCCTTCATTATAACATAACCACAACCATAAAATTAAATCAAAAAATATTTGAGTTCCATGATCATAAAAAATTCACTATATCAGAACCCATAGAATTTATTGGGGTTTAAAAACATTTCATCATACTATAAACTATGGAAAAAATATGTTTCATAAGAATTTAATTATTTTATCAGATAAAATCTTCTGGAAGAGTAATTATATACATAAACATCTCAACAATTCATCATTGAATAACCTGTAAAAAATAAAAAGTTTCCTAAAAATCATTTAATAATAAAAGAACCAAAAAAATATTGAGTAAGGATAATTTTATGGGATATTATCCCAATGAATCAAAAAATTTCATCAATGTATTCCATATTATATGGAATATGATTTCAAAATATCACAGCAAATATTAATTTATTAAAATTTCTTTTCCACTTTAAAAAAAATTATTTAAAATATTTTTTTTTAAAATATTAATTAATTTTTTATTATAAAATTATATAGAAAACCTATAAAAGAATATTTAAATCAATGCTCATTCGTGATGATAGAAAAAATTATTCATCCCTTATATAATAAAATTATTATTACTTTCCAATTTTTGGTAAAACGAAAAAAGACCTAGTTTGGAAAACGTTAAGAGGTATCCATTAAAACCATATTATAAAAATTCAAGATTTGATATATTTTTTTTAAAAATAAATTATAATATTAAAAACTTCCGTAAAAACATTTCTATAAAACCAAGACATGGATGAAAAAGGGATTTTATACCAAACAAATTAATAATGTTGTTTTTTATTAAATATATTGTTTTTGTATTCTTAATCTTTTAGGAGAGGAAAATTAACAAAAAATGAATTCCTAAAAAATAACTAATTTATAAGAAAAATAATAAGTATTATGAGTGTTATATCATAATATTTCATCTTCACTAACATAATCATAAATAATCTCATTAAATAATGAGACTCTAACATAATTTTTTTACAACATCTGCATCATTGGAATTACAGTATCTAGAAAAGAATAACATTAAATGAAACATTAAATACCATGATAATAATGAACTTCATAATATTCCACAAAAAATGGTATTTATATACACATACTCATACAACATAGGATTATAATATATCATATGTCTCGAACAGTATATTTTGAGGGGAAATTACCAATCCTTAAGTCTCAAAATCCTTCATAAATGTTCCATCCAATTGTATAATAATGAATGAATTATTAAAAATATATTGTTGAATGATACAGACACACACACACACACAGAGAGATATATATATATATATATTTATATATATATATATATTTATATCATAACATATATGATTTAAATCATACCTTTTATTATCAATTTAGTAATAAGTAATTTTTAAAACCATGTTTCTCCTAATAATAGCTTCATGTTTCTTATATGTTTTCCTTCAGTATTTTATGTCCTTTTACATTGAACATCATTATATAATATACATAAATGTTACCAATAAATTAGTATTATACACATTTATTATAAATTTATTTATAGTAATACATAATATTTAATGGTGAAAAATAATTTAAATCATTCATAGAGACAGTTGGTCAAATGTACGCAAGAATGATATTTCAATTTTCTTGATGGATAAAACCAATAAAAGATAAATAATGTATTTCTTTTATATATTAATTTATATTTCATTTATATTACATATACACAATAAATTTATCCATATTATGTTTCATTTTAATTATAATTTTAAATGAATCACCTCACTTTTCAGACTGGGTAGTCTACCATACAGATGAGAGATAGTATGGTATTCTCATAGAATAGAAAGTAAGAAGGTATATGTGATATTATAATCCCTAAATAATTATAATTTTAATAATATTTAATATATAGTCCCTCTGTATATCCACTTCAGATATATGTGGATGGAGAAAAATTACTTCAGCTCACAAGCCTGTAGTTCTTTGTACACATAATCAATAGTTTCGTTTCAAATTTGATGAAATATGAAATATATTTAGGTAATTAAAATTAAAAAATAACATATCAAAATATGGAATATATTTTTTTTCATAAAATAATTTTTAAAAATATATTTCATGTAATTAGGGGAAGAGATAAAATAAAAACACATCATTATAGACTATAACTCTTCTTCAGATAACCTCATTAAATTTACACCTAAAGCATTCAAAGTATTATTTATAAAATAAGTTAAGGCCTATAGAATTATAGGAGGTAATTAAGGAAAATATTTGGGACTTTACTAGAAGTACGAAAAGGATTTGGAAGATTGAATATTAAAGGAGATGATATTAATTTTTATAATTGGGGAATGAACCGACATGGAAACTAGGTGGGAATTTATAAAAAAATCAAAATAATAATATAATTCCCAATAAAAATATTAAAATTCGAATGAAAGTTGAAAATTATATAGGATAAGGTAGTTATATTTTAACGCAGTCATATTTAGAAAAATGGTATCCGCAAACATACTCTTATTTTTTTATTTTAACCCCTGGTAAACTAATTTTAACCTTAAATATAATATATTTCATTTAATACATTTATAATTAATTTTTACCAAAATTTATGTAGAAAATATTTTATAATATTAATAAATATAAATAAAAACATTGAATCAATTTTTTCAAATATTGTTGACAGATGTTTAATATTTTAGTTTAAAATAAATCTTATAGACGTGATAAAAAAGTGGTATTCCATACAGAATGTTTATATTAGTTTAAAATATTTTCTAATAACAAATAAAAATTAATTTCATTTAAAAAAAAATATAAGAATAATATTAATATTATTTAATTTTTATTACTTTTAATAAATTTTCAAACTTGATAATTTTTTTTTAATTCTGTAAAGGAAGTGGATTTTTTAATAAAAAATAGTATTTTTTTATTAGTATTAAAAAGTAATAATTACATAAAATACAAAAAAAATAAATCAATTATAATTTGTATATATAGATATAAAATATTGATTATAATAACTAAAAAAATGAGATAATGTATTTAAATTAGTTCTTTCAAACAAATTCGAAGTATTCAATTTTTTGAGAAAAATGTATTTTCAAAACATGTATCGAAATTACAAAAAATTAATTAAATTTTCACCAATATGGTTTATTTATAAAAAAAATTATAAATAGTTATAAATAGAAATTATTATTTTTTAATACCTCCATGTTTTAAAGATATGTTAAAATATTCCTATTTGGATAATAATATTTAATGTATATTGTGCATTGTTAAAACTCAGGTTTTAGTGTAGTGGAAGATATCAGTGAAATTAAATTCATTTGAAACATAAAATTACTAAAATATTATCTTTTCACATTTTAAAACCTTTAAAAATAATTCATACCTAAAAATTTATTACTTTGATAAAAAAATGATGATACTTCTACCTCATCATATCCTTAGATCTCCACATAACCTCATTAAAGTTATGGTTTCACCACTTAAGATTGACCAAGCGGGTGGTATTGTTTTATATACCTTTCTCTCTGTCATCCATAACATCCTATAGTTTATAATAATAAGAAAATATTTTTCTATTGGTATCACATCTATGTTTAGTAAAATTAGAGTATTATATATGTATTTCATTAAGAAATACACATGGAACTTGTTATGGAGTGGAGAAAGGATCGATGCATGTTTCAAGTGATAATAAATCATCCCTACTCAATCCTGAACGTCAAAAAGAATAATATACCTGGGGAATATATTTATAATTCTTTATATTCTCATAAAATTTCCAAAAAATAAGAATATCTTAAAATTATAGAACAAAACTATGATTATCAGCCTTCCTTTTCTGTCAACATTATGCTGGGCTTATGAATTCTTGATTTTTTTGTTCTCATGTTAGATAACTCTGGTAAAAAATCATTATTTCCCTAACATTATCCCACCATACAAGATTCCTAATATTTATTCCATTTTTTATTTATATGGATCCATTTGAATTCAAAATTAAATAATAATATTATATGAAAATTTAACAAACAGAAGATACTGAGGCCAATCACCACAGAAATCCATCTAAATAGGTGTAAAAATTTCATTTATGGTTCTATTTATTTTATCAAATGGATCATATATCTTATAATTATAAAAAACATTTAAAATCAACATTATATCATGATCATATTGAAAATTTTCATTAATATTTATGTAAAACAAATATCCATATTAGATATTATGGAATGTCATATTCCATGAAATCATACAACTTATATAATGTATATGATGGAAATATTATCTGATAAAAAATATTCTGTAACAGTCCTGATCTGTATAGACATTGTAATGAAATAAAAAAAACATATATCATTGGGAACTATAGAAATTTTGGGGTGTCTAATGAAAAAATCCATATCAATGTTTTCCCATTCCCATTATAGTATTGGTAATGATTGTAACATCCCATTTGAAATTGATGACATTCAAATCTACAAGAGAAATATTTTTCTTTATCTCACTTCATTTCTTCCCACATGAAAAACTATTTATAATCATTGTATATCTTCGTAAATATGAAATGCAGTGAAATTGAAGAACTATGAGCCTCCTCTAATAACTCATTCCCCAATTATAAATTGGATAGACCACATACATGATTCTATATACTTATCATTTCATTATATTAATGTTAAAAATCATTAACATTTCTGAAAAAAAATTTAGTTGAACATCATACTACTGTTCCTATTTATTATTTAATTGGATAGATGTTTGAACACTCATTTGAGAGAGCTAATATTTTTCATTTTTCGTCATAATTTCAAGAAGAATCCATTGAATATAGGTAAATATTTGATCATTTGTGATCCACATCAAATATATAATCTAATGTTTCTTTTGAATCAATGAATCTTCTACCTTACTGGCATTGACAAGGTGGTAATTTAATAAGAAGTCATAATCTGCAATCTATTCCAACCATCTTATCTTGTTCACATTCAACTATTTTTATATGAATATAAAATTTAACAATTTATGATAAATATATCAATCACACATTTATCAATAATGATTACTTCTTAATGACCATAATTCTAAATGTATTATTTCTATATAAAAATATTGAGTTGGATAAAATTTATCACAAACATTCAATTTTCAAGTGGCATAAGCTATAACCATATCATTTTTGAATCCCACAGATAACTCTATAATAAAATACCAGTTCCAAAAAAACATAATATTTATCTCCCACATAATTTATACTAAAAATGACATCACATATGATACTATAAGTAATTTACTCCTCATATCCCATCAGTTTTGTGTTTAATCCCCATGGGATTTTCATGTTTAAAATGTTTACCTTTTTACTAATTAGTATATATATTATTCTTATAACATCCAATGAAATATTATTACAATCCATTGAAAAAACAATAATTTTCATTTTTCATATTATCCTTGTGGGTTTTTCAAGTCATTATACTAATGAAAATGTCATACTTTCTTATATGATACATAAAAATGTACATAATGCTAATATAAATTGTATTATAAAAAACATTATCCAAAAATGTCATTAATAACACTATAATCCATTCAATTAATAAATTAAAAGGCCTGTCTAAGAAAGTATATTAATAATTAACCTTAAACTCATAAAACCATGATGGTTTTCACAACTCATAAGTAAATATTAGTGGAAGACATGTATGCTTCAAAAATTATAACAATCATTATATATTTCATGGTTCTTATAACCAAAAAAAATTTTTCTAAAAAAATTTTCATCAAAATTCTTGAGTGCAAATAAAAAAAATTTAAAACATTTTATGTTAATTATATTTTATTACAATGTTCCTTCTTTGTTCTAGGGGATCTCCATTTTTTATGCGATTCACTCATATAACTCCCTAATTCCTCCCATATAATACATCAATATCATTAAAAATTTGTTTCATTATGGCCTTATATTCCACATATAAAACAATGTCCCCTCTATTCAACTTATTTATATAGCTTATTAAACCTACATTATTGACATGTATGAAGAAAAATATAATTTCATATGTGTTCATTACAATATAAACATTAATAATAGCTAATCATTCACTTATTTGACATGTTAGGAATCTCAATGAAGATCACATTGTTAATAATATTACATAATTAATGATTGTTCATAATAAAAATTATTTTTTCTCTAGTTATCATCAAATTTTGTTTCTCATAATAACAAATTATTACATCACATTAATTGTAATCATGAAACCTCAGGATTAAATCCATTGAATAAAACCAGAAATCATAGCATGTGAAATAATAATTATAATTTAATACTGAAAAATAATTTAAAATCACATAGTTGATATCTTAATCTTAAAACTTTCTTCGTAATCTATAACAATAAAAGCTTCACCTTGGTCCATATTGAAATCATTCAGAATGGATATTCTCCTAGTGTTTCAAAACAAGTGTTCATCATGGAAAATCTTCATGAATTAGGTGGTGATCAATTATTTTTAATGAACTATTTTCATTGTTATAACCCCATGGTACAACTATCATGGATTCATATCCACTTTTAATATCTATATAGGGTTGTAATATCATGGAATCCACTCTCTCTATTGGTCACAAAAAATATAGGGAATTTACATATACCATAACTTATTGATTATATTTTCCCAAAACATATTTATATCCATATCTATAGACATATCCTTAGAAATATCCCTAGAAACTTCTTCAAACATTTCCATAGGTATGCCACTAATTTTTTCTTTCATAGTTTCAAATGGTTAAATAAAAATTTCCTATGATACCAACTATAGAAACACTTTCATTTAAGACAAAAATATTAAATCAGAATAGGGAAATATTTGATTTATTATAATGTCCCCACATAGTGGCAATAATTAATTTATTTCATTGGAAATGTAAGAACCCAATTTTTTACTCAAGTATGGATACTTTAAATTTTGGTCTAATTCTATATCAATGACCATTTTTGGATGTCTTTTTAGTCTGTAAAGATCCCGTGGATGTTTGGGGCACGTTTGGAACCCAAAACACTTTTTTTGGGAAGCTGGCCATGTCATATGGTTGGTGCATGATTGAAGTATAGTTTTACTTACTATGTGGATGGTGTTTTTATGGAAAGAGCCACTTCACATGGTTGGAACATTATTGTGTGACCTAACCCTGAAATTTTCTCTTTTGGATAGGTTACCGTGCACAGTCTGCACACATTTTTCAAACTGTGCAAACAAACCATGCCGAAGCTATTTCAAAGGGTAAATTTAAAAATTTTCCCATAATGGTATATTCAAAAACCTCTTCTACTCTAATATGAGAACCAGTTGGACTTACCCCTTATTCTCTCATTTTGAAGCTTTTTAAAGACCTAGGTTAGGAATCAAAATATCTCATTCATCTTGTATCTGATTAAGCTTTTGTTCATCACAATTTATGTGCAATGGTAAGTAATTTATTCTACTTAAATATTTCTCCTTCTATCTTTATCTCAACCAAGTTATCAGGGAGTGAGAGGTTTTCTTATTTTCGTAGATCTAATTTGATATAGTGAAAATCAAGTACCAATACTATAGGAGGAAAGAAATGAAATCTTAAGGTGGGTGGTCTATAACTCATCCCTCAAGTTCATTTATTTTGGAATTGTCATGAAGCCCCCATGATTTCATATGGTTATGCTTAAATAATTTATATGAAATGTTTTTATCATTAGATATGAATGGTTGTTATCTTTATAAAAAAGTGAATACATTTTAGTGGTTACGCTGACAACTCAATTCATCCCATGTATTAAGATATTCCATAATTAGTTTTTTTTGAATTTGATGTGTTTGAGCAATCATTTGGGTGTGGCGTGGTTGACCATTCATATGGAAAGCATTCCTATATTAAATTTATTAATTTTAAATTATAAATTTTATAATATAAAGTACCATGTATATTTACCACTGGACCCATCTAAGGAAACTTCTTGATATTGAAAAATAAATGTGAAATGGAAATTGGAAAGAATAGCAACTATATGACTAGATCAGATTAAATGTGAATGATTAATATGTTGCATGTTGATAACACCCATTTCCACATTAATGGAAGGTAGTATAATGAAACATAATAATTTCATATAACTTAAATGTAATAAATAATTTTTACATGATACTTGGAGTTGTCACACAAAAGAAAGGCATGGATTGAACTTAATGACTAGTTTAAATGGTTTAATGCTACTAGACCTTATCAAAATAATGATAATAAAGGCTTGAAAAAAATGAAATATTACACGACATTGTACTAAACATGAATGACCTAACTCGAGATTGCCTAAGATTCTTATTTGGAATTCCATGAGCTCTCTGCAACCACATTATAATTCATGGATACATATTGCTTATGTTGAGACCCACCTAGATCCTGATCATTTTATTCAATCTAGATTCCTAGTATGACATTGTAGGATCCCTTCAATATCATTACAAGATGCCTTCAATTCACTCATTGGGTCTAGCATTGACAAGTAGGTAACATGGTTATAGCCCATATGGCACTTTCTCTGCTTATCTTCGTTTTCCATAGATGATCACCTTAGATTCGATAAGAATTTTATTTTTGAATACCTTGGAATATGATCCAAGGATTTTGCACTTACCCTTGCAAGGATAAAGTTATTACTGATTTGGTAGCCCTTCTGGTCTAGGTTAATTATTTTATTTCCTTAGGACATCACAATTAAATATCAATATAGGTTTCCTTGTTATAACTTGGAACCCTTGAAATTGTTAACATGTCACTTATTTTTAAATTGGTAATAATAAAATATTGAATTGTTTAAATGTTCAGACACAAGTCAAGGGATGAAGCATGTACTATGTATTTTTAAAATTATACGACATTACTCTACACATGGTTTCTTGTACACTTTATCATTACTAATACATAGGCTAGATGTTCTAGACACAATTTGTGGTGGCCCACTAAGATTTATCTCACACCCTATCTAGGCGTAATTTGTTACCCAGGGTATATTAAATGGTTGCAAGTGTTTATAAAGGGAAGAATACAGCTTTGAACACTTGATTTCTTTTCATTTAGGTTAGATCTTAGCTATATAGGACCGAGTTATATCTCAGTATTCATAGGATTGTCTTTAAAATAATTTTTAACTTTTGTGGAACATGTTATGCATGTTGTCATGTAACCATGTTTTCAGTTTTCTAGTGACCTGACATATCATCAATGGTTGAATACTATTCTAGTTGGTTCAATTATTTTTTAATGGTGTCTTTATTTTCTATTTTCCCCCGGTTTACTTATATTGATTCCTTTATCTACTTATGTTCACTTTCATCTGCAACGCTACACATTGGTAATGAAGGTATAGTCTCCTCACAAACACACCCTAGTTCCTCACTACTAGTCGGAAGCATCTTGCGTTTGGGGAGATTTTCTTGAGTCCATGTGGCCCATCAGGCTCAGGGGACCCATTATATGGAATTCAGGTCTTGGATATCATAGGAATCATTGAATTATAAAACTATACATCAAAATTGTAATACATAATATCACAAAATGTTCTTCATAAATTGATACCTTTGTTTAAATATCATACTTAATACCATTACTATTAACATGGGGAAAGGAAAAATAATTAAAAGTGAGCTCATATTCGCTGTGAGGGTAACCAATGGAGATAAAAACATAATTTTACCATAATGGTATGATAAAATGTTAATAAAATTTGGAAACCTTACACTACATATTATAGATGTTAAAAAAATTCATTCCATAAATGATGGAAGTTTATTATAAATAAATGATTAAGGAATCAATGAAAATAAGTCATGAGAGCATTATAATGGCATAAAACATAGATTTGTGGCATACATATAAGAATATATAATCTTCTCACAAGGATACTGAAAAATAGATTTGTAAAATATTTGGCTTGGGAAAACCACCCATGTACATACGTTTGGCATGGAATAACCTCTCATGTACCCTATTATGGGCTTGGAATAACCCCTCATGCACCCTATAGTTTCAATATTCAGATAAAATCTCATGAATCCTCTTGTTTTAATCATTGTAAAATATCAACTTCACACTCTAACTTTTGGATTTGGAAAACATCATGTGTTCTTTTTGAGATAAAAGAACATTAATGTTTAATCAATTCATTAAATAAATATATAGGTCTCACCCATACTTACTTATAACACAACCACTATCAAGGATTATAACATAACCACTATAATATGGTATAATGTAACCACCCTCACAAAATTAAAACAATGAATAAGAATTCCAAAACCACAAACTATTCTTAATATAATAATTTATTGAATGAAATTGGTTTCATAAAAACATCATTATTCCATAAAAAAGGAATGATAACTTAGTTTCATAAACATTAAAACATTTTATCATACAATAACCACTTGAATATTAATATATTTCATAATAATTTATTCATTGAATCATTTCATAACCATTGAAATATAAATAAATTTCATAAAATTCATTTGGTCATAAAAAGAATCTACCAATGATTAAATAAGCATAACATTATGGGATAATATCCATAGAAACTTTTTATTACCATAAAATTATTTCATCACAGAGGTAATATGAATTTAGAAAGTCATATAGATCCTTTTTCGAGGAATATATCCATTAAAAATGGAAAACACTACATTATATTATATATAATTATCAATTATTGAAGAAAAAATAGTCCATTAAAATTACCATGATAACTTCCAAATGAATAACTAAATCATTTATTCATCAAGATGATGGGAAATATCATTCATTTTTTATATGTTTAAACAATATTCCTTCCACATTTTCCATAAAATCCAAAAGGGACTTATATGGAAAATGAAAAGAACATTACTTTTAATTTTTTTTAATTGCAAATTATGCTTAAAAATTTCTTTTTAATAAACTTTTAAAATATTAATATATTATTTGAATACATTTTTAGAAAATTATAAAATGGATGATAAATAATTTTAGTCCGAAGAGATAAATAAATTAGTTTATTCATAATATTTTAAATTATGGAATAATTTATACATTAAGCGTGGGAAAAAAATGAAAACATGTATTAGCCAAAAATAAATATAGTATAATAAATTATATGTGTTTAATTTGAGTTATATTATAGTATTTCAATATGTAAAAAATCAACTTGTGCAATCCAGATAAACAATGATATTTTGACATTAATATTTTACCAAATGGGTATCTTCTAAATAATAATAATAAGAAATGAATAACATTAAATCTAACAATAAATATAATTATAATATATTAATTCGTTATCTATCATGGGAAAGGTTCAATATATACCGATGAAAAAAGAAAATAGAAGAACAAAAAAACCTATGTAAAAAAGACGAAAATTTGAGATTAAATTCCCATTTTAATGTCTTAAATTCCTTCGTACATGATCAAACCTACTTTATAAGAAATATTGTCCTATTTTACATAAATTACATAAAAATAAATAATATATAATTAACTATATTATTTACTTATGTTCTCTTATTATGTATTTATTAATAATTCCTTTATTAAAATCATGTTTTAGGTAATAAATGCTTCCTTTTTATGCACATTTTGGTTTCCAAATTCTTGTCTTTTTTACATTAATTATGGTGAAATAATCTCCATAATTAAATCCATGAAAAAAATATTATATATATTTATTATATATTTATTCAGAGAAAGAAATTACATCTATATATAGAAAAATAATTACATGATTTATGAAGATGGTAGATTGTACAAGCTCTTGAATGTTTTTCCATTTTATCAAATGATGAATCAAAATGATTGAAAGTAATATATGAAAATTACAGGGTCATTATTATTTCATTTATAACCCTAAAATATTCATTAAATTTAGAGTATATGTGAGAAATGAATCACACTGATTAATGATGTGGTAGTTCTCTATACACACTATCGACATTAACGTATTCCAACTAATTGGAAATTAAGAATGTATATGTTATATTATAAATATAAAAGTATAATTATGTTGTTAATTTGATATATATAATTCATATACATCATTATATAAATACATAATAGTTTTTCATGGAAAATTAATTTCATCATTTCATGATGATGTTATATGTTTTACACAAGATCAATATCTTCAATTCCAATTTGATTAAAGGGGATATAAATAAAGGTCATGAAATTATAAATAATAAAAACTCAGTATATGTTATATATATACGTTTTTAAACAATAATGGATTAATAATATTTTATGGTGAAATAGGAAAATATAAAATAGAAATTCATTGTTAATGATTATATCTCTTATTCAGAGAATGCAATTAATTTTTCACATAATTATTTTTATTGGGTTTTCATAGTCATAATAACACCTCATAAACATGCAAAAGATTTTATAGAATAAATTTGAGTATGGGTTGGATGATACAAATGTATTTAGATGTTTTAACAGGGGAGGATTAGAAGTGTCCTTTTATATGCTACCAAAATTACCCACTTGGAAACTAGGAAATTACCCAAAAGTGTCTAAAATGATAAATTCATTCCAGTGAAAACTGAATCATACTGAACATATATTAAAACATTTTATATGATAATTATTTAATATTTAGAGATAATAGGACTATGAAATTTCAATTTACAAAATATATCTTTATCAATTTTGTTTTAAACCACCTGTAAACTAGTTTTAATATTAAGTATAGTACATAATTTTCTATTTTAAAATATATTTTTACAAAAAAAAATAAAGAGAACTTATCATAAAATGCTAATTATTCGGAATAGAAATATGAAATTAATTTTTCGAAATTCCATTCAAAGTAGTTGAATTATTTATTTTTATATTAAATAGACGGACATGATGAAAAAATTGATTTTCCATATAGAACAATTTCTAAATATACAAGGTAATAATTTCGTAAATCAACATGAATTTGTTCCCAAAGAGAGTTTTTTAATTAAAAATAATATAAATTAACTAATATTAATTTTATAACATTTATAATAAGATCAATCTTTGTATATTATTTAACAATTTATATTTTAATATAAATGCATATTTTTTATTCAAAAAAAATATTTCAAGAAAAGTTTTAGAAATTAAATCAATGATAATTAAACATGTAAATTTAAAAAATTAATACTATACTATCCAATAAGTATTCTAAAATTATAAAAAATGATGTTTTATTTTTTCATATAATCATTGATAATATTTTTTGAGAAAATTATATTTTTAAAGCATATAATGATTTTATTAAAAATTAAGTCCTTTTTCCCAGTAAGACTAATTTATAAAAAACCATTATAAGAAAATTTTAATAAACCAATATTCTTATTCATATCACCATTTTTAGTTCCAAGGTTATAATATTCATATTTAAAAAATAATATCCATATTAGTTCAAAATTTGTTAAAAATCTACGTCATGTGTGGTGAAAGCTATCAAAAGTTAAATTTAATTGAGAAAAAAATTCAAAAAATAGAGTTTTACAAAAAAATGAAGAAATATGGTTATTTGGAACAATTATAAAAAATAACCTATCAATTTTAAAAGACCATTCAAAATCATAACCACTAACAATATAGTCATTTTATAGTGTATGCTATTATTTGTATATATTTAAGGTTATGATAAATTAATAATGAAATAGATTCATGAAGAAATTACGTCCAATATCAGGATCATACACTATGAAGATGATTTATCGAATCATCTGAGATACATGTCATAACATTATTTTCCCTTGACAAATCCTATGCTAAGATTCAATAACAGAATTCCAATTAAAACCGTTTATGGGATGAGTTAATGATTATCAAGAACATGACACAAACCATGTTCATCGAACCACACTAATAAAGTACCACCACCACACTCCCTAACATAAGGGTGTACGCTAGCATAAAAATGGTCTTCTATAATGAGATACTAGTGATACAGATTTTTAAATATTCGTCTAAAATAAACAATGACTATATTTATATCTTTTATTATTACATTATTGGTAATTATATAATGAGTTTGCTAAAAATTATATTTTTAACGGAGGAAATATAAATTAAAATTTTGTTTAATGGACGATTTCAATTAAAACACAAATTTTAAATTTAAATTAATATTTCAAATATATATTATTTTAAAAATTCAACATTGTTAATGAATAATTATTTATATTCAAATTTTATTAAAATTAAAAAAAATTTAATGATATTTTTTAATGGAATGAAAGATTTTATTATTTCCAAAAAAATACTAGTAAATATTTATTATTAATTATATTTGTAAATTACCAAATTAAATGAATATATTTTTTAAAATAAATAAAATTTACGAAAACACATTGAAATGTTATAGTTGTGATTGTTTTCATAATTTTATGATATTGTAAAATATATTGGAAAAATTGATTAAATATACGGTTTCAATTATGACATCTAAATTTCTAAATGATGTGTAATAAATAATATAAATTGAAAAAATGTCCAAAAATATATATTAAAAATTAAATAATTTTCTTATAAATATATTTAGTTGATTTGTTAAAACATTAATAAATCATCCTAAATATTTATTATAATTCCATGTTTAAAAATCATTTCTTTAGGAACATGATTTAGTTACATATTCCCAATAATATTATTATGATCTGTTTTGTCCACTACACAATAATATATTGAAAAAAAATAATTTTTTCAAAAAAAAACAAATTGAATACAGACATGGTATTGATTTAGTAATTGATTATTTTAATATATATATTCAATTTTTTTTGAATTTAATAAAGATTCCCTTCTGTTTTTCTATATATATGCACCAAAACTCTAACTCTTATTCACTCAAATTCCATTTATATGATCTTACTCTACCTCACACACTCAAAATTCCTACCTTGGTGTTATATTTATCTTATGAAGCTCCCCCCAAGATTATAGATGCTCCCTATGATGGTAAAATATACTCTTCCTTAAATACATTATTTATGTTTTTTTATTGTATAATGCCTTTTGATTACCAATTTTTATGTTTTTATGTCTTTTTAAAAAATCATTTTATTATTTATAATACCCATTTAATCATAGACTATCTTTCAATATCATTAAAAATTCCATTATTATTTTATGTACACCCATTTTGTTATCAAAACACTCATGGTATTTTCTATACCAAACAATTATGTTGTGTAGTACCATTCTAATTTCCACTCCAGGATATTCAATAAGATATAAATATTTTCAATTGATTTTCTAGTCCCATGAATGTAACTAACACCCCTTAATAATTCAATTAAAGTTGATTGAATACATTCTTATTATTTATTATCTATGTGTTATATAAATTCATGTACACTATTTGAAAGTGATAGGCGATCCAAACATTATATGTCCCTTTAATGCATTGGGCTGTGTTTTATCTCATAAGATACAATTTATAGTGATTGTGTGGTAATAATAAGAATCCTAAATTGTTATGTTTCAATATTTATCAATTAATTATATTTTTAATTTCATGTTTTATGTTGAATCTACAATCTTATAATTCTTTGATGAAATAATATTATATCAAAATTCATTTTAAATTATTATGATTCTCAACCATTTATTTGACCATTATATGAATCATAACTCATATTTATTAACATACACATCTTATGATTTTATTATTTCTATATTGGGATTTATATCTCACCCAATTATTATATAAATCCCCTCATTATCCTATGTACTATTAGAATATCAATGGAATATAAGGGCATATTATGGAGTCATAGAAATTGTATTTCTACCGATATTTCTTTTTAATGATATATATAACTAATTTTTATATATTATAGGACAATAAATCATTTGGGATTATATTATGTGTATCATTATGTAATAAATCATTTAATATGTTATATATATGGTATGGGTTGTCATAATCCATAGTCTAATATGGGTTCCGTATGTCATTTTTCCTATATAAAGGTGACAATAGGTAAGTTAATCACATTGATGAGGGTATATCATTATTGGTAAATTATTAAAATATATAATCACATGAGAAAAAACTTTATTTCTTGACCAAATAATTGAATAACCATGTGTTCTAAAACAACACATTAAATATGTATAAAAAAATATACTACTAGTCGAATAAAAAATAAATATTCATAAAAAATAATGTGACCAGTCATAGTATTTCTAAAATAGTAAACTAACAAATAAACAAGGATAAAATAGCACCATTCTCCTTATAATTGTAATGATATGCATCACCCATCTCGTATCTCATTTCTATAAAACTTCAATGTGTCATATGTCCATATATTGTACTAAAATTATTTTTATATTGTATAACACTAGGACTAATTACCACAACAAAAACTAATTCCAACATTATGTATCTTCTTATAGGAACAACATATTCGAAAAAATCATAATGAACAACAATGAAATTCCCAATTACATGGTGCACATATATTTAAAAGTATAGTCCATTGTAATATATTACATCAATTCCAATTGTGTCATAAGGTTCTTCGGCTATCACATATATCCATGAAACTGATATAACAAGAATATAAATAATAAAATATAGAACAATAGAATATAATAATTGAAATATAGGGTTTATCCATCACTAGTGAAAAAAATACAAAAACCCCTATAATGAATACTTTCTAAATTTCATTCAATCCCAAATGAAAGAAATATTTAAAAATTATTTATAATGGCACAACATGATTGATGTTACTCAAATTAGGATCGTTGTTGTAAATAACATCAATTAACATTTAAAAACCAAAACATTCAATTTAAATATTCATTACAAACCCATCTAATAAAAATTATCATTTTCCCTTTGTATTTATTTTCATAAAAACCCTATTTTAAAGCTACATTATAAAAAAACATATTTAGAGTTCTAAATCAACATAAGCAACTAGATCATCAATAATGAGGGAAATTTTAACTCTTTTAAACATAATTATTATATTTAATTTTTCCAAAATGCTCTAAAAACTCTATTTTATATTTCTATAACATGATCACTTCCAAACATCTGAGGTAAGATTTCACCATAAAACAAAATCATGCTAACGATAAAAGTAAAAACAAAATATTACAATAACATCATTAGATGGGTATGAGATATAGTACTTTAATGTTTAGATACCTTGTTTCACAAACTAAAAATTAAACGACATATTTACCTTTTTGAATCTTATGAGACGAATATATTCTAAAAACACCACCAATGTTATAAAACAAAATATTGGGAAGAAATATCTCAAATTTGAATAACCAGAATCAAAATCACTGAGAAGATAAAAAAATCTAAAATCCTACGTCAAGTTGTGTATACCAAATTAGATACATCACATACCTATTTAATGAATATAATTCCATTTAAAAATACAATTATATTTATAAATAAATAAAAATTACCTTGAAACCCATGTTAAATTTTTTATGTTACATACCTTAAACTAATATAAGAATGGTGGAATGAAACAATCCTTATATGCCCCAATTCTATAAGAAAATATAAAAATATCCCTTAAAACTAGATGATTCCAACATTCTCTTCTAGAATCATATCCCAAAACCATAGATGATTTTTTTGACAAATCAATGGATTGTGTAAGAGAAAGATTATTATGTTACTATAAATCCTCATGATAAATCCCTCCCAAAAAATCTAATCAATGACATTTATATGGATATATTAATATAGATACAGAGGTGTTCTACCCTTATTTCTATTATTATACTTAAGATATTATTTGGGTCATGATAATTTAGATAGAAGACGATTACTAAGATTCTCCTATAAAAAATGATCATGAATGATATTTTACCAAGGTTATGGTGGGTTAAAACACAACTCCATTATCTATAGTATATGTTATAATGTAATAAAATTGTCCATCATAGAATGTTTCAAGGTATAGTATAAAATATAAACATGATAAATTTCATTATTATATAATCCCAATTGTTTGAAGTGTGACAAAAATATTTATTGTGAAATATTCATCAATCCGATGTGATCCTATAATAAAAACAAACACAAAGTCTTAAATTATGTTTAGGGAATCACATGGGAACCACCTTATAATTGAGTGATTCTTCCCAAATTCCAAAACATATTTTTTTATGGGAATCATACAATAATACAAGATTTTCGAGTGTGTACTCACCCAAGCTCTTAAAAAATAGTATAAAGAAATACCTCTATATTGAAACACCACATGTTACAATATAACTGTACTTATGTAGAAAACATTACTCTAGAAATTCCTAAGATCCCACTTCATGTAATCATCCAATTAATAAATTCATTATAAAATCAATTTAATTATTGAAAAAAATATGAAAACTCACCTTCATCGATAGGTATGAAAACATTCAAATTTCCCCACACAATAAGTAAATGATGATCCAAATAGAATTACAATCCACCAAATACAAAAATCTATGAGTCTATAAATAATAACCAATATTGAATAATGAAAATCATTTTTTAAAATTTCAATCATAAATATATACTACATAATAATTCAAATCAATGACTCTATATTCTCATTACATTTATTTTTAAATTTCAATTTAGGGTTTAAAATAAAATATTATATCAACCCATCAAGTCATGATGAGATATAATCCATATTCCTTAATCTCCATTGAATTGTTTTCTTATTTTTGAGTTGTCTATACAACTAGGTTTATTTGTCCCATATTGATCAAAATCTAGATTCCATATTCGATTATTTTTGAAATAAAATTCAGTAGTTCATCAATAATTTCATATCCTATGAATTCCCTAGAATATATATCATCAAGTAATAGAACTATAAATCATTGTACATCATCAAACCCTTGTAATTTATTTATTTAATAAACAAACATCATAAAAACTAGAATATCTAATAAATATGATTCATATCATTGAACATGAAATTGCAATTTATTTTTCCTTCATTTGTATTGTTCATTTTGATACAAATAAATTTATATTAATGTGAGTGTTAATATTTTTCCTAGATAATATGCTTCCCTTTTCATATTTGTTTCATTTGTACATGATATTGTTTAATTGGAATATTATGTCAGGTGTTATAAAAATAAATTATAAGAGAAAGGCCCAAAGATATTTATTTCTATGTTTTATTCATTTAATAATTTTTTAGAAGGTGAAGGAACTAGTTTTACATTAACTTACATAGTCATTTTGATTATATTTTTATTCACATACAATTCAATATGTTCATTTTATACCATGAGTTAGTTGATTTTCACCTAAATACAGCTCAAAGTATTATACAAAAATTGAATCTAATTACTAATTTAAAAATATCATTCTAAATAATGATATAGTTGTATAATATTTCATTTATCGAATTAAACTAATATCAAATATTAAAATTTTGATATTCAATTAATTAAGTTAATTAAAAAACCATATTAAAATTAAAAATGAAAAAAATTCATAATAGTTTAATGATAAAACGAATTTTCATGGATTTTAAATAATTAATTTATCCTGAAAAAAATGGTTAACAAAAACATAAATTCTCTTTAAAATAACAATTATTTAATAACATAAAATAATTCATTAAAAATTATTTAAAACTAGATATTAAAATATTATAACTATAAAAATTGTACCAATTAGTATTAAAGATTAGTTCTTTAACTGACTATTCAGAAAAAAAATCTTTTTATACTTATTAAAAAATATTAATTTAGAAATAAATGTATAGTTTTAAATAAAAAATAAATTAGAATGATATTATAATTTGAAAAAAAATATCCTAAAAATGGACATATAAAATTACCCCACACATAGTAAATTTATTAACCTTATATAGTGATTACAGAAAATACAGTAAAATACTTATCAGTCATATAATGAATAATTATGATAAAATTAATTAATTAACATTTAGAGTAATTTTTTCATTTTAAAATTTTTATAGAAAATATAGTTCATTTCTCCTTGAAAATAAAATGTTTTGAAAAAAGTTTTGTTTCTATATTTTAAATGATAATAAATTTTAAATTTGGTTGAATGGATTGAAAAAAAATACTTTATGGTTTTTTTTAAATGATATATTTTTTTATAAATGTCATGACCCGTCCCCCAGGGCCCATACCGTGACTACCCCAAGACCACCTTCCATAGGCCAGGGGTGGCGACTAGTACCAAAGGCGTAAATCTTGAAACTATGAAGGAATTGCCTTTATAACTGAAAATACACACAACAGAGTACACAAATGGATACAAAACACTAAGTAAAACTGTATAACAAGAGAGTGCTGAAAAGTAAAGGGGCAGAAATACAAGCCCAACTGAAAGTACAAGTACAACTGAAAAGGGAAAAAAAGTTGAAAGGTGAAAAGAAGATCTTGGATCGTTGACCACAGATCCTACCTAAAGGGTAGGTACATATAGCCTCCTCAGCACACCACATCCGTTAGTCTCCTCTCGGTACCGAATTGTCGGGAGGTCTACCACCTGGTACCGTCCAGTCCTTGTACACTCATCCTCGGTCAGCGATGTCCATCGTCTGCATCCAATACAATGAGATTTGCGCATAACCGTGTAGGGGTGAGTATAACGATACTCATTAGGGACCTTGAGACCCTCAAGGTCTCACAAAAATCAAACAAGGACAAACCACAAGGTACGAAATCAACAGATAACCCCACTTAGGTATATTTACATACATATACCTAAGTTATCAAAAAATCTCTCTCAATCATGAGGAAAACACAAAGTTACTGACTCAGCTCACTCAGGTATAATTTTTTTAGAGAGATAGATATGATTATATGTAGCCACTGAATCATCTATTCTGTCGAACCCACTCAGGATCCAGGAACAATTATTCTGTCAAACCCACACAGGATCTAGGAACAGAAGTCAGAACTGTCGGACCCACACAAGATCCAGGAACCATACTTAGAGATTTCAAATCTGTACGGGATCTAGGAACAGTTGTCAGTGATGTCGAACCCACATAGGATCTAGGAACAGTCGTCAGTGCACAACCAGCCACAGGGTTCTGCCTGTCACATGGTTGATTCCGGGAGAGTCTGCTCTTCAAGCCAAGTGTCGATATGTAAAATACCACTACGTCCCATGAAAAAGTATCCAAAAGGCCAGCCTCTTCATAGGGGTCTCAATGCAACAGACATGCTGTCAATCAGACGCCCGGTCTGTAAGTTTTTAGCCTTTTAGTCCAGGGGGGGCGGTGAGAATCGTGCACGATCAAACCTGGCCATATATAAAATAAACCCCGAACTCTAGTGGGGTATACTCAAAGGGATGGATACGCTCTAAGATTTTTTGTGCCATTCACAGATCTTCAAATGGACATCCAGTGCCAAAGATATGGCTGAAGGAAGTAAAGGGTCGGTAGTGGGCCCATCTCCGGTCGGACTGACTCGGCCCCACCAAGTCAGGCCAACCCGGTTTGGGTCGACCCGGTCAGACCTGTTTTGTCTGGCCCAACCCATTGGGTGGTCCAGCCTGTTTGAGTTGGCTTGGACCGCTGGGCCTAGCCCAATCTGCCGTGAGGGCGGTTCGGCCCGGGCTCAGGGCTCGTTTAGCTCGGAGCGTCGCGAAGGCGCGACTCGGTGCGGCTCGGCCTGGAGGGCGCAGCTGGGACGATTTGACCAGGCCGGCATGAGGGGGACTGCAAGCCGGTTCAGAAGTCTGGGTGGCCGGGAGGTGGCCGGGCAGGGCGTGGCCAGGCGCGGTTCAGGCCGGGCACGGCAAGGCGGGCCGGCGCGGTTCGGGCAGGGCACGACTAGGCAGGATGGCTGGCATTTGGTTTGGGCATGGGCTGGGGGGCAGCTAGGCGGGTGGGCAGTTGGGGAGCGGCCAGGCTAGCGACCGGTTCAGGCGTGGCCTGGTTGGCGGCTAGGTGGGCGGCTGGTTGAGGCGTGGCCAGGCGGGCGGCCAAGCAGGCGTCCATGAGGGAAACCAGGCAGGTGGCTAGGAGGGCGGCCAAGTGGGCCGGTGGCCGGGCAGCTTGCGGCCAGGCAGACGGTTTGGGGTCACCAGCAGGGGGCGTAAGGAGGTTGGGAGGCCGGAAGGCCGGAAGGCCGGAAGTCTGGGCCATCACGGGCCGGCGGTATTCGGCCGAGAGCACTGGAGTTCCCCGAGGTGGAATGATTCGTGGAGGCAGCGAGTAGCGTGGCCCTTGTTGTCTTTGCCTTCATCTCCTCGTTTCCATGCCAAAGAACGCCACAAGAAGGAAAATCAATGGAGTATGTCAGGCCTTGTTAGGTTCGCCTGCACCCTCCACTTTTAGGGAGGTATCCCTTAGCTCATCAAGAAAAACAGATGAACAATAACATATCCACAAAAAATTCCTTTCTAACGATTTGAAGAAGATAAAAACAGGAATAACATCATCAAGTAATAAAACCCCCTACCTTTGATTGTCGTTCGTTGTTCGTTTATGGAGTCACGAAAAGAAGACGAAGAAGATCATCATTCGTCGTGTCTGCTGCACGCTTCCAATCCCGAGTTGTGTCAGCTATGGAAGATGCTCCACGTCGATAGGTGTCTGGGGAAGAAGTTTAAGAAAGATCATCGCTGGCGTTATTCGTTGGAAGAACGCGTTCTTTATTAAAACATGAGGTTCCTTGTTAAGAGATTTCTCTTCAATCATCCAAGTGAAATCATTGCACCAAATATTAGATTAGTTATTCTATTATTTCATTGGCACAAATTCAAAAGGGTGAATTAAATTAAAAGGCTCCACCTCATAAATTCACGTGTGTTGTCACGAATTAATTGGGGAGTTGGCATGAAATAAATTAAGGGAAGGTCAAGAGGATCTCCCTCATTAATGGGGGAGAGTTGAGAGGTTATACTCTCCTCCCATTAATAGGGGTTGTTTGGCCCTGTGTGGTCCACATGTCATAACCGCTCATGGGAGGTTATGTTCTGGTGGGCCCCACCACCGTAACCTCTCATGGGAGGTTAAGGTGTGGTGGTCCCACTTCTAACTCCCATGGGGAGGTTTTAACCACCAACACTCACATGAAGAATCTAATATAATAAAGTGAGAACTCAATTTATTTTATTAATTTCCATGAAAACACAAAATATCTCTTCTACTCTCGACCAACTGCCATTGAGGTGAATGTCTTCTTAAGCAAATACCAGCATTACGAGTTCAACGATGCCCTCAGATTTCAATTCCAAGCACCGGTTCAAAAGTTATAAAATCCCAGTTGTACGTTTACTGAACATACCCGAACAGAACATCAGAAATTGATTCTGGGAACACCATGCCTCAGAATCACGCGCTGTCAGTTTTTTCAGACTTGTAAAATTTCCATGTGTTTAATAAAAAATTTTCCACCGAAATTATGGGTATTTAAATTATCCCCACCTTAGGGATTTTCATCCCAATAAGCTACAACTCGAACTAAGGGAATGAATGGGGGTACTGAGCATGCATCTGAGCCTCCCGCTCCCATGTGCTCTCCTGGTGGTTTCTGTGATGCCAACATACGCGCACAAGAGGTATCGATTGTCCAACAAGGACCCACTCATATCGATCCTCATTCTCTACTGGAACCTTCATAAAAGTCTCCCTATCGTCGACGTCCATCTCCCCATGGTCGAAGATGTGAGAAGGGTCCTGCACATATCTTCTCACCTAGGTTACGTGGAACACCTCATACACCCGATGCGACTGAGGTGGAAGAGTCATTTGGTAACCCACCTTACCTACTCTATTGTGGACCTGGAAAGGTCTGATGAATCACGGAAATAACTTGCCACCTCATCCAAATCTCCATTAATCTCCTTGGGGTGAGACCCGTAGAAAGACGTGGGCACCATCCTCAAACTCCAGAGGTCTCCATCTCCTGTCAGCATACGACTTCTGCCTGCTCTGTGCAGTCTTCATCTTCTTTTGGATGATCTGAACCTTCCTTGTGGAAGCCCATACCATCTCTGGTCCCACTAGTGCTGACACCCCTGGGTCTGTCCAGCACAGTGGAAATCTGCAAGGTCGTCCATACATGGCCTCAAAAGGTGTCATCCCGATAGAAGAGTGATAGTTGTTGTTGTATAAAAACTCCACCAAAGGGAAGTGATCCTACCAACTGTGACCAAAGATGAGGACACAATCACATAGCATATTCTCGAGGGTTTGAATGGTCCGCTTATTCTGACCATCTGTCTGAGGATGGATGGCAGTGCTCAGATGAAACTGCGTCCCAAAATCCTTTTGAAACCCCTTCCATATCCAGGAAGTAAACCATGCCTCCTGGTCGGAGACAATAGAATAAGGTTATCCATGTAGCCGCACAACCTCCTGCATGTAGAGATCTCCCAATCTCTCTACTGAACCGTGCTCTCTGATTGGTAGGAAGTGGGCCGACTTGGTGAGTTGGTCAATGATCTCCCAAATTGAGTCATGGACATTGGATGTACTTGGAAGACCCTTCACAAAGTCCATGGATATCCCATCCCACTTCTAATCGGGTACCCCTAAAGGATGAACCAAGCCGGCTGGTACCTGATGCTCTGCCTTCACTTGCTGACAAGTGAGGCATCGAGAGACAAACTCCTCTACAACCTTCTTCATACATGGACACCAGTGCTGTCATTGAAGGTCCTGGTACATATTCACCACTCATGGATGTACCGCTAGATGAGATGTGTGGAACTACCTCAACACTTCCTCTTGAAGTGACACTGACACAATAGTACGTCCTATGAAGAGGATGAAATGCTCCCCACCTTTAAAAAATCCATCAGGTGCCTGCCCTATGGATATCTAAGCACGTTGTGTCTCGCAGTCTGCATCCCTATGCGGTTCCTCCCTGACTCACTAAAGAAGTGGAGGAGTGACTATAAGAGACTGAAGGAAAGTTGCTCCTTCTCAGTCCACAAAGGATATCTATAAAGATGCCAACTGCTCTGTCACCTCTCCTAACTACTATATACCAGATATCCTACTGAGTGAATCTGCTACAATATTCCCCTTCGCAGGAGTATATACTATATTGAAGTCATAGTCTTGGAGGAACTCAATCCATCGCTGCTATGTCAGGTTCAGGTCCTTCTCAGAGAAGATATACCTGAGACTCTGGTGGTAAGAGTAGACTGTGAAATGCTCACCCATTAGATAATGCCACCACATATTCATGGTGAAGACCACTACTGCTAACTCTAAGTTATGGGTAGCGTAGTTCTGCTCATGATGGCTCAGCTGACAAGAACCATAAGCAATCACTGCTCGCTCCTGCATCAGGACACACCTGAGTCCGGTCCTTGATGTGTCATAATAGACTAAGTACCCAACATCCTCTGCTGAAAGCCTCAAGATGGGGGAAACAGTCACCCTATGCCTCATCTCCTGAAAGATTTGTTGGAATCTCTATGACCATACACATGGTTTCCCATTATCCATCAAGGCTGATAGTGGTGTTGAAACTCTGGAGAAGTATGTTATGATCCTACGATAATATCCAGCCAAAACCAGGAAACTCTGAACATCTTTCACACTCCTGGGTGGCTCCCAAGTAAGTACCGCCTCAATATTCGCTGGATCCACTGCAACTCTAGCCTCTAAGATGACATGTCTGAGAAAGTGAATCTATCGGATCCAGAACTAGCACTTTGAGATCTTACCATAAAGCTGGTGCTCTAAGAGTGTGTCTAGTACTACCTGTAAATGGTAGGCCAGATCCCCTTCAGTAGTTGACAAGATAAGAATGTCGTCAATGAAGACTACGAAAAAGAGATCGAGGTATGGCTGGAAGATATTGTTCATGAGTCCCATGAATACTACTGAAGAATTTGTTAACCAAAGGACATAACCAAGAACTCATAGTGGCCATACCAACACCTAAAGTCCATCTTCTACACATCCTCATCTCGATCTCTGAGCTGGCGAAAAAATGAACTGTGGTCTATCTTTGAGAACTACCATGCTCCCTTTAGCTGATCAAAGAAGTCTTCAATCCTCGGAAGTGGATACTTGTTATGAACGGCCACCTAGTTCAGGCGACGGTAGTCGACACAAATTCTTAAGATCCCATCCGACTTCTTGGAGAATGAAATTGGGGCTGCATAGGGAGAAACACTGGGACGAATGAATCCCTTCCCTTGAAAGTCCTCCATCTGTACCCACAGCTCACGAAGCTCTGTGGGAGACATATGATATGCTAGTGTAGATATTGATTACATCCCATGGTACATGTCAATGTATAAGTCCACCTCTCTACGAGGAGGTAGTCCTAGAACATCATCATGGAAAACATCCATGTACTGGTCCACCACTAGAGGATATGTCGGACTCTGCACATCAACTTCTCTGAGGGTAAGGCAAGACAACTGATGAGTGATCAGCTGCACCCTCCTCCGAGTAAGTTCTTCCAACACTTTAAATGATCCCTTCTTGTCGATGAAGGTGAACCTGGTCCCATCCATGCAGACACACCGCACTTTGCACCTGATATAGTCGATCTGAGCATAGACTGTAGATAACCAGTCCATACCCAAGATGATGTTGTAAGGCCTCGATGCCACTACAAGGAGATCCTAGATGAATCTCTCACCTCCTAGAGTAAGCTCACACTGCTAGCACCAGTGTGTGATCATCTAGTATTCTCTTGTAGGAGTCTCTAGCCATGAGGATCGAGCAGAAAACTCCATCAGAATCTCCGAGCTCCGAACAATGGCGGTGGAAATGATAGAGTGACTGGCACCTATGTCTATAAGAATTTCATCCAAGGTGGAGTAGACATAGATAATACTTCAAATCATCTCTGGAGAACCTTGAGCTTAAACCTCAGCTACTTGGAGCTGAGCTCTACCCTGTCCACCAGCTCCCTACGGTCAGGGTGGACCTCATGGTGGTGTTGGTGGTAACACCTTATAACGCCATCCACCGCTAGATACATGACCAGCTCCTCTGCCACGTCTTCCTATGCCCTGCGGATCGCCTCAATCGAACCCCTTTCTTTATCTGGGAGGTCCTGCAACTATCTTCTGATCATCCGTACACCAGGTCGGACAGTCACATGCCATGTGAACCTACCCGCCACATGTGAAACACAACATGTTACTCGAATTAATGGATCTATCTCATATTCCTTGCATAGTATAACTCTAGTCCTGAGGGAATCCACTAGATGTGCTGGTCCGCTTGGACCTCTATGACATCTGTTTGCTGCCAGCTGCAGAAGACTCTGTTACGTTACGCCCACTGGAGGGTCTCACTGCTGGTGACTACTCAGTAAGAAAAACTGTCCACTTAGAGGGCTCACTCCAACACCCCTTCCTGCATTGGGATGATGAGGGAGATTATCGAATCTCTGATCTCTCGCCTGAGCCCCTGCTCGAAGGTCCGGGCCCTGAAGAATGGTCTCTACACTATATCTGTGGATTAATGCGAGAGGTCAGCGAACCTCGCTGAGTACTGTGGCACTATCATTCTACCCTTCTATAGATGCAGTATCTTCTATATCAGCACCACATATAGGGTGGCTGAGACAAACTATACCCAAAACAGGCTCTCGATGTCTGCCCAGAGTAGTGTCACCTCGTCATTCACCTAGAGCATCATGCTCAACCATATGCCTACTACTGCCTTAAGGAAACTCGCGACAAGGATCACCATATGGTCTGATGGTTTCCCTACCAGTCTGAAGACTCTCACCACATCCTCCTTCCAATCCTCAGCTGCCTGTGGTTCCGTATCACCCCTGTACCTGGGAGGCCTCTAGTGATGGAACTTGTGCAACGTGCTCAGGTGTAATTCACTCTTTACTGCTAGGGATGTTGGCATCAGTGGCCCAAAGGGTAGTGTTACTTCTAGTTCCTCTTCTGTGATAGGGCCCTGCACTATGGCCTCATCGCTCAGTGGGATGCCATCTCATACAAATCCTGGAGCCTTGGCCGGCTGTCTCCGTGGAGACATCCTGAAAAGTAACAAGTGCTCCATGGTCAATATTTTATACATGGTGAGATGACTCAAAAGATATCACAAAGAAGAATCTTTAGAACACACAAACACGCAATAAGTGTTTTCATGCACTGAGTCGAAAATCAGAAGTTAGGGTCCTGGTGTATGGATACATCGGCCGCCGCACCAACACTGGACTCCCTGAATTGAAAACCACACTCACTAAACTTTACACTATTGATTCATAGAAAAGATTAGAGTCCTAATTTCTGTGGTAGAACCGACTCCTCAAATACCAATTTGACATGACCCATCCCCCAGGGCCCATGCCGTGACTATCCCAATCTAGCCGTCCATAGACCTGGGGCTGGCGACTAGCACCGAAGGTGTAAATACCTAAACTGGGAAGGCATTGCATTTATAACTAAAAAACACACAATAGAGTACACAGATAAATACAAAACACTATGTAAAACTGTATAACAAGAGAGTGCTAAAAAGTAAAGGGGCCAGAAATAAAAGCCCAACTGAAAGTAAAAGTAAAACTAAAAAAAGGAAATAACATCTTAAAGATGAAAGAAGCTCCTGGATAATCCACCATGGATCCTACAAGAAGGGTAGGTACAAATAGCCTCCTTAGCACACCATCTCCATCAGTCTCATCTGGGTACCAACTCGTCATGAGGTCCACCTCCGGGTACCGTCTTTCCTCGTACACTCAGCCTCGGTTAGGGTTGTCCGTCGTCTGCATCCAACACAACGAGGTTCGGGCATAGCCTGTTCAGGGGTGACTATAATGATACAAAGTAGGGACCCCAAGATCCTCAAGGTCTCAAAAATCTAACAAGGATAAACTACATGGTACGAAATCAACAGATAAACCCAATAAGGTATAATCCCTTAATTGTACCTAAGATATCAAGTAATCCCTCTCAATCATGAGGGAAAAACAAAGTTACTAACTCAGATCACTCAGGTATACAACATTTTTAGAGAGATATAGATGATCAGATGTAGCCACTGAATCATCATTCTATCGAACCCACACAGGATCCAGGAACAATTATTCTGTCGTACCCACACTGGATCCCGGAACAGAAGTCAGAACTGTCGAACCCACACAGGATCCAGGAACAGTAGTAAAAGTTTTTGAATCCGTACGGGAACAAGGAACAATCATCAGTGCTTTCGAACCCACATAGGATCTAGGAACAATTGACAGTGCACAGCCAGCCACAGGGTTCCGCACATAGCATTCTTGATTTTGGAAGAGTCCAATCCTCAAGCCAAGTGTCGATATTTCAAATTCCACTAAGTAATTCAAAAAAGTATCCAAAAGTTCCACCTCATCATAGGGGTCTCAATGCAACATACGGCGTGTCAATCGGATGCCCGGTCTGTAAGTTATTAGCCATTTAGTCCCAAGGGCCTGGTTGGATTCATGTACGATCCAACCTAACTGTATCTCAACTAAATGTCAAACTCGAGTTGGGTATACTCCAAGGGATGAACATGTTCCAAGATTTCCAGAACTTTGGATGGATCGTCAAATAGATGTCTAGTGCCAAAGATATCGCCAAAGGAAGTGAAGGGTTGGTAGTGGGTCCAGCTCCAGTCTGACCCGGTCGGACCGACCCGAACCAACCCAGTCTGGATCGACCTGGTCTGGGTTGACCCGGTCAGACATTTTGGGTCTAGCCCGACCCATTGGGTGGGCCATCCAGTTTGGTTTGGTACGACCCACTGGGCCCAGCCCAGCTAGCCGTGAGGCCGGTTCGTCCCGGGCTCGGGGCCAGTTTGGCCCGGATATTCACGAAGGCGCGAATCGACGCGGGTCGGCCCGGAGGGAGCGACTGAGTACATTCTTCCAGGGAATCACGAGGGGGACCGTGGGTCAGTTCGGAAGGCCGGAAAGCCAGGAGGCAACCGGGCAGGGCGCGGCTAGGTGGGCGGACACGGTTTGGGCAGGGCGCGGCCATGCAGGCTGATGCGGTTTGAGCTGGGGTGACCAGGTGGGCAGCTTGTACGGACGCGGTAAAGAGGGCGGCCGGTTTGAGAACGGCCAGGCAGGCGGGTAGCCGAGAGGGCGGGCGGGTGGCCTGTCGGGTGGCCGGGTGGGTGGCTGGGCGGCGCACGGCCTGGCAGCCAGTTCAGGGTGGCCAGTGGGGCGTGCGCGGAGGCCGGAAGGCCGGGCCAGCGCAGGCCTGTAGTATTTGTCCAGGAGCACCGGAGCGCCGTGGGGGTGGCCGATTCACGGAGGCCACGGGTAGCGCAACCTTTGTCATCACCTCCTTTGTTACCTCATCACCATGCCGAAGAATGCAACAAGAAGAAAAATCAACGAACGATGTCATGCCTTGTTACGTTGTCCCACACCCTCTGCGTTTAGGGAGGTATCACTTGGCTCATCAAGAAAAAATATTAATAATAATATATCCGAAAACAATTCATTTCTAACTATTTAAAGAAAATAAGAAAAGAAATAACATCATCAAGTAATAAAACCCCCTACCTTTGATTGTTGGTCATCGTTCGTTGACGGAGTTGCAGAAAGAAGATGGAGAAGATCGTCATTCGTCGCGTCCGCTGCACGCTTCCAATCCTGAGTTGCGTTGGCTATGGAAGACGATCCACATCGGTAGGTGTCTGGGGAAGAAGTCGAAGAAGGATCTATCCCAGTGTTATTCGTTGTACGAACACATTTTTCATTGGAATATGAGGTTCCTCGTTGAGAGAATTCTCTTCAATCACCCAAGTGAAATCATTGTACCAAATAATAGATTAGTTATTCTATTATTTCGTTGGCACAAATTCCAAAGGGTGAATTAAATTAAAAGGCTCCAACTCATTAATTCACATTGGATGGAATGAATTAATTGGGGAGTTGGCACCAAATAAATTAAGGTAAGGTCAAGAGGCTCTCCCTTATTATTGGGGGAGAGTTGAGAGGTTAGAATCTCCTCCCATTAATAGGGGTCGTTTAGCCCCGTGTGGTCCCCACGTCGTAACCTCTCGTGGGAGGTTATGTTTGGGTGGGCCCCACCACCATAACCTCTCATGGGAGGTTATGGTGTGGTGGTACCACCTCCAACTCCCATGAGGAGGTTTTAACCACCAACACTCACATGGAGACTCTAATACAATAAAGTGAAAACTCACTTTATTTTATTAATTTCCAAAAAAACCCAAAATCTATCTTCTACTCTCGACCAACTCCCGTCGAGGGGAAAGTCTCTTTAAGTGAATACCGGTACTACGAGTTCTACGGTGCCCTAAAATTTCAATTCCAAGCACTGGTTCAAAAGTTATAAAATCCCGCTCGTACGTTTACTAAACGTACGTGAACGAAACTTCAGAAATTGATTCCGGGCACACTGGGCCTCAGAATCACATGCAGTCAATTTTCACAGACTTGTAATATTCCAAAGTATTTAAGAAAAATATTTCCACAGAAATTCCTGGTCTTTACAATAATTCCAAACACAAACTGTACTCTAAAATTAAAAATTAGTTAATCTAAAATATAATTCATTCTATAACAGTAAAAAATGAATCGTGGCTCACTGAAATAAAACAATAAATAACTAAAAACAATTATTAAAAAATAAATCATAATCATCAAATAAAAAAAACGTAACTATCAGTGATGAATAATTTTTTCAACCAATATTAATATAGAATATTAAACATTAATTTCTTTCATGAGTATAATTTTCAGTTTAAAATGTAGATTTTTTTCTTGATTTTCACTGTGAAATTATATTAAAGAGGTTAATAAGAAAATATTATCCTTGATCAACTTCATGTAAAAAAATTGAATAATTCCCACATCCATGAATAAAATAAAAAATATAAATTAAAATTAAAGTATACTATGATAATCCATTAATACTAGGAAATATATTCACTAAAATTGAACTATGTGGCACACTTTCAGGGCCATCAAAACCCATCTAGGATACTGTTATAATGTATCTAAAAATTTAAAAAAACATTTTAAAAAACATAAAATTAAATATATTAATTAACTGGAGATCGGAATTAATATGGAAATTGAATATAATAATGTTTTCCATCTTCATTTTTTAACTAATTAATCTTCATTAAAATAATTATTATCTTTATACATTCATTCAATTGATCACCTAAAATTAATAATTTATTAGTCATTAAAAACTGGACATTAAATTAATAACCAAATAAATTAAATATAAATATGAAAATATACACCCCAAGTAATCCAAGACAGTTACCAACCCCAAATTTTAACATAAAATAAAAATTAATCATTTAAAACAAGGTTCAATGGGTTATGTTTTTTTATAATGATTTTTTACCTTATCTATAATAATAATTGTGCTTCTACCCATTAAACCCTACATGACAAGTGAAAATAAAATTAAAATATTAAAATTTAGTTTTATAAATAACGAATCCAAGTTTAGAGGTACAATGTATTTCTACCGAACAATAAAGCTATAGTTTATGCATGCATGAGAAGTGTTCTTTTTTAATATCTGGATACATTGATATATGCCATATGTTGAAATTCTAAAAATATATATATGAAATTAGTTATTTAATTTTAAAATATGGGGTGGTAGATTTTTATTTTTAACTATGGAATCAATAGATTTATTTACTTGTTGATATCATTGTTTAACTACCATGAATCATTTCACATAATATATCCAATTAAAAATCATCACAAATATATCTCATCATCACATGAGATAATTTATTTCTTAAAAACTATTCATATATTAAATATAATGAAACAATTTCAAAATTTTATAAAAAACTACCTAACTACATGAACTACTGATAAATACATTTTTGTATTAATATAAGATTGTTTTTCTTTGACACCATTTTTTCCATGACGAATTCATTGAGAGAAGTTTTATATTGGGTGAACCAATCTCATTGAAATCTCTAAGAGGAAAAAAATTAATATTGGAATCATAATACAACCAAAGTGGTCTAAAACACTCATAAATAGGATCCAAACCATTTTTTAACATAGTTTATATGTCATGGGTAATTTTTTAAATAACATAACTCTCATGATAAAAATGTGGTGTGACATCTTAATATATTTACATTAGTGCAGGTAATGTTCATTTAATTTTACTCAAAGGAATAAAATGAATGTATGACCAAAATAATATGTCAAAAATCATTATTAATAAAATAAATAACTACAATTAAGTGTTTCTAGGAATGAATAGATATTTAATTTGAAACTCATATTTTTTTTAGTATCTCCATGATAACAATAATTATAAAATAATCTATAGTAATATAAAAAATGAATTTTTTTCCTATAAAGGAATATATTCTAAATTAATTTATCATTTAATGAATAATTATACCACAATAATGAAAAATGTATATTTTAATTTAATTAAAAGACACACCCTAATAATAATAACTCTCTTTAACTTTTCATTTTGAATAGGATTCCTTTATATTTTATAAAAATCAATCTCTTTTATCTAATTTCAGACATTGTACACTAATATCCCCATATGAACATCAATTATTACCCATATTTTCTATTTTTTTTTTCAAAAATCAATGATAGATATATCAACATCCAACAACATTTGAATAAATATGAAATAAATTTTAAAATCTTGGACACTATAAACCATCAGATAGTAGTAATATTACATTATTTTTAAGTGGTACAATATATCGTGTAATCACTAATAGTATAGTTTTCTTGGATGAGTAAATGAAAACATGAATTACATTCGAATAACCTAATGTACAATCTAATTGAATATTGATAGAATTATTATACCTTTCATCAGGTCTATATAAATTATAGATACAACTCCTATAGGTTTCTTGGGGAAAGTAAAAATATAATAATTGGCTAAGACACTTAGTATGGACTAACAAAAAATGAAATCTACCATAAAAATACAAATTCACAAGCGGTATGGTAAGTATAAATAAAAAAAATAAATAATTATTAAACTTAAACTATAAGAATTTAATATATATGAAAATAAATGAAAAATGTATAACAATAGTCAACGATCTCATACATATATAACTCCTATGTTCAGACATCAAAATATGTTACTATGGAGTGGTTCAAAGACAATATCCTATTATGAGAGGAGGTATACACCAAAAAAATATTGTTTGTGTATAAAGTCATATAGATTCATCAATGGGATATATATTTAATTTCTAAACCCATCACTAGAATATATACAATGAATTCATTTTAATATTCACTAATTAGTTTCAAAATATTCACTTAGGAACCTATTACCCAAAAAAAATATTACAATGTGTATAATGGGAAATAAGAAAATCAGATACTTCCAAACTCAATATAATAATGTGGATTCCTTGGGAAAAATCCCTTAACCAAATTTGGATTCATGAGGTTTCATAAATGTAATATTTTCTTCCATTTTCATTAATATATATTAGATAGTGTACATTTAATGTTTTGGTTTTATCTATGGAAGAGTGTAATTAGGTTCAGTCGTTTCATTGGTAGGAGGATAGGGAAATTTTAGAAAAAAGCATTCATTGTGGTTTATAAATACTGTTTGAATATTACAAATAACATCACATTAGAGTCTCAATACATGTGTTCACTTCTAAGAACATTCTTTTTTAATTAAAAGTGATTATTATGTAAGTGATCATCCAATATTTATTTAGATTATTAACCTGGTGTTATTTTTAACAATAGTTGAATCCACATGTTAATACCCATATAGGGATGTATTTTCTATAAAACATGGAACACATTATTATTAATACATCTTTGGATGAGATTACCATCATGAAAAATATTGAGTTTTACTATGGTTTTGGTAAATAATCAATAATAATAATAAGAGGAATGGATAGTAATAAAAATAAAATTTCTTTAATTTCAAATAGTTATACATGAAAACTATTCTATTTAATTATATTAACCACAAAACATAAGTACTAAATATTACATGTTATCCCAATGAATGAAAAGTGGGATAAGAAACTCCACCTTTAGATTGGGTAAAAATTTAATCACAATATATTTGAAGATAGTTCTAAATTTGACATCTAAATTCAATTGATAAGGAAATATTATGATACAAAATATCAACTACAAAATTTATACAACTAATAACAGACATTATGAATACCAATCCAAACATTTTATGGTATGATTCTCTTAAATACATTCAATTCATAGCCTATATTTTATAATGCATTGTATTCCTTTGAAGAAACACTTTGTTATTTAGGAGATAGTCATAACCTAGCCATTAAACAAAAATTTTCCACTTTTATGTTTAGAATTTAGAAAAATAGTCAACTAGAGTTGTGACCTGTAAGTCATATGGTGTCTGATAAAACCAAATTTATTTTTTGATGAATAGTTTCATACCCTTATAAATAGTAATATGAATAGTAATTATACCCTTTTTAATAGTAAATAATGATAATATTTTATTTTCTTAAGGAAATAAGATAATGAGATCTTAATTAATTTTTCAATGTGATATAAAACAAATTATACCATTAAAATTGTAATTTTTGAATAAAGTTTGATTTTATTTAAAAAATAAATTAAAAATAAATAGAAAGTTATTTTCAAAAAATGGAGTTCATTTTTTAATTCTACTCGTTGAATAAAGGTTAGGGTAAATATATTTAATTTTCTAAAATACTTGATTTTTTTTCGTGAATAGTAAAAATATTGTTTTGAGTTTTCTCTAGTTTAATGAAATCATAAAGGTATAATAATTAATATTAAAGTCCAGTAGACTAGTGTACAATAACATGTGACATGAGGTGTCCCATGTTGCTAAAACCATTGGAAAATACCATGGGAAAACCCATTGTTTTGAAAAAACTCTTATAAGTCGTCCCTGTTAATTAATAAAAACTCATTCTTAATTACTATAAATACCCAGTCACCCCCTTCATTTTAATTCACTACAAACTCATTATTCATGAATATCTTGTAGTATTACCTCCCTAGGAGTCCACCCAAGGATTCTTTCAACCCCCAAGGTCCCAGCCTTCAGGTTTTGGGAGTTACTCTACAAGGTAAGAGAATCAAACACCCTCATCTTTTCTTAAAGATTTCATTTATATTTTATCTTTTATTTTCAATTGGATTATGTTGGGATATGTCCTTTTATATTCCCCTTACTAACCATATTATTTAGTATTTATTAGATACCACCTTTTTTTGATCAAAATTTTTTATGAAATTTTATGTGACATCGTTAGGGTGCCGAATTTTCGTGAGAGATTTCTCAATTTTTCATCTATTCTGAGTTCATTTATTTTATAAATATTTCTTAAAATCCACTCATCCAAATGATATGATAATTTTAGTGACTCACATGAAATATAAATATATTATGATAATGGAATATTTTATCCTCTTCTCTCTTTACTCCTCCTCTTATACAAAAAAATGGAAACACCATCTAAGATGTGTTAATTTACCTCATTCAAGGATGATTGGTTCTCAATTTTCATTACCACATTCAATTATGGTGATGAAACATTTTTTATCATTGAAATAGATCAGAATATATTTATTTCATCTAATTAATGTTCTGTAATCCCTACACACTCATTATATGTAATAATAATACAAAACAAGTTCATTGCGCGCAAAACCACCAAGAAAATCCAAGCATTTATCAATGACTTTTAAAAAATGATTCATCCTCAAGTATATATACCAGAATCATTATTAGATAATTTATATCTCTATAATGTAACTATTTATATATATTAACAATTCTGGATTTTTAACCAAATTTCAAACGAACTTCTATTCATTAATACTAGTAAACAAATCTTGAAAACCAAAGAAGAAAATGATTTCAAAATAGTATAATTGAAACACTTAAACCCATAAAAGGATCATGAATTAAACAAATAAGGATATAATAAATCAATTAAATGTATAGGAAATTTTGGAATTATTAATTAATGGAGAAAAATTATATTATTTAGGTCATTAAAACAAATGAATAACACATTTGAGCCTAAGGTAAAAGGTTTCTTATCTCACTTTTAATTCTATGAAATTTCCATTGTTTGACACTCATTTCATGCATGTGGTGTATGTGTAATACAATTTGATTTGTAATATCATTATTCAATTTATGTTCATGTCATTAAATTATTCATTTGATAATTATTAATTCCTGGTCACATGAAACAATTGATTACAATGTGGTAATTGGATTTGGGTCAATTTTCCATTTCATTGTGACTTACATTGTATTATACACCTAATAATTTTTATGTGGTGTAACTACTATCCATTTTAGGTCATTTTTCATTTTAATTTTAAATATATTATATATCCATATTCTGGTTTCATGTATATGAGTGTTTTCTAAACCGTATACGATTTTACATACGATTTTTATTTGGAATGTTGTTTTAACTGTGGAAATATTGAAGAATCTATATCCTCTACACTATACGGATATTGAAAAGGTAAATTTATCTTATATTTAATATATGTGTAAAGAATGATTTGAAATTTTTGTGTTGGGTGGGGCTATCTATAGCCCCACTATGCATTGACATGTCTCATTAAAAAAATTAGTTGAGGACAAACCCTTTGAGTTTGTTTCCAAAAATCAGACAGGTTTCTACCCACAAAAAAATACCTTATTAACGGTATCATAGTATCTTGTTCTAGATACATGATGTACAATTAATAATAATTCTATTTATTTGTTATCAATTATTACCATCAATGTGGTTTTAACTATGAAAAAATTTATGGATACAGTTTCATTACTAGTTTATTAATGGCGGGAGTATTTCATTTATTTCCCATTCTATATTGATTATGTCATGTTGTTTATGATTCACATATTATTGAATTTCTGATTCAGATATTTTTAACCCTTACTGAGTGTTTTAGCTCACCCCTTTCATTGTTTAACTTCAATAGATGACAAAGATGAGATCATTTATTGAGTTCCCATGGATACAATTTTTAGTATTTATTATGTATTTTATTTTGTAATCTTTTCCAATGTAATTTGAGATACATATATGTATAAATTTTCATCAAGACTACTAAAATAATCATTCCTTCATGATTTTCATTCCTTATAACCATACCAATATAACATTTAATGCACCAGCTCTAGTCTAGAGGGCTTGGGGCATTAAAGTTGGTATCAGAGAAAGTTTAGTTGAAAACATGGAAACTAGAGTGTGAAATGTATAGTAGGGAACAAATCCCTATGGTAGTATTTGAGGATAAAATTACAAGAATTTACCAGTAGTTTGGTAAGGAATAAATTATTTGAATATTTATAGCAAAAACATCCATATTTGGATACAAATAGGTAGAGGTCGGTTTTGCACAAATGTACCTCAGAGTGAATACTCTATCATGGAGTTCCAGGCTTGAGCTGGGGTATCTTGGTACATGACAATAGGCCTTGCTACACACTTGGAATTGAACCTCCCATGGGATATTATTTGGATAATTCACATTTTCTTTAAAACCCTTATGAAGGATTTTAGTGTTAATTTTTCCTCAGAGAATCCATGTTAATGAGATTAGTTATGCATATAATTTCAATCTATGTTAAGGGATTTTCTATTTGATATTAATAACCTAATATAGTGCATGAAATTTTTTATAAATGGAATTTAATGGCTGAAATATAATCAATACTTGTGGGAAATGTAGGGATCTCCCCACTGAGCAAGTCAACATAGTCAATGTTTTTGCACATCTGATCATGACCATATTGGGACAACATACTTAGGTTGTAACGAATAACCATTCCACACCTATTTTGGATCTTTTAATGCTATAGAAACCCCCATCATTCAGTGGGACTACTAATCTAGTGGTTTATGAGCAGTGTATCATATCCCTCAAAAAGATATTCATGGGATTAAGATGAATAGAAAATGAATATGTAGTACTAGAAGTATATTGTCTCAAGGGTGACACAGATCAACAGTGTTCCTTGATTCAAATTACCATAGAGGAAGAAGAAATAAAAGATATGAAATGGAGGATTTTTAAGGAAATAATATTTGAAAAATATTTCCTTCGTGAGAAATGAACTGAAATGATGAGGAAATTCCTTGTCTTAAATAAAATGGAAGAAGGTAGTGTTGCAGAGTATGAGGCTACATTCACAAGGTTTGCCAGGTATGCCATAGATTATATACGTGACTCGATGGACAAGATTGATCATTTCTTTTAAGGTCTTAAACAATGTATTCGAAGGGCCCTTTCTTCTCAAACATTTTTATCATATGATGAAATAGTATCATGTTCCATCAAAACAGATAAAAAATTTTCTAGGTCAAATTTATTCGGGGGAAAACAATATAAAAAGCGGTACTCTAATAACCAAGGGAAAGGTGATTCCCCAAATAATAACAAGGGAACTAATAAATTCCCATTATGTGATAAATGTAGAAAGAATCATCTTAGAAAATTCTTGAAAGGAATGAGAGTCTGCTATAAGTGTGGAGAAAATGGTCATATATCTGATAAATGCAAGGGGAATAAACAATTTGATGATATTTAATCCTACAATTTTAGAGAGATGAGACACTATGAAAATGAGTTTCATAAGTACAAAGGAAACATGCCTTAGAAAATTCCAAGAGAGGAAGGGAGAGTTAATGCGATTACAACCGTGGAAGATGAAGTTCCTAATGATGTGGTAGCAGGTACATTAATTGTTTTCTAAAACCTATACAACACATTATTTGATTCTAGATCATCACATTCATTTATATCTTCTCAGTTTTCCTAGAAAATTAGACATGCATGATTTGATTTAATAAAAGAGTTATAATTCAAAACTCCTAGAGGATGCATCATTGTAACAAAGGGATGTCTACTAGTCCCCCTCATGAAACATAAAAATGCTTTAGTTGCTAACCTTATCATCATCCCAATGAATGAAAATGATATAATTCTAGGTATTAATTTTCTATCTATCTATGATGTGAATATTTATTTCATGAAAAATGAAGATACAATTTTTGAAAATGGTGTAGAATATCTTATCCTTATTGTAGAGAACTCTCTATCTGATTCTTATCTAGACCCACTCCCAGTAACTCTATTGAATGAAATTATTGGGGAGGATGATAACCCAATACCTATGTGCAAGGAAATAAATATTCAAATTGAATATGTGCATATAGTGAATGAATACATTGATTTATTTCTAGAGGTTTTACCTAGAAATCCTCCAGAGCTGGAAATTGAGTTTTCCATTGACTTAATTCTTGGTGCAAGACCTATATAAAAGTCCCCCTATAGAATGGCCATTGTGGAGTTAGTGTATCTAAATAAACAACTAGAGGATTTGAGAGACAATGAATTTATTTGACCTAGTGTTTCTCTATGTGGATCCTCGGTCCTATTTGTCAAGAAGAAATATGGATCAATGAGACTATGCATTGATTATATGAAAATAAATGTTATTAAAATAATGAATACATATCCACTACCTCAGATTGATGATTTATTTGATCAAATTCATGTAGATAAGTAATTTTCAAAGATTTACCATCGATCCAAATATCATCAACTGCATGTGAGCAAGGAAGATATTTCTAAGATAACATTTCAAACTAGGTATGGGCATTACAAGTTTACATTGATGCATTTTGGACTGACTAATGCACCCCCTATTTTCATGGATTTAATGTATAGAGTTTTCAAGGATATCTTCATTAATTCGTTGTGGTATTCATCAATGATATCCTGGTATACTAAATAAATCTATGAAGACCATGAGGATCTCTTTTAGATTATTCTGAAAACTATTAGAAGAACGAAATTATATGGTATGTTTTTCAAGTGTGAATTCTGACTTCACTCTGTTTCTTTTCTAGGCCATATTTTCTCTAAGGGTGGAATCCTAGTTGATCCTGCCAAAACAAAGGAAACAAAAGATTGTCCCATTCTAACAAACATAACGGAGGTAAATAGTTTTATTTTCTTATCTGGTTACTATTGGGGTTTCATTCAGAAGTTTTCCCAAAAGGATTACCAGCTAACCAAGCTCACACATAAAAGAGTTTTTCTTATGTGAAAAAAATAATTTACAGAATCCTTCAAATAATTGAAAATAATATTATCAATGCTCCAATTTTGACTTTTTCATCTAGAAGTGATGGATTTGTAATATAATGTGATTCATTAAATCATGGGTTTGGTTGCGTCCTTATGAAAAATGGTAAAGTTATTTATTATGCATCAAAGATGTTTAAGACTCATGAGAAAAATTATCCAACACACGATCTTCAGTTAGCCACTATAATATTTGCTCTAAAAATATAGATAGTTTATCATTACGGTGAAAAATGTTAGATATACACATATCACAAGAGTTTGAAATAAATTTTCACAAAAAAAAATAACACAACATGAGGCAAAGGAGGTGGCATGAGTTACTCTGAAATTATGATTGTTCAATACAGTACTGCCCAGGAAAGGAAAATAAGGTGGCATATGCATTAATTAGGAATGATCATAGAATTATGACTCAAATGAGGATTGAGAGAGATCCTATATTCATGGATCAACTAAAGGTGGATATAGGAATTGTTCTCGAAGGGGAAACTTGTTTCCCCTTTCCAATGATTTCTAAACCATATTTACTAGGGAAGATAAAAATCCCTCAATCTGTTGATGAAATCTACACAAGAAAATAGTTTATGTTAAGGATGGGAGATTGGAAGACATCATGCATGTGGAATAAGTTTTGATGTTTGGGAAGAGTTTATGTGTCCCATTAGTACATGATCTTAAAATGGAACTATTAGATGATGCTCATAGCTCAAATTTATCTATACATGTGTCATGGTGTCTAGGTTGTGAACAAGTGATGGCATAGAGGCAAAATCCTAGAGGAGTGATGAAACCTCTACCTATTCATATTTTAAAGTGGGATAACATTACTATATATTTTCCCTCTATACTACCTAGGACACCTAGAAGGAACGATGAAATATGGGTAATTGTTGATCATCTCACAAAATGTTCACATTACCTTCTTATAAGAGATGATTTACCACATGAGCGCTTGGAAAGACTTTATATTAATGATTTTGTTCGAATTCTTGGTGAACCTATATAAATTTTGTCCGATTGAGATCCTCGGTTTACATCAAAATTCTATAAAACCCTCTATAAATCTTAGAATACTGATCATTGTACAATTACTAATTATCACCCCCAGACCAATTGACAGTCTAAAAGGACCATTCAAACTATGGAAGACATGTTGAGATCATTCTCTCTTGACTTTTAATGTATGTGGGATCAATAATTTCCTTTGGTGGAATTTTACTACAATAATAGTTTACATTATAGTATTCAAATGGATTTATATGAAGCATTATATGGAAAGAGATGTCTAACTCCAACTATTTAGGATGAAGTTACTGACATGAAATTTATAGGCACAGAACATATTAAAGATACCATGACAATTGTGAAGACAATAAAATCCCATATTAAAGAATCCCCAAGTAGGTAGAATAGTTAGGCTAACAACCAAATAATGTATTTGAATTCTAGGGGGAGATCAATTATTTCAGAATGTATCTCTATGGAAGGGTGTCTTAATGTTTAGTAATAAAGGTTAACTGAGCCCTTGGTACATTAGACCATTTGAAATTCTGGAAAGAACCAGAGCTGTATCATACCATTTAGCAATTACACCAAGTCTCTACAAAGTCCATGATGTGTTCAATATTTCATTGTTGAAGAAATTCATGCCAAACCCTATACATGTACTCACATATGTGGAAATAGAACTGGAACCTGATTTGTCTTACAGTGAAGTGCCTATCGGGATTCTTGACACAAGGAAGCAGGTATTGAGAAATTAGACAAATATTATTGTAATGGTTAATTAGAGTAACTAAAATATTGAAGAAACAACATGGGAACCTAAGGATGTAATCAATAATAACCACCCATATTTGTTTGGTGGGCTTTACACATAAAATTTTGAGGATGAAATTTTTGAAGGAGGGAATAATATTGCACCCCAAAAATTATATGGTATGCTTATATTAAATACATTTTAGTCATAGCTTAAATTTCATAGAGTATTGTGTTACTTTGAAAACACTCTTGGTTATTAAGGATATAGTCACAACTTAGACATTAAACATAAATTTTCCAGTTTTATGTTCTGAATTTCAAAAATGGTCATCTAGAGTGTGACGAGTAAGTCATTTGGAGTTTGATTGAACCGAATTGATTTTTGATTAATAGTAATATACCCTTATGAATATTATTATGAATAGTAATATAAACTTTTTGAATAGTTAATAATGACAATATTTTATTTTCTTTAAGTAATAAGATAATGAGATCTTAATTAATTTTTCAATGTGATACAAAACTAATTATACCTTTAAAATTGTAATTTTGGAATAATGTAAGATTTTATTTAAAAATAAAATAAAAAATACATAGATTTTTTTTTTCAAAAACCAGTGTTCATTTTTGAATTCCACACTTAGAAAAATGGTTTCGGTGAATTTTTGGATTTTTCTAAAATACATGAATTTTTCATGAATAATAAAAATATTGTTTTGAGTTTTCAGTAGTTTAATGACATCATAATGAAATAATATTTAATATAAAAGGATGGTCAATATGTGTAAAAAACATGTGACATGAGGTTTCCTATGTGGATAAAATCATGGTCAAATACCATAGGCAAACCCATAGTTTTGCAAAAACTAATAACGAGGTGTCCCATTTAATTGATAAAAAACTCCCTCTTAATTATTTTAAATTCCCACTCACTCCCTTCGTTTTTTATTCCAAACTCATTTTCCATGAATCTCTATTAGTATTACCTCCCTATGAGTCCTCCCAAGGTGTCTTAAAACCCCCATGGTCCCAACCTTCTTGTTTTGGGAGTTACTCTACAAGGTGAGAGAATCAACCACCCTTCTTTTTTATTAAAGCTTTCATTTATATTTTATCATTTATTTTCAATTGGATTATGTTGGGATATGTAATTCCAAATACCCATTACTTACCATATTATTATGAGTGATGATATACCACCATTCTCTCATCAAACTATTTTATAAAATTTTATGTGACGTCGTTAGACTATCGAATGTTTGTGAGAGAATTCTCAATTTTTCTTTTATTTTGAGTTCATTTCTTTTATACTTCTTTCCCCATCTCCCCACATCCAAATTCTAGGATAATTATAGTACCTTAAATGAACTAGAATTATATTATACAAATGTAATATTTCATCATCCCCACTCTTTCCCCCTCCTGTTATACAAAACATGAAAACACCGTTTGAGATGTGTTAATTTATCACATTCAAGGATGACGAGTTCTCAATTTTCGTTACCATCTTCAATTCTGGTCATGAAACCTTTTTTATAGTTGAAACAGATAAAAAAAATATTTATTTCTTCTCAATAATTTTTAGTAATCCCTACAAACTCATAATATGTAATAATAATAAAAAACAAGTTCATTGTTCGCAAAACCCCCATGCTAAATCCAAGCCTTTATCAGTGATTATTATCTAATGATTAATCCTCATGTATATAACTCATAATCATTATATGATCATTTATATATCATTAATGTCACTAATAATATATATTAAAAATTCTGTATGTTTATCCACATTTAAAATTAACTTCAATTTATGAATACAAGTAATTGAATCATGAAAACCAAAGAAGAAAATTCTTCCAAAAAAATAAAATTAAACCTCTTGAACCCAAAAAAGGGTCCTGAATGAACCAAATAAGGTTATAATAAAGAATTAAATTTATTATATATTCTGTAATTATTAATTAATGATGAAAAATTTGACTATTCCGGTCATTAAAACAAATAAAGAACACACTCGAGCATAAAAAGGGGTTTATTATCTCACTTTTAATTCTGTGAGATTTCCATTGTTCGCCACTCATTTCTTGAATGCAGTGTATGTGTACTAACATTTGATATATAATTTCAGGATTATATTTATTTTCATGTAAATAAACGATTCATTAGATTATTATTAATTCTTTCTCACACAAAATGATTGATTACAATATGGTAATAGGAATTTTGTCAATTTTTTATTTCATTGTGAATTACATTGTATTGCGCACTTAAAAAATATTATGTGGTATACCTAGTGAATACTTTAGATAATTTTTTATTTAAAATAACAAATATATTATATATCCATGTTATGGTTTCATGGATTTGAGTGTTGTCTAAACCATATACCATTTTACACACGGTGTTTATTTGGAATGTTGTTTTATTTGGGGAAATATTAATGAATATGTATCCTCTACTATATACAGATATTGAGAAGACATACTTATATTTTATTAATTCAATGTATAAAGAATTATTTGGATATTCAGTGTCAGGTGGGGCCTACTATATCCCCTCGATGCATTGACAGGTCTTGTGAAACAAATCAGTTGGCGACAAACCCTTCGAGTTTGTTTCAAAAAATCAGACGGGTTTCTACCAATAGAAATCAACCGTTTTAACGGTATTATGGTATCATGTGATAGATACATGAAGTCTAACTAATTATAATTATATTTATTGATTATCAGTCATTACTATCCATCATTTTTTCAGTATGAAAAAATCTATAGAGGCAGTTTCATTTTCAGTTTATTAATGGATTGAGTTTTCATTTATTCACTATGACATATTGATTATGTCAAGTTGTTTATGATTAACTTATTATTTAATTCATGATTCCATTATTTTTAACCCTTTCTATGTTTTTGATCTCAACCCCTTTGATTTTTTTACCTTCAATAGGTGATGAAGAGGAGATCATTTATTGATTTCTTGTGGATGCAGTTTTTAGTTTTTGTTATGTATTTTATTTTGTAACCATTTTCAATGTAATTTGAGTTACCTCTATGTATATAAATTCTTCAAGACTACTAAAATGATAGATCCTATGGGATTTTTATTCCTTATAACCATTCCAATATAACAAGTAATTCACCGACTCCAATCTAGAGGGGGAGGAGCATTACATTATGTGTGTTATATTATATGTATCTCAACAGTGGAATTTGTAATAAAAAACCCTAAAATTATGTTCCTTGATATTAATATTTACATTAACCTCAGAAATAAAAAACATATATATCATAATCACATTTTTTATAACCTTCTTCATATAAATTTTATCTTATTATTTTATAAAAGTTTCATTTCTTGTATGAAATGTACCAATTTTTTGCATCAGGATCATATTGTTTTAATTGTTCATATTGGATTCATAATAAGAGAATATATATTTATTATTAATTCAATGATATTCCTAAAAAGTTCATTAAATTAAATATTAGTGGCGATTTATAATTTTTTTATGGTGTTTTAAATTACAGTTATCTGTATTTAATATTTTTTACAAGATTCTGACATTGATAAAAAGCATGTTTCAATGATTCCTGGGAATTTAAGTGTGCTTTTATAATTAATGAATAAAATAATTATAAAACAAGTAAAAAAATATAATAAATAAAAAAAATACCATATGATACCAATAAATGTGTTCCCATAGTCATTCATCATATAAATTCAATATATGATTTAAATAGGTTGTTAAATCCATATTAACATGAATATACTGTGATTTAATGATTAATATGGAGGTGATTTTTTGGTAATATTCAAATATCTAAAGAATATTGATCATATTTATTATTTTTTATTTTTTATATACCAAAATATTACTTATTTAGAAGAATATTAATTGGATATAAAATTGTTAACTAATTTTAAAAAAATATTATCCTCTTAGTATTATTATTTTTAAAGTATAAACTGACAATTATTGTTCCATGGTCATGTTATGAATATATTCTATGAATTTTTACTAGACTTTTAATGATATTATTTATATATTATTTATCCATTAATATTATCCATTGATCCAGAATTGAGTGGATGCGAGGGAAAACAAATTACATTGATTCGTGAAGGTGGTAGTCACACAACACACAAATTAATGTTTCATGTATCATATGTTAAAGGGGTAATGTGTACATTATATTTAACTAAATTATAAAAAAAATAATCTATAAATAGAGAAATCATAATATAATATTGTTAAGAGTAAATGTTAAATATAATTACAAAAGAAAAATATTTTAGCAAAATGATTAATATTACAATGAGAATTTTGGGTTTCTCATTCTGGATTTTATAGGAATGATTGAACTAGTATATTAAAAAATTTGAGAAAAAATATTACATTTTTTCTATAATATGAATCAACTATTTTCAACAATAATCAATTTTAATAGTTGAATACTGTAAAATATATCATATTTTTTTATGAAATATTTTCATAAATTTATATGTTATACTTATATAATAACGATGTCTTAAAATTAAAAGTATGAGTTAAATGAGAATATCATGCTATTCACTAAAAAATCATTTTTTTCTAATGTTACAATAGTATATAATTTCTAAATATTGTCAAGAAAAACTAAAAAGTGATATATATTTTTTAAAATAGAAATTATAACATTTCTAGTATATTGTTGTAAATGTAATTATGAATGAAGGGTCCTTATATTGTTCTTTCTTTTATAGGTTAGGGCATGTTGTTTACATGTTATAGTATGGTCTCTAGTTTGACATAAGGATATATGTTGAGCTAACCAAATTTTTCCAGAAATTGATTTATGATTACAATTAAATTGGTAGTGAACTTATACGCTAATTGATGTGAAACTATATTTTTTTAATTCTATAAAATATAAATTTTCAAATGAATATAATGGAATAAAATTGATACTATTTATATGGTCTCAAAACCAATTTTTGGTCCACTAATTATAATTTCAAGAATAAATAATTTCTTTGGTCCCTTTTTGTATTGTAATCTAAAAAAATCCACACTCCCATGAAAAAAATTATATAAAAAAATTATTAAGAATTTTTAGAAATAATTATTCTTGTAATTAATTACTAAATTTATGATCTAAGATCCAAAAAATCAATTAATTAAAAATATTTATCAATGATTTTAAAAATATAATTTCACATTCAATAGTTTATAACATTTTCCATTTTCATATTACATTTATAAAAATTAATGGATGGAGTAGAAGTTATTATGGAATGCAGTTTTATAACTATCATCTTTAAATCCATATTGTTCCACTCTTTTTCTAATTTCCATTTAAATATAATTTTCATTGGATTTTTATTATATGGAAAAAATATATAGTTCCATATATAATTTAATGTAAAACTTTTAAATATAATAATTTTGTTATTTTCTTTTTTGAAATTAACTATAGGGTTGATTTTTTTTATTTCTCATGTTATTCCGTAAAATTTTCTTCAATTATAAAAACACTTCTAGTTGTTAGTACAATATATTACCTCATGTATACATTTAATTAGTATATGTAATTTTTCAATGTCTCTTCCACTCATGTATCACTTTATATCAATCCTCTATAGTTAAGTATTGATAATTTTATATACAATTAACATTTATTAGATTTATTTTATTTATAATTTGTAAATCAACCCTTATGAATTCCTTTATGAAAATGAATGATTAGTTAATCATTCAAACTAATGGATAGGATAATTTTAGTACCTAAAAATTGAAGGATACTTGATCACTAGTTACAGTGGTTTTTTATTAATCTCTTATATTATTGGATAAAGGATTAAATACTCTATGTTATTTACCATATAAAAACATTGTAATTATCACACTCATTGTGTTACACATGAATATAAATTCATAAATTAAAATTCCTTGAATATAAATACATTCTAAAAATATCTAAAAACATAATAGATGAATTATTATGATTCAGAAAACTATTTTAATCACTATGAGACATCAATTTTTGAATCAATTATTCAACATCAATAATCTGATCATTAATTTCCCTAAATAAGAACGTTTTTCATCACACCTATTGGATTTTAATACCATATAGATCTTATGTGATAATTCTATTAATATTTGATATAGAGTTGTCTCGGAAAATTATTCTTCATGTTAGTGCAATTAACGTAAATAAATTTGGCTTATATGTTATGATAAAATGAAAAGGACCCTTGTAAAAAGAATAAAATAAAATATGGGAAGGAATAATGGGATTAAAAGATACTTTAAGAATCTTTTTAACCTACCAAAATCCTCACCAATCAATTTTACATAAACCTTTATAAAAATTGAAATATTATATACCATATATTTGATTATCCTTTTATGATAGAATATAATGAAGAAAATTTTTAGTGTTTATCCCATGTATAAGTTGTATTATATTATAGATAAGTAAAATGATACCAATAATTATTTTCGAATAAAATTGAGACACAAAAATTCTCAAGATATCATCACTATATCCATAAGAGGGAAAATACATAATGAAAAAAATAAAAATCCCTATTGAAATTCAATATTTCTATATTAAATAGAACATAAAAATGAATGTAGTCATAAGTAATATTGTGTGAAAATGTTGTTCCAATACCATTAATAAATATTAATACAACATGGTTTACCTAAAATTGTTTTCAAAAGGTACTCTATATTTAATGGACAATATATAATATAATTTCAAGATTGTGGTAGAAAATGTCTTAAATTATTATTCTAATACAAAAATTTATCTATTCATTTGATATTAATCCTTTTCTATCTCCTCAGTGCACTATAATATTACTCAATAGTATATATAAATTGTTTTAACTCATCTATATGTGTTTTAATATTGCAGAAAAAAGATCAATGATTATAGAATTATATTCAATAATCAAATATTTAATTTTTTTGAAAAAAAATATTATATATAAACATAGAATAATACAATATAAAATTTCATAATCATCACTAAAAAACCTACAAATCATAGGATAATTTTTCTATTGACCATATAGAAAATTAAATATTTATTTGAATACTCCATTACACTGAAAATACATGCGGTCTCTTTGTTTCAATATATAAATATATAATTATTAAAAATATTGTTTTCATCCACAAACAAATATATAATTTTTTTTCATTTTTAATGAATGATAAATGGTTTATTGGTGTTCCCAAAATAATTGTCAATAGTTTTTTAATAGAAAATATAACAATATTCTTTTTATTTTTTGTTGAGTTTCTATCTAGTTTTAGTGAATATTTTATCTAATACCCTTTATTCCATCCCCAAAAGTATAAGAAAATAAATATATTTTATTATTTATCAAAATCAATATCATTACATCAAATAATATATAATACTTAATGAAAATGATATAATCCAACCAGAATTGGGTCATGGTTTCCTTTGATTTAGAAAATGTAATTTCCTAGCCTGGGGGCCACACACCCATACCCTGAACATCTCATTCACATGACCTCAAGCATGCCTCCTTGTATGCCAGAGGTTTCCAACTAGTAGTGGGGGTCTAATATCAATTATAGGGAGACTGTACCCTCTTTTATAAGCATAACACACAAATGAATGCAAATTATAAATATTGGAATAATAGATAACAATGAACATTACCAATATCTCATAATAAAAATATTTAGTATTAATATATAAAAAATAATGAAGAATGTATTCTGGGTCAATGTACATGTCATGTGTTTAAAATGAAACCCAAAATAAGGATATGAGTGACTCATTAAGAGGGGATCGAACCACATTGTTTCCTTTATCAAAGCTACATTCCCAACTCATCGATCTATCTCTGGTACTTTTCCATTAACCTGTCCAAAAAACACAATATCTATCTAGGTACTGATGAAGATATTTAAGTAGGATGTGGGTACATATCATTACGAAACCACCATTGATTTCTAAATCAATTTCATGTCAAAATAAATTTTATGATGTTGTTTGAAGAAATAATCCCAATGAATAAGTAAATAGTAATTACATTATTAATTAATGTTTCATTTACAACATCTACCACAACATTCCCAAAGAAACTGAATCCTCAGTCCATACATCATCAAATTCAATATCCCAATCTATTCCAAAGTGATATTATATCTACAAATTCCATTATTTCCATTGATTAATTAATTATTGAATTCCCATGATACAATTCACATATTACAAAATATAATGACCGTGTTTCTTTTATTTAATTCAACACTAAATAAAAATGATTCCATTTATACCACATAGATTAGAATTACCATGTTACCATACATTAATTAGAAACTAAATAAACATTTTACCATTCATAACTTACACATTATAATGAATATGTTCCCATTTTTAACTCAAAACTAAATGACCATGATACAATTCATCACATAACTAATTCAATAATTAATTATCCACATCAATAACATTATAAATTCAGCAATTATTTTTTAAAAACAATTAAATTAGTTGTATAAATGAATAACTAATTGTATAAACCACCTTCATTAATTCCCTAGTTAATTAAACACATCAAAAAACTTAATTAACCTATCATTTAATTAATCAAAACCCTCAACTCAGAATTTCATATTTATTTCCATTATTAATTATCACAATTCTCAATAACATTTTCTAAAAATTAATTCCCCAATTAATTATCCCAAATGAACATCACTATTTCTCATTACTAATTCTATAATTAATTTTCTCCAAATCCTTAATTACCATAATCCCCATTTCAAATCACCTAAAAAAATCAATTTACTAAATTAATTAATTTAAATCACGAAAAAATATCTAAATAGATAATATAAATCCTACTATTTTATAAATCAATAATAAATAAGGACTATAGGAATTAAATTATATACACATACCTCTATTCATTGATGAACTATTTCCCAATTAAAATCCACAAAAAATTAACAGAGCAACAACGTAGAACATGATCCAGATTTATAAGCATGAACCATGATTAAAAAATCAATTATCTCTTTAAGCTAGATATAAATCTAGAATAATATATATATATTCATCAAATAATGATCTAAAACTAGAAAAAAGGGAAACATCCCACCATAAGTATGAGTTATTAATGAACGAGGGATGAAAAAACCAATGGGATAGGGTCCACATTCTGAGAGGGATGATGATCTTCGATATGGGATTATAATTGTGAAGAGTAGATTTTGGGAAGGCATGAAATCTATTCTAGGAACTCCAAAATTACAAAACATGTATTAGAGTCGAATGAGGGTCAAATTGTAGTTAATTAAAGGGATAAGTAGTTAAAATACCAATTTTTTGGATAAAAAATTCTTGTAATTGGTTTTCTGGGTAAGGGAACATAGTTTTCCCTATCAGTGCTCTTAAACTAAGCACCTATTTTCTAAGGGCGCAAAATTACAACTAAGAGGGATAACAGTTTAAAAAAGATAGCACAAACTATGAAAAACCACACTGTAAAGGGTCTCACAGTTTCTAGGGATATGTAACATTTTTTTTTCCATAATCGTACGCCAACGGTGCACTATATCGTTTTCATTAATTTTCATAGTTTTCATCTGATCCCACCACAAGGTAAAACCCAAATGAAATTTAATCAAAACAAAGGATAGTAGTACCTAAAATCAAGCCTGAATTATCTTTAGAAATGGTGAGGATCATATTATCCCCCACATTATAATAGAAAATCCCCATACATCCCCAATCTTTAAGATTTCGATTCAAAAAGATCAGTCCACTGATCCCACATATCATTTACCCCTCCAAATGTTTCCCCCAGCACACACCCATTTTCCACCGTACATGAACTGTCAGCACAGTCCTTATGCACAACACTTTCTCTAGGTGATCCAATATATGTATCGTATTCTCCTTAATGGACACATCAATCTCAATTATGACAACATACTCTTTGATCACATGAGAAGGTTCTAGGTATTACTGCAAAATCTGTGACACATGTAAAATTTCATGCATTGAACCACATTTCTATGTAAGATCCTATCAGTACGCCACCGACCAGATTCTCTTCACCACCTCAAATGGTTAAATGAACATAGGTTCCAACTTTCATTCTCTATGTATCACATGGTTACCAAACCTATGAATTTCACAAATTAAAACTAGATCACCCCTTATAAACACATTGGGTAATCAATATCTTCCATCATATGACTAATTTCAATTTTAAGTTGTATCTATAATGACCCATACTTTACATACATTGTTAGTGTCTTTAGAAACTGGGAAACATAAACAACTGGTTCATAAATCTTCTACAGTGTCTCCCATTTATTTCATCATATCTAGGGTCCCTTTTAGCATATTCTACTTAATATCCATCTTCCTGACCTGGGGAAAAGAAAACATAAAAGGGTGAGCTCAAATGCTCAGCAAGGGCAAATAAAGGAAATAAAAATCACATCATATCTTTTTGAAAATCAAAACCTGCAAAAGAGATCATAATATCTTAACATGGAATAAATCATAGAAGTGAAAATGAGATCCCCATAATCATAACATAAAACTTGAAACTTTGTGGCATGCACACATAATCAGGGAAAATAATTTCTTGTTAGTCATGACTCATTGCCAAGACTATCTTAGTGGACAAAGTCCCTTTCTGAACCGAGTTCACTCCTCGTTTCAGTCCTGTATTACTGAACCGAAATAACCTTCCGTTCCAGCCATGTCTATCTCATGAGATATAAAGTCTTTACCCAATGCATTGGATGGAGATATAGGTCCCACCCATCTTATAATGAATCCTTTCTTATGTGTGCCACATAATCATAAAACATACATCATCGCATAACACATGTAACAAAAATGGGATTCTTGAAACATCATGACATCATAAATCAATTCATATAAGATAAAAGAATTCATAAAAATAATTCCATCACAACATGAAAAAATCAATTTAATAATAGGGATAAAAACAGAACCCTTTATTATCTTAGATGGAAAATCATATTGATAAAACACTTGAACTCCATTCTTGAGGAAAATATCCTTTCTTCTTAAAATTTTTTTTTCCCTTTCATTACATGTCATACAACTTTAAAATAAAAGAAGTTGATTAAAAATAAACTTGAAAACTTGTAAAGGAAGCTTTTTGGAAACAATGTTTTAAAAATCCATTCATGCCGTATAAGTTAAAAAAACATTCTTCTTGTACTTTTGTCGGAAAAGTCAAAAAGTACCTTGTACGAAAACGACAAAAGATTCCTTTCATATCTTTTAAAAAAAACTCACCGATGGGTAAAATTGGATATAAACTATTGTATAAGGATATAAATATTACATATTGAGGAAACATGGATGTGGATGATAAAATACACCCCAGTAATTACCAAAGTAAAAACAATCTCGGATAAAAGTGAGATTGTGATATTTCCCTTACCTTAGGTCCGATTTGCTTTGTTCGTGTCCGAAGATCCTGTATAATGGTTTAAATAAGGTTATTGACTTATTCCAGAATCATACATATTGATATGAGATCATATATGGTCATATTATTAGCTTCTTGTTAGTAATATTTCATTGTTACTTGTTACTCGGGTCTTTATAACTTTTTGTTCTTATGCGTGTTTTGTCGAATAAATTCTTATTCTTATCTTTAGGTTATAGATAATTCATTTCCATAATGGTATTAGTGTAGTATATACCATATTCATTCATTCAATTCATTTATATAATCATTATGAAATGAAGATCATGTAGAACGAGTCGCATCACATCGTGGAGACGGTATTCCGTACGTACGCACGAGTGATGATATCGTTCCTATGATCGTGGAATTGTATTGGAGTATATATATATTATTTCAGTATCAATATTACTTCATAATAATCATATATAGTTACTCATTACACCATGATACCCATCCTTGTAAGGTGATGGTGGAAAATAGATTACACCACGGCGTGGAGACGGTATTCCGTACGTACGCACGCGCGGTGATTTCATTTTTCCGTAGGATGGATAGAAGGTGAATTAGGGTTGTTTAATATTTATAATAACATATCAGTATGTAAGTAATACTGATGTTATTACTTTATCATGAAACAACTAAAGAAGAATAAGTTGAAGAAGAAAGAAATTGAAAAGATCGGTAATGGATATTACCTCTTCTTTGGAACGCCTCTTTGAATCCTCCACTTAAGGAACTAAGATTGGTCTTTGGAGAAGACCAGGACCTCTAGGATTATTATAGGGAAGTGGAGAGGAGAAAATGGCAGGGGTTGGCCGAGCTTGAGTGCTCAAATTGGTGTGAGGAGGAGGGGGAGGAGGTGCCCTTTTATAAGGGAGGAGAGGGGCACCTTAGGAATATCTCAAAATATTATTTTATATTAAAGTCAAAATCGGTTTATAATGGTTCCAAAGGGTCTTATTTCGAAGCTGAAGTGGTGATGGGTCGAAATCCTATCAACCAATAGGATTTAGACAAGTTTGGGGTATTATTTTAACCTTATCAATTAGATTTAACTCTAAGTTAATTAATTTAACTTTTACCGTGTCTTTTTGTTTTCTTTCACTATATGGTTAATACACTGACTATAACATGCCAAACGAACCCCAAATTGTTTATTATTAATATATATATCCTTATCTTAGTCATTTGGCCGAACCTTAGATTTTTAGGAATAAAATAACAATTAATAATATAATATTTGATTTAAAAACTATTTTGTTTCAATTTTGACACTATTTGATATATGATTTTTGTGAAAGTCATATCAGAATTATATGTTCGATCCAAGTTGATTAAATCAACACTAATATATCATAGTAACCTAGAAAATTAGTGGAATTCATAAAAAGTCTTAAATTACATTTATTTTGGTATTTATATTATCAATTATGTCAATATTTCATTAATAAGATAATTACTACATCATCTTTGTGTCATAAATAAATTAAATTATTTGATGTCTAAAAATTACAAATAAAATACCATCATGTAGGAAATCTTTTTATCTTTCTAATGAATATTTAAAATAGAATTTATCTTATGTATAACCCTATATTAAAAATTATTTACTTATTAAACTTTAAATTTAACTATTTTAACCCTTCTTTAAATAAATTAATAATAAATGTCCTAATCTAATCCAAGTGGGCCTAAATGGTCATATTTTATTCCTAAGTTTGTTTTTGGTCGAATTACACTTGTCCAATAGAATTAGGACATGTGTTAGGGTAATATTAATATCACATTTACCCTTAGTTACCCTATTTACTATTAACCGCGGTAAAAAAAGGTAAAAAGTTACTATTCACCAAAAAATTATTTTCATCTCATTGAACCACATTTTAGTCCTTGATATTAACCGTGTCTCTCGGATTTTCGAAATTCCATTCACAGAAGCGGTAAAATTATGTTTTATGCAAAATTCAGTTTTTTTAACCTACCACTTAGTGGTTTCACTATTCATCAAAAATTGAAAGTTTCCAGAAAAATACCAAAATTTCACCCTAGGCTAATTTCGATATTCTGAGTCCAAAAATGAAGTCCATTTTGAAAAATAAAATTTATAAAATTTCAAAAAGTGGTTATTACTATTCATAACGGCTAGTTTTAATTGCATATTGTTGTTTAGTGAAACTCGGTATTGCGTACGACGCAAGCTATCGAGGAAGGTCGCGATTGCGTGTAAAGAAAGCCAAGCAAGTGTTGTGTAGAAAAAGATTCCTTTGATGATTTATATAACATAAAAGTCTCGGGTGTTACATTCTACCCCCCTTAAAAAGAATTTCGCCCTCGAAATTCGTCACTTTGTTACAAACAGATGAGGATACTTCTCCCTCATCATATCCTCGAGCTCCCATGTAGCTTCTTCAAGTTGGTGGTTCCTCCATAAAACCTTCACTAAGCGAGTGGTCTTGTTTCGTAGGACTTTTTCGCTACGATCCAGAATCTATATCGGTTGTTCTTCATAAGAAAGATCTTGCTCCAGCGGTACAACTTCTGAGCTGAGTACATGTGAAGGATCTGGTATGTACTATCTCAGGAGAGATACATGGAACACATCGTGAACTTGAGAGAGATTCGGTGGAAGCGCCAATCGGTAAGCTACCTTCCCAACACGATCCAGTATTTCGAAAGGACCGATATATCTAGGGCTCAACTTCCCCTTCTTTCCAAATCTCATAACCCTCTTCCAGGGAGATATTCGTAAGAACACTTTATCGCCCACTTCATACTCTAGGTCTTTTCTTCGGTTGTCGGCATAACTTTTCTGTCGACTCTGAGCTGCTCTTATGTGTTGTTGAATAGATCTGACCTTTTCTGCCATTTCATCAACGAGATCAGGTCCTAATAGCTTTCTTTCCCCAACTTCATCCCAGCAAGTTGGAGTCCTGCATTTCTTTCCATAGAGAGCTTCATAAGGAGCCATCTGAATACTGGAGTGAAAGCTATTATTATAAGAAAATTCCACCAAAGGTAGGTGTTGATCCCAACCTCCTTTGAAATCCATAGAGCAAGCTCTCAACATATCTTCTAGGGTTTGAATTGTTCTCTCAGACTGACCGTCTGTCTGGGGATGATAAGCAGTGCTGAAACTCAACTCTGTATCCAGAGTATGCTGAAGACTTCGCCAGAACTTCGAGGTAAATCTCGGATCTTGATCAGATATAATAGAAAGTGGTACTCCATGCAATCTTACCACTTCCTTTATATATATCCTGGCAAGCTGATCTAGAGAGAAATCCTCTCTAATAGCAATGAAGTGTGCAGACTTTGTAAGACGATCAACTATGACCCAGATATCATTATTGCCTTTGGATGTTTTAGGAAGTCCTGTGACAAAGTCCATAGTGATGTTTTCCCATTTCCATTCGGGTATGGGTAATGGTTGTAACATCCCCTTAGACTTCTGTCTCTCAGCATTAACTTGTTGACAAACCAAGCATCGAGAGACATATTCAGCAACATCTCTTTTCATGCCATCCCACCAGAAGTACTCTTTCAGGTCCCTATACATCTTCGTGCTTCCAGGATGAATAGAGAATGATGAACTATGAGCCTCATCCAGCAGCTCATTCTTTAATTCGGGGATGGAAGGAACGCAAACCCGATTCCTGAACTTTATTATCCCATCACAATCAAGGTTGAATTCAGGAACATTTCTCACCGTCTTTTGTAACTCGACATCTTCTTTCTGTGCCTCTTTAATCTTCACATGTATAGATGGTTGAACATTCATTTGAGAAAGATAAGCTTTTTCCCCTTCCATTATAATTCCAAGATCCATCCTTTGTAAATCCATAAATATTGGATCTTTTGTGATCCTCATCATGGATAAACTAGCATGGTCTTGTCGACTTAATGCATCTGCCACCTTGTTTGCTTTCCCAGGGTGGTAATGGATTGAGCAGTCATAATCCTTAATCAGCTCCAACCATCTTCTTTGATGCATATTCAGCTCCTTTTGTGTGAAAATATACTTTAAACTTTTATGATCAGTATAAATATCACACCTTTCACCATAAAGGTAATGCCTCCAAATCTTTAATGCAAAGATTACCGCAGCCAACTCCAAATCATGTGTTGTGTAATTTTGCTCATGGATTTTCAACTGTCGTGAGGCATAAGCTATCACCATATCATTTTGCATAAGAACACACCCCAATCCCTTCTTGGATGCATCACTGTAGATCACAAACCTTTCTCCACTACAAGGCAGTGTGAGCACAGGTGCACTGGATAACCTTCTTTTCAACTCCTTGAAATTCTCTTCACATTCCTCTGTCCAGACAAACTTAACTCCTTTCCGAGTCAACTTGGTGATTGGATTAGATAATCGTGAAAAATCTTTTACAAAACGTCGATAATATCCAGCCAAACCAAGAAAACTTCAGATCTCAGTTACTGTTGTTGGTCTTGACCATCTTTCGATAACCTCTGTTTTTGCTGGATCCACAGATATCCCCTCTTTTGAGATTATGTGACCCAAAAATGCAACTTTTTGAAGCCAAAATTCACACTTGGTAAATTTGGCATAAAGCTTCTCCTTTCTCAGGGTCTTCAATATAATTCTCAAGTGATCTTCATGCTCTTCCTTGCTCTTTGAATAGACAAGAATATCGTCTATAAAGACTACCACAAATTGATCAAGATAGTCTCTAAAGACTCTATTCATTAGATCCATGAAGATAGCAGGGGCATTAGTAAGACCAAATGGCATCACTATGCATTCATAGTGTCCATACCTTGTACGGAAAGCCGTCTTTGGTATATCCTCCCTTTTGACCCTTAATTGATGATACCCTAAACGGAGATCAATCTTGGAAAAGTATTGAGCTCCGCGTAGTTGGTCAAATAAGTCATCAATGCGTGGGAGAGGATATTTGTTCTTGATAGTGATCTTTTTAAGTTCTCGATAATCAATGCAGAGTCTCATTGATCCATCTTTCTTCTTTACAAATAGAACAGGTGCTCCCCAAGGTGACGCACTAGGGCGTATGAATCCCTTATCAAGATTCTCTTGGAGTTGCTTCTTTAATTCTTGCAACTCAATTGGGGCCATTCTATAAGGTGTCTTTGAAATAGGCAAAGCACCCGGTACGAGTTCTATTGAAAACTCAACTTCACGATTTGGTGGAAGACCCGGTAATTACTCCGGAAAGACATCATCAAACTCCCGTACAATGGGCATATTCTTAATTGTGAGTTTCTCACCAACCATTTGAGATAAATAACCTTCATTTAGTGGAATCAAGACCCATAAGATGGAAGAAATTTCCACTGGAAGGTTATATTCATCCTTGCATCGATAGACGATCGTAGATTGATCTGGAATATGAAATGTGACTTCCCTTCTTTGGCAATCGATATGAGCTCCATGTAGAGAAAGCCAATCCATGCCAAGAATCACATCAAATTCCACTAAAGGAAGGATCACAAGATTTGCAGGAAGCACATTCCCACAAACTTCGATCAGAGAAGAATTATAAACTTTTGATGCGATTGATGTGCCATTAGGTGTTTTCATAGCTAACTCAACATCTAATTGTTGAGGTAATACGGTGATACCCTTAGAAAAGTCTTCAAAAATAAAAGAGTGGGTGGATCCAGAATCAAATAAAACATTTGATACTTTAGAGTGGATGGTAAGTGTACCTTTCACCACATCGTTATCGTACTCCACATCGCTGATAGAAATTGCATGTGACTTTCCTTTGTCTTTAGCCTTAAGAGTTTGTTGACGTCGACCATCATCATCAACCCTTGGATTTGGGCATTGATTGGCATAATGCCCCATCTCCTTGCGCTTGAAACATTGAAGTGTAGTAGGTTCATTCTGTGTATCCCTTCCTTTGTTTGCGTCATTAGACATCTTCTTCCCATTATCACGGCATTCAAATGCCCGATGACCTTCTTTTCCACATTTAAAACATTTACTTGTCCCTTTAAGACAACTCCCTCCATGTTTCTTTCCACACTTTGAGCATAAGGAAAAGCTCATCTTCTTTTCTGTGTGCTCTTTAGATTTTTCTTTGAATTCCATCTTCCTCTTCTTATCAAACCCATGTGACTGATGGGTTACTCCAATCTCCATCTCAACTTTGAGAGCACATCGAACGATTTCCTCGTAGCTATTGAAGTCCCTTAAGGCTAACGCCCTTCAAAGACTTGGTTTTAAGCCACTAAAGAATCGATCGATCTTACTCTCAGGTTGGATAATAATACCAGAAGCGTACCTTGCCAGTCTTGTAAAATTTGCTTCATAGGTACCAACAGATTCATCATCCCTTTGCTTCAGTTCAAGAAACTCTTTCTCCATCTTTGTTCGGAGAATACGAGGAAAGTACTTATTGAAAAATAAGTTCTTGAACTCGTCCCATTCCATAGACTCAATTTCATCCCTTTTCCTCATATTCTTAACAAGATTCCACCATTGATCAGCATCTCCTTCCAAACGATACACTGCTAGGATGACTTTATCATGTTCAGAACATTGAAGAACTGAAAATATCTTTTCAGTAGTACTAATCCATTGTTCAGCAACTAATGGATCAGTAGACCCGCTGAAAGAAGGTGGACGCTGCCTCATGAAGGATTCAACAGAATGTTGCTCCCTCCTTTGCTCGTTTGGAAATCCTGCATGATTCATAGCTTGAGAAAGTTGTGTGAGCATGGCTACAAGATTTTTCATTCCAGCTCCCATATCGTTTGGTTGCTCAGGGGGACAATCATTGCATTGCCCATCGCATTCCGCATTAACACGGTTCCTTCGGGTTCCAGCCATTGACTAAAACCAAGAAGAATAGTGTGAGCAACACTAATTATAATAGGAAACCACATAATTCAAGAATAAAATTTTCATGCTTATGGTCTTATCCTAGGTTATTCAAGGCCATTTCTAAAACACTAAGATTGTGTACTATGCTTAGACTTATCCTTAGGGTTCTTACTAAGGCTTTCACATCCTAGTTTCCAAAGGTTGACTATACCTTTCCTCTGATACCAACTATAACGACCCATACTTTACAAACATTGTTAATACTTCAAAATTGAAGTACACTTATTACAACATATGACAAAACCACAGAGGACCGTATAGGTATAGTGTCTTTAGAAACTGGGAAACATAAACAACTGGTTCATAAATCTTCTACAGTGTCTCCCATTTATTTTATCATATCTAGGGTCCCTTTTAGAATATTCTACTTAATATCCATCTTCCTGACCTGGGGAAAAGAAAACATAAAAGGGTGAGCTCAAATGCTCAGCAAGGGCAAGTAAAGGAAATAAAAATCACATCATATCTTTTTGAAAATCAAAACCTACAAAAGAGATCATAATATCTTAACATGGAATAAATCATAGAAGTGAAAATGAGATCCCCATAATCATAACATAAAACTTGAAACTTTGTGGCATGCACACATAATCATGGAAAATCATTTCTTGTTAGTCATGACTCATTGCCAAGACTATCTTAGTGGACAAAGTCCCTTTCTGAACCGAGTTCACTCCTCGTTTCAGTACTGTATTACTGAACCGAAATAACCTTCCGTTCCAGCCATGTCTATCTCATGAGATATAAAGTCTTTACCCAATGAATTGGAGGGAGATATAGGTCCCACCCATCTTATAATGAATCCTTTCTTATGTGTGCCACATAATCATAAAACATACATCATCGCATAACACATGTAACAAAAATGGGATTCTTGAAACATCATGACATCATAAATCAATTCATATAAGATAAAGGAATTCATAAAAATAATTCCATCACAACATGAACAAATCAATTTAATAATAGGGATAAAAACAGAACCCTTTATTATCTTAGATGGAAAATCATTTTGATAAAACACTTGAACTCCATTCTTGAGGAAAATATCCTTTCTTCTTAAAAAAACATTTTTCCTTTCATTACATGTCATACAACTTTAAAATAAAAGAAGTTGATTAAAAATAAACTTGAAAACTTGTAAAGGAAGCTTTTCGGAAACAATGTTTTAAAAATCCATTCATGCCGTATAAGTTAAAAAAACATTCTTCTTCTACTTTTGTCGGAAAAGTCAAAAAGTACCTTGTACGAAAACGACAAAAGATTCCTTTCATATCTTTTACAAAAAACTCACCGATGGGTAAAATTGGATATAAACTATTGTATAAGGATATAAATATTACATATTGAGGAAACATGGATGTGGATGATAAAATACACCCCAGTAATTACCAAAGTAAAAACAATCTCGGATAAAAGTGAGATTGTGATATTTCCCTTACCTTAGGTCCGATTTGCTTTGTTCGTGTCCGAAGCTCCTGTATAATGGTTTAAATAAGGTTATTGACTTATTCCAGAATCATACATATTGATATGAGATCATATATGGTCATATTATTAGCTTTCTGTTAGTAATATTTCATTGTTACTTGTTACTCGGGTCTTTATAACTTTTTGTTCTTATGCGTGTTTTGTCGAATAAATTCTTATTCTTATCTTTAGTTTATAGATAATTCATTTCCAGAATGGTATTAGTGTAGTATATACCATATTCATTCATTCAATTCATTTATATAATCATTATGAAATGAAGATCATGTAGAACGAGTCACATCACATCGTGGAGACGGTATTCCGTACGTACGCACGAGTGATGATATCGTTCCTATGATCGTGGAATTGTATTGGAGTATATATATATTATTTCAGTATCAATATTACTTCATAATAATCATATATAGTTACTCATTACAACATTATACCCATCCTTGTAAGGTGATGGTGGAAAATAGATTACACCACGGCGTGGAGACGGTATTCCGTACGTACGCACGCGCGGTGATTTCATTTTTCCGTAGGATGGATAGAAGGTGAATTAGGGTTGTTTCATATTTATAATAACATATCAGTATGTAAGTAATACTGATGTTATTACTTTATCATGAAACAACTAAAGAAGAAGAAGTTGAAGAAGAAAGAAATTGAAAAGATCGGTAATGGATATTACCTCTTCTTTGGAACGCCTCTTTGAATCCTCCACTTAAGGAACTAAGCTTGGTCTTTGGAGAAGACCAGGACCTCTAGGATTATTCTAGGGAAGTGGAGAGGAGAAAATGTCAGGGGTTGGCCGAGCTTGAGAGCTCAAATTGGTGTGAGGAGGAGGGGGAGGAGGTGCCCTTTTATAAGGGAGGAGAGGGGCACCTTAGGAATATCTCAAAATATTATTTTATATTAAAGTCAAAATCGGTTTATAATGGTTCCAAAGGGTCTTATTTCGAAGCTGAAGTGGTGATGGGTCGAAATCCTATCAACCAATAGAATTTAGACAAGTTTGGGGTATTATTTTAACCTTATCAATTAGATTTAACTCTAAGTTAATTAATTTAACTTTTACCGTGTCTTTTTGTTTTCTTTCCCTATATGGTTAATACACTTACTATAACATGCCAAACGAACCCCAAATTGTTTATTATTAATATATATATCCTTATCTAAGTCATTTGGCCGAACCTTAGATTTTTAGGAATAAAATAACAATTAATAATATAATATTTGATTTAAAAACTATTTTGTGTCAATTTTGACACTATTTGATATATGATTTTTGTGAAAGTCATATCAGAATTATATGTTCTAACCAAGTTGATTAAATCAACACTAATATATCATAGTAACCTAGAAAATTAGTGGAATTCATAAAAAGTCTTAAATTACATTTATTTTGGTATTTATATTATCAATTATGTCAATATTTCATTAATAAGATAATTACTGCATCATCTTTGTGTCATAAATAAATTAAATTATTTGATGTCTAAAAATTACAAATAAAATACCATCATGTATGAAATCCTTTTATATTTCTAATGAATATTTAAAATCGAATTTATCTTATGTATAACCGCATATTAAAAATGATTTACTTATTAAACTTTAAATTTAACTATTTTAACCCTTCTTTAAATAAATTAATAATAAATGTCCTAATCTAATCCAAGTGGGCCTAAATGGTCATATTTTATTCCTAAGTTTGTTTTTGGTAGAATTACACTTGTCCAATAGAATTAGTACATGTGTTAGGGTAATATTAATATCATATTTACCCTTAGTTACCCTATTTACTATTAACCGCGGTAAAAAAAGGTAAAAAGTTACTATTCACCAAAAAATTATTTTCATCTCATTGAACCACATTTTAGTCCTTGATATTAACCGTGTCTCTCGGATTTTCGAAATTCCATTCACAGAAGCGGTAAAATTAAGTTTTATGCAAAATTCAGTTTTTTTAACCTACCACTTAGTGGTTTCACTATTCATCAAAAATTGAAAGTTTCCAGAAAAATACCAAAATTTCACCCTAGGCTAATTTCGATATTCTCAGTCCAAAAATGAAGTCCATTTTGAAAAATAAAATTTATAAAATTTCAAAAAGTGGTTATTACTATTCATAACGGCTAGTTTTAATAGCATATTGTTGTTTAGTGAAACTCGGTATTGCGTACGACGCAAGCTATCGAGGAAGGTCGCGATTGCGTGTAAAGAAATCCAAGCAAGTGTTGTGTAGAAAAAGATTCCTTTGATGATTTATATAATATAAAAGTCTCGGGTGTTACAGTATCCATGCATTTCTAAATAATATGTACCTACATTTATGTCTGCTACACGAGACTCAGACTCAAAAAAATTGACTCACCTACCCCCATCTAGAATAATGGTGATAACTATGGCCTTCTATAATGTTCCATTTATGGTTCCATCCTTATTGTTTCCTGAAAAATATTGATATATACAAACTCCAATAAATCCATGTGTTTCCTCCAATATCAACTGATGTCTAAAATAGATACTCATAGCATATCATCAAGGACATTTATAGTATTATATGACTACCCATCTATCTTTAGGAAGAAATCCATAATAAAAAATAAATATGTATTGAGCACATTCTATTATAATTACTATAAATGGAAAGTAAAAACATGATGTTCAGTATGAAATAATATTCTATGGCACCCTGTTCAGATAGACTATCTCCTAAAAATACAAAACCTTAAGATGCTCAACTGAGAACGTCTCTAATGTAGGAAAGCAATGGGATAATTTTTTCAGCCAATTTCCAATCACCCCAATAGCATCTTTTATCTATCGGGGCCTTAGAAGACACACCACAATGTCAAAGGTAATTTTCTCCCCTTGCAATTCTATAATTGAAAGCATTTGTAGGAATCCCTCAGGTCGTTGATGATCTTCCTTCACCTATTGATTGGTGTAGAATCATGTCACAAACCCTGATATCCTTTTTTCATGCCCATCCACCATAATAGTTATTGTTTTTCATGGTACATTTTTTTCACACCCGGATGTAAAAACCACATATAGGTATTATACTAACCAATTAGCTCATCCTTCATACTGGTATTAACAAAAACAAAATTCTTAACAAAAATGATTTAATCCACATTTATGCTACAATCTGATGGTGACTCCCCACCTTCATGGATTTACCTTAAGGTAAAACATTCTAGATACTCATACTATTAGTCTCTACTCTATCTCAAATGAGTATACTTCACTAAAACTGATGCTTACGACATATGATCATGACTCTTATGAACCAAAACAAGCATCTAAACTTATAAAGACATCATCTTCCACTCACCACTAGACTCCTTAAATTTCATAGTCATGGTTTTCATATTAAAATAATTATAAAAAGTATTAACATTTCTGGCTGTATATGCTTGTGGAAAATGAAATGACTACATATACCCCACCCATATCCATTATTGAAAATTCTTGTATCATAATGAAATGATATATTTTCAACTCTTTTGATTTTTATACATAGTAAAATTGTCACCCCAATGACAATTACACCAATATTTAAATTCATAAAACACTATAACTATCTCAAGGTCATGTGTAGGGTAGTTCTGTTCAGGATCCCTTAGATACTAAAACCAATATTCCACAACTTGGTCTCTTTACATTTAAAATGCTCCATATATAATCCCATAAGTGTCAAAATACACCATGTACTCCACACATGGATTAGTAATGATAGATATTATTATTGATTTCAAACACATCTTAATATCATAGAATGAATCCTCCCAATCTTTCGACCATACAATGTTCTCACCTTTTTGGTCAATATCAAAATCGGCACTACAAAACAAGGAAAGTACTAGATGAACGTCATGTAATATCCTGCTGATACAAAAAATATATAGATTTCAAACATGTTCATGGGATTCTCCCAATAAACACTTCTTAAATAATCTTAAAATTCATTAAAAAACATTCCTCTAAGATAATATGACCCATGATGTGTACCTGGTCAATCCAAAATTGGAACTTATATAGCTTAGCATTTAGATGACGCTCACTCAGTGAACTCGGGATGATGTAAAGATATTGGGAATGATTGTAAGGTGTCTAGGACTACAAAATTATGTCATCATTGAATACTGATACAAAATGATCCTGATACGGATGGAATATAATGTTTATCAAGGCCATAAACACTATTTGTGTTCTCTTCAACCCAATAAGAATTGAAAAGAACTCTTATAGGCCTTATCTGATCTAGAAATCTGTCCATGATATATCATAAGTCTGAACACTCAGTTGATGATACTCCAATATAAATTAAATACTTGATAATATACATGATACTCTAAAATATTCTAATAGATCAAAAATATGTGGATGAAGATACTAGTTATTCACAATCATCTGTATTTACTTCTGGTAATTAAAACATAAGTGCAAACTCTTGTCAGCCTTCTCAAAAAACAAAATAGTTGATTCCCAAGGAAATGTAATCAAATAGATAAATCCCTTATCATATAACTCATATAGGTTAGTATTTAGATCTTGAAACTATATTGGATCCATTAGGTAAGGGGGGATTGAAACTAGATTTCCCCTGCATGATCTCAATAGTGAATTCCACCGATCTCTCAAGTGGAAACACTGGTAATTCTACTAGAAATACATCATAAAACTTGTCTAATACAGATATAAGGATATATTATTATACACCTCTATATTATATTAATATAATAGAAACGTGAGTTGAGAGTTCTTCCAGTTAATGAGTAATGTCCAGCTCTTTATAACTATATATCCCACTATCCATGGTGAAAATAATTTTCACCCTTGATAGACATAATATTTACTCTCCTATGAAAACAACCAATGTGGTCTTGGTATGTGACTATCCAGTTCCCTACAATAATATTTTTGAATCCCAAAATTATTCGGATATTTAGGCCCCATATAAAATGAAACTCTCTGATGTTGAGATAACACCCTTTATGTAAATAGATGTCTCTTGACCATACTTCAAAAAAGTACCAATTTTTATAATCACACTCTCAAAAACCACCTCCTAGTTCAAACCATTCTAATGTTATCAAAAATTATGTAATTAGAGGATCTAATATAACTATTTCTACAAGTCAGATATGGTGTAGAAGATCCCCTTATTACAGTATGATTTTTCCAAATTGTACCCTCACTTCTGGTCTATCGCTTGGTGCTGCAGAACATCTGTATATGTCCCATACTTCCACAATATTGGAACTATAATGTGGTTCAAGGGCACTAAATATAGATGTGATACAACATAACACACTGGTTATATATCAGTCATGTATGGCCATGTTCCATTATTCTGTCTTTTTGGGTTCTATGTTTCCCACAACACTAGTTTACCCAGTCATTACGACACATCCTACTCTCAGAAAAAAACCTTCTGATTGTTTAGATAGAACTATTATCCCTTCACTAGAAGCATATTTCATGTTTCCTTCATATTTTAGAGCCTAATCTACCACCTCCAAATAATTCATATATCAAAAAAGATGAACCTGGGACTTTATCCCAAATTTAAGCCCATCATGAAACAGTCTATCTGTTGATGTCTTGTCCCCTCCAAATGCTGGAGAAAAGCATTGAAAATATGTAAAACAAGTAACATAGTCTATCAGGGTTATAATACCTAGACCTAACCTCAAGATCTCAACATATATCTCTGGTATCAATATATCAGGATAAATGTTCTCTAAGAACCTCACCAAAAATTACTTCTATAATATACCATGATCCAATCCAGTCTATGAACGAACATCACACTTACACCTCACTAATCCTTGTTACATGTAATCATACAACTTTTAACTCCTCTCTAAATGATTCTCCATGATTCAAAGTATCGTTATAATGGATGGTTGCACCCAAATTTACCCTACAGGTATGCGGTCGTTGTAGTACAGGTAGGGGTCGAATCCACAGGGACTGAAGAAGAAACAGAGAGACACTCTGATTTTTGAAGGATTTGGATATAGAGTGGACAAATATTTGGATTGATTTGATTTTAATAACTAATAATTTAAACTAAAGAAGATAAATTAAAAAATTAAATTACTTAGTCTAAAACAATTAATGGAGATGAGTTGATCCTAATTTGTTACTAGGTTTAGATTGGATGCATTTATTTTCTTATAACATTCGTTTCACTAATTCAACATGTATCCAAAAAATGATGTAATTACTCAAAATAATTCACCAATTTAATCCCTAAAACATTCCAAGGCTAATCACCAATGCACTTAGAGGATCAATTTAATGATCACTCCAAGGAATTAGATCATACTAGCACTCAAATGTGTCATTATTAAAGTTGGTGAAGACGAAGAAGAAAACAAATCATCAAATAGAAATCTTAAAATAATGAAATTATTACATAAATTAAGATCATAAAATAACACCCAATATGCCCCCATTCAACTCCCTAGGACCAACCCATAATGGTTTATCCCTCCAATGATTCTATGATTTAAAGGAAGCAGAAATGAGACTCATAGGGGCGAAATTGAAGAAGCAAAAACAACAACAACAAAAATGATCACTCCACCGTTGTGTGAATAAAATCACAAGTGATGGTGTAAATAAATTCAAAATTTAAATAATCTTTATCAAAGTTATAAGAATAAGAAAAGAAAAATAGTAAATTAAGAACTTTTATTAAGAACTAATGTGATTCAAACAACTTACATGAGAATGAAGAACGATTACAACATTAATTGGACAACATAACATTATAATTAAACAGAGCACCCAAGATCCCAAAATCCTCCACCACTACTGACATAAATAGGAAAAAATGAATCCTTGGACGAGCCCCCAACATCCCATATGAATTTAATTAATTTTGTTGGGGAAAGGTGGGTGAAACATTAATGTAGAGAGACTTTTCCACTTTTGACCCGAAGTTGCAGCCATCTTGCATACACCAGAAAGACGCGCCTAAAGGACCTCCTAGAAAGAAGAATTTGAGTGGGCCCTATAATACTTAAATGAAGCCCCGGATGTCCCTTAACATGATGTAAAATACCATCCCAAAATAATAAACCGTTCGCGAGATATGATATAAATACGGGGCTGTTTTTCTGGGCCGTATAATCTGGCCCAGAATTGAATCTTCAACTTGGGCCACCTTAATCGCCACCATTTAGGACAAATTAGCACTGAATCCAGAAAAAATATTTTTTCCTATATATGGATTCTATCCTCCCATGAATTTTGGGCTTTATTGGGCCTGTATTGTGGGCCCCACATTCCCATCAGTGGGATGATATCCAATCTGCCTTCTCCAGAATTGTTTCCTTTCATCGCCAAATATCCCCATAATCCTTTATGAATCCTCCATTGATTTCTGAATGAAAAATGTTCATATTTATGTTTATATCAATTTCAAAAAATATAAAATTAAAATATGGATAATTACATTCTTTACAATCAGATTAAACATTGGGATTAAATTGGTTCATATTAGGCATGAAGTGCACAAATGATGACAATGGATGTTCAAAATTAAAATCCACTAACTCAGGCCCATAAGATCAAAAATTAATATTTAATACACTTTAAATTAAATAAAAATATGTGTTTTTATCAGCTAATCACACCCCCAACTTGAGTTTTTCTAGTCCCGAGCAAAATATATATCTCACAAAAATGCAATTCGAATACCATTTTCCAAAAATCATTTTAATACACATTTCTCACACAAATATCTCATACCAAACAATTATGAAACCCATAAAAATAATTTAAAACAATCTATGTCCACAGGAATACCACAATCCCATGCCCATTCCTTTGTTCAAATTCATCGCCATATTTCATCCAAATTCAATTAAGCATGATGAAGTGTTGTGCGTCACAATAGACATGGGGGTTCATTTTCATTCATGGGAGAAAATATGGAAGTGCTAGGAGAAATAAAATTTTAATAATAAGATGAGTTCTCATTTTTTTATTTTATTTGTTTTTTTTTTGGATTTTTTGGATTTTTTTGCAATTTTTCCATGGTAATTGAAATTGAACTCAATTGAGTCAACCCATGTAGCAAGACTTTGCCGATGACTCCCAGGCTCAAAGACCATAGGGCACCAAGTGAAGCTCACATACTCGGGAATCATCTCGAGTTAACTCAATCAGAAACAAATTCAAATTACCACAAATAGAGATAAAATTCCCAACTCTAGTCCAGAAAACTATGGAGTCACGATCCCCAAGTGCTGAAAGCCACACATTTGTTCAATTCATTGCTCTAAGCACAATTAATTTTTTTTTGAATACTCATGCTAAAATTAAAATGATCGCCAATCCTATGCTATTTATTATGGTTCCCCAAGAAATAAAACTAAAACCCCACAATCTAGAGGATGTGCATTGTGTTTTTTTAATTAAATGGATGAAAATATAACAGTGAAAAAACAAATCGGACAACCGAACATTCCAATATCTATGCACATGAACATAAACTTGCATTAAAATCACAATCACGGAATGAAAAATTATTTGATATCCAATTTCAGAGTTTGGAATGTGTGTTATCATGTTCAAGGTTGATGACTTTTTTCCTTCCACACATTTTCATCTCCCCCCAACATAGAATAAAACTATCCCCAGTGTTTAAAGATTTGAAACATAGAATGGGTAGGATAGAAGTTCAACGAAGACATTGAAAATGAAAATTATGGAATGAAGTCACCTGGTGGTTGATGTTGAAAATGAATTCCCATGTCTCCCTTCAGTTCTTGTTTCTCTCCCAATGGTTTGGACGGTTGTGAACAGATTTTCACAATGACCTATGACATGCCTTAAATTTTTTTAATATAAATATATTTTTTATTTTTTTAACCTAAAAAACGTACAAATAACATAAACTGATGATAAATTGTCTTCTCTTAAATTTCTGGGTAATGTATTACTCAGGGATCACACCGCGTGACATGGATGAATACAGTGCTCTCCTTTGATACCCATACTTACTCATAAAATAAGAATAGGTCAATAATATATTATTATTTTAAATACCTACAAAAACATAAAATAAAAATAAACTGATGATACATTGTCTTATTTATATTTTCTGGGTAAGGTATTACTCAGGGATCACACCGCGTGACACGGATGAATACGGTGCTCCCCTTTCATACCCATCCTTAATCATAAAAGAAGAACATGTCAACAGTCTATATTTAAAAAAAAAATAAAAAAAATGAATCATAGTGATTTGAAACATGAAAACCACGGGTTTCCTCCTGTGCAGTGCTTAATTTAACGTCTTTAGCTCGACTTGAACCCCCCAACTTAGCCAATTCCAACTTTAAAATTTTAATGAACTCATCTTTCTCCGCATCAACATTATTGAGAATGCGTATCCCTTGTAGTTGGTAATAAGATTTGTAATTTTATTCATGAACAATCCTATTCTCTAAAATGAATGGGAAAATCCAAGGAATATCAGAAATGGTTGATATTTTTTCTCCTGTAGTCTTTCCTAATAAATCAATGATCAACCCCCCTTTTGGGTTTCATGAGATGAATGAATGAAACGCCCAAGCTCTAGCTTAACACAAATGATAGGGTACTCGAGTGGGGAAGGAAGGACAATGATTTTGAGCTCGGTTGTATAGGACATTTAAACACAGGTTGAGAATTTGAATCCAAGTCAATTTAATTTTCCAGATTTCTTGAAAAAATTGTTTTATTTTGAATAGAAGATTCAACCAAAAAATAGTAAAGAATAGTGTTAGGAATGGGCATGGACTCAATGTTTTTTATTTCTCTCAGTGGTTCAGTGATTGGTGTTTTTTAAAAACCATCAACAGAGTTACACATAGGAGACTCAATCCACAACGTCAAATTCCCCTCTTGTGAATACATGAAATCAATTTCCTCTTGATTTAAAGACACTTCAACAATTTCTCGATTCACTTCCCCTACCCCAAATCCAAAGGTCAGTTCTTCAATTAATTCATGAGAGGATGGTGGGAAACTAGACACTCCACATAAGGTTTTGGAAGGTATAATTGGTGTAGGGATGAGTTCCTTAGAAGTATTATTGCGTTGTAGTTTTAATCTCATAGATGATACCTCAGAACTCATTATATCCATTTGATTACACAATTTTTCAAGAAATTATTGAGAAACATATAGGATGGGATGTTTAACATTATGGACTTCACTAAGATTAGACTCTTTAATCATCCTTGAGAGGGAAAGAAACTGATCATTTAAACATTCATTATCTAATTGATTGTACGTCTCATCGGGTGCAGGGTAATCATTCAAGGGTTGATCAAAGAAATTTTCTAATTTAGGGGCTTCCTAATATTGAACGTACATTTTATTCCAGCAAGTGTTTCTAACATGGTGATTTTGAAGATACTCCATTGGAGAAGACAAAAATTTGGATTCTAGATTCTCAGGAAACACACAAACAGAAAGGGGGAAAAGATAAGAGAGATGGGGGCGAGAATAGAGAAAGTGGGGTGAGAAAAGGATGCTAGTGTCTAAGGAAACTTACTTGGGTCCCTAGAAACGACTCCAAAATTTGGTTGCGCCCAAATTTACCCTACAGGTATGCAGTCGTTGTAGTATAGGTAGGGGTCGAATCCACAGGGACTAAAGAAGAAACTGAGAGACACTCTGATTTTGGAAGGATTTGGATATGGAGTGGCCAACTATTTGGATTGATTTGATTTTAATAACTAGTAATTTAAACTAAATAAAATAAATTAAAACATACAATTACTTAGTCTAAAATAATGAATGGAGGTAAGTTGATCCTAATTTTTTACTAGGGTAAGATTGGATGCATTTATTTTCTTATAACATTCGTTTCACTAATTCAAGATGTATCCAAAAAATGATATAATTCATCAACATAATTCACCAATTTAATCCCTACACCCATACAAGACTAATAAACAATGCACTTAGAGGATCAATTTAATGATCACTCTAAGGAATTAGATTGTACTAGCACTCGAAATGTGTCATTGTTAAAATTGGCGAAGATGAAGAAGAGAATAAATCATCAAATAAAAATCTTAAAATAATGAAATGATTACATAAATTAAGATCATAAAATAACATCCAATCTACCCCATAAAACTCCTTAGGACCAACCCCTAAGGTTTTATCCCTCTATTGATTCTATTATCTCAATGGAAGCGGAAAGTAGACTCATAGGGGCGGAATTGAAGAAACAAAAACAACAACAATAAAAATGATCACTCCACCGTTGTGTGAATAAAATCACAAGTGCTGGTGTGAATAAATTCAAACTTTAAATAAAAGTTATCAAAGTGATAATAAGAATAAAATAAAAAGAGGAAATTAAGAACTTTTATTAAGAACTAATGCCATTCAAACAACTTACACAAGAATGAAAAACTATTACAACATCAAATGGACAAAATAACATTATAATTAAACAAAGCAACCAAGATCCTTAAATCCTACACCACTACTGACTTAAATAGGAAAAAATGAAGCCTTGTATGAGAGCCCAACATCCCATGTGAATTTGATTAATTGTGTTGGGGAAAGGTGGGTGGAACATTAATGTAGAGATACTTTTCCACTTCTTGCCCCAAAGTTGCAGCCATCTTGCATCCACCGGAAAGACAAGCCTAAAGGACCATCTAGAAGGCCGAATTTGAGTGGACCCTATAATACTTAAATGCAGCCCCGGATTTCCCCTAACATCTTGTAAACTTTTAGCCAAAAATAAAAAACTATTCACGAAATATGACATAAATACTGGGCTGTTGTTCTGGGCCACAGAATCTGTACCAGAATTGAATCTTAAAATTGTGCCACCTTAATCACCACCATTTAGGACGAATTAGCACTGGATCCAGAAGGAATATTTGTTCCTCTATATGTCCTCTATCCTCACAGGAATTTTGGGCTTCATGGAGCTTGTATTGTGGGCCCCACATTCCCATCATTGGGATGATATCCAATCTGACTCCTCCAGAATTGTTTCCTTTCATCTCCAAATATCTCCATCATCCTTTATGAATCCTCCACTAACCCCAAAATGAAAAATATTCATATTTATGTTTATATAAATTTACCAAAATATCAAATTAAAATATTTATAATTATATTCTTTAAAATAAGATGAAACATTGGTCCTAAATTGGTGCATATTAGGCATGAAGTGCACAAATGATGAGAATGGATGTTCAAAATTAAAATCCACTAACCCAGGCCCATAAGATCAAAAATTAACATTTAATACCCTTAAAATGAAATCTAAATATGTGTTTTTATCATCTAATCAATGGACTCAACCCTTAAACCATCTCCATATGGTCAAAACTATACATTAAAAGATAGAAAATGATATAATTGGTACTCCCTCTTCAGATCTAACATACTCTTCATAACCCTCTATCGGTCTCTTCCTAAGAATTTTAGGAATTGAGAAAAGTTCTCTTTGTACAACTATATTTCTCCCTCACCTGAAATGATCAGTGCCTTAAGTTTCATCACTGTAGGATCATTTCATTCTATGTTGTCATGTAATCCTCTAATCAAGCGTCGTTATGGAGTCATACTATTTTTAATTCCAAACATGAACCTTTAAGAACAATTCAAAAGAACAACATGTTTACGTAAGGGGGTAAAACAAGAAACAAAACATATATTCCCAATAACTCTCTATGTTGTTAAAAACCAAGTCATTATCGGTTACCTTAACCATCATACACCTAGGCCTTAGTCAACAATGGAAAAAATATTCTAATTATTCTATTTTATCAAATAGACACCCATTTATTTTAATCTTATACAATTTTTCTATCCTTTTTAATATCATGTTAGACACCATATTCATTTAATTTTCAAAAGAATGGAAAAATTGTTCACGTTCAACAACTCACCCAAAACCAGTTTTCTTGTGCATTCCAAAAATGATGCATGCCAAAATATCCTTGATTTACTAGAATTATGCATGAAAAATAAACTCTCATGCCATACTGGGAGATTAGTCCAATCTGAAAAAATATCAACACAAATAATCAAATGAAACAATGAGTGTGACACCCTAGGTGAAATAACATTCAACTATAACAAAAAATAGAAATAAATATAATCCCCACAATGGGTACTCGAGATCTCCCCCATACATGGGTTTTCTACACCCATGCATGAGCTCATAAACAAGGCATAATTCTTCCAATTATACTATCTACATTAACGAAACATTTATATAGAAAAAAAATAAAACAAAACTCCTTTTATGACACATTGTAACGGCCCAGTACCACCCAAAATTTTGATATTTTCATCTTTGGGCCTAGAACACAGTGTTTGTATTTCCTAGGGCTCTACACCTTAGACATATTCCATGAAAAATGCCTCATGATGGGAGAGGTAACCACACCACCTTATAACGGGGTTCCTCATGCACCTCATCCTTCAATGTATGATTTCTATAATCACCCAATAAGGGCCAATCATATTCATTAGAATATAGAATAGAAATTAGCTCTGATAAGATCTTATAATGTCCCAGCCCGCTTTCCACACACTGATACCCCGAACCAGTTAGGGACATGAACCCAATGATGCCTCCCTGTAAGCCACAGGCTACCAACTAGTAGTGATGGACTACTATTAGTCATGGAGAAACTATAGACTCTATTAAAAGAGTAATATAATAATGAACATTAATATGAAATAGAGTAATATCATATAAATACTATAAGTAGCTATACATCATGATATAAAAACTAAAATTATAATATCAAAAATAATGAAAAAAATATTCCATGAAAATGACCATGTCAAGTGTCTAAAATTCAACCCAAAATAATGACACTAACAACTGAAAAATTGGTTCCGAAACCATGCATGGTTCCCTCATCCAAGATCCATACCAACTCATCCTTCTTCTCATGGACTTTTCCATTAACCTATCTGGAAAACAAAATGCCTATTTTGGTACTAATCAAGCATTCCTAATGTGTGCGAGTATAACTTAGTAGGCCACAACCAATGTTTTCTAAATAAATATCTAGTCAAAATAAAGTGTATATAGTTTCATAAAAATATAATTACAATTAATAAGTAAACAATTATAACATTATCAATTAATATTTATTTAACCACATCAACCACTAGGATAACATATAAACTCATACATCATTACAATCATCAGATCATCTTGAAGCCTAAAGAATTTCTACTTAATAAAATATTTCAAAGTTTCATTTCTATCATTATTTAATTCATACTTGAATTACCATGTTAACATTAACACTTTAGACAATAGAATGACCATGATCCCATTATTTAATTCACTACTAAATGGCCATGTTACTAATCAATCCACATAGATTAGAATGATCATATTACCGTTCTATAATTCAAAACTTAATTATCATGTTAAAATTCATTCTGTACACATTAGAATGAATATTTTCTAATTATATAATTCCAATATAAATGACTAGGATACAATTCATCACATAATTAATTGAATAATTATTTATTCACATAAATATAATTACAAATTCAACAAATAGATAAATAGAATAATTAAATTATTTAACAATACAATTTCTTAATCAAAAAACACCCTTACTTATTTCCCCAGTTAATTATGTACATCTCACACATTAATTAACCCATAAATTAATTAATCAATTCCCTTAACACAAAATCCAATAATTAATTAAAAAATTAATTTTCTCAATTCTTGATATCAATAATTCATAATAAATTAATAAATTAATTATCTGAAATCAAAACATCTATATATTATTATTAATTCAATAGGTAACTATATCTAATAACGTAATTCTCAAAATCCCCAATTCAGAAATTCTTAAAAAATAAAATTTTCAAATTAATTAATTTAATACAAGAAATAATTGAAAAATAATTAACTTCAATCCATCAATTGAATACAAAAAATATTAAATAAAGACAATGGAATTTTAGTTGTAGACCACCTACCTCAATTTGTGGAAAAACAATCACCCATTGGAAATCATCAAAAATACAATAGAGAAATGGCATAGAACGAGATCATGACCAATAACCCTAAATAAAGGTTAATAAATTCAAGACCTCTTCGATCTAGATATAGATAAAAAATCCTAGATCACGATTCATTAAATATAGATTAAGATCTTGAAAAATGGATCATTAAATCTCATAAAATAGACATAGATATGAAAAATCAAGGGACATAAAACAAACAATATAAGATCCACTTAATGTGGGGGGGGGTAGATGATCTTCAATCTAGGCTTCTAATCTCAATGAATAGAGATTAAGAAGGCTTGAAATATGTACTAAGAGATAATAAATCCTTTAATATGCTCTAGAGTCGAATGGGGGTTTAATAAGAGTATATTAGGGAGTTTTGGTATTTAGAAAAATAATTTTACAAACAAAACAATTTTCATAAATATTTTGCTGGGTTCGAGTGCACGATTTATCCTAGCAGTGATCCTAAACTATGAAACTATTTTATAGTGGTTCAGTGTTACTCTTAATAGGACTTACTATTTTACAAATGGTGCTACAACTATGAGAAACACTCATTATCTAGGGTCATAAAATTTTTCTGTATTGGGATGCATGGTTTTCCCTAACCATGCGTCAAACATGCACTACACGATTTTCTTATATTTTTCACAATTTTCACCCAAACACACCCCATTTTATAAACCAAGTGAAAACTAATATACTTAAGGGGTAAAAATCTTGTGAAATCAAGCCCTAATCATCTCTATAATAAATTAGGATGATATAGAAAATTCTAATTTTCATGAATAAATGCTTGCATGAGAATTTGCATGTGATTCAAGAACTTAATAATTCTGATAAGAAATTTAATGAAACAATTATTAAAAGAAAAAAACTTTTAAAAAACATGATAGTGGACCAAAATTTGGTAAGGAGGAAGTTTAATCACATAGATTTATGAAAATAGTATTGTCAATGGGAGACTATTTATCATATCTGTTTAAATAACCTAAACATATAGAGTTAATGTATTCCCCTTAAAATCATGAAAAAAATTCTATAGGAAATTATTTATTTAATTTATGTTTTTTCTGTTACTCATGTACATTTGAGAATATTTATTGAATCCCATAGTAAAGGTAGGATGTATTTCTATGTTTTAAAAAAACAAACTACACAACAAAAAATAGGTCCCTTAACATGTATTGATGTAAGTAAGAATGTATTAAAAATGTAAATAAACACAAGGAGGAAATTTATTTTTAGAAAACATTAAGCCATGAATAATGATAATTCTTCAATGATGAAGAAGTAAAGTCATATTTAATTTGATTGGTATAATGATTTATATACATGAAACCATATTTATTTGGATTTAATAGTAAACTATTAATATTAGTAGTTAATATGACCTCATTATGACTAATCTAATAATTCAATATTTAATTATCATTATTAATTAATTTTTATATTTTCATTATTTAATATATAATTAAAAAATCCTAAAAAATGGATAAGTATCAATTACCTGAATTTGTTTCATTAGCAATAACATTAAATGATAATAATATCATACTTATCACTTATTAATTCTTGATAATGTGGTAATTTCCATATTATAAAATACATCCATCCATACATCCAACAGCCCGAATGCCTTCAATTTTTATATATAAGATAATCCTCTTTTTGAGGGTAAGGGGGAACCCATCTACAATAACATAAATGAAAAAAAAATAAAAAGCGAAGAGGGTCGAAACAACAAGATGAATGAGACAAGCAGCTCATGCCAGGATGTCTAAGGAGGCCTGAAATAATGCAGTCCAAGAGAATCACCTATTACCTGGTTAACCCCCACAGGCTTAAGGGAACTGGAATCATGAAAGTAAATGGTATCTGGACCCTGTATATCAATAGAGGCAAGATGGTCCGTGACCTGGTTCCCCTCTCGCAAGGTGTGGAGCACTCTGGTGGTATTGTTGATTATTCTCCGACACTTCCGGATGATATAATGAATCTCCCAAGGGGTGGAGACCATGCCTTTAAGGTCATTATGAAGGATTGAGGAGTCTTTTTCAGCCTCTGATAAACAAATCCCTTTCTGGTGACAAAGGGATAGACCACAAAACATAGCCTTGGCCTCCGCCTGTAAAGAGGACCCGTGGCCAAGTCGAGCATAAAATGCCATGATGACCAACCCCTGAGAGTTCTGAACCACCCCACCTCCCCTAAGGACCCCCATGTTGTAGGATCCATTAGTATTCAATTTGAGGCCCGTGCTCGGCAGGGCCCAGCATACCCATCGGCCTCTAGAGCAGCTTGTAACCGGAGAGGCACTGCTGAGAATAGTTTGAAGATGTTGAAGGGAAGGGGCCTCCCGCTAGTTATTGATAATCATAACCATGTCCAGCAGAAGGATATTTGTTCTGATAATGATGGACCACCTGGATGAATGGACCTCCTTGAACCTAGACTTATTACCAGCCTACCACAGAACCCAGCACCGCGTGTGGAGGATCATGGTGTGGGATAACTTCTCAGGGTCCCTCTCCCCCGCGCCATGAAACCACCTGACCAAAAAAGGCATATCATCCATGCTAGAGATATTGATAGTGGTAAAATCTCAAAAATACTGCCAGACCATCCTTACCCAGTAACCTTCGAAGAATAAGTGTCTAATACTTTCCACTTTGTGGTTGGAGCAGCATGGGCACCAAGAGGCCATCAAAATACCGTAGCGATGGATGTTATCATTAGTGGGAAGAGCCTTGTGGCGAATCCTCCTTGAAAGGAAGTTGGTCTTGATAGGTATTTCCTTAGTCCATAGAATCTCATTCCAAGTATCACTCTGATCATTAGGAAGTAGCGCACAGTGAAAATATTTAGAATAGAAGAGCCCCGAGGGTGAGAGGGAGAAGACGCACCTATCTGGTTTGGGGTTGATCTCAATGAGCTTGAAAGTGTCCTATTGTTCCTTGTCAAGCACCGCTTCAATAAAAGATAGGTACATGCAGGCCTCCTGGAAGGTGATCGATGTGGCAGGACATCCGGGGAAGCCAAGAGTCTTCCCTGCTCAGTTGCGATGCCAAAAAAGAAAGCCCCCTGCCCAACTATCCATCTAGAGTGTGGAAGAAGGGTATTGATGAGGGGGGAGATGATGGACCAGAGAGGGGAAGCGTGAACCGCGACTTGCATCTCGTTCCCAAGGTGAGAGCTGTGCATGGTAATCCCCCACAGTGATCGTAGCTCCAGAACTTCACCCAAGGATTCTTTTACAAAAAAAGTAAGATATATAATTGTTTTAGACTTTAAAAAAAAGTAATGTAAAAATAGAAAATTAATGGGAAAAAATAAATTTATATCAACTAATATATATTAATACAATTCAGCTAAAAATATGTTCAAATCACAATCAAACTAATTTTAATCAATTTTATTTAATCATTAATAAATAATGAAAGAAATTATAAGGATAATAATATCCTCTGTTGATAGTTTCTCTCAAATCGTGTATTTATCATCCTCTCAAATAATCCATTATTTTAATATTACCCCTCACATTTTCTACTCACCCATTTTTTAAAACCCCTAATCCATATAAATAAATTTATCCTTGAAACATTTTAATAAGTAATGCTTTGTTTTTAAATGAAAAAAATCAACAAAAATCAAAACATTCTCCATGAAAACCAATATTCAACTTTATAGAAAATTCTAATATTAATTTAAATTTATTTTAATTTTTAATTTTTATTCAATCAATTTTTGTTCCCTTTGATATTATCAGCCAACTCATTTTATATCCATGAAATATTATTATCCAATCCCTTAATTTAGAATATATACCATCCTTTTTCAAAAAATTTATTTGGATTGTAGCCTCCAATTTCCATGATCCCATTCCAAAAAATCATACTTTAATTTATATCAAGTATGGGGTTCATCATTCCTTTATCAACATCAAATGTTATTCAATGGATATGCCTTTTATATATTATTTTTTATGTCATCGGACTAAAATCGGTTTTACTCTAATATATTAAATATGTTTCACTCTAAACACTCATTATAGGTTTCCTAAATTCCCATTAGTGAATGACTACCAACTCAGATTTTAATTGGATTATTCCTTTTTTGAAGAATACATAATTAAAATATTTATCATCAAACCTTAAGATGACACCATTATTCCTATAATATATTTTTATCAATCAACATAAATTTTGGAAATAACTTTTTGTTTATAGTAGATCATTTGAATAAAATATATAAATATTTCTCATGATTTAATATGTTATGATGAATTAAATATATATTAATTTTTTGAAAAATAATTAAACTGTGATAATTTCTTTCGGTATTGATGAGATGAATTCCACATTTGAATGTGTTCATAGAACCATGATTGGTAAAAAAATATATATTATTCAATTATTTGATCAAATAATTTGACTCTATATACCTTGTTCAATTAATATGTCTTTTATTATTAATTTTTAATTGGTTATATTTATTTTACAAATGGAATCAACTAAAAACAATTAATTTCCATTATCAAACATAACTAATTTGAATTATGATATATATTTTACCCATTGTGATGTTTTTTCATTTATTTATATTTCCCAATTTTTTTCATAGAAAAATATTTATTGGTGACTAATTAATATTACCATAAATAATATATCGCCCTTTTATTGGTTGTTCAATTCATATATGATCTTGAATGATGAAAATATTTCAACATGAGTTTTGGAAATTCTTTAAATGAGGAAAGAAAAAAATATGTAATTCCTTACATTGATTCTTTAATTAATTGTACAAATGGTGATGTGACATATTTTATTAATTCATGTGTGTGTCATTTGAATTAATTATTATAATATATAAGGCTACATGTTAATTTTACTCTATGAAGTATACAAACTTTAAACTTACACTATATCAATAATTTATTCTCATATATACTATAAATTATGATTTAATCATAAGGATCTAAAAAAAATTTCATATGTTACATTACACACACACACACACACACACATATATATATCTGATACTCTATAAAAAAGTTCAATTTTTAAAATACAATAAAATTGTTTCTAATTTATAAAATAGTATATTACATTTCAATTGCGGAATGAAAATATATTTCAGCCATACATTAAAAAAATATTATTCTATGATTTAATATAATTAAATCATCCCATTTTTCTATAAAAAATTAAATTAATCAATAATAACAATTACAATATTATAAGATTAAATAATAAAAAATATTATACAAATATTTTACAACTAAAATAATAACAAGTAAACAAATAGAACCACGAATATTACATTAAACTAATAATTTAATAATTAACATTTTCACCTTGATTAAAAAAGAATGAATTCATATATATATAAGTATATTTTCTACCAAAATTTTAAAAAATATTCGATACTAATTTGTATAACCAGTAAAAATATTGATATATAAATCATTCTATAAAAAAAAAATTTTGATATCAATTTTATATTTATTTTGATTGAACAATGAGTATATACATATTATATAACTATCTCAAAATGTATTAATATATATATATAAATATAAAATATGTCCCAGTAAATAAAATGGGGAGTAATGAAATAAAAAACATATAGGGATATATAGTAAGACATAATGGGGTTCTTATTTCATGAATACTTATGAATGTTGGTCTTATATATTTCATTATGAAATAATAAAATATTATTGATGAGAAATAAATGGGTAAGAAAAAAAATTGGATTGAATATACAAAATATTTAGTGAAAGAAATATATTGAAATAATTAATACATAGAGATATAGGAATTATTTGTTGAGTCAGGCGATAAATTGTGTCACTCTGATTAGTTTCATAAATCACACTAAATTTTGTTCTCCTTTAATTTAAAATATAATTAGATTCATGGTTATTAAGAGTGACATATTAGTGGGATTTTATCCTTTATCAATTAATTATTAATAATTTATCAATAGTTTTTTTACTTAAACCTCTAGAATTTAAAATTTTCATAGTGCATATATTATAAACAACTCAAATAAACATATCATGGTAATGAATATGAGTTAAATGTATTATTTTTTTTGGGATTAAACTAGAAGAATTTATTCACATAATTTTGAATCATTAACTTCCCATTTTATATCATTTATTTTTTTTAAATTTTATTATTAACAATTTTAGGGTTTTTATCATATGTTTCGAACATTTTACAATGTTCCCAATATTAATAGTAGTTTAATTCCATTATACAAACAAAAAAACAAATCAGAACCATGGAATCAATTTTTTTGATTGTTTGGTTATTCCGATACTTTTAAATCATTTTAGTATGTTTTCAATAATTTGTTATGTTTCATATATAAATATTTCATGATTAAAATAACAATTTAAATATACAGTTTACACATCTCTTATATAAAAACTCTACCATTAGTAACCCCAATATGATTGATATTTTACTAAATTAGTATAGGATATTGGATATAACATCCCATGGGATTGAATACATTTTCCATTTATTATACAATTAATAATTAAAATATTACCCAATTAAATTATAAAACATTAAATACAATATAAAATTATAGTGGGAACATCATTATTCTTTCAAGTATATCCACAAAATCATACAGAAATAAAATATGGGTACCATGGGGATAATAAAAAATTGAAAGTATTATAATATATTATTAGTGAAGAAAATAATTAGAAAAATAAATGATTTAATAAACAAGTAATTGATTACATGGAAAATAAAAAAAATAATCAAATATGCCATATAACTAATACTAATAATGTGAAATATATAAATAGATCACATAAAAACACAAAAAATAACCTGTATAATAGTAAATATATTCATAATTATAGACTTCATAATGAAGTACAACAAAATATTTTCATGATGTCTTTACTCCAAGGAATCTTATATTTGAAGGTATGATATGCAAGAAATAACCAAGTTAGGTTTTCTCATAATACATACATACTCATTGAGAGATTATCTAAAATCAGGGCCCACCAATCAAATAAAAATGAAAAGTGCATTCATGAAGTGGATACAATTAATGTGTAATAAAATATGTAATAAATATTCGTTATTAATAAACAACATAAACGAACATTCAAATGACTATGGATCGATTACTAGAAATCCACTTTATGGATTTAATGAATATGCCTAGTGAAGAAAGATGGATGATGGAGGCTTGACACTACAATGGGACTCCATTCCAGGTTCATGGGCCACTTTTACTTGGGTATATGGGCAATGTAAAGGGTGTCTCAATACCATGATATAAATTAATATTTTATTCCATTATAAAAAGAGTCTTTAACCCCTAATTTTGAAAAAAAATCATTTTTACAACACATTAAAATAGAACATGATATAGATATATAAATGCCATAATCATAATTAATATGTGATAAAAACATGAATACTATATTATATAACCCTTATATTATATAAAAAGTGGTTATTGTATAATATTTACTAAATAAATAAGAGTAAGAATAATACTGATACCTAAAGGCCTATCTAGAATAATATTTTTTCAATCTCTTGATTAAAATAAATTATATTAGATATCTATTTTCTTGAGAATAATTTACATGAATATACCCATATTATTATTTATTTATTTCAATTATTTTTATGCATCATTTCTTTATTTTAATGGTTATGTTTTTATTAGAAAATTTTAGGTCATTCGGTTTATAGTCTAAAAATAAATTTTGTGCATTGATAGTGCTAAATAGAATCATGATTATTTTATATAATAAATAATAAAACTTTTCTAGATATCCAGAATTTAGAATGTATATACTTTAGTAACCATCTATTTATGTTAGTCTTAAAAATTAACGAATATAATTTCATGGAGATGGTACTATGTTATTGTGCATGAAAATCGTTTTTATTTTTTAATAGATGCAAAATAAATAATGTAAATTTTTTGTTGTAATTTATTAAATCATAATAAATTTTTAAATATATTATTTAATAATTAAATTCTTCATTATGAAATTATTATGAAAATAAAATTAAAAAAAACACATCTCTATATGAATATGGTAGTATACATGTACAAATGAGCTGTGATATCCTTTTCTATTGAATGTAAGTGTAATAAGGTAGATAATATCATATCTCCTAAGAATAATAATATTATATGAAATATTATATTTATTATATTATTCTGTATTTATAACTACCCATGTGAGGCATTGGTGTAAAACTAAACACATTACTTTATTGAGGTGATAACCCACACGTACACATGGTTCAATCATTCAATTTTCACATAGTGGATATGGAGATGGAAACATGCTTTACCATTAATTATATAACATTTAATTTTATTAGATACAATTATATAATCCAATGATCATTTTTACGGTATGTTTTAGGGATTTATAATAATAAATAATCATTAAAGATCTCGTTTTTGAGTAAAACATCTTCTTTGAAAATCCACAATTGTCTTACAATATAATTATTTTCGGATAATATTTTTTACATGAAAAATCATCAAGGACATTAAGAGGATTGTTTGGAAGGTCTGTTTACATGAATTTTATGAGTTAGAGTGTTCAATTACTATTAATTATTGGGTAGATATGGTGTCCCCTTATATGTTAAGTGAGTGGCAGTATTATAATTATTCATTATTGGAAATTAATATAATATTTTTTCATGTAAATGATGAACCACATAATCCCAATTTTGAAAACCATATATTCTTTGTTTTATCTACATATAACCCACAATATAGATAAATTTTTTTGGAATATTTTAATCATTCTCACTTAGTTTGACCCCTTTTTTAATCAATTTTACTTTTATAGTGCTGAATGAAATTACACACAAGTTAGTAATTTATATGACCAAAATCAAAAGGAAGCATAATACGTAGTGTGAATTTTATAATTTCAAAATGGTATCCATTATCTATTATTCAATTTAACATGTTTTAAAAATATATTTAAAATAAATTCTCAAAATTATATGAATACTATTTTTTGAAAATTTAATTTTCTAAGAGTAATAATAACTTTACTTCAAAATCATGTAAAAACAGAATTCTATTCTTCATACGATACTATTTTATTAAATCAATACAAACTCGTTTTATAAATTTAAATATAACTTATGTCCCAAAAAATAAATCCTCTATTTCAAAATTTCAAGGGATTATTTTAAATTTTTTTTACTCAATAAATAAATATTATTTCTTGAAAAATGTTTATGCATTTTGACGTTTTTCTTATCTCATGATTACTTCATCAATGTTAACTTATTAGTAAAAGTTATAATTTTCAATATTCATTGGAAAATCCATCAAATCCATAAAAATCATAAAACTACTTTCTATGTAAATTATGAAATGATGAATTGAATATTGAAGTTCATTTTTAAAAAATAAAAATTTCAGAAATGGTAGAAAATATTTCTCATATCGATACCCAAAATACATTATAAATCAATTTAAGAATAATAACTTTTTTATGATTAAAATGAGAATTTTCATGCGTGCTAAAACCCATATAATTATAGATAATTTTTACATAGACCATATTTGAAATACATTTCATGAAAAATAGTAATTAGAAACTATCAATTAATTATTCCATAATAAAAAATCATTAAACTATAAAAATATATTTCTTAAAAAATATCATATTAACCATTTAATAATTTAGTCTTATTTTATAATAAAATTATTATAAATGAATAATTGATTTTACTTTACATAATATGTTGAAAAAATAATTCATGATATAAATTTATTTCTATAAATAATAATTATTTAACATTTTAATTAAAAAAATTAGAAAAATGTTTTATTGTTACAAACATTTTGAACTATGATGAAAATTATATATCAAGGACACCACTATATTTGTAAACTAAATTATAAGAAATTTAAATATTGTTTTTTATAATAAGACACTATACATAATAAGATCCATATTCTTAAATAAAAATAATGATTATTTCATAATTTTATTTTATTATATATAATGTTTATTATCATTTTAATTTGATGTTTTTTATTAACAAAATATGTATATATAATTTGATAAAAAAACATTTGAAATTAAATTATTTTTGATGAAATTTAATATTAAAGGTAAATATTATTAAATAATATAGAATATACTTAATAATTCAACCTATATTTTAATTATTATGTTATATGGATTTATATTTGATTTTTTTGATTGTTTTCATTGAGAACATATATCAAACTAGTTCAATGGTTTGATTATTATATCTTGATAAATTTGATAATATGGAAATAAACTCAAATTTGATTTAGATATTATATAAAACAATGTATGTAATCATATAGATGTATATATAGAATTGATAAATAATTCAATCCTGATGATACATATTTTTGTTGTAGGTATTGTAGCTTTCTTACCCTTCAGTCATGGGTTTGAGTCCTGCAATCAAACTAGATAGAATATCAAGTTACCTGATCATCAAAATTACCCTTTCTAGTAAACTATTATAATAAATAAATCACATTATACATAAAAAAATATATGAAAACAACTTAAGCTGTAATTAATAATATACATTATAGAGTTATATTATTAAAATGATAAAAATTATGTTCATATTTTTATATATGAATTATGAATGAAAATAAGAAATATTAGATATTACATTCTACCCCTATACAAAAATTACATAATCACAATTTCAATAATTTATTAATAATTAATTTATATATTGGTATCCATAAGAAATATATGACTTAATATATACTTTCATCTAAGTTGTTAACCTAAATAACTAATGTAATTCTTGTAAACATATCCTAAAAATTTATTTAACATTATATATATTATTATAAGACTTATAATTGTGATTGTGTTTTTAAATTATCATATTTTTGTTATATTTTATACATAATAGATTTATCAAAATTCAAAATATATGTAATTTGAGAAAATTACATTCTTGATTCTATTTTATTTTAAATGGTAAATTTTTCCCTTGGATTATGTGTTTCGATTTTGTTTAAACATTTAATTCTAATGATGATTGACAAAGATTATATTTTCTTACCTGAAAAATAAAAAACAACCATTAATTAATAAAAATATCCAAAAAATAATGAAACACTATTCTTCATGTTTTTAAGAGCATACTAAAAACAATTTATCATCAGTATGAACAACATCAAAATAAATTACCATTATAAAATATTTTATTATTTATAATATAACTAGTTTAACAAGACTTTTTATAATATATCTACTAATTCATTAATCTAAAAAATTAATAATACTCAAAAGTATATTTTTAAGTCTTATTAAATGATATATATGATAATACAGTCTACAAATAAGGAAAATTTATTCATTATAGTCGAGGCATCAAAATATGTACCTATAAAAATGTGATTAACCATAGGTTTATTGAGTGAGAATAATTTCTTGAGATCCATATGAGATTAGTAAATTTTTTAAAATACAGAAATGGTATAAAATAATCAATATATCTAGATTAACATAATTCATGATTTTACCATCAATGTATATCTTATCTGATAATATGGGACTTCCAATTATTTTATATCAATTACATATATTTTTACATGATTTATCATCCTCATATGACTTAATTTTTATAATTATTAAGGAGCATGGCATAAAATATACCCATATCATTATTGTTGAAACATTTTTTATTGGGTGATTTTATTTTGATCTTATAGTCACAAGCTAGATATCATTTATCTCAATTATTTTAATAGAATAACATCCCATTTAAAAAATAATGAGGTTTTACTTTCAACTATTATAACATAATGTATGTTATATTCTTCCATTCATTTCGTTATCCTCATTCTTTCTGTGTTAATTCATAATCCACATCATCTCATTATTTACTTTGAAAACATATTATATGGAAAATTAATTCCCTAAATGAATGTCAATTGATGTTATATCATCATATGATGTAAATATATGATATACCATTGACCATTAGAGGATTTATTTAGGATTATAAAATAAATGGTAGATATTACATAAAAATTACGAGCATAGTTCGTATAATTACATTTTAATATCATATTTCTTCCTCACACACATTAAATAAATTCATTGAAATTCTATATTAAATTGAAATTTTTTATTTTCATATCATCTCTTTTATCTCAAAGTAAATAATTCTCAAATAATATCTCAAAAAATTTCATCCATTTTATTCCCTCTATATACTAGTTATGGATTTTATTTAAGAATAATGAAACCCATTGAAGGTCATATCGCTTTAAATAATATACAACCAGAATAACCATACCACATTCTTTACATATCTTATAGTGGAATTTCTTTTACTGGTAATTAATTCAATATTCACCTGTCAAAAATATATAGTTCAATTAATGGATAAATATCTCTAAAAATGATGTATTCTAATATCACAGAATAATTTTATAAAGAAATTTTTAATTAAGGTAAGGTTTTTTTATAACAGGATTTAACGTCTCTAATATTCTCAAAATCGTACGGCCTCCAACACCAATTATGTTGACTTTATCATGACTTAAATCCCTACATAGATTAATATTGTTGATAATATTTATACTTTTTACACATGGTGGAATTTTTAAATAGAGGAATAAAATTAATTATATATGATGAATATGCATATTAATTTTTAACAAAAATTTCTAAAATTTCATTATTCATTTTAAGGATTTATCCTAATAAATTGGCTTGTTTTGTAATTTTAAATTCATATTCTTGGAGATCATATTAAAGGGGAATATATACATCTATTAGAAAATAAAAATAAAATGGATAATCATAAATGGTTTCATTAGGAAATAATTCTTAACAGTGTACATGATAGTATTGCCATCAAAATTTCATTATAAGATGGAATACCAAAATTGAAAAGACATACACCAAATACCGAAACCATATTTTCTCAGGATACCTACCAATGCATCAAGGGGATATTTAATATTATTCCCAATAAATTATCATATTTATACCACTACATTTAAAATTTTAATGGAATTTGAAATAAATACCAAAAAAATAATCTTATGTAATAAACAATGAAATAAGAAAACTAGTATAAGGAATGTCAATATTTTTTACAATCAATAAAGTGAGAATCATTGTTCTAATTGAAATAATGGTTTATAAATATGTGGATTTCTATATCCCATGAATTGAAATTATTTTTTATTAAAATATTTATAGAATATTATATATAGTAAAGGTATAAAACATGTCATGATTATGGTATATGACTTAAATAAATAATTATTTGGGAGGAAATGTAAAACAAGTCATCTGAATCTTCAAATATCAACTATCTCATGAAAATTAACATAAAAATAGTTATTAATTTGATTAAAACACTTTATTATTATTTTACCCTGAATTTAATTCCTTACATTTCATTTATTATTATGATGTTTTCCATTATATCAGTTATGTTTACATAATACATTTTCAAGTCATTGTGATCATAATTTAAATATTTCATTACTGAGTTAATTGTGGAAAATGATGAAATTATTCCATTATCTACATAATCGAATTTATTTCATAAGTGGAAGATATTATTTTTAATATAATCAATCAAAATGAAAAGAACAAATTTATAATAAAAAACATTTTATCTCTGAAAAAATGATTTCACATTAAAATCATATTTAATTAGGATTACCATGAATTGATTGTATTATGATTAAACCATATATAGTTATTTTACATTATAAATATAAAAAATATAATAGAACCATCCAATAAAACTATTAAGTGTAGAGAACAAATAATAAAATTTTACACGATTAAAATATAACTAATCTTTTAAAAAATCATTCATCAGTATCCAAATTCAAATTCATGATTAGAAATGATATATTTTTCCCTAAACTAAATATTTTTTCCCTCTTATAGTTTAACAAATATTAAATTATGGACAATATTTTAATAATGAATTAAAATTAATCCCCTTTTTATAAATGGTATGTTCTTCTATTCAATAAAAAATAAAAAAATAATAAAATTTTCATAAAATCAAAAAAAATATAATTTTTACATGTTGAATATAATTTTTTATTTTCATTTTAACAAATATATTTTAAAATCATAAGGATATTAATTTTAATATTCATGTAAAAAATAAAATGGATTAGAATAATGGAAATGTTGAAGCATTAATTGAAATAATTCTATTTCATTATCTAATAATAATAACATAATGATCAAATATTTATTTTATTTAAAATATTTTTCATACATTTCATCAAAATAATTAGTGAATAATTATTTATTAAATTATTTTAAATAAAATAACTTCATCGTTGAATTTTCTTTCTAAAATATTTCTCTTTTTTTCTATAAAAATATTTTTTCTACATTTATACCAAATTTTAAATCAATAGATGATTGAATATTTATTAGAATAAATGTATTAAAGAATTATTTTCAATAAATTTAATACTATAAATACAGAATATTTATCATTAATTAAAAATTTGATTATACTTGTTTATCTTATCAATTTTTTTTTCATGTGATCAAAAATATATATCAATGCTACTTTACTTATACAAAATAAAACATAAAAATGTAAAAATAATTTTTTTATAAAAATTAAATATGCATAATTGGAATAAAATAATCAAATTAATAAAAAATATATTTTATTTTCATAGTTTTATTATAGTCAAACATGTTACATATTGGAATAAAATGATATTTTTTACTAATAAAATATGAATATATAATATGATAAAAAAACTCAAAATTGAAATAATAAATGTTGCAATTAGGAAATCCTTATTGAAGAATGTTATAGTATAACTATGATATTTAAACATTCTTCATTTGTTTCAAATATAATTTTACATGGTATTAAATTCTATATGAAACCAATTTGTGACATAGATAAATGTATAAAAACTAATAATTTTTTTGATTATGGTAAATTAATTATTAAAGTGATATAAGAAGGAAATAAAAATGTGTTGTAGTTATGAAATTAAACAATGTTTTTAAAAAGGTAAATTTGTATATTTAAATGATAGAAAATTTATAAAATATGGAATATAGATTCATTGTAAGAATTTTATACATATTTTCATTTAATCATTAGTTTCTACCCTTGCCATTTTTCTAACATGAAGTGATTTCTCATGTACTACAAGTATCACTTTTTCTAAAAAATGTATAAAAACATATATTTGTAGTGAATATTAATAAATAAATATACATATAAACAATTTAGTTTACAAGTATATGTACTCATTATTGCTTTATAATATTAAATAAATATCATTTCATTTAGAATATTTGAATATTAATTAAGAATTAAAATTGATATTTTTGGACATTTAATATAGTAAATGGTCCATAATGTGGGATAAGATAAATAAAAGTTCATAATTATAAGGAAAATTTAAATATATCATTACATCAATATGAATAAATTACTTTAGGTGAGTATTTACTATAAACATGGTTTTCCATGTGGATAAATAAAAATAATGATGCATATGAAAGATCACCTATGCTAATATAAACATGGGTTCTATGGGATCTGATTTGGAATTGTGTCACTAAAATATGTTTATGACTCATATTAATTTTTTTGAATACACATTTTTAAAGTTTTATTTTGATTTTATATATATTTATCTATTTTATTATTTTACTCCCTCAAGTAAATTTAAGTGAACATATTATTTAGTCAATTTTGTTTTCATTGAGGTAATCATGAGCACTATATATGTAATCATTGGATTGTTATTGAAATTATATGATCCTATCTTAATGTGACTTATTTTAATTATTTCATATATTTTTTGCCAATATGAACTCATATTAATTAAATGAATCAGAGTCCTTACTATTTCATTCATAAAATATATTTTACAATGATTTTAACACATAGTTACTTATAAGAAATAATATATTTCATGAGTAGACTTATATATTATTTAATTTGATAAAAACATGAAGTAAAAAATCTTGAAGATACATATTTATATAATGAGGGAAATAATATTTAGTGTATAAATATATTCATTTCATCAAATAGGTCATATAATTTTTTTATAGTTTTTATCATATATCTTCATATTTTCATTCATTTTGAGTGGTCATAGATTATAAATATCATGCGACTAATCTATTTATATATGATTTAAAAGTATTAATTAAAATACCTTTTTAGGATCTAGGTCATATAAATATGAAAACAATGACATTTATAATGTAAATCTAGGTTGATGTGAATAGATATTCTAGGGAAAATAGTACTAGTTATTCATGATTTTTGAAACACATTTTTTAAATTTTAAATTTTTTCTTCTAAATAATAAAAACCCCATATTATTTTCCATGAATGAATATTTATTTATAAATCAAAAAAATTAATGACCGATTATGTTCTACGTAAATTAATTAGGTAAAATTATACCACAAAACATGAAAAAGTTAATTCATTTATGACTTTATCAGTTACATGATCATGTTATATCACGTTAGTTAGTATTAACATAGAATATAAATAGTATTTATTTTATCATTTTTAATATTTTTACAATTTTTTTCTACTGATTACAAGATAAAATTTCTATTCAAGTATATAAAATTGGTATTCTGGTTATTTTATGTTATTATATAATGATACTAGTATAGAATTTGGTTAATATTGGATATTAATTTTACAGCTAACTCATAATATCACAAGAGACAATTGAAAGGTCTATGTGTGTTTGGTTTATGATATTGTGGTATTTGAATTAATTTTTCATATATGATGAAGGGTACATGTGGGTTAAAGACTTTGAATATTGATATAGGATTTATTGTTTCTTATCATACTGTTTTTGGATTATACATTCGTAACACTACAGTCCATTAGGAAAGGAAAAAATATATGACCAATTCTAGTTATATAGGCATGGGAGACCTATAATATCTCATAATTTCTGTGTAATTTTTTAAATTATATGGAATTATTTTTAGACTGCACCCTTTGAAGACATGTGATTCCAAGGCCCGGAGTGACTGTACTATATTTTTTACCATATTTTAATGTATGTTTAGAAAATGTGCGAGTAGATTTTTATAATGTTTAAACTGGTGCTCAGATTAATAATATGAGGGAACCGTTGAACTCACAATGTCGGGATTCCCCTAGAGAGGACATAAGTTTTATAGGAAAGGTTGGAAAGAAAAGTTACTTTTTGGGTCCTTATAGAAAAATAATAAAATAACTTTAAAAGGTAATTATATTCTTCTTTCGCACAATTAAGTAGCGGGAGACGATATTGCAGTACGAAGATGAGATGAAGATGTGGAACAATTAAGTGATCCATTTAATGGAATATTGTGCAAGCGTAACCACTCCACTGTTTTATAAAAGAAACTCCGTAAAGATGCAATGTCACAATGTAAAATAAATGATGTGACATTTTTCATTTTATTAAATAAATGATTTGGATATAGGGGGATTAAATGGTGTCCAAATTTCTAATGAACCTATGGTGATATTTCTCTCCAAAGAAAAATGTTGAATGCGAGAGGAACATCATCGACTTGGATGTACCCAGAATGTCGAAGCCGTAAATTGATGAATGACATCAACCAGTTGAACCCTCGATGATAGAATGATATGACAATTAGCATCAAGTGAGGTAGGGGTTTAAACCATTTAATATTTTCCACTTATTATTCCAAATGATGATTGTGGACTCACCAATAAAATGGTTAATCTGCGGACTGCACATTCTTGTTGGAGGGTGACTTATTTTGGGATTTCTCTATCTGGGATTATAATATCTTTTGTGTTGGATGAATTAAAATCCCCAGAACTCCCCATGTTTTTAAAATTCTAACGTGGAAGGTGTTGTCCGACACAAACAAGGAAAGAGATCCACCTTAAGTGTGTTCTTCATGGATGATTTCTCAAAATCACGACAAAGAGAGTTTGAGGTCTTTGTAGAGAAGGAAGCAGTCGATCGATCCCATAGGCGAAGATGGGTCAAGAAACTGATCACTGAAGAAACTATGGTGACCCATAGAAGAAATTTCCTATGGCTATGAGGATAGGCTGGCTATGAGCCAGTCATTTTACCATGGCATAAGAGGGTAATTCCAACTGGCCATGATGGCATGGAGACTCGGCCTGCGTCCAGGATGCTCGAGGGAATGACAGAGGCTAAAATTGCTCAACAACGACACTGGAGATCTGTGGTGAAATGATATCACTACATTGAATAAGTCTACTTGAAGACTCTATCCATGGGTGACATGGAGAACATGGTTGATGAGCTACGTTGGAGGCTGCGTGTGATGTGGCACGCGGCGGGTTGCAGTTGCTCGACTATAGTAGTAGAGGAGCTGGATGAGGCACCCTGTCATGTCTTGGCCAAGCAGAAGGCCGATACCCCTTTGATAGACCGAGTGGACTCATAGGATGGACCCACACTACCAATCTGAAACCACCCTATCAGGCCACATCAAGACTAGTCCGGACCAGGTCTGGTTGAGTCGCCCCTATTGGGTTGGACTGGACCCGGCCCCGTTTTACTAAAACTCATGTATCTCACAAACCAGGTGTCTGATTGACGCACCATCAGTGGAGTTGGGGCCCTTTAGATGGTTATCTCCTTATAAGACACTAAATGTGGGGTTTTTTTTTGAATAATATTGCATATATATGGGTTGGATATGACTCAATTCCAACCAGGCCCTTTTTTCTAAAATGTCAGTATCTTACTGACCGACATCGTTTCGACGCATCGTCTATTGCGTTGGTACCCTTACGAAGAGACTATCCTTTAGGGTTAATCTATGTGGGACCTCATGGTGTTTAGGTTATGAATGATCTTTTTAGAAGTGGATCCTCCCTGAATGTAGCATGATATGAGTGGGAATCCATTTGCTGGTTGTGACATGAAGAATAAATAGAAATCCTATGGGGGTCATCACCAATCAATCATGTGTGGGTCATCACCTATCGATCCTATGTGGATCAGATCCTAGTGACCATATGTAGGTATGCACCTAGAGACCCTTTGTGGATCATCAACAGATGATCTCGACAGAATAAGATGATATATCTTTTAAACTAATCAGATTTACTTATGCACTTAAGTTAAACCTGGTGTGAGTTGTATATTTTACAATGTGCATTGTGATTAAGATACTTCATAGTGGTATTACCTATACAATATCTTCTTTGTGGTGTTTTCATTTGTGGATTACTAAGAGTCCTTAAAGGGTATCGGGTTCCCTACTGAGTATTGTTATAATCACCCATGCATGGGAATCACATGTAGTTGATGTGTCTTATGAAGACAAAGAACTACTTTGACATGGACTTTGGGGATCTTGTACTAGATGGTGCTCGAAGGTGGATCGATAGACATTGTGTGATATAGTGAAATATGACAAATATTTGTACCTACCCTTCAGGTTTGATTCTAGGTGAATGAACACCAGATCATGTACATCTTTTGTTGTACTTTCCTTTAATTTTGGCTTGTATTCTGGCCCCATTAATTTCAGTTTAAGCACTTTACACTCAGTAGTGATACTTTTTGGTGGATGTATTAGTTTATTTCATTTATGGTTTGAATTGTGTGGTATGACCTATCTATGGGTGTATAGGATTAAAGTAAATTATTTTACATTTTGGGAAATATATTTCCAGTGCTAGTCACCAGCCCCAAGTTTATAAAAGGAAGGCTTGGGGTACTCACAGAATTGGCCCCGAGGGAAGGGTTGTGACAAAGTTGTATCAGTGGGCAGTCAGTTCTACTAGAAGAACTAAGCATCTGTATTTTAAATGGGGGTAATAGTTTTAAGTGTCTTGTGTTTTCATTTCTATCCAGGGAGTCCAGTGTTGGTGTAGTGGTCAATGTATCCATACACCTGGACCTTGAATTCTATTTTTTTTTGACTATTTACGTGAAAATCCTTGATTCTTGTGTGTGGAAAATATTTTTTTCCTGATCCTTTTTGAGTCAGATCACAAGTTATTACTTAGTGACTGGTTTTCTTCTTTTTCCTTAGAGAATTTTTCTTTAAAAACAACCAGCCAAGATTACAGTGAGAGATCACGATGATGGTCCTCTGAGTGTTGAGGAATCAGTTCATGGGCCACTCATATGGACAACACCTTCAAGTGGTGTACTTTCACCACCACCACCCGGAGAGTTGCAGTTTCTACTAGCCCCAGCAGTGGACCGTGCATGTAGTCTGATCATGATGACTAAGTTCAAGATATAGGGGAATACAAGGATTTAAAGAGAGAAAGATCATAAAGAACATGGGGATTGGATGGAGGTAGTTACTCTGGTTTTATTTCCTAGTAGAGACCCTGACAGACCAGATGATGGTTCTAGCCGCTAGCCATTTTCTGGGCATGATAGTGAGATAATAGAGCGTGATGCACTATGAAAAGGAGGAGATGACCCTATTCTAGTAAGAATTCAAGAGTTTATTCTGGGATGATTCCATACAAGACACACAATGATCATTACATATTCATGAGTTACTAAACCTACATCAAGGAAGCCTTATTGTTTCCCATTACTCAGTGAGTATTACCAACCTCTTCCGCTACTCCACTAACATGGTACGATAAACATTCATCAGGGTCTAGACCTTTGGTAAGGGGGTCAAATATATTAGAGCTTTGATGTTTTTACTCAGTATCCCGACATAGGCTAGAGTTCTAGAGTGATCCCTACTGGTGGGGAACTTCCTAGCCAAGTAGGTACCGATGGTGAGACCCACCACCAGATGTTAGGTGGCTGAGTCATTTGTAGTATGTAGTAGTCTCATGACTTAGAGTTTCAAATGGGCCAGACTGTCTGGAGGACAACTCCAAGATGCAATGTCAATGGTGTAGAGCTTAATAGGCAAAGGAGTTCATCAGAGGGTTAGACATTGTTACTATTAGGATGGACAAGGGTACATAGATCATGAATGTATAACTCCTTGAACGGATAAATAGAAGGCGGTCAAGGGACCTCCAAGAAAACAAATGAGGATTAATAATAGAGGTTTTTAGATTGGTAGATGAGGTAGGGGAGAAGGCTGACCTGTAGGCAGGGGACGACAGTTTGAGGTTCTACAACCACAACCCCCAGGAGGTCCACCATGATATTTGAGAGAAGGTGGACATGGGTGGGTCCAAATTCAAGAGATGGAAACCTATGAAGATGTCCCTCCAATGATGATTAGAGGTATGATCTGTGTCTACTCCACCTTAGATGCAATTCTTATAGACACAAGTTCCATTCACACTTTCCTTGCCACAGACATCGTTTGAGGCTCAGAGATTATAGTGGAGTTATTGGATCGATCCAGAGGATTAAAGACTCATATGGGAAGGGATTTGATGACTAAACACTATTCTAGACAATGTGAGCATACTTTAGGAGGTGACAGATTTATCTGGGATCTCTTAGTAGCATCATCGAGGCCTTATGATGTTATATTTGGTATTGACTGGTTATCCACAGTCCATGTTCTGATCGACTATTTTAGACACAAAGTGTGGTGTGTCCATGAGTATGGGACCAGGTATTCTTTCACCAGAAAGAAGGGATCCTTTTCATCAGAGGGTTGAATTTCTCAAAGGAGGGTTCAGTCGATCAATCAACAGTTTTCTAGCCTCACCCTCATTGCATTGGATGAGAGGTGTTTGAGTTTTCCTATAGTGGCTGATAGATATGAGGTTATCATTTTAAATGATGTCTCAGGACTACATCCTCACATAGTGGGATACTTCTAAATCGACTTTTACATAGGTATGGCATCATTATCTACACATACATATCGGATGGCCCCTGTAGAGTTTTAGGAGTTGAGGTTACTGTTGGAGGACTTGTAGAGGAAGGGTTTTTAAGGTCAAGTGATTCTCCATCTGAATCCTTGATGTTTTTTTCCAGGAAGGAAGACTGGATCATGAGGCTATGCATGGAACTCTAGTGTATGAAGCGGGTGACTGTGAAGAACAAGTATCCACTATAGAGGATTGATTACCACTACGATCAGCTAATGTGGGAGAGGTGGGTCTTGATAATAGACCTCAAATCAAGCTATCATAAGCATCTGGTATGAGATGAGGACATACCAAATAAAACATTTTGATGTTGGTATAACCACTATGTATGTTTTATGCTTTTTGGTGTGACCAATTCCCTATCAGTATTCATGGGACTCATAAACTGGATATTATAGACTTACCTCGATCATTTTATGATAGTCTTCATTAATGAAAACTTAGAGTACTCATTATCAGAGGAGGAGAAAAACACACACATGAAGATAGTCCAAGATGCACTGAGAGAGCACTAGATTTATGGTAATATCTCAATGTTCCAGTTCCAGATTCGGGAGTTCAATTTTTTGGGACACTTCATCTGGGAGGATGGAGTTTTGGTGCATTTGGTGAAGATAGAGGCAATGATTTCTTGGGAGCCACCTAGAAGTGTGACTGAGGTAAAGAGTTTCAAGGGGGTTTCTAGGTACTACCATAGGATTGTACCCTAATTTTATATAGTAGGACCACCCATGTATGCTTTGACAAAGAAGGGACAAACATTCGTATGTTTGAAGAGGTAAAAACTGATTTTACAATAGCTGAGGTTGAGATAGACGAGTGCCACCATCTTGAGATGATCATAATAGAGAGTTGGTTATGTAGTCATCTATGAAGCATGAGGGATCAGACCAGGCCATGTTATGATGTAATAACGATCACTTATTTCTTATGGATCATGGAAATACAGGCTATATGAAATGAACTATGCAACCCATGACCTGGAATTCAAAAAAGATGACTTTTCCTTGATGATGTTGCAACATTACTTGATTGGTGAACAATTAGCTGTATACATTGACCACTAGAGTCTTAGATATATCTTCTAACAAAAGTAACTAAACATGAGACAACAAAGATGGAGGGAGTTCCTCTAGGACTATAAATACAATATAGTCTATTATCCTAGTAAGGGGAATTTGGTGGATGACACACTCAATAGGAGGTCTTGTTTACATCTGCTGAGTGAGGCGACATGGAAGCTAGCCACGATGTAGATATTCATAATAGATAGTGATGGAGAATCTTACCTCTAGTCTATGACTTCACTTCCCCACTCATATAGATATTTTAGGATACACAACATGGGGATTTTGACTGTATGGCCTTTTGTGTGCAGATACCCTTAGAACATTATCCTAATAGATTTTTTATTAGTTGGGATAAAGTCATTACTTTCAGATGATGCACCGTAGTACCAATGGTATTAAAGTAGGAGGTGTTTAAGTAGTTCCATAAATCCCCTTTGGCCATATATCATGGTGTGGAGAAGATGTACCAGGACCTCTAATATCAATACTGGTAGCCATGGATGCAGATAGTGGTGGTAGATTTCGTTTCATGATGCCTCACTTGTTAGAAAGTAATGGCCGAACATCACGTCCTGATAGGCTTGAAACAACCACTTGAGGAACAAGAGTTTAAGTGGTATGGTTTCTCCATGGACTTTATGATGGGGTTACCACACACGTCTAGGGGCCACGACTCTATCTAGGTGATTGTTGACTGACCCCCCAAGATGGCTCACCTCTATATATGATAGACCTAGGGGCTTCATCACTCATGGGTCCAGCGTAGGTATGGGATAGCACTAATAAGGTGTAGATCATCTTGGAGTGGATGAGGACTATATATAGTAGGCATAATTTGTATGCATATATGAGTTGGAGACCCTTTTAGTTTGAGGGAGGAGACCATGTTTTATTTTGGGTCTCTCCACGAAGAGGATTGTGAAGATTCAGATAGAGTGGAAAACTATCTACGAGGTTCATCAGACCATTCTAGATTCAGAGTATAGTAGGCAAGGTGGTGTACTGCCTAAATCTTCCTCCACTGATGCACCGACTAAATGATGTTTTCCACATGTCATAGATGAGGAGGTACGTGCATGGTTCATCACACGTCATTTATTGGGGTGAGCTGGACATTGACGATAGGGTGATGTTGTCAAAGTTCCCAATTGATATAGAGGATCGATAGGATTAGTTACATAATAAACAATCAATTCCTCTGGTGTGCATTTTGTGGAAACATGGGAACCTCTAGGGGAGCACATAGGAGCAGGAGGCTCAGGTTCATGTTCAGTTCCCCCAATTGTTTTATTAGCCACTGCCTTGGATTTTGGGGATGTAAATCCCTGATGTGGGGAGAATGTAATGTCTCAGATTTTCTTTGTAATTTTTTAATTATATAGAATTATTTTGAGACAACATGTTTTTACCTCATGTGATTCCGAGTCCTAGAGTTCCTGAAATGTATTTTTGAAACTATTTTAACATACATTCATCAAAAGTGTGAGTGGGTTTTTCTAACATTTGAACCGGTGCTCGGACCAGAATCCCAAGGGAACCATTAAACTCAGAATGCTGGGATTCACCTTGAAAGGACATAACATAGACTGGAAAGGGTTGGATGAAAAAGATAAATTTTGGGACTTTTTAGAAAAATTAAAAAAACAATTTTAAAAATTTATTTTACATTTCTTTCGCACCATTGAGAAGTGGACAATGATGCTGTGGTATGACGATGAGGCGATGACGATGCACAATTAAGGAGTACCCGTAACGGCTCATTGTGAAACCTTAACCACTAGGAAATTTCAAAAATGAAATAATGTAATGATACAATGTCGAAGCATAAATAAAATGCTACAATGTTTTTCTTTTTTAAAACGAATTTGTTGGAGAGCGTAGGATTAAATGGTGGAAAAATATTTGAAGAAACTCTAGGGAGATTTCTGTCCAATGAAGAACGAAAAATACCTATAGAACTACATCAATTACTATATACCTTAAATTTAGAATCCATAAAGCAGTGAATGAAATTTACCCCCTGAGCCCTTGGGGAAGGAATGAAATTGAATCAAATATCACGAGAGGTAGGGATTGAACCATTTAATGTTTCAACATCCTTATTCAAAAGAATGAATACATATTATACCATGAACAAGTTAATAAAAGGATACTAAATTCTTGCTCGAGGGTGTATTCTATTGGGATTTCTCTATCTGGGATTATATTATCACTTTTGTTGGATTAATTAAAATCCACAAACCTCCCCAAGTGTTTAAACATCTAATGCGGAGGGCACATGCTGGCATGAACAAGGATCGAGACCCTCCAAATGTGCGCTCTTCATGGATGATTTATCAAAATGGCTGTAATGAGAGTTTTAGGTCATCACAGGGAAGGTGGCAGCCTAAAGATTCTATAGACGTAGTAGGATCGAGAAATGGATTACCAGAGCAACTCTAGTGGCATGAAGAAGAAACCCTCAGTGCCAGCGTTTCCCCATGGCCGCAACCATAAGTAGTGGGAGCCCACAACGAGCTTTGTATAGATGGTTGTATTGGAGTGTAGATGGAATCCCTCATCTGTACCTCCTGATTGAATGGTGGAGGCTATGGTTTATAGACTGCGGTGCCATGCAGTCACCACATTGGCAGATTCAACCTGGGGAATCAATCCCCAGGTGACGTGGAGGACATGGCCGCTTGGTCGCATTGGAGGCCATATGTGGTGGACGCAATAGCTCGACCACGACTTCAAATGAGCAAGACGCGGCTCCCAGCCATGTTTCGGCAAAGCCGATGGCGGGTCCACCTCAGGCGGACTGGTGGAACCGCGCTTCCGGGCCATACCTGCACTACCGGCCGAACCTGTACTTCGCAGCTGGATCGGCGCTACCGGCTCATTCCCACGCTATAGGGTCGAACCCGCACTTTTATGCCATACCCACGCTATCTGGATTGACCAACGCTACTAGGCCTAAGTCTCCCAATCTGGATGGGCCAGGCCCATGCTAGACTGGGTCTGGATGGGTCTGTCCAACCTAGTCGGACCAAACACTGACCCAAACATTCCTCGTTTCATAAAAACTCTTGAATCTCTCAAACCAGGTGTCTGATTGACGCGTCGTTAGTGGAGTTGGAACCATTGCAACAAGGCGATCCTTTTGAGATACTCTACATGGGTTTTAAAAGATATTGGTGTATGTCCGGGTTGGATCATACTCAAATCCAACCAATCACTTTTTATGAAAATACCTATATCATACAGACCAGGCGCCATTTCAACGCGTTGTCTGTTGCATTGTGACACTTAGGAAGATACAGTCCTTTGAGGTTAATCTATGTTGGAATTCATGGTGGTTGAGGTACAAATTTTGGCTTTAGTATAAAATACTCCTGGAATAGAGCATGCTATGTGTGGGAATCTAGTGGATGGTTGTGATGTGATGAATGAATAGAGATCTTGTGGGAGTTAGCACCTAGGGATCCTGTGTGGATCTGCACATAGAAATCCTATGTGGGAAAACACCAAGTGATCATGTGGGGTTATATACCTTGAAATATTTTGTGGGTTAGCACCTAGAAACCCTATGCGGATCAACAGCAGAGCCTCTTGACAGAATGAGAAGATCTTTATTTACAACTAATCATATTTACTTATGTACTTCAGTTTTACCTAGTGTGAGCTATGTATTTTACATTGTGTATGTGTTTGAGATAATTCTTGATGGTATTACATCTATGGTATCTCCATTGTGGATTTTATATTGAGGATTACTGGGACACCTTCAGGGGTCATGGGGTCCCTACTGAGTATTGTTATACTCAACCCTACATGGGATTTTCCCGAACATATTGTGTCTTGTGTAGATGACAAAAAACATTAACCAAGACATTGGGGAGCCAAGACTAGATGGTGCTAATAGTTTGATCTATATATGTGTTGTGATACAGTGACATCTAAAAAAGAGCTGTACCTACCCTACAGGTAGGATACTTGGCAGACAAGCTCCCGAGGTTGAACTTCTTTTGTTGTGCTTTCCATTCAATTGGTCTTTTATTATGGCCCTTTTACATTAATTTTACATACTTTACTCTCAGAAGTGATACCTATTTTTGTGGTTATAATACATTCCTTCCTTCATGATTTTATTTTTGCATTACGCCCCATCTGTGCGTGTCCAGGTGTATAGACAATGCCTTCACTTTTTGGTATATGACTTTTTGGGGCTAGTCACCAACCCCTAGCCTATGAAAGGTTGCCTTAGGGTAGTCATGACACCAGCCCCAGGGATTGGTCATGACAAGATTATAAGGAACTCAAATACCACACTCTAATTTTAAACATGGAACCTAATAATATTCTAAATAAGGTTATGAAATTGTATAATGATTTTATGTTAGTAGTTTTCATGTAAATCATTCATCATTATTAATTATTTATGTATCTATGTCATGAATATTTAATGACAACACTTATGAATTTAATTAAATATAATTACACTTCTTGAAATCCTAGATCATATATGTTCTTAACTCATATAGAAATAATAGGATGTGTTTTTATTAATATTTTAAGGTAGGAGAATATTAGGAGTGAAATTACTCATTCCTCTAAGATTCATTGTAATAATAGAAATGATATCCCGATTGAAATTAAATCATGTGGAGTTTTTTGTGTATAGGGAGCAAATTTGATTTTCAAATTTGGGGGACAATAATTAAATATAATTAAATAATAATTTATATGATTAACTATTTTTATGGGATTGAGTGAATTTTAATATGTTTGGGTTTTAAATATAGAAATAACATATGGCACTGGATACATTTTTTGGTCTTTCTAGGAACTTTGAAATATTGGTTGGGTAAATATCCTTAAGTATTCTATCAATGATCTCTATGAAACTATTTGGTGGTCTATTGTTCTAATAGATATGAAATTTTGACAGTAATTTACAGGTTTCCAATGTGATATATATTTTTAAATTAAAAAAAAAAGATAATTTTATAAATTTAAAATGGTTCCCTTAAATATTCATTAATATGTTTTCATTCCAATAAACCATGACCCAATGGATCATGTCACTACATCTATATCAAATCATTTATCCACTCTAACCTCCATTGTGTTTTTGTTCATTTATTCCTCTATTTCAGTAGATTATTAGTGGGATGATAAGAAAATTCCCAATTGCTTCATTATTTCCCAAAAATTACACATTTAATTGCTATAAAAACTTATAAATATGTTACATTTTCCTCATTGAATATTTTCAGAAATGTTTGGGTAATTACCAATTTGATTATTATTGTTGTGTACTCTTGTTATAATATTATGTTAATGGCCTCTTCAATCTTCCACTATTTTATTTTTTTATACTGTGGTGGATGACATTGTATAGTGTCAATATCCACTTGTAATGTTTTAATAATGATATTGGATTTATAATGAGATGTTTAATGTGGATCCTTAAAATAATAAAAATTCTACCAAAGTGACATATTGATATTTGAGTGATGTCTATAAATTATTTTTTAATGGTTTACATGAGTTGTATATAGGACATAAAAAGGTTTTTATCACTGATTCCAATCATTTATGGGGTAAATATATATTATTTTATAATGTTATACATTCCATAATGAATGGTGGTAATATTATTTGGTAGTAGGATAGGTTGTTTTAAATTTTTCTTGTTTAAATAGAGAATTTAGTTTGAAAAATAGCGTCATTAGTGATATAGTATAGATAAATCACATGTGCCTCATACTTCCATGTGTTTGACCAAATATATATTAGATTGGGCTTCTGAGTTCCTTATTTTTAAAGGAGATAGTGATTTAGATATGTTAAAAGCGTAATGTAATGGAATTTTTATTTAGAAATTATGGTTTGGTGAAATTATTCATTTATTGTGATATCTACTTATTTTTTTTTAATGATGATTGGTTAATGGTTGATTGATATATAGGTGACTGTTACAACAGTTTAATAAATAGAGCACCTAATTCATAGAGACACTAGACTATTACACATATAATGACATGATTTTTAGCATAATTAACTATCAAATACAAACCAAGGATTGCAAATTATATTTCATTAGATGACTGGGTACATAATTATAAATCATTAAACCAAAATAAATTCATTGTTAATTTAATCCCTATAATGAGAACATAAATTGTTTTGAGAACTTACTTGTTCATAGGATTACCTAGGGAATACTTGAATAACACGATGAGATAAGTATCCTAGTAATGGAAAAAAGTAAGAAATAATCATAGCACATGGGTAAGAAGGAAACAAATAATTACATAAAATGGTAGTGAACCTAAATAGATATATAGAATCATAAAATTTTGAAAAATGGATCAGGATGTCAAGGTAATAAATTATTTTGGAGAAAACATATAACATGACAAAAACATAAGTCATGGAATACTACCAAGACTATATAACATAATGGACAAAGTCCTATAATAGATTATGTTAACACTTATATCCCACACATTAAATGTCATGAAACTAAACATTAAACAATTAATTATAGATCTATGTGGTCACACTAATAAGACCATGTTTATGCATAAGTGTTATACATGAATAATAATAAAAAGGAATAAACATAAGGATTACCTTCGATTGAAATGGGTTTCATAATCACTTTATATGGCATAACCAAAGAAAATATCGTAATGTTTTCCCTGAAAAAATACATTTTGATAATTAGTGGACATTAATAAATGACATTATGAATAAATCAGGATATATTACATACAACTTAAGTGGAAACATGTTAAAAGAGCACTTAAAAAACATTAGAGATGGGCCAATTTACTGAGGTTTAAGTGAAATTATTATAGAGACATTAAATAGGAAAATTGAATAATTATTTTTATAAAACCAAAACTGATAAAAGTCATGATTCATTATGAAAATAGGAATTATAGAAACAAATTTGTGGCATAAAATAGATTATAGGATGATCTTGAAAATGGGTATGAAATTGGGAAATCCCCTTTAATCTTGCAAGCTTATCTTAAGAAATTGATATGTGATCCTTTTAAATAATTTATATTACCAATAAATAATAATGAATTGATATAGATTTATATTATTGGATTTGATAAACATGATTTTTTAAGTATTTTTCGACAATAATTAATAAATACATTGGTTTAAATAAAGAGAAATTGTAACCTAAAGGTAATTTGGTGGTCTAAAGAGACCCCATACCTTATTCATAATGTGTTCTGTAGAAAAACATAATTTCCCAAATAGTTAAAATAGATTCATTAATTACTTAATTTTTAACTAATTTATTAAATGTTTTATTTTTTTATATTTTATTATCGTTTTAATGTAAGGCCTCTTTTATGAGTTATGATGTTTAAATTCACTACTTTGAGAGCGTTTTTTCACGATTTTCCGATTGATTCCATAGAATATAATTTCTAGAGTTCATGCAGAATTCGAATAATTATGGGGAAGTAAAATGAAATGGTATTAATATACATATGGTTTTTTAAATTAACCCATATATTATTTTCTTTTTCGACAGGTGGATGATTCATTTTATAAAATATTAATGATAATAGTTTTAACTATTTTTTGTGGGTTTCTGATCACTACATACTAGTTTTGATTCAATATTATATATCTATTCAAGTTAAAAAATAAAAATTTTAAAATAAAAATTTTACATTATTTTTTATCCATTATAATGGTTTTATGAAAATCTTTGATGACTGTAATAGAAAATGATGAATCCTCATCCATGAAGTCAATAATTCAAAATAAGATGAATTTTATTTCTGTTTTTATCATAAATGGGAATGAGAAGAGTTTTGATGAATGATATTAAATTAAAAAAATAAAATTATAGTTTATATATAATAGTAAAATGATCATTTTTTTATAGATGATATTACGATTGTAATGGCCATATTACTATTTCTAATGTTTATATTATTATCCTGATGACTTATTTACTATTCCAATTGTAATATTTCTAAAAGTCTTCATGGTTACTGCTTCTTATAAATACCTATTGATCCATTAATCAGTCACATATATATCCTCCCAAATTAGTAGTTTATTGTTAACATTATACATACCACTACAACATCTTTCATTAGTGCATTAAATATCATGGATCGATGAGATCAATATTTTTTATTCTTGTTATCTTATTTTTTATATACTATCCTACTATAATATTTGTCATTAATATTAATTTGTTTTCTGAATAATGTATCATTATTCATTTTTGAGAATAATTTCTTATTATTTTATATTTCTAATATATATTCATTATACTACATGACAAAATTTTAATAATGTAAAATTTCATTGATAAAATTATGGGTTGTTACATTCTTCCACATTTATGAAATTTTACCCTTAAAATATAATTTAACTTACTAAGGTAAAAACAGTTGAAGGTAATTTCATTAATTGATACCATTATGTCCTTGTAATATCACTGTATGTATGGTTCATCCATAGTAGATTGTCTATGTGACATTTCTAGTTCCATTGAACATTATCAATATATTCCAATATCTTCACTAGCTGGTCAATGTAAGAGATATCAATTACAATAAGTACATCCTATGAATTCAGCACATGGGATAAATATTTTATTTACTTCCTCAAGTGGGATATGTAAAATACATCTTTAACATTAGAAACTGTCAATAGATGTGCTATTAAACAGGCTTCAATTATAAAATGATCAAGAATATTGAAGGGGTTGCGGTACTTGAGACATCGGTTTCGCTTCATCAAAAAAACTCATGACTCACTTCCATGGTGGTATGTTTTGGAATTATATGTCTCCATCCTTAAAATCTAGGACCCATTAATGAATTTATTCATGGATATTTGATCAACATTGTTATTTCATGATGTTATGATTAATTGATTTCACCTTTTCTACCATTAGTTAAATCATTTAAGTTCCCAAAAGCTAATGTTCATTGTCTTCATCCCATTATACTGGCGATCTTCATCTTTTCCCATTAAGGTCCTCATATGGAGCCATTTGTATTATTTAGTAAAAACTATTGTTGTGAAATAACTTAGATCTAGGATTATGTTGGTCTCATCCTCCTATTATGTCTATAAAACATGTTATCAACTTATTTTCTAGTGTTTGAATAATCTCCCCATATTGTCCATAATTTTGAGGACAATAACACATAGTGAAGTTCATCTTAGTGATTAGATCATGTTGAAGATATTTACCGATATAGTGGTTATTATAAAATATACATAGAATATAATTGATAAAGTTTCTCCATATAGCCTCACAAAAACTCTGATTTATATATGTAAATATCGGTTGAGTCATAAGACTGATCTAATTATGATGTAGTTATCTATCATTATAAGACGATCCACGACAAACCATATATCATTATTTACACTTGATATCTTTGAAATTGATGTGAAAATTTCCATGGGGTTTATTTTATTTTATCCAATTTTCTATGGGAAAATATTAAAACATCCCATTTTACTTTTACCTTTCAACATTCACTTTCTGACCTACTATGCATTTATATATATATATGAATCACATTATTCGTATTATCTAAACAATAATGATTTTAGATATCTCAATCCATATATATACTCCCAATGTGAATATATTTGTTTGGTCTTTATTGGTAATTCAAAAGCACTTTCAATATATATGATTTAGATGGTAAACATAGTCATGACACAAATCTTATGTCTTCTTCCTTGTCAATTTTGATCTCTGATTACTTCACTATTATGATATCTTCCATCATCATTTGAATATAAACATAATTTTTTTTAGAATCTTTTATTTTCAACATAAGTAATGGTTGATAAATCATTGAAGAGGGGATGGATTATATTCTTTACTTAATTATGCACATGTACATTCTTCTCATGTATATATTTTTTATATCCTTCTCAATTCACTACATTGATAACTTTGTAGGATCTTTTCTACATAGGGAGTATTCCACATTTTTTTCATTAATAGTATTTTAGAGGATTGAGAAGTCATCATCCCTGATCATATTTTACTATCATCACTAGATAATGTTTAACTCCTTCTGTGTGAATATATATTTAAGGATTTTATGATCAGTATATATCTCCCACTTCACCCCCATATAGATAATGATGCTATATATTTAATGAGAATACCTCAACTTCCAAATCGAAATCATGTGTGGGATACTTCTAATCATTAAATTTCATATTTCTTATGTCTTAGAATATTAATTTATCATTTTTCAGTAGTAATGTTCCTAATCCATTTATTGATGAATAACTATATACCATAAATATTTACCAACTTGTTTCTGGGGGTGAGTAGTGGTTTAGTTATTGAAATCATTTTCAAATCATAGATAAAGAATTTTTTATTCACTTGTTACGTCAAAATTTACTCCATTTTGAGTCATCTTGGTTAGTGGGTCTAATAATTGTTATAAGTTCTTCTAAAATATTCATTAATACACAAGAAGACAATTAAAACTATATAACTCTATTATAGAGACCGACATAGTCCACTCTTAAATTTCCATTATCATTGAAGGGTATATAAATATTACTTTGGTGATGATAAAATTCTCCATGAATAAAATTTCCAGCATCCAGAACACAAATTTAATGAACTTTGGATTTAGTTTCATCCTTTGAAAATTCTTCCTCAAAGTATCAAAATTCATATTTTCCTCCTTTCTCTTGGTGTATTTGATAATAATCTATAAATAATACCAACTATTGTTTGAGGTACTCTCTAAACACTATATTCATTATTTCCATGTATATTTTTTGTTAATTATTGAGTCTAAAATGAACCTCTATGAACTCATAGTTTCTATACCTTGTTTGAAAGGAAATACTTTGAATATCATCATTCTTCAACTTTATTTGGTGATATTCTGACTGAGAACCACCTTATAAAAATACATGGACCAATTTAGTTGATAAAATGAGTAATATAACTTTGTCAGGGGGTACCTATTCATTATCATTCTATATTTGAGAACATGATAATGAATGTTGAAGTGCATTGATCCATCCTTTTTTAATAAGAGAAATAGTGCACCCTATTGTAAAACACTTGGTCATATGAACAAATTTTTCCATATTCTATTATAAATAATTATTTAGTTATTACAATTCAATGTTTTGCATTCTTTATGGACTCTTTGATAGACAATGAGATCTAAAAATATGCTCAATTAGAACTCAGCCTCTCAACAAGGTTAAAGGCCATAAAATTCTTCAAGGAACATATTAATGTAGTCCCACCAAATAATCATGGATCTGAGCATGATCCTATCATTTTTCTCAGTCATTTGATCTAGATATTATTGCCCATAAAAATATATTATCAAAAAAATAGATGATTATTCTGAAGGATATTATTCATACTCTTTACACTTTTAAATAATTAGAGGAGTCATCAGAATTTTTAGAGTGATTTCCCATTCCCAACAATGGATGTAGGAGTTAAATAAATATAGAAAATATAAATTCTTAGCCATTAATATTATATAATATTTATTTATGTCAATAATTTGACTATATTTATCATTGAGGATGATTTCATGTTTAGAGCCTTAGAGAATTATGCCATAACCCATACATAATTAAAGTAGAAATAAAATGAAAACACTTTTAATAGTATTTATTTCTTCTATAAAAGTCATATAAAAAAACAATGGATTCTTTTCATGATTAAATATCATAAATTTCCCATCATCTCAACCTTGAATCTATTCTTCTTTAAATCCTATGAAAAACATTTTTAACATTTGGATGAGCATAAAAATACCATTAAGGAATATACAAAGAAGAAAGACACCTAGCCTTGAAAAAAAATTAACCCATGAATATATTATTATAATATAATTATTTTCACAATTAATAAGTTTTAATAAACCTCACATAAGATAATATCATTTCATACCATTCTTATAATCAAATTATTACCTTAAAACAACTAGAAATATCATATAACATATATTTGTTATTTGAGACATAATCATACATAAATGGAATATCCATGCCATCGACTTCATTACATAACACTAATTGTAAAATCAATATATCTGATTTATATACTCAATGCATTGGAGGTTATAATATAACCACTCATCCATTGTTTCACATGAAACAACCCATCATTGGTTTAACACATAACCACCCATCAAATGTCCAAGTAAAATTATATAATCATAACACATAAAAGATTTCAATTATCATATTTTCAATCCTAATATTTAATTTTAAATCACAATAAATTATTTCAATATATTTAAATAATCAATCCATTTTCAAAACCATTTAAAGCATTTAGTAAAGAGATTTATGAATCAAAGTGTCCCATAACACATTGAATCATTTGAATGAAATTATTATTTTAAAACATTCATGTCCATAAAAATAAATTCATTAAAATTTGAAAACAAGGACATGAAATAGATTGTTTTAGAAGGATAAATCATTAAAATATTAACAATGATGTTTTATTTAAAGATCCCCTTGCCACATTAAGAAAAACTTAAAAAAATTGAAATTTATAAAAAAACATTAATTGTCATTATAAAATGATAATTTGAGATATATCTTCTAAAAATGGTTGTATATACACCTTATAAGATAATAATGGTGCATAACATCAAGATATTCCTCAATGAAAAGAAATTGGGATAAAGTATTATACCTTGAGTTCGAATTGTCTCATTCATTATTATTTTCTGGAATAATAAATATAGGTAAACTTATACTTTATTCATAACATTTTTCATGTTTATTATTCCATTTCTATCTCTTATTAATATTCAATAACAATTAATTATGTATTCGTGTTATTTTTGGACGTTTGCTTATTATTCAGTTCTCAAGTCAAAAATAAACTTCGTATCATGTCAATAGTCCATGTGGTCATAATTCCTTAATCTAGATAATAATATTCATCACATAATTATAATTAATTATATATAAATTTTATCATTAAGTTAATCTACAAAGTGTAGTTGTGAAAAATTCACGATGTTATTATCATAGAGACGGCAAGCTGTACATACACATGAGTAACATTTCTATTTTTCGTTTATTGTTATGAAAATAAGGTAATCATTTTTTATCATTATAAAATGATAAATATATTATTAAAATATTAATAAATATTTAAATATACACATATATATATATATATATCTTATAAGAGACATGGTGAATAAAAATGATTCACATCACTTCATGAAGGTGATAGTTCACACTTACACACGAATGACTCTGTCATTTTTATTTTTTTGAAAGATAGGATGTAATTGATATATTATTACCTTATAATAATAAATATGTCATGGAAATTATATACCAATATTAATTCCATTATTATAACCTGTCATGAGAGATGGCTATGTAAAATCAATTATATCTCTGTATGGAAGTGATAGTTCATATGTACACATGAACAACAAATGATTTTCCCATTTAATGGAAAAATATATGGATTTATGTGATGATATTAACATAATAAAATCCCAGTTAATTTTTTATATTTCATTTTATATTTCATTTTTTCATAAGAATATTTTATAGAAGTGAAAAAATAAGTAAAATAGAAATACTTAAAGAAAACCATACCTCTACTTCAATTGGTCACCTTTAAAGAACACCTTAAAACCTATAAAGAGGGTGTAATTACTAAAATAAGGAATAAATAATTTGGGGAGGGATTATATTAAGGGTTTTGGTTAGATTAGTGATGAACAAAAATGTTTTGTATGTGTGAGTAATTGACAGAAATAGGTACATTGATATTGGAGATAGGGTGGGCACCCTAGATATTTTTAAATGTATACAATTTATAAATTTTAATTTATATTATAAATGATCCGAAAGCAATTTATTTTTATAATTATATGATTTTATGTCGATTAAAATAAATCCCATTTAATGTGGACATGTTTTCAATAATTTATAATCTTAATCATTTTGTTTTAACCCTTATTTTACCCTTTTAATCTTCTTGTGATATCATGTTATTTACACTTAGTGGGTAACTTGAATTACAATAACATGTAAAATAATAAATAAAGTGTACTTTATGACATATTAGGACTTATAAAAACCATTTGGTCAGATATAAGTTTTTTAGAAATTTTATATAATTTAATAAAGTATTTTATATTTTAAAAAACCAACAGTGTCCATTCTGACACTATTAATTAGTTTTCCTTTAAACAATATCATGAAAACAAGATAAGTTTGAAAAAAAATCCTTCAAATCATCACCAAAATGTAAAATATGTCAAATAAAATTTAGTATGACATAAATTATGCCCAATAATATTTATTTTATTATTTATAAAATAATTTGTATGATTTATTTATTAATGAAAAAATTACGAAGTCATCATTGTGTCATAATTATATTTTTTCATTTAAATTCAAAAATTATATTTAAATTACCATGATTTAGGTAGTCTTTTTAGATTCCCAATGACTATTTTTATTCGAATATATCTATAAGGACCCATCTTTATTTAATAACATAATCAAGATTTTTTTTTCAAAAACATACTTTTTTCATATTGAGAATAATTTTTGGTTTAGTGTTTTAGAGAGTTTGGATATAATACATACATTACATTCCTCATTAATATAGTGTAGATACCAAAAAAATCTATTTCATTCAAAATATTAAATTTTCAAATAAAACAAGTTTTCTTTCAAAAATCATTATAAAATTTAACACAGATTCATTCTATGTATTATACATCTTTATAAACTATGAAACTCATTTAAAAACATTGTATGGGAACACAGATATTATCAAGGGATATAAAAATAAGGAAATAACACATTAGTCAAATAATACTTGTAATGTATGAAAACATTTTCAAAAAGACATACTTACCCCCATATAAAATTAGCTTGTGAAATTGTTGATTTACATGAGACTTACACAAAAAAATATATGACATATATATATAACCATAAATGTGTATTTGGGAATTACATAAATAATCATGTAACCCTCTCAGATACCTTATAATTTATAACCCTCACGGCTACCTTACAATTAGTGTAACCATCATAGTTACACTTGAAATAACAATACAGATGACCTCCAACATACACCAACCCAATTAATTAGACGGAGATATAGGTACCAAACTTATTCATAAATAATTCCCAATAAAAAAAAAGCATACAAAAAGAATAATTTCATAAAAACAATATTTTCGAATTCATAAAACAAAATTTTAAAAGACGATTTTAAAAGAAAATTCCCTTATAAATAACATATAATTGAAGAGAAACATAATAGAGAGGATGAAATATGTATATAATTAGTAAATAAATATCATTAATCATAAAAAAAATATAATCACACAAACAATTTTTTTCCACATGAATAATGATGTTGACAGTTAACCAAAATTAAGGAAATCGTGTTAAGAATTCTGTTACCTCAGGTTAGTCTTACATAAAAATTGTTTAAACCACCTGTATAAAGGTTAAAAGGTGTAATTAATAACATAATGAAAAATATTATATCTTATAATATCTTATATGATAATTTCCATACATTATTTCACCCTTTAATTGTTAGTATTTGTTCCTTCTATTGTGTTGAGTGCGTTATTTAGATGATTTCCATGATCAGTTCATGATGAATATTCTTTTCGATAGGAAGTCAAACACAAAAATTGGAACTGAAAGGTATTAACATGTTTCTATTACCATAAATTATACCATTTTAATTTTTATTTTTATCACGGGGAGGATTCATATGTTAAAACTTTGTTTCTATTTGTTTAGGTCATTTTGGAGATTCATCGATCATAATGAACTCATTTTCATTCATAAATTAATAACATGTGTAAAAAATGACTCCAGAACCTTATATAAGATATAATACATTTATTATAATTTGGTTCAATAATAAAAAAGGATTAATGACCAATGTTGAAGGATGTAAATTAAATTGAAACCACATCTTAGACGATGCCGATAAATCAAAATTTCAAGGATGATGTTTTAATTTCTTGAATAAGTGGAAGAGGATAATAATTATAATGTTGAATAATCCTTAAAAATGATTATATACAGAATATATAAGATAATGGATCATTCGTGTCTCTTGTAAAGGGGGTGAGAAATGGTGAAAAATATAATATAAAATGAAAATAAATGAAAAAAGATAAAAGAGGATGTTTATGTTATGATTTATTCTCCTTGAGATCCTCCTTAGATGCATTGGTATTGGTCTTTTGATGAGACCAGAAGCACTAGAACGTGGGGAAGATCCTTAGGGATAGTATTTGGAATAAAATAGATAATTCTCAAGGATTGAGAGGTGTGAGAGGAATATATGAATGTGGGTGGTATTTATAATGGACGGGAGGATGGATTTTACATTATTTTAATCGTTAGTATAATATTATTTCTCAAGACTATGAATAATATTGCTTCATGTGACCCCAAATAGTGATAATGTCATGTTACTTCGAACAAAGTGTGTTTACATCACTTTTTATGTCTTAAATTGTTTATTTTGCGGATAATTTGAATATATGTTATTTTACCATATTTCACAATTAATAAGAAATTTAAGAATTTCAGAAAAAACCCAAAAATTAACCCGTTCCATTTTTGGATGTGTAAAATTCCAAAATAAATTCAAATTTATGAAAATAATTTTTTATGTATTATTAATTTAATTTTTAAATAAAATTATACTTTATTAAAAGCTAACAATTTTAAATCTATAGCTAAATTTATATCCCCTTAAAAAATTAATCAAGAGGTCATTTTCTTATAGTCGTAAGAAAATTAAATAATAATATTTTTTACAATTAATTAGGGTAATATAACAATTAATATTTCTATTAATAAGGTTATGTTACTATTCACAAAAAATCATGTTAGTTCTATTAGACTAAAAATAACATCTTGATCATAATTGTAGATGTCCATTTTTTGAACTTCAAAACATAGAAGAAGAAAAAATTATGTTTAAAGGCTATTTATAAAAATCTAATTCAATCAAACTTTCATGCATTTAATTTTTTTTAAAACATGGGGTGTTTCATTATCGCCACTATATGTTAATTGCATCCTCACATTTTTATTCACTTATTAAACCGGTGAGGGTGCATTTGTCTCATAGATTTTTTTGACTCCCACATTGCTTCATCAACCATTTGGTTTATCTACAAAAAATTTACCTAGTAGATTCCCATATTCTGTAATATGTGTTCCCTTCAATCAAGTATTTTAACTCGTTTCTCTTCACTAGAAAGGTTCTATTTCTACTGAACTACTTCTGGGCTCCAAAAATGCGACAAAATTGGAACATACTTTCTCAGCATAAAAACCTGAATGACATTTTGTGCCTGTGAAAAAATTGAAAGCAAAAATACTTTATAGGAGATAGGTTCAACCTTATCTAGGATTTTATAAGGTCCAAAGAATATTTTACATAGCTTTACATTCGTAAAAAAATTCTTTACACATTTCCATAGTGAGTTTAGAAGGAAAAGATGATCACCTACCTCAAAAGAAATGTCTTTCCTATTATTGTCAACACAACATTTCTACCTTATCTATGTTGTACCCATCTGTTACTGCATCATCTTCACGTTCTCAACCACTTAATCTACTAATACTGGTCCTATCAACATCCATTCCCTAAATTCATCCCAAAAAGCTAGAGTTTGACACTTCTTCTCAAACAATTCCTCAAAAGGATACATCTATATAGTGGAATGAAAACTGTTATAATAGGAGAACTCATATTAAGAAAGATGATGATCCCAAAATCCCCGATAGTTTACTAAATGAGCTTGAAAAAGATCCCCCAAAGTCTAAATCATTCGTTCTAACTACCCATCTGATTTAGGATGAAAAGCAGTACTAAAATTTAATTCTGTGCCCCACGATTTTTGAAGCCCCTACCAAATGTTAGAAGAGAACCTGGGATCTTGATCCGATATAATGGAAAGAGGAACTTAATGTAACCTGAAAATCACCTTGAGGTGTTGTCAATAAATCTGATCCAAATAAATTTTATATAGAATAGAAATAAAATGTGTATATTTAGTCTGTCGAACAAGAACAACCCAAATCACATTGTTACCTTAAGAAGTCTTTGGTAGTACCACCCTGAAGTCCATGTATATATTCTCCCATTTCTACCATGGGACTGGAAATGGTTGAACCATAACCTTTAGTAACTACCACTCTACTTTAACTGGTTAACATGTCAGTCATTTCATGGTAAAATCAACAATATACATTTTCATTCCATCCCACCAGCAATACCTCTGATGGACTCTACACATTATAGAATTGATAGGATGAACTGAATATGGAAAATATAAGCTTCACACAATTCTTTTTTCTCCAGTTGTGAATCAAAAGTCACACAAAACCTTTTAAAAACCTCAAAAACACAATCATTATCATGTTTAAATTATTGAAACATACCCATTTTAAAAAAATTTAACATTTTATATAGCTCATGGTATCCCTTCTACACTTGCTTAATTTTGTATGATAACGATGACTACACTAAAACTAGAATAAAAAAATAGGTATTTCCTGCACCAAAAACATCTAATACAAAATCCACCAAATCATTAATAAATTGGTCATGTTCTAAATGTAAATTGGTTAATGAAGCATGATGTTTTTGACTTATGGCATCAGCCACATTGTTTGCATTTCCAAGATAGTAATTTATAGTGAAATCTTAATCCATTCTTAGTTCCAGCAATCTTTTCTGCCTCATGTTTAATTCTTTCTGAGTGAATATATACTTCCTACTTTTATGATATATATATATTTGATATTTGGATTGGTATAAGTGATTTCTCTATATTTTCAAAGCTTAAACCACATTTGCTAATTCCAAATCATGTTTGGGATAATTTAATGCATGTTGTTTTAGTTTTCTTGAATAATATGAAATTACCATATCATTTTTCATCAAAACACAACCAAGTCACTTCAAAGAAGTATCACTGTATATGAAAAACACACCATTTCGGGATGGAAAGACCAAAATTGTAGCATTCACCAATCTCTTCTTCAGTTCCTAAAAACAAACATCACATTCTTTTGTCCAAATAAATTTAACCCATTTTCATGTTAACTTAGTTAGTATACTAGATAATCATCCATTGTTTTTAACAAAATATTTTTAATAACCATATAATATAATAAATCTCAAAATATATAAAACATTTTTCGGTATTTTCCATTCATTAACCACTTTTGTTTAGGTAGGATCAAATGTTTTTCATTAACCTCTTTAGTCTTAGTAAATACCAGAATCTCATCAATAAACACCATGAAAGAATTTTCCAAGAAACAATGAAATATTATATTTTTAAGATTCATGATTATTGAAAGTACATTACATAACCCAAATGTCATATAAACAAATTGGTAATTCCCATATCTAGTAGAAAAATTTGTTTTAAGATGTCATATTTCATCATTATCAACCGATGGTACCCCAATCTCAAGTCAATCATGGAAATAAACTAAGCTCCCTATAGCTGGTCAAACAAGTAATTGATGTGAGCAAAAGGATATATGTTTTTAATAGTTATGTTATTCAAGGATCTATAGTCAATGAAATGTATCATGGAACCATCTTTCTTTTTAATGAACAAAAAGGGACTCCCTATAGTGGAGTTCTTGGATTAATTAAACCAATATCAAGACACTCATGTAAATGAATTTTCAATTCAATAAGTTCTCTTTGAGAAATTCAATCTGTGGGTTTTGAAATTGGATTAGCAGCAAGAACTAAGTATATTGTGAATTTGAATTTTTGGTCAGCTATGACACTAGGTAACTCATCAGGAAACATCAAGGTATCATTTACCAATAGAAGTTCATTTATCAGTATAGTTCCCTTATTTTCAACAATATGAGAAAGATAAAATTAATTTCTATATTTCAACATTTTCTCATCTATCTGATATGTTATAAATTTTATGAGTTTTTTCTTGTATACAAACTAAAAATCTTTCTAAAAAACTACTTTTGTATCCCTACAACTACTCTTAGCATGATAAATAGAAAGCAAATCCATTCCTAGAATGAAATCAAACTCTACTAAGGAGAAATAACAAGGTTTTAAGTTAATGTATTTCCACATACCATAATATAAAGATTCATATAATTCCATTTTATATAATATTTCCCCAATTTGTTTTAACAATACGTCCATGTCTCATTTTTTGAGGTGATATTTCCAATTTTACCAGAAAATTTCTTATAAATTAAGGAATGTGTATACCATGTATCGAAAAAAACATTAGTGAAATATACGTAAACCATCTAAAGATACAACTTCATAGGATGACCTGATGTTTTCTGACGTAGTCCCAAAGGATCTCACTACACCTTTAATTTTATGGTCAAGCTTCACTGCATCATTCAGATCATTCATTGAGAATAAATTTTAATAATGACCCATATCTACAAATTTAAAACACTTAATAGTTTTCCAATTAAGATTAGTTTTATTATTATTTTCATTACAATCTTGGAAAATATATAAAAACTATTCACATCGAAAATATATCCCAATTTTGGAAAGGCATTACCCAAGGATCCTTTTCCCACACATTTCCAAAACAAGATACTTGAATTTCATAGCATCAGATTTCATTGGTTGATTCTTACTCATATCTTATCATCTGGACATCTTATTATCCCTATTATAAATGTTCTTGTGATAATAAAAAAACTCCATCTCTACCCTATTATATCATTGGAAAAGTTTATCATGACTTTTGAATTCACATGAGGCCAACACCCTACAATTCCCAGGCTTCAATCCTATGTAAAAGTTGCTGATTTTTCTATCATGATCCAGAAAATTATTTGCAGCATACCTTAACAACCAAGTGAAGTTTGTTTCATACACGACCACAAAATCTTACTCATTTATCTACAATTCATGTAATTGCTTCACCATCCTATGTTGTACCAACTTAGGAAATTATTTTTTAATGGAAACAATTTTAAATTCATCCCACTTTAAGGGGCAAATATCCTCTATATCCCCGATATTCATGAACATTGACCACCGTTGATCAGATTCACCCATAAAACAACAAATTAACAGAATTAAATTTTGATTACCTTAACATATCACACCCTATAATATATTTTCAAGGGATTTAATCCAACTAGTTGTGGCTACTAGGTAAGAAGATCCCCTAAAAACATGAGGGTGTTGTCTCATAAAATGTTCCACTATCATCATGTTACCTTGTGGTACCTCTAGTTGTTATCTTTCATGGATTACATCACCAATTATTTCATGTGTTAATTGATCCATTACTGCCACAAACTACTCTATTCCAATCCCAACCATTCTGGGATGCATATTCGAAAGCATATCATTTTGTCGGTGCCTTTACTCTTCAGCTTCTTTGTTTATTCTGCACAAAATAATTATAAAAAAACATATAATTGTTAAAGTAAAATGGTAAACATTAAATTCAATATCATTTCAATTTAACCATAGAGTTAAATAGTTTTATGTTATTCAATTGACATCATCCAAATCCCAAATGTTATCTAAACTATCATCTGATACAAACTATGATGACTTGACCTTATTACATTAATGAATCATTAATTTTAGTCAATAAAACACTTCCTCACATATTTAGGATCTTTTCTGGTTTAGAGTTTTAGATAATTGGGATGTTATACAAACATTATATTCCACATTCATATAGATTAGATACCACAAAAACAGTTTCCATTTCATTCCAAATAGAAATATTTTCAAATAAAACATTTTTTATTTGAAAAAACTTTATGACATTTAATATGGCTTCATTATACTTCTTAAACATTCTTATAACCTATGAAAATCATTTGAAAACTCGGTATGATCACAAAAACCTTATTAAGTGATATAAAATGATGGAAAGAACACATTAGTCTAGGAATACATGCATCTTATGAAATCTTTTTCATAAAAGACATACTTTTAACCCATATAAACATACATTGAGAAACATGGTACTTCTATTATATTTCCATAAAAAACATATAGAACATATATATAACCCTAAATTTATATTGTTTCATTACATACATAGCCTTGTAACCCACTCGACTGCCTTATAATTTTCAACCCACACAACTAGCTTACAATTTGTGTAACCATCACAGTTTCACTTTGAGTAACAATACAACCAACCTCCTACATAAACATTCCAAATCAATTGGAGAGAGATATAGATCCCAAAATTCATCATAAACAATTCCAAATAACCATAACATAATCATTCAACATGAATAATTACATAAAACCATTTCTTTTGAATTACGTAAAACAAAATTGTAAAAGAGGTTTTTAAAAGAAAAGACCCTTAAAAATATCATATACTTAAAAATAGACTTAATATAATAGATGTAATATATATATACACTATACATACAAATAATTAATCATAATATTAGCATCATTAACAAAGAAAAGTTTTTAATACGACAAAAATAATGAAGTAAAAGGATATCCAAAATAATTGAAATCGGGTTAAGATTTCCCTTACATTGTGTTTGTCTTACATAAAACTTGTTTAAAAATTATATATAATGTTTAAAAGAGTCTTATTAATTTCTTATAGAAACTTATTAATCTTTATAATATCTTATTTGATCATTTCATTACATCATTTCACCCTCTAATTGTTTGTATTTGTTCCTTCCATTGTTTTGGGTGCATTTTTAAATGATTTCCGTTATTGGTTCATGATGGATATTCATTCCGATCAGAATTAAAAATCAATAATTATAATGTAATGGTATTTACATGTTTCTAGTACCATTAATTATACAATTTACCATTTCAATTCTAATATGCAAATGATTAATATGTTAAGTCATTATTGATATTTACTTAGGTAATTTAGGTGATTTGTTGATTGTAATGAACTCATTTTGTTTCATAAATTAATTACACATGTAAAAAATGATTCTAGAAAATTATATAAGATATAATACATAAATAATAATTTGGTTTAACCATAAAAATGGTTTTATGACCATTATTGAAGGAAGTAAAAGATATTGAAATCACATCATCCACGATTTCGGTAAATCAACACATCACAGACGATGCTTTAATTTTTGAATAAGTGGGAGATAAGAGGAAGTATAATAGATAATATTCCCTAAACATTATGAAATCCATAATATGTAAAATATTGGATCATTAAGGCCTCTTGGATAATGAGAGGTGAGGAAAAAATATGAATAGAAAAAAATGAAAAAACAAACAAGAACACAAAAGTAGATTTTACCTCTTAATATCATCTACTTGATATCCTCCATTAAGCCTTTGGTGTTTCAATTTTATAGAGGCCAACATATCTAGAACATGGGTAATAGCCTTTGGGAAGGAATTTTGTAGAATATATATAATTCTCAAGGCTTGAGAGGTGTGAGAGGAAGAGGATAATGATGGTGGTATTTATAGTGGATGAGAGGAGGGATTTTACATTATTTTAATCATTATAATAACATTTTTGCTCAGGAATATAAATACTCTTGTTTCATGTGACCCAAAATAATAATAATAGAATGTGAGTTTTATCCAAGTTGTCTTATATTACTTATCATGTCTTACATAGTTTATATAACTGATAAATTAAATATACGATATTTTACCATACACCACTATTCGTAAAAAATTCATGAACTATAGAAAAATCTTAAATATTCACCCTAACCATTTTTCAAAATATATAATTGAAACATTAACTCCTTTTTTGGAAAATAATTTTCTAACTATTACTAATTTAATTATTAATTAAAATCATAAAATATTCAAAAATAACAATTTTAAAACCATAACTCAATCTATATCACCTTTAAAAATTATTCAAGATTTCATTTTCATATAACCATAGGATAATATTATAATAATATAATTTTCAATTAATTAGGTTCATATTACTATTCATATTATGTCACACCGAGTTTTTTTTTCATGTCTTGGTTTTGATCTGGTACGTTGGAAATACTGATCCATTTCATTGGTTATGGATGTGAGGAATGTTGATTTTGGACCTCCCATTTATGTCTAATCATCCTAACTGGAGTTTCCCTTATATTTTTTGGGAGTTTTTGTAGAAAAGGGTGTTACTTCATGATTTGGGCCAACCATGAGCCTATTTCCAAATTCAAAAAAAAATCGTTTTATTTTATAACTCTTTAATTTTCAAACATTTTTTACTCATTCCACTTCCCACTGGTTAAACCACAACCTATTCAAAATAAAATATCTTTTTATACCCCTTAATAATTCATAATCATGGTGTATTTGAGTTATTTATTCAAGTATTGGGAATGCCCATGATTCCATTTACAATTTTAAAAAAATTACTATGTTTATTTTATATCATATTCATTTTTTACATTTTTTTTGATTCCTCCTCTCACTTGATATCATGAACACTAGGAGCACCCCCAAGTTCATTTTTCCCTCTTTGGACATCATCTTAGTTTAGGATTAGGGATAAATCTCTCAAAGTATTCTCAAATCTTCCATATTTGGTAAGGTAATTTTTTTATTTCATAAATCATTCATTTTTTTCTCTTTTCTACAGAAATATTATATTCCTAGTTGTCCCAGACCGAATGAGCCTATATAATTTTTTAAAATACATTCCATTTCCTCTAAGGGTGTACATATAAGTGAATATGAAAAGTTCTATAGTTTCTATGGTGGGATTCCGTATCATTTTCTCCCCATCTTCCTTCTATTTCCACTTCAGTTTGGATTAATCTTATCCCATGTGATGAAAGTCATAGGGTTATGTTATAACATGATTTTTCATGGTTTTTTTGGTTCGTTTATTGTGGGGTTTAATATATCTATTGGGTTGGGAACTCTTGCGGGTGATATCGGGTTTGCAGTTCATTTCTACCATGGTTTTGAGGATGGATATCCCTTGACCATCCCATTATCATCTAAGATTCATCATTATCTTTTTGATCGCACAATATATATATATGTGTGTGTTTTTAGTATTGTTTTCTTCCCTTGGATAATTTTCTTATTGTGAAAAATGATTTTTAAGCCATTGTTTTGTGGAAATTATTGTTGTTTTGTTATAAACATTTACACTATTTTCATACATAAATGTCATGTTAGGTTACACACCTGGTTTATGGTATTTTGAATATAGATAAGTATAATGAATATATGTATCCCATGAAAATGGTATTTTATCCCTTTTTAATTTCTTAAAATATGTTATTTTTTAAAAGTTCATTCCATGTGTTCGGTAAATTTTACAGTTGGATTTTATGAGCTTAGTGAAATTTTAAATGATTAGTTTGGATTTATAAATACATTGGAAGAATGAAAAATGTTATTTTAGGGCCCTTTTATGGTTTTCAAATGTATTTTTCGATTTATAAACAAATCAGTTTTTGGTGGTAAACGTGTTTTGGCTTGAGTTGCTGGAAAATGGCTTGTTTTGCATATTTATAAGAATGGTTGTGTTTGTATGTGTAATAAGAATGTTTTAAAGGATTTATGAAAGATGTTTTATGTTATAAATGGTGTTTATACACCTGTTTATTAAAAATAAAATTCATACCTTTGGAAAATTATAGTTTTGATAAATGTTTAAATTCACATTTGGCATTTTTCCTGTAAAAATGGTTTCTAAGTTTATGTGATGTTGTATCATTTGGGTCCATCTTATGGTTGATGCCCACACATCATATGACATGGAATTTTTTTTTATTTTTATAATGCAGTATAGTGGATGACTATGATTATGTCACTTGAGGATCATTGTAGTAGGTTCAATCTCTTATTCAAGTTCACCAAATCTAATTATTTTTTGGATTTTCTTAATATTTATTTAAAATGAAGTTATTAATGGTTTTGGAAAACATGAAATTAAAATAATGAAATGAATAATTCAAATCTAAATGTAGATGCAAATACAAATAAGATGAAATTAGGGATGAAATCACCTGGACCTAAGGTTGGATAACAAAGTGACATTCATTATTTTTTATTGTTTAAATTCTATTTGATAATTCATTTTATGAATCCTCATTGATAAATTACTTTCATTTGATTTTGTGTGTGTGAATTTTTAATGTCTGAGACACACGAAACCACACCTCCTCCAATAGTTATCTAGGATAACACCTTAAATTAGAATGGTATCTAAAAAAAGATCCGGTTCTACACGATGTTGTTTCATCCCTTTGTGTAACCCCAAATCCACTATATGAAGGGTTTCCCTAAGGGAAGGGATGTAAAATGAATTAATCAATGGAAGGAAATGGATATAGAAACAGTGTTATGGTGGATAGCTGTCGCACTAGTGAAATATTTCTACCTCCACTACAAAAAGAATAAAGAAAATATAATTGAAGTGATATAATAAAATATCACCATGAAACCTCTCGCAGGTCCAAACCTAGAGATTGCCACTTTCCATTGCAAAGTTTATAGAGATCATGATGAAATGATAGAAGAGAGAGAATGAGATTTATAATGTAAGAGAAAAGGGGTGGAAGAATAATTGGGAACCACTTTAATAATAAAAATACAAATGCATTACATGAGGAAATAAAAGTAATAATTAAAACCAAGTAAATAAATAGAAATCCTAAATGGCCCTGGGCCTCCTCCCCTTGGTGCCCCGGACTGTGTTGGGATGGGAAGGAATGATTTGGAGGTAGGAGTTCCTCACCTTTTATCAATGGATTTCTATCATCTGAATGTTGACACGTTTTTGAACCCTTAATTGGCAGATTCACGTGTTCACCCCTTCATTAATGTTGTTAATAAATGTTTTTCCGTTCACCGACCAAATTTCAGCTTAATTTGACATCGGATGTGTAACATCCTAGGTAAATAAAAAATACTACATTTTCATATTTATTATAATTGGTGAATTAAACATTAATTTTACTTTAAATGGGATGCTATGTTTAGTGGCGCATCTAATATGCAAAAACATGTTTCTTTGAAATATTACATTTCACACAACGTTGGTTCATACTGAAAAATAATAATATAATATTATTTTAAATGGTAGTTAACACCTAACTATGTTATTGGAAAGAATGGAAAAAACTGACTAAAAAATAAATATACATTTTTGTTAATTGTTTTTACATTTATCCAACAAATTTTAGAGGCTTAAAATAAGAATGAATCATATTTTAAGCATAAATATTCTAATATTCATTAAATAGTCGATTTAGAACATTTTGATGGAGAACCCACTTTGAATCTATTTTTGGTCACTTTTATATGTTCTATTTGACAAAATAATATTCTTTTTTAGATTTGGAACATCAAATTTTACTTTGGATAAAATTTTGGAATTTTTCTGATAAAGTTCATTTTTATGAATTGTGAAAAATACAGTATTTTAATTCAAAACTACATTTTAATATAATTTAATTATAATGTAATATTATCTTTTTAATTATTTTTAAAGTTTAATTATATTATGTTTTTACTATTTAATACAATTAAGGTCATGGGAAGTAATTTCACTTTGAAATTGGACATAAATAAGTGTGAATCATTTGGTAGTTATTATTTCTTAAAAACATGCTTTTTATTTTGACAACGGGAATTAATTTTAAATTAATTTCTACCACTTATATGTTTTGAATTTAATAAAATGGATATTATATTTGGAATCAAGATGTCCAAATTGTGTATATATGTAACTTTTAGTTTTATAAATATTAAATATTTACATTAATAAATATATTATTTACCCTGGTTAAAAGGTAAATCTAGTAAATAAGGGTAAAAAAATAATATTATAATAATATTAAATTACCCTAAAAGGTGTCCTAATATGATTGGTTTATTCATTTCCGACCATGGGCATCCTTTTTTGTATTTTGGGACTCCATGGAGCCACTTTCAAGAGATAGACACATTATATTTATTAATTTAAAGTAAAGATAAAAATAACTTAAATAGATATCTATTAGTAAATAAATTATTACATGGTGTTATATAAGATAACTATTCAGCTATAAAAATAAATTTTAAAGATAAAATAATTTCCTACAACATTATATTTTCTTATAATTTCTTGACATCAAATAAACAAAAATATTTATGACACAATAATCATGCAGTGTTTACCTAATTAATGAATGATTTAAATAAATAAGATTATAATGATTAAAGAAATATCCAAAACCTATACAATTCTAATTGGATGATTTTATTTCTAACATGAGTCATCCTATTTTCGACTTTAATATGTTTTGGACTTTTATTAACCGAAAATCATTATATAATAAAATAATATTTCTAAAAATTCCTAAAGAGCCCCTCCTCCCCCAATTAAAAAGCACTCACTTCTAACCCATTACTCACACAACTGAAGCCCTTTGTATCGTCCAAAAAGCTGACCAATTAATCTCCCTACATCTCTATCCTCCTCCTAGAATAATTCCCCTAGGTAGAAAGCAATTCAATTAAACTTTTTTGTTGAAACCAAATTGAGATAACCGATTTAAAGTTAACATCTTCTCTCAAGTTATTTAGTTTTATTTTACTTCTCAAACCCCCAAAAAATCTTTTTATTCCTTTATTTTATAAAAACACCTGTATCCTAAATTTACTAGGTTGTTTTTATGGGAAGTATTCTAACTAAACTGACACACACTTCCATCAAATGGGTTAAGAACATACTGATTCTCTGGATGACGAACTACTGCCTCACGAAATGATGATTATTCAACTATCTCTTACCTCCACTCATGGTGAAACTTATGATGGAGAAATATTTATATGTGATATATATTATATTTATATTTTCTCTATAATTATATATTTTCCATTTATATCATACCTTTATTGTTACCATAATGGGTAAACACGGTAATTTCATTAGGGAAGTGCGGACTACCGCCCCCAGAATGTGATATGACTCATTCATGCCAAACGTGGAATGTATAAAGGATGTGAATAATTAAATAATATATGATATTATACTATAATTAAAATATACATATTTATCATTATATTTTCATTCTATTAAATTAGAAATAGAAATGAAAGTAGTGTTCATGAGTACGTACGACTTACTGTCTCCATGAACAGTGCATTTCATTTCTTATCTCTAAATGTTTTGTAATATTATAAATAAATATATATACTGGATATATATGATATATATGATATCTAAATCATGAATATAATTCTGGAGATAATATAATTTCGAATACGTGGACAATTGTTTCGGTGCGGATGTGCGTCGGGTTACGCTGTTCCGCCAGGACGCGTTCGCGCGTGCACCCGTCAACCCGAGGGGATGGGCGCGCGGCTTGTGGTCCTACAGTCCCGCTTTCCAAGGGCGGGCGGCATTCGTCCCTTATTCAGGGGCGTCTGCTCCTTGATCGAAACCGGGATGATGGGATGTCGGCTCCTCCTTCCTTGGACGTCTCCTCGGAACTCGTCGCCTAATCCGGGTCTCCCTCATAGACTTAAGAATGTTCGTGAATCTCGTTCCTGGAGCCATATCTTCATGGACACCGGTTAATTACGCTGCTTCCGCCCGGACGCTCCAAGGAATCTGGTCGGGGCAGCAACCTGCGGTGAGAAGGCCGGGTGGCTCTGGGTGCTGGGGGGCGTGTCGTAACACTGCGGCTCTGCACGTCTGTCTTCCGTCCCTAATAGGGCTTCTCGAAGGCATGATGGCCTGAGGCATCCCGTACTGGGTACGGGGAACTGTGTCACCTGAGGTTTTCCTTAGCTTCCCATGTTTAACACGGGGTATGCCGCGAGTTTAACGTCCAGCGGGGACGACATCGGACCGATCAACACGAAAAGTGGATCAGATGACAGAACCCCTTGCGGGGAACCTCCGACGCTGGGGCCAGCACATGGGCGGCTTCCCAAGTAACGTGGAGTGGAGTGAAGTGGCATGACCCCACCGGGATGTGGCGGCCCGGGTAAGGATCAGGATGGATGATGGAGTGAAGAGCTTGGACCCCGGAGGGGCTTCCTACGTACCGCGCGTTAGCACGGATCAAAGTCAACGTAGTTCGGGTATACAGTTTAACGTCATGCTGGACGTCGGCAGGCCGACTCACGAAGAGGTCTAGGCCGCCGGGCGGAGGATTGAACCGAACCACCTCGCACAGAGGGGGATGGAACGGCCGGGTGGATCACAGTTTCACGTCATGCTGGACGATAAAAGGAGAAATGGAAAAGGGGGGCTGTGGGGAGGCACCGTGGAGATACACACGGGCAGTCTCCCACAGGGGCGGATTCATAGGTGAATCAACGCAAGCGTGAACCCTGGAGGGGTCCACTGATGGACGAACCGACGTAAATACGACCGGGACGACCAGGTGGTGGGCTTGAACCTCAGGGAGGCTTCCTACGTACCCTGTATAGAAGACAGGGATCAAAGTCTACGTAGTTCATTCCGTCAGGACTTACGCACTTGGGGCAGCCCGGATGCGGTGAAACTCAGTTGGAAGGGACTTGGACCGAAAGCAGAAGACACCTCGATCCCAGTCACACCCTCTACTGGCTTCGGCAGTGGGGAGGCGCAATGGAGATACACATGTGCAGCCTCCCACGAGAAACTAGGGGTTTGTAATACCCTGCCCCCGTAGGGAAAAGCCGCTCCCATTAAATCGTCCCAAAAGAGGGACAATCCCGACATCCCTGCAGAGACGAGCGGGTGGGGGCCACATCCAAACCGGGGGAGACCCTGCGTGCGAGGCACGAGATCGAATGATGCGGACGGTTTAGCGTCTTGCCAGACGAAGTACAGTTTAACATCGTGTGTTGAGGACGAAGCGGACGGTTTAACGTCTTGCCGGACGAAGTACAGTTTAACGTCGTGTGTTGAGGACGAAGCGGACGGTTTAACGTCTTGCCGGACGAAGTACAGTTTAACGTCGTGTGTTGAGGACGAAACACTTGGCAGTTTAACGTCTTGCAGCGCGGACGATGGGGGCTAGGCAGTTTAGCGTCGTGCAGCTTGGACGTAGTACAGGTTAACGTCATGTTGGACGGATGTGCAGTTTAACGTCATGCTGGACATACGTGCAGTTTAACGTCATGCGGGACATTATGCAGTTTAACGTCATGCTGGACGAATATTGCCGCCGATGGGTCCGTGTCACTTCGCACGAGCCTGGAAGGCTGCACGGGAAGACAGCGCACGGTTCGGGCACCCAGGATGAGGATCATCGGGCGCCACGCAGGCGGGTACCCTCAGGGGGTCAAGGGAGGCGACCCTGGCGGATTGCACGCAAAAGAGGAGCTTTGCGCGCAAAACCGCGGGTTGGCGCGCAAAATGGCGGGCTGGCGCGCAATTGGGCCAGCGCTTCGCGCGCAGATGATTGAGATTGCGCACACCGGGCTTCGGATAGCGCGCGGGGGCAACGGCTCATTCTCTAACGAATGGCCACTTTGAAAATGGGGGGTGCGCGCAATCGGGTCGGATTGCGCGCACCCGGGGGCAATTGCGCGCAAGAGGCTTCTTTTGCACGCAAAGGCCTTCGGGTTGAAATTTATTCAAAGGAAAGGAGCCAAGGGAATTGCGCGCGAAGGCGAACCCCAAGGCTCTATTGCGCGAAAGAAAGGAGGTTACCTGAAGATCGGCATTGCGCGCGGAAGGGGTTGGATTGCACGAACGAGCGACGCTTCGGATTCTGGCAACCTTCAAAACGTCGGGGGTCGCCTTATATTTATAGGCAACCCCGGGCGCGTAATCCGGTCTCGGGCGCGCAATTTGCTTCGCGGGCGCGGAATCAGGGCCCAGCGCGCAAAGGCGCCGCGCAGGCCACGGGCGCGCCAAATAGCGCGCCGGTCCGGCGCATTGCGCGCATCCCGGGAGGATTGCGCGCCGAGCCTTAACTTTGCGCGCGAGCCTCTGAAATTTCGCGCAAGACCTCCGGGCCCTCCGGAACGTGCCTCTGACTCCAAATATCACTTCGCTTTCCGCATCCGGAGCTTCGTTTGGGAACAACGGACTTTTCCGGCGTCTACAAAAGCCCCCCCTCGGAAGCTGATCGGCGAGAGGTCGCAACGATCGGGTTCCGAGGGAGACGCCGGAATGCCGAAATCCTGGGCTGCGCGGGACTTAGGCGCGCAAAAAGGGGCACCGGGCGCGAAATTCGCCGCTGCGGTCGCGCAAAGCGCTTTCCGCGCAGCGCGGACCCCGGCCTTGCCTATAAATAGGGGCCCTGGGTCCCGCGTTCCGTACTCCGGCCTTCCGCGCGATAAGCTCCAAAGCTCTCGTGCGCGAAATTGCCTCTTCCGGTCGCGAAATTCGCCCGATCGGCGCGCAAAACCATCCGGATTTCGCCTGTTTTTGCACGAAAACCCGGAACTTTGCGCGACAGTCTTCCCAATTGCGCGCCGTCCACTTGGATTGCGCGCCAGCCTTCAAACTTCTCTACCAGCCTCGTCCGATCCCGCACGCTTCATCCCTTAACCCGCACGACTCCCGAAACTTCTGAGATGGCCGCGCACAGAGGAAATGAGGGGGATGCCGCCACTCGCAGGGCTGAGATGGCGACGAACGAGGAGGTTTACGGAGCCAAGGAGATTGTTTCCAACAATCAATCCTTGTTCGACTTACTGACGCCGGCCCAGAAGACATATCCCCTGTCGGACAACCTGCCGCTCTGGAACTTCGGCATCCTAGATGAGGTTCCGGTGCCAGGGTTCGAGATTGATGCGCCGCGGACCTGGGTGACCCGGGAGGACGAGCTTCTCTGCTATAACATCACCAACAATGGGCATCCTGCCAGGGAGACCAGACACTTGGATGTCTATGTCCTGAACCCGAGGACGCGAACCATTGATGGGGGTGAGCCTACTGCGGAGAATTCTCCAGCCCTCTACTCGAGCATATATCGCCAGAGCGTCACGGACGACACCAAGGGCTGGCTGAAGGACTGGGACTTGCGGTCTGGGGGCAACTTCACCAGTGAGTGGGCCTGGGCGTTCTGGGTACGCCACACTTGCGATCACTTCGCAGAGGAGCTGCGGTACATCGGCCTGTTCGAGGCGGTGTGGACGTCGCAGTTCCACTTCTACCAGCAGTCCGAGCTCGGGCCGGAGCTATTCACCCGATGGTCTCCGGATACCAACACCTTCCATCTTCACCATGGGGAGGTCGACATCAGTCTCTGGGACATCCACTGCATCGGAGGTATCCCGCTGGAGGGCTACCAATACGATGAGTTCCTGCCACCGAAGAACACCTGGGAGGACAGGTCACGGACTCCCATCCTGACCTGGCATCTGCTTGACCTGGCTACGCAGCGGCTCGGGATCAAAGACTTCCAGAAGGACATAGCCTACAAGGAATGGTTCGGCCAGTTCTTGGAGCATGACCCGGCGGTCAAGATGCCAGGCAGGGGGAAGCGGTGCCCGACCGCAGCTCAGAGGAGTCGGAACGGGTCATACTGGCGGGTCCTGGAGACGGGCGACTACCGCTCATGGGGGTACCGCGTCATCGAGGCCCGGGACCCAAATGTCCGGTACGCGGCGTTCCTGGCCGTCTTTCTGAGTGGGTGGCTCCTGCCAGTGCGGGACGCGAGAATGGGTGTTCGCCCGGCGACACTGGCGATGGCGGGCGCTATGGCCGCCAACAAGAGATACAACCTCGGGGTCCCAGTGTTGGCGAGGCTGTATGCCATCCTGGGACGCATCTCACGAGGGGGGTCGCCACGAAGGATCTGTGGGCCCTTTCAGTTCTTCCACGGCTGGGTGGCTGCTCACCTCGGTGGGTACACGTTTCCGAACGCCATCATTCCTCCGGGCAATGGCCTGCGACCCTCCCTGCTGAACATCGCGGGGGTCGCTCCGATGACCCTAAGTGAGGAGGGCGTGCGGATCCGGATTGGCAATCATGCCAACTTCAACTTCAGTCTGTTCCCCACTCCCGTCGGCCAGATGATCGACAATGGGCAGGGTCCGCTGGAGCAGCATGAATACTTCCTGAACATGCGGGGCGGGGTGCTCGTGGCTCGGATCGACGGGAAGGTGATCTGCGAGCCTTACGTGCCGACCCGGTTGGCCAGGCAGTTCGGGTGCCTTCAACGGATGCCGAAGAGGGTATTCACTGCTGTCCGGGAGGAGACGAACCCTGGCGTCCTTCACCAGATGTGGCTGATGTTTGCCGCTTTTGGCTCTGGCGACGTCATCACTCTCCCTCCTACCGGAGTTGACGCAGGCTTGGCAACCGAGTACGCCGAACACTGGGCCATCGCGTACCCCGAGGGGCTTTTGCGGAAGCTAGTTCGGCGGCTCGAGGTTACCCGTGCAGAGACCGGGCGTCAAGGAAGGAGGCAAGGCGCCGCCACACGGGGGAGAACGGAGGCACGCCAAGCAGCGGAGCCGGCGCGGGCAGGGACTTCGGCAGCGGGCACATCGCGAGCTGCCGCCACGACCTCAGCGCCCAGAGAGGGGGCACGTGCGGTGGTCGACGAGCGGCCCGGGAAGCAGGTGAGACGTCTGCTCGAACCTTCCCATGATGCGGTCTTCCCGGCGCTGTGGTCGGCCTGGATGACTCTGCGGCAGTCACTGGGGACCGACGCCATCTGGCGAAAGATACTCAGAGAAGGAATCTATCTGCCAGAGGTCGGGTGCCTCCAGATTGCCGACAGAGTGGACTTCAACCGGCAGTATGCGTATTTGACGGCCATGGACGAGTACGCGCGCCAACGTGGTCAGCGCGCGGAGCCATCCCTTCTGGTGAAGGTGATGCTCGGTCTCGAGCCCGCTCCGGAACAGATGCCGCCGGAAGAAGATGACAGTAACGACTCCGAGGAGGAGGAGGAGACGGGGGAGGATGAAGGCTCCGAGGGAAGGTCCCATCGGGGGAGCCCACGGGAGAGCGGCGAGGTGGCCGGCTCTGACAATGTTGACGTCACTGAGCTCCTCGAGGTCCGCTTCTATCCCTACTCAACCTGCTTCATCCATTCTCTTATGCAGCTTCTAACCCGTTTCTCCATCCTTCTCAGGAGCACACGGATGTTGGTCAGGCGTCCTCAGCGGGAGTAGGAGAGGCGCCAGCAGGACAAGGTGGGGGCCAGGCACCCATTATCGAACTGACAAGCGCTAAGGGGTCCCCTGCTGCAACTGTTCCTGCGGCGACCGGGATAGCGGAAGACGACGCTCCGAACTCCCGTAAGTCTCCCTACTTTACTGCTGGTGCTTGCCGTTGACGATCCGTGACTAACCATGGCATGCCCTGCGCAGTGATCTCAACACTGGAGGCTCATCGGGTTGCCGAACCCGGGCCATCTACGAGTGGACCAGTGGTGGACATGCCGCCTGCTCCGGAACAGACTTCCCAAACCGAACCGGCCCCACCAACTGCTGATCAAGGGGCTGCGGACGTCAGCGGTGCTGCCGTCGGAGAGAGGTTGGGGGCTGATGAGGCTGTCAGCGCCGCTGGGGAGAGAGAAGAAGGTCGCCCGGATGTTGGGGAACCTATCCCTCGTGATGGCCTCCCAGGGGCGGACCCTGCATCAGACCTGCTGGCTGCCTTCCCTGCCTACCGGCCTGCCGATCCCGAGGAGATGGACGACTCAGACACGGAGGCGGTCGAGGAGAGCCGGATAACGCGCCGTAGGGGGTGGAAGTGCATCCAGCGCTTCCTCAAGCGAGACCCGTCGGAGTGGCTGGGGCGCATGGGATCACTTCAAACCTGGCTGCGCTTTCTGTGTGCCGGGGGAGCTAATGCTCAACGCCTCCATCTAACGGTCCGTGATTTCATGGCCGAAAAGATGCGCGAGAGCTGCCGGCGTGCCGACGTCACACAAAGTCGGGACATGTCGGAGAGCACGCGGGCGCTCCTCGTGGCGGAGCAGGAAGTCCGGCGCCTCGAAGGGCAGGCGGCAGAGAAGGAGGCCTTCGTCGCAACGTGTACCGAGCTTGTGGAGCAACTAGCAGCCCAGCTGGTTGACGCCCAGGTACAGCTGACGGAGGCGGGCCAACAGATGGTCACAATTCAGGTCGAGCGGGAGCCTGCACAGGCCACAATCGACGAACTGCGTGCTGCGACCGCCGACGAAGAGAGGGCACGCAGAGAGCGAGAAGCAGCTCTGGAGGCCACCAGCCAAAGGGTAGCGGCATTAGAAAGACTCATTCAGCACGCTAATCCCTAAGGGATTTGTTTTGCCATTCCCAAAACATTTTCTTCCGCTACTTTGATCCATATGTATGAATCAATATATTTATCTGCATCTTTTGGTTTAACATGCTCAACCACAATTCGTTGTCTTGCGGGAGTGTTAACCAAGCATCAGGCATCCATAATTGGGCCTGGATTTCTGGAGAAAAGAGGGAGGTCATTCCTAGGAAAGGAGACCTCAGACCTAATCAATGTACCATCCCCCCAACCTGTTCCGACACACGAGCGGGACAATGCTAGGGGCGTTGAGATTTTATCCGAACATAGGGAAATGAGAAGAGGTGAATCGCGTGTCCCGAATCCAGACATCCACAATGGTCGGCCTTCCAGGAAATGCCCAAGACGGTAGGCGGACAGTGGATCGACCATAACAACTGCAATAGACGGGCCGAAAAAGGTCATCATTCATATTGCAGGAGGCGGACCACATGTCATCATGAATACCGCTTTGGGGTTCCTTCAGACACAAGGGTGGAAATCCAGATCAACAGGGCATGCGAAGCGTGGGGCGAAGTGACGATTTGTTCGGACAGAATCCAACGCTCTCAAAATTGCGCCACTGTGGGGAAAGCGTATTAGGCGGATGCACTAATCTGGCCGTGAGTCACCTCAATTCTCAGACAGCACCTCTCTGACGAGGAAACCGTCCCTTCCCACCATTGCAATGGGGCATCCCGAGCTGAATCGGGGAAAATATCACAACTGCACCACTCTACCCGAAGTCAGGCCAGACGGCCGGCGACGAGGAGGGGCGGGACTTAACGATCCCTGAGGCTGGACCCGAGTCGGAATGCCCGGGCGTTCCTACGTACTCCATCAGGCTGGAGATCAAGCCACACGTTGTTCTGAGAGTGCAGTTTAACGTCATGCAGGACGTAGGACCCCATTTGGGGAGATCTTAGTTTAGGGTCGTAGAGCTCGGACCGTAGGGGTAGATCTTAGTTTAAGGTATTAGAGCTCGGACCATAAGGGCTAGATCTTAGTTTAAGGTCTTAGAGCTCGGACCATGGGGCTAGATCTTAGTTTAAGGTCTTAGAGCTCGGACCATGGGGCTAGATCTTAGTTTAAGGTCTTAGAGCTCGGACCATGGGGCTAGATCTTAGTTTAAGGTCTTAGAGCTCGGACCATAGGGACCTCAAAGTACGCCACATCGTGGTCCTATCCCCTGGATATGCGAAGATGCACTGAGGGATAGTGTCAAGAGTGTCTAGGTTTCGCCTGGCCGGAATGGGAGGTGGAAAATGTGAATCATGCGGCCATTCATTCAAGGACTGGGGGCACCGGCGTAACGATATGGGAGTACTGCCGACCGTGGCGGAAAGGCAGCATCAACATCGCACTAACCGTTGGTGGAATGAGGCAGCAAACGAGCATCGACCGCTCAATCGCAGGATTCATATCGATTTGCTGCCCGAGGCCATTGGGGGTACCGGCCCGAGTCGGTGGGAGAGCACTGAGGCATTGTGTCCGAACCGTTCACGGGGGCTCCACCCAGGGCGTAGACGATGGGTCCGAATGAAAGGGAGCACGAAGCCTGAAAAGTGGAGGAAGCCTGACCAAACGGATCCTGACCCTCCTGGCAATAAACCAGAGTACTCTTGACACCGGTGGACCACTGCAAGGGGTCGAGGGACACGCCTTGAGGGTGACCTGAAGGCGGCGGATTCCCCAGAGAAGGGGGAATCTCTATAAGGTGGGGGGCTGGACCCGAAGTTTCAAACATCCGGGCGTTCCTACGTATCCCATAAGGATGGGAATCAAGCCACACGTAGTTCTTGAAGCGCGGCGCAACACAATCGGGAACCAGCGCGGGGAAGAGTGCGGGTCTGACCCTCGCACACAGAAGGAGCGGCATTTGATATTTCTTGTTTGTCCTTAAAGATGAATGGTTTTTCTTTGTGCGGCGACATGCCTGTGATTGAGAAATCTCTGGCGTCGCCACAATAATCAAGCCATGGAAGGCATTGATGAATGGCGTGGTCATTAACCAGCGCCCAACATGAGTGTCCCCTGAGGAGGACATCACGATGCAGTGCCGTTTCTCGTCGGGCGGCCAAGACGATCAAAGTTTACGGTCGTGTGGTAGGACCAGACAACACAGTTTAAGGTCGTGTGGTTCGGACCATGGAGGAATCCGCTTATCGTGGTACGGCAGGCACGGCGGAGGTGGGAACATACCCAGCCCTGCGGTCACGCATGATTCCAGGAGAAGAGTCTTGGGATAGGGGTCTGCGTATGTCCATCACCCGAGGGGCAGAGATGCTAGCCTCCAGATATACTGAGCCCAGAACGCAATTGTTCGGGCGACTCCCTCCTCCTTATGGGGACGAGGGTCCAGCTACGCATGGCCCTTAGGGAGGATATCTGCATATATCCTTGGTGCTCAGATCATGGGAGTCTCGAACGACATCATTACCCTGGTTGGTCTGCCTAACGTGTAGAGGTGTACTGGAGGTCAGTATGAAGGGAGTGTCGAGATTCCACTACAACGCATAAAGACGGAGTGTGATGAGGACTGCGCAATCCAATGTTCAGAGCCTGAAAGAGCCGACATGGCGATCAAGGACGTTGCTGACGCATTCGCAACACAACATCCGATCGCGTCAGCCTAAGACGGGGCAAGCAAACGAGAATCAACCGCTCAATCGCAGGATTCATATCGATTTGCGGCCCAAGACCCGCCGGTAAATCGACCCGGAGCGGTGGGAGAGCACTGAGGCATCGTACCCAAACCGCTAACGAGGATCCCTTTGAGTGAAGGCTCGAACAAGAGGAAGCGCGGGGCCTGACAAGCAACACAAAAAAAGGACTTGTCGGGATTGAATCTGACACTACGAGTCATAGACCGAAGCACCCAAAGCATGTTAACAGATCTCCGGAAAGGGTCGGAGGACTCACCCTGAGAGCAACCGAAGGGGGGCAGATCCCCGTGATCAACCAAGAGACGGGGCTGGACCTGAAACATAAGCGTCCAGGCGGTCCTACGTATCCCATAAGGATGGGAATCAAGCCGCACGTAGTTCTTGAGAGGCAGTTTAACGTCATGCAGGACGATGAGGGGTGTGAGGTAGTCCCACACACGGGGGAGGCGTACGGCGCGGCCAGTAGACCGACGTGGATGAGGACATAATCCCCCGCTCACGCGATACGCCTCGCACAAAAGAAAGGGGAACTTGGGCCAGAGGGCCGACGCGGGATAGAGATTCCCGGGAAATGGGGCTGGGCCTGAAACATGAATGTCCAGGCGGTCCTACGTATCCCATAAGGATGGGAATCAAGCCATACGTAGTTCTGGAAGGGCAGTTTTACGTCATGCAGGACGATGAGGGAAAAAGAAGGGGGAAGCAGAAGGCATCCCCAAACGTGGGGGGCGTACAGCGTGGCGAGAAAACCGACGTAAATGAGGACATAATCCCCCGCGCACGCGATACGCCACATACCCAGAGGCAACTGGACCAAGGGCCCGGGATGGGATGGAAATTCCCGAAGGATGGGGCTGGGCCTGAAACATGAATGTTCAGGTGGTCCTACGTATCCCATAAGGATGGGAATCAAGCCGCACGTAGTTCTTGAGGGGCAGTTTTACGTCATGCAAGACGAATGCTGAACAGTTTAACGTCTTGTAGCTCGGACGTAGTGCAGTTTAGCGTCATGCAGGACGAAGCACTTGGCAGTTTAACGTCTTGCAGCGCGGACGAATGCTGAACAGTTTAACGTCTTGTAGCCTGGACGAATGATGCTTGGCAGTTTAACGTCTTTCCGCGCGGACGTATGCAGTTTAACGTCGTGCAGGACGTATGCAGTTTAACGTCGTGCAGGACGTGGGCACACTCAGACAAAGTACTGCTTGAGGAACCTAGCGTTGGTGGGAGGAGTGACACGCTCACCATCCTTAGTCGCTAGGGAGTACGCGCCATTGGGATAGACCTTGTGGACAACAAAAGGTCCCTCCCACTTGGGCTCCAACTTGGGCGGCTTCCTGCCAGGGATCATTGGCGCTTTTAGGGCTAGCACTAGATCACCCTGCAGGAAGGAGCGGAGGAGAACCTTCTTATTGAAAGCTCGAGCCATTCTGCTTTGATGCCTCTCCAAGTTGTGCAAAGCGCGAAGTCTATTCTCATCCAGTGCTTCCAACTCGACTAGACGGGCTTCAGCGACTCTGTCCGGCGCTTGCTGGTCGTAGACCGCAGTGCGCAAGGACGGCAACTGGATCTCGATGTGCAGGACGGCCTCAGCTCCATACACCAGGGAATAAAGGGGTCATCTGGGTGGAATTGCGAGTCGTCGTCCGATAAGCCCAGAGGGCGTTGGGGAGCTTGTCCGGCCAACTCTTCTTGTTCTGACCAACCATCTTTTGCAGAATGTTAGAGAGGGTTTTGTTAAACGCCTCGATCTGTCCATTCGCCTGTGCATGATAGCGAGATGTATGGTTCGAGCGAATGTTATACTTGGCGTACAACTTCTTCAACTCGGCTGCTCAGAAATTGGTTCCGTTATCCGTGAGGATAGCATGAGGCACTCCAAATCGATAGATGATGTTGGAGGTCACGAAGTCAGCGATCGAACATGATTTGACCTCTCTGAGCGGAATCGCTTCTGCCCATTTGGAGAAGAAGTCCGTGGCGGTCAGAATGAACCGGCACTGGCGAGCTGTCGCCGGCGGGTAAGGTCCCACAACGTCCAGTCCCCAGACTGCAAAGGGCCAGGAATACCTTGTGGTATGGAGAGGCTCCGGCGGCCGATGCACAAAGTTCGCATGAACCTGGCACACATGGCACCTCTTGGAATACTCGATGCAGTCATGGATCATAGAGGGCCAGAAGTATCCCAACCTCCGAATCTGGTGGGACAGCTTCGACCCAATCTGGTGGGCGCCACATGAACCAGCATGAACCTCTTGCATGACTCGTGGGATCTCAACTCCCTGAAGGCAACGGAGGAGAACACTATCAAATCCGCGTTTGTAGAGGATCTGCTCCAGGCCGGGACTGCTCTGGAGGACGAACTGCGATGCGCGGCGTCGAACTCGCTCGCGCTCGGCCCGATCCGATGGAAGAATGCCATGTTGGAGGTACTCAACCAAAAGCGTCCTCCAATCAGGGGCTGATCCGACTGTCATATCTGGGGTACTCGGGGCTCCGGGCATAGGGGCAACCGTGGTGAGGTTACTTACCAACGGGCCGCGATCTTCTTCCGGGATAACGGGAGCGATGAGCCTGCGGCGCGTCACGCGGACGATCAGGTTGTCCTGTTCAGGCTCCGCAAGTGACGCAGCGAGGCTGGCCAAAGCATCTGCTCGACCGTTCTGCGACCGGGGAACATGGACAATTTCCGGCCGAGAAGGGAACCGGGCCATCAGAAGGAGGGTGCACTCCAACAATGGCACAAGTTCCGGCTTCCTGACAACGTAGTCGCCATTGATCTGCTTAACGACCAGCTCGGAGTCCCCTTTCACGCACAGACGGGGCACGTCGATCTCGAGAGCCAACTCGAGGCCGGTGATGAGGGCATGGTATTCTGCCTCATTGTTGGTACAGCCCTCTGACAACAGGAAAGAGTATGGCAGCACGGCTCGCTCCGGGGTAATGAAGACGATGCCCAATCCCACTCTGTTGAGCTTAGGATTATCGAGTCTTCTACCGGTGGGGCTCCGGGAGGCACCATCAAAGTGCATCTGCCAGCATGGATCGGCTCGATCAACCGAGAGAATGGTCTCATCAGGAAAGCCTAGATCCAGCGGCTGATCCGCGGAGGTCGGGTGAGCGGCCAGAAAGTCTGCCAACGCTTGCCCTTTGATGGCCTTCTGAGACACATACCTGATGTCGAACTGCTGGAGAATCACAGCCCACCGCGCTAGGCGGCCAGTCAACATAGGCCGGCTCAGGATATATTTCAACGGGTCTACCCGAGAAACCAACTGTACCTCATGGTGCTGCAAGTAGTGCCGTAATTTCTGTACGGCAAATACGAGCGCCAGGCAGCTCTTCTCGATGGGGGAATACCTAACTTCCGCATCGAGGAGCATGCGACTGAGGTAATAGAGGCTATTCTCTGTTCCCTCGTTGTTCTTCTGGGCGAGAAGGGCACCCAGGGACCGTTCCAGGGCGGTCACATAAAGGACCAGCGGCTTTCCGGACACAGGCGGCATCAGGACCGGAGGTTGAAGCAGGTACTGCTTGATTTCCTCGAAAGCGGTCTGACACTCTTTATCCCATACATAGGTGGCACCTTTCTTCATGAGCCGAGAAAAGGGCTTACACTTGCCGGCCAGATTCGCGATGAATCGGCGTATATAGGCTAAGTGGCCTTGGAACCCTTGCAGTTCCCGGACGGTACCTGGGGGAGGCATCTGGCTAATCGCCCTGATTTTCTCTGGGTCGATCTCAATACCCCGGTATCTTACCACAAATCCAAGGAACTTTCCGGAGGTGACCCCAAAGGCACACTTCAACGGGTTCATCTTCAGGCAGCGAGACCGGAGGAAGCTGAACACTTTCTCAAGATCTTTGAGATGGTCCCGACGCTGGCGCGATTTGACAACCAAGTCGTCGACGTAGCATTCCACTAGCGTGCCGAGGATTGGCTTGAATATGCGGTGCATCGCCCGTTGATAGGTTGCACCTGCATTCTTCAGGCCGAAGGGCATGACCCGGTAGCAAAAGGTACCTTGGGGGGCCCTGAAGGCAGTGAACTCCTCATCCTCAGGGGCCATCCGAATTTGGTTGTATCCGGAGTATCCATCCATGAAGGAGAGGGCTTGGAACCCTGCCGTGGCATCAATCAACAGCTCTGTCACTGGAAGGGGAAAATCATCCTTCGGACAGTGGCGGTTGAGATCGCGGAAGTCGATGCAGACTCTAATCTGCCCGTTCTTCTTCCTGACCGGCACAATGTTGGCCAGCCATTTGGGGTACTGAACTTCCCTCACGAAGTTGGCTTTGATAAGCTTGTCAACTTCGGCCTCAACCATGGCACCGTGGGATGGGTGCATCTTCCTGGGAGGCTGCTTGAACCCGCGATGGTTCACCGGGAGACCAAGGCGGTGGACGGCTACCTGAGGATCTAGCCCCGGCATCTCGTCATAGCCCCAAGCGAACACATCACGGTGCTGCCTGAGAAAGTCCACGTACTGCTGCCGCTCCTCAGAGGGCATGGCGGCACTAACCAATGTGGGTCTTGGATCGGCCTCGGTTCCAAGGTTCACCTGTATTAACTCATCGACCGTGGCGGGGACGCCCTCCTCAAAGGCTGGGGGTGCATCTTCCACGTCCTCTCCACTCGGGGAGGGATCGTCCGCGGGAGAGACTGCGTTGGCAACTGCATTGGGGCTACTAGATCCTGCTGGGCCACTGGTGCTGGCGCGGGCGGTCGCGGCCATCTCATCAGGAGACTTGCGGACCGTCAAGACCATGGCGACGTCCAACCGGTGAATCGGGAGGACGTAAGCGTCATCCAGACTTGCCTAGGGATTGCTCGCAACAGCGACAGGCTCAACCTCACCTGCCAGGATCTGCTTATCCTTGCTCTTGTAATAGTCCGCGTCCAGATAGCGGGCTTCACACGAGGAAAAAAGAGAGGCATCTCCTTGAAGAACGCCTACTCGACCATTAAGGGAGTATTTGAGGCATTGGTGGTATGACGAGGGAACCGCCGCGTGAAGGTGAAGCCATGGCCTTCCCATCAATGCGTTATACGCAGTGTCCTGAGAGACTACCATGAATTCGGTGTTGGCAACCAAGTCACCGAACTGGGTCTTCAAACGTATCTTGCCGACCGGGGTTTTCTCGGTGCGGTCGTACCCCTGGATCCTGAGGTCAGAGGGAATCAAGTCATCCTCAGACAACCCCAATATCCGGAGCGTCCGAGTTGGAATCAGGTTAATCCCGGACCCCGTGTCGACAAGACAGCGCCGGACTTCAAGGCCATTGAACTGGCCAGTGACATACAGCGGACGAATGTGTCCCTGTATAGGAGGGTCTTCATCCTTACCAGAGAACGAGATAACTTCCTGACATTCGGCGTCCTCGATCGTTTCGGCGTGAAAGGCCTCTGCAGCCGCAACCTCTGTCTCAAACTGGAGGGGGCTTTTCAGGGCTTCAGCGAGTGCCTCACGCATCTCAGATGACATGCGCAGAGCCTCAAGGATGGAGAGCCTTGCTGGGATGTCGGCCAAGTGCTTCAGGACATCATACTTTTTGGCCAAGCGTGAGCCCCTGGTTGCAGGAGGTTGCTCTGCGGTTGGTGGCATGACGGGCCTTGCCGGTTGGATCGGCGGCCGACTGGTACTTGGCGCATCTCGCTGTTCACTGGTCGCAGTCCGGGAAATGGTCACCGTACTGGAGTCAGGAGGCCGGGATGGACTCGTGGCAGGGCGGAGCTGGTCGCGACGCGGCTGAGGCGGTTCTGCCTGGTCCCACACCACAAACAGTGGCGGAGGCGAATCCCTCATCCCCGAATGGGGGGCCTGCGCACGCTGAGCTCGATCTTGAGCCTGCTGCCTAGTCTCAGTGGCGTGCACGGCCTGGCTGGAGGTACCAACGGCTGTGCCCCGGCGACTCCTGTTGCTGCGGTTCTTCCGACGGTAGCGACGACCGGGGACACTAGGGAGGTCCACCTGGTGTTCTTCAACGTCGGGAACCGAAAAGGGATTTACCAGCTCGACGGTATTAACCGAAGCGTACCCAATACCGTCATCGGACGAATCATCCATCACCGGGCGGATCCGAGGAGGGACCCCCATCTCCGGGGGCATGAAATCTCCGAGAGTACGGGATAGTGGCGGAACTGACGGGGCGCGCTCTTCCTTCTTGCGCTGCCGCCGTTTGCTCCTCTTGGAAGAGGCAGGCTGGGACGACGATGCCGAAGCAGCACCCGCAGATTCTGGGGGCTCAGGCTGATTCAAGCGCGCACGGATGATTCCATGGGCGCGAATGATCGTCTTGCGGGCCATCTAGTTTTTATACTTCTGGGACCCACGGTCAGAGACCAGCTGCCATTCGTCCTCATCGCCGCTATCGTCATCTGATCCCACGAACACGCCCGCCACTTGTGCTGGAGCTGGGCCCAACCTGATCACATTGTTGTTAATCTGGTCTTGGAGCCAGTCCTTAAACACATAGCACCGCTGGATGGTGTGCCCCAAGGCCCGATGGTAGGGGCAGTAGCGGGGGTTATTCGTAAGATGTGCCTCCTCTGGCCTCCAACACTCAGGCAGTCGCACAATCCTCTGCTCCAGGGCGCCCTGGAAGTAACCGGGGACCTGATCCTCATGAAATGAGTAAGTCAGGTGTCGCGGGCCCCTGGGAGCGTGGTCTTGACGAGGGGCTGGAGGGGCCGGCCGAGGAGGTGGACCCTGATTATCTCGCCTGGGTTGCGGCGGTACATTACGTGGAGGGGCCGACCGGTTCTGAGGCTGCCGCTGCTGGGCCGGGAACTGAGCCCGTGGAGGCGGATTCTTGTGAGGCTCTGGAGCTGGTCTCACCGGCAGCAGCTCCAATGGCCTGGGGGCCTCTATCTGGGCAACAGCAGCGGGCTCAGCCCTACTGACTCTCCTTGCAGGAATCATAGGAGGCAGCGGGTGTGCCTGGCTGGCCTGTTGCAGGGCTTCCTCAAGACGTTGAGCTTTTTCTGAGAAGTCCCTGAACCCTCCGGGGTAATTTTGAGTGATCAGGGAAGGGACCAGCTCGGTCTTGACGTTCCCGACGCACATTGTCAGCAACTGCTCCTGAGTCAATGGCATGTCAAGGGAATACGTGAGACCCTTCCATCGGGCGACGAAGTCCGCGACTCGCTCATCAGGCCTCTGCTTGCACTTCAAGAGGTCTGCGATACTTGTATTCCGGGTCGTGGAACTGAACTGGTAGAGGAACTGTCTACGGAGGTCCTCCCAGCTGGTTACCGACCCGACGGGGAGCTGGCTATACCAGACAAATGCTGGCCCTTCCAGTGTCTGAACAAAGCAGCGAAGCTTAGCGGCCTCCTACTGCGCCGGAGTCCCCAACATAGGCCCGCACCTTGAGTTGAAGTGGGCTAAATGCTGTGGCGGATCTTCAGTTCCGTTGAAGGGGGCGAAAGTGGGATTCCCGAATCCCGGAGGCGCCGGCATGTCATCCACCCATGCTGGGTAGGGCTTGCCGTCCGGTGGGATCGCCACCTGCCGAGTCTCCAAGGCTTCCAAGCGGGCAATGAGTGCCGCCATCAGATCGTCCGGACATGGGTTCCAGTCCTGGCGAGGATCTCTAACCACGATCGCATTGCATGGCCCTTCAATCGGGTTGTCGACCGGGTCGTCGAACTCGGCAGCTCGTGGGATGGCGGGCGGAGCGGCCCTTGGGGCAACGGGAGGAATCCGAGCGGGATCTCTCAGGTAGTCACGCCGCTCGGGAGGGTGTGGCGAAACATATCGCGCCCTCTTGCCATAGGCAATGGCCTCTCTCCTGTCGGCGAACACGGCGTAATCACGGTTGCCCGGGAGAGTCTCATCGAGGAGCGGTTGTTCCGGTCCCTGCTGTCCTGGCCTGGGATCACCGTAGTCAGGCCGCCGTTCTGCAGCGCGCTCGGCGAGGAGCTGGTCAACCAGCTTCTTCTGTTCGGCGAGCTGCTGACGTAGCGTAGCCTTCTCGGGATCCTCCTCTGCCCTCTGCATGGAGGCAGATGGGTCGGCGGGCCTTATAGCCTCGCTGTGCTCTTTTCCTTTGCTGACGTTTCGGCTCAACGTCAGTGCTTCAGTGGGTGCGGGGAGCCCCAGGAGGTTTCTCTGATGACGAGTAACTCTCACCGATGGATCTGACGACGGCTTTTCTTCGGGGGGGAAGCCCCCGTCGAGATGTTCCAAGTCGTTCCCCTCTCCCGACAGGTCAGCCATATTGACCGTTCCTGTCCTTGGGGATATACCCTCAGGGCCACCCAGCGAATCGGGCTGTCGGCGGATCACACTGAAGCGTAGGGCAGCGTACTTCCCCCATCCACGGATATACACGTGGGGAGTGGCTTCCTCGATAACTTTGCGGAGTACTTGAAAACACTCAACACATCGTTGTTGGAGGGCCTCGTGGTGCTCAAATGACCCGGGGTGCCGAACCGCGGGGAGCATGGCCAGGTCAATTTGACGGAACTGCTCACCAATATCCTCTAGGTGCACTTGACTCCCGGGGTATGGCATTTGTAGGCGGTGAAGACAGGAGCGAGTCTCCCGGAGTGTTCGGCGGAAGCATTCGAACTCATCCGGGGTGAGCGATTCGGGTGCATCAAAGTCCGGTCCTGCGACTGGCCAAAACTTCTCAGGGAAGTGGCCCTCTGCAAGGACGGTCCAGAAGCTCCACGACTCAAACTCGGGACCCAGATCTCCTTGGTCCTCTTCAATGGCTGGGAACGGACGGGGAACTGGTAGTGGTGCCGAGGCGGGCCGCCGGGCCGACGGGCTGGCCGGCGGTGAATACGGCGAACAGGCCGATTGGCCTCTATATCCCGGGCCGCCCTCTGAGGGTGGCGGTGCCCTGGCTACCACATCATGATAGGACGGGCCGGCGAGCGAACATCCTGCCGTAGCATCGGTGCTCGCCGAGGGCGCACCAGATCGTGGTTCGACCGTCGGTCCCCAGAAAAAGTCTCCGGCTTCTCCGATCGAGACGGAAGGCACTTCCGGAGGGGCCGGTACCAACCACAAGCTTGATCCTTGGGGGTCTACCAGGCCCTCGTTACTCTGGATATACCTTCGGAGAGAAGAAGGGATCACATCGATCTCGCTCTCGGGGAGCACGAGGCGGACGTGCCGCATTCCTACCCCTGCCTTTGACTGGCGGGATTGGGGAAGGGGCTCTGTCGCCGAATCGTACTCCGCCTCTGAGTCAGAGAAGCAAACCGGTCGGATCTCTGTCCGGAATTCCGTAACATTATTCCCTCGGCGTCGACGCCTTGCCTTCCTGCCCCTGGGTGGTTCTTCGGGGCAGGGCTGATCTCTGTCCTGGCGTCCTCCGGCCGCACTGGTGCTGGGGCCAAGAGGACTGGGAACCAAGGTGCGAGGGGCACAGGGACAGATATCAAAGGGGACGCGGGGAGAGATGATTCCTGGAAGGCCTCCGGGCCGGGATTGGAAGGTGGGACGACCCATGCCTCCTGGATCGGCCACACAGAGTAGATCCTGCCGGTGAATAGCGCTACCGCGAGGTGGTCCGCGGTGGCTACTGCCAGTGCCAGCAACCGGGAGAGTCGACCCAACCTGCCTTTGGGGCGGTCGGGGCCTCGATCCAGGTCGGACATAGGAGTTCCCCTGCTCAGGATGCACAGAGGCCTGGCGACTGGAGCCAGCAATGGCTTGGGCCAATGCGGCCACTGTTGCTAGAGCCCCAAGGTGGGCATCCTCTTCCGCTCGTGCCCGACGTTGGCGTCGAGACAGACGAGTCGGGATGAGCGGCGCGGGCAGGTGGAGAGCCCGCTCTTCGACTGGAGAGGCCTGGCGGCGGTGTCGCCGTGGCCTGGCGGGAGTCCTTACCGTAGATCCCTGGAGCGAATCCCGGATAGGGTGATCCCGGGCATCTTCCACCTCATCCGCATAGGGAAGGGAACTGTCAGAGCGCTCCGGGGATAAACTCCCGAAGCGATTGGACGTTGAGGTAGGCAGCGGTGCCTCCCTGCGCGGCCCTCGGGGGCGGCGGTGGTGGCGAGGCGCAGCCTCCTCAAGGTCTAGGCGAGCCATTTCCCTAGTGGGGATGACTCCCTCTTCCTCGTATCTCCGCACCAGGGTGTTGATCACCCTTCTCTGGATGACCTCCGAGGGGGAGAGAGGGCGTGGTCGTCCCGCAATTGCGGCTGCTGGGACGACTATGGAACGGGCAGGACCGCGCGGAGTAGCCGCGTCGGTGTTTCCCCTATCCCTGCGCCAGTGGGCGGGCGGCGATCGGGCACTGGATCGGGCGACCTGATTTCTGAAAGCAGGGAGAAGAACCCATTAACACTGACAGGAAAAAGGAATCGTCAACCAACCATTAGCGCCACGACGCCTTCCGTGGGGGGAACCCAAGCCCCCGACGTTGCGAGACGGAGTGCCCGATGTCCCTTCCCCAGCCCCTGGCGGGTAAGACTGAATGCTTGGCCGGGCAACATGCCGGTCTTCCAACACCTCTGAAAGCCATCGGTCTTCGTATCGAGGAGAAGAGATTCACGTCGGGTTCACCATTTTTCTGTTTCTGTGCGGATGTGCGTCGGGTTACGCTGTTCCGCCAGGACACGTTCGCGCGTGCACCCGTCAACCCGAGGGGATGGGCGTGCGGCTTGTGGTCCCGCAGTCCCGCTTTCCAAGGGCGGGCGGCATTCGTCCCTTATTCAGGGGCGTCTGCTCCTTGATCGAAACCGGGATGATGGGATGTCGGCTCCTCCTTCCTTGGACATCTCCTCGGAACTCGTCGCCTAATCCGGGTCTCCCTCATAGACTTAAGAATGTTCGTGAATCTCGTTCCCGGCGCCATCTCTTCATGGACACCGGTTAATTACGCTGCTTCCGCCCGGACGCTCCAAGGAATCTGGTCGGGGCAGCAACCTGCGGTGAGAAGGCCGGGTGGCTCTGGGTGCTGGGGGGCGTGTCGTAACACTGCGGCTCTGCACGTCTGTCTTCCGTCCCTAATAGGGCTTCTCGAAGGCATGATGGCCTGAGTCATCCCGTACTGGGTACGGGGAACTGTGTCACCTGAGGTTTTCCTCAGCTTCCCATGTTTAACACGGGGTATGCCGCGAGTTTAACGTCCAGCGGGGACGGCATCGGACCGATCAACACGAAAAGTGGATCAGATGACAGAACCCCTTGCGGGGAACCTCCGACGCTGGGGCCAGCACATGGGCGGCTTCCCAAGTAACGTGGAGTGGAGTGAAGTGGCATGACCCCACCGGGATGTGGAGGCCCGGGTAAGGATCAGGATGGATGATGGAGTGAAGAGCTTGGACCCCGGAGGGGCTTCCTACGTACCGCGCGTTAGCACGGATCAAAGTCAACGTAGTTCGGGTATACAGTTTAACGTCATGCTGGACGTCGGCAGGCCGACTCACGAAGAGGTCTAGGCCGCCGGGGGGAGGATTGAACCGAACCACCTCGCACAGAGGGGGATGGAACGGCCGGGTGGATCACAGTTTCACGTCATGCTGGACGATAAAAAAAGAAATGGAAAAGGGGGGCTGTGGGGAGGCACCGTGGAGATACACACGGGCAGTCTCCCACAGGGGCGGATTCATAGGTGAATCGACGCAAGCGTGAACCCTGGAGGGGTCCACTGATGGAAGAACCGATGTAAATACGACCGGGACGACCAGGTGGTGGGCTTGAACCTCAGGGAGGCTTCCTACGTACCCTGTATAGAAGACATGGATCAAAGTCTACGTAGTTCATTCCGTCAGGACTTACGCACTTGGGGCAGCCCGGATGCGGCGAAACACAGTTGGAAGGGACTTGGACCGAAAGCAGAAGACACCTCGATCCCAGTCACACCCTCTACTGGCTTCGGCAGTGGGGAGGCGCAATGGAGATACACATGTGCAGCCTCCCACGAGAAACTAGGGGTTTGTAATACCCTGCCCCCGTAGGGAAAAGCCGCTCCCATTAAATCGTCCCAAAAGAGGGACAATCCCGACATCCCTGCAGAGACGAGCGGGTGGGGGCCACATCCAAACCGGGGGAGACCCTGCGTGCGAGGCACGGGATCGAATGATGCAGACGGTTTAGCGTCTTGCCAGACGAAGTACAGTTTAACGTCGTGTGTTGAGGACGAAGCGGACGGTTTAACGTCTTGCCGGACGAAGTACAGTTTAACGTCGTGTGTTGAGGACGAAGCAGACGGTTTAACGTCTTGCCGGACGAAGTACAGTTTAACGTCGTGTGTTGAGGACGAAACACTTGGCAGTTTAACGTCTTGCAGCGCGGACGATGGGGGCTAGGCAGTTTAGCGTCGTGCAGCTTGGACGTAGTACAGTTTAACGTCATGTTGGACGGATGTGCAGTTTAACGTCATGCTGGACATACGTGCAGTTTAACGTCATGCGGGACATTATGCAGTTTAACGTCATGCTGGACGAATATTGCCACCGATGGGTCCGTGTCACTTCGCACGAGCCTGGAAGGCTGCACGGGAAGACAGCGCACGGTTCGGGCACCTAGGATGAGGATCATCGGGCGCCACGCAGGCGGGTACCCTCAGGGGGTCAAGGGAGGCGACCCTGGCGGATTGCGCGCAAAAGAGGAGCTTTGCGCGCAAAACCGCGGGTTGGCGCGCAAAATGGCGGGCTGGCGCGCAATTGGGCCAGCGCTTCGCGCGCGGATGATTGAGATTGCGCGCACCGGGCTTCGGATAGCGCGCGGGGGCAACGGCTCATTCTCTAACGAATGGCCACTTTGAAAATGGGGGGTGCGCGCAATCGGGTCGGATTGCGCGCACCCGGGGGCAATTGCGCGCAAGAGGCTTCTTTTGCACGCAAAGGCCTTCGGGTTGAAATTTATTCAAAGGAAAGGAGCCAAGGGAATTGCGCGCGAAGGCGAACCCCAAGGCTCTATTGCGCGAAAGAAAGGAGGTTACCTGAAGATCGGCATTGCGCGCGGAAGGGGTTGGATTGCGCGAACGAGCGACGCTTCAGATTCTGGCAACCTTCAAAATGTCGGGGGTCGCCTTATATTTATAGGCAACCCCGGGCACGGAATCCGGTCTCGGGCGCGCAATTTGCTTCGCAGGCGCGGAATCAGGGCCCAGCGCGCAAAGGCGCCGCGCAGGCCGCGGGCGCGCCAAATAGCGCGCCGGTCCGGCGCATTGCGCGCATCCCGGGAGGATTGTGCGCCGAGCCTTAACTTTGCGCGCGAGCCTCTGAAATTTCGCGCAAGACCTCCGGGCCCTCTGGAACGTGCCTCTGACTCCAAATATCACTTCGCTTTCCGCATCCGGAGCTTCGTTTGGGAACAACGGACTTTTCCGGCGTCTACAACAATTTATAATTATAACAAGTTCATTTTTAACTGAAGTTCCGAACATCGACAAAATATCCAATATGAACTCAAATAATTATTTAATTGTTATAGAATGGTAATACTTGATATATATGAAATAATAAACATGAAATAATTTCTTAATAAATTATAAATTAACTTTAGTTTATTATTTAGAATATTAAATAATGACCATGTCAAATTGGATATGATGTAAGGGGTTTTTTATCTCACTTTTAATTCTGTGAGATTTCCATTATTCACCACTTATTTATTACATGAGATGTATTTTGTACTGCAATTTTATATATAATATCATGATTCCATTTATATTTATGGTATTGTATGGTTTAATTGGTGGTTATTAACTTTTTTTTCATACAACTCGATTGATTACAATGTGGTAAGAGGTTTTCATCTCACTTTTTATTCTCGTGTGATTCAGGCTATATTTTCCACTATTTACTTTTGTGTGGTGTATGTACTACTAATGATTGTATTCATTGTGTAATATAAATTAATTTATTGGTATTTAAATATTCATTGTATGATCCTTCTTTTGTGTGGTATGTGTTTCATAAGATACCAAATCGGTAAGGGAACTTTTTAACCCATTTTTCGTTCCACGGGTTAATCTTCTAATTATTAATTATGTCATGCTTTGATTATGTGTGGAATAACTATTTATTTATTTGTGATGTCATTTCCACTCCCCTTTGTGTGGATATACATTTGATACACATAATCACTCCATTGATAAATTCTTATGTCATCGATAGGTACTTGATAAGAGTAATTTTAACTTAACTTCCATTTGAGTTAAACATCCATGTCACTGGTGTTGTTTTTACAAAAACATGTATGAATGTTCTCCAATTTATTTACACTGAATATCAAATACTATTGACTATATTTATATTTTTCACGCATTATTTTGTAATTGATTTATCCTTAATCTAAGGATACAGTTTTGATAAGGGATTTCGTCTCAATTTACATTCCATTGAGACATCATCATTGTTAGGAACCAATTCACACTTATATGGTGTATATACTGTCATTTGGAATATTATATCATGAATCCCTTAATTATAATGATATTATAAATTTATGATTAAATGTAATACCTCAATTATTTTTATTCAAGTATCTCTCAATTTGTTAAAAACTCTTTAACTAATATATCCTTTTAAATGTTTTATAGATTTATTCTTCTAAATCATTATCATTAATGTCCATGTTTTAAAAATGGTTTTTATGATTTATTTATATAGACACTATTTTTAAAAAATGTTAATTCCTCAAAAAGGTTCAATGAGGTATGGGACACTTTGATTCCAAAAATCCATTTATTAAATGTTTTAAATTGTTTTGAAAATGGTTTGATAAATAATTGTCTATTTTAATATCTTTAGATGATATATTGTGATTATAATGTGGAAATATTATCTTTTTTATGCTTTTGTTATGTGTTATTATTATGTTATGGTTAATGGGAATTGATTATGTATATTTGTGGTTCCATGATATACATAGGGAAGGTAAGCTTGAGATATCTCTCCAATGTATCGGGTAACGTAACAGAGTTAAATCTTAATGTTCCTCCTACGAGATTTACGGAATATACGGTGATGGGTATTCAAACATAACTCCCTATGTAGTTGTGATATCTACAATGTAAGTATGTTTTTTTATGCCACAAGTTTCCTTAATTTTTTATAATTTATGTTTTTTATTCATAAATATTATGATTTCACAAGGTATGTTATGATTGAAAAGTATGGTTTAATTGAATTGTATTTATTGAAGGGATAATGTTTTATTTCCTTATTTTATAACCCATAATGAGATTTTTATTCTCTTCCATTGGTTTTGAAATGTCTTTGACTAGGCATAATGATGAATAATGTCATGAATGGGATCAAGTAAAAGTCATGATGTATAAAACATGGAACTGGACATGTTTTTTTAAGAGTTTTTATTTTATAAAAAATGGAAACTGAGTAGTAGTGTCTACGTGTAATTTTTAAGTTGATATGTATTAGTTATGGACTAATTCTCTAAAAATATATACCTGAAAATATTGTTAAATTTAATTATTCATTTAATTGATGATTATGTAATATTTTAATGCCATGTCCTTATAGTTGGTATCAAAGGTCAGTATAGAAATATTTAGGGATTATGAGTTTTTGTTTAATACATGGGTAGTCCCTATGTCTATTATTTTAGTTAAATACTTGTTTTATAAATTTTTTAAATAAAGGAAAGTTCGTTACAAATGGAAGGAGGATGATCTCCAACGAAGTTAATATCTCTTCCTGATGACATACTGATAAAAAATATTTCAAAGTAATGTTCTGATGATTTTGAAACTTTTTCTAGAATACAACTCACTTGTAAGAAGTTGTTTGATATATCAAACACCTACAGTATACCTTTATATCATCATGGATCATGGGTTGTATTTATGAAAATACTATTTTCTTAATATTCTCATATTTTCAAGAAAGTTAAATATTATCATAGAATTTTAAAATATTTTACCTAATCACAAGATTTTGAAGCATATTATGATTTTGAAAAAGGTGATAAAGATGGGCACCCTTACGCAATCTATTTATATTTTCTTTTACAATATAGTATCTCAGAACATTCTTATGGTATTTTAAAAGGACCATTGATTGAAAGTTTCAACTCCAATTTGGTCCGACTGTGTTATACAAATTATGTTTTATCAGATGTTTTAAAATTATATTTCATACATGATTATTTTTAAAAATTGTTTTTTTGTGAGCACCCATATGACCCAAGTTGTACAAGGTGTATTTGGATGAAGGATGAAAATGATTTTTGAAAGATATCTAAATCATTTTTTCAATGCATAGACCTTCTACCTATGTGAAAAAGATGATGATGATACCATATGAACACTATGATCAATGTATTATGTCCTTTCTATTAGGAATATTTTTATTTTATCATATGGAGGTGAAAAAAATGACAATATAAAACATGTTGAGGTCTTAATTCATTAGGATGAAAATGAAAGTTATATGAAAACCTTTGAGGTTAAAACATGTTAGGGTTATTTTTTCATTTTATAAAATTAAAACCCTTATAATTGGTGACAACCTGTCGTATGTGGAATGTCTATAGGAATCAATCACACAATCGAAGAGCAACAAGGGCACATCACCTAACACTATCCTACCTAAAGTCCCGGGTTAGTATGACTTTTTCTTTTAAGTTAAATGATTTTTTGGATCAAAAATAAGATGATTTTGGGAACCTATGTTTTATCAAATGGATATCCTTAATATAGGAAAATGATTTGGTGATTAAGTGATAAAGGTTATTTTAGAAGATGTTTTCTCTTTTAGAAACATTATAGGAATAAGGGAAATAGAATACAATGGGATCTCATTTGTGGAGTAATGGTTGTGATTTTATTTTGGAAGAATATACGATTTTATTATATACATATGAAGATTTGGTTTATTTATGGAAATGATTAACCTATCTTGGAGAATATGTTATTTGGTTAATTACTTTTCAGTATGATACTTTAAGAGTAACTGATGTTATTTGGAGATAAATGTAATGATTTATCTTGGAAGACAACGTGATTAAATCCTCTGGAGATTTGGATTTCAATCTTAGTTTGTATTACTTTAAAATAATTTATGAATTTTGGTTTATTAAATGGTCTCTGTTGAACTTTGGGTATTTTTGACCAATTTTGGGGAATAATATTGTTTTTTCCTTTTGTAAAAGATTGTCATTTTTAGGGATTATCTGATCTTGTACTGACCATTTTGGTCATGGTTAATGTTTAAAGACCAGGGAAAAATATATTTCATATTTTATGGATTATATGATTCTCTAAAAGTTGATTATACTTCTTTCAATGTGAACAAGTCATCTCGAATACTCATCGTTTTGAGAATAGATATGTTTTTGGTAGAAATATTCTAAAGGATGAAAGTATACATAAAATTTAAGTATGTTACCTTATGTTTTTATTAAAGATCTTAATTTAATTCCTCAAATTTTTGAAAAATATCTTAAAACAAAAATGTTTTCTGTTAAATTTTCATACTGGGGAATCAATGACCGTTTAACCCCTCACATGTTTGTGATTTTCTAAGGGTTAGCTTTCTACTAATTTGTTCTCTACTACTCTCCATCAAAAATTGATGTTTTTTTGTCTTCTATATCCATGTTTTCTTACATGTTATCCTAGTATGGGGTATCTATAGTGAACTTTTAATTTCATTTTCATTCTTATTAATTAATATTTTTATTGACCCTTTTTCTGATAAGGGAGTTTCAATAACCTTTCCAAGACCAATTCTAAAATTGCGAGGATGAAATTCCCAAAAAGGGAGAAGGTAGTAAAATCCTAGGTAAATAAAGAATATAACATTTTCATATTTATTAAAATTTGAAAATTAAATATTTAATTTATTTAAAAGGGGATGCCTTGTTTGATGACATACACGATATGCAACAATATTATTATTTGAAATCTTACGTTGCACACAACGTTGGGTCATACTGAAAAATAATAATATATTTTTATTTTAAATAGTAGTTAATGCCTAGCCATTGTATTAGAGAGAATGGATAGAACTAAATAAAATAATAATATAGATGTTTGTTAAATGTTTTTACATTTATCCAATAAATTTTAGAGGCTTAAAATAATAATGATTCCGATTTTAAGCATTAATTCTCTAATATTCATTAAAATGATGATTTAACGCATTTTGATATAGAACAATCTATAAATATTGTTTTAGTCACATTTATTTGTTCTATTTGATAAAATAACATTCTTATTTAGAATCGAGAAATCAAAATTTACTTTGGATAATATTTTGGTATTTTTCAGATAATGTTCATTTTTTATGAATACTAAAAAATACTGTATTTTAATTCAAAACATCCTTTTAATCTAATATATTTATAAGGTTAGATTATAATTTTATTTATTTTTAAAGTGAAATTATATAATTTTTTTAATATTTAATACAATTTTGTTCACTGGATGTAATTTCACTTTGAAATTTGACATAAATAAGTGCCAATCTTTTGATAGTTGTTATTTCTTAAAAACATGTTTTTTGTTTTGTCAAAGGAATTAATTTTAAATTAATTTATGCCACTTTTTTTTTCAATATGTAAAAATGGAATCCATATTTTTAATCAGGAGTTCTAATTTGTGTAAATATATATCTTTTATTTTTATACATTTTAGATATTTACCTCTGTAAATATTTTATTTACCATGGTTAAAGGGTAAATATGGTAAAATAAGGGAAAAACAATAATTTTATAACAATTTTAAATTAACCCACATAAGTTTCTTAATCATATTATCTGATAAATTTACAACCATGGGCATCCTTGGGTCAATTTTCTAACCCCATAAAGCCACTTGGGAGTTATAACGACACTTTATATTAATTAATTTAAAGTAAAGATAAAAATGAGTTAAACCAATATCTTTTAGTAAATAAAATCTTACATGGTGTTATATAAGTTATATCTTAGAAAATAAATATTAATTTAAAATCTTATTTTATTTTATACATCACAATATTTTTTTATAATTTGTAGACATGTTATAAATAAAAATATTTATAAAACAATAATGATACAGTGTTTACCTCATTAATGAATGATTTTAATAAATAAGATTATATTGATTATAAAAATATCAAAAACCTGTCCAATTATTATTAAATGATTTTATTTAGAACACGAGTCATATTATATACTACTTTAAAAAGTTTTGGACCTTTAGAAATTTAAAATCATTATTAAATATAATAATATTTTTAAACATTCTTAAAGAGCCCCTCCTCCCCCTTATAAAATCCCTCCATTCTAACACATTCCTCACACTTCTGAAGACCCTTGGATCATTAAAACTCTAACAAATTAATCTACCTACATCTCTATAATCTTCTTAGAAGCATTCACTTATTAATTATGAAATTCAATTAAACTTTTTGGTTCAATCCAAATAGAGATACCCGATTTAAAGGCAGTGTCTTTTCTTAAGTTCTTTAGTTTTATTTTTCTTCTCCAACACCCTAAAATCTTTTTACTACTTTATTTTATAAAAAAACCAGTAAAATAAATATTATAATTTTTTAGTATGAGATGGATTCAAACTACACTTACACACACTTCCATCTAATGAGTAAATAACATTCTGTTTCTTTGGACGGTGAACTACTGCCTCATGAAACGATGATTGTTCAATAATCCTAAACCGCCCCTCATGGTGGCAATTATGATGGAACTATATTTATATGTGATATATATTATATTTATGTTTTTTATATTTTTCTGTATATTCTTTTTATATCATACCTTTATGATTTCCATATTGGTTAAATACGATAATTTCATTAGAGAAAGTGCGGACTACCGCCCCCTCAAAGTGATGACTCGTTAATAACATACATGGAATGTATAATGGATAGAGGTAATTAAATTATATATTATATTAAACTAGAATTATAATATACATAATTATCATTACATTTTCATTCCATTAAATATGAAATTGAAATGAAAGTATTATTTATGCGTACATATGCCATACCGTCTCCATGAATGGTGCATTTCATTTCTGATCTCCAAATGTTATGTACTATTATAAATACAAATATATATTGAATATATATGATATATATTATATCAAATTCATTAATATAATTATAGAGATAATTTAATTTTGACCACATGGTCAATTTAAAATTATAACAAATTCATTTTTAACTCATGTTATGAATAACGACAAAATCTCTGATATGAACTAAAATAATTAACTAATTGTTATATCAAGGTAATAATTTATATAAATGAAATCATAAACTGTAAAATGGTACTTAATTAATTATAAATTAACTTTATTTTATAATTTTGGAGTATAAAGATTGAACTAGTCAAGTCAGACACGATGTAAGGGCTTTCTTATCTCACATTTAATTCTGTGAGATTTCCATTGTTAGCCACTTATTTTTTTCATGTGGTTTATTGTGTAGTGCCATTTGATATATATTAACATTATTATTTTTTTATTCATGGAATTATGTGATTTAATTGGTGTTAATTAGATTTTTTTCATACGAATCGATTGATTATAATGTGGTAAAAGGTTTTCATCTCACTTTTTATTCCCCTGAGATTAATGCTTTATTTTACACTATTTCCATTTATGTGGAGTATGTACTACACATGATTGTATTCATTGTGTAATATACTTTAATTTTTGGGTATTTATATATTCATTGTATGATCCTTCTTTATTGTGTTGTATGTTTCGTAAGATACCAAATTGGTAAGGGAACATTTTAACCCAATTTCCATTCCTTGGGTGAATCTTCTAATTCTTAATTATGTCATGCTATGATAATGTGTCGAATCACTATTTATTTATTTATGTTGAAATTTCCACTCATAATTTTATAGAAATAATTTTGATACACATAATCACTCCATTGATAAATTCCGACATCATCGATATGAACGTGATAAGGGTAATTTAACCCAATTTCCATTCATTGAGTTAATCTTCCAAGGCATTGGTGTTGTTCTTAAAAAAATATGCATGAATTTTATCTCATTGATTTACACAGAATATCCAATCATATTGAGTGTCTTTATATTTATGACACATTATTATATAATTGATTTATCCTTAACTTATAGATACAATTGTTATATGGGATATCGTCTCAATTTATATTCCATTGAGACTTCATTGTTGTTATGCACCAATCCACTCTTATATGGTGTAAATATTGTCCCTTTGAAAATTATATCATGAATCCCTTTATTCTCATGATATTATAATGTTCTGATTAAATGTTATTCCTCACTTATTTTTATCCAAGCGTCTCTCATTATGTTAAAAACTCTTTAACTAAAATATTGTTTTAAATGTTTTAATGATTTATTCTTATAAATATTTCCCTTAATTACCATGTTTAAAAATAGTCTTTAGGATTTATTTATATGGACAATAATGTTTCTAAATGTCAATTCCTTTAAATTATTCATAGTGGTATGGGACACTTTTATTTGAGAAATCTATTTATTAAAATTTTTAAATGGTTTTTGAAAATTCTTTAATAAATATTGGTCTATTTCAAGATCATGAATAGATGAATTTTGATTGTAATGGAAAATGTTATCTTTCCTTTATGATAGTGTTATTTGTTATGATTATGTTATGGTTATTGGGAATTGTTTAGGTATATAGGCTGTTCAATGTTAAACTAAGGGCGGGTGATCGTGAGATAGGTCTCCAATGCATTTGGTAATGTGACAAAGGTAAATGTTGTTGTTTCTCTGAAGAGATTTAGGGAATATACTTTGATGTGTATTCCAACATAACTCCCTATGCAGCTGTGATATCTATAATGTAATTATGTTTTTATTCCCTATGTTACCTTTATGATTTCTAATTTCTACGTGTTATTCATAAATCTTATGATCTCATAAGGTATATTATGATTGAAACGTATGGTTTCATTGAATTGTATTTATTGGTGGGATAATGTTTTCTTTCCTTATTTTATAACCTATATTGAGATTTTTATGCTCATATCACTTTTTTGAAATGTTTTCCACATTACATAACAAAGAATAATTATGAGGATAGGATAAATGGAAAGTCATGTTGCCTAAAACATGGAAATAGACAAGTTTAATTTTAAGAGTTTGTATTTTATTAATAAAATGGATATTGAGTAGTAGTGTCTATGTGTAATTTTCAAGTTGATATGTAATAGTTGTGGCCTAATTATCTAAAAATATAAACATAAATATAGCCTCAATGTGAATTATTCATTTAATTAAAGGTAATGTAATGTTTCAAGGCCATGTACTTATAGGATGGATGAGATATGAGTTTTTTGTTGTCGGTTTTTGTTTCCAGATGCAGGTAACTAGAATCTTCCTAAAAAATAATAACAACTAAAGGAAACTATATTTACATTGAAACTCTCTCAAATTAATTTTAGAGGCTCTCCTATGTGACCTCGTGATATCCAAGGTTGAATGACTACAATTGTAGGTGTGTAGGATAATATGGACGTCTGTTATGGTGGTGGGATCCACACTGTCAACCTGGAAACAAGCATTAAGTACATTGATTTTTTGGGCCATTAGATACAAGAATCTACCCCTGGTCCAGAATACAATGTTAAAGTAAATAGAATAGGCATTCCAAAAAAAATTTAATCACAAAATTTGGAAACATATTTTATTATAAATGTTGAAAATACCCCTTTGATAACAATTTGATAAAATTGCAGAATTATGCCATTTTTGCATTTATGCTAAAACATTACACAAAAACCTAAATATGTAACAACTTTGCATTAAATAAAATTATGTAGGGTTTATAAACATTGAATTAAAGAATAAAATATGTGAAAATATGAGCTACATAAATTCCACCACACTTAAACTAAGATTTTTCTCAAGCATAACATCTCAAAATAGAATTCAGAGGATACTATTGTTACCAATATTCATATTCCAATGTAATAAAATTTAATAATTATCAATATAAAATAAAACATTCTAAAATCCAAAAAAATATAAATTTAATTTCTCATTTATCAAAGAAATAATCAAATAATTAATTTTACTTTTCCCCTTTTAATAATGATGAAACATCTCCTTTCAGTCATTCAAGATCCTTAATTCATTATTATTAAACATTCCAAGTCATGATTTACCTCACCATTAAATTTTGACTCTCATATCTCATGATACAATTAATTTAGAGTTATTCTTATATCATTAGAACATTCTCTTTATCTATAAGCTTGTAAAACAATTACATTCTCCACTTTATAAAGAAAAAAGACACATAAAATAATGTGGAATTTTTAATAAAAGTTCAAACAACTCAGAGGATTAAGGTTGGTACGATTTGATGTTAAAAAAATTAAGGCTAAAGTAGGAGGCTATATATTATGTACAATGATTGGTATCAAAAAGTGTAATAAAATTCTCCACTTCAATTTAGAAACAACCACTTACCCCAAAACTCAAAGTAAGGTCATAGTCAATGTTAAGGATAATGAATGATTAATGCACTCTCTTGATAATTTTTTATTTTGTAGGTTTTTTCATTTTTTTGAAATTTATCATTAGATCAAACCTCCCTTCCATCACTTTAACACATATTATTATAAGATTATCTTTCTGGATAATAGTTATTTTTGGTTCTCCCAAATCACAACCCATTATTCTCATTTTTTGGTTCTTTTTTTCATTGTTTTATTTTATTTTAAATTCTTGAGGGGAAAAAATGTAGTACAATTAATGATTCGACAACAATTTATAATTCCAAAAATATAACCACCACGCTTTTTTTACAATGTATAACATCCCTTCCACCATGATACCCTTCACCCCACTCTTCAAATATCATGTAAATACTAATAATAGTGAAGAAAGCGATAAAAATGTCTTGAAACATGGATCATCCCTATAAAGGGATTTTATGTGCTCTATGGGGTAAAATAAGTATTGATGTAAAGGTGTCCTTTATGGATAAAAGATTTTAAAAGACGTATCAATCATTTTAAATGTTTTTTTTACTTTCATAGAATTGACAAGTTCAAATTCATGTTCAAGGATGTGACATGTCCCAATATCACTCATCAAATATTCTCAAAAATAAATAGGAAGAACTTGGTCTAGAAATCCTATAAGGAATGAGAAATAAGATATCTGACAATCACTGTATGTAAGATTGATAATAAAAAATCAATTCACATTATTTTCAAAAATTAAATGTATGAAAAATGGTAGGGAAATTTCATTTTCATAAATCAACTAATTCTTTTAAATCCCGATTAATTATTTCAATATCCATGTTTAACATTAATCATTCAATTTTCCATTTTACTCATTCAAACTCATTAACATTGAAATCTAAAACCTGGAATCACTGTATTTTTAAGAATCTCATGTCTCCTAGATAATTCAAGTAACGAAATAATTCAAGTGCGGACATGTAATTTAATATTTATTGCTCAAAAAATGTTTTGGACCAAAAACAATAAGGATTTTTCATGTTTAAACATTAAAAGTAAACTCTTTTTTGGAATAAATATTCAGTAATATTCCTCTACTTAAGGCTTTTTCTTCACATATATGAACCTATAAAAGAGAATTACTCACTTAAGAACAAGGACCATGTCATTAAAGCTCAAAAATATAAGGATTGGACTGTATGTTGGAATAATATAAAAAAATTTGAAATATAAAAATAATATATAGATAAATCTTGGAATGATCCCCCAAGTGGGCCTGAATTTTTACGGCCTCCAGAGGGCAGTACCAGTTATTATTTAAAATTAGATGGTGGATGAAGCTTCTATGATTTGAACAACCACATGATGATTTTCCAAACATCCACTTGGGTTTTTTTAGGAAGAATCGATAGATATATTATACAAATCCTTCCACTTCTCAATATGGTACATCTTGAATGGCGGGGGTAAAATTATGTATGAAGCCTCCTCCTCCTTTGTTGCTACTTGTGCAAAGTTCTCTTTTTCTTCCTATGCCCCCTATAGTAAATTTTCAACATTTCCAAGGAGCTCCCTATATCCCTCAACATGTGCATCATCTTTTTTTCCTTCAAGGAATAATAAGAATCCTTTGATTCTAAAAATTTAAAACTATTAGAGGTGATACTCAAATTAGTTTCAATAAAATCCGATGAGTTTGAGTTCAAGATTGTATCATCTCCCTGTGTAGGATCAGATTGAATATTTTCATTTGTGGAAATTTCCTCTTGGATTTGATTATCACTGGATAGAGGTAGGGAGTTGGGCTCCTCTATCTTCACATCAAATTCCTTCATTTGGGTGGTATCATTTTTTAGTGGAGTTTCTCTTCTTCTTTTCTAGGATTGGGGAGATAAACAAGTTCTTCATATTCATTCCAAAATTCATCCAACTCCTGTTGATCACCCGCATGTGGCTCACCAGGAAATCCATCCTACTTTTCATCTATCTCAGGTATAATTAGTTGAGTGAGGATGAATGATTCTTCAGGTACCACAAAATTTACCTCCTCTGGTTCTTCCATGATGAGTGGTGAAATCCCTTCCACCACAACCTCAGCTTATTTTTCTAGTTCAGGGTTGGGTTGCTCCATAACTACATCAACATAGTCAAAAAACCATTCCATTTCCCCCCAAAATTATCTAATTTATTTCTTATCCTTTCAACATAGTCATTTAGATCACGATAATAAACTTTTTGTTCTTAACATTTCACATATGTGTAATCATACAAAGCAAAAAAAATTGAATTTTAATACATCATTGAAAATGAATTGTTTTCTTATATTTTTAATTAGGAAAAAAGAAGAAAAAATATTTACGAAAATTTGTATTTATAAAAAAAATATAAATGTAACTACTTATATCCCTAGAAACTATCACACTATTGATGCATGCCTCTCATAGGGAACGAGAAAGGAAAATTTATATTCTTAATACCACAGAGTGGATGACCAGGGTCATCTCATGTGAGAAGTGTTAAAGTCTGTTAAAACACTTATTATAGTTCACCTAATCTTATTAATTTTTAATTCTCTTTATATTTATTTAGAATGAAGTTTTTAATGGTTTTGGAAAAAAATAAATTAAAATAATGAAATAAAGAATTCAAATATAAATTTAGATGATAATGTTGATAGAATGAAATTAGGGAAGAAATCACTTGGTCCTACGGTTGGATAACACAAGTTTATTAATTATTTAGTTACTTTTTAAATTTTATTTGAGAATTCATTTTATGAAACATCATTGATGAATTAAATTCCTTTTATTTAATGAGTGTCTGATTTATCATGACTTCGACACACTAAACCACACCTCTTCCAATAGTCAACTAGGACTACCCCTCAACCAAAATGCTATCCCATAAAGACCCGACTCCGCCGTATGTGGTTTCATCCATTATGGAAACCCCAAATCCACTGTAGGAAGGGGTTTCCTAAGATAAGGGATGGAATATGAATTAATAAATAGAAAAAATGGATATGGAAACAGTGTCATGGTGGATGACTGCTACTCCCACCCAATATTCACACCTTCCCTACAAATAAAATAAAAACATTTTGAATTTATGTGAAAAAATAAAATAACACCATGAAACCTACCCTGGATCCATGCCTCATGTTAGTCACATTCCATTGTGAATTGAATAGAGATCACGATGGAAATATTGAAGAGATAGAATGAGGTTGAGAATCAGAGATGAAATTGGTGGAAGAAGAAATGGGAAACACTTTAATAATAAAATTATGAATGCATTACATGAGAAAGTAAATCTAAAAAAATAGCAAATAAATAAAAAACCAAAATGGCTCTTGGAGTCCTCCAATTGGTTCCTCATATGGCGTTGGTATGGGAGGGAATTATTTGAGAGGTAGGAGCTCCTCTTCTTTTATAGAAATATTTATGTGTTCCAAATGTTGACATGTTTTTGGCCCACTAAGTGCCCGATTCACTTTTTGAAACCTTCATTAACGTTATTCATATATTTTTTGGCCATTGAACCTCTAATTTTTAGCTTAATGGTACATTGAATATATGAGTTATGATTATTTTTTTGTGGAATTTTTTTTCTCGGTGTAGGTTTCATAAAGCTTATCCAAAAAGTATAACATCCAATGGATACCTTAACAACTTTAAAACTCCCTCAAATTAATTATAGAGGGACTCCAATGTGTTATCATGAAATATGAGGTTTACTGAAGTCAATTGGAGGTGTGTGGGCCAATGTTGATGTCTTTTATGGTGGTGGGATCCACACTGTCCTCCCGAAAATCGTCAACTTCATTGATTTTTCGGCATTTAGATGCTTGAATCAATCTCTCGTCCAGAAGACAAAGTTCATTTAGAAAAAATAATGTTTCCATAAAAATTACAATAAAAAAATTTGGAAATATATTTTATGATAAATGACCAAAATACCCATGTGTTAACAACCTGTTTAAATTACAGAATTAGGCTATTTAGGCATTTAGTCTCACAATAACACAAAATCATAAATATGAAATAGTTTCCCATTATATAAAATTATTGTGGGTTCATAAACATTTAATTATAGAATAAAATATGTTCAAATATAATCTTCATCAATCATCCTTTAAATAGTTTTATTAAATGATTTGGGGCTGCCAAATCAGTTAAATATTGTATTAGAGGGTATTTTTCCTTAAAAGAGATATTTTGAAATAAATTATATGCAAGGCCTCGTTATACTTCTTGAAAATGTTTTATGAAAATTTACATGGTTTTTTGATCCATGAACAAAATGTGAGATATGTGTGTGGGTTCATTGATGTGTATATGAGTTTCAAATGTCATCTACAAATGAAAATAATATTTTATATTTTTTTCCCTTGATTGAGGAAAAAATGTGAAATCATGGATATCTAGGTGGGTGGACTTGTACTAGTATAACAGTGACCCAGAGGTTTTTTCCCTGTTTCACATAGCAAGTTTGACAATGAAAACACTGACTAGAATATGATGATGATGATTTCGGGGACAACTAGGTTATGGATGATTCTCTTACTAGTGGCTCATGTTTGTGAGAATAGATATTTTCTGTGGTTTCTTTTACACCAAGATATGAGGATCCTAGGGACCAAAATAAACTAGTGCCTATGGGTGTTCCTTTAACTTATGATCATTATCTTTTTTGTACTCACTATCAGCATATGGTATGTTTAGTTGGTAAGTTATGTAGCATGATTTTTTATTTAAAAGTGTTCTTTATTTAATGAAACCCTCTTGAAAATTGTTTTTATTTTGATGTTTCATATCATTGGAAATTGTTCTAGCATACTTGTGTATAAATCATGCAAGATTTTTTTGATAACATCCATTGCATATAACCTTGTTTGAATAAAATACTTTTATATATTTTATTTCAAACATGAAATTGATGTTTCATTTATTTTAAGTTTATGAGAATTTGGAATAGAATATTATGATAACTTACTTAGTTTTAATACTCACGCCTATAGTTTTCTTCATTTTTTAGGCCTCCAGATGATTTAATCTTGGCTCCAGTCACCTTGGGTGACATAGGATCATTGTGTTAGAGAGTGAACAAAGAGGCCACATGATGTTCGTTGGTTATTGGGTCTAGTAATTTTAGTTGTATTACATAATTTTACAGTCATTTTTGTTGAATAAATGATATTGGTTGTTTTTTTATATAAATATGCATTAGGCTGTCCATTATTTCTGAAATTATTCATTATTGTTTATATTTAATAGAAATAATTCCCTAGAGTACACTTTGGATACCCATGCACTAGTTTCATATCCGTAGGGATAGAGATCTCCCATTGATCCCTGCCACAAATTGGTTTCGGGGCCCGGTTCAGGGTCGACACGGGCTGGTTCATGATAAAAGGGTATCAGAGGAGGTTGGATCCTTCAAGACCTTTCTTTTTAGAGCATCCTTTCTTACTTTCAAATGTCAAGGTCGATGGAGTAGGATTTTCGGGACATGAAGGGTAGTTCTGGGAAGAGCATTCTAAACTCTTTCCCGTTACAACCCTAGAGTGTCTATGGATGTCTGGTTTTATTAATGAATTTGGATATTATAGATTGTTTGGAGTTAGGATATGACAATGAGAGTTGGAATAATGTTCTACACGATCTCGCATGTCCTGGAAAGCTATGTGAAGCTAAGGCATGGTTCCAAGAAGGTTTTATGTCTGTGCGTGTGTGTGTGTGTGTGTGGGGGGGGGGGTTGTTTGATATATGGACACCAACCATATGGTCAAGTCACCTACCGAAACCATTTCCATTTTGCAGTCCTCTTAGAATTTTCATGAATTTGGAATTTTCTTTTAAAAATCCTTGTGTGGGAATTATGAAAATAGGTTTTAATGGACTGGTTAGTTATTGAAAAGTGGAGAATGGGTGTTCAAAATTTATTATGGGAACAGTTATGGAATGGCGGTTTATGTGAAACAAATGTTGTGGATAAAGAAGAAATGATTTAACATTATTGAGTTTACTTAATCTAAACTTATGGTTTCTTGAAATGAAATGTTTGAAAAAATTGGATCATTTAATGTGATTCTAAAATTTATTTTAAATGGGGTTTTATTGGAAGTTGAAAAGTGGTTGAATCTGATGAATTTTTTTTAGAAATATGGTTTTGAGTGGCTATTGTCTTTCTAGAAACAGGTTTCGGCCTTTGTGGATGTCTGATTATTAAAGGAGAAATTTCAGAATTTTTGAAAATGGGAATAGGCTATATAGAATATAATGGTTGTTTGGTAATGATCAATTTAATGAAATGGATTGGTATTTTAATCAAATGGTTATTTACTAAGTAAGGTTTTTTTTGTGAAGTCTTAAAATGGTTTATTTGGTGTTTAATGTGCCTTTGGATGATACATTATTCAATTTTAGAGAATTGATTATTTTATTTTTTCCTTTTTTGTTTTTAGGGGTGCTCAAATGCAAGGTTTTATTTATATATGGATTAATGGATGGTATTTCATGGTGGTTGGGTTCTTGAGGTGGCATGGAAACGTGAAAATTACTGAGACATGATTTAACACCATTGGTAAATGTGGAAATACACCAAGTTGGTTTGTCTTCAAAATGTTTTTAAGCTGAAATATTATGGTGTTGATTATAGAACGATGTTTATGTGGTGGTTTTTTCTTATATCTTAGAAGTTCTATTTATTAGGTATGCTTCACTATGATAAGGATTTCATACTCTTGTAGTGTCTTGATATGGGATTTTCTTGGTGCCACAGTTTTTTAGAAATTTTTAGTGGGTTTCAAAAGATGTATTGGATGTTGTGATGTGGCTATAGATGGTTCTCCATTAGAATGATTTCCCTGGGATCATATTGATTCCAAATGTTAAATGCACCTCCTTAAATGATACCTCAGCCTGTTTGTTATAACAGAGATATTTTTTGGCTTGATTTAATGTTTCTTTCCCTTATAGTGTCCCTCTTAGTTGGGGTAGTTGTGCTTGGTGGGGTTGATGTCGTTATCTATTTACCATATCCATTCTAATCCACATTCGGAGTGAGAGGAAATAGTTTTGTGTATCTTCAAGTTCTTGTATGGGTAAAAGTATATTACTTGAGGAAGATAGGTCATAATGTACCTTGATCAATTGATTTTTCTGTAGAGTGTTATGTGTCACCATGTGGAACTAAGGGTAAGTGTAAATGTTAGGGATTATCAAATCCTGACTGCAAGCCAGAAGATGCTTCATCCATCATAGATCTATACATATGTCTTAGAGTAAAGCTGGAACATGGTTAAGAGTCCCTGGACTATGGGTAGTATTTCTTATCTTGTGCTTCTACTATTGTTGTGAGGTAGTTACATTATTAATTTGTGGTTTAAGAGGTCTAATTATTGGGTCCCCTTCCCTCCCTACCTTATGTGGTGTAGGTTGGGATCCATGCAGATAGTGTTGGCCCAGTTCCTGTCACCTCCATTTAAGAGTGGGATGATTAGATGTTCATGTTGTGTTCCATTTAACATGGGTTGGTAGGTTGTTTTGGGATAGAATCAGTAGTAATTTTTGTGATATACTTGTTCATATTTCATGTTGAATTCTCAGTTGTTCAATGATCACTGGTTCTTAATGGTGGGGAGAACCACCATAGGTCTCATAGAGTTTCCCTAGAAGAATTTATCGACGAATACTTGTTTTTTAAATGTGGGGATTCCATTATGGAATCCCCTATAATCATGGGTTTTCATGAGTGTTCATTGATTTAGGTGATCATATGGTTTATTGGGATAATTCCCCAAAATTGGTTTCATGGTTTTATTGTGGTGGTAGTGACTCAATCATTCAGTAGATTCTTAGGAAGTGGTTGGGGGTTGGTGTTTTTGTTGAGGTGGGAGTATTAATATCCATTAATGGTGGATGTGGTTCAATTGGAATTAGATTCTAGACCATATTTATAATAAATATTGGGGTGTTAATCAATCTGCTGGAATGTGATATGGCATTATGGGGGCGAAAATCTCTAATGGCGGGGAGATTTGTGACGCCCAGTTTTCATCATGACATGGTTTTTATTTGATTTGATGCATAAAATAATCAATTTCATGGGTTATAGATGAGATGAATGTTTAGTTTTTAACTTCCATCAATGTTTAATCATCCTAACATGGGTTCCCCATAACTTATTTGTGATTTTTTTTGGAGAAAAGGGTGTTTCATCAAGATTTGGGCCAACCATGAACCCATTTTTGGATTTTAAAACAAAATTGCATTCATTTATAACTCCATAGTTTTAAATTTTTTTTCAGACATTCCACTTCCCACATAGACTCCCCTAACCTATTAAAACCACCAAATCCTTATTTACCCTATTAGTAATTCATAATCATGGTGGATTTGGGTCATTTTTTCAGGTATTAGAACATCTAGTGAGCCTATTTTTTGTTTCTATAAAATAATTTTTTTCACTTATATCCAACTCATTTTTTATATTTTCTAGTGATTCCACCTCCCACATGTTCCCCAAAATACTAGGTTCACACTAAATTTCCATGTTTTCTCTATGTATCTCATTACAGTCTTGGATTTGTGAAACATTTCCTAAGAATTCTCAAATCATCTCGATTTGGTAAGGTAATTTGTCTCTTTCATGAATCATTCTTTTTTATAACTTTTTCACCCAAATATTATTTCACTAGTTCTTCTAGACCTAAGGAGACTTTATAAAATTTTATAATCCATTGCCTTTCCTCTAAGGTTATAAATCTAATATAAGACGAAGTGTTCTCTATTATCTAATGTGAGATTCATTCAGATTTCTCCTCCCTCTTCATTCTACTTGATATTTATAGTGGTTTCAACTTCTCCCCTAGTATTTAATGACCTAGTATTATGTTATAAAATGATATTTTATGTTGTTTTGTTTTGTTAATGGCTGGTATTCATAGATATAGAGTGTTGGGAACATCGATGGGTGATATCGGGTGTCTGGTTCCATTCTGCCATGGATTTGAGGTAGGATATCACTATAATATGCCTTTTTCAATTATGTTTAATCATATTAATTTTTTTCTCACCAGATATATATGTTTAGTATTTCTTTTCATACATTGGATAACTTTATTTGTGTGCAAGACTGTTGTTTAAGCCTAGTTTTGTGAAAAGTAGTGTTGTTTTGTTATAAAAATGTACACTACTTGATTACTTAAACGTTATGTTAGAATATGAATATCTTTAATGGTTTTTGGAATATGATTATGTAGATTGATTAAATATATGGAATGAAAATGGTATTTTATCCCTTTTCATCGGCTTAAAATAAGTTGTTTGTTTAAAAGTGCATTCCATGTATTTGGTAAATTTTCCTGTTGGATTTTATGTGCTAAGTGTGATTTAAAATAATAATTTTTGATTTATAAATACATTTTATGAATTAAAATGTTTTTTGGGGGTCCTTTTATGGCTTTCCAAAGTAGTTTTGGTTTTATAAACAAATGGATTTTTGGTGGTGAACATGTTTTGGCCCGAGTTTCTGGAAAATGGCCTGTTTGAAATCTTTATAAAAATGGTTGTGCTTTGGATGTCTAACCTGAATGTCATAAAAGATTTATAAAACATTTTTTCTTCTATAAATGTACTGTATATAGATCTTTATTAATTGTTAAATTTTTACCTTTGGAAAATTTTAGTTTTGATTTATGCTTAAAGGCCTCTTTGGAAATTTTCATATAAAAATAGTTTCTATGTGTACTTCATGTTGTATCATTGGGACGCATTTAATGGTCTATGAAATTGGTTTATTAAATAGATTTGGGGTGGAAAAATCTAGTTTTATATGTAATTATTGTTTGATTAGGATTAAAATATCATTTTGTATTGGATTTTATGTACAATTCCTCGTTATACTTCATGAAATTGTTTTCTGAAAGTTTACGTGGTTTATAGATCCGTGAATTAAACGTGAGACATGACTCTAGGATTTTTTTATGTGTGTTTGATTTTTAAATTTAATCATCATGGGAAAATGGTTTTTTATTGATGTGTATCCTGATTGATCATAAAAATGGGATACATGAATATCTATGTGGGCATAAGTGTACACGTATTCTAGTGATCCATAGGGGTTTGGTCCCTGTTTCATGTAGCATGTTTGACTATGAAAAACTAACAAAACTATGATGATGATGTTGTTGAGGAACACTAGGTTGTGGATGATTCTCGTACTAGTGTCTCGTGTGCATGAGAAACTGTAATTTTTATCATTACTTTTACACCGAGAGATGAGGTACCTAGGGCCCACAACAAACTAGTGCCTTGGGGTGTTCTCGTGACTTTTTCTCATAGTTTTTTTGAACAAACCATCAATTAACAATGTGTTTAGTTGGTAAATTTAGCAGAATGTGCTTTTTATTTAATATTTTCCTTTATTTAAAGTAGCTATATTGATTTTTTTTCATTTTGATGTTGCATATCTTGGGGAATTGTTCAAGCATACTTGTGTATGAAACCTGCATGCTTTTTTCTGATCACATTCATAGCACGGAACCCTGTTTGAAAAAAATACTTTTATATATTGTATTACGAACAAGAAATAGATGTTTATTTTATTTTAAGTAGATGTTTATTTGTAATTGAATATCGGGATTGTAGGATCGAAATATAATATGAGATGCTCAATATACAAGAGGGGGGGTGAATTGTATACTTTAAAAATTCCTTTGGAACCTTTAAAGTTAGTTATGAATAACTATGTTTTCCTTAAGCAAAGGAAAGGGCTAAGTTTAACAAAGTTAAACTAGGAAAATTCACAACACCTCTAACACCGAACTAAACTTAGAAAGAGATTCCAAAAGTAGGTTCCGGAAATATGGTTCCGGAATTTGAAACTTAACAAAAGTTACAATATGAGATTCTACCTTAAAGCGTATAGAATCTAAATGAATCAGAGTAAGTAAGGAAGTATAAGAATGTTATACTTTCCTTAAGATACAAATTGAAGTGGAATAAAAACAAGTAGTAAAACTACTAGTAACAAGATATAAGTCTTTTAACCCAAAGAGAAGGGTATCCAACAACCTTGGATAAAGGTCCCTTGATTTATACTTTCAAGAAAGTCTGTCTTACCCACACCAGGGTAAGCCCTCGATACGAAGATCAGTGTCTCTGTCTTGCTATCCCTGCAAGCCCTCAACTTCAAGGTAGTTGACAACCTCTGTCTTCCTCAGCAAGAAAGCCCTCAAACTTTAAGGTAGTCGGCACCTCTGTCTTCCTATCCCTGGAAGCCCTCGAATGTAATCACCAACATTCGGAGTCACACGAAGCTTTGAGAGTTAATAAGAGTCTCTCTCTCTAGAAATCACTTCAACAACATGTATGCACAAAGTCCAAATTGTTCATCCATCCGTTGTGAGCTTTTTCAAATGAGCTCCTATTTATAGGTAAGGTCGGCTCCTTCTCCAACGGTCATATTTTCCTTAAAGATCGGAGGGACCTGTACACGTGTCACTTAGACAACGGTTAGTTTATAACAAAACAGACGACATCGTTTTATAACAAAACAAGTGTAACAGAATGTACGACATCGTTTTAAACTCTAACATAAAGGTTCGGAATGAAAACTTCGGAGTGAAAGTTCGGAGTGAATAAATTCAGAGTGTATAAAACAATGATAATCAGATTCTGTTTAACAGGTGAATTCGGAATGAGAATTCGGAATAGGAATTCGTCATCAGAAATCGTAATGAGAATTCATCATCAGAATTCGTAATGAGAATTTGTCATCAGAATTCGTAATGAGAATTCGTCATCAGAATTCGTAATGAGAATTCTTCATCAGAATTCGTAATGGGAATTCGGAATGAGATTTCTTCATTAGAATTCGTAATGGGAATTCTTCATTGGAATTCGTAATGAGAATTCTTCTTCAGAATTCATAATGAGAATTCGGAATGGGATTTCTTCGTTAGAATTCGTAATGAGAATTCTTCTTCAGAATTCGTATCCTGAATCTGGAATAGAACTTAGTCAGAGTTCATATCCGGAATTCGGAATGAAACTTCCTTATAGTTCTTGTCCAGAATCCGAACCCTAAAATAGAATGCTTTATATCAAAGTTTCAATGATTCCAAGAAAATGAATCTGAAACTTATACTTAAGAAAAATATGGAAGAATATATGTAAGGATAATTTTTCTTATAAAAGCGATTTTCCTTAAGAAATCATTTTTCCTTATAAAAGCAATTTTCCTTATAAAAGCAATTTTCCTTAAGATAAGGTGTTTCTGATTTTCAAAACAAGAAGGAATGGAAAAGTCATAAGGAAAACCTTATTGACTCAACAATCTCCCCCTTTTTGGAAAGCACAAACATCCTTACGAAAAACAAAAAATTCTAAGAAGAAAGAAACATATTAATGCTTATCTCCCTTGTTTTAAGGATATAGATGAATACGAATAACTCCCCCTTAGTCTTTGAAACTCTAAGGATCGTATTCATATTTCCGGAGTGATATTTCATAAGAAATTCTTCTTTAAGAAAAACTCCCCCTTAAACAAACTCTTATTAGAGTTCTTTTTCCTTGGGTATTTTTTCTTTCTCCCCCTTTGATAAACTCTTATTAGAATTCCTCTTTTTCTTAAGGATCTTTTCATTGTCCCCATTTGTGATTTTCAAAAAGAATTGGAGGGAATGGAAAACAAATAACGATGTACCTGAAAGATTAGTAATGACAACAATAGAAACAACAAGCACAATTCTCATTAGATTTGAAATGTCAGCAACAAAAGAATTACAAAAAAAAGATCGAATTGGGTTATTTCGGATCTTTCTCCTTCGACATGAGCCCCTTAAGAATCGTCTTGATCTTCTTTAAGTCTTTATGATCTTATTCTGCTTGCTTCTCTAAGGCGACTATTCTTGCGGACTGAGCTTCAAGTTTTTTCTTCCTGAGCCTTCAGTTTTTCTTCCTGAGCTTGGATCTTTTCTTCCTGAGCCTTCATCCTTACTTCAAAATCGATCCGATGATCCCTTTCAAATTTCCAATTCTGAGAAACAGAATTCAACTTCCCATTCAGATCCCTGACTTCTTGGATCCAAAAGTTCTTTTCCTCTGTCAACTTTTCTTCAAAGGATGCAGTCAGCTCATTAAACTTCTTTTCCTCGGTTTCAAAAGCATCCATAACATTATCTTGAAATTCATCGAAAAGCCTCATCTCTTCCACAGTCTTCTTAGACCAGCTTGTCATCCTCTTGCAAGATCTTTTATGGGCTTCGTAACCAATAAAGAAGTTTTTGAACTGGGCTTAAATCTCAACACACTTATCCATAACCATGGATACAGAGTCTGTTTTCAGATTCAACGCATGTTAGAGCATCTGGCATAGTGAATCAATACTTGAGAAGGTCGGAATGGTTCCCACCAACTTCTTCAAAGACTGAACAACAAAATCATGCCCCAACGAAGATGACTCCGAATCTGAAATCTTGCTCGGAGAATTTTCTTCCTCAATAAGCTCCAACTTCCTCTTAGAAGAACTACTAGCTGCCTTTCTCATCCTCTTTTCTGAACTCGGAGTATCAGCAAGAATTTGTTTCCCCTTATCTTTTTTCGGAATTGAAACCTGTTCCGGAGTTCTCTTCTCACTGTCAGAAACTTGAACGAAAATATCTTCCTCATCAGCAACTTCCCGAACACCAACCTCTACGTTTTTCATCTGAGCAATATCATGTAAAAGTTGTTCTTCTTCTCCATGATAGGAAACTTCTTCTTCTCCTTTCTCTTCTTCCAATTCAGGAGTAACTAGCTTTGAAGATTGAGCTTCTGAAGTCCAGAGTGATAAGTGTTCCGAAGGAGTTCCCTTATACTCATCTACTTGTTTTAGCACATCTCATGTCTCACTACTTCCTTCAGCAGCTTCTTCTACTTGTTCCACTTCCTCAGTATTCGTAGCAATAGCCTCTTCTGGAGCAACAAGATTTCTTCCTGGAGTCTCAGGTAGAGATTCCAGGGAGAAAGATCTTGGAACTGGAATAGTTGCTGAAACCATTTCATTGAACTTAAACAACGCTTGGACTTCCTCAGCTTCTGACATTTTCTTCTTAAGCTTCTTTTCCTTAGCTTGTTTCTCAAGATCATCAGCAGTTTTCTCCTTCAAAGCCTTAGCCTCCGCAGGGTTCAATCCGAACTGCGGATCCACTTCTTTCCTCTTCTCTTTGTCAGCTCTCCACTTTGTAACAATCTCGTCAGGATAGGATTTCTTCTTCTTTGACTTTGGTGGTGTGGAGTGAGCTTCTTTAGACTTAGGATCTTCGACAACAGCTGCAACTTCCTTCAACTTCCTTTTCTTCACTGGTTTGGATGATTCTGGTTCAGCAACCTTCGGAACCGTTTCTTCCTGATTAGGCAGGTCAACGAACTCTCCAATCTCCTTATTGAAAGCCACATTCATCCTCTTAAGAGTGTCATCACTAACCAACAAGATTTTACAAATCCTTGGCTTAGATCTGCAAGCTACCTTGAAAGATTCTAGGCACCGAACTATGAGCTTTGATAATATTGCTGGGTACATAACAATCTGAGCTCTGAGATTTCCTTTCTTAAGGTTCTCAATGGTTATAAGGATGTGCCTCATGAAGTTAAACTTCCTTAGATTTATCAGAAAATATAAGATATAGATCTCACTTTTCTTCAAGCTGTCCTTATCACCTTTTCTCGGTACGATAAGTCCTTGCACCCATGATTCCAGAATCCGAAAGTTTGTTGAAAGACTTGCAATTTTCGGAGCCTTTTCATCAGCAAGTCCGAGAGTTTCTAAGGCTTTCTCTTTGTTGAAACTACCCTTGGAGTCCGGAAATATGTGATAAGTAAACTCAGCTTCACCTTCATAAGATAACCCTACCAAGCTTGCAGCCTTGGTGTAAGAAAGCTTATATGTCTTGCCATACGATTTGAAAGAAAACTTCTCTCTGTCATCTTCCTTAAAGAAAGAAACTGATTCATAAAATTCGACAAGTAAATCAGAATAAACTTCATCTTGATTCCCGGTTTTAGATACCGCAACATCCTCCCAGACATTCAACTTGATGTTCTTTGAGATAAGGGAATCATAATTGTTGAAGAAATCCGGATGAGGTAACCTTTCCCTGTATACTAACCACTGAGAAATAGGCTTGGTTGAAGATATTTCTTGAGAAGCTAACTCTGCAGACATTTGGATCTGAAGTCCTCTGAGAAATTCGGAACGGAGAAGACTGAAGTTCGGAGCGGAGAAAACTGTGGTTCGGAACGACCTTAAATCGGAGAGTCAGAGCTTCAGGACGCAAGAGCTTGAAACTGATGTGGGACGAGAAATTGGGTCCCCTTTATATAGGCAACGAGATGACGGTTCACCTTCCACGGTTCATCTAATAGTTTAGAATGAACTGAGATCAAATCTGACGGTTGATAACTGGAATCCGATCTTTTTGAGGTTTTATTAAAACAAAGAATTAAGAAAACTATAATCCGGAAACATAATACAAGAAAATACCAGCAAGTAAAATATGATTACGAAAACTTCAGTAAAGAAATCATAACTTTCGGATTGGCTTAGGAAAGTTATTCGTAATGGGTAATATAAAGATGACTACGAAAAACTCAATACGAAAAACTAAATATGAAAAACTCAATACGAAAAAGTAAATAGTAAAAAAAAACATGGCACGAAAATCTGGTTATGAAAATACCAGTACGAAAGTTGTCCATTCCGGAAATTTTCAATACGAATACTTCCATTCCAGAAGTATTCTGTATGAAAATATCCATTCTAGAAATTTTTCATTCCGGAAGTTCCATTCCGGAAAGCTTCGTTCTGAAAAGTTTGAAAAACAAATTTTGAAAAACTTTGTTAAACAAACAATCAAATGTACTCCCTCTATGAAAAGGAGTTTATTACTGTAAGGAGGTTTTTTCCAACATAAAGTTAATTAAAGAATATTACCTTACGGTTATCATTCCTAACTTCTATTTAATATACTCAAGTCTATTATAAGGCAAAGCTTTTGTGAAAATATCAGCAAGTTGATCTTGCGTTCCGATAAACTGAAGAATAATATCTCCTTTGAGTGTGTGATCCCTAAGAAAGTGATGCCTAATATCTATGTGTTTTGCACGGGAGTGATGTGCAGGGTTCTTACTGAGGGCAATGGCACTTGTGTTATCACACAAAATTTGAGTTTTGGTAAAACTCAAGCCATAATCTGTGAGTGTGTGTTGCATCCACAACACTTGTGCACAACAACTTCCAGCTGCTACATATTCAGCTTCAGCAGTGGAGAGTGCAACTGAATGTTGCTTCTTGTAGGACCAAGAAACTAATGAATCTCCTAAGAAATGACAAGTTCCGGATGTACTTTTTCTATCCATTCTACATCCACCAAAGTCAGCATCAGAAAAGCTTTTTAGAACAAAATCATTTCCATAAGTATAAAATAATCCTAGATCCATGGTTCCCTTAAGGTAGCGAAAAATTCTTTTTACTGCCTTTAAGTGAGATTCCTTAGGATTGGATTGATATCTTGCACATAAGCATACTGAAAACATTAAGTATGGTCGACTAGCTGTTAAGTAAAGTAGACTTCCTATCATACCTCTAAAAGATGTTTGATCTACCGGTTTCCCAGCTTCATCAATATCTAAAGAGTTTGAGGTACCAATGGGAGTACTTATACTCTTAGTGTTGTCAAAACCATACGTTTTAAGAAGATCTTTAGTATACTTATATTGAGATATGTAAGTTCCTTCTAGTTTTTGAGAAATTTGAAAACCAAGGAAAAATGTTAACTCACCCATCATACTCATTTCAAACTCAGATTTCATTAGACTAGCAAAATAGTCAGTCAAAGATTGCTAAGTTGAACCAAATATAATGTCATCAACATAAATTTGAACAATCAAAACATTTTTCTTATCTATCTTTATAAGAAGGGTTGGATCTGCATTTCCCTTAACATAGTTATTTTGAAGCAAAAATCCAGTGAGTCTATCATACCATGCTCGTGGGGCTTGTTTAAGGCCATACAAAGCTTTGGTAAGTCTAAAAACATGATCTGGATGTTTTGTATCTTCAAAGCCAGGAGGTTGTTCAACAAAAACTTCCTCTTGAACATAACCGTTAAGAAAAGCACATTTCACATCAATTTGATATAGTTTGAAATTAAAGAATGCTGCAAAAGCAAGTAGAATACAGATAGATTCAAGTCTAGCTACTGGAGCATAGTTTTCTTCATAGTCTATTCCTTCTTGCTGATTATAGCCTTTAGCAACAAGTCTACCTTTATTTCTAACAATGACTCCATTTTCATCACATTTATTTCTGAAAACCCATTTTACTCCAATAACAGAAGTTTCCTTAGGTCTTTCAACCAAGGTCCAGACTTGATTCCTTTCGAATTCATTTAGTTCATCTTGCATTGCTTTGATCCAATCATCATCACCTAAAGCTTCATATGTGCTTTTAGGCTCTAGTTGGGAAAGAAATGCTAGATGTTCTACTTCATTTCTTAAGGAACTTCTAGTCCTTACTGGTTGATTTACATCACCAATGATCCTATCACTAGGATGATTCTTAAGAAACACCTGATTTGGGTTTTGTAAAACCTATTCATCAACATAGGGTAGAAAGTCTTCTGGGGTAAATGTTTCAGAAGTATCTTCTAGAACAATTTTCTTATCAGAAGGTTCTTCTATCAAAGTTTGACAATCAGTTTTTGAAAACACATCTGAAGATGTAAGTTGAGATGGTTTGAAAACAAAAGGATCTGACTCATCAAATTTTACATGTACTGTTTCCTCAACAGTGCAAGTATTTTTATTAAAAACTCTATAAGCCTTAGAGGTTGTGGAATAACCTAATAAAATCCCTTCATCTGATTTTGGTGCGAATTTATGTAAGTTATCTTTAGTATTCAAAATGAATACTTTGCAACCAAAAACCTTGAAGTAGGAAAGTCTTGGTTTTCTACCATTCCATAACTCATAAGGAGTTTTATTAAGAAAAGGACTAATCAAAACTCGATTTATAGTATAACAAGCAGTACTTACAGCTTCTGCCCAGAAATGTCTAGCGATAGAATATTCACTCAACATGGTTCTAGTTATCTCTTGAAGAATTCTATTTCTTCTTTCAACTACACAATTCTGTTGAGGAGTTCTAGGTGCAGAAAAATTGTGAGTAATACCTTTCTTACTACAAAAAGTTTCAAAATCAGAATTTTGAAATTCTCCTCCATGATCACTATGAATAGTTTTCAATGGAAGGTTTTTCTCAATTTTAACTTGAGCTCTAAAACTTTTGAAATAAGAAAAAGCTTCAGATTTCTTTGCTAGAAAATAGACCCAAGTAAATCTAGTGTAATCATCAACTAAAACAAACACATAGTATTTGCCTCCAATACTTCCAGTTTTTGTTGGACCAAAAAGATCCATGTGCACCAACTATAATGCATCGGTTGTTGAGACTTCACCGATTGACTTAAAACTAGATTTATGTTGCTTGCCATATTGACAAGGATCACAAACTTTAGAAGAATCAAATCTAAGCTCCGGTAGATCCTTAACAAGTTTCTTCTTAGAGAGTTTACATAGGTTTCTAAGGTTACAGTGTCCTAGTCTTCTATTCCATAACCAAGAATGATCTTCTATTGCACTTAGGCAAGGTAGATCTTGGATTCTTAGGTCTTCTAAGTTTAAGGTGTAAACATTCTCTTGCCTGTTGGCTGAGAGAATAAATTATTCCTTGGAATTGTGAACTAAACACTTATCATTCCTAAAATTCACAAGGTAACCTTCATCACATAACTGACTTATGCTAACGAGGTTGTGCTTAAGACCTTTAACAAAAAGAACATTTGAAATCAAGGTTTTACCTAAAAGAACTATATTACCAATACCAACAATCTCTCCCTTAGCATTGTCTCCGAAAGTTACCTTTCCTCCTTTCATTTTGATAATATTTTCGAAAAAACTTTTTTTACCAGTCATGTGACGGGAACATCCACTATCCATGTACCATATATTGTTGCTGGAACTTTATTTATTTTCTTGAAATTAAGAACAAAGTTAGATTTTCGGAATCCAAACTTTCTTGGATCCGAGATTTCCATACAACAAAATTTTAGGAACCCATATTTTCTTATAAAAATAAGCTTTATGAAAACCTAAGGATTGGGTTTTGTTTAAGGAACAATTCTTTGCCCAGTGACCACCACATTGACACTTGGTACAAAATGGGGCACTTTGAGGAACAAAATAATTGTTACTGAAAATAGGTTTTGCATGGGTATAACCAAATCCGGATTTATTTCTTAAAGGTCGTATTTGAGAATACATTTTATCACAATTTTCCTTACCATGGGTAAAGTTTGATAAACACTTCTTTAAGGAAAAAATTTCGGACTTGAGTTTTACAACCAAGTTTTTATCCTCAAAATCATTAGTTTTAGAACTAGAGTTAGGCTCGAAAATATTTTTATTAGAAATTACTTTATCCAGTTCTTTAGAAAGTTTATTCTTCTCAGAACTTACTTCCTCAAGATTTTTTGAAATATTTTCAAAATCAGCATTTTTCTTATCAAGATCTTTAGAAAGGTATGATATTTCTTTAGTAAGAATAGAATTCCTAGAGTTTGCCTTATCAAGTTTCTTGTTGAGTTTGGAATTCTCAATCTCAAGAAGTTCAGCAAACCTAGAGACTTCTTCATAAGTAGGTAAAGTATTTTCCTCATCAGAAGATGATTCTTCATCAGAAGAGTTATAATACTTACTATCATTAGAATTTAAAGAAACATTGGTCAATGATTCAGCATTTCGTACCTTAGCCATAAGACAATGATTATCAATAGGCAATTTGGCTATAAGACCAAGATTCTTCTGTCCTGAAGATTCATAATCAGAAAATTCATCTGAAGAGTCACCACCACTGGCACTCCAGGTGTCATTAGCTTTCATAACTTTCTTAGCTTTAGCTTTATAATACTTCTTTCTGTTTCTATCTGAATGTCTTTCCTTCCTTTCTTTCTTTTTGAGCATAGGGCAATCTGGTCTAATATGTCCAGCTCTTTTACATTCATAACAAGTCACTTCTCCATCTTTCTTATCTTTCCTATCCTTCTTCTTATACTTGGATTGAAAGTTTCTCTGTCCAGCTATCTTGTTCATCCTTCAAGCAAGATTGGCTAATTCATTTTATGAGACTTCACTCTCACTAGATTCGGATTGGAAAATAACTTTCTTAGACTTGGATCTGGTTACTCTCTCAGGAGTCTTAACTTTCATCTGATTTGAAGTTGTAGTAAAAGCAACAGTACCATTTCCATTCTTTTTCTTGATGTTGTCAGCATCTCTCTTCATTCTTGTTTCATGTTGTAGAAGAGTTCCAAATAATTCATCAAGAGTAATTTGAGTGACCTTCCTGTTCTCATCTATAGCTGTTCTCTTGGATTCCCACTCATTGGGCATAATGTCAATTATCTTGTCCACAAGAGCTTCATCATCTAAACCTTTCTCTCCCATAGATTGTAGACTGTTGACAATAGTCATAAACCTTTGTTGAACTTTACAGATAGGTTCTCCATAAGGAAAATTGAAGCCATGATATTCAGCTCTAAGCATAGCTCTTCTAGTCTCAATCACCTTAGAAGTCCCAAACTGTGTAACCTCTAACTTCTTCCATATAAAGTTAGCTGCTTCACAAGAAGAAATTTGGCTATATATATTTCTGGTCATTGAACATAGTAAAGTATTGCGTACCTTATAGTTGAGTTGATATTCTTGCTTTTCCTGGTTAGTAAAGGTTCTGACTTCCTTGTCAGGAATTTTATAATCACTAGTAAGCATAACAAAGTTGTCTACTCCAGTATTGATAACAAATGTCCTCATACGATCTCTCCAGTATTCATAGTCATTACCATCAAATATAGGTGGTCTTGTAGGATTCAGATTGTCAATAGATCCAACATTAATTCCTGCCATACTAGAAATAACTTTGCACACAAACTTGTTAGTAGCTCAGAATCGTAATCACAAAGTTCGGTATGAGAAAAGTTCGGAATGGATAAATCGGTATGAAAAAGTTCGGAATGGAAAAGTGAGAAAGAAAAACTTGTATGTGAGTACAAGTATTTCAGTAACCGGCTCTGATACCAAATGTAAGAATGGTATAGAGTAAGAGGTTTCCAACCTCTGATACCAATTGTAGGATCGAAATATAATATGAGATGCTCAATATACAAGAGGGGGGGGGGTGAATTGTATACTTTAAAAATTCCTTTGGAACCTTTAAAGTTAGTTATGAATAACTATGTTTTCCTTAAGCAAATGAAAGGGATAAGTTTAACAAAGTTAAACTAGGCAAATTCACAACACCTCTAACACCGAACTAAACTTAGAAAGAGATTCCAAAAGTAGGTTCCAGAAATATGGTTCCGGAATTTGAAACTTAACAAAAGATACAATATGAGATTCTACCTTAAAGCGTATAGAATCTAAATGAATCAGTGTAAGTAAGGAAGTATAAGAAAGTTATACTTTCCTTAAGATACAAATTGCAGCGGAATAAAAACAAGTAGTAAAACTACTAGTAACAAGATATAAGTCTTTTAACCCAAAGATAAGGGTATCCAACAACCTTGGATAAAGGTCCCTTGATTTATACTTTCATGCAAGTCTGTCTTACCCACACCAGGGTAAGCCCTCGATACGAAGATCGGTGTCTCTGTCTTGCTATCCCCGCAAGCCCTCAACTTCAAGGTAGTTGGAAACCTCTGTCTTCCTCAGCAAGAAAGCCCTCGAACATTAAGGTAGTCGACACCTCTGTCTTCCTATCCCCGGAAGCCCTCGAATGTAATCACCAACATTCGGAGTCGCACGAAGCTTTGAGAGTTAATAAGAGTCTCTCTCTCTAGAAATCACTTCAACAGCATGTATGCACAATGTCCAAATTGTTCATCCATCCGTTGGGAGATTTTTCAAATGAGCTCTTATTTATAGGTAAGGTCGGCTCCTTCTCCAACGGTCATATTTTCCTTAAATATCGGAGGGACCTGTACACGTGTCACTTAGACAATGGTTAGTTTATAACAAAACAGACGACATCGTTTTATAACAAAACAAGTGTAACAGAATGTACGACATCGTTTTAAACTCTAACATAAAGGTTTGGAATGAAAACTTCGGAGTGAATGTTCGGAGTGAATAAATTCAGAGTGTATAAAAAAATGATAATCAGATTCTATTTAATAGGTGAATTCGGAATGAGAATTCGGAATAGGAATTCGTCATCAGAAATCGTAATGAAAATTCATCATCAGAATTCGTAATGAGAATTTGTCATCAGAATTCGTAATGAGAATTCGTCATCAGAATTCGTAATGAGAATTCATCATCAGAATTCGTAATGGGAATTCAGAATGAGATTTCTTCATTAGAATTCGTAATGGGAATTCTTCATTGGAATTCGTAATGAGAATTCTTCTTTAGAATTCGTAATGAGAATTCGGAATGGGATTTCTTCATTAGAATTCGTAATGAGAATTCTTCTTCAGAATTCGTATCCTGAATCTGGAATAGAACTTAGTCAGAGTTCATATCCGGAATTCGGAATGAAACTTCCTTATAGTTCTTGTCCAGAATCCGAACCCTAAAATAGGATGCTTTATATCAAAGTTTCAATGATTCCGAGAAAATGAATCTGAAACTTATACTTAAGAAAAATATGGAAGAATATATGTAAGGATAATTTTTCTTATAAAAGCGATTTTCCTTAAGAAAGCATTTTTCCTTATAAAAGCAATTTTCCTTATAAAAGCAATTTTCCTTAAGATAAGGTGTTTGTGATTTTCAAAAAAAGAAGGAATGGAAAAGTCATAAGGAAAACCTTATTGACTCAACAGGGATAACCTATTGAGTTTAAATACTCAAGCATATAGTTTTGTTCTATTTTTATCCCTTGTTCATGTTTCTCCTTGGGTTCGGTCACCTTATGAGACAAGGGATCGTTATGTAGGAGAGTAACCAGAGAGGTCACATGGAGTTATTTGGTTGTCAGTTATGGTCGGTTTATTGTATCATTTAGTTGTAGTTTCATTTTTGTCTTATAAATGACGTCTGTTCTTTTTTATGTAAATGTGTATTGGGATTTCCATTCAATCCACTATTTTCCTTATTGTTTATATTTGGATAAAATCAATCCCTTTTCTACTCTAAGGATTCCCTCAGTGCTTGTTGCTATCCCTAGAGGATTGGGAATTCTTTTCAAGAATTGTCCCGGAACGGCCCGAGTGACCGGTTCAGGGTCGACTCGGGCTGGTTTTTGACTTATTACTATTTATAATAGTTTGTTACTATTCACCAATAATCTTATAGGTTGCATAAGACTTCTAATAACATACTGAACATAATTGTAGATGATATTATCTCAAAATAAAAAACAAAGAATTGGAAAATTTATGTATAAATGATAGTTATAACAATCTAATTCAAAAAAACATTCATGAATTTCAATTTATTTTTAAAACTTTTTTGTGTTACAATATCCCCTGTATAAATCCATATTAAAATATGTTACTTTATAAAAATTGTTTTAACAAAATTACAATTTATTGAATATAATATTATAATTTCAATAATTTCATCCACATGTCTCCATGTGATTCTATAAATGAAACAAGGATTCATATGCCCATGATAAACTCATCGAATAATATTAGTAAAAGTGTTATGATAGTTTTATATTATTATATCATCATTTTTTAATTATAATTACCTGATTTATTTTCAACCGTGGTAATATAAATAATTATTACTGTTACTATTCTAAATTTCCAAAAGATGCACATATTTATATAATTTATAACATATGATTCTAAATTGGAATCCATTTTACCTAATTCAAAAAACATAATTTTTGAAAATAATTACAGATTAATTCCATTGAATAAATAAAAAAACACTTTTTTCAGTAAAATTATCCAATGTTCACATGGTTTTTACATTATATATCATTGTGAAATTTATTTATGTGTAATTTTTTTATTAAATGTTTAAAATATTATATAATTATACATTAATTCAAATTAAAATTAGAGTCTAACTATAGAAATAAATTATATGAAAGGGTAGTTTTGAATTTAAAAGTGGTATTTTTTCCCTAGTCATTAAAATATGAATTTTATCTAAAAAATACAAAAAATTCATCCAAAGTAAAATTTTATGTTTCTATTCCAAATACGAAATTATTTTTTCAAATATAACGTATAAATGTGTAAAAAATAAATTTAAAATGGGTTCTCCATGAAAAGGAGGCAATACAATATCTTTAAAATAACACTTATTTTATCCATAAAACGTTATTAGTTCTTATATAATATATAAAAAAACATATTAGATGAAATTTATATTTTAAATTGAATATATTACATATATATTTCCTTATTAAAATCCATCAAGATATTTTATTATTTTATAAACTAACTTATTTATATATAAATAGTTTTATCTAGAAAAACATATTATTTATAAAAAATTGGTTTTCATTTAATGTACTATGTAATTGGGTACCAAATGAGTCATTATATAAACATGTGGTAAACATATTTTCATAATTTACATATCCTTTTCATTACCACTATTAAAATGGTTAGGTGATAACTATCATATTAAAAAACAATATGAAGTTATTCATTTTAGCTAAATGTGTTGTATCATGTATCCTATCCAACATAGTGTTTATTTTTTTAACTCGAGATTATAAATTCTCCCACCTCTTTGGAAATCACATCCTAAAAAACTTAATTTGAGATCGGTTAATAACGTATGACTTTACAAAATACATTTATTTAAAATCCACATTGGAAAATAGATTAACAAAACATCAAATTTAAAAGAATGTAAGGAAAGTAGAAAGGTCGAATGAGATAACACATACAAGGGTTTGATGTAGATAACCATGGATATAGAAGGGAAAAATAAAGATAATGTTATGATGGATAATAATAGAAAACATGATTTGGATAATGTTAACAATTAGAAAACAACAAAATTATGATGGGTTAACGGTTTTTGAGTTCATCGTATGAAGAGTAAACAAAAAACATTTCTATTTTAATATTCTTTTCATAAATTTGAGGAGTTATTTAACTTCATTAACTATAAACATAATGAAAAATATTTAATAGAAGTGTATAGTTTCATCTGTTAATCAATTTCCAACACAAACTCATCTTTTTCTCCAAATAATTAGTATTCAAGATTAATCATCTTCTATAGAATCACATAATCCACAAAAGAATAAATATGAATTTATCTATTCTTGAATCATTAACCAAAATTAATATGGTTAGGATAAGATAAAATAATTCCCCAAAATGAGTAATCCATTAAATGTTTTATTATTACATTTAAATCCCAAAATACTACAGTAATACCCAACTTTTCTTATAGATCATTCAACAAATAACTATTCCTAAAAATCCACAAAATAATCCAAAATAAGTTTGAAACCCAAAATTCAAAAGGATTTGATAAAATATCCTTCCTAGATAAATTAATACATTTGTATGAAAATAACATAAATAACTCTTAATTTCTTATATAAAAAAGTAATTTACGTAATCACATAATCTCTGAGGTAGGGTAATCATTTAAATAAAAAATCTAATTCACAATCTGTCCACAAATGAAATCATGGATTCATATAAAATATAATTCAACCATTACTACTAATTTAAAATACCATAGTACTCAATTTATCTTAATCATAAAGGTTCCAAAAATAGTGAACGTCTTTTAAAATAACATATGTCCCCTAATCCCAAAATATTTTCCAATACCACGGATATCTATTTCCTGAAACCTATATTCCCAAAAACAACATATAATTAGTCCATAAAATTTTTTAACTAATAAAAAAAGTCATAATAACAACGTACATCATGTATGCCTGTGGTTGGTAATAAAGCATTGTTGAACATTGGTTATGGGATCGATTCCGTCTTCCTATTCCTACACGACAAGTTTTCACATGCTCTATGGGCTCTCATTTTTAAAAAACTTTATAATTATTATAATATTACATAAATATTATAGACAGAAAAACTAACCATAACATATTTTAACCCCATGGTTTTTCTCATGCCTTTAGTTTTCCATCCAAAAATTTAATAACCCATAATTACCTAAATGGAAATGTATCTAAAATACTATTAGTCACCTTAAAAGTTCATAACATATAACCCCAAAAAGGATTGTAAGACATTAATCATAAAATCATCCATAAAATTATAAACTCATAATGATATCCCTAACTCTATTGAAAACATCCTAATCTCTAATATTTTCTAAACCATCCTTTGATACTAACTACAAGGCATCATCCTTAAACAATACATAATCTTGAGTGATGTTAGTAATTTGATTTCATTTCAAATTGAGTATCTTATCATGTTTAGAGATGTATATAATTAGTCCATAAAAATACCTAAAACCCATAGAAATACAATGTGGACACTTCAAATAGTATCTATTTCTTTCACAGAACAAAAAATATTAAAAAGTAACATGGTTTCATTTCATGTTTAAACGTCATAACCTTTCAATCATCCCATCCTTGTCTCTATGTTTTTTAGATCATATGAAAAATATTCCAAAACATGGGATGAGCATAAAAAATACAATATTTAATACCCCAGTATGTGAAATTTTTAGTCAATCCAAAACATTTAGACCATGAATACTTTATCATAATGTAATAAATTTTACCATTAATAAGTAGTAAATAAACTTCACTTAATATAATATCATTACATACCATTTTTTAATCAGAATTCATCAATAAAACCCATAGAAATCAAATATAACACATAAAGCTTACATGGGACATAATAATACTTAAATGAAATAACTATACGGTTGAATTCCATACATATCACTAAATGGAATATCCATATAGTCTAATTACATAACCAATGCATTGGAGGTTTTAACATAACCACCCTTTCTTAGATTGTCATAGAACTTCCAGTTATTGGTTTATCATGTAAAAATACATCTAATTTCAAAGTACCATTATATAATCATAACACATAAATGTATTCAATTATCATCATTCCACTCATGAAATTTCATTTAAAATCACAAGAAATCATTTCATGATTTAGAAATAATCCATCCATTTTAAAAACCAATTAAAACATTTAATAAAGAGATTTTTGAACCTTTATTTCCAGACCACTTTGAATATTTTTAATGAAATTGTTAATTTAAAGCATTAATTTCTGTATAAATAAATTCACAAAAACCGTTTTGAAAACATGGACATGAAATAGAGGGTTTTAGAATTATAATTCTTGGAAATATGAAAAATGATGTTTTACTTAAACAATCATTTTACACTATAAAAAACAATTGAATATAAATAAGTATGTAAAAACAATAACAAACATTTATTTTCATGAAAATATACTATTTATTAATATTAATTTTCAAAATGGTTGTATATACACATTATAAGATAATAAAGGTTCATAACATCAAGACAATCCTTAATGAATGGTGACTTAAATGAAGTCCCTCACCACGAGTCTGACTAGTCTCGTTCATTATTTATCATCCAAAATAATAAACATATGATAGTTTATTATTTATTCCTAAACTTTTTCTAGGTTATTAATCTATTTATATCAATTGTTACTATGTTATAACAATTAGTAAATTATTTGAGTTCATGTTGTACATTTTGTTGATATTCGGTTCTTGAGTTGAAAATGAACATTGTATGATGTCAATAGTCCTTGTAATCATAAGTAATTTATCTTAAAAATAATATTCATGAAATTATTATCATTTTTATACTTAAATTATATGTTTAAATAAAACTGTTATGTTTGTTTATGTTAAATGAATAGTATTATAATCAGGGAGATGGTATGACGTATGTACACATGAGTAACATTTCCATTTTTCATTGATCATTATGGAAATAAGTTAATAATTATATAATATTTTAATAATTATAATAATATTATTAACATATTAATGATCATTAAAATATAAAAATATATATCATAAAAGGTTCATGGTGAAGAAAAATGATTCACATCACTTTGGTGAGGTGATAGTTCACACGTACGCACAAATGACGTTATCATTTTTATGTTCAGGAAAAGTAAGAAAATAAAATTAAATATTATTCTCTAATAATGAAACATATTTCTTTAAAATTGAATAAAATAATTAATTCCCTTATTATAACATGTCATGATAGATGGATATGGAAAAAATAGATCATTTTATGGAGGTGACAGTTCACAGATACACAAGAATGAAAAATAATGTTCACATTTAATAGAAGTGGATATAGATTTAGGTGATCATATTTACAGAATGAAATATAAATATATTGAGGATACTGGGGTTACTATTTAATATTGGAATATGAATATTTGGGGGATATGGATGAATAAATAAAATTGAAATACATAATGGATATGATTCCTCTTCTTTGGATGATCACCTATGAAGAACTCATTAATACCTCTAAATGGGTGCTCTATCTAAACTAAGGACTAAATAATGTGGGTAGGGATTATAAGAAATTTTTTGGGTTGATATTGGATGATCCAAATTTTTTGGTTAGAGTGATTAATAGAGAGGAATGAGTGCCTTTTATAAGAGATGGGAGGGGCACCCTTGAAATTATTAAATTAATTAAATTACTATTATTTCAATTTATATTCCAAATAGTCCCAAAATAATTTATTTAGAAGATAAGATGTGTTGGGGTTGAATCCTTATCATCAAATTAAATTTATATACATTTTTTAATATTCATTAATAATTTTCTTTTTTGTTTGATGACCCATTTACCCTTTTTAATCTTACTTTGATATACTATTATTTACACTTTGTGGGTTAATCTTGTTACCATAACATGTCAAAAGATCCAAAAAAAATTCATTTATGAAATATTAGGAGTTATCCTAATTTTTTGTAAAAATATTTATTTTTTTATGAATTTTATTACATTTAATGAATTGTTTTATAGTTTTAAAAACCAATAGTATCAATAATCACACTATTCATTTGTTGTCTTCAAAAAAATATAAGAATATAAAAGGTAATTTCAAAGAAATATCTTTTAAATAATCACCAATATGTTAAATAAATACATAAAATTCATGGATTACACAAATTATTTCAAATAATATTTAGTATAATATATATAATATCATTTATTTGATTCCATCATTAATGAAGAAATTTCTACATCCTCATTAAGTCATACTTAAATTTATAAAAATTATAAATAAAATACCATGATTTTGGTAATATTTATATCATTCCCATGACTATATATATTCTAATATTATCCATATATAAATAATTATTATAATACATTATTATTAAAAATAAAACTGTAACAAAAATGACTATTCTTTGAAAATAATATTATAAATGCATTAAAGTCACCTAAGTGGCTCTATGTGGTCCTTAAATCGACTCAAGGATGATCATGGTCAGGATACACTAATCTAATTAAAATTAGGACATGTTTTAGAGCATGTTTAAATTAGTATAATATTATTTTAATATTTAATTATCTGGTTTACCTTCAAATATGGTAATAAAAATAATAATTAAAGTAACACTTCATAATTTTCAAAAATAAAAGGGACCTATTAAAATAAGTTGTAAGTTATTATTCAAAATATGGAATCCATATTACTAAATTCAAAATAGAAAATTTGGCATAAATTAATTAAAAATTAATCTCATTGTCAGAATAAGAAACCATGTTTTTTTCATTAAAGTATTTAAAATTTCACATATTTTTACATTCTATTCCATTGTGAAATTTATTACAATGAAATTTTTTTATTAAATGATAATTGTTTTGTTAAATTATAAATTAAAACCCATTAAAATGATAAAATAAATATAAAACTAAATTAGATGAAAAAGAAGTTTTGAATTAAAATGCATTATTTTTCCACTATTCATTAAAATATGAATTTTATCCAAAAATTACCCAAATTTCAACCATAGTATATTTGGATGTACCTCATTCAAATAAAGTGATTATTTTACCATATACTTCATATTAAGGTTTAAAACACTATATTTAATATGGTATCACCATCAAATGGTGGAAAAATGATTTTTTTAGAAATCCCTCAATGTATCTGTAAAATGATATTTTACCTTATAAAATATATAGAAAAAATTTATGATGAATTTTATATATTTAATTAAAAATATAAAATATAATATTAATTTGAAAAATCCATAAACATATTTTATTATTTTATAAACTCATTTTCATTAATGATTTATTTCTAGAAAAACAAATCCTTTATATTAAAAGGTTTTTTTATTTAATTTTCTAATTAACTTATAAACAAATGAATAATTATATAAACATTTTTAAAGCATGTTTCTCTAATTTATATAATACTTTTCATTATAAAATTTTAATGGCTATGAGAAAAAGATCATATTAAATAATAATATTATGTTGTTTATTTAAGATAAATGTGGTGTATCATGATTTTTATTGAACATAGTGTTTCTTTTTAAAAAAACGAGATGTTAAAAAATTAATTCACCATATAGAATCAAATTACACTAAAAAAATGCCAAATAATATTTTTTGGTAGGTTCATTCAAAAACATTACCATGGTAATAGTTATATACATTGGATGCAATAATTTTCCAATTTTATTTTCTCATAGATAAATTAACCTCCATATTTTACTGTGGTATACTAAAAGATAAACATAACATACAATATATAAATGAATTCATATAACTAGAATAAAATTTTACGTTTGAGATTCTTGAATGAATAAACATCATACCTTTCACCACATCATTTTCAGGATCCACCTCAGTAGTAGTGATAACATATGACCATCTGTGTTTCTATGTATCTTGTCATTATTGATTTCTCTCAATAACAATTGTATTATAGAAGTATCTTGAATAATTATTATGTTTGATAATGTTGAAAAACTACACTACATGATGAGTGTTTATATTAACTTTCTTACCTTCATAAACTTTTTTGGGATTCCTTATTTCTATTTAAAAATAATTATCTTGATTCCCCCTCTATTACATTTAAATAATCTTCTGGTTCCATTTGGATAGTTCCTGGAATGGTTCATCCAACAATGTTTTCACATGGGATGTTTGTTTTTTTTCTAACAAGATATTTTTCATTTGATAATACTATATTAAACTCCATTTTCCTCTTTTTTTCTTCAGACTAACGATACCACTAAGAGTATCCATTCTCCATATCAACCTTAATTGAACAACATACAATCTTTTAATAGTTTTTAATGTTTTGAATCACCAATTATTTTTATTGACATGATTTTTGTAAACTATGTAATATATCTACTGTATATTCTTTTTTCATGAAAAATATATAGTAGTATCATTTAATAATTTAATTTTTATATCGTTAAACCTGACATAATCAACTTATTTCTACTTCAGTCCAACAAAAATCCTTTTCATTTTAATATGGAGAGTGTGGGGAAAATATTTTTTGAAGGAAAAAAATTATTGAATGCTTCAAATTCCATGAAATCAATTTCATATTTAAGATTCATGTCTTTTATCAATGTCCACCACTAATCAGATTTCCCATAAAAATTCTAGACCATCATCACTTATTTCTCTTATTATGATCATTTCAAGACCTATAATATCTTCCCAATTAAGTAAACAAATTATATAAAATTGAGGGGATCCGGAGATCCATTTAAGTTAGGTGATTTTTTAAATAATTAATCAACCTTGACATGATCATTCCTCAAATAATGTGGAATTTCAACTTGATTAAATACATTATTCATAACATGAATTTTTAATTCTAGTACTACCTTGAATCATTAAGCTATAGTTCCCATCATATTTAAAATTTCATTTGGGAAATCATCACATTGCCTATCACTTTTATTTTTTTATGGGTTATCTAATTTATATCAATTAATAGTGAAAAATAATGTACAACTAGGGGGATTGAACAAATATCAAATAATAATATAAAAATTAATCTTTGAATAGAAATGAATAATCATGAAAATGAAATTTAAATCCTAACTTGTAATTTAAAAATTTCAATCTATGTTCTCACTTTTGAAATAATTAAACCGAATGTTCTTAATAATTTTTTCATATCCTAATACCCTAATATAAATAGACCATCCAATGATACCAACTATTTTTCACCTAACATTTTACACATATTATTAAATTACTTTATTTATAATGAACCATTAAATACAATCATAGGATCATAATTTCTTGTGTCTTTAGAATATTAAGTACATAATTAGAAATATTGAAGCAAAAAAATCATAATTTATTTAATCTTCTTAATAATATCCAAAATAATGTTGAGATCTAACATATTAATAGGATAACCTGGGAAATACATGAATAATCGGATGGAGAAAAAAGTATAGTATGGGAATAAACATGCAAAAAATTCACATCACATGGGTTAGAATGCGTAAAATGATGACCCAAAAATAAAGGAAACGTTAATAAACATATTGATGAATAAAATTTAGAACGTGGTATATTGGGATCATAGAAACATTGGAATGTGTCAGTAATATATACCATGAAATATATATGATTAAAGGATAAATGCTGAGAATATATCACATGGTGGACAACATACCATAATGGATTAGATTTAATCCCAAATTCCATACATGACATCCCTTGAGTGTAAAAAATAAAAAATTAATTTGATATATACTTTGGAACTACCATTACCTCATATTCAGGAAATGTTTTTCCACATGAAGAATAAAAAATAATAAATATACATAACGATTATACATGGAATGAAATGGGAATCATAATCATGTCATAATCCGTAACCTACTATAATATCATTATGATGTCCCTGAAATAGTGGATTTAAATTTTTATTGGACATTGATAAGAAAAAATAATAATATATCCTAATAAATGATGTCCCAGTAAATTGAAATAATGTAAAAGGAGTTCTTATGAGATTTTAGAAATGAGGTACTTTAATGATGTTTAAAGGAAAATATTAAAGATAAATTAATTTTGGAAGGGAATAATCATTATATAAAACCATAAATGATATAAATTATATTTTCATGATGAATTTAGTGATTTTAGAATAACATTGGGGGATTATAACATATCATGGGATGTACATGAAAATGTGTATGAAATTGGGATGTTTTCTTTAATCGAATTATCTTATCGAGAGGAATTGAGAAGGGAACCTTTTAAAAAATGTATTTCCTTATAAAATAAGTATGAATTAATCTTGGTACATATTTTTCAAACATATAAATTTAATGTAGAATATGTAATTAAGATAAATGATAAAATAAATTAGTGAAATGAAAAAGAAATCATAACCTAAAAGTAATTTGAAGGTACAGAGAGTTCCCATAGGATTTGTGGAAAACTGTTATTCAAATTCTCATAATATCCAAAATAATAAAATTAGAATAAATAATTACTTATAAAAGACCATACTATATATGTATTTGATTTATTATAATTTTATTATATTCATTTATGTCAATTTTTAAGAGTTAAAAAGTTTAATTTCATTATCTTTTGAGTTTTCGTATCATAGTTTGCTCGTTGGTTTTGTTTAATTTAATATTTAGAGTTCATATAAAATTGGATTAATTAACTAGTAGCATATTTAAATTTTAATAATATACATAAATAATTTTAATTCCCCACTAATATATTTTTTACATTAGGATTATTTATTTGATACAATGTTAATGATATTTGTTTGAAATATTGTGGTGGTTTTTCAATCATCATGAACTACTTTTTCTTCTATATAATTTATGAATGTAATTCATAGTATAAAAAACATCATGTAACATACATTTTAAATTCATTTATAATTATGATAATTATTTAATGACTATCCTTGATAGTAGTAATTAAAAATGATAAATCATTCTCCACGTAGGTGGTAAATCGACACATATTAGATGGTGATTTTGATATCAAGATAAAAATGGAAGGGAATCGTTTTCCTGATTGATTTTATTTTAAAACAATTAAATTAAATATATAAATTAAGGTTTATTTATCATGTTGTTTTAGATAGTGTAGGTGGGTAAGGATAATAAAAAAATTAAAGGAGAATTAATGGGGATATTACCTCATGAATATTAAATCATTTAGATCCTCTTTAAGGAAAATGGGTTTGGTATTTTGGTGAGACGAGAAACATGAGGATGTAGGAAAGAGTTGTTGGAGTGTTTTTGAGAAGAATATTAGCTGTCTCTAAATCGTATATAGTGCGAGGAGAAGATGTGGTAAGGGGTGGTATTTATAAGTGGATGAGAGATGTGTTTTTATGACTATGAATAATTAATTTATGTCACATAAAATAATGAAATCATATTAATAAAACAAAATATTAATTTATGTATATATTTTATGATAATAAAATTTCTTTTAATTAAATATATTATTCATTGAATTGAAAATTAACATTTACAGCTAAAAAAATTTGAAACAATTAATTTACCACTTTTAGAATATTTCTTTACTTATTCCATGATATAATTATGTCATACCTTCACTAATAAGGTTATAATATTTCATTAGACATTCATATATAAAACTACTTTTCTAATGGATATCTTACTATTCCCAATGTTCAAATTATTATCCCAACAATTAGGTTTTTATTGAAATGGTTTAATTTCTAATATTCATTAGGGTGAAATACATCTATTAAATAAATCTTATTATATTCATCAATCACTTATATTTTATCCCACATGATTATTTTATTATTAAAATTATTTATTATTCCTATATCACTTTTTGTGAGTTATGTCATTTTAGTGGATCAAACATATCAAAATTTTCCTATTCTTATTATATTATTATATATTTCTTGTCCCTCTGTAATAATTAGGATTCTTATTAGTATGTATTCTGCCTAATGTATCATTTCTCATTTATTAGAGAAATTTATTATTGGGTTATTTATGTGATACATGTGGTGTATACTATATGAAATAACTATAAAAAGGGAAAAATATATTGATAAAAGAAGATTCATTAAATGATGTACTTTTTTTTAATTGAATTAATGTATATTAAATATCCAAGGGATGTCTGATTTACCTAAAATATTGGTCTCCCAATTAAAATAATGATAACATATCACTCACATGTTTAATCAAACACGAGTTTTATAATCAAAAAAACATCCTTCTTTATCTATAATGAGTGGATAAGTGATGATGAATGTCCATTGATTAATAACAAATCATGGAATATCCCCCTTAATGAAAATTCTCAAATCATCATTCACGAAAATGTGTGAATATTGAACATGGGTATCTCAAAATAGGAAAGAGAAAAAATAGAATATTTAAATATAGAGGTGATAAATTGACAAATTGATTAACCTAAAATCACTATATAGAGTTACATATATGATATTTTTATTTTCCATGAAATTAACTAAATTATGTTGATAAAATTAGTCATTGAATATGATTTGGTGTCTCTAGTGCGTTTTAAGATCCATTATCCTTATGAGGTATTGAAAAACACATAAATATTCCATATGTTTATCAAATAATGTCAATTCATTTGGAAATAAATACTTCATTGAAAATATAGTACATTATAAATGATGTTAGAATGGTTGTCCCTCATGTAGTCACAAATTTGACACATTTTCATGATAATGGGACTGAATTTCATGATATGGGCTATCATGGATGAATTTTCGATAGATATATAATTAAAAAATTTACATGGAAATTAAAATATTGGAGAATTATAATAGATTAATTTATTATTAAAAGAATAAAAACATCATATCTATAATGGTTTTTATTTGATATACATTCTGAAATATGGAAGGGGGCCAATGCTCTTTTTATATTTAGATACAGGAGATTTTTAAACTAGATACCACATTCAACATTATGCATTATTTCAATGGTGGTGACTTTCCCAAAGAGCCCTATGTGTCATCACAGAACATCATAAAATTATTTTGAAAACATTGACATTTTATTACATATTTCCCAACTAGTTTATGTTTCAATAAAAATAAAATACTTCATATGATCCATACTAATGGATTATATGGTATCCTTATTTGTCATATTATAGAGTATAAATATTACATTATTAAATAGAAGAATAATTTAGTGTCCTTCATGCATGTATTTAATATTAAGAAATGCATAGAGAGAGTAGTTCTTCGATTAATCCTTTTATTGTAGTTAGTAATGGAATTATATTGTGATAAAATTAAAATGCAGTTATATAAAAATGACCATGAGAATGAGTTTTAATTAGAGCGGTTTTGGTAGATTTTAGTTTAATTTTATTTCATTTATAGGATATTTGTATATCTCATGGGGAAAAGTTATATCTTATTCTATTCAACTTGTGTCATGGTTATGGTGAACCCCAATTTTATGTTTTCTTTCTACTAGTCTAGAATTTTCTATGTAAAAACACAATGAATTAGTAAATTATTGGAATGTAACTCAAATCAGAGGATGATAAATAATTCAAGGTAATTTCATGACCTCTCGTCCAGGGATCGTGCCGTGACTACCCCATGCACGCCTCCACAAGGCCAGGGGCTAGCAACTAGTGTCGAAGGCATCAACCTGCAAGTGGGAGGCATTTTCCGGAGTACCTGTATGCACACACATGCAAAAAATTTTCCTAACACACTAAAAGAATAACAAAAAGTATACTAAAAAAGACTGAGTACAAAGTACAACTGAAATCAAGTGAGACTAAATAAAAACCCAAAAAAAAGAACTGAAAAAACAAAGTACAAAAAAGGTGCTTTAATAGATTTCGGCGAAAAACCCCACATGATCATAAGATTAGTGAGAATACTGGAAGAAAAATTAGTATATCCTATATTCCTGGTCCTATTAGGACCCACCTAGTCCTATGCCACCATGTCCACTATCGAAGCATCGATCAGTTCTATCTCACTGGGCTTCATCGAGTCCCAGTCCACCAAGGCATATATCGAAGAGTCGATCATCTGCATGGGACATGACACGTATGGGTGGGGCCTGTGCCAGGGTGATTAACATAAAACATAGTAGGGTTCCCAAAAAAATAAGGAAGGACCACACATTAATCCTCAAAGCATTAATAGAATCAAAAGAACATTGGACATGGCAGCTCATACTAGGTATATTCTAGGGTAGTGATATTATCATCATCAGTCATAACTACGAACACCTCAGTTGATTGATAAATCCACCTATATTGAGTAAAATGGGCCTTATGGGTCCCATGGATCCTCTTCCCACTATCCTTGGACTACTATGATACCCATCCTTGTTGAGTATCATGGGTATGCTAGGTAACACAAAGCTGCTCCCCACCGTGGGCCTATCGGGTCACACAGAGCCACATTACACCTTTGTTGAACTATGTTACTTCTCCTATCGAGTACCATGTGTCTATTGAGTCACATAAAGACTCTCCCCACCTTGGGACTTCTGGGTTATATAGAGCCTATTCCCACTAGGCCGTCATCGAGTAGTATATAGTTGTCAGCCAATTGCAGGGTTCAATATGTAGCACAATTGGGAGAACTGCTACTCAAGCAATTATTCACATCTAGACACCCATTAAGGTCCCAAAAAATCATTCCAAATGATCTGACTCATCAAGAAGGTCCAACTCTGCAAATAGATCCTCAATCGTAAACATGGATTACAAGGTAGAGGTGTTTTCTTAAACATGGGGCCGGTTGCGATTGGGCTCGGTCCTACCCGGTCGGACCGAACCGACCAACCCAACCCATGGTCCCACATACCCTGGTTCATTTAGATGTACATGACATGACCAGGTTTGGGTCAATGTCAGTCTGGTCTGGCCTAAAGAGTGGGCTAGGCCCAATATGCCTTACTGGACCAGGCACAGTTTTGACGTGGTTCCAGCCTGCCGGGTGGCCCGGTGACCCACTATAGTCGAGCCTGTCCTGAAGGGTGCAAGTTGGGACTTCCAGAACAGGTCCGGATCACTGGGTCATGGGTTCGGTATGCTGGGCCATAGAACCTGCCCCCTCGGTCATGTGTCAATCCCTCTAGGCCGGGGGCATAGCCTGCTCGGCTGGGGGTGCGGCCCTCTAGCCTTAGCCCAGTCTGCTAGGGGGGTGAGACATGAGGTGTGCCACCCTACTGGGATGTGGCAACCAAGCCATGCCCGGATTTATCTAGCCTTGTGGATGCAAGGCCCCTCTAGCCACGGTCGATAGATCACAACACGTCGCTGCCTGGGTGGTCTTAATGCCCATTAACTCCACGCGGCGCCGACATGGAACCACGACTCCCTCTTCCACTTTAGTGCACCGACGGGTGCATTTACATCTTCCAGCATGGCGAATGAGGGAGGGAAACATCTACTGATACTTCTTTTTTCGTTGGTGCCACCCCATTCATGAAGCCAGTATGGCCCGGCTGCCGCTGTGCTTGCGGCACCTTCCGCGAGCCACTAGAGTTTCTCTTGTGGTCCTTTTTCCGATCCATCTATGCCTACAGGCCTCTTGGGTCACCGCCATCCTTTCTTAGGCCCTGGAATCTAATTGCTACCACTTAAAGAATGCGGCGAACAATAACTCCTGAGTGAAGGTACTCGAGAGTTCTTTTTGTTTTCTCGTGTCCCCAGTGATAGATGTTTAAATCAAGGGGCCTGTTCAGGGAATTAAGTTCAATCATTTAAGGAAATGTTTGAATCTTGGATAATAAATCCCCCAGAAAAATCACCTTACTGCATAAACCCATGAATCACGAATCAACTAGTTTGTGGTTACATCAGTCTTCTTCGTTTCTAGAAAAATAAGAGTGGGGAAGAACATTGAAATAAAAATCAAACACTAACCTCGTCGACGTTCGATGCCGCATCGTTTGTTCTTGAGAGTTCCCAGTGTTGACGTCGTCACTTCTGGCTCTGTTCTTTGAGGTTTTTCGATGTTAGTGATGATCCAACGGTATTCATCATTCTTTTTCGGAGAGGAGATTCACTGGAGTTTCATTAGATAATCCTCCATGTTTTAATTCTTCATCAACCAATGCATTAGAAAATAAAAATGAAATCATGTTATAGTGTTTCAGTTATGGTGAAACATCCCATCCTTATGCTATTTTATTTGTGAAACAATATCAATATTACACTTACTTTATTTCATTGTTACACTACATTGTTTCCCACCTCTCATTGTATGAAAAAGAATATAATACTAATTTTTATGTTATATAATTATTTTTCTTTAAAAGTTTTAAATTAAACTATTCCATTAGGCCCATGATGGTTGAATTTGAATATTTTCTAAGAGAATCCCAGTGTAATAAATAAAACGATGTCCTCATATTTTCAATCTGGGAACCGGTTCAAAACATAGAAAAACTGACATGCACGTCTTTTGAACATACCTTAAAAATGTTCAAAATTTAGTTACGGGCTCTCCGGGCCATAGAATCACATGTTGTAGAGCGTATAGACCTATAATAATTCCATATAATTAAAAACAAATACACAAAATTTCTGAGACACTACATTTTCCCAACCATAGGGATTTATGTCCCAGAAAAAAAAACAAATCAAATGGTTGGGGGTACTGAGCATGAATATGAGCCTCTCACTCCCATGTTATCTCATAGAGATTTACATGCTACCAATAAACACACATTAGAGGAATTGACCGACCATGTAGTACATGTTCCTCTCAATCCTCTATCTCCAACAAGAACTCCAAAAATGTTGTCACATCGTCAATTTCCATCTCACCTTTATTGAGGATGTGTGATGGGCCAGGAATATACCTCCTTAGTTGTGAAACATGGAAATAATTATACCCCCGGTGCATCTGTGGAGGAAGGGCTGGGTGTTACACCACCAAACATACTCAGCATAGGATATTAAAATGTCTAATGATCCTCAGAGCTAGCTTTTCCCCCCATCCAAACCTCTTCAATCATCATCGAGGTGAGACCCGAAGGAACTCATGATCTCCCTCCTAAAACTCTATGTGTTTCTATATATTATCGGCATAAAACATGCACCTACTCTTTACAGTCATCATCCACTCCTGGATGATCTACACCTTCTCTTTAGAAGACCGTACCAACTCCAGACCCATGAGTGCAGACTCCCCGAGGTCTTTCTAGCATAAGGGTGATCTGAAATGATTCTTGTACAAGGCCCCGAACAGTTCCATACCAATAGTGGAGTGGTAACTATTTTTGTATGTAAACACCACCAGTGAGAGGTGGTCCCCCCAGCTATAACCAAATCCATATACAGAAGCACAAATCATGCCGTACATGGTCTTTATGGTACGCTCGGTCTGACCATCTGTCTAGTGATGAAAAGTTATGCTCGAACTCATCTGCGTCCTGAATGACTCTGGTAATCCCTTTGACAACCACGATGTAAAGTCAACATCACGATCTAAGACTATCATTGAAGGCACCCCATGAATCCACAATATCTCATGGATGTAGAGGTGTCCCATTCCCTCTATGGATCTATGATCCCGAAAGGGTAGGAAGAGATCTGACTTGGTTAGTCATTCAATAGTCACCCAAATAGAATCATTTCCTTTGGAAATATGTGGTAAACCCATCATGAAGTCCATCATGATACCAACCCATTTCCACTCCGACATATCATGTGGCTCAGCAAAGCCTGCTAGAACATAATGATCAGACTTCACTTGAGGACAAGTGAGGCAACATGAAATGAACTCAGCCACCACCTTCTTCATCCCCAGCCACTAGTACTAATGTCAGAGGTCCTAGTACATTTTCACTACTCAAATATGTACCTCTTATTGGAACGTATGTAACTCCATCAACACCTCCTCCTACAACATCATTTGTACTATGGTGTGAGAATTGAAAAAGATGATGTGTGCCCCACCTATATAAAATCCATCAAGAGCCCATCCGTATGATAACTGAGCACAACAGGCCACAAAGTCAGCATCCACCAATTCTGCCTTCCTAACTCACCGTAATATTGTGGGTGTAATATTAATTGACCAAAGGTATGTGTCCTCACTATCATTCAAGAAGGATACATGCATTGCAGATAACTGTTATGTTGTCTCACTCGGCCGCTGCAAACCGGCCATCCAGCTGAGCATGTTTTCCACCAATTTCTACTTCATATGAGTATAGACTATCACAATGTCATAGTCCTAGAGGAACTCTAGATATTGATGATATCTAAGGTTCAGGTCCTTCTAGGATAAGATATACCTAATACTCTTGTGGTTGGAGTAAACTATACACTGCTCACCCTTGAATTAGTACAACCAAATCTTCAAGGAAAAAGCCACTAGAGCTAACTCCAGGTCATGGGTCATGTAGTTCTACTCATGTTGCCTAAATTGAAGTGATTTGTAGGTGATCACTACTCTCTCATGCATCAGGACACAACACATTCTGGTTGCTGATGCATTTTAGTAAACTACATACCCAATTCCCTCCTCTTGTAGACAAAAGATAGGGGCACTAGTCAGACTCCGCCACAAATCCTGGAACCTCTACTGACATTTTTACATCCACACAAATGGATATCCCTTCCTTGTCAAAGCCAATAAATTCACTTCTACTATGGCGAAGTTGAGAATGAACCTCTGATAGAAGCAAGCCAACCTGAAGAAGCGTCACACCTCAATCACTCTCTTGGGAATCTCCCAAGAAAGCACTACACCTATTTTCTCTAGACCCAGTATAACTCTTGCCTCAGAGATGAAGTTTCACAGAAAGTTGACCCCCATCATCCGTAAATGTCACTTCTAGAGCTTACCAAAAATATTTTTTTCTCAAAGTGTATCTAGGACTATCCGTAGGTTTGTAGCATCCTTCTCCTCTAAAGATGAGTACAACAAGATGTCATAAATTATTACCATAATGAACCTGTAATGATAAGGCTAGAAGATCCCGTTAATGAGGGTCATGAACACTTATGGGGAATTGGTCGCGCCGAAAGGCATCACCAAGAACTCATAGTTTCCATATCGGCACCTGAAGGCTGACTTCCTCACATCCTCATCCCGTAACCAAAGCTAGTGATATCCTGGTCTGATAAATATCATTAAGAACCATTTTGATACCTTAAGCTGGTTGAAGTGGTCATTCATTCTTGATAGTGGATACTTGTTCTTCCCAATCAGAAGGTTTAGGTTTTGTAAGTCCACGTGCCACCTCAAACTCCCATGTTCCTTCTTGGAAAAAATCACCGATGCTTCCCTTGGTAAAAATGCTGGTCCTTACGAACCCCTTCTCTTGCATGACCTCTAGCTATATCCTCAACTAAAAAAGCTCCGCAGGATCCATTAAGCATGATGGTGTTGATATCGATGTCGTTTAGGGGCATAGGTGGATGAAAAATTCTACCTCCCTGCGAGGAGGTAATCTTAGAAAATTCTCAAGAAAAACATCCTTGTACTCATCCACCACTACATGGAATCTTGGACTCCTCTCATCCACTGTACTAAGGGAGAGGCTAGAAAACATGTGATTGATCAGTTGTACCATCATTAATGTGAGTCTGACCTATGCTATAAGGGTTTTATTCTCCCTTGTGAGTTAAAAACTAGTCCCATCTTTATAGAAACACCGTACATTATGCCTAAACAGTCGATCTGAGCATTGATTTTGGATAAACAGTCAATACCCAAGATAAAATTGTATGGACTCGATGCCACTACTAGAAGATACCAGCCAAAGCTATCACCACCTATATTGAGCTCACACTACCGAAAATAGTGTTTAATCGTTATGTTAGGTCACATAGGTGTCTCTATCCATAAGGATCAATCCAACGGCTCTACTGGAATCTCTGAGCTCCAAAATAGATACATGGGAATGAAGGAGTGACTAGAACATGTGTCTATAAGTGCTGTAACTATGGTGGAGAAGACACAGAAAAAACCTCAGATCATCTTTGTATCGTCGTAGTCAAAAGACTCTCTTAACTAGAGATGAGATAACTTTGGTCCGCCTACTCCCTAAGGTTGGGGTGGACGACCTGGGGGTTATGGAGGTAACAAATCATTCCATCCCCTACCGCCTACTCCTCGGATAGCTCCCCTTCCACATCTGTCTCCCTATGGACCTCCTCGATCGAACCGTTTCCATTTCCATGGTGGCCCCTCGACTGTCTACTGTTCATCTGTATGGTGGGTTGGGCATTCACCCATCATGTGTCACTAGCCGCCACACACAAAGCACTTCCAGACTCCCTAATAGACCCCCATAAACTGGAATCCCTGCACTACCGACCATGAGTCCTGGGGTATGAACCTAAAATACCATTCCTGCTTGGGCCTATGTTTCTGCTGTCTTCTACCTTCTGCAGTCTTCACTTCCTAGGGTCTACTGGCGGCTCTTCTTGTCGGCGATTTCTCTTCCAAGAATCTCTCAACATGAAGGGATTGCACTAGCACTTCAGACTAGGTAGGGTTGCTGTGAGACAACACCAATGCCATGATATATTTCTAGATTCCCTTCTCAAAGGCTCGAGCCCTGAGGAAATGGTATCACACAATGATAATGGAGTAGAATGATAGCTCGCTGAACCTCGCTGAGTACTTATCTACAATCCTACTGCCACGCTGATGGTGAAAAAACACTTGAATGCACATAGAGAATAAGGTCGTGGGGAAGAACTCCTCCTAGAAAAGTATCTTGTAGTCTAACTGGGTGAGGGTCACCTCATCATGTGTATGGGTGGTCAAACTCCAACATATCCTTACTAACCCCTGTAAAAGGCTCATTTAAATGATCTAAATCATGTCAAGTTGTTTCCTCACTAAGAGGAATACCCTCATCATAGCCTCTAGCCCGTCCTCGATGTCCTGAGGATCCATCTATCCCCTGAACATGGGAGGTCTCTATCTCGGAAACTCAGGCAGGGCAATGAAACTAGGAACGTTCTCTTCTAGAACCAGTGACATTAGATACTAACTATCAAGTGGTGGTAGAACTGGTGCACCAACCAGCGGGTCCATCTCTATAATGGGACCCCAAATGGACACCTCTTCACTAGGCAGACTGTCCTCATGACATTGTATCGGGATGTTGGATGGATGCCCTCATGGAGGCATCCTGAGATAGATCATGATGTACCACATTTAGAAGGATATACCTAGTGAGATGAAATTTATTCCAAAGAACATAGGGAGCCTCTTATACAACCAATGTTTTCATAAATTTATCCAAAAAGTATAATTAAGTGTCCTCGTGTTTGTATAAGTTGGCCGCCTCACAAACATCAGACTCCCTAAATCTAAAATATGGACTCAGAACACCTAACACTATTTCCCCAAACCAAAATACAGATTCCTAGTAATTGTGGTAGGACCTAACACTCTCTTATAACATTTTTTCCCATCCCATCCACCCGGTCCGGTTCCATTACTACCTCGAACCCTCCTCACCAAGTCCAGGGGATGGAGACTAGAGCTGAAGGCATCAACCTACATGTGGGAGGTATTTCCTGAGTACCTATACACACACACACACACACAAACACACACACACACACACATGCCCAACCATGTACCAACACACTGAAAAAGGAAAAAAAGTATACTAAAAATAGACTGAGTTGAATGTACAGATTAAAGAAAGTGGGCTAGAATACCAACCCAACAAAAAAACTCAAACAACAACGTACAAAAAGGAGCTTTGATGTCCATCCACGGAAAAACCAACCTGATCATAAAAGATGTGAGGCTACAAGAACTTGAACTAGTATGTCCTGTCTGCCAGATCATACTGGGCCCCACCTGGTCCTAGGCCACCAAGTCCACTATAAAAGCTTCGATTGGTCCTGTCTAACTAGGATCCACTAGGTCCCGGTCCACAAATTTCTCTATCGAAGCATCGATCGGCTACACGGGACATGACATGCATGGGCGGGGCCCGTGAATTGGAGAGTAATACGGAACTCATTAGGGTCCAAAAAACAAAAATGAAGGACCACCCAACAATCCTAGATGCATAGAATGAAGAAAAAGAAAATAAAACAATGCAGTTTAAACTAGTTGTATTCATGGTTAGTGATAATACCATCTTCAGTCATGACACCGAACACCTCGGTTACTGCAGAACTCCTCCCCTATCGAGTATAGTAGGCCTACCGGGACACATAATGCTGCTTCCTTATATCCTTAGATTAAAGTGGTACTCATCTCTGATTCGTACCATGTGTATGCTGGGTCATATAGAGCAGCTAGGCATGTGATGTGGCCCACTAGCCTTAGCTCGGTTTTCTACGGGGTAGACTAGTGGTACACTGCCTAGCCGGGACACAACAGCCAAGCCACGTCAGAATCTAACTAGCGCTACGGACGAGGGGACCCAAAAACCATGGTCGACAGACAGTGGGACGTCGCCACCAGTATGGACCCAACGTGGGACACCCCCTCCATGTACCGCCTGCCTAGCACTGCAACTCTTATTTCCGAAACTAGTTGGCCACATCCTCCAACTGCCATACATGCCTAAGGAATCACCACCATCTTAAAACGCCATCAGTGAGGGTCGTCCGCCTCCATGACTACCACGGTTCCAGTTTGTGCCTCCCCCTTCATGTGACCGGTGGGGGCCATCTACCTCCATCGATTTCCCATGCCGCCGCACCGGCAGGGCCACTGGAGTTACTCCAGTGGTCTATTTTCTAATCCGTCTATGCCTACAGGCCTCTCAGGTCACCTTAATCCCTTCTCATGCCCTGGAATAGAATTTCCACCACTTCTAGAATTCCTCCACCAAGAATTCATGAGAAGAGGTTCTCGATACTTGTTCATGTCATCCCATGCCCTCCACGTTAGAGGATTATATCAAGGGGGAGGTGCAGGGATAGATGTTCAATTATTTAATGAAAGGTTTGAGTCCCAAATAACAAATCCCCAAGAAAAATCACCCTTCTTTAAAAACATACAAATCGTGGACCAACATGTTTGTGGATTGATCTGTGTTCAAAATATCTAGAAAAATAAGAGCTGGTAAAAACATTGAAATAAAAATCAGACCCCTACCTCGCTAACTTTCGATGCCATAACATTCATCCATAAGATTTCAAGGTGTCGATGATGTCCCTTCCAGCGAGGTTCTTCGAGTTTTGATAACATCACATCATTAAGCAGTTTCATTTATGAAATAGAATCACTATTACATTCCCTTTATATTATCATTATGATACATGATACATGCCATTAATGAGCCTTGGTAATGCGCCTCGTCATAGCCCCATCGCCGCACCATAGCATAATCATCCGCCTCTCAAAGAATGAGAAATAATATAAAATAAATTCCTAACTTATTTTATTATTTTTCTCAAAAATTCTGAAAACAAACATTTTTATTTATCCATTGCCAAAAAATTTAGGTCTATTATAGGAGAATCATGGCATCCTGAATTCAGCAGAGACCTTAGATTTTCTATCTGATCACCGGTGAAAAGGATAGAAAAAACACACTCGTCTGTTTAAAGAACATAACATAAAAAATGTTCAAAATATTGTTTTGAGCTCTCCAGACCTCAGAATCATGTTCCATTAGAGCACACAATCTCATAATAATTCTATATTATCAAAAAAAAAATTACACAAAATTTCCAACAAAATTACAAGAAAACCCTATATTTTTCATGGATAATATTATTTTCCTCATATTTTGTAAAAATATGCATTAAATGTTTCCAAATATATCATTACCAATAATACCTGGTGATGTGTGGTGATGTGGAGTATATTCTGGATAAGGGTTTATGTGTCAAGATTATAAATAAACTGGATATTAGTTTTGAAAGATTTTGTTTCATTATATTAATTAAGTACATCCCAAATTATTATATTTGTCCATCTATCAGATGGCTAGATCCATATATATTACAATAATACTATATTGAATAGAATTACTAGATTTCTAATACACTAAAATGTATACTAATGTATTTTATTATAGAAATTATTTGATAAAAAATGTAATAATATCAAACAATCTTTTTATGCATTCTATTATAAAATTTCATAGTATTTTACTAAGGAACACTAAGAATATTCTATATTATTTCATATAGGTTTAAAATAGGGTGGGACATTTTCACTAGGATTTTCAGAAATTTATTTGGATTCCTCCAAATGAAGGTGGTGTTCACATGAACTCCATGGACATTTAAATATACAAAATGTATGAAAAAATTTGAAGCATATAATTTTCGGTTAATCTCCATGCTATTATATTGATTGATAGAAATTAAAAAATTTAAATGTATGTGTCATAAGACATAAAATAGGGAGAAATCATTCAATGGTGTAATCCTCATGAAACTCTTAACACCATGTCTGGTAACTCATGTTCAATTATTATATGACGAAATATGTACATCTAGACCTATGAATTGGAATGTGAATTTTTAACACAGTTTCCCCAGTCCATAAATAATCATAATAGATACATAGTTGCATATTTTCATTACCACCATGTTCCATGATTATAGATATACATCCATATATAATATAATTTCGTTAGATGTTGTAGATGATCACTCCATTTTAACTCCAACAGTTACTTTTAGTTTTATGAATTTATATATTTATGTATTATACTTATATGTTGGGGATCACTACATTGGTAGAGGTTTCATTAGGGAAATCATTTTTCCCTGATTATGAATATTACTGTTTTTATACATAATATGGATATTTCCAAATTTACAATGTTGCCCAATGGAGGGGAAGCTCTATCTATTATGATGTTTTATTATTGAACCAACTCAGTCATAGAGAGATAATACCATGTTTTTTTGTGATGTGTTAAGGAATATTATATTTGGATCCTTCTCAATATTATTATATATATACCACTTAAGCCAAAATAATTTAATCTTGTGTTGACTACATTGTTACATGTTATAGATTAATCTCTCCATGATGAAATAATTTTTTCTTGTTTCCCAATTAGGTTCAAGGTAAACTAAGAATCCAAGAAAAATGTTACCAGTATTATAGCGTAAAAAAAATATTTATATGATATAGAGTACATAGAATTACACCACACTCTTAGACACAAGGATCTAGGGCATTAAATGACTCCAATATTGAACAAACTTGGAGTTTTCTAATAGTTATCCTCTAGAGACAATGGTTACATGGGACAAAGACACTAGATCAGAGTAAAACCCCAACAAGAAAAATAAAATTAATCATTTATTAATATTATAGTATTGAGATCCTGATAGGTGAAGGAATAATTGTTAATATTTTTGGTTTATATACGACTAATTTGAACACAATTTATGGCCCTTGTAAACCAATCATAGTACAGTCTCATGCACTCATTGTTTGCATCACCCTTTTAAAGAGGTTGATCTTTCCATTGATTACTATAGAAACTAAGATTTTTTGGGTAGTCATGTTCATTAGAATACCTTTTCCACACCATTTTCAATTGAATAAACATTATGAATTTTCATGGGTTTGATATATCATCACAAAATTGTCCAATTGAGTATTTATGATATAATAATAGTGTATTGTAATGTCCACAACTTAGAAGCCACTAAACTAGTGCTCCAAGCCAGGTGGTTTCATGTCCTAAAGTGAACCTCCTCATGTGCCAAAGGTTACTGACTATCAACGGGGATCCAAATGGTTAATTGGAGAGACTATAACCCCTTCATATCAGAGTAAACTACAACAGAAGATAAAAAAATATCAGAATAAAACCAATAATACCAAAGCATGCATAAAAAACCATTCCCCCAAACATGGAACAACCATGTTTGATAGTAAATATTCCATGCCTTGCTGCAAGTGAAAAAGTGAACAAAACCCAAAATGAAGACAAATAGTAAAGTCCCCAAAATTGTCTCGACACCTTGTTCGGGTCCAACTCCACATACACCCATACCAACCCAACATCTGATTAATTGCCTTTCCATTCTCCTGACCTGAAAACATAATGTCTGCTCGCGTACCCAATGGCGGCGCAAGCAGGGTGTGAGTATAACTCAGTAGGAAACCACCAATGATTTATATAAAATATCTGTTATAAAAAATTGTGCATGATAAAGGGAAATCCATAAAAAATGAATTGAAAAGATTAAGTGATCCTAACAAGTTTAGGTCCATCACCAACATTTGTTACCATTTCTTTATCTGACCATTTCATCCAATTTCACATTACATACCATTTCCAACACATTTATCATTGGTTCATCATCCATAACATGTTACACTGGATTAAATCACACGATCACATTCATGAGGTAAAAAAACTATTATCCTATCCCACTAGGACTAACTTCATCCTAGAATCCATATCTTTACCTCGAATGATGCAACCATAGGGGAATAGAGCCTCATTCCTCACCCCAAATCTGTCCATTAGGGGTGGAGTTTAGAGAAATAGTCCAACTCAAACAATGGGTGTTAAACCTCAGCCAATACCCCACTCTACCAAGCCGTGTTTATATGTTATATATATATATATATATCTATCAACCATTCACAGAATAACACAAAATTTTCACAAGGTGAACATAAACAGTAGCAATAACACAAGAGTTAATACAGTGCCTTAACCCATTAACACAATTACCCAATTTCATATCATTAAAACATTTTCCCCAATTCCCTTTTTATTACGCTTATCTCAAGAATCATTCATTCACTGTGCCCATCTCACCAGGCTTCATTCATTATACCTAACTCAATAGGATTTATTACAATGCTCAAAATTCATTACATTGTAGTTTTAAATATTTTACACATATTAACCCAATATTCCATAGGTTATTAATAATCCTAGGTGCATAACCTAGTTTCTATTACAATAAAAGCAATCACATTATCTTGTTTATCAGGGGATCTATATAAATACTCAACAGTATCACTTGTTCTTAAAAAATCCACAGGTCTGAGAAAGTCGACTCACCCCATGGGTTGCCCTAGTTTAGTCTCATCCCCCCAATTCATCCCATGAGGTTACTGAGGGTTTCAGTTTACTTTTTTGAATATCTATTTTACCTAAACATGCCACGGGTAATGAAAACATACCAAGAGACACCAAAGAACAAAACCACACATGCACAAATCCACAAATAAACCATGGGATATAACATGTAGACCACCTTCCTTGATTATGTGGGTGAACTCAGTCTTAATCAAACCCTTAGATCCCACTTCAAAAAATCTTCGAAGAATAAAGCTAAATAATACCCAAGGAGTGGATTTTAGAACTTCAGAAAGAGAGGAGAAGAAGATACAAACCCTAAACACAAAAGTGAATCATGGATGGTGTTTACCTTACCCAGAGCATTGATAAGAAAACAACTACATAAAAAACTCCATATAAATGAGGGGTATTGATTTCATGGAGTCATTGGAAGGTTTTTTTTGATTCCTAGGGTAATGAATGGTGAAATAGGAGGAAATCATGAGTTGGTGTTAAAAGTCCATGAGTGAAAAAATTGTAATTTTTATTAGGCTTCTGGGCTGCATGGTTTACCAACATGGTTTTCCAAACCACACACAGACTGTGTGAATGACACTATCTAAAAACAAACTTCTATCATGTTTTCATGGGTCGTCCACACGGTTATCACTAACCATGCAAAGGTCGTGCATCCTACCCAGAAAAACCCCTTCTCACCACTTTTCATGTACCTAACCCTCGGAACACCCCAAGCCTCCTCTAGGACTTGGGTAAACACATAATTAAGAAAAAAAGGGATTCAAACCAAAACATAAATGATAACATACCTTTCCTTTATCCAGGATCTTACAACCTCCTCACTTTATAACTTCTCATCCTCGAGCTGAGCCCCTAAGAATAATTTCAATTCTAATGAAAAGAGTTCGGGTCACTAAGCCTGCATATCCGATTCCCACTCCCATGTCTCTTCCTAAACATTCCCATGCTGCCATAGTACTCAAAAAAATGGAATAACCTTTCCCCACAAGACTTTCTCACTACATTCCATGATACGAATGGAATTATCCCCAAATAATGAATCAGTTTCATGCTCATCATTCTAAATATCCCCCACATGAGATCAGTCATGGTGATTCCACTAATGCGGTAACACATAGAAGACATCATGAATCCAATTATACCTCTTTGGAAGTTCCAATCGGTATGCCACCAGCTTGATCCTCTCCACTATCTCAAATGATCCTACATACCTAGGTGCCAACATTCATTGTTTCTTAATCCATCAGTGACACAACCTTTGTGACACCCGAAGGAACACACTATCTCCCACCTCAATCTAAAGATGTCCATGCCTCCGATCCGCATATTAAATGTTCCTAATCTGATCTGTTTCCATCCTCTTCTGAATCAAATCATTATTCACTAAAGTCTACTTCCTGAGACTCAATTCCAACAGGTCATTTCAATGGCCTCCAATCAATGCAGTGAAGATCTACAAGGCCTCTAATAGAGTGCTTCAAATGGATCCATCTGAACCATAGCCTAAAAACAATTATTGTTGGAAAATTCAACAAGTGAAAGGTTCATTTCCCTGGAACCACCAAAATCCAACATAAAGGCCCTCAACATATACTCCAACACTTGTATCATATGGTTTGACTGCCCGTCCGTCTGCGGGTGGAAAGCCGTACTCAAAACCACCTGAGTACGAAGCACATTATGTAACCCTTTTGAGAAGATTGATGTGAAATGAGTATCATGATCTGGAAATATAGTCTGTGGTACACCCTAAACCATACTGTTTCCCAAACATATAACTCACCCAACTGGTCAACTGTGTGATTCTCCTGAATCAGTAAAAAACGATCCACTTCTATTAGCTAATCCACAAACACCAATATTGAATCCTTCTTCCATGTCATCCTCAAAATACCAACACAAAATCAATCATAATGTCATCTGAATTCCATTACAAAATGTGAAATGGATGTAACAAACCACCTGGGCATTGAAGCTCATCCTACACCAACTGATAGGTAAGACAACGCGTTAAAAAGCATGAAACATACCATTTAATTATCATCCACTAAAACAATCTACAAAGATCATGATATAACTTGTTCAAACATGGATTCACTTCTCATTTCGATGCATGGAACTCCTACATCAGTTCATCCCATAGGCATACCGGCACAACCACACGACCATGAACACAAACAACCTCGTCCACACTGACGACCCAACCAGAAGGTGGGTCCCCACCATTAAGTCATTTCCTCATGGAAAAACGTTCTGGATCATCAGGATGAATTTCCTTAACTCTACTCAAATGTTTCTAGTCTACCTTATTAGAATCAAGACTCACCTGACCATTTTCCTCCTGCACCTCCAGGTGCAATTCTAGAATCAACTCCATCACCTTTCACTCAGTTGTGGATTCTTGAACCACTTGGTTCTTAGAATTCCTAATCAAAGAATCTGCAACATTGTTCCCATTCCCTGATTTATATACCATATCGATGTCAAAATACTTGAGATACTCAACACATATCTGCTACTAAAGTTTCAAATCCCGCTGTGAAAGGATATACTTTTGACTCCTATGATCGATATACACTGTGAGCCTTTCCCTAAAAAAGTATTACCTCTAGCACATTAAGGAATATATTACTACAACCATCTCAAGATCATGTGTGGGATAACTACTCTCATGGGGTCTCAACTACCTCAACCCATAAGACATAATCCACTCATATTGCTTTAACACAGCCCCAATTCCAATACCGGACACATCACAAATTAAGATATACTTCATACATTGATCTGGTAAGATCAAGATCAGTGCGGCCGACAATAAATTTTTCAACTCTTGAAAGGAGTTATTACATGTCTCAAACCACTCAAACCTGATTCCCTTATTTTTCAAGCCTGACAGTGGTGCTACCAAATGAGATAAATCCTAGATGAACCTTTGGTAATACCTGACCAGACCTAGAAAACTATGAACATATAAAACAATCTTGTTCTCCTCCCAAGACACAACATCCAGTAGTTTCACTGGATCCACTAACACACCTGCCTTAAAGATGATGTGACCTAGAAAATTCACTTCTCTTTTCCTGATCTGACACTTTGATGGTTTGGCATATATCTTACGCACTTTTGGTGTACTAAGAATGATTTCAAGATGTTGGGCATGATCGTCATGAGTTTTTGAGCGCACCAAGCTATGTTCCACAAAGATAAACACAAACAGATCCAGAAAAATATGAAATATTTGGTTCATCAATGCCATGAAAATTTCCAGTGCATTGTTCAAGCTGAAAGGTATCACCACAAACTCAAAAAACATATACTGACTCCTGAAAGTTTTCGGTTGAATGTCAGAAGTCCTCACCTGAAACTAGTGATAACCTGATCTTAGATCAATCTTATGAAACACCGATGAACCCCTCATCTAATCAATTAGGTTATAAATTATAGGAATAGGAAACCAATTTTTCAAAATCATCTGATTTAAATTCTGATAATCAACACACAGCCTTAATGACCCCCATCCTTATTTGAAAAAAGAATAGAAGATCACTAAGGAGATGTAATAAGATGTATGAAACCCTTACACTTCAACTCCTCATGCTGAACCCTCAACAACTGTAGTTATTCCAATTCCATTCGGTATTGTAGAAAAGAAATTGGCTTCGCTCTGGGTAACAACTCGATCATGAACTCAACATCCTTCTTGGGTGGAAACCGCAAAAAATCATCTGGAAACACATCCTAAAACTGATCCACTACTAGAGAGAAGACATATTGTTAACCTATTTCATCATCAAGCACAAGGCATGATACTTGGGCCTTGAGCCTACTCCACTGCTGACAAAATGGTCCCACATAGCCTACTCGAACATCCCACTCTCCGTGATGGAAATAAGAATCTCCCTCAAGAGTCCTAAACAATACCCTATAATGATAATAGTGTATGTGCACCCAATACAACACTAACCAATACATACCCATGATTGGTTCATATCCAAACATCTCGAGAATGGAAAAGTCCCACATGAAACTATACCCACTGACTTCTAGAGAAAATTCATTAAACTGCCTGATATCTTCATTTCGCACCCCAAAACAAGTGTCAATCAACATAACCCCATACACACTCTCCATAGAAAAACCGAACACTACAACAAGATGGCAAGAAGTAAAATAGTGTGGGGAACCCGAGTCAAATAATACAATAGAAAGCGTAGAAGCTACAACGATCATACATCGAATAGTCGATGGCCCAGCCTCGCCATCACCAGGTGCATACTGAACTGTGAAAAGCTGACTTGCCCCTCTACCCTAGGCTCCAACCTATTTTCCCAGCACCGCACTACCCTTCAGACGTTGGAGATATATCCGTAGAGTACCACGTCCACCACCCCTATTTGTATGGCCCATTGAGCATCAAATACCTACCTGATACAGAGCAACTGATCTCTTGCCTCCACTTGGCATCTGTCTGTCACCAACCTTTATGATCACATGAATAGTGTTCCTACAAAACCTCTGTACATGTCCCAATCTGATACACGATTGGTACTCAACAGGAGGTCAAGGTCCTTGGAAACACATGTGCCCCTTCCTTCCACAGTGATAGAAGAACACCTGATCACCACCCTGAGAGGTTTACTCTATCTTATGACTACATTGCACACTTCCACCCCACTGAAAACTTTTTAAATAGAGCTTACATCCCTCAGAAGCTACACCACTTGCCTGCTCAGATGGGTAGACATGCCCACTACCTGAAACACCCTTCATGTTCCATTCTGACATCCAAGCATGATCCACTACCTCTGTAAGCCTCTTCAAGAGAAAGATATTCACTTGAGACATGATGTCAGGTATCAGCCCATCCTGAAAATGACTCAAAACTACTGCCTCATCCCTCTCCAATACAAGAACAAAGTGATGGATGTCAGTGAAGAGGCCAATATATTCCCTCAATGACATCAGCCCCTGGCTCAGAATCACGAACTATGTAGCCTTCTCTTGCCTCAAATTCTTAGGGTAAAAATGATCTAGAAACAGTTCCTGGAAATCTTTCCACAACATCCTCTCAACCTGCGCAGTCTGAGCCATGATTTCCCACAAACACTTTTCCTGGCCCGAAAATATATAAGATGCCAACATGAACCGCATATCATCAAGAGTCTCTATATGATCCTGTATCATTTGAATCAACTTTATCCATAACTCTTCTACCTATGGAGCACCTTCTCCATTAATGGTTGGAGGGTGCTGTAGCTGAAACTCTCTGGTCACATCAAACATACTCGGTCTGAACCACCCTGGGTCCCGATCCATCATCTACATAAAAAAATCCATGTTATATCAGATCTGCTCTACCCCACTTTCATAGATCACCACATTATATTTACCTTCTACTAGAGGAGTGTTCTCAGCCACATCCTCTTGTTTTCCAACTGGAACTCGACATCATATTGGAATTTCTATACATTTCAATAAAAGAAGTTCAGTACACAAACAATAAAACATTCAACACATCAAAAAAGAAGGCTCTTCACCAACCACAACAAACCTTATCATTCCAAAAAACACCACCACAACCATCCATACTTCAGGCCATGCTCCACATGGGTAAACATCCCTGAAACACCACAAGACTAACAGAAAATGATAAAAAACATTTTAATTCATTACAAACACATAATTACACATATTTCATTATTCATCACTTATATTTCTTTTATCTTCACCCCCTTTAATTGCTTAATTTTCAGAATTATCCATTTTCAGTCATCATGATGCAATGTTCATTCTATCATTCATGCATCACACACCCAACTTGTGGGTTCCTATCATAATGCTTACCTCCTATCTCTCTAGGTGACTACAATGATGCATGAATGCACAACCTCATTCTTTTAAGTCCACAAGCCTAAAATCATAAAACAATCACATCACACAACATGTGCATCACCCAATGGTAAAATACCATCAATGGTATCATCGGACAATCATGAACAATAACTCCCACCCTAGGTGACTTGGGGTTTCCCTCATATAAGGGTTATCTACTCCCAAGAATGAGCTTATCACTAAGGCCCAATACATTCTAACTTCCATCTACGATCCCAAATAAGAAAATTCCAGAGAATGAGATGAAAGGCATCCTCTGATAACACATTGTAATATCCTCGGCCTTGATATTACTAAAGTGGTGTTCTGAGCCCAGTGGTTACATGACCATAAGCTTACCTTCCCATACGCCAAATGTTTCCGACAAGCAGCGGGGGTCTAAATAGTAAATTGTGGAGGCCATACCCCCTTCTTATAAGAGTAATCCAAAATAGAAGATAACAAATTGCAGAATAATAACTAATAATACAAGATCATTTATAAATAAACATTCCACCAAATGTGGTACAAACATGTCAAATAGTAAATATGCCATTCCATTCTACAAGTGAAAATATGAACAAAACCCAAAAGGAGGACAAACTGTAAAGTCCCCTAAATGGTTCTGACACTATGTTGGGTTCCTCTTCCACATACACCCATTCCAACCCAAGTGCCTAGCATGGGCCTTTTCCCATCTCCTAACATGTAAACAAGAAGTCTGATTGGGTAACCAACGGTGTCCCGAGTACGGTGTGAGTACAACTTAGTAGGCCACCACCAACAGTGTCTACAAAATATCTGGTATAATTGCAAAAGGGAAAAGAATAATAAATGATAAGAAAATATTAAATGCACCTATCTAGTTTAGATCCACTAATAACATTTATTAACCTTTCTTTTTCTTACTATTTCACACCATTTACCAATAATTACCATTTCTAATGCATTTATCATTGGTTCATCAACCACAACAAGTTACACATTCATAAATTATAGAATCACATGCATGAGGTAAAACACATTGTTATCTAATCTCACTAAGAACAACATACTCATTAAAACCATATCCTTACCTCAAAACCTCAGTCCAAGTGGATGAAACCATTAGAGGAATAGAGCCTTAGTCCTCATCCCAAACACTGGCATTAGGAGTGGAGTTTAGAGAATCAGTCCAACTCGATACGGGGGCATAAAACCTTAGTCAATACACCACTCTACCTAGCCATGTGCATATGATATATATATTTTTATACATAAACCATTCACACAACATCATAACCATTTCCTAAGGAAAAAATAAAGTATAACAATAACATGATAGTTAATACCATGCCTTAACCCATTAACACAATTACCAAATTTCACGTCATTTAGACATTTTTTCTAATTTCTTTTTTATTATGATTATCTCACTGATAATTCCTTAATTATTCCCATCTCACTATGCTTTGTTCATTATTACTACCTCACTAGGCGTTGTTACCATGCTCACCATTCATTACATTGTGGTCTTTAATCATTTCCACATATTAACAACCACCACCAACGGTGTCTAGAAAATATTTGGTATAAACAATTGTGCATGAAAAAGGGAAATGAATAATAAATGAAAAGAAATTATTAAGTTTCCCTAACTTGTTTGGTTCCATTAAAAAAATTTATTAACATTTCTTTATATTACCATTTCATTCCATTTCCCATTACTTATCATTTTCAATGCATTTATCATGGGTTTATCAACCACAACAAGTTACATGGAATTAAAGTACACAATCCCATGCATGAGGTAAAATACATGTTTATCCATGCTCACTTGGACTAACATACTTTTGACTACCATATCCTTACCTCAAAGCCTCAGTCTTTGTGGATGCAAACATTAGGGGAATAGGACCTTAGTCCTCACCACTAACCCGTGCATTATGGATTTAGTTTAGAGAATCCGTCCAACTCAACTCGTGGGTGTTGAAACTCAGTAAATACCCAACTCTACCTTGCCATTTTGATATTCTATATAAATATATATATATATCCATAATCCATTCACAAAACATCATAACCATTGCCAAAGGAAAACATCAAACATAACACTAACATGAGATTTAATTCCATGATTTAACCCACTAACAAAATTACCAAATTTCACATCATTTTTCCATTTATCCCAATTCCCATTTTTATTATTCTTATATCACTAAGAATTCATTCATTATGCCCATCTCACTAGGATTTGTTCATGATGAATTACTCACTAGGCTCCATTACCACAATCACAATCCATTACATTAGGGTCTTTAATAATTTCCACATATTAACCAAATATCCATTAGTTTATTTCTAATCCTAGGTGCCTCACTTATCATCCATTCAAACACAAGAAATCACATCAAACTATTTATTAAGGGCTATACATAAATATTCAAAAATTTCACTTGTTCTTCACAAAATCCTAGGTTGGGTACAGTCGGCTAACACCATGGGTGGCCCTAGTTTGGACTCATCACCCTCAATGCATCCCATAGTGATAGTGAGGGTTCCCATTTACCTTTTTAATAACTATTTTTCCAAAACATGGAATGGGTAATCAAAACATACCAAGAGACATCTAAGAAATAAACCACATATGTCCAAATCCACAAATAATCCATGGGATTTGACTTGTAGACTACCTAACTCGATTCCTCTAGTGAACACACTCTTAATCAAGCCCTTAGATCCCAATTCAACCAACCATTAAATATTTAACCAAAAACTCTCCCAAAGAGTAGGGATTTAGTGACTCCGAAAGATATGAGAAGAAGATACAAAACATAAACTCAAATGAGAATCAATAACGGGATTGGCCTTACCCGGAGCATCGATTAGAAATAAATGGCCCCAAAAATGACATCTAAATGAGGGAGATAGAACTATTAGAGCCATTGGTTGGTTTTGTTCGTTCATCGAGTGGAGATGGATGAAATGGGGGGAAATCTAGGGTTGGGGTTAAAAATCACAGAGTGGAAAAAATTTAAATTTTTTAAAGGGTTTCTGGGCCACATGATTTAGCAGCACGATTTTCCAAAACATGTTGAAACTGTGTGGAAGCAACTATAAAAAAACGCACATCCTGGACGGGTTCTTTTCCTATCTAAATGGTTAACACTAACCATGCATATGCCATGAGGCCTACAAAGAAAACCCCTTTTCTCCACTTATCATGTCCTGAACCCTCAGAACACCCCCAAGCCTCCATAAGGACTTGGGTAAGAACTTAAGTAAACAAAACAAGGGATTCAAACAATAATGTAAATTAGATCATACTTTCCACGATCATGGATCTTACATTTATGACTAACCAAAAATTTCCAGAGACCAAATAAATCAATATAAAATATTATTTTCAATAAGATCCCTTCATTTTTAAGGTAAAATTGATTTTTATATAGAATTGTATCTCTAGAACTTTTTCATTTATATTCAAAGTTCCTTGTTTTATGGCATTTCTAATCAGAATTACTGATAGGATAGTGTTTTTAATGTAAATGTTGTTATGAATATGTACTATATTTTATATATTGTTTTAATTGGTATATCATATTTTAAAAACAATTTCAATTACAAATATTTATTGAATAATTATTATTTAAATTTAAATATTTAGTTTCTAGGGGAACTAAATAAGTTTATCAATATCCATAATACTAATGTATATATATCACATTATATTACATGTATTTAATAGATAAATTCCAATACCATGCATGTTTACCCTTTTAATAGTGGATTAAGTTTGAATGTATATTTTTCCTCATTGATTAAAAAAATGAGATTTAACACACCATTTAATATTTTTGGGCTATTATTCATTCGAGTATAATACATTACAAATAATTTTCAATGTATGTATAGTTTTTCCAAGGGTTATTTCACAAGCATGTGGGAAACATGAAATAATGTTTTACTTTTTGACATTTTTAGTTAGTGGTAAAAAATAGATAGATTATGTTTGGGATTATTTTTGCCCATTTTTCATTGAAAATTAAAAACCTATAATAAAATGAATAAAAACTTTAATAATAAATTATGTAAAAGTTTTAGATTTTGAGGCATAACAGAGTTCTGTACTCAAACCTTGTATGTAAAATAAGAGTTTTATTAAAAATTTGAATATTGTACATATTCTCGATAATGAGATCTAGGATATAAAATATGATCTTCAATATTGAATAGTTTCACTAGATAGTGCTAAGGTAATGCCAATTTCTATCATAGTTATGTATTTTTCAGTAATATTTAATTTATTTTTATCGTATTTGGGATTATTCTATATATCTGATCCATTTATTTTATTTATGATATTATAATATATATTCTACATTAATTTCTTCACACATTAAATGGTTGTATCATTGAATAGAATTAAATTTCATTCCCTTGTATACTCAGATGTTTATAAATGATTAATTGTTATTTATCAATTATATTCTTAATTAGATGATAGAGATCGTATAACCTCCACAATAATTATGAATATATAATCAAATTATTTTGACCTATACTGGTATACGATGAGGTTTACCTAAGGTATTTTTAAAAAAAATCACATTTAGCGACATTGACCATGTGAATGATGTAAAAATTGCTAATGCATAATATTTTTTTTATTAAAATAAATTGGATAAAGAAGAAAAAATAAAAATGGTTTTTGGGTCATGGAATGGCTGATAGTGTCAATATAATTTAACACTTATAATTTTAATACCCAAGTTATTGATAATTGGATTGTGAATTTGGATTTTGATTCATTGAGTTTTATGATTTTAGGAAAGTGATATTTTTTTATATGGTTTATTATTTTATACATAGATTAGTGGTTGAAAAAAGAGTTTGTGAATGAATTTAATCTAACACATTGGATGAACTAGCATTAATGTTTTGTATATAATTAGGTAATTTTTTTAATTTTTTATTCAATAATTTTTTTTCTAAAAAAGTTGGAAAAAAATTCATAATTTTCTAAATAGGATGTAACATGTCTCATCCAAAAAAATTAACAGATAAAGGTTTTACAGAAGAATGTTTTTATAGAATAAATGGGATATTATTTTAAAGATGGTTCTTAAAATAAAATATAATTTTTTGGCATATAAAATCATCAAATAAAAATTAGTTATTTTATAAAATAATTATTGTTACTGTATTAGTAAATTTAAATTTTATGAAGTTATTTGTATGGAATTTGATTATATAATAGTATTATTTTTAAGGTACAGATATGTATTAGAGTATATTTTCAAAATAAAAAAAATATTTTTTTGAGAAATTTCACATGATATTTATATCATGATAGATAAATTGAGATACCCTTTTATTGCATTTTAGCTGTGTGGTAAATGAGTTTTGGATATCATTGTGTGTTATGTTTGGAATGTTAATTTTCATTAGTATTTTTATAATTTATCTATGGGTGGTTCCTAAGATAGATGGTAAATTTTATTGAGTTAAAATTCTCACTTTTATAGGCTTCAAACCCAAATGTAATTTATATTTTTAGAGTGTTTTGTCACACTTTTGTACAATTTTCCTTCTTTGATTGGCTACATTGACACAATTATTTACTTAATTTAGGATATATAACTCATATTACTCATTGAATATAGATCAGTGGGAATTATTAAATTTATAACAAGGGTTTCACATAGATTCACCTTATATTTGGGTTGGAGTAATGAAAGGCCTCATGTTTGACATAATAATAAGGAACTCATGTGATAGATATAGTATGAATATTTTTCTAGTGGTGCAAGACAACATGGATTAGTATATATATGTTTTTTATGTGGGGATAATTGGAATACAGGTCTATAGAATTAAGACATCACTTGAACAAACATTCATATGGGACTGTTAAAGGGAATTTACATGTGTATAGGTAAATAGTGGTGGAATACATTTCAAAAATTCTCTTATATAATCAGTTAAAATTTAATATACGCAATTAATGTTCATATAAATATTATAATAAATGGTCAAATTTCTTAATGGAGGTACACTTATGGGGTATTCAGGTCAAGTGAAATGCGGTTCATTCTTTGTGTGTGTATGTTTGTTGTTTTAACTGTGACCAATTACCTTAATATAGATTAATTGTTATATAATCTAAGTATATAAAATGAAATAATACAATTATATTCTTCAATTTAGTCATTATGTACTAAATAACAAAAAAATATTATCTTTTTATATTGGTTGGATCTAGGGGGATCTCAATAACTTCATTGAATATACTAATATGAAAATTTTCACTTCTATTTTGTCAGATGGAAAATCCCATTGATGAATCTCTATTTTCTTATATTTCGGTTGTTTTATATGTATCTTAATATTTTCTAAAGAAAATTTCATAGATGATTGTTAATACCCACACTGATTTTATGATGTTTTTGCATACAATTTTTATGTCTTATATTATGATCATAAGATGTTGGTTATAGAATTGAATGTATAATAATATTTTCCAAATAAACTACTAATCCAAAAAAAATTAGACATTTACATATGTATCATTAATTAAGATGCTGAATTTTGTAAATGGATGAAATATATAATTTTTTAAATAGTTACTTTAAAATATTTTTTCGATTAATATTTATTATATTAAAAAACAAAAATAAAAACCTATTGGTTTTATCAATGAATTTTCAAATTACATTATAATGACCATAACATATGAAATTAAGTTATCTCATATTTTTTCGGGCATTAATGATCAATTTTAAATTGTTGTGTTATATAGATGTATCGTACTTGTTACAAATGTTTTATATTTTTTATGTAAATAAATTTTCTAAGGAAAACCCAAATATAGTGTCTAATTTAAATAAATTTAATTACTAATATGGTCATACATCTTAATTTTTCTCATCATGTTCTATGGGTGTAATTATATTTCCCCATATCAATATAATATATCCAAACTAAGTATATATGTTATGGAAGTATAATCAATACAGATAATGACACAAAATCACATTCTTATTCTGGCAATTTTATATGTATTCCATATATATCATATTCCCCAAGTAACACATATCACTAGTCCAAAATTAACTAATTTAGAGATTTATATGCTTCAATTTATCCCATTGTGTACTTATAATGATCTATATATTTATACAGTAGTCTACATTTACCAGAAGAACTCTAGGCTGTACTTCAAAAGGCCATCCTTGAATGGGTCCAAAAAGGATATATATCCATATTAATTTTGACCACAATCTAGGAATACATTTTTTTTAACTCGAATGACATCAAATGATAATCATATAAGACATATATAATCCCAAAATATGTATACAGAATATTAGAAGGCCTCTCCCAGAACTATTCATAGCTCAAAAACATGAGGATCATATAGAACTATAATGATCATATCAAGTTATTGAATTTGTCTTTTATATATTTTAGATGATAATAAATCAAAATTACCACATGGATAATAATCTAGAAATCCACACAAAAATAATGAAATATATTCTTTATTGGATAATATTACAAGGTCACCCTATACAGTCATTCTCATGAGAATAAACCCCTTTTAGTAGTCATGATAATGACTTCTCTTTAGCAGTTTATTATTTTCTGGATTTATACATTGTGGTACATTTGATATGGATACCATAGTGGGTATAATCCCTATCATGAACTTGATTTCATCATTATGTTCTTGTTCAATGAAATAATTATAGAAGTGTTTTTGGAACATGTTGATTATTTATAAAAAGGAAATATAATTAATAATGGTATTGATTACAATAAATCTAGTAAACTCAGCAATGATTTCCCAATAAGATAATTATGTTTCCCTCATGTTAATAACATATGATCCTACTCTCTACTATAGTTAATACAATTACCCTGTATAAACATGAATGATACCCCTCAGTGATGAAATTATATGTGTGATCAAGAATGTGTGCTTTAATTAATATTGATGATCAAATTGAATCTATGGATCTCTGTTATGAGTATATACAATGTAATGACCTGATCATTGATAAATTAAATTCCATTATTAAATTAGTAAATTTCTTATTAATAAATTAATATATTAGAAAATTAGGAATGGCAATAGATTTTTATAATTGTTATATAGTTTTTCAAATTTAATATACGGTTATGAATCGTAAACATTATTTATATAGACTTTGAAAAGTAATCATATGACTAATATATATATATATATAAATGCTTCTTATAACGTATAACAAACACAGATATAATAAGTGATGGCATCGAGTATTTGGATCTTATATTATGAAACCATTTATTAGATCTTTTGAGGGAGATAACATCGCTGTTCTATTCCATTGAACAATCCAAATATGATATTCTAAAAATAGGGAAACAAAAAACTATTTATTTGAGAATTTTATGATCACTAAGATCACAAAAAAATCCATGTATGTTAAACCACCTCAAAGAATTCACACAATCATGCAAATTACTATTAAGGTGTTCCCTTTCTCAATAATGGGTTATGTAATGAGACCCTAATAATATAACATATTATATATTTAATTTAGAAAATAATTATCATATTTAGCTTTTATTATTACGTTAAAATGATTAAAAATTAAGTAAAATAAAATAGGATTTCGATGTGATGAACAACAAGTTATAATTAAGGGAAATATATAATATAAACGAAGAGTATCTTTTTAATAAATTATAGAATTATTTTAAAAATATTTTATTTTAATTAAATATTTTATTAAATTATAAATTTTTTATAGAAATTAAAATATAATTTCATAAAGTAAATAATTAATTCTTACTAGGGCAAGAAAAATATTATTAAGAAAAAATTACTATTTTATTTCAATAAATTTGGATTTTTGATTGAGAATTGTATTCCAATATATAGATATTTAATTGACTAAAATAGATATACTTTTAAAATTAATCACTTTGAAATTATCCAATGGTGAATTTTTGATAGATTTCATTGACTCTGGAATTATTTGGAAAATATTAAATACTATATAAATATAAATTGTTTCTTATGTCATCATAAGGACCAAAAACTGATTTAACATTTGCAATACATGTTATAGAACCCAAAATATTTAATTCACTATTAATATAATGTCTTTAATTTTTCAATTAATTTCATAATTCCTTAATAAATACTTGATAATCAATAATAAATTTTAATGTTTAAAATCACATCATTAAATACAAAACGAAGTTCCACATCACCAAGGGTAATATTTTAATGATATCAACTCATAAACATGTAAAATATTAAAAACTACTTCACTTTGGTAGAAATGATGGGATACACCCATTTATGGTTATTGGTTTTTTAACTGTATAATATATATACCAAAACATATGTTGGATAATAAATATAGGACTCTCATTGATTTTGATATATAAACCCAATCAACCTTTAAATTCACATAACTCACCACTCTTTTTGCATAAAATTACTCTAAATTTCCCAATATATATCTCTCTATATGTTCACACAATCTCTTAAGAATCTACTCCCTAGATTTTTGAAGTCCACTCTTATGGAAAGGGATCTATTTCTTACCCACTTTTGTAAGTACCTCTACTATGTTAGGAATCCTATATTTCATTAATTCTTTTTTGGACATACTCACCCACATACCTAATACCTTCATTATGATTTTAATGTGATTATTGAACCCTTTATCTCTAATTAATCCATCCTAGGAATCAATAGGTATCTCTATTATCGTGTCAAAATTATATTGAGGTTTTCAATTCTAAACATTTGAATTTTGAATACCCATGTCTGTTTACACTCAAGGTTATATACCTAGAAGTTTCTATCAGTAATTATTTGTAAATCCTTGTATTCACCCACACAACTTGATTATGGGATTATATGTCATAAAGTATGTCCTTATGGTTATTTATGTATATGTCACAAATAAATTTGGAGAAAATTTTCAACTCCATTGAGAATGTAATCTGCATCATTAAATTGATCGCTTTATGAGACAAAGGTCCTTAAATTTTAGTAGATCTTATGATTCCTTAATTATTGAGAAATGGATCAACTCCATTGAGAAGGTCTTATCCATCCTTATATATTTTTAGAAAAATAAGGTCATTTTGTTAATTTATTTTATAAAATGATAAGATGAATAAAAATTTACCTTGATCAAAAATATCATTCCAGTACAAAAATTCAAAGGGGTTGAGTGGAATGAATTTCATGAAATTGTTTTCAACACATATATTCCTATCACTATTTGATTTAAAATTTAATACGACATAAATAGGCTAAAAAATGATCTGAAATCCATTGGTAAGAATGAGGTCAACATCACAAGAATTTAGCAATATGCCACCAACTTTTTGATTACCCCCGAATATAATGTTGACCACTTATTTTATAGGATGATGTTTAGTATATGAAAATCCTTTTCAATTCATCACATTGAAAACGATGAGAAACTTTTCTAATATAAACGGAAATTTAAAATGGGGATCAGGTCTTATATTGGTTTTTATAGGAAAAATATATATAATATAGAGTTTCATTTAGGTGGTATGATAGAAAAATATAATGATTGATCCGAATCCCATCATCCTACTTATATAATGTTTTAAAATAAGTATCCCAAAAATTTTAAAAATGGGAATAGTGAATTCTATAGATGATGGAATTAATGGAATTGAGATTTCAATTTCTAATTGTAAAAACCCACCAATGAGATTGAATAATGAAATGTTCTTGTGTACTCTCAACTATTAGTATATGGATTTTATTTTTAGGGAAATTTTTATTATGAAAGAAAATTACTTATGCCAATAGTTATTATAGAAAATAAATTCAAAATATCTCCATGTTAGTAAGGGGGAATACTTCCATAAAAATATCTGAGGTGTATCCTAAAAAACAACTAAAAATAGCTACACTCTTTATTCATTCATGTATATCAATTATACTTGTTGGGTTATATTCTTTCTTATTAGTAATAATTAATAGAACTATTCTAACGCCCTGAAAATCATATAATTAGAGGTACTAATGAGAACATTGAAAGTTGAAATTATTTTATCCAATTCACACATCTAATCCCATATGAATTTTTTTTTTCTTAACTTCCTGGCGATCCTTGTGATACTGCATTAACAGTAATTTGATGCAATTATTGGTATGTATTGGCCTTAATTTTTTAGATCCAACATAAATTTTTGATAAATGGAAATGAACCTCCATACCAAGAATCCTCCTATGTATATATACATGTAAATGGGGGATGAATCTCCCTTAGTATATGCATCTCAGTCATGTGTATTCTTTACCAATTAAAATGAATATCTAGCTAAAATTATAGTGTTTATGAAAAGATGTTCATCGGTGAAATTCTAAATATAATTGAATTCACTAATGTGTTTCTAAAATATTTATAACTTCTTCCTCCTATAATGTATCAAACTTGGATCCATATACATGTGCCCCAGGCCAGTCAGTTATGTGACCACATGAACACCTCCATGTATTCATGAGTATTTCGACTTCATTTGATGGTCTAAAATTTCTATTTCATAGGGAGACTATATCCTATTTATCAATAGAACACAAAAATTTAAATCAATAATAATATACAAGTGATAAAAATTATTAAATGACATAATACAATAACCATAAAAACCAAAATCACATGATGATACCAAAATAGGAAAATAATATCCAAAATGGAAGTTATAGATATTTCACTCTATATAAGTGTCAAGTTTCTAATTAAAAAAAAATACATAATCAAAGCTCCCATGGAAGGCCTAACATCATGTATGGTTCCCTCATCAGTGGTCCGTACCAAATATACTATTTAATATAGGGATCCTTCACTTAGCATATCCTTGAAACATGAATTCTATTCTAGAATCAATCAAGCATCAAAAGTAGGGTGTGAGTACAAATTAGTAGGACAACCAAAATGACCACAAAAATAATATCTAGTCAATAAAATTTTATTTAGTTGTATAAAGAATAAATTAAAAAACATGATTTAGGTAGTTTTAACATTAAATTATTTTTTAATTAACCATATAAATCCCCATATTCATGTGATGATGTTTCAACCATTCATAAAGGATTTCACATCTAATTCCATCATTGAGTTCTATTAAACATTTATAATGAATATTATAAACAAATAATGGGGGCCTAGAGTACCTCTCTATAATTATAGAGTATTTGGAGCAGTAGTCCTTGAACAAAAACTCAGTGATATCATGTAATAAACACAAACACACACACACAATTATATATATATATATATATATATATATTTGTGTGTATATATATTTTTGGGTCCTAGAGAGGCTGTCTATCACACCATATGTATATGGATAAACATTCCCCATCCCAAAACTCAATAAAAAATATCACATATCATGATGTTATATCCTCAACCAATTTATCAACCCTTTCCATAACTCATTATTCAAAAAATTTCATAAACCTAACAAAAAATGAAGAATAATATATGAATCATAATTTCAATCATATCAATACACCCAATGGGTTTTAAACACTTTTCTAAACCCATTAACAAATAAATTTCAAAATATATTATTTAACCGATTTCATTATAACATTGGAAAAATCAATTAAATAATTATATTTAAAATGATTTTTCCCATCATGGAAATTTATGATTTAAAAATTACATACATGTATTTAAAATATATAAAATGGTATTAATAAATTACCAAAAGAACTGCAGAGTCATTGACTGATGCTCACCAAACCAAAATCCCAAAAGTGATATAGAACAATAAAAATCACAATTGTGTTGAAGATGTATGACCAATAAAAATATTCTAGTTCTAAAAGATTATTATACCTTTAAACCAATATCTAAAACCAAGACAGTGGAGTTAAAATCAACCCTCTTTATTATGAAAGGGATACATGGGAGAGCGAAAAAAAACGGGAAAAAAATCACATACAATGGAGGAAATATAAAATCAATAAGATCATTGATTAATCAAGAGAGATAATTGAAAAGTATTAAAATCATACCAAGAGATTCCAATATAAAATAATTTTTTTTGGGCATAGAATTGGGGAATTGGGTAAACAATTATGGGGGTTCAATAATTTTATATAAAATTTTATGTGGATTAAAATACGTGTTCATAGTTTTCAAAACAAGGCACCTAAACTGTACACCTCATTGTATGGGTAGTATGGTGTGACCTATATTCCATAATGTTTGAAAACCTCTATGTAAACCATGAAATAGAAATCTATTAGAGGTGTCATGGTTTGTGTATGGAGGTCATATGTTTTGGCAAAAACATGTGAAAACTTTTATGTAAAGACCCAAAAATTCCATGTAATATTTTTAAATTATTTGGGATTATTAAAAGTCTCTGAAAATTGAAAGTGTGTTATTCTGAGGCCTGGTGAGCCCAGAATGAATTTCTGACCTTTTTAATGTACATTCAGTAAACTTTCATGCCATGTTTTATATAATTTGAACTGATTCTAGGATTAAACATATGAGGTCACTACTGAATCTGGAGCATTGAGATCCACTTAAGGGAAGCTTCACCTCAACTATAGTAGGTCGGGAGAAAACATTAAATTTTGGACTTTACAGAAAAATAATAAAATTATATAAAAACTTGTTTTATTTCTTTTTCACTAGCGGATGAGTGGTGGTGGAGGGGACTGGTGACTTGTCAAGCCAATAAATGGCCTTACTCTCCTTTATATGCAACCGCACCATTTGGGAATTAAGAGGTTCATTCACTAAATGAATCTCATTAATTCCTCAGTGCGTTACTCACCTTTTCCCCCTCTATTTATGTGCGGATTTGGGGGAAGTTTTAAAATGGCTTCACCAAGAAAGGAACCTTTGGGGATGTGACATGACATATTCCACTGACGTAGGATGGAATCATGGGAGGCAATGATCCATGATCGATGAATGATGAAAACCTCACTAAGACGAGGACTCACGTTTCTCTAATGATCATGATACCTCTGATGATTCACGAGGAAGGTGTTTTGTTTTGGATCAAGTGATTTGGTCTTTCCTCATTCTTGAAAGAAGTGATGAATCACAGATGTTTTATAATTTACAAAAGTTGATTTATTTCTTCTACCACTTGTTATAATGTTAATGTAGAGGGATCAGATCAAATGAACAAGGAACGTACCCTCTACCACTTCATTTCTTGACACGTTCTTTGCGGAACAATTTTCAACTCATTGGATAGTTGAAACCCTGAGGCATGCAATGATGGAGACATCTCGAGAAAAAAAAAGGTATGCTTGGAAGGATGAATAGACCACCGGAGCTCACCTAATGTCCCTGAGGAAGAAGTGTCGGCAACCAAAACTGGCATACGAGGGCAGCGGTCGGCAACCACCGACTGCGGTGGAAGAGTGGAAATGCTTGGCGCTGTGATGGACAGACAGGTAGCCGGAAGCAGCTGGCTGCAGAGGTGGACGCGGCGCACTGTCATGAGCTGCACTAAAGTAATTTGTGGCTTGAAGCCACAGTGATGTATGGGACACCCTCCTTGCGGGTCCCAGGGGTGATGAGGTGGTGCCACCAGCAGCCGCCAATAACGGAGCTGAATGGATCCTTATAGCTGTTCAGGAGTAGTGGACCACATGACCCTTGTGGGTCACACCAGTCGGCAGCCCAACAAGCCATTCCTGCCACAGCCCAGCTCAATCGGTCCAGGTCGGTCCGACCGGGTCGGACTAGACCCGGACCCATCTCGGGTACTATTATGCATAAACGACTATATCTTGTGAACCAGATGTCCGTTTGACGAACTGTCTGTGGCGATGGGATCCTTGGAGAGATACACAAAAATTGAGATACTCAATGAGAGTTTGGGATAAAATTAGAGTACATATAGGTTTGATCAACTCTGAATCCAACCAGGCCCTCGACACTAAAATTCTAGTAACATATAGACCGAGGGTCTAGTTGATGCACTATTTGTAGTATTGGAACCCTTATGAAATTACAGATCACCAGGTTACTTATTCGTGGGACATCATTCCGATTGAATTACTAATGATGTCTTGAGTAGCTATTCTCCCATAATCAAGCATACAATAAGCGGGATTCCAGTGGCTAGCAGTGAGGTGGAGGTTGGAGACAAATCATACTGAGGTTTGTACTGAGAGATCTAGTGTGGAACATCACCTATCGATCTTATGTGGGTCAGATCCTCTGTTGGTTTGTGCTTAGTGATCTTATGTGGGTTAGTGCATACACATCCAGTGAGGGTCAGATCCAATGTGGGTCATTTCTCAGCAATCTTGTATGGGTCAACACATACCGATACTGTGTGGGTCTTTCAGGGGTTAATACATATCGACTACGGGTAGGTCACATCCTATTTTGGTCTTTCAGGGGTTAGAACTTATTTATACTATGTGGTTCAGACTCCATATGTTCAGCAGTAGTGCATCTCGATAGAATAAGACGATCTAACTTCTTGACTAATAATATGTAATACTATGCATTACATATACCTAGGTTATATTCTATCTATATCAATGTTATTTATGATTGAGATCATGATTTTTGGTTTTTCTATGTGGAATTCTGAGAGACCTTTGGGGGTTACAATGTCCATACTGGGTATTGTTATACTCACCCCTGCACAGGTTTCACCCACACCTTGTTGTATCTTTAGTAAACGACAAAAAACATGGCTGAGACTTGAGGGAGCTAGTACTAGAAATTACATGGAGGAGATTATCTATAGTGGAGAGTAGTGGATATTGGCTATACCTACCCTTCAGGTATGATCCTTGCTGGATGATTCCAAGAGTTGTTTTCTGTTTTTCTATTGTAGTTGAACCTTACAGTTGTGCTTGTATTCCCGACCCTTTACTATCAGTAAAAAACATTACTATTCCAGTTTTACATGGTGGTTTAATCTTGTTGTGTCGTTGTATTGTGTGTTTTTATAGGATGAAAGGCAATACCTTCCCATTTTAGGGATACAACTTTCTAGTGGTACTCGCAACCCCAAGCCCATGGAAGGCGAGCATGGGGTAGTCATGACGTCGGCACTGGGGGACATGTCGTGAGAATGTGGTATTAGTGGGGACGGTTCTACCGATGAAATATTACTCTGATATTTTTAAAGAAGCTATAGTGTTAGTGTTTTGAGTATGGTTTTATGTTCAGAGAGTCCAATGTAGGTGCAATGACCGACCTATCCATACACTAGGATAGTGAATTCTGATTTCTTACTCGGTTCATGAAAAAAATGATTGCATGTGTTTTGGAAATTTTTTTCTTTCATATATTTTGAGTCAACTCACTAGGTATAAACTATTGAAATTGGAACACCAATTTATTTTCCAGATGTCACCAAGTAAATAGGCAACCAGGATTCCTTAGAGAGTACACAATGACGGACCACCGAGCAATGAGGCTTCAGTGCAGGACCCTCTTACTGTGGTAGCACCTTCATGTGGTGCACCAGCAGCACCACCACCTGTTTGGAAACAGATGAAAACTTCCCCACTTGCAGACCATGAAAGATGAATGATCACTTTTCACAAGTTCCAGAGATAGAGGCCTCTAAGTTTTCGAGGCGAGACAGATTCCCAGGCTGCTGAGGACTGGTTTCATTTTGTGGTTAGAGTTTTTTTCTATATGGATATAGTAGCCGGGAAGATGGTTATCTTAGCTGGTATCCTTTTCGAAGGCATAATAGGGAGATGGTGGAGCCTGATTCCCCATACACATGATGAGACTACCCTCACCTAGATGGACAATTAGAGCCTCTTCAGGGAAAAGATTATTCAAGCGACCCTACGTTGAGTCTATATCCGGGAGCTGTTGCACTTATAGTATGGAAGCTTATCAGTGGCACAGTACTCGAAATGAATCAATAACCTCTCATGATACTCCACTGATAAGGTATGTGACCCATTCTTCAGGGCCCATACCTTTGAGCATGGTCTGCAATGAGATATTAGAGCATCGATGATATCACTAAACATACCGACATGGGCTGTAGTGCTCAAGCGAGCACTGTTGGTGGAGAAATTCATAGCTAAGTAGGAACCGATAGTGAGAGACTCCACCAGAAGACTAGTATCCATGTCATCTGTAGGAGGTAGTATACAGATAACACAGAGGTCCAAGAGGTCTAGACCCACCGGTGGATGACCACAGGATGTGGGGTGGGAGGTGCGGAGCTCTCAAGGCCGATAAGGTCAGCTCAGAGGCATGCTGTTCTTCTCCTGCGGTGCCGTACCGACGATCCGAAGATGGTCGAGGGACGACAGAGTCATATTTAGATATTCGAGTGAGGAGGTCCATAGGACAACAGATAAGGTAGAGAGAAGGCCGTGTAGTAGGCAGTGGGATGTGATTTGAGGTTATACCGCCAACAACACTAGGAGGTCCACCCTGACCATAGTGAGCATGTGAAAAGGGACGACCACCACTATATGCAGTAGATTCCATCAACCATAACACTCTATATATTATTAGAGGTAAAATCTGTGTCAATTACACCCTAGGTGTAGTAGCTATAAACATAGGTGTCAGTCGCTATTTCATTGCCACAACACTCGTTCGGAGGTCTGAGATTTTGATGGAGCTTTTGGCTCAATATTTATGATTATAGACTCCTATGGTAGAAGATTTGATGATTCCACATTGGTATAGGCAGTGTGAGATTACTCTAGGAGGTGAGTGCTTCGGCTGGTATCTCCTAGTAGTAGCATAGAGGAATTATGACATCATCTTGGGTATGGACTGGCTATCCACAGTCCTTGCTCAGATAAACTGTATTAGGTAAATATTGTGGTATTTCTTTGATTATGGGATCTATATTACCTTCATCGGTGAGAAGGAAACCTTTACAGCACATGATGGACTATCTCAGAGGAGGGTGCAGCCGATTACTCATCGGTTGACTATCCTCACCCTCAGAGCAGTTGACATGGGGAGTCTGAGTTATCCTATAGTGGTGGACCACTATGTTGATGTGTTTCATTATGATTTTCTAGGACTACCTCCTCGTAGAGAGGTATACATTCACATCAATCTGTACCCTAGAGAGAAATGGATATATACAAAATTATATGAGATGTTTCTTGTGGAGCATCAGGTGTTCCAGGTATAATTGGATAAGTTTCAAGGAAAGGGGTTCATAGGACCAAGTGTTTCTCCATGGGCATCCCCGATCATGTTCTCCATGAAGGTGAATGAGAGAATGAGGCTTTGTGTGGACTATCGGTGCCTGAACCAAGTGACCGTGAGGAATAAGTTTCCACTCATGTGGATCAATGATCTCTTCGACTAGCTGAAGAGATCTCGTTGGTTTTTGAAGACAGTCTTTAGATCAGGTTATCATCAACTCAGAGTATGTGGCAAGGATGTACCGAAAAAAACCTTCAGATGTTGGTATGTCCATTACGAGTTCTGGTTGATGCCTTTCGGCATAGACAACACTCCAGAAATGTTCATGGGGATCATGAAAAGTATCTTCCCCCCATACCTCGATCGCTTTGTGGTGGTCCTCATTGGAGACCTCATGATATACTCGGTGTTGGAGGAGGAGCACACCATACACCTACAAATAGTTCGAGATACACTATGAGAGCACCATCTATATTGCCAACTCTCGATGTGGCAGTTCTAGATATGTGAAGTCCACTTTCTGGGGCGTGTTATCTTAGAGTCCAGAGTCGTAGTAAATCAGGCAAAGATAGAGGCAGTTCTTGCTTGGGAACAACCTAGGTGTATGACCGAAGTGCAGAGTTTATGAAGATTGGTTGGATACATCCAATGAATTGTACCTAACTTCTCCTAGGTAGTGGAACCCTTTTTAGCCTTGACAAAGAAAGTAAATCCATTCTTATGGATAGTGAAGTGCCATCAGAGTTTCTAGAAGATGAGGTAGAGACTGACAAGTGCTCCCATCTTGAGGCTACCAGAAGAGGGCGTTGGGTACATAGTTTACTTTGATGTATCAGGTACCAGACTTGGTGGTATCCTAATTTAGGAGAGATCAGTGATCACCGATGGCTCACGATATTAAGGGCCACATGAGCTTAACTATGCTACCCCTAACCTAGAGTTAGCATCATCGATCTTTGCACTAATGATTTGGAGACACAACATGATGGGTGAACAATTTACATTTTACTCTAATCACAAGTGTCACATGTATATATTCTCAATGATGGTCTTGAACCTGAGATAGAGAAGATAGCTGGAGTTCCTCCAGGACTCCGACTTTGAGACAGTCTATACTCATGGGAAGGGGAACGTAGTAGTATAGACACACTCTGTAGGAGTTATGGATTATAGTTGCTGAGTGAGGTGACAGAGCAGCTAGCCACATTGCAGATATCCATTGAGGATAAGGATGGAGCATCTTACTGCCTATCTATGACTGTCACTCCAAAACTTCTTTAGCGAGATCAAGGTGCACAGCTTGGGGACATAGACTGTGAGGCCCGATGTGCTCAAATATCCTCAACATAGGATCTTGATGGAATTCTTGAAGGTGGGGATCATGTCGCTCTCTTAATAGGATGAGATATGGTACCATTAATTCTTAGGGAGGAGGTGTTTATGGAGATCCACACATCCCCTTTTGCGGTACATCTAGGAGTAATGAAGATGTACACAGACATCTGACATTAATACTGATGGCCAACGATGAATAAAGCAGTGGAAAAGATTATATCCCAATGCCTCACTTGTTATTATGTGAGGGTTGCAAATTAGGTACCAGCTGGCCTAGATTAGCAACAGGAGGTTCCAGAGTGGAAGTGGAATGGTATATCCGTGGACTTCGTGATGGTTCTACCACATATGTCTAGGGTCCATGATTCCATTTGGGTGATCATTGAATCACTCTCTAAGTCATCCCACTTCCTAACCATCTGAGCGTAGGGATCATAAGAGATCTCGGGACGCCTCTACATGCATGAGAGAGTGAGAATTCATGGGGTAACATCGACAATCATCTCAGATTTCAATTCACATTCAATATTTCTCATGTGGAAGGGATTGTATGAGGCGTTCAGAACTCATCTATGCTTGATCACTGCCTTTCACCCTCAGAGATATGGTTGGATGAAGCAGACCATACAGACACTCCATTACATGCATTGTGCTTTTTTTATTGTTTTTGGATGCATTTGGGAGGACCACCTACCACTGGTAGTGCTTTCATACAACAGTTATCACCCCACCATCGGAATGGCACCATTTGTGTCATTTTATGGGTCACCATGCTAATCACTTATTTGCTGGATAGACCTAGGGGAGTCTATAAATATGGGTTCATAGATAGTATAGGCTACTATAGAGAAATTACAGGTCATCCAAGAGCGGATGAAGACTATACCAAGACAGTAGAAGTCTTATGCCAATAAGAGACAGATACCCTTGGAGTTTGAGGAAGGAGACCATCTCTTCCTAAGTGTCTCACCCTGATGAGGATTATGGAGGGTTGGTTGGCGAAATAAGCTATCTAGGTGGTTCATTAGACCCTTACAGATCATCAATTGAGTAGGAGAGGTGGCGTACCATCTAGATCTTCCTCCAAAGATACACTGGGTGAATAATGATTTCTACAGGTCGCAGATGAATAGATACATGCATGATCCATCACATGTTATTGACTTGGGTGAGCTAGATATCGACGATGGAGCGACATTTGGTGAGTTTCCAATGGAGATAGAGGATCGACATGAGTGGGTCCATTGTGGGCGGTCGATTCCTCTTGTTAAATTTCTTTGGATGCACCAAATTATCTATGATATTACATTGGAGAGGGAGGCTCAGATATGTTCTTAGTACCCCCATTTGGGCCCCTAGTTTTTTTAGCCTTCAGAGATTAAAATCCCAAACATAGGGAGAAAGTAAAGTCTCCAAAATTCCATGATTTTTATTTTAAATTATTAGGAATTATTATGAGTCTGCAAAAATTGACGTCACGAGATTCAAAGGCCTGGTGTGACCATAATGAATTCATAAATTTTTTTAAGGAACGTTCTGTAAATGTGCTGGTGGGATTTATTATCTTTTGAACAAGTTCTCAGAATAAGAATATGAGGGCATCGTTGAATATATGGTGTCAGGATTCACTTAAGGGAATAATGACTTCAACCACAGTAGGTCGGGAAAAAACAGTATATTTTGGACATTACAGGAAAAAATAAAATAAAATAACATTTTCTTTTATTTATTTTTCTCCAACGGATGAGCAGCGGTGGTTGGGACTGGTGACTAGTCAAGCCAAATAATTTCTTGACTCTCATTTATTTGTAACTGCACCATTAGATAATTAGGAGGTTCATTCATTAAATGAACTTCATTAATTCCTCTGTGTGTTACTCTCGATTCCCCCTATATTTAAGTGAGGATCTGGGTGTAGTTTTGAAATGGATTCACCAATAACGAAACCTCCATAAATGAGACGTGACGTCTTCCACCAACGGAGGATAGAAGCTTTGGTGGAAACGATCCGGGATCGACAAATGCTGACAACCTCACTCAAATGGGGACTCTCCTTCTGCCAATGGCTGTGATACTTAAGACGGTTCATGGGGTAGGGGTTTTTTTTATTCTCATGTGATTTTTTATTCCCTCATTCATGAAAGAGGTGTTAAATTGTAGAAGTATTATAAATTACAAAAGTTGCTTTATTTCTGCTACATCTTTTTGTAATGTTAATGCAGAGGGCGTGTGCCAGAAGAATGTGACTCGGACCCTCCGCCACTTAATTTTTTGACACGTTCTATGTGGAAATTTTTTTAACTCGTCAGAAAGCAGAAACTGAGAGGCCCCCAATGACGGTAACATCCTGAGAGGACTGTAAGCACATCCATAATGATGAGCGGACCATCCGAGCTCACCCTGTAACCCACATAAGAAGCACTGGTGACCAGCGCTGATGTATGAGGGTGGTGGCTAGAAATTGATTGACGTTGTGGAAGAGTAGTTCTTCTTGGAACCGTGGTGGGTAGACATGAGGCTAGGAGTGGCTGGCGGTAGTGGTTGAAGTAGCATGCTGTTGCACGCTGCGATGACGGTAGCTGTGGCAATTCATGGGACCTGATCCCCTATAGGTCCCATGGGTGAAAATATGCGGCCACCTAGAGTCTCCAATAAAGAAGCTGAAAGGATCCTTTCAGCCGTTCGGGAGTAGCAGACCTTGTGACCGCCACGGTTCGTCCCTACTAGCGGGACAAGCTGCCACGACCCAGCCCAGGTGGGGGGGGGTCGGGCTGGTCCAAAACCTAGCGTGTTGAGCTGGCCATGGCATAGCCCTACCGGGCCAGTCCAGGCCTGGTCAAGCACTTCCCAGGTTGGGCCTACCTGAGCCAGGGTTGGGTCGGGTCAGGTCAAGTCACACCTCCTTGGTCAGACAGGACCCAGACCCCTCTCGAGCCCTATTACTCACATGTGACCGTATCCTGGGAACCAGAGGTTTGTTTGATGAACAATATATGGCACTGGGATCCTTAGAACAAGATGTTTCTTTTTGAGAGTGTCTATTGGAGTTATAGAGAAAGTTGGAGTATGATTGGGTTGGATCAACTTTGAATCCAATCGAGCCCTCGACACTAAAATGACAATAACATATAGTCTAGGTGTCTTGTTGACGTGATATGTATTGCATGGAACCGTTATGACATGATGGATCATCAGGTTACTTCTTCATGGGAATTCATTCTAGTTGAATTACAGAAGATGGATTGAGGAGTTATTCTCCCAGAATCAATTGTACTATGAGTAGAAATCTAGAGGTTGGCAGTGAGGTGGAGGGTTGTGACAGATCATATGGAGGTTAGTACATAGTGATATTGTGTGGGTTAGCACCTATCCATCTTGTGAGGTTCAGATCCGGTGTGGGTCAGCTCTCTACGATCTTGTGTGGGTTTGTGCATACCGATTTTGTGTGGGTCAGATCCTATGTGGGTCAGTGCTCGGTGATCTCTTGTGGGTAAGTGCATACCGATCTAGTGTGGGTCAAATCATGTGGGGGTTTTGCGGGTGTTAGTACCAATCAACTCCAAGTGGGTCCAATATTGTGTGGGTCATGCAATGGTTAGAAAGTATCGATCCTTGGGAGCCAGACTACGTATGGTCGGTAGCAGTTCCTCCCGATAGAATAAGTTGATCTAGATTCTTGACTAATTTATTTTACTTTTGTGCTTTACATATACCTGGTTTGAGCTGTGTCTATTTCATTGTATTTAGTGATTGAGATCATGCTTTGTGGTCTTTTCCTTTGTGTATTTCTGAGAGACCTTCGGGGGTCTTGGGGTCCCTATTGGGTATGGTTATACTCACCCCTGCACATGCTTCAACCATGACTTGTTGTGACTTGTGCTGACGATGAGAAACTTGCATGAGACTTGGTGGAGCTAGGACCAGGTGGTACGTGGAGGACATTGGCTAACGTGGAGAGCAGTGGAGATGAGATGTACCTACACTTCATGAAGGATCCTCACTAGATTATTTTAGAAGAAGTTTTATGTTTTTTAGTTGTAGTTGTACCTATCAATTGGGCTTTTATTCCGTCCACTTTACTTTCAGTACACACCTTTTCTACTGCAGTTTTACATCCCGGTTTTATCTTGTTGTGTCATTTGATTGGTTTTTATAGGTTTAAAGGCAATGCCTTCCCTTTTTTGGGATACACCCTTCCAGAGGTATTTTCTAACCTCTGGCCGATGGAAGGTAGGCAAAAGGTAGTCACGACATGGCCCCCCGGAGGACAGGTCATGACATTTTCACCACCCCATGTTCCTCTGAATAGGGTGCATCATTTCATAGGTGAAGAAAAATGGTTTTCCATAAACATGTGCTATCACTGAAAAACACCAAGGGATTCAAAAAATTTCTAACATCACCCTTAATACACCATTTAAAATCCAAACCATGGTATACCAAATACATGGTGAAATGATTATTTGAAAATGAAAATTAGAAATATATAGAAAGGATAAGATCATGAAATATGCCCACCTTATAACCGCACATCCTAATGTTGTACTAACAATAATCTATATTATTTTGATGTAAAAAAATATGTGCCATTAATCTCATGTATCTTCATCCCACTCACATTTCTCCTACTATACACACATGTTTCCATAGTACTCATACTACCATCACACTTTATCCCACAAAAACATTACCACTACGATCCATAAAACATATCATATGCTCCACAAAAGACACATCAACCTCATTCTCAGAATCATCATTATCATCAATCACATGATATGTTTTGGGGTGATAATGAAAAATAATTGAATGATGAATAACATGTTGTATAGAACAATACAACTTGGGAAGAGAAAATTGATATGCCATTAACCCGATTGTCTACACTGTATCAAAATGTTTAACAAACTTGGGAACCAAAATTACCTATCTCTGAATCCTATGGGGACCCAATCAATGCAAGACCCGATGAAACACAAGATAACAAAATACAAAATCATGGGGTCATTGACATCTATCATCATATTACTTCATCCGAATTTTACTAAAATCCATACATAGTAGAATCAGATGAACCTACAATGATGTCTATTGTGTGGGACTCAATCCCAACATCTCTTAATTACCTACCACCATCTAGTATAGAGTGATCTAGATGGAATAATAGAATGTTTCTCATATGAATCCATATGAATAGTCTTCAAAAACTGTTGTATTAGGAGAACTCAATGAAAATAATGTGCTTCCCCCAATAGCCACAAAAATTGACAATGGACACCCTTATAATATCTTCCAATACCTCTATCTTTCATTTTTATTTCCCATATGTATTTTTTTGAAATTATATACTCAGAAATAAATTTATACAAAGATCGTTATATTAGAAATTATGGAACCATGATGTGAATCACAAGTCGTTGTATGAATCTATCCACCATGGAACCCCATGAAGTCCTACTATCTACTGAATATACCAGTCTTCCAACTAAACCACTGAGAGTGTCTCAGATATATTCATGAAATGAGACACTCTTTTCAATCGATCCACAATTATCCATACGATTTCATTTTTCTTTGTAATCCTATGAGGAAACGCCACTAAATTCATGGTAACATTGTCACACCTCCATTTCAGAATGGTAAATGGATGTAGTAAATCCCCAAGTCATTAATGTTTGGAATTAACCTGTTAACCAGTATAGAATCATTCCACGAACCCTATAGTATCTATTCTCATGCCCAAATACAGATAATATTGATGTAGATAAAGAAACATTTTTATCAAACTTTGATTAAATAATTAATTAGAGGCGTGAAACCCACACAATATATCCTATTAAATAGACATAGTCATAACAACATGTTTATGAACATAAATGGTTTCATAAATATCTATAGTCCAATCAGATGTTTCCTTCCCACCTTCAAGAATTCCCATCAAGGATAAACACTCTGAATTCTCATATTGTTTGTACCTGATCTGTCTTAGATGTGTGGACTCAAACTGATAATCTTAGGAGAACCATTTACTTTGGAACCTCAAAAACCACAATATGAATCTTATCCATTAAGGTCATCATCTTCCAATCATAACTAGAATACAGAACTGAATGAGTCTATTTATTCTTGGTTAATTCTTTATCCACACTATTTCCATTCTCAAAAATATATAATTTCTCAAAATGAATGTATTTCATATACACATACCATATCCACTAGTAGAGACTAAAACAACACTGTAGGAATATATAATTCAATATCCTATGGAGAACATACACAACAATATTCTAACCCAAAAGATAATTACAAAACTATTTCTAGGAATAACCCACTTTATCCTGCTCAATATTGATAGCATGTTAATTCTGTTCATGTATCCTCAACAATCATGAAATATGTACAGAAAAATGATCCCCTTTCATAAAAACTACTCAAATTATAATCCCTGATATGTCCAAAAACATGGTGTACTCTTCCTCCAGATCGATTAGTATCAAAATTTGTGTGGAAATCAAACCCTTCATTAAATCCTAAAACGAATTATCACATATTCTATAAAATTTAAACATTATCCCATTCTAGATCATTAATAAAATTGGTTCCTCCAAGAGGGAAAATTATATGGTAAACCATTAATAATAACCATTATAGGAAAAAAATATAAATATATCAAAAACATACCTGTTATACTCCCATGAAACCACTACATTCAATTTCATATGGACTAATCACACTCCATCCTTGTATATGATGTGACCCCTGAAATGTAACCTATCAATCCATAATTGAAACCTTTATAGCATAGAATATAGTCTATGCTCAATCAGTTTACACAAAATGATTTAATGAATTTTGGAATGATCATCATGATTCTAGAAGTACACATATATATCATCCATAAAATCAACAAAAAATTGAACTAGGCATGGGTGGAAGATATGTTTCATCAATGCCATAAACATTGAAGCCCAAAACACGGATTCATATAGTACACACTCATTTATAAAATAATGAGGTGGTATATCATGGGTTATAACTCTCAACAGATAGATACAATGATCTCCAGCCAATCTTGTAGAAAAAACAACCTCCTCCCAACTAATCAATGCGATCATCGATATGTAGAAGAGAATACTAGTTATTCATTTTAATTTGGTTCATATTTTAGTAATAAAGACTTAAACATAAGGACCTATCATCTGTCTTAGAAAACATAACAAGAGAACCCCATGGAGTCATACTTAGATGGATAAATACAATAATAATCAACTTTTCGAGAAATGTTTTATGATCATGATACTTTGTCAGTGACATTAAATATGGTGGATGAGAAACAGTCCTAGATCTAGAAATGGGATCAATTATAAACATGAAATATATCTTGGTTGGAATCCCTAAGAATTTATGAGGAATTGTGTACTAAAATTGGTCTACTAAATGGGGAAAGATGTCATATTTCATAGCCCCATCATCCAACAAAATAATAAAAACTTGGGTGTTGAGTTAAACTAGTTAGCCATTAAATGACATACTTGGACTGGCTAGATATACCACTCTCAATGATGAACATAACTATTACCATTAGGATACTTAAATTTCATTCACTTAGTGTAAAAATCTATGTGGTATTGGTACAACACCAACTAATACACACACAAAAATAATGTAAAAATATGACATATCGAGTATGTAGAGTTCCCAAAGAAAATGATACATCCAAACCCCAAGAGATAACCAGTTTCATAAATAGATTTATATTGACTGCACTCCGAATGGCCTATTGGTCATCAAAAACCCCATTGACAAACCCCACATCAAGACTTAATCTATTAAAATCATGTGAACATATAAATGAATGAGATACTCTTCAATAATTGTATGTCTGATTATTGACGGATCAACATCACTACTTGTATGTGTGGACTAAACTACATGAAATTTTATTGCACAAATATATTATGCAACAATCTAATTTCCCTATGTTTTACCACTCTACTAATATAGTATTTCTTTCACCCATGTAACATGCAATTTTTATCAATTACCATTGCCAGTAAAACTCTAAAGACCAAATTAATATGGTATTGAATACCTCTTGATTGTGTTGTGTCTCTTCTTGGACCCTCTATCAGTAAACATAGTGTAATGGTTTCTACAGTGCATCTATAATTTACCCATCTTATTACATATTTTTCACTCCACTGGTGATTATAGTAATGGACTATGAATGTTTCTTGACCTACTGTTACAGTGGTAGTATATTTGGTTACCTCTATTTGTAATTGAACCTTCTCCAATTCCAATTTGGTTAATGTTTCCCTATATGAAATTATCATAGATACCCTCATTACTATAATAAGATGCCCCACATTATCATCTAGTAAAAAAACTACATTCCACTAGGATCATCCTTCAGGTCCCCTTATAAATGAGAGGCTGATTCACCCCTTCTAAAAACTTCTTTAGTACAATGAGGTTAAACTGATACATAATCTTACCTTTAATCCCATCTTCAAAATTAATAACTAATGTTCCCTCATCACCTTCTAACACTATAAATATAATATAAATTTTGTTAAATGTACAATGTAGTCCATCACTGACATACTCAACCGTTTTAGCCACATAAACATATCTTCCCTCTATTTTCTGAGCATCCATGGGAAAAAGTATTGTAGAAAATTCACCTCTAGGTCTATCCACTGCATTTTCTCTAGTAGCTCATCCCATGCCGAAATGTTAATAAAATTATTTTATTGACAATGTATCATATATTCTTCCATATTAAACCTTTTCTTAATAAGAGTCTCAAATTTTTCAATGATAATTTTGATAAACTAAATCTTGAACTCATTTACCTGAATTCTACAATATCCACTAAATATTAGAGGATAATTGAACTGGTACTATTGTTTCAGGTCCTATATACTTCAAACAACAATAAAAAAACCACTTTCAAGAAATTTCATGATGAAAACAATGATCTCATGGAGCATCTCTCTGGAATAATCAATCAGTACTACAGGAGCCTCACATTCCACTTCTGGAGGATCATTTACATTCATGTCGACATGTCATCCTATCAAAAACAATATTCATGGTGGCATATCCCTATAATATCAAACTAATTTATTAGGACAAAATATAAGAAATTTACAAATTTCAATGATATGGATTCACATAATTCCATAAGAATTCATTTTTCATACCCAAAACGCAGTCAAAAGTAAGGAACCATCTCTACTCATAACCATCCCTCACCTGGATCAAAGAAAATATTGATTAAATGTTATAAAATTTCATAGTTTCTCATTATATTTCAATTTTTATCCATTGGAAATTTTCATTGAAATTCACAATTGATAATATTCTTATTAGGCACGTTTTTATCAAAAATTACTCTAATAAAGAAAAATATTTCATTTTAACAACTATCTGAAATCTTTTTATTCCATTTAGTCATAAACATTTTCATGTCACAATAAATATAGTGTGCCTAAAATTATTCTTTTATACAAAATTATTGTTCCGTATAGTCCATGAAGAAATATCTTCATTAAATATTAATATCACAAAGAATGTTCATCACTCAAGGTAAAATAATATTCATCCATAACTACAAGCATGAGGAACATGAATACCACATTGGGTACATAGGTTTTCTCCTATATATGGCTTAGCTACTCCAATGAATATAATCATGACCATGTCTTAAATCATCATAGTATCCTTTCTAAACATCCCAAATAGTATGTTGTAAGGAAATCAAAGAAAATCCATTTGATACCATGTAACACCATGGGATTTTATGAGAAATAGTTTGTTTTTATGTTTTATGTAATATACAACACCAAAGGAATCTTTCACTACACACAACACTATCTTGTCTTGCGTTACACGCATGACCAACCTTCCTCGATAGCTTGCATTGTATGTAATACCGAGATTCAATAAACAAAGATATGTTATTAAAATATTATATAAACTAGCCATCAGGAATAGTAATACCAACATTTTGAAATTTTTTAAATTTTATCTTTCAAAATGGACATCATTTTTTGATTTGGAATATCAAAATTAGCTTAGAGTGAATTTTTGGTATTTTTCTGAAAACATTCAATTTTTGATGAATAGTGAAAAACACTGAGTTATAGTTTAAAACCGAATTTTTATTTATATAATTATTTATTTTATTTAAATTTCTTTTAGGTAAAAATAGATACATAATACCTATATATGTTCAATGTAATTCAACAGAGTCATTTTATAATAATTTTAGATATATAAAAATTTTATTGAACATTTTACTGTCATTTACCCACCTCTTATGAGAATTTGTAAATTTACAAAAAACTTAATTTTACCACTCCAATGAGTTGAATATTGAAAATCCAAGAGAAACGATTAATTTCAAGGAGTAAATTTTGGTTCAATAAGATAAAAATAATTTTGGTGAATAGTAACTTCTAACTTTTATTTACCACGGTTAAAAGTAAATGGGGTAATTAAGGGTAAAAATAATATTATAATTACCCTAACACATGTACTAATTATATTGGATAAGTTTAATTTGACCAAAAAAACCTTAGGAATAAAAAAGACCATTTAGGTCTACTTGGATTATAATAGGACATTTATTATTATTTAATTCAAAGAAGAGTTAAAAGAGTTAAAATCAATGTTTAATAAGTAAAACATTTTTAATTTAGGATAATAATAAGAAAAATTCGACTATAAATTTTAATTGGAAATATAAAACAATTTCCTACATAATGGCATTTTATTTATATTTTTTAGACATTAAATAATTTAATTTATTTATGACACAATGATGATGGAGTAATTACCTTATTAATGAAATATTAACATAATTGATATTATAAATACCCAAATATATGTAATTTGAGACGTTTTATGAAATAAACTAATTTTATTGGTTAATATAACATATTAGGGTTGGTTAGATCAATTTTGTTCGAAGTAATAATGTTGTTATGAATGTATCAAAAACAAAATACCAAATAGTGTCAAAATTGACATAAAAGAGTTTTCAAAACAAATATTAAATTATTAATTGATATTCTATTCCAAAAAATATAAGGTTCTGCAAAAATACTTACATAATAATATATATGACATTAATGAATAAATTGGGGTTCTATTGGATGTTTATAGTAGGTTTATTAACCATTTAGTGTAACAATAAAAGAATACATGGTAAAAGATAAATTATTTAACTTAGAGTTAAATCTCAATGATAAGATTCAAATGGTAACCTAAACTTGTCTTAAACATATTGGTTGAGAGGATTTAGACCCATCCCCACTCTATCCATGACATAAGTCACTTTTGATCCATTATAAACAAAATATTAATATATTATAAAATAATATTTTAAGTTTCTCCTAAGGCGCCCCTCACCCCTCTTATAAAAGGTCACTTCCCCTTCTCTCTAATTGACACCTCCAAAGGAATTTGGATCGGCCAAAACCTGCCCAAAAAACCTATAAACTATCCTCCCTTCATTGTAGAGGTCATTCTTTAGTCATAAATCCAACATATGGAGCCCTTTTTATCAAATCAAAAAGAAGAACCTGAAGAAGATATAAATATCTCACAATCTATTTCAAGTTCTTTTCTTCTTCCACTTCCTCATTCTTTTTTGTTTCCATATAAAATAATAACTCCACTATCTTATACATATTGATATTTTATTATAAAAATTTTACAACCATATTAGTTATTTTATCCATCCTATGAATGAAAAAGTCACCACACCTGCATATGTACGGCTTACCGTCTCCACGTCATGGTGTAGTTTTTTATTCAAACATTTCATCTTTTGGATGGGTATGATAATGTGTATAACTGATATAAATAATAAATATAACATTATTATAATTCTATATATATTATATAACATCCAATTATATATGATTTCAATATCAAAAGAATGATATCATCACTCGTGCGTACGTACGACAAACCGTCTCCACGATGTGATGCGACTCATCCTACATGATCTTCATTGAATAATGATTATGTAAATGAATTGAATGAAAAAATATGAAATATATTAAACTAATACCATTATTTAAATGAGTTATCAATAACCTAAAAATATGAATAAGAATTTATTTGGAAAAACAAGCATAATAACATAAATAAATGAACACCCTAATAACAAGTAGAAATGAAATATTACTAATAAGAAGATAAGAATATGACCATATATCAAATAATAACATTGAATATGATTCTGTAATAAGTCAATGACATTATTTAAATCATTATACATGAGGTTCAGATACGTATGAAGTATATCATACCTAAAGTAAGGGAAAATCTCCCAATCTCATTTTTATCTGAGATTGTTTATAGTTTAGAATTTACTGGGGAATATTTATCATCCACATCCATGTTTCCTCAATATGTAATATTATTTTTATCCTCCTACAATTTTTTAAATCCAATTTTACCTATTGGTGAATTTTAGTAAAATATTTTAAAGGAATCTTTGGTCGTATTCAATACGATATACTTTTTGACTTTTCTGGCCAAAGTATGAGAAGAATGTTTTTAACATATATTGAATGAATGTATTTTTATGATTTCATAGAACATTATTTACATTAATATTACTCTAAAAGTTTTAAGTTTATTTTTAATTAACTTCTTTCAGTTTGAAATTGTATGACATGTTAAGAAAGGAAAAATATTTTTTAAGTAGAAAGGATATTTTCCTCAAGAATGGAGTTCACGTGTTTTATCAAAATTATTTTCCATCAAAGATAATATAGGGTTTTGTTTCTATAAATTTTTTTAAATTTATTTGATTATGTTATGATCGAATTATTTTAATTAAGTCCTTTTATCTTATATGGATTATGTTATGATGACATGATGTTTAAGAATCCCATTTTTATTACATGGGTTATGCTATGATTTATGATTTATGATTTTGTGGCACACATTATAATTATATCATTATGAGATTTGTGGGACCTATATCTCCCTCCAATGCATTGGGTAATGATTTATATCTCATGAGATAGACGTGGATGGAATGACAAGTTAATCCGGTTCAGTGATACTGGACTGGAATGAGGAGTGAACTTGGTTCAGAAATGCACTTTGTTTGCTTTAATAGTCTTGGAAATGAGTCTTTACTAATATGAAATGGTTTTCTATGATTATTTGTGTATTCCAAAAAGTTTCATTTTTTATGTTATGATTATTGGGATTATATTTCACTACTATGATTTATCCTATGTTATGATATTATGATCTCTTTTTCTAGTTATGATTTTCAAAATGTTATGTTCTTATGAATATGATATGAATGGAATTTCCATTGTTTACCCTTACTAAGTATTTGAGCTCACCCTTTTGTATGCTTTCTTTTCCCAAATCCAAGAAGATGAGTATTAAGAAAAACATTCCAAAAGGGACTCTAGAAATGATGGAATAAACGAGAGACAATGTAGATGCTTTATGAACCAGTTGTTTATGTTTCCTAGTTTCTAAAGAAACTATGCCTATTCGGCCTTATCATGGTTTGTTATATGTTGTAATAGGTATGCTTGAATTCTGAAGTAATAACAATGTATGTAAAGTATGAGTTGTTATAGTTGGTATTGGAGGAAAGGTATAGTCAACCTTTTGAAACTAGTATGTGAAAACCTGAGTAAGAATCCTATGGACATGTCTAAGAATTGAACACAATATTAGTGTTTTAGAAATGGCCATGAATAACCTATGATAAGACCTAGAGTGTGAAATATTATTCTTGATTATGTGTTTTTCTTATTATGATTAGTGTTTCTCACACTATGCTTATTGGTTTTTGTCAATGGATTGAAATTGAAGGAACCATGTTAATGCTAAATGCGATGGGAAATGAAATGATTGTCCCCCTGAGCAACCAAATGTTATTGGAGTTGGAATGAAAAATCTTGATTCCATGCTCACACAACTTTCTCAATTTATAAATGATACAGGACTTCCAAATGAGCAAAGGAAAGAGAAAAATTCTATTGAATCCTTCAGGAGGCAGCGTCCACCCTCATTCAGTGGGTCTACTGATCCATTAGTGGCTGAACAATGGATTAGTACCACTTAAGATATATTTTCAGTTCTTCAATGTTCTATAAATGATAATGTCATCTTAGCAGTATATCGTTTGGAAGGTGAACCTGATCAATGGTGGAATATTATCAAGAATACGAGGCAAAGAGATGAAATTGAGTCCATGGAATGGGACGAGTTGAAGAACATATTTTTCAATAATTACTTCCCACGTATTCATTGAACAAATATGGAGAAGGATTTTCTTGAAATAAAGAAAAAGGATGATGAATATGTTGGTACCTATGAAGAAAATTTTACAAGACTTGCAAGGTATGCTTCCAAAATTATTATACAACCTGAGAGTAAGATAGATTTATTCTTTAGTGGATTAAAACTAGGTATTTGAAGGGCATTAGCCATAAGGGACTTCAATAGCTATGCAGAAATTTTTTGATGTGATCTCAAGGTTGATATGGATATTGGAGTAAACCATCAGTCATATGGGTTTGATAAGAAGAGGAAAATTGAATTCAAAGGGAAATATAAAGACCCCACTGAAAAGAAGATGAGTTTTCCCTTATGATCAATGTGTGGAAATAAACATGGAGGGAATTGTCTTAAATGGCCATGTAAATGTTTCAAATGTGTAAAAGAAGGTCATCGAGCATTTGAATGTTGCAATGATAGGAAAAAGATGTATAGTGATGTGAACAAAGAAAAGGCTACAAAGAATGCGCCTCGTACACTTAAATGTTACAAGTTCATGTAAATAGAGCATTATGCTAATCAATTCCCTAATCCAAGGGTTGTTGATTATGATCTACCTTAAAAACTCTTAAGGACAAATACAAAGGAAATTCACATGCAATTTATATCAGCAATGTGGAGTACGATAAAGAAGTAGTGAAAGGTACACTTACCATCCACTCTAAAGTATAAAATGTTTTATTTGATTATAGATCCACCCACTCATTTATTTCTGAAGAATTTTCTAATGGTATCATCGTACTACCTCAAAAATTAGCTGTTGAGTTAGCTCTGACAACTCCTAATGGAACAAAGATTGCATCAAAAGTTTATAATTCTTCTCCAATTGAAGTTTGTGGGAAATTGCTTCATGAAAATCTTGTGATCCTTAAAATAGTGGAATTTGATGTGATTCTTGGCATGGATTAGATTTAGTTATATGGAGCTCCTATCCATTTCCAAAGAAGAGAAGCCACATTTCATATTCCTGATCAATCTATGATCATATATCGATGCAAGGATAAATATAACCTTCCAGTGGAAATTTATTCCATATTAGGGGTTTTGATTCCAATAAAGGAAGGTTATTTATCTCAAATGGTTGGGTAGAAAATCACAATTAAGAATATGCCCATTGTATGTGAGTTTTATGATGTATTTCCAGAGGAATTTCCATGTCTTCCTCTAAATCATGAATTTGATTTTTCAATAGAACTCAAACCGGGTGTTATTCCCATATCAAAGACACTTTATATAATGGACCCAATTGAGTTGAAGCAATTAAAGAAGCAACTCCAAGAGAATCTTGATAAGGGATTTATACGCCCTAGTGCATCACATTGGGAAGCACCTGTTCTGTATGTTAAGAATAAATATGGATCAATGAGACTCTGCATTGATTATCAAGAACTTAACAAGATAACTATTAAGAAAAAATATCCTCTCCCATGCATTGATGACTTATCTGAAAAACTATGCGGAGCTCAATAATTTTCCAAGATTGATCTTTGTTCAGGGTATCATCAATTAAGGTTCAAAAGGGAGGATATTCCAAAGATAGATTTCTATACGATGAATGGAAACTATGAATTTATAGTGATTCCATTTGGTCTTACTAATGCCCCTGCTATCTTCCTGGATCTAATGAATAGAGTCTTTAGAGACTATCCTGATCAGTTTGTGGTAGTCATTATAGACGATATTATTATCTATTCTAGGGGCAAGGAAGAACATGATGATAACTTGAGAATTGTATTAAAGACCCTAAGAAAGGAGAATATTTATTCCAAATTTACCAAGTGTTAATTCTAGCTTCAAAAAGATTCATTTTTGGGTCACATAATCTCAAAATAGGGGATATCAGTGGATCCAGCAAAAACAGAGGTTATTGAAAGATGGTCGAGACCAACAACAGTAACTGAGATCCAATGTTTTCTTGGTTTGGATGGATATTATCAACGTTTTGTGAAAGATTTTTCAGGATCATCTATTCCACTCACCAGGTTTAATTGAAAACGAGTTATGTTTGTTTGAATGGAAGAGTGTGAAGATAATTTCAAGGAGTTAAAAAGAGGATTATCCAGTGCACTTGTGCTCACACAGCCTTATAGTGGAGAATGGTTTGTGATCTACAATGATGCATAAAATAAGGGATTGGGGTGTTTTCTCATGAAAAAATATATGGTTATAGCTTATGCCCCATGATAGTTGAAAATCCATGAGAAAAATTACCCAACTCATGATTTGGAGTTATCTGCGGTAATCTTTGCATTAAAGATTTGGAGGAATTATCTTTATGGTGGAAGGTGTGATATTTATACTATTCATAAAAGTTAAAAGTATATTTTCACACAAAAGGAGATGAATATGTGCCAAAGAAGATGGTTGGAGCTGCTAAGGATTACAACAGTTCAATTCATTACCACCCAGGGAAAGCAAACAAGGTGGAAGACACATTAAGTCGACAAGACCTTGCTAGCCTATCCATGATGATGATCACAAAAGATCCAATATTTATGGATTTACAAAGGATATATCATTGAATTATAATGGAATGGGAAAAATATTTTCTTTCTCAAATGAATATTAAACCATCAATACATGTGAAGATTAAAGAGGCACTGGAATAAGATGTAGAGTTACAAAAGAAGGCGAGAAATGTTCCTGAATTCCATATTGATTGTGATGAAATAATATAGTTCAAGAATCGGGTTTGTGTTCTTCCCATCCTATAATTAAAGAAGGAAATATTGGATGAACCTCATAGTTCTTCATTCTCTATTCACCCTGGAATCACGAATATGTATAGGGACCTGAAGGAGTACTTCTGGAGGGATCACATGAAAATAGATGTTGCTAAATATGTCTCTCGATGCTTGGTTTGTCAATAAGTTAAAGCTGAGATACATAAGTCTATGGGGATTTTACAACCATTACCCATACCAGAATGGAAATATGATAACATCACTATGTACTTTGTCACTAGACTTCCTAAAACATCCAAAGGCTATAATGTTACCTGGGTTATAGTTGATCCTCTTACGAAGTCGGCACATTTCATTTCTATTAGAGAAGATTTCTCTCTTGATCAGCTATCCAGGATATATGTGAAGGAAGTGGTAAGATTGCATGTAGTACCACTTTCCATTATATCTGATTGAGATCCAAGGTTTACCTCGATGTTTTGGTGAAGTCTTCATCAAACTCTAGATACAAAGTTGAGTTTCAGCACTGCTTATCATCCTCAGACAGACGATCAGTCTGAGTGGACAATTCAAACTCTAAAAGACATGTTGAGAGCTTGATCTATGGATTTCAAAGGTGGTTGGGATCAACACCTAACTTTGGTGGATTTTCTTATAATAATATATTTCAATAAATTATTAAGATGGATCCTTATGAATCTCTCTATGGAAAGAAATGCAGAACTCCAACTTGCTGGGATAAAGTAGGGGAAAAGCTATTAGGACCTGATCTTGTTGATGAGATGGAAGAAAAGGTAAGATCAATTCAAAAACACATAAGAGCATATTAGAGTAAAAAAAAAGTTATGTCGACAACCGAAAAAAGACATAGAGTTTGAAGTGGGTGATAAAGTGTTCTTACGAATATCTCCTTGGAAGAGAGTAATGAAATTTTAAAAGAAGGGCATACTGATCCGTAGGTATATTGGTTCTTTTCAAATACTGGATCATGTTGGGAAGGTAGCTTACAGATTGAAAAATCCCCCGAATCTCTCTCATGTTCATAATGTGTTCATGCACCTCTCCTGAGAATGTACATACCTAATCCATCACATATACTAATCTTCGATGTTTTACCACTGGAGAAAGATCTTTCTTATGAAGAACAACTAATAGTGTTCTAGATAGAAGCGAAAAATTTATACGAAACAAGACCACTCACTTTGTTAAAGATTTATAGATGAACCACCAATTAGAAGAAGCTACATGGGAAATTGAGGATATGATGAGGGAGAGGTATCCTCATCAGTTTTTTACGAAGTGACGAATTTCGAGGGAGAAATTATTTTTAAGAGGGGTAGAATGTAACACCCTGAGATTTTATGAGAAATATTTTGTTTTTATTTATTATGTTATATGAAAAACTAAAGGAATATTTCACTACACACAACATTGTCTTGGATTGCGTTACACGCAAGAGCAACCTTCCTTGATAGCTTGCGTTGAACGCAATACCGGGTTTCACTAAACAACGATATATTATTAAAATATTATATAAAATAGCCGTTATGAAAATTGATAAACACATTTTGAAATTTTGTAAATTTTATCTTCCAAAATGGACTTCGGTTTTGGATTCAGAATATCGAAATTAACTTAGGGTGAATTTTTGATATTTTTCTAAAAACATTCAATTTTTGATGAATAGTGAAAAACATTGAGTTATAGTTTAAAACCGAATTTTTATTTAAATAATAATTTATTTTATTGAAATTTATTTTAGGTCAAAATAGATATATAATACCTATATATGTTCAATGCAATTAATTGGAGTCATTTTATAATAATTTTTGATATATAAAAATTTTGCTGAACTTTTTACCGTCTTTTACCCATCTCCTAGGAGCATTTGCAAATTTACATAATAATTAATTTTATTGCTTCTGTGTGTTGAATTTCAAAAATCTGAGAAACACAGTTAATATCAAGGATTAAAATGTGGTTCTATAATATAAAAATAATTTTTGGTAAATAGTAACTTTTAACTTTTATTTACCTCAATTAAAAGTAAATAGGGTAATTAAGGGTAAAAATGATATTATAATTACCCTAACACATGTACCAATTCTATTGGATAAGTGTAATTAGACCAAAAAAACCTGGGGAATAAAGTATGACCATTTAGTTCCACTTGGACTAGAATAGGACATTTATTATTATCTAATTCTAAGAAGAGTTAAAAGAGTTAAAATCAAAGTTTAATAAGTAAAACATTTTTAATATAGGGTTATACATAAGATAAATTCAACTATTAATATTCATTAGAAAGATAAAATGATTTCTACATAATTTAATTTTATTTATATTTTTTTTGACATTAAATAATTTAATTTATTTATGACACAATGATGATGCAGTAATTACCTTATTAATAAAATATTAACATAATTGACATTATAAATACCCAAATAAATGTAATTTTAGAATTTTTTTGAATTACACTAATTTTATATGTTAATATAACATATTAGGGTTGGGTAGATTAATTTTTTTCGAAGTAATAATGCTATTATGAATTTATCAAAAACAAAATACCAAATAGTGTCAAAATTGACATAAAAGAGTTTTTAAAAAAATATGAAATTATTAATTGATATTATATTTCTAATAATCTAAGGTTCGTCCAAAAGACTTATATAATAATATATATGACATTAATGAACCAATTGGGTTAAGATTGGCAGTTTATTGTATGTTTATTAACCATATAGTATAATAATACAAGAAGACATGGTAAATGTTAAATTATTTATCATATAGTTAAATCTAAATGATAAGGTTAAAATGGTAACCTAAACTTGTCTAAAACCTATTTTTTGATAGGATTTCGACCTATCCCCACCCTATCCTCGAAATAAGTCTCTTTTGAGCTAGTATAAACTGAATATTATTTTATTATAAAATAATATTTTATGTTTTTCCTAAGGTACCTCTCACCCCTCTTATAAAAGGGAATTACCTATTCTCCCTAATTCACACCTCCAAAAGAATTTAACTCTGCCAAACCCTACCCAAATACCCCGTCAACTATCCAAACATCATTTTAGAGGCCTTCCTTTATATAGAAAGCCAACCTAAAGAGCCCTTTTGATCAAATCAAAAGGAAGAACCCGAATAATAGGTAAATATCTCACAACCTATTTCAAGTTCCTTTCTTCTTCCACTTCCTCCTTCTTTGTTGTTTCCATTCTAAAATAATAACTCCAATATATTCTACATACTGTGATGTTATTATAAAAATGGTACAGCCATATTAGATATTTTATCTATCCTATGAATGAAAAAGTCACCACACGTGCGTAGGTACGGCTTACCGTCTCCAAGCCGTGGTGTATTTTGTTATTTAAACATTTTATCTTTTTGATGGGTATGATAATTAGAATAAATGATATAAATGATAAATATAACATTATTATAATTCTCTATATATGATATAAAATCCAATTATATAATATTTTAATATCAAAATAATGATATCATCAATCGTGCGTACGTACGGCCTACCGTCTCCACGATGTGATGCGACTCGGTCTACAAGATCTTCATTGAATAATGATTATATAAATGAATTGAATGAATAAATATTATATATATTAAAATAATAGAATTCTGTAAATAAGGTATCTATAACCTAATAAAAATGAATAATAATTTATTTGACAAAACATGCATAATAACATAAATCAATGAACACCCAAATAACAAGTTGAAATGAAATATTACGAATAAGAAGATAAGAATATGACCATATATGATATCATAAAAATAAATATGATTCTATAATAAGTCAATGAAATTATTTAAATCATTGTACAGGAGGTTCGGATACATACAAAGCATATCGGACCTAAGGTAAAGAAAAAATCTCACAATCTCATTTTTATGTGAGGTTGTTTATACTTCGGAATTTACTGGGGCATATTTATCAATCACATCCATGTTTCTTTAATATTTAATATTATTTCTATCCTCCTAAAAGTGTTTAAATCCAATTTTACCTATTGGTGAATTTTAGTAAAATATATGAATGTAATATTATTTTGTATTCAGTATGAGATAATTTTTGACATTTTCAGCCAATGTATGAGAAGAATGTTTTTTTTAACTTATACAGCATGAATGGATTTTTATGATTCCATAGCACATTATTTCCATGAATATTCATTTACAAGTTTTAAAGTTTATTTTTAATTAACTTATTTTAGTTTAAAATTGTATGACATGTTACGAAAGGAAAAATGTTTTTCAAGTTGAAATGATATTTTCCTCAAGAATGGAGTTTAAGTGTTTTATCAAAATTATTTTCAATCTAAGATAATATAGGGTTCTGTTTCTATCCCTATTTTTACATTGATTTGATTATGTTATGATAAAATTATTTTTATGAATTCCTTTTATCTTATATGGATTATGTTATGATGGCATGATGATTAAAAATCCCATTTTTATTACATGAGTTATGATAAGATATAAGATTTATGATTTTGTGGCACACATAAGAATGGTTTCATTATAGGATGGGTGATAACTATATCTCCCTCCAATGAATTGGGTAAATATTTATATCTCATGCGATAGACATGGATGGAACGACAAGTTAATCCAGTTCAAAGATATAGGACTAGAATGAGGAGTGAACTCGGTTCAAAAATGGACTTTGTCTGCTTTGATAGTCTTGGAAATGAGTCTTAACTATTATGAAATGACTTTATATGATTATTTGAGTATGAAAAAAAGTTTCATTTTTTATGTTATGATTATTGGGATTACATTTCACTACTATTATTTATCCCATGTTATGATATTATTATATATTATGTAGGTTAAGATTTTCAAAATGTTATGTTCTTATGAATATGATATGATTGATATTTATTTTGTTTACCCTTACTGAGCATTTTCACTCACCCTTTTGTATGTTTTATTTTCCCTAGGTCAGGAAGAATGGTATTATGTAGGATATGCCAAAACGGACTCTAGATATAATGAAATAAATGGGAGACAATGTAGATGCTTTATGAACCAGTTGTTTATGTTTCCCAGTTTCTAATGACATTATACCTATACGGTTCTATCATGGTATTGTTATATGTTGTAAGAAGTACGGTTCAATTTTGATGTAATAAAATTTTATGTAATGTATGGGTCGTTATATACCACTGTGTAATGTTCCACCCAGAGTGCCACATACTAGTGCCCTGAGCTAATTGGATAACTAACCTCAAGAACACTGGCCCATATGGCAGAGGCTATAGACTAGGTGTGAGGGTTATATATATATATATATATATATATATATATATCCTGGGAAATTATTACATCTTTATAAAAGCATCATAATAGTGTAAACCAATAACTGATATTCAAATCATAAAAAAATTAACCCGAATAATACTATAATAATAAATTCCTAAATCAAGTAAAGATCCAAAAATATGAAAACAATATCCAAATTCAATGGTATACATATTTCATTCGATATATGTGTCATGATTCAAATTTAAAACTAAAATAATGTCACATTGAGAACTTCTAATAGTGTACCGACATCATTTTCAGTTCCCTTATCCATGTTTCATACCAACTCATCCTTATAACATTGGAATGATTCCCATTTAAACTCATGAAAACCTGACGTCTATTTGGGTAATGATCAAGAAAAACGAGTAGGGTGTGATTATAACTTAGTAGGATAACACCAATGGTGTGTAAAACCATATCCATTCTATAAAAGTTCATAATGATTTATAAAGAGTAAATTATATAATATATATTAAATATTTTTTTAAATTAAATTATACATTAATTAAAATCGTAAATCCTCATGATGAACATGAAACCCAAACAAAAAATATCATCTTATTCCTGTTACAGAGTCTGAACCATCCCTAAATGATTTGACATCTCATTTCATCATGTTTTTCCATTAATAAATTTTCATGATAATAAAAATTATAAAATGGTGGTCTATAGCATTAGTTTGGCTCCTGTGGATATTTTGAGAAATATTCCCCATCCCTCCACATAGTATTCACATGAAAACCACACACACACACATATATATATATATATATTTATATTGGGAGCCTATAGTGGGATTTTAGCACTATATGGGTATTTGTAGTTTTATTCCTTATCCCACAACTCATTTATTAAAATCACATCTCATTAATAAAAATTCTAAACCCATTTATCAACCATTTCCATAATAAGTTATTCAACCCATTTAATATATCTATTAATAAACAATTCATAATATATAAATCATAATTTCAATCCTACTAACACACATCATAGGTCTCAATATATATCATGAACTCTTTAATCAATGAATTTAATTATCACATATAAAAAGAATCTAATTATCCCCTAGAATAAACAAATAATTGTTTAATATTATTTATAATGAAATTTTCCCACATGGAAATTGAAAATATCCCAATTACATACACTCAATTTTAATCAATACCATGAGATTTTACAATTAGACCACCTCATGGATTTTTAAGGATGATTTCCAAACATAAATACCCATATTAATAAAGACTGATCAAAACAAAAATAGTGTCGAAGATAAAATAGAAAAAACTAGTATCAAGATACAATGGATTAATATCCATTAAAAACATGATCGAACCCATCTACAACAAAGTACAAATGATACCACATCATCAAGAAAATGAATCAAGAGAGATAGGTGACTGATTGAGGATGAAATCAAAAACCATAGATGGAAAAGTCCTTAAATCAGAAGATTTATTTATCTTGAAAGTGGTTTTAGAATCCTAGTAATCCTCATAGGAGGTTCAAAAATCGAATGAATATTCTTAGTGATGAGCTTGGATGATTTGAGTTAAAACCAAAAATCTTTGGGAATTTCAAATATGTTTTTTTGTATATCAACACCCACGTGCTTAGTTGGTGGGTAAAGTATCATGGCTTTCCAAACATTATGCATTAATCATAAACCTCACCACATTGGTAACACGGCTCCCCTGTAGTAGTGATCTATTTGAAAAATTGGTCCCTAATTATGCAGTTCCCTAAACTGGTTAGTAAACAATTTGTAAATGGAGGATGTAAGGTTTAGCCAAATCATAAACCAACCATGTGCCACATCCTAAATCTCCAAAATAGGCCACATGGTTTTCTTCTCCAAGCCATGTGGTTTTCCCTTTCCATAAAAAACTATAGAGAGCCATATGAGCATCCAAATTTCTCTACAATCACCAAAACCACCCCATATAAAAACCCAATCACGGTATAACAAAATAATGGGTAAAAGAATACCTTGAAAGGAGCATGATTCATCTCTAGAATAGTTGGGATCTTACACCTCCTATATGATATGTTTAATTTTAAATCATGATTATACTCAGATCATTAGAAATAACCAAGACTCAATATTGAGTGGTTTTCCATGAACATGAGGAGTTGATAAAAAATATATAGGATAATCTAGATAAAGGGTTCGCATGCTAAATAGATTTACCATGGGGTGAACTAGCCATCATCATCTAACGGAATGATGGATCAATGTGCCTTAGCATCAATTATTGGGAGCTCAACATGAACATGATTCAGAACATGTTTACTCATCTATGGATGTTTAACCTGTAAAATATACCACATAGAGCCCAATTTTTTTCTATTGTGGATGTTCTGTTGGGATAAATTCAAAAGGGGGTTATCAACATGAATCTTATTTATTCTATATATGTTATTTATGAGATCGTTGTGATTTCATTTGAACTGACTATTTCTCTTGCAATATACACTGACATGATGAATTGTAATTGACAAACCCGAGTGAACCGAAACACAAACCCGAGTTTGAGGTAGCATAGTGAGGTAAATAAAGAAAACAGAATGTGTCTTATATATAAATAAAAAAACAATAAAAATAGGATTATATAAAAGAAAATGGTACAACTAGATTCATACAATCCATGTAAAACCAGAAAAATGAGAATGTATGAATAAATCATGAAACAAAAGTCTCCATGAAACCTATAGTCACCACCAAACCAACTTGAACAAAATGAAAATATCAAAAGAGAATCCTACATTCTTTAAGATTCCCTTCCCTTTACCTTTATCCTCTAAGAATAAATCAACAACCATCCAAAGTAAAAATTACGACCTGAGAAAAATCTTAGTAATATACCACCATAGAGTCTCTATAAGGTAAAATATAAAGAATAAAATAGTTATAGATTTGAAAAAAATATTTTTTCAAATAATTGTTATAAATCTCAATTCCAACTATAAATATTTTCCCTTTGGTATTTCATAAAATCCATTAAAATTAAAAACACATAAATGTGAAATGTAGAATTTATAAAATTGGAAAATATATCCATGCATTAAGAGGTATGGAAATAAACACATATCATTGAAATAACATATCATGTGAATGTTTTTGATAAAACCTCAAATGAAAACATGTTAGAAAATGTCCCAGATAAAAATAGTCATGAAAAATAATAATAAATGAAACAGAACCTCTTATAGGTCCATAACATATTAGAATATGTGTATAAGAAAATCATGTGCTTGAAAATGATTAACATAGGTACCAACAAATACAGAGTCCTTCCAAAGTCAATTAATACCCAAAATGGTATAATTATAGTTATTCCACACAATCTAAGGCTACATGTGTCTATTTTAGGATGCACCCAAGGATCCTAGTGTTCAAATTGTAAAAATACATTTTTAAAACAGTCCTATATTTTTTAATATAAATTCAATTCCATTTATATCATTTTATATTTAATAAATTTTATTTCCAAATAGTGAAAATTAATTTTCAATGAAAAATAACTTTAAGAAATTTGACATTAAAATATATTCATTGAAACCAATTATTAATTAATGTTAATGAATAAAAAAATTGATATTTAGAGGGAAGAATAAAGTTTCAATGAATTAAATCACTGAATTGAAGCACCATCCACAAAATTGTACAAACTAAGATGCCAGGGAAAATGGTGATTGAAAATGATGTGATAATCCTAAAAATTACATGGTGTGATAATAAACAGAAACTAATTGATAGTAATCACTAACGAGTCATGAATATGAAACAAAATTACTAACAATTAATCATCCATGAACAACGTAATGATGAACAAGAATGAATGCTTACATAGAGATAATAAACCCAGCTACAACAGAGATAAATCCATGAAAAAATCTGTATAGATTTAGAATAGGTTTCAATCATCACACCCAATAGCCTTTAGGTCAGGACAAAAAAATACCGAATAATAATGAATGAATAATATGTTAGGAAACACCTTAATAAACACATCCTACACAATATGCATGGAATGTAATCACATTATATGTTGTGTAATCCATAAAACTCATGTATGATGAGAATCTCATTTCATTACATTGATTTTTTTTTATTTTGAACCATTAAAAACTATAAACATAATAAATTACATGTAAATCATTCACAAACTTTTCTCGTTATTAAAATATTTCAGGTGATTATTACTCATCGTGTAACCCCATTACACAATGTTGAAACCCCTATAAGACTGTATAATTATTATGTTTTTGTAGAAAAACAAAAAAACTAATATATCAGAATTAAAGGAACATGATACATAACTAGCTAAGTAATATGAATATTTTTTCATGGAATCCATTAATTCAAACAAACATAAAATCCTCCACATTAGGTGGTTCCCCCCAAAAACTAATCACCACCCTAGAATCCTTCAAACACACCCAAACTGGGAAACACTAATCATAGAAATGTTATTACCATTAAATCAAAATAGGATATTGAAATATCCCCAAAATAAAAACTTTATATCACTAGAAATTCCATTAATTACATTACTAAAAAGGTTAAGGAAACTTGATTCTCATCCAAAATACCTCTCTAGAGTTTTGTAGAAATATTTCCAATAATACCATAGTACCTAAATAATAGGATCCATTTTATTGTGAAATATATTCCCCCGATGATCCTTAATATAAACTTGCTCCTCAACCAAAGTTTCATATATCTCATGATTAACATCCACCCATAAAATCACTGGGAAATGGTTTGTTATATACCTTGTTACATGTTAATCATGAAACACATCATGGAAATATTTTAAACTACATGAAAATTATATCTGATAGTGCACCATTCCTAAATGTCCAATGATCTAAAAAGGTCCAATAAAATGTATTTCCAACTTACACTACATACCAATATAACGATGTCCCATGTGAGGGGAAATGTAAAACACAATCACAAAGCTCAACCTTTGTGTCCAAATATATTCCACAATATGAAAGTTTTGATAACTCTGTATAGTGATCAATTTCCTACTAATAAATTGCATAATATCTATTATCTCATATACAATAATCACCACAACTAATGACTACTCACTCAAATACGACCAAAATGGTAGATCTACGTGGACTCCCATACAACACCACAATGATTCCTATATTGAATGAGGAAATATATCTATTTTCATAGGAAAACATGACATGAGGAAAATGATTTTATGAAGCTCATCTCAGATAAATCACTATAGTGAAATGAATATCCTAAAGAACCTTAATATCACTCTCTATCGATCTATCAATTTGTGGATGATAGAGCATGGTTAATCTAATCTAGTAACCCATGGACTTTGGTGAAATAATCCTAAACCTAGAAAATAATCTTAGGTCCTTATCAAATTAAACTACTGATGGAACCCCTTGAACTCTCACCAATTCTTAGATAGAAAACACCCCCATAAAATACAAATTCTCTATCTCCTTGATAGGGAGGAAATGTGACAATTTCCTGATTAATTCAGTGATCACCCATATCTCATCCTTTCCAAATATATTCCATGGAAAGCCAATGATTAAAAATAAATAAATATCATCCCACTTCCATAATATAGTGGGTATGGGCTACAATAAACTATTATATCTCCGGTGTTCCTTATTAATTTTGAATCCATTAAGATACATCAATTAAATATTTTGCAATTTTTTGCCTCATCCCCTTCTAAAAATATAAAAATTTAAAGTCATGATATATCAGGGTATCCCTCAAGTATAATTAACCAAAAAGTCCATATTCCACTATCCAAAAACCCATTTATTAGGGAAAGCACAACAAATTCACTTCCGTTGAAAAACAAAGCACTACTACAAGACTGAGACAACTCTGTAGAGGTCATCCCATCATGATGGTTTTCACCAATGCTTTGGCACCTTATTTTTATCATACAAAAGCCTAAAACTCCCACCAAAAGTAGATTTAGCATTCATTGAATCCAAGAACACGTGTCCACTGACATCATCCACAACCAGGATCAACTCAGAAAAGAAGCATATCATAGGATACTCATCAATAAATTTTTCAGTAATTATGTATATAATTTTTGGTTAAACACATCAACAACTAAACTTTCATTCTTTTAGGTATATGAAATATCCAAATTAGAATTCTGAATACTCTCTACCCAGTGTCTCCATCAAATGATTAGATCCCAATGTTTAAAACTGTATCTAATTATCCTACAATCATAATAAACTGTAAAACTATCCTTAGAAATATAGTGATACTATCTTTTGAGTTCTTGTATAACATCGTCTAAGTCAAGGTCATGAGTGGGGTAGTTATTCTTATTGAGGGATTAACTATCATGAGATATAGGTTTCAATATTTTCCCTTATAACAAGACACAACCAAAAAACATACTAGATTCATCGTAGAAACCATAATGACTGGTACCTAGTTCTAGGAGAATCTAAAAATGGTGATGAAGTAAACCTAATTTTAATATAATAAAAATATCTATGATAACAACTCTTCAAGTTAAAATTTTTACCCTTATAGGTTTAAGCAGTCATCGAAGATACAATCCTGGAAAATCCTAAAAAATTATATATATGAACAAGACTCCCCAAGAATCATAAAATCTAAACCACAATTCACAGAATCACTCTGGACATCATGACATGAATCATTTTAGGATCCATTGATACTCTCATATCATATATCACTTTCCCAATAAATAGCACTTCCCAATCTATACATCACATTTTGGATATTATTATATACATGATGAACCATATTTATTTGAATAATTATATCCAAGAGTTGTATTTTTTTCTCCTATAAAATGGTGTTCACCAAAATATCATCATGGTAGAAAATAAAAAATGATTCCAGTAAATAATGAAGGTTCTAGTTCAACAAATCCATAGATATTTCAGATTCATTAGTCCGACCAAATGACATATCCAAAAACTCAAAATTACCATTCAATCACATGAAAACCATCTTAGGTATGTCCATATATTTTAACCTCAACTAGTGGTACCCTAACCACATGTCACTCTTTGAAAACATCATGCCCCTCTAATATGGTCCAAAATAACATCAATCCTAGGTGAAAGCAACTTTTCACAATAGTATCCTAATTAAAATTTGGATAGTCTATAAAATGTCAGAGGCTCCCACTGAACATCTTTGTAGTGAGGAATAGGCAAAAAAACAACAAAAATCAAGGAAAAACATGTCCTTTGGACTTTAGGTCCTTGATATAGACCTTATCCTCAATCATATCACCTTGATCCATTCGATAAGATGGAATATAAACAAGTATCATACCAGGGACAAGGAAAATATTAAAACAAACCTATATGGTGAGGAAAACACAAAAATAATCTAAAAGAATATTGAGTTAAGCATTAATCACCATAAGATATCAACCACCAAAAAAAGGGTCAACTACATCAACAATCACCACCAAAAAATTAAATGAGTTTTCCTAATAAAAAAGAACAAGTTTTTACATCCTTTCTAAACTAGAGTTACACTCACACTAAAATGCATGATAGACCCCATTAGTAGATAATAGCATTACCCTTTATATATAATAGTATATCTATAAATTAACATTGATAATCTAATCCATCCTGATAATCAAGCCGATGATGTCAAGAGGAAGAACTAAGAAGTCTCATTCGACCTTAAAGTTGAATATCAACACCCAACACATGGGATACTTGAAGCATTGGTGGGAATTCATTCCCAATGGTGTAGAAGATTGAAACAAGTATAAAATATGTTTTGAATTTAATACTAACATGCCATATATATTTAATGATATAAACGAGTGATTATTTAATATATCAAACAAATACAGCATATAAGATAAAATAAACACTATCACATTAATAGTTGTTGGCTCAACTTCACATTCCTTTGGCGCATACTCTATTGCACACATTGGTCAAGACATACCCACCTGAATATCCCAATATTATAGAGTATTTTATACACCACACTATGATGGATTGGTATAAACATTATTACCCCTGATTAGAGTGGATCATTCTTTAATAACCTTGGAAATCCTTTTAGAAATAAATTCAGATTGACAAATAATCCATAATTAAGACATGTAAATTGTGACATCATGCATTTTGGTATGGTATACATAGGTCACCCACACTAATATAATATATAATCATTCTTCACTAATAGTGACCCTGAAACAAGTCCTAAATATGACTTACCATCCTTATATTTAATTTTATGGATTAAAGATATGATGTGGCTAAAAACTGCACAAACTGAACCTCCAACAAAACACATCTTTCTAGAAATGTATTCCTTATCCAATGATAATTTTTCAATGACAAAAAACATTATAAGGGACAATAGAATCATTATAAACCTAATACCTACCATCATTACTGAAATAGAAATTTCAATCTTTATGTATGCATTGTTGTCAGGATATCATTTTAGATGCACCAAAAAAGCAATACAAGTAAAATACTCTAGAATGGTGTGACACCATGCACCATGGATAAAAAATCAAGGGTATTTCCCATATGTAATTACTAATGGTAAATTATATATTAAATATTTTATTTAATGAAGAATATATAATTGCCCCATTCAACATATCATTCACAAATCATTTCCCACCATCTCCATCCTAGTCCCTAGAGCATATATGTGGAAGAACCCAACTTCATGTCCTTAGGGAGTCTTCATGAAATTTATCATTTTCTTAATACTACCAACCAACAGAAAAAATTATTGTGACCAATTGTCACCGTGGGTCATTGGCGGAAGCTTATTATTAAACTCAGAGCTATGATTCACAAACCAGCATGGGTTATCATCATCCAATTATCCTATATTCTGAACGGTTTAGATTACTTCCTTGTGCATGTAAGGGTCCAATGGTGGATTCTCCTATGGATATTCTATCCTAGATCCTCTATTATCACATAAAGTTAAGTTCCTATAATAAAAGTCTAATAAATAGAAGAAAATAATCATGTATATCACAAAATTATTTCAAAATACTTATAGACACTTTCACAATTCAAATCAATGCATTAAGAAAGTGAATTTTATATAATTTATAATTATTGAAAATGAAAGAAACTTTCATAAAGGGATAATTAAATTTAAATAAACAACACATATATTTATTTATAACGACCCTAATACCAATGTATGGTGCCTTATAAAAGTTAGTAACCACCCACAGTAAATCAAGTTCAGTCAGGTAAATGAGCTGGGCCGACCCCCTTTCCACAATTACTATTCTAATTCTGATTTCCCTAAATCCTGTATACTTAATAAATATATCCAAGCTAAGGGGATGTTGATACACATTAGGCCAAGAATTCCCTCCGATACTAATTTCTAATAGATTATCCATGGTTAGCCAATCCAAATACCCAATCTAACCATCACATGATGAGATAATGAATGGAGAAAACAAGTCATGTATGTAATTAAAATATAAATAAAACCATAGTACATAGTACATGAAATAGAAACAAACAGATCCATAAAATCCAATAAAAATCCTCAGACCCCACAACTATTAATAAATATACAAAAACATATCTCCATGTTAACTATAGTGACATCATAAACGAGCCAAATGGAATGAAATGAGAAATGGGGAAGCTGACATGATAATAGGTTAACATACCTTTACATGTATCCTAAAATAATAAATACATACCCAACCAATGGGAAAATACAAATGAGATAACAAATCCAGTTAGTATACCACAATAGATTTGATAGAAGCTATAATATCATGATTACAAAAGATCTATCTATTGAAAAAAAAATAGCATTACAAACAATTATAATAAATCTAAAGCCCAAATTTAGTTCATCATCCATTTTGTTATTCATAAAATATATTCATATTCTAAAACTAGAAATATAACTAGTATAAGTGATGAATTATGAATGAGTACCTATGAATCAATAGGTTTGATAGTAAACACGTATCCATAAAATAACCTCTCAATAAAATATTTGTAATACAACCTCATATAAAATGCATTCAGAACCAATTATTGAGAAAAACATTATGATTTAAATAACCATAAATGAGAAGGAACCTCATCATAGGCCCTATACATTGGTATAAATAAAATTGTAAAATAAAAATCATAACAAAGGCATAATGTTGGTAATAACTGCTATCTATTCCTTCCAAATTCCATCGATACCCAAAAAGGATACATCCAATTTGTTCCATAGACACTAAGGATACCCGTATGTCATTATCCATGCACCTAATGTCACTAATGTGAAAATTTTATAAGTAAATATAAAAAACCATGCTGTTAATTTTATAATAAATTTTCATATCCAATCTGATATGAATTAATTTTTGAAACTCCATTTCTAAATAGAGAAAATATATTCTAAAAAGAATATCACATTAAAATTATTTTCCATTCTATTATTTTCTTTTGAAAATGATAAACACCTGAAATAATTTAAAAAACACTTAGAAATTTACCAAAAATAAATAAATTAAACAAATTAACCCATTTTTGAGAAACACCTACCACAAAATGGTATAAACCAGGATATCTTATGCAATCACAATGGTGCCCATGATATCATAATATGGAGGGAATGAAGTTATAATAAAATACAAATAATTGATAAAAAATAGTATCTGATACAGAATATAAAAGATTATCAAACAAAATCAGTAGTTTCAACCAATGTAAAAAAAGAACCAGAAGGAATTCATACACAGATAGATGAAATCAATCCACAATAGAGGTAAATCTCTAAACAATGTGATTTAGATAGAGAGGAAGTATCAAAAATCACCCCTAAGAGCCTCTAGATATTGAGAAAAAAATTCTTCAGATCAAGTAAATAAATATATTCCATACACCACCATAATTACCATAAACCATGAGAAATACACGATATGTAATCCCATTACACATCATGTTATCCAAATTAATTATGGAAAATGAAAAAAATGTTTCTTTTTATACAAAAACTAAATTCCAAAAATTATTTACCATGAAAAAATTACATAAATTATAAACCATTAATTCATAGGATCAGTTGAAGGAATAATTTAGTCAATTGAATGATATGTCATAACTAACTTACACGACTTGTAATCCCCCATAAAACATTAAAAACTACATGTTTATCCTGAAAACCTCAGAAAAATCAACCCACAATTACTCTCCAAACATTAGAAGAACCCCATAATGTATTTGAAGCACTTATAGCTGGAGTTTATTAATTAAAAAAATCATCCTTAAACATTAGGCCATTTTACCTTGAAAGACTCTCTACAAAATAAAATCCTGCAAACTCACATAAACCATGATGAAAAACAAATGATAAACACAAGAGTACCAGAAAAAAATTATGTTGTGTTAAATGGTTTGAGATTTTTAGAAATCCCTCATAAATTTGTGGTAGAATTTAAAAACTAAATTATCATCTACTACAAAAGAGTGTAGGAACATGGGGATAATTATAATTTTGTACTAAATACCATAAGGAATGGAAATATTTTTGAGTAGTATAAATAATGTGAATTCTTGGTGGAGAATGTTATATTCATGGGGTATGTTATCACCATCAAAGGGACATGTCTAGACACTGAAAATTTTATTCAATTTAGGATTGAAAAAAAAAAAGAAATATGATGTATAAATACTGAATCCTTTGATTATTATGATATTATAATTGATTTCTTAAAACAATCTCATGATTTTCAAGCCCATTAGTTAGGACAACTCAGAAAGGGGTAAAAATAGTATGGATTATTGTATATGATGAATTTTTTATCAAGTCGATTTAATGGAATACCACTTCTCTAATACTCAAATTATCCACCTATGGGGATGTATTTGTGTTTTATATATATTCATCCAAAATTTTCAAGGGATGTGTACTCTTTAAAGGATAAATGGTTATATCATATAACTCCTATGAACAAAAAATCAATTATAATAACTACCCAACACATAATATAGAATTTTATATGGTGATCTTAACATTAAATATTTAGATAAATTATCTCTATGGGATAATGTGTGACATATATAATAATAAAAAATACTCAAGAATATATTCACACAAAAAGATAATAATATTTTCCAACTAATATGGTAAGATATGATAACATAAAATTATTGTTTAATCCATTTATATTGTAGGAACCTGAACAAAGTGGATGATATTCTGAGTATGAAGGAGTCTACAACACATATCTATAATGAGGATTATAATGGATCTAATATTATTAGTCAATAAAAGGATCATTATTGGAATAAAATATTTATCATCATCCTTCCTTTATCATATGGCATCTCAACCATCATTTATTTAGTATATAACAAATGATCTAAATGTTGACGATATGCTATACAAAAATGATGTGAGTATCATGAGTTTAATCAATGACTACGATTAAGTTATATAGTTTGGATCTTAGTTTTGTGTTGCATCAAAACGAGAACTGATCATGGATTATATTCATGATCCACAATAAATTTCCTTTGATATTCATTAAATAACACAAAAAATAAATGGTATTTGAAACAAAATTCTATTTCCAGAATAGAAAGAGAGTGATTAATGAATTCATATATCGATGATTTGAATTCTAGTAAGTCAAGGATTAATTAATGAATTCAATGGTTATGAATAAAAAAATTATTGTATGAGGATGAAAATGGGAAAAAATAACGATGTATTTCATCATTGAACTCTCTAAGACATCTAAAGTTTATAATTCAATATGTGTAGTAGTGGATCAATATACCAAGTTATTTCTTTTCATTTATATCATAAATGATTAATCTATTCACAAATATTCAATGATAAAACTTGGTTAAGTAGTAGGCCTATATATAGCCCCACTATCTATTTTATATAATTGATATCCAAGGTTTACATTGGTGATTCAGACAATTTTCTAGAAAGTGATGAATAAAAGACCAAGGGTCAACAATTCTTAGAACATTTAGATGGATTGTTAGTATGGAAGGACAATTCAAACTCTAGATGATATGTTCACATCATGTTTAATGGAATTCGAAGGACATTAGGATAAAAACACTCCCTAAGTAGATTTATTATTTAGAAAACTTTAATGTATATAATTAAAATTTTATCAAATTAGGTTCCATATGGGAAGAGATGCTAGAATCTAACGTAATGGGATAAATGTCGATAAATTATGATAATGGGACAAAAACTTATCCATGAAATTATAAAAAAGGATAAATACATTAAATATTATTATAAATCATCAAAATATAAGTAGAAAATATATATAGATTATCATTAGAATGACATTGAGTTTATGGTCGTAGAAATAGTATTATTTCATATATCACCTTGACAGAAATTGGAGAGGTTTAAAATTAATGTATTGCTTTTCCCAAGATACATTGGCCCCATTGAGATCCCTAATCACATCATAACAGTTGCATATTATCTAGCACTCTCACATTTTCTATCTCAAGTACATAATGTGCTCTTTTTATCTCTATTGAATAAGTACATACCAGACCTCTCGCATTTATTTAATCTATAGGTTATACCTTTGGAAAATTTCCTTTTCTATGCGGAGAATCTACTAATGTTCTTAGATAATTTATATATAGTTTATTGAAATATTAATATTAACATGGTCAATGTGTTGTTGAAGGACAAAAATTATGAGGATGTAACATGGGTACCAAAAGGGGAAATGATACAAAGAATATTTATATATTTTTGTAGGAAATGTAAATTTTTCGAGATATATGGCCAAAGGGTGGATTATTCTGATTACCTGAAATTTTTTAAATGAATATAACATTTTATATAAGTAGATACATTATTATGAAATTAATTTATTGAAAAAAACAAGCATTAAATTGCATATATTGAATGGCTAAAAAGAATGATAAAATTTTAATATAGTTAAAAATAATTACCTTTGATAATATAAACACTTAACAGTGATAAAATGTCTAGATTATATTAAGGGTCTAGAAAATGACTTATTTTTATAGACATAAGAATCAATGGCCTCGACCAGTCAGATCAAACACTATGATGACCATTAATCAATGATTACGAGGGAGATACCATCAATGGGATTTATACTTGGCCAATACCGTATTTATATTAAACACCTAAATCATCAAAGGAACCATTTAATATCAAAATACACACTTATCTAGGTCATTAAACAAACCATATATATCAAACCACCACATAAAAATCTCACCATCACACAATTCACCCTAATGGTGTTCACTAGTGTAAAAATGTTTATTTATCCAGGAAAAAATGGTTTAAAATTTTATATGTTTTATTAATTAATTATCATGTCTATCCTTTTAATTTGACATTAAAATGATTAAATAATAAAATTGTAAAATTGAATTTCAATGTGATGAAGCCCAGATAGTTTTTATTAAAAATACATAGGTTCAATCAAGAAACACTTTTTAATAACATCAATAATTTTTAAAATATATTATATTTAAATAAAATAATTTTATACATTAATTATTAATTAATTAAAATGAAAAAATAATTTTATTACGTGATAAATATTTCTAATATTGTTCAAAAAACAATTATTGTCCAAAATTCTAGTACTTTTTAATAAATGTGGATTTTTTAAAAAGTATAAATTAACATACAAGGGGATATGTTTTAATGAAATAAATATTATTTTAGAAATACTCACATTGAAATTGTCCAATGCGAAAATTTTAATAATTATCAGCGAAAACTGAATTTTTTGTTAAAAATTAAAAATGACAAACAATATAATGTCTACATAATGACACCATAATAACCAAATATTGTTGTAATATATGAAATAATATGTATCATGTACCAAATAAATATTTCCCCACTAAAATAATTTTTATTTATGTTTTTTTTATTTATTTTATAAGGCCTTTATAAATCCTTCAAAATTTATATTATATTATAGAGTTTTAAAAATCAATTATTAATCAATATGACTCACTTACAAAAAACCAATGGTATAATTTTAATGGTATTCATTAGTAAAACTGCTAATTAATGATAACCAATTATCTTTGGAAGAAACCATGGGAAAACAATGGGGTGTATTGTGGTTTCTATTTATTTATCACATATAGGCTAAATCCAAGGTTTTATAAATAGTCAATAACTCTCTTATTTTTTATAAATAAAACCACCCAACCCACCTTTTCACATCACTCAAAACATAGTTAGTATAAAAATACTCATCATTACACACTCTATAGAACTCTTAAGTATCGTTTATTATCATATGAATCACATACCATAATATTAAATTATTTTTCTCAGGGTTAGTGATCCTATCCTTCTCCTAATTATTCAATCACATCATTTAATTTATGTCATTTCTTTTGTTTTCTAAATTCATGATATTCTACCACACATCCCTATTACTAACCTTGTGTTATAAAAGTTATTATTTTCTTATTTCTTACACATTAATACATCAAACAAGTCATTATATACCCCCATTGCACTCCCAAAATTATCCTGCACATTTTTTATAAAAAAACTTTTATTTCGAATACCCATCACCATCTCCACTCAAGTGTATTCACTTATATGTATATATCCTTAAATTGTTGTGGCATTACATTTATTCAATCCATACATTTTAATCATGTTATTAAGTGTGATGAAATATGTTCTATATTGAATGATCTATGTGGCACACATGTGCATGTAAATGTTATGATACATATAAATAGATAGAGCTCCATTGAATTGGGTAATGTTTCAGTGTAATGAGAATTCATGTATCAGAATTTGGAGTAAAACTAATTCATTATGGTATAATTTCTACCATGTGATTTTTTCTTTTCATTTATGATTAAATTATGTTTATGATATGATTTATGTTTTTTTCCAAATTCTCGTGTTTCCTTTCTACTATCATTGTATATCCTCCTTTATTATTCTTGATTCTTATTCCAACCCATCTAATGTTACCATGATATGAATCATGTATCACATATATTGATTTATCGTAAGAAATTATTTGTTAATTCAATTAATAATATTTTATATCAACACATTTTTTGTAATCTACAAGGTTATCCCAAGAATTTTTAAAAGATCTTTGGAATTATAGGGAAAGTTAAATAATTTTTTAAAAATATTGTTTATCCATATTTTATGTTGTTATTCAATGATCAAAATTTAACAAATTTAGTAGGGTTCATGAACTTATATGATTATTTTATGTATACATTTATGTTATAATTAATGAATTATGGTGATAAAAAATATGGTCTTTCATATCATTGAAATTCATGCAACACATAACAATTATAACACACTTTGATAAATTTCAAAAAACCTCAATTATAATTATTAATAAAATAAATATTAATGATTATACATTTAAATTTACATAAATAATCCACATATTACATTTTAAATATTAATATTTTAATGAGTATAATAAACCCATATAAAATGTTATTGAAAATAGGTTCAATTATATAAAAATTGTACCTCCAGTGGTTGATTTCCCCTTCCATTATGGTAGTAACATTTTCAATGGTGTTATTTTTTCTAGACCTTTGACCTAGAGATCTCTTAACCAAAATAAATTGTGGGACATCATCATAATTGTGTTTTTCCAATACACACATGATATAGGAAACTGTTATTTTTAACAATGGTTTAAGGATCCCAAACTCATAAATTGATATTGTTCCCTAGTCCATGACATAGACCTCACAACCTATAATTTACATAAATTTATGTTAAATAATCAAATATGAATTGTAAAATTTTTATATTTAAATATCCCTAAGGGCCATAATAGTTCAATCTATTTTGAATCTCTGATTCATAAGCAACTAGTCCAAAAGTTAACTACATCATCTCCCACTACTGTTTTCACAACTATCATCAATCTAAGTCATATCATATATAAAAATATTATTCAAAACTCAGGGAATGTAAACATTACTACGCGTGAGGTTATATGATCAATAATGGTAAACAGGGGATATATCAATATAACATGAATATAATACTATGATAACATTAGAATAATATTTTAAATCAAAACCCTACATATCATAGATAATTATCATGATTCATGAAATAAATCATGATAGTTCATAAGACATGAATCATAATTGAATAAATAAACATGATCCATGATATCATAACTTTTTAATAAGACATATATTTTTTGAAATATATATACGAATAAAAAATAACATGTTATGGAATCCCCCCAATACATTAATAACATATTAGGATTGAGTTAACCAACTATGTAATTGATTCGGAAAAGGGCTAACTGCATGTGTACCATCTTATGGTATTGGGATAACGTCATGTGTATTCTCTGATTTCAGTAATTAGATAAACTCTTTTGTAACCTCTTGTTTCACGTTTTGGGATGAACCCTTATGTACCCTCTTTTTTGGGCATTAGATAACATCCTATGTGCTCTTTGAGATAACAAAAAAATTAATCTTTACTAAATCTATTAGTGGGTTATAGAATTCCCACCTCACATTTAATCTTTGAATTTGGGAAAGATAAGACCACAAAAATTCATCATATCATAACCTATATAAAACATTTAGATTTCGTAAATTTTTTATAAAATCATAAACCATAAAAAGTAAATGGGTTTAATAATAATATCTTGAATCCATAATATCATTTCCCATAGAAAAAAGAAGATATTCTGTAAAGATATATCCTCATAATCATAAACATAAAACATCCAATGAAATAATAATTATGGTACCATTGAATCATATCCCAATTAAAATATAATAAACAATAAATGTTTCTATTATTGATTAATATAATTTACACAAAAAGTTCATTAAAACATTCATAGGAAAATATACTTTAGATTTTTAATACACACAATTTTAAAAAATAAATTTCTAAAATTTTGAAGAAAATAATTTCATTGAACATAAATTTTGAAACATCTAAACAATGTTTTAAATAATTGATAATTTGTGGTTATTAAAAAACAAATCATGACATATATGTTAAAATAAAGGTTTAATTCATATTTTCTATTAGAATTCAATATGAATTGTTCAAGAAAAAAGTATTAGTATTTCCATAAAAACAATTAAAAAAATAAAACATGGTTAAATATTTTTTAAATAATACTTTTTTAGTAATTAAAACATTATTTTAAATATTTTTTAAAACATGGTCATCGATTCTACAGTGTTTGCAACAAAACGAGGAAATGAATTTGTTTTTTCTATAGAAAAAAGCATCTCTAATTATGATTACATAAAGAGAGGAAAATTAATGTAAAATATTTAATTTCATGAACTATTAATAGGTAATGAAATTTTATTTTTTGTGTTAGATCATAAAATATATATTATTTCTATCAAAATAATAAACAATCCAGATAAACAATGAGATTGAAAAAAAACCTTTTCACACATTGGTAAAATTTGAATAATAAAACTCCTGAAAGAAAGAACCTAATATTTTTAATTTTCTCCCCTAATTTATATTATAATGATCAAAGAATTAATTAATATACATTATATACACCACACAAATAATCACATTGTGAATATGGAATGATTTTCAGGAAAATGAAAGGTGAGAGGAAAATACCATACCTCAAGCCACGACATTCTTTATACACATTTTAACTACATGTACAATAAATATAGGATTATTATAATTCAATTACAAAAAAATATTAAAATATATAAAACCATATATTATTTAATTATAGTTTTTTATTACCCATTTATAAATAATTCATTGTTAAAATCACATTTTGGTTAACAACACTCAATTTATATTACATGTTTTGGTTTGTTTTTTAGATATTTACATTTGATTTGGTAACCATAATATCCATAAATTTATCCATGATATAAATATAATATATACTCATTATAAATGTCTTAATATTAATACATTAAAAAAGTATATAAAAATGGATTACACTATTCATGGAGATTGAAGGTCATGTGTACCTTTGAACAATGATTCAAATTTATCGACACACAGATAGAATAAAAGGAAAATAAAAAACCCATTTCTATAATAATTATTATTTCACTTATATCTCATATTATAATTAAAACTATCATTATTACCTTTAATTTTGCGATAATGTAAAAAACAATTCAAATCACTTAAAGGTTATAGTCCATCATACACACAATGAATGTTATCATTTTCCAATGAAGTTGAGTGTAATAATGTTAATGTCATATTATATATAATGGTGTGTAATAATTTATTTAAAATCAAACTTAAAAATTAAATAAATAATTATATCTATTGTTTAAAGGCATGGATAGAAACCCCATTAATTTGTTCCTGAGGTGGTAGTCCACTATAAATGTGATAGATAGATTAATTTCCCACTAAATTAAATAGTGGATATAGGTAGGCAATTCCATTAACATAATAATATAAACATACGTTGGACACCGATTTTATTTTACAACCATGTTTTGAGAAGATTTGAAGTATTTAAAGGATGATGTGAAATGAAAACATTAGGTTGAGGACTATACATCCTCATCTGAGACTCCAATATGGTTAACCAAAAAGCCTTTAGTGGAGGATTTCCTCATAATTATACGTGTTATAAGATTTTTGTTATTAATTAATGAATCCATTTTAGTGGGTAATGGATGACTGAAATCTAATTTCAAATATTAAACAATTGTATAACAAGATTAAGATAATGTTGTGAGGAAAAAATATATTTAATGGGTAGAATGTAACAACCTGAGATTTTGTGAATTATTAATTTTTGAAAGAAATATAATATTTATCATATTTTTAATTGTATGGAAACCCAAATTTCTCTTTAGTTACATGGAAAAATAATTTTTACATGCATTTCATGCAATTCCGAATTCGAAAAAAACATGGTTTTCAATTAAAATATTATTATTTAATGTGATAGTTATCACCAACCCATTAGAATGGTAGTTATTTATATGATTAAATAAATTATTAAAATATATGGCTTATACAGGTATATATCATTTTTAACTGAATCCCAATTAATTTGAAATTTAAATAAGAACTATTAGAAAATAAATAATTGATATTCTGGAAAACTAATTACATGAATTCAATTTTTCTTCTTAAAAAAATAAAAACATCACTTTCAATGAATTATTTTAATGATATTTATATATTATGTATTTAATAATTTTTTTCAAATTCATCATAATTTATAATTGATATTATATAATAATAAATCTAAATTTACAATTAAAATGTCTATTTATATAAAATATAAAATTTTCTTCTCTTCCTAAATTATTGTAAAACTTATGCATAAAAATTTATACAGTTTATTTGAAATTTTTAGTAATAATCTTTATAAATCTATACTTGGTTGAACTATTGATAATTTGATGAGAAGTTAGATTTTTTATGAATAATGGAAACTACTTTTTTTATTAATAACTTTCATTTACATTAAATATAATTAAGAGATAAAAGAAATATAATGTTATATAAAATAAAAATCAATTTAATTATAAAAAACATTCTTACTTTTCTCAGTGAATCAATTTTAATATTAAATTTTTATATAATTTCTTTATATATTTTATCCTTTTCTCTTTGAAACCCCATTTTCTCATTACACTCACATGAGTAATAGTAAAATTAAATTTTTTACTTATATGAATGGAATTTGGAAAAAATGATTTCTATATTTTTAATAATCATAATTTATATTATATAATAATATAAAAATGATGTTTGACCATAATAATCAGTAAAAAATAGTAAAAAATTACTACAGTTAAACTAAAAATGGGTTTCTCAGTATTAAACTAAATAGATAAGGGATGAAGATGAAAAACCATTCCTAACTCCTATTTTAGGGTTATATAATCAAATTTACCTTCTCTATTTCTAATTTCGCGACATTAAGATGATTTTTTCATGCTAAAGATTTTATATTGTTAGATTATTTTGGGAAATTTTTAGGTAGTTTCTAAGTGCATTAAATTCCCCTCTAATAAAAGAACACCAATACCTTTCAAATATTCAGACCTATAAAGGCATATATTTTTTCATAACAATTAAAAAATACCTCAAAAAATAATTATTATAAGGACCCAACCTTAAACAATGCAAAATATTGAATTAAATCAATAATTTTAATTGAAGATCTTGTCAGGTTTAGAGTTTTTTTAGAATTAGGCCATAACTATTACGTATCAATGTGAAAATTACATGTAGACACTACTGGTTAGTATCCATTTTTTTCATAAAATAAAAAATCTTAAAAATTAACATGACTAGTTTCATGTTATCGAAATCATGTCTTTCCATTGATCCCATACTCGACCCTATTCATATTTATGTCCAATGAAAAACATTTAAAAAACATGGGATGAGCATAAAAAGCTCAGTAAGGGTTATAAACAAGGAAAGGAAGAATTAACCCATTAATAAATACAAATCAATGAAACCATACTTTTCGATCATATCATACCTCATGAAATCATAATATTTATGAATATAACCTAGAAATCATAAATAATAAAGGTAACATGTGGAATTCATATGCTACTTACATTTTTGCTATCACAACTATGTTGGGAGTTACATTGGAATACACATAACAGGATATTCTCTAAATCTCTTAGGAGAAACATTAACGTTTACCTCTGCCATGTTACCCAATGCATTCGAGAGCTATCTCAGGCTCACCTACTCTAGGTTTATCACGAAACCACCCGTATATGTAAAAAAATTCCCAAGAACAATAACATAATCATAACATATAACACATGCATAAAGGAAAGATAACATTTCCACATTCCAATCACAATATATCGTTTCAAGATATTGACATAATCAATTATATTTTAGATCCATTTTCAAAAACCAATTAAATCTTTTAATAAAGATATTTGGGAATCAAAGTATCCCATACAACTATGAAACTTTTAAATGAATTATCATTTGAAAACATTAATTCCCATATAAATAATTCTTAAAAAAGATTTTGAAAACATGGGAATTAATGAGAAATATATAGAAGAATAAATCATTAAAACATTTAAAACGATATTTTAGTGAAATTGTTTTTAACAAAATGAGAGACGCTTTAATACAAATAATTAAGGAATAACATTTAATAAGAACTTTATAATATGATGAGAATAAATGGATTCATTACAAATTATTCTGAACGACTGTATATACACCATATTAGAGTTAATTGGTACATAACAACTCTGAGGTCTCAATGGAATGTAAATTGAGATGAAATCCCTTATGAAAACTTTATCCTTAGATTAAGGATAAATAAATTACATAAAAATTTGTGACAAATATGAATACCCTCAATATAATTTAATATTCAGTGTAAATCAATCAGAGAACATTCACACATATTTTTTTTAAAAACAACACCAATGACTTGGATGTTTAACTCAAGGAATATAAATTGAGTCAAAATTAATCTTATCAAGTTCATGTCAGTGACTTGAGAAATTATCAATGGTGTGATTATGTGTATCAAAAGAATATTCACAAAAAGGGGAGTGGAAATTATAACATAAATAATTATATAGTGATTCCACACATAATCATAGCATGACATAATTAAGAATTATAAGATTAACCCAAAGAATAGAAATTCGGTTAAAAAGTTCCATTACCGAATTAGTAACATACAAAAAATACACCAAATGAAAGAGGTATCATACAATGAAGATGTAAATAAACATTAATTACATTATATTATACAAATAATACAATCATGGGCTGTACATACACCTCACAAAATGAAATAGAGGAAAATATAGCATGAATCTCACGAGAAAAAAAAAGTGAGATGAAAACCCCTTACCACATTTTAATCGATTGAGTCATATGAAAAAAAGTTAATAAACAAAAAATGAATAACAAAATACCATTAATATAATGGGAATCATGATATTATATTTTAATTGGCAGTACACAATACACCACAAGAAAGAAATAAGTGGCAAACAATAGAAATATTTGGGAACTAAAATTGAGGTAAAAAACCCCTTACCCCGTGTTCGATGTGACCCGTTCATTATCTAATATCTTAAATAATAAACTAAAGTTAATTTATACTTGAGTAAAAATAATTTTCAAGTTTATTATTTTATTTATATCACTTATTACCATTTTATAAACATTATTTAATCATTTCAGTTAATAATGGTCAGTTTTTCAATATCTGAGTAAAAAATAAACTTCTTCTAATTACATGTTGTTCTTGTGGTTAAAGATCCATTATCTATAGAATGATATTCATGATTTAGATATCATATATATAACATATATCCATTATATGTATTTATTTATTTCATTTCATTTCATTTGGAGATAAAAATAGAATTTTTCATTCATGTTGACGGTAATCCATACGTACGCATAAAAACTACTTTCATTTACATTTCATATTTAATGGAATGAAAACATAATGATACATTGGTATATTATAGTTATATTATAACATATTATTTTATTTATGTAAAATGATTTCATTAATTCTGTTCTTTATATGTTCCATGTATATCATGAATGATTCATATCACCTTGAGGGGGCAGTAGTCTGCACATTCTCAAATGAAATTATCGTATTTACACATATTGGAAAGCATAAAGGTATGTTTGTAATTGAAAATTACATAATACTATAGAAAAAATAAACATAATATACATCATATATAAATATAGTTCCATCATAATTTCCACCGTGAGAGGTGGTATGAGAAGACTGAACAATCATCATTTTGTGGGGCAGTAGTTCTCCATGCACAGAAACAGTATGTTCTTTACCCATTAGATGGAGGTGTGTGTAAGTGTCGAATGAATCCTTATCATAAAAAAACCTAGTATATTGAGGATACTGAGGTTGTTATAAAATAGAGGAAATATAATATTTTATGTTCTTTGAGAATCAAAATAAAACAAACGAACTGAAGAGAAGACGTTACTTTTAAATCGGGTAACTCCATTTGGTTTGAACCTAAAGGGTTTCTCGAATTGAATTCTTACTAAGTTAAGTCTTCTAGGGGAAGATAGGGATCTATAGAGCTTATTTTGGATGATTTTGGATGAGCCAAGTGTCTTGAGAGGTGTGAGTAGTGGGTTAAATGTGAGGACGTTTTATAAGGGGGAGGGTATCTTTAGGAAAGTGTAAAAATATTATTTTATTATATAATGATTTTCAGTTACTAAAGGTACAAAACTTATTAAAGTTGAAGATAAGATCACTAGTGATAGAAAAAAAATCATCCAATATAAATTGGAAAGGTTCTGGATATTACTTAAATTATTATAATTTTATTTATTTAAATCATTTATTAATGAGGTAAACACTGCATCATTATTGTGTCATAAATAATTTTATTAATTTAATGAATACAAATTATAAAACAATACCATAATTTATGAAATAGTTTTATATTTATATTGGATATTTATAGTCAAATATATAAATTATATATCCCCACATTAAATTTTTTTCCCCCAAAATAATACATTTTTATGATAATTTTATTTTTACTTTAAACAAAAAGTTATTAATTTAATTATCTTACCGAAGTGGATTTCAAAGGACAAAAGTCTCAGCCCCAAATTTTCTTGGATGGCCATTACTCATCCAATAAGTTTAGGACAAGGGTTAAAGTAATTGTATGATATTATAATATTTTTTTACCTTGAATTACCCTATTACCTTTAACCACGGTAAATAAAAGTCAAAAGTCACTATTCACCAAAAAATATTCACCTTATTGAAACACATTTTATTTTCTAATAACAAACATGTATATCAGATTATCGAAATTAAATTCATAGAAGTGGGAAAATTTTGTTTAAATTAAAAATTCAGCGTTTTAACTACAACTCAGTGTTTTCACATTTCATCCATAATTGTTGTTTTTTAGAAAAATACTAAAAATTCAAACTAAGATATATATGATATTCCAAATTCAAAAATGCTGTCTATTTTACCAAATTAAAAACATAGAAGTTTAATTAATGAATTTAAAATTAATTCTCATTTTCAAAACAAAAACCCATGTTTTTAAGAAATAGTAACTACCAAAAAATTGACACTTGTTTATGTACAATTTCATATTGAAAATACTTCCATTAAAAATAATTAAATAAAATGGTAAAAATATAATCTAATTACAGTTTAAAACATATTAAAATTATACCCTAGCCATATAAATAAATTATATTAGAAGCAGTTTTTTAATTAAAATACAGTATTTTTCACTATTCATTAAAAAAATGAATTTTGTCAGAAAAATTCCCAAAAAATTCCCAAAGTTAATAATGACGTCCTGATTCTAAAGAAGAATTTTATTATTTCAAAAATAACATATAAAAGTGACCAAAATTATATTTAAGGAGGTTTCTCCATCAAAATATGGTAAATTGACCTTTAAATAAATATTAGAGTATTTATGCTTATTATCAGATTCTTTCCTATTTTAAGCCTATAAAATTTATTGGGTAAATGTTAAAAACATTTAACAAAGATGTATATTCATATTGTAGGTATATATATCCACTCCCTCAAATAAAAAGGCTAGGTGTTAAATACCATTTAAAATAATATTATATTATTATTTTTCAATATGACCCAGCATTGTGTGCAATATAAGATTTCAAAGATACCCATCATTGTGTATCAAGTATACCATCAAACATAAAATCCCCTCAATATTTTATTCAAATGTTTTAATAGATATGAAAAATTAATACTCTTTATTTACCTGGGATGTTACATCCTTCACCCCTTTTGGGAATTACGTCCTCGCAATTTAAACAATTGGGCATGGAATCTTTATTGAAAGTCCCATATCGGAAAAAGTTTCAATAAAAATATCACTTTAAAATAAAGGAAGATAAATAAAAAGGTCACCCAAGATAATTGATACTAGGATTACATGAACACATTGATATGGAAGAGAAACTAACTCTTATATATTAATAGAGAGTGATATAGAACTTGATCATGGAAATTTAAATACCATAATACCATAAATTTGTGGTTGTGTAAAAGTTTGATGATAAAAGAGAGATTATAACATTTTAGCTTCATGATATTTCTCATAGAGATGAAGAATTTTATTAATAATTAGACTAAAATCATAAGGAAATATACATAATTGTCATGTAGAGTGTCATCCTTTAATAGAATTCTACCACAAACTAATCTTTTCTCCAAAGACTAAGTTTTCATGATAACATGGTCACACCTAAATTTCTTGAATAAACTTATAGAGTATCCCATAATCTAAAGAAGGTGAAATATTATTTCTCCTATCTTTAGACATCAACCAAAACCAAAATTGGTTAGTACAGGATCACATATTCCCCAAAAGGATAATCCTTTATAAAAATAAGTACTACTCTTAATCTCAAAAATTCTACCAAAAGAACCCAAAGTTCAATAAATACAATTTCATAAACATTTTTTTTATAATTCATTAGATTAATCCCAATTAATATTGAAACCCAAAACTCATAAGGATTTAAACACATAGTCTTCCCCAGTAAATCTTAGCATTTATCTCCAAAAACACCAACTACTCTTAAAGTCTCATACTGATGGGCAATTAACCTAAACAAATATTCTCTATGATAAATAAATCATATCCATAAATAACCCAAATCGCCTTATGTCCAAAATAACAACATCTATTCTTCCCAAATAATATTTCAACCATTAATCAACAAATTAAATCCCATAGTATTTTATTACACTTATGCATATAGTTATCCCAAAAGAGATAATTTCTTCCAAAAATAAACAGTATTACATAATAAAAAAATAATTGTTTATTATAAGGATTTCTGTTTGATAAAACATAAGATACTAGAAAAAACATATTCTTGATCCACAATATCATTTAACTAAATATAATTATTCATACTAACCAGGGGATTCACGTACTCTCATGGTAAGAGATAAATCCCAATCACACTTTGGTTGTGGGTTTGATTCCCATAGCTTTATCCGACATGACTGGTTGTCACATAGTCTATGTGTTTTCCTTTTTCAAAAAACATACAATTTCATAACATTCCAAAAAATAGACAAATTCCTTAAAATAACGATAACATATTTTATCCTCAAAGGTTATCTAATACCTTTCATTTTTCACCCCATAATGTAATAACCATTTATAATCTCTAAAATAACTATGACTCTTTCTAATATGCTAATGATTATGGTTATTTCATATATGTTTAAATAACAACCTAACCTCTAAAGATATCTAAATCAACCTCCGATAGAAACTATAAAGACCCAGACTTAAACATTACATAATATTGAATTAAATGAATAATTAAAATTGAAGAACATTTCAGGATTAGATTTTTTGAGAATTTAGACATAAATATTTCATATCAACTTGAAAATTACATGTAGACACTACTAATCAGTATCCATGTTTTCATAAAATAAAAACCCTTAAAAAATATGAATAGTTCCATGTTTTAGAAAGAATGACTTTTCCATGATCCCATTATAGACCCTATTCATCTTTAATTCCTGTGGAAAACATTTAAAAAACGTGGGATGAGAATAAAAAACTCAGTAAAGTTTATAAAATAAGGAACAGAAACATTATCCCATAAATAATTACAAATCAATGAAACCATATTTTTTGATCATCACATACCACATGAAATCAATAGAATTATGAATAACACCTAGTAATCATAAATAATAATGGTAACTTGTGGCATCCATATAATACTTAAATTATAGCTATCACAACTATGTAGGGAGTTACGTTGGAATACCCATCATAGTATATTACCTAAATCTATTTGGAGAAACATTACCTTTAACCTCGATCACGTTACCCCATGCATTGGGGAGCTATCTCCGGTTCACCCACCCTAGGATTATCACAGAACCACCCGTATATGTAAACAATGACCAATAACCATAATATAATCATAACACATAACACATGCATAAAGTAAAGACAAACTTTCCACATTAAAATCACAATATATCATTTCAAGATATTGAAATAATCAATGCTTTGTCAAAACTCTTTTAAAAACCATTTAAAACATTTAATAAAGATATGATTGAATCAAAGTGTCCCAAACCACTTTAAAAATTTTAAATGAATTATCATTTGAAAACATTAATGTGTATATATTTAAATCCTAGAATCCATTTTGAAAACAAGTAAATTAATGAGAAATATTTAGAAGAATAAATCTTTTAAACATTTAAAATGATATTTTAGATAAAGAGTTCTTAACAAAATGAGAGATGCTTGAATAAAAATAAACGAGGAATAAAATTTAATCAAAACTTTATAAAATGATTAGAATAAATGTATTCATGATATAATATTCCAAAGGACAGTTTATACTCCACATAAGAGTCAATTGGTGTATAACAACACTAAAGTCTCAATGGAATGTAAATTGAGACGAAATCCCTTATGAAAACTGTATCCTTAGAATAAGTATAAATCAATTACATAATAATGTGTGAAAAATATAAATACCCACAATATTATTGTATATTATGTGAATCAATCAAAGGACATTCACATATATTTTTGTAAAAAAAACAACAATGACATAGATGTTTAACTCAATGGCTGAAAATTTAGTTAAAATTACTCTTATCAAGTTCATATATATGACTTGAGAATTTATCAATAAAGTGATTATGTATATCAAAAGTATATTCACAATAAGATGAGTGGAAATTATGACATAAATAAATAAATAGTGATTCCACATGTGATCATATCATGACATAATTATGAACTAGATGATTAACCCAAGGAGTGGAAATTGGGTTATAACGTTCCCTTACTGATTTGGTAACTTACGAAACATAAAAAACATGAAATAAGGATAATTAAAAGAAGATTAAAATACCCATAAATTAAATTATATTATACAAAAAGTACAATCATGTTCAGTATATACACCACACAAAAGGAAATAGTGGAAAATATAGCATGAATCTCACGAGAATAAAAAGTGAGATGAAAACCCCTTACAACGTTGTAATCAATCAATTCGTATGGCCAAAAGTTAATAACCACCAAATTAATCATAGAATAATATGAATATAAAGATAATAATGATAAAATATATCTAATGGGAGTGCAAAATATAGCACATCCAAGAAATAAGGGGCGAACAATGGAAATATCATGGAATTAAAAGTGAGATAAGAAACCCCTCACCTTATGTCCAATTTGACATGTTAGTTCTTTAATCTCCTGGATAATAAACTGAAGTTAATTTATAATTAAATAATAAAATTTTTCATGTTTATGATTCCTTTTATACCCCTTATTACAATATTATAAACTTTATTTAATCATTTTACTTAATAATGATCATTTTGTCGATATTCGAGTCAATAATGAACATCTTATAATTAAAAGTTGTTCATGTGGTCAAAGGTACCTTACCTATTGAATGATATTCATGATTTTTATATCAAATATATCAAATATATCTATTATATTTATGGATATATTATATTACATAACATTTGGTGATAAGAAATGTAATTTACCGTTAATGTAGACAGTAAGCCATACGTATGCATAAACACTACATTCATTTCTATTCCATATTTAATGGAATGAAAAATTAATGATACAAAGGTATATTATAATTATAGTATAATATAAAATGTTATATATGTTTCCTGATTTCATTAATGACATCCTTTATACGTTCCATGTATATCATAAATGAATCAAATCACCTTGATGGGTCGATTGTCATCACTTCCTCAAATGAAATTATCGTATTTACACATATTGGAAAGCATAAAGGTATGATTGTAATTAGAAATTATATAAGCCTTGTAAAAACATAAACATAATATAAATAATATATAAATACAGTTCCATCGTAATGGCCACCATGAGAGTCAGCAGGAGAAGTTTGAACAATCATCGTTTCGTGAGGGAGTAGTTTGTCGTAAACAGAAATAGTATGTTCATTTCCCATTATAGGGAGGCGTGTGTAAGGGTAGTTATAATTTTTCTAATAAAAACAACCAATTCTAATTTTTATACCAGTGTTGTTATAAAATAAAGGAATAAATATATTTATGGTGTTGGAGAAGTAAAAAATCAATATAACTTAAGAGAAGACGTTACCTTTAAATAAGGTAACTCCCTTTGGTTTGAACAAAAAGTGTTTCTTGAAGTACCTAATGCACAAGTTAAGTCTTATAAGAGTAAGAGTGGGATATTGAGAGATTATTTGGGTATAGGATGGAAGATCCAAGGGGCTTGATATGTGTGAGTAATGGGATAGAGGTTAGGACTTTTTGTAAAGGGGAGGAGGGCCTCTTTAGAAATGTGTGGAAATATTATTTTATTATATAATGTTTTTTGGTTTCTAAAGGTCCAAAACATATTAATGTTAATGATAAGATGACTCGTGATCTATATAAATTCATTAAATTAGAATTCGGAAAGTTTTGAAAATTATTTTAAATTTTATAATCTTATTTAGTTAAATCATTTATCAATGTGGTAAACACTACATCATTATTGTGCCATAAATAATTTTATTTATTTGAACTCTAAAAATTATTAAAAAAATAACATAATGTAAGAAATACTTTATTTTTATAATTAATTTTAATATTCAAATATATCAAATATATAACCCCGCATTAATTATTTTTGTAAAATAATACATGTTTAGGATTTTTTTTATTTTTACTTTAAATAAAATGTTATTAATATCATTATCTTACCCATGTGGCTTAGAAAGGCCAGAAGTATCGCCCAAGTATTTTCATGGTTGGCCATTACTCATCCAATAAGGTTAGGATAAGTGTTAAGGTAATTTATTATTATTAAAATATAGTTTTTGCCTCGAATTACCCTATTTATCTTTAACCATGGTAATTAAAAGTCAAAAGTTAATATTCAAAAAAAATTCATCTTATTGAACCAAATTTTACTTACTAATAAAAACCATTTATATCATTTTTTCAACATTTAATTTCACAGTAGTGGTAAAATTTAATTTAAATGAAGAATCCATCTTTTTAACTACTAGTCATTGTTTTCACTGTTCTTCAAAAATTGATGTTTTTCAGAGAAATAGACAAAATTCTCCATAATATGATATTCCAAATTCAAAAATGTTTTTTATTTTAACAAATTAAATACATAGATGCTTCATTAATTAATTTAAAATTAATTCCCGTTGTCAAAATAAAAAATAATTTTTTATAAAATAATACTATCAAAAGATGGACACTTGTTTATGTCCAATTTCAATGTGAAAACACTTTTAATGACAAAAATTAGATTAAATGGTAAACATATTGTCTAATTACACTTTAAAAAAATTAAAAACATAATATAACCATATAAATATATTATATTAATAGACAGCTTTGAATTAAAATACAGTATTTTTTACTATTTATTAAAAAATGAATTTTATCAGAAAAATACAAAATATTTATAAAATGTAAATTTTGATGTCCTGATTGTAAAGAAGAATTTTAATTTGTCAAAAATAACATATAAAAGTAAAAAAACTATATTTAATAAGGGTTCTCCTTCAAAAGGCATTAAATCAACCTTTTAATGAATATTAGAATATTTATGCTTAAAATTAGATTCTTTCTTATTTTAAGCCTCTAAAATTTATTGATTAAATGTTAAAAAATTAACAAAAATGCATATTCATATTGTAGTAGTTCTGTCCATTCTTGAAAAAACAACAGGAAGGCGTTAACTACCATTTAAAATAATATTATATTTTTATTTTTCAGTATGACTCGACATTTTGTGCAATATAAGATTTCAAAGAAACTTGTTGTTGTGTATTGGGTACGCTATCGAACATAGCATCCCCCAAATATTTAATAAACAAATATTAATAAATATGAAAATTTAATATTCTTTATTTACCTGGTATGTTAAAAATATCCATGTTTTATAACATCTCATCCTCCTAAAAGATGAACACTTGGGAGCTAAATAAGAGATCCAAAGGAGGTGCTTCTTAAAGAACTTAATTTTCTTCACTAGGCTCCAAAATTTTAGTTATTTTCATAAACATTCATTTATGTATTCAAAAAATAATAAAAAATAATTTCATATATAATTACATGTTGTGCTATTATTTTAATAACCTATTTCCATTTTCACATCAATCAAATGAAAAACATAATCATCAATCAGGGGTATGGCATACGAATGATTCACGAACTGATGTAGTATTTTCCAAATGATCATTTTTTATTAATAGATATATTGATTGATTTAAAATATGGTTATGATATGTTTAAAATTAATATATGTATTTAATTATTTTATAAAACATAACTTATTCTATTCTATTATATGATAGATCTGATTATTACATTAGTGTGTGTAGAAGACTATCGCCTCACAAAAAGATATGATTTGTTTTTTCCGACCCATTACATAGAATGTAACATGGATAAATTTAAGGAGTATAAATTAAATTTATCAAAACATACTGATCAAATAATTTTAATATATTATTTACTTTTCATTTCATTCAAACTATTAAAAATGGAAACAGTGTTAATACATGCGTACGACACACCGTATCCATCAAAGATATATTTCATTTTTTTATCTATAAATTTATTGTATTATTGTAAATAAATACATATAGATTACATAGGATTATTATATCATAGATATAATTATGGATATTATGGAACCATGGACAAATTAAAATCTCCAAAAATGATAAATCAAAACCATCACTAAACACAATTCAATAATCACTTGAAACATTATTTCAATAAGGGATCATTAATAAATGAGTGAAAAAGGTCATATGTAAATCATAAATTGTATTATAAATATAATAATACTTTTTTAATATATTTATAATAAAAATATATTTTTTTTAGTGTAATTTTTAATGTGTACAAATGATATTGACACTCATGGTAAGTGATTACATTATCACTTTTTACTTTTATGATACATATTTCATTTTCATTACTTAATTATTTTATTTAGTTTATATACTTCCAATGAATATATTTTATTATTATTATTATTATCTTCTTTGTTATTTACAAATCAATTTGAGAATATAAAATCCAATATTATTACATTCCAATTGGTACCAAAACAATAAGAGATTTATGTCTCAATATTTCATCCATGGGACATATGTTATGTTATACACATATATTATTTTATGATATTTATATACATCACAATTTACATTTTATATTTTGAATTAATTTATTATAATTATATTTTAGGTTTTATTTATTATTATTCCACCTAGGGATTATAATTCAATGTTAACAAAGTGGTAATGATTTTTTGTTAAAATATCATTGTTTATCTGTATAGTATTTTTAATATGTTTCTAATGAAAACATATAATGATTTCAAGATTTAGAAACCTGTTAAATTTATTCCCATATAGTTATGTTAGGAGAATAAATTATTTTCCTTCATTTTCATCCCTTATATTGGAGAGTGTTCAAAATCATTTTTTTAGAAAATATACTATATTTTTGTCTTCAATCTAAAACATGTTTTTATTCTGAGAAAAATGTTATCTATAATTGTTTTAATTTTAAAAAAAAAATTTAAAAAAAAATCAATGAATTTTTTATCCATTATAGGGTACATAAAAAATATTTTGATAATAATGTTCATATTTTTTCTGGAAAATTCCAATTTTGATTTTACTAATCATGTCAAAGATATATTTGTTTTAATGTGCTTTATATGAATATAATTTTATACAAGATGATGAATATATTATTTGATGTTTAAATACTATGTTTTTTAAATTATTTTAAAATAAAATTACATTGAACTTTTTGAATGGTTTTTAATTGAAAATGATATTTTTATAATGATAATTTTAAAATTATTTTCAAATTATTCATTACAGGGTTCAATGATCATTTTAAAATAAAAGGATTTAAAAAATATTATATGGATTTTTAGTTGTAAAATGTTCTTTTCAATTAAAATTTTGTTTCCATCATGCAATTTCCCATGTGTATTTTCAAATTTATATTCAATATTGGATGGAATCCAATGATGATATTTTTTTTAATTGGTAAATTTTCATTGTATAACGTTATAGTCATTTCTATAAAAACTTTATGTGTATGATGAAAAGAATATTATGAAACCTACTTCTCTTCCCCCAGTTATGCCATTATAATATAGTTATCTAACCCTATAATTTTTCAAAAGTATATTCTTTTATAAAAGGATAAAATTTATCTCAAACCTATTTATTTTTTATAGTTTATGTTTTGAGGAAATGTTAATGTAAAAATTTCATTTTAAGTGTTTTTATGGTGAATGTTTTATGATCCAGTGAAAAACATTTGTATGATATTCATTATTTAATGGGTGGGAACTTTATATCCCAAAAATTAATTGGGTAATGATTAATGTTATATACTATCAAATGGTACCTTTGTTGGTATCAAAATCCTAAAACAAAATCATATATGGGAGGTTTTCTCAAGCCTAAAAAACGAGGGTACACAAGTTGTTATCCCAATACCAAAAAAGAGGATACACAAGATGAAATTTCAATAAGAAAATAATAATTTATTCAATAGGTTATCCCAATACCAAAACAAGATGATATGTATAAGGTTATCCGAACCCATAAACGACAGTTTATGATGGAGTTTATCCATGAGAAAAATTATGGTTACATGGGTGTTTATACCAAACCTGAATGAGGTAAATGATAGATTATCCCAATCATAGCATGTTATTCTTATCATGGTAGAAATTTTTGGCATTATATTCATAATAATTATCTATATTCCAAAAATATTTTTCTTATAATTTTGTTATTCCCTGAAGGATCATGTTAGTTTATACATTTAAGATTAGTTTATGATGGACTACCTTTCTTTATTTAATATTGTAGGATTATGATCGTTGATAGGAATGATACATTTTTTTTAAATTTTGTTCTCATGTTATAATAACCTTATTGTTATTTCATGATTATGCGACCACTGATTAATCAAATTATTAATCTTATTGAGCATCTTATATTCAGATTTCATATGTTTCAATTCCCCAGGTCATGAATAATTGTTTTAAGTAGTGTAGGGTTGTAAAGTGAACTGAAAGAATATTTTCTTTATGGGATATGATGAATATAATTCATTAAATTATAATATTGTGTACATAACCTATATTGGCTGTAAACAGTTTTCAAATTTTGAGCTCTTTTTATGTAATTCATTGAATATTCATCAAAGATACATAATATCTATTTATGAAAAGTCTAGGGGACTTTAGATAATGTTCAGATTGGATATTGGAATCGTAATATCTATTATATCCTATCCTACTACATAAATAGTCATATAATATGATTTTGAACTAGGATATATGTCCTATTAAAACAACAACTGATATGGGAGCTTATGGATGATTTGGATAACTCATCCTTATATATTCATTTATGAATTACTATGATTTATAGATATCTGAATAAAAAATATTAATGTATAGCCAGAGTGGAAGTTTATATAATTTATATTTTGAGTATTTGTAAGGAAAAAATAAATGATTAAAAAAATCTGTATAAGGGTTAAATGAAGCGATTAAATGTATTAAGATGGAGAAAATGACCATTTATATCATCATAGGATTACTTAGGACTTCTTTTGGAAAAAACATCATTTCTGTTATATTCAATAAACTTAAAATGTAAGAAACTTTCAGTTATACACTTAAATATATCACTCTCCAATTAAACGTTTTATTATACAGAAGGGATGTGGTAATACAATGTGGAGTACCACAATCCATGGATTATTATTAGAGATTCATTGTGTACCTCTAGGTTACTGATAATCCTTCAACAGACTCGGGATAAATAACCGAGTTTTGGAACTTCATAACACACTTGGGTGGTTGGTCCATATAAAATAAATATTAAACTTGTATAATATATTTTGAGATCACATTGGATGAATTTATAAGGATATTGGGATCATCGTCATAACCCAATTAAGATCACACATAACTATAGTTTTTAAAAAATATTTAAAATGTCACCTTATAAGCTTATGAATATAAAGATATACATGAATCCAGTATGCTCAAGTGAATTTCGAGTGGATAATCTTATGTGACCTAATCGTATTCCAAAGGTGATAGAGAATGATAAATCCATTTTACATCATAAGAAATTCAACGAATATTGATAGTTAATCCATGATAATAATATTCAATGGGAATTAGATATTAAGGTTATGGAAACTGTTTTATTTTTTATATCATCATTGATTAATGTCAAGAGGTGTTTGAAGGCAAAAATCCATATCTAGGGTACATTATCCCATCTGAGATTCGTCATCACATTAGAGTTATTCCTTATCTATTAGCACTCATACATAATATATCTCATGTGCATTATATGTTCTAGGTTTCACACTAGATAATTACATTCCATATCCCCCCAAGTTCACCAAATCAAAAGGTTGTATCATTAGATAACATTTATACATACATTGAGTATCCCGTGAATATCTGAGATCGTATACATAATTTTTTTTTAAAAAAATGGAATATCATATTCTCAATGTGTTTCTGAACACCGAACATTTTGACAAGGAACAATGGGAATTTTAAAGCGAAGTGAAACAAAATATTATTCCTTTGATATAGTGTAAAAATAAAATTTTGATAATGTAATTTATTTTAGAGGAAGAATGTAAAAAACCAAACATTTTTTAATGAAATTACCTATTAAATATAAATATGTTATATAAAGTAATTCATAAAACTATTGTGACCAATGATTAAAATACAAATATATTACCCAATTAAAGATGAATATTCATTTAAATATAAAAATACATTAATATGGAACATAATAGTTTAGTTCCATTGGAATCTTTAATACATAAACAAATTATTTTTAGTGAATTATATCATATTCCCGTAGCTAATTCATAAAAATTACAATTCATAGGAATATTATACTTAATAACCTTCATAATATCTCGAGTAAAGGGACCATATTAATGGGTGGGATTCTATGATTGGTAGTATTACACAAGAGATATTTTAACATAACATGGTAATATGTCCACAAGGACATGATAATAACATGTCAAAACCACACACTACATATCATTTATAAAAAACATGAGTGATGGAATTAATCTTTAGTTTCCAAAATTCATGAATCCTAAAGTAATAAAAGAACCAAATCCATGATAAAATTTCATTATAATAAAAATTATATTTTTGGTGTACATATAAATATTTAAAATCTAATCCATTGTATACCCACCAAAATATTCAAAACACATGACACATTTGATAAACACTTATGTAAATTCATTAGCCTGGGATAACCTCACATATACCATATTTTGGGCTTGTGATAAACTCATATATACCCTATTATTTTGAGCATCGTATAACCTATAGATTACCCTATAGTATTTATCATAGGAAAACCACCCATATATAACATGATTTTAGTAATGGGATATCAACCCACAAAAACATTTATTTTATAAAATATTAATATCTACCCAATTCATTTTCGGTATATAAAGGTACCACACTTCCTTGGTTATAATGTAACCACCTTACTGAGATATAACGTCCCCACCATCATTAATTATAATTTAACCACTCTTAGATAATGGAAACTATACATATGTGTTCCAAAAAATCATAAATAATTCATTATATCAGACCCTATAGATGCAAATGGGTTTATAAACATCTCATCATAAAATAAATTATGTTTAATAAATATGTTTCATAACTATTTCACTATTTCCTTATATCATAACTTAAGAAAAATGAATAGAATTTTAAAAATATTTCATCAATTCATTATGTAATTACCCAGGGAAAAGTAACAACATCCATAATCATATTTTAATAACAATAACCGTCAAAAGAATTTGCAAGGCTAGTTTTATAAGATACTATCCCAATGAATGTATAAATTACATTAACGGATTTCATAATTAAAGGAAAATGATTTTGAAAATAAGTTGGAACATTTCATGAGGAAAATATAGTTTTTACTTTGACAACACTTACTTGAAATGAGATTATTTTCCAAACATTAATGAAAACATTTTCTTTTGAAATTTCATTCAATACATATAATTAATGATTTAAATCATTGAAAATTACATAATACAGGAAAATAATTTTTTAATACTTGATAAAACTAATATTACATTCACATTTTTAGTAAATGGAAAAAGGGCCTTGTTTGGAAAATGAAAAGAATACACCAATAATTTATTTATTAGAATTACAAAATGCGTATAAATTTTCATACAAATACCATTATAATAGTGAAAAATTATTCAAAAACATTTTCATAAAACATATACAAGTACGAAAATGGATATTCAACGATGGATATAAATAATATAGATGATTATTAAAAAGAATTATTCCAGTATCTTTATTAATTTAAGAGTAGAAGAGGATGAAAAAACATCTATTCCCTAAAATAATTAGTGGATTATAAAATTAATGAGTTTCATTAGATTTATATCAAAAAATTTAATTATTTCTAATTTCATTATAAACAATCTCTTAAAATAGTGAGAATGTAACACACATCGTTAACAACATGCGAATCATTAGAATGTTAATTCCCATGAAATAATAACGTAAACTTAAATGTAAACAATCATGAGAATAAAAAATTCATGATATTACTTATAAAATGGTATTTATATACACCACATAATAAAAAATAGGTTCATAAAAAACAGAGTTCTCAAAGAATATTTTTTGAGAGAAAAATAACTGACCTAATGTATCAACATATTTCATAAATAGTTGAACCAAAGGTATAATAATAAATGGATTGTTTTAAAAATATTGTTGAACCATGCATATATTATAAGGCCCCATCCTTAAAACTTACTTAATCTTGAGTTATTACAAGAATTAACCTTGAGGATCTTTTGAGGTTTAGAGTTTTAGAGAATTAGATCATAAAACATGCATTATATCCCACATTTAAACAAAGTGGTTACAATAAAAGATAGTATTCATCTTTTCCCATCAACGGAAACATAATTAAAATAAAACTTGGATTTATTCTTGACACTTCCTTGACACTATCATCATATCATATACCCTTCCCTTGACCTGTGAAAAACATTTCAAAAACTTGGGATGAGCATAAAAAGCTCAGTAAGGGATATAAAAAATATAGTAAGGAAACACAAGTTCATATATACACAAGAATGAAATCATAATTTACCCATAAAACATAAGAACTTTAGCATACCTCATCAAATCATGAATAAATCATAGAAATCATAAGACATAAAGGTAACTTGAGGCATTCATAACATTCTTATGTAGGGAGTAACCCTCTTAGTTAGGTTTGGAATACCCATCACAGAATATTCCCTAAATCTCTTTGGAGAAACCTTGATGTTTAACTCCTTCGCATTACCCAATGCATTGGAGAGCTATAACGGGCTCACCCGCCCTTAGTTTATCATGGAACCACCCGTCTTCATGATAATGCCCAAGAACCATAACATAATCATATCACATAAAACATGCATAAAGGAAACATAACATTTCAACCTTTCAATCACAAGATATCTATACAACATAGTGATATAAAAACATTATGAAACCCATTTTCAATACCAAAATAAATGAAAAGTAAAACATGGTATTTACAAAAAAGGTATGGCTTGTAGAGGAATCCAAAACTCAAATAATGATCATGGTGGCGGATAAGTCGTTGTCACCACATACGTACGACAAAAACATTCCCTTTTGTCGTTTAGTAAAACACTTCATATAAAAAATATTTCTTTTGGATGAATGTAAAAGTCAAAGGGGTTTATACACCGTATAAAAGAAGGTTGTGTATAAAACAAAATATGCCTCAATGAAAGGAGATTGAGACAACGTCCCATACCTCGGGTCCGACATGACTCAATCATTCTTTAACCTCCTGAATAATAAACATGAGTTAATTTATACTTTATTAAGAACCTTTTTCAAGTTAATTATTTCTTTAATATCAATTATTACCATGTCATGAACACTATGTAATTATTTAAGCTAATAACGGTCGTTTTAACGATCATTGGTACTTGTGTCAAAAATATGCTCTTTCTAATTACAAGTTGTTCATGTATCCATTATATCCAGAGTTTACTCATGATGTATATATCATATATATATTATATATCCAGTATATACATGAGTTTATAATATTACATAACTTTTAGAGGTAAGAAATGAAATGCACCGTTCATGGAGACGGTAAGCCGTACGTACGCATGAATGCTACTTTCATTTCTATTTCATATATTTATGGAATGGAATCATAATGAAATAAAGTTATATTATAATTTCAGTATAATATCATATATAATACCATTAATTAAATCATTTATACGTCCCACATATGGCATTAACGAAATCAAATCACTTTGAGGGGGCGGTAGTCCACACTTCCTAAAATGAAGATATCGCGTTTACCCATAATGGTAACCATAATGGTATTCCATAAATGAAAAAATACAGAATCTTAAGTAAATAATAAACATATTATATATAATATTTAAATATAGTGACATCTTAATGGCCACCTTTGAAGTTGTTATATGAGTGTCGAACAATCATCGTTTCGTGAGGCAGAAATTCACCATCAACAGAAACAGTATGTTCTTCAACCATTGGATGTTGGTGTGTGTAAGTGTAGCTCAAATAAATCTTATAAAAACATTCTTGTATATTGAGGATACTGGTTTTGTTATAAAATAAAGGAATACAAAGAGTTTAGAGGGTTGGAGAGGCAAAATAAAAAATAAGAACACAAGAGAAAACACTACCTTTAAAACGGGTAACTCTTTTTGATTTCAGCTCAAAGGATTCCTTGGGTAGACATCTGCCCAAAGTTAGGCTTCTAAGAGTTAGAGGGGTATGTGGAGATAAAAAATGGGCAGGGTTTGGCCGAGCCAAAGGCTTTGGAAGTGTGGGTAAGGAGGTAGAGGTGGGGGCCTTTTATAAGAGGAGAGGAGGGGCACTCTTGGAAAGTAAAGATATGTTACATTATTTTAAAATGAGTTTCGGATTTAAAAGGTCCCAAATTGATATAATTAGAGGATACGGTGATAAGGGTTCGAAATATACCCATCAAATAGGATTTTGACAAGTATAGGTCTTAGATTTTACATTATCTTTTCATTTTATTTAAATCGTTAAATAACGAGGTAATCGATGGATCATCATGATGTCATAAATAATTTAATTTATTTAATGTCTAAAAATTATATAAAAATACTATGATATAGGAAATCTTTTTATCATTCCAATGATTATTTATAGTAAAAAATCTGACTTGTATATCCCCATGTAAATATTGTTTTAGTAAAAAAATATATGTTTGTGACATTTTTATTTTAACATTAAATAAAAAGATATTAATGTTAGTTTCCTAACAAAGTGGCTCCATGGGGTCCCCAAGTAGACCCATGGATTGTATCAGTCGGACATGATACATCCAATAAGGGGATGACATGTTTCTAGGTCATTTCATATTATTAAAACATTATTTTTAACTTAAATTACACTAATTACCTCTAATCGTGATTAAAAACATAAAAGTTACTATTCACCAAAAAATTATTTTAATCTCATTGAACCACATTTTACTTCTTAATGACCACCATGTATGTCAAATTTTTGAAATTCAAAAGACAGATGTGGTAAAGTTTCATTTAAATGAAAAATCAGTTTTTTTATGTACCACTTAGTGGTTTCACTATTCATCAAAAATAGAAGTTTTTCAGAAAAATACCAAAATATCACCCTAAGCTATATGTGATATTCCGAATTCAAAAATGATGTCTATTTTAAAAAATTCAAAACATATATGTTCCATTAATTAATTTAATAGTTAATTCCCGCTGTCAGAGCAAATAGTGTGTTTTTATGAAACAATAAGTATCAAAAGATTGACACTAGTTTAAGTGCAATTTCAAAGTGAAATTAATTCCAACAACCACTATTGGATTAAATGGTATAAATATAATCTAATTTAGCTTTAAAATAAAATCAAAAGATAAACTAATCATATAAATAAATTATATTAAAAAGGGGTTTTGAATTAAAATACAACATTTTTCACTATTCATTAAAAAAATGAACTTTATCGGAAAAATAATTTTTTTTACCCAAAGTAAATTTCAATGCCCCAATCATAAAGAATAAGTTTATTTAGAAAAATAGGGCTTATAAAATTGTTAAAAGATTTATTTACAAATGGTTTTCCATCAAAAGGTCGTAATACAATCTTATAAAAATATTCGTGTATTTCATGCTTAAGATTGGATTTATTCTCATTTCCAACCTCTAAAACACTATGTAATTCATAAATAGAAATAGATAAGAATATCTATTATTCATTACTTACTTGGGATGTTACATCCTTCCCCCCTTTATAAAATTTCATCCCCGTAATTTATTTACTTATCAAATAAGTGGGGGTATTTATCCCTCATTGCATTTTCAGATTTCTATGTTTCCTCTTCAATCATGTGGTTTTTCCACAAAACACTTACCTAATTAATCACCTTATTCCGTAAAACTTACTCCTTGTGGTCAAGAATCTGGACCGATTGTTCCTCATAAGATAGGTTCTCTTCCAGCTGAACTACCTCTGGACTCAAAACATGAGATGGATCTGGCATGTACTTCCTTAACATTGAAAAATGAAAAACATTGTGTACCTGAGATAAACTTGGAGGTAAAGCCACTCGGTAAGAAACTGATCCAACTCTCTCCAGAATTTCATATGGTCCAATGAACCTTGGACTCAACTTTCCTTTCTTACTAAATCGCATTACACTTTTCCATGGTGAGACTTTGAGAAAAACATGATCACCTACCTCAAAAGAGAGATCCTTCCTCCTATTGTCCGCATAACTCTTCTGCCTGCTGTGAGCTGTTCTCATGTGTTTCTGAATCAGCTGAACTTTTTATTCCAAATCTTCTACCAATTCTGGTCCCATCAGCTTCCTTTCACCCACTTCATCCCAGAAAGCTGGAGTTCAACACCACTTCCCATATAACACCTCAAATAGTGCCATCTGTATACTGGAATGAAAACTGTTATTATAAGAAAACTCAACCAAAGAAAGTTCATGGTCCAAAATTCCCTGATAATCCATCGAACACGCAAGTAGCATATCCTCCAAAGTCTGGATTGTTCATTCTGATTTCCCATCTGATTGAGGATGGAAAGACGTACTAAAATTTAATTCAGTACCCAACGACTTCTAAAGGACATTCCAATTGTTAGACGTGAACCTGTGATCAAAATTAGATACAATGGAGAGAGGAACTCCATGTAGCCTAACTATCTCTTTAAGATACAAACTAGAAAGTTGATCTAGGGAAAAAGTATCTCATATAGCAAGGAAATGAGCATATTTAGTAAAACGATCAACAATAACCCAGATTGCATTATTACCTCGAGGTGTCTTCAGCAATCCAACAAAAAAGTCCATGGATATATTTTCCCATTTTTACGTTGGCACTGGTAAAGGCTGAAGCATCCCATTTGGTAACTGCCACTCAGCTTTAACCTGTTGACAAGTCAAACACTTCATTTTAAAATCTGCAATATCTCTTTTCATTCCATCCCACCAATAATACTCCCGCAAATCTCAGTACATCTTAGTACTTCCAGGATGAACTGAAAACAGAGAACTATGAGCTTCACATAACAAATCTCTATTCAACTGTGAATCAAAAGGAACACACAATCTCTTCCCAAATATAAAAAAAAATCATTATCAATGTTTAATTTAGGCAACTTACCCTTCTGAACCAGCTCTACCTTTATCTGCTACCCACTGTCTTTCTTCTGTGCTTGCTTGATTCTGTCTGATAGAGAATATTTCACTGATACCTGAAACAAAACAGAAGAACATCCTACACCAAAAACATCTATGCCAAATTTCATCAAATCTTTAACCAAAGGATCACGTTCCAAACACAACATTGTTAACGAAGCATTACTTTTTCGACTAAAAGCATCAGCCACTTTATTTCCTTTTCCCAGATGGTAATGAATTTTCCAATCATAATCCTTGATTAATTCTAGCCATCTCCTATCTCTCATGGTCAATTATTTCTGAGTGAATATATACTTTAAGCTTTTGTGATCGGTATATATTTCACACTTTACTCCATAAAAATGATGCCTCCAAATTTTTAAAGAGAAAACAACAGCAGATAATTCCAAATCATGTGTAGGATAATTTACCTCATGAGTTTTCAACTGACATGAAACATAAGAAATTACCTGATCATTCTGCATTAGGGCACAACCAAGTCCTTTGAATGAAGCATCGTAGTAGATAACAAATTCACCATTCCTAGAAGGTAGTGCCAAAACTGGAGAATTCACCAATCTTCTTTTCAGTTCCTGAAAAAAATCATCACATTATTTTGTCCAGATAAACATAACACCCATCTGAGTTAGCTTAGTCATTGGACAAGATAACCGTGAAAAATTTCTAACCAACCTTCGGTAATAGCCTGCTAAACCAAGGAAGCTACGAATCTCAATTACATTTGTGGGTCTTGGCCATTCTTCCACAACCTTTTTTTTACAGGAACAATAGTTATCCCATCTTTAGAAACAATGTGACCAAGGAAATAAATTTATTGCAACCAAAACTCACATTTGCTAAATTTCCCATACAATTTATTTTATTTTAAGGTTTTCAATATAACCCTTAAATTTCTTTCATTCTCCTCTTTACTTTTAGAAAACACCAAAATATCATCAATGAAAACAACCACAATCTTATCCAAGAACTCATGGAAAATTCTATTCATTATGTCCATGAATACAGCAGGTGCATTGGTTATCCCAAAAGGCATTACTAAAAATTCATAATGGCCATATCTTGTATGGAACACGTTCTTTGGAATATTTGCTTCCATTACCTTCTACTAATGGAACCCCGATCTCAGTTCAATCTTTTAAAAATACTGAGCTCCCTAGAGCTGATCAAACAAATCATCGATATGAGGCAAATGATATTTGTTCTTAACAGTGATGTTAGTCAAGGCTCTATAATCAATGCAAAGTCACATAGAACCATCTTTTTTTTAACAAATAAAATAGGATCACCACATAGTGATGTGCTAGGTTGAATGAATCATTTCTCTAATAAATATTTCAATTTCTCCTTCAACTCTAAAAGTTAAATTTGAGTCATTCGATAAGGGGGTTTTGAAATTGGCTTAGAATTAGAAACTGAGTCAATAGTAAATTCAACTTCCCGATCTGGTAATAATCCAGGCAACTCGTTAGGAAAAACATCAGAATACTCATTTACCACTGGCACATTATTAATCTGAGCAGTTCCCTTGTTTTCAACAATGTGTGCAAGTTAACATTCATTTCTATCTTTTACAAGTTTCTCGGCCTCTTGATATGTTATCAACAGTAAGGGTTCATTCTTGTACACAAACTGAAAGTCATTCTAAAAAGAAACTTCTTTAGCTCTACAGTCAATCTTATCATGGTAAATAGAGAGCCATCCATACCCAGGATAACATCAAACTCTACTAGAGGTAAAAGAATAAGGTTCGCAACTAGGTTCTTTACACGGATAAGGATAGGAAGATTCTTATAATTTTTTTTGCCTCAAAATTTCCCCCAGGTGTTTTTACCACAAGTTCATGAGTCATTTCTTGAGATGGTATTCCCATTTTACTAAAAACGTTTTTAGAGATGAAAGAATGTGTAGACCCTAAATCAAACAACACACTGGCATAATCTGAAAAAACAAGCAAAGTACCTGATACAACTTCATTTGATGGCCTGACATTTGATGAATTGGTTGCAAAGGATTTCACCACCCCTTTCTGCTTGTAGTCTAACTTCTTCCGATCACTCAAGCTCTTTTTCAGACACTCGTTTGCATAGTGACCCATCTCATTGCACTTAAATCATTTCACTAACTATAAATAAAAATTGGTCTTACGATCACCCTGATCTTTTTCAGTGAAATCACGAGCCTTATGTCCCATCTTACCACATCTATATCACTTCCTAGAATTCAAAAGACATTCCCCAGCATGCCTTTTACCACATTTATCACAAACTAGAAACTTAGTTATCTTACCGTCAGACCTTTTTGAAGAATTCTTTCCTTTCTCCTGTCACCTAGGTCTCTTCTTTTGCTGGTTGTTATAGAACACTTGATCATCGGAAAACTCAATTTCCACCTTCTCAGCACATCTAACAAGATTTTCATAACTTTTAAACTCACGAGAAGACAATGCCCTTCTATATTTTGGCTTTAATCCTGAGTAAAAACGATTGATTTTACTATCAAAGTCTCGGATAATATTTGGAGCATACCTTGCCAATCGAGTGAACCTCTATTCATAGGTTTCCACTGAGTCTTCCTCTTGCCTCAATTCCAAGAATTATCTTTCCATCCTATGTCGAACAGCCTTAGGAAAATACTTCTCAAGAAACATACCATTGAATTCATCCCAGTTGAGAGCATCAATCTCAAGAGCATCCCTGATATTTTTAACCATCGACCACCACTGATATGCCTCACCCTTAAAACGGTAAATAGAAAGACTAACCTTTTGATTGTCTGAACACCCCATGATATTGAAAATATTCTTCAGTGCTTTAATCCACCCTTCAGCTAGCATAGGGTCAGATGATCCCTTGAATGATGGGGGATGTTGCCTCATGAAATGTTCCACCACTGACATGTTCCTCTACGGTTGATCTGGCTGATCTCATGCATGGATACTGCCACCATTTATCGCTTGAGTCAACTGCGCCATTACTGCAACAAACTATTCAGTTCCAATTCCGACCATCTCAGGATGCTGATTCGGAAGATTATTTCCTTTTGTATGAATTCCTAGCACTGCTTCCCTATTTCCACTGTGTAAAACCATTCTGAACAAATATTTATTAGATGAAGCAACATGGTAATCTTCAAATGCTATACCATTTCAATCTGACCATAAAAAAACATATTTTTGGATAATCATTTAATAAAATTCTAACTCCTAAAGTTATCTAAACCGACCTTTGATACAGACTATAAGGCCCCAGCCTTAAAACTTACTTAATCTTGAGTTATTACAAGAATACACCATGAGGATCTTTTCAGGTTTAGAGTTTTAGAGAATTAGATCATAAAACATGCATTATATCCCATATTTAAACAAAGTGGTTACAATAAAAGATAGTGTTCATTTTTTCCCATCAACAGAAACATATTTAAAATAAAACATGGATTCTTTCATGACACTTCCTTGACACTATCATCATATCATGTACCCTTCCCTTGACCTGTGAAAAACATTTAAAAAACTTGGGATGAGCATAAAAAGCTCAGTAAGGGATATAAAAAATATAGTAAGGAAACACGAGTTCATATATACATAAGAATGAAATCACACTTTACCCATAAAACATAAGCACTTTAACATACCTCATCAAATCATGAATAAATCATAGAAATCATAAGAAATAAAGGTAACTTGAGTCATTCTTAACATTCTTACGTAGGGAGTAACCCTCCTGGTTATGTTTGGAATACCCATCACAGTATATTCCCTAATTATATTCGGAGAAACTTTAACGTTTAACTCCTTCACGTTACCCAATGTATTGGAGAGTTATGTCAGGATCACCCGCCCTTAGTTTATCACGGAACCACCCATATTTATAATAATGCACAAGAACCACAACATAATCGTATCACATAATACATGCATGAAGGAAACATAACATTTCCACCTTTCAATCCCAAGAAATCAATACAAAAATTGATATAAAAACATTATGAAAACCATTTTCAATACCAAAATAAAAGAAAAGTAAAACATGGTATTTAAAAAAAGTTATAGCTTGTAGAGGAAGCCGAAACTCAAATAATGGTCATGGCGGCGAAGAAGTCGTTGTCGCCGCATACGTATGAAAAAAACATTCCCTTTTGTCATTTAGTAAAATGATTCTTATAAAAAACATTCCTTTTGGATAAACTTAAAAGTCAAAGGGGTTTATACACCGTGTAAAAGAAGGTTGTGTATAAAACAAAATATGCCTCAACGAAAGGAGATTGAGACGAAGTCCCATATCTCGGGTCCGACTTGAATCGATCATTATTTAACCTCCTAAATAATAAACATGAGTCAATTAATACTTACTTAAGAACCTTTATCAAGTTAATTATTCCTTTTATATCACTTATTACCATGTCATGAACACTATGCAATTATTTAAGTTAATAACAGTCGTTTTAACGATCACTGGTACTTGTGTCAAAAATATGCTCTTTATAATTACAAGTTGTTCTTGTATCCATTATATCCAGAGTTATAATCATGATGTATATATCATATATATCATATATATTATATATATCCAGTATATACATGAATTTATAATATTACATAACGTTTAGAGGTAAGAAATGAAATGCACCGTTCATGGAGATGGTAAGCTGTACGTACGCATGGACAGTACTTTCATTTCTATTTAGTATTTTTATGGAATTGAATCTTAATGATATAAAGGTATATTATATTTCCAGTATAATATCATATATAACACCATTAATTAAATACTTTATATGTCCCACATATGGCATTAACTAAATCAAATCACTTGGAGGGGGCGGTAGTCCGCACTTCCTAAAATAAAGATATCGCGTTTACCCATAATGGTAACCATAATGGTATTCCATAAATGAAGAAATACAGAATCTTAAGTAAATAATAAAAATATAAAATATAAAATATAAATATAGTGACATCTTAATGGCCACCTTTGAAGGTGTTATATGAGTGTTGAACAATCATCGTTTCGTGAGGCAGAAATTCGCCATCCACAGAAACAGTATGTTCATTAACCATTAGATGTAGGTGTGTGTAAGTGTAGCTCAAATAATTCTTATAAAAATATACTTGTATATTGAGGATATTGGTGCTGTTACAAAATAAAGGAATAAAAATAGTTTAGAGGGTTGGAGAAATAAAATAAAACATAAGAACACAAGAGAAAACACTACCATTAAAACGGGTAACACTTTTTGATTTGAGCTCAAAGGCTTCCTTGGAAAGACTTCTGCCCAAAGTGAGGCTTCTAAGAGTTATATAGGGATGTGGCGACACAAAATGAGTAGGGTTTGGCCGAGCCAAAGGCTTTGGAAGTGTGGGTAAGGAGGTAGAGGTGGGGGCCTTTTATAAGAGGAGAGGAGGGGCACTCTTGGAATGTAAAGAAATGTTACTTTATTTTATAATGTGTATCAGATTTAAAACGTCCCAAATTGATATAATTTGAGGATAAGGTGATAAGGGTTTGAAATATACCCATACAATAAGTTTTTGACAAGTTTAGGTCTTAGATTTTACATTATCGTTTCATTTTATTTAAATCGTTAAATAATGAGGTAATCGATGCATCATCATGATGTCATAAATAATTTAATTTATTTAATGTATTAAAATTAATAAAAAATACTATGATGTAGGAACTATTTTTATCTTTTTAATTATTACTTATAGTAAAAAATATGACTTGTATAACCCCATGTAAAAACTGTTTTAGTAGAACAATACATGTTTGAGAAATTTTTATTTTAACATTAAATAAAAAGATATTAATGTAATTTTCCTACCATAGTGGCTCCATGGGGACCCCAAGTTGAACCATTGATTTTCTTGGTCGGGAATGAGACATACAATAAGGGCAGGACATGTGTCTAGGTCATTTCATATTATTAAAACATTATTTTTAACTTAAATTACACTAATTACCTCTAATCGCGTTTAAAAACATAAAAGTTACTATTCACAAAAACTTTATTTTAATCCCATTGAACAAAATATTACTTCTTAATGAAAACCATGTATGTAGGATTTTTGAAATAAAAAACACAGAAGTGGTAAAGTTTCATTTAGAAGAAAAATCAGTTTTTTAAGTCCCACTTAGTGGTTTCACTATTCATCAAAAATTGATGTTTTTCAGAAAAATACCAAAACTTCACCCTAAGCTATATTTGATATTCCGAATTCAAAAATGATGTCTATTTTACAAAATTCAAAACATATAAGTTGAATTAATTAATTTAATAATTAATTCCTGCTGTCAGAGCAAATAGCTTGTTTTTATGAAATAATAAGTATCAAAAGATTGGCACTAGTTTAAGTCCAATTTCAAAGTGAAATTAATTCCAACGACCACTATTGGATTAAATGGTAATAATAAATTCTAATTTACCTTTAAAACCAAATAAAAATATAAACTAATCATATAAATAAATTAGATTAAAAAGTGGTTTTGAATTAAAAGACAACATTTTTCACTATTCATTAAAAAATGAACTTTATCAGAAAAATTACAAACATTTACCCAATGTAAATTTCAATGTCCCAATCATAAAGAATAAGTTTATTTTGAAAAATAGGGATTATAAAATTGTCAAAAGTTTGATTTAAAAATGGTTTTCCATCAAAAGGAAGTAAAACAATCTTTTAAAAATATTAGTGTATTCCATGCTTAAGATTTGATTTATTCTCATTTTTAGCCTCTAAAACACTATCTAATTCATAAATAGACATAGATAAGAATATATATGATTAATTACTTACTTGGGATGTTACATATATGTATCATACATTATATGATTTATATATTTCCATTTATTATCTGTTTATTAATAATTAATTTTAAAAAACAAATTTAGAGTAATAATTTATTCATTTTTCATGTATGGTATGGTTGGGTATTTTTGGTCCATTTATGTTGTTCATGGTTCAATAATAACCATTAATGATACCATGAAATATGTTTATTATATATTTATTATATATTTATATCTATATTTATCAATAAAATTTATATATTGAAGAAAATGTAAACCATTCAAGGATACTGTAGTCCATACTTATGAATGAACGTTGTTTCTATTTTTATGATAGATGTAGCCATATTATGGTAAACAATATATCACCATTTTAGGTTAATTTATATTTAATTTATATCAAATTTTTTAAATAAATATATTTTTATTACCATTCATTTAAATTATTGTCACGACCCCATCCCAAAAAAGATGACCCTCCTGAGCTGGTAATGGCGAAAGGGAGATAATGACCCCCCGAGTCCCGCCTCCAGTAGGCCCCGAGGTGGCGACTAGCACCAATGGTATGAGTTTTTCACAAATATGGGAGGCATTACCCTTTTTATTTTTAAAGATCAGAAAATAGGACAAGTCAACCACCAAAAAGGGAAGGATCAAGTGTATAGAAATAAACCCAATCCAAGCCCACATGCATGTTTAAACAATTTTTATAACAATGTGCAAGTACAAGAAGGTTAAAAGTATAATACCAAAAGAAAACAAGAGTACAACAACTGCAACAACTCCAACTGTCCAACTAGTAGGGTCCCACACGACCCTGGTAGTCCTCCTGGAAACCTAAAAGTAAACGTAGGGACAGTATACAAGTATACTCAGTAGGGAGACCTAAAGCTCTCGTGAATAAGTGGGGAGACATTCTAATGCCCCGTGAGAACAACAGAAGAAACCTAGAAATGAATTCTATCCACTCAACCTCACCAGCGACACTCACCAAAAACACAATCACAACTGGAAGTAGTAGTATATAAGAACAAGAGTATTGGGTACCCCGCACCATTTCCCATTAGTTAGCTGCTCTTCCTAACAGTGAACGTCCTGACGCTGTCACACTCTCCCCGCCCACACACACATGGGCCTCACAACCACGTATCCTGCCCGCACACACCTGGGCCTCATCCTGAAGATTCTTGGGAAACAGTAGAACCTGCCCAAAGAGTCTTGGGCTAAATCCACCCCAATCGAAACTTACCCGAAGAGTATTAGGTGTAAGGTCACCTCAAGACATCACAACCTAGGGGAGAAGGAGCCGGAAAGAGCTAGTAACTAAGGGGAAAATACACTCTCCCATGAAAAGGGAGTGTTCGACACTAAGTTCTCAACATGGGCGGGGTGCGATAAAACACAAAATATACAAACATATATATATATATATATATATATATATATATATATATAAACCAAACACTCAGCCCAACCTATGGCTTCTAAACAAAGAAAATGAGCACATGCCTTGGCACTGCTACCACGATGTATGCATACAACAAACAATCCCAGCCCCATTTAGGTTTTCACATTTGAGCAGAAAAATAGTTTATTTATTTCCTTAAATACTGGGAAACTATCCACAACCAACCACATCGATCATTTGTAAAACATATCCCTTCCATCCAAAAATCAAGTTAGGAAAACACAAGCAACACAACCAAGTCCTTCTTATTAACCATCAAACCCCAATGAGTGTTATTTCCATTCCATTACCATGACCCCCATTCATTAACTCTTCCACTTTTATTTATTAATCACAAACCATTTTTCATTCACATACAAACACATCCCTGCAGCCCCACTGACAAACACCATAAACACTATCACACCGAAACTCATACATCAATATCCCTTTAATACAATTTATTGCATCCCCGCTTCCCATTACCAACATAACATTCAAACCAACCCACAACCAATCCAACCACAACCCCGCTGCTCACCCTATCCACAACAAACCATGAAGCACCCCCATCACATGCCACATATCCAAGCCAACACCCACATGTTCATTATTCCATTGTGTTTAACCGGGGTGATCACACAAGGGTTCCAGATTTTAAACAGCCAAATTTACGTGATCAACCAAATTTACACATACCACAATGTTTCCATCCATAAGAAAATCCAAAAGGAAGGGGAAACATTTAATTGAGTAAGAAAAGGCCCCCAACGAACGTGATTTTCAGTATGTAGAAGCTCATTCAATTCACAACATAATATCACAAGATATAAAGATAAACAACAACAACATCCCCATCCCGTTCATTAAGCTAGTTATTATGTTCATTAAACTGGTTTGACTGTGTTTCACATAATCAAGAGGAAACCCACCCCGCATGATGCACAAATTAGAGAGACGAAGGTAAAATCCCTACCTCAACAGGTTTTGATCGCAACGCTCCCCCAGATCAACCTTAGAAGACGTCCGTCGGCGTCTGTCAATTATTTTGGGTCCTGGAAAAACCTCATTGGGTGGAAGTCGGAAAGGAAAGTCCGAAGTAAATAAAACAAATCCAAGCTCTGAAGATCCGCCTCGTCATTATGATCTTGTGGCCATTGACGGATCATAAATCAGAGCTCGGACGAAGAAGTTATGGAAGAAGGAGCCTTCGAGTCTCTTGGGAGAGCTCTGCTTAGAGGAGAGGGGAGGAGATGGGTGTGTTGAAATGGAGGAGGGGACCCTTCCTTTTATAGGTGAGAAAAGAAAAAGTACACGGCGTGTACTTGGCCATTTTACATGGTCTCCACGCGGCTTCCAACATGGCTCCACGACCGTTGCCTAGTCAACACACAGTTTTAGGGTAATGCATACGCGGGGAAGGATTACACGACGTGTAGTTTGGACACATGGTGTGTACTCATTTATTACACACGGCATGGACACAGCTCCAACACAGAACACGACCATTGACTGGTCGACACACGGTAACGCATACACGAGGAAGGACTACATGACATGTAGTACTGGAAACACGACATGCACCCATTTATTGCACACGGCAAGGACACTGCCTTCAACACAGGGTATACCCAGTAAGGGGATACACGTCGTGTACTAAAACTACACGGCGTGTAGTTTCAAAAATTCTGGAAAGTGTGGGAAAAGACCATTTTGTCCTCCAGAACACTTCAAGACCCTCTTTTTGACAAAGGAATGGGCCGAAGAGGTCCAGGAAATTACATCAGATACCTATTAAAATATTCTCACCCTCGAGAATTCAAAAACCAACCTAGAGGAACCAAACAAGATATCACTTAGGTTTCTCGTTATAACATGAACTCAACCAAAAATCCTAATCACATGTTTTAGGAATTCCCTCTCCTATGTCAAGATATTATCCGCTTTAGGCGGCACTGACTCGCCTGAACGGGTTTAATCGCATCGACATTAATGCGTCTTGATTAAGGATTGGGCCTTCCTACGTCCATATATTAGGATTTTCCAGCTTACACGTCCCCCAACACCACACGACCAACACATTACCCGAACACGTGGTTTGGGGAAAAATTCCTTTTCCTATGTCGAGATATTATCCGCTTTAGGCGGCATTGACTTGCCTCCATGGGTTTAATCACATCCACATTAATGCTTCTAGATTAAGGATCAGGTTTTTTCCCTTCCCCACACACCCGGACATGTTACACACTCCCAGAGAACAAGGAAACAAAAGGTCTCATAACCGACAAGCCAAGCGTTCCATATATAAAAGGCACATGGTACAACATCAACACAAATCTCAGATGGAAAAAGGGAAAACACAAGTCAAAACAACTCCGGGTACTAAGCGTGCATCTGGGTCTCCTGTTCCCAAGTGCTCTCTTTGAGGCCGCCATTCCCCCACAACACACGAACTAAGGGAATGGTTCATCCACGGAGCACCTTCTCTTTACGATCCTTGATTCGGACTGTTCGTTACTCGAAGGTCGCATTTTCTACCATGTCTAACTCTCCCCAGTCGATAACATGAGAGTCATCGTGTAAGTACCGACAAAGTTGGGAGACGTGGAAGATATCATGAACCTTGTCCAACTGAGGTGGCAGGGCCAGCTGATATGCCACCTCACCGACTCGCCTCAGCACCTCAAAAGGCCCAATGAACCTATGTGAGAGCTTGCTCCCCTTCCCAAACCTCCTCTGCCTCTGTCGAGGGGAAACCTTCAAGAACACATGATCTCCCACCTTGAACTCCAAGGGCCTCATTCGACGATCATCATAAGACTTCTGTCGGTCCTGAGCCGCTTTCATCCTCTCACGTACAAGCTAGACTTTCTCTGTGGTTCTCTGTACTACCTCTGGCCCAAGAGCACCTGTCTCACCAACCTCTTCCCAAAAAATTGGTGAACGACATGGTCTTCCATACAAAGCCTCAAATGGTGCCATGCCAATGGTATAGTGGAAGCTGTTGTTGTAGGAAAACTCTACTAAAGGCAAGTGTCGTACCCATGATCCTCTGAAATCCAGAATGCATGCTAGCAGCATGTCCTCCAACGTCTGGATAGTCCGATTTGTCTGCCCGTCGGTCTGGGGGTGGAAAGAAGTTCTAAGGCATAGCTGGGTGCCAAAAGCATGTTGTAGCCCCCTCCAGACTCATGAGGTAAATCGAGTATCCCTATCTAAGACGATAGTCTTTGTGACTCCATGAAAACACACCACCTCTTCTACGTACCTCTATGCTAAGGCACTCACCGGGCCCGACTCCTTAATTGATAAGAAGTGAGCTGATTTCATCAGATGATCCACCACACCTAGATAGCATCATAACCACCCTGAGCTCGGGTAGTCCTATGACGAAGTCCATTGAGATGTCATCCCACTTCCACTCGAGGACATCTAATGGATGAAACAAACAACTGGGAACACGGTGTTCAGCCTTCTCTTGCTGACACAATAGGCATTTAGCCACAAACTCCGCCACTGCCCATTTCAACACGGGCCACCAAAACTATTCCATCAGGCCTCGGTACATTTTTGAAACTCCTGGATGTACTACCAAGGCTAAGCTATGGAACTCACGGAGAACTCCCTCACGCATCACCTCTGGAACAAACAACCTTCCATGGAAAAGCATCTGATGTCGGCTATACTCTGACCATCCTTCTGGAGCGTTCCCCTGATCGACACGATCCAACATCACTTCCGCCTCTGAGTCCCCCCACTGAGACTCCTCCACCTGCTGCAACAAGGAGGATTGCACCGTCATCTGAAACAAACAGCCTCTAACACCTTCTACCCTTGCATCCAAGTGCAAGGCAGCCAACTCTCCCATCGCCTTCCAAGCATCACCAGATTCCCGAACCACTTCTTGATGCGACTTCCTTCTTAGGGAATCAGCCACAAAATTTACCTTACCTTTTGTGTAAGAGATCTCAAACTCATAGTCTTGTAGAAACTCAATCCATCTCCTCTACCGCAGGTTCAGGTCACGCTGGGAGAAGATATAACGTATGATCTTGTGATCTGAGAATACCACAAAGTGCTCCCCAAAGAGGTAATGTTTCCACAACTTCAATGTGTACACTACTGATGCAAGCTCTAGGTAATGGGTGGCATAGTTACACTCGTGAGGGTGTAACTACCTCGACCCATAATAGATCACCCCCTTCTTCTACATCAGCACGCACCCCAGACCAAGGCCAGAAGAATCACAAAACACCTCATACAACAACCCTTCCTCTGGTAACCTGAGTATGGGAGCACTGAAAAACCTCTCCTTCAGGTAGTCAAAAGCTTTCTGGCACTGCTCATTGCATTGGAAGACCTGATTCTCCCAAGTCAAATCTGTCATGGGAGCAGCAACTTGAGAGAAGTCTGAAACAAACCTCCGATTGTAACCTGCCAACCCCAAGAAACTACAAACTTCTGCCACACTCTTGGGTGCTGCCCAAGAAACAACTACCTCCACCTTCGACTGGTCCACTGACACTGCATGCTGAGACACCACGTGCCCAAGGATGTGTACTTCTTATGTCAAGAACTTACACTTCGAAAATTTCCCATAAAGCTGGTGGTGTCGAAGGACTTCCAATACTGCCCTGAGATGATCAACGTGCTCCTCATCTGATCTTGAGTAGATCAGGATGTCATTGATAAACACAATGACGAACCGGTCCATAAATTCTTGGAAGACAATGTTCATAGGTCCCATAAACATAGATGGTGCATTCGTAACTCCAAACGGCATCACTACAAACTCAAAGTGCCCATACCTGCACCTGAAAGCCGTCTTCGAGATGTCACTGTCCTTCACCCTCAGCTGATGATATCCAGATCGTAGATCAATCTTAGAGAACCAACCTACTCCCCTCAGCTAGTCAAAGAGATCATCTATCCTTGAGAGGGGGTAACGGTTCTTGACCGTTACCTGGTTCAACCTTCGGTAGTCTATGCATAGACTGAGACCACCATCTTCCTTCTTCACGAACAAAACTGGAGGACCCCATGACAATACGCTGGGTCGAACAAAACCCTTCTCTATCAGATCGTCAATCTGAATTCGCAACACCCACAACTCCAAAGGCACCATTCGACAAGGGGCCATCGAAATCAGACGAGCACCAGGCTGTAAGTCGATCCTGAACTCAACATCACGTCGAGGGGGTAGAGTCACAACCTCCTCCGGAAAAACATCGAGGAACTCCCCAACAACCTCTGGGACATCCATCATCTCCATATCAGCTGGTACCACTGATAACCTGCCTAACATGAAAAGGAGAGGCTCCACACGCTGGCTTCCCGCTTGATAGCTCCTCTCGCCAACAAAAGATACGCGCTGCCCATCCACGTCGGAGAACATGACTCTTCTCCGGAAGCAGTTGATAACAACACTATCAAAAAACAACCATTCAATTCCTAGGATGACATCATATGGCTACATCTATAACAGAAGGAGGTCCCCACTAGATCGATTTGGTCCCAACGTCATCCCACATCCCCGGAAAACACAAGATATGCTGGTCTGTCCCCCAACTAGTGTAGTCAGCAACCGTGGTACGGAAAGTCTCTCTAACTCTTGTCCCAAAGCATGGGCTAGACCAAGTGCAACAAAGGAGTGCGAAGCTCCATAATCAAACAAAGCAGAAACAAGAGTGCTGAAAAAACAAATCGTACCTCGTACCACCTCTGGTCCTACTAGAGCTACCAACCCTGCTGCGTGCAACAATCCACGCCCAGCTCCTCTGCCTCTCGGATTTCATCCACCTCCCCGACCACGCCCTGGTCGAGGTCCCTGAGGAGCACTCTGAGGTCGGCCTCCTCCCACAAAATCTGCCCTTAGAGGATCATGGTCCTGCTGCTGCTGGAAGGGCCTCGCCGGAAACTGGTGCTACTGAGGGGGGCGTTGAACCTGCCCACCTCCACCATACTAAGCTCGGGTCAGGCATCGACTTTGAATGTGCCCGAAACATCCACAAGAGAAACACTTTGGTCCTGGGATCGTTGAAAGGGACAAGGACCTGAAGATCTGAACTGGAACTGCTCGGGCCTACTTCCCACTGGCCTAAACCTGGAAGGTCCCATCGCAGGAGACCTGCTACTGAATGCCTTCCCCTTCGACGAGCCTGGATGAAACCCCTCACGTGGTGCACCTCCCAGTGAGTGTATCCACTATACAACCTATTCCTTCTTCTATATTACCAAGTACGTCGGAAGGGTGAAGGGGGTGACAACATACTGGAGAAAAGGACAAAGAACCTCCTCCAAACGTCTCGCCCGAGACTCCTCATCCAGAAAGAGATCCAGAGCAAAGTGAAAGAGATACTTGAACTTGATCCCCAGCTCTCATATTGACATACTCCACTGCTGAAGGGAAAGTAACTCCTGCCACTTCTCCACCTTGATCATAGAAGAAAGGAATTCCTCTTGGAATTACTACTCAAAGTCAGCCCACAGAACCTCTTCCTCTACCCTCTCTTTGAGGTAGTATGTCCACAACTGTCGCGCCACAACTCTCAGCTGACTGACTGTTAGGGGAACCCGATACTCCCTCAGAGCACGGATCAAGGTAAAAGCGATCCCTGTCTCCTCAATCCACCCTTCCGTCTCCATATCTGAAGTCCTACCCTCGTACTTCTTGAGGTTCTTCCGCTGGAAAGAACAGAGAGTCTTATGCCACTGGCTATCTTCCTCCTCTCGGTCAATCCTCAACTGATCGACCACCTGAATCTGCCGGGCCTCGGCCGTCTGAGCCACCCGGGGACGACGTCAAGGTGCCATAGCTGTACGGTAAACAAGGTTCGCCTAAGCCCAAGTAGTAATAAAAAATCCAAGGTTTTAATTTATCATTTTATTTCAATTTCTTACCCAGAACACCCAAATCATGTGAAATAGAATCATGATGATGCATGTACCTTCCCTAGGGTCTCTACCCTGCAATAAATATAGTCTCCCTTGGTCGTTTGGTAGGCTCAGAGTCCTTGCATCGGATCACAGGGGGCCCTAAAATCCCGCGTCCTAGTAGGTCTTCCCTGGCCTATGTCACGCACCAAGATTAACTAACAATGTCGCCCTACCATCCCATGCAATCCCCACTGTGCCTAACTCCAGACTCCATCCTATCTCTCAACCATCACCTATGATACCATTCTGTCATGACCCCCTCCCACCAAAGATGCCCCTCCTGAGCTGGAAATAGCGAAAGAGAGATAATGACCCCCCGAGTCCTGCCTCCAGTAGGCCCCGGGGTGGCGACTAGCAACAAGGGTATGAGTTTTTCACAAATATGGGAGGCATTACCCTTTTTATTTTTAAATATCGGAAAATAGTACAAGTCAACCACCAAAAAGGAAAGGAGAAAGTGTATAGAAATAAACCCAAACCAAGACCACATGATTTTTTAAACAATTTTTATAACAAGGAGCAAGTACTTGAATGCTCAAAGTACAATACCAAAAGAAAACAAGATTAGAACAACTGCAACAACTCCAACTATCCGACTAGTGGGGTCCCACACGACCCTAGTAGTCCTCCTGGAAACCTGAATGTAAACGTAGGGTGAGGATAAAATTATACTCAGTAGGGAAACCTAATGCCCTCGTGCACAAGTGGGGAGACATCCTAATGTCCTGTGAGAACAACAGAAGAAACCTAGCAAGGAATTCTATCCACCCAACCTCGCCAACAACACTCACCAAAAAACACAATCACAACAGGTAGTAGTAGTATATAAGAACAAGAGTATTGGGTACCCCACACCATTTCCCTTTAGTTAGCTGCTCTTCCTAACGGTGAAAGTCCTAATGCTGCCACACTCTCCCTGCCTGCACACACCTGGGCCTGATAACCACGTATCCCGCCCACACACACCTGGGCCTCAGAACAACATATCCCGCCCGCACACACCTGGTCCTCACAACCACGTATCCCACCCGCACACTTGGGACTCACAACCACGTATCCCACCCACACACACCTGGGCCTCACAACCACGTATCCCGCCCACACACACCTGGCCCTCATCTCGAAGATTATTGGGAAATAGTAGAACATGCCCGAAGATTCTTGGGCTAAAACCACCACAATCGAAACCTACCGGAAGAGTCTTAGGTGTAAGGCCGCCTTAAGCCATCACACCCACGGGGAGAAGGAGCAAGAAGGAGCTAGTAACTAAGGGGAAAACACCCTCTCCCATGAAATGGGAGTGTTCGACACTAAGTGCTCAACAAGGGTGGGGTGGGATAAAACCCAAAAGATACAGATATATATATATATAAACCAAACACTCAGACCAACCTATGGCTTCTAAATAGAGAAACTGAGCACGTGCCTCGGTACTGCTACCACGAAGTATGAATACAACAAACAATCCCAACCCCATTTAGGTTTTCACGTTTCAGCAAAAAATAGTTTATTTATTTCCTTAACTACTGGGAAACTATCCACAACCAACCACATCGATCATTCATAAAACATATCCCTGCCATCCACAAATTAAGTTAGGAAAACACATGCAACACAACCAAGTCCTTCTTATTAACCATCCAACCCCATTGACTATTATTTCTGTTCCATTACCATGACCCACCATTCATTAAATCTTCCACTTTTATTTATTAATCACAACCCACTATTCATTCACAAACAAAAACATCACTGCAGTCCCGCTGCCAAACACTATAACCACTATCACACCGAAACTCATACATTAATATCCCGTTAATATAATTTATTGTAGCCCCGCTTCCCGTTACCAACACAACAATCACACCAACCCACAACCAAGCCAACCACAGCCCTGCTGCTCACCCTATCCTCAAAAACCCACGAAACACCCCCATCACATGCCATGTATCCAAGCCAAAACCCACATGTTCATTATACCATTTTGTTTAACCGGGGTGATCACACAAGGGTTACAGATTTTAAATAGCCAACATTACGTGATTAACCAAATTTCCACATACCACAAAGTTTCCATCCATAAGAAAATCCAGATGGAGAGGGAAACATTTAATTGCGTAAGCATAAGCCCCCAATGACCGTGATTTTCAGTAGGTAGAAGCTCATTCAATTCACAACATAATATCACAAGATATAAAGATAAAAAACAACAACTTCCCCATCCTGTTCTTTAATCCAGTTATTATCTTCATTAAACCAGTTTGATTGTGTTTCACGTAAACAAGAGGAAACCCACCCAGCATGATGCACAAATTAGAGATACAATGGTAAAATCCCTACCTCAACAGGTTCCGATCGCAACGCTCCCTCGGATCAACCTTAGAAGATGTTCGTCGGCATCTGTCACTTCTGTCAGGTCTCGGCAAAACCTCCTCGGGTGGAAGTTGGAAAGGAAAGCCGAAGGAAAGACAACAGATCCAAGCACGGAAGTTCTTCCTCATCGTTACGATCCCGTGGCTGCTAACGGATCATAAATCGGAGCTTGGACGAAGAATTTATGAAAGAAGGAGCCTTAGAGTCTCTTGGGAGTGCTCTGCTCAGAGGAGAGGGGAGGAGATGGGTGTGTTGAAAAGGAGGAGGGGACCCCTCCTTTTATAGGTGAGAAAAGAAAAAATTACACGGCATGTATTTTATGGTACACGGCATGTTCTTGGCCATTTAACATCGTCTCCACGCGGCTTCCAACATGGCGCCACAACCATTGACGGGTCAACACACAGTTTGAGGGTAACACATACGCGGGGATGGACTACACGTCGTTAGTTTGGACACACAGTGTGTACTCATTTATTGCACATGGCAAGGACACAGCTCCAACACGGCACATGGCCATTGACTGGTCAACACATGGTAACGCGTACGCGGGGAAGGACTACAAGGCGTGTAGTACTAGACACACGACGTGCACCCATTTATTGCACATGGCAAGGACACGACCTACAGCACGGGGCATACCCGGCAAGGGGGTACACGACGTGTACTAAAACTACACGGCGTGTAATTTCAAAAATTCTGTAAAGTGTGGGAAAAGTCCATTTTACCCTCCAGAACACTTCAAGACCCTCTTTTTGACAATGGAATGTGACGGAGAGGTCCGGGCCATTACAATTATAATAGAAAAATGAACCACATTACTTCCTGAGGAGGTAGCCTATCACACACATGAGCGACATTCTAATAATCCCATGGAATAAAAAGTAAGAATCTATTACTGATATTATAATCCAAAAAGTATAATAATTTTATTAATTTAATATCTATAATTTTAAACCCTTATTATATCTCTTGGTGATTAGTATTGATGTAAAACAAATTAAATTGGCTTATGATCCTATAGTATATCATAAACACGATCGATAGTATCATTTTACATTTGATGGAATATGAGATATATTATAGTAATTATGTTCAAATAATAACATCACATAATATGGGAAATATTTGTGTTATCAAATAACCAAGTGTGAATAATATTATTATTAAATAGAGGAAGAAATAAATTTAAAAATATCCTAATAGACTATACCTATTTTTTAGGGAACTCCATTTTATTTAAACCAAAAGTTGTCAAATGACCGTTTCTAAACCAAAAACTGGAATCTAGAAAATTGGGAGGTAATAAATTAATATATAGTTGAATTTATTTTCCAAATCAAATGTATTTGGAAGATTGAATATTTTTAGAGAATATATATCCTTTTATTTTGTAGGGATTGGACCCACTTGGAAAATATATGAAAATTTTTCAAATGAAAAAAATTACAATTTCATTCCCAATAAAAATTCATTAAAATGAATATTGATTAGAAAAATGGATTGAATAAGGTTTTAATATTTCAAACCAGTTGAATTTATAAATGTTTTATTGGAAAACGTACCATTCTCATTTTGGTAAAATCCCATGTACATTCGTTTAAACCATACATATGATTAAAATTTTTAATGTTTTCACCAATCATTTTAGAAAGTAATTACATTGGAATTATTATATAATATTAATAATTATAATTAAAAACATCGATTCCATTTTCCAAAAATCCATCAATGGAATTGTAAAATATAAGTTTTAAATGAATCCTATATATATTACGAAAAAGAATTATTCCAATGATATGTTTTTCATAAGCTTATAATATTTTAATATAAAAAAATATAAATGTGATATTAATAATAATAATATATTAAATATTAATAAATTAAATTTATTATAGATTGATAATTTTTTTAAACATAATGTAATGTTGTAAATTTTCTAAAATAATTTGAATTTTTTTTATAAAAATCATAATTTTTTACAAATCATAAAAAATTATTTTTTGTAGAAAATACTAAAACATACAATCAATTACTAATCAAGAATGTTGATATAAATCCATAATTATAATATTTTTATAATATATAATATAAATGGGAAACAAATGAATCAATTAGTTTTCCAAAACTATTAATAGAAATCATTTTCTGAGAAATTATATTTTTGAAACTTATAATTAATTTATATAAATTAAATACTTTTTTTTGATATATCGATTTTATATATTAAACAAGTACAAATATTTTTTAAATATTTTATATTCTTATTCATAACACCATGTTTTAAGGTTATGTTATAACAATAAAGTTTAAATTATAATATCTAATGCATATAATGGTTTGTGAAAACTCATTTTTATGTATAGTGTAAGATATTTATGAAATAAAAAATATTCAAAAACAAATATTATATAAAATCATGTAGTTTCACATTATACATCCCATAAAAGAAGTTATACCTCAATATTTATTCTATATATACAAAAATTATGATACATCTTCATCATCATATCCTTAGGGTCCGATGTAGTTTCATTAAATTGGTGGTATCACCACAAGATTTTAACTATGTGAATAGTCTTGTTTCATATACAAAATCTGTATGATCTATAATCTCCACCAATTATTCCTCTTAAAAATTATTTTTCTAGTATTATTAATTCTTTTCATAGTAAATCAAATGGAACATGTACGTAATTCTTCCATAGAGAAAAATGCTACACAACATGGACTTAAGAGGGGATCGATGGATGTTTCAAGGAATAAATAGTCATCCATACTCAATAAGGTTTATCAAAAGGCCTTTTTTACATAAGGATTAGAATTAAACTTTTCATACATCTCATAAAATTTTAGAAAAAATTTCTCGCGATATTATAATTCCAAACTACATTAATGATTATTAAATTAACTTTACTATTATTATTCTGATGTGATTCTGAGTTTTCTAAATATTATTTTTATTTCATCAGCTAACTCATTCCACAATAGCATTCATTCCCTAAAACAATAACATAATGTGGGATTTTTAACCATCATTCTATAGAGTGGTTCAAATGGATCTGTATGACTGCTCATGTTTATGATATTTTTATAATAAACATTGACTAGTGGAAGTTGTTGATCCCAATAAACATTTATATCCAAATAAATAGATATGAACAAGTCAAATATGGTTTGCAATAGTCTCCCATAATGACAATATATATATGGATAATTCATAATATTGAAACTCCACATTATATCAAGATACTATAGAATAAATTTCCAATATTTTGAGGTAAAGCATAGATACCAATAGGATATCAAAGGTTTTTCTACTTCATGATGTCATAAAAATAATATAATTTATATAATATACTGATTATCGAAAAAATCACTTATATTGATTATGTTTGAGGAATTTGTATTGTGATCGATTATAAAACATATATTATTAGTACCTTTATATTTTTAAGGGAGTTTGATGAAAAAAACCCTATGTATTTTTCTTCATATTTACATGGAAGTATTTATAATGATTGTAACATACACTTATATACTTATCTCTCAACATTAACATAATAAATTTACAAGTGGTGTGATAGATATTTTGAAATTTATCTTTTTATGCCATCCCTTAATAATAACACATTCTGATCTCTACACATAATCCTGCATAAAAAAAGAATATAGAATAAAGAACTATGATCCTCATATAAAACATCCTTCCCCAATTCTAGTATGGATGAAATATATACATAGTTTTATAATCCTAACATTACATAATAATCAATGTTAAAATTAGGAAACTTTATATCAATTTATTTAATATACATCATCTTCATGTTCCTCTTTAATAATAAATTGGATTGATGGTTGAACAATCATTGGTGCCATAAAATATTTCCCTCTTTCAGTCAATATTTCTGTAACCTTCAATTTCATATATTTCCATATTGTAAAATTTTCTATCCTCGTCAATGATAATATCTATTGTTTCTTTTGACTCAAATCATCGGCTATCTTGTTCGCATTGATAAGGTGGTAATGTATTGAGTAGTCATAATCATAAAATAGTTCAAATGTTCTTCTCTGGTTCTAATTCAACTATTTCTTTGTGAATATATAATTGAACAATTTATGGTCAATATATATATCACACATTTCTAAATATTGATAATTCCCCCAAATATTTAATTCTAAAAGTAATGTTGTTATCTAAAAATCTTGAGTTGGCTAATATTTCTCATTAACCTTCAGTTTTCATTAGTCATAAGCTATAACAATATCATTTTTAAATCCCATGGATATATATGATAAAATACATGTTCTATAAATAAAAATAATCTTTATCTATTGAAACATTTATACTAATAAGGACATCAAATATTCTATTGTTACACATTTATGCATTATATATTTATATATGTGGGTTTAATCCTCATGGCTTCTCCCTGTGTAACAAGTTGACCTTATTTCTAAACAATTATTATATAAATATTGTAACATCTCATGAAATATGATTACAATTCCTAAAATAAAAATAATACACAATATTTATGTAAACATTATAGGTTATCAAAAACATTATTCTTATAGAAATATCATTCTCCCTAAAATAATACATTATGTTGAGCCTAGGAGTTACATATACCATATTCCAATAAAAAATATCTAGACAATTAATTAATAAAAATAAAGTTCCATCACGTAGTATCAAAAAAGGGTGTCTAAGACATTGTATTTATGATGAAACACAAATACATAAACCAATGATGGTTTCCTCAAGTCATAGTTTAATCTTAAAGAAGACATATATACTTACAGAATTAGAATAATTGAAATACTATTTGTGGTTATTATAACTAAAATACTATTTGGAAAATATAAAGACATCATAATTCATGAGTTAAAATACCGAAATACTTCAAAACACTTACTTTAATTATGCGGTATTACATATATATTTCCATAGTATATGGGATAACGATTTTTTAGTGAACTAAAATTGATAATTACCTCGACTATTATATATAATGAATGAAAATCCGTATAAATTATCATCCCTATTACCATTATTCCCATATAGAAAACAACTTCCAATAAAATTGAGAAATTCATATAGGTTATTCTTCCTAACATATTGACATTTATGAATACAAATATTATTTCATCTATGTTCATTACCATGTAAAAACTTATTAAATTCCATCTTCAACATATTTTAAATGTTATGAATCTTTGCTATCTTCACATTTATATACATATATCATGATTAAGGATTATTAATAATCATGATATCATTCTCTATAGTCATTATCCAATTGTTTTCTCAAATAATTGAATTTTCCATCACAATCTATGTGATCATGAGGCCTCTTAATTCAATTCATTAAAAAAATCCAAAATTAATAATGTGAGAAACAATAATTATAATAAAAAACAATCTATAAATTAGAAATTAATTAATTGAGGTGTAAATCATTTAACCTTATTTAAAATATATGATACATAAAAATTCACCGAGGTCATTATTAAAATCCTTAATAATGATTTATAATGAGTTTTTGAGTTTCCAATTGCTTTTTTTCAGGGAGGGTTAAACCAGGAGTGCATCACATGCTATATTTGTTCACTAGGTGATGATCGAGTCTATGTCAATTCACACTTATAATATTTAATAACCCTCAGTAATAATATATTTAAGCCACATCCACATGTAGTGTCCACATGGTGACATAATTTAATTAAAACTAATCTCTTTATCCATAACAAAAAATTTATGAATTTTTCATATACCATGACTAATCCACAGACTTGTACTTAGAATTAATTATAGACATATCCATAGACATATCCTTATACATTACCCTATAAACATCTACCAAAATATCCCAACGGACCCCACTAATGTTTTCCATATTAGAATATAAAGGATAAATAAACCTTTCCTCTAATAACATATATATAAACCCAAGCATTAAATACATACATATTAAATTTGAGGAGCTAAATATTCATGTATTCTACAAAGACACACATGGGAACCATAATGGTTTATTGTCATTGGAAAATTTGAAATTCAATCCACTAGTTATAAAGTTAAATATATAATATCTCAATAGGTTCCTCATAAATACACCCCTTAATGTAGAAATCATACTCAACTCCTTTATTCATAGCCATGGGATGGGTAAAATAAAGGGAGAGCTCAAGTTCCCTATAAGGGTAAAAAGGGAGGTGTCAACATTACGTCAGCCTAATTGTATGCTAAGAAGATAATTATATTTTGAAAAAATATGAAATATATTACCAATCATAAAACAAAGTAATTTCATAAATCATGTATTTTTTAAAGACATTAATAATTTTATAATCAACGAACATAATCTATGAGAGAATAATAATAAAATATGGTATAGATTTGTGGAGTTCACATAACCCTAGAAAATATTATGTAGAGGATATAAAAAAGTATACTTGTAATATATTAGGGTTAGGATAACCTCCCATTTACATAAATCAGTCATGGGATAAATTCCTATGTTCCCTCTTTTGTGATTTGGATAACCAACCATGTACCTTGAGGTTTTCAACATCATATAATCTTCTTCGTAACACCCGGATGTTTTTACAAAATAATATCTTTAAATAATTTGTATTTTTTAGTATCTTGATTTACACAAAATTGTGAGTTTAAATAAACCACAAGATGCCCTTAATATTAAATTACCATTTTATCCTAGCTATAACGTTAGTAGGAATAATTATAACTAACTTATGATAATGCATTATGAATTAATTGGATATTAATTATTTATGAAAAATATAAATCAATTATAAAATTGTGTTTGATATTTAAATTAATGTGATATATATGTGTCATATATATAATAATTTTTTTTGATATTCATCCAATGGATATTTTAGTCATAGGGTATTAATAAAACACGATTTTATGTATAAGAACCTATTTAATTTAATTGTTTACACCTTCTAATGGAGAACTGATTTTAAATATAATTTTTAACACATTAATAATTTTTATATGAAAAAATAAAAATTTTATTTTTAAGTGAGATATTAAAATTTTCTTTGGATAACTCTCTAATAAATATATGATAACATTCATTTTTTTGATGAATAGATAAAATATGCTAAATTTTAATTTTAAAAAACTTTTTTCATTGATATAATTTATATGGTTAAATTATAATATTGAATGGTTTTAATGTATATATAGAATATATTTTTACTATTTAATAAAATTTATGTCATTATTATTATTTTTAAATTTAATAAATAGGTAAAATCATTTCTATCTTTTACATTGTTTTAACTTTTAAATCCCATTTTCTCATTTCAACAACATTAATAATTTTAAAATAATTACTGTAAATTTTTTTTTTGAATTTGGAAAAATGGATTCCATATTAATAATCATATGTTCCAAATTGTGTGAATAGATATCTTTTATTTTTGGACATTCTGAATTGCATCTCAATAATAATTTTAATTTACCATGGTTAAAGGAAATATCTGATAAATAAGTGTTAAAAATGTAATTTAACGGTATAAAACTACCTTAAAACGTTTTCTAATACTATTGTGTCACGACCCGCCCTCAGGGTCCGTGCCGTGACTACCCCAAGCCCGCCTTCCATAGGCCAGGGGCTAGCGACTAGCACCAAGGCGTAAATCCCAGTAAAAAGGGAAGGCATTGCCTTTGAAAAGTAATACAAACACCACAGAGTAAGCAAGCGGAAAGTAAACACTAAACAAAAGCAGAGTACTACTGAAAGTGCGGAAAAGTAAATGGGCCAGTATACAAACCCAAACTGAAAGTAAAGTACAACTCGAAAGGGAAAACAACAACTGAAAAGTAAAAGCCGCTACTCCGAGCTGTCCACTGGAAATCCCACCTGAAGGGTGGGTACAGATAGCTCCTCTGCTCCACGGGTCCCGCCGTCCGCTCCGTGCACGTCCCGCCCAGTGATCCACCTCCGGGTACCGTCCCGCTCTGTAGGCCTCAGCTCAGGTCAACGCTGTCCGTCGTCTGCAACCAACACAACGTAGTGCGGGCAAAGCCCGTGCAGGGGTGAGTATAAGCTACTCAGTAGGGACCCCGAGACCCCTGAAGGTCTCTCAAATCCACAAAGGATAAACCACGAAGAAAAGTAAAATCACGAAGTAACAACCGACAATGCTTAGGTATATGACCATACATACACCTAAGTCATCAATTAAATTACGCTCCAATCTCCGAGCCCAAGTACAACTCAGTCCACGCAGGAAAGTATACGTATTCCACATAGGAAAGCAAAACATAATCCACACAGGATTGCACAACACAATCCACACAGGAAAGCAACAGGATTCAGCTCACACAGGTATACTTCATCAAGGACGATAAAGATGATCACTGATCCATCTAAGTCGTCGGACCCACGAAGGATCGATAGGTAACTAACCCCCGCAATGACCCACACAGGATCGGGCCCACACAGGACCTGTAGGCGCTGGCTCACACAGAACCGCTGAGCGCAAGGACCCACACAGGATCGGGCCCACACAGGACCTATAGCACTGATCCACGAAGGATCGCTGAGTGCTGTAGTCGTCGTCGTCGAATCCACACAGGATCTCTGTACTGTCGTCGTCGAATCCACACAGGATCTCTGTACTGTCGTCGTCGCAGTCACAGTAGCAGTCGTAGCAGTAGAACAGTCGCAGCCAGCACTAGGGTTCCCGCACACAGCAAGCTCGTTCGGAGGGTCCGCTCCACGAGCCGAGAGGCTGATACATCAACTGTCACGAAGACCGAAGTTGATGTATCCAAAAGTTCTGTATCGTCAACAGGAACTCAACGCAACAGACGGCGCGTCGATCGGACGCCCGGTCTGAGAGTTATTGGCATTTTCGTCTCCGGGGCCCGGTTGGTTTTTAAGGCAAAACCAACCCGACCGTACTCCACCTGCGTCCAAACCTCGGGCGGAGTATTCCAAAAGATCTGTCTCACTAAGAGGAACACAACGCGACTGACGGCGCGTCAATCGGACGTTCGTAGCTCAAGATATGAGCGTTTCCGCTCCGAAGGCCCGGTTGGTTTCGTGAACGAACCAACCCGGCCGAACTCAAAGTTAACCGAAACCTTGAGTGCGATATATCAAAACGACCGTCTCGATCCAAGGATCGCGTTGCCGCAGACGGTTCGTCATTCGGAGGTCCGAGGCTCAAGTTATGGGCCAAAAACCAAATCTGGTTCGAAACGGGGGGGTCCGGGTCTGGGCCGACCCGGCCCGACCCCCCCCCCCCCCCCCGGGGCGGCGCGGTGGCGGCGGCGCGGCGGCGGGCCGCGGCGGCGGTCGCCTGGCGCCGCACGAGGGTGGCACGCGGGGGGCTAAGCCCCCGCTTCATCAAGGTGGCGCGGCCTTTGTGCCGCGCCTAAGTAACAAAACGGCCCCCCTCACGTGGGGGGCCTGCTGGAGCGCAACCGGGGGGGCCGGCTGCCCCCCTCCTTCAAGGAACCGCCCCCCTCATTAAGAGGGGGGTTTTGTTGAACCGGCCGGGGGATTTAATCCCCTGGCTTTATGTCATCCGGCTGGCCAGCTGGCCGGCCGGTTTTTACCAACGGGACCGGAAATTCCGGTCCCGCCTTCGACTTCCGACGCCGGCGGCCCGGCCACCGGTCTTCACATCCCGCCGCGGCCCGGATCCGGCCGCGGTCTCCTCGTCCCGCCGCGGCCCGGAACCGGCCGCGGTGTTCGTCGTCCGGCGCGGTGCGACGGCACCGCGCCCCTTTCGCCGTGCCATGATTCTTTTCAACGCGGCGTGACGGCGTCGCGTTCTTGAAGATTCTTCCTCGACGTAGCGCGACGGCGCCGCGTAAAATATTTGCACGATCATCCGCGTGGTGCGACGGCACCACGCCACTTGCTTCCTCACGCAAGAATAATCAACATGAACGATGGAGGGGGGTTCGGCCGTGTTCATGCGGTCCGGCCCCCCCTCACGTTAAATAAATAACTCAACTTAAACATTCAAGCCTCAAGTTTGACATGCGAGATCCACGTTCAAGAAAAGGAATAAATAAATAATGAATCAACAACCCCTACCTCGGGTTTAAGATTCGAAGATTCGTCTACGTTCCGCGGAAGACGGCGTCGTGGAGGTCGGGCGTCGCGGTCGTCGTTCGTCAAATCCGTTGACGAAGAGATATGCCCGAAGAGATACGTCGTTGGCGAATCTTCGTATGCCGACGAAGAAGGTCCGAGGAGGAAGCGGCGTTCCCTCTTGTTGACACCGAGGACGAAGAAGAGAGGTGTCGTTCTTCGTCGGAGTTTGAGCGTTCTTCGTTCTTCGTCAGAGCTTGAAGATGAAGAAGAAGCTCTCCAAAAGCTCTCAAGGAGACAAACAAACAACCCATAATAAAATAAGACAACATCTTATTTTATTATTACAAAACACATTAGAATTTAAAAAGTTTGAAATTCAAAAAGGTTTAACTCCCATAAATAAATAAGTAACTCAAGTTATTAAATTAGGGGTTAAGCAAGTTGAGAGAATTTGAAAGGATTAGGGGTTCGTGTGGGCCCCACCACACTTAATCCCCCCAAGGGAGGTTAAGTGGGTGTGGGTCCCACTTCCAACCCCCTTTGGTAGGTTTTCAACAAGTTAAAATAAAATTTGTTCTATACAAATTTTATTTAACTCAAACTAAAACCCCAAAAAAATTAACTTTCAACCCGCAACAAACACAACTCTCGAAAAGGTCTCTTTAAGCGAATATCGGCGCTGCGAGTTCATCGGTGCCCTCAGATTTCAATTCCGAGCACCGGATCAAAAGTTAGGAATTCCCGCTCGTTCGTTCACTGAACGTACCTGAGCCAAACTTCGGAAATTAATTCCGGGCACTCCGGGCCTCGGAATTAGGTGCCGTCTGAAACCGCGCTCTTGTAAAATTCTAAAGAAAATTAAGAAAAAATTTCCCTTGAATTTTACGGGTCTTTACATTACTCCCACCTCAGGGCTTTACGTCCCTGTAAAGATACATCAAAAACTAGGGAAACAAATGAAGGTACTGAGCACGCATCTGAGCCTCCCGCTCCCATGTGCTCTCCTGGAGATTCCCGTGCTGCCATCTGATGCGCACAAGAGGAATCGATCGCCCACGCAGGACCCGCTCCTGTCGATCCTCTATCTCCACCGGAACCTCCGTAAAAGTCGCCCCATCGTCAACGTCAAGCTCCCCATGGTCAATGATGTGCGTCGGGTCGTGCACGTATCTCCTCAGCTGGGATACGTGGAAGACGTCGTGCACCCGGTGCAACTGAGGTGGTAGAGCCAGGCGATAAGCCACCTCACCAATCCTGCTGAGAATCTGGAAAGGTCCGATGAAGCGCAGAGATAACTTTCCGCCTCGGCCAAATCTCCGAATACCACGTCGAGGTGAGACCCGCAAGGAGACGTGGTCGCCATCCTCGAACTCCAGTGGCCTCCGCCTCCTGTCAGCGTATGACTTATGCCGGCTCTGAGCTATCCTCATCCGCTCCTGGATGACCTGGACCTTCTCTGTCGTGGCCTGGACCATCTCCGGTCCCACCAGTGCTGACTCCCCAGGGTCTGTCCAGCACAAAGGAGATCTACATGGTCGGCCGTACAACGCCTCGTACGGTGCCATCCCGATGGTGGAGTGGTAGTTGTTGTTGTATGCGAACTCCACCTAGGGTAGGTGGTCCTCCCAGCTACGACCAAAGTCGAGGACACATGCGCGGAGCATGTCCTCGAGAGTCTGAATGGTCCTCTCCGTCTGACCATCCGTCTGAGGGTGAAAAGCTGTGCTAAGACGTAGCTGCGTCCCGAATGCCCCCTGTAACCCCTTCCAAAGCCGGGAAGTAAAGCGAGCATCTCGATCGGAAACGATAGATGATGGCACGCCGTGGAGCCGCACAATCTCCTGAACGTAGAGACGTCCCAAGCTCTCCACTGAGCCCAGCTCTCTGATGGGTAAGAAGTGTGCCGACTTGGTGAGTCGGTCAACAATCACCCAGATGGAGTCGTGACCTCTGGAAGTGCGTGAAAGTCCAGTCACGAAGTCCATAGATATGCCGTCCCACTTCCACTCCGGAACCTCCAAGGGTTGTACCAAGCCTGCTGGTACCTGATGCTCTGCCTTCACCTGCTGAAAGGTGAGGCATCGAGAAACGAACTCTGCTACAGCCTTCTTCATGCCCGGCCACCAGTGCTGTCGTCTGAGGTCCTGGTACATCTTCGCCACTCCAGGATGTACCGCCAAAGGAGAAGTGTGAAACTCTCTCAGCACTTCCTCTCGCAAAGCTACTGGTACCATGGTACGTCCTCTGAAAAGGATGTCGTGCTCTACTCCAAGGGAGAAACCATCAGGTGCCTGTCCCGAGGATATGTGTGCACGACGTGTCTCACAGTCAGCGTCCCCACGCTGTGCCTCCCTGACTCGCTGCAGTAGCGGAGGAGTGACTGTGAGAGACTAAAGGAAGGCTGCTTCATCTCTATCCACGAAGGATATCTGCAAAGAGGCTAACTGCTCCGTTGCCTCCTCAAGTAGCTGAATGCCCGTCCTCCTGCTGAGGGCATCGGCTACTACGTTCCCCTTCCCAGGAGTATAGACTATTTCAAAGTCATAGTCCTGGAGGAACTCGAGCCATTGTCGCTGTCTCAGGTTCAGGTCCTTCTGCGAGAAGATATACCTGAGACTCTGATGATCGGAAAAGACTGTAAAGCGCTCGCCCATCAGATAGTGTCGCCAAGTCTTTAGAGCGAAGACCACTGCTGCTAACTCCAGGTCATGGGTAGCATAGTTCTGCTCATGTGGCCTCAACTGTCGTGACCCATAGGCGATCACTGCCCGCTCCTGCATCAGAACACATCCGAGTCCGGTCCCTGATGCATCGCAGTAGACTACGTACACTACTCCCTCCTCAGGCAACCTCAAGATAGGTGCGCTAGTCAATCTCTGTCTCAGCTCCTGGAAGCTCTGCTGACAACTGTCTGACCACACGAAGGGTTTCCCCTTCTTCGTCAAAGCTGTGAGTGATGCCGCAACTCTGGAGAAGTTCGGCACAAATCTCCGATAGTATCCAGCTAGTCCCAAGAAACTCCGAACCTCAGTCACGCTCCTGGGTGGCTCCCATGCTAACACAGCCTCAATCTTCACGGGATCCACTGCAACTCCCGCCTCAGAGATAACGTGTCCCAAGAAGTGGACCACACGTATCCAGAACTGGCACTTCGAGAGCTTACCATAAAGCTGGTGCTCTCGGAGTGTGTCAAGAACAACTCGCAAGTGATAGGCGTGCTCCTCCTCTGTCGTAGAGTAAATCAGAATGTCGTCGATGAAGACCACGACAAACCGATCGAGGTATGGCTGAAAGATCCTGTTCATGAGAGCCATGAACACTGCTGGGGCATTGGTTACACCGAAATGCATAACCAAGAACTCATAGTGGCCATACCGACATCTGAAGGCCGTCTTCTGCACATCCTCGTCTCTGACTCTGAGCTGATGATAGCCTGACCTGAGGTCTATCTTCGAGAACCACCGTGCTCCCTTGAGCTGATCAAAGAGATCATCAATCCTCGGTAGCGGATACTTGTTCCTCACTGTCACCTGGTTTAGGCGACGATAGTCAGCACAAAGTCGCAAGCTCCCGTCCGCCTTCTTGGCGAACAATATCGGGGAAGCCCAGGGTGAAACACTGGGTCGGATGAACCCCTTGCCCTGCAAGTCCTCCAACTGTACCCGTAGCTCTCGAAGCTCGGCGGGGGCCATCCGATATGCTGGAGTGGATATCGGGGCTGTCCCGGGATACAAGTCAATATAAAAGTCTACCTCTCGGCGAGGAGGTAGCCCTAGAACATCGTCGGGAAAAACTTCCGCAAACTGATCCACCACTGCAGGAAAACCAGGACTCCGCACGTCAACTACTCCAAGGATAAGGCTAGCCAACTGATGAGTGATGGGCTGTCCTCTCCTCCGCGGAAGTCCATCCTGTGCTGCTAAGGCTCCCTTCTCGCCGGTGAAGGTGAACCTGCTCCCGTCGGTGCGTAGACATCGCACCTTGCGCCTAAAACAGTCAATCTGTGCATGGACCGTAGATAGCCAATCCATGCCCAAGATGATGTCGTAAGGCCTCGACGCTGCTACAAGAAGATCCCAGCCGAAGCACTCGCCTCCTAGAGTAAGCTCACACTACCGGCACCAGTGCGTAATCGTCGAGTCTGCTCCTGTAGGAGTCTCTAGCCGTAAGGATCGAGCCAACGGCTCTGTCGGAATCTCCGAGCTCCGAACAAGGGCAGCGGCTATGAAAGAGTGACTCGCTCCTGTGTCTATAAGAACTGCAGCAAGGGTGGAATAGACACAGATAGTACCTCGAATCATCTCAGGTGCGCCGTGGTCGTAGGCCTCTGCTGCCTGGAGCTGTGCCTGTCACTGCCCGCCAGCTCCCTGTGGTCGGGGTGGACCTCCTGGTGGTGGTGGTGGTAGAGCCTCAAAGCGTCGACCACCACCAGCTGCTCGTCCAGATCCTATGCCTCGTCCGCCTCCTCCCTGCGGACCGCCACGGTCGATCCTCTGCCTCTGCCTCGGTGGTCCATCAACTGTCTGCTGCTCCTCGGCACGACGGGTCGGGCAGTCACGAGCCATGTGGCCCTGCCCGCCGCACGAGTAGCACTGTCTACCTCTCGTAAGACTGGCTCCGCGCTGTGTGCCCCGCACTGCTGAGCCAGTGCCCTGAGATCGTCTGCCCGAAGGTCTGGTCTGTCTGGACCCCTGAGTCATCCATCGACTGCCTGCTGCGGATGACTCTGCCACGTGCCGCCCTGCGGTGGGTCGCTGTGCTGGTGTAGACTCAGCAAGGAAGCTCTTGATCAGAAGGGCCCGCTCCAGTACTCCTGTCTGAGTCGGTATGCTGAGGGAGATCAGCGATGCCCTGATCTCATGTCTCAAACCCTGCTCGAAGGTCCGGGCCCGGAAGAATGGGTCCCGTACCATGTCGGTCGAGTAGCGCGAGAGATCGGTAAATCTCTCCGAGTACTGAGCGACCGTCATGCTGCCCTGCCGCAGCTGTAGAAGCTCCTGGATACGCACCGCACGAAGGGTGGCTGGGACGAACTCCGAGCGGAAGAGGCTCTCAAAGTCCGTCCAAAGTAGGGATGCCTCATCGTGCACCTGGAGCATCAAGCTCCACCATCGTCCTGCTGCTGCGTGTAGTAGGCTCGCAGCGAGGATCACCATGAGGTCTGCTGGTGTCCTCACTAGCCTAAACACTCGAACTACTGCCTCCAGCCAGTCCTCTGCTGCCTGGGGATCCGTCTCCCCGCGAAACCTGGGCGGTCGCTGGCGCTGAAACTCATGCAGTGCGCTGAGGCGACGTGCATCGTCGGCGGCTGCTGCTGGAAGCATCGGGGAATCGGCAGGTAAAGCTACCGCCGGTGCCACTACTGGAAAAGGGCCCTACACCGAGGCCTCGTCACTCGGTGGGCTGTCGTCTCGCTCGACTCTCGGAACCCTAGCTGGCTGTCGTCGTGGGGCCATCCTGAAAAGGAAACAGGTGCGCCACGGTCAGAACAGTATACCTGGTGAGCTGATATAAGTAATCACAAAGAAAACTTTGAAACACACACGCAATCAATGTTTTCGTGCATTAAGTCGGAAATCAGAAGTCAGGGTCCTGGTGTACGGATACGTCGGCCGCCGCACCAACACTGGACTCCCTGGACTGATATCCACACTCAATACGCTAAACATTATTGCTTCACATAGAAAAGATCAGAGTTCGCGGTAGAACCGAACTCCTCTGATACCAATTTGTCACAACCCGCCCTCGGGGTCCGTGCCGTGACTACCCCAAGCCCGCCTTCCATAGGCCAGGGGCTGGCGACTAGCACCAAGGCGTAAATCCCAGTAAAAAGGGAAGGCATTGCCTTTGAAAAGTAATACAAACACCACAGAGTAAGCAAGCAGAAAGTAAACACTAAACAAAAGAAGAGTACTACTGAAAGTGCGGAAAAGTAAATGGGCCAGTATACAAACCCAAACTGAAAGTAAAGTACAACTCGAAAGGGAAAACAGAAACTGAAAAGTAAAAGCCGCTACTCCGAGCTGTCCACTAGAAATCCCACCTGAAGGGTGGGTACAGATAGCTCCTCTGCTCCACGGGTCCCGCCGTCCGCTCCGTGCACGTCCCGCCCAGTGATCCACCTCCGGGTACCGTCCCGCTCTGTAGGCCTCAGCTCAGGTCAACGTTGTCCGTCGTCTGCAACCAACACAACGTAGTGCGGGCAAAGCCCGTGCAGGGGTGAGTATAAGCTACTCAGTAGGGACCCCGAGACCCCTGAAGGTCTCTCAAATCCACAAAGGATAAACCACGAAGAAAAGTACAATCACGAAGTAACAACCGACACTGCTTAGGTATATGCCCATACATACACCTAAGTCATCAATTAAATTACGCTCCAATCTCCGAGCCCAAGTACAACTCAGTCCACGCAGGAAAGTATACGTATTCCACATAGGAAAGCAAAACATAATCCACACAGGATTGCACAACACAATCCACACTGGAAAGCAACAGGATTCAGCTCACACAGGTATACTTCTTCAAGGACGATAAAGATGATCACTGATCCATCTAAGTCGTCGGACCCACGAAGGATCGATAGGTAACTAACCCCCGCAATGACCCACACAGGATCGGGCCCACACTGGACCTGTAGGCGCTGGCTCACACAGAACCGCTGAGCGCAAGGACCCACACAGGATCGGGCCCACACAGGACCTATAGCACTGATCCACGAAGGATCGCTGAGTGCTGTAGTCGTCGTCGTCGAATCCACACAGGATCTCTGTACTGTCGTCGTCGAATCCACACAGGATCTCTGTACTGTCGTCGTCGCAGTCACAGTAGCAGTCGTAGCAGTAGAACAGTCGCAGCCAGCACTAGGGTTCCCGCACAAAGCAAGCTCGTTCGGAGGGTCCGCTCCACGAGCTGAGAGGCTGATACATCAACTGTCACGAAGACCGAAGTTGATGTATCCAAATGTTTTGTATCGTCAACAGGAACTCAACGCAACAGACGGCGCGTCGATCGGACGCCCGGTCTGAGAGTTATTGGCATTTTCGTCTCCGGGGCCCGGTTGGTTTTTAAGGCAAAACCAACCCGACCGTACTCCACCTGCGTCCAAACCTCGGGCAGAGTATGCCAAAAGATCCGTCTCACTAAGAGGAACACAACGCGACTGACGGCGCGTCAATCGGACGTTCGTAGCTCAAGATATGAGCGTTTCCGCTCCGAAGGCCCGGTTGGTTTCGTGAACGAACCAACCCGGCCGAACTCAAAGTTAACCGAAACCTTGAGTGCGATATATCGAAACGACCGTCTCGATCCAAGGATCGTGTTGCCGCAGACGGTTCGTCATTCGGAGGTCCGAGGCTCAAGTTATGGGCCAAAAACCAAATCTGGTTCGAAACGGGGGGGTCCGGGTCCGGGCCGACCCGGCCCGACCCCCCCCCCCCCCCGGGGCGGCGCGGCGGCGGGCGCCTGGCGCCGCACGAGGGTGGCACGCGGGGGGCTAAGCCCCCGCTTCATCAAGGTGGCGCGGCCTTTGTGCCGCGCCTAAGTAACAAAACGGCCCCCCTCACGTGGGGGGCCTGCTGGAGCGCAACCGGGGGGGCCGGCTGCCCCCCTCCTTCAAGGAACCGCCCCCCTCATTAAGAGGGGGGTTTTGTTGAATCGGCCGGGGGATTTAATCCCCCGGTTTTATGTCATCCGGCCGGCCGGTTTCTACCAACGGGACCATAAATTGCGGTCCCGCCTTCGACTTCCGACGCCGGCGGCCCGGCCGCCGGTCTTCACATCCCGCCGCGGCCCGGATCCGGCCGCGGTCTCCTCGTCCCGCCGTGGCCCGGAACCGGCCACGGTGTTCGTCGTCCGGCGCGGTGCGACGGCACCGCGCCCCTTTCGCCGTGCCATGATTCTTTTCAACGCGGCGCGACGGCGTCGCGTTCTTGAAGATTCTTCCTCGACGTAGCGCGACGGCGCCGCGTAAAATATTTGCACGATCATCCGCGTGGTGCGACGGCACCACGCCACTTGCTTCCTCACGTAAGATTAATCAACATGAACGATGGAGGGGGGTTCGGCCGTGTTCATGCGGTCCGGCCCCCCCTCACGTTAAATAAATAACTCAACTTAAACATTCAAGCCTCAAGTTTGACATGCGAGATCCACGTTCAAGAAAAGGAATAAATAAATAATGAATCAACAACCCCTACCTCGGGTTTAAGATTCGAAGATTCGTCTACGTTCCGCGGAAGACGGCGTCGCGGAGGTCGGGCGTTGCGGTCGTCGTTCGTCAAATCCGTTGACGAAGAGATATGCCCGAAGAGATACGTCGTTGGCGAATCTTCGTATGCCGACGAAGAAGGTCCGAGGAGGAAGCGGCGTTCCCTCTTGTTGACACCGAGGACGAAGAAGAGAGGCGTCGTTCTTCGTCGGAGTTTGAGCGTTCTTCGTTCTTCGTCAGAGCTTGAAGATGAAGAAGAAGCTCTCCAAAAGCTCTCAAGGAGACAAACAAACAACCCATAATAAAATAAGACAACATCTTATTTTATTATTACAAAACACATTAGAATTTCAAAAGTTTGAAATTCAAAAAGGTTTAACTCCCATAAATAAATAAGTAACTCAAGTTATTAAATTAGGGGTTAAGCAAGTTGAGAGAATTTGAAAGGATTAGGGGTTCGTGTGGGCCCCACCACACTTAATCCCCCCAAGGGAGGTTAAGTGGGTGTGGGTCCCACTTCAAACCCCCTTTGGTAGGTTTTCAACAAGTTAAAATAAAATTTGTTCTATACAAATTTTATTTAACTCAAACTAAAACCCATAAAATATTAACTTTCAACCCGCAACAAACGCAACTCCCGAAAAGGTCTCTTTAAGCGAATATCGGCGCTGCGAGTTCATCGGTGCCCTCAGATTTCAATTCCGAGCACCGGATCAAAAGTTAGGAATTCCCGCTCGTTCGTTCACTGAACGTACCCGAGCCAAACTTCGGAAATTAATTCCGGGCACTCCGGGCCTCGGAATCAGGTGCGGTCTGAAACCGCGCTCTTTTAAAATTCTAAAGAAAATTAAGAAAAAATTTCCCTTGAATTTTACGGGTCTTTACATTACTCCCACCTCAGGGCTTTACGTTCCCGTAAAGATACATCAAAAACTAGGGGAACAAATGAGGGTACTGAGCACGCATCTGAGCCTCCCGCTCCCATGTGCTCTCCTGGAGATTCCCGTGCTGCCATCTGATGCGCACAAGAGGAATCGATCGCCCACGCAGGACCCGCTCCTGTCGATCCTCTATCTCCACCGGAACCTCCGTAAAAGTCGCCCCATCGTCAACGTCAAGCTCCCCATGGTCAATGATGTGCGTCGGGTCGTGCACGTATCTCCTCAGCTGGGATACGTGGAAGACGTCGTGCACTCGGTGCAACTGAGGTGGTAGAGCCAGGCGATAAGCCACCTCACCAATCCTGCTGAGAATCTGGAAAGGTCCGATGAAGCGCGGAGATAACTTGCCGCCTCGGCCAAATCTCCGAATACCACGTCGAGGTGAGACCCGCAAGAAGACGTGGTCGCCATCCTCGAACTCCAGTGGCCTCCGCCTCCTGTCAGCGTATGACTTATGCCGGCTCTGAGCTGTCCCCATCCGCTCCTGGATGACCTGGACCTTCTCTGTCGTGGCCTGGACCATCTCCGGTCCCACCAGTGCTGACTCCCCAGGGTCTGTCCCGCACAAAGGAGATCTACATGGTCGGCCGTACAACACCTCATACGGTGCCATCCCGATGGTGGAGTGGTAGCTGTTGTTGTATGCGAACTCCACCAAGGGTAGGTGGTCCTCCCAGCTACGACCAAAGTCGAGGACACATGCGCGGAGCATGTCCTCGAGAGTCTGAATGGTCCTCTCCGTCTGACCATCCGTCTGAGGGTGAAAAGCTGTGCTAAGACGTAGCTGTGTCCCGAATGCCCCCTGTAACCCCTTCCAAAGCCGGGAAGTAAAGCGGGCATCTCGATCGGAAACGATAGATGATGGCACGCCGTGGAGCCGCACAATCTCCTGAACGTAGAGACGTCCCAAGCTCTCCACTGAGCCCTGCTCTCTGATGGGTAAGATGTGTGCCGACTTGGTGAGTCGGTCAACAATCACCCAGATGGAGTCGTGACCTCTGGAAGTGCGTGGAAGTCCAGTCACGAAGTCCATAGATATGCCGTCCCACTTCCACTCTGGAACCTCCAAGGGTTGTACCAAGCCTGCTGGTACCTGATGCTCTGCCTTCACCTGCTGACAGGTGAGGCATCGAGAAATGAACTCTGCTACAGACTTCTTCATGCCTGGCCACCAGTGCTGTCGTCTGAGGTCCTGGTACATCTTCGCCACTCCAGGATGTACCGCCAAAGGAGAAGTGTGAAACTCTCTCAGCACTTCCTCTCGCAAAGCTACTGGTACCATGGTACGTCCTCTGAAAAGGATGTCGTGCTCTACTCCAAGGGAGAAACCATCAGGTGCCTGTCCCGAGGATATCTGTGCACGACGTGTCTCACAGTCAGCGTCCCCACGTTGTGCCTCCCTGACTCGCTGCAGTAGCGGAGGAGTGACTGTGAGAGACTGAAGGAAGGCTGCTCCATCTCTATCCACGAAGGATATCTGCAAAGAGGCTAACTGCTCCGTCGCCTCCTCAAGTAGCTGAATGCCCGTCCTCCTGCTGAGGGCATCGGCTACTACGTTCCCCTTCCCAGGAGTATAGACTATTTCAAAGTCATAGTCCTGGAGGAACTCGATCCATCGTCGCTATCTCAGGTTCAGGTCCTTCTGCGAGAAGATATACCTGAGACTCTGATGATCGGAAAAGACTGTAAAGCGCTCGCCCATCAGATAGTGTCGCCAAGTCTTCAGAGCGAAGACCACTGCTGCTAACTCCAGGTCATGGGTAGCGTAGTTCTGCTCATGCGGCCTCAACTGTCGTGACCCATAGGCGATCACTGCCCGCTCCTGCATCAGAACACATCCGAGTCCGGTCCCTGATGCATCGCAGTAGACTACGTACCCTACTCCCTCCTCAGGCAACCTCAAGATAGGTGCGCTAGTCAATCTCTGTCTCAGCTCCTGGAAGCTATGCTGACAACTGTCTGACCACACGAAGGGTTTCCCCTTCTTCGTCAAAGCTGTGAGTGATGCCGCAACTCTGGAGAAGTTAGGCACAAATCTCCGATAGTATCCAACTAGTCCCAAGAAACTCCGAACCTCAGTCACGCTCCTGGGTGGCTCCCATGCTAACACAGCCTCAATCATCACGGGATCCCCTGCAACTCCCGCCTCAGAGATAACGTGTCCCAAGAAGTGGACCTCACGTATCCAGAACTGGCACTTCGAGAGCTTACCATAAAGCTGGTGCTCTCAGAGTGTGTCAAGAACAACTCGCAAGTGATAGGCGTGCTCCTCCTCTGTCGTAGAGTAAATCAGAATGTCGTCGATGAAGACCACGACAAACCGATCGAGGTATGGCTGAAAGATCCTGTTCATGAGAGCCATGAACACTGCTAGGGCATTGGTTACACCGAAAGGCATAACCAAGAACTCATAGTGGCCATACCGACATCTGAAGGCCGTCTTCTGCACATCCTCATCTCTGACTCTGAGCTGATGATAGCCTGACCTGAGGTCTATCTTCGAGAACCACCGTGCTCCCTTGAGCTGATCAAAGAGGTCATCAATCCTCGGTAGCGGATACTTGTTCCTCACTGTCACCTGGTTCAGGCGACGATAGTCAGCACAAAGTCGCAAGCTCCCGTCCGCCTTCTTGGCGAACAATATCGGGGAAGCCCAGGGTGAAACACTGGGTCGGATGAACCCCTTGCCCTGCAAGTCCTCCAACTGTACCCGTAGCTCTCGAAGCTCGGCGGGGGCCATCCGATATGCTGGAGTGGATATCGGGGCTGTCCCGGGATACAAGTCAATATAAAAGTCTACCTCTCTGCGAGGAGGTAGCCCTGGAACATCGTCGGGAAAAACGTCCGCAAACTGATCCACCACTGCAGGAAAACCAGGACTCCGCATGTCAACTGCTCCAAGGATAAGGCTAGCCAACTGATGAGTGATGGGCTGTCCTCTCCTCCGCGGAAGTCCATCCTGTGCTGCTAAGGCTCCCTTCTCGCCGGTGAAGGTGAACCTGCTCCCGTCGGTGCGTAGACATCGCACCTTGCGCCTAAAACAGTCAATCTGTGCATGGACCGTAGATAGCCAATCCATGCCCAAGATGACGTCGTAAGGCCTCGACGCTGCTACAAGAAGATCCCAGCCGAAGCTCTCGCCTCCTAGAGTAAGCTCACACTTCCGGCACCAGTGCGTAATCGTCGAGTCTGCTCCCGTAGGAGTCTCTAGCCGTAAGGATCGAGCCAACGGCTCTGTCGGAATCTCCGAGCTCCGAACAAGGGCAGCGGCTATGAAAGAGTGACTCGCTCCTGTGTCTATAAGAACTGCAGAAAGGGTGGAATAGACACAGATAGTACCTCGAATCATCTCAGGTGCGCCGTGGTCGTAGGCCTCTACTGCCTGGAGCTGTGCCTGTCGCTGCCCGCCAGCTCCCTGTGGTCGGGGTGGACCTCCTGGTGGTGGTGGTGGTAGAGCCTCAAAGCGTCGACCACCACCAGCTGCTCGTCCAGCTCCTCTTCCTCGTCCGCCTCCTCCCTGCGGACCGCCACGGTCGATCCTCTGCCTCTGCCTCGGTGGTCCATCAACTGTCTGCTGCTCCTCGGCACGACGGGTCGGGCAGTCACAAGCCATGTGGCCCTGCCCGCCGCACGAGTAGCACTGTCTGCCTCTCGTAAGACTGGCTCCGCGCTGTGTGCCCCGCACTGCTAAGCCAGTGCCCTGAGATCGTCTGCCCGAAGGTCTGGTCTGTCTGGAACCCTGAGTCATCTGTCGACTGCCTGCTGCGGATGACTCTGCCACGTGCCGCCCTGCGGTGGGTCGCTGTGCTGGTGTAGACTCAGCAAGGAAGCTCTCGATCAGAAGGGCCCGCTCCAGTACTCCTGTCTGAGTCGGTATGCTGAGGGAGATCAGCGATGCCCTGATCTCGTGTCTCAAACCCTGCTCGAAGGTCCGGGCCCGGAAGAATGGATCCCGTACCATGTCGGTCGAGTAGCGCGAGAGATCGGTAAATCTCGCCGAGTACTGAGCGACCGTCATGCTGCCCTGCCGCAGCTGTAGAAGCTCCTGGATACGCACTGCACGAAGGGTGGCTGGGACGAACTCCGAGCGGAAGAGGCTCTCAAAGTCCGTCCAAAGTAGGGATGCCTCATCGTGCACCTGGAGCATCAAGCTCCACCATCGTCCTGCAGCTGCGTGTAGTAGGCTCGCAGCGAGGATCACCATGAGGTCTGCTGGTGTCCTCACTAGCCTAAACACTCGAACTACTACCTCCAGCCAGTCCTCTGCTGCCTGGGGATCCGTCTCCCCGCGAAACCTGGGCGGTCGCTGGCGCTGAAACTCATGCAGTGCGCTGAGGCGACGTGCATCGTCAGGGGCTGCTGCTGGAAGCATCGGGGAATCGGCGGGTAAAGCTACCGCCGGTGCCACTACTGGAAAAGGGCCCTGCACCGAGGCCTCGTCACTCGGTGGGCTGTCGTCTCGCTCGACTCTCGGAACCCTAGCTGGCTGTCGTCGTGGGGCCATCCTGAAAAGGAAACAGGTGCGCCACGGTCAGAACAGTATACCTGGTGAGCTGATATAAGTAATCACAAAGAAAACTTTGAAACACACACGCAATCAATGTTTTCGTGCATTAAGTCGGAAATCAGAAGTCAGGGTCCTGGTGTACGGATACGTCGGCCGCCGCACCAACACTGGACTCCCTGGACTGATATCCACACTCAATACGCTAAACATTATTGCTTCACATAGAAAAGATCAGAGTTTGCGGTAGAACCGAACTCCTCTGATACCAATTTGTCACGACCCTCCCTCGGGGTCCGTGCCGTGACTACCCCAAGCCCGCCTTCCATAGGCCAGGGGCTGACGACTAGCACCAAGGCGTAAATCCCAGTAAAAAGGGAAGGCATTGCCTTTGAAAAGTAATACAAACACCACAGAGTAAGCAAGCGGAATGTAAACACTAAACAAAAGAAGAGTACTACTGAAAGTGCGGAAAAGTAAATGGGCCAGTATACTAACCCAAACTGAAAGTAAAGTACAACTTGAAAGGGAAAACAGCAACTGAAAAGTAAAAGCCGCTACTCCGAGCTGTCCACTGGAAATCCCACCTGAAGGGTGGGTACAGATAGCTCCTCTGCTCCACGGGTCCCGCCGTCCGCTCCGTGCACGTCCCGCCCAGTGATCCACCTCCGGGTACCGTCCCGCTCTGTAGGCCTCAGCTCAGGTCAACGCTGTCCGTCGTCTGCAACCAACACAACGTAGTGCGGGCAAAGCCCGTGTAGGGGTGAGTATAAGCTACTCAGTAGGGACCCCGAGACCCCTGAAGGTCTCTCAAATCCACAAAGGATAAACCACGAAGAAAAGTACAATCACGAAGTAACAACCGACACTGCTTAGGTATATGCCCATACATACACCTAAGTCATCAATTAAATTACGCTCCAATCTCCGAGCCCAAGTACAACTCAGTCCACGCAGGAAAGTATACGTATTCCACATAGGAAAGCAAAACATAATCCACACAGGATTGCACAACACAATCCACACAGGAAAGCAACAGGATTCAGCTCACACATGTATACTTCTTCAAGGACGATAAAGATGATCACTGATCCATCTAAGTCGTCGGACCCACGAAGGATCGATAGGTAACTAACCCCTGCAATGACCCACACAGGATCGGGCCCACACAGGACCTGTAGGCGCTGGCTCACACAGAACCGCTGAGCGCAAGGACCCACACAGGATCGGGCCCACACAGGACCTATAGCACTGATCCACGAAGGATCGCTGAGTGCTGTAGTCGTCGTCGTCGAATCCACACAGGATCTCTGTACTGTCGTCGTCGAATCCACACAGGATCTCTGTACTGTCGTCGTCGCAGTCACAGTAGCAGTCGTAGCAGTAGAACAGTCGCAGCCAACACTAGGGTTCCCGCACACAGCAAGCTCGTTCGGAGGGTCCGCTCCACGAGCCGAGAGGCTGATACATCAACTGTCACGAAGACCGAAGTTGATGTATCCAAAAGTTCCGTATCGTCAACAGGAACTCAATGCAACAGACGGCGCGTCGATCGGACGCCCGGTCTGAGAGTTATTGGCATTTTCGTCTCCGGGGCCCGGTTGGTTTTTAAGGCAAAACCAACCCGACCGTACTCCACCTGCGTCCAAACCTCGGGCGGAGTATGCCAAAAGATCCGTCTCACTAAGAGGAACACAACGCGACTGACGGCGCATCAATCGGACGTTCGTAGCTCAAGATATGAGCGTTTCCGCTCCGAAGGCCCGGTTGGTTTCGTGAACGAACCAACCCGGCCGAACTCAAAGTTAACCGAAACCTTGAGTGCAATATATCGAAACGACCGTCTCGATCCAAGGATCGCGTTGCCGCAGACGGTTCGTCATTCGGAGGTCCGAGGCTCATGTTATGGGCCAAAAACCAAATCTGGTTCGAAACGGGGGGGGGGGTCCGGGTCCGGGCCGACCCGGCCCGACCCCCCCCCCCCCCGGGGCTGCGGCGGCGGCGCGGCGGCGGGCGCCTGGCGCCGCACGAGGGTGGCACGCGGGGGGCTAAGCCCCCGCTTCATCAAGGTGGCGCGGCCTTTGTGCCACGCCTAAGTAACAAAACGGCCCCCCTCACGTGGGGGGCCTGCTGGAGCGCAACCGGGGGGGCCGGCTGCCCCCCTCCTTCAAGGAACTGCCCCCCTCATTAAGAGGGGGGTTTTGTTGAACCGGCCGGGGGATTTAATCCCCCGGTTTTATGTCATCCGGCCGGCCAGCTGGCCGGCCGGTTTTTACCAACGGGACTGGAAATTCCGGTCCCGCCTTCGACTTCCGACGCCGGCGGCCCGGCCGCCGGTCTTCACATCCCGCCGCAGCCCGGATCCGGCGGCGGTCTCCTCGTCCCACCGTGGCCCGGAACCGACCGCAGTGTTCGTCGTCCGGCGCGGTGCGACGGCACCGCGCCCCTTTCGCCGTGCCATGATTCTTTTCAACGCGGCGCGACGGCGTCGCGTTCTTGAAGATTCTTCCTCGACGTAGCGCGACGGCGCCGCGTAAAATATTTGCACGATCATCCGCGTGGTGCGACGACACCACGCCACTTGCTTCCTCACGCAAGAATAATCAACATGAACGATGGAGGGGGGTTCGGCCGTGTTCATGCGGTCCGGCCCCCCCTCACGTTAAATAAATAACTCAACTTAAACATTCAAGCCTCAAGTTTGACATGCGAGATCCACGTTCAAGAAAAGGAATAAATAAATAATGAATCAACAACCCCTACCTCGGGTTTAAGATTCGAAGATTCGTCTATGTTCCGCGGAAGACGGCGTCGCGGAGGTCGGGCGTCACGGTCGTCGTTCGTCAAATCCGTTGACGAAGAGATATGCCCGAAGAGATACGTCGTTGGCGAATCTTCGTATGCCGACGAAGAAGGTCCGAGGAGGAAGCGGCGTTCCCTCTTGTTGACACCGAGGACGAAGAAGAGAGGCGTCGTTTTTCGTTGGAGTTTGAGCGTTCTTCGTTCTTCGTCAGAGCTTGAAGATGAAGAAGAAGCTCTCCAAAAGCTCTCAAGGCGACAAACAAACAACCCATAATAAAATAAGACAACATCTTATTTTATTATTACAAAACACATTAGAATTTCAAAAGTTTGAAATTCAAAAAGGTTTAACTCCCATAAATAAATAAGTAACTCAAGTTATTAAATTAGGGGTTAAGCAAGTTGAGAGAATTTGAAAGGATTAGGGGTTAGTGTGGGCCCCACCACACTTAATCCCCCCAAGGGAGGTTAAGTGGGTGTGGGTCCCACTTCCAACCCCCTTTGGTAGGTTTTCAACAAGTTAAAATAAAATTTGTTCTATACAAATTTTATTTAACTCAAACTAAAACCCCTAAAAAATTAACTTTCAACCCGCAACAAACGCAACTCCCGAAAAGGTCTCTTTAAGCGAATATCGGCGCTGCGAGTTCATCGGTGCCCTCGGATTTCAATTCCGAGCACCGGATCAAAAGTTAGGAATTCCCGCTCGTTCGTTCACTGAACGTACTCGAGCCAAACTTCGGAAATTAATTCCGGGCACTCCGGGCCTCGGAATCAGGTGCCGTCTGAAACCGCGCTCTTGTAAAATTCTAAAGAAAATTAAGAAAAAATTTCCCTTGAATTTTACGGGTCTTTACATATTGGATGAGATATTTCAGATCATTGAAATCTGTGGGTCAATTTTTCGACCCCATGGATTCAAAAGGATGTGAGAATAAAATTTTATAAGAATTAATTTAAATTAAAGATAATTATAACATAAACATATATCTTTTAATAAATCAATTTTAATATATGGTTCTATAATTGGTCTATATGTATATAAATAGACATTAAAAATATAAAAATATTTCATACATAATGGTATTTTATTTATAACTTTTAGAAATTAGATCAATATATTTATTTGTGACACAATTATGATGTAGTGATTATCTCACTAATGAAATATTCCATTAAATGATTTTATAAATATTAAAATAAATTTAATATGAATATATTGTGTGATAAATGAAATTTTTCAATAAAATTGGCATATTAGGGATGTGTTAATGCCTTTGGTTAGAATGCATCATGTTTTTATGACTTAAAAAAAAGTCATGTATGCATAGTATCCAAAATTGACATAATTCATAACATAAAACATAAAATAGTTTATTAAATGATAATAAATTCTTAAAAATATAATATTCATAAAAATGGTTAATATAAGTCCATATATGTAATAAATATCTTTTATTGGGTCATTTTACATGATATCGTAATAACATTAACCCACAAAGTGTAAATAACATGATATCATGTAAGATTAAAAAGGGAAAATAGGGGTAAAAAAATATAATGATGAAAATATATTCAAAACTTGTCTAAAATTAATTGGAATATTTTAGGTATAACCAAAATCATTTTATATTTGAATTAAATAAGTTCTTCACCCTTTTTAATGGAAATTAAATTTATAATAAATTCATATTTTGGAAGTTTCCTAAAGTGCCCACCTCATCTCTTATAAAAGGGGACCTCCTCACTCCCCCCTTACCTAAATTTTGATCCTTAAATTTCAAAAAACCCTTCTCATTTATCTTATCAATTTATGTAATTACATTATAGAGGTGAGGTCTTCTCATATTCCCAACTTTAGTGCCCTTGGAATAAATTTAATGGAGTGGCATCGAGGAAGAGGTTATATCTTCTATTGATTCTTTCAAATTTCATTATTATTATACTTCCAAATATATAGTTTTTTCATTATAATGTAATAAAATCAATGTCACTCATATATGGATATGGTATTATAAATATAAAACTGCCATATTTCACCTTCTATCCATCCTACGAAAAATGAAATCATCATATGTGCGTGCGTACGCCTTATCATCTTCACATCATGGTGTAATTTGTCTTCCATCACCACCATAATTGGATGAATATAATTGTATAAATAGATACCATATATGACTATTAAAACATTATACTAATTTATAGAAGCTATACATCATCCACTTAAATACAATTCCAAAATTATGGGAACAATTTCGTCACTTGTGTGTACGTACGACTTACCGTCACCACGGTGCGATGTGTTTCATTCTACATAATCGTCATTAAACCATGATTATATAAATTAATTGAATGAATAAATATGATATATATTATTCTATTACCAAAATGTAAATCATATAACTATAATCGAAATAGAGGAATAATAACATACCTGAAAAAATATACATAAGAAGATAAAGTTATAACAATAAAATGTTATTAACCAACGAATGAGAATATGAACATAAATGGTATCATAAAAATGATTATGATTCTAGAATAAATCAGTAAAATTATTTTCACCATTTAATAGGTGGTTTAGATACATACAAAACATATCAGACCTATGGTAAGGGATTATTTTACAATCTTATTTTTATCGGAAATTGTTTATAGGTAAGTATTTTCTAGGGATATATTTATCATCCATTTCCATTATTTTAAAAACTATCCTCATAAAGTGTTTAATATTATTATATGTATGTATAAATTCAAATTTTATGATTTTTTAATTCTATTACATAGTATGTAATGGATATTTATTTTGTTTACCATTCGAGGTACTTTTTTACTTTTTCGAAAAAGGCATGAGAAGAATGTTTTTTTAACTTTTACAAAATGAAATTATTTTTATGCTTTCATAATTATTTATTTCCATGAAGATTCCTCTACAAGATGAAATTTTTATGTTCATATAAAAAAATTTCTTGTAAAATTTTATGGTATTTTGAGGATGGAAAATATTATTGTTGAAGAAAGGATATTTTCCTCAGGAAATAAGTTTGCATGGTTTATCAAATTTATTTTCTATCTAAGATGGATCTCTATAAATAGGGTTATGTTTGAATCCATGTTATAAATATGATATTATTGTGTTAATGATGTAATATATTTTTACATGGATTATTTTATGATGGAATTATGTTTAAGAGAACCCATTTTATTTCTTAGGTTATGCTTTGATGAATGATTTATGTTTTTATGGAAAATGTATGAATGATTTCATTATGAGATTAGTGGGACATATATATGACTTTTATTAATTTGTTAATGATTTATATCTCATGATATAGACATGGGTGTAACAAAAAGTAAATATGGTTTTATGATACAAGGATGGAACGAGGAGTGAACTTGGTTCAGTAATGGAATTTTTCCTCTATTATGGTCTCGGAAATAAGCCTTGAAAAATATGAAACTATTTTATATTCTTAAGTGTGTATGAAAAAAATTTCAAGTCCTATGTTATGACTATTGGTATTACATTGCACTTTTATGATTTATCCTATGGCATGATATTGTGATATTTTATATGCAAGATATGATTTTAAAATCTTATGTTCATATGAATATGAAATGATTGAAACTTACATTTTTTGCCCTTGCTGAGGATTTGAGATCACCCTTTTATATGTTTCTTTTCCTCTTGTCATGAATAATAGTATTATTTATGATATTCAAAAAATGATTATAGTTATGATAACATAAATGGGAGATAATATAGATGTTTTATGAACCATTTGTTTATGTTTCCATGTTTCTAATGACACTGTACCTATATGGTCTTGTCATAGTTTTTTATATGTTATAATAAATATACTTCAATTCTGATGTAATAAAAATGTATGTAAATAATGGTTCACTGTAGTTGGTATCAATGGAATGGGGTAGTTATCCTTTGGAAAGTAGGATGAGGAAGTCTTAAGGATATGTCTATGTATAAGATACAATCCTAGTTTTTAAAAATGACCATGACTAACCCCTCACAAAACCTAATGAGCCCTAAATTGAATTTTTATTCTTGATTATGTGGTTTTCCAGTTATGATTAATGTTTCTCATACAATACTTCGTAGTTTTAGTTAATGGATGGAACAATAAGGAGAAATGTCCAGGATGAATGCAACAGAGGATGCAATGAATTTCTACATGAAAAACCAAATTTTATGGGAAATAGAATGAAAAATCTTGTATCCCTGCTCACAAAACATTCTCAAGCGATTAATCATTACAGAATTCCAAAATGGAAAAGGAGTTAGGAATATTATGTTGAATCCTTTATTAGGTAGAATCTACCTTCATTCATTGAGTCCCTTGATACATTAGTGGATGAATAATAGATCAGTACAAATTAAATATTATTTTTTTTTCTACAATGTTCTTGACCTGAAAATTCATCTTAGCAGTATATAGTTTGGAAGTTGATGCTAATCAGTGGTATAATCTAATCCAGAATACGAGGAAACAAGATGAAATTGAGTCTATTTAATGTTAAGTGTTCAAGAACATATTATTCAACAATTTATTTCATCATATTCTTCTAATAAAGATGGGGAAGGAGTTCCTTGAACTTATAAAAATGATGAATCTTTTGGAACATAGTAAACAAATTTTACAATACTTGCTAGGTACACATCTTGAATTATTATCCAACCTGAGAGTACGATTGATAGATAATTTAGTGACTTAAAACCAAGCCTATGAATGCCATTTGACAAAAGGGACTTTAATAGCTATGGGGAAATTTATCAATGTAATCTCAAGGTTGAGATGGAGATTTTAGTAACCCATCAGTCATATGGGTTTGATAAGAAGAGGAAAATAGAATTCAAAGTGAAATGTAAAGACCACACTGAATATAAAATGATTTTCCATTATTCTCAATGTGGGGAATGAAACATGAAGGTAATTGTCTTAATGGTACTAATAAATATTTTATGTGTGGAAAACGAGGTCATCAGTCTATGGAATGATGATGTGATGGGGAACATATATCTAATGATGTGAAATATGAAAAGGATATATATAATTCACCTCCTAGACTTCAATGTTACATGTGCAAGGAAATGAGGCATTGTACTAATATATTATTTACTCCAAAGGTTATTGATGATTATCATCATAAAAAAACTATAAAGGCCAAAAACAGAGGAAAGTCACATCCAATTACTATGATTTTTTAATTTAAAAAATTGGACTAAAATGGATTAAAAAAGTGATTATCTATGTTTCTAAAAAGTATTTTATTTTCATTATACGTGTTTTAATGATATTATTTGATATGATTTTAATTTTTTAGTTCAAAATGGATTATATGATTTTATAAAAAAATTAGATAAACTTATTCACTCATATGGGTTTTTTTTCAATGGAATAAGTTTTTGTAATATTTTTATGTCCCTTACTATGAATTTTGTTCTTAACTCACATTTAAAAAAAATTCCAAAGGGTTTAATGATGGATAAGGGAAAGCATGAGTTCAATGTGTACTGGAAAGGATAAGTTCAGTTTTATTGTCATAAATATTTTCTTTGAAAAGATATATCATTTTATATAATATGTTTCGTATTAATGGAAAAATTGATACAAATTAGATGTTTCCATTCTCTATTAAATATTTATTTATGTATATGTTATTAAATATTACTTCAAAAATATAAAACTGAAAAGGTCCTAAAATCAAATAGAAAGAATTATTGACATATTACTCATGATAATGTAATGTTTATGGATGGTTCCCTATTTAGAGGGTCATTGTTTGCATCAACATGAACCCATTGAATATACTAATATCGAATATGGTAAATCAAATGGCCTCAATAGATTTTCAAGATACAATGGTGATATTGTATGGCCAAATTAGGCCCATTTTATCCCCTAAAGAATCATTTATTTTTCATTATAGTTGGTGGATAGTGTATTAAATGTATGTATCAGAAATCACCTCCAACATTAGATGATGAAAAGTATTATGTAGATGATGAGTCTTTAATTTTAAATAACTTTTCCGATATATTTTTATTGGATTTTTATTCATTTAATTATTTATTTTTCACAGTTGATAAAAAATTAATTTCTTTAACCATTATCGTATATCATTAAATTAATGAAATATTAAAATTAATATTTTGTATTTTAATTCATATAATTATTAATTTTTGTTTTTGTTATTTTTATTTAATTTTAATTATACTTTTTTAATTTTCATTCTACAGGATAGTTTTACTCGAGGTTATTTTTGGGATTTATATCAATTTAATTAATTAATATAATTTTGAATTATAATTTTAATAATTTACTTTAATATTTTCAAATTATTTTAGATAAAAATTCTTTATTAATGAAAGTGATTGTAAATAAATATTTAGTTTTGTAATTTTTGTGTTTGATTTCATTTTTAAAATATTATAGTATATTTTTAATTTTATATGATTAGTTAATAATATTAGTTATAAGTGTTTAATTAGTTTTTAAAATACGTAATTTAATTAATATATGATATAGTTTTAGTATTTATAAATTAATTGATTTATATTTATAATTACAGATAAAATTTTAAGTCATCGCCATAGTGTCTCATCAATGCTGATTTGGTAGCTCAACTTACTATTACATCCCTTTTCCAGTGTTGGTGACTCAATAAGTCACCAACACAGGTCCATGAGCAAACCTCAACACATTTATTATTTTTATTTTGATTTAATTTAGTAAAATTGAATCAATTTAATTTAAAATTTTATGATCTATTTTTTATTAATTAAATTGATCAACATAATAATTTAGTAAGAATTTAATTTAATTTATGTTTTATGCTTCTAATTTTTAATATACTAATTGAATTGATGAGTTATTTATATTTTATGTATCATTTGATTCAATAATTGAAATAATTTTTCAAAACAATATTTACTCATTCTTAATTGTTATAATTATTCAAATTTATTAACTATTCAAATTTTAGGGTTGAAGTTAAAATTTTGATTCATCCACGCCTTCTCCCTTCTTCGTCAGTTGCTCTCATTTCCCTTTATCTATGAATTGTGACTCACCAGTGCTTTTTTCTAGAAACCTTTTGACAGTTCAATTGAGTCACTACTGTCAGCCATCAGTGACTCGTTTTTCAGTTTATCATTTTAGGGACCTACATCCATCATGTGGACACATTGTTAGTGCCTCAGTCACTTACCGACACATCCACATCCACATCAACCATCTACCAACACACTTCCTACTTACCCTAATCAACCAACTGATACCCCTTCAAACAATATATCGATAGCCTTATCCCACCAGTTGTTGTCACGACTACAACAAGTGGTCAACAACCTTACAACCGCTCATCCTTCTCAAGCTACCGACACAACCTTCTTCCACCATCACCTACAACCACCGACACAAAACCAAACTAGATCCATGTCACAAACCCCTTTAATTAAATACATGATTTATAAAAAAAATTTCCACGGTAAAATTGAAATAAAAACCCCAATAATTATCAATTTTCTCAGATCTGATGCATCGAGAGAACGAGAGGCCACCATCAATGCTCTTGAAGATTATAAATCCACTCAGTATCGTTGTAGAGATCCGTTGTCACCACGATTGTAAATGGGAGCCATGAGGGAGGTCGAGATAGTCTTTAGACAAAGTGAACACCCTTATTACATATTGAGTGGGGAGGAAAGAATGGGTTAAAAAAGATAGAGATAAAATATTAATATAAATATTAATATTAATAACATATATAAATAATTATAATAATAATAAAATAAATTTATAAATTAATTAATTAAATAATAATATTAAGCTAAAATATTAATAATAACTTATAACTAAAATTAATATAAACATAATAAAATAATTACATTAATATATATAAAAAATATAATTTATCTACTTAAATAAAATAATTTTAATTATAACAATAAAAGTAACAAATAAAATTTAGTTTTTAATTCAAATAAATTAATAACAATATAATTTGACATTATAATAAAGATATAATAAATAATTACTAATAATATTAATTTAATGAAATAATTAGATGAAAAATATTATATATTAACAATTTAATCTAATTATAAATTATAAACATAATAAATAACTTAATATATATAATATGATTTATAATTTGATAAATAAATAACATAATAAAATTATAAATTTTAATAATGTAAATATATAATTTTATAATATATTAAAACATTATGAGAAATAATATCATCAAATAATTGGGTAATATTAAATAAAATAAAATAATCTTAATCAGTTAATATAATAATTAATAATTACTCATAAATTAATCATTACATTAATCTAATCATTATTATAAATAATTATCTTAGTTAAAATTTATCGTCTCTTATGTTTATGTTAAATTGATTAACCTATATTTGTATTATTTTTCAGATGCTTGAAGAACATTATATTATAGATAGATACATTCAAAACAACTAGCTATGTTCTAGTTATGAGGATTAGGATACAATGACATTTATTGTAGTGGGAAAGTGTACTTGATTGGTTACATTGTAAAATGCCTATCTAATGTGGTGGAAAAGAGTGGTAACAATGCATTTGATGACATGCATTTAGGAAAATAGAGCAATATATAATAAAATACCCTCATTTATTTTTTAGTACATTCATCATTCACGAGAGAACACTTTAGGGAGACACATCAAGACAGAGAAGTAGTAAGACATCCATGAGACTTGGGATAAATAAAAGAGCTTTGATGATGATCAATTGAAATCGACCATTGGGAAGTTATCTGTCTCTTATGTTATTTATCTCTCTAAATCTAATTGTATCAATTTATTTAGAATTTAATATGACTACTTTAAAATTTTTGGGATATTATAATTTCTTCTAGTTAAACGATTTTTACCCTTTCAAAATAATTTACAACAAATTCAAAATAGATTTAAAAGATCAATTAGGGATCCTATAAAATTGTTTTTCACAATTTTTTAAACTTTTATTTTTGAAAATCAATTGGAGAGATTTATTTTTAATTAATTTCATTGAACATTAAATTAAATATTTGAGAAGTATTCCATGTTTGTTTACACCAATTTCTTTTATAATCCATTACAGTTTGATGAAATCATGGAGTGTAAAACTCTAAGATTTTATTTTCCTGTATTTTCTATGTCAAGGATAGGAGTAGTAAAAATAATATTTTTTACAATGTGTAGTGTAATATAATTTTTGTGAATAATTATCCATTTAAAGTAGCGGTGTCAGAATTTCTTAGGTAGATTTCTTTATCATTTTTAATTCATTATATGTTCCTATATTTGACTTACTTATTCTCCTGTTTATTCATTTTAGCATTACATTCAAATTTTGTTGTGTTAAAAATTAATGAAAAAACCAAAATATATATAATAAAAATATTAAAAATATGTGACCCCACTATTTGTACAATTGTGGTTTTTTAATCCCTTAAACTACCCACCTACTTTCCTTAGGTTTCAACCCCACACTACTATTCGAGAGTAGGTTATAAATTTAATATTGAGGTTCATGAGGTCCTCCAGAACCCACCAAAAGATAGATCAATTTAGAATCATTTAAAGTTGTTTTTCACCATTACTTTAAATATCAAAATTTTAATATACATTGGTGAGATTGATTATGAATGACATTCATTGAATATTAAATTCAATCTTTGAGATGTACTGTGTGTTCTTTTCAACTTATTTCATTTATAATCCATTTTATTTTGATGAATTCTTGGATTGGGGAACTATATGATTTTATCCTATTGAGTTTTTGATATCTTGGTGAGGGATATTAAAATTAATATTTTTACAAGTTGCACTAAAATATTATTTGTCAAAAGAAATATCCATTTAAACCTATCATGAAATATTTTCTTTAGAAACATTATTTATCATTTTTATCTTAATCATGGTTCCTATAGTTCATTTACTGCTTCTATTATTTGTTTATTTTATATTTTGTTTTAACTTTTTGATATCTCTAATAATTAAAAAACCAATCAAAATATAGATATTAAAAATTATTAAAAATATGTTCCCTCACTATTGACAATAGTGGGGTTTTTGTAAACACATATATTACCCATATATCTTCTTTTGTGGTTAGAGCCTGTTCTACTATGACGGTGTTGGTTATAAATTTAATTTTAATTGTAGTGATGACCTCTGAACCCTACCAGTACCCCTTTATGATGTTTTTCCATCACATCGACCAAAAAAAATGTACTAGTTGGTTTTCAATGATTGAAATTAGTATAATCTATTTAAAGGGTTCGAATTTTGAGGGGGTATCATTAGAATGACATTATGATAACGCTATACTAATTATCAGTTCTTGGTGAAGCACATAATTTCGAATAATTCCCTTACATGTTCATGGGACTCATGAACTGATGGGTTACAAGTTTTAGGAATGTTATTTTAGTTTTTCGGATATCATTAGAAAATTCAAGGTTATAGATATTTTTATATTAGACTCTTCTAATGTGAATGGCCGTGGTGTGAATTTTTCCTAGAATTGATTAGTTCTATCAATGGTTTTTGTTGACTTACCATATATTTAGGCCTAATTGACTACATTAAATCACAATAGGATTTCATTTAATTGGGATTGAGTATCTATGTTGATCTATTAAAGATTTAAGATTGAATCATTTACTCTAATGAATATATAAATGAGAATTAGATGTAGATGAAAAATCTAGGGAGGGAAACCAGGTTGATGAATCCCTTAATAATAAATCTAAGTGTTGTTTGGTGGATAATCAAATTGATATGTTGGCCTCTCTGTATCTATCCTTGGTCGATAACAAAGAATCAACAAAGTTACATTTGATGGTGGTGAGTCACCCTCTTTTTCAGTGAGTGAGATATATAGTATTAGAAGACATTAGCTCTTAAGAAAAATATAATTTTATATACTTAACAGATTGATGTGATGATTTATCTAGAGGAAGGTATCACTCCATCTTATTTCAATTAAGGATGATGGTTTCATTTGAATAACATGATGTGGCAGATGATGGAGTTTAATACATCACATTAAATGATATATACTATGATTGGGAAGACTGAATATGTCAATATATTATAATGTAGGTCATCCAAAATAAAATTATGTGTGTCTAAGTTCATTTAAATATATCATACCAATTAAAATATGAATACATAATAAAATATTCTAACATGTTATCATCAACCTTCATAGGACACTGAATTAATGTGGGAAGGATTATGAGTGGATTGTTTTTTTCATTTTTGCGTGGATGAATTAACATTTTTACTAAATGTAATCTAGTAAATATTGATAGACCTATACTAGTGGTTTAGAAAAATATCAGTATAGGGTGAAACTATTATTTATTTTAACAAACCATTGGTATTGGTACCCAATGAATAATTATATGATTACATTTTAAAACAACAGATTTATGTTTCAATAATTTTGAGACCTATTCATAATTCTTTAGAAATCTATTTCTATTAATTTTATTTGGTTACATATATCAATGGTTTCCAAAAACTATTTAAATGGGACATAAAAATTAACTAAAAATATTCAAATATTTTTCAAAAACATTTTGTGTTAATAAATATATTTTTTATATAATTTTATTTATTAAAATTAAATTATTCATTGAAATTTATATTCATGCATGCCCAAGAAGATATATATATGTGTGTGTGTGTTTGGTTGTAATATTATATAGAAATATGGTCATATGATAGTGTTTAATTCATTTAGTTATAAAATATAGCTTCTAGGATAACAACATAATAATATTTACTTTTCCATTGAACCTATACTTGGGATTTCTTAATGTAGTTATTAAAGTTGTTTCATATGAATTTAGATATACCAATGGATTTACTACCATTTTAATATTCCAAATATACCACAGGACAGTCAATATAGTTTTTAATTATAAATCCTAATTGAAGAAAACCCAATAATATAGAAATTTGATGGTATATGTCATTAAAATACATCCAAAACTATTTTTATTCAAATTTTTACAATAGTGGTAGAGTTCACTAATGAAAAAAGATATCTTTAAACTACTGATACACCACTATTTGAAAACCAATAAAGGATTATTTAAAGGTAACCTATATATTGGTAATATAATGGTGAATCATTACATAGGGGTTTGAGATATTGGACATGATGATAATTAATATTTTTGTGATCAAATAGACGATGATGAATGCTCAATGACAGAATAAATATAATAAATAGTTATATTTTAAACCAATATAGTTTTAAAATGTGAAATATTTGTTCTAATGATATATTCATTAATATTTTTTATAGGTTTCAATATGGTACAAATCTATCCATGAGGTTTATCTGGTTGTTCAATAGTTGCAGTTGTTTCGAAGAGCTCGTCTACAAATTAGTCATTCCCTCATAGATAGACAAGGTGTATAACATATTCTATATGTGATAGATTATTAAATAAATTAATGACCAGTTTTGAGTTATTTAATGGGTTGAGTATGTATTTGAGAAAAAAATCATTTTCATTATACCACTAGTTGGCCTACGATTAGCAGGATGAGACTATTCAAGTGTGAGAAATCTTAATGTTGGGAGTTATTTGGAATCTCCATATCATAAAGAAGATCACATGAGAGGGTGAGAGACTGTTATGGGATAAGTCCCCTAACCATTTAGATAAGGTTTTTTAAATTTAGGAGAAAATAATTGACTGTGGAATGAATTTAATAACTACTTTCTTATATTAATATCCTTTGATAATTTCTATGAATTAACTTGAATTTTTTTTTGATATCATCATGGATTTTCTAGTCATACTGGAACCATGAGCCAATATATTATAAATAGTAAATAAATTTATATCAAATACAAATGAAATTTCATTACAAATTTATTAATTGTTAATCCGACCTATGTATGGAAAATATAACAAAAATATTTTTTTATAAAACTTGGGGTTTACCCTGGTTGAAACAAATTATTTTTATAGTTTTATTTTTCAATCATATATACTAATTTCATGGTGAATTAATTAAATTAAAAAAATTATTAATTTAAGCATTAAATTCCAAAACCAACCATCTATTCTATAAATATTTTTTTATATTAATTCCTCCGTTTACTATGTATAACCCTTGATGATTAGATAAATGAATAATATTTCCTTCATTGGAATTGATAGTTGATCATAGGATCATGTATTAATGTCAATAAATCAAGGGAATTCATGGAAAAATTATTAAATCCTATGAAACTAAAATGAAATTTATAGAAAATGTGTTGTATATTAATGACCTTTCTATTATCATGGAATGGATCAATATTGTTTGAATTTACACATTTTTTCATGGACACGTGTTTTTTTTAACAGCCCTAAATAAAATATTATTTTTCCATTACCTAAAATAAACATATCATTATTAACCCTATTCAATTTCCATTATTATCATTGATTTATCTTATTTGGATTCTCCAAATATGATAATTGTTCGGGATCATAGTAGTTAATGATAATCACACCTTATAATTATGACTTTACCACATTTTATATTCATGTTCTCCATCATTAGAACATCAGGATAATTATTTAACCTTTTGAAACTAATTTTAGTGATATCAAAAAATTATTTTTTTTATTCTCATGTGTTCAAAAATGGATTCTATGACATGTGGTTGGAATAAAAAGAGGTGATGGAAAAAAGGATGATGGTTTCGATTATGAGGATCATGGATGTAGAATGTGGTGTGACAATCCATGTGAGGAACAAGGGAAATTATATTTTCCTATAACTAGGGTCAAGATATCAATGAACATAGTTGGTTTCTATAGGATTGTGGAACTGGATGCAAGAAAATGTGATACTTTGGGCACAATTTTTTGATTTTTGATGCCATGAAATAATATAGATTAATGTATTTATAAAATACAACTACACCCTATATAGATGGATAAAAACCTGATATACCATTTATATATGGAATCATGGAATAAATATCAATTTTATATTTCAGAAGACATTTTTTCAAGACTATAATGAATGCAACATCACCCGGGTAGTGGAGTTGTTTACTTGGAGTACACACTCCAGAATGCAGTTGGTCATATACGAGGTATCCCCACAAGGCCACGCTGGTTGAAGATATTTCTCTATTCAATACCTCTTAAGGAGATTAGAATCTAAATACCCTTGAGTATTCCCATACATCATGATTTATATTAATAATTTCATGTAATTCATTTGGAATGTTCTACATCTCATATATCTTTCTTCAAGATAATGAATTGGACCCACATGTAGTCCATTCTGAGTAGAATTCCTCATGTGGTGTGATTGTGGAATGTGTTTCAACATCAATGATATAAATTAAGATAAAAAGGTTATTTGTCTTCTTCGAAATCAGATACATGAGTTCAATACTGGACTATGATCTCTTGAGTGATATAGATCATACATACAACCATTGACAACACACATATTTAAATTTATGGGCCTTCAGCTCATGCTATATGTAGGACTAAAATCTTGTATATACACACCCTATATAATTGGACTAATATATATGGATTTTAACCACCTCATCATTAATTATTATATAAGGCATGGGTCCTCCATAAATCAATGTTTAAAACCACCATGTTTTGACATTCCATTAATGTTGCGTGAGTCTTGGAAGGTTTTAAGGATGCTCACATTAGGCTAGAGGATGAAACGTCTGGTAGATGAATGAAGTTCAAACCCAAAAAAATCCACAATGTCTATGAAGATATTGATTCACATTATCTATATTATTGCGTTTCTTTTATGAATATACAAACCATGAGTTATGTTGAATAATTTGTCTCACTAGATTAGATTACTATTACATTTTACAATATAATTTTATTGGAAAGGGAATCCTATGATGTATGTTTATACATACCCTTTAATGGAATTTAATAAATGTTTTGTTTCTTATGAAGATAAAATAAGATGTAGTGACTTTTTTGGAATTATTCTTGTCTTACAATAGTAGTACCTAGTGGTACTGAACATGTTCGGTGGTTGTCTACGGAAAATCATGGGAGGTACCTTCTGTTTCTTTTCTATGACAATATTTTCCACAATTTAAACTATTTTATCATAGGGAATGTATTATACCCATTCATATACTAATATTTTTAGCATAAAATAATGTTTTCCCAAAGTGTTAATTGTTTTATTATATAAAATACATAGATTATTTAGTATCTTTACACTTCTAATTTCCAATGAGAATAGTTGTGTGCATGCATACAAGTACATTTTTATAATTCCTCCCATGTGTGGGATATTACTACTCAAAACTGATCATGATCACCTGGGATATTATATTATGTCAAGGTGTGTCACCATATGGATTACTATTGATCCTGGAAGGGCCCTATTTCTTTAGTTTACTAAGAATAAACTACCATTATTTATTCTTATATGATAGTTAATCCTGAAATCTTAATTCCCAATCAGTTATAGTAATATTATCTTTATCCTATTGAACTCTTTTTAATTGAATATATAAATTAATCATTTATATTAAAAATATATTTTACATACCTCCGCCTAAAAAATACCCCTATATATTTTTAAAACAAAAACATTTAGAGCACACTTATGTTCACATGTATAATAATTTTTTCTATATGGTTTCAAATTATGATAATCATATGCAATTACCCCATCATTTCTCCTCTAGAAAAAACATTTCTAATTAATAAAGTGTAATTATAATTAATTAATTTCCTATTTTTCAGTTTTTTCTAACATTTGACAATTGAAAATTTTTCTTTTCATTTATTTGAATCATTCATTACAGTCCTTTGCATAGATTAATTTTACCCATATTCAAGTAATCTTGGTTAGTGGTATTGAAAACAGAGAAACATTTCCCATCAAAATAATTATTAATCCACTACTACATTAATAAAATGGATCATATTTCCATTTTTATTCCTTCTAAACTATTTTAACACATTAATTTCTTGCACGTTCAACAATTATTCCATCTTTAGAAACAATATTCGTATGTAAGGAAATATAATATAATCAAAATGAACTTATATGAAATATTTCTTATATATTCTATTATATCAATCTATTGAGAACAATCCTTTGTTATTTTTTATGATCATCATTGATTTTGTAGTATTCTATAATATCAACGATAAACTAGACAAAAAATATGTCTAAATAGTCAGAGAATTTTTTATCCATTATAATAATAAATATAGTATATTTTTTTAAAATGAAGTGAATAAAAAATATCACATAATAGTCAACCTAATCACAAATTTCATCATTAGAAAGTCTTATTCTTTCACCATAACCTGATGGTATAGAAAGATGTAATAATTATTTAAAAATATTATGCTCCCTAGATATGATATGTGATCTAGTAAAAATGATTAATATGACACATGTAATTTACAATTATTTTATGGACTTATCTATATTATATGAAATGTGTCATAGACCCATCCTTATCTATAAAAATTAGCAGAGCATTACCCCAAGGTGATGTTATAGTGTGGGTGAAACCCCTATCAAGAATCTTATATAACAAATTTTTTAATTTTAATAACCCAACTAGCGACATTTGATAAGGGGATTTGAAATTGAAAAAAAAACAGACACAAATTCAATACATAATTAATTATATTGAACTAAAATGACCCAATAAAATTTAATAAATCAATATATCACAATAATAATATAAATCTAGAAGATAATATTTTTTATGAGTTCCATTATTTTCAACAATATGTGAATGATTACATTCACTTTTATATATTGTAGGCTACTCAGCTTCATGATATATTATCAATGATATGGACTCAATTAAATACATGAATAAAAAAAAATCTGCAACAGTGTGATATAAATTCTTCTTATTTTTCATATAATGATAATCTAAAATCTAATATACTCATAGATTAACATCAATTTTTAAAATTGGTAAGATAAGATAGTTTATAGGAAAACCCATTCCTAATATACTTGTAGGAAAATTTCCATAATTTCTGGTTTCCTTCTAAATAACTCTATGAGTTTTTATATAAATTTTTTCATTCATTTGTTGATATGGAACTTTCATTATATTTGAAAATTCACCATATTTGGAAGAGTCTGTGGAATATAAATTTTTAAAAAATTTATATTATGAATAAATAAGTAATGTATGTTTCACCCCATTTGTTAAAGGACTTACTAATTCTATAAAAATCAAGGAAATATTTTTTTGCACCATTATACATCTGATTGTAATGATTCCCACCTAAAATAACTACCATCATAAATGAATTTTCATAACACCCCAAATCCTTACAAATAAAACAATACACAACCATATTTTTATAACTTCTATACCAAGTTACTTTTCTATTTTCATTTCAGTCATGACACATGTGTGTAGGATTTATATAATGGTAACACTTATTGGACCAAGAAATTAATTTTATAGAATGATTCTTTAATTAATTATACCAAGAGACCATCTGAATTGTAATACATTTATTTTTATTTGATGTATACTTCCACATTTCCCTCCACCGGGATCAGATATTATCCTTATTATTTTAAAATAACTCAAAATACACCTCAACATTCATATTATACCACACAATTTCTTCATGACATTAAAACTCACATGAAACAAAATTCCTTTTTTATGTATGCATTTAATATGGTTTAGAATAGATAAAATTTATTGTTATGTTATAGAGATAAATTTGCTGCATACATTTCCAATATTGAAAAATTTGCTACATATGTAGTAACACAGAACTCTTATATTTACACTACCTCAATAAATTTTATTCAACTTCATTTGAAATAACATTAGGAAAATACTTAACACATTACTGATCGTCAAGTAAATTCCATTACATTGAATCACATTCTACCTTTTTCTGTGTTTATAACCGAATACCACTAGTGGTACGATTCACCTTAAATATGATAGATATAAGTTGTTAACTACATATTCACTATGAATCATAGAAATTAAAAAATAATCACTATATATTTAATCAATCTTTTATATCTCTCTAGGTCCGATGATCGACGAAAAGATAGATGGTTCTACTGTAGTAAATTATATTCTATATACACGTTCCTTTATTGATAATTTTTTTGCATTAAATCTAGGACACCGCCATTATTAGATCAAGGTAAATATGTTATTAACATTATAAAAAAATATATTTATAACCATTCATGTTTACTACTTGAGAGGTATATTATCCTAGTGACAAAATTTTACCTCATCTTCCATATTTTCTCCACAAAATACTATACTAAATAAATATGGATTATAAGATTCAACCTATAAATATTAATATGTAATATCACTATAATATAACAGTAATATTTAATATCAAGAATGGTTTTTTAAAATTAATCTAACCTATACTTTTATATATAACATTTCTCTAATAACAATAGTAATTAAAATTTCCATAATCAACAAAAATTACATGATTTATAACAAGGGTTAAATTTTCAATAATTTCTATGATACATTTCATTCATAATACATGAAAAATATGAAATAAATTACATGAATAGTTGAAAATTTCCATTCAATTCACAAAATACACTATTATAAATATATAATTTCAGCATTAATGGTTTGTTCCCTATCTTGAACACTGAATTTATTTATTTTTACTTTCTTCCATCAGCCTCGTGAAATGTAATTTTAAATTATGGGGTGGGAATAGAAAATAATATATGGTGAATAAAATAAATAAAACCCATAGGTATGATTATAATCCTAATAAATATATAATAATGGTTTCCCTTTTTTAGGAAATTAGTTTTCTTAAATATATATTTTTACTTTTTCGTGATAAGAACATATTTTCTTAATATCATTAATTAGAAAATACATATGAAATAATATTTGGAACATCCTAATAATATGTGTTACATAGGGAACCAAGAAAATCCATGTTATCCTTCCATCTAAATTAATCCTTTCACCCATATGATTAATAAAATATCATAAACATTATAGAAACCAAAATTTTATTTTGTTACATGTTGAAATAAAAGGATTCCCTTTATATAAAATTAAAATAATATCATTTAGTTTTCATGAGACATTATCCTTAAGTAAATACCTACATGAAAAATTATTGTTGAATATCCTAACTATGTAATTCCCATGTCTCTTAGAGATGCCTTATCACCAGAAGACTCTGTCAAATTACCCAACACATAGTGGAGCTATAACGATTCCCCGATCATTAAAGTTATATGAGAGTCACCAAGACTTCACATAATATTTAAAATAACAATACCTTGAATAAAAAATATATATTAATCATTTATAATAATAGAAATTTAATTTTGAGTTAAATTACCTTGGTCATAACATTTTTCATTCCTCATGAATGTGAATAAAAAGTGTTCCTTTCCATAGAAGAAAATACAAATTTCCCCAAATTACAAAGAGAATGATTTTATTTTAAAATATCTAATTATAACTTAAAATTATTATTGATAATTTATAATTTCAATTTTGGTAGGAAATGGTTTTCATGACATATATTTTTAAAATAAATTTTTTTACAGTTAATAAAAAAAATAACCATCATAGAAAATATTATAATGATTCATTTTTAATACAATTTTATGAAGGTACATAACCAATTAACAAGGTATGTTATCATATTTGGAAGAATAATTGTGGATTATTTTTGATAAATTTAATTTTACCTATAATTAGATGAAATTTTTTCTGAATTAATAATTTATGACAATTGTTTTTAAAGTAAACTCTCATATTTTATGTCTCCTCAAGCTACAAACATTATATTAGTCATGAGTAATAAAGTTATTTAATCCTTGAAATCATTAAATAAATATCTTATCATTTTATTTATTATTATTATAACCTTAATTTATTTTATAAACAATATTTATTTAGTTAATAGAATGGTTAAGTTCACATTGTACATTTTTGGGCCGTTCTGTTTATAACCTCAAAAATGACCTTGGTGTGTAGAGAATTGTTTAAGTTGAAATTGTTTTTGATACCTATAGAATAATAATATTCATCAAATTATCATTTTTATTCAAAAAATAAAAAATAAATTTTTTTATGTGTCATAAAAAATTGATCACATCATTCCTTGGAGATTGTAGGTTGAATGTATTCCTGGAAAACATTTTCATTTTTCTATTACTAAAAAAAGATAAATTATAAAATATTTTCCATAAATAGAGTCATAAATATGTTATAACCAACTATAAATTTTCAATAATTTCTTCATTATAACTATTCATGTGAGGATGTCTTGGAAACTGTAACTCATTACATCATATAGGTGGTAGTACACATGTATACACGAGCGATGATTTCGATTCCTATAAAATATATATATATAAAAAGTAAATCCATAAACATGATAACATTTTACTGTTCAAAATATATTAATTTTATTTTTTAATGGTGTATATATCACATTTTAAGGAGGTGGATGCAGAAATAAAATTAAACATTTTGGTAAGGATAAATAAATTCTCTAGGGATACCACCCTTTTGTTTACCCCATAACCCTCATCAGATAGTTATTTTGATATTAACAAGTCCTATATGATGTGAAGAAGTATTTGAATACGGTATTTGGACATTACTGGGTAAATATAATATTATTATGATGTTGTTTACCATTTTAAAATATAGCGGGTATTAATAAATGATAATGGGTGTTTAAGTTGTAATATATTGGATATTTTATCATTCGATATTAATAATTTTTTGGAAGGACGAATCATATTAGTTTTTTGTTTACAACTTAAAAATTTAATTTATTATGTCATTATAAAAATTAAAAACCATGTGGAATCATGGAAGATTACAGTTAAATCAGAATAAATGAAAATAATATATTATATAGTAAAAATACATATGAGGATTGAAAATATGAAAACAATATTTTAAAATCTAAACAGTATACTTTTAAATTAACGATGAAATTAATTGAAGACCAATTGTCATGTTGATTTCCTTTTACAAATTTTAATGACATACATATATCATAATGATTTCCTAAATGTTGGGATATGCATATATACACTATTGTTTTACTATTCACATAAAATAATTTTTTTTCATGAAAATATATTATTTTCACCCAAAATTATTTTTGATATGATGATATAAAAAATGTTGAAAATTTTATAAATTTTATAGACTAATATATATATATATATATAATTTTTATATCATATTATAGTTTAATGAAATTATATTTTTTAAATAAGTATGAATTTTTCCATTGTAAAATTTCATAAAATAAATATAGTCATTCTAACTCGATTAAATATAACCATGAATATTACAAAGACATAAAATTGATTTATTATTAACATTAACTATGTTTTAAATATTTTTAATAGAATGTGTGGCTAACCCTAAATAGATAACATGACATGATATATATAGATATTAATCATACATTTTCACATAATTTAAATCAATTAAGTTAATATTTTTAATAAATATTATAAATATCATAATTATTAAAATTATATGAATCTATATCTCACATGATGGTATAATTCTATATTTTAGACACCCTCTTATATGGAATATATAATTATCAAAACCACACATAGCCTCCAACTCAAAAAACCTCAAGGAACTGTTTAGATCAAAAGAACTATAATCTCCACATGGTAGTTTATGATCTCATTCACTGGCATTAGGAATTAATTCATAGAATTTAACTTGTTTAATATACCAATATATTTCCAAGGAAGATATATAATTCAACCTACATCGAATTTAGGAATTCTCTACATTTATAGTATGTTTATCCTCATCCACTAACTCAATGAGAAACACATTATCAACAACTAATGGTTAGTTTTCTTGATATCCGGAGGGTTGGATTTTCTCCTAACCATAGTGGGGGACCGTTCACTAATATAGATAGTTCCTATAGTATGTGCTCATTCCTCTTCACCTATCTACACCATTATTATAAAAGTAATTTAAAATGATGTGGTTTCCACCACACCTCCTTATTATCATGAGTAATCTACAAGAGAAACTATTTCTAAAGTAATGATAGAATCACCTGAACTAAAGGGGTGATTGAATAAAATTCACTTTGGGAATTCCCATGAATTCATTACAATCCTCCAAAATAACCATCTCTAAAATATATAATATAAGATGAATAACACAATCCCATGAAAACTAGAGTGAGATAAATTACCGATTGAACATGAATTACAATATGATTTACACTTGATGATTTTTGATTTTAGAAAAATCCTATCGGAATTATCGATCTTATCTACCTATATGAAATAATAACTGAACTAGTAATTACCCAATGTTGTGGTTGCGGGGGAGGATTGATGAACCAATCCTGAAACATTCAGTCATCCCAACTGAGATCCATTAAATGATACTTAGTTTTTAGAAGAAACTAAAATTAGGATTCTTTAGGAATCACATATAGCCTTTATGTTATGTTACACTAATGTAACTACTCTAGACAACTTTTAGTAAATTGAAAACCTACACGGAAGGTAGTGGTATATCACAAAATAATAAACTATACCCATAAATTCAATATTAAGTGACTCCATTTTAGAACCACCTATCCACCAATACCCCTCTCAGTCCTATCACAAAGAGAATGGATGGCCCCCCATGTGTAACATTATGTAGGGCCTTGTTGGGATACTAAAATTGTGTGGATAAATAACTAAAATATGATTCATTATGATCAATTTAGGATGAATTATGAATAAAAATATGCACAAAAACCAAAATTAACCATCAAATAAAATATAAGACACCCATCCATCCCACTTGTCTATATTGAGAAAAAAATACTCGAATTTAAATCAAAAAGGGAATCCCATATGAGAAACTCTTCAATGGATCTAACCTCTATATAATAATTTCTAGATCGGTTTTCTCAGCATAATAACTATACTAAGTATGATAAATTACAATTTATCTAATTAAAATGTAATAAAATAATACTAATTCACTATTATATAAACCACATAACAAAAAAATTCTAATTATGTTAACTTTACATCCCGAATATACTATGGAAATCCGAATAATTCATTATATAATGTTGTAAGATAATAATAGGAAAACATCGACAATGGAATCACATGTCATACTACCCCCATTGAGTTGGTTCTTTCATGGACCAAAATAATATTACGGGTTATCCCATCCCATCCATATCTTCTCATCGCCACCAATCTATCCATATCTCATATGGATAATTTAATAACAATACATACCTATCCTTCTGTAGGGACTCAATTTTTGTTAGGGAAATAATGAAATTATATTAATTTCTCATTCCGGAGCCACATCATCATCTGAATCATAACACATTAATTTGAAAAATGATAACCATTTAATTATGGTTCTATGAATGTGATTTACATCAACTTCGTTGCTTCCACATACCATGCATAACTCAACTATATGTCACATCTTGCCATCATCAGGCATCCCTATAAACTGTGGCTTATTTAAAATTTTGCATCTGGCAGTAACTGCACTAATTTCTTGTTCTTCCAATGATGGACGCGATTGATGTAGATAGTAATATTCCAAATGTCCCACATAATATTAATGTCTAGGAAAACAACTAGAATTACATATGGGTTCTAGTACATATTACTCGATGTAGGTGTTGTGTGTGTAAAATATACATGACAATAAAACAATATATATATTTATATATTCAGAACAAAATACTAACCTAAAATATTAGAATCAAAAGATCATCATATCTATATTATCATAGATATCAAACTATCATTACCACACTATAGAACTTCTTAATAAATCTCAAGAAATAAAACCACCAAACAATCCCCACAATTTCTTTTTATTCTATTATTTGTTCATCCAATTTACTATATTATTCAATTATCACCCACTATTCATAATTTAATTCATTTAACAACCTATTTGAAAACAAACAACATTTATCAATATCAATATTTAATTATATTTAATTATAACGTATACATTATTAGTGTATTCATTAAACCATTTACCACATATTAATTCCATTAAAAAATTTCTAGTTTCCATCACACACCATTAGAATTTCATTATTACCAATTTAAAATTCTATTATTACTAGGGTAATATAATAATATTTTAAAAAAAATACAATAACACATCCTATGAATTCCAATATCATAACCCAACCTTCTCTCCAAAATTTAAAAATATCTATCGACACACAAATCCACTTAAAAAAATAAATCACATATCACAACCAATCACTACCATCATCATTCCACACCCCAATATCATACATATACACTTGGATAAAAATAATAATATCACTATCACACAAAAAAATTAAAAATTCCCATATTTCACCATATTCAAATTGTTTGGGTTTTTATAATTAAATTATACTTCTGTTCATATTTATATATCTTAACACATTTTATTGTTTAAAATGTAATATAAATCTCATTAAAATAATAATATTACGTATTTTGTAATTTTTTATACCAAGTTAATAAAATGAATTATAATTCAACAACTAGGGTTATATTTTTCAAAACATTCAAAATATTCTTAGACTAACACCATTAAATATATGATAATTATTTCTAGTTAATAACAACAAAAAATTGGTCAAATATTCATACACACCTCATACAACTCAATTTAATTTAACCTAAATAATATTTTCTGTTAGATAATTCTTATTACGCACCCATTGTAAAAAAATATTTTTTGAAAAAACAATAAATAATTGAGAAGGGTGATGATATACCCGATTTATAATGTTTTTTACACAATACAAAAAATAGAAGGAAATAGTAGAAAATTTTATGGCCATCATAACCCATGGGTAACTGATTTATTTTTTTTATAAAAAAAGAGACATGGATTGGTCACCCAATTCATGCCCCAAAGAAATTTATTAAAAAAACTGTTACGATACATGTTGGAGGTGTAATAATTTAACCCCAAAACAAAAGTTAGAGTCATGCATGATGATATATCAACGAATTTAAAACAAAATCTCACTCAAAATGTTTTATACATCATTCCATCATAAAATTTATCACATCAAACAAAAAGTGCAGCAACTCCATGAAAGTTCCCAGGACTTAAGATCTGCAGTCCTCAAGAGGCATGAAAAAAAGAGTTTCGCATTAAAATAATGCAAATATTATCTGAATATGATATAATAGAATGCTATGACATACCGAAAATAAGATAATCAATATAGTTAGTGCAACTAAGGTCCTAAGAAAAAACCATTACACACAGCCCATGAAACATCCAGCCCGAAGTCAGCTGAAGCTACTACTATTTGAAATAAAATTGCATGAGCATAAACCAAAAACATTCATGAAAGGATATGTGCATGTATGTACATGACATAAGAGTAGAAGGAATTCTGAAAAATAGATTCTCACTAGGCATTGATCAATGTTATACTTGTTTCTACTGGGATCATTAATGCATCATTTTATAACATCGTCAAAAAACATAATGAATTTGGACTGAAAAAACAAAGAAACACAGGTCATAGAAAGTCAAGGACTTTGTATAGAATCATGCACCATCCTTTAATTAACCATTTGGAATTTGATATCAAGATATGTCTTTGTAGAAATTTAACCATTTAATAGCCTTTTATAAGATATTTCATCTCATCGTTCCATTCAAGATTCCAAATCTTCACTCGCCTCCACCATATACTGGAATGTGTACTTCCCAATTGGGAAAGAGTCTTGTATTTCATATCATTTAAAATATTGGATTTTGGGATAAATACATTGATTTACAAAATCTATAAAGTACAGGTAAATCTATATTAATATCCTATATTGGAAAGGGTTATGGGTATACACCTCATAAATGATCGTAATTGTAAATGTGGGTGACATTTCATAATTTTAAGGATAGTACACAATGATTTATAAAATTGATAAATGAGAGAGAAAGGATAATATTATATAATGTAAGTAAAAATAAATTTATTATGGATTTATATGAATATAATCAATGATTAATTTTTTTAATAAATATGAATAATACATGGAGGTCGTTAGAAATAAAATGTATCATAGAAAAATATTCTGATAATTTTTTTCAGTATGACATTGTTACTTAATTAATCATGGGATGAATTAATGAGAGTGAAAGGGGGTAACTATTAACATTTAAATCAAAAATTAATTAATCGGGATATTCAATATCATATCCTAGGAATAGTTATTGGAATTAGATGTATATTACATAAATAAATTGCTTAAATAAATAGGACAAAAATAAGATCACTTATGAGATTTTAGAATTCTAATAGCTTAGAGAAACGATATAATGTTAGGTGATAAATTATCTCTTGGTTTTTGGATATAAATTTTAGAGTATATATATTTCAGTAATTTCATTAATACCTAACCAATTGTGATTCAGAAGGCAGTTATAAATAAGGTTCTTGAATGGAAAAGAATAGGGGGAAATCTGTTACATTGAGACGGTTTTTCCAAAAACATGGAGGGAACATAGTGACATATTCTGGGAACCTAGGGATGCAGTAGATAGGGAAATTAATGGTAATGTTATGTTTTGTGTTATTTTAGTGAATCTGATTGGGTGATTTGGTGGATTTATATAGGAAATTCCAGAGGCTTTCTTTATTATTTCCCAATCCTAGGTATTGAACATTATATAATAATGTAATAAAAACTAAAAACCATAAAATCGTTTTTTTAAATTTTTTCATCCAAATAGGGTTGGTATTGATTAATTTTAATTTAGAGGATATAGAATAATAAAATATTTTCCATAGTATTACAGAATTGATTCATGTTTAAAAATAATCGATTTTAAGCCATAAAATAAAATATAAATTTTGGAATACTCATAACAGTATTATAAAATTATTCAAATAAACTATAAAACAAATTATTTTAAGTGGGAAATATTTATTTTGACATGGATACCATTTATTAAAATATATTACATCACTTTTGGGCCATTACGATGTCATAAATCACACCGTATATCTATATTGTAGTATATTTTTACCGCAAAATTCTACAATCTCAAAAAATTATAAAATATTCTATTTTATATAATTTTGATGTTCTAATTCAAATAATTATATTTATTCTAGGAAAATAAATATAAAAATTTAAAAAATTACACTTTGAAATCTGAATCCCATTTTATTGAAAAATTATGGGTATTAAACAATAACCATTTTCTAATCATTGTAAAAATACATTTACACATAATAAAATTATATTATAATTTTTATATAATATATAGTAGTTAATAAAAAATAATTAATTTAAAAATAATTAATTTAATAAATCTTTTAATTTATTAAAAAAATAAGTCCTTTCATAAAAATATATATCACCCCAAAACAATTTACGTGTTAATGCATAAAAAGTATTTATATTAAATTAATTTTTAATCATTTTTAACGGAAAAACACTAATAAATGTTATATTAAATAGAATATATAAAGATTAATAATACTAGTGTTACATTGTTTTTAGTCTGAGTAATATTATTTTTAACAATAATTAAAAAACAAATCCTCTGGTTGTGGTTATAAAATTTTACTGTGGTTAATACCCATATTGTCCGAACAATAGGATTAACAATGTACCTAATATTATTTATGATTATTTTAAATACATGTATTTTCATCTAAATTAATTCATATTATTGAAATAAATAATTTTATCATAATACATGCAAGTGAAAAGGAATGTAGTTTTCGAAAAAATGAATTTTCAAGGATAATATGATTTTCCAATAACTCCATAACTTGTATTCTACATTAAATGAAGATAATTTTCAAAAAAAGTTAATATAATATAAAATAGTTTCCCATTAAGTTTTATTATAATTATGTATAGTATATAACAATTATGTATTTTAAGACAGTTTTCTGAGAAATTTGTTTTTAATCTTAAAAATAAACTTATTCTAAAATCATGTATAATGATGATTTATATATAATTATATAGAATAAAAATTTATAAAGAATAATTATGTTCAATTAAAATAAAATTATAATAATAATGGTAATTTAACACAATTTATTTAACAAAATAATAATGAATTTATAGAAAGTTAGTATTATTCTCTATTAACTAAAAAATAGTATTTTTTGAATAATCACATAATTTAACTTTATGTGAATCATGATTTAATGATATCAAAAATGAAGTCAATTTTTTTAATTCTTTATAAAAAAATTAAAATAAGTTATTTATATGATTTTTCCAATAATAACAAAAAAATATTTTTGAAGATGAAGTATTTCGAAGATAAAAAGTCATTGTAAAAAATAGACTTATAATTTAATATGATTTTAGAAATACATTTATATTATTTAGGAATATAATTTTTTATAAACTAGTTATTAATATTAATAACTTAAAATTTTATGGTTGAGATATTATTATCATGTTTTAATATTAATGGGTATTTTGGGTTTGGTGTTGCGTATCACGTATACTATGTAACATAATTTTCACTTTTAATAACTCGGGTAATTAAATTCTTTTCCCATTAATATATTTCATCCTCAATATTTTAACGTTGTATTAGAATAAAATGTTTTAACAAATAAATTTATGTTTATTTATAATCCATATCATAAAAGTGTTAATAAAACATCCACTTAGAAAGAGTGTAACAAATGTGTGATGTTCATTACAGAAATATGTTTCCAATTTAGAGTAAGTTATTGAGCAGAAAAAATATAGAAATAGATTAAAAACTAATATTGATGAACTAATAAAACATGATAGAGAAAATATAATCTAGAATATCAGTTACCTAAACCCATAAATATATTACTGGTGGAGATGGAATTAATTTAACTAAAATTATTATAAAATGAAAAAAAAATTATTTTAAGATTAATTTCCTAGAGTTAATGAATTCATTTTCCATATATAGTAGAAACATATGGAAATATAATTTATTTACATGTATAATTTCATCCTTTAATCAATATCTACAAAAATATTATCATTTCTCCAAATTATTAATACTCAATATGTGTTTTTATAACGAAATCAATTTAATAATCCACTAACAAATCACATAATCACTAAAATAATAATAATCAATTTCTCCCATCACTAGAAAATTAAAAATGGTAAGAATAATGTAATATAATATTTAAAATGGAAAACCAATATCACATTATTATACAATTTTCAGTAATAAAATCAAAATAGATTAATATTGATCATTCATTAAATAAATAACTATATATTTCAAATAACTCTTATAACCTCAATAAAATGATTATTTCAACCTCAAAGGCTCTCTTATACAATTCATTTTACACATCAAAAAATAAAATTTCATTCTACTAAAATAATCTATTATTTTAATCCTAATGTGTATATATACCTAAACCTAATAATATAAATAATCAAATGTCATCAATCTCCCCAAAATCATAATAAAAAAATTGATCTTGTAATTGGTTTCCAAAATATCATCAATCCTGCTAACAATCTATAAGATGAATCATCAAAACAATTATATATTCTTTATAAAATAATAGTAAACATAGATATACCATCACAAGACTATTTAGTTTTTTCCTAACATCAATAAAATATTACAGGTTATCAATCCCTCAGTCATGATTTTTTTTCCAAATGACACTATACCACGAAATCAATTTTATAGGTTATTTGTACCATTCATCATTCATTCAAATCCTGAAATCAAAACTAGTATGTAATAATCCTGAGATGATTCTAGATTCTTATTTCTCTTATGTGATTTATATACTTCTTGCAGGATATAATTCTAAAATCACAATATATAATTACCTCCATAGTTACATTTCTATAATTTCTAAAGAATATGACAATCTATAGTGTAAGACAATACCCTTGGATAGTGAAATTGAATGGAATAGTTCCAATATTCTACACACATTTTAAATTGAAAAAAATGGTTATGTAGGATTTAATTTATTCCCTTCCATAATAATTAACTTTTTTATTAAGAGAAACTATTTATTTTATGCCATATTTTTCAACACATAAAACACATTCCCATTTCGTAGTGGAATTTCCCTAGGTGTGGTTTTCCATAAATTCGACATGCATAGAATTTAATAATAATTCCTTTGTAACCATTATCAAATAAAAATTCTTAAGACATCATCGCACACTTATTTGATAAAATTTAACATTCGACTTTGTGACAATTGATAATTTTGTTTTTTGGAAGCTGTTTGGGAATAATGACAAGAAGTATTTCATGAGATTGCATCTTGTTAGTTATCTCATTCTCGAATCTACCACATTTCCCATAACATTATATGTTGAATCGTTTCATCCTATTCCTTAACATTGAATGTAAAAATTGTTAAACTACATAAAAATATATTTAAAATAGTAAACGTTTAAATGGGAAGAAAAATAAATTAATGGGATAACATATAAATGATATTTTTTCATAATCATAAGAATTTATATTCTTTAATCTTACACATTAATGATTTAATTCCGAACAAATACTCTAATGGGAATGTTTTCTGTTAATTATGTTTTGTAATGAGCTTTTATATTTACCAAAGTACATCCCATATGAGTGTCAAACTAGTTATGCATAAAGGTACCTTTCATGCACTTGTAACTAGTCCATCAAATCTAAATATTGTATTTTCATGGTTACTTATATTAGGGAAAGAATTTCATGTACCACATCTACTTATTGTATCCATACATAAGTCAATTTTCTTTTAAAAGACTTCCTAAATAGATTAAAAAATAGTTTTATATTTTTATATACGTTTTAATGATTCATAATGGTTTAAATAGAATTTTCTAATCCGAAACCCAAAAAATAATAAAACATTCCTTAATACCAAATTGGAAAACCCTTGTCATTATTACACATAAATTCGAGATTTATTACAAATTAATACACATAATACATCTTTGAAAATTATATGCCTATTTTATATTTGTAATTAATTATATTAAATAAAACAACAACATAGGTTGTGCTAAATATGTATTATTGAAAACTTCATTAACATGCTCATAATATCCCATATTTTATAAAGCATCATTGTAAAACCGAGGGAATTACATAAGGTATGGGTGAGTTATAAATCTGAGTAATAGAATAAAGAAACCATAACATGAAGAAAGTGTCACATGATAGGGAATAAATATTTCAATGGGACATTAATGTTATGATAGTCATAAATATGTATGTATTATATGATATAACATGATAACATAAAGTAATATTAGTATCACATAATCAAATTTAATATAAAAAACATAATCGTTTTTTAAAGATAACCACCAAGAAACCCAAGTATACAGTTCTTAAGAAAACGAACTTTGCACCAGACAAAGAATATAATTAGAATAAAACATTACCCAATTAATTGGAGTGCTATCTTGGTGCACCAATCTTAATAATATCATGTAAATGCATAAGTGTTCTACAAACATGATATAATATAATAACATATTTCATAACATTTAATTTTCCAAATAATGATATTGGGTTAAATACATTGAAGATTAAAATTAATTATTTATATTTTTAACTATGTGAATACCAATAAGTAGAAATGTATATGTGTATAAATTGGATAAATTTTCATCATGGAAATTCATAATGAAATTTCAGTAGTGTAACAATAGTACCTAAAGATTCGTAAAATGGTTAAATGAGATAAATGGTTATCTAATCATAAAAAATTAAAAAGAAAACTAATTTGGATATGTAATAACATAATCCGACCTGAATTTTTTTGAATAAATAGTTAAAATACAATTATAGTACATAAATATAAACATTCCATGGAAAAATCAAAGAATAATTTCAACATCATAATGTCAGTGCTTAGTTAATCATGGGTGGGATTAATGAGAGTTAAATGGGGGTAACGAATCATTTGGAAATCATAATTTCATTATTATAGATTTATAAGACCATGTCTTATAAATTGGTATTGTAATACAGAGACCATTACATAAATATGGTTCATGGATTGAGTTGAAAAATGATGTTTCCCTTACTAGATATCATAATAGTAATGGCTCATGTAAATTATATACTAAGAGAGGATAAAAGGTCATTCATTTAAACAATATAAATTAAAAGAAGAGAGATATTTATATTTTCATTAAAAAAAACCAATTGAGATACACAAGGAAAATTATGAAGAAGGATCTTGATAAGAAAAAAGATATTGAAATATTTTTTATTGTGAGGGGGAATAAAAACTTCGGGGAGGAGATTCTAGAGACCATGGGGGAACCATGTGAGGGATCTAGAGAGGGCATGGATGAGTAATTACATGTGATAAGCATTATTATGTGTAATGGTACCATCTATGGGTTTATATAGGAATTGGTTGGGGAGTTGTTTATAATGTCCCAATACTTGGTATGAGACTATATATAGTAATATAATCAAACCCAAAAAAGTTCCGATGGTTTTTCATTGTTTTCAGAAAATTAAGGGAAGTTTTTTTTATTTTATACTTCTATGTTATGAAAATAATAATATATTACCGTTAGAGATGTGAAAGTGAGTCATGTTTATAAATAATTTATTTTATATTCATAAAATATAATATATGTTTAATAGGATTCATGAAACATTTATAAAAATTAAAAACATTATCTCAACAACAAATTATAAAAAAAAGAAATATATTTTTTCTCAGATATCATATATAGAATTTATTACATCATTTTTGGTTATTTTGATGTAATAATACAGAATGCATATTTAAACCAAATTTAGTTTTTACCTTAAAATTAAATTTATAAATATTCTGAATAGATAAATATTGTAAATTTTTTATGTTTTGATTCCAAAAATACCATTAATTTAATAAAAAATATTTTTTAAATATGATAAATTAAATAACCTCCCGATTTTATGAAAAAACCTAGTTTATCTGACAATAGCTATATTCAATCACTTTTAAAACTTATTTTTTCAATTCATTAATTTAATTTATATTATATATTTATTTTATAATATATAATTATAATATTTAATTACAATATAAATTAGTTGACAAAGTCATTTGTTAATCATAAAGAGTGTCAGGATTAAAAATATATATTACCTAGACTTCAAATTACATTTTAAAACAACCAAATAATGAATTATTTATTTATTAGTTAAAGAAAATATAATCATTATTATATTGAAAATAAAATATAAATTATGAAACAATAATGTTTACTTTTTTGTATTTGTTGTTAAATTAATTTTACACTTAATTATGGTCTTTTCGCTTTACTTTGGTAATATAAATTTACTACGGTTACTTATTATATTTTCCAAGAATTTATTTAAACATAATATTAATTAGTAATTATTTTTATTTTAAACTTTTAGTAAATTTTATAAAAATAGTTTTCTATAGGTGGAATAATATAATTTAATATAAAACACACTAGCATGGTGGTAATCAATTTTCTGAAAAATGGATGTTTAAGGTAAGTGAGGATTTTAAATTAAGATTATAACTTGTAATCATCATTAAATGAATATAATTTAATGAATATATATATATATAGTATAAAAATTTCATTTGAATCATTCCTCATTAAGGTTATTTTTAAATATTTATAAAATATAATTTTTTTCATTTAATTTTTTTTGAAATCCGTGTTTTTATGCATAAAAAGAATCATATTTTGATATCTGGTATAAATATTATATAGTTACATTAATTGGGATAAATATAAACCAATAATAGTCATTATACATTAAATTAAAACTAAAATAATATTATCTCATTAAAATTATGGAATCTATCAAAATTATTACTATTTTAACAATTTTTTTTATTAACCGTTAAAAAATAAATATTTTTGTAAAACCTAAAATTTCATCCTATAATAATATTTTTATACTGATAATAAAAATAAATGTACATTTATCAAGTACATTATAAATATTTTTTGTAAAATCAATAAATTTAATTTTTAGAGAAATTAATAAAAATTATTTTTGATGAAAAGATATATTTATTTATAAAATGGAACTACCAAAAAATGTCTGAATATTTAATAAGAATTTATGAATATATTTATGTTTAGTAAGATATATATAAAAATATAAATTATTTAATCATATTAATACATGAAAATTTAATGGCTATGTTATAATGGTTATGTTTAAATAATAATGGTGTGACTGGGTTTGGTGTTTCACATTATATACATAGCCAAAAAAATTAACATTTAAAAACATGTGGAGTTACAAGAAGGGAGAGAAAGAACACAGAACAAACACCAAACTCCAAAATTACATGTTAATTCAAGAAATTTTGGGAAAAAATATATTGAACACACCATGAATCATTTTCAAGAAGGATTTGGGGTAATGTAGATTACTTTAAGGCTCATAAATAAGGATTTATGATCATTCACGCTTAATGGAAAAAATGTAACCAATGGGTGGAAATCCAATGGATAAAGATTAAATGTATCGATCAATGTAAAGAACCATAAAATTCAAGGTAAATTTTTTCTAAATTTTCTTTGGGATTTTACAAGAACGCAGTTTTTGACGGCGCCTGATTCCGAGGCCCGGTGTGCCTGGAATTTTTATCCGAAGTTTAGCTTGGGTACGTTCAGTGAACGAACGAACGGGAATTTCTACCTTTTGAACCGGTTCCCGGAATCGAATTCCTATGGCACCTATGGAACCGCATCACTGGTAATTGCTTAGGAACTCCTGTTTTGGAGTTGCACTTAGATGTGGGGAGTTATTAATTTTTGTGGTAGTTGAAAATAAAAATTAACAATTTATATTTTTCCCACATGGTAGTTTTATCCTAAGTAAGGATGTTGGGGGTGGGACCCACTTGTGATAACCAACCATGAGAGCATAAAGTTGGGTGGGACCCACACGAGCCCATCCCCTCACTTTCCTAACCCCTCTAAACCCCCCCCCCCATTTATGTTTTTCTAACTTATGCCCTCATTAATTTTATAACATCTTATGTTATAACTTAAGTGAGTTAAATGTGGGTTTTGAATTTTCAAACTCTTGAAATTCAAATCCTATGTTGGGTTAATAAAATAAGTGGGAGGATTATTTTATTTTGTTGTTAGAGTTTTGTCGTTGGGAGATTTTGGGAAGAACGCCTTCTTCTTCGACGAAGAACGTGAAGAACACCACGGACTCCGACGAAGAACACCATCCTTAGCGAAGAACATCTCCACCGAAGAACGCGGATAACTTCTTCCACGACGTTCTTCTTCCGGGACGAAAACTCCGTCAACATCTTCGAATCCTCTCTTCACGACGTCGATGTTCTTTTTCCGCAATGCCTGACCTCCGTGACGCTCGTCTTCTACGGCTCGTTAATGTGAACCGTTCCTGAACCGAGGTAGGGGTTTCATTTATTTGTTTTTGTTCTTGAATACTAACTTGTTGATCTTTGTGGATTGGTTCGGGAAGGTGTGGTTTCGTTGCACCACACGGAATTGAGCGAAAGGAAACATGCGGCGCCGTGGCGCCGCGCTGTAGAAAGAAGTTCAAGGACGTGACGCCGTCGCGCAGCGTCAAAGAAAACAGAAGACGCCGCGGCTGGAGCGGGGCCACGGCGGAGGGGCGCGGTGTCGTCGCACCACGCCAGACGACAAGGGTCGCGGCCGGTTCCGGGCCGCGGCGGAGCAGGGTGACCGGCGGCCGGTACCAGGCCACCGGCAACGGATCTGGAAGGGGACATGCCATCGCAGGTCCCATTGAGCAGAAACCGGCCGGCCAGGTCGGGCCGGCCGGACAAGGGGGAGCTGGGGGAATTAATTCCCCAAGCTGGATTTCAAGCAGCCCCAATTAAGGGGCCGCCATTTTTCAAAAAGGAGGGGCAACGCCCCTCCCTTGGCATGCGCGGAACATAGGCCGCGCTGGCCGCACGCGCTGGCCGCGCCGTCGCGCCACCGCCGCCCGGGCCGGGTCGTCGGGCCGGGTCGCCGCCCGGGCCGGGTAGCCCCGGTTCGGCCGACCAGGGGGGTACTGGGTCGGGCCCAGACCCCATATTTTCAGACTGAGTTGGTTCAAATGCCCATAACTTTGGCTACAGACCTCCAATCGACGCACCTTCAGTGGAAACACGATCCTTGGATCGAGACGGTCGTTTATCTATATTACACTCAAGGTTTTGGAGAACTTTTGGTTCGGCCGGGTTCGTTCGTACACGAAACCAACCCGGCCCTCGGAGCGGAAACGCTCATATCTTGAGTTTCGGACATCCGAATGACGGGTCGTCGACTTTGTTGAATTCCTCTAAGTGAGACGGATCTTTTGCCTTACTCCGCTCGAGGTTTGGATGCCATCGGAGTACAGTCGGGTTGGTTCGCTCAAGAAACCAACCGGGCCCTTGGAACGAAAAAGCCAATAATTTACAGACCGAGCGTCCGATTGAAGTGCCATCTATTTCGTTGAATTTCTCTTGATGAGATGGAACTTTTGGTATAATTCGCCCGTGTTTTGGACGCAGTTGGAATATGGCCGGGTTGGATTGTACCCGAAATCCAACCGGGCCCCTGGAACGGAAAATCCGATAACTTACAGACAAGATGTCCGTTTGACGAACCGTCAGCGGCTTTGATGATCACGTTGAGAAACGGTCCCTTTGAGTATACCCTATGAGTGTTCGGGGTATTGTTGAGATATGTCCGGGATTGGTTTGCTCACAAAACCAACCGGGCCCCTGGGACGAAAAGGCTAATAACTCACAGACCGAGCATCCGATTGACGCGTCGTCTATTGCGTTGAGACCCCTATGACGAGGCAGTCCTTTGATATCCTTCTTCATGGGACATTGAGATACTTGGAGTATCGTCTTGTAACTCGTGGATCGGACCCTCCCAGACACGAGCGTGCGGAGTACGGAGACCGTGTAGCCGGCTGAAACCTGACGTCTGCTTGACCGAATCGACTTGGAGTGAGTCGACTAGCCCAGTGGACAGAGCGCCCGGTATTTGGCGACAGACCCACAACAGACGGAGCACCCGGTATTTGGCCGCAGACCCGCGGTACTCAACAGGAGGAGTACCTCTGTAGGCTATTAGGGGGAGTGCCCGGTATTTGGCGACAGACCCACAACGGACGGAGCGCCTGGTTGTAGGCCGCAGACCCGCGGTACTCGACAGGAGGAGTACCTCTATAGTCTTAGGTTAGTGAGCAGTACCTCGGAGTCGTGACAGGACCACTGTACACTCCAGAGACGGAGCTCTTCAGCAGTTATGGTTTCGATAATGAAAATCCTGGTTTGAGCTGAGTCAATGACCTTTGTGTTTACCTCTTGATTGAGATGGGTCACTTGATAACTTAGGTATATGTATGGGCATATACCTGGGTAGTGGTTATCCGTTGATTTCATAATCCTTGTGTTTCCTCATGATTGAGATGGGTTACTTGATAACTTAGGTATATGTATGGGCATATACCTAAGTAGAGGTTATCTGTTGAGATCTTCTTTATGGTTATCCTTGTTGGATTTAGTGAGACCTTGAGGGTCTCGGGGTTCCAACTAAGTATCGTTATACTCACCCCTGCACGGGCCTTTCCCGCACCTCGTTGTATTGGTTGCAAATGATGATAGTGCTGATGGAGGCCGAGTGTTCGAGGACTGGACGGTACCCGGAGGTGGACTACATGACGAGTCAGTATCTGGAGAAGGACTTCACGGTGAGACGACACACGAAGGAGGTTGACGGGAGAGAGGGTTGAGGAGGCTCTCTATACCTACCCTTCAGGTAGGATCCTAGGAGGACGACCCAGGATCTGCTTCCTTCTTCCAGTTGTTTGACTTTTTCTGTTGTACTTTCGTTTAGTTGTAGCTGCACTTTCAGTTGGGTTTGTATTCTGGCCCATTTACTATTCATCACTTTCTTTTATACTTAGTGTTTTTCTTCTGCTTGTTCTATATGGTGTTTTGTTTACTTCTATAATGTAAATGGCTTCCTAGTTATCGGGATTTACGCATTTGGTGCTAGTCCCCATCCCCTGGCCTATGGAAGGCGGGCTTGGGGTAGTCACGGCATGGGCCCCGAGGACGGGTCCTGAAAAATTGGTATCAGAGGAGTCAGTTCTACTACAGAACTTATAACTCTGATATTTTCTTTCTGTGAAGCAATAGTGTTAAGGGTACCGAGTGTGGTCTTCAGTTCAGGGAGTCTAGTGTTGGTGCGGGCGGCCGATGTATCCATACACCAGGACCCTGACAACTGAATTCTGACTCTGTGCACGAAAACACTGACTGGATGTGTGTTTTCCAGAAGTTTTATTTAAATATCAGCTCAAACCAGGTCAGCTCACCAGGTATAATCTTTTGACCATGTCACGTTGTTTCTTTTAGGATTCCTCCCCATGGACGACCAACTAGAGCCCCGAGAGTGGTACGTACCGACATCCCACCGAGCGACGAGGCCTCAGTAAAGGGCCTATCCCAGTTGAGGCACCAGCGGTACTACTATTCGTTGTGCCACCGATGCCACCAGCCCCAGCAGCAGAGAGTGCACGTCGCTTGAGTGCACTGCACAAGTTCCAGCGCCAGAGACCACCCAGGTTCTAGGGAGGGACGGACCCGCAGGCGGCTGGGGATTGGCTGGAGGCTGTGGTGAGAGTCTTCAGGCTAGTGGGGACGTCGGTAGACTTCATGGTGATCCTTGCTGCCAGCCTTCTTCAGGCAGCAGCAGGAAGATGCTGGAGCCTGATGCTCCAGATGCATGACGAGGCGACACTTCTTTGGGCAGACTTCGAGAGCCTGTTCCGGGCAGAGTTTGTACCAGCCAACCTTCGAGCCGTGCATATTCAGGAGCTACTTCTGCTGCGGCAGGGCAACATGATAGTGGAACAGTATTTAGCGAGGTTCACAGACCACTCGCGCTACTCCATAGATATGGTACGGGACCCGTTCTTCAGGCCCCGAACCATCGATCAGGGGCTCAGGCGAGAGATTAGAGCTTCTGTTGTTTCTCACAGCATTCCGACGTAGACATGGGTGTTGGAGAGAGCCCTCTTAGTAGAGAGTTTCCTTGCTGAGAAGTCACCAGCAGCAGGACCCACCACTAGCCGGCTTGCGACAGAGTCTTCTACAGCAGGCTGTAGACAGATGACGGAGAGGTCCAAGAGGACTAGACCTACCGGTGGCCGACTGCACGACTCAGGTTCAGTTGTGCGGGGGAACTGGGGTGGAGTTAGAGCCAATTGTGCCGAGAGTGGACAATGTTACTCCTGCGGCGGGATTGGTCACATGGAACGTGACTGTCCGACCTGCCATGCAGATGACCAGCGGTTAAATGAAGAAACTCCTAGCCAGAGGCAGAGGTTCGATCAGGGCATACTGCAAGGAGCAGGCGGCCATGGAAGAGGAGATGGTCGTGTAGTTGGAGGTGGATGACACTTCGGGGTGTTGCCACCTCCACCACCAGGAGGGCTACCCCGACCATAGAGGACAGGAGGACATGGGAGAGCTCAGCTTCAGGCAGTTGAGGCCTACGGTCATGGAGCTCCGGAAGCAGATAGACTTGAGCGGGACTAGCTTCCGACCTGGAGGCTATTGATCCTGTTTCTTCTAGTTTTGTTTATGTTTGTCTATAGTTGATTTTTGTCTGTGTATTATGAGCTGCAATAATGAAAAGACACTTATCTTGGTAAAGTTTTCTTTCCGTACTTTTTGTTTGGTTGATACTGAGTGGTCCCGGTTAAGACTGTTGACTTGACCCTCACTTTCGATATTTCTACTGGAGGAGACCTAGTGACCTCACACTGATGCCGACAGTGTGACTCGACCCTTGGAGGCGAGATAGACAGTTGGATCTCTTGATAGTTACGTAGAGGTGTTACGACATCATCCATGGCATGAATCCATCATTCATGTTAGGATTGACTGTATTAGTAAATGAATGTGGTTCATCCAGGGGATGAGACCAGATTTCTCTTATCGGAAAAGAAGAAATCATAGTAGCTCATGTGAGACTAGAGAAGGTCCAGGTCATCCAAGAGCGGATGAGGACAGAACAGGACCGACAGAAGCCTTATGCTGACAGGACTTGGAGGCCTCTAGAGTTCGAGGATGATGATCACGTCCTTAGACGGGTCTCACCTCGACGAGGATTATGGAGATGTGGCCACGGAGGCAAGTTATCTCCAAGGTTCAACGGACCTTTCTAGGTCCTCAGCTGGGTAGGCGAGGTGGTTTACCGCTTGACCCATCCACCTCAGTTGCACCAGGTGCACGACGACTTCCACCTATCTCAACTGAGGAGATACGTGCTCGACCCTTCGCATATCATTCACCCCGAGGAGCAGGAAAATAGCGATGGGGTTACGTCCACAGAGGTTATAGTGGGGACCAAGGATCGACAGGAGCGGATCCTATGAGGATGATCAATTCCTTGGGTGCACTTTCTCTGGCAGTACGGGAACCTCCAGGTGAGCACATGAGAGCAGAAGGCTCAGATGCGTTCTCAGTACCGCTTTTGTATACCTAGTTTGTGTTGAAGCTTTACGGGGACGTAAATCCCGGAGGTGGGAGTAATGTAAAGACCCGTAAAATTCAAGGGAAATTTTTTCTAAATTTTCTTTGGGATTTTACAAGAACGCAGTTTTTGACGGCGCCTGATTCCGTGGCCCGGTGTGCCCGGAATATCTATCCGAAATTTAGCTCGAGTACGTTCAGTGAGCGAATGAGCGGGAAATTATACCTTTTGAACCAGTGCCCGGAATCGAATTCTGAGGGTACCGATGGAACCGAAGCGCCAGTAATTGCTTAGGAACTCTTATTTCGAAGTTGCGTTTACACGAGGGGAGTTATTAATTTTTGTGGTAGTTGAAAATAAAAAATAAAAAATTTTATTTTTCCCACATGGTAGTTTTATCCTACGTAAGGATGTTGGGGGTGGGACCCACTTGTGATAACCAACCATGAGAGGATAAAGTAGGGTGGGAGCCACACGATCCCAACCCCTCACATTCCTAACCCCTCTAACCCCCCCCCCATTTAATTTTTGCTAACTTATGTCCTCATTAATTTTATAACATCTTATGTTATAACTTAAGTGAGTTAAATGTGGGTTTTGAATTTTCAAACTCTTGAAATTCAAAACCTATGTTGGGTTAATAAAATAAGTGGGAGGCTTATTTTATTTTGTTGTTAGAGTTTTGTCGTTGGGAGATTTTGGGAAGAATGCCTTCTTCTTCGACGAAGAACGTGAAGAACCCCTCGGACTCCGACGAAGAGCACCGTCCTTAGCGAAGAACATCTCTGCCAAAGAACGCAGAGAACTTCTTCCACGAAGTTCTTCTTCTGCGACGAAACCTCCGTCAACGTCTTCAAATCCTTGCTTCGCGACGTCGATGTTCTTTTTCCGCAACGCCCGACCTCCGCGATGCTCTTCTTCAGTGGCTCGTTAACATGCACCGTTCCTGAACCGAGGTAGGGGTTTTATTTATTTATTTTGTTCATGAATACCAACCTGTTGATCTTTGTGGATTGGTTCGGGAAGGTGTGGTGCCGTCGCACCACACCGAGTTGAGCGAAAGGAAACGCGCAGCACCATCGCGCCACACCGTAGAAAGAAGTTCAAGGACGCGACCCCGTCATGCCGTGTCAAAGAAAATCGAAGACGCCGCGGCCAGAGCGGGGCCACGGCGGAGGGGAGCGGTGCCGTCGCACCGCGCCAGATGACAAGGGCCGCGGCCGGTTCCGGGCCGCGGCAAAGCAGGGTGACCGGCGGCCGGTACCGGGCCGCCAGCGACGGAGCTGGAAGGGGACCGGCCATCGCCGGTCCCGTTGAGCAGAAACTGGCCAGCCAGGTCGGGCTGGCCGGACAAGGGGGAGTCGGGGGAATTAATTCCCCAGGCTGGAATTCAAGCGGCCCCAATTAAGGGGCCGCCATTTTTCATAAAGGAGGGTCAACGCCCCTCCCTTGGCATGCGCGACACAAAGGCCTCGCTGGCCGCACGTGCCGCCGCGCCGCCGCGCTGCCCCGATGTCGCGCCGCTGGCTGGGCCGGAATTTCGAGCCGGGCCGGGTCGTCGGTGCGGGCCTCCGCCAGGGCCGAGTCGGCCCGGTTCGGCCGACCCATGGGGTTACTGGGTCGGGCCGGGCCGGGCCAGGACCCCATATTTTCGGACTGAGTTGGTTCAAACGCCCATAACATGGGCTACAGACCTCCAATCGATGTGTCGTCTTCGGCAACACGATCCTTGGATCGAGTCGGTCATTTCGGTATATTACACTCAAGGTTTCGGAGAACTTTGGGTTCAGCCGGGTTGGTTCGTACACGAAACCAACCGGGCCCTCGGAGCGGAAACGCTCATATCTTGAGCTTCGGACGTCCGAATAACGTGCCGTCAACTTTGTTGAATTCCTTTAAGTGAGACAGATCTTTTGGCTTACTCCGCTCGAGGTTTGGATGCCATCGGAGTACAGTCGGGTTGGTTCGCTCACGAAACCAACCGTGCCCTTGGAACGAAAAACCCAATAATTCACAGACCGGGGGTCCGATTGACGTGCCGTTTGTTTCGTTGAATTTGTCCTGATGATACGGAACTTATACTTCGCCCGAGTATTGGACACCGTTGGAATATGGCTGGGTTGGATTGTACCCAAAATCCAACCGGGCCCCTGGAACGGAGAATCAGATATCTTACAGACAAGACGTCCGTTTGACGAACCGTCAGCGGCTTTAATGATCACGTTGAGAAACGGTCCCATTGAGTATACACTATGAGAGTTCGGGGTATAGTTGAAATATAGCCGGGATTGGTTCGCTCATGAAACCAACAGGGCCCCGAGGACAAAAAGGCTAATAACTTACAGACCGGGCGTCCGATTGACGCGCCATCTGTTGCGTTGAGACCCCTATGACGAGGCGGTCCTTTGAGATACTTCTTCATGGGACTTTGAGATACTTGGAGTATCGTCTTGTAGCTCGTGGAGCGGACCCTCCCAGAGACGAGCGTGCAGAGTACGGAGACCGTGTAGCCGGCTGAAACCTGACGACTGCTTAACCGACTCGACTTGGAGTGTGTCGACTAGCCCAGTGGACAGAGCGCCCGATATTTGGCGATAACCCATGGCGGATGGAGCGCCCGGTATTTGGCCACAGACCCGCGGTACTCGACAGGAGGAGTACCTCTGTAGGCTATTAGAGGGAGCGCCCGGTATTTGGTGACAGAACCACAGCGGACGGAGCGCCTGGTAGTAGGCCGCAGACCCGCGGTACTCGACAGGAGGAGTACCTCAGCAGTCTTAGGTTAGTGAGTAGTACCTCAGAGTCGTGATAGGACCACTGTACACTCCAGAGATAGAGCTCTTCAGCAGTTACGGTTTCGATAATGAAAATCCTGGTTTGAGCTGAGTTAATTACCTTTGTGTTTACCTCTTGATTTAGATGGGTCACTTGATAACTTAGGTATATGTATGGGAATATACCTGGGTTGTGGTTATCCATTGATTTCATAATCCTTGTGTTTCATCATGATTGAGATGGGTTACTTGATAACTTAGGTATATGTATGGGAATATACCTAAGTAGAGGTTATCTGTTGAGATCTTCTTTGTGGTTATCCTTGTTGGATTTAGTGAGACCTTGAGGGTCTCGAGGTTCCTACTGAGTATTGTTATACTCACCCCTGCACGGGCTATGCCCGCACCTCGTTGTGTTGGTTGCAGACGACGACAGTGCTGACAGAGGCCGAGTGTTCGAGGACTGGACGGTACCCGGAGGTGGAATACACAACGAGTCAGTATCTGGAGGAGGACTTCACGGCGAGACGACACACAGAGGATGTTGATGGGCGAGAGCGTTGTGGAGGCTATCTGTACCTACCTTTCAGGTAGGATCCGAGGTGGATGACCCAAGAGATGCTTCCTTCTTCTAGCTGTTTGCCTTTTTCTGTTGTACTTTCATCTAGTTGTAGCTGCACTTTCAGTTGGGTTTGTATTCTGGCCCATTTAATTTTCAGCACTTTCTTTTATACATATTGTTTTGCTTCCGCTTGTACTCTGTGGTGTTTTGTTTACTTCTATAAAGGCAAGGCCTTCCCAGTTATTGGGATTTACGCCTTTGGTGCTAGTCGCCAGCCCCTGGCCTATGGAAGGCGGGCTTGGGGTAGTCATGGCACGGGCCCCGAGGAGGGGTCGTGACAATCAAAGAATAATTAATATGACTAATATATAAGTCCTTCTTTTATTAATGTCATTTAATTCATTTTCATTTGAAACATACATAGTGAACTATTTAAAACAAATATTTTTAATGTATCCAAATACTATATATAGTCCCAAAAATTATTATTTACAAAAATATTCTTGCATTAAAATCCATATTTTACATATGTAATTTTTAATTTCCTTCAAAAAAATGTATTTAATTTGAAAAAATATGAATAAATGAAATATAATATACCAACAGTGATAAGTGATCAACCACAGAGAGGTAGACAACTAATAGCTCGAAGGAACCATATTGCCTTAAAATGTACACATACATTAAAACACCAATATTTTGTGAAATTATTATTTTCAAATATATATGGTATTTTCTATATTGTTTTACATTAAAAAAAAATAAATTTTTCATGATATTGAATTAAAAATGATTTTATCTTATGTTACAATCATCATAGAGTTTACATGAAACACGTCACACAATAAAATTATTATTAATTTTTTTATAGTTATTTCTTTTTGTTTTGAATGTACAGTATGAATTAGATTCAATAAATTATGAAATTTTGTTTTGAAATGTATATTTAATGAATTATTTAGGGTATAATTCATTAAAATTGAAAATAAAAAATAATTTGAAATAATGGGAATACTTTTTTATGAATTTTTTTTTGAAAAACAATGTTATCAACAATAAAAAAAATATACAATTGGATAATAATTTTAATTAATTTACATATTATATATATATTAAGTGAACTATTTAAAATTCAACAACGTGTTGTTATACAAGAGTTAAAAATAAACACAATTATAAGCTGAAAAGCTGTATTCTTTCTAAAAACAAATTTTCTCTTCATTTAAATGAACACTTATATTAAAATAATGTTATTATAATATTATATACTAAATTGGATAAAATTAAGATCATTAATGTAATTTTTATATCAATTTTATCCTAGGGTGAATTTTTAGGATATTTAGGTAAATTGTAATTTTTGGTGAATAGTGAAATAATTACTGACTTTTAATAGATAATTGTCATAGAGTTTGATTTTTTAATAAAGTAAATTATATTTTAAAATGTAATATTTTTATATTAATAAAACTACACATCCATTTATTCTATTTAGGTCATTTTAATCAATTACATGTTTGATTTTTATATGAATAAATTTTAAACGTTTAAACAATTTGTCTCCAAAAACTCGTTTTCTTAAAATTTCTATAAGAGTAATTTCTAATTGAAATTATACAATTTTATATATGTAATTTTAAAAAATGGATTCCATTTTTGAATTACAATAATTAATATTATCAAATATTTTCAAATTATTTTTGACCATAATGAATAGAGAGTGCAGTAAAAACTAATTATCATATTTATGGTAAGAGGGGTTTATCACGTCGTTAAACTAAAAAAATGAGGGTAAATGACATATAAACATGTTTAAATCTATTATACGGATATATTTCTAAAATTAAAACACTATAGATCTTTAATGGTTCAATTCTTACCCTTAAACAAATGATAAATGTGGAATATCTCATTTCTTTTAAAAAATTCCGACAATGACATCACTGTCCCTTATAAAAGGAAACACCCTCTCATACCTTATTCACAACATCACAAATTTTTTATTCCTAAAATACCTTCCAATATTACTTCCTATATTCCCTCCCCTAATCTAATAATCCAATTTTTAAATTAAAGAAAACTAGAAGAACATTAGTGAAATCAAAAGTGGAATACACAAAGAGAATGTAATTTTCATCGTCGAGAATTTTAATTTAATCTACTAATCCACAAAATTGAAATATTATTATATATTTATTTTAAAATATAATAATTATAAAAAATATATTTATATATTATTGTTTTAAGTTTTTCAACAATACTTTCTCTAATTACATTAAATAGTTTACAAAAATAACCATTCATGTGTATGATAGAGTACCACCATGTGAACCAATATTGTACATTTTTCCATTACTATCTCAAAATTATAGAAATAATGACGGAAATATTGTTTATATATAATATAAATAAAATTTCTTATGTTATTATGATTATGTAATTAATCTTTCAAACATAAACTCACACTATCCATTTTGTGAAAATATGATAATACAGCTAATGTGTATTGCATTCTACAACCTCATGATGTGATGTGATTAATTCACGATTTAATTGGAATGTATTTTGGATCATTTTAATAAAAAAAATTATATATAGGACATAAAAATTATACTTTAATTTTATTTTTTCATTTAATTTTTATTCTTTCAATCTGATAAGAAAATGGAAGCAATGTTGATGTGTACGTATGACATACAGTCTCATTTAATGGTGCATTTAATTTTTTATTACAAAATATTATGTATTTATATTAAAATGTATAAAATTAGTATATATTATATTTATATCATTTTTAAGATTCTATATATAATTATACCATGATAAAAGTAAGTTTATCACAAATAACAATTCTAATCATACACGAAATATAATTTTGTTACTTCCCAAAACATGAAATTATCATGGAGTAGTTAAAAATAGGTAGTAAAAGCTCATAATAAGATAATATATGGTACAATATAGATGCATATGGTTCTTTAATATATTTATAGTAATTATAAATTAAATATAAATTATGTCATAACATGCATGATAGAATTCAATAAATATGATAAAATATTTCAATCTATCTTTTATAAAAATGTTATATTAACTATATGTTTCTTTTATGTGGTGTTTATACTATCGATGAATGTATTTTATAATCCATCTACTGATAATTATTTGGATTTAAATATATATTTTTGTATCTCTATTTCATAGTGTTTATATTTTGGACCTTACTAAGGCAGTAAGGGATTTTTGCCTCAATTTTCTTTCATTATGATGTAAGTTATGATATGAATCTTTTATCTTCCATGATGTGTATATAAAGATTATTTCACATGTTATATCATGAAATAATTTAACTTCAGTTTTTTTATGTTCAATTTTTTGGTATTATGATTCGAGGTTACAAAATTTTTAAGGGTCTTTTGTTATAGTGTCATCATTTATCATGATAATTTATTATTAAATCTCAAATATTGAAATCTCATGATGCGACTCCCAATAATTATCATTAATAATCTTATAGTATGGAAACTCATGAATCATTAATGTCTAACTTAAAATTAAATTTTTATTTTCATACACATCTGAGGAGAATGTCAAAAACCATGAGTTCAAGCACAAAAGGAAATATAATACTAATTAAGAAGAAACATAAGTCTTCCAGAATTAGAATCCATAAATAATTTCTAAGATATGATTATAACCTGAGTGTAAGGTTAATTCATTTTGATATATTCAAACTAAAAGGCCAAAATATCATAGGACAAAATATATTCGTCATGGTTTATCGTTCCATTATTGAATCCCCAACTAAGATTATGCAATGCTTGTCGGTCCATTCATTTTACACTTCATTAAAATTCATCCTTAATGACTCCATAATTTTAGAATATTTATTCTCATTATTGATGCGAGTTAAATAAATTCAACTATTTCTTCTTCTGATCTCATGAAAAATTACAATTATTTCTCAAATGAAACTTCTAACATACACTGCTTTTCCAATTCCATGACATTGAACTTATTCATTGACTATGTCTTCATAGGAAGCAGAAAGGAATTGTAATTATTTATCTCCACAAAAATGTCCTTCAGGCTGTTAATGTAGGTCTCAAATGAAGAATATTTTAACTCCAAAATTAAAAACATAGGCTCATTATTATCATTAACATGTTTCTCATCCAAGATATATCCACCCTCTTATGAGTCATACCTCCCTATAAGATTCATCTTATGATCAACATGATCATCGTGAGACTCATTCACTGCAATTACCTAAAATGTTTGTGATGTAGAGGAATCATTATTTGTATAATCCCTATGCCTACACCCTATAAATTTTTCCTCAGGACATCATCCACAAGACACTAAAAATGGTTGCATATTCTAACATTTGTACTAAATAATCATGGATTTATTCCACATGGTGCCTTCACCTAGTTAGCACATTCTTCCTTTTTGGAATCTGTATTTTTGATAGTTTCAAAATCATCCTCTGCCTTTTACAAATCCATTGTAACCTCAATAAAATCCTCTACACTCTTTAGGCTCCAATATTCATTGATTAAAAGACCATAATCTATATTAGAAATCAATAGTGGTCATTTCAACGCCCCTTCCACATGTGAAGCCAAAGTGGTAACATCTAGTTGGTTACCTCGATTGAAGGTAGCACCACCTTGAACATATTTCTTAAGACATACATCTAGACCAAACACATATCCATTATCTTTGCTCTTTATATTTCCTCCCACAACCACATCAAGCATCTATGAATTCCATCCAGCCCATGGTTCACCATAAATCATCTCAACACCCTCTTGTTGATGGCCTAAAAATTTTTCTACATGATTGGTCTGAGACTTCTGTTGTCTTAACCCATGTTTACATGTTGTTTTCGAATGGCCTAATCAAATTAAGATTGAAAAAAGGAAACCAAATATTCATACACCACATGTTTCCCCCAATGTTATTACTTTACAATTGTAATCTAAATAAAATCAAAAGGCATTCATGAAACATTGACATCAACACACACTCTTGGATTAATAGGATATCACTTAGATTTGGTTCTGCTATCAGAGTACAAGAATATACCTATGATTTTTTCAAACATCTTAATAATTTATGCATCCTTAAATAGAAGAATACTATTTGGGAAACTCAACCATGTCACAATTAAAGGGTAGTCCTGCTTCATGTGATAGTCATAAATCCATCTACGATGGAATAATTTGGACCAATTGTATCTGTGAGGCATAAATGACCAAACTTGTATCAGGTATTCCTCTGATGCGAAATGGATCACAAGGTTCTTATTGTTGAAAAAACCAATAGTAGCCATATACTATAGATCCCATGAACCAAAGATGAATCTGTCCAATATTCCCCATAATGCCCTTTGCTGGGAGGAACAAGCAATAATGTCACATCTCAAAATTTCCATGTATTTTTTTTATTTATATGTAATTATTTGGAGACAATGAAATTTGAAAGAACATGATTCTAATTCCCAAAGTATCTAGAATTATCCATTGAAAAAATGTTAATATTTAAATAGAAAGTGTGAGAAGTTTTCCTTAAATAGTGTAATAACTCCTAACTGGGTTCCTGTATCATAAATCCAAGGACATCGTTGTGTTCAGTTTGGAAGGTTTACTCTAGGTGGGACTTAACTTTAGTCGGTGCAAGCCCCTAGTGAAGAAACCAATAAATGTCATAACCATAAATAATATAACTAAATAAAATTATTTAATTTTTCAAATGATTATAATTTAAAAATGGTGATTCAGATTCAAAATTTGGGACCACTGCTAAACTCATGAGTGTATGTTTTTTAGGCCGAAACAAACAATGGTCCGCATGAGCCTCATGTGGATGTATGTTTCCAGATGTAAACCAAATAATTATATAACAATTATTTTATTGTTAAATAATTAAATTCTAAACCAAAACCTAGATAGAAATTCCAAGAGTATCGTTGATCTCATGAGGTAGTGTTCCAATTTAGAAAAGCCTAACCTCAACCAGCTCGGGTCGAGGGTGAATGCTAATTATTTTTTGTACTTTTGTTGAGGTATATTCTATAAAACTATAGGTGGAAAATTCAATCTTTTGAACCAGTGTTCAAAATAAAAGTATGAGGGCTCCATTGAATTCTCAGTGCCGGGATTCTCTTAAGGGAAGATTAACTTCAACTAGCATGGGTAGAATTAAAATGTTAATTTTTGGACATTACAAATACAATAAAAAAATAACTTTTGGATATTTTATTTTTTTTCTTTGTGAAAACATTGGAAAAATAGTGTTGGGACTGCATACCAATGTAAAAACCATTTAATATCGTAACTAATTATTTCTATAACCACAATGTTGGGTTTTTTAAATTAATGAGTAACCACACCATTGAGATAATTAAAAAGGTTCATTAATTATACTCATTAATAAACTTAATTAATTTTTTAGGTGTGTTGATTCTCTCATCCCCTTTACTTAAACGATGCTCGAGCATGGGTTTTTGGCAAATTAGAGGGCAACCTCTGATGAAGGGTTGTAACGACTTCCACCAACCTAGATCCAAGATTCGAGTGACAGATATTGTAAGAACCGACAGGTGACTATAAGCGTCGATGAACACCTTCAGATGTGGACACATCTTCCTCATTCAAAACACCTTAAAATTATTATAAGGTAAGGGATATAGGTTTTATTACTCCCCTTTCTACCTTATTATGGAATATTATGAAGAACACGGGTCAACCTTCCAACGGGTTGACCCATGGTTATATCTTTAACACAGGAGGATAGTGCGAGGTTTCATTATGGGAGTTTTTATAATCAAATAATCATTACCATGTTATAATGCGAACACATAGGGTGTGGGCTGAATGAACAAGTCCTGGACCCTTTGTCAAACCAATTATGGTTGTGTTCTATGTGGGAAACTGGAAGAAGAAGCAGCGTGACAGTGACACGTGGTGGGATTGGTGAATGAGGGAAACTGTGATTGGTACCTGACAGTCCCAAAGGAACGGTTTCACCCGAAGGCACTACATCAGACATGGGGTGGCATGCCAACGTCGGTCACGTTAAAGCAGGGTTGCGTGTTTTGGCGGTGCACCATGGTGGAAGGCAGTGTCATCGAGATGCGGAGGAGGGGGGGACCTGTGCCCATGGGTCCATAGCGGGCCGGTCCATGCAGACCAGCTAGGAGGTGTGGGTCCATTCAGCGTCGATGCTGAGCTAGGCGGCAGGTCGGAGAGGAAGGTCACGACATCGAGTCGCAACAAGGAATGGACTCGTTCCCACTAGTTTGTAGAGGACCAAGATATGTAACCCCACATGTCACTAGCTATTTGAATACCTGAACAACTTAGGGCATTGGGGAGGGGAGTGGTCCCCAGTGCTCATTCTACAGGCCAAGTGATTCCCCATCCCGACGGGCTATGCACGGCTTGGTGGGCTTAGCCACACCTGCAGCTCAGCGGGCTGAGCCCGTGACCTAGAATTATGGACCAGGCCCCACTAAACCCTATTAAACCCAACCCCTTTGGGCTGGGTATGTCTGACAATGTCAGACCGGACCCGAACCCACATACGGAGCAATTCCCTTAAACGAGTGTATCTATTAAATAAGACACATGTTTAACGAACCATCTACGACATCATTACCCTTAGTAAGTGGATGTATTTTTGAGATAATCCACGTGAAATTTGGATAAATTTGGATTTTAGATGTGTTGGATGATTTCTGAATCCATCCTGGCACTCAGAACAAAATTTCCCATAACATTTAGACCGGGTGACTGGTTGACGCACCGTCTATTGCGTTGGAACCATTATGGCTAGACGGATCCTTGGGATACTTCCTTGTGGAACATCATTGTGGTTGAGGTATGACTAATAACCTGATGAAACAAAACTAGGATGTTTCTTATAGTTAGTGTTATGATGGCTACTCCCTGGATGTCTCAAGGCACAGGTATTCCTTACTCCTGGGCTATGGTAGAGACGGGACTCCCTGTGTCATGAGTGCATGTTCGTTTTCCTATGATATGGTTTTACTCTCATTGTAGTTGGTACTCCCCTATTGGACTAGGGAACATTTCCAACATACTAATCTCACAGAGATTAAGGTAATCCCCTACTAGGTAGGGTGTGGGTCCTCTATGTTAGAAGTAGGTACACCCATGTGAACCCATGGTGCGGGTCATCCTAATGCAGTGCTACAAAAGTGTTGGTACTCTCCTAAAATGCTAGGGTGTAGGTCCTCTTGCATGGGGTCAGTACTATCCTAACATATGAGGGCACATGTTCCCCATACTAAAGAAAACAAAAGAATTTCACTCCCCTACATGGTAGGGTGAGGGTCCTCACATATCGAGAAGTACACCCCCATATTCGAGTAGTAATAGGGATCATGTCCTTAATGAGAGTTAGATCTCCCTCGATTGCAAGACAGAATTATGAAGTGTGGGCCCCTCCAAATAATTTAATTGATACCAAGGATTGAAGTTAGTACTCCCTCAATGGACTGAGGTGTGGGCCACTTCTTTCTGGGTTGATTGTGATATCATGGGTTAGACTGGACCAGTGATCCCCCAACGGAACATAGTGCAAAAGAGTGGGCCTCTTCACTTGATTTCCCTCATCATTCATCGAGTACAAGACTATGACTGAGAGACCTCTAGTGTTGTGCACTAGAGGTAGTTCAAGCTGAAGTTCTTGATGTAGCACATCCCTTCGGACGTTCCCTTTGGAATGGTTGAGTGGTACCTAATGCAGTACATTTCTCAGAAGGGTTCCATCAGGGATGACTAGTTTATGGAGTGTGTACTGCTAATTGTTGAGTTTAACGTTGAGAATTATTTTGAAATATTGTAAATGGCTTGAGGTTAGGGCATTATATATCATTGTCGCTGAGACGGGTATATCTATATTACCTTGGTATATTAAATGGCATATACCTAAGTAGATATGACAATGCATAATCATTGTGGTTTACATTGTTTCTATTTTTTTGTATTTTTACTTTGTGTATTTTTGAGAGACCATTGAGGGTCTCAAGTTCCACTATCGATTACTAAGTTACTAACCCATCCATAGGGTTCACAAGAACATTTTGTTTCTGGTTCATAAGTTTGATGTTTCGACAGGGGCGCTCTGGGAGATGGGACCAGTGGATGTTGAGACGGTTGAATTTGTGTCCTAGGACTAGGAGGGGTCCAGTAGGACCAGAAAAACAAGACATACTACTACTTCTTCCAGAAGATTCACTATTCTATTTATCAAGTAGTATATTACATAGATGGTCATCGATGATCTCTTCGCACACTAATGTTTTTAGTTCTTTTGATAGGGCTTATATACTAGACTGGTTACACCACTCGGTGCTTTAAGTGCTATTTTACTCTGGTTTTCGATTAATTAGTGTTCACCTTTCAAATTTGTTGTTTTTTTGTGAGTTCATGTGTGTACTTGTATCTAGGAAAATGACTCCCACTTTCTTGTGGACGACTTCGGTGCGAGTCTCCAACCCCCGGCCTTCGAGAGGAGGGCTTGGGTTATGTCACAACATGGACTCTATGGGACAGGTCAGGACAAATATGAGTCTGATTGACCAGCGCTGAATCTCCATAAAAATCCTTATGTGAAAATGGATGATTCAAGAATAATTCATAAAAAAGGACCTTAAGGTTTAAGAAACAATTTAGTAATGGTGGACGCATCATGAGTTTTAAGAAGGGGGATAGAGAAGACTCCACTCCCTTGAAAGACAGCGAATGTCCCTCCTCCATTGGTTGGGGTGGGACCAATAACGTTTATTCCACTATCATGAGTAGGGTGGAGAATATGTGAAATCCCATAAAGGATCCCTATTAACATTCATGTAATAATACCTTTTCCACTCCTTTTAACATAAAAAAACTGAGAAATAATTTAGTAATGACCAACATTATTTCTCTATTCAGTCATAAATTTGCCTCCTTCCATAAAATGGTTTTCTAAAAATAATTTATAAAATGATCCATTTACATGGAAATGAAATATAAAATCCTTTTTTCTGAATTATTACTTTAAAAATTGGAAAGAAAGAATTATTTCATTTTTCTATGCATACCCATTTGGTAGCATAAATAATATTAACAAAACCAATGTTTTTAAAATAAATGAAATGAACTTTATTTCATGATGTAATAACAACTCATTTATTGTAAGGATCCCTTAAAAGTTTTAAATTTTCATTTCAAATAAAAATTTTCCGATAAAAGTTTAATAATTTATGTATTATAAATAAGTGGTTTCAAAAAGAAAACAAGTTTTTGAAAAAAAAAGTTATTTTTAAAGAGAATTACAATACCGAGTGTTATTTTTCTAAAGATATGTTTTAAAAGATCTTTATAGACTCCCTTATAATTTTCCTAGGATATTTTTATTGAAATATATTTTGAAAATATTTAATGATTGAAAATTTTGATTTCAATGAAAATTCATTTTCATTAATAAAATTTCTTAATGATCATTAAAAATTATATTCCATATATGATGGAATCTACTGATCATAACTATTCATACTATGAATATGATCTAGGTTAAAATAATTAATCATTCTATGAATGTTTTATTATTATTAAATAATTATTTTATGAATCATGTTTCTCTTACATGAGTTATACAATGATATAATTGTTAAGAGACTAGTTCTTTTTTATAGGTTATGTTATGATGGAATTGTGAAATCATTTTTAAATATACCACTTTTCATTAGGTTTTGAAAAGATTTAGTTTTTATGAAATTTATTTCATGTCATGGGTAATTATATGATTAATGTTTTATGATCTTTTGTCACACATAAATATGGTATTCGTTATTAGATGGGTTGAACCAATACATCCCTCCAATGAATTATATATATTATTCATGTCTTATTATATAAATATTATAAATACTCTATGGGATTAACCTAATATGGGATATATGTCATTTAATATCCAATAAGGAAAATCTGTTTTTGTGGATCCACAATGAGAAATAGGTGTGTCTCAATCCACTATTTTGATAATAAAGTTAGTTAACCTATAAATATAAAATGTTTTTTGATATTTCTGATGGTTTCTCTCTTTAAAAAAATTTATTATGGTTTATGTTTGATTTATGATTATTTATCACACATATAGTCCATGTGTTTGTAGATAATAATGTTTTATTCTGTAAATCATGTTCAAGATAAATGACTAGTTTTATATAAACTTCTGATGATATATTTAACATCACACACATTTATTATTTTCTTATTATTTCATAAGATCATATATTGGGTTAGAAACAAATCCCTCGAGGTGTCCTTTTGGTTTGTTTTGGTTTTGTTTGTGTTTGTTGACAAGGAAAGATGACTAAAAAAGAGTATAGTTGATGTTTGATGAAGTAGGTTTTTAAGATGGCATAGTTTCCCAGTGTCTGCCAAATTTTTTGGCTTTAAAATCAGGTGTTTGATTTTGGAATGTCAATATTTCCACATTAGAGTACATGGTACGTATACAATGAACAATTGTTCAGAAAACAAGAAAGATGGTATGTAGAATGGTGATGGAAATCAGCAATGTAAAGGGACTGCATAGGGGACACAATTTGTCGAATAAAAATATTTCTCAGTGCAGGATTGCATTTCGTGGTGAAGACTTGTTGTACACAGAAGGCATACTGTATATAGAATTCATGAGGTACGGGGGATTTCTTGTACTTCTTTGAAAATAAGTGTTGATTTGGGAAGCCCCAAAGGGAATCACTATTGAAAACGATATTGTGATTTTGGCCTCTCTAGAGGAATAAATGAAGTATGCAGACAGTGTAGGGAAACAATTCAGGGAAATAGTGAAATATGTTGAAGATGTGGGAAATTATCATATTATCAGAATTAGGGTATCTATTTATCTATATAAGTAGTTCAAATCCAATCACTACTTAGAGTGATTTTCATAAGAAATCATATTTTCTCTGTGAATTTTATTATGTCCGAAAGAGGTTCGTGAGGAGGATTCGGATAAGGGTGAAGCAGTTCAAATATGAAATTCCATGAAAGGGTGTCTACAGAGAACTATAATAACCAAAGGAATAAGGTATTCTATTGAAGAAGAAGTATGTGTAAGGATGTATTACTTAGAAGTAGAAGTGGTATGGGGTAGAAGTATGTGGAAGCGGTATGCAGATGTGGTATATATATGTAGTTTGTAGAGATGGTAAGCAGAAGCCTTATGTAGAAGAGATAGTAGAGCTGGTTCACAGAAGAGGTGATTCGTGAAGCATAGTCACTACATATTTCATGTGGAATTGGTGGTGGTCTATGGAGGAATAATGGAATCATGAAAAAGAACCAGAATAATTCATGAAAGCAATATCCTCTAACCATATAGTAAAAGAAAAAGTGGATTTAATCTATGGATTAAAAGGAATCTTCATGAAATCATCTACCTATAGTTGAGGATCTGTATATTCATTAAAACTAACAGACCTATATGTCCATAACATATTATTAGATCTCCTCCTATGGAAATGAGCGAAGAAAGATGAATATGGTGATCCTTTCCACAAGCTGTGAGCTAGAGAAGGAGACATAGGGAATGAACAATGATAATTCTGTGAGAATACACTAAATATTGTAATGGTGGAGATTCTATGCATATAAGTGATATAGACCAAACCTTGTAATTTTTAGTGAGATTTAGTTGATTTCATACATCATAACATCATCATTGTATGCTCTCTAGATATAGCCTTTCGAGGGTGAACCAAGAAAATTTTTTCTTCCCTATGCATGATTTCATTTTGGTTCTTATATTTCTACGGGAGAAAGAGGGAAGTGTGTTTTGTTGAATGATGAAACAAGATCCAAAGGGGAAATTTTTTTAATCCCCCATTACGTAATTTATCCCTTTCTCTCCTGGAATTTGACCATATATCCCTAACAATTGGTATTAGAGGGACACATTAAAAGTATGTTGTTATCACTTATTATAATAAATAGAGGTGGTCAATCCCAAATAAATTATGATATTCAATAGAATAAAATTCAACTATGGAAAAATCAGATGCACTACAACATCTGATCATTAGTAATGGATGTATACATTAATTAGGTCTCTATCAAATGAATTTATAAGAAGGTTATGTCTTGTAAAAAATCACAAGCTTTAGGGGAAAATATATTAAATATATATAAAGAAGATTAAATGGTGGGAGAAAAAAATATGGTTTTTATAACACATATGAAAATTTGAGAATAAATTCAAATGAATTTTTAGATTATTTCTTTGATAGAATAAATAATGTAGTGTAAGACTTGTGTGGTGTATAATGAGTGTGAAGTGTATTTTGGGGACACTTCCACCTATGTTTAATCAGAATGTTTCATTATTGGATGATAAAGATCCAATTAAGATGAAATTAGATAACCTTAACAATAATTTTATTTCATATGAGATGATAATTGATGGTAATGAAGTTGTGGGAATTTGAATTTCCACAGAATTTACATTCATGTCCATGAGGAATCTAGCTACTAAAGATAGTCCATGGAAGAAAATTTGGATGATTTCATGTCATTTCTCTCATAAAATATAAAGATGAAGAGGAACAGTTAATGTTAACTTAAACGTGCATGCATTGAATGTTTAATGATAGAAAATTTTGTTGTAAAGTGTCCTAAAGAGATTAAAGATGAAAATTAATACAATGATGAAAATATTTAGAAAATGTATTTATCCAATGTGAAAGGTCGAAGAACTGATGAGAAGAAATTATTCCAAAAGAAAAACATTCTTTCAAAGGAAGAATAATGTTCTGAATAATCAGAGGAAAAATATTTGGGGGACTTCATGGATCGTAAAATAGATGTGTAGGTGGATGTTTTTATAAAGTATATATTAAGAGAAAAATGTGAAAATTGAGAATGAGAAATTGAATTAAGAATTATCCTATAGGATGAATTAAAAGCTTCAAATTAATATATAGATATTTGGAAAGCGAAAAAAATAAAATCCAACAATATTTTTTGTGATGTAAAACATCACATGAAACAATAGGAAGAATAGAAGTATGATTAGAATGGGGAAATTGAAGACCTGAATTATTCAATTTCATAGTGTTCAAAAAAGTTGTTGAGTACAAACATAGAATTGAACAAATGAAAATAGATATTGGCGGTTTGAATGAAACTAGAAAATATCAAATCAAACGTATCAAATAACATGAAGAGGATGTCATAGATCTGTTAAGAATTGCAAAAGATCATGAAAAATTGTTTACTCCTGGTAGGAAATCAGGGAAGCAGATCATATAGACAATAAATATGATAAAATTCGATCATAGTGGTCATGGAGAATAGAAGAAAAAATAAAATAAAAATGTTACAGTTGGAATGTGGCATTATTCAATATATAAATTAGTAATGATAGAGGCTAGACCACAAGATGGCACTATATGATTGGAAATTTATTTGGGTAGGAATAATAATCCGATGTATCAAAGATCCCAAGGGAGAAAATCTAGTGCAATAACTCTACAGATGAAATTACCCCGCCTAAGAGGCTATTTTAGTGGAGACATTGTAAACTAACAAAATGTTTGTTCCATAGAAAATATGTACTAATGGGAACAATAAAAATAGTGGAATTCATACAGAGCTCAATTTTTAGGGTCATAATTTAATGGTCACTATTCTTGGAATGGATGATTTTGACACATGGAAAGATATTTATCATCATTAAGACAGAGGAATGTGGAGAAGTGAACTGAGATTGGTTATAAGAAGCAGACAAATGTATCATTAAGTGAGTAGAAAATGAAAAATAGGTTTATAGTTATACAAGATATAGTTGGTCTATTAAAATCCTTGGTTATCCAAGAGTATAAATCCATATAGGGTATGGAGTCAAAAACATGGTTTAAAAAGAAAAGATCTGAGAAGGTAGTGGTTTCTGAAATTATGTTCATGTCATTATATCACAAAGGGATATGGATAACTAATAGTGTATGTACCTCTTATATGATAGGAATAAAGGATCAGAAAACACAAATCAGGTATGATAATGAAGCTCTCATAATATTTGGTTATGATTATGAGTTTAAAATCAATGTCTCTTTGAAAGAAATCATAGGGGAAAATACATGAGACAAGAAAATGACTTGGTTTTTGAATATTTTAGTCACAAATTATTATGTGTAAGTCAATTGTGTCCCTCAAGACATGCCATATGATTTTTCTATAAATTAGGTGTCATCAATGAAAAATATGGCACTGTTGTATTGTTGTGAAAGCAAAAACAAATATAATATCTACCTCATGAGTGGAAATGTAGATATCTTCTTTCTGTCCAAGTTAAAAAGAAGATGTGTTGTCATATAAACATCTTGGAAACATGATACAAATGTGCCTATACGATCTGGTAAAATATGATTCTCTTTGAGATCTCCCTATATTTTCACATGATCGTACATATATATTTTTGTCCCTCTAATAAGGGAATATCATTCAAAATACATATAAGGAAATAGAGAAAAGGAAAACAAGATTGCTTGAGTTGGTTAATATTGGTGTGTACAGCCCAATTTCACCATGATATATTGATTGAAAGATATATAACATTCTATTCATTATTGAATATAATATAATTGGATGAATTTCAATCATAAAAAAAAGAGGTATTATGTTGCATAAATACATACCATAGGGAGGATCAGAAGATGATGGTTTGAACATTCCTGAAGAACTGAACAGATAATGGAACATAGTTCACAAATTTCAAAGTAGAGGATTATATCAATAAACAAAGTATATGGAATAATGTTTCAGTAGTAATAAATCCAAAAAAGAATAGATTAGTTGATAGAATAAATCATATTTTCAATAACATGGCCAGAACAATCCTCATTGAGAAATACTTTCCAATGAAATTTTGGAAAGAAGAATTTACGACGTAAGTCTATACTAAAAATAGAGAATTACTGTTTATATAATAATTTAAGACTCCATATTATTTATGGTATGAAAAATAAATTATTCAATATAATTTTACTATATGATAGTAAGTGTTTCATACTCAATGAGGAGGAACACATGAAGTTTGAATCCCTTGGAGATGAAGTGATATTTCATGTCTTCTGTAAAAAAATAAAATCATATATATTCTTTTTCAAGATTCTAAGAATTATTATTCAATTCCATGTTGTAACCATAGTGGATAATGAGAATAATATTCACCAAATACATAATCATTCTTAGGAGGATAGTGATGAACAAATAAGATGATCATGGGATGCTCTAGTTATATAGGCTAATTATAAAGTAGACATAGAGGATATTAAGGATGAGGATATATTTTTATCTGTACAGAGACATGTATGATGATCTACAATTGATAGACAAAACATAATTGGTGATCAGACAACACCAGTGTAGAATATATGGATGAATACTCTGTAGAATGAATCATACTTATCAAAGGTAGGTCATAAATGTTTTGATGAATTATCTAGTGATTAGAATTGGATTCGGACTATAAATGACAAGCTTGACCAAATTGTGACAAATCATTCATTTCAGATTATTTAGAGGCCAAAATATACGAATGTATTTAGGAAAAAATGGGTCTTTATAAACAAAATTAATGGAGGTTGTATGGTGATTTGAAAAAATATCGATTATCATGAAAACTATACTACAACATAAAGGTTATTGATATTGATGATACATTTGAATATTTTTCAATGCTGGAGAAAATCAGACTATTTTTGTCCATTGCTGAGCAAAGAAAGTTCAATTTCATCTTGATGGATTCAAAGAGAGCATTTACAAATGTGGTTCTAGAAGAAGAATCTGATAATGAGCAGACATATGGTTTTCTCATTCATAACAATGTTTTTTGACTACATAATTATTGATATGGTTTATAGTAAGAACCAAGTGCATGGAATTCAAGTATATATTAGTTTCTTAATAATTTCTATTTTTAGTGTGGTGTATATGATTATAATATTTATTTCAACCATGATATTAATCAAAAAATGATGGTGCTCGTATATGACGATGAAATAATATTTTTATGATAAGATAATTTACAATGCATAAATTTTTCCTAATTCACGAAAAGTGAGTATGAAATGTCAATTATTGGTGAACTTCAATTTTTCCTCAGTTTACATATAACACATGGAATAAATGTCACATTTTTTATAAATATAAAAATGACAAGGGAGTCTTGTGAAGGTTTATAAGGTATACTTCCAGAGAGATGAAGTCTCTAGTGGAAACCCAGATTAAACTATCATGGGATGATAAAAGAAATGTAGTCCATAAGGGAGCATTGATCTAGACATTATTGTCACTAGCTGAATGAAAACAAGGAATTTTGTATACAAGTTTCGTCACCCCTCATGTATATGATATTGAAATTCACAAAAACGACATAGTAGATCATGTAGTATTTATTTAGACGATGTCAATGAATGAACTAGGATAATCAGAAGGATTCATATTTTAAAATGTGGTTATCCAGATTTAGATATCCAATAGGGGGTTTTCTATAATATATGTTTATATACTAGGATTTATGTATGTCACAAAATGTATTTTTCTTTTATTTAAGGCTTGGAACTAGAAGGAATTTAGTTATAATTGAATATGAATGTCAATTTTGTGATGAGAAGATAAATGGGATGATAACAGGAGTGATGGATACTATGATTAAGAATATTGAGTTATCAAGGCTCTTGATTAATAATAAAAACATTAACCAACTCTCAAACAAACAAAATAAGAGAATGATAGAGTTCATCAAGAGTTTAGGTGGTTTATACTATGGAGGAGTGAATAATAAATTTCATATATGTTGAAGTTTTTTGAATAATATCTCTAGGGAATGTATCAAAAGAATGAGAATTAGTTTTATATATAGCGAATAATGGCATGGATTATGAAATTGTAGAATAAAAATGAAAAAATTAATTATCATAATGGATATCAATATTTGTCTTACTAGGTTTATAACAATGGCTGAAAACATTAAATATCTAATGTTTGGTCTATGTGAAATTTGATGTCCTTTTGGGACTAATCATGATGAGTATCATCAAGGTGGTATGAGTAATGGTTACACTAAATAAGATGAAGAGACTATGAGTGTCATATAAAAGGAATGATGTATTTGGGAATAGGATATGGAATCTTAGTCAATGTATTAAGGATGAGGTGTAATAATATAAGTATATATGTATTAGAAAATATTAATAATGTTATATGCTATTATATATAAGGATTGATTGTATAATTTTATCATTATAGAATTTTCCAGAATATGTTTAATGGTACTGATTGACTAGAAAATTGATTTAATGGAAATGCAATATTTGTATTAAGGTTTTAATACCATTAATATGTTTTCTATATTTATATATTGTTACTGTGGTACGTATATATTGGATTTGTATTAGTAACTTCAATAGTACTGATTTCGTTGGAAGTGATTAATGATTTGTTTTAAAACTGGTTTATTCTATCATTGTGGTCTTTAGAATTTTTTTTGGATCTTAAGAAAAAATTCATATAATACTTTTTTTATTTAAGGAGTAATGAATTAAGAATGTTTTAAATAATGATTTATGTTAATTATGGTTAATAACTGGTTTTATGAGAAAAGACAATGAAGGTAATGAATTTTTTGTCATGTGAAAATCCAAAGCCACTTTGTGGTATATGGAAATTAATGATAAGATAAATTTTTAAATTTAGTAGACTTATTTAAAATGTTTTGTATATTATTATTTTGGAAGGTTATTGAGGATAACCATTTATTAAATGTTCTTTTTGTGAAATTTTTAGGGGTCATTAGATATTAATATGTTACATATCCAAATAATGATTTATCGCTAACAGATTACCTGTGACATCTTTTTATTTGTTTTTTGATAACTAATGAAAGATGATATTACATATTATTATATTTATGGATCCTAATATCCATTATTTATTCGACCATTATAAATTCAAAATTCATTCATATAGTAAGTTATAATGTGGATATTGATCTTGGTAAAACTGAATTGTGATATTTTTCTAATCAAATTGAATGAACTAAAGTAAGTTTATCATATGGGAAAATTCAACAACACTAGACATCATATCTAAAAATATATATTTTTCATCATATAATAATTATTTGATGGTATCAATTACATTTTTCATGCCTCTATTGTTTTTTTTTCACTATCTTTCTCAGGATATCACACTTTATTATGATCAATTTACTATATCACTCCCTATAATTATTTACAGTTTTCTTCCACGTGCATATATTCACCAACAAACTATGTTCTCCTTCGATAAAATAGTTATGGGTTTCTTTATGGAAAACATAATGATTCAAAATTCCCCTTTTATGATATATTTTATTATTTAAATTATAATCAATGTTTTTGTGATGGAATTTTCAACGGTCAATACTTTGATGACCCAGTCCAATTTCGATGATGAAATTCATTTTAAGGGGGTATAATTTGACCCCTTTATGTTTTCGTGAAATTATTTATCGAAATATTATTAATTTATTTCCATATTTTATATTACATTAATCAATGATTTTTTCTTTTTTCACAAATTACACCGTGTATGTCATTTGTTACATGCAACACATAGTTTAAATGAACCATGATAGACAAATAATATATTATTATTTAATATGACAATAATCAAATTTTCATTAAAATGGATGGTTTGAATAGGATTAATGTAACGCCCCGACCCTAATTACATAGAGTCGGTGCATTATTACATAACATTGGCATGATCACGAGAAAGATCAAGTCTCGAAAGACCGATTAGTTTAGTAGCCTTGGAATAACTAGATACATCCATAAATTTTACATTACATCATAAAAAAAACATCTTGTCTTCATATCCCCTCATACTATCCCTGCAGGTCATTCATAAATTACTTCTTCATAATCCTGGGAAAAAAATAAAACATTGAAAGGGATGAGCTCAGATGATCAGTAAGGATAACATTATAGCAGAAGCTTTCATAAATAAGAGTAAACACTTAAGGCAATTTATAACTAAAACAAAAGCCCTTTAAACTTGAACTTCAGCATAAAATGGCAAAGGTAAAATGAAATAATGCCATTTACTTACTCACATGGATATTCTACTAGTCAAATGATCACATGCAATATCAATAACCACTTTCATAATGATGGAATGCATAATGCCAGACTATCATAACCACATAGCCAAGGCCTCGTGCCAAGACTACAAATAAGATTTTGCCAAGGCCTTGTGCCAAGACACTAGTTTGTCTCATGAGACCTACCGATGCATCGAGGAGCTATAGTGGGCTCCACCCGTCACTTATTAAGTCCAATGCATTCCTCATATGAATAGGTTTAAACATAAAATAAACATTCGTATTAAAACTAGCACACGAAATGTCAATACTTTAACCACAAACCATGAATGGTATAAAAATAGGACATCCACAGTCAAACATAACTCATTTGATACAATATGGAAGATTTTATTGTATCACATTAACCTCAATCACGAATAATGAAGGATGTTGACATAGATTAAAATAATCATCAAAACTATTTGAGGGAAATATCCCCCTTTTCTTGAAATAATTTAAAAGTCACACTATTTGTCAAGAAGCCATTTAAAAATAGATTTTTTGAATCAAAGTGTCCCATACCACTTTGAAACTTTTAAAAGGAGTTTTAATTTTAATAATTTAATGTTCATATAAATAAATCCTTAAAACCATTTTTAAAACATGGACATTAATGAGCAAGATATAGAAGAATAAGTCTTCAAAACATTTTAAAATGGTATTTTGGTTAGAGATTCTAACCAAAAGAGAGACACTTGAATACAAATATTTGAGGTAATAAAAAATTTGTAATATCATGAGAATAAAGGGATTCATGATATACTATGTCAAAGTACATTATATACACCACATAAAAGTGATTTGGTTTATATCAACAAAGAAGTCTCAGTTGAATGTAAATTGAGATGAAATCTATCATAAAGGCCGTATCCTTAGGTTAAGGATAAATCAATGACATAATTATGTGTGAAAAAATATAAATACACTAAATATGATTGAATATTCAGTGTAAAACAATCAAAGGATATTCACACATATTCTTGTAGAAACAACACCAACGAATTGGATGTTTAACTCAACAAATGGTGAAAGAGTTAAAATTACTCTTATCAAATTCATATTAATGACTTGAGAATTATAAATGGAGTGATTATGTGTATAATAAGTATATCCACAGTAAGGGGAGTGGAAATTATGACATAATCAAATGAATAGCGATTCCACACATAATCTTGGAGTAATATAATCAATGAAATATGCGTAAAGCCAAATGAGTGGAAATTGAAATCTCAAATTCCCTAATTGATTTGGTAACTTACGAAACAAACAACCATGAAATAAGGATCATACCATGACTATGTAAATACCCATAAATTAAATTATATTACACAATGAATACAATCATGGGCAGTACACATACACCACATGTAAAAATTAAGTGGTGAACAATGGAATTCTCACGAAATTAAGAGCGAGATAAGAAACTCCTTACCACGTTAATCAACTGAGTCATATGGACAAAAGTTAATAACCACCAAATTATTTATAGAATAACATGAATATAAAGATAATCATGATAATATATATCAAATGGCAGTACACAATACACCACTTTCAATAATTTAGTGGCGAATAATGGAAATCTCACAGAATTGAATGTGAGATAAGAAAATCCTTTACCTGTACTTTTTCCTTGGTCGATGGTAGGTTCACCTCCTTTATAATGGTGAAATAATTGTTATTTAATAATACAAGAATCATTTACTTTAATATGATATCATATATGATCTTTTAACATTGATTTGTTAATAATATCTTAGAATTATCGTTATTTCGGGTGTTAACGGGTTCATTTTACTTTATATTCTTTGTTATGGGAGCCATATTCGTTATTAATGGGATGTATATTATTCATATCCAGAATGATATCAAGTCCTTAGATACTATTTTTAAATCATCAAATTATAATTATACTTGAATGGATATGATGGACAATGAATCTCATCGCGTTCGTGGAGACGGTAGTCCGTACATACGCACGAGCGACAATATCATTCTTTTGATATTAAAATAATATATAATTGGATTTTATATCATATATACAGAATAATTATCATGTTAAATTTATTATTTACATGAGTTACACATCATTATTATACCTATCCAAATAATAATATATTGAATAACAATTACACCACGACGTGGAGACGGTAAGCCGTACGTACGCACGTATGGTGACATGTTATTAAAAGGATGGATAGAATACTAAATATGGTTGTCCCATATTTATAATAACATCACAATATATATATGATACTGGAGTTATTATTTTATAATGGTAATAACAAAGAAAGAGGAAGTGGAAGAAGAAAGGAACATAAAAAGGGGTGGTGAAAACATTACCTCTTTTTCGGGTTCTTTCTTTTGATTTGATCAAAAGGGATCCTTATGTTAGCTTTCTGATCAAACTAAGTCCTCTAGGTTGTAGTGAGGGAAGTTGGGAGAGTATTTGGGCAGAGTTTGGCCGAACCAAAAGGCTTTGAATGTGTGAATAAATGAGAAGGAGGAGTGCCTTTTTAGAAGAGGGGTGAGGGGCACCTTTGGAAAAGCTAGAAATATTAATTTATAATAAATTCATATTCAGTTTCTAATGGCTCCAAAGTTGACTATTCAGAGGTTAAGGTGGGGATAGGTCTAAAACCACTCAAACAATAGAATTTAGACAGGTTTGGGTACTTATATTAACCTTATCTTTAAGTATTAACTCTAAGTTAATTAGTTTCACTTTTACAATGTCTCTTTGTATTTTTATATAATATGGTTAAAAACATACTATATACATCCAAGAGACCCCCAAGTGGTCCATTAATGATGAAACTATCATGATATAAGTCTCTTGGACGAACCTTAGATTTTTAGGAATTTAATATCAATTAATAATATAATATTTGTTTTAAGAACTCTTTTATGTCAATTTTGACATTATTCAATAGTTGATTTTTGTGAAACTCATAACAGATTGATTACTTAGAAAAAAGTCAATTACATCAATACTAATATATCCTATTATCCTAGAAAATTAGTTTAATTCATTAATAGCTTCATATTATATTTATTTGGGTATTTATAATATCAATTATTTTAATTTTTCACTATTATAGTAATTACTGCATCATCATTGTGTCATAAATAAAATAAATTATTTAATGTATAAAAATTATAAATAAAATATCATTATGTAGGAAATCTTTTTATATTTCTAATGAATATTTATAATCGAAAATAAAACATATATAACCCTATGTAAAAATTGTTTTTCTAAAAGATATATGCTTGTGTCATTTTTGTATTCATTTTAACTTAATTAAAATAAAGTGTCATTATCACTTACATGTGGATCCATGGGGTCCCAAAATCGACCCAAAGATGCCCATGGTCGACCATGTATCAACCTATAGGGTTAAGACACGTTTTAGGGTAATTTAGTATTATTATAATATTATTTTGTAACCCTTATTTACCGGATTTACCCTTAACCATGGTAAATAAAATATTTACCGCAGTGATTATTCAAAATGTCTAAAAATAAAAGTTACCTATTTACACAATTTGAACATCATGATTCCAAATATGGAATCAATTTTCCTAAATTCAGAACACAGAAGTGGCAGAAATTAATTTAAAATTAATTCCCGCTGTCAAAACAAAAAGCGTGTTTTTAAGAGATAATAACTATCAAAAGATTGACACTTGTTTATGTTCGGTTTAATTGTAAAATTATGTCCGATGACCAACATTATATTAAATGGTAAAAATATATTCTAAATATACTTTAAAACTACTAAAATTCATAATTTATCACTATTAATTATTTTTATTAAAAAAGTTGTTTTTAATTAAAATTTAGTAATTTTTACTATTCATCAAAATATGAAAGTTATCCGAAAAGTACCAAAATTTCACCTTAGGCTAAATTAGATATTCCGAATCCAAAAATGAAGTCCATTTTGAAATATAAAATATATATAATTTTAAAAATTAGGTATTACTATTCATAACGGCTAGTTTGATCGGTTGTGGTGTGTGTTAAAACTCGAAGTTGCGTACAAAACACGCTACTGTTTTATTCAAAGGAATGCATACCGTGGAAGCTTGGGATGTTTCATTTTAATTTTTTTGATGTCTCCATTTAGTCAAAAAGTTTAAAATATTGTATTTAAAAAGTTTTCAATATTAAAAGTTGATAAAAGTGCAATACTGAAAATGAATCTGTTCTTGCATTATGACTAAGAAACTCATAATATGGATTCTAAAATTATAAGGATTATATAAAGTTTAAAATTTAGTTAATACTATTCATGACCTCTTTTAATGGATTTTTTTGTATGTCAAGGTGTGATTGAACTCGGTGTTGCGTGTAGTGCAAGTTATTGAATTATTTTGAAGAAATAACACACTATGAAATCTTGGGGTGTTACATTCTCCCCTCCTTCAATAAATTGTGTCCTCGCAATTTGAAATTGTTCTTCGAAAATAAAAGGTTGAATATAGAAAATATATTTGTGGGAAAACCCACATTGGAAATTGGGTTACTAAAATTTAGTCTTAATATGAGGAAAAGAGAAATGAAAGGGTCACCATTAAATTATGATCTCGATTAGGAGAACATTGGTGGTAATTAGAGACATATAATTGGAGGAAAAACGTAAATATTTATAGGTAGTGATTGAGGTCATCAATCACAAACAAGTATAAAATTGAGGTCCTTAAACTCATCAATCTATGATGATTTGAAATACCATCGGTCCAACAAAACATAGGGTATTGGGATAACACATTTTTGACGTTTCAAAATATCTTAGTTGAAATCCCACATCGAAAAATGAATTAATGAGGCCTCTATTTAAAATAAAGAGTGGAAAGTATGAAGATTAACGAAAATAACAAATACTAGGGTTCCATGTAGGAAAATATGGATATGGAAGAGAAATATAACCATCAATTAACTGATGGAGAGTGGTAGAGAACATGGCTATGAAAAGGCCAACAATCCCAAAGCCATAAATTAGTGATGATTTAAGGTACCATCTAGGACAACATTTTTTTTAAAGTTACATTACATAAGGAAGAGAAATTCATTTATGATATTGACTAAGAACATTATGAGATATACTTACATTTTAGGTATATTTTCATTCTTTAATAAATTTCCACCACTAACTCAAATTTTTTTTAAACGATAAGTTTTCAAGAAGACTTGGTCACACTGGAAGAGCTAGAATAAACTTCTATAGAATCACATGATCCATGCAGGATAAACCATATATTTACATTGTCTTTGAAGATGAATCAAAACCAAAATGGTTAGTGAATGATCTAATGATCCCCCAAAAGGATATTCATTGAGATAAATATGTACTAATCTTAATTTCTAAAATTAAACCAACAATACCCCAAAGTTAAATAGATACCATTCAATAACCAATTGTCCTTAAAATATTTTAATATAATCCAAACTAATATTGAAACCCAAAACATAGAAGAATTTGATTATGTAGTCTCCCATGTTACATTGTATCTACAAATGACATCAAATACTCTTAAAGTCACATACTTAAAAGTAATTAACATCATCACATATTCTCTGTTATAGGTTAATCATTTCCATAAATAACCCAAATCACTATAAATCAACAATAAAAACATAGATAAAAATCCACCATTACTCTACAAATGAAACCTCATTGTATTCTATTTTCCTTGGGCATATAGTGTTCCTAACAAAACGAACATCTTCCAAAATAAAATTTATCACTTAATCACCAAATCATTTTCCTATACCAAGGGTATTCATTTGATAAGACATAAGAACCCAAATCATCTTATTATTGATCAATAAAATCATTTAACAAAAAAATAATAATACTCACACTAACCAGGGACTTCACGTAGTCCAGTGGTAGGCGATAAATCCCAATTGCACTTTGGTTGTGGGTTCGATTCCCACAGCTTTGTCCGACGCGACGGGTTGTCACACGGTCTACGTGTTGTCCTTTTTCAAAAACTATATTTTATAATATTACCAAAATGAGATAAATTCCTCAAAATAACATAATTTAACCACAAATGTTATATCATACTTTGCATTTTCACCCCATATTATAATAACTTATCATTTTCTCAAACCCCAATGATCATATAAAACCAAATGGTTATTTATACCTATATCCACAAGAGAAGAGACAATTCTTCCTCAAATATCATTCTCACATGGAAAATAGCGGGGTTACAAATACAAGAGAAAATTATTCCAAAGTAAACCCATCAACAAGGAGTGATAATTATTTTTTTAAATTTTTCTCCAACCATTTATTTCCACATAGCTTCTTCTTTGACCAAGAAAATATTCTATAGAATAGGACATTCACTCGGGTAATGGCCAGGTCCCCTACATTTACGGCAAATGACTGTAAATGGACTCTTGGGACCATTTTTATCTTCTTCCATAGTACTCTTCATTTTTCTCCAGCAATTCTTCACTTTATGTCATTCCTTCCCGCACGTAAAACATTTCGTTGTCCCATTGAGACACTTTCCTGGGTGTCTCTTTCCACATTTCCTGCTTGAGGAAAATTGAGGTTTCTTTTCTCCCTGGTCTCCATTGCTGGAGATCTTATCATTTATCACCTTTCTCTTCCTTGTTGAGTCTAGGAGTTGGTTAATATATATGTTGTTGATCATATTTTTGGAAAACTGATTTGGCATAAAGACGATATCTTTTACGCCTATCAACATTCCATTTTGTTGCTCATTTCCACCACCGTTCCCACCTTGTACATCATTCTCAATGTCACTATGACTTCCTTGGAATCCAGCCATTGACTAAAACCAGAAAGCATTGTGTGAGTAATAGTAGTCGTAAAATCATTTAGAGATTAAAATGTCACCATATTCTCAATTTGAAACATATTAGGATTAACCAAAGTCATTTACTCTCATCTTATGTATATATTACTTAAATCGGTTTGTAAAGAAAATGTAAATTATCCTAATCATATCCCCCGGGAGTGTCGTAACCAAGAGTGCAGCAAGGCCCATTTTCATGCACCAGTTCCCGTTCGAGTCTAGCTCAAAGCGGTGTTTTCGGGTTTTACCCCTAGGTACATCTGTGCCAGAGCCGCCTCTACCTGCTCGTATCCAGACATGGATGTATTGTTCGGAAAACTCACAAAATCTTCACAATACCAAAATTCTAGAAAGTTCTTTTATACTAATCCTCAAAGTTCATCTTAGGTCTACATGCTCTAATCAGAGTTTATCTAAATCTAGCTACCAAGGTTTGTACTAAACTTCCTCTGATACCAACTGTAACACCCCGACCCTAATTACCTAGAGTCAGTGCATTATTACATAACATTGGCATGATCACGAGAAAGATCAAGTCTCGAAAGACCGATTAGTTTAGTATCCTTGGAATAACTAGATACATCCATAAATTTTACATTACATCATAAAAAACATCTTGTCTTCATATCCCCTCATACTATCCCTCAAGGTCATTCATAAATTACTTCTTCATAATCCTGGGAAAAAAAATAAAGCATTGAAAGGGGCGAGCTCAGATGCTCGGTAAGGATAACATTATAGCATAAGATTTCATAAATAAGCATAAACACTTAAGGAAATTTATAACTAAAACAAAAGCCTTTTAAACTTGAACTTCAGCATAAAATGGCATATGTAAAATGAAATAATTCCATTTACTTACTCACATGGATATTCTACTAGTCGAATGATCACATGCAATATCAATAACCACTTTCATAATGATGGAATGCATAATGCCAGACTATCATAACCACATAGCCAAGGCCTCGTGCCAAGACTACAAATAAGATTTTGCCAAGGCCTTGAGCCAAGACACTAGTTTGTCTCATGAGACATACCGATGCATCGAGGAGCTATAGCGGGCTCCACCCATCACTTATTAAGTCCAATGCATTCCTCATATGAATAGGTTTAAACATAAAATAAACATTCGTATTAAAATTAGCTCACGAAATGTCAATACTTTAACCACAAACCATGAATCGTATAAAAATAGGACATCCACAGTCAAACATAACTCATTTGATACAATATGGAAGATTGTATTGTATCACATTAACCTCAATCATGAATAATGAAGGATGTTGACATAGATGAAAATAATCATCAAAACTATTTGAGGGAAATATCCCCCTTTTCTTGAAATCATTTAAAAGTCACACTATTTGTCAAGAAGCCATTTAAAAATAGATTTTTTGAATCAAAGTGTCCCATACCACATTGAAAATTTTAAAAGGAGTTTTAATTTTAAAACTTTAATGTCCATATAAATAAATCCTTAAAACCATTTTTAAAACATGGACATTAATGAGCAAGATATAGAAGAATAAGTCTTTAAAACATTTTAAAATGGTATTTTGGTTAGAGATTCTAACCAAAAGAGAGACACTTGAATACAAATATTTGAGGTAATAAAAAATTTGTAATATCATGAGAATAAAGGGATTCATGATATATTATGTCAAAGTACATTATATACACCACATAAAAGTGATTTGGTGTATATCAACAAAGAAGTCTCAGTTGTATGTAAATTGAGATGAAATCTCTCATAAAGGCCGTATCCTTAGGTTAAGGATAAATCAACGACATAATTATGTGTGAAAAAATATTAATACACTAAATATGATTGAATATTCAGTTTAAAACAATCAAAGGATATTCACACATATTCTTGTAGAAACAACACCAACGAATTGGATGTTTAACACAACAAATGGTGAAAGAGTTAAAATTACTCTTATCAAATTCATATTAATGTCTTGAGAATTATCAATGGAGTTATTATGTGTATCAAAAGTATATCCATAGGATGGGGAGTGGAAATTATGACATAATCAAATGAATAGTGATTCCACACATAATCTTGGAGTAATATAATCAATGAAATATGGGTAAAGCTGAATGAGTGGAAATTGAAATCTCAAATTCCCTTATCGATTTGGTATCTTATGAAACAAACAACCATGAAATAAGGATCATACCATGAATATGTAAATAACCATAAATTAAAGTATATTACACAATGAATACAATCATGGGCATTACACATACACCACATGTAATAATTAAGTGGTGAACAATGGAATTCTCACGAAATTAGGAGCGAGATAAGAAACTCCTTACCACGTTAATCAACTGAGTCGTATGGACAAAAGTTAATAACCACCAAATTATTTACAGAATAAAATTAATATAAAGATAATCATGATAATATATATCAAATGGAAATACACAATACACCACTTTCAATAATTTAGTGGCGAACAATGGAAATCTCACGGAATTGAAAGTGAGATAAGAAAATCCCTTACATGTACTTTTTCCTTGGTCGATGGTAGGTTTACCTCCTGTATAATGGTGAAATAATTGTTATTGAATAATAAAAGAATCATTTAATTTAATATGATATCATATATGATCTTTTAACATTGATTTGTTAATAATATCTTAGAATTATGGTTATTTCGGGTGTTAACGGGTTCATTTTACTTTATATTCTTTGTTATGTGAGCCATATTCGTTATTAATGGGATGTATATTATTCATATCCAGAATGATATCAAGTCCTTAGATACTATTTTTAAATCATCAAATTATAATTATACTTGAATGGATATGATGGACAATGAATCTCATCGTGTTCGTGGAGACGGTAGTCCGTACATACGCACGAGCGACAATATCATTATTTTGATATTAAAATAATATATAATTGGATTTTATATCATATATACAGAATCATTATCATGTTATATTTATTATTTACATGAGTTACACATCATTATTATACCCATCCAAATAATAATATATTGAATAACAATTACACCACGACGTGGAGACGGTAAGCCGTACGTACGCACGTATGGTGACATGTTATTCAAAGGATGGATAGAATATTGAATATGGTTGTACCATATTTATAATAAAATCACAGTATATATTTGATACTGGAGTTATTATTTTATAATTGTAATAACAAATAAAGAGGAAGTGGAAGAAGAAAGGAACATAAAAAGGGGTGGTGAAAACATTACCTCTTCTTCGGGTTCTTCCTTTTGATTTGATCAAAAGGGCTCCTTAGGTTGGCTTTCTGATCCAACTAAGGCCTCTAGGTTGTAGTGAGGGAAGTTGGGAGAGTATTTGGGCAGAGTTTGGCCGAACCAAAAGGCTTTGAAGGTGTGAAGAAATGAGAAGGAGGAGTGCCTTTTTATAAGAGGGGTGAGGGGCACCTTTGGAAAAGCTAAAAATATTAATTTATAATAAATTCATATTTAGTTTCTAATTTCTCCAAAGTTGACTATTCGACGGTTAAGGTGGGGATAGGTCTAAAACCACTCAACCAATAGAATTTAGACAGGTTTGGGTACTTATATTAACCTTATCTTTAAGTATTAACTCTAAGTTAATTAGTTTCACTTTTACAATGTCTCTTTGTATTTTTATATAATATGGTTAATAAACTTACTATATACATCCAAGCGACCACCAAGTGGTCCATTAATGATGAACCTATCATGATATAAGTCTCTTGGCCGAACCTTAGATTTTTAGGAATTTAATATCAATTAATAATATAATATCTTTTTTAAGAACTCTTTTATGTCAATTTTGACACTATTCAATAGTTGATTTTTGGGAAACTCATAACAGATTGATTACTTCGAACAAAGTCAATTAAATAAATCCTAATATATCATATTATCCTAGAAAATTAGTTTAATTCATTAAAAGTTTTATATTATATTTATTTGGGTATTTATAATATCAATTATTTTAATTTTTCACTATTATAGTAATTACTGCATCATCATTGTGTCATAAATAAAATATATTATTCAAAGTCTAAAAATTATAAATAAAATATACTTATGTAGGAAATCTTTTTATATTTCTAATAAATATTTATAATCGAAAATCCAACATATATAACCCTATGTAAAAATTGTTTTTCTAAAAGATATATGCTTGTGTCATTTTTGTATTCATTTTAACTTAATTAAAATAAAGTGTCATTATCACTTACAAGTGGATCCATGGGGTCCCAAAATCGACCCAAAGATTCCCATGGTCGACCATGTATCAACCTATAGGGTTAAGACACGTTTTAGGGTAATTTTGTATTATTATTATATTATTTTTTAACCCTTATTTACCGGATTTACCCTTAACCATGGTAAATAAAATATTTACCGCAGTGATTATTCAAAATGTCTAAAAATAAAAGTTACCTATTTACACAATTTGAAAATCCTGATTCCAAATATGGAATCCATTTTCCTAAATTCAAAACATAGAAGTGGCAGAAATTAATTTAAAATTAATTCCCGCTGTCAAAACAAAAAGCGTGTTTTTAAGAGATAATAACTATCAAAAGATTGACACTTGTTTATGTTTGGTTTAATTGTAAAATTATGTACAATGAACAAAATTATATTAAATGGTAAAAATATATTCTAAATATACTTTAAAACTACTAAAATTCATAAATTATCACTATTAATTATTTTGATTAAAAAAGTTGTTTTTAATTAAAATTTAGTAATTTTCACTATTCATCAAAATATGAAAGTTATCCGAAAAGTACAAAAATTTCACCTTAGGCTAAATTAGATATTCTGAATCCAAAAATGAAGTCCATTTTGAAATATAAAATATATATAATTTTAAAAAGTAGGTATTACTATTCATAACGGCTAGTTTGATCGGTTTTGGTGTGTGTTAAAACTCGAAGTTGCGTACAACACACGCTACTGTTTTATTCAAAGGAAAGCATACCGTGGAAGCTTGGGATGTTTCATTTTAATTTCTTTGATGTCTCCATTTAGTCAAAATGTTTAAAATATTGTATTTAAAAAGTTTTCACTATTAAAAGTTGATAAAAGTGCAATACGAAAAATGAATCTGTTCTTGCATTATGACTAAGAAACTCATAATATGGATTCTAAAATTATAAGGATTATATAAAGTTTAAAATTTAGTTAATACTATTCATGACCTCTTTTAATGTCTTTTTTTTGTAAGTCAAGGTGTGATTGAACTCGGTGTTGCGTGTAGTGCAAGTTATTGAATTATTTTGAAGAAATAACACACTATGAAATCTTGGGGTGTTAAAATTAACATAGTTATTAAAATATTTATTACATATATATATATATAGTGAATTATTTTCAAAATAATTGGTTAAAAATGATAATATAAACTACTTGGAAATAACTGAAATCATTAATTTTTTTTTCAAAAACATTGTGTAAAAAATCAATTATTCTAAAATATAATTTTTCTAAATGATTTGAATTTAATTTATATTTTATATATACTAAATAAAATATTAACATTCATTTTATCCCATTTCTATGATGGAGTTCAAAATAAATAAAATTTTATGGTTAAAACTGTATTATTTTAAAAATCATATTTTTTATCCTTTTATGAAAAACATATTTTAAAAATATATTGTTTTTCACTATTATAAACTATATTGGATATAATAACATACATTATTAAATATTAATAGTTAATTTAACTTTTTCTGATTTTTTGGGATTTAGATGAGATGTTTTTTTGATGCATTGTGGAAAAATACTCATATTTTATTGAAAACTACCATTTGGATTAATTTATTTATAAAGATAAATTATACGTTATTTTTTTTATTACAAATATAAAATATTATAAATCCATATATCCAATTATATTAAATGGAATGAAATTCATATTGAATTTTGATATAAATTTTAATTTTCATGTTTTTTGATTATTTTCTCTCCATAACCATGATTTCTCATCACATCTACCTTGAGAATTTTAAATTAAAATTTTAGTATTACTTGAAAAGAATTTTGAAAAATATATTCCATATTTATACTCATAAAATATTAATTAAGATAACGAGTTCATCTTTAATTTTTACCAAAATAAATATTGAATGTAGATAATATTATTTAATACAATTAAAGTAAAAACGAGATTACTTTGTGTGAAACAAAAACGATATGGGTCAAAAGGGCCTATAAACATGTCTAAGAACTATTCTATCACCCAATTTAGATCATTAAACCTTTAATGTTTTTTCAACATTTTTTTTTCGACCCTGTAATATATAAATAATAAGAATAACACAAATGGTTTTAAAAATATGATGTGTGTCATCTCCCCCACAAATAAAACATGACCCCTCTCATACTTCCTTCCCAAATTCCAAACTCTTATTTTCTTTAAATCATGTCCCAACACACTTGTAATAATTCTTTTCCCTATCCTATAATCATTTTTATAGAATAAATCCTAACCAAGAAGGCTTTAGTACAAATATATGGTCAATACATGAAGAATATGTAATTTTTTTCAATGAGAATCTTTATTTTATTTATTTCCTCAACTCCTAAAATTATTATAATATCATGATTATATAATATCCTTAGTATATCTAATATAATGATATTTTTTTACATAATCTCACTTGAATATAACCATGTATACATCCATCAAATGGATTGCAAAATCATCGTTCGTGTATACGGCAGGAGACCACCTCAAAATATTATGTTATTTTTTTCCATTAACACATTTTTAAGAAGGAAATGATGATGGAAATTTTTTAAATATTATATTACATATATTACTTATTTTATTATTATTTTAAATTTTTATTATATCCCACATACCATCAAACTCTATTTTGAGGGTACACGATAATGTCACTCGTGTGTACAGTAGACTACAAACTAGCGAAATGATGTGATTTGTTCCAACATTAAAAAGAATGTAAAATATGATGGATTTATTAAAAAAATGTGATAGTATTGGTAATATTATTGTTTAATAATAATTTAAAATCTATATATCATTATTTCACTATGAATTGAAAATTGAACCAATGTTCATGTATATGTATGGAATACCATCTCCATGAATGACATATTTTACTTTTTTATATCTAAATATTATGTATTACACAAAAATTGAATTTAATGATTATATAATATTTTTATATCATGTATATATTTATATGGATAACTAAACCATGATCAAATTAAGTGTACAATATGAACAATTCAAAACATACATGAAAAACAAAGTTGTTCTATCCCGAAAGATGACATTAACATGTAATTTTTAATACATCAATTTTAAAAAATAATAATAAAACACTATATGGAATGATATATAAAAATATGGTTATTTATTAGATTTATAATAAACTTATATTTATTGTGCATGAGGTTATAAATTGTACAAAATATTTCAATACATATCATAATATATTTTCATCTCACTTAAAATTTCTATGACACAAATTCTATATTCACCTCAAGATTCTCTTATGTGGTTTTCAAACGATCAATGAATGTAATTTTTGATTCATATAGTGATAATTATTCATATATAAATATCCATTAAAGTATCTTTATATAATTGTGTTTAATGTTAAAACATTACCAAGGTGGTAAGGGGTTTTTATCATAGTTTTGATTCTCTAAGATGTATGTCATGTTATACACATTTAATATTTCATATAAAGTATATATAGTGTATTTTATGTATAAAATAATTAATTTATTTATCATTATAATATTTTATGTTCAATGTTATTTTATTCCTTTATGGGGCTTATGGTTTGAGGTTACCAGAATGGTAAAGGTCTGATTTCATAATCTAATCATTTATCAACATTGATTATAATTATTTTTCAATTGTAAAAATATCATATTATAGTTCTCAAAATGATCCTGAAATTTATTATATAATACAATAATTTCTACTATTTTTTACATAAAATAATTTTGAGAATATTTTTCTGGAATGGGTAACATTATTTATCTCTGCAGTAAAAAATACGTTTTCATACAAAACCATGATTTCTAAAAATGTTTTAAAAAATGATTCATTGCACTATAAATTATTTAATAATGTATTTATTACAAATTTTTTATTCAATAAAAATTTAATGGAATCATCATGTGGTTTTCGTTAAAATTCTCATTGGGATTAAAAAAATATATAAAAAGAATCATTATCTTCAACCTATACAAAAAGAACCATATTTCCCACTTTTATGATCACTAAATAATTTTAATATTCACTAACATTCTTTCAATGTTATTTTCAAATTAAATTTATCCTTGATATTTTAGAAAATTTGATATTTTAATGAAATTATATAAAAAACAAAATGATATTTCAAAATGTTGTATTTTTTTTTAAAAAAAATCAATGAAAAAATTATATTCTCCACCTAATATATATTAATATATGTATAAAAATTCATTTAAAATATTCTAATATTATTTTTAATGAAATGTATTTGGAAGATATTTTAAATTCAAAAATGGTATTTGAATCAAATCATTTTCTAGAATAATATTTTATATAATTGATGAAAATTATTTTCCATATATGATGACATCTGTTGACATTGAATATACCTTACAAGGAATATGATACAAGGAAAAAATTCTTAATGTTTCTCAGAATTTAATATTTATATTATTGAATGATGTTTTATGAAAAGTATTTACATTACATGATTAATTACATGATAAAAATATTTTGAAATATGGTAAATTTTCCATGGGTTATTCTTTAATGGAATAATGAAAATTTTATGAAAAGTATATCTTTTATACATGGTTTGGTATGATTAATTGATTAAGAAATCAAATTCATTTAATTTTTTTGTAAATGAAGAATGCTTTTTGTTCTTGTGGACCATAAAAATAATGTATTTATAATGATATGGGTTGGACCTAAATATCCCACCTATGAATTTGGTCAATATTTATATATCATGATATAAAAATGAGAACCAATTCAATGAGATTAATGCATTATGAGAAATAGGTGATTTCTAATGCACAAAGGGAAACATGTTTTTCCTGATGCACTATTGTAAAATGGTGCGTCTCAATAATCAATGTGGATGTTATGGGTTGTTAACCTAGACATAAAGAATGGGTTTCAAAATTTATGTAGGTTATACACTTATAAGACATGATATTATGGTTTATGAGTTAATTTTAATGATTAATCATCACTAAAGCCAGTGTTTTCAGAAATGAAAATGTTTTTTTCCATGATTTATGTTTATTTTATATTTAATTTTCTTTTGTTAACTTATTATGTTATTTTCCTTATTATATAACCATTATAATATTTCAATCTTTTATTTGATCATAAATTTATATCTCTGATAATTATACTTGCAGAGCATCTGATCTCGCACTTTCATAGGGTTCCTTCCCAACGGTTACAAAGAACTGTTTTATAAATTGTATGTATATGAAGAGATATAAATTATAAAAAATTCATGGGAATTACTGAATACCATTCCAAAGATTCAGATATTGTGTTTAAATATTCTAAATAAATAAAAATAGTATTTTTCTCAAGAACGTGATTTTGTAATATAATGAACATTCATCTAAAACTATATAATAACTATATAAGATAAGAAGATGATTCTATAGTTTCAATTGATGGAATGGTTTATTTATCATTATTAATCAATGATTTAGAAAATTAATTGATATCTATATGAATAATTAAATGAATATTTAATTGGATGTTAGTAAGTAGAAGTATATGGATGATTTAATGTAGAAAACAATGTCCTACAATTTGGGTAAAGGATAGAAAATGCGGATTCAAATAAATTTTATCTATGTTGGGATAATACAAGATTATTTGACTCTATAATGAATTTATTTGGGGTTAATAACTAATATTTTAGTATATTGAGCTAGTAACTACCATCACTTGGTGAATGAACATGTGTCCAACTACACTCTTAGTTTAGAACATCAAAGGATGGCACTTTGTAAATTAACAACTTTTTTATAACCAATCATGAAGGATTTAAATTGATGAAGATTATGAATAGAATATGATAAAAATATGGATTCATATATTGAAAATACTTCTACATTCTTTCGAAATTATTTTTGTTATTTTTCTTAATGATGTGGGTTTATACTATGATTTGTTTTTTCTAAAACTATGTTTTTTTTCATAAGTCAATGGTGGTAACCAGTAATAATTGGGTTAATAATGAATGTAAAATTCAAATTTTTATTACTAGAAAATGGGATGATGACTAGGGTGATTGATATTATGATTATGAAAAATTATTTATTAGGGAACATGAATTATGATGTGTTCCTCAAAAAACACTCAAATGCACGGAAGGAGAAAATTATATTGTTGGTCGAGACTTAATGTAGTTGGTAACATGATGAAAATATAAATATGCTTCGTATATATATATAATATGGGGGTCTTAGTCATTGTAATTTCTCAAATGAATGAAAATAAGTTATATGTGTATTGAATAAGGAAATAGAGTAAGAAAATTATGAAGAAAATGAAAAGTCTCGATAATTAAATGGATGTGAATGTTATTCTTCCTTAGGTATTATAAGTGCAAGAATTCACTGAATTTGGGAAGTGTGGGAATTATAGAAATATATGACATAAGAGGAAATATCTTGAAGAGAATTTTCATGGTGGTATGAGTAATTGTAACACTACCGATGATGAGGATATTATGTATGACATATGAAAAGACTGAGGTATTAGGGAAAAGATGATGAACTATAGTTATTGTCATACAGATGATGTGGAATAATAGAATTGTTTTTGTATTAAAATTTATTAATTATGTAATATGAATATATTCATATATATATGATTTTAAATTGGTTATTCATTAATTATCTTCAATAATATGTAAAATGGTAATAAAGGACTATATTTGTGACTCAATTTATTGGTGACATTTTTATAAAGGTAATCTTACTCTTAATTTGATCTCAGTGATGAGATATTGTTATTGGGATAAAGATATTTTTTATGAATTTGTCAATTTGATAGTACTAATTACCTCAGAACTAAATAATTATTTGTTAACAAAGTAATGTAACCTATCACTGAGAAGTTAAAATTTTTCTATTTTAAGAATAAATCCAGTAATATATGTTTTATTTAAGTAATGATGAACCATTCATGTTTTCAATATGGTATTGTTTTAACTAGGTCTATCAGTATGTTTTATGATAATAAATAGTTAAGGTTTTCACATATTCGGCATGCGATAATCCGTAGGCACTTTATGGTATCTACGAGTAAATTATATACTCATTTTTGAGGTTTTTCAACCCTCTTGATAATGTTTCAATGTTAATATAATTTATGTTTCCAGAGGATAACCTTTTATAGAATGGGTTATTTTTAACTTTTGACGTGACATCATATATTAATGTATTTATTTACCATACGAAGATGTATCCCTATTGGATAACCTGTGCCAGCCAATTTTTTTTATGGTAATTGAAGAAATAAGAAAGGAAACATGTTTATACGTATATATCTTATGATCAATTATTTTGTGTTTCAAAAAAACACATCATTATTTATTAGAGTAAGAGATAATGTTAAAATTAATGAAGTTATAATTGATGGTTGAGATTATTCATATCAATTAAATGAAATCAATTAATTATATAACTGGTTAAATTGCATTAAATTTTTTGAATAAATCTTTAAAGAAAATAATTTCCTATTTTAATCATTTTTAATGATATTAATTTCCTTTTTCATGAAATATTTGTTTTATGGTCATTAATAATCTCTATTTCAACATCAATCTTATGATCAGTGATCTCTTGGACTCTCAATAGTTATTTATTCTTTTATTTGATGTCCAAATATTAACCTCCGAACTACATTCTGATATGTGTAAAAGTAGTTTTGAGTTAATTTAAGAACACTTTGGGTTTATAAATTTCACTTTTAGGGGGGTTTATTATTAATTTATATGATTTGGGTATATATAAATCAATTTTAAAATGATAAACTATTCACGACTGACATGAATTTTATTAGAAAATTTCAATTAAAGGATTTGAACATAAATCCTAGAGATTTTATGAAATTATTATTTCCTAGTATATTAAATTTTTTCTATTATTTTTGTGACACGAAACACATATTTTGTCTCGTGGTAATAGAAACATTGTCTATATATTTCGTTTCATGCAACCAAGAGATTAAATGAAAGATGTCATACAACTAACGTATTATTATTTAATAATTTAGTTACCACATAGACATTCAAATGGAAGGGATAAATAGTGTAAAATAAATTATAAAAAATGGTTTAAAAATGTATATATAATTTATTATTTTAATACATATAAATTATAAATAAAAATAAAATCTTTTTAGAAATTAATGAAATATATTAAAAAACTATTTTTATGCAAAGAAATATGTTTTATATCAAAAAATTAATAAAAATAATTTTAGTGAATTATTTTAATGAAATATATGTCGAATATATTTTTAATAAACAATTTTTCATTCATATTATCTATTTTATATGAAATATTAACTAATAAATATACTTTTATTCTTAAAACTAATTTTTTTTATAAAAATGCATTTTGTTGTCTTTTCATAGTACCCTTATTTGGAAAATATATTCTTTTTTACTTTTATAAATTTAGTTTAATAAGATAAAAATAATTATTTTTAATTCTTAATATCAATAATATATTATGATGATTTTATTCTTTATCATAAATTTTTTTTCGATGAATAGTAAAAAATTACAGATTTTTTTGAAAAATAAATATATTAATTTATTTATAAAGATAAATTATTCATTGATTTTTTTAAAATTTATACAAAATTAATTATGATTTATTTAATACAATTATCTAAATATGAATATATTTTATAATGAATATTGATATTTTTTTTATATTTTGAACATTTCTCTTTATTACCCAACGTTCTCATCGCATCTAAAATAGTAATTTTAAATTGAATTTTTGTAGTTCTCTAAATGGAATTTTTAAAAATTGAAACCTTATTTGATATCAGTATAATTTATATAAACCACTATGGAAAATATTGTTTTTGAAAAAAGAAATATAGAATGTTGAAAATTTTAATTATCATGATTAAGGTAAAAATGGTTATACAGTGGGGTTTATACTAAATTGATAAGGGAAAAATATACTATTAATTTGTTTAAAAACTATTGGATGGACATATTTCTATAAATCAACATATATTCTTATAATAATGTCTACATTTTACCCTTATTACTTATAAAAAATTTTGGAAAAATCTATTATTTAAAAAAAATATCATGTGTGTCATATCCCCAATTTGTAAAATGTCACACCCTCCCATATAATTTTCACACCATAAAGAATATTTGGATCAACTATTAATAGACCAAATCACATCAAAAATACCCTACCATAATCCTAAATGATTTTTTATTAATATTACCTATTAAGGATTTAGTGTAAACCTAAGGTGAATACCTGATGAAGAAGTAGTGCTCTCCAAGGACGATCATTATTTTATTTATATAGACACCTTCATAAATTATTATTATATCAGGATTTTATAATAAAATAATAATTCTATGTATAATAATAATTTTTCATGCGTATTTATTTACAAAAAACCAGATCAAGTTCCATTAATTGAGTTATGAAATCATCATTCATGTGTACGACGGACTACCACCTCACGAACCAATTTCTTTCATTTGTCTATTACCACCACTGGAGGACAGATAAAATTATATATATATTCATTACATATATATATATATATGATACTAATGATTTTATTATTATATTTTCATTATTATATCGCACATAAAATTATACCCTCCATTTTTTGGGAAAACTATAATGTATATCATGCGTCTGGTTGACTGCAGCCTCGCAAAGCACTATAATTCATACATTCCTTACATGGAATGTATTAATGATTGGTTTAATAATAATATGTCATATAAATGATATAAAATATATTACTTAATGATAATATATCAATTAGTTTTCATTATTTCAATCCAACAGGAAAATGGATGCAATATTCTTGGGTAGATACACCCTACCTTTTAAATAAGTGAGGAATTTAATTTTTTATCTATAAATATTATGAATTATTTTAGAAAAAATTATATAAAAAACATATATGATATATATTCCTTGGTTAAAATTGTGTTCATAATTATTCCACGATAAATATAAGATGACTTTAAAAGGAGATTCGAAAAATAAATGAAAAACAAAGCAGTTGATTCCTGATACATGTCATTAACATGGAATTTATAATTAAAGTTTAATAAAAAGTCAAAATAAGACCATATATAGTATTATTTATATGAATAAGGTTCATTAAAAATTTATAATAAAGAAATATTAAAAATACATTAGGTAGTTTCAAAAATGTAAAATGGATGTCACATCATTCAATAAGAGATGTTTGTCTCACTTTTATTTTCTATGAGACAAATATCATATTCATTATATGTTAATTTTATATTCTCTGTATAATGTACATAAATTTATTTTATGAATCATGTACTAATAATTATTCCAATTTACATAACCATTTAATTTTCTCAGAGACATGGGGTTTACAGCTACAATGTTATAAAAGTAGTAAGAGATTTTGGTCTTAAATGTGCCTTTATTTTGAAATTTGTTTAATTGCTCACTTATATTCATTAAATAGGTTTGTATAAATCCATTATGGCAAGTAATATCACAAATATGTTTTTACTAATTATATTTCATAATGAACCCGACCCTAGTATCCCATAGATGGGGGTTGGTTTATTACATTAGTATAACTAACAAGGAAGTCACATCCCAAAGAAATGAATAGTTTAGTAGGGTTGGAAAACCAGATTAAAACATATGTTTTAAATAACAACATGAATTTATGAAATATATATAAACTCTATTGGAAAAAATCCAAAACTCCAATATTATCCCAAAATTTTAATCAAAATATACAACTTCACATCATAGAGAAAAAACATAATAAATTTTTGAGCTTGTATGCTCAGTAATGGTTATAAAAATAGTTGAATCTAAAATAAATAACATGGAAGGGTGAATTAGTAAAAATATATTCCATTAGAACATAATGATAAGAATACAATGGAAATAGTGAAATACGAATAAATAACACAATATAAATAATCAACTAAATATTCTCCATGTATATTCTAATAACCAAATAATCAAATTAATTATCAATTATAAAATATATTATTAAGGTAACGAATAATTCTATAAATCATAAAAATATCATCAGTGTTTAATCAAAGACACCTGAAAATAAATTGTTCAGGCCATGGTTGAGTCCATTTATATTTTGTTTACGAAGGCATTGAGGGTCTATATATTCCCCACCTATCACTTAATAAGAATAAGGAATTATACATATGTATGTTATCAAAAATAAAAAATAAATATATATGAAATGTAAAAGAAATTCCCATATCTATAACCATAATCACTAAACATTCTGACTAGTATGGTGAATTGTATCAATATAGGACATCTAGAGTCAAACTAATAATAAACCATATAATAGAAAATGGAATATAATAAAAATTTGAGATCATTTTTAATAAATAATTTAATTAAATAGAGTTTTTAAAATACATGAAAACACACTAATTATATCTTAAAAGATTTTTTTTAAATAAATACCCCTTTTTAAGTTGCAAAGAAAATTTCTTTTAGAATTTTGTTTTGTATTTTTCACAAGTTATTGTATTAAACTAAAAAATAGTATTTCATTATAATTTTATTATTTTATAATAATCTTGGTATCTTAAAACATATTATTGATGTTAATTGAAAAAGGGTTATTAGTCGATACATTCCCTTTAACCTGGATTGTGTATCAAGAATAATTAAAGATGGATCCTTTTAAAACATGTCTTTCCCATATAAAAGAATACTAAATTTTGTTACATGATTTTGGAACATATAAAAAAATTTAAAAAATTATGTAAAAATAATTAATAATTTCATTACTCTATAGAGAGAAAAAGCATAACCCGAATAGAAATGGGTGTCCACGATGAAACAGTACCTTATTTATCAATGTATTCTATAGTTTCACATAATTTCATAGATAATGTTACTAGATCCATTAATAAATTAATTCAGAACCTATTTAAAATTTAGTATATTTGTTGTGATACTATTAAATTCATTTACTATATTTATTATGAGCCATGATATTTAATTTGTTTGTTTGGGAGTGTTCTTTTACTTGGTTTTCATGATCATTTTACTTGTACACATATATGGAAGATCATGAAGAATAGAAATAACTTTGCATAATTGAAATTATATTTTATTAATGATCAAGCATAAGATTAAATTTAATTATTTATTATTTTTTCATATATTAATATGATTCATTAGATATAACTTTAATGACATTGATTTGGATTATTTTGATAATTTTCGATCATCAGAAACTTGTTTTATCTTATTAATAAATATTAAGTATATACTGGTCATAAAATAATAATAAACTTATGATATGTATTATATGAATATTTTTTCACCATAATGACTGTTTTATAACTAGCCTTGATGGTGGAATTGAAAAAATGAAAACAAATCATCCATTACGGCATTAAATCGAAACATCTTAGAATATACTTTCATCAATAAATAAGTAAAAATAGATAATATATAGTACGATGTGTTTTTCATTGACATAATAAAATTCTATCATATAAGGGCAATTTCTGTAATCATTTCACTTTTAAAAGGGAATATGAGCGATGCAGATAAAATAAATTGAGATGAAAATTAAAGAAAAGAAAGAGGTATTTTACCTATTGATTTCTCTTTCATGAGATCCTCGTTAAGGGGATTATTTTTGTAATTTTTTTATAAAAAATAATCCTATATGTGATGGAGTATATTGGTATGATTATAGATTCAAAAATTACCAGCCATAATTCATTGATGGTGGGAGGAGATGAGGTGGCGAGGGGTGTATTTTATAGAGAAGGAGAGACATATTTTCCGATTATTTTATTCAATAGTTGATTATTTTTATTAATATTATCAATATAAAGGATTATTGTGACTAAATATAGTAATTTGGGACATTATTTCATACCAATAGTCATTTAAATCATCTATCACTCAATCATGACTCAAAAATTCATTTATTTACTTTTACTGTCAACTATGGTGTTTCATTATTTATTTAAAGTTAAACAAATATATGAAAATATCAAACATTTCACCTAACCATTTTTCATCATATTGAATTTCAATATAAACTCCATTTTATTAATATAAATTTCTAAATAGGAAAATTTAAATTTTTAAATAAAATATTCATTGATTTGAAAATTACTAATTTTAAAATTGTAAAAGATTTGATAACACACATTGAAAAATTAAGTAAGCTCTAATAAAATTATTTTAGGAAAATAAGTTAAGAGATATTAATTTATGAATCTATATAAATAAAATTAATTTCTTTTAAATAATTATATTAATTATAATGTTTTACGCTCATATTTATGACTTAAAATTATACAAATAATTATTTTTTTTATTTTTTAAGAAATTTATTTATTTAAATCAAGATATAGTTATATCATATTTTAATTTATTAGATACGCTAATTTTATTAATACTTTAATTGGTGATGTTGTTGTTCTATTGGTCAAATTACTATTCATAATAGTCACATTACTATTCCTTAGTTCAACTTACTATTCCATTGGAATATGTTCCTTATCTTTTAGAAATATATATTATTTCATTTTATTTATCATTTATAATGTTGGTATTGTATTCTATGAGTGATTATATGTGATTCATAAATTATGAAATAACTATAATAAGGAAAATTTAATTGATATAATTTTGGGTCGTTACATCTTTAAATGGCATAGTTTGCGTTATTACATTATGGGGATGTGATTCATGGCAACCAAACTGGTAAGGAACTTATATTACATTATCATGGTTTATCATGATTTTTATGAGTATGTTTCCAATTTTGAAATAGCATGATCTACCTCTCGATAATTCACATGTATTTTATATTCATATACTAACTCATTATTTCTTCATTTAATCAATTTTTTCCTTTTTTACGTAATATAACAGAGAATTTTTTTAAGAAAGTTTGAAATTATTTCTCTCTTTTGTCATGAATAAGTTTTCTTCCAAAATAATGTATCATATTATTTTATTCAATTTTTTTGGAAAATGTTTTATGATCCAAAAAATTATTTATTAATGAAAATGTTACCCATTATTACCTTAAAAAATTGGAATAGAATATTGATACATTTTTCCAATAATAACATATTTGTTTTTTACAAAAAATATGAATAGATTATTGGTATTTAAAATGAATGTAATGAAATTAATTTCCCACTTACATATCCTTTCAATTATTTTAATATTACCTTATGTTATGTTTTCAATTTCATGTCAATGAAAATTTATACCAGAATATTTAGAAAAAATTTATATTTTAAATACATTAGTTAAAAAATAAAAGGGTTCTTGAAATATTTTATGATTTAATTTTTTTAAATAACAAATGATATTTTATTCACGATACTTTTAAATTGATTGGTAAATATTCCCTTATAAATAATCAATGTTATATTCAAATAAATGGATATTGAAAATATTTTATTTTTTAAAATACAATTTTCATAGAAATTTCATTTTACTCAAGAGGGTTTTTAATTGATTGATAAAAAATATATCACATCAATAATGATATCCATCCAACTATCCTTTTATTTAATATGGATATGATAGAAATATACCATTTTCATTCTATCAATAAATATTTTATATTTATGATCTAACAATTTTTATTCAAATACTTTTCCTTTTGTGGGTTATACCATGATTAAATTATTATAAAGACCTTATTATTTCCATGGTTTATAATATGGTAGAATGTTGAATTTATTTATAATCATGTCTCTTTTATAAATATTTTGATATGATTAAATGTCTATAAAATCCATTTATTTTTTTGAGTTTTGATATGATGAATTATTTATGTTCTTCTGTGACACATAAATACATTGTTAATTATGATATGGGTGGGACCGATATATCTTCCAAATTTTTTTTAATGATTTTTATATCATGGGATAAAAATAGGAAATATGTTGATGGGATTTATCCGCGATGGGAAACACAAGATTTATAATACAACATGGGAACCAGTTTGGACTATATACAATCTAGGCATCATATGTGTCTAGAAAAATTATGTGAATGGTCATGGTAATTATCCTAGAAATATGAAATGGATTTTAAAATTTATGACTTTCTTTATTTTATGACATGAGTTTATATTTTATCATTGACTGCTCATGTTTTATAACATTTATGTGCTAGGTTTTTGGAAATGCTAACGATTTATTCGATGAATCAAGTTTATAATATATGATAGTTAGGGTGTGAATTTTAATTATTCAGGGTTTCTATTCAAATGCATGGATGAAGGAACTAATTGTCTGTAATAAAGAACAAACTGATAATATAGTGGAACCAATTGAGCACCAGAATGAACCAACTTACTATATTGAGGAACCCAATGATTGTACAGTGGATCGAACATTCCATAATAATTAACCAATAGTATGCATGGAGGAACCAAGAAAACACAATAGAGAACCAAAAATCAATATGACAGAACCACTCAACCCCACATTATTATCAAATAACTACATGAAGTATCTGACATGAGGAAATAATTAATATATGAACAGACTTTTAGTCTTTTTAATGTGAGAAAAAATATAGAAAATCAAAAAGTATGATGTTCCATTACTCCCTCTGTACTCTTTTTTTCTATGAGTAATAAAAAGAAATAATTTAGGAATCCTGATACATTACATTAGATTCCAATCAAACCTTATTATCCTCAATAATCAACTTTATACACAATATACAATTTATAGAGGCTATAGATAATAACAAGTGAGATACCATTCTAGGATCTCCCCATAACAAAAACATAACCACATACTTCATGAAAAAAACACATATCTAGGGGATTTTAACAGCCAAGGGATACTTTGAAAAACAAATAAATCATAATGGTAAAAAAAATCTCAATAAAAATGAAAAAAATGAAAAAAAAGTGAGGCCATTAAGAATTCATATTTGACTTCATTACCCAAATGATCTCCTCCAAGTCATGATAACTCCAATGATGAATATAAAAAGGCTATTCTCACCCACACCTCAACTTAAACTAATGATCATGGATATCCACCATCCACTATACAATCATCATATCAAACATGATGTCTAACTCTTCCAAATAAATGAAATGAGATCCATTATGAAGATAATAAAAATAATAGGATAAATGTTTTTCTTAATGATCTCAATTAAAAAATATATTTATTGGAAACAAATTTTACTCCTCAACAATGTTATTGAACCCCTCAAAATGTAGGATGAATTGGTGAAATAATACACCATAATCTGAACCATCATTTCCGATAATGAGAGGACTCCTTAAATAATACATGGACTCTAAAAAGAAATAAGTGAATCATTATAGTATATGAATATAAATTATCAGGATCATATTCTACCATTATATACTATTAAACTACTTCGAAAATCTTTGTTGTACTCATAACTACATTGGAAATTAGGAAATGATATCACAACCAATACAATGCATAGAATTGATCTATACAAATAGATGATTTTTAACTATATTATTAGTAAATATAAACCATTGATTAGTGGTTCATCCATGAAATAAAATCTTCCATAATTATTGACTATAAAATAACTTACATCATCTGGATAGTACATTTCGTCTACCCACTAGTCTTGGAATGGAATTTAATTTTAATGAATAACTATTTTCAAAAATAATTTTTAATACACTATAGAATCATGAGGTAAAAAGAGATTTATATTAGGCTAAAACTATAATATATTGACCATGGATATTAATAACCACATCCATAATATCCACATTATATTTTCAATAACACATGACTCTGTGGTCATTGGAAATTCTACTAACTTGGTCAGTGTTTCCATAATCACCCAAAAATATCATAACTACTATAAAACTAGGGTAATCAAAAGAATAAATCCAATGATATTATCAATTAAATATACTAATAGATAACCAATGGTAGTTAAAAAATATTTTTATACAATGTGATATAAATTTATGAACTAAAAAACTATATATTTTTTAGGAAATATGCCCCCAACTGCTTCATACCAAGATATTAAGGACTCCTCCTCACACAATAGAACATCATTGACATTCTCAGAAGATCTTATATTAGTGATATTTTAATATCACAGAGAACTCTATATCACATGTACACTTTAATAAACAACCATATCTAAAACAACATCAAAATTTGACCATCATGGAGAATCCACACTATTGCATCACAATGCATGGAATCTGAACCCACCACATCAACCTTTGAGTCTCCACATTGATACACCTCCAAATCCCAAAATATCAATGATATAATTATCATATGATACAAATTTTTTTTAACTAACCTACTCTACCTTTATGTTCATCATTTCATTCAGTTTTATCCCTGTATAAACATCCCCAGACACATAATCTATATCTCATTGTGACATCAGGATTAGCACATCAACTACTAAATAAAACTTTTCATAGGTATTAGAGATCTATAAATAATAATCATATAGAAACATAATTCCTAATCACAGATTCTGGTTTGAATACCACTTAGAGATTACAAATCTCAGACTCATAGGGACTATAAAGGCCAAAGAACCATAAAAAATATGGTAACATCACCACAATGTCAAGGAATTCACCACCACATCCAACTCTTTTTCATGTGCCTCATAGTTTTTCGCACGTTGATGAAAAATCCTAGACCCATAAAATATAACCACCCTTTTCATAATTAAGATGAATACTAGTCCCATATAGGGATCACTATAAAAGGCCTAAATAATCACTTCTCCTTCCGAAACCCATTTCAAATATGAACTGATCAACCTTTAACTGTGGTTTTACAAAAATTATAGAAACCATTATTCTATATGAATGAACAATATTTAATTTTAAAATAATTTATATAAGATAAATTTATAATGTAATCATATAAAATTCTATTATTATTTCCCATAATACCTTTGAATCATTAAAATAGTTTAATACCATGAGTACTACATAATTAAACAAAATCCTTAGATATTTGACGGTTATATTAAAAAAACTATTGAGGAAATACATTTCTATGAAAAATCACTTAATTTGTTCAAAATTTTATCTTATCCATTATTACATATAGTTAATGGTGTTGTAGGTCTATTGGGAGATCTATGAGATGACCAATATTCCACTAATCATTAATATAGTTTATATCCATTTATTTAATGAATAAAATTATTTATTAATCAAGAAAATCATGCAAGATAGATTTCATGAGACCAAATAACTTATATAGTTTTTGGATGTTATAAACAATGAAAAACAACTCAATGTTTCCTTATGTAATTTGGAAAAATGTTTTTTTATACTCTTATCATGCACTATCATTTGGTGATATCCATAATGTATATTAATATTTGAAAATTAATGGGCCCAAAAATATATATTAAACATTAAAATATAATATTTAAAAGGGTTAATTGTTCATGGAACTTTTGTTCTCATTCATTAGTTAGTAATGACATAGCATCATATTATTGTTGACCCTCATTGGAAAACAACACTATAGTACCCTAAAGAGACACACATGGAAGGATGAGTTCCTTATCATAAAGATATATAATATAGATATTAAATACTCAGAGATACATGAGTGTAATATAATAAGGATACATTCAATCAGTGAATTTACCAATAGTAACTCTTTTTAAAACGTGATTTTTCATCAAGGAGATTTGTCAAAACGTCATTTGGGAAGACATTGAGATATTTTTAAATAACACTATGAGATTATGAAACATGGATCTCAATTGAAAACTTTTACAATTGTGATAAAATGGTATTTTCCCATATTCAAACCATCCAAATATATTTTCACACCAATGAACACGACTCATAGGAAATTTATATATACAATTACAACTTCCCTTTCAATGTAACCAAAAACTACACACATAAGGTTTATCCAATAAATACCAATGATAATATTAGGTGATTATATCTATAACATGAAAAATACCCACCTTATCTCATTATGCACACTCTTCTCATTATATCACCAGCATACATTCAAAAATTAAAGTTTATCCTCTAAATTTTGTTGATAACACTGTATTAATTGAAATACTCTCCTACACCCATTCTAATTTATGTCCCATGTTTGTTGTAAAAATCATGTGCCATGATCTATAAATATATTATGTGCCAACTATGTTATAAAATAATTTAACCATATCTTGAACCACATAGTCTCATTCCTATATTTGAACCTCAGTAGAAAGAACCTTCACATACATAACTCCACTTCCTAGTTTTTAATGATCTCCAATACCATGTTCTATTATTCTCTTATATGGATGGGGACAATCATGTGGATACTGTTTCATAATTCCATCTCCTCCTTGATTCCAGAAACATTTCGGTAGAATCCAATAATATTAATGCTATAGAGAGGCCTGAATAACGAAACCTCACTAAGCTCCATGAGTGTTCCAATTTATTGGATAATGGCGACCAAACCATATAATGGTGTAACCCATTAATAGGAATCCCTTCATATATTCTTAGTAAATAAATTCTATATAAATTTATGATGAATACTAATGGGATCGAATCCTAATACTTCAAAACCATGACTATGTTATCTTAATCTATTCTTTATAGAAATATCTTATCCTAGATAATCTATATTGGAATCTCTCTTAAGGAACTCCATTCTATGAGTTAGTCTATTCGATCACTTTTTATTTCTTTTACATCCCCGGATACATTGGAATAAGAAATTGGTTTACCTCATATTTAATTACTTGTTGAAGAGTCATCTTATGATATTGTTATCTAAAAAACGAATCTATGATGTGATTAGGATTAAAATGAACATATTTTTTTAAATATTATCATGAAATATATCAAGTGATGGATCCCCTACTAGAGGGTGTGGAGAAATATCCTATTGGCCACCTTCATCATTGATGATAAGAATTATAAATGGGAAAACGTATGATATTCATCAAATGAGAAATACTCTCCATTCAACTCAATATGATAATTAATCTACCAATAATTTTTTTATATTCAAATCCAGTTGAAAAAAATCAAAACCCATTACTCAACTCATTACCAAAATAATATTAATTCAATTTCAATCTCTTCTTTCTAATGATTGGACTCTTGATAATAGATTCTCCAATTTCACATTTCATGACCTAAACACTAGAAATCACATAATTACATCTTCCAATTCTCATTCCCCTCTATCAGATCAATCCTCTAATGATCAATAGAATAAGACTAAATTACTTTTATATGTCAAATAAGACAGGGATGATGACATAGATCAATTATAATAAAAACATACGGGATGGTATCTAAATCCTTATTATAATGATTCCATTAGGAATGTTTTAATTTAATTAAATTTAATTCCCAAACCCAACATGTTCAAATAATAACTCAATCAATCATCATCCATGTACATATCCAATGTATATACACATTTAAACCTAATTACCTCATGTCTGGTATTCATTATTAATTGTGTACTTGTATCATATAACATGGGTTCATAAATGAATGTGTTCTCACCAAATTATTACTCTAAATCGCTCATAATGTTATAAAAATATTGTTCCCCTGTAATTCTTATGAAATACTCATTATTATTATGTATAATAACCAACCTACCACTCAGAAAAATAATTTTTTAAAACACTTTCATGGAGCCCCTACAGTAGTGCCCCTTCTAGGACAATATATAAGATAACTATATGAGAGGGTCCAATTTTGGAAATCCAATAATTATATTTATATGGGGACTTAGTGTTGTTGAGTGTGATTTTGGATGTTTTTTTATATATTGTTTGATTTAGTGCCACTAATGTATAACCAAAAAACTAGGTGGGTGTCATGAAAGATATTCAGATTATCACATCAGAGCCTAGTCAAGATGCATGTTGCGTTGGGGTTTATTGTGTTTATATTTTGGCTATATACTAGGAAATATAGTTATAGGTTATACTAAGGTATAAAAATTGCATAGTTTTCCATTTCATATTCCATTTCATTTGACATATACCTCAATTTAGTAGAGTAAAATTTAAAACATGAAGTAGATTTCATTATATTTAGATCAGTTCTAATAGGGTTTTTTTATTAGGGATTATTATTATAAATATCAACAAATCATTTTAGTTTCTTTAGTGAGGATATAATGTCCACATGGTTTTAATTACACTATATTGGATTGTTATAATGAAGGTATGGGAAAACAATAATATTATATTTTGTGTGAGGACATGATTAAGGTAAAAATGGTTAGACACAATTTTAAAATTAAATATAATTAAAAGTTGAAATTCGTGACTTTTAGATATTCTCTAGGACTAGAATCACAATAATAATTTTAAGGTCCTCATTGTCCTAGTAATAGATTATGAATAATATTTTTAAAGGGGTACATCATGGATTTATTGGTTTAGATTCATTTCTTCCGATTATCTCTAGTGAAACCTATATCCCCAAATTACTATCTATCCAAATATCATGTGTTTTTAAACACCACATTCATCCAAGATCAATTTAGTATGCTTCGAGGTAACATTATTTATACACTAATCAGTATTCACATGGTTATTTTTCATTATAGAGTGTTATTTTGTTGAGATTCAATATTTTTTGTTCTAACTTGAAACATGATTGAATATACAAGGTTAGGAATATGTTCTGGTGGTGTTTCCATTAGTGGAGGTTAATTCATGATATATCATCATAGCCTAGAGAATGTCTACCTTATATTCAATTAAGGGGAAACTCATTCTCTTATTTATATATGTTATTCTATTGAAACTTATTGATTTTTATCAATTTTTTGTGGATAAAATGTGTTGAAATAATAATATAAATAATTATATTGACATTATATTCAAGGTTTTGGGTGTATTAAAAATTTTAACTTATATTGAGATATTTTATAGGATGTTATAGTTGTTTACTACATTTATAAAAAACATAGTTTCAATTAACATTGTTTGTATTTTATTGTTTATCATTTATAGTCTTTGTTTTTGTTGTCTTCTTTCACCATGTATAAAATAAACAATCCTATTTTTTGGTAGAAGAACCATTTACCCATGTTTATAATTATTTTTATGGTTATACAGAATAAAGTAATGATAAAATATATATTGATAGAAACATTAAAATGGAATTTTTGTATATGTTTTGGATGATATGTTGTTTTGTGTTGAATTGTTTTTGTGAATTTTTGGTGGCCATGTAAACCATATTGGGGGTTTATAGGAGATGGTGAAGACCAAATAAAATGTGATATGTCTGTTTTACGTGGAGTTGTGGTCGGTTAGAATGAGTTGTGATGGACGATGATGGTTAGTGAATGGATTGTAGATATATTTCTAAGGTTTATATTATTTTTTTGGATAATATTATCATGTTCCATGATGGCTATTTTGGGATATATATTATACAATATTTCGTCAGTCGGTGGTAGTGGATTGTAAGTTATTGAGTGAACTCATAATGATAAATGGACTGAACATGGGTTAGATTTTATATATTTATATGAGGGAAAATGCATATGGTATTATAAATAATGATATTAACATCAATAAATATAAAATCTATTTATTATCAAGTAGAATTATTGATGAAATTGAATAATTGAATAAAAAGTTAATCTAAATGGTGTCTTCTTTTAAATATGAAAAATTCGTAGTAATTTTATATATAAGAATGAAATTTTATCATTAAAAATATTGTCACTACAAAGAATGGTAAGTAAAAATATGAATACCAAAATTATGCTCATTTGAATTATATACAACAGGTATAATGATTTCATTTATTGTTATGTAGTAAATATAATATGATATAACTCCCAGTTAAATAAAAATATGATATTAATATATTTGAAATATTTATATTTGTGTTGTATATAAATATTAATTTTAATATTTTTAAAATATTATGTGATATATATGTAAAATTATAATTATGAATTTAATCTGAATGGAGTCTTAAATTAAATTTTGTAATATATACCATTAATATCAATGGATTTTTATTTATTATTTATTATAATAACACTATATCTTAGTTTGCAATGAACTATTTTTTGTGTATTGTATATTTAATAATATAATTTTTGTTAACAATATCGAATGAATATTATAAGTTAAATAACATATTGACATCATTTTAATTATAAAATGATATAAAATTATAGTACCCCATGTTTGAGGTATGTGACCCTTGTTTCGGTTATTTTGTGATTTTTGATGTTTTTGGTTTAAGTTTAGAAAATTATTGGAAAAAAATTTAAGGTTGTGGAGGTTGTGCATGGGTGCATGGTTGGCGCATGGTCTGAACAAACCTTGTGGCTAGCCCATGAAACCATGCACCCTTGAATGTGGGCTTTGCATAGGTGGCACAGGGTTTGTCAGATGGTGCAGGCAAGTCGTGCCAAGTCTCGGAGTGAGACAGTGGAAACTGTACAGTTGGTGCATGGTTTTCCAAACCATGCAGGTTAACCGTGCAACCACATAATGTGTGGGTTTTTAAGTCACGGGCCACTCGGTATTTTCAATTTTCCCCCATTCTTCCTCCCACTCATGGCTCACATGGGAGTTCTATTTTTCAAAGGTTGGGGGATCTTCTTAGCACGTTTTTGAATCAAATCTAAGGGTTTTATTGGTGGGTCGAAGGTAGTTCTCCTCAGGTAAGAACCTCTTTTGGTTCTTTGAGGTTTTGGTTAGGGTGAGCCCTCTCCCTCTCTTAGTTTCCTAGATCTACAAGGGTTTCATCTAGATCTAGTGTTTTTTTCCTTTTTGTGTTAATGTTTGATCTTGTTGATGTTAGGTAAGGGTTTTTGATGTGGTTTTGAGGAGGCGTTCACCCAGTTTGGATTCTGTTTTAGCGAAGGGTTGATTTCCCCAAACCTTAAGAGGTAATTGACTTCTCTCTCAACTCTACTAGGTCGAAATGTGATGTACATTTACAATTAAATTGGTTGCTTTAATTCAATTACAAGCATTTCGTGTGAATTTTTTTGGAAAATCAAATGGGCTATGAATTCAGGGTTTCAGTATGAAATTGGGGTTTTGTTAAAATGGGCTCAATTGGAAAATTTTGAATCGATGATTTCAAAATGGTAATGATTGTGAGCATGAGTATTGATTGTAATAAATGGGTGATATTGATATGTGTTTGGCATGAAAATGGTATTTGTTGGTATTCACAAAAATGAATGATTATTATTGTGGATTGTGTTGAAATGGGTGTTATCATTGGGAGGATGATGTTGGGACGTGTTGGAGTGGATGAGGAATTAGAACAATAAAAAGGGGATGGATTGTGAAAAGAATGGCCACCATAAATATCAAGTGGGATGGATGTACCACTTTAGTGGATTTGTAATGAATGGGTTGGATGGGATGTGCCACCATGGATTGTTGTGTGATTTGTTGGTGATGTTTGTTGATGGGGCTAGTGAGTGAAATATGAAAATTGTATTCAGCTTGTGGCATGGTCTAATTGTATTAATTTTGTGTCAGGGATGATTTGTCTTCCTTGTGTGACATGTTTCGATTATGGAATGATTGGATTACAAACAATTGGTAGCTTGGGTTTTCATTATATAAAATGTTTTATATTAGTGTGCTAAAAGTTTTATCCTTGTTGCAAGTGTAGAGAAGTCGGTTGGGGAAATCCTACTGATTAGTTGTACTCCCCCCTTTCTTTGGCACATTGGAGTCTTTGTAGATGTCATATACCATGACGTGGGAAAAGGTAAGGCATCACCCTCCTTTATTATTGCTCTGTGATGTTTTGGTGGATCTTTGAGCTTGGAGCTTGGTGTGGTGCGATGGTGGTGTCATGTCCCGTGGTGTTTTGTTGCATAGTTTCCACTTTGTACTCTGATGTTTTGTGAACATGTCTAGTTGAATGGTTTTGGGTATTGTGATGGAATTGTTAGTATCACATGGTTGGGTTTGAAAGTTCATGCATATTTATTTGATGATTGGTTCAGTTGGTTTAACTTCTTAAGGGAAAATCGTTCCCCAAAGTTCCTTGAATCCCTTGGCATTTATTATCAGCCTTTGGCACCTTGGGAACATTTCTTAAGGCCAAGTAACCCTCACCACCGCTTCCATACAATGAGGTAGTGGTGGGGTGTTACAAAAATAATAATATTAAAAACAAATGATAAATAACACCATTATAATATAATCAAATTTTATGATGTCATTATTTATTATCATTCAAAATATAAATAAATTATTTTTAAAATTCCATTTAGATAAAATGAGTATCATTTTTAAATTTGTATTAATAAAATTAAATTTTGGTGAAAACCTATTATTGTTTTCAAAACAATATATTTTTACTTCAAGAGTACAATATATTGTCTTTTTTAATAATATGACCCTTGTATCATTATTATTATATAATCATGATTTAGAAATTTTTGAAACCTTTTTATTGAAAAAATATTTTATTTATAATTTTCAATATTTATTTTAAAATATTGACTAAATTTTTAAAGGGAGAGGTATATATTTTAGATCTAATGATATATTTATCTCAAAAATATTTTCATACACTATAATGTTTTTATAATAAAATTTACTATTAACACATTTATAAATTATATAAAGAAAATTAAATTTTAAATTTAGAATATTTATTTAAAATTATGAAATAATAATGAAAATAATTTTATTTATAAATATAATGTTTCCTATGGTAAAGACATTTTTTCACATTAAAAGTTAAAATAGGAAAAAAAATACTATTTAATGGGTTGAGTTCATTGAAAAATGTTTCAAACATGTGCTGAAACACATGTATGAGGATTTAGTAGCTTGATATCACCCCAACCCATTGTTTCTAAATTTTTGGATCACAATGTCTTAATAGAGACATTACATTATCGAAAATATTTTTGTATTTTCAAAATAAAACATTTTATAATATAAAAGGGGATCTTCTATTTTCACATACCCTCAAACTACAACCCCCTAATATTGTCCAAAACAATAATTAATAATTCATTAAAATTTCATATAAAAATTTTCCATGTTCTTTTCTTCCAAAATACCATCCCAAAAATACATATCACCCTATGGAAATGTGTTAAAAACATGAATTTAGGTATTTGTTCCTACCATATCCTTTTATATTCAATTACATTTTATATACACTTTTTTAAAAAAATTATTACACAGTGCTAGAATGATATCATAAGTATCCCTTTTCCCAATATATTATTTTAATGGTGGTAAAATAATTAACTACCTTTTCCATTTTCTATAATGGAAAATTAAAACATGAAACAATAATATGAATGGAATACAACCCCCACAAATAATCCAGTTTAATTTCAGTCACCACCTAAACAAGAGGGACCAAAAAGAGAATATATATTTAGTTTTGACATTTATAAATTATTTATTATTATATAATAGTAAACTAGATTACATCTTTTTCTAATTCATTAATAATGTAAGTCATCATATATCTGTATGTGTAGACTACTCCCTCCATGCTATGATACATTGCGTTCTTCAATATTTCAATATAGTGACTGATATATGAATAAAGTTTGGGGATAGATATAATTTTCATGATACCAATAAGGTTCAGTTATTGATTATCCAAAAACATCTTAATTTGGTCACTCATAAACTATTCTTATAAAAATAACCATCTTAAACATGCAAAAGAAGTGGGAAAAAAAATTATTCATAGCATGTTATAATTTTTTATCCATAATATATTAACATTATTTTTTCTAGTTTTGATAGATAACACTAACAAAAACATAAATTAAATCAATATTAAAGTTTTATAATGAAATTACAACTAAGGCACCTAAAAATTATTTATTAATCATTTTATTTTCACATTTCATTCAGTTATATACCTATTTTGATCAATGATATGAAATTATATTGAAGATGATTATGAAAAAATAATTATTAGAGTAACATGATATAAATATTTAAATTAAGTTGTTTTAATAGTTCAATGTAGTTTACAGAATTATATTTCTCCTTAACTAATAAAACACCATTTACATATTAAAAACAATTGAAATATTATTTTATTCAATTTCATCTTCAAGGGGAGTGACTGTAAAATCCATTAAAGGAAACAGAATCATCATAAATCATTTCATATCAATTATACTATGATTTTAATTTGAATAATTTTCTTTTAAAATGAATTAATTTACACAATTACTATATAAGACCCTTTTCAAAAATATTGTTTCTTTATGAACATTGTTTCCTCTAAGGGATTTAGTAATTAAATCTATTACTTTATACTATATGGTATCTCCTGATCTTGGAAATTAAATAATCTATTTGTTAATTTATTTTCAATTTTAATTTATTGTAATATTTTATCAATCTTGGGATAATTTTACTTCTTATTCAAAAATCCAAATAGATTTTTGTATCAATTAAATATATAACATTATCCAAAATATACCATAATATCTTAATTGAATATATATTTAAAACCCAAATTTACATTCACCTTCAAGATTTACCTTTCATGTTTTGAAATCCAATAATGTATTAATTTAATATGATTTTAATACATTCCATTTCCACATTTAAATTCTAAGTTTAATTATAATATTTTGTCGTGTGGGTTTTTAATAAAAGTTATCTCAAAATATTGAAAATTATTTTCAATTCATAATACTTTAACACTATTTTTATTATATTCCTCTCTTTAACCCAAGGGAAATACATTCCCTGATTTTATGATTTATTATCTATCCCAAAAATTGTTTTATTACATTCCTCTATTAGGTGGTTGAATTTGGTATCAATTTATCAAGTATATGTGTTAATTAATGTGATACCATTTGAAATATAATGTTAAAACCATTATTATTTATGGGTTTTAATAATGTGATGATTGTGTTTTTGTTGTGTGACACATGTTTACGGTTTATCATTATGTTTCTAGTATGACCAATAAATCCCTCCAATACGTTGATTAAGGATTAAAATTTTAAATGATGATGGTGATACATGAAGTGATGTAGATTACAAAATGGGAAACATGTTATGTTTCTCAGTATTCTATTATAAATAGATTTTGATTTCTTAATACACAATGGGAAAATGGAAGTCATTCCCAATCCAAAATATTGTGTTTCTATTGTTATGGAGGTTCCAATATATTTTGATATGTGACTATTCTATTTCATTAAGACAAGATATATGTTCCCATATTTTAGAGAACTTATTCCAGTACATATATTAGATCAAAATGGATTAGATGTTATCCTATCATAAAACATGTGCATTGTTTATGATTCCATGTTCATTCAACCAAATACATGTCTATCTTTTATGCTTTCCAAAAAAAATTTATGATTCGATATTCTTTTATACTTTCTAATATACTTTTCTCTCTTTTATACTTTCCAATATATCATATGATCTCACCCATTTATTATGGTTTTATATCCAAGGGCACAAATATTTTTTCAACTTGTTGGATAAGCTGGAAATGATCTCATATAATGAAATTATGTGGAATGATCACAATCGAAATAAAATAAATTCGTGTATAGCTAGCTTCTGATGACACAAACCACTCAATTGCTTAAATATTGTGTTTATTTTTTATATGAGGATTTAATTATGAAATTGATTTAATATAGGGGAATACCCAGCATAGGTCACCTCATCAATGATATTAAAAAACCGGGGACCCACTGGAGGATAGAATCAGTAGTCACCATCTATCTTCCTTCTATTCCAACCATAAAGTGTAACCTTTAGAGGGATAAGTTTTGATAGGGAACTAAAAATAACATTAGATATTAGATATTATTTATAATTTGGTAATGTGTATATGGGGATTTAATGTGATAATAGGGAAATGATATTGATCCACCTTACATCATGATATATTATAGGGAGATATTCTAATGGCCTAGACCACCTCGATTCATTATTTTCCAAAACCTATTTTTTTGGGTTTCAGGGAGGTAATGGTTGCTCATTTCAAGAGTTTTCAAAAATTATTCTTTTTTATTGATAGGAAAAATCAGAGAGATAGAGTCAATAGATCAATTTTAGTAGGTTATGGAGTCAGTAGGTCAAGGTGTGGATAATTATAGGTGTCATTAGGTTAGGGATTTCATATTTCAGGGCATCCGTAGGTCAGGTCATTAGGAGGACAAGGAATCGGTTGGTCAACATATTGGTAGGTTGGGAGTTGGTGAGTCATGTCAGTGACTCTCTATCGGTGGGTCACATTGGGAACTCATTTTGGTGATTCACATCGGTGACCCGTGTCTATGAGTCAGTTGTTGGTGACTCACTGTAGGTTTCTCATGTTAGGGACTCACCCATCAGGGAGTCAATTCCATATTTTTCCACTATTTCCAGTTTCAACCATCTTATATTTATTTGCCATAAACCAAGTATAAAACCTTTTTTGATCATTTTTAAAGGTGTCTCAAAGGATATTAATTATATACATAATTTCTAAACCCTCTTAAGACAGTGAAATAGACATACCACATAATCTCGAATTCAATATGATTTTAATGTCCACTAAAACTATTTTATTTTGTGGATATAGGACCTAGATCTTCAAAGACAAGGTATTATCTTCCCCAGGTGATTCAATTTTCTCTTTGTTTGACTAGAACATTTCGTTATAGAGGAGTCACATCCATTCTGAAGCCATTGATCATGTTTTCCTTTGAGAATATATTACTAATTTCTCATACCCTATTTTTGGAATAGAGAGTAATTAATCATCATTTTTCATTTTCAGTTATGGATCCCTTCATCTCTATTTTATTTTTGTATAATGGGGGGTGGGTGTACTCATGTCCCCATGTGAATATAGTTGGTCTTAAATTTAACGAAGATAATAATTTTTAATGAATGAGGGTCTGGGAAGATATCTATGATGATAAGTTTGTTTTATATGTTACACATGATCCATGTAGCATTTTGAAATGGTATGTATGCCTTTAGAAAAATATGGCCATTAGTGGCATCTTTTTGTGAACCTGTATGACATGGGAATATTTCTTGTTGTCTCCTTGTCGAATGGATGAAATTTCAATATTGATTAACCATGTACACTTAGTTTAATATTTGGATTCCGTGGGATTTGAAATTTTATATGATAAACTCTTCATAAAGGAAGTGGAATTTAAAGAATGATATTTGTTAAATATGAAAACACCTTACTGTTTGGGGTGGCTTTGTGTGGTGTGTGGTTCTATATGGAATTTTGTTTCTGATGGTCATGGGATGTTGTGGTTGTGATTTTCATTGTCTGTAAGGGGTGGTACAGGTGGTATGATGGTGTCTCAGTTTGGTAGATTTATTGATTGTTCAATGGAGGAAATTTTTGTGTTGTGGGACTACAAGAGGGTTATGTTATCATTATTGGGCGTAGTCTTATTGTGCACTGGGACTACAATACAATTGATTTTATTTTTTGTTTTTTAGATATGGTTATTTTTATCCTTGAAGGGATACTATGTTTTCTTTAGTAGGGATAATTTTTAAGACGTATGGTGTTACTTTGGGTGAGCATTTCTCCTATAGTTTCTAGAGAATTTTGTGGAGTGCGTGTGTGTTATGATGTTAAATATTGTGTGTTTTGGTTTTAGATTCCTGGATAGGGATGGAAAAACTAAATAAATTAATTTATTAATATTGAATGATAATTGGTTGAATGAATTGGATAGGGTTATGAATTTTGATTGTGGATGGCAGTGTGGTAATGCATTATAGGTGGCAGCAAGGGTTATATTGGGTGGTCTGGTAGTTTTTAAACCCATAGGTTAGTATGAGTGTTTGGTACCCATATATATACATTTAGTTCCTTATCATTTCTATATTCCGTACACCAATGTAGAGAACTATGTTCTGAAGACCCCAATTGTTATGGGGGATGGTGTCCTTTCCCAAAATTCTAGTGGGAGGATGGATGGATGGTAATTGGCATTTCTATACTCCCTATTCCATGAATTGATAGATAGAGACTCACTAGGAAGGTTGTTGTGTGGTTGTGAGGCCCAGATGTTTACAGGTGAGGTTTGATTACCATGTGTATTCAGGATGAGATATGATGTACTTTCCAAGGATCCTTCAGGATGAGGTTCTGGTTTAGTGGACAAGGTATATTTAGGTGGGATGTGATGTTGTTCTGGCCCGGGTTTTGGTGTAAAGTATGTGTTTTGTGGTACAGGTGTCTACGATAATGTTGTGATAGTGGGGATTGTGGAAGAGTGTTGTATCGTTAGAACGTTCACCGTTATGAATAAGCAGTTATCTATTGGGATGTGGCATGTAGTACCCCATAATCAATGTTTTTACTATTTTAATTGACTTTTGTTATTTTCTGAGTGTTTATTGGTGAGGATGGGGGTGTATAGTATTACTTCTTGGGTTCTTTGGAGTTTCTTTTGTTTTTTCTCATAGGGGAATTGGTATTCTTCTCCCACTTATGCATGAGTGACTTCATATTTTCCTACTGAGTATAATTTTATTCTCGCCCAATGTATATAAAAAAATCATGTTTTGGGGAGATTATGCAGTTCATATGAGACCCTAGTATCCCTGGTGTTGGGGTAGTTGTTGTGACTCTTCTTAACATTGTTCTTTTGGTATTTACATTAGAGTTTTCAATTTTATTTCATGTAGTTTTTCATCAAACATGCATGTGGGATTGATTTGTATTTCTATTATACATATTTCTTCGAGTATTTTTGATGTTGACACATCATATCTCCCGATAATGGTTACATTAGAAATGGTAATGCCTCACATTTTGTGAGATTGGAATTCCCTTAGTTTGGGTCACCACCCTGAGATCTATTTGAGGTGGGAAATAGGGGGTCATTATCTATTTTTCAACTTGAAGATGGAATGCCACAACATTCTTCCATACCTTCCCTCATCTTGAAGATGGAGGGTCATGACAAAATGGTATCAGTGGTGATGGATGAGATGTATGATGGAGTTTGGAGTTTGAAATAGTGAGTATTTCATGCAACGGTAGAACATTTTTGTTTAGATATCATGGTGCATGAAATATGATAGGGAAGACCAGTTAGGACATGTGATTTTAGGCCCCACCATGATCTGATGCATTGTATTGGAGTCTATTGAATACCTAAATGAGGATCCAATATTTTCGTGGTTCAGACCCCATGAAAGATGCATTAATCATGATGAATTCTGTTATTGATCCTTTTGTAATTTTTGGGACATTATAATAAACAATGGGTTAAAATTAATCCTAAATATATTCCACAGTGCTCAGGGTTAAGAGTTCTCTATTTAATTTTTCAATCGTGGAACCCAGTCATCATCTGCATGTGGTACAGGATGTGTAGGATCATTAGGCTGACCTGTCGACTAATGTAGGGTTGACCCAGTGGGGGAGGATGATCAATGGAAAAAGAAACTTCATTCATTCTAGTATAAAAATATGAGAAAGTACGAAAGAAAAGTTTGAGATTCAAATATGGAGAGTAGGCTTGAGAAACAAGTGATCACATTTATATTGATCCAGGATCGAACAGAGTATTGGGTTCCATTATGATTTATTCATATTAGGGTATTTTTTTGTCAGTGGTGAATGATGTACCTAGGAGAGAGAGGGGAGGATGATGTTCTATGGGACAATTTTGAGAGGGAGTTTAGAGAATAATTAAATTCCTTAACCATGAAGGCTGAGAAGAGGCATGAGTTACTCTCCCTCCAATAGGATAGTATCTTGGTACTGTAACTGGGGATCTTGTTCAATGATATCCTTCATATTTCTCACAATCTCATTCTGAAAGAGAAATCTTGGGTGAGACAATTAGAGGAGAAACTCTTCCCTCCACTCCAGTATCCCATTATATTTGTCACCTTGCCAATAAACATCGAGGTATAGAAGAAGGAAGAAGTGGTTGATAGTATTCACTCATGGGGAGGTATACCGTGAGAGGGGATTCAACATGGTTATATGAAAGACAATTATTCTAGTAGTAGGTCTAGGAACTAGGTCCTTTAAGATATCAGCTGGTGGGGATTTGGCCTCAACAGTTGTAATTTCGACCATCCAGTCCTCATGATTTTCCCATATGATTGGGACCATGGTGATTTTCATGTGGATGTCATGGGATCAAATAGAGTCAGTGCCTATTTCATGCTATGTATGGTGGATGTTGGGAGGATCAGTTCCCTTCTCATCCGTAGATGTCTTCCATCTCGTTTCAATAGTAGGGTGTTCCTCTAAGATCTTGGCCAGAATGTGGTTGAGGATGTAGTCGATAGTAGAGGTCTAGAATAGCAGGGTCTGTTCAGTTCCATTCCATTGAGGTTGTGGTTCCAGTAGGACCATAGATTGATCGAGGTAGGAACAATTTGTTCAGATCTCTTTAATAGGATTTATTTGAGTCATGAACTTCTCACTCATTCATTTCACCCACCCTATACCATATTTTGGGAATATATGTAGAGAAACTTTCTGTTCCCCTAGTGAAAAGAACACAATTTAGAGGTCACAACTAATTGTTTTATGTTTTTTTGGGATATAGACTGATGTTGGGGAAACATCAGTTCTGTGGGGATCTCTTCTCACAAAAATTCCACCATATAATTTCATCCATGGAATCAACTGGTTTGTTTCCACACATGCTATCATCTAATATTTATATAGGAGAGTGTTTTTATATGCGTGGTCGGAAATCATGTAGATTTCATTGGTGATTAGGGCTTTCAGATGGGTAGTCGATATGTGGAGCCTATTGTTTCCTTTTTGGTTTATATGTTAGTGGAATTAGTGGATGATGAGATTGTGGAGGTTCCTAGTGTTTTAGTGGAGTTATTGGATGTTTTTATAAGGAGGTTGTGAGTCTTACTCCTCGATGTGACGTTGAGTTTGGGATAGACTTGCAGCCTGATTCTCCTCCGATGTCGATTCCTCAATGTCAGATGATTCCTTCTGAGCTACTGGAGCTAAGTATTCAGATTGGCAATATAACGAAGAATAGAATTATCTGTCCCAGTGTGTCATCATGGGGCATTGAAGTCTTTTTTTTTTTAAAGTATGTTGTTAGTTTGGGAATTTTTATAAAATACCTAAGGATGAATCAGGTAATGGTCATGAATGGTTACCCTCTCCCAAGGATAGACGATCTTTTAGACCATCTAAAGGGATAAAGTTGGTTCTCTAAAATTGATCTGCAATATGGATATCACTAGTTGTGGGATAAAGACGATGATATCCTAAAGAATTATTTCATATGAATTTATGGGAAATTGGAGTATGTGGTTATGCTATTCAGTGTTACAAACACACAAACCATGTTCATGGGGATTATGAACTGTTTCTTCAATGAGATCAAAGACCTATTCATAATCGTATTGATCAATGACATTTGATCTACTCGAACTCATAGTATAGGAATAACAAGAATCATAATACTCTCTTGGAGGACATTCAGTTCCACCAACTCTACAAAACATTGTCCAAGTGCATGTTTTGGACATGGGAGGTCTACATCCTTAGACATGTGGGGTCTCAGTAGGGTGTATTAGTGGACCCGTTTAAGGTCTAGGCAGTTGTTTCTTTGGAAGCACCAATGATTGTGGTATTGGTTTGTATTTATATTGGCCATTTATGATATTAACGATGATTTGTTACTAATTTCTATTTGTATCATTTTCTTTGATGGTTCTGACCAAAAAAGGCCGAGATATTTTTGTGGAGCAAGTAGTGCTAGGCAGCAGTCGTCTAGCTGAAGGGGATGTGGGTTAGTTCTCTAGTGCTCAGTTATCCCAAGGAGGGTGTGATGTTTGAGGTGTTTTTTGATGATTAATATGTTGTCTTAGGATGTTTACTGATTACAAAGCTAGGATTGTTCTCATATGGGTCTAGAAAATTATGTCTAAATGTATATAACTATACAACCCATGATCTGGATCTAGTGGTTATTGTGTTCGTTATGAATTTGTGGCAGTACTACCTAATTTGAGTGTGTTTTTTGGTCATGAAAGTCAAAATACCATGAGGTACATATTTTCCTAGCAAGATATAAACTTGCGATAGTGTAGGTGGATGTAGTTTTTCTCAGATTACAACTTAGAGAACATTTACAACTCTATAAAGGGGAATGTTGTGGATAATTCTTTTAGTAGAAAGTCGCAGAAGGATGATTTTTTGGAATCATCTGATTCCTGGATGTTAATAGAGGAGTTGGCCACCTTACACTTGGATGTAGGAGTGGATGGCAGTAGGGTCTATCAATTTTAGATGACGGCATAGTCATCTCTAAGGAATCAGGTGGTGGAGTCTAAGTGGGGAGACTCAGAGGCATATGGGATGTGTGATAGTGTTGACCAGGGTGATACTCCGGTGGGGTGGTATGAGGATAAATATAATCGGGTGATGTTCTATGGAAGGCTATTTGTGCCTGTGGATATGTGTGAGGGATTTCTATATCAGTTTCACATCTTAACCTTATCATAACACCCATGAGTTTCCAAGATGTACCATTGTTTGAGATAGAAGGTTTTGAGGACTAATATAAACTGGGTTATGGTGGAATTTGTGGAAAAGTTCCTAGTGTTCCTAAGGTTGAAGGTAAAGAACTGTAATACCAGAGGTTTTTTGGGGGCCTTAGACATCCCTGAGGTGAAGTGTTATGGAATTAAAGAGGATTTCATCACAGTAATACCCATGCCTCAGGTATGATACGATGAATTATAGTTATTATTGGATCTTCAAAAAAAATAATCTCACTTATTAGTAATTAAAGATATGGACGTAGTGGATTCCTTATGATAGAGGTTTGTGGATGAGTTGGTGTGGCTACATGGGGTCTAATATCCGTCGTCTCAGATGGGGACACATGTTTTACCTAGCGAGTCTGGAGGGGATTTCAAGATGCTTTTGGAACCAAGTAACACCGCCTCACTTCTTTTTACACTCAGATTGATGGGAAGATAGATAGGACCATCTATACATTGGAGGATATGATGTGAGATTTTATATCTTAGTCATTTTTTGGTCTTGGGGGAGAGAATTTCCAATTTTAGAGTTTTCTTACAAATATAGATATCACTCTTCCATTGGAAAGGATCGATTCAAAGCCTTCTATGAGTGACTGTATTGTTCACATTTGTGCTGAACAAAAGTTGGGGAGGTAGTCTATTATGGTCCTAATTTGTTGTAGAGTATAATAAAGAAGGTTTATCTTGTCTCTAAGAGAATGATGGTAACACATGACCAATAGAAGTTGTATGCCAATCATTATAGCAGGCCACTATATTTCGGCATTGGGGACTGAAAGTAATTCAAGGTTTCCCATTAATGTGTGCATCAGATTTTTTGTAGAGGGAGAAATCCTTATCCATGGTTCATTAGACCCTTCGAGGTTTTGGGGTGAGTTAGCATGGTGGAATACCATTTGGAATTTCGACCATAGTTATAGAGGATCTGTGATGCATTTAATGTCTTCCAGCATCATCGATATCTTCATAATGACTCCCATTTTATTGATTGGGGAGAGTTGGATATTGAGGATGTCACAATTTTTGTTGAGTGGCTAGTAGAGATCACATATCATCCAGAGAATGTACTGTGTAAGAAGACCATTCCTTCAGTTTGCGTGGTGTGGATTCATGGTGGTCGGGAGGAAATTAAAATGTAGAGAGATGTTTAGATGTGTTCCCAATATCGCCATTTGTTTTGTGTTTTTCTTGTGTGATTTTCTATCGATGAAATTCATGATACATGATTATAATATGATTTTTTTCTTTTTTTTGAAAATCATGATGATTTCCTAACATATGAAAAGGGGTAGACCATATTCATAATCATGATGCATTAATTAAGATGTGATTAAACTTATGCGGGCGAGTCTATTCCACCCATAGCGGATAATATCTTTAAATGGAGGAAGGAATACCCTAATTGATGTGTCTTGATAGTTAGTTCATGTGATGGTATCTTGAGGATGCTTGTGTTTATAGATGTGGGATGAGACATTATTAGATATTGTGGGTTAACTCCAGCATTCAAACAATATATGGGGGTTTAAGCTTGAGAGGTATCTCACAAGGTGGTTGTTTAGACTAATCTTTATTCTCAGATGGTATTTGAATTATTAGGAGAAATAATATTTTGATAGCTATATGATTTAATGGAATGGAACTTCACGGTTTATTACTTATTACAAATCTTTTGTTTGGAGGTGTTCTGGCAGGAAATGGTAGCTCATTAAAATTGTATTCCAAATTTATCATTTTTTATTCATAGGATACATCAGTGACTCAACATCGGTTTAACAGTGTCGGTAGGGCAAGGTGTTTCTAGGTCAGGTCTTTAGTAGGTCATGGGATTAATAGTTTAGGGAATCAGTTGTACTAGGCTTCTGTAGTTGAGGATGTCAATAGGTCAGGGAGTCGGTAGGTCAGTGCATTAGTAGGTCAGGGTGTCAGTAGTTCAGGGCATCAGTAGGTTAGAGCATCAATAGGTTGGGTATCTTTAAGCCACATCAATGTCTCGAATCGGTGAGTCATAAATTAGTGACTCACTTTCGATCACTCATGTTGGTGAATCACCCATCAATACGTCAATTCCATATTTTCCAATCTTTCCAAATTCATCTATCTTACATTTTATTTGTCATATACTATGTTTAAAACCATTATTGAGTGTCTCTAAAGGAATTTAAAAGGATATTTACTATAAATTTAATATTGTATCCCTCTCATTACATTGAAATATTCAAACCACATATTCTTGACCACCATCTGACTTTAATGACCATTGAAACTATTTCCTTATGTTGAAATTGAATCTTGATCTTCTATGCTATGGTATTCTCTTCCCCCAAGTGTTTTTGTTTTCTCTTCATATGACCAGAACCATTCAACTTAGAGGAGTTGCATATGTGCTATAGGTTTGGATTTGGTTTTCTATGGACTGTTTCCTACAACTTGAGAAACCACATTTTTTGGAACAAATATGAAATTCTTATCATATTTTGTTTGAATCAGGGATCCATTTTTCAATATTATTTTTCTATCATGTGTGATGTGCGTACCCATATCCCCTTGGGAATTTAGTTGGATCGAAATTTTATGAAGATAATTAGAAGAAATAAATGGGGGGTTGGGAAGATGAAGATTATGATTATTTTTTAATATGTTATCCTTGATCCATGTTGTGTTTTGTAAGGGGTTGTATGTCTTATGATAATAATGGTCATTAGTGGCCTCAATTTTTACGCATGTAACATTTGTGAATATTTTTTTGTTTACTTATAAAAGGATGATATTCTGACAATGAATAACCATCTACACCAGATTTAATATATGGATTACATAGGATTAAACATGTTCTATGATCACCCATAAATAATGAAAGTGAAATTTCGATAATCAGGGTTTTTCAATCGGAATACACATTGTTGGTAGGTGTGTATATATTCTGTGTATGGTTCTATTCGACATGGTGTTTGTGTTCGTCATTTGATGTTTTGGATAGGAGTGTGGTTGGGTGTATGGGGTTCTATAGGTTTTGTGATGGTATCTCATGTTGATAGATTGATTGATTGTGGAATGAATGACCTTTTTGTGTTATAAGAATGTAGCTGGGTTGTGTTATGGTCATCATACATGGTCTTCATTTTTAGTGGTACTGGAATCTGGTTCTTTTTTTATGTATGTGGTTGATTTCCATGTAGCGGGGCTACCGAGGATGGCTTAGAAGGGAAAATTATAAAGAAGTATGTTGTTAACTTATGTCGGCCTTTTTCCCAGAGTCTCCATAGTCTTATGGGATGTGTGTGTGGGTAATTATATTACTTGTGATGTATTGTGTTTGGTAGTTTCCTAGGTAGGGATTGAATAAATAAATAAACTATATTGTTTACTGCATAATGTTAATTGGTTAAATTAATTTGATGGGGTTATGAATTAAGTTTTTTGAAAAAATATGTGGTTATGCATTAGATGAGGCAGAATTGGTAGTTTTTTTGGGCGATTGGGTTTTTTAAACCCATATGTTTGTATTTTTATTTTGTACTTATATATATACATTTAGTTCTTTTATATTTCAATATGCACCCCACCCATGTTGGGAACTACATGTTGAAAATCACAATTTTTATGGGGGAGGTTGTTTTTTCCTAACATCTTTGTTGGAGGGTGGATGACAATTTATTGGCTCTTTTATATTAAATCTTCAAGGAATTGGAAGAACTAGACCCTTTAAGTATGTGTGGTATGTTTGGGAGGACCAGGTTTCTATGGCCGAGGTTTGCTTCCCATGTGTCTTCAGGATGAGAAATGTTGTACTTTCCAATGTGTCTTCGAGATGATGCTGGGGTTTCAGAGCCCATGAATCATCGGGCATGAGGAGATGTGTTTGTGGCCTTGATATTTTCATGTGGGATGTGGTATGTGTCCTAGGTGTGTGCGGGGGGGTTTTTATAGGTGGTTTTGTGGAATATCATAGTAACATCAGGATGTATTCTGTTAGTGATGAGATATTAACTTGTGGGAAGTGGTATGTGGTACCCAATCATCGATATGATTACTAATTTACTAAACATGATTTTAAATATTTTGTGAGAGTGTTTTAGTGAGGTTTGGGTTTATAGTTTTCCTTTTTAGGAACCTTTAGGTCCCTATTGTTTTTATCACCGGGGAATTAGTATGCTTCTCCCACATTGATGTGAGTGACTTCACCTTTTCCAACTAAGTATACTTGTGTTCTCACACTACATATATAAAATTATTTTCAGGCTTCCATGGACATTATGTGGACCATTATAGACTCCACTAGCTTGAGCCTTAGGATATTTTCTATGTCACATCATTATTTTTGTTCTTTTAGGATTTCCTTTGGAGTTTTTCAATATTTTTTTAGTGGTTTTGCTTTAAACATGTGTGTGCGGAAGATTTGGAATTCTTTTATATATATGTCTTCAAGTAGTTTTAATGTTGATAAATCGTATTTTCCAATCATGGTTAATATAAAAAAGGTAATGCTTCTAATTCTCTAACATTTCAATTCCCATAGTGTTGGTTTCACCCCAGGGCCTATTGGAGGTGGGAGTCATGGATCCTTATCTCTTATTCATCATGAAGATGCAAGGTTGCAACATTTTACCATACAAAGAAGGAGGGAAATTACAAATATTCTACGAAATAGGTATTTAGGTACCCTCAAGATATGATGAAAGGAATCTAATGTTATCAAATTACCATTTTTAGAAAAATCATTAATTTTGTGGAATCCCAGGAATTGAACATAAATCAATAATTTTTTTAATTCAAAGGAAAGATGTGATTTTGAAAATATAATATGAATTTATTAATATGAACCTTGATAAAATCCAATATACTAGGCTTAGGGACTTTTTATTCTAGTGATGCATGATATAGATTAAATCATATATGGATAGGGATAAATCTTCTAGCACGGAGGATTACGTTATAAGTAATTTATAATCCATACTGGTGATACTGGTATAGCTAAATGGGACAAACACATAGTATAATTGAAAATTTTTAATGATTATTATGCATGAGGTAGCATTTTCATGTCAGTTAATGTTTGTTCAATTTTTGGGGGTAATAAAATATGTCGATATATCAAAACAATGATAAGTAAGGATAATCACCAATACTGAACAGTAAATTAAATCATATTGTTTTGTTTAATATTTTATTTTATGATGTTATTATAATAAATTTTATGTTATTGAAATGTTGGTCCCAAAAACCTGATTTGGAGAAATGCTTCAACATTACATTTTATAAATCCTGATATATGTTGGTTTAGAATATATTGTTATAGTGTTGTGAAACATGATCTTACCATGAATAAAAATATTATTTAATATTTTAATGGATGAGAAGTTAATATATATCGTTTCATGCAATTTAATGATTTTAAAATCTTTTAGTAATGAATATATAAAAATTATTAAATATTTAAAGGCTTTGATAGATGAAATGTATAATTCCCAAGACACTCCCCCTCATACCATTTCCTTATTAAAAAATCATTCAATTACCACTATGATACTATATTTAAAATAATATAAAAAATCATAAATATATAAAAAGTTAATAATTATTATTCTATATCTGAGATTACAAATATCCTTTTAATAATTTGGAAATAGATAATTAGGGAAAAACAATAACTAAAAAAGAAAGTTTTCTCTATACAAAATATTCATTTTATATTATATATAAAATTACATAATAAATAATGAGTCATCAAAATATTTTGTGAATTATTTCACACATTCCAGCATTCTTAAAATGTCACATATACATACTAACTTCATTACCAGAGGAATGGAAACATAATAAAGAGGTGATGTCAAAGAATCGGTAGAGGGAAAACATAATTGAAGCATTAAAAAATATATGAATGGTATACATAATATGACTGGAATAAATAATCCTAATAAAATTAATATGGGCTCATGATAAAATGATTAAAATATATAAAAATACATATTTAAATACTAATGATATCATACAAATGGAATTAAAATTTCTATAATTCAAAAATATTCAATAAATTAGTTCTTCCATGACACTATCCAATTATGTGAAGGGGTATACACCAAAACCCTTCCTGTTTTGTCTCAAGAGTCTTTTTGATTCATTGAGAGGATATATATTTTTCAGCCCCACCTTACAAAAAATTATTTCTAATGAAATCTCCATCGGATTCAAAAATACCACTCATAACATCCCCAAAGGTATCATTGGATGTATAAAATACCGTTTTTTCCATATAATGAATAAAATAAAATATCTATACATGATCAATATGGATTAGAAATCAATTATCATCACAAATTTCAATGCATGTCCCCATTTCAATGAAGAGATTATATTCTAGTAACATATCATATAGAATAATATGGAACATGAAAAAGCACATTATCCTATTTTGATTAATCATATATATTTCTATAATAACATATGACGCACCAACACTTCTTCCCATTCTTATAGTTGGAATTACATGATTGTTAAACATTAGATGTGAGAATATTGATGTCTAAAATATATATAATAATATATCCAATAATCATACATATTAGAATACTAATATATATAATCATAATACATCACTCTACGTTAAAATAATATCGATATTTTTATGTAAACATCACATAATAAAGTTTATTTTAAATGTGTCGTTTACATAGTATTGAGAAATAAACATATAGATAAGTCAATAATGTAATAAAATGATAAAAAACAATTGATAAAAACTAGTTGGATGGTTTTAATAGAAAAAAACACAACTTAATAATAGAAATATAAAAAAATGTTTAAATGTTTGAAAATCATCCAACCAATTAAATTCATGAAGGATACCATAAAACAAAGGATTGGTAATTCGATTTTTTGATTCCATGAGTTCGATAATATATATATATATATGTTTATGTATTAGAATAGAATTATAGAAACAGAAACCCTATTAGGCTAAATCATTTTGAAAATGAAAAGGAAACTTGATGAAAAAATATAAATTGGATTTTTCGAAACATTTTGATAATTTTTGTAAAAGATAATGTTTGGGTTCACATCTAATATAACTATTCAAAAGTGGATGTGAACTTTATTTGAAATAAAAATGTAAATAAACATCCATAATATTTATAGTAAAAAAATAGGAATTATCATCCTAAATTAGGTAAATGAAGAAAAAGTCTATTAATATTAAAGTAAAAAAACCAATTTAAATATTTTTAAATATACCTTTGATCCAGACTCAAATTTAAAAAATATTTAAGAAACATTATTTTTATTAATGAAATAATTTTCGAAAATTGAAAGATAATATTAAATATAAAAAATATTAGGGTGGAAGTTCCTATTAATTAAATAAGCATATTTAAAACCAAAGGTTATTACTCATGTAAGGATACTAGAGTTACCAATATATCTTATGGGAATCATATCCCAATGAGATTGAAATATATTAAAAAGTGTTTATATGGTAAAATTTTATGTCACCATAAAACATTGAGATAATTAAACAAAATGAAAATTTTATATGTTACCCAATTTTTTTTAAATATGATCAAAATAATAATCCAAACTTAGTGACTAAATGTATGTTCACAATAACTTGTCACAATCATGGAATCAACTGAATAGATGTACAGTTGGATAAGGTACAACGATTTGGAATTTAAATCTCACTAAATAATATTATTATGATAAAAATATATTGATGGGATGCGAATACAACATAAAACTAAAACATGGTATATAAAATGTATTATGTATCAAATAATCAGAAATGATTCCAAGAAAACCCTTACAACTTGGGAAACATTCAAACCAAAACATCTGGAAATAGAGAACATTCAATTGAACATAAAATAATGCTATTAAATTATAATTCAATTTTTTTATATCCCAAATTGGAATTATATACACCACATTAAATAAATTAGCTGCATAATACAAAAACATCTCAAATTTGGGAGTTTTAGACAAAAAACCTCATACCATGTTCATGATCTCTTCTTCACATTCACCAAATGCCTAAACTAATTAAATTATTTTCATTAAATATATATCAAAATACAATATTCAGAATTATCAAAAAATCTAATTATTTATTATTATTATTATATATATACTAAATATATATTTTATTCAATTATTTTATGAAATCTTTATCTATTTGAAGTAGTTACTTCAAAGTCATGTTATTAACTAGTCTATTTCCAAATTTCATCATGAATATATACTCTAAGGTACTATAATAGATATTAAAATAGTTTTTATAATTCTTTAATTTCATCAAATGGTAGTATTTCTAATAACAAATGAAGACTAAATCGATGATGAATATGTTTTAGTTGTTCTTAAAGATTGAAATTTATATTCTTAATTAATGAGTAAAATGTTGAAATAATAATAACTAAATAAAAAAGTTATTATTTGAATATTTATATAATATCCTTCTAATAAATAATTTCACATTTTAATACATGAAAATAATGTACATTATTTTTCATGTGGGTGGTTAAAGTGACCGAAACATGAACATACCATGATTAATGTAGGATTATTAGATAATTCATTGGTAATATAATATAGCATAAAATTAATTATTATATTTACTGTTTATTATTATGATATGTCTTAAAATCAATTAATTATAGATGACTTATAATTAATATTAATCCCTTAAATTCAAATAAGATATCATTTCACACTTTGTTATCTCATTTTAAACTATTTAAATAACAAGAATCATTTTTTGATCATTACAATTATTCATCATACATTTTTTTCATTCTAGAATCTTCATGATTTGATAAAAATTATATTTATTCATTAATACGATTTTATATTCATAAATTGATGTTAGTGATGAAAAATGAATTTTATTGCTCATGGTGGGGGTAGTCTACACATACTCGGTAACACCGATTTCTCTTTTTATAATGGATGGGATATATAGATAATACCACTAAAAATGAAAAATTAAATTTGAAAAATTATAATTATATTATTATTTTATTATGTATTGAATAATTGTTAATTATTACAATCATGAAGAAAATCTACTTTATTGATAACTATCATATCAGGTTCTTGAATATACATCAGAATTCTCCTATAAAATTAATGAATTATTGTAATAAATGGTTAATAAAAGAATATATATGTATTATAAGGATATATTTGGATCATTATATACTATATTAAATGTGAATTTATATGTGATGGTTAGTATTGACAAGCAGTAATGGTTACCTTTTTATTTGTGAATATAAGGGATGTATATTGGATTACACATAATAGTTTTTATAATTTTATATTTTTTATTCAATAGTTAATGGGTAAAAAATGAAAATTGGGGGTGTGAAAGTGAATGTGGTTATAAAATCACCTCATAGACTAATTTAAGAAGAATTTTTTAGTATTTTAATTCATTTATGTATGATTTAATCCTTTTACCCAAATTTACTTCTACCTTGATAATTAATTATTAATATTAATAATTAATTTCAATGGAAAATATATATTTTAACTCCCCATCCCCAGTTACCCAAAATTGGTTCATTATTAGAAAACATTAGTATGATCACGAGGGAACAAATCTGGAAAAACCAATCAGTTTAGTAGCCTAGGAAGTACTAGATACAATATTAAGGTTTACATTACATTATAAAATAAAAAACAACAACAAAATTGTCCTCACTGACCACATTCATATAACATAGACTATACATGTAGTTCATTAATAATATACTTCTTCACATCATGGGAAAAATAATACATAAAATGGGGTGAGCTCAGATTCTCCGTAAGGATAACAATATAGAAAAAAAATTCATTAATAAGCATAAATATTTAAGGCATTGTATAAGACTAAAACATAATCCTTTTAAACATAAATTTATACAAAAATGTCCAATATAAATCAAATAATACCAATTAATTATTTATATGGATATTCTACTAGTCAAATAATCACCTGAAAAATCAATAACCAATTTAATAAGGATGGAATTCATAATGCCATACTTCATAACCACATAGTAAAGGCCTTGTGACAGGACTAAAAATAAACTTTTGTCGAAGCCTTGTGCCAAAACACTCGTTTGTATCATGAGTCCTACTGATGCATTGAGGATCTATAGTGGGGCCACCCGTTACATACTATGTCCAATGCATTCCTCATATGTAAAGTTTTAAACATATCATAAACATTCGTATTAAAAATTTCATATGAAATGCCAATAATTTATCCATAAACCATTAATGGTGAAAAAATAACACATCCATAGTCAATCATATCACAAAACATTCATTACAATATAGATGTTTGTATCATAATAAATCAACTTCAAACAAGCTTAAAATCCATCAATGGATATTGACATAAATGAAATCAGTTTTTTTAAAGAAATATCTCTTTCTATTTTGAAATAATTTAAAAGTCATGTAATTATAATAGAAAAAAAAATATTTTGAAAATAGTATTATGAGATTGTATGGGATTCTTCAACGATTTTATAATGGAGGAAAATAACTACACCTATTGTATTAGTTAAAGAAATACATTCTAACCATAATTTTGTTGAAAATGTCATAAAGTATCCTGTTTGGAAAACAACGGAATGATTCGTTTCAAAACGTATATGATCAAATAAGGGTATAAATGACATTAAACTATTGTCTATAAAATATTAAGAATGTTTTCATTTACATTTTTAAGAAAAAAATATGTTGATGATAAAGAGGACTCGGTAGATACTATCGTATTAACAACCTTAGATAAGTAAAGATATTGTAGAATTAACCCTTACATTATACAATTCCTTGGTTGAGATTAAGTTAAACTCTTGTATAGTAGTTTAATAATTTATATTAAATTAAAAAAGTATCTTATACATAAATATGATATCATATATGATCTTCCAATATTCCTTGGTTTATAATATTTTAGTAGTATCGCCGTTTCGAGTGCAAACTGATTCGTTTCCCATTATATCCTCTGTTACATAAGTAGTGTTTGTTATGTATAGGATTTATTTTATTCATATACATAATGATATTAAGTTCATAAACATTATTTTTAGTCATAAAATGAAAATTATTCTTGAATGATTACAATGGTGAATTAATCTTATCGCGTTCGTGGAGATGGTGATTCGTACGTATGAACGAGCGACAATATTATTATATTGATAGAGAAATAGTATGTAATTAGTTGGTATATCATATATAAATAATCACTAACATGTTATATTTATTATTTAAATCAATTATACTCATTAGTATACCCATCCAAATAATGATGTGTTTGAATAACAAACTACACCAAGACGTGGAGACAGTAATCTATTCGTACGCACGTATTGTGACTTTGTCATTCATAAGGAGAATATAAAAACTAATTTGTTTGTAACATATTTATAATAACATCACAGTATGTAATAGGTAATGGAGTTATTATTTTGGTATGGAAACAACAATGAAAGTAGAACTCGAAGAAGATAAAAACTTGATAGAGGGGGGGGGATTATTACCTCTTCTTCGAGTGTTTTTTTTGAGTTGATCAAAAGGGCCACATAGATTGGATTTATAATCAATGTAATGACTATAGGTTGATTTGAGAAATTATGGAAGGATATTTGGGAAGAGGATGGCTGACCCAAATGGGATTGGAGGTGTGATTTTGAGAGAAGGGAAAGTACCCTTTTATAATATAGGTGAGGGTCACTTTAGGAAAAGCTTCTAATATTATTTTATAATAAAATAATTATCAGACTCTAATGGCTCAAAAATGATTTATTTTGAGGATAAGTTTGGTATGGGTCTACAACCTCTCAACAAATCAGTTTTAGACAGGTTTAGGTCACCATATAAACCTTATCACTTAGATTGAACTCTTAGTTAAATTGTTTTACATTTACCATGTCTCTTTGTATTTTTATATTATATGGTTAATAAACTTATTATAACCCACCAAGAGAACCCCAAGTGGTTCATTATTAATATATAAAACCATATCTAAGTCCTTTCTCTAATCCTTATATTTTATGAATAATATATCATTCAATAATATATTTTTTTTAAAACTAAATTATCTTAATTTTGACATTATTTAGTTTTTGGTTTTTGTGAAAATCATAAAAGCATGATTACTTCAAAAAAAATTATTTAATTAACCCTAACATGTAATATTAAACTAGTAAATTAATGGAATTTGTCAAATGTATGAAATTTTATTTATTTGTATATTTATTATTTCAATTATTTTAATCTTTCATTAATAAGTTAATTAATGCAAAATCATTGTGTCATAAATATATTAAATTATTTAATGTCTAAAAATTATAAAAAAAATACCATTATATAGGAAATATTTTTAACTTTCTAATTATTATTTATATTTGAAATTATCTTATGTATAACCCAATATAAATTTTTTTTTATTTATTAAAATTCGAATTTAATACTTTTAACTATTTTTTAAATAAAATAATAATAAATGTCCTAATCTAATCCAAGAGGATTAAAATGCGTCATATTTTATTCTTAAGGTTGTTTTTGGTAGAATTACCAATATAAAATTGAATAAGGACATGTGTCAGGGTAATTATAATATCATATTACCCTTAATTACCTTATTTACTTTTAATCAAGGTAAATAAAAGTCAAAAGTTACAATTCACCAAAAAATATTTTCATCTTATTGAACCACATATTACTTACTGATGTAAACCATTTCTCCATGATTTTTGAAATTCAAATAACAAAAGTTGTAATGTTATGTTTCATTCAGATTTTCAAATTCGCTTAGAAGAGCGGTAAAACACGGTAACACGTTCAATAAAATTTTATTTCTCTATATATATTATAAACTGACTCCAATGAATTACATTGAAAATATATTGGTATTATGAATCTATTTTTATTTAAAATAAATTTAAATAAATTGAAAAATTATTTAAATAAGAAGTTTCCTTTAAACAATAATGCAGTATTTTTTACTATTCATCAAAAATTTAATATTTTTAGAAAAATACCTAAAATTCACCCGCAACGATTTTAGATATTCCGAATCCAAAAATGAACTCCATTTTGAAAAATAAAATTTATATAATTTCAAAAAGTGGGTATTACAATTCTTAAAATCTAGTTTAATTGGTCGTGGTGTTTTAAAACTCTTTGTTTTGTACAAGAATGCTATTATATTATCCAAAGGGAAACATACCGTGGAATCATGAGGTGTTACATTCTCCCCTCGTTAAAATAATTTCATCCTTGAAATATCTAAAATATTTATACATTAAGATATTCATGTGGTTCTTCATCATAACTTTCTCGGGTTCCCACATTGCCTCTTCCATCATATGGTTACTCCATATAATATTTACCAGATGTGCCATCCGGTTTCTCTGTACTTTTTCTATAGTATCAAGAATTTTGATAGTATCTTCACAATAAGGCAGATCAGGTTCTAATTCAATTTTATCATATGTGAGTACATGCGTTGGGTCAGGCATGTTTTTTCTCAACAGTGACATGTGGAACACATCATGAACTTTGAAGAGACATGGTGGCATTACCAAATGATTTGTTACAACTCTAATTCGTTCTTTAATTTTGAAAGGCCTTATGTACCTAGGTCTCAATTTAACCTTCTTTTCGTCATGTATAACACCTTCCCATAGAGATGCCATAAAGAAAACATGGTCCCATACATGAAATTCCTAATCCTTCCTTTAGTTATCAGCATTTCTCTTTTTCCTATATTGAGATTCTTTAATGTGGGTTTGGATAATATTCAAATTTTTCATTGTTTCCTCAATAAGTTCGAGCCCTATGAGATTTCTTTCACCATCATCATCCCAACAAGTTGGTGTGAAAAATCTATATCCATATAATGATTCATATGGTGCCATATGAACACTTGAATGGAAGCTATTATTATAGGAGAATTCAACCAGATTTAAATATTGATCCCACATACCTAGAAATTCATGTGAGAAAGTTCTCAATATGTCATCTATGGTTTGAACAGTCCATTCGGATTTTCCATCAGTTTAAGGGTGGTAGGAAGTGCTAAAGCAATGTTCAGCATCCATGGCCTTCTGAAGAATTATCTAGAATCTTGATTTAAAATGAGGATTTCGATCAGAAAAAATCAATAAGGGTTAACCATTGATTCTTAAAAAATCATAAATATATTGTCTTTCTAGATGTTCAAGTGGTAAATCTTCTCTTAAAACATGTAAATGTGCTGACTTGGTAGGAAGATCAACAATGAAACTTACGGAATTATTCCTTCTAGGGGTCTTTAGTATCCCCATGAAAAAGTCCATTGTAATATTATCCCATTTCCACTCAGGTATGGGAAGAGGTTTCATGACTCCTCTATGTTTTTTCCATCCATTTTTCAGTTGTTGACAAACCATACATGTTGACACAAAATCAAGAATATGCCTCCTCTTGTTGTACCACCAAAAATGTTACTTCAAATCTCTATACGTCTTTGTGCTAGCAGGGTGTATAGAAAAATTGGAGCTATGAGCATCATCCAACAAATTACCTTTTTAGATCAGGTATGTTAGGAACACAAGGTCTCTTCCCAAATTTAAAAATTTTATCTTCATATATGAAGTCACTCAATCTCCCATCATTCACAGCTTTGATATTTGTTTGAAACTCCCCATCATCAGTCTGAGAACTCTTTATCCATTATAGTAAGGATGGTCTAGAAACCATTTGAAAAAGTATCAATTTTTCACCTCCCATGCTTATTCCCATATCCACCATTACTAGCTACATGAAAATAGGATCCATTTTAACTTTAATCTTGTTCAAAACTCCATGATACTCTCTACTCAAAGAATCATCCACCTTATTTTCCTTCCCCAGGTGGTAGTGCATAGTGAAATCATAATATTATAGTAGTTCAATCCATATTCTTTGCCTCATGATGTGTTCTTTCTATGAGAAAATATTTTTCAAACTCTAGTGATCAGTATAAATCTCACATTTTTTATAATAGATATACTGTCTTTATATTTTCAGAGCACAGATTATTGCTTCTAATTCAATATCCTGAGTAGGATTTTTTTGCTCATGAATTTTTTGACGTCGTGACACCTAATCAATAACTCTATCATTCTCTATAAGTACATAACAAAGTCTTTCATTGAAGAATCACTATAAATAAAAAACAATTCATTCCCTAATGGTAGAGTCAAAATAAGAGCATTGAATAATCTTCTCTTCAGTTCTTGAAAACATTTTTCACACTGTGTTTCCAAAAAAAAATTAACCCATTTATGTGTGAGATTGGTTAATGGGTTTGAAAACCAGGCAAAATTCTGTACGAAACGTTGATAATAACCTGCTGAACCAATAAAAATGCATACATCAATTATACTCATCAGTTCTGGCCATTATTGGATGGCCTTGGTATTTGAAGTATCACTAGAGATTCCATCCTTATAGACAATATGGCCAAGAAATGAAATCTGTAGAAGACAGAATTCACATTTGCTAAACTTCTAATATAGTTCATTTCTTCTGAGGGATTTCAGGATAGTGTACAAGTGATTTTCATGATATTAATAGATTTTTCAATAAACAATGATATCATAAATAAATACCACTAAAATTTAAACAATATATTCCATTAAAACTATATTCATTAGATCCCTGAAGATATAGGGTGCACTAGTGAATCCAAAATGCATTATAGTAAACTCGTAATGCCCGTACATGGTTTGAACTGCTGTTTTTGGAATGTCTTCTTTCTTCACACACCACTTATGATATCTAGATCAAAGATAAGTCTTGGAAAAATATTGAGCTATATGATGTTGGTTGAATAAATCAACAATGCTAGGTAGGGGATACTTTTTCATTATTGTTATAGCATTAATCTCTCAATAGTCAATGCACAACCTCATATATCTATCTTTCTTCTTAATAAGAAGGACAGGGGCACCCCATGGAGAAACACTAAGGAGAATAAATCCCTTGTTACTCAATTCCTATAGTTGTTTCTTTAGTTCCACTACTTCCATAGTTGCCATTCTATAAGGGGTCTTCAATACGAGCCTTGAACCCAGAATTAATCAATGGAAAAATAAATTTCTCATTTTGGAGGATGTCCATGTAAATCCTCTGGAAACACATCAAAATATTATTTCAAAATAGGTACATCCACTATTTTAACATTCATATCCTCACCCATAGTTATTTCATTTTCTTCCACCCCGATACTTGACATTAGTAGAGCTACTAGGGGTGGATCTAGATAAGAATCAGATGGTAATGTTTTCGCTCTAAAAATAAGGCACTTTTTATCATCTTCAAATATTATAACTTCCTTCTTCTTATAATAAATCTTTGCATCATGATCCGAAATCTAATCCATACTGAGGATTATATCAAATCAAATCATGGGTATGATGATGAGATCAGTGGATAAAACACATTTATATTCCCTAATTTGAACTGGTTTGAAAAACATTATTCCAATGATACTTCCCCTATGAGTTTTGACTGGAAACTCTCTTGTAAAATCTAATTGAAAATAACTAATTTTCTTAGCAAACTGGGAAGATATGAAACAATGCAATTATTTAGAATCAAATAAAGCATTGGATAAACTTGAGGAAACCATTAAATTACCTTCCACCACATCTTTCAGAGCTTCAACCATAGCAGTTGTGATCACATAAGCATGGCATTTCTCCCTTGTCCTTTTCAAAGGTGAGTTCCCTTGGATCATAGGACCTTCATTTACACAATTCCCCTTTTCTCTACAATTTTAGCATTCAACATTGACAACATTTTTCTTCCCCTCACATTCACGAGTTTGGGGGCCTTTTTTACTACACTTGTAACAGACTCTCATTCCCTTTAGGCAAGTTCCATGGTGTTTCTTCACACATTTACCACAAGATAGATATTCATATTTCCACTTCTCCCATTATTTTTTTTCAGAGTGTTCAACAGATCTCTTTTTCTCATGCATTTCTTTAAATTCGTAAGACTTAGAGAATTCCTTTTCTGTCCTGATAGTGCATGAGGCAAAATCCTAATATGATGAGAAGGATTGTGAGACTAATGATCGATGTAGAAATGGTTTTAACCCATAAAATGTTCCATAAATCATACTCCTTGGGTTACATATATAATCAGTTGCATGCCTTTATAACCTTGTAGAGTTAGCCTCATACTTTCTGACATTCTCATTCTCCTTTTTCCTCAGACTCCGAAATTGTCTTTCCATATCTGCTCAATGGTCATGGGGAAAGTATTTTTCTTCGAAAATATCTTTAAAATCCCAAAATTCCATGTTTGATGCTTATTCATATTCCTTTGTGTTTTAGATTAAATACCACCATTGATCGACATCTCTTGTGAGGTGATAAACTACCATGATAAATTTTTCCCTTTCACTACACCCCAAAACATGAAATATTTTATCTAACGTTTTTATCCATTTCTCATCTACTAATTGATTTGTACTCCCATTGAATATTGGATGTTGTTGCCTCATGAAGGGTCTAACAAATACCCTCTACATTGTGGATTAGGGTTCTCCATATAGGTAATGTTGCTATTCATAACTTGAGTGAGTAGTTCCAGTATGGTGATAAGTTGATCAACACCAGTTGCATCACTAGCTCCACTATAATTATTTTGATTAGGAGGGAAATACCTACATGTATTATTTGTGTTGATACGGTTTCCATTTCATCCACTAGTCCCCATTTATAAAAAAATGGAATACACTAGATTAGTTTTTGAATCGCAATACATAATTTGAAACATGTAAAACACGTAACATAAATTGAATTGTTTATGGATATAATCCAGAATTAATAAAAAAAATTCTTTGAAGAGGTATATACTGATAAATCCCTCATAATAGTTTTTAATGAAAATTTTAATTATCCTAAGCATATCCCCCAGGAGTGTTGTAACCATGAGTGCTACAAGGCCCATTCTGGTGTAACAGGATACCTCCGAAGAAGCCCGAAACCCCTTGTCTGAGCTTTCACAACCAGGTACATCTGTGCTAGAGTCATCTCTACCATCTTGTATCTAGATAGATATGTATTGCATGAAAAAAACAAAAAATCTTTACATTAACAAAATTCTATGAAGTTATTATATAATATTCCTCAAAGTCTATCTTTGGGCAATGTTCTCTAATCAAATCTTTTCAAAATCTAACTTCTATGTTTTATAATAAACATCCTTTGATACCAACTGTAACTCCCCATTCCTAGTTTCCCAGAGTCAGTGAATTATTACATAAAATTTGAATGAATATAAGGGATCAAATCCAGAAAGAACGATCAGTTTAGTAGCCTTTAAAGTACTAGACACATTCATAATTTTTACATTACATTATAAAATAAAAAACAACAACAACATTGTCTTAATTTTTCACATTCACATACCTTAGACTCTCCCTGTTGGGTAGTCATAATATAATTCTTCATATAATGGGAAAAATAAACCATAGGAAGGGGTGAGATCAAATGCTCAGTAAGGATAATAATATAGCCGAAAATTTCATTAATAATCATAAACATTTAAGGCAATGTATAATATTAAAACATAATATTTTTTAACATAAACTTTTGCATAATACGGCCAATATAAATCTAATAATTCAATTGAATTATTCACATAGATATTCTTCTAGTTGAATAATCGCATGCAATATCAATAGATATTTTTATAATGATGGAATGGATATTGCCAGACTTCATAACCACATTGTCAAAGCCTTGTGGCAAGACTCAAAATAAAATTTTTTCAAGGCCTTGTGCAATGAAACTAGCTTGTCTCATGATACATACTGGTAAATTGTCGAGCTATAGCAGGCTCCACCCGTCACTTACTATGTCCAATGCATTGCTCATATAAAAAGTTTTAAGCATAACCTAAAAATTCATATTAAAACAAACATATGAAATTTCAATACATTATAAATAAACCATGAATGGTTTAAAAATAAAACATCTACAATCAGACATATCACAAACACTTCAATATAATAACTGTGTTTTTTATTATAATAAATAAACTTCAAAAAAGCGTAAAATCCATTAAAGGATGTTGACATGGATGAAAGATAAACTTTTTTTATGAAATATCTCAATCTATTTTGAAATCATTTAAAAGTAAAATAATTATAATAGAAAACATTTATTTTGAAAATATTATTATATGATTTAATGGGACACTTCGACATTGTTATAATGGTAGAAAATAGCCACACCTATTGTATAAGTTAAAAAAAGACATTCTTACCTTACTTTTTTCTAAAAGGTCATAATATAACTTGTTTAGAAAGCAATGGAAAGATTCCTTTCAAAACATATATGATCAAATAAGGGTATAAATGACTTAAACCAATGTTTAGTAAATTGTAATAATGTTTTGAATTACATTTTTAAGAAAACACGGATGTGGATGATAAAGAGGTCCAAATATATACTTACATATTAACAACCTCATATTAGTAAAGAGATGGAAGAATTAACCCTTAACATATAAATTTCTTTGTTTGTGGGTATGTTAAGCTCTTTTATAAGAGTAAAATAATTGTTATTAAATTGTACAAGAATTATATACATAAATATGTTTATCATATATGTTGTTCCAAAACTGAATTGTTAATAATATTTTAGTAGTATCTTCGTTTCGAGTGTTAACTGATTAGTTTTTCATTATATGCTTTATTACGTAAGCCATATTTATTATGGATAGAATGTATTTGATTCATATCTAGAATTATATTAAGTTCTTAAATATTTTTTTTAATCATGAAATTAATATTATTCATGAATGATTATGATGGAAAATGAATCACATCGTGTTTGTGGAGTCGCTAATCTGTACGTACGCACGAGAGACAATATCATTATACTAATGGTGAAATCATATGTAATTGGATGTTATATCATATATAAAGAATCATTAACATGTTATATTTATTATTTAAATCAATTATACTCATTAATATACCCATCCAAATAATGGATTATTTGAATAACAAACTACACCAAGATGTGGAGATAGTAAGCCGTACGTACGCTCGTATGGTGACTTTTTCATGCATAAGATGGATAGAATAACAAATATGGTTGTACTATATTTATAATAACATCACAGTATATAGGAGGTACTGGATTTGTTATTTTGGTATGAAAACAACAATGAAAGAGGAAGTAAAAGTAGAAAATAAATTGAAAGAGGGTGGTGAAATTATTACCTCTTCTTCAGGTGTTTCCTTTTGAGTTGATCAAAAGGGCACCATAGGTTGGATTTCTTATCAAAGTAAGGAATATAGATTGATGTGGGGGAAGTTGGTAAGATATTTGGGAAGGGTTTTGTTGACCCAATTGTAACACCCGAGACTTTTATGACAAATATTTTGTTTTTATGTTATATAAATCATCAAAAAAATATTTTACTACACAGAACACTAGCTTGGATTTCTTTACATGCAATCACGCCCTTCCTCGATAACTTGCGTCGTACGCAATACCGAGTTTCACTAAACAACGATATGAAATTAAAATATTATTAAAACTAGCCGTTATGAATAGTAATAACCACCTTTTGAAATTTTGTAAATTTTATTTTTCAAAATGGACTTCATTTTTGGATTCAGAATATCGAAATTAGCCTAGGGTGAGATTTTGGTATTTTTCTGAAAACTTTAAATTTTTAATGAATAGTGAAAACACTGGCTTACTATTTAAAAACCGACGTTTTATTTAAATAATTATTTATTTAAATTTATTTTAGGTCAAAATTGATAGATAATACCTATATAAGTTCAATGTAATTCATTGTAGTCATTTTAAAATAATTTTAGATATATAAAAATTTTATTGAACTTTTGACCGTCTTTTACGCACCTCCCAGGAGAACTTGAAAATTTACCTAAAACATAATTTTAGCACTTTTTTGAATGGAATTTCAAAAATTTGAGAGACACGGTTGATGTCAGTAAGTAAAATGTGGTTCAATGAGATGAAAAAAATTTTTGGTGAATAGTAACTTTTTACTTTTATTTACCACAGTTAAAAGTAAATAGGATAATTAAGGGTAAAAATGATATTATTATTACCATAACACATGTTTTAATTCTATTGGATAAGTGTAATTCGACCAAAAACAACCTTAGGAATACAATATGACCATTTAGGCCCACTTGTATTAGATTAGGACATTTAATATTAATTTATTTAAAAAAGGGATAAAATAGTTAAAATCAATGTTTAATAAGTAAATAATTTTTAATATAGGATTATAAATAATATAAATTCAACAATAAATATTAATTAGAATGATAAAACGTTTTCCTACATGGTGGTATTTTATTTTTAAATTTTAGACTTTATATAATTTAATTTATTTATGACACAATGATGAGGCAGTAATTATATTATTAATGAAATATTGACAAAATTGATGATATAAATACTCAAATAAATGTAAGTTGAGACTTTTTATGAATTACAATAATTTTATAGATTAATATGACATGTTACTATTGATTTAATTTACTTTTTTCGAACTAATCTCCCTGTTATGATTTTGAAAAAAATCAATTACCAAATAGTGTCAAAATTGACATAAAATAGTTTTTAAAACAAATATTATATTATTAATTTTTATTTTATTCATAAAAATATAATTTTCGGCCAAATGACCTAGATAAGGTTATATATATTAATAATAAACAAATTGGGGTTCGTTTGGCTTGTTATGGTAAGTTTATTAACCTTATAGTGTAAGAAAACAAGAAGACACGGTAAAAGTTAAATTATCTAACTTAAAGTTAAATCTAAATGATAAGGTTAAAATAGTAACCTAAACTTGTCCAAATTCTATTAGATGAGAGGATTTCGGCCCATCCCCACCCTATCTTCCAAATAAATAATTTTGGAGTTATAAAAAACCGAATATGACTTTACAATAAAATAATATTTTTTGTTTTTCCTAAGGTGCCCCTCTCCTCCCTTATAAAAAGGCACCTCCTCCCTCTCTTCCTCACACCACATTGAGCCTTCAAGCTCAGCCAAACCCTGAAAAATCTCTTCTACACTTCCCTAGAAACATCCTAGAGGTCCTGGTATTCTTCAGAGACCAATTTTAGTTCCTTGAAAGGAGGTCTCAAAGAGGCGCTTTAAAGAAGAGGTAATGTCCGTTACCGATTATTTCAACTTTATTTCTTGTTCCACTTTTTCTTCTTTAGTTGTTTCATTATAAAGTAATAACATCAGTATCAATCATATACTGATATGTTATTATAATTATTAAACAACCCTATTTCACCATCTATCCATCCTACGGAAAACAAAATCACCACGCGTGCGTACATACGGAATACCGTCTCCACACCGTGGGGTAATCTATTTTACACCACCACCTTACTTGGATGTGTATAATGGTGAAAATAAATAACTATATATGATTATTGTGAAGTGGTATTGATTCTGAAATAGTATACATACACTTGAATACAATTCCACGATCATGGGAATGATATCATCGCTCGTGCGTACGTACGGAATACCGTCTCCACGATGTGATGTGACACGTTCAATATGATCTTCATTGCATAATGATTATATAAATTAATTTAATGAGTAAATATGATATATAGTGCACTAATACCATTTTGTAAATGAGGTATCTATAACCTAAAGAGAAGAATAAGAATTTATTTGAAAAAAACACGCATAAGAACAAAAAGTAATAAACACCCGAATAACAAGTAGTAATGAAATATTACTAATAAGAAGCTAATAATATAACCATATATGATATCATAAAAATATGTATGATTCTGGAATAATTCAATAACATTATTTAAATCATTATACAGGAGGTCCGGACACATATGAAGAAAATCGGACCTAAGGTAAGGGAAAATCTCACAATCTCATTTTTATCCGAGATTATTTATACTTTAGAATTTCCTGGGGAATATTTATCATCCAAATACATGTTTCCTAAATATTTAATATTATCCCCCTACAATTGTTTAAATCCAATTTTTCCCTTAGGTGAGTTTTTAGTAAATGAAATGAAAGGAATCGTTTTTCATCTTACATACGAGGTACTTTTTGACTTTTCTGGCCAAAGTATGAGAAGAATGTTTTTTAACTTATACTGCCTGAATGGATTTTTAGAACACTATTTCCATGAAGCTTACATTAAAATTTTTGAAGTTTATTTTTAATCAACTTATTTTAGTTTAAAATTTTATGATATGTTAAGAAAAGAAAAATGTTTTTGAAGTAGAAAGGATATTTTCCTCAAGAATGAAGTTCAAGTGTTTTATCAAAATTATTTTCCATCTAAGATAATAAAGGGTTATGTTTCTATCCCTATTTTTACATTGATTTGATTATGTTATGATGGAATTATTTTTTATGGTGTCTTTTTATCTTATATGGATTATGGCATGATGTTTATGAATCCCATTTTTATTACATGGGTTATGTTATGATGTAAGATTTATGATCTTGTGGCACACATAATAATGGTATCATTATGAGATGGGTGGGACCTATATCTCCTCAAATGAATTGGGTAAATATTTATATCTCATGAGATAGACATGGCTGGAACGACAGGTTAAATCGGTTCAGTGAAACATGACAGAAACGTGGAGTGAACTCGGTTCAGAAATGGACTTTGTCCGCTAAGATAGTCTTGACAATGAGTCTTGACTACCAAGAAATGATTCTCTTTGATTATGTGTGTATGCCAAATATTTTCATGTTTTAATTTATGATTATTCGGATTACATTTCACTACTATGATTTATCCAATGTTATGAAATTATGATCTCTTTTGCAGGTTATGAATTCCAAAATGTTATGTCCATATGAATATGATGTGATTGATATTTCATCTGAGAATTTGAGATCACCCTTTTGTATGTTTTCTTTCCCCGGGTCAGGAAGAAGTTTATTAAGTAGGATATGCCAAAAGGGACTCTAGATATGATGAAATAAAAGGGAGACAATTTAGATGATTTATGAACCAGTTGTTTATGTTTCTCAATTTCTAAAGACACTATACCTATACGGTCTTTTCATGGTTTTGTTATATGTTGTAATAAGTGTACATTAATTTTGAAGTAATAACAATGTATGTAAAGTATGGGTCGTTATACCAATGGCTTTGGAAGTGTTATTATGAGAGAAGGGGTTTTCCCTTTTATAAAAGAGGTGTGAGTCACTTTAGAAAAAAAACGTATAATATTATTTTATAATAAAATAATTTTCTATTTATAATGGATAAAAATTTAATTTTAGAGTCTATGGTAGGGATTGGTCATAAAACTCTCAACCAATTTGTTTTAGATAGGTTTAGGTCACTATATTAACCTTATATTTTAGATATAACTCTTAGTTAAATACTTTGATATTTACCATCTCTCTTTGTATTTTTATATTATATGGTTAATAAACATACTATAACAAGAAAAGATAACCCAAAGTGGTTAATTATTAATTTATATAACCTTATTTATTCCCTCTGGCCAAATATTATAATTTAGGAATATTATATCAAATAATAATATAGTATTTGTTTTAAAAACATAATTATGTCAATTTGGACACGATTTAGTATTTTGTTTTCGTGAAAATCATAACAGCATGATTAATTCGAAAAAAAATTATTTAATTAACCCTAACATGTCATATTAACCTATAAAATTAGAGTAATTCCCCAAAAGTTTCAAATTGTATTTATTGGGATATTTATAATATCAATTATTTTTTCATTCATTAATAAGGTATTTACTGCATCATCATTGTGCCATAAATAAATTAAATTATTTAATGTATAAAAATTATAAATAAAATACCATTATGTAGGAAATATTTTTAAATTTATAATGAATAATTATATGTTGAAATTATCTTATGTATAACATTATATTAAAAATGGTTTAGTTATTACACTGAATTTAACAATTTTAACTCTTCTTTAAATAAAATAATAATAAATGTCCTATTCTAATCCAAGTGGACCAAAAAAGGGTCATATTATATTCATAAGGTTTCTTTTGGTCGAATTAAACATTTAAAATAGAATTAAGACATGTGTTAGGGTAATTATAACATCATTTTCCCTTAATAACCTATTTACTTTTAACCGGGGTAAATAAAAGTTAAAATTTACTATTCACCAAAAATTATTTTCATCTCATTGAACCAAATTTTAATAACTGATATTTAACGTCTCTCAGATTTTTGATATTTAAATCACAAAAGGTGTCAAATTATGATTTATGAAAATTTTCAAATTCTCTTAGAAGGTGGGTAAAAAGTTGGTAAAAAGATCAATATCATTTTATATGTCTAAATATATTTTAATATGACTCCAATGAATTACATTGAAAATATATAGGTATAATGTATCTATTTTAACTTAAAATAAATTTAAATAAAATATATATTTATTTAAATAAAAAGTTGGTTTTAAACAATAACGTAGTGTTTTTCACAATTCATAAAAAAATAAGAGTTTTCCAAAAAATACAAAATATTCTATGTAAGCTAATTTTGATATTCCGAATCCAAAAATAAAGTCCATTTTGGAAAATAAAATTTATAAAATTTCAAAAATTGTGTATTATTATTCATAACGGCTAGTTTGATCGGTCGTGGTGTGTTAAAACTCCTAGGTGTATACAACCTAAGCTACTACATTATTCAAAAAGAAACATATCATGGAAGCTTTGGTTTTACATATATCCACATAATAAACATAATTTTAAACATACTATTTAAAATTTTTTAAAAAATTTATCAAATAAAATTTATAATGGTTTGAAATGATACATTTTGATTCTAGATAACAAATCGTAGAAAAATAGTTTCCAAAAAAGGTGTCTTTTCAGTAAAAAATTTATGTGTAATCCATCATTACTAAAATTATAAATTCCAAGGAATTTTTTATATAAATAACATACTGAATGAGGCTTTCAGGGCAATAAATGACGAATTATTACCCTAAAAAATTGGTTCAATGAAAAGACTGAATAAATGTTTTTAATTAACACAAAATTTTTAATTTACTTCTAAATATTTTAGATATAAAATATATTTGGTTAAAGAATATTTTAAAATGAATAATAATATTTCTTTATTTCATATTTAATTTAATAAAATTTTATGAAAACCTATATTATATCCTTATATGATGATAATATAAAAAAATTATCACTTTCATATACTTTTTATCTTAAGACTGAAAATTAATATTTTTTTTCTCCAAATATTTATTTATAAGAATATATTTATATTAAAAATGAAAAATTTTGTTCTTATACTACGATTTAATTAATCATTTTTTAAAATACATTTTTTTGAATATAATAATAAAATATAATGGAAACCTATTTTTTGGAAAATTGTGTCATTACATTTTAATTTTTATAGTTCTAATTTCATGTAAGTAACCATTTGATATGTTATTAACCAATTTAAAATATAAAAAATTCATTACTATAACTAGTCATATGTTTATTAAAATAGAAATTCATTTCAATTTAAAGTTCTATTTCTTAAAAAATTCTTTTTAAAACAATAGATGATATTCTTTCTAATTTTAGGTGAACAAATTGAACTTCATTCAGGTTAAAAGACGAGTTCACTACCTTCATAAATATATTTCAAAAATTGTTTAATAATATTCATATTAAATAATTATTTGATTGGTTTTACCTATCATACCCAGAAATATATATTTTATCTATATATATCATTGTTTCACTTTTGATTAGTTGTGTGTGTGGTGAATGAAATTGGGCCCATTGACATATTTAATAGTAACCATATATTAAGATAATATGTTGTTAAATTCTAATCACCATAAATTAATTTTATCCATATAATTTTAATTATTACTCATTGAAGAAATTATGTTTGGGTATTTTGGTCATATTCATCTTTTGGTGTATAACATCTAATATGACATTTACCACACACCCTTGGGAGAAATCAAGTAACATATCATTTTTCAAAAAATTATCCATTAATATAATCATATAACCAATTATATTTACACCCTAATAATACATTATCCATAAAATAAATTTCATAAAACCATTTGAATCACCAGATCAATAACCCCTATAATCCCAGAAATTTATACTATATTTAACCCTAAAAATGAATTAACCACTAATTTATCAGGTCATACACTATTATATTTATATCCAAATCCCAAGAATATGATATATATATATATATATATTACAAAAAATATCATTAATTTTCATCAGTGATATGAATATTGATGCTTCTTAATATACATTTTCAAAGTCACAAAAACCTTTCTTATCGTAACATCATACTTCTAGTAAAACTTAATTTAGTCCATCCTTTAAATATATGTTATTAAATATATTTTATAAAATATATAACCATTTGAAAAAACAATATCTCAATGATATTAATAAATTATAAGATATGATAAAAATTTAGTACTTCAAGAATACTATTAAACAATCTTTAAATGTTTCACATATTCCTTAATATTCAAAAATGATGTCCATAAACCTCAATTAACTAATAAAAATTTAAATGTTTATCAGTAATTAATTTGTATTATCATATAAATTACACTAAAATAGTTTAAACTATAAAGCTAATCGTTTCCATAATAATTTCCATATTAAAAAATTATTAACCACTTACATATTCTTTTTAATTATGTTATATAACATAGATATATCTTGATACAAGACTCCATCATCATAATATATATGATCAGGTTTCAACCAAATAATAAAACCAAAATGAATATGATAATATCTAGAAAATTAACATAAAAATATAGGAATATTTATGCCCTTATAATATTTTATAAAACATCGTATACATTCAGGTCAACCCATGAATCTCTTTGATCAATCCATAATTATATATGTTCATTTTTCTGTTAGGTTCTAATACACATATATATAAAATCACTAATAAAACCCTTATAATGGTTTCACAAATTAACGTGATTAACCAAGTAATATTCCATGTGAGTGTATAGTCATGTGTACAGTCTTAGGTAGATTCCCAACATAGTTCAATGATGATAAAGTTAATGAACAATCAAACACTTTTTGTAATGTTATTCCTAGATGAATCTATGTCATTGTTACATCCACAATATAGTATATATATAGTGATATATTTCATGTAAATCCAACATAATATATACATTACATGTAACCAACCAACTTGTGTCAACCACACTAGTCACCCATGTCAACCCATCCTGGGGTGGGGTATAAAAAATAAAACAAAATACATCAATTATTAAATGATAAAACTATATAAAACTATATAATCAAGTTGGAAAAATGAGATATAAAACTGATCCTTACATGAAAACCCTAAAAATGTATAAACAAGAAAAAAATTGTCTTCATTTGGCCAAACTTCACATCTAAACCAAAATAGAAACATAAAGATAACCTTTCATGATATAGAATGATATATCCATTACTTTTATACCAAAAAAGGTATAAAACCACCCACAAGAATATGTATGGTGTGAGAAACACATCCAATGAAAATACCACCAAATAATATAAACAATTTATAACAAAAACTATTAAAAATTTCAATATTAAAAAATGGTTTTATAAGAAATTTTAAAAATAAAATAATTTTATTGCCTCTTTCAAATAGTCCTTTAGTTTTCCAAAATTTTATAACATGTTTAAAAATACAAAAAAAAGTCATAAATATATTTAATATAAATAGACCTTTGAGACAATATACATAAAATAAAAACCATACACTAATAAAATACAAACAATAGTGCACCTACTAGGAAGGATCTAGCCTATGGTACAAAACTTTCTAGAATGTCACACGCATAAAATGTCATATGATAGGATCTCAATAACATCAAGGCTTCCATAGACCATCAAACCATAATATTTTACCTCTTAGTTGTTTCACAGATACTAAGGCTACTATATATTTATCTCTTAATGCACCCAATGTTCCATATTTTCAATGTTTTTCTATTTCAATTTTGAAAACCACGCTTATATTTTTCTTAAACAATTTAAAACCCAAGACAATGTTAATCAGCGTCTGAATACCCCATTTTCAATTTCTAAAAATTTAATTTATATTATCAATGAAGAAACCCATTTCAAATGTGAACCCATTCTGTTCAAATTCTGAACACATTCAATTTAATATCTACTATCAATGAATAAATAAATACAAGAATAAATTAAACAAATTAAAACACCTGAACATATACACCTACCTCAATGATGTAGAAAACTTATACTCCTTTGACAAAAAGGGCTGGAACCTAAGAGAATTTCCTTTTTAAAGAAATTAATAGATTAAAATGGAATAGGATTGATTGAAAAACCCATCAAATATGAAAATCATTGATTAAACATATCTACAACCCAAACCAATGAATATCTAAGTGAAAAACTACATAGATTAGTGAAATATGTCCCCAATAGTGATCAATCATAGAATTTATTGGTCTTGATATAAAAAAGGCATCCAAATTCTCCTTGGGTAAGAACTATAACTTTGATAAGAAGAGTTAAAACATATAATAGATCCCCACACACATTTAAAATTCCCTAAAAACGTAACCCGGTGAATACCATAATGTGTAATTCATTAATACATTGTTAAAATCATCTATTGTTTGTCACTCCAAGAAAACCAATACCTTGTACTAAATAAAATTATTGTTCGCATTACATGACGTGTAATCCTTATAATATGTGTAATCATTACACAATTTTTGACATTTTTAAACTATTTAATTTATTTGATGAAATCATTCCAATAGCCATTACATATCATACAATATTCAAACGAATACTCAAATGTCCTTAGAAATGATAAAAATTAAAACAAATCCCTAACTTTATAATTACAGTTATATTAACATTTCAATGTTTAAAAAACACTTCAAATGAAAAAAGAAAACCAAAATAAAAGGAAAATGCCAACTAGACTGATATTTAATGGGGTGTTACAATCGCCACCGAATAAAATCTTTTCATCCCCATAAAGAGCTCATGATTCTAGATCCCCAATAAGAGAAGGAAAATACTACCTCATCAATGAATCCTACTCCCAAATCATGTGGAAATATTTCTCATACTAAAACTATACTTGGACTTAGGGGTTTGGTTTACAAAACAATTCTTTTTCATTGGGATCCATAATATAAACTAGCTTCTCAGCAAAAGTGGAATCTAGCTCTAGAACAATATCCAGCCATCTTATCACATGGGAAGGATAATGTATATACCTTTTAAATTTGGAAACATGAAACACATCATTTATATAAGTAAACAAATATGGTACAAGATACTAGTAATCCACCATCCCTAGTCTCCCAATAATCAAAAAAGGACCCACAAACCTGGTACCAACATACTCTACACACCCAATCAAGGATGCCCCAAGTGAAGTGAACCTTTGAGAATCACCTGATAACAAACCTCAAACTCATACGACTGATAATGATGAAAGACATAAGATTTATAATGACACTTTCATGTGATAAAATTTCTCATCATCAACTATATCACACATGTTGTCTCTTGAACAACACTAAGACCTACTAAGGACTTCTCTCCTAATTCTTCCCAACACAAGGGAGATGGACATGGCCACCAATAAAAAGCCTGAAAGGGGACAATTATAATCAAACCATGATAACTATTTTTATATAAAAACTCATCCAAAAGTAAATAAATGTCCAAATATCCACCAAAATCATGCACACATGCTTAGAGAATATCCTTAAGAACAAGGATATCCCTTTTTTCATGTCCAGCCATATATAAATTATAATCCATGCTCAATTTAAACTAAAAACCCAATTACATCTCCAAAAATTAAAAAAAATGATGTTAACCATGTTTCAATATACAAAAAAACTATAAGGGAACCCCCATTTTTCATTACAATATATTAGTCATACAAGTACTTATGTTGTTCCACTTTCGACATCTACTTTATTGGTGAGAAATTTTCTAATTTAGAGAGTCTATGAACAACCACCAAAAATAAATTCTTCCCATTATATATTTATGGTAAACCAATGACAAAATAGATGTATATATAATTCAACATCCATTATAAATTGAGTATATTCTACAAAAATACTACAGGTCTCATGTATTCCTCTTTAAATCATTGAAAAGTGAGACACTACGATACTAAATCCTTAACTTACCACATCATAACTATCCACCAATATTGATGTCTCAAATCCCATGACATCATTTTATGCCTTGGGTTCAATGAACACCATGATATGTGTACAATATATATCAAATCATATCTCATTGAAAGTAGAACAACCAACCTACTATGAAAGGAAAAAATCTCCCCAAGTAGACTGAGATAACATGAACAACGTCTCTTCACTACTTAGGAATTATCTTAAGTGTCATCTCTTGGTGTGTTTTATCTACTCAAATTGAACTCTCTCAATGAAAAATAATATAAGCTTTATCAAATCAAAGAAATCCTTCCCACAAACCACTATTACTTCCAACAACATCTCAAAAGAAGAAACTCATCTGAGACCACTTCTCAACAGATTCCTTCACTGTTTGTGTCAGAAATTGTATTCTCAATGAATTAAATACAACATTTCCCTTCTCGAGTGTATATAAGAAAACAAAAATAATGCTCAAAAGAGACTCTACCCAATTCCTCTATTATAATATAACATCCCTCTATGTGAAGATATATTTCATGCTTTTATGATATGAATATATCATAAATTGTTATCCAATGAGATAGGGACGTAGCGTTTTTATTGAATGAATAACAATTTCCAACTCAAGAAACTGGGTGGGGTATTTCTTCTTATGATGGTGTAACTTGTTTGAGAGATAATCGATAAACTATTTCCAATGCATCATGACATAACCCAACCATTTAATAGAAGCGTCTCAAAAAAACATCATAACTTGATCCTAGTTCACGAAGAATATAAAATGGTTATGAAGACAGAAAAATCTTAAACTCCTCAAAAATATATCATCCAAATGAAGTTACATTATAACATGACACCCAAATAATTTAATTCCATTATTGAAGATGTAATCATTAACAAGTTTTTTGGATAATTGTCAAGAAGATATCTATAAAAACCTGTTACCCCAAGAAACAATGGATCTCAGAAACATTTATATGATACTACCAAGACATAATGGAATGAAAATTTATAGTATCCATTGATATTCCACTTTTATATATCCCGTACCCTAGATGCATAACATCCTTGATCCACAACTCGTAATGGGAAATATTTCCATAACAAAGTTATTCCCTTAATTATTGAAGAATGAAATCCAAATGGTCACTATGCTCCTCCTATGTATTGTAGTAAATAAATATATCTTTAATGGACACAAAGATGTAATATTCTATGAAGTAATGATTGTATGGGTTCATAAAATCAATATAAACCATATGAGTTTTAGAGATACTGAAAAGGATAACTAAAAACTTATAATTCTCAAAAAGTATTGGAATTGATGTATTGGGTATATCCTTTTCATGGACCCTCTACTTGAGGTACCCTAACTATATTCCAATATTTTAAAAAAATTATCCACTCATAGATGGTCAAGGTGTTCATCAAACCTCAGTGAAGGATACATTTTTTTTGAAAATCACCAAATTCACTTATAATAATCAATACAAAGTCTAAGGAACCTATCTTCCTTATAAAAAAATAGTATAGTTGAAGCCTATAGTGAAAATATATAATGATTAAATCATTCATATCTAGTTATACAAGCTAGGGATTATGGTAAACCAAATATCTAGGTTCCATTCAATAAAATGGCCTAGAAATGGTCATCATTCTAGGGAGAAGGTGAATAGTAAACTAAACCACACCATATGGTTGTAAATCAGACAAATCATATAGAAATACCTCTTGGTACCCACACACCACAATAGGTAGATTCCCACCCATGAAACAGTCAATAGAATCAAGAAACATTTATTAAATATTATAGGATATCATACCCGAATAAGGAACAACATGTACTTTTCTTCCCAATCTAGAGTCCCACTCACCCAGGAAAACATGAGTGACCCCATTAGTGAATATAAATTCTACTTTTTGATAAAAAAAATCTATCTAGTACATAATTATTATTATTCAATCCATTCTAATAATCGATTATGAATATTTCTTGATAGTGAATTGAGAAGTTCCAAACAACCTCAAAGTTTCTTATCACCACCCGACACTTTGGACACATTAAACCCAGTTTGTACCTATTTCCCAAATGAGTGTAATGATTATTAAATAATGGTATAAGATCCAAATAAACCAAATAATAAACCATAATAGATGATATAAATGAATGGGCAGAACCTATGATGTAAAAATCATGTACCATAGAAGAAAAAATAATCCTCCTACATCTAACATTAGCTTTCAGTACTTCAGATTCCTCAGCGCACACACTTACACATAAATCTATATAGACATTACCACATTGACATCCCATTTGTCCTGAGAAAAAGTCCATAAACCATTAGATAGAACAACAAAAACTTGTGTGACCCTAGTAAAAGTGGATCCCACCTTACGTCCTTGGGACATCTTATCTCAAAAAATTTTATAATGCAAAGATCATCCATAAATATGAAATATACTACAATTCTTTATGAAATGATTTCTTTTTTCACCGTGCCCCCCAAACATGTATAAAATTAGATATTACATCACTGAGGATCCCATAAAATTTTTCCTCCAGAAAACATACCACTCTGGTTCTTACTTTCATGAACAGAATATGTACCATGGCTAACTACGACACTAACTGATACACCACACAAACCAGTCCTTCAGGAAATTTCTACCTTGACCAATGTTTTAGTATCCACTGCCTAATTTTTAAGGAACAATAAAAACACTAATTGACTAAAAATAAGACCTCATCCCTATATCAACCCTCAAATCATTTAGGTAATAATTTATGACAATATCCAATTCCATGTTCACCAACTCATCAAAGTGGACAGAGTACTCTATAATAGTAGGTTCCCCTTCTTCCACTATCAAAACCCCCGAGGTATTTAACACAAGTAATGTATCAGAAAAAACTACTCAATAAATATCATCTTGAATGAATATCAAGAATGGCCATCAGGAATCATATCATGCACTATAGAATCTCATAATCATCTCTTTGGTCCCATAATTATATTCGTGGTACAAACCACATGAGAATTATCTGGAATTGTCATGAAGATGAAGATAATATTTATCCATTCAATCTACTCATATGTATATTATATTCCTTTTTTACAAAAAAAATATATGATGATTTTACATGGTAAATTCTTATCCCAGGTCCACTACACTACCCATGTTCACTACACCCATTGATCCTAGAGTCCTAATGTTACATATCACCATATATAACAATAAATAGTCAATTGTGGTATCCCACTATGGAACCTACCTTGCAGATTCCCCAATCATATTAGTAAGATATTTTATGGGATGGATTGTCGATTAAATACAAGAATATAACAAATTAGCCCTGAGAAAATCCAAAACCATTGAAACAAAAACTAGAATCCAAAATATTAATTTATAAAAATAAGAATTTAAATCAGTTATGAATTATTCCTCTAATGAATAATGCTGCTAGAAAATTATTGTTTCATTTAAAAAAACATCATTTTAATATTTATTTAAATACCACACATAGACCAACTCCCCTGGAATTGTATATATGTTTATTTAAAAAATGCTACCATACTATTTAATCAAAAAACCTAAATATTATGTATTCTACTTGCTAAATATTTTCTAAGCACCCAACGAAACACAGATTCAGTATTGTTAGTGAATTAGTCTGGCCTCTTTTCCACAACTATTATCAGAATTGTGATGATAATAATTCTATATATAGAAGACAAAGAACTATATCAAGTAGTTTTAAAGGACAACATTATGAGAAAACCTTCTACTACCAAATTGCAACTGACCGACCTTGGTCAACCTAACATGTCACCCAAGTTTCCCAATAATGGGGTTTTGTAAATCAAAGAAAACAAAACAAGTCTAATATACAAGGGTAATAATAAATACCACCAGATTAATAAGTAGAAACAAAGAAATATACATCTAAGACAAAAATCAAAAACTAGAATTCACTGAAAAACTAGACAACTGTATTATCTAAGTGACCAATCATCACCTCCAAACCAAAAAAAATAATGTAAAGAAGATAATTAATGATATATAATGCTCTTACCATTACCTCTACCATAGTAAAACAGTGTCTACAACAACCCATATGATGAATTACAGTGTGAGAAATAGACCCTAGAAGGATACCACCAAATAATATATATAGGTTTTAACAACAAGAATGAACTTTTACAAACATTCAATCAAAACAATGTTTTACGAATTTTTATAAATAATAAAATCTGAAAAACACTTTTAAATAATTCACGATCTTTGAAAATTTGAATCACTTTTTTCCACATCATGAAAAGAGGAGAATATACTAAATATAAGCGAATATGTGATCGATCATTCATGAAATTAACTATAATTTTTTAATTAATCAAAGACAATAGGGAACCCTCTAGCGTGGCTCTATCCTATGGAAAAAAATGTACTAGACACTTAAAAAAATAAAAAAATTTATGGTTTTGTGAAACCAACATCTAGGATGTCTATCAACGTTCCCCATTCAGTAAGTTACCATAGAGTGGTTCCACACACTCTAAGGCCTTGTATGTCTCTTACCCAACACAACTAAGGTTTCTATCATGCAATGTTTTTAAATTTTAATTTTAAAAACCATGCTATCATTTTTAAAAAACAATTTCATTGATAATACAATATAATTTTAGGATTGAAAATACACATTTCAGTTTTATGTCATGGGAATTTTTTATTTAAAGAAAAAATCTCTTTACAAATTTGAACGCATTCTATTTTTAATCATAAAACATGAAATTAATGTTCAAATATCAATGAGTCAATAATATATGTAATAAACTGAATAAGTTAAAACAATTGAATAGATTCCACTACCTCAAAGACTTAGAAAAACGAAATACCTTTGACAATGGGGAGACGTACCAATAAGAGTGACCTTCACAAAGAAAATAACACCATGAAATTAAAGAGGATTGATATAAAACCCTACCAAAGCATATAATGACATCATAAAACTAGATTAAACCCAATCCAAATAAGACCCATGAGAAAAAAATACATAGATAAGTGAAATTCAACCCCATCAATGACTTATAATAGAACGAATCTAGTTGGATAGAAGGATGTCACCAAAAATATCCTAGGGTAAGAGCTCTAGAAGAGGAAAGAATGCAAAAAAAATTTATGATTCATAAAACACCAAAAATAAAACATAAATTATATAACTCGATGAATTAAACTTACTTTAATACCATTATAGATTATGAAACTATTTTATTTTATGTTACACTTAAGAGAGTGTCCCTGTAGATTAAAAATATGATTTTTCATATTGCATAACCTGTAATCCTAACAGGGAGTGTATAGTTTTTTGGTTGTATAATCGAATTCAAAAAACTTGTCTAGTAAACATTAAACATTTTATAATCCCATTATTGGTTAGGTAATATCATAGTTATCTATATAAGGTCCAGGGTAAAGCTAAAAATTCCAAAATATCCTAGTCTTCATAATTATTGGTATCCTCTAAATATATGGTAAGAAATAGTCAAAAAATAATAATTAAAACCATAAGAATAGAGAAACACCTTCCCAATGTATAGGTAATGTTTTGTTACATCACCAAAACAAAATTTTGTTGAAAAAAGTAATTCCATATGTTTTTTAGAATTTTTTCTCAAACCACTCCCCAAATAAAAAAATCAGTATTTATTCAACATTAAGTATTATTATATTTTAAATAAATATATATTATTAAAAATTTACCACCCTCATATTGTAGTAAATTAACCATTATATATTTATTTTCTGTATATACAATGATAGATTCATGTAGTGGGAGTTTGATAAGATTTTTTGCATGTTTTTGAGTATTTTTTTAATGCGTGGTTAGTATAAACTGGTCACTCCACAAAATAAATCCTTTAACATGTGTGGTATGAGGTATAATATCCATTTTGGGTTTATAAATGGGTTTCCAAGTACCTATGGATGTCCATTAAAAACCATTCACATCAAAATAGGGGTTAAACAACTATTGGTTTATGGTTTTCTATTCAGGTGAGCCAACCATGCAAGGGTACAGGGTGTAGTGGGACCTCAAAAATTATTGGATCTAATTCAATCAAATTTCATTAATCCTATGTTTTTAAATAATTATCCTAAAAAATGAAATCATTCTCATTTTAAGGTGACATAGAAGATTCCCTTTATCCTTGGAGCAATTCAATGGAAAATAAATTTGTGTTGGAGGCCAATTTTTTGTAAATGCGCATTCTTAGATGTTACTCAAAGATTCTCTTTCTCATTCATTAAATCCATAGATCTTATAAATTCATATTAAATCCGTGTTATTTGATAGATTTTGAATAAAATTTGACGGATCCTTACTGAATTTAGTTATTTAAATGTGGTTTAGGATAAGATGTAAATTATATTTTTTCACTCCATGTTTTCCAATCATCTTATTAGGTAAGTGGATTACCTCTCTACTCAAAATTATTAGAAGATGTCTTGAAATAATGAAATATATATTTTAATTAAAATTCTTGTGAAATTATAGTTTTTTTATCATTGGTATCCTCTAATGTGCATATATTCTTCTTTAGTGGCAATTAAAAGTTATTTTGGGAAATCCTATTAGATGAATATTTTAAAATGGTGATCATAAAATTATTTTCTTGACTTGAAATATTGAATTTTTTTTGAAATTTTTCAATTAATGAATGGTTTATCATGAAATGGTTTTACAAGGGTTTCAGAATTCATGTTTTCTTTTCTTCATGATTACTTTTACCAGGCCTTATTGAATTAAGAATTATGGATCGATGCCAATGGAGTATTGGAACATAAGATATATAATATTTAGAAAATATATTTGATAGTTAAGATACATATCATGATTATGGTAATACATCATAGGAATTAATGTCGAGATGTTTGGATGCATGTAATTGTGGAATAATATAATAGTAATGCCTAAGCACTTAAAAAATGATATAAAGTCATGTTTTATTTATTTACCTAGAAACATGTTTTCAATTCAATTTTTTTGTTTTTATATAAAAATAATAATTTGTTTCAGTTATAAATTATAAATATTATTATAATTTTTTTCTTAGTGTCTTGATTTGGTAAATTTTTTGGGGAAACCTACTAATTTTAGACTCAACCTCTGCCCTTGGACTATTGTTAATTTTTATATTTCATATATCGATACATAAGTAAATTAAAGGTATCACAATTCATTATCTATGCTTCATGTTACCATGGGAAATTATTCATGGGATTTATATTAAATAATATTAAGTGTATATAATTAGATTTATTATGGGTCATAATGTTTTGTTTTCATTGGTTCTCAGTAGATGTTGTCATTTGGTTTCCGTGTGTAGTCTGATATGGCTTTTTTTGTTTATTATGAGATTTTTTTCTAGTACTCACGAATTATATATAAATTTAATTATATTATATTATTTTATATTTTATGTATATCATTAATTGAAAAACAATGCCCCTAATGTTCATGATCATCGTGGAATTTAATTACTTCTTATAGTGTCCTAGGTAAGTCACCTAAGGCTAGTAACATCCACCACCTATTTCCCGTCCAATGCATGATGTGTGTTATGTTAAAGTTGTTGTCAGTTTGTTAGATCCTTTTGTATCAGTTATCATAATTCATATAGAGAGACATTCTTATAGTGTTAAGGTGTTTTTTATCTCTAGGGATGGTATTAAGTATTATTATTGTTACAATATGAAATTCAAAAAATAAAAATTAATATCTAACCTCTTTATGTTGAACATTAAGTTACCTTGGATTTTTGGTAGATGCCTATTTTAAGATACTTCTAGATGAATATCAACCTCCATTAACATGGTTTTATCTCATGAGGGTTTCTTGACATGAATTTATAGTATGATTCATTATTCATTATTGACTAAATGATTTATATAAATGTTAATTAGTAACTAATGTGTAAAAGTGTTGAAAAATGCTTAAAATGGAGAAATTCGGAATGATATTAATACTTTTATTTTCAATATGATTAAAATATATTATTATAGATAAATATTATTATGGATTCTATGGAAATAGTAAATTGAAATATATAGGCCTTTAGTTTCATGATAGTGAATGTAAATGATGTTTTTTTTGTTATTGTAAATGATAATGTGTTGTTGTCAAAGGATGAAAATTGAAGAAGATTTTTTTTTTCAGCTTATCTATATTTTAACCAACATATAGTCCAATTTTTTTTCAGGATATGGATGAATGGAATATAATGGAAAAAATCTACAAAGTGGATCATTATATTTTGTTCAAAAAACACAATCCACCCATATTTCAATGTGATTATAAACCAGACAATTATCAATTATTATTTAAAAGGATTAATTTTATATTTTATTTCTTTAAGAAACAATATATGATAAAGCAATATTTGTAACTTATATTCTAGAGGATCTATCACTCTAATGGTTGGATTTCGTAGTTAAGGCAATATTTGATCATGCAATTTCATGGGTTGGTTTTTAATAATTGTTCAATATTAAATTCCATCATCATACATTCAAAATTTATAGAACCAAATACATATTAATTATTAATAATGAGAAACTCTCTATATAATGTATACAACTAATTTTATTAAATTTTTCAACATTACACATGTAGTTTTTTTAGTGAATCCTTGAATGAACAAACTTTTAAATCAGAGAAGAAATCAAAAAAAATTCTTTGATTTTAATTATTTTTATAATAGATATTATGGAGATAGTAAATAGTGTGGTGGTAGTAAAAAGAGATACTTTGGGAAACATGGTTGTAGAGGGCATGTTTATTCCTATGAGAATCGGTGGGAACTCTAATTCTTGGAATAATTTGATGAGAGAATCATATAGGAAATGTTGTGGGAAACCATAAAATCAGACAATGAGTATAACCACCCATACTTTACATACATTGTTAATACTTCAAAATTGAAGTACACTTATTACAACATATGACAAAACCACAAAGGACCGTATAGGTATAGTGTCTTTAGAAACTGGGAAACATAAACAACTGGTTCATAAATCTTCTACAGTGTCTCCCATTTATTTCATCATATCTAGGGTCACTTTTAGCATATTCTACTTAATATCCATCTTCCTGACCTGGGGAAAAGAAAACATAAAAGGGTGAGCTCAAATGCTCAGCAAGGGCAAATAAAGGAAATAAAAATCACATCATATCTTTTTGAAAATCAAAACCTGCAAAAGAGATCATAATATATTAACATGGAATAAATCATAGAAGTGAAAATGAGATCCCCATAATCATAACATAAAACTCGAAACTTTGTGCCATGCACACATAATCATGGAAAATCATTTCTTGTTAGTCATGACTCATTGCCAAGACTATCTTAGTGGACAAAGTCCCTTTCTGAACCGAGTTCACTCCTCGTTTCAGTCCTGTATTACTGAACCGAAATAACCTTCCGTTCCAGCCATGTCTATCTCATGAGATATAAATTCTTTACCCAATGCATTGGAGGGAGATATAGGTCCCACCCATCTCATAATGATACCCTTCTTATGTGTGCCACAAAATCATAAATCATACATCATTTCATAACCCATGTAATAAAAATGGGATTCTTAAACAACATGACATCATAAAACCATTCATATAAGATAAATGAATTCATAAACATAATTCCATCACAACATAGTCAAATAAATGTAAAAATATGGATAGAAACAGAACCCTTTATTATCTTAGATGGAAAATAATTTTGATAAAACACTTGAATTGAATTCTTGAGGAAAATATCCTTTCTTCTTCAAAATCAATTTCTTTTCACAAAACATCATGCAATTTTAAAAGAAAGAGATTTTATTGAAAATAGTCATGAATTCTTTTAGAGGAAGCTTCATGAAAATAAGGCTTTATAAAACAGTAGAAATCCGTTCGTGCCGTATAAGTTAAAAAAAACATTCTTCGTACTTTTGTCGGAAAAGTCAAAAAGTACCTCGTACGAAAAACGAAAAAAGATTCCTTTCATACGTATTACTAAAAACTCACCGAAGGGTAAAAATGGATTTAAACAATTTTAGGTGGATGGAAATAATATTACATATTGAGTAAACATGGATGTGGATGATAAAATACACCCCAGTAAATACTTACGAATAGACAATCTCGGATAAAAATGAGATTGTGATATTTCCCTTACCTTAGGTCCGATTTGCTTTGTTTGTGTCCGAAGCTCCTGTATAATGGTTTAAATAATGTTATTGACTTATTCCAGAATCATACATATTGATATGAGATCATATATGGTCATATTATTAGCTTCTTGTTAGTAATATTTCATTGTTACTTGTTACTCGGGTCTTTATAACTTTTTGTTCTTATGCGTGTTTTGTCGAATAAATTCTTATTCTTATCTTTAGGTTATAGATAATTCATTTCCAGAATGGTATTAGTGTAGTATATACCATATTCATTCATTCAATTCATTTATATAATCATTATGAAATGAAGATCATGTAGAACGAGTCGCATCACATCGTGGAGACGGTATTCCGTACGTACGCACGAGTGATGATATCGTTCCTATGATCGTGGAATTGTATTGGAGTATATATATATTATTTAAGTATCAATATTACTTCATAATAATCATATATAGTTACTCATTACACCATTATACCCATCCTTTTAAGGTGATGGTGGAAAATAGATTACACCACGGCGTGGAGATGGTATTCCGTACGTACGCACGCGCGATGATTTCATTTTTCCGTAGGATGGATAGAAGGTGAATTAGGGTTGTTTCAAATTTATAATAACATATCAGTATGTAAGTAATACTGATGTTATTACTTTATCATGAAACAACTAAAAAAGAAGAAGTTGAAGAAGAAAGAAATTGAAAAGATCGGTAATGGATATTACCTCTTCTTTGGAACGCCTCTTTGAATCCTCCACTTAAGGAACTAAGATTGGTCTTTGGAGAAGACCAGGACCTCTAGGATTATTCTAGGGAAGTGGAGAGGAGAAAATGGCAGGGGTTGGCCGAGCTTGAGTGCTCCAATTGGTGTGAGGAGGAGGGGGAGGAGGTGCCCTTTTATAAGGGAGGAGAGGGGCACCTTAGGAATATCTCAAAATATTATTTTATATTAAAGTCAAAATCGGTTTATAATGGTTCTAAAGGGTCTTATTTCGTAGCTGAAGTGGTGATGGGTCGAAATCCTATCAACCAATAGGATTTAGACAAGTTTGGGGTATTATTTTAACCTTATCAATTAGATTTAACTCTAAGTTAATTAATTTAACTTTTACCGTGTCTTTTTGTTTTCTTTCACTATATAGTTAATACACTTACTATAACATGCCAAAAGAACCCCAAATTGTTTATTATTAATATATATATCCTTATCTAAGTAATTTGGCCGAACCTTAGATTTTTAGGAATAAAATAACAATTAATAATATAATATTTGATTTAAAAACTATTTTGTGTCAATTTTGACACTATTTGATATATGATTTTTGTGAAAGTCATATCAGAATTATATGTTCGAACCAAGTTGATTAAATCAACACTAATATATCATAGTGACCTAGAAAATTAGTGGAATTCATAAAAAGTCTTAAATTACAATTATTTTGGTATTTATATTATCAATTATGTCAATATTTCATTAATAAGATAATTACTGCATCATCTTTGTGTCATAAATAAATTAAATTATTTGATGTCTAAAAATTACAAATAAAATACCATCATGTAGGAAATCTTTTTAGATTTCTAATGAATATTTACAATCGAATTTATCTTATGTATAACCCCATATTAAAAATGATTTACTTATTAAACTTTAAATTTAACTATTTTAACCCTTCTTTAAATAAATTAATAATAAATGTCCTAATCTAATCCAAGTGGGCCTAAATGGTCATATTTTATTCCTAAGCTTGTTTTTGGTCGAATTACACTTGTCCAATAGAATTAGGACATGTGTTAGGGTAATATTAATATCATATTTACCCTTAGTTACCCTATTTACTATTAACCGCGGTAAAAAAAGGTAAAAAGTTACTATTCACCAAAAAATTATTTTCATCTCATTGAACCACATTTTAGTCCTTGATATTAACCGTGTCTCTCGGATTTTCGAAATTCCATTCACAGAAGCGGTAAAATTAAGTTTTATGCAAAATTCAGTTTTTTTAACCTACCACATAGTGGTTTCACTATTCATCAAAAATTGAAAGTTTCCAGAAAAATACCAAAATTTCACCCTAGGCTAATTTCGATATTCTGAGTCCAAAAATGAAGTCCATTTTGAAAAATAAAATTTATAAAATTTCAAAAAGTGGTTATTACTATTCATAACGGCTAGTTTTAATAGCATATTGTTGTTTAGTGAAACTCGGTATTGCGTACGACTTAAGCTATCGAGGAAGGTCGCGATTGCGTGTAAAGAAAGCCAAGCAAGTGTTGTGTAGAAAAAGATTCCTTTGATGATTTATATAACATAAAAGTCTCGGGTGTTACATTCTACCCCCCTTAAAAAGAATTTCGCCCTCGAAATTCGTCACTTTGTTACAAACAGATGAGGATACTTCTCCCTCATCATATCCTCGAGCTCCCATGTAGCTTCTTCAAGTTGGTGGTTCCTCCATAAAACCTTCACTAAGCGAGTGGTCTTGTTTCGTAGGACTTTTTCGCTACGATCCAGAATCTCTATCGGTTGTTCTTCATAAGAAAGATCTTGCTCCAGCGGTACAACTTCTGAGCTGAGTACATGTGAAGGATCTGGTATGTACTTTCTCAGGAGAGATACATGGAACACATCGTGAACTTGAGAGAGATTCGGTGGAAGCGCCAATCGGTAAGCTACCTTCCCAACACGATCCAGTATTTCGAAAGGACCGATATATCTAGGGCTCAACTTCCCCTTCTTTCCAAATCTCATAACCCTCTTCCAGGGAGATATTCGTAAGAACACTTTATCGCCCACTTCAAACTCTAGGTCTTTTCTTCGGTTGTCGGTATAACTTTTCTGTCGACTCTGAGCTGCTCTTATGTGTTGTTGAATAGATCTGACCTTTTCTGCCATTTCATCAACGAGATCAGGTCCTAATAGCTTTCTTTCCCCAACTTCATCCCAGCAAGTTGGAGTCCTGCATTTCTTTCCATAGAGAGCTTCATAAGGAGCCATCTGAATACTGGAGTGAAAGCTATTATTATAAGAAAATTCCACCAAAGGTAGGTGTTGATCCCAACCTCCTTTGAAATCCATAGAGTAAGCTCTCAACATATCTTCTAGGGTTTGAATTGTTCTCTCAGACTGACCGTCTGTCTGGGGATGATAAGCAGTGCTGAAACTCAACTCTGTATCCAGAGTATGCTGAAGACTTCGCCAGAACTTCGAGGTAAATCTCGGATCTCGATCAGATATAATAGAAAGTGGTACTCCATGCAATCTTACCACTTCCTTTACATATATCCTGGCAAGCTGATCTAGAGAGAAATCCTCTCTAATAGCAATGAAGTGTGCAGACTTTGTAAGACGATCAACTATGACCCAGATAGCATTATTGCCTTTGGATGTTTTAGGAAGTCCTGTGACAAAGTCCATAGTGATGTTTTCCCATTTCCATTCGGGTATGGGTAATGGTTGTAACATCCTCTTAGACTTCTGTCTCTCAGCTTTAACTTGTTGACAAACCAAGCATCGAGAGACATATTCAGCAACATCTCTTTTCATGCCATCCCACCAGAAGTACTCTTTCAGGTCCCTATACATCTTCGTGCTTCCAGGATGAATAGAGAATGATGAACTATGAGCCTCATCCAGCAGCTCATTCTTTAATTCGGGGATGGAAGGAACGCAAACCCGATTCCGGAACTTTATTATCCCATCACAATCAAGGTTGAATTCAGGAACATTTCTCACCTTCTTTTGTAACTCGACATCTTCTTTCTGTGCCTCTTTAATCTTCACATGTATAGATGGTTGAACATTCATTTGAGAAAGATAAGATTTTTCCCCTTCCATTATAATTCAAAGATCCATCCTTTGTAAATCCATAAATATTGGATCTTTTGTGATCCTCATCATGGATAAACTAGCATGGTCTTGTCGACTTAATGCATCTGCCACCTTGTTTGCTTTCCCAGGGTGGTAATGGATTGAGCGGTCATAATCCTTAATCAGCTCCAACCATCTTCTTTGACGCATATTCAGCTCCTTTTGTGTGAAAATATACTTTAAACTTTTATGATCAGTATAAATATCACACCTTTCACCATAAAGTTAATGCCTCCAAATCTTTAATGCAAAGATTACCGCAGCCAACTCTAAATCATGTGTTGGGTAATTTTTCTCATGGATTTTCAACTGTCGTGAGGCAAGCTATCACCATATCATTTTGCATAAGAACACACCCCAATCCCTTCTTGGATGCATCACTGTAGATCACAAACCTTTCTCCACTACAAGGAAGTGTGAGCACAGGTGCACTGGATAACCTTCTTTTTAACTCCTTGAAATTCTCTTCACATTCCTCTGTCCAGACAAACTTATCTCCTTTCCGAGTCAACTTGGTGATTGGATTAGATAATCGTGAAAAATCTTTTACAAAACGTCGATAATATCCAGCCAAACCAAGAAAACTTCGGATCTCAGTTACTGTTGTTGGTCTTGACCATCTTTCGATAACATCTGTTTTTGCTGGATCCACAGATATCCCCTCTTTTGAGATTATGTGACCCAAAAATGCAACTTTTTGAAGCCAAAATTCACACTTGGTAAATTTGGCATAAAGCTTCTCCTTTCTCAGGGTCTTCAATATAATTCTCAAGTGATCTTCATGCTCTTCCTTTCTCTTTGAATAGACAAGAATATCGTCTATAAAGACTACCACAAATTGATCAAGATAGTCTCTAAAGACTCTATTCATTAGATCCATGAAGATAGCAGGGGAATTAGTAAGACCAAATGGCATCACTATAAATTCATAGTGTCCATACCTTGTACGGAAAGTCGTCTTTGGTATATCCTCCCTTTTGACCCTTAATTGATGATACCCTGAACGGAGATCAATCTTGGAAAAGTATTTAGCTCCGCGTAGTTGGTCAAATAAGTCATCAATGCGTGGGAGAGGATATTTGTTCTTGATAGTGATCTTGTTAAGTTCTCGATAATCAATGCAGAGTCTCATTGATCCATCTTTCTTCTTTACAAATAGAACAGGTGCTCCCCAAGGTGACGCACTAGGGCGTATGAATCCCTTATCAAGATTCTCTTGGAGTTGCTTCTTCAATTCCTGCAACTCAATTGGGGCCATTCTATAAGGTGTCTTTGAAATAGGGAAAGCACCCGGTACGAGTTCAACTTCACGATTTGGTGGAAGACCCGGTAATTCCTCTGGAAAGACATCATCAAACTCCCGTACAATGGGCATATTCTTAATCGTGAGTTTCTCACCAACCATTTGAGATAAATAACCTTCATTTAGTGGAATCAAGACCCATAAGATGGAAGAAATTTCCACTAGAAGGTTATATTCATCCTTGCATCGATAGACGATCGTAGATTGATCTGGAATATGAAATGTGACTTCCCTTCTTTGTCAATCGATATGAGCTCCATGTAGAGAAAGCCAATCCATGCCAAGAATCACATAAAATTCCACTAAAGGAAGGATCACAAGATTTGCAGGAAGCACTTTCCCACAAACTTCGATCGGAGAAGAATTATAAACTTTTGATGCGATTGATGTGCCATTAGGTGTTGTCACAGCTAACTCAACATCTAATTGTTGAGGTAATACGGTGATACCCTTAGAAAAGTCTTCAGAAATAAAAGAGTGGGTGGATCCAGAATCAAATAAAACATTTTATACTTTAGAGTGGATGGTAAGTGTACCTTTCACCACATCGTTATCATACTCCACATCGCTGATAGAAATTGCATGTGACTTTCCTTTGTCTTTAGCCTTAAGAGTTTGTTGACGTCGACCATCATCATCAACCCTTGGATTTGGGCATTGATTGGCATAATGCCCCATCTCCTTGCACTTGAAACATTGAAGTGTAGTAGGTTCATTCTGTGTATCCCTTCATTTGTTTGCATCATTAGACATCTTCTTCCCATTATCACGGCATTCAAATGCCCGATGACCTTCTTTTCCACATTTAAAACATTTACTTGTCCCTTTAAGACAACTCCCTCCATGTTTCTTTCCACACTTTGAGCATAAGGAAAATCTCATCTTCTTTTCTGTGTGCTCTTTAGATTTTTCTTTGAATTCCATCTTCCTCTTCTTATCAAACCCATGTGACTGATGGGTTACTCCAATCTCCATCTCGACTTTGAGAGCACATCGAACGATTTCCTCGTAGCTATTGAAGTCCCTTATGGCTAACGCCCTTCGAAGACTTGGTTTTAAGCCACTAAAGAATCGATCGATCTTACTCTAAGGTTGGATAATAATACCAGAAGCGTACCTTGCCAGTCTTGTAAAATTTGCTTCATAGGTACGAACAGATTCATCATCCCTTTGCTTCAGTTCAAGAAACTCTTTCTCCATCTTTGTTCGAAGAATACGAGGGAAGTACTTATTGAAAAATAAGTTCTTGAACTCGTCCCATTCCATAGACTCAATTTCATCCCTTTGCCTCGTATTCTTAACAAGATTCCACCATTGATCAGCATCTCCTTCCAAATGATACACTGCTAGGATGACTTTATCATGTTCAGAACATTGAAGAACTGAAAATATCTTTTCAGTAGTACTAATCCATTGTTCAGCAACTAATGGATCAGTAGACCCGCTGAAAGAAGGTGGACGCTGCCTCATGAAGGATTCAACAGAATGTTTCTCCCTCCTTTGCTCGTTTGGAAATCCTGCATGATTCATAGCTTGAGAAAGTTGTGTGAGCATGGCTACAAGATTTTGCATTCCAGCTCCCATATCGTTTGGTTGCTCAGGGGGACAATCATTGCATTGCCCATCGCATTCCGCATTAACACGGTTCCTTCGAGTTCCAGCCATTGACTAAAACCAAGAAGAATAGTGTGAGCAACACTAATTATAATAGGAAACCACATAATTCAAGAATAAAATTTTCATGCTTATGGTCTTATCCTAGGTTATTCAAGGCCATTTCTAAAACACTAAGATTGTGTACTATGCTTAGACTTATCCTTAGGGTTCTTACTAAGGCTTTCACATCCTAGTTTCCAAAGGTTGACTATACCATTCCTCTGATACCAACTATAACGACCCATACTTTACATACATTGTTAATACTTCAAAATTGAAGTACACTTATTACAACATATGACAAAACCACAAAGGACCGTATAGGTATAGTGTCTTTAGAAACTGGGAAACATAAACAACTGGTTCATAAATCTTCTACAGTGTCTCCCATTTATTTCATCATATCTAGGGTCCCTTTTAGCATATTCTACTTAATATCCATCTTCCTGACCTGGGGAAAAGAAAACATAAAAGGGTGAGCTCAAATTCTCAGCAAGGGCAAATAAAGGAAATAAAAATCACATCATATCTTTTTGAAAATCAAAACCTGCAAAAGAGATCATAATATCTTAACATGGAATAAATCATAGAAGTGAAAATGAGATCCCCATAATCATAACATAAAACTTGAAACATTGTGGCATGCACACATAATCATGGAAAATCATTTCTTGTTAGTCATGACTCATTGCCAATACTATCTTAGTGGACAAAGTCCCTTTCTGAACCGAGTTCACTCCTCGTTTCAGTCCTGTATCACTGAACCGAAATAACCTTCTGTTCCAGCCATGTCTATCTCATGAGATATAAAATAATTACCCAATGAATTGGAGGGAGATATAGGTCCCACCCATCTCATAATGATACCCTTATTATGTGTGCCACAAAATCATAAATCATACATCATTTCATAACCCATGTAATAAAAATGGGATTCTTAAACAACATGACATCATAAAACCATTCATATAAGATAAATGAATTCATAAACATAATTCCATCACAACATAGTCAAATAAATGTAAAAATATGGATAGAAACAGAACCCTTTATTATCTTAGATGGAAAATAATTTTGATAAAACACTTGAATTGAATTCTTGAGGAAAATATCCTTTCTTCTTCAAAATCAATTTCTTTTCACAAAACATCATGCAATTTTAAAAGAAAGAGATTTTATTGAAAATAGTCATGAAATCTTTTAGAGTAAGCTTCATGAAAATAAGGCTTTATAAAACAGTAGAAATCAGTTCGTGCCGTATAAGTTAAAAAAAACATTCTTCGTACTTTTGTCGGAAAAGTCAAAAAGTACCTCGTACGAAAAACGAAAAAAGATTCCTTTCATACGTATTACTAAAAACTAACCGAAGGGTAAAAATGGATTTAAACAATTTTTGGTGGATGGAAATAATATTACATATTGAGTAAACATGGATGTGGATGATAAAATACACCCCAATAAATACTTACGAATAAACAATCTCGGATAAAAATGAGATTGTGATATTTCCCTTACCTTAGGTCCGATTTGCTTTGTTCGTGTCCGAAGATCCTGTATAATGGTTTAAATAAGGTTATTGACTTATTCCAGAATCATACATATTGATATGAGATCATATATGGTCATATTATTAGCTTCTTGTTAGTAATATTTCATTGTTACTTGTTACTCGGGTCTTTATAACTTTTTGTTCTTATGCGTGTTTTGTCGAATAAATTCTTATTATTATCTTTAGGTTATAGATAATTCATTTCCAGAATGGTATTAGTGTAGTATATACCATATTCATTCATTCAATTCATTTATATAATCATTATGAAATGAAGATCATGTAGAACGAGTCGCATCACATCGTGGAGACGGTATTCCGTACGTACGCACGAGTGATGATATCGTTCTTATGATCGTGGAATTGTATTGGAGTATATATATATTATTTCAGTATCAATATTACTTCATAATAATCATATATAGTTACTCATTACACCATTATACCCATCCTTGTAAGGTGATGGTGGAAAATAGATTACACCACGGCGTGGAGACGGTATTCCGTACGTACGCACGCGCGGTGATTTCATTTTTCCGTAGGATGGATAGAAGGTGAATTAGGGTTGTTTCATATTTATAATAACATATCAGTATGTAAGTAATACTGATGTTATTACTTTATCATGAAACAACTAAAGAAGAAGAAGTTGAAGAAGAAAGAAATTGAAAAGATCGGTAATGGATATTACCTCTTCTTTGGAACGCCTCTTTGAATCCTCCACTTAAGGAACTATGATTGGTCTTTGGAGAAGACCAGGACCTCTAGGATTATTCTAGGGAAGTGTAGAGGAGAAAATGGCAGGGTTTGGCCGAGCTTGAGTGCTCAAATTGGTGTGAGGAGGAGGGGGAGGAGGTGCCCTTTTATAAGGGAGGAGAGGGGCACCTTAGGAATATCTCAAAATATTATTTTATATTAAAGTCAAAATCGGTTTATAATGGTTCCAAAGGGTCTTATTTCGAAGCTGAAGTGGTGATGGGTCGAAATCCTATCAACCAATAGGATTTAGACAAGTTTGGGGTATTATTTTAACCTTATCAATTAGATTTAACTCTAAGTTAATTAATTTAACTTTTACCGTGTCTTTTTGTTTTCTTTCACTATATGGTTAATACACTTACTATAACATGCCAAACGAACCCCAAATTGTTTATTATTAATATATATATCCTTATCTAAGTCATTTGGACGAACGTTAGATTTTTAGGAATAAAAGAACAATTAATAATATAATATTTGATTTAAAAACTATTTTGTGTCAATTTTGACACTATTTGATATATGATTTTTGTGAAAGTCATATCAGAATTATATGTTCGAACCAAGTTGATTAAATCAACAATAATATATCATAGTAACCTAGAAAATTAGTGTAATTCATAAAAAGTCTTAAATTACATTTATTTTGGTATTTATATTATCAATTATGTCAATATTTCATTAATAACATAATTACTGCATCATCTTTGTGTCATAAATAAATTAAATTATTTTATGTCTAAAAATTACAAATAAAATACCATCATGTAGGAAATCGTTTTAGCTTTCTAATGAATCTTTACAATCGAATTTATCTTATGTATAACCCCATATTAAAAATGATTTACTTATTAAACTTTAAATTTAACTATTTTAACCCTTCTTTAAATAAATTAATAATAAATGTCCTAATCTAATCCAAGTGGGCCTAAATGGTCATATTTTATTCCTAAGATTGTTTTTGGTCGAATTACACTTGTCCAATAGAATTAGGACATGTGTTAGGGTAATATTAATATCATATTTACCCTTAGTTACCCTATTTACTATTAACCGCGGTAAAAAAAGGTAAAAAGTTACTATTCACCATTAAATTATTTTCATCTCATTGAACCACATTTTAGTCCTTGATATTAACCGTGTCTCTCGGATTTTCGAAATTCCATTCACAGAAGCGGTAAAATTAAGTTTTATGCAAAATTCAGTTTTTTTAACCTACCACTTAGTGGTTTCACTATTCATCAAAAATTGAAAGTTTCCAGAAAAATACCAAAATTTCACCCTAGGCTAATTTCGATATTCTGAGTCCAAAAATGAAGTCCATTTTGAAAAATAAAATTTATAAAAATTCAGAAAGTGGTTATTACTATTCATAACGGCTAGTTTTAATAGCATATTGTTGTTTAGTGAAACTCGGTATTGCGTACGACGCAAGCTATCGAGGAAGGTCGCGATTGCGTGTAAAGAAAGCCAAGAAAGTGTTGTGTAGAAAAAGATTCCATTGATGATTTATATAACATAAAAGTCTCGGGTGTTACAATGAGATCATTAAATATTACTTCTCAATTGAAAAATACATTGGGGTTATTAAATTACATTTATTCAGCCATATGAAGAGAGTGTGTACAACACGAACTTGGGCATGAAACATCTATAACAAGATGTGACATATTCAATGTTACAATTGTTGTGATCCATGATTGGTTGTAAGAAAATAAATTCATGCATCATAGGAATAATATGATTTGATGTGTGAGAGAACTTGAATATATCTCATTAGTAAGATGAGAATTAAATAGTTATTCTAGGAATACCATGAATCATCAACTAGTGAAATCTAAACTGGGTAACAAGTGAAAATTTCAATGTGTATAAAATTGTATAGATCTCAAGATGTGATCATGGATAATTATTCCAGGCGTATAATGGAGAGATGTATCATTCTATTAAATAATAAATTTCTACATGAATTAATTTTTATAATTGAATCCAATTATTTGATTGTTTCAAATGTTATTGATCTTATTGGTTTAAATTTTGAGATGGTCCTATCTATCTTGAGACATTAACCACCATTTGGACAATAAGAGTAGATGATTTTATTTTAAATTTTTCACTAAAATTCAATGGGACTCAGTTTTTTTGGTAGTTCACATTATAAGAGATATATGTCTATAAAATCACTTATTGAATGGATTTGTTGATGAAATTCTTCGCCAGTCTCGATTGTTATACGTTGAACGACAGTTTCAAATATTAATATGGCCTTAGGTATCTATGTAAAGGATAATGTTCACTATATTAAATATGATTATGAGTTATGGTATTGGTGGCTCAAACAACATCTAAAAGTTACTAGTAGTTTCAATATAATCTATAGATAACATCATGGATTGATATTTTCAGGCACAACATACTTTTTTATGATTTTCTTTACATTTTCATGGTGTTTCCCAGAAAAATAGAAGTGGGAATTATAGTTTATACCCATGAAAAAACCATTACAATTTTATATCAATATAATCACAAAGAAGATATATAATTCTTCAAAATTTAGGATTTGTCGAAAATGTAGTATGTAATGGTTTCATTCACTTGAGCATGTCACTTTGGGTAACATCAGTTATTTATCAATACTGTTGATAATCAAAGTATTTGGGAGGATTTTCAAAAGCATAAAATGGTTGTGATAAATAACCGGTATCATCTTCCATGAATTAATGATCTGTTAGATTAATTGAGGTGATCCTAATATTTGTTATAAAATTTACATATATTTGTGATACCACCAATTATAGGATCAAAATAATGGTATTCTTATAGAATCAATTAGACTAAAATATTAACATTATGTTTAAATTTTTATACATGTTGGACTTAAAATTTGAATATAATTTTATATTTTATTGATGAACTAGATATTTTAATGATATATAAATACATTTTTGGTGGTTTTATGGATTCTATGTAGGTGTGGTCAATGGAAAATAATGATCATGAGGAACACATGGTTATATTGTTGGGAATCTTTCAGGTAAATTATATGTATGAAATGTTATCAATGAGTAATTTTTATATACACTAGGTTTGTTTTGTTGGCCACATAATGTAACATCCCAGGTAAATAAATAGTAAGACATTTTCATATTTATTAACATTTGTGAATTAAATATTAATTTTACTTTAAAGGGGTTTCTATGTTCGATAGCGTACCCGATACACAACAAAGTGTTTTGTTTGAAATCGAACATTGTACACTAATAATATAATAATATTATTTTTAATGGTAGTTAACATGTAGTCGTTGTATTGGCGGGAATGAATAGAAATAACTAAAATATGATTATATATGTTGGTTAAATTTTTTTACATTTATCCAATAAAGGATAAAGTCATAAAATAAGAAAAGAATTCCATTTTAGGCTTAGTTACTCTAATATTCAATAAGAGGTCTATTTATCACCTTTTGATGGTGAAACATCCTTAATAATAGTTTTGGTAACTCTTATACACTCTATTGGACCAAATAAAATTGTTCTTTAGAATCATGACATCAATATTTACTTTGTGTATATTTTTTTTATTTTTCTGATAAAGTTCATTTTTAATGAATACATGAAAAATGTTGTATTTTATTTGAAAACCTCATTTACATCTAATTTATTTATATTTTTATATTATCTTTTTAATTTGTTTTAATGTGCAATTAAAATATTTTTTTACCATTTAATCTAATGGTGGTGATTGGAATTAATTTCTCTTTGATATTGGACTTAAACTAGTGTCAATCTTTTGATATATATTATTTCTTAAAAACACGCTATTTGTTTTCATAACAGGAATTAATTATTAAATTAATTAATGCAACTTATATGATTTGCATTTTTTAAAATAGACATCATTTTTTTCGGAATATCAAATATAGCTTATGGTGAATTTTTGGTATTTTTTTGAAAAACATCAATTTTTGATGAATAGTGAAACCACTAAGTGGTAGTTAAAAAACTGAATTTTTTGTTTCATCGAATCTTTACCACATCATTTATTTGAATTTCAAAAATACGACATACATGTTTTTCATTAGTAAGTAAAATTTAGTTCAATTGGATGAAAATAATATTTTTGCTGAATAGTAACTTTTAAGTTTTATTAATCGCAATAAATGTTAATTAGTGTACATTAAGGTAAAAATAATGTTATAATAATATTAAATCACCTTTAAACGTGTCTTAAACTTATTGGATGAGTCATGGACGAACAATACAATCCATGGGTCAATTTATGGGATCCCATGGAGCCACTTGGTTAAGACAATGACATTAATACTTTTTATTTAAAGTAAAAATAAAAATGTCACAAACATGTTTTGTTTTACTAAAAAAAATTTTACATGGGGTTATACAAGTTATAATTTTAACTATAAATATTCATTAGAAATATAAAAATATTTTCCACAACATGGTATTTTTTTTATAATTTTTAGACATTAAATAAATAAATTTATTTATGACACCATGATGATGCAGTGATTACCTCATTAATGAACGATTTTAAAAAAATGAAAATATAATGTAAAATCCTAGAATTAAACTTTTCTAAAAAAATTTTTATGGGTGTATTTAAAACACTTATCACCTTATCCTCTAAATATATCATTGTGGGACCTTTAAAATCTGAAAATAATTTCATAAAAAAGTAACATTGCATAACTTTCCAAGAGTGCCCCTTCTCCCTCTTATAAAAGGCCCCCACTTCTACCTCCTTACTCACACATAGAAAGCCATTTGGCTCATGCAAAATCTACTCAAATAATCTACCAATATCCCTCTAATCATTCTAGAAGCCTTACCTTAGGCAAAACGCTCTTCAAGAAACCCTTTTGGTTCAAACCAAAAAGAGTTACCCGATTTAAAGGTATTGTCTTCTCTTATGTTCTTTTGTTTTATTGTACTTCTCCAACCCCCTAAACTATTTTTATTACTTTATTTTGTAATAGAACCAGTATCTTAAATATAATAGGATGTTTTTATAAGTTGTATTCGAGCTACACATACACACACCTCCGTCTAATTGTTAAAAAACATCCTGATTCTGTGGATGGCGAATTACTGCCTCACGATACGATGATTGTTCAATCTTCTCTTAACACCTCTCATGGTGGGCATTAAGATGTCAATTTATTTATATATGATATATATTATGTTTATGTTTTCTTTATGATTATGTATTTTCTATTTATGGCATTCCTTTATGGTTTCCATTATGGGTAAACGTGATAATTTTATTTTAGGAAGTGCGGAATACCGCCCCCTCAAAGTGATTTCAATCGTTAATTCCATATGTGGGACGTATAAAGGATGGAGTTAATAATATTATACGTTATATTACACTGTAATTATAATTAATGTTTATATCATTGTGATTTAATTCCATTAAATATGAAATATAAATGAAAGTAGCGTTCATGCGTACGTACGGATTTCCGTCTCCATGAACGGTGCATTTCATTTCTTACCTCTAAAGGTGATGTACAATTATAAATACATGTATATTCTAGATATATATGATATATATGATATTAAAATCAGGAATATAATTCGGGATATAATAAAACTTTGACCACATGAACAACATATATGTAAAGACCCGTAAAATTCAAGGGAAATTTTTTCTTAATTTGTTTTGGAATTTTACAAGAACGCGGTTTCTGACGGCACCTGATTACGAGGCCCGGTGTGCCCGGAATCAATTTCCGATGTTGGGCTCAGGTACGTTCAGTGAACGAACGTGTGGGAATTTCTAACTTTTGAACCGGTGCCTGGAATCGAATTCTGAGGGCACCGATGGAACCGCAGCGCCGATATTTTCTTAGGAACTCCTGTTCCGGAGTTACGTTTACACGAGTGTTGAAGATAAAAATTGTAGAAGTTTATTTTATTATTAATCTACAATTTTTATTTTTTTTACTCTATGTGTTAGTTCTTGATGGAAGTTGGGTAACCACCCAACCTCCCATGGGAGTTTATGAGGGCGGTGGGGCCCACACGAACCCCACCCCTTCATATCCTCTAACCCCCCACAACTCCCACTTTAATTTTGTTAACTTAAGTTATAACTTATGTCTTTAATGTAATAATTTTATTGAGGTGAGTTGTGTGTGGTTATTAGAATTTAAAACTCTTGAAATTCAAAAGAGTTGTTGTGTTAATAAAATAAGAAAAGAACTTATTTTATTTTGGTTGTTAGAGTTTGTCGTTGAGGGGTTTTGGGAAGAACATCTTCTTCTACAACGAAGAACTTCCCCGCCGAAGAACACGGAGAATTTCTTCCTCGACATTCTTCTTCTGCGACGCCGTAACCATGACGCGGCATTCTTTTTCCTCGACGTTCTTCTTCCGTGATGGTTTTCCGCTACGAAATCTCCTTCAACGACTACGAATCCTCGAAGACAACGGAATCGGCGATCGTTTTCCGCGATGCCCGACCTCCACGACGCTCGTCTTCCGTGGCTCGATTGTCATGCACCGTACCTGAACCGAGGTAGGGGTTTGTTTAGTTTTTGTTCTGAATATCGACCTGGTGATCTTTCTGGTTTAAAACCAATTGTTATCAAGTAACGCGATGGGGTCGGACCGCACAAACACAGCCGAACCTCCTCCTTTTTTTTATGAATTGTTTCCCTTGTGGATTGGTTCGGGAAGGAGTGGTGCCGTTGCACCACACGAAATCTTGTGAAAGGAAACGTGCGGCGCCTTCGCGCCGCGCCATGGAAAGAAGTTTAAGAACGCGACACCCTTGCGCCGCGTCGAGGAAAATCGAAGGCGCCACGGCCGGAGCAGGGCCGCGGCAGAGCAAGGTGACCGGCGGCCGGACCGGGCCGCCGGTGTCGGGCTGGAAGGGGACCGGTCACTGCCGGTCCCGTTGAGAAGGAACCGGCCGGCCAGGTCAGGCCGGCCAAAAAAGGGAGGATCCAGGGGAATTAAATTCCCCCGGCCGGCATAAAATGGCCCCCCATTAATGGGGGGGCCACAGTTACACAAGGGGGGAAGGCGCCCCCCCTTTCACCAATAGCTCAGCCGAAGGCCGAGCTGGCAGCGCGCTGGGCACGCTGAGCCCAGCCAGACCGGCGCCTGGCCAGTCTGCCAGGCCAGGCCGCGCCGGTACGGGCCGGGCCAGGCCGAGCCGGACCGGGTCGACCCGGTTTGGGCCCACCCAGGGGGTCTCGGGCCGGGTCAGTCCGGGCCCGAAACCGCGGTTTTCGGACCGTTTGGGTTCAAATGCACATAACTCGGGCAATGGACCTCCGATCGACGTGCCGTCAGCGGCGACCCGATCCTTGGAACGAGATGTTCGTTTCGACATATCGCACTCAAGGTTTCGGATTACTTTGAGTTCTGCTAGGTTGGTTCGTACACGAAACCAACCGGGCCCTCGGAGCAGAAACACTCATATCTTGAGCTACGAACGTCCGATTGACGTTCCGTGATCTTTGTTGAGTTACTCATAGTGAGACGGATCTTTTAGCATACTCCGCCCGAGGTTTGGACGCATGTGGAGTGCGGTCGGGTTGGTTTTGCCTTAAAAACAAACCGGGACCCTGGGACGAAAAAGCCAATAACTCTCAGACTGGGCATCCGATTGACGCACCGTTTGCGACGTTGAGTTCCTGTTGACGATACGGAACTTTTGGATACATCAACTCCGGACAATGTGTCAGTTGATGTATCAGCCTCTCGGATCATGGAGCGGACCCTCCCGAACGAGCTTGCTATGTGCGGGAACCCAAGTGCTAGCTGCAACTGCTACTGTGACGACGACGACTGTACGGAGATCCTCAGTGGATTTGATGGCGATGACTAAAACACTCAGTGATCCTATGTGGATCAGTGCTACCGATCCTGTGTGGGTCCGATCCTATGTGGGTCAGCGCTCAGCAGTTCTGTGTGAGCCAGCACCTACAGATCCTGTGTGGGTCCGATCCTGTGTGGGTCTTTGCGGGGGTTAGTACCTATCGATCCTTTGTCGGTTCGACAACTTAGATGGATCAGTGATCATCTCTATCGTCTTCGAAAAAGTATACCAGTGTGAGCTGAATCCTGTTTTCTTTCCTGTGTGGATTGTGTTGTGCTATCCTGTGTGGATTACGTTTTTCTTTCCTGTGTGGAATATGTATACTTTCCTGTGTGGACTGGGTTGTTCTTGGGCTTGGAGGTTGGAGAGTATTGGAATTGATGACTTAGGTATATGTATGGGCATATACCTAAGCAGTGTCGGTTGTTACTTCGTGATTGTATCTTTCCTTTGTGGTTTATCCTTTGTGTATTTTGGGAGACCTTCAGGGGTCTCGGTGTCCCTACTGAGTAGCTTATACTCACCCTTGCACGGGCTATGCCCGCACTACGTTGTGTTGGTTGCAGACGACGGACAGCGTTGATCGTGGTTGAGGCTTGCAGAGCAGGACGGTACCTGGAGGTGGACCACTGGGCGGGACGTACTCGGAGCGGACGGCGGGACCCGAGGAGAAGTGGAGCTATCTGTACCCACCCTTCAGTTGGGATTTCCAGTGGAAAGCTCGGCGTAGTGGCTTTACTTTATAGTTTTTGTTTTCCCTTTCGAGTTGTACTTTACAGTTGGGCTTGTATTTCCAGCCCCTTTTACCTTCCGCACTTACTGTTGTACTCAGTTTTTACTTAGTGTTTACTTCTTCCGCTTGTACTCTGTGGTTCTTGTTTACTTTACAAAGGCAGTGCCTTCCCTTTTTACCAGGATTTACACCTTGGTGCTAGTCGCCATCCCCTGACCTATGGAAGGTGGGCTTGGGGTAGTCACGACACGGGCCTCGAGGATGGGTCGTGACAAATTGGTATCAGAGGAGTTCGGTTATACCATAGACTCTGATCTTTCTTCTATGTGAAGCAATAGTGTTAAGCGTATTGGGTGTGGTTATCAGTCCATGGAGTCCAGTGTTGGTGTGGCGGCCGACATATCCGTACACCAGGGCCCTGACTTCTGATTTTCTGACTTAATGCATGAAAACATTGATTGCGTGTGTGTTTCATGTTTTCTTTGTGATTACTTTGTATCAGCTCACCAGGTATACTATTCTGACCGTGGCGCACCTGTTTCTTTTTTAGGATGGCCCCATGACGGCAGCCAGCTAGGGTTCCGAGAGTCGAGCGTGACGACAGCCCACCGAGCGATGAGGCCTCAGTACATGGACCTTTGTCAGCAGTGGCATCGGCGGTAGCTCTACCCGTCGAGCCACCGATGCTTCCATCCCCAGCCGCTGACGATGCACGTTGACTCAGCGCACTGCATGAGTTCCAGCGCCCGCGAACACCCAGTTTTCGCGGGGAGACGGACCCCCAGGCAGCCGAGGACAGGCTGGAGGCAGTCGTACGAGTTTTCAGGCTAGTGAGGACACCAGCAGACCTCATGGTGATCCTCGATTCGAGACTACTGCACGCAGCAGCGGGCCGATGGTGAAGCTTGATGCTCCAGGTTCACGATGAGGAATCTCTACATTGGTCAGACTTTGAGGGCCTCTTCCCCTCAGAGTTTGTTCCAGCCACACTCCGTGTGGTGCGCATTCAGGAGCTTCTTCAGCTGCGACAGGGCAGCTTGACGGTCACCCAGTACTCAGCGAGATTTACTGATCTCTCGCGCTACTCGACCGACATGGTACGGGACCCATTCCTCCAGGCCCGGACCTTTGAGCAGGGATTGAGACACGAGATCAGGGCATCGCTGATCTCCCTCAGCATTCCGACTCAGACAAGAGTACTGGAGCGAGCCCTTTTGATCGATAGATTTCTTTCTAAGTCTACACCAGAGCCGAGACCCACCACAGGGCGGCACATAGCAGAGTCTTCTGCAGCAGGCAGTCGACGGATGACTCAGGGGTCCAAGTAGACCGGAGCCTCAGGAAGATGACCTCAGGACACTGGCTTAGAAGTGTGAGGCACACAGCATGGAGCCAGTCTTTCGAGAGGCAGGCAGTGTTACTCGTGCGACGGGAAGGGCCACATGGCTCGTGATTTCCTGACCCGCTGTGCCGAGGAGCAGAAGACAGTTGAGGGACCAACGAGGCAGAGGCAGAGGGTTGACTGTGGCGGTTCGCAGGGAGGAGGCGGACGAGGCAGGGGAGCTGGCCGAGCAGAAGGTGGTGGGCGACGCTTTGAGTCTCTACCAACACCACCACCAGGAGGTCCACCCCGACCATAGGGAGCTGGCAGGCAGAGACAGGCACAGCTTCAAGCAGTAGAGGCCTACGACCACGGAGGGCCCGAGATGATTCGAGGTACTATCTGTTTCTATTCCACCTTTGCTGCAGTAATTATAGATACAGGAGCGAGTCACTCTTTCATAGCCGCTGCACTTGTTTGGAGCTCGGAGATTCCGACAGAGCTGTTGGCTCGATCCTTACGGTTAGAGACTCCTACGAGAGCAGACTCGATGATTACGCACTGGTGCCGGCAGTGTGAGCTTACTCTAGGAGGCGAGAGCTTCAGCTGGGATCTTCTTGTAGCAGCGTTGAGGCCTTATGACGTCATCCTTGGAATGGATTGGTTATCTACGGTCCATGCACAGATTGACTGTTTTAGGCGCAAGGTGCGATGTGTACGCACTGACGGGAACAGGTTCACCTTCACCGACGAGAAGGGAGCCTTTGCAGCACAGGATGGACTTCTGCAGAGGAGAGGATAGCCCATCACTCATTAGTTGGCTCGCCTCATCCTAGGATCATATGACGTGCGGAGTCCTGGTTTTCCTGCAGTGGTGGATCAGTTTGCGGATGTTTTCGCCGACGACGTTTCAGGGCTTCCTCCTCGCAGAGAGGTAGAATTTTATATTGACCTGTACCATGGGACAGCCCCGATATCGACTCCAGCATATCGTATGGCCCCCGCCGAGCTTCGAGAGCTATGAGTACAGTTGGAGGACTTGCAGGGAAAGGGGTTTATCCGACCCAGTGTTTCACCCTGGGCTTCCACGATTTTGTTTGCCAAGAAGGCGGATGGGAGCTTGCGACTGTGTGTCGACTATCATCGCCTGAACCGGGTGACAGTGAGGAACAAGTATTTACTACCGAGTATTGATGACCTCTTTGATCAGATCAAGGGAGCACGGTGGTTCTCGAAGATAGACCTCAGGTTAGGGTATCATCAGCTCAGAGTTCGAGACGAGGACGTGCAGAAGACGACCTTCAGATGTCGGTATGGTCACTATGAGTTCTTGGTTATGCCTTTCGGCGTAACCAATGCTCCAGCAATGTTCATGTCCCTAATGAATAAGATCTTTCAGCCATACCTTGATCGATTTGTCGTGGTCTTCATCGATGACATTCTGATTTACTCGAGGACTGAGGAGGAGCATGCCTACCACTTACGGGTTGTACTAGACACACTCCGAGAGCACCAGCTGTATGGTAAGCTCTCGAAGTGTCAGTTCTGGATACATGAGGTCCACTTCTTGGGACACGTCATCTCTGAGGCGGGAGTTGCAGTGGATCCTACGAAGATCGAGGCAGTGTTAGCTTGGGAGCCACCCAGGAGCGTGACGGAGGTGCGGAGTTTCTTGGGACTAGATGGATACTAACGGATATTCGTTCCAGACTTCTCTAGAGTTTCGGCACCACTCTCAGCTTTGAAAAAGAAGGGGAAACCATTATTATGGTCAGAGAGATGTCAGCAGAGTTTCTAGGACCTGAGACAGAGATTGACCCGCGCACCTATCTTGAGGTTGCCTGAGGAGGGAGTAGGGTACGTAGTTTACTACGATGAATCAGGGATCAGACTCAGATGTTTCCTGATGCAGGATCAGGAAGTGATCTCTTATGAATCACGTCAGTTGAGGCCACATGAGAAGAACTACGCTACCCATGACCTGGAGTTAACAACAGCGGTCTTCGCTCTGAAGACATGGAGACACTACATGATGGGAGAGCACTTTACAGTATTTTCTGACCATCAGAGTCTCAGGTACATCTTCTCTCAGAAGGACCTGAACCTGAGAAAGCGAAGCTGGCACGAGTTCCTCCAGGACTATGACTTTGAGATAGTCTATACACCTGGGAAGGGGAACATAGTAGCCGATGCCCTCAGCAGGAGGACAGACATTCAGCTACTTGAGGAGGCGAAAGAGTAGCTAGCCTCTTTGCAGATATCCTTTGTGGATAGAGATGGGGAAGCCTTCCTTCAGTCTCTCACAGTCACTACTCCACTACTGCAGCGAGTCAGAGAGGCACAGCGTGGGGACACCAACTGTGAGAAGTGGCGTGCACAGATATCCTCAGGACAGGAACCTGATGGTTTCTCCTTTGGAGAAAATCATGACATCCTTTTTAGAGGACGTACCTTGGTACCAGTTTATTTACGGGAGGAGGTGCTGAGAGAGTTTCACACTTCTCCCTTGGCGGTACATCCCGGGGTGTCAAAGATGTACTAGGATATCAAACGACAGCACTGGTGGCTAGGCATGAAGAAGGCTGTGGCAGAGTTCATTTCTCAGTGCCTCACCTGCCAGTAGGTGAAGGCAGAGCACCAGGTACCAGCAGGCTTGGTACAGCCCTTAGAGGTCCCAGAGTGGAAGTGGGACGGGATATCTATGGACTTCGTGACTGGACTTCCACGCACTTCCAGAGGTCATGACTCCATTTGGTTGATTGTCGACCGACTCAACAAGTCAGCTCACTTCTTACCCATCAAAGAGAAGGGCTCAGTGGAGAGCTTGGAACGACTTTACATTCAAGAGATTATGCGGCTTCATGGTGTTCCATCATCTATCATCTCCGATCGAGATACTCGTTTTACTTCCCGGCTATTGAAGGGATTGTAGGAGGCATTCAGGACGCAGCTACGTCTGAGCACAGCCTTTAACCCTCAGACGGATGGTCAGACAGAGAGGACCATTCAGACTCTCGAGGACATGCTTCGCACATGTGTCGTCGACTTTGGTCATAGCTGGGAGGACCACCTACCCTTGGTGGAGTTTGTGTACAATAACAGCTACGACTCCACCATCGGAATGGCACCGTACGAGGCGTTGTACAGTTGACCTTGTAGATCTCCTTTGCGATGGATAGACCCAGGGGAGTCAGCACTTGTGGGGCCGAAGATGGTCCAGGCCCTGAAAGAGAAGGTCCAGGTCATCCAGAAGAGGATGAGGACAGCTCAAAGCTGGCAGAAGTCATACGCTGACAGGAGGCGGAGGCCACTAGAGTTCGAGGATGGTGACCACGTCTTCTTGCGTGTCTCACCTCGACGTGGATTTCAGAGATTTGGCCGAGGCGACAAGTTATCTCCGTGCTTCATCGGACCATTCCAGGTCCTCAGTAGGATTGGCGAGGTGGATTATCATCTGGCTCTACCACCTCAGTTGCACCGGGTCCACTACGTCTTCCACGTATCTCAGCTGAGGAGATATGTGCACGACCCGACGCACATCATTGACCATGGGGAGCTTGACATTGATGATGGGGAGACTTTTACGGAGGTCCCGGTGGAGATCGAGGATCGATAGGAGAAGGTCCTATGTGGATGGTCGATTCCTCTAGTGCGCATCAGATGGTAGCACAGGAACCTCCAGGAGAGCACTTGGGAGCGGGAGGCTTAGATGCGTGCTCAATACCCTCATTTGTTTCCCAAGTTTTGATGTATCTTTACGGGGACGTAAATCCCTGAGGTGGGAGTAATGTAAAGACCCGTAAAATTAAAGGGAAATTTTTTCTTAATTTTCTTTGGAATTTTACAAGAACGCGGTTTCTGACGGCACCTGATTCCGAGGCCCATTGTGCCCGGAATCAATTTCTGAAGTTTGGCTTGGGTATGTTCAGTGAAAAAACGTGCAGGAATTTCTAACTTTTGAACCAGTGCCCGAAATCGAATTCCGAGGGCACCGATGGAACTGCAACGCTGGTATTTTCTTAGGAACTCTTGTTCTGGAGTTGCGTTTACACGAGTGTTGAAGATAAAAATTGTAGAAGTTTATTTTATTATTACTCTACAATTTTTAATTTTTTTACTCTAAGTGTTAGTTCTTGATGGAAGTTGGGTAACCACCCAACCTCCATTGGGAGGTTATGAGGGTGGTGGGGCCCACACGAACCCCACCCCTTCATATCCTCTAACCCCCCACAACTCCCACTTTAATTTTGTTAACTTATGTTATAACTTATTTCTTTAAAGTAATAAGTTTAAGGAGGTGAGTTGTGTGTGGTTATTAGAATTTCAAACTCTTGAAATTCAAAAGAGTTGTTGTGTTAATAAAATAAGAAAGGAAATTATTTTATTTTGGTTGTTAGAGTTTGTCGTTAAGAGGTTTTGGGAAGAACATCTTCTTATTCAACGAAGAACTTCCCCGCCGAAGAACACGAAGAATTTCTTCCTCGACGTTCTTATTCCGCGACGCCGTAATCGCGACGCGACATTATTCTTCCTCAACGTTCCTCTTCTGCGATGGTTTTCCGTGATGAAATCTCCATCAACGACTACGAATCCTCTAAGAAAACGGAATCGACGATCGTTTTCCATGACGCCCGACCTCCGCGACGCTCGTCTTCCACGGCTCGATTGTCGTGCACCGTACCTGAACCGAGGTAGGGGTTTGTTTAGTTTTTGTTGTGAATATCGACTTGGTGATCTTTGTGGTTTAAAACCAATTGTTATCAAGTAACGTGAGGGGGTCAGACCGCACAAACATGGCCGACCCTCCTCCTTTTTTTATGAATTGTTTCCTTTGTGGATTGGTTCGGGAAGGCGTGGTGCTGTCGCACCACATGAAATCTTGCAAAAGGAAACACGTGGCGCCGTCGCGCCTCGCCATGGAAAGAAGTTTAAGACCGCGAAGCTATGGCGCCGCATCGAGGAAAATCGAAGGCGCTGCAGCTGGAGCGGGGTCGCGGCGGAGGGGCGCGCTGCCGTCGCACCGCGCCGGATGACACTGTCCGCGGCCGGTTCCGGGCCGCGACGGAGCAATGTGACCGGCGGCCGGACCGGGCCACCGGTGGCGGGCTGGAAGGGGACCGGTCACCGCCGGTCCCATTGAGAAGGAACCGGCAGGCCAGGTCGGGCCGGACGGAAAATGGAGGAGCCGGGGGAATTAAATTCCCCCGGCCGGTTTCAAATGGCCCCCCATTAATGAGGGGGCCACGGTTACACAAGGGGGGCAGGAGCCCCCTTTCTCCAACAGCTCGGCCGAAGGCCGAGCTGGTAGCGCGCTGGGCGCGCTAAGCCCAGCCGGACCGGCGCCTGGCCGGTCTGCTGGGCCAGGCCGCGCCGGGCCGGGCCACGCCGGGCCGGGCCGAGCCGGACCGGGTCGACCCGGTTCGGGCCTACCCAGGGGGTCTCGGGCCGGGTCAGTCCGGGCCCGAAACCCCCATTTTCGGACCGTTTGGGTCCAAATGCCCATAACTCGGGCTATGGACCTCCGATCGACACGTCGTCAGTGGCGACACGATCCTTGGAACAATTCAGTCATTTCGATATATCGCACTCAAGGATTCGGATTACTTTGAGTTCTGCCGGGCTGGTTCGTAAACGAAACCAACCGGTCCCTCAGAGCGGAAACACTCATATCTTGAGCTACGGACGTCTGATTGACGTGCCATCGACTTTGTTGAGTTCCTCTTAGTGAGACGGATCTTTTAGAAAACTTCGCCCGAGGTTTGGACACAGGTGGAGTTAGGTCGGGTTGGTTTTTCCTTAAAACCAACCAGGCCCCTGGGGCGAAAAAGCCAATAACTCCTAGACCGGTCGTCCGATTGACACGCCATCTGCGACGTTGAGTTCCTGTTGACGATACAAAACTTTTGGATACATCAAATCAGGACTATGTTTCATTTGATGTATCAGCCTCTCGGCTCGTGGAGCGGACCCTCCAGAACGAGCTTGCTGTGTGCAGGAACCCTAGTGCTGGCTGCGACTGCTACTATGACGACGACGACTGTACAAAGATCCTCAGTGGATTTGACAGGGACGACTACAACACTCAGCAATCCTATGTGGATCAGTGCTACTGATCCTGTGTGGGTCAGCGCTCAGCGGTTCTGTGTGAGCCAGCGCCTACAGATCCTGTGTGGGTCCGATCCTGTGTGGGTCTTTGCGGGGGTTAGTACTTATCGTTCCTTTGTGGGTCTAACGACTTAGATGGATCAATGATCATCTCTATCGTCTTCGAAGAAGTATACCTATGTGAGCTGAATCCTATTTGATTTCCTGTGTGGATTGTGTTGTGCTATCCTGTGTGGATTACGTTTTTCTTTCCTGTGTGGAATACGTATAATTTCCTGTGTGGACTGGGTTGTTCTTGGGCTCGGAGGTTGGAGCGTATTGGAATTGATGAGTTAGGTATATGTATGGGCATATACCTAAGCAGTGTCGGTTGTTACTTCGTGATTGTATCTTTCCTTTCCGGTTTATCCTTTGTGGATTTTGGGAGACCTTAGGGTGTCTCAGGGTCCCTACTGAGTATCTTATACTCACCCCTGCATGGGCTATTCCCGCACTACGTTGTGTTGGTTGCAGACGATGGACAATGTTGATAGTGGTTGAGTCTTGCAGAGAAGGACGATACCTGGAGGTGGACCACTAGGCGGGACGTACTCGGAGCAGACGGCGGGACCCGAGGAGAAGTGGAGCTATATGTACCCACCCTTCAAGTGGGATTTCCAGTGGACAGCTCGACGTAGCGGCTTTACTTTACAGTTTCTATTTTCCCTTTCGAGTTGTACTTTACAGTTGGTCTTGTATTTCCGACCCCTTTTACATTCCGCACTTACTATTGTACTCAGTTTTTACTTAGTGTTTACTTCTTTCGCTTGTACTATGTGGTGCTTGTTTACTTTACAAAGGCAATGCCTTCCCTTTTTACCAGGATTTACGTCGTGGTGCTAGTCGCCAGCCCCTGGCCTATGGAAGGCGGGATTGGGGTAGTCACAGCACGAGCCCCGAGGATGGGTCGTGACAATGTAATTGTAAAAAGTCCATTTTTGACTTAAGTACCAAATATTGACAAAACGAACATTATTAATTTAAATGAATACATAATGTTAATAACATGGAAATAAGTGATATAAAAGTAATAATAAACTTCAAAAAGGTTCTTAATAATGTATAAATTATATTTAGTTTATTATTCAGGAGAATAAAGAGCAATCAAGTCAAGTCAGACACGATGTAAGGGACTTCGTTTCAATATCATTTCATTGAGGCATATTTTTTTCTAATACAAGACTTTCTTTAATAATCTGTATAAACACCTTTGAATATTCATTTCATTCAAAGGTAATATTTTTCTATGAATCATTTTACTAAATGACAAAAAGGAAGTTTTATTTTAAAAACGCAGTGACAATGACCTTTTCTTTCACCGAGAGTACTACTTGATCTTTGGATTCCTTAACAAGCCGTAATGTTTTAAAAAAATAAATACCATATAATATTTTATGTATTTTGGTATTGAAAATGGTTTTGATAATGGATTTGTTATGTTAATATATTTAAGTGATATATTGTGTTTGAAATGTAGAAATGATCTCTTTCAATGATATTTGTTTTATGATTTTACAATGGTACATGGACATTTGATGGGTGGTTACGTGATAAACCAAATGATAGGTGGTGCCTTGATTACTAGGAAGGGTGGTTACGTTATAACCTCCAATGCATTGGGTATGGAAGTCGGCCATATGGCTATTCCAATTTGTGATATGTGTGGAAGTCGATCGTATGGTTATTCCATTTATGTATGTTTATGTCCCAAGATACATTTATATGTTATGTGTTCATTACATGGGTTTTTTGGTAATATTTTGGTTATAGAAGGGTAAATGATGATATTTTTTTCAATGAAGATTTTTTAATAATTCATAGAAGAGAAAATTACTACTTATGGTAAAGTATTTATGGTCTACTTGTTGTCTTTAAAAACTAACAGTTTTCATTCTTTTTGTATCCCTTACTGAGCTTTTTATACTCACCCCATGTTTTTGACATGTTTTTCATAGGACATAATATGGAATGGGGTCAAGGATGGGATCAAGGAAAAATCATGTTGTCATAAACATGGATCATGACATGACCCTTTTTTTCAAGAGTTCATGTTTTGTAAAATATGGAAACATTCTAGAAGTGTCTACTTTGTAATCTTTTGAGATGTAATAGTTATGTATTAATTCTCTAAAACACTAAACCTGAAAAGATACTCAATGTGAATTATTCGTCTAATTCAAGATTAAGTATTATTTTAAGGATGAGTCCTTATAGTTGGTATCAGAGGTCGTTTTAGACAACTTTAGGAGTTATAAAATAGTTAAATTCATGTATGTAAATTAATTTATGGTATGAATGAAATGATATAGTATTTAAATATTACCATGTTTTTTCGCCTAAGATATTTCTATGTTCAGAACGGTTTTCCGCAGAGGAAACCTGGAAGCTATGTTGGGACAACATCAGGAGGAGGAAAACCTTCCAAATCCGTAACCAGAGACGGTCAAAATCGGAACTGAACAGTTTGTTGCAGTGATGACACAGTTGAATCAGGTTGTAAATGGTGGTGGTATCCATGCATGAGGTCAGCCAGATCAACCACAGAGGAACATGTCAATGGTGGAACATTTCATGAGGCAACATCCCCCGTTATTCAGAAGAACATCTGACCATGTGCTAGAAGAAGGGTGGATTAAATCACCAGAGAAGATTTTTTATGTCATCGGGTGTTCAAAACATCAAAAGGTTAGTCTCGTTGTTTACCGTTTTGAAGGTGAAGATGATCAGTGGTGGTCGATGGTGAAAAATATCAGGGATAGTGAGGAGATTTATGATCTTGACTGGGATGAATTCAAAGGTATGTTCCTAGAGAAATATTTTCCTAATGTGGTTCATCTTAGGATGGAAAAATAATTCCTAGAATTTAGGTAGGAGGATGACTCAGTGGATGCTTATAAAGAAAATTTCACTCGACTGGAAAGGTATGCTCGAAATTTCATACGAGATCTTGATATTAAAATCATCCATTTTTAATCAGGGTTAAAGCCCAAGTATTGAATGGCCTTTGCTTCTCGTGAGTTCAAAAGTTATGGAAAACATTTTCTATGTGCGAAAATGTGGAAATGGAGTTTGCCGATGATCAGGTCTTCTTTGAAAAACAACATATTAAGAGGTCCAGTTGGCAGTAAATGGGAAAGAATTCATCAAATAATCCTGGAGGTAAGAAAACAAAATATCAATCCTGTGAGAAGTGTGGTAAAATGCATCAGGGAGAATATTTATCCAAGTCTGTAAAGTGCTTTAGATGTTGTAAGTCTGGTCATATTGCTCGTAACTGTAAGGAAGATGATTAAGAACGAAATGAAAAGCCAGCGGTAAGATGTTTTAAGTGTAATGAAATGGGCCATTATGAAATTCAGGGTCTAATGATGAACTCAAATGAGGGAAAGTAGCCAGACTACAAACATAAAGGGGTGGAGAAATCCTTTGGAAATACATCAGAAAATATTGGGCCAACGAATGAAGTATTATTAGGTACAATGTTTGTTTGTTCATATTATGCCAATGTGTGTTTGGATTCAGGGTCTACACATTCACTCATTTCAGAAAAGTTTTCTATTAAATTGGGAATTCAATCTCAAGAAATGAATCCTAAACTTATGGTAAAAACAACCAGAAGAAACATTGAGATAAAAAGAAATTATAAGAACCTTCATATCCTTGTGTGCATAAATAATCTACCTACAAACATTATTGTTTTACATCTAGTAGAGTTTGATGTTATTTTGGGCATGGATTGGCTTTATTTTTATCATGATAAGATTGACGGCCGGTTTAATGTGGTTTATATTCAGAATTATTTTCATTTAGTGTACAAGAATGATCTGTTGCATTTGAAAACATATCCAGAAGTTGAGAAACTAGTAAAATATGGAAATTAATGTTACCTTGCACATATTGTTGAAATAAAAGGAACTGTTCAAATTAATGATGTGCTAGTGGTAAATGAGTATCTTGATGTTTTTCCTAATGATTTTCCTGGTATTATTCATGATCCGGATGTTGAATTTACTATTGACTTAGTTCCTTATACTAATCCAATATCAAAACCCCCTTATCGAAGGGCTCAAGTTAAACTTTTAGAGTTAAAGAAGCAATTTCATGAGTTATTAGATAAAAGTTTGATTCAACCTAGCACATCACCATTGGGTGCTCCTATCTTGTTTTTTAAAATGAAAGATGTGTCAATGAGACTTTGCATTGATTATAAATCATTGAATAACATCACTATTAAGAACAAGTATCCTTTTTCTCATACCGATGATTTGTTTGATCAGCTCTAGGGACCTCAGTATTTTTCGAAGATTTACATGAGGTCGGGGTTCCATCAGTTGAAATTAAAAGAAGTAGGAGTTCTGAAGACTTCCTTTCGTACTAGATATGGCGATTATGAATTTATAGTTATGCCTTTTTGTGTTAACCAATGCCCCTTCTGTATTCATGGATTTAATGAATAGAATTTTCCATGAGTTCTTGGATAAGTTTGTGGTTGTGTTCATTGATGATATTTTTGTGTATTCCAAAAGTAAATAAAAGCTTGAATGTTATTTAAGGGTTATCATGAAAACCTTAAAAGAAAAGAAACTGTATGGAAAATTCAGCAAATATGAGTTTTTGTTACAACAATTTTCTTTCCTTGGTCACATTGTTTAAAAAAAGGGCATAATTGTTGATCCTGTTAAAACAAAAGTTGTTGAAAAATGTCCAGGACCCACAAATATAACTGAGATCCATATTTTCCTTGGTATGGAAGGTTATTACCAGAGGTTTGTTTAAATTTTTTCACAGTTATCTATTCCAATGACTATGTTTACTCGAAAAGGTGTTAAGTTCATATGGGCAAAACAATGAGATGATTGTTTTCCGGAATTGAAAAGAATATCGGTGAATTCACCAGTTTTGGAACATCCTTCCATAAATGGTGATTTTGTTATCTACAGTGATGCTTTGATGAAGGGACATGGTCTTTATGTAGAATGATTAGGTAATTACTTATGCTTCATCTCAGTTGAAAACTCATGAGTTAAATTACCCTCACATGATTTGGAATTAGCAGCTGTTGTTTTTGCTCTAAAAATTTGGAGGCATCATTTGTATGGAGTAAAGTGAAAAATATATACTGATCACAAAAGTTTAGTATATATATATATTCACTCAGAAATAATTGATCATGAGATAGAGGAGATGGCTGAGATTAATCAAGGATTATGATTGTACAATTCATTACCATCCGAGAAAAGAAAATAAAGTGGATGATGCTTTGAGTCGAAAATGTAATGCGTCATTAACCATGATACATTTGGTACAAGATCCTATGGTTTTTGATTTGATGAAATTTGGAATAGAAGTTGTTGGTGTAGTAAGTTCTTCTGTATTGTTTTAGGTGTTAGTGAGATCATCTGTATCATATAGAATTAAGCAAGCTCAGAAGAAAGACAGTGAGTTGCAGAAAAAGGTAGAGCTGGTTCAAAAGGGAAATTTGCCTGAATTTAACATTGATAATGATTGTGTTTTGAGGTTTGGAAATATATTATGTGTGCATTTTGATTAACAGTTGGAAAATGATTTTTTTGTGAGGCTTATAGTTCCCCATTTTCAGTTCATCCTGGCAGTACTAAGATGTACAAAGATCTGTGGGAGTATTACTAGTGGGATGGAATGAAAAGAGATATTTCAGATTTTACTATGATGTGTTTGACTTGTATATAGGTTAAAGAAGAGAGGTAGTTATTGAAAGGGAAGATTCAGTCATTATTGGTTCCAGAGTGGAAATGGGAAAATAAATCCATGGACATCGTTGTGGGATTACCAAAGAAATCTCAAGGTAATAATGCAATCTGGGTTATTGTTGAATGATTGACTAATTCTTCTAATTTCTTTACTATCCAAGATACATTCTCTCTAGATCAAATTTCTTTATTGTATTAGTCAAGTTACATAGAGTTACTCTCTCCATTGTATATGATCGTGATCACAGGTTTACTTCTAACTTTTCAAAAGGCCTTCAAAATTGGTTGGGTACTGAATTAAATTTCAGTACAGATTTTCATCTGTAATCAGAAGGGCATTCAGAATGAAAAATTCAGACCATGGAGGATATGTTACTTTCTTTCACGATAGATTACTAAGGAAGTTGGGGAATTATATTTATTTGGTTGAATTTGCGTATAACAAAAGTTTTCATTCCTGTATATAGATGGCTCTGTTTGAGGAATTATATGAAAAATGGTGTCGAACTCTATCATTTTGAGATGAATTAGGGGAAAGGAAGATGATGGGACAAGAATTGGTAGAAGAGATGGCAGAAAAAGTTCAATTGATTCAGAAGCAGATGATAACAGCTTAGAGTAGGTAGAAAAGTTATGCGGATAACCAGAGAAGGATATATCTTTCCAGCTAAGTGATCATGTTTTTCTCAAAGTTTCACCATTGAAAAGTGTGATGCGTTTTGTAAAGAAAGGAAAGTTATGTCTGAGGTTCATTGGACCTTATGTAATCCTAGAGAAAGTTGGATCAGTTTCATACCGAGTGGCTTTAACTCCGAGTTTATCTCAGGTACACAATTTTTTCATGTTTCAATGTTAAAGATATACATGCCAGATCCATCTCATGTTTTGAGTCTAGAGGTAGTTCAGTTGGAATAGAATATCTCTTATGAAGAACAACCATTCCAAATTATTGACCAAAGAGAGAAAGTGTTTTGAAATAAGTTAATTTATTAGGTGAATGTTTTATGGAAAAACCATATGGTTGAAGAGGAAACGTGGGAATCTGAAAATGCTATGAGGGGTAAATACCCCCACTTATTTTGATAAGTGAGTAAAATTGTGAGGACGCAATTACCAAAAGGGGGGAAGGATGTAACATCCTAGGTAAATAAGGAATAATATATTTTAATATTTATTAATATTTGTGAATTAAATATTAATTTTACTTTAAAGGGGTTTCTATGTTCGATAACGTACCCGATACACAACAACGAGTTTCTTTGAAATATTATGACGTACAATAATAATATAATGATATTATTTTAAATGTTAGTTAACACGTAGCTTTTGTATTGGACGGAATGAATATAAATAACTAAAATATTATTATATATGTTTGTTAAATGTTTTTACATTTATCCAATAAAGGATGAAGACTTAAAATAAGAAAAGAATTAAATTTTAGGCATAGATACTATAATATTCAATAAAAGGCCAATTTCTCACCTTTTGATGGTGAACCCTCATTAAAAATAGTTTTAGTCACTCTAATACATTCTATTGGACCAAATAAAATCCTTATTTATAATCGGGGCATCAAAATTTACTTTGTGTATGTTTTTTTATTTTTCTGATAAAGTTTTTTTAATAAATAAGTGAAAAATGCTGTATTTTGATTAAAAACATTATTTTAATATAATTTATTTATAATATTAGATTATCTTTTGAAATGGTTTTAATGTTCAATTAGAATATATCTTTACCATTCAGTCCAATTGTGTTCATTGGATTTAATTTCACTTTGAAATTAGACTTAAACTAGTGTCAATCTTATGATATATATTCTATTTTTTGACAAAGGGAATTAATTATTAAATTAATTATTTCAACTTATATGTTTTCAATTTTATAAAATAGACATCATTTTTTCAGAATATCAAATATATCTTAGGGTGAATTTTTGGTATTTTTCTGAAAAACATAAATTTTTGATGAATAGTGAAACAACTAAATGGTAGTTAAAAAACTGAATTATTCGTTTAAATGAAACATTAACACATATGTGATTTGAATTTCAAAAATCTGACATACATGGTTTTCATTAGTAAGTAAAATTTGGTTCAATTGGATGAAAATATTTTTTTGGTGAATAATAACTTTTATGTAAAATTAATCGCGATTAAAGCTAATTAGTGTACTTTAAGGTAAAAAAAATGTTATAATAATAGGAAATCACTTTGATACGTGTTCTACACTTATTGGATGAGCCATGGACGACCAATAAAATACATCGGACAATTTATGGGACCCCATGGAGCCACATGGGTAAGATAATTACATTAATACCTTTTATTTAATGTAAAAATAAAAATGTCACAAACATGTTTTGTTTTACTAAAATAATTTTTACATGGGGTTATACAAGTTATATTTTTTTAATATAAATATTCAATAGAAATATATAAATATTTCATACAACATGGTATTTTTTTATAATTTTTAGACATTTAATAAATAAATTTATTTATGACACCATGATGATGTAGTGATTACCTCATTAATGAACGATTTAAATAAAATGAAATGATAATGTTAAAGGCCCCCACCTCTACCCCCATACTCACACTTTTCAAGCCCTTTTTCTCGTCCAAACTCTACTCAAATATGCTCCCAATATCCCTCTCATAATTTTTGAAGCCTTACCTTAGGCAGAAAGCTCATTACGAAACCCTTTTGGTTCAAACCAAAAAGAGTTACCCGATTTAAAGGTAATGTCTTCTCTTATGTTCTTTTGATTTATTTTGCTTCTCCAACCCCCTAAACTATTTTTATTCCTTTATTTTGTAACAAAAAACAGTATATTCAATATACTAGGATGTTTTTATGGGATGTATTCGAGTTATTCTTACACACACCTCCGTCTAATGGTTAAAGAACATACTGTTTCTCTTGATGGTGAATTATTGCCTCACAAAACGATGATTTTTGAATATTCTCTTAACAAATTTCATGGTGGCCATTAATATGTCACTATATTTATATATGATATATATTGTGTTTATGTTGTCTTTATTCTTTTGTATTTTTCATTTATGGCATACCTTTATGGTTTCCATTACCGGTAAACGTGATAATTTCATTTTAGGAAGTGCCGACAACCTCCTCCTCAAAGTGATTTGAATCATTAATGCCATATGTGGGACATATAATGGATGGAGTTAATAATATTATATATGATATTATACTTGGATTATAAGGTACCTTTATATCATTGTGATTTCAATCCATTAAATACGAAATAGAAATGAAAGTAGCGTTCATGTGTACGTACGGCTTACCGTCTCCATGAATGGTGCATTTCATTTCTAAGCTCTAAATGTTGTGTACTATTATAAATACATGTATATTATGGATATATATGATATATATGATGTCACGACCTGTCCTCGGGGCCAGTTCTGTGACTACCCTGAGCCTGCCTTCCATAGGCTAGGGGCTGACGACTAGCACCAAGGTGTAATTCCCGATAAAAAGGGAAGACCTTGCCTTTGTAAAGTAAAAAAACACACATAGTAAGCAAGCAGAAGTAAACACTATGTAATAACTGGGTACAATAGTAAGTGGGCAAGAATACAAACCCAAACTGAAAGTAAAGTACAACTGGAAGGAAAAAAATAGTAATTGAAAGTAAAGCCGCTACGTCGAGCCGTCCACTGGTAATCCCACCTGAAGGGTGGGTCCAGATAGCCTCCTCAGCTCCACGGGTCCATCCGTCCGCTCCGTGTGCATCCCGCCCAGTGGTCCACCTCTAGGTACTGACTTGTTCCACAAGTCTCCACCACGATCAGCGATGTCCGTCGTCTGCATCCAACACAACGCAGTGTGGGCATAGCCCGTGCAGGGGTGAGTATAAGATTCTCAGTAGGGACCCTGAGACCCCCGAAGGTCTCCTAGAATCCACAAGGATAATCCACAATGGAATGATACAATCACAAAGTAACATCTGACACTACTTACGTATATACCCATACATATACCTAAGTCATCAATTCCAGTTTTGCTCCAAAATCTGAGCCCAAGTACAACCCAATCCACAAAGGAAAAAGTAACCCGTTCCAAATAGGAATTCACAACCGAATCCACATAGGAAAACATAAAGTAATACACACAGGATATTAAGTCAATCTTATCGAAGATAAGATTGAAAGTAAACACTCATCTCACAAGGTATACTTCTTTGTAAGACGATAGAATGATTATATGTAGCCACTGGTTCATCTAATCCGTCAGACCCTCACATGATCGATAGGTACTAACCCCCGTAATGACCCACACAGGATCAATAGGTAACTAACCCCCGCAATGATCCACACAGGATATGAACCACAGAGGATCGGTATGCACTGGCCCACACAGAACCGCTGAGCGCTGACCCACATAGGATCTGACCCACAGAGGATCGGTAGCACTAATCCACACAGGATCGCTGAGTGTTGTAGTCGTCGATGTCGAATCCATGGAGGATTTCTGTACAGTCGGCATCGTCATCGCAGTCGCAGCCAGCTCTAGGGTTCCTGCACACAACAAGCTCGTTCGTGGAGGGTCCGCTCCATGAGACGAGGGGCTGATACATCAACTGTCACAAAGTCCGGAGTTGATGTATCCAAATGTTCTGTATCGTCAAAAGAAACTCAATGTGATAGAGGACGCGTCAATCAGACGCCCAGTCTGAGAGTTGTAGGCTTTTTTGTAACAGGGGCCCTGTTGGTTTTTAAGTCAAAACCAACCTGACCGTACTCCAACTGTATCCAAACCTCGAGAAGAGTAAGCCAAAATATCCCTTTTACTAAGAGGAATCCAATAAAGTCAACGGCACGTCAATCGGATTTTCAGAGCTTATGTTATAAGCGTTTCCGCTCCGAGGGCCCGATTGGTTGCTTGTTCGAACCAACCAGGCCAAACCCAAAGTACTCCGAAACCTTGAGTGTAATATACCGAAACGACCGTCTCGATCCAAGGATCAGATCTCAGCTAACGGTCCATCGATCGGAGGTCCTTTTCCCATGTTATGGGCAAAAGACTGAAAGAGGTCCGAAATTGGGGGTTTTGGGCCCGCACCGACCTAGCCCAAGTCCCCCGGGGTCGGCCCGAACCAGGCTACCCGACCCGGGTCCGGGTCCAGCCCGCTTGGGTGCGGCCCGGCCCAGCATGCTAGCGCGGTCTGCTGGCCAGATCAGTGTAACCAAGCTGGGCGGACAGGGGGGGGGGGGGGGGGCGCTACACCCCTATCAATTAAACGCGGCACCCACGTGGGGGCCGCTCCTCCCTTCCAACTAGAGGGTTTTGAACCCCCGATCTTCCCCCTGACGGCCGGCCCACTCCGGCCGACCGACTGCTGCCGCCAAGGGACCGGCGCGGTCCCGTCCCCCTACTCTGACGCCGGCGGCTGGAAACTGGCCGCCGCTCCCTGCTCCACCGCGGCCTTGGTCCATCTGGGGTGGCCCGACAGCGCCGCACCTCTCTGCTGCGGCCCCGCTCTGGCAGCGGTGCCTTCGGGTTTCTCAGGCGTGGTCGACGGCATCACACCTTTGTTCGACTTCAACGGCACGACACCGAACATCCTTTCCACATGATTCCATGTGGTGCGACGACACCGCACCCTCTCCGTTCCAAACCACAACAAGGTCAACAACAGAATTAAGGGAGGAGGTTCGGCCGTGTTTGTGCAGTCCAGCACCCTCCCTTTATTGATAGCAAGCAGCTAAGATATGAAGAATGCTCGAATATTCACGAAAAAAAACAATAAATACCCTACCTCAAGAGTTGTCGTCGAATGATGTTTGTCACGGAATGGGATATCACGGAATTGATCATCGCAGAAGAAGAGGATTGATGGCATTTGTTGATCTCTGAGGAAGGCGTCTCTCGCTGTCGTCCATCATCAGAGGTCGGTGTTCCTCGTCGGCGGTGGTGCGTTCTTCGTGTTCTTCGACAAAGAACGATGAACATCAAGACTCCCCTTTTTCTACCAAAAACTCAACACAACAAGACCCACAATAATAAAATATGACAGCTCTTATTTTGTTACTCAAGCCTTAAGTTTGAAATTCTAAATTGAAATAACTTACGTAATTAAACCTAAGTCATTAAAATGGAGGGTTAAGGGGGGTTAGGGAAAATGAAGGGGTGGGGTGCGTGTGGGCCCCACCACCCTCATAACCTCACTTGGGAAGTTATCCCAACTTCCACTCAAAGGTTTAACCACTTAAAAAGAAAAATAAAATTGTAGCTCAATTTTATTTTACTTTCCAATTTTTTTTAAAAACTCCTCCCGAGCAAACAAAACTCTGAAAACGGTGATCTTAAGCAATTACCAGTGTTGCGGTTTCATCGGAGCCCTCAGATTTCGATTCCGAGTACCCATCCAAAAGTTAGAAAATCTTTCTCGTTTGTTCACTGAACGTACCAGAGCTAAACATCAGATAAAAATTCCGGGCACACCGGTCCTCGGAATCAGGTGCCGTCAGAAACTGTGTTCTTGTAAAATCCCAAAGAAAATTAATAAAAAAATTTCCCTTGAATTTTATGGGTCTTTACATTACCTCCACTTCATGTCTTTACATCCCTGTAAAAATATATCATAAACTAGGGGGAAATGTGGGTACTGTACATGCATCTGAGCCTCCCACTCCCAAGTGCTCTCCTGGAGATTCCCGTGCTGCCACCTGATGCACACGAGAGGAATCGACCGTCAATGCAGGACCCGCTCCTATCGATCCTCGATCTCCACTGGGACCTCCACAAAATTCACCCCATCATCTATGTCCAGCTCCCCATAGTCAATGATATGCGTCGGGTCGTTCACATATCTCATCAGATGTGATACGGGGAAGACGTCGTGCAGTCGGTGCAATTGAGGTGGTAGAGCCAGGCGATAAGACACCTATCTTATCCTACTGAGGTCCTGGAATGGTCTGATGAATCATGGAGATAACTTGCTACCTTGGCCAAATCTCCATAATCCACGTCGAGGTGAGACCCGCAAGAAGACGTGGTCACCATCCTTGAACTCCAGTGGCCTCCGCCTCCTATCAGCATAAGACTTATGCCGACTCTGAGCTGTCCTCATCTGCTCTTGGATGACCTGGACCTTCTCTGTCGTGGCCTGGACCATCTCTGGTCCCATGAGTGCTGACTCCCCAGGGTCTGTCCGTCACAGCAGTGATCTGCAAGGTCGGCCGTACAACGCCTCGTATAGTGCCATCCCGATGGTGGAGTGGTAGCTGTTGTTGTACGAGAACTCCACCAGGGGTAGGTGATCCTCCCAGCTATGACCAACGTCAAGGAGACATGCATGGAGCATGTACTCGAGGGTCTGAATGGTACAATCCATCTGACCATCCGTCTGAGGGTGAAAGGTGGTCCTCAAGTGTAGCTATGTCCCGAATGCCTCCTGCAACCCCTTCCAATGTCGGGAAGTAATGTGGGCATCTTGATCAAAGATGATGGACGATGGCACACCATGTAGTCATAAAATCTCCTGAACGTAGAGGCGTCCCATGCTCTCAACTGAGCCCTGCTCTCTGATGGGTAAGAAGTGTGCCGACTTGGTGAGTCGGTCGAAAATCACCCAAATGGAGTCATGGCCTCTGGATGTGCGTGGAAGTCCAGTCACGAAGTCAATAGATATCCCATCCCACATCCACTCTGGGACCTTCATGGGCTATACCAAGCCTGCTGGTACCTGGTGCTCTGACTTCACCTGCTGGCAGGTGAGGCATCGAGAAACGAACTCTGCCACAGTATTCTTCATACTCGGCCACCAGTGTTGTCGTCTGAGGTTCTAGTACATCATTTCCACTCCTGGATGTACCGCTAGAGGGGAAGTGTGGAACTCCTTCAACAACTCCTCCTGTAAAGTAGCTGATACCATGGTACATCCCTTGAAAAGGATGACGTTCTCTCCTCCCACAGAGAATCCATCAGGTGCTTGTCCTGAGGATATCTGTGCACGTCGCGTCTCACAGTAAACGTCCCCACGTTGTGCCGCTCTGAACCGCCGAATAAGTGAAGGAGTGACTATGAGTGATAGTATAAAGGTTTCTCCATCACTATCCACGAAGGATATTTGCAAAGAGACTTGCTGCTCTATTGCCTCCCCAAGTAGCTGAATGCTCGTCCTCCTTCTGAGGGAATTGGCTACTACGTTCCCCTTTCCAGGAGTATAGACTCTCTCAAAGTCAAAATCCTAGAGGATATCAAGCCATCGCCACTGTCTCAGGTTTTGGTCCTTCTATGAGAAGATGTACCTGAGACTCTGGTGGTCAGAATAGACTGTAAAGCACTCGCCCATCAGATAGTGTCAACACATCTTCAGAGCGAAGAACACTACTTCTAACTCCATGCCATGGGTAGCGTAGTTCTGCTCATGTTGCCTCAACTGACGTGATACATAGGTGATCACTTCCCACTCCTACATCAGGACACATACGAGTCTGGTCCCTGATGCATCTCAGTAAACTACGTACCCTAGTCCCTCCTCCGGTAGCCTCAAGATAGGTGAGCTAGTCAATCTCTGTCTCAGATCCTAGAAGCTCCGTGGACATCATTCTGACCACACAAAGGGTTTCCCCTTCATCACCAAAGCTTAAAGTGGTGCCAAAACTCTAGAGAAGTCTGGCACAAATCGCCGGTAGTACCCACCTAGTCCAAAGAATCTCCGCACCTCCGTCACTCTCCTCGGTGGCTCCCAGGATAGGACTACCTCAATCTTCACAGGATCCGTCGCAACTCCCGCCTCAGAGATGATGTGTCCCATGAAGTGGTCCTCACGTATCCAGAACTGAAAGATCGAGAGCTTACCATAAAAATGGTTCTCTCGAAGTGTCCAGTATAACCCACAAGTGGTAGACGTGCTCCTCCTCAGTCGTCCAGTATATCAATATATCGTCGATGAAGACTACGACAAATCGATCGAGGTAAGGCTGGAAGATCCTGTTCATGAGGCCCATGATCACTACTGGAGCATTGGTTACACTGAATGGAATAACCAAGAACTCATACTGGACATATCGACATCTAAAGGCAGTCTTCTGCAAGTCCTCGTCTTGAACTATGAGCTGATGATAGCCTGACCTGAGGTATATCTTCGAGAACCACCGTGCTCCCTTGAGTTGGTCGAAGAGGTCATCAATCCTCGGTAGTGGATACCTTTTCCTCACGGTCACCTAGTTCCGGCTACGGTAATCGACACAATGTCGCAAGCTCCCATCTGCCTTCTTGGCGAACAATATCGGGGAAGCCTATGGTGAAACACTGGGTTGGATGAATCCCTTTCCCTACAAGTCCTCCAGCTGTACCCATAGCTCCTGAATCTCAGTGGGTTCCATCCAATATGCTGGGGTGGATATCGGGGTTGTCCCAGGGTACAGGTCAGTATAAAATTCTACCTCTCTATGAAGAGGTAGTCCTGGAAAATTGTCGGGAACAACATCCGCATACTGATCCACCACTACAGGTAAGCTCGGACTCCGCACGTCAACTGCTCCTAGGATGAGGCTAGCCAACTGATGAGTGATGGGCTGTCCTCTCCTCTTCATGAGTCCATCCTGTGCTGCAATGGCTCACTTCTCACCGGTGTAGGTGAACCTCCTCCCATTGGTGAAAACACATCACCCCTTGCGCCTAATGCAGTCAATCTGAGAATAGACTGTAGATAACCAATCCATGCACAAGATGAAGTCGTAAGGCCTCGACGCCGCTACAAGAAGATCCCAACCGAAGCTCTTGCCTTTTAGATTAATCTCGCACTGCCAGGACTAGTGCGTAATCGTCGAGTCTTCTCCCGTAAGAGTCTCTAGCCGTACGGATCGAGCCAACGGCTCCATTGGAATCTTCGATCTCTAAACAAGGGCAGCAGCAATGAAATAATGACTTGATCCTGTGTCTATAAGAACTGAAGAAAGGGTGGAATAGACACAGATGGTACCTTGAATCATCTCGGGCGCGCCGTGGTCATAGTCCTCCGCTTCCTGAAGCTCTAAATGTCTCTTCTCGCCAACTCCCTATGGTTGGGGTGGACCTCCTGGTGGTGGTGGTGGTAGAGCCTCAAAGCATCACCCACCACCTGCTGATCGAACATCTCCTCTGCCTCGTCTGCCTGCTCTCTGCGAACCGCCACGGTCGACCCTCTACCTCTACCTGGGTGGTCCCTCAACTGTCTGCTGCTCCTCGGCTCAGCGGGTCGGGCTGTCACGAGCCATGTGGCCGTGCCCGCCACATGCGTAGCACTATCTGCCTCTCTTAAGACTGGCACTGTGCTGTTTTCCCCACACCTCTGGGCCAGTGTCCTGAGGTCGTCTGACTGAGGGTCTGGTCCGCCTGGATCCATGTGTCATCCGTCGACTGCCAGTTGTAGAAGACTCTGCTACGTGCCGCCCTGTGGTATGTCTCACTACTGATGTAGGCTAGAAAGAAAGCTCTCAATTATAAGGGCTCTCTCTAGTACCCCTGCCTGTGTCAGAATGCTGTGGGAGATCAGTGATGCTCTGATCTCATTCCTCAATCCCTAATCGAAGGTCTGGACACAGAAGAATGGGTCCCGTACCATATCCATCGAATAGCGCAAGAGATTGGTAGATCTCACTGAGTACTGGGCGACCATCAAGCTACCCTTCCACAGCTTTAGTAGCTCCTGGATGCGCACTTCACGGAGTGTGGCTGGGATGAACACCGAGCAGAAGAGGCTCTAAAATTCCGTCCAAAGGTGTGATGCCTCGTTGTGCACCTGGAGCATCAAGATCCACCATCTGCCTGCTTCCTCGTGTAGGAGGCTCGCTACGAGGATCACCATGAGGTCTGCTGGTGTCCCCACTAACCTAAAAACTCGCACAACTGCCTATAGCCAATCCTCGGTTGCCTGAGGGTTCGTCTCCCCGTGGAACCTGGGTGGTCTCTGTCGCTGGAAGTTGTGCAGTGCACAAAGGCGATGTGCACTCTCAGCGACTGGGGCTGGCGGCATCGGTGCCTCGGCAGGTAGTGGTTCCACCGGTTCCTCCGCGATAATAGGACCCTGCACTGAGGCCTCGTCACTTGGTGGGCTGCAGTCACACATGAAACTCAGAACCCAAGATGGCTGTCGTCGTGGGGCCATCCTGAAAAGAAATAGGTGCGCCATGGTTAATACAGTATTCCTACTGAGCTGACATAATGTAATCACAATGAAAACATGAAACATAATGCAATCAATGTTTTCGTGCATTGAGTCGGAAATCAAAAGTCAGGGTCCTGGTGTACGGATACGTCAGCTGCCGCACCAACACTGGACTCTATGGACTGATAACCCCAATCAACACTCTTAACACTATTGCTTCTCATAGAAAAGATCAGAGTCTTGAGTTCTGCGATAGAACCGAACTCCTCTAATACCAATGGAAGGCATTGACTTTGTAAAATAAACAAACACTTAGAGTAAGAAATTAGAAGTAAACACTATGTAAAAACAGCGTACAATAGTAAGTGGGCCAGAATACAAACCCAAACTGAAAGTAAAGTACAACTGGATGGAAAAAAATAGCAACTTAAAGTAAATCCGCAACGTCGATCCATCCACTGGAAATACCACCTGAAGGGTGGGTACAGATAGCCTCCTCAGCTCCACGGGTCCATCCGTCCGCTCCGTGTGCGTCCTGCCCAGTGGTCCACCTCCAGGTACCGACTTGCTCCACAAGCCTCCACCAGGATCAGTGCTGTCTGTTGTTTGCATCAAACACAAAATAGTGTGGGCATAGCCCGTGTATGGGTGAGTATAAGCTACTCAGTAGGGACCCCGAGACCCCCGAAGGTCTCCCAAAATCCAAAAGGATAATCCACAAAGGAAAGATACAATCACGAAGTAACATCCGACACTTCTTAGTCATCAATTCCAGTTCATCTCCAACATCTGAGCCAAGTACAACCCAGTCCACACAAGAAAACATAACCCGTTCAACATAGTAATTCACAACCCAATCCACACAGGAAAGCATAACGTAATCCACACAGGATATCAAGTCAATCTTATCGAAGATAAGATTGAAAGTGAAGACTCAGCTCACAAGGTATACTTCTTTTTAAGATGATAGAATGATCAGATGTAGCCACTAGTTCATCTAAGCCATCAGACCCACACAGGATTGATAGGTACTAACCCCCGTAATGACCCACACAAGATCGATAGGTAACTAACCCCCGAAATGACCCACACAGGATTGGTATGTGATGGCCCACACAGAACCACTGAGCGCTGACCCAAACAGGATCAGACCCATGCAGGATCGGTAGCACTGATCCACACAGGATCACTGAGTGCTATAGTCGTCGCTATAGAATCCACGAAGGATTTCTGTATAGTCTCCATCATCGTCGCAGTCGTAGCCAGCTCTAGGGTTCCCGCACATAGCAAGCTCGTTCGGGGAGGGTCCGCTCAATGAGCTGAGGGGATGATACATGAACTGTGACAATATCTAGAGTTGATGTATCCAAAAGTTCTGTATTGTCAAAAGGAACTCAATGCGACAGACGGCGCATCAATCAGACGCCCGGTCTGAGAGTTATTGGCATTTTCGTCCCAGGGGCCCGATTGGTTTTTAAGTCAAAACCAACCTGACCTTAATCTAACTGCATCCAATCCTCGAGCAGAGTAAGCCAAAAGGTCTTTCTCACTAAGCGGAATCCAAAAAAGTTGACGTCAAGTCAATCGGACGTCCGGAGCATATGTTATAAGCGTTTCCGCTCCGAGGGCATGGTTGGTTTCGTGTTCGAACCAAACTGGCCGAACCCAAAGTACTCCGAAACCTTGAGTGTAATATACCTAAACGACCATCTCAATCCAAGGATAGCATCGTAGTGAATTGTGCGTCGATCGTAGGTCCGTAGCCCAAGTTATGGGCAATAGACCGAAAGAAGTCCGAAAGTGGGGGTTTTGGGCCTGGACTGACCCGGCCCGAGACCCCCTAGGTCGGCCCAAACCGGGTCGACCCGGCCCGGCTCGCTGGCACGCTGGTGCGGTCCGCTGGCCATCTTGGTGTAACCGAGCTGGGCAGACAAGGGGGGGGGGGGGGGTTCCCACTGTCAATTAAACGTGGCCCCCACATGGGGGGACACTCCTCCCTTCCAGCCGGGGGTTTCGAACCCCCGGTCATCCCCCTAACCGGCCGGCCCACTCCGGCCGGCCGACTACTCCCACCATGAGACTGGCGCGGTCCTGTCCCCATGCTCCAACGTCGGCGGCCGGAAACAGGCCGCCACTCCCTACTCCGCTGTGGCCTAAGGCCACAGCCTTACTCCGTCCGGCTTGGCAAGACGGCGCCGTACCCCTCTGTCGTGGCCCCACTCCGGCTGCGGTGCCTTCGGGGTTCTCCGGCGTAGTCGACAGCGCCGCGCCATTGTTCGTCTTCAATGGTGTGACGTGACAGCACCACGCATCCTTGCCGCATGATCCCGCATGGTACGACGGCACCGCGCCATCTCTGTTCCAAACCACAACAAGGTCAACAACGGAATTAAGGGAGGAGGGTTGGCCGTGTTTGTGCGGTACGTCCCCCTCCCATTAATTGATAGCAAGCGGCTAAGATTAGGAAGAATGCTCAAATATTCCTGAAAAAAAACAATAAATCCCCTACCTCAAGCATTGTCGTCGAACGAGGTTTGTCATAGAAAGGTACGTCGCGGAATTGATCGTCACTGAAGAAGAGGATCGTTGGAGTTCGTTGATCTCCGAGGAAGGTGTCTCTCGTCGTCGTCCGTTGTTAGAGGTCTGCGTTCCTCGTCAGCGGAGGTGCGTTCGTAGAGTTCTTCGACGAAGAACGAAGAACTTCAAGACTCACCTTTTTCTCCCAAAACCTCAACACAACAAGCCCCCCAATAATAAAATATTACACCTCTTATTTTATTACTCAAGCCTTAAGTTTGAAATTCAAAATTGAAATAACTTAAGTAGTTAAACCTAATTCAATAAAATGGATGGTTAAGGTGGGTTATGGAAAATGAAGGGGTGGGGTTTTTGTGGGACCCACCACCCTCATAACCTCACTTGGGTAGTTACCCCAACTTCCACTCAAAGGTTTAACCACTTAAAAAGAAAAATAAAATTGTAGCTCAATTTTATTTTACTTTTCCAAATTTTTATAAAAACTCCTCCCGAGAAAACGCAACTCTGAAAAAGGTGATCTTAAGTGATTACCGGTGTTGCGGTTTCATAAGTGCCCTCAGATTTTGATTATGAGCACCCGTCCAAATGTTAGAAAATCCCTCTCGTTCGTTCACTAAACGTACCCAATCTAAACTTCGGATACAAATTCTGGGCACACCGGGCCTCAAAATCGGGTGCCGTCAGAAACTGCGTTCTTATAAAATACCAAAGAATATTAAAAAAATTTCCCTTGAATTTTACGAGTCTTTACATATGATATCCAAATCATGAATATCATTATGTATATAATGAACCTTTGACCACATGAACAACATGTAATTTTAAGAATTCCATTTTTGACTTAAGTACCAAATATTGAAAAAATGAACATTATTAACTTAATTGATTAAATAATGTTTATAACATGGAAATAAGTGATATAAAAGGAATAATAAACTTGAATAATTTTCTTAATCAAGTATAAATTAAGTTGAGTGTATTATTCCGGAGATTAAAGAGCAATCGAGTTAAGTCGGACATGAGGTAAGGGACTTCATCTCAATCTCCTTTCATTGAGTCATATTTTGTTCTAATACAAAACATTATTTTATACACTATATAAACACCTTTTAATTTTCATTTCATTCAATGCGAATCTTTTTCTATGAAACGTTTTACTAAACGACAAAAAGGAATGTTTCTTTTAACGTACACAGTGACAATGACCTTTTCTGTCGCCACGATTACTATTTGAACATTGGCATCCTTAACAAGCTGTAATGTTTTTAAAAGAAAATAAATAACATATACTCTTTTATGTATTTTTGTATTGAAAATGGATTTGATAATGGATTTGTTATGTCGATATATTTAAGTGATATATTGTGTTTGGAATGTGGAAATGTTCTCTTTCCATTATATTTGTTTTACGATATTATAATGGTACTTGGAAATTTGATAGGTGGTTATGTGATAAACCAAATGACGGGTGGTTCCGTGAATACTAGGACGGGCGGTTACATTATAACCTCCAATGCTTTGGGAATGGAAGTCGGCCTTATGGCTATTCTAATTAGTGATATTTGTGGAAGTCGACTGTATGGTTATTCCATTTATGTATGTTAATGTCCCAAGTTACCTTTATATGTTATGTGTTCTTTACATGGGTTTTATGGTAATCATTTGGTTACAAGAGGGTATGTAATGATCTTTTATTCAGTGACAAGTACTTACTACATCCTAAAGGTGAAAAGTATTTCTTATGTTAAAGTATTCATGGTTTACTTTTTGTTTTGAAAAAATAACAATTTTCATTCTTTGTGTATCCATTACTGAGCTTTTTATGCTCACCCCATGTTTTTGAAATGTTTTTTAAAGGACATAATGTGGAATAGGGTCAGGGATGGGATCAAGGAAAAGTCATGCTATCTTAAACATGGAACTTGACATGAATCTTTTTTTTCAAGAGTAAATGTTTTGTAAAAAAATGGAAACTGCGTAGAAGTGTCTACTTTTTAATCATTTGAGATGTAATAGTTATGTCCTAATTCTCTAAAACTCTATACCTGAAAATATCCTAAATGTAAATTCTTCATTTAATTCAATATTAAGTAATGTTTTAAGGCTGGGTCCTTATACATTATTTATGAAAATTTGTTTCAGTAGAACATGAAAAGATAGAAATCATTAGCTCATGGAAACCATCAAATAATTTATTTAAGACACATAATTGTTTTTGTGGTATACTAAAAAGATTATATGGTAATTGTTTATGTTCTAAATCATCAGTGACGTATTTGAGGATGAAATGTATTCCTTTCTAGTTGAACAGTGTATGAAAAAAATCATTATAGGAGTTTCATGTAAGACTTACATCAGAAAAATTCCTTATATTTCTATAGTGTGGATAAAACTATGTATTATAATGCGATGCATTTGGTTCTGGGTTCAAATGTCATTTCTTGTTGAGGAATCATGGGTTTTCTTACCACAGAAGGTAATTTTGGATATATGAGAATAATTAAAAATAGAAAAATTTGTAATTGGATGGGACAGTCCATTCATTGAATTAACAATGTAATTATCATTTTGGGGAGAAATTTTCAGTGTTTATAGACCATAAGAGCTAGAATAATATTCCCTCCCAATGATATATTAATTTATAGAAAATAGTATAAATATAATGACATAAAATATTTGAATTTGACATGATGTGTAAAATAGGTAATGTTAATTGTAACACCCCATAATTTCATATTATGTTATCACTTTAAAGTAATTTAATAGCTTATATTTCATACAACACTGACATGGATTATGTTACGAGAAAGATTTATTTTCTGTGGAACAACACATTAGTATTATAATTATTTAAACAATATAATTATTTATCAATTAAATATTGTAATATGAATAGTAACATATAAATCTTAATTGTTATTTATAAGGGTTTCACATAAATAAATATATATTTATAAATAAATGTACATGTTTTTTTAAAATATTTATAAATTTAGAAAAGCTATTTACTTAAAAGAACTACTTTTTATGTCCTTTTGTGAACAATAATAAAATTAATATTTTACACTCCAAAAAATTGAATTTCGTAAAATGGACATCATTTTTGAGTTAAAAATTTAAAAATTATCTTATGGTGATTTTTTTTTATTTTTCTGAAAACATTCAACTTTTGATGAATAGTGAAAAATACTACATAGTACATAAAAACTAACTTTTTCATTTAAATGAAATTTTTTAATTAAAAATTTATCATAAAGTAAAAATAGATACATAATAAAAATATTAGAACAATATAATTAATTGGATTCATTTTATATTAAGTTAAAATATATAAGATTCTATTGAACTGTAACACCCCAAGCTTCCACGATATGTTTCCTTTTGAATAATGCAATGAAGTGCATTTTACGCAACTTCGAGATTCTAACACACCACAACCAATCAAACTAGGTGTTATGAATAATAATACCCAATTTTCGAAATTTTATAATTTTTATCTTTTGAAATGGACTTCAGTTTTGGATTCTTAATATCGAAATTAGCTTAGGGTGAAATTTTTGTACTATTCAGATAACTTTCAAATTTTGATGAATAGTGAAAATTAATAAACATTAATTAAAACCAAATTTTTTATTCAAGATAATTAATAATGATAAATTATTAATTTGAGTGGTTTTAAAGTATATTCAGAATATATTTTTACCATTTAATACAATGTTGGTCATTGGATGAGATTTCACCTTAAAACCAGACATAAATAAGTCTCAATCTTTTGATAGTTATTATCTCTTAAAAACATGCTATTTGTTTTGACAACGGGAATTAATTTTTAAATTAAATAATATAGCTGATATGTTTTGAATTTGGTAAAATAGAAATTATTTTTGAATTCATAATATCAAATATATCTTAGGCCTAATTTTTGGAATTTTTCTGGAAACTTTCATTTTTTGATGAATAGTGAAACCACTAAGTGGTAGATAAAAAATCTGAATTTTTCAAAAAACATAATTTTACTGCTTCTATGAGTGTAATTTCAAAAATACAAGAGACATGGTTAATATCAAGGAGTAAATTTTGGTTCATTGAGATGAAAATAATTTTTGGTGTATAATAACTTTTTACTTTTATTTACCACGGTTAAAAGTAAATAGGGTAATTAAGGGTACAAATGATATTAATATTACCCTAGAACATGTCCTAATTCTATTGGAAAAGTGTATCTCGACCAAAAAAAACATTAGGAATAAAATATTATCATTTAGGTCCACTTGGATTAGATTAGGACATTTATTATTATTTAATTCAAAGAAGTGTGAAAAGAGTTAAAATCAATGTTTATTTACTAAAATATTTTTAATATAGGGTTACACATAAGATAAATTAGATTATAAAAAATAATTAGAAATATAAAAGGGTTTCCTACATAATTTTATATTATTTATAATTTTTAGACATTTAATAATTTAATTTAATTATGACACAATGATGATGTAGTAATTACCATAATAGTGAAAAAATAAAATAATTGATATTATAAATACCAAAATAAATATAATTGTAGACTTTTATTGAATTAAACTAATTTTATAGGTTAATATGATATATTAGTATTGATTTAATTGAATTTTTTCGAATTAATAAATCTGTTATGAGTTTTAAAAAAATCAATTATTGAATAGTGTCAAAATTGACATAAAAGAGTTTTTAAAAACAATATTATATTATTAATTGATATTAAATTCTTAAAAATCTATGGATCGTACAAGAGACTTATATCAGGATATTTTTATTATTAATGGACCACTTAGGGGTCTCTTGTATGTATATAGTATGTTTATTAACCATATAATATAAAAATACAAAGAGACATTGTAAAAGTCAAACTAATTAACTAAGAGTTAATACTTAAAGATAAGGATAATATAATGACCCAAACCTGTCTAAATTATTTTTGTTGAGTGGTTTTAGACCTATCCCCACCTTAAACTTTAAATAATCCACTTTGGAGCCATTAGAAACCGAATATGAATTTATTATAAAATAATATTTCTATCTTTTCCAAAGGTGCCCCTCACCCCTCTTGTAAAAGGGAACTCCCAATTTTCATTACTTCACACCTTCAAAGAATTTTGGTTTGGCCAAAACCTGCCCAAAAACTCTATCAACTTCCATCACTACATCCTAGAGGCCTTAGTCTGATCAGAAAGCCAACCTATGGATCCCTTTTGATCATATCATAACGAAGAACCCGAAGAAGAGGTAATGTTTTTACCACCCTTTTTCAAATTCTTGTCTTCTTCAACTTCTTCTTTATTTGTTATCCCCATTATAAAATAATGAATCAAGTATATTCTATATACTATAATATTATTATAAATATGGTAATACCATATTCCATATTTTATCCATCCTTTGAATGACATGTCACCATACGTGCGTACGTACGGATTACCGTCTCCACGTCGTGGTGTAATTTTCATTCAATAAATTATTATTTGGATGGGTATAATAATGATGTGTAATTAATGTAAATAACAAATATAACATGATAATTATTCTGTCTATATGATATATCATCCAATTATATATTATTTTAACATCAAAAGAATGATATTGTCACTCGTGCGTACGTACGGACTACCGTCTCCACGAAACCTATGAGATTCATTCTCCACGTATCCATTCAAGTATAATTATCATTTAATGATTTAAAAATAATGTTTAAAGACTTGATATAATTATGGATATGAATAAGATACAGCCTATCTATAACAAAAATGTCTTACGTAACAAAAAATATAATGGAAAACGAGTATGTTAATAACCGAAATGACAATAATACTAAGATATTATTAACAAATCAATGTTATAAGAACATATATGATATCATATTAATGAAAATAATCCTTGTATAATTCAGTAACAATTATTTCACCATTATACAGGAGGTTAACCTACCGTCGACCAAGGAAAAAGTACAAAGTAAGGGGTTTCTTATCTCACTTTTAATTCAGTGAGATTTCCACTGTTCACCACTTATTTATTTCATGTGGTGTGTGTACTGCCCATGATTGTATTCATTGTGTAATATACTTTAATTTATGGGTATTTACATCATAATTTTATGATCCTTATTTCATGGGTTCATGTTTCATAAGTTAACAAATCGATAAGGGAATTTGAAATTTCAATTTCCACTCATTCGGCATTACAGATACTTTATTGATTATTTTACTCCATGATTATGTGTTGAATCACTATTCATTTGATTATGTCATAATTTCCACTACCCTTTATGTGGATATACTTTTTATACACATAATCACTCCATTGATAAATTCTCAAGTCATCGGTATGAACTTTATAAGAATAATTTTTACTCAATCACGATTTGTTGAGATAAACATCCAATTCATTGGTGTTGTTTTTAGTAGAATATGTGTGAATGCCCTTTGATTGTTTTACACAGAATATCCAATCATATTTAGTGTATTTATATTAGTCACGCATAATTATATCATTGCTTTATCTTTAACATAAGGATATATCGTTTATGTGGGATTTCATCTCATTTTACATTCCATTGAGAATTCTTTGTTGTTATACACAAAATCAATTTTATGTGGTGTATATAATGTACTTTGACATAGTATATAATGAATCCCTTTGTTCTCATGATATTACAAAGTTTTGATTACCTCAATTATTTGTATTCAAGTGTCTCTCTTTTGGTTAGAAACTCTAACTAAAATACCATTTTTAAATGTTTTAAAGACTTATCCTTCTAAATCATGTTCATTAATGTCCATGTTTTAAAAATAGTTTTAAGGATTTATTTATTTGGGCATTAATGTTTTAAAATTAAAACTACTTTTAAAATTTTCAAATTGGTATGGGACACTTTGATTCAAAAATCTATTTTAAAATGGCTTCTTGGAAAATAGTGTGACTTTTAAATCATTTCAAGAAAACCGGGGATATTTCTATCAAATATTTTTGATGATTATTTTCATCTATGTCAATATCCTTCATTATTATCGATTGAGTTTAATATGATACAATAAAATTTTCCATATTGTATCGAATGAGTTATGTTTGACTATGGATGTTCTATTTTTATACCATTCATGGTTTGTGGATAAAGTATTGACATTTCGTATGCTAGTTTTAATACGAATGTTTATGTTATGTTTAAAACTTTTCATATGAGGAATGCATTGGACATAGTAATTGATGGGTAGAGCCTGCTATAGCTCCTCGATGAATCTGTAGGTCTCATGAGACAATCTAGTGTCTTGGCACAAGGCCTTGGAAAAATCTTATTTGTAGTCTTGGCATGAGGCCTTGGCTATGTGGTTATGATAGTATGGAAATATGCATTCCATCATTATGAAAGTGTTTATTGATATTGCATGTGATTTTTTGACTAGTAGAATATCCATGTGAATAGGTAAATGGCATTATTTCATTTTATCTTTTCTATATTATGCTAAAGTTCAAGTTTAAAAGGCTTTTGTTTCAGTTATAAATTTTTTTAAATGTTTATGCTTATCTATGAAAGCTTATGCTATATTTTTATCCATACTAAGCATCTGAGCTCACCCCTTTCAATGTTTTATTTCTCCCAGGATGTGAAGAAGTAATTTATGAATGAAATTCAGTGATAGTATGAGGGGATATGAAGACAAGATGTTGTTGTAGTTTTTTTACCTTATGATGTAATGTAAGACTTATGAATATATCTAGTGTTTCCAAGACTACTAAACTAATCGGTCTTTCAAGACATGATCCTTTATGATCATACCAATGTTATGTAATAATGCACCGAATCTGGGTATCTAGAGTCGGGCCATTACATTTGGTATTAGAGGAAGTTTTGTACAAACCTTGGAAGCTAGATTTAGATAAACTTTGATTAGATCACGTAGACCTAAGATGAACATTGAGGATTAGTATAGAAGAACTTCCAAGAATTTTGGTATTGTAGAGATTTTGTGAGTTTTCCAAGAAATACATCACTATCTGGATACGAGCAGGTAGAGGCGGCTCTAGAACAGATGTAACTAGGGGTAAAACCTGAAAACACCACTTTGAGCTAGACTTGAACGGGAACTGGTGCACGACAATGGGTCTTGCTGCACTCTTGGTTACGACACTCCTGGGGGATATGCTTAGGATAATTTTCATTTTCATTAGTAACTGATTTGAAGTATTAAATATATAAGATGAGAGTAAATGACCTTGGTTAATCCTAATGTGTTTCAAATTGAGAATATGGTGACATGTTAATCTCTAAATGATTTTATGACTACTGTCAATCACACAATGATTTCTAGTTTTAGTTAATGGATGGATTCCAAGGAAGTCATAGTGATATTGAGAATGATGTACAAGTTTGGAATGGTGGTGGAAATGAGCAAAAAATGGAATTTTGATAGGCGTAAAAGATACAGTCTTTATGTCAAATAAACTTTTCAAAAATATGATCAAATATATATATATATATATATTAACCAATTCCCTGACCCAACAAAGAAGAGAAAGGAGATGAATGATAGGAGCTCCAGCAGTGGAGACCATGGAGAAAGGAATCATCAATTTCCATCATGCAGGAAATGTGGAAGGAGACACCCAGGAAAGTGTCTCAATGGGACAAAAAAATTCTTTACGTGTGGGAAGGAAGGACATAAAGTGATGAATTGCCGAAGAAAAATGAAGAGTACTATGGAATAAGATAAAAATGGTCCCAAGAGTCCATTTACAGTCATTTTCCATAAATGTAGGGGACCTGGCCATTACCCAATTAAATGCCGTATTCTATAGGATATTTTCTTGGTTAAAGAATAAGCTATGTGGAAATAAATGGTTGGAGAAATTTTTAAAAATTATTAGTGCTCCTTGTTGATGGGTTTACTTTGGAATAATTTTCTCTTGTATTTTTACCCCTGCAGTTTTCCATGTGAGAATGATATTTGAGGAAGAATTATCTTTTCTCTTGTGAATATAGTTATAAATAACCATTTGGTTTTATATGATCATTGTGTTTGAGGGAATTATATGTTATTATAATTTGGGATGAAAATGCAAGGTATGAGATAAGATTTGTGGTTAAATTATGTTATGGTTATTTTGAGGAATCTATCTAATTTTGGTAATGTTATAAAATATAGTTTTTGAAAAAGGACAACATGCAGACCGTGTGACAACCAGTCGCGTCGGACAAAGCATGGGAATCAAACCCACAACCAAAGTGCGATTGGGATTTATCTCCTACCACTGGCCTACATGAAGATCCTGGTTAGTGGGACTATTATTTTTAGTTAAATGATTTTATTGATCATTAATAATTTGATTTGGGATCTTATGTCTTATCAAATAAATACTCTTAGATTAGGAAAATGATTTGATAATTAAGTGATAAATGTTATTTTGGAAGTTGTTCAATTTGTTGTATGGAAAATAGAATACTATGGGATTTCATTTGAGGTGTAATAATGGATTTTTATCTATGTTTTTATTGTGGATTTATAGTGATTTGGGTTGTTTATGGAAATGATTAGGTTAATTACATTTAAGAATGTGATTTTAAGAGTAATTAATGTCATTTGGAGATAAAATTTAACGCAGAAGACTACATTCTTATATGTTTTGAGTTTCAATATTAGTTTTGATTATATTCAAGGATTTTAAGGACAATTTATTATTGAATGATATTTATTTAACTTTGGGGTATTGATGGTTTAATTTTAGAAATTAAGATTAGTGTTTTTTTCTCTAATGGAATATCCATTTGGGGGGGTCATCAGATATTATACTAACCATTTTGGTTTTGATTAATCTCTAAAGACAAGGTAAATATATAGTTTATCCTACGTGGATCATGTATTTCTATAGAAGTTTATTCTAGATCTTCCATTGTGACTAAGTCTTCTTGAATACTCATTTTTCAAAAAAATTGAGTTAGTGGTAAAAACTTATTAAAGTATGAAACTCTACTTAAAAAGTAAGTATATCTCTTTATGTTCTTAGTCAATATCATAAATTAATTCCTCGTCCTTATGTAATGTAAGTTAAAACAAAAAAATGTTGTTCGTTTACTTTTCCTACTGGGAGACTAAGGACCGTTTGTCCCAACACAAGTTTGTGATTTTCTTATTGTTAACATTCTCCTGATCATGTTTTCTATCCCTCTCCATCAGAACTGAACACTTAGTTTATCATCCATATCAATGTTTTCCTACATGGAATCCTAGTATGGGTTATCTTGGGTGACCTTTATACATCTTTTCCTTTCTTTTAAAGTGATAGTTTTATTGAATAATTTTCCGATGTGGGACATTACATTATATTCTCAAGCCCAATTTTAAAAAAATTTGTGAGGACGCAATTTATTGAAGGAGGGTAGAATTTAACACCCCAGGATTCCATGGTACGTTTCCCTTTGAATAATACAATAACGTGCATTGTACACAACTTTGAGATTCTGACACACCACAACCAATCAAACTAGCCGTTATGAACAGTAATACCTACTTTTTGAAATTTTATAAATTTTATCTTTCCAAATGGACTTCAGTTTTGGATTCATAATTTCGAAATTAGCTTAGGGTGAAATTTTGGATCTTTTCGGATAACTTTCATATTTTGATGAATAGTAAAAATTACTAAATTTTAATTAAAAACAACTTTTTTAATCGAAATAATTAATAGTGATAAATTATTAATTTGAGTGGTTTTATAGTATATTTATAATATATTTTTACCATTTAATAAAATTTTGTTCATTGGATGATATTTCACATTTAAACCAGACATAAACAAGTGTCAATCTTTTGATAGTTATTATCTCTTAAAAACATGCTATTTGTTTTGACGACGGGAATTATTTTTCAAATTAATTAATGAAACTGATATGTTTTAAATTTGGTAAAATAGAAATCATTTTGAAATAATAATATCAAATACAGCTTAGGCCTAATTTTTGGTATTTTTTTGGAAACTTTCATTTTTTGATGAATAGTGAAACTACTAATTGGTAGTTAAAAAACTGAATTTTTCATAAAACATAATTTTACCGCTTCTGTGAGTGGAATTTTGAAAATCTGAGAGACATAGTTAATATCAAGGAGTAAAATGTGGTTCATTGAGATGAAAATCATATTTGGAGAATAGTAACTTTTTTACTTTTATTTAGCACGGTTAAAAGTAAATAGGGTAATTAAGGGTAAAAATAACATTAATATTACCCTAACACATGTCCTAATTCTATTGGACAAGTGTATCTAGACCAAAAACAACCTTAGTAATAAAATATTATCATTTAGGTCCACTTGGATTAGATTAGGAAATTTATTATTATTTAATTCAAAGAAGAGTTAAAAGAGTTAAAATCATAGTTTATTTACTAAAACATTTTTAATATAGGGTTACACATAAGATAAATTAGATTATAAATATTCATTAGAAAGATAAAAATATTTCCTACATAATTATATTTTATTTATTATTTTTAGACATTAAAGAATCTAATTTATTTATGACACAATGATGATGAAGTAATTACCAAAATAGTGGAAAATTAAAATAATTGATATTAAAAATACCCAAATAAATATAATTGGAGACTTTTATTGAATTAAACTAATTTTATAGGTAAATATGACATACTATTATTGATTTAATTGACTTTTTTCAAAGTAATAATTATGTTATGAGTTTCACAAAAATCAATTATTGAATAGAGTAAAAATTGACATAAAAGAGTTTTTAAAACAAATATTATATTATTAATTGATATTATATTCTCAAAAATCTACGGTTCGACCAAGAGAGTTATATAATGATAGTTTTATCATTTATAGACCACTTGGGGGTCGGTTGGATGTATATAGTAAGTCTATTAACCATATAATATAAAAATACAAAGAGACATTATAAAAGTGAAACTAATTAACAAAGAGTTAATACTTAAAGATAAGTTTAATATAATGACCCAAACATGTCTAAATTCTATTGTTTGAGTGGTTTTATACCTATACCCACCTTAAACATTAAATAATCCACATTGGAGCCATTAGAAACCGAATATGAATTTATTATAAAATAATATTTCTCGCTTTTCCAAAGGTGCCCCTCACCCCTCTTATAAACGGGCACTCCCCCTTCTGATTACATCACACCTTCAAGGACTTTTGGTTCGGCCAAAACCTGACCAAATTCTCTCTAAACTTACCTCACTATAACCAATAGGACTTAGTTTGATCAGAAATACAACCTAAGGAGCCCTTTTGATTAAATAAAAAGGAAGAACCCGAAGAAGAGGTAATGTTTTTACCACCCTTTTTCAAATTCTTTTCTTCTTCAAATTATTAATTATTTGTTATTCAAATTCTAAAATAATGAATCCAGTATGTCCTACATACTATAATATTATTATAAATACTGTACAACCATATTCATTATTCTATCCATCCTTTGAAAGACATGTCACCATATGTGCGTACGTACGGCTTACCGTCTCGACGTCGTGGTGTAATTGTCATTCAATAAATTATTATTTGGATTAGTATAATAATGATGTGTAATTAATTTAAATAATAAATATAACATGATAATCAATATGCCTATATGATATACCATTAAATTATATATTATTTTAACATCAAAAGAATGATATTGTCGCTCGTGCGTACGTACGGACTACTGTCTCCACGAAAGCGATGAGATTCATTCTCAATCATGTCCAATCAAGTATAATTATCATTTTATGATTTAAAAATAATGTTTAAGGACTTTATATAATTCTGGATATGAATAAGATACAACCTATCCATAACAAACACGACTTACATAACGAAGAATATAAAGGAAAATGAGTAAGTTAACACCCGAAATGACGATAATACTAAGATATTATTAACAAATCAATGTTAAAATATCATATATGATATCATATTAATGTAGATGATTATTTTATAATTAAATAAAAATTATTTCACCATTATACAGGATGTTAACCTACCATCGACCAAGGAAAAAGTACAAAGTAAGGTGTTTCTTATCTCACTTTTAATTCAGTGAGATTTCCATTGTTCACCACTTATTTATATCATGTGGTGTGTCTACTACCCATTATTGTATTCATTGTGTAATATAATTTAATTTATTGGTATTTACATCATCATTGTATGATCCTTCATTCATGGGTGCATGTTTCATAAGTTACCAAATCGATAAGGGAATTTGAAATTTCAATTTCCACTCATTCATCTTTATGCATACTTCATTGATTATTTTACTCCAAGATTATGTGTGGAATCACTACTCATTTTATTATGTCATAATTTTCACTCCCCTTTCTGTGGATATACTTTTTATACACATAATCACACCATTGATAAATTCATCAGTCATCAGTATAAACTTGATAAAAGTAATTTTTACTCAATCTCGATTTGTTGAGATAAACATCCAATTCATTGGTGTTGTTTTTACTATAATATGTGTGAATGTCCTATGATTTTTTTACACTTAATATCCAATAATATTTAGTGTATTTATATTTTTCACACACAATTATGTCGTTTTTTTATCCTTAACCTAAGGATACGTCCTTTATGAGAGATTTCATCTCAATTTACATTCCATTGAGACTTCTTTGTTGTTATACACCAAATCACTTTTATGTGGTGTATATAATGTACTTTGACATAGTATATCATTAATCCCTTTATTCTCATGATATTAAAATGTTTTGATTACCTAAATTATTTGTATTCAAGTTTCTCTCTTTTGGTTAGAAACTCTAACTAAAATACCATTTTTAAATGTTTTAAAGAATTATTCTTCTAAATCTTGTTCATTAATGTCCATGTTTTAAAAATGGTTTTAAGGATTTATTTATATGGACATTAAAGTTTTAAAATTAAAACTCATTTAAATGTTCCAAAGTGGTATGGGACACTATGATTCAAAAATCTATTTTTAAATGGCTTCTTGACAAATAGTGTGACTTTTAAATGATTTCAAGAAAAAAGGGGGATATTTCTCTCAAATAGTTTTGATGATTATTTTCATCTATGTCAATATCCATCATTATTCTCGATTGAGGTTAATATGATACAATAAAATCTTCTATATTGTATCGAATGAGTTATGTTTGACTGTGGATGTGCTATTTTTATACCATACATGGTTTGTAGATAAAGTATTGACATTTCATATGCTAATTTTAATACGAATGTTTATGTTATGATTAAAAATTTTTAAATGAGGATTGCATTGGACTTAGTAAGTGACGGGTGGAGCCCGCTATAGCTCCTCGATGCATCGGTAGGTCTAATGAGACAAACTAGTGTCTTGGAACAAGGCCTTGGAAAATTCTTATTCGTAGTCTTGGCACGAGGCCTTGGCTATGTGGTTATGATAGTCTGGAATTATGCATTCCATCATTATGAAAGTGGTTATTGATATTTCATGTGATTGTTCGACAAGTAGAATATCCATGTGAATAAGTAAATGGAATTATTTCATTTTATCTTTGCCATATTATGCTGAAGTTCAAGTTTAAAAGGATTTTGTTTTAGTTATAAATTGATTTAAGTCTTTATGATTATCTATGAAAGATTCTGCTATATTGTTATCCTTACTGAGCATCTGAGCTCACACCTTTCAATGTTTTATTTTTCCCAGGATGTGAAGAAGTAATTTATTAATGACCTGTAGGGATAGTATGAGGGGATATGAAGACAAGATGTTGTTGTAGTTTTTTTACCTTATGATGTAATGTAAGACTTACGAATATATCTAGTGTTTCCAAGACTACTAAACTAGTCAGTCTTTCAAGAATTGATCCTTTGTGATCATGCCAATGTTATGTAATAATGCACCAACTTTGGGTATCTAGAGTCGGGGTGTTACATGAACCCTTTTAATGTCTTTTTACCAACCTTCTAGGCACATTTATCCACCTTAAAGGAAATTTTACAAATTAAAAAAACAATTTTACTACTTATTTGATTTGAATTTCCAATATTTGAGTTATATGGTTGACAGTAGTAAGTAAAATGTTGTTCAATAGGATTAAAACAATAATTGGTGAATAGAAAAATTTGATTTTTTATTACCACTATTAGAAGAAGCTAATGTAATTAAAGGTAAAAATAATATTAAAATTTCCCCCACACATGTAATAATTTAATTTTATAAGTTTATTTTGACAAAAATATATATTAGGAAAAAAATATGACCCTTTTTGATCCCCTAGGATTATATTAGGAAATTTACTACATTTTATTTAAAGAAGAGTTAAAAGTATTAAATTTTAATTTTAATAACTAAACCATTTTTATTATAGGGATACAAACAAAATAAATTCGACTATAAATATTCATTAGAAATGTAAATAGATGTTCTACATCATAGTATTTAATTAATAATTTTTAGAAATTATATAATTAAATTTATTTATGATAGAATAAGGATGCAGTAATTACCTTATTAATGAACGTCTAAAATAATTGATGTTATAAATATTAAAATAACTTTAAAATGAGATATTTTATGAATTCTATGAATTTTAAATGTTAAAAGGACAATTTAGGGTCAATTAGATGAATTTTTTTGAAAGTAAAAATGTTTTAAGACTCTCACAAAAACCAAATACTAAATAGTGTTAAAATTTACATAAACGGGTTTTTAAAACAAATAATATAATATTAAATGATATAATATTCATAAAAATGTACAAATAGGACCAAGGACTTATATAATGTTAGATATGTCATTAATGAACCACTTGAGGTTCTTTTGGAATTTTATAGTAACTGTATTAACCATGTAATTTAAACATACAAGAAGACATGGTAAATGTTAAACTATTTAACTAAGTGATAAATCTAAAATATAAGATTAACATGGTGAGTAAAACATGTATAAAACATATTGATAGTGAATAATTCGACACATACCTATCTTATCCTTTAAATAAATCAATTTAAATCTTTTAGAAACTGAAAAATATTTTAAATAAATTATTATTTCAAGCCTTTCCTAATGTGCCCCACCCCTATATTTTAAAAGGGTAATTCACCTTCTCTCAAAATAACACCTACAAAGCCATTTCGCTCACCAAAACCTAGATAAAATCTTATCCCAAATTCCATCACATCATCCTAGAGGCCTTATATTGATCATAAATCCATCCTAAGGTGCCCTTTTGTTCAAATCAAAAGGAAGCACCCCATGAAGAGATAATTATTTCATCACCTCTTTCAAAGTTCTTTTCTTCTTCCACTTACCCATTTTTTGTTGTTTCTATACCAAAATAACAACCCTAGTACCTTATATATATTGTGATGTTTTTATAAATTTGGTACATCCATATTCATTTTTCTATCTATCCTATTAATGACAAAGTCACCACACATGCCTACGCATGGATTAGCATCTCCACGTCGTGGTGTAGTTAGTTATTCAAAACACCATTATTTGGATGGGTATAACAATGAGTATAATTGATGTAAATAGAAAATATAACACGTTTATGATTATTTATATATAATACCACCCAAATACATATTATTTTACCATCAATATAATGATATTTTCACTCGTGTGTACGTACGGCTTACTGTATCCACGAAACGATAATATTTCATTCCACATCGTAACCATTAAAAATAATTTTCATTTGACGATTAAAAATAATTTTAAAGTACTTAATATCATTATTGATATGAATCAAATACATCATATCTATAACTAACATGACTTACGTAACAAAACCTATAAAAGGAAATGAATTTGTTAACACCCGAAACAACGATACTACTAAAATATTATTAACCATGTAATATTAGAGGATTATATATGATAACATATTTGTTATGTGGTTCTCATATAATTTAAAAACAATGATTTAACAATCATACAAGAGGTTTTTTTACCCTCAAATAAGGAAACACTACAAAAAAAGTGTCATGTACCTAGAGAAAATTATTGACATATAATATATTTGTTGGTAAAAATGATGAATTCAAATAGATATTTAATTTTTTTTAATATTAAGTATAGGGAGCCACAAATATTTTTACCAAAAAATATATTTTTTTGTATCAGCAGTTCAATACAAATACATCTTTTTCTGATAATTAAATCTGGTGCCTTATCTTAACAATACCAACAATTGAGTCACCATTAAATGAATGTTTTTTTATTAATTATTATCCCCAACAAATATTTTACCATTATAAAATTCTTTTGTAATAAATTATTCAACAATACAAATATTTTACCAAAAATAAAATATATATATATATATATATATATTAATTACTTATTACAAACATATCATTTTGCCAAAATAAATATACCATTAATTAATATATTTATAATTTAATAAAATTTATTGAAAAGATGGAAAACACATTTTTTATATGTATATAATAGATTTTTATATAATATATATATATATATTTATTATATATGATGTTGTTAAATATCATGAGTTTTTGAAAATTATTATTAATTTTTTCTACATGTTGTCCATTTATCCTAAAAACATTGCGCCCCTTTATCTATTCCCGCAGCCTCAAGGGTCCATAAAACCCTTAGTTCCATTCATTCATCTACGTGAATTCTTCTTAGTAAATTATTCTACCCCATTCACTGCCACCCATTTATTATTGTTTCATCAACTACCCATTTGATTCATCTTGATCACCTCGTATTCACATCATGTTCATCTGTTTCGATCATCTGTGCATCCCTCGTTCGCACCTCCTCAACACCTGACCCCACATCAACAATCTACTTCCTGTCCTCAATCACCTAGTTCATCATCATTTCCATCATTTACGCCCACAACCAGTCCCTCAAATCACTATCATTATGTATAATCCTTCCCTAATTCTCACTTATCCTCTTACTTCCCTTCATCCTTGTTTGTGTATAATTTTTTTCAATTCATTGAGATGGGTAATTATCAAAAGATTTATGAATCAGATTAATCAAGAGCATGTGGTAGTGTAGGTTGGTATGTAATCTGGGTTTTCATATTCTCAAATTTATTAATAAAGGTTTTATTTTGGTTTTTTTTCCAACAAATAGGTTAAATTTTGGTTGATTTCATGTTCTTTCTATGAGCACAAGGCTGTGTAGATTGGTACGTAATCTTAGACATTCATTCTAAAATTATTTGATGTTCTTGAAGTTAGTAATAAGGGTTATTTTTTTTTGATGTACTTTGGTGAGTTATAACATTAGTAATGAGAATTTAGTGGCGTTTCAGTTTTAGTAAAACATTTTTCATTAGTAATGCAGGTTATTTTTTGGTTTTTATCACACTTTATTATAGTTGTAATTAGTAATACAGGTTTAGTTTTGGATGTTATCATACATTCATGTAGTTAGCATCAGCAATGCAGGTCTAGATTTGGTTGTTTTCATGTTCTTGAAGTTAGTATGAGGAAATACAGTTGGGTATGTTATCTCAGACTTTCATGTTCGGATTAATTGATGTTCTTGTAGTTCATAATGCAAGTTATTCTCTGTTTTGTTATCATACTTTTCCCTGTGATAGATTTTAATGTTTATTATTAGATCATCTCAGTAGAAAGAATTTGTTACATGAAGATTGATTATAACATGTTTTACCCTACAATTTTTTTTCTTATTTTTAAGCTCATTGAATATCAATTAATGCCATTAAATGGGATTGTACTAATAAACATTGTTGTTGAGTGTCCAAATAAATTATAAAAGAAAGAAAACAATAGATGATTTCACGAAGCATGATTTTTAAGATTTCAGTGATTCATAACCCTTTAGGAATTTTATAGAACCTATGTGAAATTTATATACCAATCATTTGAAATGAACTGAAGTTTGAATAGTTGATGATTTAATTTTATGGTAGTCATGTTGAAGAGATTATTTTGTGCAGTATACTGATTAGCGAAACATACTTGGAAATAACCCTTTGCTTGGACAACAGTTAAATAGATGCTTTCTTAATTTGTTGAATGATTAAGGAAAGAAGTAAAAAAGAATGAGAATCTTAAACATGTTTAACATTAATATTAAATTTTCTCATCTTGTTGAAGTGGATCATTAATTTCTTATTAAATTGGGTTTTTTTATTTGGTTTGAGAATTTATAAATGTCTCTATATTCTTTTGCACTGAAATTATCAGCTAATTTACTATATGATATTTAATTTTGAAAATTTGAAGCCAATGTATTTTGATTGTTTCAAACATATCTAGATTGAGAGTTATGAAATTATTTCTGAATTTGAACTAATTTCATACATTGTATCTTGTTTTAAATTGTGATGGGGAAACTTTGAGTAGAAAATATAAATGGTTTTTTTTAAAACTATTCGTGAAATGTTATTGTTTTTCATGTTATAGAGAGTCATTTATGATGTTTTTTCTTGGAGTGAAAATTTCATGTTTGGGGGTTAGTTATTAACATAAAATCATTATTCATTTTATTGCTTTTTATTGAAAAAAACCCACTAATTTTTACAAAACCTGGAAAATTTTATAATTTTCAATAATTGTGTAATCTGTAAATATGTTGTGAAAATCACTTTTTTCATTTAAACATGTAATTTTTTCATCACAGTTCATGTTTAAAAATTATAATTTTATTGTTATTGTCGAGTGGAAAATTATTTCTATAAAATAAAATTCATTGTGTTTTTTTGGATGTTACTACACATTTCTTTATGGTCCGAAATCCCTGCTTCCATCTATGAAGCCCACTTATAGGAAGTGCACAATATCCCACTCCTGAAGTCAAATCTACCATGTATTAACAATTATTTCACCCTCAAGAACACTAGCATTATTGAACCAAAATTTCACACATGAAATTCAAAATTGAATCCTCAATGAAGCACAAATCTGTAGTACTCTATAATCTAGCTCGCACTCCAGATTTCCAGAAATGCCCAAAGCACCTACCATACACCAAATCCTCACCAGGAGTAGTTAAATAGTTTATGCAGTTTTTGGAATAAACTGACAACATATAGTTTATTGAATTAGTTTATTTGTTTCTTATAGTTTATTTGAATAAACTATAAACAGTTTAATGAATAAAATAAAGGCATAAATGAATGCTGTTTATTGAATAAATCTCATAAACTGTATACACCTTACTGATTAAAATAATTTTTTACAATAAACAGTTTTTTTACTATATATTGTAAATAGATTTGATATCGATTTCACATTGAATAATGTTTTTCAAGTATAGATCGCCAGTAAATAAATTTTATACAACATAAACTGATTTCATATTGTATATTGTAAATTGATTTCATATTGTATACTTATTTTCATACCATAATGTTTTTCAAGTATACAAGTAAATTTATTTTATACTACATGAACTGATTTCATATTGTATATTGTAAATTTATTTCATATTGTATACTTCTTTTCATACCATATTCCATTATTTATGTTACAATATTAACCAATTTCATAATTTTTTCTATTTCTCAAATTGTATGTAGTTATTCCTGATGTATCAACCATTTATCGGCTTCTTCTACAATTTTTCATAGTGTTCTGTTATTTATGTTACACTATTAACTGATTTCATATTGCTTAAACTGATTTTATACTGTACTATTTTTCATATTGTATACAATATGAAATCTGTTTATTTTTCATACTGATTTCATGAATACTATATGTTGTAAATCATACAGTTTACTAAATATTTTTAAACATGAAAAGCTATTTTGTTTTCAAACTGAATGTAGTTTATATGGTGGTTCTAGTCATTGAATCCAGGTGGATAGATGCAGACTCGGATGTTGCTGAATTTTTTTTCTATGTTTATTTTGGTCAGTTTGTTCTGGGTTATGGTTCTTGTAATTCATTTTGGTTATCATTTTGGATGTTTATAGCCAGTCTTTGTAGAGGCTACTATTTTTGGAGCTATTCTGTGTTCACTACTCATGATGGGACATCGTAGGTGGAACAAACCATATTCAAAGAGTTTCTCTTCACAGTTGCAGTGTGGATAGATGATAGTGGTTGGACTAAGTTTTGTATGATTTCGGTTTCAGGTTTTGAGATAGATGCATTGTAGGTGTTCATGGTTCCTCTACTTTGTTGGGATCATGTAATAAATTTTTCATAGACCTTGGTTGTGTAGCTTGGATTTTGTGTAATCATTGTTTGGATTGATCGAAATGACTTCATGGAATCAAATTCATTGTCATAGTTTGATTGACACAACTATTACGTTATGATAACAATGCCATTATTTATTTAGGAAAATAAATTATTTTTTGATTCTTGTGCATCATCTTTCTGGTCTCTTTGGTATAGTTTTATGCATGTTAATTTAATTATTATTATATTATATTTATAATCAATATATAATATATAACTAATTTAATAAATATAATACAATGTATTACCAATTTGTCTAATAATAAAACATAGTTATTCATTTAAAAAGTAATTTGTAAATATATATTAAATTTTGATATTTCTATTATCAACAAATAAATTTGTCATATGAATTTGTTGCTAAACACTTTAGCCAACATATATATTAACTATTCGTATTATTATAATTGTAACAGAACTATTTTATCTATCCAATAACATTTAGAGATATATTTTTTACAGACAGTTTAATAACATGAAAATTTGTGTTGGTAAAACTTTTTACCAATGAAAAATGAACTTTTACCAATAGATATACTCATGTTGGAATAAGATAATTATTTTGTTGTGAAAAGTACATGGTAAGGGTTAATTCCTCAATCTCATTATTATTTGATATTATTTATGTATTGGTTTTTTATAGGATATATTCATTATACATGTACATATTTCATAAATGAGATTTTAAAAGGATTGTTTTTATGGGACTCTTTAACTAAAATGTCATTTTAAAGGTTTAAATCATTATTTTTTATAAATCTTTTTAATTAATTTTCATTTTTCCAAATAATTTTAAGGATTTATTTATATGTTCCTTAATGTTTTAATATGTTAATTACCTTTAATATTTTCCAATTGGTATTGGAAACATTGATTAAAAAATTTATTTTGAATTTATGACTTTCTAAATTGTGTGACTTTTAAATGATTTCATGAAAAAGGGATATTTCCCTCAAAGGGTTATACACATCATTTTAAACCATGTCAGCATCCTTTACTATATATTATTCATGATTGAGGTTTATTTATTATAACACAATTTTTAATATTGTATTGAACGAGTTATGATATGATTGACTATGGTTGTCCCATTTTTATAACATTCATTGTTTACGGTTAATGTATTGACATTTTGTATTCTATTTTTAACACAAATATTTATGTTATGTTTCAACCTTTTCATATGAGGAATGAATTGGACTTAGTAAGTGATGGGAGGGGCCCTCTATAGACCATTAATGCTACAGTAGATCATAGGAGTCAAATTATTCTTTTGACACAAGTCATTGACAAATTTTTTTAGCCTTGGTACAGGGCCTTGACTATGTATTTAGGATGTCCGTCATTAAGAAATCCTTTTTTATGAAATTATTTATTAAGTGTGATTATTTTACTAGTATAATATCTTTGCACATGTTTATATAGAAATCCTTGATTTATTTTCTCCATATTATGTTCGTGTTTATGTTTAAAAATGTTGTTGTTTGTATTAAACATCTTTTCTTAAAATGTCTATATCTTCTGCTAAATTTTTATCCTTAATGAGAATTTGAGCTCACCCATTTCTTAGGTTTTTTTTCTTTGGTTACCAAGAAATGAATTTTGGTTCATATACTGGGTTGAGCTAAGGGATTAATGGTTTTATCATAGGATTATTTCTGTTGTGTTGTATGTCAGAAATTTTAATGTAACGTTCATGTATGTAATCTATTTTCCAAGTCTACTAAACAGATCGTTCCTTTGGGACATGATTCCTTTTAATTATTCTTATATTATATTAAAATTCATTAGCTCCGGTTAAATGGGATTAGGGTTTTATATTTTGTATTAAAGGAATTTTAGAAAAAACATTAAAAATATATTTAGATAAAATCTAATTAGGAATCAATACCCTAATATAGACTTTTAGGATTAGTTTAGAAGGACACCCAAAAACTTTGGTAATGTAGATATTATGCGGGACTTCCAAGAAATACATCCTGGTCTAGATAATACATGTGGACGTGGTTCTGACACAAATGAACCTAGGAGTAAAAACTCTGACAAGGAGTTTCGGGCTTGACCTGGGGAATCCTGGTACACAACAACAGGCCTCACAATGTTCCTTGTTTGAAACTAATGGGGGATATGCTTAGGATAATTCATATTTTTATTACAAAACATTAAAAAGGATTTGTGAGTAAATATGTCAGCAATAAAATCCAATGTTATGTTTATGAAAATAGATGTGTGTAAATATTAAATTAATGCCTGTAAATTTTATAGTTTTTGGATTATATATTATGATATGATCTAACCTATTTTATATAGACATATAGAAATGGCACCAAATATAAGGAATGTGAACTCCAACAATAAACATGATACAAAAGGGAAATTTGGATCATATCATTCATGGTCTTAAGACAACATTTAGAAGGGAAACAATCTCTCCCATATCCGCATCATATGGAGAAATTGAATCTCATGATAACAAAATATGTAAATAATTCTCTGAGTATTATGTCTTTAATGGGAAGAAAGAAAATAAGATGTTGGAAAAAATATGGATAAAGGGATGAAGGGAAATAATTATTTTCCCATATATGATATCTATGGAAAGAATCCCCTTGGTAAATATTTAAAAGGAATGGATTTATGTTATTAGTGTAGAGAAAAAGGACACCACATTCGTGATTTAATGGGTAAGAAAAAGGATTGAAATGTACAATTCTTCATGTTCAATGAGTTCAGACAATATGGAAATCATTTTCCAAATCATCAGAGTATTCCCCAAATGATGATTTTGGATAATAATCATGTTATGATACTATCACAAATAAAGAAGAATGACTAGTGTAATTTTGTTTTTAATAAATATCTAGGTCATTTTATTTTTTTATTAACAATTTACTGGTTATATGACTTATGGAAATAAATAAGAATTATACTGCAGTAATATTTCATTGAGGATTTTAGATTATATGTTTCAATGAAATGTGACTCAACGTAAAGTTAATCTTTTTTGAAAATACATGGTTGAAGGAAAGATAAACCTTAATATGGTTCTAATAATGAGGTAGTGATTTTGGAATAAGATATGATTGATTTGGATAAATTATATTGGGTATTATTGAATACTTTGAAACTAATTAATGATTTGTATATTCCATCACTGTTGGAGCTTATTAAATTTATGTATTTAAGGAGTATATTCAGTATTATGTGTTTTATTCATGTTCTTATAATGTTTTAGTGAAATACATGATGTAGTCATTTACATGATGATCTTCATTATATTATGTTTTCCATATAAATTTTTATACTATGAGTTTGGAAAAATGTATTTTGGATAAGTCTAAAGTTTGGAATTATGTAATTTGAAAACATGATTTTATTATATGAGGTTAATGTCTGATTTGTTAGATACATTGAACAAATATTTTGGTTTTCCGTAAAAATTTATAGAATTAAGGGAATAATTGTGGACCTTATGATTTATCAAATACACTTCATACATAAAAAATCATTTTCTTAACATTCATTTCCCTTTATAAGGGATGAAATCAAAATAGATCGAACAATAAAAATATGATGAGATCATGATTATGACACGTAATGAAATCCCTTATGTTTTCTTGAGTTCATATCTTGATAGTAAATTAATAACCCCTCTTCAAAAAAATTATCTAAAAAAATATGTTATTTGAATACCTAAAGTTTATTTTGAATAGACGATACTTTAAATCATCATAGATTGATGGTTTTTGAGGCCCCCAATTTTACATTTATTGTTCTCTTATTTGTGATGGATGATCTCAGTTACTCCATATTAATATTTACATTTTTTTCGTCCAATTATGTGCTGTAATTTCCACCAATGTTCTTCAGTTAAAAATACTAATTCGGTGCTGACATTTTCATTTTTATTTCCCTTTTATTAAGAAAAAATCTATTTTAACTCTATTTCCGATGTGGGTTTTCCATGAAGGTATTATCTATTTTTAGCCATTTATTTTTTGAGAAAAATTTTTTATTTTGAGGATGCAATTTATAGAAAGAGGGGAGAATTTAACACACCATGATTTCATAAAATGTTATCTCTTTAATGTTATTTTAAATCTTATATAGCACGCAACACCGACTTGGCTTGTTGTATACGCAAGATTGTGTTTCAATGAAACAACACATTAGTATTATAATTATTAAAAAGATATATTTATTTATAAATTAAATATTTTAATATGAATAGTAAAATATAAATTTTAAATGTTATTTATAATGTTTTAACAAAAATAAAATATTTTAATAATGAAATGTATATGTTTTTTTAATATTTTTATTTTTCGAAAATATTTTTTCTTAAAAGAACTAATTTTTATGTCATTTTGTGAACAATAATAAAATTAATTTTATACACTTCGAAAAATGGAATTTGTTAAAATGGACTTAATTTTCAAATTTAGAATATCAAAATTATCTTATGGTGATTTTTTTGGTATTTTTCTAAAAACATTCAATTTTTGATGATTCGTGAAAAATAATGCATAGTACATGAAATCCGACATATTCATTTAAAAAATTATTTTTAATTAAAAATATATCTAAAAGTAAAAGTAGACACATAATACATATATAAATACAATTTATGTCATTAGAGTAATTTTATAATAAGATTACATATATAAAATTTTATTGAACCTTTCTATCGTCTTTTACCCCCTTTTAAGCCACATTTACCCACCTTCTAGGCAAACCTGCAAATTTTCATAAAACGTAATTTTAACTCTTCTGTGAATTGAATTTGAAAAATACAAGATACATAGTTGAAATCAGTAACTAAAACGTTTTTCAAAAGGATGAAAATAAATTTCTATGAATAGTAACATATGAATTTTATTTACCACAACTAAACATAAATAATGTAATGAAAGGAAAATATAATATTAAAATTAACCCAAAACTTGTCTTAATTCTATTGGATATGTGTATTCCAACCAAAATCAAACTTATGAAAAAAAATATGATCCTTTTTTATCCAGTGGGATTATATTATGACATTTATTATATTTTATTTAAAGAATAGTTAAATGTGTTAAATTCTAATATTAATAACTAAACCATTTTTAATATAGAGTTCTATATAAGATAAATTCCACTATAAATATTAATTATAAATAAAGAAAATTTCTATATCATGGTATTTTATTTATAATTTTTAGAAATTAAATGATAATTTTTTTGACACAATGATAAAGCTGTAATTACCTTATTAATGAAAGACTCAAATAATTGATGTTATAAATATTACTATAATTGTAAATTGAGACATTTGATGCATTACAATAATTATATTGGTTATCATAACATGTTTGGGTAATTTGAATGAATTATTTTCTATGTAATAATGTTTTAATGACTTTAACGAAAACCAAATACTATATAGTGTTAAAATTGAAATAAATGACTTTTTATAACAAATACTATATTATTAAATGATATAATATTCCTAAAAATGTAATATTTTGGAAATCAAATTATATAATGTCAGATATGTCATTATTGAAGCACTTTATGTACTCTTGGAATTTTATAGTTACTATTTTAACCTTGAAATATAATAATACCTGAAGACATGGTAAAATTTAAACTATTTAACTAAGAGTTAAATCTAAAAGAAAAGTTTAATATAGTGACATAAACATGTCAAAAGCCTATTGTATGAGGGGATTTATACCCATATCCAATTTATCATTTAAATAAATAAATTTTTAGTTATTAGAAACCAAAAATAATTTTATAATAAATTAATATTTCATGCTTTTCCAAAAGTGCCCCTAACCTCTCTAATAAATGAGTATTTACCCTTATCTCAAATTCACACATACAAATCCATTTAGATCTACCAACCCATGATCACATATCCACTCAGCTTACCTCTCTTTATCATATAGTCCTTACTTCAATCATAAATACAATCTATGGTGCCCTTTTGTTCAAATAATAAAGAATCTCCCGAAGAAGGGATAATTATTTCGTCAACACTTTCAATGTTCTTTTCTTCATCCACATACTATTTCTTGGATGTTTCAATAAAAAAATAATATATTTAGTACCTGAAACATATTGTGATTTTATTAAAATATTTTTAGAACAATATTCATTATTTTATCCATCCTTTGAATGAAAAACTCACCATACGTGTGTGCGTATGAATTATCGTCTCCACATTATGGTGTAGTTTGTTATTCAACACTTCATCACTTAATTATTTGGATGGGTATAATAATGAGTATAATTTATGAAAATAATAAATATAACATTTTAATTATTATGTATTTATAATATACAGACCAACTATATAAGATTTTACCATCAATATAATGATATTGTCTCTCATGCATACGTTGTAATGCACCGACCCCAGCTACCCAGAGTTGGTGCATTACTTCGTAACATTGGCATGATCACAAAAGATCAAGTCTCAAAAGACCGATTAGTTTAGTAGCCTTGGAAACACTAGATACATTCGTAAACGTTACATTACATCATATAGTGAAAAACTACAATAACAAAGTCTCCATAGTCCACACTCATATCCTCTTCTCACAATCCCTGTAGGTCATTCATAAAATACTTCTTCACATCCTGGAAAATATTAAAACATTGAAAGGGGTGAGCTCAGATGCTCAGTAAGGATAACAATATTGCTGAAGCTTTCATAAATAAACATTAACATTTAAGGCAATGTATAACTAAAACAAAAGCATTTTAAACATGAACTTGAACATAATATGGAAAAAGTAAAATGAGATAATTCCATTTACTTATTCACATGGATATTCTACTAGTCGAATAATCACATGCAATATCAATAACCACTTTCATAATGATGGAATGCATAATGCCAGACTATCATAACCACGTAGTCAAGGCCTCGTTCCAAGACCACAAATAAGATTTTGTCAAGGCCTCGTGCCAAGACACTAGTTTGTCTCATGAGACCTGCCGATGCATCGAGGAGCTATAGCGGGCTCCACCCGTCACATATTAAGTCCAATGCATTCCCATATGAAAAGGTTTAAACATAACATAAACATTCGTATTAAAACTAGCATACGAAATGTCAATAAATTCACCATATACTATGAATGGTATAAAAATAGCACATCCACAGTCAAACATATCACAAAACCTTCAATACAATATAGAAGTTTTTTATTATAATAAATCAACTTCAAATAAGTGTAAAATCCATCAAAGGATGTTGACATAGATGAAATCAAAACACTTTTTAGAGAAATATCTCTTTCTATTTTTGAAATCATTTAAGAGCCATATAAAACAAAACATTTTCTTGAAAATATTCTTATAAGCTTGTAAGGAAAGATTTGAAGATTTTATAACGGTGGAAAATAACCGCACCCGCCATATAAGTTAAAAAAAACATTCTTACCTTAATTCTGTCGAAAAGGTTAAAAAGGACCTTGTTTTGAAAACGACGGAAAGATTCCTCTTATAAAAAGTCAAAAAAGGGTATACATGACTTTAACCCATATTCTTGTAAATAATAAAAATGTTTTGAAATACATTTTGAAGAAACATGGATTTGGATGATAAAGAGATCCCAGTAGATTATTACGTATAAACAACCTCAGATAATGAAGAGATTGTGAAATAACCCTTACAAATCATGACATAATTTGAAAGTAGGAGATTAACCCAAAGAATGGAAATTGGGTTAAGAAATTCCCTTACAAATAAAATAGATCTATTATGTGTATTCACTATAGATACACATAAGGAAAGTACAAATACAAGATAGGACATAATAATATCATGACGTAATTTGAATGTAGGAGATTAACCCAAAGAATTGAAGTTGGGTTAAGAAGTTCCCTTACAAATAAAATAGATCTATTATGTGTATTCACTATAGATACACATAAAGAAAGTACAAATACATGATAGGACATAATAATATCATGACGTAATTTGAAATTAGGAGATTAACCCAAAGAATTGAAGTTGGGTTAAGAAGTTCCCTTACCTTGCGTCCTGTCCTGACTCGACCGTTCTTTAACCTCCTGAATAATAAACTAGAGTTAATTTATATTTACTTAAGAACCTTTTTCATGTTCATTATTCCTTTTATATCCCTTATTACCATGTTATGATCATTATTTAATTATTTAAGTTAATAACGGTCGTTTTGTCGATCTTTGGTACTTGAGTCAAAAATAAACTTCTTATAATTACAAGTTGTTCATGTGGTGAAATATCCATTATATCCAGAATTATATTCATGATGTAGATATCATATATATCATATATATACAGTATATACATTCATTCATAATGTCACATAACATTTAGAGGTAAGAAATGAAATGCACCGTTCATGGAGACGGTAAGCCGTACGTACGCATGAATGATACTTTCATTTCAATTTAATATTTAATGGAACGAAATAATAATGATATAAATGTATAATATAATTCCAGTATAATATAGTGTATAATACCAGTTACTCCATCCTTTATACATCCCACATATGGCATTAACGATTCAAATCACTTTGAGGGGCGGTAGTCCGCACTTCCTAAAATGAAATTATCGCTTTTTACCCATAATGGAAATCATAAATTATGCCATAAATGAGAAATAAAGAAGCATAAGTAAAACATAAACACATTATATATCATATAGAAATATAGTGACATCTTAATGGCCACCTTTTAAGGTGTTATATGAGTGTTGAACAATCATCGTTTCGTGAGGCAGAAATTCGCCATCCACAGAAACCGTATGTTCTTTAACCATTAGACGTAGGTGTGTGTAAGTGCAGCTCGAATCCTTCTTATAAAAACATCCTAGTATATTTAGGATACTGTTGTTGTTACAAAAGAAATGAATAAAAAGAGTTTAGGGGGTTGGAGATGAAAAATAAAACAAAACAACATTAGAGAAGACATTACCTCAAAATCGGGTAACTCTTTTTGATTTGATCCAAAGGCTTCCTTGGGAAGATTTCTGCCCAAAGTGAGGCTTCTAGGAGTAATAGGGGGAAGTTGGGAGAGTATTTGGGCAGAGGTTGGCCGAGCCAAATGTCTTGATGGTGTGAATAAGGCGGGAGAGGTGGGGGCCTTTTATAAGAGGAGAGGAGGGGCTCTTTTGGAATGATTGAAATGTTACATTATTATACAATTCTTTTCAGATTATAAAGGTCCCACACTTATATAATTCGTGGATAAGGTGATAAGGGTTCGAAATATACCCATCCAATAGTCTTTGGACAAGTGTATGCCTTGGATTTTACATTATCTTTTCATTTTATTAAAATCGTTAAATAACGAGGTCATCGCTGCATCATAATGATGTCATAAATAATTTAATTTATTTAATGTCTAAAAATTATAAAAAAACACTATGATGTAGGAAATCTTTTTAGATTTCTAATTAATATTTACAGTCAAAATTTGGACTTGTTTAACCCCACTTAAAAACTGTTTTAGTAAAACAACTCATGTTTGTGACAATTTAATTTTAACATTAAATAAATATATATTAATGTCATTTTCCAACTAATGTGGCTTCATGGGGTCCCCAAGTTGACCCATGGGTTGTCTTGGTCGGCCATGACTCATCCAATAGGAGTAGGACAAGTGTCAAACTCATCTCATATTATTAAAACATTATTTTTACCTTAAACTACACTAATTACCTCTTAATCGCGATTAAGAACTTAAAAGTTACTATTCACCAAAAAATTATTTTAATCTCATTGAACCACATTTTACTTATTAATGACAACCATGTATGTCGGATTTTTGAAAATCAAATCACAGAAGTGGTAATATTTCATTTAAACGAAAAATCAGTTATTTAACTACCACTTAGTGGTTTCACTATTCATCAAAAATTGAAGTTTTTCAGAACAATTCCAAAATTTCACCCTAAGCTATAATTGATATTTTGAATTCAAAAATGATGTCTATTTTAAAAAATTACAAACATATAAGTTTCATTAATTAATTTTATAATTAATTCCTGCTGTCACAACAAATAGCGTGTTTTTAGGAAACAATTTATATCAAAAGATTGGCAATTGTTTATGTCCAATTTCAATGTTAAATTAATTCTAATGACCACCATTGGATAAAATGGTAAAAATATATTCTAATTATACGTTAAAACCACTAAATAGTATAATTTATCATAATAAATTATTTTGATTAAAAAAGTTGTTTTAAGTATTTTTCACTATTCATAAAAAAATTTGGAAGTTCTCAAAAAGTTACAAAAAATTCAACTTAGGATAATTTCGATATTACGAATTCAAAAATGAAGTCCATTTTGAAATATAAAATTTCTATAATTTTAAAAAGTGGTTATTACTATTCATAACGGCTACTTTGATTAGTCGCGGTGTTTTAGAACTCGAAGTTGCGTACAATGCAAGCTATTGCATTATTGAATGAGAAGCGTATCGTGGAAGCTCGGGGTGTTACATTATCCCCTCCTTCAATAAATTGCATCCTCGCAATTTGAATTTTTTCTTTGAAAATAAAAGGTTGAAAAGAGAAAATACCTTTGAGGAAAACCCACATCGGAAATATGATTAATAAAATTTAGTCTTAATAAGAGGGAAGGGGAAATAAAAAAGTCACCACCCAATTATGTTCTAAATTAAGAGAACATTGGTGGCAATTAACGACATATAATTGGAGGAAAAACGTAAATATTTGTAGGGAGTGATTGAGGTCATCAATCACAATCAAATGTCAAATTGAGGGCCTCAAAGCCTTCAATCTATGTTGATTTAAAATATCATCAGTTCAACAAGACATAAGGTATTAGGATAACACATTTTTTTGTTTTAATATCCCTTTACTAAAGTTTAAGAATTAATTTATTCATTGAATAAGAGATAGGTATATATATATTTATGCTTGACAATTAGAGTTTCAACCATCAACTCATCTTTCACTCAAAAAGATAATAGAACTCAAAAATATTATACTTAAACTAATTGTATAAGGTTTCAAATGTTAACACATACCATTTAGATTAGTAAAATTATTTTGTATTAACCAGGGACTTCCTGTAGGCTAGTGGTAGGAAATAAAGGCTTGTCGCACTATGGTTGTGGGTTCGATTCTGGCAGCTTTGTCCGACGCGACGGGTTATTCCCCACCCTGCAGGTTGTCCTTTTCCTAAAACTATAGTATTATAATATTCCAAAAATAATCTTTAGAAATGCTTTAACCTTAAAAAATACTATCCAAATATCAACTTAATCCACTCCAACCTTTATAGTTATCCAAAATACCTCTGTCCAGACTTTCTCTAAAAGGTCTGTTAATTCCTAAATCAATTGTAACATCAGATTCCCCAAATAAAGAAAAGTTTCTCTTATTGTCACATACTAAAAATATGATTACCTTAATCATATTAAATCCTTCCTGAAATCAAAAAGTACTGCAGTACAATCCATTTATATATATCACATTATTCTTATAACCAGAATATAATCCATGAGTCCAAAAGCACCAATACATTAATTATTCCGCTTCAACTGTAGTCACAGCATAAGATTGGACTTGATCCCTTGGCCTTTTCTGAGGTAAGTTTCCTTGATGCTTAGGACATTCATTTGCATAGTGCCCCATTTCCCTAAAATTGTAGCATTCAACTTTTACAGCCTCTTTCTTTCCCTTGCAATCACGAGCCTGGTGACCCTTTTCTCCACATTTATAACAAACTCCCATTCCTTTTAGGCACGTACCAGGGTGATTCTTCCCACAATTATCACATAATGGAAAATCCTTCTTTCCCTTTTTCCCTTTATCTATCTCTTGTTCCAACGTTCTCTTCTTCTCTTGCTTTACTTTGTTGTCATAAGACTTAGAGAATTCATTTTCTGTCTTGATAGCACACGATACAATATCTTCGTATGATGAGAAAGATTGTGATACTAAAGCTCGACGGAGAAATGGTTTTAACCCATCAATGAAACGATCAATCTTACTCCTTGGGTTACGTATACAATCGGAAGCATGCCTCGCTAACCTTGTAAAGTTAGCCTCATACTTTGCGACATTGTCATCCTCCTTCTGCCTCAGACTCAGAAATTGCCTTTCCATATCTGCTTGATGGTCACGAGGAAAGTATTTTTCTAAGAAAAGCTCTTTGAACTCCCTCCATTCCATATTTGATACGTCATCATCTTCCTTTGTGTTTTGAATCAGCGACCACCACTGATCGGCATCTCCAGTGAGGTGGTAAACTGCCATGAAAACCTTCTCCCTTTCACTACTCCCCAAGGCATGGAATATTTTCTCTAAGGAATTTATCCATTGCTCAGATACTATAGGATTTGTACTCCCATTAAAGGTTGGTGGTTGTTTCCTCGTGAAACGGTCTAGCATTGATCCTCCACGTTGTGGATCAGGGTGCTCCATACGAGTAAGGTTATTATTCATAACCTCAGTGAGTTGTCCCAGTATGGTAATAAGTTGATCAGCACCAGTTGTATCTCCAGCTCCATAATAATTATCTTGAGCAGGAGGTCAATCCCTACACGGAGTGCGTGCATTGATACAGTTTCCATTCCTTCCACTAGGCGCCATTTCTAAACAATGGCATAAACTATATTAGTTTATAAATCAAAATACATAATTCCATACTTGTAAGATACTTAACATAAATTGAACTATTTATGGATATAATCCATAAAAATGTTTTCTTTGAGGAAGTATATACTCATAACCCTTCATAGTAGTTTATAAAGAAAATGAGAATTATCCCAAGCATATCCCCCAGGAGTGTCGTAACCAAGAGTGCAGCAAGGCCCGTTGTCGTGCACCAGTTCCCGTTTGAGTCTATCTCAAAGCGGTGTTTTCGGGTTTTACCCCTAGGTACATCTGTGCTAGAGCTGCCTCTACTTGCTCGTATCCAGATAGGGATGTATTGCTCGGAAAACTCACAAAATCTCTACAATAACAAAATTCTAGGAAGTTCTTCTATACTAATCCTCAAAGTCTATCTTTGGGCTATGTGCTCTAATCAGATTTTATCTAAATCTAGATTCCAAGGTTAGTACTAAACTGCCTCTGATACCAACTGTAACGCCCCGACCCCATCTACCCAGAGTCGGTGCATTACTTCGTAACATTGGCATGATCACAAAAGATCAAGTCTCGAAAGACCGATTAGTTTAGTAGCATTGGAAACACTAGATACATTCGTAAACGTTACATTACATCATAAAGTGAAAAACTACAATAACAAATTCTCCATAGTCCCCACTCATATCCTCTTCTCACAATCCCTGCAGGTCATTCATAAAATACTTCTTTACATCCTGGAAAATATTAAAACATTGAAAGGGGTGAGCTCAGATGCTCAGTAAGGATAACAATATTTCTGAAGCTTTCATAAATAAACATTAACATTTAAGGCAATGTATAACTAAAACAAAAGCCTTTTAAACATGAACTTCAACATAATATGGAAAAAGTAAAATGAGATAATGCCATTTACTTATTCACATGGATATTCTACTGGTCGAATAATCACATGCAATATCAATAACCACTTTCATAATGATGGAATGCATAATGCCAGACTATCATAACCACATAGTCAAGGCCTCGTGCCAAGACCACAAATAAGATTTTGTCAAGGCCTCGTGCCAAGACACTAGTTTGTCTCATGAGACCTGCCGATGCATCGAGGAGCTATAGCGGGCTCCACCCGTCACATATTAAGTCCAATGCATTCCCATATGAAAAGGTTTAAACATAACATAAACATTCGTATTAAAACTAGAATACAAAATGTCAATAAATTCCCCATAAACTATGAATGGTATAAAAATAGCACATCCACAGTCAAACATATCACAAAACCTTCAATACAATATAGAAGTTTTGTATTATAATAAATCAACTTCAAATAAGCGTAAAATCCATCAAAGGATGTTGACATAGATGAAATCAAAACACTTTTTAGAGAAATATCTCTTTCTATTTTTGAAATCATTTAAGATCCATATAAAACAAAACATTTTCTTGAAAATATTCTTATAAGCTTGTAAGGAAAGCTTTGAAGATTTTATAACGGCGGAAAATAACCGCACCCGCCATATAAGTTAAAAAAACATTCTTACCTTAATTCTGTCGAAATGGTTAAAAAGGACCTTGTTTTGAAAACGACGGAAAGATTCCTCTTATAAAAAGTCAAAAAAGAGTATAAATGACTTTAACCCATATTCTTCTAAATAATAAAAATGTTTTGAAATACATTTTGAAGAAACATGGATGTGGATGATAAAGAGATCCCAGTAGATTATTACGTATAAACAACCTCGGATAATGAAGAGATTGTGAAATAACCCTTAAAAATCATGACATAATTTGAAAGTAGGAGATTAACCCAAAGAATGGAAATTGGGTTAAGAAATTCCCTTACAAATAAAATAGATCTATTATGTGTATTCACTATAGATACACATAAAGAAAGTACAAATACAAGATAGGACATAATAATATCATGACGTAATTTGAAATTAAGAGATTAACCCAAAGAATTGAAGTTGGATTAAGAATTTCCCTTACAAATAAAATAGATCTATTATGTGTATTCAATATAGATACACATAAAGAAAGTAAAAATACAAGATAGGACATAATAATATCATGACGTAATTTGAAAGTAGGAGATTAACCCAAAGAATTGAAGTTGGGTTAAGAAGTTCCCTTACCTTGCGTCCTGTCCTGACTCGACCGTTCTTTAACCTCCTGAATAATAAACAAGAGTTAATTTATATTTACTTAAGAACCTTTTTCATGTTCATTATTCCTTTTATATCCCTTATTACCATGTTATGAACATTATTTAATTATTTAAGTTAATAACGGTCGTTTTGTCGATCTTTGGTACTAGAGTCAAAAATAAACTTCTTATAATTACAAGTTGTTCATGTGGTGAAATATCCATTATATCTAGAATTATATTCATGATTTAGATATCATATATATCATATATATACAGTATATACATTCATTCATAATGTCACGTAACATTTAGAGGTAAGAAATGAAATGCACCGTTCATGGAGACGGTAAGCCGTACGTACGCATGAACGCTACTTTCATTTCAATTTCATATTTAATGGAACGAAATAATAATGATATAAATGTATAATATAATTCTAGTATATTATAGTGTATAATACCATTTACTCCATCCTTTATACATCCCACATATGGCATTAACGATTCAAATCACTTTGAGGGGGCGGTAGTCCGCACTTCCTAAAATGAAATTATCGCTTTTTACCCATAATGGAAATCATAAAGTATGCCATAAATGAGAAATACAGAAGCATAAGTAAAACATAAACACATTATATATCATATATTAATATAGTTACATCTTAATGGCCACCTTTTAAGGTGTTATATGAGTGTTGAACAATCATCGTTTCGTGAGGCAGAAATTCGCCATCCACAGAAACCGTATGTTCTTTAACCATTAGACGTAGGTGTGTGTAAGTGAAGCTCGAATACTTCTTATAAAAACATCCTAGTATATTGAGTATACTGTTTTTGTTACAAAAGAAATGAATAAAAAGAGTTTAGGGGTTGGAGAAGAAAAATAAAACAAAACAACATTAGAGAAGACATTACCTCAAAATCAGGTAACTCTTTTTGATTTGAGCCAAAGGATTCCTTGGGAAGAGTTCTACCCAAAGTGAGGCTTCTAGGAGTAAGATGGGGAAGTTGGGAGAGTATTTGGGAAGAGGTTGGCCGAGCCAAATGTCTTGATGGTGTGAATAAGGTGGGAGAGGTGGGGGCCTTTTATAAGAGGAGAGGAGGGGCTCTTTTGGAAAGATTGAAATGTTACATTATTATACAATGCTTTTCGGATTCTAAAGGACCCACAATTGTATAATACGTGGATAAAGTGATAAGGGTTCGAAATATACCAATCAAATAGTCTTTGGACAAGTGTAAGCCTTGGATTTTACATTATCTTTTCATTTTATTAAAATCGTTAAATAACGAGGTCATCGCTGCATCATAATGATGTCATAAATAATTTAATTTATTTAATGTCTAAAAATTTTAAAAAAATAATATGATGTAGGAAATCTTTTTAGATTTCTAATTAATATTTATAGTCAAAATTTGGACTTTTTTAACCCCACTTAAAAACTGTTTTAGTAAAACAACTCATGTTTGTGTCAATTTAATTTTAACATTAAATAAATATATATTAATGTCATTTTCCAACTAAAGTGGCTCCAAGGGGTCCCAAAGTTGACCCATGGGTTGACTCGGTCGGACATGACTCATCCAATAGGAGTAGGACAAGTGTCAAACTCATCTCATATTATTAAAACATTATTTTTACCTTAAACTACACTAATTACCTCTTAATCGCGATTAAGAACTTAAAAGTTACTATTCACCAAAAAATTATTTTAATCTCATTAAACCACATTTTACTTATTAATGAAAACCATGTATGTCGGATTTTTGAAAATCAAATCACAGAAGTTGTAATATTTCATTTAAATGAAAAATCAGTTATTTAACTACCACTTAGTGGTATCACTATTCATCAAAAATTGAAGTTTTTCAGAACAATGCCAAAATTTCACCCTAAGATATAATTGATATTCCGAATTAAAAATTGATTTCTATTTTACAAAATTCCAAACATATAAGTTGCATTAATTAATTACATAATTAATTCCCGCTGTCACAACAAATAGCGTGTTTTTAAGAAACAATTTATATCAAAAGATTGGCAATTGTTTATGTCCAAATTTCAATGTTAAATTAATTCTAATGACCACCATTGGATAAAATGGTAAAAATATATTATAATTATACTTTAAAACCACTAAATAGTATAATTTATCACAATAAATTATTTTTATTAAAAAAGTTGTTTTAAGTATTATTCACTATTCATAAAAAAATTTGAAGTTCTCAAAAAGTTACAAAAAATTCAACTTAGGATAACTTCAATATTACGAATTCAAAAATGAAGTCCATTTTGAAATATAAAATTTCTATAATTTTAAAAAGTGGTTATTACTATTCATAACGGCTATATTGATTAGTCGCGGTGTTTTAGAACTCGAAGTTGCGTACAATGCAAGCTATTGCATTATTGAATGAGAAGCGTATCGTGGAAGCTCGGGGTGTTACATTCGTACAACTTATCATCTCCACGAAGCGATGAGATTTCATTCCCCATCGAAACCATTAAAGAATAATTTTCATTTTATTATTATAAATAATATTTACGAACTTAATATCATTTTGGATATGAATAAAATAAATCCTATCCATAACAATCATGACTTACGTAACGAAACATATAAAGTAAAACTAATCAGTTAACACCCAAAACGATTTTACTACTGAAATATTATTAAAAAAATATGAATATATGATAATATATGATATCATATTTATGTATGTGGTTATTGAATAATTTAATTACAATAATTTAACCATCATACATGAGGTTAGCATACCCTCAGCTAAGGAAAAGTACAAGGTATGGGTTAATTATACAATCTCATTATTATCTAAGATTTTTTATGTGTATGTTTTTACTGAGATATATTTATTATACATGACCATGTTTTATAAAATAGTTTTCAATGGGATTATTTTTAAGGGACTCTATTACAAAAACATCAATTTAAATGTTTTAAATATTTTTTTCAAATTTTTTTTAATTTATATCTATGTATTCAAAATAATTTAAAGGATTTATTTATATTGACATGAATGTATTAAAATGTTAACTCATTCCAAAATTCTCAAAGTGTTATGTGAAATATTGATTGAAAAATCAATTTTAAATGACTTACTTTCTAAATTCCGTGACTTTTGAATGATTTCATGAAAATAGGTTATTTCTCTCAATGCTTTTTACTTATCACTCTCAACTATGTCAACTTCCTTTACTGGATATTATTCATGATTGATGTTTATTTATTTTAATACAATATTCTATATTATATTGAATGAGTAATGATAGGTTTGACTTTTGATGTCATTTTTTTATCATTAATGGTTTATTGTTAAATTATTAATATTTCGTATGCTAATTTTAAAACAAATGTTTATGTTAGGTTTCACCATTTTTAAATGAGAATTACATTGGACTTAGTAAGTGATGGGTGGGGCCTGTTATAGGCCCTCGATGCATCAATGGGTCTCATGAGAGAGATTAGTGTCTTGGAAGAGGTCCATTAAAAAAATTAGTTGTAGTCTAGGAATGAGGCCATGACTATGTATTTATAATGCCCAACATTATGAATTCCCTCTTTATAAAATTGGTTATTAAATGTGATTAATCGACTAGTTGAATATCCATGTTAATATAAATATGGTAATGTTTGATTTATTATTTCCATATTATGTTAATTTTTATGTTTAAAAATTTTGGTGGTTTTAGCACACATCTATCCTTAAAAGTCTATAGATTCTTATAAATTATTTACCCTTACCGAGCATCTCAGATCACTTCTTTTATATGTTTAATTTTTCAATGATTCCAAGAAGTGTATTATGATTGATATATAGGTATAAGCTAAGGTAATAATGGTTTTCTCAAAGTATTATTTATATTTTTTTTTGAAATTGTAATGTTTCATTCATGAATGTATTCTATTTTCCAGGACTGCTAAACAAATCAGTCCTTCGAGACATGATTCCTTGCAATCATGCCAGTGTTTTATAAAAATACACAGGCTCTGGGTAACAAGGTCGAGGTGTTAATATTTTTTTGGATGATTAATTATTTATGTATTTTATAAATCACAAGTATAAATAATCTTCATTCTTGGTAGATGTGTACTTGGGTTGTACTGACAAGGGTGATGTTGCATTTTTACACTCAATTGAATTTATTACTAAATTGTTTGATTTTTTAAATGATATGATATATTTTTTGAATTTTTTGATATGTGATCTAATATAAATTCCAGCGATACCATTGAGGGATTAGATATAGATAGTAGTTCATTTGTGTGGTTTAGAGATCAGGTTATTTTACCTCTGGATTTTTCAGAAAATATTCTTAATTCTTACTGCTATTCGAAATGGGATATTCATCCATGAATTCAATGAATTTATAATGAATTGAAGGCATAAGATTTTTAGGTTTCTGTGAAAATATAATTTGTGGGAACCTTTTTTGAGATTTCCCTACTTTCAGTTGGTCAAGGTGGAGCATAGGTAACTACTGGGCATGTTGTAGTCTTTATCAATCCCTATATAGATGTGGGAGTATAAAAACAAGTATTATGCGACAATTGATACTAAAATGGTTATGAAACATTATTCTGTATGTGTAATTATTGATTGGATCATGAATTTGGATTCTTTTATACCTATCTATTATTTCCAAAAGATGGAGGAATTTTCCAAAATCAATATATGAGAATCTGTAAAGAATTTTAGCATTCTAGTATCTATTGTATCTAAATGATACCCAAGGAATACATCTCATATTTTATAAATATTGTTATAAATCACATGGGACTGAGATAACTATCATTACACTATATCATGCTCAAACAGATGGACAATAAAAAATAATGATATAAACATTGGAGGATATGCATATGGACTATGTAATAAATATTTCTAGCTCATGGGAGGAGATTATACTATTAGTGTTGTTCTCATACCAAAAATGGTTATCATATTTCAATATATATAGATCAATTTTAGTCATTTCATGTTCCTCATTGTTATTCTTTACACTGTTCTGTGGAAATGGGTGATAATTCACTGGTTAGAGCCAGATTTATAGAAGAGAAGACAGTAATGATTTAGTAGATAATAATGAGAATGGAGTTGGATTATTATTTTCATAAATCATATCTAGATCATATTTTATGACTACTATATTTTTAGTAGAGTGATCATGATGTATTTTGAGTATCTTTTCAAGGATTTGGTATCATGGTTTTGGTAGGTGGGAAAATTTATCTCCTTGATACATATTCCATTTAGAGATGACAATATTTCATGGGGATGTGGAATATTTTTTTTGGTTTTCCAATTTTTTTTTGACCATTTCTTAATATTATTCTTCTATCATAGTTTAAAATGTATCATACTGATCTAGATAATATGATTGTATCAGATCTCATTCATCATGAGCTGGAGACTATGATGGTTCATGTGATTCTATTGATTATGGATATGAAATAAAAACTCATTCATTGAAAAAGAACCATTTTAATGTAGATTTTATAGATACATGGTCTAATTCATGATGAAATGTTTGAGTGTGAAAAGATAATGTTAGAGAAGTATCCCAAACTCCTCATGAATAACTATTGTTTTATTCATACTGGGGATGAAATGACCAGTGGTGGGTAACATTTAGGTCCCCCTATTTTTAGGTACATGAACCTTTAATAATGTATTTGAAGTATAAATAATGATAATGTTATGTTTTGGGAGGATTAATGAAGTTTGGAATATTTTTGGATGATTTTTTGGGTGATGCATGGTTTGATCATAGTTTTTTACTGTGCACCCCATTAATGAAACCATGATGCTTTTTTTGTATAAGGTATAGTATCTTCACATTATTAGTGCATAGTTTATCAAAACAATCAAAATATCTAAAGTAAATTGTTCACCATTAAATGAATAGAAAAGAATAGTTGGAACATGATTTATCTAACCATCAAATCTAATAATGAGATTGGTGGATAAGTGTTGTAAAATATTCATGGTTGGTGTAATGGTTTCTAAGTTGTGTAGCCTAACTATGGGGCATAAGATTATCACTCCCAAATTAATGGATTTAATTTGATTTAATTTCACTGAACCACATTTTTTCAATACTTATCCCAGACCATGAAATCTTGACTTTATTAAGGGATGATAAATGATTCCCTAGGGTCTATGAGTTATTTTTAAGAAAAACTACCTTAGAGTCATAGATTCATTGTCAAATTGTCATTTTTTGTAGTAATTCAGATATATTTTCTATTTCCATTTATCATAACCTTAGTTAGATTCACCTAGGTATTGAAAATGTAATATTTTTTATATTGATGAGATATTTAATAATTCAATTTAGATCATTGTAAAGAATGGTGGTCTATGATGGGATCTTTAGAATCATTAAATTATTCTTCTTGTTTTAAAAATTATTTGAGGTTGGTATCTTCTATATTGAATCAAAATTATTATAACATTATTTATTAGATTTTAATATTTATTTTTTTTAAATGAATTCGAAATTATTGAGAGATTATCATTGAAATCCTATATAATTATGTTTTTTGGATTTTTTGGAAATTGTGTAGTTTTAATGAAAATACTGTTGGAATTTATTTTTAAAATTCTGATTTTCAAATTATAGATTTAATTTTAAAGATGGTAATTAGATGTATAAATACAAAGAATTATGAAAGGATTTATCTGAAATGGTTTTTCATAGGTTATTATAAGGCATATTGGCATCTGTTCATGCTTCATTTTACAAGACCATTTTAAAATAAGACATGGTTCTCAGTTACAAATGTGTAATAGAACATTGAATTAATCATTATTGAATACATAGTTAATGGATAAGCTATTGCTCATGAGGTTAGAACAATCACATATGAATTCCTATAATGTCGTGTTGTGGTATGGAATTAAAGAATGGATTTTTAAGACCAATTTATAATGGATTTAATGGAATGTTTTATATCTTTCAATGGTAAAATATTTTGGATTTTAGTACCATTTTTTATTTGATATAAACATTTTTAAATTGATTTTAAAATATTCTATTAAATATTATATGAATATGTTTCCTATGGATTTTAATTGGTATGTCACTGTGGATAATCTAATGAATTTAGACTGACCCCATTATTGGGAACTATTATGCTTTCAGAAATGCCTTGTATTGACACACTGGCATTGGAATGGTATCTTGGTTCTCCAGTGGTAATTTCTGATATCATTATTGTGGTGTGTCAAGTTGGAACACAAACTGGGATTGGAGTAACTTGTGGGATATATTGGGTGTCATTGGGTATTTTTTTTCTTTGGTTATACATGGATTCATTCACATGGTTACCTCTTATACTCTAATATGGTTATTCTTTTGTTATTTCTGTGTATCTTTTCTTCATGTCACACATAATATTGTTGTTTGTTTTAATATTTAATTTACTTTTTGATGTTTTTCTTAGAATAAAAAAAATCTTCTTCAAATTTTATGTGGTGTCCTTAGAAATTATATCCATCATTTGGTGTCTTGATAATGTCACCTAGGTCCAGTAACACCCATAACCACTTGTAATGCCAAAGGGTGAGGGGTGAGATGTTATGAGAAACAATAGTTAATCCAACATTAAATTATTTTAATATAACATCTTTGTATCCCAATTTATTTGACCAATTACTTTGATAAAAACTATGACAACCCTGAATCACCCACTCGTATTCGGTCCCATGAACATGTATATTACATATTCTCTTTAATAAAATTTATAAAAGACTATATAAAATGATTATTACTAAAAAATAAAAAATATTATTTAGAATCCAAAATTACAAACACACACACACATATATATATATTGTTTTATAGATGTAGATAATTTATAATAAATAATATCTTGGATGGCCCATGTATATTGAAAAATAAATAATTTTATTAATTCAAAACCAAACTACTAAATCCAAAATGAGTCACCGACATCACATATAACTTTTTTCACATTATAATCCCCATAATAATATCATGTTTTTTTCTATATATTCATCACAAAAATAATTTAAATATAATAATGCAATGAGTTCAAAATATTGTAAAGGAAATATATAAATCAATGTTTCAAAAACCTAAGCATGATATATATAATATGGATGGAGTAAATAATGTGAATAAATATTAAACCAACTAAAACATAGATATTTCATAATTTATGAGCCTAAATAAAAACAAGGAGATCAATTATATTGATATCATATTGATATAGATTATAGATATAAACAGAAACAAAATTTCGAGGAATTGTTCCAGGAAACTATCATGTTATGTGAAGATGTATACTCCAAAACCCAACATATGAGGGGAAACCTTGTCTATAATATCATAACATAAAATTATTATAGACTACTAATTAATATGTTTCCCGCTCATCATGGACTCTTAGTTCAACCATCCCCATGGGGTTCCACCCCTCCCCCTATTTATTTTAGGGGAACACTCCTCAACATTGTAACATGGTGGTTTTTTTCTATTAACATGATAGAAATATTTCATTCACAATTTTTTTATCATTTGAAGCTATCCTAGGAGGATCATTATAATTTTATAAGGGAAGATAAATATTTAAATATTATTTAGGGCTTATCTGTTTTTTATTCCTCGTATCTCACAACAAATAAGTATATTATCCTTGGATACACTACTTCATACTATTCAACCCCATAGGATAGAGTTGTTGTGGAACATTTAGTCCTAGAGATCAAGAGATCCATGATATCCAAAAAATCATATTAATACTATACTAGCTACCATAATGTTACTACATGTGTCTAGGATAAATCAATTATATTATTAAAGATCCATTCTCCTAAAAATGTATTTTAATATATTTATATAAGCCTCTCTTCACCCAATATATGATCAGACTTTTTATTGGTAATGCGTGGGTGATTTTCTATCCTTCATAATGTGACAAAAATATAATATATATTGGATTTTAATATTATGGTATTATATTTTTTTTGATCTGATACAAATTGCTATAATGAATCCTTTACTATCTTAAACTATGAATACCATAAACTACCTGGGAGATAGACCCACCACCAAGAATATTTTGTTATTATGCAGGGATGAAATTGATGATGAGGTCATCAATGAAATATAACAATTTTTTATGGTAATGTTGAATTCTATAAACTATAAGATGAAAATTACTATTATATATATATATAATTAAAATTAATGGGTCTATATGAGATATGAGAGGGTTCTATTTCATTCAAATTGAAATATCTAACTAGGTTTTTATGTTAGGACATCAACTCCATCCTCTAAAATCAAATAAAAATGAAGATTTTCTTTTTAATAAATGTCCATGGATGAAATTAATTATTTTATTTATCCATGAATCCTTATTTATTTGGGATTCATATGAGACAATTTACCGTGGATAAATAAGATTGAACACACCAACAGTGTCTAGTATAAGTTTGATAAATGATTTTTCATTCTTATAGTGATTTCTTCATTCCCATATTCAACTATAACCCATCTAAATATATCTATCTTGGAGGATCCCACTTAGTTTTTTGTCTATAATATTTGGAAGAGTACTATAGAGGGTGGTTATTTTATGGACTAGATAGATAAGGAATGATTCCTTTCACTAGATAAACATTAATGGAATGGTATCCCCAATAGGAACCCATGGAATACTGTGCATATGGAAATGAACCATCTAAAAATTTAACTTTATTTGGGGTCCTCAAGATTTTAGATTTATTATATAGGTATTATGTAGTTGTAATATTCTACCAATTCCATAAATGAAATCCATAAAAAAATCTAGAGAGGTTATTATTTCATGATCCATGAGGAAGAAAAAAATTCTTTTTTATGAGGCTCCTAGAAATAAACAATAATAATTACCATGGGAGGTCTTGAGTGTGGTAGCTATATAATGGTTATAATCACTTATAATACTTCATTGTTTAAATTATTGATATAATATCTTAGGTAATATACACATTAAGAAAGAGGATGGGCTATACAACTATGATTTTATAATCTTTTTCATGAAGGTGGTTGACATTATCTATAGTATTCTTTTAAAGATAACTATTCATATATGAGGTGGTTATCAAATGGAAGATCATAATGAGATATTTTTTAGTAACCTTCCTTCCTTAGGTTTTGATGTGGATGAATTTTAATTAGGTTCCTAACCCAAATCACGATATGATATGGAAAACATGTAAATGATTGATGTTTTATACTATGCTCATCCCAAATGGGTTCTAATGTTATTTTTAAATGCCTACATGCATTTTTAAAAAGTATTACATTAATTGATATAACATTTATTTTTTCGCAAGCTAATACTTAGAAATATATATGTGTACCACTTGTGTTTTCATTATTCAAAATGAGTAACACCATTACATGTTCAAGAATATTATTTTGTTGAATAAATAAAAATTATATTATAAAATACTCACAAAAATCTTGAACCAATGAGTCAGATCTTTAATAGCCGAATATGATTTTAAGGAATATGAAAACATTTCATAAAATAAGATCATATAAGGTTAAATTAAAATGGAATAAGAAATTAGTAATGTTATTTATAAGAACGTGTTTGGTTAAAATATTATGTTCTTGGTGGATATCAAAAAAGTATAATACATGATCTAATGAATCATTTCAATAAAATTATGTCATTTAAATGGTTCTCATAACACTTATTTGACCAATGATTATGTTTTTATTACTCTTCATGGTTATCCAGATCAATTATTGTATAATTTTTGTATTTATTGAAATAAACTAGGGGAATTAGATATGGATACCCCATATACCCTTCACTATTTCATCTATCCCAAGAATGTCTAAAATGAAAACATATCAATTTTTTAAATTCTTGGAATATTTTTTCATAAAAATATCGTATGGTTCCATATGTATCTCACAATTTTTTAGTTGATGATATTATTTTACTGAATTAATAAAGTTATTTGATTGTGGGATTAATGAACCTAATTTATGTAAATTAAAAATGGAATAGGCATCACATTTTTTTCCAATATCCTTATGTTAATAACAAAAAACTATTCTGGTTCCTAACTTGTTTTTATTGATGAGATGATGGGGTTTATGTGAGGATAATTCTCCAGGTATTATCAGGTTCATTGTATTTCCTCTATGATAGTTATGAAAATCCAATTTTATAACATGTTAATGGAATTAATTAAATTATTAGAAGCATCAAATTTTTTATCCACTAATTTAAGGATGTATCAATATATTTAACTCTATTCTTGAAACCATCCCAATTAACATTTTTTCTATCATTAATGTTCTCAAAATATACTTTTTCACAATGATAAATATCTTAAATCTTTTATGTGGGATTATCAAATGTATTTTAGAATATATCGTGTAGGAAATAGTATCCTAGAACCACCAATCATGGAGGGAGACATCATGATTATATTTCGGAAGAAAAATAAATGGAATGAAAGATACGATAACTTGTGAAATTATTAGTTGGGAAACACTATGGGGTATTTTATTTACCTATTTATTTGTAATAACATCTGATGAAATCTATGACTTCCCTGACTACAAGTAACTAATGTGATGTAGAATAAAATTTTCCATTTTCATTCTTCTATCAAACTCAAGAAGGGTTATTGGTTGAATTAATCTTATATTTGGGTAGGATAACTATGCTAGGAATCCATTTTTTTAATAATGTCAAAATATTTAACATCACCTTAAACCAAGAATATTCAATACCATGCCTCTATAATTAATTCCTTTTAAATTGTAAAAGATAATCTATGATAGAATCCACCTGATTAATATGGATGACCATTTAGTAATTTCAATGGACAACATGGGTGTTTTAATTGGTAATTATTTCCCAACCCATTTTCACATTTGTGTAGGGGTGTAACATTATGGGTCCAAGTGTTAGGTCATTTCTATCTAAACCATGTTTTCTTTTCACATTTTTCATGTTCCCCATCAGTTTGTTGAAATGAAATCTCATATCCACAGAAAATGTGTACATGTGGCCTCTAAGTGCAATTACAACTTGAACCCCATCCTAGAATACATGGAGTAAATTTTTCATCGGTGTACCTAGGATGAATTTATAATGAATAATTTTTTAGGTTTTCTGGGCCTCGCTCGTGATCAATGGATGTTAGACCAACATTTTCTTACATGGTTCTGTATTGGATTAGATAAGGAAATGTTGGATATGTGTTGAAAAGTGTAATTGGTGGATGGTTTTTTGACCATTTGGTATACCCAAAATTATTTCAGGTACAATATAAATATGTGTAGGACATAACACCATATGTTGATACTCCTTATTATCATTCACAATATCCCTATATCTATCATTGAATCACTAGATTATACCAAATTTTTAGGCATTAAAAGTAATTTATCGTCCTCAAAAAATTATATTTTCCATCAATCCTCATGGGTTCATACATTTTTAAGATTAAAAATAAAAAATATAAATCATACTATAATAGATATATAAATGGAAGAGGTATCATCTTTAATCATAAAATAAAAAATTATACAAACAAATTATACATTTTTTGGGGAAGGAAATTGTTTCTTATAAAGGTATTAATTCATGGGTTCCAATGAATAATTTTAATATTTTTTATATACGAATGTATTATTTTATGAACCTCTAAATAATGATCCATGAAATCAAAATTCTATAGAGTGTTAGAGATATTTCCAATGATTAAATTTGGAATTTTTTATATGATATTTTAGTGATAACTGGTGGTATATAGTATCCGTATGATAATCTCCTTATGATTAAAATTAATAGCTCAAAAATGTATACATATTAGCAAAAAAATTGTTCATTTAATGTTATGAGATGATGGAATACATATTTTTAATTTATATTATTTATTAATAGTTTCTGAATTTGGGTGTGATATTGATCAAATGTGGTATAATATTAGGAAATATATATTTTTATAAAATTCTTATGTATATTTTTTCATTAATGAATAAAAATATATATAAAACATTCCTAGGATCCTTAATTGATTAAATAAAACATGTTGGGAATTTTTCTTTGAATGTAACATTCATGTTTTTTGATTTAGATGTTCAAAATACATAACAAGATGTTTCATTATATGTGGAATGTTAAATTTTTTAAAAATATCAATAATATGAATAAATGATTAAATAATTTATGGGGAAAGGCATGAGTCTTGAATCATTATTGAATAATTAATTTTATACATTTCAGATGGACAATATATTCATTAAGGAAGGTAATGACACATGATTTTTATTGAGGAATGGTTACTAAATATTAGAAATGAATTTCATATGAAAAACTATTTTTCAACAATTATAACTTGTGATAATACTTTTCATTCCACGTAATAATGATATGTATCATATTTCACAAATTAAATATATAGCATGATACTTTAAGTAATTTTTTGAAGTGTAATCATGAAATTAGAGTATCTATAAATTAAATAATAAGAATGAAATTTATGAAACATTGATGAAAACCTAATACTTTAATTATGTGATTATTATAATCCTGATAGAACAATAAAATCGTTACATAGAAAACATGCTAGGGGATCATCCAATGATATATTGTTGTAATGAATCATTTTAGTTGTTAATTCCTTTCAATACAAAACTTGTTTCCTAAAAAATTATTTTCCTCTATTTTTGTATTATGTTATTCTATTTTGATCAATATTTATGATATTTTTAATTATTAGTGAGTCGTTCTTTATTTATTTTGTTTTGTGTAATTAAAAAATTGAAATATTTTATAAACCAATATGATTATATTAAATTACATTTTCATAAAAGAAAATTAAATTCCTCATTCCTATGAAAGACTATTTTTTATGATTTTTTATTTCACGAAATTTTATAAGAATGTGTTAAAAATTTATTTTTATAACAATGGAACATTTCCCTTAACTCTTTATATGGATGCATAATATTTTTTGATGATAAAATATTTATGGTCTATATAATATTTCATAAATACCATGCCCTTCAGTGTTAGTTAAGAAGACATAATGAATATTGAGAGTATATGTTTGTAATAATTATCCTCAATAATGAATCTAAATATGAATTAAATAAAAACAGTTACATGTTTAAATCATGTAAATGTTTACATGAGTTAATATAAATCATTCCCTAATCTATCTCAAATAGCCTAATAATTTTATAAAAAAATGTTAAATTAAAAGGTAATGACACAAAATACATCAAGAACACATTTTTTATTTAAGGTAATGTTATTGAAGCACATTCAAATAGGAATTGTTAGAATAAATTATTAAAAAAGGAATATAGTACTTTTTTGTAATATGAAATAATGTAACCTTCACAGCAAGAATTTTTATAAGGATATTTGATTGAGAATATCAAACATAATTTAAAGGGCCTCAATATGTCCATATTTTATATTCTAGTTTCACAACACCTTGAGGTTATATTACTCATGTTGAATGAATGATTGAATTTAATTAAATGAAACATAAAGATGAATCGTATTATATAAGAAAATATTTCAGGATGATTAATTTATTTTATGTTATTGTTTACTATGATATTCAATGGTTTCATGTTTTTTCGGTACCAATTTTATTAAATCGCCTAATATAAAAGGGATTACCATTTAACATCAGGTTATAAAAGATAATTTTGATTCAATAAATTATTAATTTTGAATTTATATACATAAATAATTCAATATAGAATATTTTTTAAAAAATAGAGGTGATATAATGGTTGAGTTTTAAATATTATAATATTTTTGGTTCTATTACATTTGTATGATATATATTTCCATAGAAAGAAATTTTTTTGGGAGATTTGTGTGGTGTTGTGTGATTTGTATTGGGTATCGAAGATTGATATCATGGTGGGCAGGAGTTGTTATTTCCTTAGTTTAGCAGTGATGGTTTGAAATATTTGTATGTTATTAAAAACTACTTTTTTGTAATGGACTATGGTTTTTATAGATAAATATTACATATTTTTAGATAAATATGAAATATTTTTCTCAAACAGGAATCCATGGACATTAAATGTTTTGTGTACTTCGAGAATAGGTAATCAATAATAATATTTTAAGAATGAGTTTCGTAATACCCAACAAAAATCTTCAAATTATTTAAACTTGCACATGATAATCTAATTCAAATCACTCTTCAGAACCTGTTGAATAGAAACATAAGAATGGGTGACATTAAATTCATAGGAGGTGTAAACATGGGAGGAGTCAATATATTATTATATGAATTAATTTAATAATAATTATAATATGAGACCATTTCCATAACATTCAATGTTTATACCCAATATTTCAATGATAAAAAAACATGAGTCATGTAGTAAAATATTATCAATTAATAACACATGAATCATAATAGTGAGATAAAAACCTAAATTAGCAAACAAAACTTTGGTATACATCAATAAACTGTGACACTATCATAAATAATGAAACACTATCATATATCAAAATTAAATGTTTAGACTATAATAATATGATGTATCAGGAATCAACACCAATTTTCCATACAGGAAAAAAGAACATTGAATTTATTCCCTTAACATGAATGGGACATCAAAATTTTTCCCATAATGGATCAAGAGAATCCTCATGATTACCCTAATTAACTCATGAGATATAATAATTTACTGAATGAACATAAGGACTATAAAATTATGAGAACACCTTTTAAATAATTAAAACCAAACATATGTGTACCAAAATATCATACCACATTAATCATATCATCCTATTTTAATCATTGAAAATAAAAATAGTTTCAAAATTATTTCAATATCCCTTCATATAATGACCCATGGAAAACAAATGGTTTTTATAAAAACATATAATTACACTCATAAACCATTGAGACTGTTAATCCTGATTTTATCACTGGATAATATCCATAGTAAAAAATAATTAAAATCAATTGATTTTTTTATAAATGATAATTCTTTGGAATGAATCACTGGAATGTTTTCTGAGGAAAAAAATGAATTTCATTTTGAAATAACATATTTAAAATACTAAAATTTTATAAATATTGAGGAGAACCAAATTTTTGAAGATACCCTTGGAATCATGTAGATGATTCTTAAAAACATATATAATTCATGATTTCTGCAAATTATATTCATATTCTACTTGTTAAAAAAACAATCGTTCCACATTCATTTACAAATTCAAAAAAAATATCTTATTCATAAACTGAGATTAATATTAATTTATAATATTTTTTTAACAAAATTAAAATATGGGTTTAAAAATAATTTAAATATTTATTTTATAATACTATCGTTGTTAATGAATTTTTATATAAAACCCGGACATTAAAGAGAAATTATTTTTAATGAAAGAGATAAATAGAGTGGTTTTCATTAAAAAATGGTTTATGTCATCTACAGTATTTAAATTAAGGAAAATGAAAATAATTAATGTGATATATAGATTTAATTATTGGATAATAATAATTAAAGGGATTTACAAGACATGGATTGTATAATTTTCTTAACAAAAATTCAAGAATAAACAATAGCGACTAAAATATATTGGAATCATAAATTGCTTACTTGAAGTATCAAATATAATAATTGTTGTTCTAATATCATATGAAATATATATATGTATTATAAAATTACTGTATAACAATATTCATATGAATCATAGTATTAATTATTATTTTTTGTCATCTTATCACTCATGTATTCACATATTCTTAATCAAATCATAGTTTTTATGATATCTTCTTCGTTTTTCAACATTTTATTGATCAATAATACCTGTTTTTATAAAGTGATAATGGTTAAATAATTTTCATAATTTAATAATTATAAAATATAATATATATTCATCATATATTTATATATGTTTTTCATTATCCAAAAAATTATATAGATAAATGTGTTAAACTATTCATTGAAATGGAATTTTTTTATATGCAAGAATGATTTTATTACTTTTCCTTAAATAGAACGAAAGAAAGGTAAATAATAAATTGTCCATAAAAATTAATTATTATATTGGATAAATATTATATATTAATATATATCTTCATTATTACCATTCTAGTAAAATTGTGATATAAAATGAATCACATCACTTCATGGATGTATTATTCCTAACACACACACATGTGATATTATCATTTTCCAACAGTTTTCATTATGAGAAGTAAAATGTGATATTATTATTCTTATAGAATATTAATTTCATACATATCATATAGAATATTAATTGAAATCAAACTAATAGTCCATTAATGATAGATATGGGATGTTATTTTTATATCTATGGGAAGATGACACACCATAGCTATTCATGATTGATACATTCACTATCCAGTTGATAGAAACGATTGTCTAAAATTTTGATTTCATAATAATAATAAATTTTAATTATATTATGGATATTAAAGTTATTATTTTAATTTAAATTCAATATATTTATTTTATTTAAAATATGAATTGAAGAAAAAACCAATTGTCAAAGGAAACTACCAATTCATTGGAAAAAAATCCATTAGATATATTCTGAGAGACCCTAGGTTGTCATTTTGGGAAAAAACCTATTTAAGGGGTATAATAATGCTTAAAATATAATTTCTTAGGGTTTTTTTAATAACTGCTCAATTTGATGGGATGAAGATAATTGAGGGGTTTCCTTTTGAAATTGTGGCGAGTGATACTCAAAGGATTTCATAAATGATTAAAAAAATATCTTTATGAAAATAAATGATTTTGAATTAATAATGATTATATTAAAAGTTATTAAGGGTTAAATAAAATCATAGAATAAAACTAAGACTGGTTTAAGTGTTTTTTAATCATTATCTTTTTGTTTAACCCCTTAGTTAACCAATTATAACATTAAATTAGATAAAAACATTTTCAATCATAATGAGTCATAATTTTAAGTATTTGGTTATAATTGGACCATAAAATAAAAATTCATTACATTTTTTATTATTTATTTTCCACATTTAACTATTTCATTTTTAATGATATTTATTAATTTAGTGTTTTATAGATAAAAATTCATTTCCATCATGTATAACACTATGCATTTAATTATTCCTAAAAAAGGAATGAAAATATTATAATTAAAATTAAATCCTTTTAAAAAAATTGTTATTATAATATATAATATTCATTTAATACTAATCCTTGTTCTAATTATATATCTTTTTGTATAATTGAAATAATTTGTATAATTTTTCTATTAATAGAAGAAATATTTTGTCATCATTTCATTAGAATTTATCATAATAATTTTACTACTAAAAATTATAAATAAATTTCCATCATTAAATTAATTTAATTATACTCTATAAAAATGTTTATATTCACTCATTACTTTCTTACTTCACTATATGGTCACATAATAGATAGTTAAATATTAGAGGGTAAAATTTTTATCATTCATTAATTTAAATATAATATTGATCATTCTTATTGGAACATGAAACATAAATAATTTAATTCTATATTATGTGATAATTGTCTAATTAACTTCCTTAAATAATAATATAAATGAAAAATTATGTCTTAGATTTAAATTAGTTTAACCATATTTAAAATTTACAAAGGTGAAATATTTAACCATATATACTATTTATAAGGAAAATAATTAAAATATACCTATATTGAAAATATATAAATAATTTTTCTAGATTCAATTTCTATATGTGGATGACATTTATTTCACAATATTTTTTAAAATTGAAGTGAAATTTAATTAATTAAAAATGAAATTTTAAGCTTAAATCATTGATTATTATTATAGTATTATAAGTTAAAATAATAAATGAATGATAAATTTTATTAAATAATATATATAATATTTATATAAATAAAATAAATCACTAAAAAGGATTAAATAAATTAATTTATTTTACATTACATTTCATGAAGATAAAAATTTATGAAAGAAAATACTATTTTATTTTCCAATGCAATTATTTTTTATTGATAATTAATTAATAACTAATGAGTTCATATTATATATTTGTAACCAAATATTATTCATAATTTTTTATCCCTATTCATACACGCCAATCCATAAAAAAGGGGTAAAATTTCACATAATTATATTTTAATAGTATATACTTGTTGGTTTCTAATTTTTTATTCTTGTTATGATAGAATCCTAATAAATCAAAATTATTTTAAAGGGAACTATTTCAAAAAAAATTGTGTGTTAAATTTGATTTTTTATCTCTGTGAATGGGTATGGTGAGAAGTACATTGGGGAAACATTTTTATTATCTCTGATGTTGAGGGGATGTTTATGGTGGTAACCTTTTATTCATTGTTCCAGTGAGCGTTCAATAATAAGGGGAATATTTGATATTTATCAATAATTGTTTCTAGTTTTACATGTATTCTATATTATTAGAAATAGAAAATTAAAGATGATTTATTATTCAAAATATGGTATCGTTAAATTATTACTCTACTAAAGATGGTTTTCCATTTCAAAATATAGTGAGTGGTTTCTCTTGTCAGTCCATTCTCTTTTAACAGGTATCTGGGTTATCAGTTTTGTTTTTGGTGATTTGGATGAGATAACATGGGGGACAGATTCATAGATTAACTCTTAATATCTTTTAGTTGACTTGAAACATTATATTTTACCTTTTATTGATACTATATGAGTTTCCTAGATTATTATTTTTCATTATGACTTTATTCCTTGATGAATATTTTTCTTATTTATATATTTATTTCTCTATAGTAAAGACTTGATCATGATATTTTATGATCATTTATAGGTATCACATGTACTGATTTATCATACAAATCAATTTAGTTATTCCTTTTATAATATTTTGTCATCATTTGGATGATAATTATTTTGAGATTTTTTAATATGATAGACCAACACTAAAACCCCATCCATTTTCTAGTCATTGTGTGCTTGATGGTGCTAAATGTTCATTTAATGGTATTTTAATGGATATGGGATAATTTTACACATTTAATGAATCACATAACCATAGAAGAGTGTAAAGGGACGACTATTTTTCTATTACCTTGTTAACCTGAACATGAAATATGTTCTATTAGGGTTTTGGTAATTGGATTATAAATTAAATTCAGGTTTTTTAGTGTTGGGGTGCACCATGGAATGAAGAACCTATTTCAGATAGCATTTGAAATGGAATTTCCACATGTGAAAATGGGGAAAAAGAAAATTTCATGAAGATACCATTTATATAGGTGTAATTCACAGAGGGTTTCACTATGATAAAGAGGAAACTATGAAATCACCAAACCATGGTGGTGGGTGTGTTTTGGAGAAACCGACCAACAATTTGGCACAACACAAATATTTTTGGTCATGGAGGTGGTATTGGGACAAAAACCCATATATAAAACAATTTTTGATGATGATATGGAAGTCAAAATTGGTTTATGGGGGTTTTAAAATGTGTAAGAGTGTGTGGTTCAATAGCTGGAATCCCAAACTAGATATTTCACCAATCACACCATAATCAATTTTAGGACACCCATAATCAATGAGATGACTAAAAAAAGTAACTGTAATTGTATAATACACATATTTATTGGGTATTTATAGGTTCTTAAATCATATATTAGCCATCCCAATTACCCCTAATCAACCTCTAGGTTCCATTCTTGAGCATTTGATGTCCCTAGTTTAATGAGATTAGTGTATCATGAATATAGGCCTCCTTCCTTATCCCATATTCTTCATATATTTTTTATTCTTCCCTCCGTAGTTTTTTTGGGGTCTAGATCCAATTTTTTGGTTAAAAATTGAACATCACATGATGTTATATACTTTTACTTGATTTTTTTCGTTTTTCCTTTAGCAATGACTAATTCACATTCATCCAATATTTCATATAGAATTTTGATAACTTATTTATTGTAGGTTATCCCCATCTCTTCTTTCTAAAATGTTAATATATTGAACCTGAATTTTTTTACTTCTAGTTTTTGGATATTATAGTTTGAAATAGAAATATGTGTAATTGAATTAATATAAATCTAAATGGGATGAGAGTATTCTCATATTTTTATTTTTTGATATTTATTCTGTGTATATATTTTTTCACTACAATTTCTATAATTCACAAATAGTAGGAACCTTTTTTGTGATTTGGATGTTGTGATTTTTGTTCCATTATTTTATTTATTTCTTGAACTCACCATAAAGAATAGGGTAAGTACTTAAATGTGATTAATGAATCCATTTCTCATGTGAATTTGAATTAGTGTAGTAATATTGATGTAATGGTGGTTTAATTATCATTGAAATCCAATAGGAAACATATTTAATATTATACTTAAATTATCAATGGAACTCCTATGTGTTGACTTAATTTTTTGTGAGGTTTTTGTGTTCATGTGAAAATCATTGGTTATTTTTCAATGATGATAGTGACCAAATCAGAAGATGGATGTGTAGTGGTAATATAATTTTCTTTTTTGATTCAATTGTGATAATTGAATATGTGAAGTGGTTGTATTATTGTAATTGTTTACCCAATATGGTTGCATTTTTTTATTGTTGTAATTATCTCATATGGACGTTGTTGAAAGGAACGTGGTCTATTTTTGTTTCTGTTTTTGTAGCATACCGGTATCTATGAAATTAACTCAAAATGACAAATAGAATCAATTTTGGTTGGAAATAAATTATTTATGTGTTAGGGATAGTGTGTGATAACTGAAATAATAATTTAATGGTCAATAAATATTAAACTACTGGATTTATTATTGTAATGATTAATTAACATGTATAAGTGAATAAGATGATCTTTTTTGAGTGGGTATTCTATTAAATTGAATTTAATGATTTATTATGTAGATGTTTTTTGGAAACTTCTTAATCTTGAACTAGGCTGACTTGAAAAAAATTATGAATTTTGTATTATGTATTTCTTGATTATATTTTTTAATAATCTAGTTTAAGTAAAATTTATTGGTAGATGTTGTGATATATTAATGTGGTTGTGTGGGTTGGGCTAGTGGACTTGGTGGTGAACCCATAGGATCAGAAATATGTTTTATCTATCGATATTTTATTTTTCATATTGTTTAGAAACCCATTCTAATTAAGGTGGACAAAATAATCAATGAATTTCAATTTTGGGTTTTGGGTAAATTCCCCAAAATAGTTGTTTATGGTGAAATTTATAGATGGATAACTCATCATCCCACCTATTCCATTTTTATTGGGGATTATGAAAGATTCTATAGATGATTTCAAGTGATTATTATATTAGTTTTAATGATTTTTTTGATGATAATAACTACAGTGGGAAATTCTGAGTGCTTATTAGATATGGTTTGGAAGATACTTAGTTATGATGAGTACATGTTATTTGGTTGGGGACATGCATGATTGATAGTTTGCATGAGGTTTATATCCTTCAAATTCATTACACTTTATTTTCTGATTTTGTTGATGAAATTGTGACTAGGAAGTTGACTAATACTAGAACAATATGCTAGACCATATATGGATGTGGTTGGCCTGGATGAATCTAGAAACTCACCATGGATTTCATGATAAGTGAAATAAAGAAATAGAATGTAATGGAATACAAATCTTTTATATTTATATATTAGAGCATAAAATTAGATGGTATGTGGTTGTGGGGTACAATTTATTAAATTTCAATTAATGATAATTTTGTATTCATGGATATATTTTTTTGTGACAGGGATAAATTGATGTTTGGATGGGTATTTGACTAGTGGATGATACTATTGGGTTTTCTTCTTCTTCACTATTTTACTAAAATGTTCCTTTTTCATTTTCAAAAATAATTTCATATATGATCCTATAGAGTAGAAAATTATTCTCTAACAAAAAATATAAAATTAATTTAGTGTATTTGTTGGAGGATTTTAAATATCTCTATGGATAACACTTACTTAGTTGTTAGAGATGTTGTTGATTTTCTACTGTATGAATAATATTAAAGGGAATAATTCATATTTTTTATTATTTTTTCATGCATTTTGGGATGGTTGGATTTATTAATTAATAGTATGTGATAGATTTATCTGGTAGTTGATATAATATATCCATATCCTTTATAAATATCAATTCAACTGATATATTTTGTTTTTAGACTACCGGTGATTTCTCCAACTCGGGCCCTACAAGAAGTGGGACTCATGGGGTGTAATCCTATCACATCCTTTATTGAAAACCCATGAGGGTTACCTTTAGTGGGTGGGATCATGATTGGAATTTTCTACCATATTAAACCTCAAATAGACATGTGGATGCCGAATATAACTAAAGGTATACTAATTAATCATACAAGATGCATTACCAAAAATATATTAAAATGACTGAGAGAAAATTTGATTAGACACAATCCGTGATCATCACTAAATTAAAAAGATTCCAAAAAATACAACATGTTTATAACAAGATATATAATAAAATTATAAAAATTATAACTCAAAAAGGGAAACCAATAATATATAAATAACCAAATTTTTTTATTAAATATATATTTATATATTTAATGTTTTATGTTACACAAAACCCCAGTTTAAATTGTGTTCTATAAAACACTGAGTTTCTACGAAACACAATTTAATTATTGAAATTATTTGAAAAAAGAAATTGCAATCTAGATAATTTAATTGATGGTATTAATTAGATTTACTATATTATAAAAATATGGTTTATACATGTATATTTATTAAATTTTATGATGACTAATTAATTATAAATGATAGTAAATCCATTATTAATATAAAAGGAAATAATTTAGTGAAAAACTATTTAAATGTGCATAAGTTTTTTTATACCAATAATTAAACAAATAAAAAATTTTGGATAATATTAATGAATTATATAATAAATATATTATTAAAAATTCCTCTTATGTGTTTTCTAGACATGATATAATAACAAATGCATTTTTTGCATGATTATTTATTTTTCATAATTGATATCCTTTTGAACCTTTTATTGTAAAAATATTTTAAATATAGTTTTTGAAACTTCTATAAATGAAATTTTAGAAATGAACTTTTTATTTTTACTAGGATTATAAACATTAACATTGGATTGTTTTTTGGTATTTTTTGGATAAGTTTCATTTTTTTTCAAAATGCTATAAAATATAGAATTTTAATTGAAAAATGATTTTTTGTATAAATAGTTTATTATGTTAAATAATATATTTAATTGGTTTTAAAGTATAATTAAATGAATTCTATCTCCAAAAATTAAATTTATGTCATTTTGGATATTTTTTACAATTAATTTGGATATTAAAACATTACAATTATTGGAACGTTTTCACATTTAAAAAATATTTTCTCACATCGTCTATAAGATTAATTGTAAGTGAATTTTTGATATATATATATATGTCTTTAATTATTAAAAATAAAATCCACATTTCGATTCATAAGGTAATTGTTTTAAATTGGTCCCTCAAATTTTGGACAATATGAATATAAACTTTCATAATTTTTATTTCCATTGTTAAGGGAAAATAGAAGAATCATTGTGAAACTATATTATAAATACTTGAAAAATACCCTAAGAAAATCCCAAATGTTGTTGGATGATGTAAATTTGACAACTACTATATAATTCTCCAAATTTAATTAATTAATGGTTACTTTTCCATTAAAATGACTTAGATATCATTGATATCAAAGAAAGTATAAAATGTCACATTGTTAATTTTAATAAGCATAATACTTTTAACATTGGGATAAATAGAAGTTATGCTTGATAATATAAATTATTATGAAAAATAATAGAATTATATACAGCATTGAAACTTATTTCTAAATTTTAGTGGATAAAAATATAACATAAATAATTATACAATGATGACAAAATAATAAATCGTATAATGAAATAATAGAATAAAATGATAGTAGAAAAAACAAACGAAATATTATTTTAATCAATTAAGGTGAAAGAATTATTTTTCATTATGATTAGGATATATTATTGGTCTCTTAAAATAATATTTTTTAATATATCTTATTGTTTTGTGTTTCTTAAATTCAATGTAATGAATATTATTAGAATGGGCACCTATGGTAATTTAGGAAAATAATATATTTTAAAATTTATTATAAATAATATAAATATAATGGATTATATATTTTTATATATAATGAATTTTACATTTATTACCTAATTTAAAATTTATATGTATAAATTAAAACCGTTTTATAATGAAAAATTTGATACTGTGGTTGAAATTAAAATATGTTAACTGCTGGTTATTTAAAGGAATGTGGTATAAAATAACACCATAACTTGTCTAAAAATGAATGGTTAATTATATTAAATCCATATTATATCATATATTTTTTGAGGTATGTTTTTTATAAATAGTTTATTATAAATTAGTCGTTTTAGATATTTGAAAAGTTCCACCCCACTCAGTTATAAATGGGAACCCATTATTCTATTTTATTCACACATAAAAACCAATTTGGGTCAGATATAGTCTATAAAAATCATCCCAACATCCCTACATTAACACTATAATCCTTACATTATGAAGAAATCCTACCAAACATGTCATTTAGTAAAAATCAAAATGAGATACCCAATGAAGTGGTAATGTTCATCAACAAATTTTTCTTCTTTATTTCTTACATAAACACATTAAATTATATTTTTTCACTATTTATAAAATACCATAAGTATAATAGATAAAATGATTTTTTTTGTTAATGTTACAACCAATAACATAATACACTTCAATCTAATTAGAACTTAAATCATCATTCATGTGTATGGCGGACTGCCGCTTCACAAACTGATGTCATTTGTTCTTCCATTACAACCTTTATCAATTTTTAATAATGATTTATTTATAGATTATATGTGATATATATATATTATCTTTATGATTTTATAAATATTTATTAATAGTTAGATCATTCATACTTTTAGGATTTTATTTTTTTGGAATATAATAATGTTGTTTGTGTGTACGGTGGACTATAGCCTCGAAAAGATATGTGATTTATTCACAATATACTGAGAATATTTTAATAATTTTTATTAACATATATGATATATATAAAATAAATAACATTATCCAATTATAATATTTCATATAATTTTCCTTCTTTTAAAAAAACCTGAAAATGAAATCATCGTCTATGCATACAAATGGACTACCATCACCATGAACATCATACATTATTTCATATTTTTATTAAATAATATAAATGATTATATATTAAATATATATTATATTTATATCATGGTTATAATTTTTAATATGATTAAATATTGATTTATCTTTGATGACATATAAAATAACTAGTAATAACTTGTAAAAAAAAAATAAAGAATTTATAACCAAAAGGAAATCATTAACAATGAATTTTTGATAAATGAGTATAAAAAGGTCATAAGTATATCATATATGGTATTATATATATTATCATGGTTCTGTGGGATATAAATAATTAAATTATATTTATTATACATTAGGTTTCAATGTGTAGGATGCAAGTCAAGACTAAGGGTGAGTGATTTTTTTGTCACTTTTATTTATGTGGGACACATTCCTTATACAATACTTTTTTCTTTTCTATTGGGTATCTACTACCAATAAATATCATCTATGATTATTATGATATTATGTATATATAATTTACATTATTTAATGGGTCATATGATTTGAATGACTATTATGAGGTATGTGTTTGTATCACAATCTCGTTATTTTTTGAGATTGATGAAGCTTAATTCCCAACTGGGTAATATATATCATTCGTGTCCATGTTTACTAAAAATGGGTTTAGAAATATTTTTACTACTTTAAATGAATATTTGAAATCATTTTTACCCATGTTTAAAATTAAAAAAATGGTTTTAAAATAATATTTTTTCCTTTACTAAACTTGTTATTCAGTGATATTTTTTAAAAACGTGGATAGAATGTGTTGCAAACATTATACGACTTCAGAGGATTTTTCTACATTCATTATTCCTTAATATTTTATAAAATAATTTAAAATAACATACTATTATTTTCCAAGACATTTTTTCCATTATAATTTTTCATCTCCTTAAAAAAGTTATTTTATATTAGAAACCTTATTTTCCCCAAGAATTATCTCAAGTGATATTTAAAAAATACCTTTTCCTCTAAGTTGACATCTCTTGGTATACATATTCATTACTAGGGATATAACTAATGAATATCATTCTTACTCTTTCACTTAATTTTTTATGTTTATTGTGGAATCATATTTATGAATCCTAATTCTTTTATGTGTCTAATATTATAATGATGTGTTTATGAAACCTATTTATCTACTTCGGTACTCATGTGATGAATGATTTGCAGTCTTATGGAAGACATAGGTATAGTTTTAATTAATTGATAGTTGGTAAATATATCTCCCCAAAATTCTTTGGGTAATGATAAATGTTGTAACACCCAGAGATTTTATGAGAATTACTCTTTTTAATTTATTTGATGAATTTTTGTAAGCTTCACCAAGATTATCTTGAACTATACGTAACACCGTATTAACTTTTAGTATACGCACCAATATTCATGGTTTGTGATGCACATAATTTCAAGTTTTTTCGAATCAAATTCATTTTTCACAACAACAATTATAGATTTTGATCTATGTATAATTGAACAATATTTTGAGTATGTTATACACAACACCAAAAGAATATTTCCCAACACGGAACCATAAATTGTCTTGAATTACACGCAAGAGAGACTTTCCTCAATAGCGTGTGTTGTACGCATTACCGAGTTTCACTAAACAATGATATTGTATTAAAATATTATATAAACTAGCCATTCTAAATACTAATACCAACTTTTTGAAATTTTATAAATTTTATCTTTCACAATGGACTTCATTTTTGGATTCGGAATATCGAAATTATCCTAGGTAGAATTTTTGGTGTTTTTCTGAAAACTTTCAATTTTTGATGAATAGTGAAAACACTAAGTTATTAGTAAAAACTAAATTTTTATTTAAATAATCATTTATTTCATTTAAATATATTTTAGGACAAAATATATAAATAATACCTATATATATTCAATGTAATTCATTGTAGTCATTTTATTATAATTTTAGATATATAAAATTTTTATTGAACTTTTTACAATCTTTTACCCACCTCCTAGGACCATTTCCAAATTTACATAAAACATAATTTTACCACTTCTGTGAGTTGAATTTAAAAAATCTAGAGAAATGGTTGATATTATTATGTAAAATGTTATTCAATGAGATTGAAAATAATTTTTGGTGAATATTAACTTTCAAATTTTAATTACCACGGTTAAAAGTAAATAGGGTAATTAAAGGTAAAAATGATATTATTATCACACTAAAACATATCCTAATACTATTGGATAAGTTTAATTCAACCAAAAACAACCTTAGGAATAAAATATAACCCTTTAGGTCAATTTGGATTAGATTAGGACATTTATTATTATTTTATTTGCAGAAGAGTTAAAATAGTTAAAATCAATGTTTAATAACTAAAACATTTTTAATATAAGGTAATACATAAGATATATTCAGCTATAAATATTAATTAGAAATATAAATAGATATCCTACGTAATGGGATTTTATTTATGATTTATAGACATTATATAATTAAATTTATTTATGACACAATGATGATGCAATAATTACCTTATTAATAAAATATTAACATAATTGATATTATAAATACTCAAATAAATATAATAAGAGACTTTTAATGAATAAAAATAATTTTATAGGTTAATATAACATATTAGGGTTGAATATATGAATTTTTGTTTATGTAATAATTCTATTATGAATTAAAAAAAACAAATAGTGTCAAAATTGACATGAAAGAGTTTGTAAAACAAATATTATTTTATTAATTGATATTATATTCCCAAAAATCTAAGATTCAGAAAGAATATTTATATAATAATATATATGAAATTAATGAACCTGTTGAATTTCTATTGGAAATTTATAGTAACTTTATTAACCATATAGTATAAGAATTCAAGAAGACACGGTTAAAGTTAAATTATTTAACATAGAGTTAAATATAAATGAAATGGTTAAAATGGTAACCTAAACTTATATAAAACCTATTGGTTGAGATTATTTCTACCAATACCCACCCTATCCTCGAAATAAGTTACTTTAGAGCCATTATAAGCCAAATATTATTTTATTATAAAATAATATTTTCAGTTGTTCCAAAGGTGCCCCTCTCCTCCCTTATAAAAGAGAACCTCCTCCCTCTCCTCTTCACACAAATTTAAGCCTTCAAGATCATCCAACCCCTGACCATTATTCTTCTAAACTTCCCTAGTAACATTCTGGAGGTTCTTCTTATCTCAAAAGTCCAACTCTGTTCCCTTAAGATGAAGTTTAAAGGATGAGCGTCGAGGAAAAGGTAATCTCTTCTACTTATTCCTTCAACTTTCTTTCTTCTTCTAATTCATCTTCTTTTTTTGTTTAATAATAAAATAATAAAATATGTGTCACTCATATTCTGATATGTTATTATAAATATTAACAAGCCCTATTTCACATTCTATCCATCCAAGTGAAAATGAAATCACTGTGCGTGCGTACGTACAGAATACCGTCTCCATGACGTGGTGTAATATGTTTTTCCACCACCACCTTATTTGGATGGGTATAATGGTAGAAATAATAACTATATATGATTATGAAAACATCATACTTATTCTGATAAATTATATCATCCACTTTAATTCTATTCAATAATTATGTGAATTATATCATCGCTCGTGCGTACGTACGGATTACTGTCTCTACGACACGATGATATTCATTCTCCACGATTAACTATTCATGTATGATTATAAAGTATATATAATAAATAATCATTAAATACATTACATAATAATGATACTATATTTATATAGATATATGTTTCATTTACATAATTCCATTCAATTTAATAAGGAAACAAAAACAGCATTCATGCGTACGTACGACCTACCATCTCTATGAATGGTGTATTTCGTTCCATTTATCGATCTATTATATATATGTGTATTCTGAATATATATTATACATAAATCATGTTTTACATTCTGGAAGTAATTAATCATGATCTGAGTAATCATATGAATTATTACAAGTCAAAACACGGACGATAAATGAAACGATTTTACCCAAAACACTGCTTTAACGTGGAATTGACAAATGAACGGGTAATATAAAGTCTTAAGTGAATTATATATGATATCTAAAATATTATTATGGGTTTTTTACAAGTTAATAATATTTTTAAACCCACTATACAAGAGTCTCGGACACATACCAAGGAAATTGGACATAAGGTAAGGGATAATTTTTTAATCTCATTTTTATCCGAGATTTCTTATACGTATGTATTTACTGGGGATATATTTTTCAACCCTATCCATAAAAATGTTTTTCATAAAGTGTTTAATATTCTTCCATGTTTTATTCAAGTCATGTTTACCCCTATTTGTCTTTTACTTTGTGTTATGAAAATAATCATTCTTTTGATTATCATACGAGTTAATTTTTGACTTTTTCAAAAATTATGAGGAGAATGTTTTTTTATCTTTTAAGACATGAACAGATTTTTAGGGTTTCATTACTCCTTTTCTTCATGATGATTACTATACAAGATTTCATGAATATTTTTTAAATAAAATCCTTTTCTATTAAAATTGAGTGGAATTTTGTGAAAATAAAATGATTTTGATGAATAAATGATATTTTCCTCAAGAATTCATCTCAAGTGTTTTATCAAAACTTTTTTCCATCTAAGATAAAATTATTTATAATGTTTATATTTCAAGTATAATTTCTCTATTATTTACATGGTTATATTTTTATTATGATTAAATGATATCTATTTGTTTTATATGGATTATTTCATGATGGGATGATGTTTATGAAACCAATTTTATTCTTTGGGTTATGATGAATGATTTATGATTGTTTTGTGGCACACATAATAATGATTTCAATATGAGATGTATGGGACCTATAACACTATCCAATTCATTAGGAAATTATTTTAATCTCATGAGATAAACATGGCTGGAATGGTATGTAAAATCCGGTTCAGTAATACAGGGCTGGAAAGACAAGTAAAACCAGTTCAGTAGTGGACTTTGTCCACTATGATAGTATTGGCAGCAATGCCTTGGCTACTATGGAAATCATAAAATGTGCTTAATTGTTTTCCATGATTACATGTTTTATTACCATGATATTCTATTATCATTAATGTTCCTTTATGATCTATGCCTTATGTACTGCCAAAATTTATGCCATTTCTCAAGATTTTGATGTTTTATGTTCATGTTTTTACGTTCAAATATTTATGGACTGTTTTTATGTTCTCAATGTTTACCCTTAAAATGCATTTACGTTCACCATTTTTGTGTTTTATTTTTCCACGGATATAAATAACGGTTTTAGGTAAGAAAACAAAATGGGAAGATATTTATGGGAGATGTTGAAGATCTTTCACCATGATTTAAAGATTATGTTCCAAGTTTCCAAAGACACTAAAGTAACACAATCATTGGGCGTCTATTTTTGTTATGTATTAAGTATTCTAAAAGAGTAATTTAATGTCTATGTATGTCATGTTTGGGACTTTACAGTTGTTATCAGAGTGATGTTTTAGTTATCCTTTGGAAACAGGGATGTGAAAACAATAGTGCAATCCCCAGAGATATTTCTATGGTATGCCTAGAGATGTCTCTAAGGTTAAGTATAAGTATAGGTTATATTCCAAGAATTATGTTAATGATCATAGAATTAATCCTAAGGTGTTATAGATTGAAATCACTCCCCTTTATTATGTTGTTTTGCTAGTATGATTTTTTCCTCTCACACTATTCTTTTTGGGTTTCAGATATTGGCTGGAACCTGATGGAACTGTGTTAATGATCAATGCCCTGGGCAATGCAATGAATGTCCTCCTGAAAAAAAAAACTGTTATGGTAGATTGAGTGAAAAATCTTATTGTTATACTTACAGAAGATATCAATCATTATAGACATCCAAATGAGGAGAGAAAGGAACAATATTCTATTGAGTCCTTCGTGACGAAACATCCAACTTCTTTCAGTGGGTCTTCTGATCCACTTGTTGCTGAACAATGGATCCGTACCATTGAAAAGTTATTTTCCATATGTCTATGTTAAGAGCATGAAAAATTCATTTTAGATGTTTACCATTTAGAAGGTGAAGAAAACCAGGGGTCGACTCTAATTAAGAATATGAGGCCCTATAATGAAATTGAATCCATGGAATGAGATGAGTTCAAGAACTCGTTTTTCAATAAGTACTTCCCTCATAATATTCAAAAAAGAGGGAAAATTAGTTCCTTGAGCTTAAGAAAAAGGATGATGAATCTATTGGTATATATGAGGCGAATTTTTTAAGGCTTGAAAGGTATGCATCTTGCTTTATCATCCAACCTGAAAGTAAATTTGACTGATTATTCAGGGGTATAAAACCAAGTCTTTGAAGGGAATTAGCTATATGATACATCAATAGCTTTGAAGAAATTGTGCGTTGTGCTATCAAGTTAGAATTGGATGTTGGTGTTACATATCCATCTCATGGTTTTGACAAAAAATGACAGATGGAGTTCAAGGAAATATCTCAGAACAATGGTGAAAAGAAGGTGAATGTTTCTTTATGCTCAATGTGTGGAAAGAAGAATGGTGGAGATTGTATAAAAGGTACTAGAATATGTTTCAAGTGTAGAAAAAAGGTCATAGAGTAGTTGAGTTCCAAAGTAATAGAAAAAAGGTTTCAAGTCATGTGAATATTGAAAAGACTACAGAGAATTCTCCACCAACACTTCAATGCTTCAAGTGCAATGAAATGGGGCATTGTGCTAATCAATGCCCTAATCCAAGGGTTAAGGATGATCGACGTGAGAAACCACTTAAAGAAAAGGACAGAGGGAAGTCACATGTGATCACTATTTGTGATTTTGAGTATGAAAATGATGTTTGGGAATGATTAAGTGTTTATATAATAAGATTTCAATATAGTATCATGGAATCTCATTTATAGTATCGTGGAATTTTGGAATATCTATGTATTGGTTTTCAATAATTGTATGGTACTGATAACCATGAAAAGTGATTGAAATATTTTTGGAAATCTATTGATATGCACTTAATAAAGGGATAAGGAAAAAATGAAATGTTTTATAGTATTAATGAGCTCATGTCTGATAAAAGGACAAAGTTATATCATGGATTGAGTATATAGAAATTTTGGGATTTTTGTATGTGGAAAGTGTTAACTTTTGACAGCATTCATCTTTTCACTAATGTTCAATGGGTATTCATTTTTAAAGAGAATACATGATTAAGGTATTCACATGTTTGTAATGTGACCAACAAGAAATATATTATGATATATGGGGGATAAATGATGGTATTCACATGCTTGGATGATAACATTTCTAGTAATCATTTTCTTTATACTATAATCTTGGATAGAAGTATTTTAGATAAACCAAAAGATTTCAAAAGGATTATGTTGGTCATAAGATAATATAGTTTAAGGATAGAACCATTTCTGATATTATTTCTGGAATGTTATAATAGTGTTGTTTTAGAAAAAGGACAACCAATAGGCTGGGTGACAACCCGTCGCGTTGGACATAGTTGAGGGAATCGAACCCAAAACCGAAGTGAGACATGCCATTATCACCTACCACTGGCCAACAGAAAGAACGTGGTTAGTAGAAACTAGTTTTATTTTATTAAGTGGTATGATAGGTGAAGTATAAGTCCGTTTTGGGAACCATATACGATTAATCTCACTATAAGATGGACTTATGTAGATATATTTTTCTAGGGATATAACTAATGGATATCATTCTTACTCTTTCACTTAATTTTTTATGTTTATTATGGAATCATATTTATGAATCCTAATTCTTTTATGTGTCTAATATTATAATTATGTGTTTATGAAACCTATTTATCTACTTCGGTTCTCATGTGATGAATGATTTGCAGTCTTATGGAAGACATAGGTATAGTTTTAATTAATTGATAGTTGGTAAATATATCTCCCCAAAATTATTTGGGTAATGATAAATGTTGTAACACCCAGAGATTTTATGAGAATTACTCCTTTTAATTGATTTGATGAATTTTCGTAAGCTTCACCAAGATTATCTTGAACTATACGTAACACCATATTAACTTTTAGTATACGCACCAATATTCATGGTTTGTGATGCACATAATTTCATGTTTTTTCGAATCAAATTCATTTTTCACAACAACAATTATAGATTTTGATCTATGTATAATTGAACAATATTTTGAGTATGTTATACGCAACACCAAAGGAATATTTCCCTACACGCAACCATAAATTGGCTTGAATTACACGCAAGAGTGACTTTCCTCAATAGCGTGTGTTGTACGCATTACCGAGTTTCACTAAACAATGATATTGTATTAAAATATTATACAAACTAGCCATTCTGAATACTAATACCAACTTTTTGAAATTTTATAAATTTTATCTTTCAAAATGGACTTCATTTTTTGATTCGGAATATCGAAATTATCCTAGGTAGAATTTTTGGTGTTTTTCTGAAAACTTTCAATTTTTGATGAATAGTGAAAACACTTAGTTATTAGTAAAAACTAAATTTTTATTTAAATAATCATTTATTTCATTTAAATATATTTTAGGACAAAATAGATAAATAATACCTATATATATTCAATGTAATTCATTGTAGTCATTTTATTATAATTTTAGATATATAAAATTTTTATTGAACTTTTTACAATCATTTACCCACCTCCTAGGACCATTTCCAAATTTACATAAAACATAATTTTACCACTTCTGTGAGTTGAATTTCAAAAATCTGAGAGAAATGGTTGATATTATTATGTAAAATGTTATTCAATGAGATTGAAAATAATTTTTGGTGAATATTAACTTTTAAATGTTAATTACCACGGTTAAAAGTAAATAGGGTAATTAAAGGTAAAAATGATATTATTATTACACTAAAACATATCCTAATACTATTGGATAAGTTTAATTCAACCAAAAACAACCTTAGGAATAAAATATAACCCTTTAGGTCTATTTGGATTATATTAGGACATTTATTATTATTTTATTTACAGAAGAGTTAAAATAGTTAAAATCAATGTTTAATAACTAAAACATTTTTAATATAAGGTAATACATAAGATATATTCAACTATAAATATTAATTAGAAATATAAATAGATATCCTACGTAATGGGATTTTATTTATGATTTATAGACATTATATAATTAAATTTATTTATGACACAATGATGATGCAATAATTACCTTATTAATAAAATATTAACATAATTGATATTATAAATACTCAAATAAATATAATAAGAGACTTTTAATGAATAAAAATAATTTTCTAGGTTAATATAACATATTAGGGTTGAATATATGAATTTTTTTTTATGTAATAATTCTATTATGAATTTATAAAAAAACAAATAGTGTCAAAATTGACATGAAAGAGTTTGTAAAACAAATATTATATTATTAATTGATATTATATTCCCAAAAATCTAAGATTCAGAAAGAAGATTTATATAATAATATATATGAAATTAATGAACCTGTTGGATTTCTATTGGCAGTTTATAGTAACTTTATTAACCATATAGTATAAGAATTCAAGAAGACACGGTTAAAGTTAAATTATTTAACTTAGAGTTAAATATAAATGAAATGGTTAAAATGGTAACCTAAACTTATATAAAACCTATTGGTTGAGATTATTTCGACCCATACCCACCCTATCCTCGAAATAAGTTACTTTAGAGAAATTATAGGCCAAATATTAATTTATTATAAAATAATATTTTCAGTTGTTCCAAAGGTTCCCTTCTCCTCCCTTATAAAAGAGAACCTCCTCCCTCTCCTCTTCACAAAAATTTGAGCCTTCAAGATCATCCAACCCCTGACCATTATTCCTCTAAACTTCCCTAGTATCATTCTGGAGGTTCTTCTTATCTCAAAAGTCCAACTCTATTCCCTTAAGATGAAGTTTAAAGGACGAGCGTCGAGGAAAAGGTAATCTCTTCTACTTATTCCTTCAACTTTCTTTCTTCTTATAATTCATCTTCTTTTGTTATTTAATAATAAAATAATAAAATAAGTATCACTCATATTCTGATATGTTATTATAAATATTAACAAGCCCTATTTAACATTCTATCCATCCAAGTGAAAATGAAATCACTGTGCGTGCGTACGTACAGAATATCGTCTCCACGACGTGGTGTAATATGTTTTTCCACCACCACCTTATTTGGATGGGTATAATGGTAGAAATAATAAATATATATGATTATGAAAACATCATACTTATTCTGATAAATTATATCATCCACTTTAATTCTATTCAATAATTATGGGAATTATATCATCGCTCGTGGGTACGTACGGATTACTGTCTCTACGACACGATGAGATTCATTCTCCATGATTAACTATTCATGTAAGATTATAAAGTATATACAATAAATAATCATGAAATACATTACATAATAATGATAATATATTTATATAGATATATGTTTCATTTACATAATTCCATTCAATTTAATAAGGAAACAAAAACAGCATTAATGCGTACGTACGACCTACCATCTCTATGAATGGTGTATTTCGTTCCATTTAACGATCTATTATATATATGTGTATTATGAATATATATTATACATAAATCATGTTTTACATTCTGGAAGTAATTAATCATGATCTGAGTAATCATATGAATTATTACAAGTCAAAACACAGACGATAAATGAAACGATTTTACCAAAAACGCTGCTTTAACGTGGAATTGACAAATGAACGGGTAATATAAAGTCTTAAGTGAATTATATATGATATCTAAAATATTATTATGGGTTTTTTACAAGTTAATAATATTTTTAAACCCACTATACAGGAGTCTCGGACACATACCAAGGAAATTGGACATAAGGTAAGGGATAATTTTGCAATCTCATTTTTATCCGAGATTTCTTATACGTAAGTATTTACTGGGGATATATTTTTAAACCCTATCCATAAAAATGTTTTTCATAAAGTGTTTAATATTCTTCCATGTTTTATTCAAGTCATGTTTACCCCTATTTGTCTTTTACTTTGTGTTATGAAAAGAATCATTCTTTTTGTTTATCATACGAGTTACTTTTTGACTTTTTCAAAAATTATGAAGAGAATGTTTTTTTATCTTTTAAGACATGTACAGATTTTTAGGGTTTCATTACGCCTTTTCTTTATGATGATTACTATACAAGATTTCATAAATATTTTTTAAATAAAATCCTTTTCTATTAAAATTGAGTGAAATTTTGTGAAAATAAAATGATTTTGAAGAATAAATGATATTTTCCTCAAGAATTCATCTCAAGTGTTTTGTCAAAACTTTCTTCCATCTAAGATGAAATTATTTATAAGGTTTATATTTCAAGTATAATTTCTCTATTATTTACATGGTTATATTTTTATTATGATGAAATGATAGCTATTTGTTTTATATGGATTATTTCATGATGGGATGATGTTTATGAAACCAATTTTATTCTTTGGGTTATGATGAATGATTTATGATTGTTTTGTGGCAAACATAATAATGATTTCAATATGAGATGTATGTGACCTATATCACTCTCCAATTCATTAGGAAATTATTTAAATCTCATGAGATAAACATGGCTGGAATGGAATGTAAAATCCGGTTCAGTAATACAGGGCTGGAAAGGCAAGTAAAACCAGTTCAGTAGTGGACTTTGTCCACTATGATAGTCTTGGCAGCAATGCCTTGGGTACTATGGAAATCATAAAATGTGCTTAATGGTTTTCCATGATTACATGTTTTATTACCATGATATTCTATTATCATTAATGTTCCTTTATGATCTATGCCTTATGTACTGCCAAAATTTATGCCATTTCCCAAGATTTTGATGTTTTATGTTCATGTTTTTACGTTCAAATATTTATGGACTGTTTTTATGTTCTCAATGTTTACCATTAAAATGCTTTTGAGTTCACCATTTTTATGTTTTATTTTTCCACGGATATAAATAACGGTTTTAGGTAAGAAAACAAAATGGGAAGATATTTATGGGAGATGTTGAAGATCTTTCACCATGATTAGAAGATTATGTTCCAAGTTTCCAAAGACACTAAACTAACACGATCTTTGGGCGTCTACTTTTGTTATGTATTAAGTATTCGAAAAGAGTAATGTAATGTCTATGTATGTCATGTTTGGGACTTTACAGTTGTTATCAGAGTGATGTTTTAGTTAGCCTTTGGAAACAGGGATGTGAAAACAATAGTGCAATCCCCAGAGATATTTCTATGGTATGTCTAGAGATGTCTCTAAGGTTAAGTATAAGTATAGGTTATATTCCTAGAATTATGGTAATGATCATAGAATTAATCCTAAGGTGTTATCGATTGAAATCACTCCCCTTTATTATGTTGTTTTTCTAGTATGATTTTTTCCTCTCACACTATTCTTTTTGGGTTTCAGATATTGGCTGGAACCTGATGGAACCGTGTTAATGATCAATGCCCTGGGCAATGCAATGAATGTCCTCCTGAAAAAAAAACTGTTATGGTAGATTGAGTGAAAAATCTTATTGTTATACTTATAGAAGATATTAATCATTATAGACATCCAAATGAGGAGAGAAAGGAACAATATTCTATTGAGTCCATCATGACGAAACATCCAACTTCTTTCAGTGGGTCTTCTGATCCACTTGTTTCTGAACAATGGATATGTACCATTGAAAAGTTATTTTCCATATGTCTATGTTAAGAGCATGAAAAATTCATTTTATATGTTTACCATTTAGAAGGTGAAGAAAACCAGGGGTCGACTCTAATTAAGAATATGAGGCCCTATAATGAAATTGAATCCATGGAATGAGATGAGTTCAAGAACTCGTTTTTCAATAAGTACATCCCTCACATTATTCAAAAAAAGAGGGAAAATTAGTTCCTTGAGCTTAAGAAAAAAGGATGATGAATCTATTGGTATATATGAGGCGAATTTTTCAAGGCTTGAAAGGTATGTGTCTTGCTTTATCATCCAACCTGAAAGTAAATTTTACCGATTATTCAGTGGTATAAAACCAAGTCATTGAAGGGAATTAGCAATATGATACATCAAAATCTTTGAAGAAATTGTGTGTTGTGCTATCAAGTTAGAACTGGATGTTGGTGTTACATATCCATCTCATGGTTTTGACAAAAAACGACAGATGGAGTTCGAGGAAATATCTCAGAACAATGGTGAAAAGAAGGTGAATATTTCTTTATGCTCAATGTGTGGAAAGAAGAATGGTGGAGATTGTATAAAAGGTACTAGAATATGTTTCAAGTGTAGAAAAAAGGTCATAGAGCAGTTGAGTGCCAAAGTAATAGATAAAAGGTTTCAAGTCATGTGAATATAGAAAAGACTACAGAGAATTCTCCACCAACACTTCAATGCTTCAAGTGCAATGAAATGGGGCATTGTTCTAATCAATGCCCTAATCCAAGGGTTAAGGATGATCGACGTGAGAAACCACTTAAGGAAAAGGACAGAGGGAAGTCACATGTGATCACTATTTGTGATTTTGAGTATGAAAATGATGTTGGGGAATGATTAAGTGTTTATATAATAAGATTTCAATATAGTATCATGGAATCTCATTTATAGTATCGTGGAATTTTGGAATATCTATGTATTGGTTTTCAATAATTGTATGGTACCGATAACCATGAAAAGTGATTGAAATATTTTTGGAAATCTAATGATATGAACTTAATAAAGGGATAAGGAAAAAATGAAATGTTTTATAGTATTAATGAGCTCATGTCTGATAAAAGGACAAAGTTATATCATGGATTGAGTATATAGAAATTTTGGGATTTTTGTATGTGGAAAGTGTTAACTTTTGACAGAATTCATCTTTTCACTAATGTTCAATGGGTATTCATTTTTAAATAGAATACATGATTAAGGTATTCACATGTTTGTAATGTGACCAACAAGAAATATCTTATGATATATGGGGGATAAATGATGGTATTCACATGCTTGGATGATAACATTTCTAGTAATCGTTTTCTTTATACTATAATCTTGGATAGAAGTATTTTAGATAAACCAAAAGATTTCAAAAGGATTATGTTGGTCATAAGATAATATAGTTTAAGGATAGAACCTTTTCTGATATTATTTCTGGAATGTTATAATAGTGTTGTTTTATAAAAAGGACAACCAATAGGATGGGCGACAACCCATCGCGTTGGACATAGTTGAGGGAATCGAACCCAAAACTGAAGTGAGACATGCCATTATCACCTACCACTGGCCTACAGAAAGAACCTGGTTAGTAGAAACTAGTTTTATTTTATTAATTGGTATGATAGATGAAGTAGAAGTCCGTTTTGGGAACCATATACGATTAATCTCACCATAAGATGGACTTATGTAGATAAATTTTGCTAACCTTATGTTTGAGACAGATGGAATGACCTATCATTCTATCGAATGATCTAGTAACACATCATGGAAGAAAAATTCAACTTCATTTTTGAAGAGATGAAGTGGAAATTGTTGAAGTCACAAACAACAGTGAGATTGTACCAAAATCAAGTAAATATTTATTTTAATTAAAAAATTCTTCAACATTATGGAAATGATATTGAAAACAAATAATGTTGTCCTAGTGCCCTCATATTTGATGAATCAGATGGAACCTTAGATCCTAAAAAATTTATGGGTTTGTGATTGTTGGCCTTTTCATATCCATATTCTCTACCACTCTTCATCCAAACAAGATGGTCAGTTTTCTCTTCCATATCCATATTTTCACATATATTCTCTTATGTGGAAACACAGTGATGAGTTACTTTGGGCATCCAATATGTTTCTAACGTTCCTTTTTAAAATAATTAATAACTATTCCTTTTTACAATGTAGATTTCTATTAATGAAACTTTCAAGTAGAAAACCATTCATAACCCTGATGAATTTTGAGGGAGAAATTCATTTTAAGGGGGTAGAATCTAAAACCCCGAGATTTTATGAGAATTATTCTTTCTAATTTCTATGATTTCTTTTGTTTTATGCTTCACCATGATTTGATTGCGCTATACATGACACCATATTATCTTGTAGTATACAATATACTATTTTTGGCTTGTGATGCCCAAAATTTCAATTTCTTTCGAATAAAATTCATTTTACACAACACCACATATAGATTTTGATCAATGTATAATTGAAATATCTTTTGATTATGTTATATGTAACACCAAAGGAAGGTTTCCCTACATGAAACCCTGACTTGGATGGCATTACAATAAAGACTTCCCTTCCTCAATAGCGTGTGTTGTATGCAATACCGAGTTTCAATAAACAATGATATGTTTTTAAAATATTATATAAACTTCCCTTTATGAATAGTAATACCCACTTTCGGAAATTTTATAAATTTTATCTTTCAAAATGGACTTCATTTTTGGATTCGGAATATACAAATTATCCTAGGGTGAATTTTTGGAATTTTTCTGAAAACTCTCAATTTTTGATGAATAGTGAAAACATTAAGTTGTTGGTTAAAACCGACTTTTTATTTAAATAATCTTGTATTTTATTTAAATTTATTTTAGGTAAAAATAGATACATAAAACCAATATAACTTCAATGTAATTCATTGGAGTCATTTTATAATAATTTTAGATATATAAAACTTTTATTGAACTTTTTACCGTCTTTTACCCACCTCCTAGGAACATTTACAAATTTACATAAAACCTAATTTTTCTAATTTTGTGACATGAATTTTAAAAATCCAAGAGACATGTTTGATATCAATAAGTTAAATTTGGTTCAATGAGATGAAAATAATTTTGGGTGAATAGTAACTTTTAACTTTTATTTAGCGCGGTTAAAGGTAGATAGTCTAATTAAGGGTAAAAATGATATTAATATTATCCTAAAACATGTCCTAATTCTATTTGATAAGTTTAATTCTACAAAAAAAAAATCCTTAGGAATAAAATATGACCCTTTAGTCTATTTTTATTAGATTAGGACATTTATTATTTTTTTTAAAGAAGAGTTAAAAAATTTAAAATCAAAGATTAATAACTAAAAATTTTTTATTATAAGGTTATAAATAAGATAAATTCCACTATAAATATTAATTATAAATATAAAAATATTTCCTACATAATTTTATTTTATTTATGATTTTTAGACATTAAATAATTTAATTTATTTATGACACGATGATGATGCAGTAATTACCATATTAATGAAATATTAACATAATTGATATTATAAATACTAAAATAAATATTATTTGAGACTGTTAATGAATTAAAATAATTTTATTGGTTAATATAACATAATAGTGTTTTATATATGAATATGTTTTGAATTAATAATGCTTTTATAAATTTAGAAAAAACAAAATACCAAATAGTGTCAAAATTGAAAGAAAAGAGTTTTTAAAACAAATATAATATTATTAACTGATATTGTCTTCCTAAAAATATAAGATTCAACCAAAAGAATTATAAAATAATATATATGACATTAATTAACCAATTGGGGTTATATTGGTAGTTTATAGTATGTTTATTAACCATATAGTCTAATAATACAAGAATACATGGTAAAAGATAAATTATTTAACTTAGAGTTAAATCTAAATGATAAGGTTAAAATGGTAACATAAACCTATCTAAAACCATTTGTTTTAGAGTATTTAGACTCATCCCAACCCTAGCTTAGAAATAAGTCAATTGGGAGCCATTATATACCAAATATAAATTTATTATAAAATAATATTTTACGTTTTTCCAAAGGTGTTCCTCTCCTCCCTAATAAATGGGCACCTCCTCCCTCTCCTATTCACACAAATTTGAGCCTTCAAGCTCGCCCAAACCCTGACCATTAATCTTATCAATTTCACTAGTAACATTCTGGAGGTTATGGTCTTCTCAAAAGACAAACTCTAGTCCAATAAGTGGTAGTTTAAAGGATGTGCGTCGAGGAAGGTGTAATCTCTTCTATCGATTCCTTCAAGTTTCTTTCAAACAATACTTCCTCTTATTTTATTGTTTCATAATAAATTAATAACATTAGTATCACTAATATACTGATATGTCATTATAAATATTAACTGACACTATTTCACCTTCAATCCATCCTACGGAAATTGAAATCACCGCGCGTGCATATGTAAGGAATACCGTCTCCACACAGTGGTGTAATCTATTTTTCCACCACCACCTTACATGGATGGGTATAATGGTAGAAATAATAACTATATATTATTATTACAACATAATACATATTCTTATAAATTAATGCATCCACTTTAATTCCATTCATTAATTATGGGAATGATATCATCGATCGTGCGTACGTATGGATTACCGTCGCCATGACGCCATGAGATTCATTCTCCATGATTAACCATTCAAGTATGATTATAAAGTATATATAATAAATAATAATGAATGATATGATATAATAATTATTTTGTATTTATGTACATATATGATTCATTTATTTAATTCCATTCTATTTAATAAGGAAATAAAAACAGCGTTCATGCGTACGTACGACCTACTGTCTCAATGAATGATGTATTTAATTCCATTTATCGATCTATTATATATAGTTATATTCTAAATATATATTATATATAAATCATGTATTATATTCTGGATGTAAGTAATCATGATCTAAGTAATCATATGAATGATTACAAGTCAAAACATGGATGATAAATGAAACGATTTTACCCAAAACGCTACTTTAACATGGAATCGACAAATGAACGGGTAATATAAAGTCTTAAGAGAATCATATATGATATCATAAATATTATTATGGTTCCGTTACAACTAAATAATATGTTTAAACCCACTATATAGGATTCTCGAACACATATTGAAGAAATGGGAAATAAGGTAAGGTATAATTTTTCAATCTCATTTTTATCTGAGATTCCTTATACATAAGTATTTACTGGGGTTATATTTTTCATCCATGTACATAAAAAAGTTTTTCATAAAGATTTTAATATTCATAAATGTATTTTTAAAGTCATGTTTACACCTATTTTACTTTTACTTTGTGTTATGGAAGGAATCTTTCATTTTTTTACCATATGAGGTACATTTTCACTTTTCAGGAAAAAGTACAAGGAGAATGTTTTTTTCAACTTATATGTCCTGGAAGAATTTTTATGGTTTCATAACGCATTTTCATCATGAAGATTACTCTACAGTATTTCATGATTATTTTCAAATAAAATAATTTTCTTTTAAAATTTCGTGGCATTTTGTGAAAAGAAAATGACTTTGGAGAAGAAAGGATATTTTCCTCAAGAATTCATCTCAAGTATTTTATCAAAACTATTTTCCATCTAAGATGAAATTATTTATCATGTTTATGTTTCAAGTATAATGTCTCTATTATTTACATGGTTTTATTTTTATTATGATGAAATGATATCCATTTTTTTTATAAGGATTATGTCACGATGAGATGATATTTATGAAACCCATTTTATTATTTTGCTTATGATGAATGATTTATAACTGTTTTGTGGCACACATAAGAATGATTTATATATGAGATGTGTGGGACATATATATATCCCAATAATGAATTGGGTAAATATTTATATCTAATGAGCTAAATATGGATGGAATGACAAGTAAAATCCGGTTTAGTAATACAGGGCTGGAACAACAAGTAAACCCGGTTCAGTAATGGACTTTGTCCACTACTACGGTCTTGGCAGCAATTCCATGGCTACTGTGGAAATAATAACATGTGATTAATGGTTTTCCACAATTACATGTTTTATTCCCATTATATTCTATTATGATTAATGTTCCTTTATGATCTATGCCTTATGTACTGCCAAAATTTATGTCATTGCTCAAGATTTGGATGTTTTATGTTCATGTTTTTACGTTCAAATGTTTATGGATTGTTTTTATGTTCTACATGTTTACACTTACTGAGCATTTGTGCTCATGGTTTTTATGTCTTCTTTTCCCTTGGATATAAATAAATTTTTTAGGTAAGAAAACAAAATAGGACTATATTTATTGGAGATGTTAAAGATATTTCACTATGATTAGTAGATTCTGTTCTGAGTTTCCAAAGACACTAATCTAATATAATATTTGGGCGTCTATTTTTGTTAGGTATTAAGTTTTCCACAAAATTAATTTAATGTCTATATACGTCAAGTTTGGGACTCTACAAATTTTCTATGAGTTCAAATTGTATATGAGAGGTCATCCTAACACACAGTAAGAGGGTAAATGGGAGGTCATCTAAACAACACAACAAGAGGGTCCACATGAGGTTATCATATGACCTCGACAAGAGGGTACATGATATATCATCATAAACCCTAATCTAGAAGGTACCATATAAGTTATCATGGGCACAATGCAGGCACATTTTTTATTAGCTTTAGCCTAATGTACTATGATAGTGTTCATAAGTATCATTGAAATATGATATTCTAATCTTATGTCTATCCCAAAAAATACATGTTTTATGCCTTTTTTATACTATCAGGTTTCATGTGATTAAATTATCTTATGATTCATGTATTTCATATTAAAAATATTTAATTCCATGATTCATGATATGCAGGTCATGATTTTGGAATGTGATTCTCTTTTTTCCATAACATTATTCTAAAGTTATTCTTATGTATGATCAATGCTTATCCTTATTTTTCATCTAAGACAACCCTTTATAGTGAAACATTTTCCTGGGAATTAAAGAAATGATTTATTTATTATTACTAAAGGGGAATATCATAATGGTATATGTTTATGATCATCTACTAAATTAAAAGAATTTTATCCATGTTTCCAAAGGATCTAAACTATCATGGTCCCCGAGAATTTGATTGTGTAATGTAATTATTATTAATATAAAATATTTCATATCCATGTTAGAAAATACTATTTCATTATATTTGGTATCAGCAGAATGTATTAGTCAACTATTGGAAACTATGATTAGAAAACGTTTTTATGATCTATAATGATAAGTCTATATATGGGTTTCAATCATTGTGTTTTGGGAATAATCACTAACAACATTTATTAAGCCTAATGATTCATAGATGGAAACTTTTTAAGAAATGTTTATTCAATAGATGGTTTTACCAATACAAATATTTTTCATCACCAATTGATTTTTGGATTTAGTCAATGTCTAGAACATAGGGAAATCATGTAAATATTGAATGTGATGGAAAATGAAATTTGTTTATTTCTGATGGGGTCAAGTTTTAAGGGTGTATGAATAAAAAATATTTTTCTTATAACCCCAAATAATTCTACATATGTGACAAATTTTGAACATAAAAATGATAAATGTAGTAAAAAGCGTTCTATTGAGTCATTCATGAGGAAACAACCCACTTATTCTAGTGGTTCCAATGATCCACTAGTTTCCATAAAATGGATCGATACCACTAAAAATATATATCTTTTTTATTATTTTTATGAGAATAAAAAATCCATTAGGTCAATTTATCATTTGGAAATATAATCCTTTCAATGTTGAATAATATGATGTACATGAGGGAATCATATGAAATTCAATATAGATAATGGGAACAATTTAAGGGGTTAGAGTTTATTATATACATCCCTAATATTATTTAAACAAATATAGAGATGTAATTAATAGTGCATAAGAAAAATTATGATTAATATATTGGTTCCTATGAATATAATTTTACTTGAAATTGATTATATTCTTATGGGTTAACCATCTTCTCGCCCCGAAAGAGAAATTGAATGATTATTTGGTGCCCTAAAACTAAGTCTCTTAAATTCATTGACTATAAGACACATTTGTAGCTATAATAAATTCATTATATGTAAGGAATCTTTACAAAATTAAAATGAATATTCCCACTATTTCCCTATTTTTTATAAGAATTTGAAGATCACGTCTCATAAAAAATTAAAAAGTTGAATGAAATTTCATGTATATATATTGCTAAAAATGTGGGAAAAAGTGATTTAGTGAATACCTAAAATGGATAAGAGGGAGTTACAAGTTTGGAATGGGATGGAATCGATATGTTTAAAGACTAATTAATTTTAAGAATAAATATAATGAGGTTAATAATTGGAAATATCCAAAAAAATACACATCGAAAACTACAGTGCTTCAATTTCCAAAATTTTGGACATTTTCTTAATAATTTCCCCAATCTACCGAATATTGTGGATGATAAGCCACAAAAAATCATTGAGGAAAATTGAAGAAAATAATTATTATTCTATAAATAATGGATAAATTTAACAATAATAATTAAATAATATATGTCCTCAAATCCGTAGTTGATCGTTTCCTATTTCATTTTATTTTAATGAACCAAGTGAAAATATTATTGTTCTTCTATTTGTGAAATTTAATTCTTTATCTACCTGGATTCAAAAATAATGAAATCACCTATTCTATTGGTATAAGGATGAACCAAATATTCCCATTATTTTTTTAAATAAATATATATTATATATGTAATTCATGATAATGTTTGTGTTCACTATGATTTAATGGCCACAGAAGTTATTACCATGTTTTAAGAGAATAAATGATGAAGGTATACACACGTTTTGTATATGTGAATCAAGAGATAAATTACAGTATTTGGTGGATTTTTTTTATGAATAATATTTATAAATTTAGTGCCCTTTAAAAAAATTGAATGATGAACGGGTTATAAGATTAACCATTTAAGATAAGGTTTATCTTGACCTTTTAATTAGTTTTTAAAGATTAATTTTTTATAAAAATATGAATATTATTTCATATTAGAGAACCCATGATTACCATTTTCCATTTATTTAGTCATGAATAAGAAGGAATGAATTTTCATCGCTGTACGGATCATATGATCCAGTTGTTGAAAATAATATCAATTACCATTTTATGACCTAATCTGTCCATAGTTTTTGGTCATTAACATTTTAATTACCACATTCCTTAACTCTGACCATCAAAACATGGTAGATAATTCTCTCTTCTATATCTATGTATTCACATTTCACCTATGTTATCTTATGTAAAAACATAGTAAGGAGTTTATTTGGGAAAAATTTATATTCCCAAAATTTGTTTTTTAAATGATATTGTAGAATACATTTTTATGATGTGGTTTGCATTGAAGGTAATAGTCTTGTATTAATACATAGATCAGCCCAGTGAATTATATTAGAAAAATTCATATTAAGGAAAATATAATTTAACACCATTATATTTATAATAATATAATTTTTATTAACTTGATGTCTTGAATTACACAAAACACCATCTTAGATTGATTTATATGAAACACTGAGTTTCAACACAATAATATTTTATTATTGTTATTATTTAAACAAGAAAATTATATCAATGCTATTATAATGAATAGTATTAATAGGGTTACTAGAATAATGAATTTTTAGTAAATACATATACATATAAGAAATTATTTTTTTACTAATTAATTATAAATGAAAATAAAAACTTTTTAAAATTGAAGTAAATATTATCAAGAAAAACTATATAAATGTGATAAAGTGAATTTAAAAAATAAATAAAAAATCTATATATTTAGATTATATTAATTAAATATAAATTCAATTAAATTTTTAACAATAAAGCTAATTTTTTATGTTCTTAATACTAGAACAAATCTAATTTTTCTCATAAAAGCTAAATTTTTTCTAAAAAGGCAGATTACAACCTTTTGATGGACAATAAATTTTAAATATAGTTTTATTAAATGTTTAAAATTATATTTGATGAAAGAAAACTATTCTTTGAATTCATATTTTCAAAATTTATATTTCTTTGTTATTTTATATTTGCATATATGTTTCTCGTGTCGATGAATAATGTAAAATAATAAATTTTAACTGAAATGAATTCCGAATATAATAATTTTTTGAGTTATATTAATTTTTTATTGTTTTGAAAATATAATTATAACAATTTTATATAATTTATTTCAATTTATGTAAATGTAATCAAAATAACATTAAATTTGTATATAAAAAAATTTCAATATTTTGAATATTCTGACATTAAAATTTTCTTTCTCACATCATCTAGAGGAATAATTTTTAAATTATTTTATACAGTTATGTGTTTTTAATTTTTTTTAAATTGATTATATATTTTTATTAATATTTTATTAATTTATTAAGTAGATCCTTTTAATTTTTTGAAAATATGAAAAAAAAACTTTAGTAATTTGTACTACCACAGTTCCTGGTAAAATTAGTAATTGAGGGTAAAAATTATATTATAAATATTAGATAACTACACAAAAACATTAAAAAAATTTACGTGATAAAGTTATATCGACCCCAAATAGATAATTTTAGAAAATGAATTTTCTAAGGAACAAATTAAATTGAAAATGATATAGTTATTCTTTAAATCAAAGAGAGTGAAAAAATGTCACAATCTTAATTTAAATCAATATTATATTTTTTATATGTGGATAAATAGAAGATATTATTGAATATATATATATTATATTGAAATATAAAAGGATTATATAAATCATGGAAATTTATTTTTTAGTCTTAGTGAATAAATAATTATCATAAATAATTACATAGTGATGATGAAGTGATCATACAATTAATGAATGAATCAATTAAATTATTTTAGATATATAACAAAATATAATATGAGTTAATAGATGGGGCCCAATAATTATATATATTATTATGATATATTATTGTGGTATTAAATTATTTGGTTATAATATATCTTGTTGTCTTTAGTTTTTTATAATCAATGTTGTAAATGGTGTCAAAATTGACTATTATGATATTTTTTGAAAATAAGATTTTGTTTTTTTAGAAATCATAAAATTATTAAATAAATGGAAAAAGGGATGATATACGGTCCATAATATCATTGATTTTCCATTTAAGGTCCAATTTACAATTCCTATATAAAAACTCTTGTCCATTTTATATTGAAAATGTTTCCATCGTAGTTAAATTTAAAATATGTTGACATAGGGTTAATAAAAATGTTATTTATTTAAATAACACCAAAAGAATTATGATATATATTGGTGGATTATATTTAAAAAAATATCACCTTATATTAATATCCAACTTCATTTGGAGTCATTTTGTTTGATAATTAATTTATTATAAACTAATATTTTGACAGAATCTAAAAGTGCTCCTACCCTCTCTTGAAAAGGGTCGCCTCTTATTATCATTTCTTCACACTGAAAACCAGTTTTTTTAATTCAAAACTCTACATTTATATCCTCAAAATTTCACTAAATTCATCTTAGAAGTATTTATTTTTTCATAAATCAATCCTATGATGACTTTTTGTGAAAATCAAAAAGAGATACTTAAAGAAGGGGTAGCATTTATTATTGAGAAATTTTGTTTTATTTAATTCATAACCCTCTTAATTATTATTATTTTATTTTTATATGATAAAAATATTATATAAATTTATTGAGATGTATTTATGTTTGGGGTATGACCTAAAACATAACACAATCCCATAAAATTGGACACACAATCATCATATGTGTATACAACAGACTACATCTTCTCAAACTGATGTCATTCATTTTTCATTTACACCTCTAATGGTTTGGATTAATGATATATTTATAGATTATTTATGTTACATATTATTTATTTATTTTACTATGATTCATTATTTATTATATATCACTTACCCTCATTCTTTCCATTTTATCGGACTATGATAACGTAGTTCGTGTGTATGACAGAGTGCTGCCAAGCGATGTGATGTTATTTATTACCACTTTACACGTAAAGTTGTAAGGATGGTTTTAATAAACCTATGTTACATATATGACATATAAAATATTACATAATGAAAATATATCACATAATTATCATTTGTTTAATCGTATATGAACATAAAAATAGAATTCGTGATTACGTACGACTAACCATCTCCATGGACAATGTATTTTATTTTATACTTTATTTGAAACAATATATATATATATATATATTGAATATATATGATATTAATATCATGAATAAAATTATGTAGTTGAATAAATCATGATTTATGTAAGATAAACAAAAATTTTATATTTCCGAAATTGTATTTAAAACAAAACGATGATTACCCAAATCATAATTCAAAATAGAATTGTTAGTAAAAATGTATTAAGATGTCATAAATAAAAAATATATTGGGTTATATTTATTAAAATCTATCTATGTTATTTGTATAATAAACATATATTTATTATATATTTGGTTTTGATTAATATGATGGAATTCAAGAATATAACTGAAGGATTTTTGTCTGACTTTTATTTCTGTGGGACACATAACATATACACTAATTGTTTTTTGTGAGGTGTATATACTTCCCACTAATTTATATAAAGTATATGACACATAATATGATGGTATAAATTATTGATATTTTTTCTTTCATGGAGAATAAAATTAGGCTGCCTATAATGTTTTAAGGGTTTTTTCACAATATCATTAATTTTCAAGATTTTTTAGGATTAAGTTTCCTTTGTATCATATTTATCATCTGTGTAAATGTTTCATATGAATTTAATCCAAAATTATTGTACTAATTTCCAATGAACATTTAAAATCATTTTTTCTATTGTATTAAATTTTAAATATGTTTTTAAAAGAATACTTTTGTTATTTTCAAAACAAGATACTTTGGGATATTTCAAGAAAATGATACAAAAGGAGTATTTTTTTAAAATTATAGGACATTAGTGGGATTTACAACCAACATGAAACTATAATTCATTATTGATTCCATTAAAATCATACATGTTTCTTTTCAATGAAAATGTTTTCCTTTATAATTGTGTATCTCTTTACAAATGGATTTCATAAATCATAAAATACATTCCTTAATAATTATTTTTAGTGATATTTCAAAAATAATTTTTTTTCATTTTTTATTATATTGGATAGTGTAACATATGATTTATTGGCAATATGGCCTAATCATACCATTGTTATTTTTTCAATATAATATTTCTGCTTTTGATGGCCTGATATTTATGAAAAAAGTTCTTTTACCTGAGTTTTGTTATAATGAATTCTTTATGAATCTAATTTAATTACACGAGTTTTGATGTGATGATTAATTTATGGTCCTATAGAACACATATTTATATTTTTCATTAATTTAATTGTGGAATATATATGTCCATCTTATGAATTGGGTAATGATAAATGTTATATGAGCTTATATGGTATACAGGAGGCCATCCTATGAAAAAAACAAGAGGGTACACGGGAGGTAATCCTAATACTACAACATGAAGGTACATAAGAGTTTATCTTAAGACTATTATAGGAGGGTAGATGGGTGGTAATCCAATTCCAAAAACTATAAGGTACACAAAATTCTATCCCAATCACAATGTTATTACATGGAATATTATCCCATGGATTAAATAATATAAATGTCTTGGTAGTATTAACTGGTATAATATTTTATGGGATTATATGTATTCCAGAAATTCCATGTTTTAATCCATTATTATAAAATCAAAGATCATATTCATCGATTATACTATAGTCCTTGTGTTATGAACATCCCATAATGAATTCGATAAATAAACATTATTGTCTTTGATGTGAACAATATTCTTTTCAATTATTACGGTCCTATTTTCATACCCTTATTCTATTTTTATTCTTATATATCATCTATGTTTACCCTTACTGTTCATATAAGATAACCCTTTCTAAATTTTCCATTCTCTAGGTTATAAAGAAAACATTTTAAGAAGAATTACTAGAGGGTAGGATATTTATTCAATATGCTAAATATCATTCAACAAATTTGATGAATTTTTCCAATTTCATAATGGAACTAACTATTACTGTCTTCAGGAATGTATTTTTTGTCATATTATGAAAATTCATCTAAATTGATGCAATTTAATTATTTTAAAATACCTATTCATTATAGAAGAAACTCAATAACAAATCGAACCTTCAATATAGTGGTTTCCAAAATATTCATTCAAACACTCTTACAAACATGAAATAATTCTTTGATATGTATATTGTTCATAACATATACTCCTTAAAGGTTAATATTTTATTAATCATATGAGAATGTTAAATGACTATATCAATGCACTAGTGAATAAGAAGAAAAAAACAAGAACTCAAATAGGTGTACTATCAATCCAATCCCAACCAAGTCACCATTCCAATGTAATTCATAAATAAGTAATATAATAACAACAAAACATCAAAATATTCACAACCCAAACAATTCTACCCACCTGATTCCACTACAAATCCCAAAAGTAAATCATCCTATACTTATATCCCGTTTATATATTATTATCACCAAGAATCTATCCATATTTGATTTGGGTTAGGTCACATACCCACCTACATTATCCTTTTGTAGGGACCAACTTCCTATTTTGGAATTAATTTTGTCATGCACATCTACCATGAAACTTCAATATCATTATTTGTGTCATCACAAATTGAATGAAAATATTTGATCAATAAAAGTAGGGTTTTATAAATGTTACAGACCTCAACACCATTTTCTCCTATGACCAAACGTAACTTATATGGTACATGTAACACCCATAGTTTTTATGAATCCTTTTTTTCATTTACATTAATTTAAATTTTAATTTATATCTTCCGATGCAATATGTTAAACATTCTTTCACACCAAACCAACATGTAGTATGTTACACCCAACACCATATCGGCGTACAATACACGCAACACTAGGCATATATTTTGTTCAATATATAAAATAACAATTTTTGGATTATGTCATATGTACCACTAAAGGATGATTTTACTACAAACAATACTATCTTGTCTTACTTTACATGTAAGAGAAACCTACCTCGATATCATGAATTGTATTCAATACAGAGCTTCACTGAAGAATGATATATTATTGAAATAATATATAAAACAGATATAAGGAATATTATTAACTAAATTTTTTATTTTATATAACATTACAATTCAATTTATTTATTTTCTGGAACAAAATATATGATCCAATTCAATTTTTAAGATCAAAGATGTATTTTTCAAGAAATATAGATTTACATCTTTTTGATCATGCACTAATTTTAAATATAGTTATTATAAAATTTATATATTTTATTTGAAAAAAATAAATGTCTTCATTGGAAAAAAGACATACAAATTTTAACATGGTTGAAATTTTGGTATTTTTTTGATGAAATTCATATTTTAATGAATATTAAAAAACAATTTATTTTAATTAAAAATTTCCTTTCCATCTAATTTATTTATATAGATAGATTATGTTTTCAATTTGTTTTAATGTGTAATTGGATTATATTTATCATTTAATCAAATTTTGTTCATGGGAAGAAATTTCACATTTAAATTTGACATAAACACGTGAAAATCTTTTGATATGTTTTTACTTCTTCAAAACCCTCTTTTTGGTTTCTGACAACAAGCATTAATTTAAAATTAGTTTCATCCAATTTTGTGTTTTTTATTATTAAAAATGGATTCCATATTTGGTATAAGTTGGTCTTAATTATGTAAATAGGTAAATATGTTTTTTTGTATTTTATTAATAGCAACTAAGGTAGTTTTTTATTCAAAATAGTCAAAGGATAATCTGGTATATTAAGATAACTAACAATATGTAATAGAAAATAAAAATACCATAACACCTGCCAAAATCCTTTTAGATGAATTAGAGTCGGTAAATATCACTTATGGGTCAGAATTGATTCTTTTAATGGACTTTTATACCTAAAAGTGAGGTAATTGTAATTGAAACAAAAGAAGGTGACAAAATGTCACTCTCTTATATCTTACAAATATATTAATTTTAATATAGTGATAACATAATACAAAATAGAACAAAAATAATATCCATAAATATAATGAAATTATCTAAATCATGTCATTTTCTTTATAAATTTTAAATATTAAATATATACCATTAATGGTGACACAATAATGATATATAAATTATATTATTGATATAAAAATCTATTAGGTTGTTCTAAAAATATTAAAATAAAAAACATATGAACAAATCAATCTGTTCCAAAAAATTTCTAGAATACTATGACTTTTTAGGAGTGTATTAAATATTTATGTTTGAATATATCTTCTATGTGGATTTTATTTAAAGTCAAATAAACAAATGGTGTTAAAATTGATATAGTAGATATTTTATAAAAATAATATATTCTTTAATTATTTAAAAATTACAAATTTTATTAAAAATTACAAAATAGAAATTATACGATATAAGATGTAATAAATTATAAAATTATAGATAATTGAAAACATAAATGTAAATATTTATAACCATTTATTATTTATAATATTATTACAACAAATAAAATTAAATATATAAAATAATGATAATTCAAAATGATATGATTTAAAATAAATAAAAATATGTCTTAATTTTATTTTTTGATAGGATTTAGACCCATACTCATATTATTTTTGAAATAAATGAGTTGGAAACATTATAAACTAAAAAGTAATTTATAATAAATTATTATTTCAATACAATCCAAATGTGCCCCACCCATCTCTTACAAAAGGGATCCTCTCCATATCTTTTAATCACAACTCCATCTCCCTTTGTATTGGAATACCACTACCCAATTATCCTCCTAAGATCCCTCACATTATCCTATAGGACCCCATTTGGGAATAAAGACATCATAAAGTGTCCTTTTGTGCATACTAAAATGATATACATAAAAAATTTGTAATTGTTTTATCAACTAATTCCAAATTCTTTTCTTCTTCTAACTCCTCTTCTTATACGGATTCCATAACAAAGAAATAAATATTGTATATTAATAATTATGATATGTTATTATTATTATGGGACTACTTTATACCTCCTTTTATCTATCCAACGAATAACAATATTAACATGTGTGTGTACGTAAGGGTTACCATCTTTATGTTGTGGTGTAATTGTTATTAAAAATACTAAATTTGGATGGGTATATAGAAGAGTATAATAGATTTAAATAATTAATTTATAATAATAATTATTTGGATAAATTAATATACAATCCAATTATTTATTATTTAACCATGAAGTGAATGATATCGACGCTCGTGCGTACGTTAGGCTTACCGTCTCCACGACGTGATGAGATTCATTCTGCATGTTGACCATTAAATAATGATTAGATGGTATATATAATAAATAATAATGAAATAAAATACATAATAATACTATTATAATTATCTATATATGTAATTAAGTTACTTCCATTCAATTCAGTATGGAAACAAAACGATATTCATGTGTACATACGTTCTACCTTCTCGATGAAAGGTGTATTCCATTCCATTTATCTATCTATTATATATATATAAATATTATATATGCATTATATATAGATCATGTTTTAAATTCTACAAGTGATTAAATCACAATCTATGTAATAATACCATGAATAAAATTTCAAAACATGTACAATAAATAAAACAAATATTTCCTAAAATGTTTCATAAAAATGGAATTGATAAATTGCTGGGTAATATAAAGTAATAAGTGAATCATATTTCATGTCATAAATATTATTATGGTTATATTAAAATTTCATAACATTTTTAGACACATTATTCAAGAGTTTTTTACACGTATGAAAAAATTTGACAAAAGTTAAAGGATAATTTTTCAATCTCATTTTTATCCAAGATTGTTTATACGTAAGTATTTATTAGGGATTTATTTATCATCTATTTTCAGGAATTGAAAAATAGATTTCATAAATTTTTTAATATTCTTATATTAATTTTTAATGTCAAATTTACCCATTTTTTACTTTTACTACATGGTATGTATGTAAAAATTATTTTTTACCGCTTGAGGTACCTTTTTACTTTTCTAAAAAAAAGTAGGAGGAAAATGTTTTTTTAAAACATATATGGAATGAATTGATTTGTATGGTTTCATGAAATCATAATTCCATGAATCATACTATAACCAATTTCATAATTACATTCAATGAAACTATTTTATTTTAAAATTTTGTGGCATTTTGCGAAAAAAACATTTCTGAAAAATAAAGGATATTTTCATCGGGAATTACGTTCAAGTGTTTTATTAAAATTATTTTCCATCTAAGAAAATTCTCTTAAATAAGGATATGGTTCTAACCCCATTATTACTATCATTTGATTTTTTTAATGATGGAGTGATATTTTATATAAATTATTTTTGTTGAGTCAATAAGGTTTTCCTTATGACTTTTCCATTCCTTCTTGTTTTGAAAATCACAAACACCTTATCTTTAAGGAAAATCGCTTTTGTAAGGAAAATTGCTTTTATAAGGAAAAATGTTTTCTTAAGGAAAAACGCTTTTATAAGAAAAATTTATCCTTATCATATTTTCATTAATATTTTTCTTAAGTATGAAATTCGGATTCACTTTCTCGGAATCATTAAAACTGATAAAAAGCATTCTGTTTTAGGGTTCGGATTCTGGACAAGAACTATAAGGAAGTTTCACTCCGAATTCCGGTTATGAATTCTGACTAAGTTCTATTCCAGATTCAGGATACGAATTCTGAAGAAGAATTCCCATTACGAATTCTAATGAAGAATTCTCATTACGAATTCTCATTACGAATTCTGAAGAAGAATTCTCATTACGAATTCTAATGAAGAAATCCCATTTCGAATTCTCATTACGAATTCTGAAGAAGAATTCTCATTACGAATTCCAATGAAGAATTCTCATTACGAATTCTAATGAAGAAATCTCATTCCGAATTCTCATTACGAATTCTGATGACGATTTCTCATTACGATTTCTGATGAAGAATTCCTATTCCGAATTCCTATTCCGAATTCTCATTCCGAATTCACTCATTAAACAGAATCTGGATATCATTGTTTTATACACTCTGAATTTGTTCACTCCGAACTTTCACTCCGAAATTTCTATTCCGAACCTTTATGTTAGGTTTTAAAACGATGTCGTACTTTCTGTTACACTTACATTGTTATAAAACGATGTCGTCCATTTTGTTATAAACTAACCGTTGTCTAAGTGACACGTGTACAGGTCCCTCCGAACTTTAAGGAAAATATGACAGTTGGAGAAGGAGCCGACCTCACCTATAAATAGGAGCTCATTTGAAAAAGCTCACAACGGATGGATGAACATTTGAACTTTGTGCATACATGCTGTTGAAGTGATTTCTAGAGAGAGAGTCTCTTATTAACTCTCAAAGCTTCGTGCGACTCCGAATGTTGGTGATTACATTCGAGGGCTTCCGGGGATAGGAAGACAGAGGTGCCGACTACCTTAAAGATCGAGGGCTTTCTTGCTGAGAAAGACAGAGGTGCCGACTACCTTAAAGATCGAGGGCTTTCTTGTCGAGAAAGACAGAGGTTGCCAACTACCTTGAAGTTGAGGGCTTGCGGGGATAGCAAGACAGATACACCGATCTTCGTATCGAGGGCTTACCCTGGTGTGGGTAAGACAGACTTGCTTGAAAGTATAAATCAAGGGACCTTTATCCAAGGTTGTTGGATACCCTTCTCTTTGGGTTAAAAGACTATCATCTTGTTACTAGTAGTTCTTCTACTTGTACTTGTTTTATTCCGCTGCATTTTGTATCTTAAGGAAAGTATAATTTTCTTATACTTCCCTACTTACTTTGATTAGTTTAGATTCTATACGCTTTAAGGTAGAATCTCATATTGTAACTTTTGTTAAGTTTCAATTTCCGGAACCATATTTCCGGAACCTTCTTTTGGAATCTCTTTCCAAGTTTAGTCCGGTGTTAGAGGTGTTGTGAATCAACTTAGTTTAACTTTGTTAAACTTAGTTCTTTCCTTTTCTTAAGGAAACTCTAGTTATTCATAACTAACTTTAAAGGTTCCAAAGGAATTTTTAAAGTATACAATTCACCCCCCCTCTTGTATATTGAGCATCTCATATTATATTTCGATCCTACAATTGGTATCAGAGGTTGGAAACCTCTTACTCTATACCATTCTTACAATTGGTATCAGAGCCAAGGTTACTGAAATACTTGTACTCACGTTCAAGTTTTTCTTGCTCACTTTTCAATTCCGAACTTTTTCATTCCAGATTATCCATTCCGAACTTTTCCTATTCCGAACTTTTTAATTCCGAATTTTTGTTATTAACAAGTTTGTCTCCAAGTTATTTTCAAGTATGGCAGGAATGAATGTTGGTTCGATAGACAATTTGAATCCTACAAGGCCACCAATATTTGATGGTAATGATTATGAATACTGGAGAGATCGTATGAAGACGTTTGTTATCAATACTGGAGTAGATAACTTTGTCATGCTTACTGGTGATTACAAAATTCCTGACAAGGAAGTCAGAACCTTTACTAACCAGGAGAAGCAAGAATATCAACTCAACTACAAGGTACGCAACACTTTATTATGTTCAATGACCAGAAATATATATAGCCAAATTTCTTCTTGTGAAGCAGCTAATTGTATATGGAAGAAGTTAGAGGTTACTCATTTTGGGACTTCTAAAGTGATTGAGACTAGGAGAGCTATGCTTAGAGCTGAATATCATGGCTTTAATTTTCCTTATGGAGAACCTATCTGTAAAGTACAACAAAGATTTATGACAATCGTCAATAGTCTACAGTCTATGGGAGAGAAAGGTTTAGATGATGAAGCTCTTGTGGACAAGATAATTGACATTATGCCCAATGAGTGGGAATCCAAGAGAACAGCTATAGATGAGAACAGGAAGGTTACTCAAATAACTCTTGATGAATTATTTGGAACTCTTCTACAACATGAGACCAGAATGAAGAGAGATGCTGACAACATCAAGAAGAAGAATGGAAATGGTACTGTTGCTTTTACTACAACTTCGAATCAGATGAAAGCTAAGACTCCTGAGAGAGTAACCAGATCCAAATTGAAGAAAGTCATTTTCCAATCCGAATCTAGTGAAAGTGAAGTTTCAGAAAATGAATTAGCCAATCTTGCTCGAAGGATGAACAAGATAGCTGGACAAAGAAACTTTCAATCCAAGTATAAGAAGAAGGATAGGAAAGATAAGAAAGATGGAGAAGTTACTTGTTATGAATGTAAGAGAGCAGGACATATTAGACCAGATTGCCCTATGCTCAGAAAGAAAGAAAGAAAGGAAAGGCATTCAGACAGGAACAGGAAGAAATATTACAAAGCTAAAGCTAAGAAAGTTTTGAAAGCTAATGACACCTGGAGTGCCAGTGGTGGTGACTCTTCAGATGAATCTTCTGAATATGAATCTTCAGGACAGAAGAATCTTGGTCTTATAGCCAGATTACCTATTGATAATCATTGTCTTATGGCTAAGGTACGAAATGCTGAATCATTGACCAATGTTTCTTTAAATCCTAATGATAGTAAGTATTATAACTCTTCTGATGAAGAATCAACTTTTGATGAGGAAAATACTTTACCTACTTTTGAAGAAGTCTCTAGATTTGCTGAACTTCTTGAGATTGAGAATTCCAAACTCAACAAGAAACTTGATAAGGCAAATTCTAGGAATTCTATTCTTACTAAAGAGATATCAGATCTTTCTAAAGATCTTGATAAGAAAAATGCTGATTTTGAAAGTATTTCAAAAAATCTTGAGGAAGTAAGTTCTGAGAAGAATAAACTTTCTAAAGAGTTAGAAAAAGTAATTTCTAATAAAAATGTTTTCGAGCCTAAATCTAGTTCCAAAACTAATGATTTTGAAGATAAAAACTTGGTTGTAAAACTCAAGTCCGAAATTTTTTCCTTAAAGAAGTGCTTATCAAACTTTACCCATGGTAAGGAAAATTTTGATAAGATGTATTCTCAAATACGACCTTTAAGAAATAAATCCGGATTTGGTTATACCCATGCAAAACCTGTTTTCAGCAACAATTATTTTGTTCCTCAAAGTGCCCCATTTTGTACTAAGTGTCAATGTGGTGGTCACTGGGCAAGAAATTGTTCCTTAAACAAAACCCAATCCTTAGGTTTTCATAAAGCTTATTTTTCCAAGAAAATGTGGGTACCTAAGATTTTATTGTCTAGAAATCTCGGATCCAAGCAAGTTTGGATTCCGAAAGTCTAACTTTGTTCTTAATTTCAGGAAAATAAAGAAAGTTCCAGCAACAATGTTTGGTACATGGATAGTGGATGTTCCCGGCACATGACTGGTAACAAAAGCTTCTTTGAAAAAATTATCAAGACGAAAGGAGGAAAGGTAACTTTCGGAGACAATGTTAAGGGAGAGATTGTTGGTTTTGGTAATATTGTTCTTTTAGGTAAAACTTTGATTTCAAATGTTCTTTTTGTTAAAGGTCTTAAGCACAACCTCATTAGCATAAGTCAGTTATGTGATGAAGGTTACCTTGTGAATTTTAGGAATGATAAATGCTTAGTTCACAATTCCAAGGAAGAATTTATTCTCTCAGCCAACAGGCAAGAGAATGTTTACACCTTAAACTTAGAAGACCTAAGAAGCCAAGATTTACCTTGCCTAAGTGCAATGGAAGATCATTCTTGGTTATGGCATAGAAGACTAGGACACTGTAATCTTAGAAACCTATGTAAACTCTCTAAGAAGAAACTAGTTAAGGATCTACCGGAGCTTAGATTTGATTCTTCTAAAGTTTGTGATCCTTGTCAATATGGCAAGCAACATAAATCTAGTTTTAAGTCAATCGGTGAAGTCTCAACAACCGATGCATTACAGTTGGTGCACATGGATCTTTTTGGTCCTACACAAACTGGAAGCATTGGAGGCAAATACTATGTGTTTGTTCTAGTTGATGATTACACTAGATTTACTTGGGTCTATTTTCTGGCAAGGAAATCTGAAGCTTTTTCTTATTTCAAAAGTTTTAGAGCTCAAGTTAAAAATGAGAAAAACCTTCCATTGAAAACTATTCATAGTGATCATGGAGGAGAATTTCAAAATTCTGATTTTGAAACTTTTTGTAGTAAGAAAGGTATTACTCACAACTTTTCAGCACCTAGAACTCCTCAACAGAATGGTGTAGTTGAAAGAAGAAATCGAATTCTTCAAGAAATAACTAGAACCATGTTGAGTGAATATTCTATTGCTAGACATTTCTGGGCTGAAGCTGTAAGTACTGCTTGTTATACTATAAATCGAGTTTTGATTAGACCTTTTCTTAATAAAACTCCTTATGAGTTATGGAATGGTAGAAAACCAAGGCTTTCATACTTCAAGGTTTTTGGTTGCAAAGTATTCATTTTGAATACTAAAGATAACTTACATAAATTCGCACCAAAATCAGACGAAGGAATTTTCTTAGGATATTCCACAACCTCTAAGGCTTATAGAGTTTTTAATAAAAATACTTGTACTGTTGAGGAAACAGTACATGTGAAATTTGATGAGTCAGATCCTTTTGTTTTTAAAACTTCCCAACTTACATCTTCAGATGTGTTTTCAAAAACTGATTGTCAACCTTTGTTAGAAGAACCTTCTGATAAGGAAATTGTTCTAGAAGATACTTCTGAAACATTTACCCCAGAAGACTTTCTACCTTATGTTGATGAACAGGTTTTACAAAACTCAAATCAGATGTTTCTTAAGAATCATCCCAGTGATAGTATCATTGGTGATGTAAATCAACCTGTAAGGACTAGAAGTTCCTTAAGAAATGAAGTAGAACATCTAGCATTTCTTTCCCAACTAGAACCTAAAAGCACTGATGAAGCTTTAGGTGATGATGATTGGATCAAAGCAATGCAAGATGAGCTAAATGAATTCGAAAGGAATAAAGTCTGGACCTTGGTTGAAAGACCTAAGGAAACTTCTGTTATTGGAGTAAAATGGGTCTTCAGAAACAAATGTGATGAAAATGGAGTCATTGTTAGAAATAAAGCTAGACTTGTTGCTAAAGGCTATAATCAGCAAGAAGGAATAGACTATGAAGAAACCTATGCTCCAGTAGCTAGACTTGAATCTATCCGTATTCTACTTGCCTTTGCAGCATTCTTTAATTTCAAACTATTTCAAATGGATGTGAAATGTGCTTTTCTTAACGGTTATGTTCAAGAGGAAGTTTTTGTTGAACAACCTCCTGGCTTTGAAGATACAAAACATCCTGATCATGTTTTTAGACTTACCAAAGCTTTGTATGGCCTTAAACAAGCCCCAAGAGCATGGTATGATAGACTCACTGGATTTTTGCTTCAAAATAACTATGTTAAGGGAAATGCAGATCCAACCCTTTTTATAAAGAAAGATAAGAAAAATGTTTTGATTGTTCAAATTTATGTTGATGACATTATATTTGGTTCAACTCAGCAATCTTTGACTGATTCTTTTGCTAGTCTAATGAAATCTGAGTTTGAAATGAGTATGATGGGTGAGTTAACATTTTTCCTTGGTTTTCAAATTTCTCAAAAACCAGAAGGAACCTACATATCTCAACATAAGTATATTAAAGATCTTCTTAAAAAGTATGGTTATGACAACACGAAGAGTATAAGTACTCCTATTGGTACCTCAAACTCTTTAGATCTTGATGAAGCTGGGAAACCAGTAGATCAAACATCTTTTAGAGGTATGATTGGAAGTCTACTTTACTTAACTGCTAGTCGACCAGACTTAATGTTTTCAGTATGCTTATGTGCAAGATATCAATCCAATCCTAAGGAATCTCACTTAAAGGCAGTTAAAAGAATTTTTCGCTACCTTAAGGGAACCATGGATCTAGGATTATTTTATACTTCTGGAAATGATTTTGTTCTAAAAAGCTTTTCTGATGCTGACTTTGGTGGTTGTAGAATGGATAGAAAAAGTACATCCGGAACTTGTCATTTCTTAGGAGATTCATTAGTTTCTTGGTCATGCAAGAAGCAACATTCTGTTGCACTCTCCACTGCTGAAGCTGAATATGTAGCAGCTGGAAGTTGTTGTGCACAAGTGTTGTGGATGCAACACACACTTACAGACTATGGCTTGAGTTTTACTAAAACTCAAATTTTGTGTGATAACACAAGTGCCATTGCTCTAAGTAAAAACCCTGCACATCACTCCCGTGCAAAACACATAGATATTAGGCATCACTTTCTTAGGGATCACACACTTAAAGGAGATATTATTCTTCAGTTTATCGGAACGCAAGATCAACTTGCTGATATTTTCACAAAATCTTTACCTTCTGATAGATTTGAATATATTAAACAGAAGTTAGGAATGATAACCGTAAGGTAATCTTCCTTAATTAACTTTCTGTTGGAAAAATCTTCTCACAGTAATAAACTCCTTTTCATAGGGGGAGTACATTTGTTTGTTTATTTAACAAAGTTTTTTCAAAATTTGTTTTCAAATTTTTCGGAACGAAATTTTCCGGAATGGAACTTCCGGAACTACAATTTTCCAGAATGGATATTTCCATACAAAATACTTCTGGAATAAAAGTATTCGTATTGAAAATTTCCGGAATGGAAAATTTTCGTACTGGTATTTTCATAATGGAAAAACTTTCGTATTGAATCTTCCATATCAAGTTTTTCGTATCAAGTTTTTCGTATTGAGTTTTTTTTTCGTAGTCGTCTTTACATTACCCATTACGAATAACTTTCCTAAGCTAATCCGAAAGGTATGACTTCCTTACTGAAGTTTTCGTAATCATATTTTACTTGCTGGCATTTTCTTATAGTTTGTTTTCGGTTTTTTTTTAATTTCTTGAATTTTGTTTTAATAAAACCTCAAAAAGATCGGATTCAATCTCTCAACCGTCAGATCTGATCTCAGATCTTTCTAAACCGTTAGATCAACCGAGGAAGTTGAACCGTCATCCCAAAGCCTATATAAAGGGGACCCTATTTTCTCGTCCCACATCGATCTCAAGCTCTTGCGTGCTGAAGCTCTGTCTCTCTGATTTAAGGCTGTTCCAAACTACAGTTTTCCAGTTCCGAACTTCAGTCTTCTCAGTTCCGAACTTCTCAGAGACTTCTAATCCGAATGTCTGCAGAGTTAGCTTCTCAAGAGATGTCTTCAACAAAGCCCATTTCACAGTGGTTAGTCTACAGAGAGCGGTTAGTGCATCCGAATTTCTTCAGCAACTATGATTCTATTATATCAAAGAATATCAAGCTCAATGGCTGGGAAGATGTTGCGATATCAAAAACCGGCAACCAAGATGAAGTTTACCCAGACTTGCTTGTTGAGTTTTATGAGTCGGTTGCTTTCTTCGTGGAAGACAATAGAGAAAAATTTTCCTTCAAATCATATGGCAAGACTTATAAGCTATCTTACACCAAGGCTGCAAGCTTGGTAGGGTTGAATTATGAAGGGGAAGCTGAGTTTATCTCGCATGTTCTGCCAGACTCCTTGGGTAGTTTCAACAAGGAGAAAGCCTTAGAAATTCTCGGACTGGATGATGATAAGGCTTCGAAAATTGCAACCCTATCTACAAACTTCCGGATTCTGGAGTTATGGGTGCAAGGGCTTATTGTACCGAGAAAAGGAGACAAGGACAGCTTGAAGAAGAGTGAGATATACATCTTAGATTTCTTGATAAATCAAAGGAAGTTCAACCTGATGAAGCATATCCTTCTTAATCTTGAGAATTTAAAGAAAGGGAATCTGAGAGCTCAGATAGTAATGTACCCGGCAATATTGTCGAAGCTGATAGTTCGGTGCCTTGAGTCCTTCAAGGTTGCTTGCAGTTCTAAACCGAAAGTTTGCAAGATCATTTTGTTCAGTGATGCAACTCTTAAAAGGATGAATATAGCTTTTGACAAGAAGTCTGGCATGTTTATTGATCTTCCTCCTCAAGAAGAAGTGACTCCGAAAGTGGCTGATCCGGAATCGCCTAAGCCGGTAAGGAAGAGGAAGCTGAAAGAAGTGGTAGGTGAAGCTGAAGAACCTAAGTCTAAGGAAGTCCATTCCGCACCTCCTAAGCCTAAGAAGAAGAAGACATATACTGATGAGGTTGCAGCAAAGTGGAGAGCTGACAAGGAAAAGAGGAAGGAAGGAGATCCGCAGTTCGGATTGGATCCCGCAGAGGCTAAAGCTCTGAAAGAAAAGGCTGCTGATGAGCTCGAGAAGCAAGCTAAGGAAAAGAAGCTGAAGAAGAAGTTGTCAGAAGCTGAGGCTGTGCAAGCCTTGTTGAAGTTTAATGAAATGGTTTCAGCAACCATTCCCGTTCCGAGAACTTTTTCTTTGGACTCTCTACCTGAGACTCCAGGAAGAAATCTCGATGATCCGAAAGAGGCTGCTGCTAAGAATGCTGAGGAAGTAGAGCTAGTGGAAGAAGTGGAAGAAGCTGCTGAAGGAAGTGGTGAGACAGGAGATGTGCTCAAACAAGTAGATGAATACAAGGGAACTCCTTCGGAACACCTGTCGCTCCGAACTTCTGAAGCCGAATCTTCAAAACTAGTTACTCCAGTAATAGAAAGAAAGGAAGGAGAGGAAGAAGTTTCTTATCATGGAGAAGAAGAACATCTTTCACTTGATGCTGCTCAGAAAGAAAATATAGAAGTTTTTGATGAGGAAGATTTGGTTGTTCAAGTTTCTGACAGTGAGAAGAAATCTCCGGAACAGGTTTCTATTCCGAAAAAAGATAAGGGGAAACAAGTTATTGCTGATACCCCGAGTTCAGAAAAGAGTATGAGGAAGGAAGCTGGTAGTTCTTCAAAGAGGAAGTTGGAGCTTATTGAAGAAGAAAATTCTCCTAGCAAGATGTCAGATTCGGAATCATCTTCGTTGGGGCACGATTTTGTTGTTCAATCCTTGAAGAAGTTGGTGGGAACCATTCCGACTTTCTCCAGTATTGATTCTCGGTGCCAGATGCTCCAACATACGCTGAATCAGAAAACCGATTCCGTATCCATGGTAATGGATAAGTGTGTTGAGATAGAAGCCCAGTTCAAAAATTTCTTCATTGGTTACGAAGCCCATAAAAGATCTTGCAAAAGGATGACTAGCTGGTCGAAGAAGAATGTGGAAGAGATGAGGTTGCTGGATGAGTTTCAGGAGAATGTTAAGGATGCTTTTCAAACCGAGGATAAGAAGTTTCATGAGATGACTGCATCATTCGATGAGAAATTGGCAGAGGAAAAGAACATTCGGAGTCAGGAAGTAAGAGATCTGAATGGAAAGCTCAACTCTGTTAATCAAAGTTGGAAATTTGAAAGGGATCATCGGATCAATTTTCTAGAAAGGATAAAGTCTCAGGAAGAGAAAATGGAAGCTCAGGAAGAAAAGTTGAAGGCTCAGGAAGAAATCATTCAAGCTCAGTCAGCAAGAATAGTTGCCTTAGAAAAGCAAGAAGAGGAAGATCATAAGGACCTCAAAAAGATCAAGACTATTCTCAAGGGGCTTATGTCAAAGGAGAAAGATCCGAAATAATCAATCCGATCTTTTTGTTGTAATCTGTTTTTGTTGCTGACATTTCAAATTTAATGAGAATCGTGCTTGTTGTTCTGTTTTGTTGTTATTACTAATCTTTCAGGTACTTTGTTTTTTTTTTTCCATTCCCTCGAAATTCTTTTTGAAAATCACAAAGGGGGAGAAGGAAAAGATCCTTAAGAAAAAGAGGAAATCTAATAAGTGCTTATCAAAGGGGGAGAAAGAAAAATACCCAATGAGATAGAACTCTAATAAGAGTTTGTTTAAGGGGGAGTTTTTATCTTAAAGAAATATCACTCCGGAAATATGAATACGATCCTTAGAGATTCAAAGCCTAAGGGGGAGTTAGTCGTATTCATCTATATTCTTAAACCAAGGGAGATAAGCTTTATTGTGTTTCTTTCTTCCTAGAAATAGCTTTTTCGTAAGGATGTTTGTGCTTTCCAAAAAGGGGGAGATTGTTGAGTCAATAAGGTTTTCCTTATGACTTTTCCATTCCTTCTTGTTTTGAAAATCACAAACACCTTATCTTTAAGGAAAATCGCTTTTGTAAGGAAAATTGCTTTTATAAGGAAAAATGTTTTCTTAAGGAAAAACGCTTTTATAAGAAAAATTTATCCTTATCATATTTTCATTAATATTTTTCTTAAGTATGAAATTCGGATTCACTTTCTCGGAATCATTAAAACTGATAAAAAGCATTCTGTTTTAGGGTTCAGATTCTGGACAAGAACTATAAGGAAGTTTCACTCCGAATTCCGGTTATGAATTCTGACTAAGTTCTATTCCAGATTCAGGATACGAATTCTGAAGAAGAATTCCCATTACGAATTCTAATGAAGAATTCTCATTACGAATTCTCATTACGAATTCTGAAGAAGAATTCTCATTACGAATTCTAATGAAGAAATCCCATTTCGAATTCTCATTACGAATTCTGAAGAAGAATTCTCATTACGAATTCCAATGAAGAATTCTCATTACGAATTCTAATGAAGAAATCTCATTCCGAATTCTCATTACGAATTCTGATGACGATTTCTCATTACGATTTCTGATGAAGAATTCATATTCCGAATTCCTATTCCGAATTCTCATTCCGAATTCACTCATTAAACAGAATCTGGATATCATTGTTTTATACACTCTGAATTTGTTCACTCCGAACTTTCACTCCGAAATTTCTATTCCGAACCTTTATGTTAGGTTTTAAAACGATGTCGTACTTTCTGTTACACTTACTTTGTTATAAAACGATGTCGTCCATTTTGTTATAAACTAACCGTTGTCTAAGTGACATGTGTACAGGTCCCTCCGAACTTTAAGGAAAATATGACCGTTGGAGAAGGAGCCGACCTCACCTATAAATAGGAGCTCATTTGAAAAAGCTCACAACGGATGGATGAACATTTGAACTTTGTGCATACATGCTGTTGAAGTGATTTCTAGAGAGAGAGTCTCTTATTAACTCTCAAAGCTTCGTGCGACTCCGAATGTTGGTGATTACATTCGAGGGCTTCCGGGGATAGGAAGACAGAGGTGCCGACTACCTTAAAGATCGAGGGCTTTCTTGCTGAGAAAGACAGAGGTGCCGACTACCTTAAAGATCGAGGGCTTTCTTGTCGAGAAAGACAGAGGTTGCCAACTACCTTGAAGTTGAGGGCTTGCGGGGATAGCAAGACAGATACACCGATCTTCGTATCGAGGGCTTACCCTGGTGTGGGTAAGACAGACTTGCTTGAAAGTATAAATCAAGGGACCTTTATCCAAGGTTGTTGGATACCCTTCTCTTTGGGTTAAAAGACTATCATCTTGTTACTAGTAGTTCTTCTACTTGTACTTGTTTTATTCCGCTGCATTTTGTATCTTAAGGAAAGTATAATTTTCTTATACTTCCCTACTTACTTTGATTAGTTTAGATTCTATACGCTTTAAGGTAGAATCTCATATTGTAACTTTTGTTAAGTTTCAATTTCCGGAACCATATTTCCGGAACCTTCTTTTGGAATCTCTTTCCAAGTTTAGTCCGGTGTTAGAGGTGTTGTGAATCAACTTAGTTTAACTTTGTTAAACTTAGTTCTTTCCTTTTCTTAAGGAAACTCTAGTTATTCATAACTAACTTTAAAGGTTCCAAAGGAATTTTTAAAGTATACAATTCACCCCCCCTCTTGTATATTGAGCATCTCATATTATATTTCGATCCTACAATTGGTATCAGAGGTTGGAAACCTCTTACTCTATACCATTCTTACAATTTTATCATGGGTTGATGTTTGAGAAATCTATTTTATTTAATGGGTTATTCTATGATGAATGATTTATGTTTTTGAGGAACAAGTAAGAATGATTTCATTATGAGATGGCTGAGACCTATATATAAATCTAATGAATTGGGTAAATATTTATATCTCATGAAATATAAATGAATATAATGAAACTAAATATGGTTTAGTAATATAGGTAATGAACATGATGTTAATCATGTTCCGTAATATAGGGATGGAATGACAAGTAAATCTGGTTCAGTAATACATGGCTGGAACCGAATGAAAATTTATTTCAGTAATGGAATCTCACTACTGTATTGGTATTAGAATAAATTCCATTGCTACTATGAAAATCATGTTATATTCTTATTTTTTCCACAATTACATGGTTTGTTCTAATGATATTTTACCATGTTTAATGTTCTTTTATGAACTAAGCCTAATGTGCTACCATGATTTATTTACTATCACAAGATTTTTATATTTAATCAATATTTTCATGGGTTTTCATTTTTAGGTTTAGGAATTTTTTTATGTTCTCAATGTTTAAAATAACTAAAAATTTGAGATCACCCATTTTATTTTTTCATTTTCATACGATATAAAGAAAGTTTTTAGGTGAACTAATGGGGGGATCTTTATTGGAGAAGTTGAAGATATTTCACAATGATAGAAAATTATGTTCCAAGTTTTGAAATACACTAAACTAAAATGTTCTTTGTGGATCATTTTGTGTCAGGTATGAAGTATTCGACCAATGTATTGTAATATCCATCTATTCCATGATTGGGACGTTAGAGTTGGTATTAGATTGAAGGATTTGTTATCCTTTGGAAACAAGGATGTGAAAACATTAGTGAGATCCCTATATATATTTATAAGGTATGTATCAGGATGTCCCTAAGGCTATGTCTAACTATAGGTTACAATACAAGAATTTTTTTAATGATCATGAATAACCTAGGATTAACCCTAATATGTTAGAAATTGAACATACTCTATATTGATTGTTTTTTTTCTAGTATGACTTTTTCCTCTCACACTATTATTTTTTGGTTTTATAAAATGGTTGTAAACATGATGATTTATGTTAATAAAGAATATGATGGAAAATTGAATGATATTATTCCTGATAAACCAAATGAAATGGGAGTTGGAAGTCAAATCCATGTTATTATGTACAATCATAAATCTCATAATATGATCAACAGTTTCTTCTTTAGTAGTTTTTGGACCCAACTAATAAGTGAAATAAAGAGTTTAATTGTGGTTATAGAGGAAATAATGTTCAATTTTACTCTTTTAAATCATGTGGGAAGAGGCATAATGGAGAATGATTCAAAGGAATTAAAAATTCATTCAGTGTGGTAAATAAGGACACAAAACATGTAATTATAAATAAAGAGGTCTAGTTAATAGAATGGACAAGGATAATGAATTATTAAGAAATCAATGACAGTTAAATGTTTTAAATGTGGAATGAATGGGAATTTTGAAAATAGATTCCCTAAGAGAAAGTCTCATTAAGGGAATCAGTATGGTCATATGGGTAGTATTTATATTGCTCATGATGAAGAGGCTACAAATGATATATGAGATGAATGTTGTTTTAAAGAATAAAAGATGAATCTCATTCAGTGTATTAACAAGATAGTGGAATGATTTCATGTTTATGAAGAATAATGTTGTATAAGTAATTTTATGCTACTATAGAAAAAAGATACATTTAAGGAATGTAACACTATGGTTTTTCCTTATGTATTTTAATGTATATGATGAATGGTATTGGTAACCATGAATAGTAATTAAGATATTTTTGGAAAACACAAGATATGTGAATAGTGGTGAGATACAGATATAATGAGTTTTTTTATAGTATTAATGACCACAATACTAATATAGATACAATGTGGTATCATGGTTAGAGTATATTGATTTCTTAGTACTTTTGGTGTGTGTGAAGAGATAAATTTGATAGAATGCATGTTTTCACTAAGCATATAAGGTAACTCATGTTATTATCATGTTTCAAGAGAATGCATGATTAGGTTTTTCACATGTTTGTAATGTGACAGCGATGAAATGACTAATGATAAATAGGAGAAAAATGTTATGTTGATTTAGTTAAACTCTTTATAAAGTTATATATTTTCAGTTTTTTAGGAAGATTGAAGTGTTATCCATTTATCGATACTATATGTTATATTCTGGATGTTGTTTGTTTGATTAATGTTGAAGTGCCCAGATCAGTGTGAATCACTGAGAGGGGGAGGGGGTGAATCAGTGATCCTTTAAAACTTTTTACAAATTGATTATTAATCAATTAAACCTCTATGTCTTGTTAAGGCCTCGATCCACTCTTCTTGTATCTCTCATCCTTTCCGCGAATGATGCAGTAAATGTAAAGGCACAGGACACAAGGATTTACAAGGTTCGGCACCAAAGGCCTACGTCCTTGCCATGTTGGTTATACACCCCAACATGGTTTCTTCCATTATAATCTGTTAGTATTACAATGGTCGATACAGAGTCACACTGTATCTCTCCTGAGTCCCACATGAGGGTCTTTATACTGCGTCCCACAGTGTTACCAGAGTCCCACTGGCCTGCTCTAGAATCCCACTGAAGACTTCTTCCACCTTGAGTCTCACAGGGGGCTTCTCCTGGCTCCTCGAGTCACACGAGTAGCTCTTCTTCACTTTAGCTCTTCAAGTATCTTCAGCAGTCTGGGATAAAGACTGCGGGCCTTGCTCTGTACCTCTGCTCACTTGTGATGAACATGTCTTCTCGTCTTGCTCGGGCTTTATAACCTTCTTATAAGGATGACTCGGCCTCTCTCTTCAATAATCTTCAACAACCTCTGATAAGGTCTGCTGGTCTTGCTCAAAACTTCTGATCACTTCTGTTGATCAGGGTCTTCTCAATTACTGAAAACTCAGGTAGCTGATGTCTTTAACTTCAGTCTGGCTTCAGTCTCACTTCAACTCTACTTCATGAACTGAGTGCATGGCAACTCTGATTCCTCATGCACCGATTGCATGGCCTCTCAATTCTCTTCAAGAACCCTTGGTCAACTCAGATGCACACCACTGATTTATCTTTGTTCACGTGTGCACGTGCATGCATGCACTCCCCTTCTTCTCTTCTTGGTGCAGTAAACCCACAAAGGGTGTAAACTGTTTTAGCACACACTTTTATTCCTCCTTCACACTCTTTGTTCTTTTTGTTTACACACTTTAAAGTGTGTTCTACATTTAGTGTGGGTCTTCTTCTTCTTCTAAGTGTGCACAACCACTTTTCACAAACCTAGGCTTCGACCTCCTTGTCTCTTAGCACACACTTGTTTCACTTTATCACACACATGAGTTGGCCTCCTCCTCTTCTTGTTACACACACACACACTTTAGTGTTCTTTTAGTTTGTTCTTCAAAGTGTACACCCACAAGGGCTACGACCTCCTATTTTTTCTTTTGAATGCAATCCACCCGTAGGTGTGTCTTTGCCTTGTTGCACACACACAAATCGTGGTGTAGTTCTTTGTGCAAGCCTCGGCCAATTCCTTCTTTGTGCACACACTTAGCCAAAGGCACTTCCACTTGTCTTGCACACACAACCCGAACCCCTACTGCCTCGTGTAGCTTATCCTATCTCAAAAAGGGCTCGCAAGTCCAATGGGTACAAGCGGCCACCTCTTCTTCCCTCACTGCCATGCAGGTGCACTTGGTGCAACCAGGCGCGCAAGTGCTTAGAGCACAATGACGCGCAGGGTGAAGACACCTCGGGCGCGCAAGGGTGCGCTGGTCGCGGGGCGCGCAAGTACCTCCTGCCGCGCACGTGAGGCGAACAGGGGACCTTCCCTTCTTCTTTCGCTCAAGGGGTGCGCGAAAGGAACCTCACGGAGCCAAGGGGTGGCTCCGGGCATCTCTGCCGCGCAGGGGGCGCACATGTTGTTCTTCGCTAAGCACCAAGGCTTCGCGGGACTTCAGATCTTCATCAATGATTCAGAAAGCATCTCAAACGCCTCGGGTGCTCCTTTTATAGGCAGAGGCGGTGCCTTTGTCATCCGTGTGATCTCCCGAAGATATCAGATCTTCAAGATTTTTTAAATCTATATTTTTGTCCTCTGTTCAACGCAGGCTCTTTTATCTTCATCCTTCACTACGTGCATGCGTTTTTAAAATGCATGCATGTCTTCATTTAAAACTGGTCCATGCATAGCACGAACACCACATGGCATCGGCATCTTCTCTTGCCTTCGGCCAAACTCCGAAATCTCTCTTTTGTTGCATGCACAACCATTTTAGGCATGGATGTGTTCGTTATGCTCAGACGATCTCAATGGTGTCTTTGGCTTGATCAACAGAGGCCGGGAGCTCGAATTCTTCATTCGGGAGGCCTCTGGTTCGGAGGAGGAGTCGCGGGTGGCCTCGGGTGAGCTCATGGTAGAGGATGACTCCTCAACCGTCGGATCCGGAGTTTGAAATACATCGGAGGGCTGGATTAGATCGCGGCGCGCAGTGGATGAGATGAGCGGCTGCGATCCAGCGCGCGATCGATCGTGCGGCTAGGATGCGCTCCCCGTGAAATTTGCGCGTCCCACATCGAATCGCTGAGCGGATTTTCCGCGGTTTATCAACTAGTCGCTCCCCCCTTCACCGCAATTGAACTTCTCCCTCCACGGTGCCGCCCCACACCGTGTTCTCTCTGCGGGCGCGCTCTGCGCCCACCTTTGCCACTCGGGCGCGCCACTGGCGCCCACTATGCTTCCTCGGGCATGCTCCTCGTGCTCACGCTGCGCGGGCTTCATCACCGCGTGGCCTTGGGGCTTACACACGGCCCCTCCCTCTCTCGGGCATGCCCCATGGGATCCCCCTTGGGCGTGGCGACCTCGAGTCCCACAAGTGCCTTGGGGTTGAACCCTTAAGGCTGGACCTTGGTGGCTTCCTTTTTTCTTGAGGAAACACTATGTACTTTGTATACAAACAAAGTAACCAAGTGTAAATTCCAAATGGCACTTCTTCTTCCAAGCCATTATTCCTCTATATTTCTTGTCTTCTTCTTCATTAGAATTCATCATTCTTCCTCAACATATTATTCATCACTTAGGATTGGAATTTCCGATGGTTCGTTCTTCAACCGAATCACTTGAATCAACTAAGACTTCAATGTTCTTCATTGATCTAATCAGAGATCAAGTTGGATCAATTCCAATTCACAAGCACTAAGTGATAGTGCATGGACTTCTTTAGCTCACTTCATCCACATAGAAGTTGTGTATGGCTCTCTTCATCTCCTCATGCATTGTCAGTACAAAGCATGGTCTTCAAACAATGTTGTGACATTGTATCTACTTGATACAAGTTCTTGGAACTTAAAGAGAAGCTCAACAATCGTCTGATGTAATGATGATCCATCATCATTCTTCAAGTGTTGTCACTTAGTATCACCTTGATACAAGTATTGGAACATTAAGAACAGCTCTACAATCGTCTGATATTACTATAGAATGTTTCAACCATCATCTCATATGTCACTTAGTGAATCTCCTAAGTGACATGCATCTTAGTACCATGGCCATTCTCTTGTCCTCACCAACACCATCACATCCTTTATCATTCACATATTGAAACTCCTTGACATCCATCGATTCATTCCTTGACAACAACATACCTCATTGACAACAAATGCAACACAGTGCACTTCAATCTCCCCCTTTGTATTTGTTGTCAATACACTTCTTCAGCACATATGAATGGGTCAATATGTGTGCCAATATTTTCTCCCCCTTATTGGTAATCAAATGCAAAGATGTGTTGTGGTTCTCTTCCAAAAATATCTTCCTCCCTTTGAATAGTATTTTCAGGAAAATCACTAAGAGGGGGATGATGTCACATGTTCTTCTTTAGCAAAGAACCTTTAGTAGATTAACTCTAAGTCTACTTGGGATAACCCGGTGTAGAAAACAAGAGTGATGTAACCAAGGAACTCAATGTTGTCCACATTCACTATAACATGTGAGATCATGCTTCAGGGGTTTGAAAATTTTTCAGATATAACAATAAATTGCTAAATCCTGCACATACTTCACAAAACACATTAGAAAGTTCAGGTGCAAAGATAAAGCTCCCCCTTTCAACCATTTGTCTTCAATCAATACTCCCACTTAATTGTCATGATGAATGCAATTAAAAATCAAGGGATGAAAGTATGATTGGAATACCTTCAGCTTTTCTCAAGATGGTATTAATATCAGAATCCCATCTTCTTCAGATAGGCTCCCCCTCAAGTGGTGCACTCCATTCCTTCCAAACCATCCTCCAGCTGAGAATGATCATCATCTTCAATTCCCTGCAATGTCAGCACATGTAAATACAAGTGATTAGGGAATAAGATGGAACCTCCTTGGTTCATCAATGTGAACAACAAGGTTGAGAAGATTCTCTCAACCGAGATGTCCCATTTTAACCATTCTTCACACTTGCACGTTTGATCTTCATTGATGTTTGTGCTGGTGTGGATCTCAACACATCTTCATGTGAAATCTTCTTCTTCCCTTTTTCCTTAGCAATTGCCAGAACTTCATCTTCAGCTCTTTGCAGTTCTCTGGCAAGTTGCAACTGATTTGGCCATATGACTAACATGTCATTTGGAAGTGTGGCCTCAGTTCTGGAAGTTTCACATGGTTCCTTTGATGCTGTCAAGCTACCTCTCATAGGCAACTTGTTTTCAATCAATCCCTTCTGCTTCTTTTGGATTGATTGTCTGTTTGAGTTCAGTTGGCTTCTATTGATTTCCATGGCTTGTTTGCAAAGATCCATGGTATGACCTTTCTTTCCACAGTAGAAGCATGCCTTCTTGGTGTCTCTTCTTGATGCATCACACTTCTTGGATTTAGAATCAAAGGACTTCTTTTCCTTTTTCAAAATCTTTTTGGGAGAATCTTCCACTTTCTTATGCTTGCTTCCCAAGGATTCTTTCTGAGCCAGGTTCTGTGATCTTTTCTTCTTTTTAGCTCTGGATACAGTTGGAGATTGACATGTATCTTTTTGAACACTTTTGCAATCATCCCAGATGTTTTCAAGTAAACCAAATCTATTTGCAGTAAAAAGATGTCTCTGGACCTGTGGATGCTGCTTCTTTTCCTCTGGATTGCTCCCCCTAGGCATGGGCTTCCTCTGTGCTTTGGCATTCAGTGGATTGTACCAACAATCCTTCGCACAATGCCCATACTTGTTACAACACCAACATTGACCCACAAATCTTGACCTTTTGATTCCTTCTGATTGTAGGGTACTTGTCTTTAATTGTTGTGCTGATTTTGGAGAGCTTTCTTTCTTCATTGTCTTCATCCATACTTGTTTGGAATTATTCTTCCATCCTGCACTTTTTGGGGAAACACAATTAGAAGCATTAGTACAAGATGGGATGGATGGTACCTTCCTTTTAGAAGATGTTTCCCTTTTATTAGAGGATTCCCTTATTTTGGAATCATCCTTCTCAATGAACACTTGTGTAGCAACATTTCTACTTTCAGCTGACTGGGAGGATTCAGCTTTGGGTGATTGCAGATTTTTCAATATCACCTATAGTTCTAAGCATTTCATGTTAAGGGAGTTCTTCTAATCCTCAACAGTTCTTAGCCTTCCTTCCCAATTTTCTTTCAGCTGTTCTAACTGGTCTTCATGCACCTTCTTCATTTCTTGTAATGAATTGTCAAGCTCCTTCACCCTGTTTACTTTGTCTTCAAGTTGAGCATCTCTGACATTCATTGAAACTTTGTGCCTCTTTTCCAGTGCATGGAAAACATCTTTGACCACTATCTTAAAAAATTCTTTCTCAGAAAGGCATCTTTTCAATTCTTTAGTAGTGTCTTCATATCTTTCATTGCAAATGGAAACTGTTTCATCTTTAGCCTTCACCAGCTTTCTGAGAGTGTGGGTTATGCCAAACCTTTTTGCCAATTGATCTTCCATTGCATTGGCTTCTTCTTCTAACTGTGATTTTTCTTCTTGAAGATCAAGGATGCCAGTAGCTATACACATTGCCACTTCCTTGGGGACTGTCTTCTGAAGATATTCGATTGCACTTTGAAGATATTTCATTGTTCCAACTTCATCACAGCTAGGACAGGCTTTCTTCATCTTCTTGGCCTGTTTCTTCTTTCTATTTTTCTGAGTCTTGGCAGATATCTCCATTTGAGGATGGTCGCTCATTTCCTCAAATCTGCACTTCATAAAGACTCCCTTGGATATTTTAGAGGGAACCTCCCCTTTGATACCAATTGAAGTGCCCAGATCAGTGTGAATCACTGAGAGGGGGAGGGGGTGAATCAGTGATCCTTTAAAACTTTTTACTAATTGATTCTTAATCAATTAAACCTCTATGGCTTGTTAAGGCCTCGATCCCATCTTCTTGTATCTCTCAGCCTTTCCTCGAATGATGCAGTAAATGTAAAGGCACATGACACAAGGATTTACAAGGTTCGGCACCAAAGGCCTACGTCCTTGCCATGTTGGTTATACACCCCAACATGGTTTCTTCCATTATAATCTGTTAGTATTACAATGGTCGATACAGAGTCACACTGTATCTCTCCTGAGTCCCACAGGAGGGTCTTTATACTGCGTCCCACAGTGTTACCAGAGTCCCACTAGTCTGCTCCAGAATCCCACTGAAGACTTCTTCCACCCTGAGTCTCACAGGGGGCTTCTCCTGGCTCCTCGAGTCACACGAGTAGCTCTTCTTCTCTTTAGCTCGTCAAGTATCTTCAACAGTCTGGGATAAAGACTGCTGGACTTGCTCTGTACCTCTGCTCACTTGTGATGAACAGGTCTTCTCGTCTTGCTCGGGATTTATCACCTTCTTCTAAGGATGACCCGACCTCTCTCTTCAAGAATCTTCAACAACCTCTGATAAGGTCTGCTGGTCTTGCTCAAAACTTCTGATCACTTCTGTTGATCAGGGTCTTCTCAATTACTGAAAACTCAGGCAGCTGATGTCTTTAACTTCAGTCTGGCTTTAGTCTCACTTCAACTCTACTTCATGCACTGAGTGCATGGCAACTCTGATTCCTCGTGTACCGATTGCATGGCCTCTCAATTCTCTTCAAGAAATCTTGGTCAACTCAGATGCACACCACTGATTTATCTTTGTTCACGTGTGCGCGTGCATGCATGCATGCATGCACTCCCCTTCTTCTCTTCTTGGTGCAGTAAACCCACAAAGGGTGTAAACTGTTTTAGCACACACCTTTCTTCCTCCTTCACACTCTTTGTTATTTTTGTTTACACACTTTAAAGTGTGTTCTACATTTAGTGTGGGTCTTCATCTTCTTCTAAGTGTGCACAACCACTTTGCACAAACTTAGGCTTCGGTCTCCTTGTCTCATAGCACACACTTGTTTCACTTTAGCACACACATGATTTAGCCTCCTCCTCTTCTTGTTGCACACACACACTTTAGTGTTCTTTTAGTTTGTTCTTCAAAGTGTACACCCACAAGGGCTACGACATCCTATTTTTTCTTTTGAATGCAATCCACCCGTAGGTGTGTCTTTGCCTTGTTTCACACACACAAATCTTGGTGTAGTTCTTTGTGCAAGCCTCGGCCAATTCCTTCTTTGTGCACACACTTAGCCAAAGGCACTTCCACTTGTCTTGCACACACAACCCGAACCCCTACTGCCTCGTGTAGCTTCTCCTGTCTCAAAAAGGGCTCGCAAGTCCAATGGGTACAAGCGGCCACCTATTCTTCCCTCACTGCCGCGTAGGTGCACTTGGTGTAACCAGGCGCACAAGTGCTTAGAGCACAATGACGCACAGGGTGAAGACACCTCGGGCGCGCAAGGGTGCGCTGGGCGCGGGGCACGCAAGTACCTCCTGCCGTGCACGTGAGGCGAACAGGGGACCTTCCCTTCTTCTTTCGCACAAGGGGTGCGCGAAAGGAACCTCACGGAGCCAAGGGGTGGCTTCGGGCATCTCTTCCGCGCAGGGGGCACGCAGGCTGTTCTTCGCTAAGCACCGAGGCTTTGCGGGACTTCAGATCTTCAACAAAGATTCAGAAAGCATCTCAAACGCCATGCGTGCTCCTTTTATAGGCAGAGGCGGTGCCTTTGTCATCCGCGTGATCTCCTGAAGATATCGAATCTTCAAGATTTTTTAAATCTTGATTTTTATCCTCTGTTCAACTCATGCTCTTTTATCTTCATCCTTCTCTACGTGCATGCGTTTTTAAAACGCATGCATGTCTTCATTTGAAACCGGTCCATGCATAGCACGAACACCACATGGCCTCGGCATCTTCGCTTGCCTTCGGCCAAACTCCAAAATCTCTCCTTTGTTGCATGCAAACCCATTTTTAGGCATGGATGTGTTCGTTATGCTCAGACGATCTCAATGGTGTCTTCGGCTTGATCAACAGAGGTCGGGAGCTCGAATTCTTCATTCGGGAGGCCTCTGGTTCGGAGGAGGAGTCGCGGGTGGCCTCGGGTGAGCTCATGGTAAAGGACGACTCCTCAACCATCTGATCCGGAGTTTGAAATACATCGGAGGGCTGGATTAGATCGCGGCGTGCAACGGATGAGATGAGCGGCTGCGATCCAGCGCGTGATCGATCGTGCGGCCAGGATGCGCTCCCGGTGAAATTTGTGCGTCCCACATCGAATCGCCGAGCGGATTTTCCGCGGTTTATCAACCAGTCGCTCCCCCCTTCACCGCAATTGAGCTTCTCCCTCCACGGTGCAACCCCGCACCGTGTTCTCTCTACGGGCGCGCTCTGCGCCCACCTCTGCCACTCGGGCGTGCCACTGGCGCCCACTATGCTTCCTCGGGCACGCTCCTCGTGCTCCCGCTACGCGGGCTTCATCACCGCGTGGCCTTGGGGATTACACACGGCCCCGGCCTCTCTCGGGCTTGCCCCATGGGATCCCCCTTGGGCGTGGCGACCTCGAGTCCCACAAGTGCCTTGGGGTTGAACCCTTAAGGCTGGCCCTTGGTGGCTTCCTTTTTGCTTGAGGAAACACTAAGTACTTTGTATACAAACAAAGTAACCAAGTGTAAATGCCAAATGCCACTTCTTCTTCCAGGCCATTCTTCCTCTATATTTCTTGTCTTCTTCTTCATTATAATTCATCATTCTTCTTCAACATATAATTCATCACTTAGGATTGGAATTCACGAAGGTTCGTTCTTCAACCGAATCACTTGAATCAACTAAGTCTTCAATGTTCTCCATTGATCTAATCAGAGATCAAGTTGGATCAATTTCAATTCACAAGCACTAAGTGATAGTGCATGGACTTCTTTATCTCACTTCATCCACTTAGATGTTGTGGATGACTCTCTTCATCTCCTCATGCATTGTCAGTACAAATCATGGTCTTCAAACAATGTTGTGACATTGTATCTACTTGATACAAGTTCTTGGAACTTAAAGAGCAGCTCAACAATCGTCTGATGTAATGATGCTCCATCATCATTCTTCAAGTGTTTTCACTTAGTATCACCTTGATACAAGTATTGGAACATTAAGAACAGCTCTACAATCGTCTGATATTACTAGAGAATGTTTCAACCATCATCTCCTATGTCACTTAGTGAATCTCCTAAGTGACATGCATCTTAGTACCATGGACATTCTCTTGTCCTCACCAACACCATCACATCCTTTGTCATTCACATATTGAAACTCCTTGACATCCATCCATTCATTCATTCACAACAACATACCTCATTGACAACAAATGCAACACAGTGCACTTCAAATGTGTTATCACACTATTGGTGGAATTATACATATTTGATTACCAGTCAAATACTTTTTTGAGATAGATGGAATGGTCTATAATTCCATTAAAAAATATTCCAACACTTTAGGAATGAAAAATTCAACTACATTTCATTAAATATGATATGAGGTAGAAATTGTTCAAGAAACGAAAAATGGTGAGATTTTACTGAAATCAAGTAAGTATTTATTCTAATGAGAAATTCAATATCTTTAAGAAAATGATATTGAAACCCAAAATGTTATACTAGTACCTTGTTATATGATGAATCAAATGGTACCTTAAATTAGAACATATTTATGGATTTCTGGTTGTAACCTTTCTCTAACCTTGTTCTATATCACTATCCATCATCACATGATTGTTATATTTCAATTACATATCCATGTTCTCACTTCCAACATATTTTATCCTATGTAGAAACCCAGTAATGAGTTACTTTGGCTAAAAATTATGTTTCTATCCATCCTTTTAAAAATTATGTTTTAGTATTAATTATATGATGTGGGTTCCCATAGAAGAGACATTCAAGTATAAAACATTTTATAACCCTAATGACTTTCATGGGTGAAATTAATTTTAAGGGCGGTAAAATGTAATATTCCATGTTTTTATTAACCTTTTTTTCATTCTAATAAATTAAAATTATCATTTATATCTTTTAATGTTATACATCAAACATTACATTCACACTAAACATACTTGTAATATGTTACACGCAACAACGAGTTCACGTACGATGCACATAACATGTAGTATAGAGTATGTTCAATGCACAAAATAAATAATTTTTTATTATGTTTTATGTAACACCAAAGGAATATTTCACTACACACACTACTAACAACGATTGTGTTATATGAAAGAGCGACCTTACTCAACAGCTTGTGTTGTACACAATAACGAGTGTCACCAAAAAAAACTATATATTACTAAAATAACATATAACATAGAAATTATTAATTTTTTAACCGAATTTTTAATTTTATAATCATTAACATCAATTTTATTTATTTTCTAGAAAATGATTTAAGAACAAATTTAATTTTTTGGATAAAAGAAGTATTTTTGAAAAAATGCAGTTTTACTTCTTTTTGATGGAACCCCAATTTTAATTCTAGATTTTTAGAAATTTAATATATTATATTTGATTAAATAAGATTCTTATTTGGAATTGGGATATAAAATTTTAAATTTGTTGAAATCTTGGTGTTTTTTTGATGATATTTATATTTTTATGAATAATGAAAAATAGTGAATTTTAATGTGTAAATGTATTATTTTTTTTAACATTTAATTAATTTTTTTTAATTGTATGTAATTTCAGATTAAAATGGGACCTTAAAACATGACAAAAGTTTCATAAAGTTTTACTTCATAAAAACCTTCTTCTTGGTTTTTGATAATAGAATTTATTTCAAATTTATTTTTTCCAAATTTTTGTTCTGAATTATAAAAAATGTATTTAATATTTGGAATCAGTGGTTTGATGTTATGTTAATAGTTATCTTTTAATTTTTTGTATATTAGGAATAGTAACTAGGGAAATTATTATTTAAAATGGTTAATGGTAAATCAGGTCTATTAGGGTAACTGCCAATATGATAAAGATAATAAAATTACACTAACACATTCCAAAATCATATTCAAGGAATTAAAGTCAACAAATATCATCTATGGGTATGAATTGATTCATTTAATGGACTTTTTACCATTAAAGTGATGTCATTATAATTAAAACAAAAGAAGGTGAAAATATATAATTCTCATATATCTTATGAGTGTAATAATTTGAATATAGCGATTATAATGATCAAAAATAAAAAATAAATACTCTCCAAAAGTAAAATTAAATTTTCTATATCATCTAAATTTATTTATAATTTTTAGAGATTCAATATACCATTAATGATGATAAAAAATGATGTTAAAATTATTTTATTGATAGATATATTAAATAAATGGTTTTAAAAATCATAAAATAAATATCATATGAACTAATTAATGCATTCCACGAATATTCTAGGTAACTATGAAATATTAGTAGTGTATTAAATATTTTGGATCATATTTATCTTCTCTGGGATTTTATTTAAAATCAAATAAATTTATAGTTTCAAAATTGACAGTATTGATATTTTATAAAAATAACATAATATTAAATTATTTTAAATCATATAAATATTTAAAAATCACAAAGTGAAAATTATATAGTCTAACATAACATTAAGTCTCCAATTATGTAAATTTGATGATACATAAGTAACCGTTCCACCCATACTCATCTTATCTTCTAAATATATGAGTATGGTATAATTATAAACTTAAATTTAATTTAAAATAAATTAATAATTCAAGACATTCAAAAATTTTCCCTCCCATTTCTTTTAAATGGGAACCCCTTATTCTCATTTAATCACAACTTCAAATCCCTTTTTCTTGGAAATTACATTAAAAAATCTCTTCTAAACTCCCCTCACATCATCGTAGAGGTCTCCATATGGGTAGAAAGATACCTTAAAAAGTCCTTATGTGCACACCAAAAAGAGATACCCAAAAAAGAGGTAATTTTTATATCGGCTATTTCAAATTTATAGTCTTACTCTACTTCCTCTTCATATATTGTTTCAATACTAAAGAACTAACTCCATTATCTTTTACATGCTGAGATATTTTATAATTATTGGAAAACCTCATACATCCTTTTATCCATTATACAAAAGACAATATCTTCGTTCGTGTGAACGTACGACATACCATTTTCATGTCGTGGTGTAATTGTTATTCAACAATAATTAATAGGGATGGGTATATTGGGGAGTATAATGGATGTAAATAATTTATATAACATAATAATTATTCTTTAAAATTAATATACAATCTAATTCAATACTATTTAATTTTCATGGTAATGATATCATCATTGGTTTGTACATATGTCTTACCGTCTCCATAACACAATAAGATTAAATATCCACGCTAACCATTAAAAAATTATTATAAGATATATATAATAAATAAGAATGAAATATATTACATAATAATCCTATAGTATTTATATATATTTGAAATTTATTTACTTCCATTCAATTTAATAAGGTAGCAGAAACAACGTTCATGCGTACTTACAGCCTACAGTCCCCATGAATGGTGTATTACATTTCATTTACCTATCTTATATATATATTTATATAAAAAATATTGATGATATATAAATCATGTTTTAAATTAAGGGTGTTATTAAACTACAATCTATGTAATAATAACCAGAATAACAAGTAAAAACACGTAGGATAAATGAAAATATTATTATCCAAAACATTGATTTAATATGGAATTAATAAATGAACGAGTTAAATAAAGTCATAAGTGAATCATATATGATATCATAAATATTATTATGGGTATGTTTCAATTTAATAATATATTCGAACCCACCACACAATCGTTCCAGACACATACCATGTAAATCAGAATTAAGGTAAAAGATAATTTTGGGACCTCATTTTTATCTAAGATTGTTTATACGTAAGTATTTATTGCAGAAATTTTTATCAACCATGTCCATGTTTTCCAAAAATATTTTCATAAAATTTATAATATTATTTTATGTATGTTTTCTATCATTTTTACCCATTTTATACATTTACAACATGCAATGGATTGAATCTTTATTTTGTTTACCATATAAGATGGCTTTTTTTCTCAAAATATTATACGAGGAGAATGATTTTTATATTTATACAGCATAAATGGATTTTTACAGTTTATTGAAACCTTATTTTGATAAAGATTCCTCTGCACTATTTGATGACTATTTTCAACTAAATTATTTTCATTTAACATTTTGTGGAATTTTGAGAAAAGAAAATGTTTTTGAAAAAGAAATCATATTTTCCCCTGTAATTAAGTTTAACTGTTTGATCAAAATTATTTTCCATCTAAGATGATGATCATAAATAGGGTTATGTTTCTATATCAATAATTACTATGATTTGATTGTGATATTGATGGAATGATATTTTTTATGGATTGTTTTATTATGGAATCATGTTTTCGAAACCAATTTTATTTAATGTGTTATACTTTGATGAATGATTTATGTTTTTGTAGAACATGTAATAATGATTAAATAATGAGATGGGTGGGACCTAAATATCACTCCAATTAATTGGGTAATAATTTATATCTCATGAGATAGAAAATACTAAAATGGATTGTAAATCCGGTTCAAGTATACAGGGCGGGATCAACATGTAAATCCACTTCAGTAATAGAGGGCTGGAATAGAATGTAAATCTGGTTCTATACTACATGGATGGAAAGAAAAAAAACCCAGCTCTGTAATGGACTTTTCCCCACTATTGGTCTGGGAAGAAATTCCTAGGGTACTATGAAAATCATATTATGATCCTATTTTGTTGCAACAATTCCATGTTTGATGACAGTACTATTTTATCATAGTTAATGTTCCTTTCTGACCAATGCCTTATGTACTACCATGATTTATTTCTTGACTCAATATTTTTATATTTAAACATTATGTTCATGTTTTTACATTTTTTATGTTTACATTTTACTTTTTGTTCTTCGTGTTTACCCTTACTGAGCATTTATGCTCAACCATTTTATGTTTTCTTTTCACTAGAATATGAAGAACGAGTTTATGTAAACTAAAGGGGTATATAATTATGGGTTATGTTGAGGATTATTAAAAATATTAGAAGATTATGTTACATTTTTCCAAAGTAACTAAACTAATACAGTCATTGGGCGTCTGTTTCTGTCATGTATTAAGTATTCAGAAAAATTAATGTAATGTCCATGTACATTGAGCTTGGGTCGTTTGACTACATATCACATCCTCATGTAATAAGGGTCCCACAAAAATTTTGACGAAACCATGGGCATGGATCTTCCAATAAATACTATATTTCTCTAATACTACCATGGAATGATGATTAGAGAAGAGGAAAAAATCTGGTGTTAATTACTTACCAACTTGATATAAGGGAATATATCCCTAAAACATTTTGTGGATGATACGTAGTATATGGAGTTGGTATGGTGCATATGAAAGTAATATGATTGTGAATGCATATATATATATAAATATTATGTTATCACATAATCATTGCCAATAGGCTCACATTAATACATTATCATATCAATTTTATTACCAACACAACACTTTCATTACCACATGTAACCAATAGTAAAGGAATTTCACAATAAAAAAAGAAACATAATTTCAAATAATTCAATTTAAAATTCATCCACCATTCTAGAATAATGAATTAACGGCCCCATTAATTGTTTATGAAATATTAACATCATAATTTATGAATTAATAGGGAAACAAACATCTATATTTAATTACATTTAATTCCAGGTTGGTTGTTGTTATTTAATTCATTTATCCAATTACAACATGTATATTATAATGAAAATTTAATAAATTACATCCCACAAAATTTTCAATTTATTATTACCATACTCATAGTCCATCACTAGTAGGATTCTACAACAAGGTACTATAAAATAAACCATCGCTTATCTTATGAAGCCCAATTACAAAACACAAAAATCTCACAAAAATATTCTCATATATGCCCCTCCACATATCTATATAAAACATCAAATACCATACCATAACTGGTTTATAAAATTATCAAAACACATTGACATAACCCACACAACCACAAGGATAACTAAAACATATCAACAATATATAACAGCTGATTCCATAATATCAAATTATACCATAATTCTTTTAGAGGGTATTAAAAATAAAATCATCATTCATGTAAGATGTTTTTTCCCAAATATATAAATTCACAAATGAGTAAAATTCTAAAAATAATAAACCCATTAGTGCTTATCTGAATCATGGATTTACAATTGTGTACATGGAAATGTATATCAATCCACAATAACGGTTAAAATCTTTAAATGTAATCATAATAAATATATAACAACAACTCACAATAACGAATAACAATAAACACATTGATATAATAATAAATATTATTAAACATTTGAACACAATACATCCGATTAAATTATTTTTAATCATCATTTTCACATCCATTAGCCACTCTATAATACCAACCAATTAGAAAAAAAATAGAAAAATATTTTTATAGATGTAGACCAAAGATTGAAAAATGATCCCCTTCATAGAGTGTAATATATGTCTTACGACACAAAAATTTAGGGTTAAAGGGATGATTTAACTTATTAGACATACCATGTGATAGGTATTGATTAATCATGAAACCCTTTTAGTTAAGGGTGGATAAATATATTGGGATAAACTACTACTTTAAAATTTTATAGTGTTGTAGGAAATAAAGGAATCAATATGTTTTCAAACAAGCATGGACTCATGAATATAAAGAATTTGGGTCGAGGATAATGTCTCTAAGGATTTAGAATAATTATTCATGAACATATCAAATAAAAGGAAACAAAAAAACACGATTGAGAGAAATTATAATAATTTCATATTGACATTATAGATCATACAATAATTGTGATGATTAATGTGGTCAACCATACATTTGTAATTTCATTTAAATCGTATTCATTTATAACATGAAGAAGAACCCATTAAAATCCAAAAATTTTATGGAATTAAAAAACTCAAATTAATCCCTATAAAAGGTATTTAATTTCTTTTTTATGTATTATGTCCACATTTTATGTTCAAACAACAATTATTTAAATTTGGGAAATTATGGGTGCACTTATAAACTCTGTAATTTTAAAATTTCTTGAACCAACCATATATATATTTTCTACACATAATAATGAAAATGACAACAATATAGAACCATTGTAGAATAAAAAGAAACCAATAGACAATAGGAATGAACCAACCAACAGTAAGATGGAACCAATTGGCCGCATGAATGTTACAAATTATTACCAGAAGGGACAAACCATGAGTATGAAGGAACTAAATAATCACATGAATGAACTAACTAAAACATTATAGAATCGAATAATTAAAGTGGGGAACTAACTACTATAAGAAATAACTAATTGACAACTTTAAAGATCAAAATGACATAATAAATGAATTAATGTACCACGTGAATGCACTTAATAACCAAAATATCGAATAAGTGGATATGTAGTCAGTAATTGTATTGTGATAAAAATTATACAAATTTTAAAAATGGCCTTTACTCCCACCTAACATATCCAAAAAAATTTAAATAATAAGGGAATTATTTGAAACCAGAGATACTGCACACCAACAAAGGGGGTGTTTAATGAAATAATGACCCCAAATCATAGTCTTTTCATCTAGATTTCCCACCTTAATAATCATTCTCAAAATACTACACCATATCATTTAATAATAAGGAATTTCACAATATATTTGGGGCCCAAATAATATCCAAATACTGTTTCATTTTCTTATGGACTGATCAATATCATGTGATAATCCCATCTCAAAAAAGGCTTCAAAAATGTTCCGTTATAAACCAGTCATCTAATTAGTTTGATAAAACTAACATCACCACTAATAATTAAACATTCCATGAGTGTGATTCAATGAATGAGTCATTCATTTTATTTTTTATGTGTTCACAATGGAAAATTGGAATTATATATTCTTGATTATTCCCTATCGCTCATGGTTAAGGCTCATCTAAATAATAAAAAAACACTCCATATCAAAAAATGAGATGTTTTAAACAAACAGAAATAATATAACATCTCACCTATAAAATACAACACTTTTAATTTCTGTGATTTAAGTTGAATTTGGTCCTAATAAGGGGAAAACTCTTTAACAATTCTCCATTAAAATCCACATCGCTCATTAAACAAGATTAACAAGTTATATCTATAGAAATGAACCTATTATGGACTTTTCTATTCTCATAATATGTATATATAAAGGTATAAATATTTATTTCATATGATGATCCCTTAATAATTATTAAAAATGATGATGAGATTTAATGTAAAATACAAGGTAGATCACTTCAAGCTAGTATATATGAAATATACCTACTAATATATACCCTGTAAGGGTTCCTTAGAGTTCATGGTCATGTTACTCATTATCAATATGTTGGATAGAGGATATATTAGTTTACTTGCCTATTTTTTAATCCAAGTATTGATAACTAATCTCAAAACATCATTGTCATCATATCTAAAATGATCTCAAACCAATATTGATATCACGTTTAAATTGAAAACAATAAAGCTTAGAAAACCCTAACTAATACCACTAATACATATCCTATACCATTAGATATTCACATTGGTCGGAATTCGGCTGAGAGTTGAACCATAATACATCATAAAATAGTCTAGTTGTTAGGAACTAGCTCTGAGTAATATTATCTCATATCAGGGAATAAAATGTATAATAAAAACATAAAATTAAGACCAAACAAACACAAAATATATTAAAAACATTAAAATGATATATAAATAATCAACTAAGAATTATATAATATTTAAATTTTTAAACAATTATTCATTCAATACAGAATGCCAAATTAAATTGAAAAAATACATTTAAATGGTTTCTGAGTAATGATTCATTGAGAATATTATAAATGATATAGATGCTCATGGATCACACACAGGATACAATAGTCTCCACCTATATATCATATCGTCATGATCTATATCGTGCTATGTTGAATCATAAGATGTTATCTTTGAATAATCCACCGTAGCTCCAAATTTACTTGGATAATCATCAAACAAATGACAATTATATACATTTTAGAAATGTGGGCATAAGTCCCATGAATTGGTGAATATAATCAAACCCAGGAAGGAATAATAATGTAAAAGAAGGAAAAAAACCCCTCAATTCTATTCATCTTCATGTATGATAGGTATCCAAAAGTAAAACAAAACGGTATTATTAAACCCAAATATAGCCTATCCAGTCCTAGAGAATAAAATAACTAAATAAATATTGTGAATGAATAATATATAAATGTTTAAATACTATAATTCATTAGGATTCAATGATGGAACAAGTTATCTCGTCTCTAAGACTCAATAGACTAGCCTTAATAACAATTTTGAAAAACTATATCATTAAAGATTCCACACAAATGAATGTCAATCACATACTGAATATACTATCCCAAAATAACTCATGTGGTTTGAAGGATCAGTGAGACTCGATGAATTATAAAGTGATCAATATTTCATTTATACTTAATCTTTTTAGGAAAATGGAATAAAATCTATAACTGAAACACTACATCTAATTAAGTTAATGTTGTATCCTATGACCCGTCAACATAGTATCATCAATCTAATATATGAAAAATCAATGGTAGGAAACACTTGTATCCAAAAAATTATAATATGTATGATCCATTATCCTATTTTTACAGGAGGAAAATCTACTCCATTAGATGATCCTAACCGCAAATGACCTCTACGATTAGAGGAATACCATCTTCGTACCAAAATGGTCATGAAAACTAGTATTTGTGGGGAATAATTATGATACATGAAAAAAAATTTAGAAATAGAATATCTCTCACCCTATATAAAATGTTATTGAATGTCGAATATACTCTTAATATAAGATAGAGGATCCTATACTATGAGTATAAAATGGGAATACCCACCTTATATATAAGTAAAAATTCATTTTCTGGATCTTGTTGTCTATGTAGGTTTGGAGTGACTACCAACCATACATATAGTATAATTATCATCTAATATAAATTTTATAACCTGACCAACTAGACATCAATGATATAGAAAATAAGCTAATCACATAATCCCATATAATTTTTATTCCAAATAGAGGGGAACTATCATATCTTATATGGAAAACACTCATGATATAGTATCCATACTCCTACATTTATAACATAGTGGTAAATAAATGAATATCAACAATTGATGTAATGGTAAAAAAGGTTCTCTATAGGGTTACATGATGTGTTACACCTCACAAAAAATCCATTTGAAAACTATATCCAAAAAATAGACATAAATTCTTAAAATACATTGTATGAAAAATTGTACTTGATATATTGTACTATCAGGTAACTATTCATGTTATTTATACACCTATATTAATTCAACATGTGGTATAAGTGGTTCCCCATAGGTGGCCAGTGACATGTATTTCTTATGGACATAATTAGTTTTTAAATTTGATCAAATAAAAGTATGTAGAATTGAGGTTACATGGTGTATAGTCCTAACCTGCATGAATTGTAAATTAAAATTTTTACCTAGGCATGTAATCTCTAAACAAAAAACAAATCATTTCTTTCAACATAACATTTTTATTATGTCAAATGAAATGTAATATTTAACTCAATAAAAACCAACTCTTGTCACGTTTATAAAGCACACATCATGTATTCTTATGAAATTATTTTTGAATTTAATGGTATTAAAGCTTAGTATCATCTATCAATCAAAAAATTCATATTAGATACCGATTTAACCTTAATGTAATGTTAAAAATTTACCTATATTCTAAAATCAATGTTGTTTTTTGATAAATGGTGATCCATACACACCCCTCGCTTATAACAGAATCCATTTTCCCTATGAGTGATGCTAAATGGTCATGTATACCTCATCCTTAGGAATAAGCCTCACCATAATACTATCACATACTTCTATGACATAGTTATTGTCATGTAAGACACAATAACCATCATCCGCCATAAACCAATCTATACAATCCAATGATTTCATCATGTTTTGAAATGGTTTATGATATTAAAATATTTTCCTATGAATATTATGATAATGAAGTCATAATGAATATTGAGTGAAACCCAAAAAACACAAAATAATTATTAAATTATGGTCACTAATAATCAATAAATCTTTTATTGGTCTATAGAAAAGAATAGATAAAATAATGAGAATTCAAATACCCAAACCCATATTGAACATTATAATTTGATTTGGAAAGGTAAAATGTGTGTTCAAATTCAATCTATTGAGAAAAATTCAAATAAAAAATTTAATGTATTGAATAGTTTTCCAAAACCAAACTCCTACCACCTATAATATTTAATGTCACCATAATCCCTATAGAAGATGTGTTTTCTATCATTACTACAAAAAAATTCATGTTTCACTTCATGAATAGTAAATGATTCCATAATGAACCAGCTCAAATTTCACCCGTCACTCTAGGGGTTTTATATAAAAAATTTGGATATTCTAAATGATATTTGACAAGATGACATTTATAGAGGTTCTTCATATATGAACAAATATTTTAGTAATAATAAAAAATTATTTGGATTATATAATTTAATTAATCTTCTAGAGTGGAAATGACTAGATCTCAAAGAACCATGTTAGGAACTAATGTAGTATTGTCTATTAGGAAATGAATATGTTATATACAGATGATGACTCATTTTTACTATACAAACGTATTTTTTATAGATATAATACTATAAACACTAATGATAATGTGAAAGATAAATATAATACTTTCATACTTATTAAATATTTATTTATGATCTATTGTTACAAGAATTTTCCATCACCATAGTTTGAGGGAAAACAACACACTCGAGATTCCACAGTACTAATATTTACTTTTTAAATATCTTTTTATAATCTAAATTTACAATTTTACACCTGGAAATATATTAGGGCTCTTAAAAATTGTAATCATTTTTTCAATCAACTAGGAAAAAAATTATACATGAGACATCCAATGGATATTTCTCCTATTGTATAGATGGTAAAACTCAAGTGGGATCGATGTTGGATTTTATAGTTGATAAAATTATTTGTTGGGAGTGAGGGGAGTATTTGGTGACCAAATTATTGGTTTTTGAAAGAATTTGTTTTTTTTTGAATAAGACACACATGCTTCATAATTTTTCATTTTATGAATATATATTCTACAGACTACTGTGGTTTCAATTGGGAATCACAATAAACCAAATAGTGGGGGACCACCCTATAATGTCAAAGGACGAGGAATGAATTATGGTGACTTAATGAATATTATTAACATTGATATATTGAGTATCTATGAAAATAATTAATGTTCGACTGAGCACTATAGATGGAATCTTAGTCAGATAACTATTTTCCATTTTTATTTTGAATTATTATGCATTAAAAGTTTCAAATGTTCAGTATGTGTGTTGTATTCAATCAATAATTTTTTATCATATATATATTCAATAATCAAGATCAAATTGGATTCTTACTTTTAGTCCATTGTCATTTAAACATATTGATAATTAATTTATCTTATCATTTGATACTTATGTAACATTAAATTAATGAAATTATTATCTTACATATTAAAATCCAATGATGATCTTTCTCTATGAACATAATGTAATTAGATTAAGGATAATAAAATTCATTTCACATTCATTATTCTAGATTTTGTTTTTCAAAACAATTTTATATAAATATTTTTCTAATAATATATTTGGATATTTGAAATATGTTTCCCCTCAAAAACATGATGAGAATTATAAATCATTTTTTACTATTAAATTTATATTTTCATAACTAGTTTTTTATATTCTATTTGTATCAAACTGTATGATCACTATTTACTACTATCTCAATTTTTTACTGTGTCTATGAGATTCTTATTATATGAGAGATGTTTCATTGGTATAATAACCTATATAAATATTTGATAATTTAAATCTATTATCATAGATTCTACGATGAAACTATTTATAATATTTATTGATATTCATTTTGGATAATTTATATAAGCCTAAATTATTTTATTTCCACCATTTATGAAAATATTTTACTCAATACTGATCACTTTTATTTAATATTTTGATGTTTTATTATCTTAATAAAATTAAAATATTATTAATTTTATAATGTTATGATGGGAAAATTAATTTGGTTTCACAATTTGAGTACTATAAAAATATTTATAATATGTAAGATCTTTTTTTATTTAATAAAGACCTCTAACTCTATACTGCCCAAACCCATTTGTATACAATCCAAATTAAGAATAAATATATATTTTAAAGTTAAAAACCAAAATTATTATTTTATACAAATGATTTTATTGTTTATTTTACATTGATACTTCATTAGTGGTTAGTGTATCTAACTTTTTAGTTTAATTTTATAAATCATTCTTCATTTATATTAATTGTTATATATTTCTTTAATTTCTAATATTTCCATATCAATTTTTGTGCATATATTTATGTTGGTTTGTTTTGCATGGTTAATAATATGGTTGTGTGGTTCAACTGTGTGTTATGAGTTTTTTAGTATTAGTGGTGTTCGATAGATGTGTGGTGTATTGCAGAATGTTTCCAGTTATTTGGTCTTCAAAAGTGCAAAATGTTTTTCATTGCAGTGAGACGGTATATAGATATGTAATGTTACTCTATTTAGTGTCCAATGGTTCTTTCAGTTCTATAATTATAGTATTTTAATTTTTTATTAGTAAAACATAGGTCGGTGGTAGTCTGTGCTTATAGTGTTTTTGGAAACCAAACATATTTTTATTACTTTATTAATTACTTTAGTGTATTTTTATACATATCCTATAAATTAGTATACATATGAAACTTGGATATCATTAATTTGATGGTGTTTAATCCTCTTAATTAGCTAGTATCCCTTATACCTCTCATATATGTTTCACTTTAGAGAGTTTCCAGAATAACATTTTGGTTACATGTGATTTTTAGCGGTACCCTATTTTAGGAAATATCTTATTTCTTTTTTTTCTGTCATGTGATAACTCAATGTTGAGAATATTTGTTCCATTTTTAGATTAATTTATTTATTTTATGAATTTTCTTCTAGATATTTTTTAAAGGTCTTGTTTCATCATTGAGTTGATGGTTATAGGCGTTCTAATCATTGTTTTTTCTAGGAGATGGTGGATACTATTTGATGTTTTTATGTGTTAATTTTGGAATATTTATTTCATTCTCATTGGTTTGAAATAATTTAACATTTTCCACTCAATATATTCATTATGAATTATCTGAGTTCATCTTATAATGACTTCTGATGTTGTCACTAGTCATGTTTTTTAGAATTATGCATGATTTGAATATATATTCTTAGGACCTATTTTATCATGTGAGTTATTAGATCCAATATTCCTTGATGGATAGATCATTGAGTGTGGACCTATAATGTCCATGGTCATGATTTGTTTATAATTACCATTTACAATATTATCTTTTTTATAGATTTTGTAGAATTAAATTAATATAGATAGAATTTACCATTTTGATACAAAATATAGTGAAATTATTATTATGATAACTTTTGGATGATTTTTGTTTAATATTTCAATAAAATATTTTTTTTCATTTTTGGTAATAATATTAATTCAATAATTTAATGTTTGACCATGAAAATTCATAAAATTTATAGAACGAAATATATTGAACGATATATAATAAAAATTAATTTTCTATGAAATGGGAGTGGAATATCATAAATAAATGAAAATATGTAAAATAAATTAAAAATACATGTTAATAAGATTTATTTTTAGAGGATTTAAATAAATTATTTAGTTTTGAAAGAAAAATTGTTTTATGATAATAGACACGGGTTACTGAAGTTATCATATGTGAATTTTTTAACATAGTAATATATATATCATTATTTTAGTAATATGTACAAGTAAATGAACCTTTAACAATATAAAAAAACCTATGATTTTTCCCTTATTACCCATAAAATTTTTTAAACATTAATCATGGAGTGAAAACATTTAGTATAAAATATCTGCATAAAAATTTCTATTATAATCATTAATATTTCAAAATCAAATTATTTATTAAGAATAATACATACATCATTATCAGAAATAATATAAATATGGTAATAAAATATTTTTATAATACTAAAAAAACTATGCTTTATTATCATAAAAAGATATTATGTTATAAGTCAAGAAATATTTTTAATAAAAAATTTGTTTAAAATAGAATCATTGTTTCCAAATGTATTTTTCCTAACTGTAATATATCCCCATTAAACATTAAAAAAAAATTTGATTATTGAATAGTTAAAAATATTTCCAAGAATATATACTATCAATCATCCAAAATCCATTCTTATTTCACATAAAAAATATATGATTTAAATTATAAATACATTCAATAACTTGGTAGCATAAAAAATTGAAGTTAAAAAAGTTATAATACAGTTCCATATCAACCCAAATATATTTATCACATATTTTATAAATAGAATCAATGATATTATTCAAAAAAATTTAATTTTAGGTTATGTTATACATGGTGTTTATATAGTTACTAAATTAATTTATAATATTCTTCTAAATACAAAAAAATTATCAATTTTAGTTAAATAATCTAATCCAGGAATAAAATAATTCATATAAATTTATTTTTCTTATAATTTTTTAAGACCTATAGATATAAATATTTGGTAAGGTTATTTTATTATTGTTTATAATTTTTTGACATTTAGTATTGTTTCTAAAATTCAATTTGGTAAATAATGGGATATTTTAGAATATTATTCCCTTTTTTACATGGAATTTTTCTCTATATTTCTATCAAAAGAAAACACCCTTTTCAATATTAATGAGTGAACAAGAAATTTAGATAATATTATACATATCTTTATTCTAGTTACATGGTTTTTCCAAGACCGAATGTCATCTATATTATACATTTCGATGATAAGGGTCCTCAACCATCATAAAATTGTTAATTTTCCCTCCAGATTACTCTAAAAAAATTATCTAATGTTCCCATTTATTTTAGGGTGTAAATCCTACATAAAAAATTAAAATTTATTTCCATAAGAATAATAGTCTCAATAAAAATATATTATGTTTGAAAATTTTATTTAAAAAATACTAATTTTCATAGTGGAAATGATTTTCTATTAAATGGAAGCCTCAAATGGGAAATATGATCCTCCGTATATTTCTTAGAGATATGATTTATTATTTTGGTGGTAAATCATATATTCAACTAATTTGGACTGAGAGAATTTCAACAACCAATATTACAATGGAAACCATGATATGGTATTTAGATAAACCACAAAAGTTTTGTTTAAGAAAAAATTATCCACATGCCTAAATAATATGATAATGGGTTATTTATTTTTTTCATTATTTTGGAAACAATATGTTATAGAGATTACCCCAAAAACAGCTGCATGTATGGTAATGTAGTGGTGATGCGTCCTACTATAGGTAGAATGTGTATTTACTATATTTATGATAAAAATATTATCATAGTCCTAAAATACATTTTTATTGACACATGTTCATTTCTCCCACTAAATAAATTCCATAAACTATAAACCAAATATCAATGTCTGTAGTTCTTTTAGAATCTTACTATTTTTTTGATCATAGAGCAATAATAGACTTATAAATTGATTGATTTTTCCAATTGTATAGGGTATAATCATATGAATTTAAATATATTGAAATTTAGGTTTAAAATAAATCTATGGTGGCTTTGTAAAAAAATTCATATACCATTGGATCCCAAAAAAATAAAATATATACAAAATAGTGAGTGTCTATTTTGATAATGAGGTAATAGTCCATTCATGGTCGTGTGCCATTTTTGTGATATGGAATTTTTTTTCAAAACTAGAATATAATACCTTCAAATTCAAATTAAAACCATGAAACTATATTATTTTTGATCATAATCTAACCACTCATCTAGCTCTTATCTTCTCACATTTCATCATTACAACTATTCATCATTTTATGTGAATTTATGTGATTCTTTCATTTTTACAGATTCCATCTAAGACTATAGGCCTCCATCATGGAGTTCATAGTTCTTTAACAACCAATAATTATTGGTATTTATTTACAAACCACTACTTATAAATAACTGAAATCATTTTGATAAATTGGAGTCCTTTTTGTGGATGAATACCTTCTCATTTTTGGATATTCATGTAATGGACTCTCAATAACTCCCTCATCCACATAAAAATAATGATTCCAAAAATGTGTCATATGGAATTAATTTATAATAATGACCATGCAGATTCCATTCATGATAAAACCACATTAAATACATTTGTAATGATATTCATAGGAACTACTTTCATGAGGACCATGTTCGTGAAGCACCTTTATGGGTTCATGTCTCCGATGAACCTTCACCCTGTTCATATATACCGAAACATGATTAAGTTTATTCAAGACAAATCCATCAGTATATAGAGAGGGGAATTCACCCTCACACCCAAATAAGGATATTTTTGAAGACACATTCTCATGCCTTTCCTCTAGTCCCTAAACCTCATTAAATGAATCCAATGAAATATCAAGAGTCTCCCCACAAGCATTTTACTAGGGGTTAGATCATTTTTGGATTCATTACCGACATCCCCAAAATTTATAAAAGATAATTTATTGATTCAATATTCTATTCAAGTATCTAGAGACAATAATATATTGAGATAACCATATGTAATTATTAAAATTCATTATGTTATGAATCTTTTATTTATTTCATCAAACACATTGTATTGAGAAACTCATTTTGGTTTCCTATTTGACCACATAAATGGTAAAACCCACCATATTAGACACTAATGTGGTATACACCCTAAAACATATCTATTACCTATTTCAAAAACGAAACCAATCCCACTAGGGGAGCAGAAATCATTAAAACCCACTTAATAACATTTTTTTACTCTTCATTGACAGAAACATCAATATCACAATATGATAAACTACTTTGATCAGTAACATCAAATATGATTACACTATTTAGGAAAAAACATTTGATTGTTATTTAAACACACATAGGAAAAATTATATTATCCTTTGGGGATCAATTCCAAAATATTAAATCATATTATCCATATTGTGTTGAGAATTTGATGAAGTCCTCCATTACTTTTTATGATGAGCATACAACGATGCATTTCTTCTAGTTTACCATGAGGTGAGATACTCCAATTATATTCTTCATTTGTTCCTTAAATTGAGATTATTCTATTATACTCTATTGTACTGAAATTAATGATACATTTATTTTTTACTATATATATATGGTCCTCAAACATGGTGTAAAAAATATTCATACACTTTATTTTTTAAGTTACCAGTATATTGTATAAACTAGAATGTGCTAAGAATGTGTATATACCACACTAACCAATGATGCATTCATGTAATTATAACCTCATTGTATAACCACTATGTCCACAGTCACATGTACATAAAATTCATGATGATTGTTGTTATGTGGCCCAAAACTACATTGGATTTGATTCCCTTATTTCCAACAGATATAAACATAAATTCATTAGACTGATTCAAACTCAATAAAACATTTTACCTCCATTTGCAGGATCCTAATGCCTTATTAAAGGGAGATAGATTAAAAAGTTCCATTCTATTTGAATTCAAATTTAATAGTTCAACAATTTTGGGATTAAAAATGTTACATTATACATAGTGTGTTTGGTGTCCTATTAAATTCATGTGGTTAGTCTATCTAATTCATATGGGATACATGTGTAATTAGAATATCTTCATGGAAGGATATAGGAACATGTCTTAAAATTATAAGAGGTTCATTGATAAAGTATTAATTTCCCTAAAATAATTATATAATCCTAAAATCTCACACACTTCACCAATCCACATGATAATGAAAATTTTATAACGTACAAATAATAACCCATCTTTTAAAACCAAGATTGCATCAAATCAATGTAGAGTGGGGATATTTAATGTCTGAAACACTATAAAAAACAATAATGTTTTTTTATTTACGAAAGATGATAGATTATCATTATTTATTAATTTTGGTACATCACTAATTGGTTTCCTATTATTATTAATTTCTCAAGGGGAATCCATAATAAAAATAGCACAATAGATTGTGGTCTCTACTCATTGTATTGGTAAATGTATAGTAGGAGAAGATTCTATGAACCACAATCCACTAGCATATAGATACTAGGTTGGTTTGGTTCCTATATTCACCCTAGAATCAAATAATTAACCCATATTTAAAACATTAATATAACAAAAAAATCCAGTTGGTGGATGAGTCAATTTGAAATTACAAACTTAGTGGATCCAACCAATATTTAAAGAATTAAATGGAGACCCATAAGTGAAATATAACTCAAATTATGCATGATAATAATATTCAATAAGAAATTAGTTGTTTCATATTAAAAAATTCGTTCATTTTAGGATCCGAACCTTATAGAGAAAGAACACATATTTCCCTTACCATATGTTGGAGGAGGAGGATGACATGTATGTCTACAAAACAACCCTAGGGAAAATAATGATGGATCCTTTAAAATATTATCATAGTAACTGATGTGTGATCTTGAATTAATAAGTTGTTTTATAAAATCCTATATCATCGCTAATCATCTAGACTGGGTTATGAAATTAGAGATATCACTAGGTGTAACAAAACAAATCATCTTATTAGATGTCTCATTTATATCCTACTAAAAACATCATTGAGATTCATCATCATATACCATCAATATCCTATGATGAATAATATATAAGGATTTCCTAGAATATTTGAAATTTTTTGGTTATCTCAAATACATAACATACCATGGGGGCATGAATACATGTATGATATATTAATAAAATTACTTATCTAGATCTTGTACTGTTGATAGTAATTATAATTTTCTCTTTAATTATCATCGAATATATTGGAATTATAAATATCATATGCATATAAAATTTCAATTTTAAGTGGATCACCCCATCTAGACTACATATCACATCTAATAATGTTTTTCATGAAAATAGCTATAAAAAGTTGATTAAAAGCATTTAAAATTATAAATCATAATTCTCTATCTCAATTTAAGTGAACTAAATATTCCGCATATAGAATATTTTGATTAAAAATTATTAGTTAGCTACAAATTTTCTATAACTATAATAACATGTTTTATTAAATAAATTTAAACAACAATTACGAAGGACACTTCTTCATAGTGTGTTGGACCCCAGTGAAAAAACTATTTATCATATCCTTTCACAAGAACTCTTTGTAAGACTCCTTTATGATAATCCCCCATAGTACACATCCATTAGAATATTATTAAAGATATTATACCTCTTTTGTATTTTTTTTTCATATACTGTGTTTAGATAAGTTTCCAATGGCCCTTATGAGTTTGGATGGCCTATGACATATCAGAAGGTGGTATTAACCTTAGGTGTGTTATTTAATCTATTAATATCTTACGTGCAAGGATTGAATTGGAGGATATTTAATGACCAACATTTTATATTATCTTGATTGTTTATCGATATAGGAAGCCCCCAGAAAATAAAATATGTATTTATTCCATTCTCTAGCATATGAAAAAAATTCATATTCCTCTTATATAGTGTCACGTATGGTGTATCATTGGGTGAGCTGAGTTTTTTTCAAGGATTCCATATTGGTTTCTGAGATTATTTGTTTCTAGTGGTGATATATTACTAAAATTGAGTTCAACTAGTCCTACTCTTATACTAACATTATCTAGGACATCCATGACGATGATCAATGGAATAGTTGTAATTGTATTTGGTTGAAATGAATTTTTGATAAATTCATCTTCATATGAGGGCCTTCATGTAAATTTTAAACAATGTTATATCACATAATGTTTCATAAAAATAATGAGTAGGATAGTTGGGGATAGAACCATTAGTGTATGGATATATTTTAAAAATATAAATTTATTATCTTGTGAGTTTTTTTATCAATGATTACCTAGAGGATATTCCTTTCAATGTAACAGAATCGATCTTTCACTGAGGTTTTTTTATTACTTCAACCTGAAATTGGACTCATGTTTTTATAGTAAAGAATTAGGTAACTAATTGCATTGAATTTCATCATATCTATAATCATTGTTCCTATAATAATCCCTAAGAAATGAAGGGGAGGGTCATTCTTTTAGGTGTGGGGTGTTCCTATATTTTGAATGATAGAAACAATTCTCACATTAAAAAAGATATGTAAATAATATAGTGATAGTTTGTAGGACCTGGTGGATAGTGGTAAGGATAACCCCCATTGAAAAACATTATACCATTTCTCTATCTCTCAGTATATTCATGATCAATATTGTCCCCAATGAGAATACTTTTAGATCCTTATCTCAATGTCATTTGATTGGATGAAATCCACCCTCATTGGGACACAAGTTTAATGTGGTCAAATCACGTTATTCAGGTATCATGTGGCATCAAGGATTCATATATGATAAAAGAGGTTATGATATCCTTTAATTCATATATTCCCTTAGGAGAGGTAACTCTCTCTCATATGAGGCACATGAAAAAAATAAAATGTCTAGACTTTTCAATAATTAATGGTAATGAATTATTTTTTATTGAAATATATTCTCATAATATAAATGAGTATATGATTTAACACATTTCCACCCATTATTCTACTACTTACCACATTCGTCTGTTTTAGGTTATCATCACTGACAGAATGTGGATTCTTCACATGCTGCAAGAGATGAATGATGCAATAAATTTTCATATATCTACGACGTCTAATGATCACAATATATACTATATTAATATTATTAAAACAAAATATAGTTAGTGTTTAAATATAATTTCAGGGGATTACCTTGGTATTTATTACATTATACCCCAATTACATGATCATATTGTAGCTACACTTTATTTTTATTCTTCAAGGACATTATGAAATTCATATTAGTTTGGTATAAATAGGTCCACATATACCCAATTCATACATACCTTTTTGTGATAAACTATTAGGATCATCCTTCTGATTACATAGATCACATTATTTCATTTTTATTCCTTCAATATATCATGAAACATTCTTTTCATCATTCAAAACAACATCAAGAGACCATTTTTCATGATCCCTCTACTTATCAAAAAAAATCATTTTCTGGGGATCAAACTAAATATTCAAGAATTCATTTATATTATCTATGGGTCAGGGTATTCTTATAAGAACAAAGACACCACCATAACTATGAAAAGACCAGTTTTCTATTGATTCAAAAGACATAAAAATTATTTTTACATTACCTACATAATTGTTTCATGTTATCTCTTGCAGAGTGCTTCATGTGATATCCAGCATTGCCTTTGAGTATGTCATTTGATCCCTCCATGTTATCAAATAATAATCCAACATGATTTACAAGATCCCGTCATATGATATACTAATAATCATGTGTGACTTATAAGATCTCAACATTTTACCCCTAGAATGTCATGCAATTCATGTTATTGCAATACAATGTGAGATATCTCCATAATTATAATCTACTTTTACTTCATGTGATTCATGGGGACACCCCATCAGGTCCTCTTAAAATCATGTAATGTTTTTAGGTGTGTTGCATGATCTCTTGAGATGATCTTTTGACAATCATGTAGTTCTATCTGTGACTCCTTTTCATGATATATGCAAACTTGTTAAAAAATGTCTAATCTATCATGAAATCATATGACTATGTGATCCTATCATTTGATAATTTTTTTACATTTACACATAATGTGATTAGTTCCCACATTCATATTTATCTTGATTCCTTTTGAAATCCCTATAAACTCCTCATGTCTCCATTGAAAACTATCCTTTATCTTCAATGTGAAAAATTTTCAACACAAAAAATCAAACCAGAAAACCATCTTGAGAAAAAATTTCTAAGATTATCTCCCTATGATTTTTCTGAAAAACTCAAACAATTCAATAGTTTTATTTTCATCTGTTAATAAACCAGTAAAATAATTTTTCTTCCAAAACCAAAAATAGAGATAAAGGATATCACCAATACAAACAATAAGTCCAAATGAGTAATGGTCCGCATGAGAAATATATGTTACATGAAATATTAATCAACTAATCACTTCATTCACGAACCCATGTGATGGAAACATCAAAAAATAAATTTATATATTATTTTCTATTGTAAATATCACTTCCTAACTCTACATATCCACTTCTTGTACAATGATTACAATGGTCATGCATTATAATGATTTCTCATTATTGATTGTCAAGCACTAACATTATCGCAATTTTAACACCCTCAGTTTCACTATTCCCCCTACCAGTTTCTTCCCAACAATGATCAAGAAATATTATCTACATTTATCCAATGAACCAAATGTCATGATCCGACCCTACCCGGGTTCGAGCCGCAACTACCCCAAGCCCGCCTCCATAGGCCAGGTGCTGGTGACCAGTGCCGAAGGCAAAATAACTGGAGGAGGCCATTGCCTATAGACCTGTATGCACACACGTAGCCCACTCAATGAAAAAGTGTAGAGTAAAAGAAAGAACAAGGATAGTAAAAAAGAACAACTACTATATATATACCACAAATGTGAATCTACCTCTAAACAGTACAAGTAAAGTGCTGAAAAAGAAAAAGGGGAAAAACACGCGCCCAACCAGAAAAGTGCCACAACCCGGCAACAGGTAAACAAAACAAACAGCTTGAAGGGTTCCCCACCTAGAACCCGACCATGACCACCACACGCGGTCCAAGCACCCATAATCCTATGCACCACTGAAGTCACGACCAAATGTCTGTCATCTTCAAGGGCACACCAATTGCGGGAAAAGCCCAAGCAGGGGTGAGTATAAAAATACTCAGCAGGATACCCAGAAGTATGGAGGGAGAAACAATGGAGGTACCGAAGGGTGAGTAGTAGAGCGAACAAGAAAAGTAAAGGAGTACAACAGAGAGTGCAGTAGAATACCGGTAGAGAGTCCAGCTCAACCCAACAGAAGAATAGAGGTAGACTCGTCCAGACATAAGGAGATGGAAACTATGAGAAGATGAAATTATCATTGAGTTTTCACTACCTATAGCAGGACAGTAGACTTGTCCGACCACGAGAAGCTAGACACAGAAATCACGTGGCATACTCCACGTGTCTTCGACTCTCCTGGTAGAAGAGAAGCCAAAACCCATGGAGTGGGTACTGGAACAAGGTATATACATATACATATGATCAACAAGAATCCCGAACAAGCTCTTAAGGGGATCTCCATCCCATAGCTATGCCCAAGAAAATGAGTAGCCAAAAGTCCCAGAAGTAAACTCCATCGATGCCCAGCATCCCACACGTCTTCCCCGAACCACAAGCCAAGGGGCTCAATCACCACACTTTGTCACTATCCGTTTTGGGTGGAACTGACTCGCCCGAACGGTTTTAGATCACGTCACAAGAATGCGTATCAGTGGGGAAAGCACCCCTATTACTTGAGAGTTCTAGGGAAAGTCAAACCACAGCTCGTCATTGCCCTACAGTCGAGGGGTCTTCTCAAGGTCAAATTCGTCACAACACTAACCCGTATAACCAAGGGCCCCACTCCGGTAATCATGGAGGAAAGAAACAGGTTATCCTAGTAGAAAGGACTGATCCTGGAATGCCAACAGGTTTCCCATAGCCCAGCCCTGCTGGAGGGTAATTCATAACCAGATATCGGGTGACCCACTGCACAACTCTGCTAGAGGGTAAACCCTTATACAGCATTAGGCAACCCACTGCCCACCCCTGCCGGAGGGTAGACCTTAATACATCATCAGGCGACCCACTGCCCAGCCCCGATGGAGGGTAGACCTGAATAAGTCGACAGGCGACCCACTGCCCAGCCCTGTTGGAGGGTAGACCTGGAACTAGAGGACAGGCGACCCACTGCCCAGCCTTGCTGAAGGGTAGACCCTAAGAGGTCGTCGGGTGACCCATTTCCCAGTCTCTGTGGGAGGGTAGACCCTAAGAGCGTCGGGTGACCCACTGCCCAGTCTCTACTAGAGGGTAAACCCTTGAAGTCAGTGAGTAACCCACTGCCCATCCCTCATTGAGGGTAAACCTGTAACTATTCTGGCCATCCCGACTAGATGGTGCAACACTGTCCAACCGAGCACTGAGCGGGTGCCGTGCAACCACTCAACTCCAGAACAACTCATCCAAAAGAGGTTCAGCGTTTGTTCCATCACTGGGTGTCAGTAGCACCGCTACCGAACAATCTATCGAGAACGAAACCAGGGGGAGACAACTCAACCCTTCTGGTCAAATAAACGATAACAGAGCCAGGGGAAAAACTCCACCATGCTGGTCAATCAAGCGGTCATAGAGGGACCCTCTACGTCGCGAGAGGTCAAAGTACGCAAAGCAGAACACGACACGCACCTGGGGCCCACTCGACGTGTGGCCCCAAGTTAACCCCAACCAAGCACACAAAATTCTCAGTTACAAACCACATGTACCTCCAAGCACTCTCGTATACTCCCAGAGTATACCACATTCTCATCCCAAGGGACATCATGCACACGGCACCCAACGTCAACGCGAAGGCGTGACGTAACATCTCCAACTTTCCACCTCAACTACTGGGGCACAAACAACCACATCTCTTTATCCACCAACATCACTCTCCCAGGAGTGCACGCGATCACATGCCAAGGTTCCAATATGAACACAATAGAGGAACCGACGTAGGGGCACCTTCACATTTCCACATTTAATAAGATCGAGAAAAAGGCTCCTCCCACCTAAACAGATTACACCATCATAATCCTCGCAGAAAAACTTGCGAGATAGAATACTTACTCGCCCGAAACGGCCAACCAGTGAAAAAGGTACTATTCACCGTAACCAAACCCGCGTGGGGCCCGCCCCATGATCCCGAAACTGAACAAACAGATCAAGCCACTGTGATCCCCTCGAAAAAACAGATGGGTTCGAATATCAACCACCCAAAATGGACACCAGGTGAAGAAGTTACTATTCACCATAGCTAGGTCGGGTGGGTCCCACACCACATCCTCGAAAAAGGTCAGGCGAACTGTGTCATCGCAATGCTCTCGGAAAAACCCATCAAAATAACTACTCACTTGAGTGGAACGAATGCCCGGAGAAAAAGATGCATTCCGGCTTACCACGCACATGCGGAACCACATGGGACCCGCACCCCGGTCCTGAAACGCTGCCAATGGATCGCACCGTTGCTATCCTCTCAAAAAAGTACACAATATGGACTATTCATTGGTCCAAAACGGTCACCTGGTGATAAAGATGGAAAATCATCGTCGACACCCAAACGACACTCGTGGGCCCTGCACCATCATGCCGAATTAGAGCTGGTGGATTGCACCATTGCAATCCCCTCAGAAAAACATCCAGAATCGACTGCTCGCACGCCCAGAACGGACGCCCAATGAGAAAGTCCTGAAACGCTGCACGCAGCTCAAAAGACGGGCCGTAGGGCCTGCGCCACAACTTCGTCCTCAACGCCTGAAACCACCCTGGAAAGCTCTGCTTCGATGCCAGGGTCCCAACGCCACTGACGGCGTTTCAATCAGACGTCGAACGGGTCTGCGCCGTCCAAAACGAATATCTCAGAAAAAATGCTCGTCGACTATAAGACGCATCAAACCTCCAAGTCCACTAGTTTAGGGAATTAAAAATTCTCCAAACCATCTCAAAATATTATCCTCTTCCCAAGGAATGTGTTACCGCTGACGACGTGTGAATCCGACACCAGGGCTGACTTTTACAGCCGTTTTAAAAAAATGAACATTAGTGGGCCAGGTCGGTTCGGCCGGCCCCCTCTCCTGAACCGGCCCACGGTCGCGGGCCGGCATTCCACGCTCGGAGCGGCAGCGAGCCGGTCCGGCTTCCCATTCTCCCAAAAAGACCCACCGAGTGTGGGTCTTGCCTGTCGGGGGGTCCCGAGGACCCCACCCCCGTTGTCGCCACGTCAACCCGGCCAGGAGGGCCGTCCGCGCTTGTCACCCATGTACCGCATCTCGTCGGCGCCCGCTAGAGACCCCCTGCCTCAAAGCCTGCCGCCGCCACGCGCCGGCTGCCTGTCGGAGCCGCTCCGCTCGGCCGCCGCACTGAAGACCCGGACCATTGCCGGGATTCCGCGTCGCCGCGCTGGTTTGCCGGACCGCTGCGATGCCTCGCCAGAACGCCCCAAAAACCGCCAGATGGACAGCAAACCCGTTGATCATCAACGAAGTGCTGCGGTCACCTCGGAGCTCATATTATTGATCCGAGACCGGAGACAGGAAGATTAGAAAAACTACTACGCAACTATGGGCTTCTTTCGAAGATTATACATCAAATAGATGCCATAATACAACTTGAAACAAGGGTTCAGAAATTAAAATGCAAAACAAAATAACTCCTACCTCTTGGGCGTTGCCCGGAGCATCACGGAGGATCCGCCGCTGTGCCGTCACCTTTCCGGAGCTTCCTCGATAGAGTGGAGGAGGTGAGGGAAGAGGTTTGGATGGCTTCACTAGGGGGTGAACAAGGGAGGGGGAAGGGAATGAGGGTTTAAATAAAATTAAAATTTTTAATTAATTTAAACCCGTAATTTGACCCGCATCCGAAACCTTCGACAGAGTCGAGGTTAAGCCTCCCCTAGGCCAAAAACCACCTTCGAAGCACAATGGAGGTCTCATAATTTTAATCCAAGACCCCGTTCAAAAGTTATAAAACTGAACGTCTGAGGCTGCCAAATTACAAAAACGCCCCTGGGGCCATTTTTCCCAAACGGGTCGCGCCCGTGAAACTTATACCCCTCGTAGGGTAAACGTCATGCTCCGAACTGAACAATGACCTCTATTTTTCAATAAGAGCCACCTTTTAAGAGATACTCGAGTTTAACCAATAAACGAATAAATTAATTATTTAATTTATCCGTTTCTCGTACTGGAAGCGAGCGAGGGGTCCAAACGTCACACGCCGACATACCTTATGTCATTACTAGGGTAAAAACCCCATTTTGGACCCATCAATACACTCGGATCTCTGATCCGGAACTCTGTTTATGAGTTATCTCAATTATTTTGCGTTTCCAATGTGAACGCACTGAAAATTTAATTCCGGCCATTCTGGGGTTCAGAATCGCACGCCGTCTGAGGGTGCTGCTCTGGAATAACATCAAGAATATTCCAAAGTCTTTCACAGCAAAAACAGGGTTCTTACATCATTCCATACTTCAGTATTTTCATCCCCAAAAAGGAAAACTAGGGAGAAACACAAAGTACTAAGCCCACACCTGGCTTTCTCATACCCCAAAGAACCCACGCACAGCTTTGTGTCGCCGCACACAGACCAAAGGATTGATCTATTCACACGAGGTCGGCCCTTGCTGATGTCGTGCAACCACTCCAAACTTTGGGGTTAGGGAAAGGTGGTTGGGTTCCTCGCCATCCCTTTGCATGGTCTCAAATGGCCCGAAGGCCCTCGGGGGATAGCTCATCTCCCCGGTCCAACCTCTGCGTCACATGCCGCGACTGGAATCACCGCCCGCATCTGGAAGAAGTCCTGGTGATTCCCTCCTTCAGAATATCAATATGGGTGAACACCCAAGGATATCTGATCATGCAAGATTCCACAACTAAGGCTCTCTTACAGGCTCAAAAGGAGAAGGAGTCGACACCATCGACTAGAGAAAAAGGTCCCACACCATTTACCTTACTAACACGGGGTTACACCTGACACACCGCATCACCCTGGTAAAACCTCAAGCAAGGAGTAGGGAGGAAATCAGTTCACACACAGAGTATAACAATTCTACTGCAAAAAGGTATAAGTGCTATAGAGCGTACCTCTTATCACCTCTTTCTATGTAGGATCGTAGACACCCAAGGCTCGCGACTGTCTGTGGTCCCAACTGTCAGCTTCTAGAGCCTAACGTAGACCACCTGGTGGGGATGTGAAGACCTCATAAAGTCGTCCCCCACTACCAGATCCTCCCGCTCATTTTCTAGCACCACATCTCTAGGCACTACTCCGATTATGGCACTGCCTCTGTCGCGGTGGTGCGCCAGCTTCCTGCCCAAAGCTCTCAGCAACTCGGGTCAGGCAGTCTCGTGCCAAGTGACCCCACCCATCACAAGCATAGCACCGAATCTCTTTGGGATGCACTGGTGCCCTCCGGTGCCACTGTGGTGTACGCCCACACCCCTGAGTTCGGTTGTCAGAAAACCACATGCGTCAAGGTTCCGCTTGTTGACGCCCTCTAGCTGCGGTAGACGTCTCAGCTCCGACATGCCTGCTGCCACCACCAACACTAGAACGTGACAGGAAGACCTCTATCACTAATGCCTGTTCTAGCACCCCTGCATATGTGGAAATGCCCAAGGGTACTATGACGGCATGAATGTCTCGGCGGAGACCCTGCTCATACATCTGTGCTCGGATGTTGTCGTCATGGATCAAGTCGGGGTAAAAGCGTGCACGGTCTGCAAAACTAGTCGCGTACTCGGCCACCATCATCCCTCCCTACTGAAACTGTAGGATCTCTTGAATCCGAACGGAGCGAATGTAGGAGGGGAAAAACTCTTCATGAAACAACAACTGAATGCCGCCCTGCGTAAGCGTCAACTCGTCTAAGAACTGAGTCACCAGACTCCACCAACGCCAAGATACTCCACAAAAAAGGGGTGGCGGCCAAGGCTGCTCTCTGATCTGTCATAATATGCACAGGCCTGAAAAGGAGAACCACTATCTCTAGCAAAACCTCTGCTACCTAAGTGTCTGGCTCACCACTGAACCTCAGCAGTCTCTGCCGCTGGAAGTCACAGAGCATGCTCAACCTGTGCTCAAACTCAGCCTGCTCTACTGAAGCTGTCTACTATTCAATAGGTGGGGTGCTTCTACTGGCCCACCCGGATAAAGGGGCTCACATGATGGGTCCTGGACTGTGGCCTCATAACTCACAGGGTCGTCGTCACGAACCATAGCTGGTATCCAGGCTGGCTGTCTTCGCAAAGACATCCTGAAAATTATCAAGGAGTGTCACGGTCAGATGAGCATATATGTATATACCAACACAACAACAATGGGGATCTTACTCAAGAAGAACAGTCAAAGACTCAATCCTATGTGAAGCACAAACCAATTTTCCCTTCCACAAGTGTCCTAGCATTCCGAGTCGACAAGAGAGTTATCATGGTCCTGGTGAATGGATATGTCGGTCGTCGCACCATCACTTGACTCTCTGGCCTGAGAGCTGCTCTCTGGACATGTTAACATGGTTGCCCTAAATCCCAACCAATTTCTTTTTAGAGACATCTGTACAACGCCCCAAGGAACGAACCAGCTCTAATACCACTTTTTCACGACCCGACCCTACTCGGGCTCGAGCCGAATCTACCCCATGCCCGCCTCCATAGGCCAGGGGCTGGCGACCAGTTTTGAAGGCACAATAACTCAGGGAGGCCTTCTCCTAAGAACCTATACGCACACACGCTGCCCACTCAATGCAAAATTGCAGAGTAAAAGAAAAAACAAGAAGAGTAAAAAAGAACAACTGCTATATATATACCACAAATGTGCATCTACCTCTAAACAGTACAAGTAAAGTGCTGAAAAGGAAAAAGGAGAAAAACATGTGGCCAACCAGAAAAGTGCCACTACCTGGCAACAGGTAAACAAAACAAACAGTTGGAAGGGTTCCCCACCCGGAACCCAACCGCGACTACCGCACGCGGTCCAAGCTCCCAAACTCTTATGCTCCACTAATGTCACGACCAACCTGTCTGTCGTCTGCAAGGGCACATAAAGTACGGGCAAATCCCAAGCAGAGGTGAGTATAAAAATACTCAGTAGGATACCCCAAAAGCTCGAGAGAATAACAAAAAAGGTACCAAAGGTTGATCAGTAGAGTGAACAAGAAAAGTAAAGGAGTACAACATAGAGTGCTGTAGAATACCAGTAGAGAGTCCAGCTCAACCCAATAGAAGAAAGGAGGTAGACTCGTCCAGAAACAAGGAGCTGGAAACGGTGAGAAGATAAACTTCTCATCGAGTTTTCGCAACCTATAGCAGGACAGTAGACTCGTCTGACCACGAGAATCTAGACACGGAAAGCACGTGGCATACCCCACGCGTCTTTGCCTCTCCTTGAAAGAGAGTAGCCAAAACTCAAGGAGTGGGTACAGGAACAAGGTATATACATATACATCTGCTCAATAAGATGCCCGAACAAGCTCATAAGGGGATCTCCATACCGTAGCGCAGCCCAAGAAAATGAGTAGCCAAAAGTCCCAGGAGTAAAACCCATCGATGCCAAGCATCCCGCACGTGTGCCCTGAACCGCAAGCCAAGGGGCTAAATCACTACACTTAGACACTATCCGCTTTGGGTGGCACTGACTCGCCTGCACATTTTTAGATCACGTCACAAGAATGAGTATCAGTGGGGAAAGCGCCCCTGGTACTTCAGAGTTCTAGGGAAAGTCAAACCACACCTCGTCATTGCCCTGCAGTCAAGAGGTCTTCTCAATGTCAAAGCCGTCACAACACTAACCCGTATAACTGAGGTTCCTGCTCCGGTAATCATGAAGGAAAGCCATAGGCTAGCCTAGTAGAAAGGACTGAGCCTGGAATGCCAACAGGTGTCCCACTGCCCAGCCCTACTGGAGGGTAATTCATAACCAGATATAGGGTGACCCACTGCCCAGCCCTGTTAGAGGTTAAACCCTAATACATCATCAGGCGACCCACTACCCAGCCCCGCCAGAGGGTAGTCCTTAATACATCATCCGGAGACCCACTTCCCAGCCCTGCTGGAGGGTAGACTTGAATAAGTCGACAGGCGACCCACTGCCCAGCCCTGCTGGAGTGTAGAACTAGAACTAGATGATGAGTGACCCACTGCCCAGCCCTACTGGAGGGTAGACCCTAAGAGGTCATCAGGTGACCCACTGCCCAGTCTCTGCTGGTGGGTAAACCCTAGAAGTCAGTGAGCAACCCACTGCCCAGCCCTGCTGGTGGGTAATCCCAGAACTGTTCTAGCCATCCCAACTAGATGGTGCAATACTGGCCAACTGAGCACTGAGCGGGTGGTGCGCAACCACTCAACTCTAGAACAACTCATCCAAAAGAGGTTCAGCACCTGTTCCATCACTGGGTGTCACTAACACCGCTACTGACCAGTCCATCAAGAATGAAACCAGGGGGAGACCACTCAACCCTGCTGGTAAAATAAACGAGCACAGAGCCAGAGGAAAAAACTCCACCCAACTGGTCGAGCAAGCGCGCACAGAGGGACCCTCTACGTCGCGAGAGGTCAAAGTACACAAAGCAGAAAATGACACGCACCTGTGGCCCACACAACGTGTGGCCCCAAGTTAACTCCAACCAAGTGTACGAATGTCTCAGGTACAAACCACACATACCTCCAAGCACTCCCGTATACTCCCAGAGTATACCACATTCTCAGCCCAAGGGCCATCGTGAACACGACACCCAACGTCAAGGTGAATGCGTGATGTAACATCTCCAACTTGCCGCCTCAATGAATGGAGAACAACCAACCACATCGATTTATCCACCAACATCACTCTCCCAGGAGTGCACGCAATCACATGCCAAGGGTCCACTACGAACATCGTAGTGGAACCGCCGCCGGGGCACCATCACATTTACACATTTAATAAGATCGTGAAAAGGCTTCGCCCGCCTAAACAGATTACACCATCGTAATCCTTGCGGAAAAATATGCCTGATAGACTACTTACTCGCCTGAAACGGTCAACCGGTGAAAAAGGTACTATTCACCGTAACCAAACCCGCGTGGGGCCCACCCCAAGATCCCGAAATTGAACAAACGGATCACGAAACTGTGATCCCCTCAGAAAAAAATACAGGATTGTATACTCAACCGCCCAAAATGGACACCTGGTTAAAATGGTACTATTCACCATAGCTAGGTCGGGTGGGTCCCACACCTTATCCCTGAAAAAGGTCAGGCAAACTGCGCCATCGCAATGATCTCAGAAAAAACTGTCAAAAGCATTACTCACTTGAGTGGAACTGATGCCCGAAGAAAAAGATGCATTCCGGCTTACCGCGCACGAGCGGTACCACGCGGGACCCACACCCCGGTCCCGAAGCGCTTCCAACGGATTACACTGTTGCGATCCTCTCGAAAAAGTACACAAGATGGACTATTCATTGGTCCTAAACGGTCGCTCGTTGATAAAGATGGAAAATCACCGTCGACGCCCAAACGGCCTGCATGGGCCCCGCACCATCATGCCGAATTAGAGAAAGCTGATTGAACCATTGCAATCCCCTTCGGAAAAAAAATCCAGAATCGACTGCTCGCACACCCCGAACGGACGACCGATGAGAAAGTCGTGAAACGATGCACACGGCTCAAAAGACGGGTCGTGGGGCCCACACCTCAACTTCGTCTTCAACACATGAAACCACCCTGGAAGGCTCTGCCTCGGTGCCAGGGTCCCAATGCCACTGACGGCATTTAAATTGGAAGTCGGATGGGTCTGCGCCGTCCAAAACAAAAATATCGGAAAAAACGCTCGTCCACTTAAAGATGTGTCGTGCCTCCGAGGACCCTAGTTTCGGGAATTAAAAATTCCCAAAACAATCTCAAAATATTCTCTTCGTTCCAGGGAACGTGTCTCCACTGACGGCGCGTGAATCCGACACCCGGGCTGACTTTTACAACCATTTTTAAAAAAATGACCTTTAGTGGGCCGTGCTGGTTCGGCCGACCCACTCTCCTGAACCTGCCCGAGGTCGCGGGCCGACCTTCAATGCCCGGACAGGCAGCGAGCTGGTCTGGCTTGTTTTTCTCCCACAAAGACCGGCCGAGTGCGGGTCTTTCCTACCGCGGGGTTCCGAGGACCCCGCCCCCGTTGTCACCGCGTCAACCCGGCCAGGAGGGCCGGCCGCGCTTGTCGCCCGCATGCCGCGTCTCGCCGGTGCCCGCTGGAGACCCTCGGCCTCAACGCCTGCCGCCGCCGCGCGCCGGCTGCCTGCCTGAGCCACTCCGCTCAGTCACCACGCTGAAGACCCAGACGACCGCCGGGATGCTGCGCCGCCGCGCTGGTTCGCCGGACTGCCACGATGCCTCGCAGGAACGCCCCAAAAAACAGTCGGACGGACAACAAACCCATTGATTTTCGGTGGAGTATTGCGGTCACCTCAGAGCTCGGATTTTCGATCTGAGACCGGCGACAAGAATCTTAGAAAAACTACTATGAAACTACGGGCTTTGTTTGAAGATTAAACATCAAATCGATGCCATAATACAACTTGAAACAAGGGTTCAGAAATTAAAATGCAAAACGAAATAACTCCTACCTCTTGGGCATTGCCCGGATCTTCACGGAGGATCCGCCACCGCGCCGTCGCCTTGTTGGAGCTTCTTCGCCAGAGTGGAGGAGGAGAGGGAAGAGGGTTGGAGGGCATTTCCAGGGGTGAACAAGGGAGGGGGAAGGGAATGAGGGTTTAAATAAAATTAAAAAAATTAATTAATTTAAACCCGTAATTTTACCCGCATCCGAAACCTTCGACAGAGTCAATGTTAAGCCTCCCCTAGGCCAAACACCACCTCCCAAGCACAACGGCGATCTTTGAATTTTAATATGATACCCCATTCAAAGGTTATAAAACTAAACGTCCGAGGCTTCCAAATTACGAAACCGCCCCTGGGGCTATTTTTCACAAACGGACCGCGCCAACAAAACTTTTACCCATCCTTTGGTAAAAGGCATGCTCCGAACTCAACCGTGCCCTCGGTTTTCCAATCCATGAAATCGTTTATGAGATACTCAAGTTTAACCATTAAACGAATAAATTAATTATTTAATTTATCTGTTCCTCGTACCGGAAGCGAGTGAGGGGTCCAAACGTCCCGCGCTGACATACCTTATGTCGTTCCTAGGGTAAAAACCCCATTCCGGAACCATCCGTACACTCAGATCTCTTATCCGGAACTCTGTTTAAGAGTTATCGCATTTTTTTGGTGTTTCCAGTGTGAACGCACTGAAAATTTAATTTCGGCCACTCCGGGGCTCGGAATCGCACACCGTCTGAGGGCGCTGCTCTGGAATAACATCAACAATATTCCAAAGTCTTCTGAAGCAAAAAATGGGTACTTACACCAAAAGGCCACCACTTGTTTCCTATAATAAAATGAAAGAAAATATTTATTCATATAGGGGAAAACACACCACACCGATGTGGCAAGGGTTCCCATATCCACAATTCTCATGTTTGGAGAGTCAAATAAGCTCTTTGAGATAGTCAATTTCATTTAAATACTCTCTTTTGGTAAGGTCTTTATCAAAATATTGGAAACTTGTTGGCTTTAAGGAAAATAATCCAATTTCATATGCCCATACTCCACCATCTCCTTAAAAATCTTAATTTTTTTTCAATTTTTATTCCCCATGAGTTTTGTAGAAGATTTTATATCTGATATATAGAACATGAATTATAGTAATTTATTCTAATCAGATATATCACTTTAACTCCCATGAAATCAACCTGCTACTTTATCCATAAAAACTAATTGAATACTTGAGAATCCATAAATATATTCATCATCTGTGATGCTCGATGATATAAACCCTTTCTTTCATCTTGTCGATGATATAAGAAGTCAAAAAATATAGAATAAAGCAGAAAATGTTGAATTTTTAACATTATCAGAACTAGAACAATCTATATCTATAAAACCCAAAATATCGTACAGATATTTTTCATTGTATTGTAAACTAAAATCGAGTATGCCTATGATATGTCAATGTATTATCATAATATAATTTAACTATATTTCATTGGTATTATATTTATATTTTTCTTCTAGACATGTGGAAAAATAAATAAAATGTCATGTTTAAATTAAAAACAACATAACCCCAATAATCTACTTGTATTTGGGGAAATTTACATTTTTTCAATCATAATCTATTTATAGTTTCATCTGGTTATCTAATAGAGTTTTCACCTATATGGAATCATCAATTCCAAATATTATATGGTTATCTTATTTATATCTTCATTTACAAATTATTTTTAAATATCTAATATGAAATATCTCTATGTCAAGAGAAATGTTACCTCTCCAATCATAGTCAATTTAAAATAACACTACAAAAAATCTAAATACAATTTACATGGTTCTTCATTCAATCATAAAAATTATTTTTCATAAACATAAACCAAAACCACCATCCTTCCTTTATACTAATTAATGAGACATATAATATAATCCTCTCTAATGAATGGAAAAATCATTTTCTTTAGATATTAATTAGGTAATGAGTACCATCATTTTAGTGCCAACTTCAACCCACATATATCCTTATTTAACTGATGAACATTGTTTTGATATATATGGGTGAGAAAACCATAAGGATTTTAAACAGAAGCATATTATTCTTGGAACATATTCATAAAATATGAATTCTCATCCATCAATAAAAAATGTAATTTCATTTTCCTTATTAGTGAATAAAATAATTGAATTGTCTCCAGTCTCCTAAATGTGTAGACTGATTCATCAGTACAAATACCATCAATCCATGTGGATCCCTTTCAAAAAATAGTAAGTGTTTTAAATTAATGAACAATATTCATTCATTCTATTGTGAAAAACACATTTTATAATGGTGGATTTCATGTATGCCAGTGATGAAATAATCTCCCATGTCTGTTTTGATTTAATTTGGTTAAATATCTCATTCATTTATAGAATAAAATTTTCATGTTTTTAATCCTATTAATTTTTATATCTATATGTGTTTGTAATAGATATTTCCTAGAGTCATTATTTTCCATGTCTGTACAAGTGATTCATGATCCCCAATAATGTTATTAATATAAATTTAGTCTTGGATCTTGGGTTTCTAAATATGTTTATTTAACTGATAATCAAATCATTCTTTATAGTATACCTTATAAAAATTCACTTCTCATGAGATACTACTCACTTCATCCCTATCCTCCTAAAGTTGATCAATAAATTCATAAAGATTATACTCATTCTACAGTATAATAATATTATGGACCTCTATTACATCTCGTAGTCTCTTATTGGGGTATTTATATTCTATTCATTTTATTAAGTAAACATTAAATATCCCATCACCTCCATGAGATTAAAACGTCAAATATTTCTTATTATTTAGAATAAACCACAAAAATCCAAAAAATCAAAAGAAAATATATTTCAGTATCATCGTAAACCATATCTCATATGGATTTATCCATTATGTAGAAATAAAAGATACTTTTAAAAATTTAGATTAATGGAAACATTTTTTATTTCAAAAAATTATCTTCATTATACTTCTGGATAAACATCGTTTTGTCCATGATATTTATAATATAGTTTCCCCTTTTAATATATCTATGATAAATAATATATATGGATTGCCTAGGATATTTGAAAATTTGTTTGTTATCACATATACATAACATACCATGGGGGTGTGAATACATTTATGATATATTAAAAAAAATTACTTATCGTGATCTTGTTTTGTTGATAGTAAATATAATATTCCCTTTAATTACCATCGAATATAATGGAATTGTAAATAAAAAATGCATATAAAATTTCAAATTTAAGTGGCTCACCCTGACTAGACTTTATACCAGGATCTGACCAGAAAAATGTAACATTGTTACAAATCCTCTACAGATCAATTATAATAATGGTTTTTGTGAAAATCGCTATAAAAATTTGATTCAAAGAATTTAAAATTATAAATCATAATTCTCTATCTCTATTTAAGTGAACTAACTGTTCCCCATGTAGAATATTTTGATAATCAGTTTTGAGTTAGATATAAATTTTTTATAACTATATACACATGTTTCATTAAATAAATTTAAACCAAAATTCCGAAGGAAACTTCCTCATAGTGTGTTTGACCCCTATGAAAAAACCATTTATCATATCCCTTCACAAGAACTCTTTGTAAGACTCCTCTATGATACTCCACAACAGTACACATCCATTAGAATATTATTAAGGAGATTAAATTTCTTTTTTCCAAGTTATGTCATACACAGTGTTTAGATGTGTTTCCACTGGGCCTCATGAGTTTGGATGGACAATGAAATATCAGAAGGAGGTATTAACTATAGGTGTGTAATTTAATCTATTAATATCATAAATGAAAGGATTTAATTGGAGGATATTTAATGACCAAAATTTTATATGATCATCATTTTTTATCGAAATGGGATGCCTCCAGAAAATAAAATAAGTAATTCTCACATTCTCTAGAATATGAAAATAGATTCATATTCCTCTTATGTAGTGTTGCGTAAGGTGGATCATTAGGAGAGGTTATTTTTTCAAGGATTCCATCTTTATTTCTATGATTATTAGTTTCTAGTGGTGATATATTACTAAAATTGAGTTAAAATAGTCCTATACTTATACAAACATTATCAAGGACATCCATGATGATGATTAATGGAATAGTTGTAATTATATTTGGTTGAAATGATAAATGGATAAGTTCATCTTCATGGTAGGCCCTTCTGTACTTTTTCAACAATGTTATTTCACATAATGTTTCATAAAAATAATGAGTAGGATAGTTTGGGTGAGAACCATCAGTGTATGGATATATTTAAAAAATATAAATTTCATATCTAGTTTGTTTTCTATCAAGGATTACCTAGAGGAGATTTCATTCAGTCTAACAGAATCCATCTTTCAATGAGGTTTTTTTATTACTAAAACCTAAAATTGGACTCGTGATTTTAGAGTAAAAAATTAGGAAACCAACTACATTAAATTTCCTCAGATATTGAATCAGTGTTCCTATATTAATACCTATGAAATTAAGGGGAGGTTCATTCTTTTAGGTGTGGGGTGTTCCTATATTTTGAATGTTAGAAACAATGCTCACATTAAAAAATAGATGTAAATAATATGCTGATGGATTCTAGGACATGGTGGAGAGTGGTAGAGATAACCACCTTTCAAAAAAAAATTAACATTTCTCTATCTCTCAGTATATTCATGAGGAACATTGCCCCCAATGAGAATACTTATAGATCCTTATCTCAATGTCATTAGTTTGGATGGAATCCGACCTCATTGGGACTCAAGTTTAATGCAGTCAGATCAGGTTATTCTGTTATCATGTGGAATCAAAGTTTCATAGATGATACAAGAGGTTATGAAGTCCTTTATTTCATATATTCCCTAAGTTGAGGTAACTCTCTCAAAAATGAGGCACATGAAAAACAAAAAAGTCTATACTTTTCAATAATTACGGTTATTGAAATATTTCATATTGAAATAAATTCTATTAATATAATTGAGTATATGATTTTACACATTTACAAACATTATTCTATTACATACCACATTCATCCGTTTTAGGTTATCATCACTAACAGAATGCAGAATCTTCACATGCTTAGATAGATGAATTGTGCAGTAAATTTTCATATATCTAGTTTGTCTAATGATCACAATATGTATTCTATTATTATTATAGGAACCATATATAGTTATTGTTTCAATATAATTTTAGGGTAATCCCTTGGTATTTATTACATTAGACCCCACTTAAAGGATCTTATTGTTTCTACTCATTATTGTTATTCTTTAAGGTATTTTTTAAAATTCATATTATTTGGGAAAAAAATAGGTCCACATATACCCAATTCATACATACTATTTTGTGATAACTTATGAGAATCTTCCTTTTTATTACAAATGTAACGCCCCGACCCTAGATACCCAGAGTCGGTGCATTATTACATAACATTGGAATAATGACAAAATGATCAAGTCTCGAAAGATCTATTAGTTTAGTAGCCTTGGAAACACTAGATATATTCATAAATTTTATATTATATCAATAAGTGAAAAACTACAACAATATATTGTCTTTATTTCCCCTCATACAATCCCTCCAGGTCATTCATAAAATACTTTTTCACATCCTGGGAAAAATAAAACATAGAAAAAGGGGTGAGCTCAAATGCCCAGTAAGGATAACAATATAGAGGAAATTTTCATAAATAAGAATAAACATTTAAGGCAATGTATAACTAAATCCAAAGCCTTTTAAACATGAACTTCAACATAGTATGGAAAAAATAAAATGAAATAATTCCATTTACTTATTCACATGGAAATTCTACTAATCGAATAATCACATGAAATATCAATAACCACTTTCATAATGATAGAATGCATAATGCTAGACTATCATAACCACATATCCAAGGCCTCGTTCCAAGACTACAAATAAGATTTTGCCAAGGCCTTGTGCCAAGACACTAGTTTGTCTCATGAGACCTACTAATGCATCGAGGAGATAGAGAGGGCTCCACCCATCACATATTAAGTCCAATGCATTCCCATATTAAAACTTTCAAACATAACATAAACATTCGTATTAAAACTAGCATACTAAATGTATATACTTAATCCGTAAACCATGAATGGTATAAGAATAACACATCCACAATCAAACACATCACAAAAACATCAAAACAATATGGAAGTTTTGTATCATAATAAATCAACTTCAAATAAACTTAAAATCCATCAAAGGATGTTGACATAGATGAAATCAAAACTATTTGAGAGAAATATCTCTTTTTTTGAAATCATTTAAAAGTCACACATTTATTAAGGAATTGGTTTTAAATAGATTTTTGAATCAAAGTGTACCATACCACTTCGAAACTTTTGAAAGGAAATATAATTTCAAAGAATTCATGTCTATATAAATAAATCCTTAAACTAATTTTGAAAACATGGACATTAATTAAAAATATTTATAGAGATAAATCTTTAAAACATTTAAAATTCTGATTTTGATAAAGGGTACCTTTCAAAAATTCCTAGAATATTCATTGTGAAATCATTTAAAAGTCACATAATTATAAAATAAAACATTTACTTTGAAAATATCCTTATAAGATTGTAAGGGAAGCTTCGAAAATTTTATAATGGCGGAAAATAGCCGCACCAGCCGTATAAGTTAAAAAAATTCTTACCTTAATTCTATCGAAAAGGTTTTAAATGACCTTGTTTGGAAAACGACGGAAATATTCCTTTATAAACCACTTATAAAATTCAACAAGTGTATAAATGACTTTAACCCATATTCTAGTAAATAGTAAGACTGTTTTGAAATACACATTCAGGAAACATGGATGTGGATGATAAAGAGGTCCCCGTAGATAATTAAGTATAAATAACCTCGGATAATGAAGAGATTGTGAAATAACCCTTACCTTGTAGGTTTCCTTGGTTGGGGGTAGGTTAACCTCCTGTATAATGGTGAAATAATTGTTAGTATATTATACAATAATCATATACATTATTATGTTATCATATATGATCTTTTAACATTTCTTTGTTAATAATATCTTAGTATTATCGTCGTTTCAGGTGTTAACTTACTCGCTTTCTTTTAGATGTTTTGTTACGTAAGACATGTTTGTCATTGATAGGTTGTATCTTATTCATATCCAGAATGATATCAAGTCCTTAAACATTTTTTTAAATCATCAAATGAAAATATACATGAATGGATACGATGGAGAATGTATCTCATCACGTTCGTGGAGACGATAGTCCGTACGTACGCACGAGCGACAATATCATTCTTCTGATATTAAAATAATATTTAATTGAATGGTATATCTTATATAAAGAATCATTATCATGTTTATATTTATTATTTACATGAATTACACATCATTATTATACCCATATAAATAATAATATATTGAATAACAATTACACCACGACGTGGAGACGGTAAGCCGTACGTACGCACATATGGTGACATGTCATTAAAAGGATGGATAGAATACTGAAGATGGTTGTACCATATTTATAATAATATTACAGTATATAGGAGATACTAGATTCATTATTTTATAATGATAATAACAAAGAATGAAGAAGTTGAAGAAGAAATTAATTTGAAAAAGGCTGGTGAAAACATTACCTCTTCTTCGGGTGCTTCCTTTTGATTTGATCAAAAGGGCTCCATAGGTTGGATTTCTGATCAAAATATGGCCTATAGGTTGTAGTGAGGGAAGTTTAGACAGTATTTGGGCAGGGTTTGGCTGAACAAAAATCCTTTGAAGGTGTGAATTAATGAGAAGGGCGAGTTCCCTATTATAAGAGGGGTGAGGGGCACCTTTGGAAAAGCTAGAAATATTATTTTATAATAAATACATATTCGGATTATAATGGCTACAAAGTGTATTATTTAATGGTTATGTTGGGGATGGGTCGAAAACCACCCAACCAATAGAATTTAAACAGGTTTGGTTTTATTATATTAACCTTATCTTTAAGTATTACCTCTTAGTTATTTAGTTTCACTTTTATAATGTCTCTTTGTATTTTTATATTATATGGTTAATAAACTTACTATATACATCCAAGAGACCCCCATGTGGTCCATTAATGATACACCTATCATGATATTACTCTTTTGGCCGAACCATAGACTTTTAGGAATTTAACATCAATTAATAATATAATATTTGTTTTAAAAACCCTTTGATGTAAATTTTGACACTATTCAATAATTGATTTTTGTAAAACTAATAACAGAATGATTAATTCGAAAAAGGTTAATTAAATCAATCATAACATGTCATATTAACCTAGAAAATTATTTTTATTTATAAAAAGTCTCAAATTAAATTTATTTTGGTATTTATAATATCTATTATTCTAATTGTTCATTAATTAGGTAATTACTGCATCACCATTGTGTCATAAATAATTTAAATTATATAATGTCTAAAAATTATAAATAAAATACCATTATGTATAAAAACCTTTTATCTTTCTAATGAATATTTACAATCGAATTTATCTTATGTATAACCCTATATTAAAAATGTTTTATTAAATAAACGTTGATTATAACTCTTTTAACTCTTCTTTGAATTAAATAATAATAATTTTCCTAATCTAATACAAGTGAACATAAATGATAATATTTTACTCCCAAGGTGGTTTTTGGTCGAGATACACCTGTCCAATAGAATTAGGACATGTGTTAGGGTAATATTAATATCATTTTTACCCTTAGTTACCGTATTCCCTTTTAACCGTCATGAATAAAAGTAAAAATTTACTATTCACAAAAAATTATTTTAATCTCATTGAACCAAATTTTACTCCTTGATATTAACCATGTCTCTCCGATTTTTTAAATTCCACTCACAGTAGCGGTAATATTATGTTTTATGAAAAATTCAGTTTTTTAACTACCACTTACTAGTTTCACTATTCATAAAAAAATGAAATTTTCCTGAAAAATACCAAAAATTAGGCCTAAGCTATATATGATATTATGATTTCAAAAATGATGTCTATTTTACCAAATTAAAAACATATCAGTTGCATTAATTAATTTAAAAATCAATTCCCGTTGTTAAAACAAATAGCGTGTTTTTAAGAGATAATAACTATCAAAAGATTGGCACTTGTTTATGTCCGGTTTAATTGTGAAATTATGTAAAATAACTAAAATTTGTATTAAATGGTAAAAATATATTCTAAATATACTTTAAAACCACTCAAATTCATAATTTATCAATATAAATTATTTCGATTAAAAAAAATTTTAATTAAAATTTAATAATTTTCACTATTCATCATACTATAAATGTTATCCGAAAAGTTCCAAAATTTCACCTTAGGCTAAATTAGATACTCTGAATAAAAAATGAAGTCCATTTTGAGAGATAAAATTTATAAAATTTTAAAAAGTAGGTATTACTATTCCTAACGGCTAGTTTGATTGGTTGTGGTGTGTGTTAGAACTCGAAGTTGCGTACAACACACACTACTGTATTATTCAAAGGAAAGCGTATCGTGGAAGCTTGGGATGTTTCATTGTAAATTTTTGATGTCCCCATTCGAAAAAGTAAATTTATTTATTCAAATTGAATATATAAAATTTTAAAATATTGTATTTAAAAAGGGTTCACTATTAAAAGTTGGCAAAAGTGCAATACTGAAAATGAATTTGTTCTTACATTATGTCTAAAAAACTCTTATTATGGATTATAAAATTATAAGGATTATATAAAGTTTAAAATTTAGTTAATACTATTCATAACCACTTTTTAACGGCTTGCTTGGTATGTCATGGTGTGCTTGAACTCGGTGTTGTGTGTAGTGCATGTTATTGAATTGTTTTGAAGAAATATCACACTATGAAATCATGGGGTGTTAAATTATCCCCTCCTTCAATAAATTTCATCCTCGCAATTTGAAATTTTTCTTCGAAAATAAAATGTTTAGTATAGAAAATATCTTTGTGGGAAAACCCACATCGAAAATTGGGTTAATAAAATTTAGTATTAATAAGAGGAAAAGAGAAATGGAAGGGTCACCACCAAATTATGATATATATTCAGAGAAAATTTGTGGCAATTAGAGAAATATAATTGGAGGAAAAACATATATATTTATAGGTAGTGATTGAGGTCATCAATCACAAATAATTGTAAAATTAAGGGCCATAAATTCATCAATCTATGATGATTAAAAATACCATCAGTTCAGCAAAACATATGGAATTCGGAATACACATTTTTTTGTTTTAAGATCCATTCACTAAAGTATAATAATTAATTTCTTCATTGAATAATATAAGAAGAAAAATATATTCTTAATAAGTAGAGTCTCATCCTTTAACTAAGTTCTTCCACAAACTAATCTTTCACTATAAAATATAATATAACTTAAAAATAATAATCTATTTATCCTGTTCATATAGGGTTAAAAAAATGAATTTATAATTCATCTAGAAGAACCATTAAAAAATGACATTATTCAATCCAGGACATCATGTGGGTCAGTGGTAGGTGAAACAACCTTGTTGGCCTTCAGTTGTGGGTTCAAGTCTCGCGGACCTGCCGGACACGACGGGTTTCCGCCTGACTTCCGGGTTGTCCTTTTTATGGAAATCCAAAATAATCCAAACTACAACTATCCAAAATACTTTAGTCCAAAATTTATAAGGAAGGTAAACACAATGAAGATCCTTTTTTACGCGTAAGAACATGTGAACACCTTCATCATGTATTCTTTTAAAACATTGCAACATCCTGAATTACCATAAAACCTTATTGATTACATTCATGATCCATTATTCCTTAAAGAATAATATATATACTTCTTCAATCCAAAAATGTTGTAAACCCCAACAATGATGGAAAATAAAAATTATTAATCAGTTTCATGGTAGTCAAGAATATCAAATATAATTTATCCCCATCAATTATGTATTATTATAAAATCACTACCTCGGTATCAGAACCATATTATGGTTTATCTTTCTCTCAACCATATATTTTACAAACATTTAACCTGCTATTGAGTCACTTTTCTTTGTTCCACACAATCTCAAGTCCTTAATGAAATAGTACTGAAGTACAATCCGTATATACTCTATAATTATTATAACAAGTACATTATTGATACAACACTCAAATGACATAATCAAAATAAGAACTCTAATCATTCCTCTTTATCTGTGGTAGTATCATAACATGAATATTATCCAATTGCATCATTTTTGGCATAGTCTGATGACTTGGACATAGGTTCGTGTAGTGTCCAAACTGCTTGCAAATGATGCATTGTACATTTGAAACCATTTTCTTACCCTTGTAGTCAAGTACTTTGTTCCCTTTTCCTCCACACTTATAACAAACTCTCATTCTTTTCAGGCATGTTCCAGGGTGTTTCTTCCCACAGTTATCAAATATGGGAAAATTCTTCTTTTCCCTCTTCCCTTTATCCATCTTTCTCTCTTCCATCCTTTTCTTCTCTTTCTTCCCTTCAAAGCCATAAAACTCAGTAAGCTCTTTACTTATTTTATCATCACATGATATTATTTCTTCATATGATGATATTATATGGGAGACTATTTCTCTAATAAATTCTGGCTTAAGACCATGAAAGATATGATCCATCTTTATCTTTGGATCATGTGAATTTTTGGAGTACTCATTCCTTCAACTGGGAACCATTTCTAAACAATGGCATACACTAGATTAGTTTATGAATAACAATACCAAATCCCAAAATTTTAAAACACATAACATAAATTAAATAGTTTATGGATATAATCCATAATTATAAAAATGTCTCCTTCGAGGACGTGTATACTCATAAACCCTTCATAATGGTTTGTAAAGAAAATGATAATTATCTTAAGCATATCCCCCAGGAGTGTCGTAACCAAGAGTGCAGCAAGGCCCATTTTCGTGCACGAGTTCCCGTTCGATTCTAACTCAAAGCGGTGTTTTCGGGTTTTACCCCTAGGTACATATGTGCCAGAGCTCCCTCTACCTGCTCGTATCCAGACATGGATGTATTGCACGGAAAACTCACAAAATTTCTACAATACCAAAATTCTAGGAAGTTCTTCAATACTAATCCTCATAGTCCATCTTAGATCTATGTGCTCTAATTAGAGTTTATCTAAATCTAGATTTCAAGGTTTTGTGCTAAACTTCCTATGATACCAACTATAATGCCTTGACCCTAGATACCCAGAGTAGGTGCATTATTACATAACATTGGCATGATCACAAGAAAGATCATGTCTCAAAAGGCCGATTAGTTTAGTAGCCTTAGAAACACTAGATATATTCATAAAGTTTACATTACATCAATAAGTGAAAAACTACAACCATATGTTGTCTTCATATCCCCTCATACTATCCCTGTAGTTCATTCATAAAATACTTCTTCACATCCAAGGAAAAATAAAACATAGAAAAAGGGGTGAGCTCAAATTCCAAGTAAGGATAACAATATAGCAGAAACATTCATAAATAAGAATAAACATTTAAGGCAATGTATAAATAAAACAAAAGCCTTTTAAACTTGAACTTCAACATAGTATGGAAAAAATAAAATGAAATAATTCTATTTACTTAATCACATGGATATTCTTCTAATCGAATAATCACATGAAATATCAATAACCACATTCATAATGATGGAATGTATAACGTTAGACTATCATAACCACATAGCCAAGGCCTCGTGCCAAGACTACAAATAAGATTTGGCAAAGGTCTTGTGCCAAGACAATAGTTTTTCTCATGAGACCTACCGATGCATCGAGGAGCTATAACGGGCTCCACCCATCACATATTAAGTCTAATGAATTCCTATATGAAAAGGTTCAAAAATAACACAAACATTCATATTAAAACTAGCATACAAAATGTAAATACTTCATCAATAAACAACGAATGGTATAAGAATAACACATCCACAGTCAAACACATCACAAAAACATCAAAACAATATTGAAGTTTTGAATCATAATAAATCAACTTCAAATAAACATAAAATCTATCAAAGGATGTTGACATAGATGAAATAAAAACTATTTGAGAGAAATATCTCTTTTTTTGAAATCATTTAAAAGTCACACATTCATTAAGGAAGTAATTTAAAAGAGATTTTTGAATAAAAGTGTCCCATAACACTTCGAAACTTTTGAAAAGAAATATCATTTCAAAGCATTCACGTCCATATAAGTAAATCCTTAAAATCATTTTGAAAACATGGACATTAATGAAAAATATTTCTAAAGATAAATCTTTAAAAAATTTAAAATTATGATTTTGATAAAGTGTAACTTTCATAAATTCTTGGAATATTCATTTTGAAATCATTTAAAAGTCACATAATTATAAAATAAAACATTTACTTTGAAAATATCCTCATAATATTGTATGTGAAGCTTCAAAAATTCTATAATGGCGGAAAATAGCCGTACCCTCCATATAAGTTAAAAAAACATTCTTACCTTAATTCTGTCAAAAAGGTTAAAAAAGTCCTTTTTTGGAAAACGACGGAAAGATTCCTTTATAAACCAATTGTAAAAGTCAACACGGTTATAAATGACTTTAACCCAATTTCTAGTAAATAATAATAATGTTTTGAAATAAACTTTTAGGAAACATGGATGTGGATGATAAAGAGGTCCAACTAGATAATTACATATAAACAACCTCGTATAATGAAGAGATTGTGAAATAACCCTTACCTTGTACTTTTCATTGAGTGGGGGTAGGTTAACCTCCTGTATAATGGTGAAATAATTGTTATTAAATTATACAAGAATCATATACATTAATATGGTATCATATATGATCTTTTAACATTGCTTTGTTAATAATATCTTAGTATTATCGTCGTTTCAGGTGTTAACTTACTCATTTTCTTTTATATGTTTTGTTACGTAATCCATGTTTTTCATGGATAGGTTGTATCTTATTCATATCCAGAATGATATCAATTACTTAAAAATTATTTTTAAATCATCAAATGAAAATTATTCTTGAATGTATACGATGGAGAATGAATCTCATCGCTTTCGTGGAGACGGTAGTCCGTAAGTACGCACGAGCGACAGTATCATTCTTTTGATATTAAAATAATATTTAATTACATGGTATATCTTATATAAATAATAATTATCATGTTATATTTATTATTAAATGAATTATACATTATTATTATACCCATCCAAATAATAATATATTGAATAACAATTACACCACGACGTGGAGATGGTAAGCCGTACATACACACGTATGGTGACATGTTATTCAAAGGATGGATAGAATATAGAATATGGTTGTACCATAGTAATAATAATATTATAGTATATATGGGATAATGGATTCATTATTTTAGAATGATAATAACAATGAATGAAGATGTTGAAGAAGAAATGAATTTGAAAAAGGATGGTGAAAACATTACCTCTTCTCCGGGTTCTTCCTTTTGATTTGATCAAAAGGTCTCCATAGGATGTCTTTCTGATCAAATTAAGGACTCTAGATTATATTGAGGGAATTTGAGAGAGTATTTTGGAAGGGTTTGTCCGAACCAAAAGGCTTTGAAGGTGTGAATTAATTAGAATGTGGAGTGCATTTTTATAAGAGGGGTGAGGGACACCTTTGGAAAAGTTAGAAATATTATTTTATAATAAATTCATATTCGGTTTATATTGGCTAAAAAGTGGATTATTTAAAGGTTAAGGTGGGTATGGCTCTAAAACCACACAACCAATATAATTTAGATAGGTTTGGGTTATTATATTATCCTTATCTTTAAGTATTAACTCTTAGTTAATTAGTTTCACTTTTACAATGTCTTTTTGTATTTTTATATTATATGGTTAATAAACATTCTATATACATCCATTCTACCCTCAAGTGGTCCAGTAATGATACACCTATCATGATATAAGTCCCTTGGCCAAACATTAGATTTTTAGGAATTTAATATCAATTAATAATATAATATTATTTTTAAAACTCTATAATGTCAATTTTGATACTAATCAATAATTTATTTTTTTAAAACTCATAACAGAATGATTACTTCTAAAAAAGTTAATTAAATCAATCCTAACATGTCATATTAACTTATAAAATTATTGGTATTCATAAAAAGTCTCAAATTACATTTATTTAAGTATTTATAATATCAATTATTCTAATTTTTCATTAATTAGGTAATTACTGCATCACCATTGTGTCATAAATAAATTAAATTATTTAATGCCTAAAATTTATAAATAAAATACCATTATGTATGAAATATTCTTATCTTTCTAATTAATATTTACAATCGAATATATCATATGTATAACCTTATATTAAAAATGCTTTAGTTAATAAACATTGATTTTAACTCTTTTAACTCTTCTCTGAATTAAATAATAATAAATGTCCTAATCTAATACAAGTGGACCTAAATGATAATATTTTACTCCCACGGTTGTTTTTGGTCGAGATACACTTGTCCAATAGAATTAGGACATGTGTTAGGGTAATATTAATATCATTTTTACCCTTAATTACCCTATTCACTTTTAACCGTGGTGAATAAAAGTAAAACGTTTCTATTCACCAGAAATTATTTTCAACTCATTGAACCAAATTTTACTCCTTGATATTAACCGTGTCTCTCGGATTTTCTAAATTCCACTCACAGAAGAGGTAAAATTATGTTTTATGAAAAATTCAGTTTTTTAACTACCACTTAGTGGTTTCACTATTCATCAAAAAATGAATGTTTCCAGAAAAATACAAAAAATTAGGCCTAAGATATATTTGATATTATGAATTGAAAAATGATGTCTATTTTACCAAATTCAAATCATATCATTTTTATTGATTAATTTAAAAATTAATTCCCGTCATCAAAACAAATAGCGTGTTTTTAAGAGATAATAACTATCAAAAGATTGACACTTGTTTATGTCTGGTTTAATTATGAAATTATGTAAAATGACCGAAATTGTATTAAATGGTAAAAATATATTCTAAATATACTTAAAAACAACTCGAATTCATAATTTATCAATAAAAATTATTTCGATTAAAAAAGTTGTTTTTAATTAAAATTTAGTAATTTTCACAATTTGTCAAAATATAAATGTTATCCGAAAAGTTCCAAAATTTCACCTTAGGCTAAATTCGATACTCGGAATACACAAATAAAGTCCACATTGAGAGATAAAATTTTTAAAATTTAAAAAAGTAGGTACTACTCTTCATAACTTCTAGTTTGATTGGTTGTGGTGTGTGTTAGAACATGAAGTTGCGTACAACACACACTACTATATTATTCAAAATAAAGCATACCGTAGAAGCTTGAGATGTTTCATTGTAAATTTTTGATGTCCCCATTCTGAAAAGTAAATTTATTTAGTCAAATTTAATATATAAAAGATTAAAATAATGGATTTAAAAAGGGTTCACCATTAAAAGTTGGTAAAAGTGCAATACTGAAAATGAATTTGTTCTTACATTATATCTATGAAACTCATAATATGGATTCTAAAATTATAAGGATTATATAAAGTTTAAAATTTAGTTAATACTATTCATAACCTCTTTTGAACGGCTTGTTTGGAAAGTCATGGTGTGCTTGAACTTGGTGTTGCGTGTAGTGAAAGTTATTGAATTATTTTGATGAAATATCACACTATGAAATCTTGGGGTGTTACAATACAGATCGCATTATTTTAGTTTTATTCTTTCAACATATCATGACAAATGCTTTTCATCATCACATAACAATATATAGAGACCATTTTTCATGATCCATATACTTATTGCAAAAAACTTTCTAGGATCAAACTAGATTTTAAAGACTTCATTTCTCTTTTGTATGGGTTAGGGTTTTCTTATAGGAACAAAACCACCTCTATAACTATAAAAACACTAGTTTTCTATTGATTCTATAGACATAAAAATCATTCTTACATTATCTACATGATTGCTTCATGTTATCTCTTGCAGTGTGCTTCATGTGATATCCAACGTTACCTTTGAGTATGTAATGTGATCCCATCATGTTATCAAATAATAACCCAACATGATTTACATGATACCACCTCATGATATACTTATAATCATGTGTGACTTATATGATCTCAACATTTTATCCCAAGTATGTCTTGCACTTCATGTTATTGAAAAAAATGTGAGATATCTTTATAATTATTATCTAATTTTACGTCATGTGATTCATGGGAACACCCCATTAGAAATCATTAAAATCATGTGATGTCTTCATGTGTGTTTCATGATCTCTCGACATGATCTTTTGACAATCATGTAGTTCTATGATTGAATCCTTTTCATTATATATGTAAAATTCATTAAAAATGTGTAATATGTCATGACATCATATGACTACGTGATCACAACATTTGATCATTTTTTACATTTACACATAGTGTGATTAGTTCTCACATTTACACTCATCTTGATCCTTTTGAAAATACCTATAAACTCCACATGTATCCTTTGAAAAATATCCTTTGTCTTCAATGTGAAAAATTTCAACAAAGAAAATAAAACCAAAAAACCATCTTGAGAGAATTTTTCTAAGATTATCTCCCTATGAGTTTTCTGAATAACATCAACAATTAAATAGTTTTATTATCGCCAATTAATAAACATGTAAAATAATTTTTATTCCAAAACCAAAAATAGAGATAAAGGTTCTCATCAATACAAACAATAAGTCCAAATTAGTCATGGTTGGAATGATAAACATAAGTTACATGAAATGTTCATAAATTAATTACTTTATTCATGAACCTAATATATGGAAACATCAAAAAATAAAATGATATAATATTTTCTAGTATAAATATCACATCCTAACACTATATATCAACTTCTTGTACAATTATTCCAAAGGTCGTTCCTTATCATGATTCCTCATTATGGATTGTTGAGCACTAACATTATCACATTTTTAACACCCTCATTCCACTATTCCCCCTACTTGTTTCATACCAACCCTGATTAAGAAATATTATTTATATTTATCCAATGAACCCAAAGGCCATCACTTTTTTTCTACAACAAATGAAAGAAAATATTGATTCATATAAGGGAAAAACAAACCACACTAATGTGAGAAGGGTTCCCACATCCACAATTCTCATGTGTGGAGAGTCATATAAGCTCTATTAGATAGTCGATTTCATTTAAATTCTCTCCTTTGGTAAGCCCTTTATCAAAATATTGGCAACTTGTTGTCTTGATGAAAAATAATCCAATTTCATATTCCCATACTCCACCATCTCTTTAATAATATGGAAATCTATTTCAATTTTCATTCCCCATGAATTTTGAAGAGGATTTTCAATCTGATCTATCGAACATGAATTATGGTAATGTATTGTAATCAGATATATCACTTTAACTCCCATGAAATCAATCTGCTACTTTATGCATAATAACTGATTGAATACATGAGAAACTATAAATATATTCATCATCTGTGATGCTCGATGATATAAAATCGTTCTTACATCTTGTCGATGATATAACAAGTCCAAAAATATAGAATAAACTAGAAAATGTTGATTTTGTATCATTATCAAAACTAAAACAATCTATATCTATAAAACGGAAAAAATCATACAGATATTTTTCATTGTATTGTAATCTAAAATAGAATATTCTTATGATATATCAATGTATTATCCAAATATAATTTAACTATCTTTTATTTGTATTATATTGATATTTTCATTCTAGGCATGTGGAAAAATAAATAAAAATTCATGTTTCAATTAAAAACAACATAACCCCAATATTCTACTTGTATTTGGGGAAATTTACATTTTTTTCAATCATAATCTATGGATTGTTTCCTCTGGTAATATTATGGAGTTTTCACATCTATGGAATTATCAATTCCAAATATTATATTTATTTCATATTTATATGTTCATTTACAAATAATGGTTTCACATATAATATGAGATATATCTATGTCATGAAAAAATGTTAACTCTCCAATAATTCTCAAGTTAAAATAAAACAAAAAAAATCTAAAAAATATTTACATGGATCATCATTCAATCATACAAATTATTTTTCATAAACATAAACCAAAACCACCGTCCTTTCTTTACACTACTTAATGAAACATAGAATATAATCCACTCTAATGCACGGAAAATCGTTTTCTTTAGTCACTAATGACGTAATGAGTACTGTACTTTCAGTGCGAACTTCAAACCACATATTTCCTTCTTTAACAGATGAACATTGTTCTCATATATATGGGTGAGAAAACCATCAAGATTTTCAGCATAATCATATTCTTCTTGGAACATATTCATAATATATTAATTATTATCCATTAATAAAAAATGTAATTTCATTTTCCTTATTATTGAATAAAATAAATGAATTGTCTCCAGTCTCATAAAAGTATAAAATGTTTCATAAGTTTCAATACCACCAATCCATGAGGATCCCTATCACAAAATATTAATTTTTTTGAATTAATGAACAATATTCATTCATATTATTGTGGAAAACACATTTCATAATGGTATATATCTTGTATGTCAGTGAAGAAATAATCTCCAATGTATATTTTGAGTTAATTTGGTTAAATATCTCATTCATTTATTGAATCAAATTTTCATTTTTTTAATCTTATTGATTTGTTTATCTACATGCGTTTATAATAAATATTTCATAGAGTCATTTTTTTCCTTGTATGTACAAGTGATTCTTGATCCCCAATGATGTTATTAACATCAATTTAGGCTAATATATAAGGTTTCTAAATATGTTTATTTAACTTATAATCAGATCCTTCTTTATATTATACCTTTGAAAAATTCACTCCATATGAGATAATAATCACGCCATTACTATCCTCCTAATGTTGACCATTAAATTCATGAAGATTCTACTCATATTACAGTATAATAATATTATGGACCTCTATTAAATCTTAGTCTTTTATTGGGGAATTTATATTTTATTCGTTTTATTAAGTAAAAATTAAATATTCCATCACCTCCATGAGATTAAAACATCAAATATTTCTTATTATAGGGAATAAACCACAAAAATCCAAAAAATCAAACGAAAATATATTTCAGTATTATCCTACACCACATCTCATATGAATTTATCTATTATGTTGAAATAAAAGAGACTTTTATAAATTTAGACTGATGGAAACATTTTCTATTTCAAAAAATCATCTTTATTGTACTTCCCAATAAAAATCCTTTTTTCCAAGTTATTTATAATATAGTTTTCACTTTTAATATATCTATTAAAATATAGTGTTCATACGGTTGAAATTTGTCTCATTATCCCATGCTTACCAAGGAAATTCCCAACCTGAAATTTTTTTAATCTTGTTCCATTATCAGTTAAATGAATCCAATTTTTTTAACACTCTTCTTTCAAACTTCCCTTTGATAATATGTTAGGAAACAAAACACCTCATTCATGTAGTTTATAGTTTAAATCCATTTAATTTGATGAAATAAAAAATTAAAATAACATAATATCTCTTCTATTTGATAGAAGTTTGTGAAACAAGACTAAAAAAAACTATGTTAACTAATTCATGAACTCACATTAACATTTGAACATTAACCTTATATATATTTTTATTACTCATTAATTATTTAAAAGAATCCCATGTATAAGTACGATCACATGATGTGTTAGTTATATCTCAAGAATCATCAAATATCACATAATTTCCCTTTTATATTTTTTTGGTTCATATGGAAAATACATTTACGCCACAAAATATTATCTTCTTCAATTGACTGAAACCACACGTCTTCATCTACAATAAAAAAATTATAATTCTCATGGTTCAATTTCATTACAAAAAATATACATTATTTTTTATTTATATTACATAACATCTTGAAAATTATTATTGTCTATCCAAAGTAAAACAGTTGACTGAAACATTGTAAAATCTTATTATGGCCTTCAAAAACTAACACATCAGAGAATTTCATGTCTATACCCCCAATCATTGATTTACCTAATCTAGTTATACTTATACCTTAATTGTTTTTTAATCATACATGACCTTACATTCCATATGTGGTATCTATCACATGATCCTAATTTTCTCTCGTATGGGAGGTATATCCACTATCAATTATCTATATTCCAGTGAGATAGGATTCTCCATGTAAAATATCTTTAACCCATACCTTCAGAAATTTTTTATTTATAATCCATGACATTGAATTAATATGATATGTTGGTGAATATTCTTGATATTTTGAAGAGTATGATAGTCTATACTCATATTCAAAAGTTAGAAATTGATTTTACATTCTTATATTATTTAGTGAACCCTATGTCATACCAAAACATCAGGTATATATTAAACCATTTTTTGAAATTCATTGATGAGAAATATTTAGTAATGTTTCATAATCATCCACACAAAAAACATAAACTATAAAAGCAATTCTTAGGAAAATGAGCCCTATTTGGATTCATATATTTCTACTATTCCCATTTGTACATCATGGATATAGAACAGTCATTGTTGTAATGCAAAATATTTTAACAAAAGTATTAATTCATATGATGTGAATACCGATAAATAAATACTAAAAATTTGATTATACCTTGGGATCTTTGAATCCTCTAATTCTAATTTATAAACAATTAAAACTTCAACTTTGTAGGGAGAAATTACAGTCTAACAATAATAATTTATAAATTATTTGTTTTATCAGTTACATTTTTAGTTGGTTCATCATCATGTTTCATTTTCATCTCTAGATATTCTAGAGACTATTTTATTATACCTTAAGATTAAATTTTTTATCTTTAAGTAAAATGTGTACCTACATTCTCGATTCCATTTTAGGATCCAATAATTCCTCTTGATTTGTTTCCACTCTCCTTAGGAATAATACTACTTATGTTCTTCAAAATCATTGAATCATTCCTTTATTGAGTTAGTCAAGCTATTGATAACTGTGTTATGTTAATTTTCATGGATTATAAGCTCAATGAGTTCCTCTAAGATTCACCAATTTTCTAATCACTGAATTTCAATATATTCTTCCATTTTATAAATTTTTCTAGCGTCCATCTTCATATAATGTATAGAAATCTAAAAAATATTATTTTTTCTTTCTCTCTCTATATATCTATCTCTTTATGATATAATTATAATTACACTTAATATGAAAAATATTACTCGAATTATTTCTTTTTTATTCTCTCATTCTTCCTATGTTTGGTATTTTCATAAAATTTCTACCATATAATTTTCCCCATGATCCTTTAAATATTCAATCACTTTTACTTCATATTCCTATAAACTATCAAATTCGTTTCATAGTATAATTTTTTCCCAGCTAACTTTTTCATTTAAATTATTACTTTTAAATTTGGAAAATACTTCTTCTTGAGAGATTCGTTGTTATCATCGCTATCATATTGTAAATTATTATGAAATTGTACTACAACATGTCCCATATTTCTGTAGTGATAACAAGAATTCCTATGTTTTCTTATAAAATTTCTTATTACCCATTGAATATTTGAGGAATGAATTACTTATTTTCATCCAAATATTCATCCCCCTTGACATCTTCTATTGTGAGATTTTAATTGAAATTATTTCATCCTCAATAGAGTTCATGTTTTTCCCATAATCATTTTCATCATCTCTAATATAATTTGGAAAAAATAAAAACATAAACAATCAAACATCAAAAAATGGATACTTATCATCTGAATAGACAAATCCATATTGATCGAAGGTGTAGTAATTCTTTATATGCACATGATTATATTATTTTCTTCTAAAATTTCTCCATGACCTCACATAACTTCTTTGAAATCATTCACCTAGTAAATAAATGTATTGACACCCTCATTGGGGTTTATCCAAAGGTCCATGTATTTTAACAATAGTTTTTTTGTAATTTTTATTTTTAAATATTATAATCTATATTATTGATATTAAATATATTTTCCCATATTAAATGTGATAAAAAACATTAAAAAAGTTTATGTAAAAATTTTTTATAAGGATTTTCCAAGGTAATTGAATTATCTAGCATTCGAATTCAGATTTGTTATATCTTCCTCTAATAAAATAAATTATTTTGACAATACATAATAAAATCCCTCTAATATATAAACTCATCCATACCCAATGATCAAAATTAGTTTAACCTCAGATAATTTTGAAGATGAATATTTTTTCGATCAAATATTATAATCACTTTCATATAAACCAAATAAATATAATTTTTTAAGAAAAATTTTTATTAATTTAACCCTTCCCTATATTTCCAATTATTATCTCCAATAGATAAAAATCACAAAGAGGTACGAGGTTAATAATGTTATGATATAGTAAACAAATTGAAACTATATGTCATATTTTGTTGATACAAAACAATCATATCTACCTTTCTTATAATAATGAGTGAATAAGAATTAACACTTGCATAGAAAATAAAAAAAATACTTAGTTCCCCTAACTAGGAAACATCTAGTAATTATACAACAGTAATGTAATGATGTACCAAATTTACTTAATCTCATGTTTAATACAAGGATCAGAGTATACCTTCTATCCCACTAAGTTTATATATAAATATATATAATTAGAAATATTATTATTCTCTCCTTATTAATGTTATCTCACAACTCCTATAGCAGAATATTCTAAAAATCATTTTTATAATAAATGAATTTTTTTTCATTATATTATTGTTTCATTAATGATATTAAAACCTATTTTTCGATTGATTTTTATTCATAGAGTGTGTAACCAATTTGGAAAACCCTTTCATGTGATTCATTCATGGGATCTCTCTGAATTTGTTATCCATGAGACTCCTCCATGAGACTCATCTACAAGGCCATATACATATCATGAATGTTGTATCATATTTATGTGATACCGTATATAGATTATGTGGATCATGCGATTTCTCTATTATACCTTAATCATATCAAGCTTATTGTGTGAAATAAATAGGTCAACCTATGTCCAACACATATAACCCTTAATGATATACATTATCATGATCTTCCTTATGATAAAAAAACATTTTATTACTCCCCAATAACTACTATTGAGCATGAAAAATACTTTTATTCGTCACATGACACCATTGTGTGATGCTTTCACAAATTCCTTCAAATTATCATGTAAATAAAAAAAACTCTTAATAAAATTATATAAGAAAAACTCAGCTTCTCTAAATGATGTGTCATGGTATATTTATAGGTCAGAACCCACCACATTAACTCCACACATTATGGTTATCTATTTATTCTACCAACGTTGAAATAAGTTTTATTCCCTACACAAGATAGCATTTAAGGTTCTCTAGATGCATGTCATAACTGATAAGTGTGATTACCAATATTATACAAGACCGCATTTCATGATCCCATCACATGATCAAATGAAAATCAAACATGATTTTCATGATAATGTCGACAATCAGGTCACCTTCATCTGATCTCACTACATGATCCTTTTTCATTAATATGCCTCGCATGATATCAAATGACCTTGATATTTCTTAATCGTTTCCAAATATTTTTATTTCATTAATTTCACATGATAAATTTGAATGATTATCTAACAATCATAAAATGTATTTAGTTTCATTTCATGGTATCTCTATGTGATCCTCTAACAATAAAACAATTATTGTCACACTTATGCACATGATCTATTGGATCTTCATGTGTTATTCAAAATCTATTTTAACATCTTGAAAAACTGTGATCCCATTGAATGATTAGTTTTGACATACATTCTCTATATGGTCATTTCTAACAATAAAAATCCTCTACATCTATTGGTACATTCATGCCAACACTTCATGCCACCATTGAAAATATTCAGTTTTCCACATTGATAAATAGTTTAAAAAAAGACATTCATCTAAAAATCATATTCTTGTTTTATTTTATCGAAATATCTTCTCAAATAGCCATGTTGATGGAAACAGTCATTGGTAAACCTCATCATCTAGGATTACAAAAATTTTATCTGTAACATTCATATCTAGTAACATGAAGTCTGTTGGAACATGCCCAATTCAAATTATACAACCTCAAATGAAATATGTGATTCCCCATACATATTTCATATTATAAAATTCGAGTAATTCTGACCCAAATTAGTTTGAAACCCATTATGCAATCAAATATGAATGTTGTATGGTGATATTAACATCCTAACAACACCTCATAAGGGTGAGTATTCATTCATATATGAGTATATTACTCATCCTAAGGACAAAATAGAGGATCATTAGTGTGTTAATATTATATTTCATAGGGTAATCCATAGAACATATTTTGGTTAACATGTAGAAGACTCCATATATACATAACCTAATCAAATACAATGAGAAATGAATTATCAAAACAAAAAGGCACAAAAAAATCACCCAACCATGTTGAGATAATAAAAATATAGTCATTTGAATATATTGATGATTTAATTTCAATAGCTCTATTCACACGGGAGTTATAAAATTTATATTCAACATAGTAAAATCGGGTAGACTCAAGAGATTTTTTCATAGGAATTATTTAATTATTTTTTCACAGATAGGTGGTATAGAAGGAAATTATTAATCAGTACAACTATAGATGAAACCATATCAACATGGTTTTATTTGAAAACATCCTTAATAAAATTGTCAACATTAATAAGAAGGGGATATCAATATCATCATTTCACTGATTTTTCATCCAATTGTGGAAAATTATTTCTCACATCAGAACAAATAAACTATTTATAAAATTGATGTTTTTAATGTCCAAAGATGATAAAACATTAAAAGGGTCTAATTATATATGATATTAAATAGTAATAGATTGAGAACATATTTTTTGGTATTTATTTAATAATTTGACTCTATATTATTGAAAACAACTATCGATGACATCTCCAAATAAATGAAAGATTATAAGTGATAGACATACTTAATTTCAATATCGGTGACATTGATATAGTCATTCGACAAACAGTTTACACTAAATTATAATTGGATATCATTGTGCGTAATATCAGTGAAGTTATTTTTACCACACTATTCCACAAAAATCATTTTTTTATTGAAAAATATTCAACCATAGAAAAAAATCTAGGAGATTTTATTCAAACTAACATGACAATAGATCTTTAATAAAAATAATCATGTATAAAAAATAAAAATAAATGATTTTAATACAATTTCTCCATCAAAATAAGAAGGATTTACTTGTTGTGACCTTTACATAATGATGGAAAAATTTATTCTTTTTATAGTGATCATGTTTTATAGTACATTTCCATCTCTTTTTAGAACAACATAATCTAACAACTAGTAATAAAGAATCTAGATGTAATTAGATAGGTCCAACCCCTGAATTATATCCTATACCACCATATGATGGACATTACTTTATTGGAATTCGTCATCCATAATGATATATTTTAATAGAATGTAAATGATGGTCATGTCCCGTGGGAAAATCGCAAGGAGATTATGACACATCTATAATCAATCTCTATAATGACCTAGAAGATTTAGATAAATGCCTATACCGGAACACAAAATACTTCCAAATGTTTTTTTTATAAAATAGTATATCAATCATTTCAACACCAATGGAATGACATAGTCAACAAATATTTTACTAAATTATCTCTCCATATTCAACTATAATACTATTTTCTTTCTCATACATGGAACATTTGATATAAATGGAATAAATTAATAATTTAGAATAATAATACCTTATCAATATAGCATTTTTGCAAACACATATATTCTTTATACCCCTAGTACTAGAGGAATGAGATCCATCATACTAAGAGATTAAATGAGAATTGTCCTACCAATTCAGATTCTCATCTCATGAAGTGCAGTAGTGCTCCTATATCTCTAATAATTTTAAAATATATATCTCTGATTATATTTTAAAATTTTTATATGAGTTAACATATGATAAATTTGATATGAAACAGATATACTAATTTGATGATGAAGTGGTTTTATGTTAACATAGTTCAAGAATTAGATATGTAGTGTTTGGTAATACCCCACCCACCTCTAAAGAAGGGCCCCGCATTATTAATGATTACTTATAATCTTAATTAGATATAGAATCTGACTGATGACAATGGATGATCTAGCTATTTGTTTCCATAACTACAATACCATTATTTGACTCATGTATTCCATTTGGTAATAGTAAGAGAGACATCAAGTCATCTTCTTATTAGTCTCGTGAAACTAAAAAGTTAGTTTCTATTAAATAACATATATATTTTTTGAATCATAAAATTGATCATGCATTGAAAATAATATTTCATGTACATTAGGGATTATTTATATGTGTAAATTTTCATGTTTAACACAATTAAGGTACTCCCAGTAATGGTATACATATTACCATAGGTTTGGGGGTATTTTTATATTTTCTACCCCAATTAATGGTGTATTTCGTACATCATTCAAGATCAAAGATCACTCTAATATAGATAATGTATTATAGTCATCATATGGATCTATCACATTCCCTATTATAAAATACATAATTATCATTGACCAAGATAATCAATATTATGAAACTATTTTCCATATTTTAAATTGATCATTGTTCATATGACAATAGTGAAATATTATTCACATAGTAGATGATTCATTATAATACATCAATCGATGATAAAGAAATACCAAAATATTAAAACATGTTGGAGAATGTTTCAATGTTATAGTTGAATATTTGAGAACATATCCTGGTTGAAAGGCCACTTTTTTTTATTAAAAACAAGAATACAATAGTCATATGAAAGTCCTTATTTACTAAAATCAATTTATAATAAATATAAAAAAATTACATGTAAAAAATCCACCTATAAATATTCATTAAATGAAATCATTTTTTAATGACAATGAGATAGATAATTGACATTATGATATCAATTTATAATGAATTTTTTCATGTTTGATATACTCTATGTGAATTTCATGAGTGTATAAATATGTTTCCTTGATAGAGGAGTATTCCAATTTATGATATAATTCATAATAATAGTATAGTCACATTAAAATAACATATAAAACCAACATCATTTTAACCCATTTCAACTATAATGAACATGATAAAAATTTGTGCATGATGATATGTAGTAATACCACACAAAATGTAAATACATCCCTTGACACCGCAATTAGAATTATAGAAAACATATGTATCATTAAAGGTATATGATTTCCACTTGATTACCTATCAATGTTTCATTTTATCTATCTATAGAATGGAGGAGAAAAAATTACATAATTGGATCAAAATGGAGGATCAAAATAAACAATAATAACAAGAATTTTAAGGAAGGAAGGATCATGAATAGGGTTGTTAAAATGAATCTTTTGATCTGAATTCAAAATTATCGTTGTCACCAAACAATGAACAAGGGTTGATTGAATGTTAAAAATATAATGATCATGATACAATTTATTTAGGGTATTATTTATAGTCCATATAACATATGAACATTCCACATGGAAATAAATAATGATATTCGTTGATAATGAATGATTTATGTTGTATTATATGTGATAAAAAGAATGTATATCAGAAGAATCACCACTTCAACGAAGATAGAAAAAAACATTCCATAGATCTATTGTGGTGAAACAAATCAAAAATGAATGATTAATATCTTAAATATTCTATTCTTTTACAGAATGATTATTGATCAATGATAAATGAAAATAGATCGAACTTGAACATTAGTTGGGCTCAAGGATTGAATCGTCCAGTATATAAGAATGATTCTATATAAAGATAACCAGCCCCCACAAAATCATCTATCCTATGTTATAACAATCCAAACCAAGGAATTGATGCAATGAATCAGGGATGTTACAATAGCACTAGATGTAGGATCCCAGATTTGAATTTCATATCCATCAATGATGATGTTATTGTAGAATACACTCATAATTTCATTATGAATCACATAATGAGTAGTATCCAATACATAATCACAATGATATAACATATTTATTGGAGGAGTAATTTTCTAATTTTAACTAACCAATTAAGGGAGGACATTAGTTTGTCCAACCATTGATAGTGTTCTAAAATATTTGATAAGAATTCCTTATAAGTTGGCCATGTATTAGAATCCAAATTGATTCAATTTTATCCTTTTTCCTGATATTATTTTCTAGATTTAGGAAAGAAATAAGACATAAATTTATAATTAATGACACTCGGTAATTTTTTTTCAATATATAAATATTTACATAGAAAATAGTTTTCACTATAAGAGCCCTATTATCAATTCGGAGACCACACTACATTATTGGAATACTAATAATACATTCAAATACTCTTACCTCTATATGTAAATATTTATAAAATATATATTCATTATTATATCAAAATAATATATCAACTTTTAGGAAAATAATTAAAAAAATATTTTAGATACAATGACTATTTTCACAAGGAAATCCCTATCATCCATTGATAAATAATTTCTGTTATAATAAGAAAACTAATATTTATCATATCGCAAAATTTGACTGAAGTGAAAAGTATGAGTTCTACCACAAAACATAGGTTCACAAAGATACGTAAAATTGGAAACACCATCATTTATTCCCAGGTCATTAATAATTTTCTCTTTTATGGATATAATAATAAAATTTTAATTTTTAAGAAAGTTATAGTCCAATTGATTTTCTATAATGAAAACTTTATGTAATGATGAAGACAATACATGATTCTTTTGTTGTTTCTCCTGTATACACTGGTGAAGAGAAAGATGTTTCATACATATAACAATAGATTGGGTGAATCTAAACCTAAGGATGATCTGATGGGTTTATGATTAAGTGCCTTCACCATATAGATAATGTTATTTATAGATAGTATTATAAAAAACTATAAAAAATGGTTTAGATTTTGAAAAAATGTTTAAGAACTACAAATATTGTAAAATTTCACTTCTTTGGTCTAGTGATAAGAACATAAAATGGGTTTTCAATCAAAATTATTTCTACTCCATGAGTATAGTCTCATCAATACCAAAATTGACATGGTCCTTGAAAAGGAAAGTCCACTCCATCATATCAAATTATATTTTAAATTCATTTTTCAAAGTGATATTACCTCATTTGGTTGGATTCCCTAGAATGTTCAAAAATGTATATGTAGGGATACGTCAATTCTATATTCCTCACTATTTAACTAAACCAAACAAATTTTATGAAATAGTCTAATTATCATTTTTGGAGCCTATAAAAACAACTACACCGATTATTTTTTGGATCATGATAAATACGGACATTGGTCTAGAGAGAAAAATTTGCTATTCATTATCAAAATTGGGTATGAGGGAATAAAATTTTTCATTGAATCCCTATGATAGATAAATACATTTAGGAAAATAGTGAAAAGTATGAAATAATCATAATGAATAAACTCTCCATAGGTTTAAAAATGATATTTTTTAAACCATCAAAACATGGGGAGCTACCATAATTTGACCCAATATGATTTAATTATTCTAGAAATAAAAAGATATTCAATTTAAGAATTGTATTTTTATTATTGTTGATAATAATTCTAATGATATCCCCTAAAAATATAATAATTATTTGGACCATTATGTAGATTCTTTAAGAATGAGACAACATGATCTAAATTTTCATTCACATTGCTAAAAAATTCACATCAAAGTTATGTATAACTAATGGTTTGATAATTTTTATTTTTCATTGAATGTTGTTGAAAAATATGGTATTTATTCAACCATCCATAAGACATTTCACTTTAAAATCATCCCCTTTATGTATTTCTAAATATTAAAATGATATTGAGCTCATGAGGATTAATAGTGTCATTATGGATATCTCCTTAAAAATCACAGCATCTGTTATTTTATATAATGGTATTAAGAGAGTATTCTACATGTACAATGTTATTTTCATAAGATAATAAATACCCTCTAATCTATTCTTTTCACTTCATTCTGATTAGTTTACAATTTTGAACATAAGGAAAGAAATCATCATTTATATTAAAAGAAACCTAAATATCCAAAAATATATTTTTTCAATCAAGATGAAAAATCCTAGAATATATGAATCTGAATGAGAATTAATGTTTCACATCCCCTGTCAAATGAATTTCTAAATTTCTATATTGATCTATTTTGATTATAGAATGTTTTTTATATACAATTGAAGCCCAAAAATCATATCCAAATTCTTTTACAATGGCCCTATCTATTTTTTAGAAGCCATTTTAGTATTATTATTTCAATAACAAGTACATTTGAAACACAAATATTATCATAAAATCGGATTCATCTTTCAATGAAGGCCACTAATTGAGTAAGAAACATTGGTCATTGTTATCTTCTAATTTATGATGAGAATAACATATGTATTCCAATGTGTAATACATGGTACATTGATTAAAACAATAAAATAATGTTTGTCCTTCGAAAAAAATTCTATCTGGATATATCATTTGAATAAAAAACATAAAAATGATTCATTCTGAAGAAATTAAATCTTATAGTTTCAATCTTTCTGATGAAATTGACATGAGAAATATCTTATAAGAATTAATGTGTTTACCCAACATTTCATGTAAATTAGTAATTGAAAAAAAATTAATTTTGGGTTTAGATAGTCCTTTGAGGTATAATATGTAATTTTTAAGAAATATAATATTGGAATTGGGTGTTTTAGGGTTGGATAATCACACAAAATTAAAAAAAGGATCTATATATATGATTGTGTCTAGGGTTGGAGCCCCACATTTTATAGCATCTTGAAATATTATTCCTGTATAACTAACTATGAAAATCATCCATTATTTTACATGATCCAATAAATTCTTATTATCTCTAATATCATCATCGAGAATTAAATCATAATTGCACAACTCATCATCCTTAAATGATAATTTATTATAAAAGAAACAAATTTCTCATAAATAATTGATATAGTTGTCATGGTCCTTGTATCAACATTAATTACACCATGATAAATTTAATGATCCACAAAGTTATCAATTTGATAATCCTTGACAGATATCTCAATAGAAAAAGTGGAAATATTATCATCATGATTAAAATCCCTAACATTATTTAGGGATATAGTGGTGTCAATATAATTTAAGAATTCGTAATTAGGAAAAGATTTTTATATGAGTTTTTTTAATATTGAATTCCAAATGGAACAATTTAATCCTGATATATATCATGTTTGGTCTCTCTAAAATTGTAATTTTAACACTTAAAGAGGATATTCTTCTCGCCCTCAAACTTAATACATACGGTTCGTGAATTAGGCATCCCTTTACTAGTGGAGGGGTTTTCTAAAATTCCACTTGTTTGATCCTATTTTCATTCTTGAGTCTATTGGGCATTGGATCTTCCCTTCTAGAGGAGGCCAAGGCGATGCTCTACGGGCTCTCCATTTGTTGCTATAAAAAGTTTCTTATCTCGGAGGCTGAAACAGATTCAACGATTCACTACCATTCCATCCAGGTAATCTGATCCACTCCAAGGACTATTCACTACATCATTATAAGGGTTTGAATCATGATTAATAGCAACAATATAGTGGTTCACACATGGAGAGTGGGTAAACAAGTCATTGACCATCTTGCATACCTAGACGTCTATGGACCCTATCCAATTTCCATTCACAGTGTGCACAACATCATTTTCAATGGGGTTAAACTAGTTATATGGGATTCCCTCAATCTTCATTTCATTAGAGAACCTTAGTTTTTTTTTGGTGTGGGTGGATTAGCTTTTCTTTTCCTCCTTGTTGTATTATCTCTTTCTTTTCCTCAAATAAAAAATTTACATGATGATGATGATAAAGGGGGTATTATTATTATAATTAACAATATTCAAAAGGATTTTTATGTTAAAGTATCATATTTCACACTACCTACATATAGTGTAATTGGAAAAAATATTTCAATGGATAAATAGACGATGGATCTGGTAAATCATCATACACTTCAAAACGAATTTAATTTTTATTAGAATTAACTAGATTCTTTATATACTCATAAATTTCAAGTTTATTTATTGTATCACTAATATTCTCTAGATTATTTCAATTTACATTATACTATATAAGAAAAAATCATATAATTAATTCAATTAGTGCGATGTTTATACTTTTCACCCTTTTCACTTCACTAATAATAGCATCTTGTGATTCTCTTATATATCATTTGAACCATGGATGATGGATTATATTTCGATAAATACATTTTTTAGAGTAATATTTCATTGAGGGATCCTATTTTTCTTGAAAATGGATTTTAAATTTTTATTCCTACTAAATTATTTCCGAGAACTTACATTAGAATCTGGTTTCCCCTATTTTGGAACACCATAATATTGGAAGTAATATTTTAAACAATTATACAAAAATAACAAATAGATTGGATGTATTTAGACTCCACCTTGAGCCATATATTTTTGTTTATTTATAATGAATATGGATGCATCCAGTAGTTTTGAATCAAAATTTTCATCCCCTATAATGTAACTCCCTGACCCCAGTTACCTAGAGTCGGTGCATTATTACGTAACATTGGCATGATCACAAAATATCAAGTCTTGAAAGACCTATTAGTTTAGTAGCCTTGGAAACACTAGATAAATTAATAAATGATACATTATATCATAAAGTGAAAAACAAAAATAACATGGTCTCCAAAGTCCACACTCATATCCACTTCAGACTATCCCTACTGGTCAGTCATAAAATACTTCTTCACGTCCTATTAATATAAAACATATAAAGGGGTGAGCTTAGATGCTCCGTAAGGATAACAATACAGTGGATACTTTTATAAATAAACATAAACATTTAGGGCAATGTATAACTAAAACAAAATACTTTTAAACTTCAACTTCAGCATAATATGGCAAAATAAAATGAAATAATCTCATTTACTTATTCACATGGATATTCTGCTAGTCGAATAATCACATGCAATATCAATAACCTCTTTCATAATGATGGAATTAATAATGCAAGACTATAATAACCATGTAGCCAAGGCCTTGTGCCAAGAAAGCAAATTAGATTTAGTCAAGGCCTCATTCCAAGACACTAGTTTGTCTCATGAGACCTACCGTTGCATTGATGAGCTATATCGGGCTCCACCCGTCACATACTTTGTCTAGTGCATTCCTTATATGAAAAGGTTTAATCATATCATAAACCATAACATAATCATATCACATAAATCATGAATAAAGGATACATAACATTTCCACAATTCAATCATAAGATATCAATATAACACAATGATATAATAAAAACATTATCAAAACCATTTTCAATTCCAAAATAAAAGAAAAGTAAAACATGGTATTTATTTTTCATTTAAAAAAATGTTATGGCTTGTAGAGGAAGAAGAAACTCAAATAACGTCCACAGAGATGGAGAAGTCTTTGTCACCGCATACGTATGACAAAAACATTCCCTTTTGTCGTTTAGTAAAATTCTTTGTATAAAAAAGGTTACTTTTGAATAAAAGTAAAAGTCAAAAGGGTTTATACACCGTATAAAAGAAAGTTGTGTATAAAACAAAATATTTCTCATTGAAAGGAGATTGAGACAAAGTACCTTATAAAGATCATTTTTTTAAATAAAATAGATCTATTATGTGTATTCACTATAAGTACACATAAATAAAGTAAAAATACAAGATAAGACATAATAATATTTCGACATAATTTGAAATTAGGAGATTAACCCAAAGAACGGAAGTTGGGTTAACATGTTCCCTTACATCATGTCCAACTTGACTCGATCGTTCTTTAATATCATGAATAATAAACTAGAGATAATTTCTACTTTCGTAAGAACATTTTTCAAGTTCATTATTCCTTTTATATCACTTATTACAATGTTATGAACATTATGTAATTATTTAAGTTAATAATGGTAGTTTTGTCGATCTTTGGTACTTGAGTCAAAAATAAACTTCTTATAATTAAAATTTGTTTATGTGGTAAAATATACATTATATCCAAAATTATATTCATGATGTACATATCATATATATCATATATATCCAGTATATATATGAATTTATAGTATTACATAACAATTAGAAGTAAGAAATGAAATGCACCGTTCATGGAGACGGTAAGCCGTACGTATGCATGGATGCTACTTTCATTTCTATTTAGTATTTAATGGAATGAAAACATAATGATATAAAGGTGTATTATAATTCCGTTATAATATCATATCATTTACTCCATCCTTTATATGTCCCACATATGGAATTAACGATTCAAATCACTTTGAGGGGGCGGTAGTCTGCACTTCCTAAAATGAAATTATCGTGTTTACCCATAATGGAAATCATAAGGGAATTCTATAAATGAAAAATACAGAAGCATAAGGAAAATATAAACATAATATATATCATAAATAAATATAGTGACATCTTAATGGCCACCATGAAAGGTGTTAAAATAAGATTGAACAATCATCATTTTTTGAGGTAGTAATTTTCTACCCACAGAAACAGTATGTTTTTAACCATTAGAGGAATGTATGTAGAAGTGTAAATAAAATAATTCTCATAACAACATACTAGTGTATTGAAGATACTTGTTTCGTTACAAAATTGTTGAATATAAAGAGTTTAAGGTGTTGGAGAAGCAAAATAATACAAAAGAACAAAAGGGAATACATTACCTGAAAATCGGGTAACTCTTTTTGATTTGAGCCAAAGGCTTCCTTGGGAAGACTTATGCCCAATGTGAGGCTTCTAGGAGTAAGAGATGGACGTTTAGAGATTATTTGGGCATATTTTGGTCTATCCAAATGGATTTTATGGGGTGAATAAGGTGGTAGTGGTGAGGGACTTTTATAAGAGGAGAGGAGGGGCACTCTTGGAAAGTCATGAAATATTACATTATTATGAAATGATTTTCGGATTATAGAGGTCCCAAAATTATATATTTATAGGATAAGGTGATAAGGGTTCTAAATCTACTCATCCAATATGTTCCTCACACGTGTAAGTCTTATATTTTACATTATCTTTTCATTTTAATTAAATCATTAATTAATGAGGTAATCGCTGCATCATCATGGGGTCATAAAAAATTTAATTTATTTAATGTCTAAAAATTATAAAAAGTTTACCATGATATAGAAAATCATATTTTCTTTCCAATTAAAATTTATAGTAAAAAATTTAACTTATATAACCCCATGTAATAATTGTTTTTGTAAAACAACACATGTTTGTGACAATTGTATTTTTACTTTAAATAAAAGGTTATTAATATCATTTTCATACCCATGTGGCTCCATGGGGTACCCAAGTAGACCCAGGTATTTTATTGGTTGTCCATGAATCATCCAATAAGTTTAGTACAATTGTAAAGGTAATTTCATATTATTATAACATTATATTTTCCTTAAATTTCACTAATTACCTTTAATCGCAATTAATAGAACTTAAAAGTTACTATTCACGAAAAATTATTTTAATCCCATTGAACCACATTTTACATCCTAATGAAAACCATGTATGTCATATTTTTGAAATTCAATTCAAAGAAGTGATAAAGTTTCATTTAAACGAAAAATTAGTTTTTTAACTACCAATTAGTGGTTTTACTATTCATCAAAAATTGAAGTTTCTCAGACAAATACAAAAAATACACCCTAAGCTATAATTTATATACCAAATTCAAAAATTATGTCAATTTTACAAAATTTAAAACAATTAAGTTGCATTAATTAATTATAAAATTAATTCCTATTGTCAAAACAAATAGCATGTTTTTAAGAAACAAGATCAATCAAAAGATTGACAATTGTTTATGTCCATTTTCAATGTGAAATTAGTTCAAATGACCACCATTGGATACAATGGTAAAATTATATTATAATTATACTTTTAAACCACTCAATAGTATAAATTATCACTATAAATTATTCTGATTAAAAATGTTGTTTTTTTGTATATTTCACTATTCATCGAAAATTGGAAGTTCTCATAAAATTACATAAACTCAACTTAGGATAATTTTGATAATACGAATACAAAAATGAAGTCCATTTTGAATTATAAAATTATTATAATTTCAAAATGTGGTTATTACTATTCATAACAGATACTTTGATTGGTCGCAGTGCGTTAGAACCTCGAAGTTGCGTACAATGGAAGCTATTGTATTATTGGAAGAGAAGCATACCATGGAAGTTTGGGGTGTTAAATTCCCCCCTCCTTTAATAAATTTCGTCCTCACAATTTGAAATTGTTCTTCAAAAATAAAAGGTTGAATGTAGAAAATACCTTTGTGAAAAGCCCACATCGGAAATAGGGTTAATAAAAATATAACATTAAAAGAATGAAAGATAAGTATAAAGGTCACCTGAGATAGCCAATACTAGGATTATATGAAAATATGGATATATAGGAGAAAAAAACCATCAAGGTATGATGGAGAGTTGTATAAAATTGGATTAGGAGGAAGTTAACTACAATAAAATCACAACCCTGTGATTGGTTAAACTGTCATTGATTCCCCAGTTGGAAAACTTAACCGAAAATTTTTTTTTGTTGCCTTTCATAATGTTGAGGTATTTATTCAGGAGATTTACTAAGAACGTAAGGAAATATACTTACTTATCATGTACACTTTCAATCTTTAATAATTTTTTACCTCAAACCCATCTTTCACTCCAAAATATAATAAACTCAAAAATATTCTATTTATCCTAACCGTATAGGGTTCCAAATATAAATTTATAAATCATCTATAATAACTAAAAAACCACATTATACACTCCAGGGACTTCATGTAGTCCAGTGGTAGGCAATAAATCCCAATCTCACTATTGTTGTGGGTTAGATTCCCACAGCTTTGTCCGACGCGATAGGTTGTCACACGGTCTGTGTGTTGTCCTTTTTATAAATATCCAAAAATAACCTTAACAATAGTATCCAATGTAAAATATAATCCATTCTAACCTTTATAGTTATCAAAAATACTTCTATACAAACTCTCTCTCTAAAAGGATTCTAAATTCCAAAATCAATGGTAACATAAGATTCCCCAAACAAAGTAAATTTTCTGTTATTGTCACATACTAAAAATATGATTAACTTCATTATATTAAAAACTTAATGAAAAAAAATTACTGTAGTAAAATCCTTATATATATCACATTTTTATTATAACCATAATATATTTCTTGAGTCAAAAAACACAAATAAAATAATTATTCAACTTCACATGTAGTAACATCATAATCTTGGCCTTGATCCCTGGTCATTTTCTGAGGTAAGTTTCCCTGATGCTTAGGACATTCATTTTCATAATGCCCTATTTCTCTACAATTTTAGCATTCAACCTTGACAACCTCATTCTTTCCCTTGCAATCATGAGCCTGGTGACCTTTTTCTCCACATTTATAACAAACTCCCATTCCTTTTAGGCATGCACCGGGTTGATTCTTCTCAAAATTATCGCATAATGGAAAATCCTTCTTTCTCTTTTTCAATTTATCTTTATCTTATTCCACCATTCTCTTATTCTCTTGCTTTACATTATTGTCATAAGATTTATAGATTTCCTTTTTGGTCTTGATAGAACACGAGACTCTATCTTCGTCCACTTAAAAAGATTGTGATACTAATGCTCGAAGGAGAAATGGTTTTAACCCATCAAAGAAACAATCAACCTTACTTCTTGGGCTACATATATAATCAGCAGCATGCCTCTATAACCTTGTAAAATTAGCCTCATACTTTGAAACATTCTCATCCACCTTTTGCCTTAGACTCAGAAATTGCCTTTCCATATCTGCTCGATGGTCACGAGGGAATTTTTTTTCTAAGAAAAGCTCATTGAACTCTCTCCATTCCATACTTGATACTTCTTCATCTTCCTTTGTATTTTGAATCAATGACCTCCATTGATCAGCATCTCCAGTGAGGCAGTAAACTCCCATGATAACCTTTTCCCTTTAACTACTCTCCAAGGCATGGAAAATTTTCTCTATGGAATTTATCCATTGCTCAGTTACTAAGGGATTTGTACTCTAATTTAATGTTGGTGGTTGTTGCCTCATGAAGTGGTGTAACATTGATCCTCCGCGTTGCAGATCAGGGTGCTCCATACAAGTAAGTTTATTATTCATAACCTGAGTGAGTTGTCCCAGTATGGTGATAATTTGATTAGTTCCAGTTGTATCACCATCTCCACTATAATTATCTTGAGCAGGAGGGAAATCCATACATGGAGTGCATGCATTGATATGGTTTCCATTCCGTCCACTAGGCACCATTTCTAAACAATGGCATAAACTAGATTAGTTTATGAATTGAAATACATAATTCCATAAATGTAAAACACATAACATAAATAGAACTATTTATGGATATAATCCATAAAAAATGTTTTCATTGAGGAGGTATATACTCATAAACCATTCATAATGGTTTGTAAATCAATCGTGAATTATCCAAAGCATATCCCCCGGGAGTGTCGTAACCAAGAGTGCAACAAGGCCCATTGTCATGCACCAATTCCTATTTGAGTCTAGCTCAAAGTGGTGTTTTCGGGTTTTACCCCTAGGTACATCTATGCCAGAGCCACCTCAACCTGCTCATATCCAGACATGGATTTTTTTTTCAGAAATCTCACAAAATCTCTATAATAGCAAAATTCTAGAAAGTTCCCCTATACTTATACTCAAAGTCTATCATAGGTCTAGGTGCTCTAATCAGAGTTTATCTAAATCTAGCTTCCAGGTTTAGTACTAAACTGCCTCTGATACCAACTATAACACCCCGACCCTAGTTACCTAGAGTCGGTTCATTATTACGTAACATTGGCATGATCACAAAAGATCACATCTCGAAAGACCGATTAGTTTAGTAGCCTTGGAAACACTAGATACATTGAAAAATGTTACATTACATCATAAAGTGAAAAACTACAATAAAATGGTCTCCATAGTCCACACTCATATCCCCTTCAGACTATCCCTACAGGTTAGTCATTAAATACTTCTTCACGTCCTAGGAAAATAAAACATTGAAAGGGGTGACCTCAGATGCTCAGTAAGTATAACAATACAGCGGAAAATTTCATAAATAAAAATAAACATTTAAGGAAATGTAAAAATAAAAAAATACTTTTAAACATGAACTTCAGCATAATATTGAAAAAACAAAATTAAATAATGCCATTTACTTATTCACATGGATATTCTACTAGTCGAATAATCACATGAAATATCAATAACCACTTTCCTAATGATGGAATGAATAATGCCAGACTATCATAACGACGTAGCCAATGTCTCATGACATGAATACAAATAATATTTAGTCAAGGCCTCGTTCCAAGACACTATTTTGTCTAATGAGACCAACTGATTCATAGAGGAGCTATAGCGGGCTCCACCCATCACATTCTAAGTCCAATGCATTTCTTATATGAAAAGGTTTAAACATATCCTGAAATATAACATAATCGTATCACATAAAACATGAATAAAAGAAACATAACATTTCCACATTTCAATCACAAGACATAAATACAACACATTGATATAATAAAAACATTATCAAAACCATTTTCAATGCCAAAATAAAACAAAAGTAAAACATCGTATTTATTTTTCATTTTAAAAAATGTTATGGCTTGTAGAGGAAGCTGAAACTCAAATAAAGGTCATGGCGGTGGAGAAGTCATTGTTGTCGCATACAGATGAAAAAAACAACCCCTTTTGTCATTTAGTAAAACACTTCGTATAAAAAATATTAATTTTTAATAAAAGTAAAAGTTAAAAGAGGTTTATACACCGTATAAAAGAATGTTGTGTTTAAAACAAAATATGCCTCAATGAAAGGAGATTGAGACGAAGTCCATTAAAAAGATCATTTTTTTAAATAAAATAGATCTATTATGTGTATTCACTCTAAGTACACATAAATAATGTACAAATACAAGATATGACCTAATAATATCATGACATAATTTGAAAGTAGGAAATTAACCCAATGAACGGAAATTGGGTTAAGAAGTTCCATTACCTTATTTCTGACTTGACTCGATCATTATCTAATATCCTAAATAATAAAATAGAGTTAATTTATACTTTATTATGAACCTTTTTAAATATCATTAATCCTTTTATATGACTTATTACTATGTTATGAACATTATGTAATTATTTAAGTTAATAACGGTCGTTTTGTCGATCTTTGGTACTTGAGTCAAAAATAAACTGCTTATAATTACAAGTTGTTCATGTGGTAAAATATTGATTATATACAGAATAATATTCATGATTTAGATATCATATATATCATATATGTCCAGTATATATATGCATTTATAAGTTTACATAACATTAAGAGGTAGGAAATTAAATGCACCGTTCATGGAGACGTTAAGTCATACGTACGCATGAACGCTACTTTCATTTCTATTTCATATTTAATGAAATGAAATCATAATGATATAAAAATTAATTATAATTCCTATATAATATCATATCATTTACTCCATCCTTTATACGTCCCACATATGGAATTAAAGATTCAAATCACTTTGAGAGGGAGGTAGTTCGCACTTCCTAAAATGAAATTATCCCGTTTACCCATAATGGAAATCATAAAGGCATGCCATAAATGAAAAATATCGAAGCATAAGGAAAACATAAACATAATATATATCATAAATAAATATAGTTACAGCTTAATGGCCACCATGAATGTTGTTAAAAGAAGATTGAATAATCATTGTTTCGTGAGGCAATAATTCCCCACCCACAAAAATAGTATGTTCTTAAACCATTAGACGAAGGTGTGTGTAAGTGTAAAACAAGTACTTCTCATAAAAACATCCTAGTATATTGAATATACTAGTGTTTTTACAAAATAATTGAATAAAAAGAGTTTAATGTGTTGGAAAAGCAAAATAATACAAAAGAAATAAGAGAAGACATTTCCTTAAAATCGGGTAACTCTTTTTGATTTGATCCAAAGGATTCCTTGGTAAGACTTATGCCAAAATCTAGGCTTCTATGAGTAATATAGGGAAGTTGAGAGAGTATTTGAGTATAGGTTGGCTGATCCAAATGGCTTTGATGGTGTGAATCGCATGGTAGAGGTGGGGGCCTTTTATAAGAGGAGATGAGGGGCACTCTTGGAAAGTCATGAAATATTACATTATAATGAAATGATTTTCGGATTTTAGAGGTCCCAAAATTATATATTTCGAGAATAAGGTGATAAGGTTTCTAAATATACTCATCTAATAGATTTTTTACAAGTGTAAGTCATATATTTTACATTATCTTTTCATTTTAATTAAATCGCTAATTAATGAGGTAATCGCTGCATCATCATGGTGTCATAAAAAATTTAACATATTTAATGTCTAAAAATTATAAATTTTTTTACCATGATGTAGAAAATACTTTTAAATTTTCAATGAATATTTATAGTCAGAATGTTAACTTATATAACCCCATGTAATAATTGTTTTAGTAAAACAACTCATGTTTATGACAATTTTATATTTACTTTAAATAAAAAGTTATTAATGTCATTTTCTTACCCATGTGGCTCCATGGGGACCCCAAGTTGACCAATGGATTGTATTGGCTGGCCATGACTCATCAAATAAGGTTCGTAAAAGTGTAAAGGTAATTTCATATTGTAACTACCTGACTCCGGAGCCCCTCCACTGGTACCCCGTACTCAGTTCGCCACATAACCTCAAGCGCGTTTCCCCAAATACCAGAGGCTGCCGACTAGCAGCGAGGGACTTGGTGAGTCTGTGGGGAAACTATTCCCTCATTTGGTAAAGTATACAGCGGAAGAACAATCAGACACAAAAGTGGATACAATAAACATCATACAAAAAAGAACTAAATAGCAGAAGCAATGTATAAAGTAATGATGATTCATCATGGTACATATGTCTATGGAAAGCAGTAAACAAACCAACGTGATGAAGTAAAACTAGAAACAAAGTGCAAAAGAAAACAAAGTAAACTCCTCAGTATGGCAAGCCACTGCTCGGTCCCATGTTCTCCAACTCCAGTGCAATCATGAACCTGAAGTACAAGGGCGCTTTCCCTTATCTATACCTGCAGCAACGTAGTCTGCTTGGGCCCGAAAGCATGGCCCAAATAGGGTGTGAGATACAATCCTAGTAGGAAATCACCCAATGATTTGTGCCTCACATTCAATGAATACAAGGCATGTAAAAGCGCATGAAGTAGTAAGCAGAAGAGAACACAACAACTACAATTCCCAATTCTAGCATATAAGGTGCATGAGTAACAACAGTAGCAAGAAGAAAATAGGTAACCCACTAGGTATCTCTCATAGCCTAACCACTATGGTTCAACCTACAAGTAATAGCAACCCTCTAGGAGTCACACACAGTCTCAAACCTCTGGTTCGTCTATGAATAGACTCTATGAGGAAGCATTCACCGTCAATTCCCCCTATAGTCTCGTATTGTGCTAAAGGATCTCTAGGGAAGCACTCAACGTCTCATTCCCCATGTGGCCCGCATCAAGGAACTACCGACTCTCGGAGGAAGAACTCATCATCAATTCCCCATGTGGTCTCGCATCGTATTAAAAGACACTCTGGAGAAGCCCTTACATCTATTTTATATGTGGTCTACTACACTAGGAACTCACAGTCTTGTGTGGAAATAAACAAGCTCAGCGCACATATATCATCCATGTAAACCTCAAGAACTAATTTGCTATCAATCTAAGTCTCAACAACATAATAAGAAACAGTTGCACTATCCTACAACTAGGCATGGAAACTATGAAAATGCCAAACAAGAAAAACAAGCATGGAAAACATCCAAAATACAGTAAAAACTACCATATTCACAGGAAATTACATCTACTATAGAAATCAAGCAAATAAGGAAAAACAACAAGGGAAAAACAGGAACATAGAATACCTCGTTCAAGGGTATTGGTGGAATTTTCAAAAAATACTCATCAACTATCTACAGAAAGGCACAAACCACCTACCTAGATCCTAGGAGATTGATATACATGAACATCGACCAAAGTTTCCCCTTAGAAAGTCGAAGACTTGAGAAAACACACAAAATGCTCAACCCATGATAACTCGAAAACGATGAGGAATAAGAGAACAAAGCCCAAGTAGAAGGAAGAACTCACTACTGCGATTCCATGGCAACTGACCATGATCGAATCGGAGAATGAATGACGTGGCAGGAGCTCATCATAGATTTGGCTGTACAGGTCACTCTCGGTCGAACACGACCTAAAAGAAGACGCTTATGTGCCTCAGGCATGACCCCGGTTCATTTAGTGAAAAAAAAGTACACAGCGTATACTTTTAGAGTACACAGCGTGTGCTGGGTCTTTTCCATACTTAGCCAAAATTGGCCTCCACGTCACCCCTACACACCGTGTGTGTGGCCCGGGCACGACCATCACACCTCTTCGAGCCGGAGAAGAGTACACGGCGTGTACTTTGAAAATTTCTAGAAAGTACATTTTTCATATAAACTCCAGAAAAAGGAAAAAATACCTGAAATGAAGATCCTAGTTCTTACAAACTTCCCCCCTTAAAGAAATTCTTCTCTGAATTTCCCTAATGTGGCGTAGATGAAGAATCCCCGAACAGCTCCGACCACTGCGATCGTACATCGGCCTCCCTCTCCCAAGTCTCTTCCAGTACTCACCCGTGCTGTCATAGCACCCGTACCAGAGGAATAGACCACCCATGGAGAACCTTCATACTATGATTGACAATCCGGATATGATGCTCCTCAAATGATGAATCTGCTTCAAGCTCAACCTCCTTAGGCTGAAAGACATGAGACAGGTCTGGAAAGTAACGTCGAAGATGAGAGACATGTATGACGTCGTGCATGGCCCAGTACCGCTGAGGTAACTGCAGCCGATAAGAAACTGGCCCCACCCTCTCTAGGACCTCTAACAGCCCGACGTACCGCGTTGAAATCTTACCCTGTCTCTGAATCCTCTTGAGCCCCAACCTCGGTGCGACACACTAGAAAACGTGATTCCCGACCTCAAACTCCAAAGGTCGTCTCCGCTGATCAGCATAAGACTTCTCCCGAGACTGTGCTGTATCCATCTGCTTCTAAATCAGCTCTATCTATTCTAAGGTATCCTAAACAAGACGAGGTCACACCAATGCTACCTCTCCTACCTCCAGCCATGACAAGGGTGATCGGCATGGCCTACAGTACAAAGCCTCATATGGTGCCATCTGAATAGTCACCTAAAAACTATTGTTGTAGGTGAACTCCACCAGAGGGATATGCTTCTCCCAACAACCGCCAAAGTCTTGAATGTAGGCTTGGAGAATATCCTCATGCACATGGATCGTGTGCTCGGACTAGCCATCAATGTGGGGATGGTATGCTGTACTTATAAGTACCTGTATACCCAAGGCCTTCTGAAGCCCTTGCCCGAACCGAGAAGTAAATCGTGCATCCCTGTATGAAACAGTGGAGTGTGGATCTCAATGCAGAAGAATGATCTCTCGGATGTAAATTCATCCAAGATCATAGACACTGAAAGTCTCCTTGATCGGAAAGAAGTGGGAAACCTTCATGAGCCTGTCGACGACAACCCAAACAACATCTTTTCCGCGAGGCGATCTCGACAACCCAATCATGAAGTCCATCGCAGCATCGTTCCACTTCCATTCCAGAATGGGTAACTGCTATAAAAGGCATACTGGTCACTGATACTCTGCTTTCACCTACTGACAAGTAGAACATCTCATGACAAAACCAGAAACATCCTTCTTCATACCTCTCCACCAGTAATGGTGATGAAGATCCTGATACATCTTGGTGATGCTAGGATGAACTACCCATATAGAGGAATGAAAATCCTGCATCAGCTCCTCGTGTATGTCTACTGGCACCCATACACATCCCTAGAAACACAAGATCTCATCCTCACCCACAATCCATCCTGGAAGAGGGTCCTCTCCTGACACACTCTCCCGTAGGACTAAACCTTCTGAGTCTGATAGATGCCTCATCCGTACTCGATCAAGAAGTGTAGAGGTAGCAGCTACAGAAGAAAGGAATGTCTATCCCAATCTGTCATGCACCTCTAGATGTATCTCAGAGAACAGAGCCATCAGCTTCCACTCACTACTGGCCTCCTGAACAGCCTGAACCTGATTTCTCCTGCTCAACGCATCTTCTATTGCATTTCTCTTTCCCAGCGTATATTCAAGCTTACAATCAAACGACTGAATATACTCGACCAACCTGCACTGCCTCATATTTAGATCATGCTGAGTAAAGATATACTTGAATATTTTATGGTTAGTGAAGACCACAAAGTGCTCTCTCAAAATATAGTGTCTCCAACAGTGTAGGGAATGAACAACAGCTGTCAACTCTAGATCGTGTGTAGGGTAGTTCCTCTCAAGTGGTCTCAACTTCCGAGACCTGTATGAAACGGCTCAATCTCCCTGCATAAGAATAGCTCCTAGACCGATACCTGAAGCATCACAGTAAAGAGTGTAGATCATGCCTGGCTCTGGCAGGACTAGTATCATTGATGACGTCAACCTCCCTTTCAGCTCCTGAAAGGCTGACTCACAAGAATCTGACCATAAGAACTTCACCCCCTTCTTGGTCAGACCTGTCAAAGGTGCTGCCATATAAGAAAATTCATGAATGAAGAATATGTGGTATCCATCCAGCCCTAGGAATCTCCATACCTCAAAGACGTTTTTCAGCTACTCCCAAGAAAATACAGCTCTAACTTTCTCTAGGTCCGCAGATACTCCTGCCTCTTAGATGACGTGGCCCAAGAAGTGAATCCGATCCATCCAAAAATAGCACTTCGAGAGTTTAGAATAATGCTAATTCTCTCTTACTGTACTCAGAACAATCTCAAGATGTGTGGCATGGTTGTGTCGAGTGTGAGAGTTCACCAAGATATTGTGCACGAAGAACACGATGAAGGAGTCCAAATAAGGATGGAACACTCGGTTCATCACTGCCATAAAAACTTCTAGTTCTTTCTTGAGACTAAACAACATAACTATATGCTCGTAAAGACCATACCTGTTCCTGAAGGCCGTTAGAGGAATATCTGATGGTTTAACGGGAAACTGATGATAACCAAGAATCAAATAGATCATTGAGATCACCTGAGATCCTCGAAGATGATCAAAGAGGTCATCGATCCTTGGCAAGGGATATTGGTTCTTGACAGTCAACTAGTTCCACTTCCAATAATCCACACAAAGCTGAAGGGTACTGTCTGCCTTCTTCACAAACATGACATTTAACCCCAAGGAGAAGTACTGGTTTGGATGAAACCCTTTTCCTGTAACTCCTCCAACTGCTTCTTGAGCTCCTGTAACTCAGGTGTAGCCATCCTATAAGGAGGAATGGACACCGGTGCTGCTCCTGGAATGATCTCAATAGAAAATTCTACCTCACTCTCCAAGGGAAACCCAAAATTTCCTCTGGAAAGATGTCCCTAAAACAATCCACCACTAGAAGAAATTCCAACTGCGAAGTTCCCTGATCATCCCTGTCTATTGTCTGATCATTGCCTGAAGACAGACATACGACTGGAGGATGTCTCGGAGGCATAGCTTTGAAAGATAAAAAGTACACCTTAGATAAGGAAAACAAGGATAGAGAACAGAAGAGTACAAAATAGAAGAAGGGGAAGGAAAACACACAAGTTTACAATACTCGACTACATGGCGTGTATAAAAACTACACAGAATGTCTTCTTAATCCACTGACATGGGTGTGTACTCTTGACCTACAAATCGTATACACCTCAAACTACATGGCGTGTTGACCCCACACACGGCGTGTTCTTGAAAACTGTTCCCCTTCAAGAGTCCCTTACATGTCTAACCCACACGGTTTTCTTAAATTGAGACTAAACGGTGTGTTCCCTACGGATACGGCGTGTAGTGGAAAAATCTTCGGCGTCCCGTGTTATTAAACACACGGCCGTCTACACGGCTAAACCTTACACAGCGTGCTCCGAACACACATGGCGTGTATAGGCAAGGTGACAACATACCGTGTTGTTCGTGACATGGCCAGGTACTTGGCAAGACAAACGACATGCTCCAAAAGCAATACGGCATGTCTGAGATAACATCACGCCGACCCGTGTTTTTCAGGACACGTCCGGGTACCTGGAAGGGACTACACAGCGTGTTCCGTTACAACACGGCGTGTGCTACTCGAGCTTCCCCGACCCGTGTTGTTAGTGACATGGCTGGGTACACTGCTCAACACTTCACGGCGTGTACCTACCATACACGGAGTCTACCTAAAGTTACTTTCACGACATCGTGTTATACTCACATGGTCAGTGACACGGCCTGAAAACTACACGGCGTGTATCCAAAAACAACACACCATGTATTCTGGTTTTTTCAAGCCAGTAGCTCAGAAACTGCACAGAACCCCAAAAACACTAAAACAATGAAATGAAGTGCCAAATTCCGATTCATGAGGCCCATACTCCCCATGAATCAACGCTTGGAATCTCCTACAATCATAGACAAGATAAAACAGGATCACGATCCACCAATTTCTGATTAATGAAGGCCCATAACACCTCAAGATTCAAAATTTGGCATTCATTTAAGAAAAGAACAACACAACCAGGTTTCTAACATAACATAAGAGAGTCTATCAAGAATCTATCACAACATCATGCATAATCTACACAAATTCTATCACAACAGCATGAAATTGCTATTGCACCCTAGATGGAATGGAAAGAATGCATGGATTGTGATTTCTACAAGTGCCTATATGGTGAATGAGATGGCATACCCTCATCTCATCGGGTTGTGACAGAAATTGAACCGAAATATCAAAACAATAATATCACAAGTCATGTCAATCAATCTAGGTGAAATCAGATCAACCATAAAATCTAAAAACCAGAAACTGCAATTAAAAAGGTAGTACGGCTTTTCCCTATACACGAGTTAGCTACTCCCGAGCACAGCTTAATATAAAGTACCGAGTCCGTCCACTCCCTGGAAAAAGTCTTTAAATAGTAAAGCAAGTGAAAAGAACTCCTCTGATACCAATTTTTAACGACCCGAATCTGGAGACCCTCCACTGCTGCCACGTACCCGGTTCGCCACATGATCTCAAGTGAGTTTCCCCGAATGCCAGAGGCTACCGACTAGCAGTGAGGGACTTGGTGAGTCGGTGAGGAATCTATGCCCTCATTCAGTAAAGTATTCAGTAGAAGAACAACCAGACACAACAGTGAAAACAATAAACATCATAGAACAACTGAACTGAACAACGGAAGCAATGTATAAAGTGATTATGATGCATCATGGTATATATTTCTATGGAAAGCAGTAAACAAATCAACGTTGGATGTAAAATTGGAAACAAAGGGCAAAATAAAACAAAGTAAAATCCTCATCATCGCAAGCCACAGCTCGGTCCCATGCTCTCCAACTCCAAGTCAATCAAGAACCTGATGTAGAAGGGCAATTGCCCTTATCTATACCTGCAGCAACATAGTCTGCTTGGGACCAAAAGCATGACCCAAATAGGGTGTGATATACAATCCCAATAGGCAATCACCTAAAGTTCAATGCCTAACAGTCAATGAATACAAGGAAAGTAAAAGTGCAGGAAGCAGTAAACAGAAAAGCACACAACAACTACAATCCACAATTCTAGCATATAAGGTGCACATGTAACCAAAGCAGCAAGACGAAAATAGGTAACCCTCTAGGCAGCTCTCACATCCTAACACCTATGGTTCAACCTAAAAGTACTAGCAACCCTCTAAGAGGCACATATAGTCTAACCACTATGGTTCAGCTATTAATAGACTCTTTGAGGAATCACTCACCATCAATTCTGCCTATAGTCTCATATCGTGCTAAAGGATCTCTAGGGAATCACTCAATGTCTCATTCCCCCTATGGCCCGTGTTGAGGAACTACAGACTCTCTGAGGAAGCAGTCATCGTCAATTCCCCCCGGTGGTCTCGCATCGTATTAAAAGACACTCTGGAGAATCCCTTATGTCTATTCTGTATATGGTCTACTACACTAGGTTGTCACAGTCCGGTGGGGAAATAAACATGCTCATCACATACATCATCGAAGTAAACTTCAAGAACTACATGGATATCAATCTAAGGCTCAACAACATAATAAGAAATAGTTCCACTATCCTACAACTAGGCATGGGAATCGGAAAAACTCCAAACAAGAAAAACAAGCATGTAAAACATCCAAAATATAGATAAAAACTACTATATTCATAGGCAATTACATCTACTCTAGCAACCAAGCAAAGCAGGCAAAATAACAAGTGAAAAACAGGAACACGCAATACCCCATTCAAGGGTATTGGTGGAATATGCAAATAATACCCAAGACATTCTACAAAAAGGAACAAACCACCAACCTCAGTCCTAGGAGATCGATATATGTGAATATAAATGAAATATTCCCCTTAGAACATCGTAGATCTGAGAAAACGCACAAAACGCTCAACCCACAATAACACGAAAACGAGGAGGAATCAGAAAACAAAGCTCAAGTAGAAGGAAGAACTCACAACTGTGATTCCAACGCAACTGACCATGCTCGAATCGAAGAACAGATGAAGAGGTGGGAGCTCATCGATGATTCGGCCGTACGGGTCTCTCTCGAGCGAACGAGACCTAAAAGAAGACACTTCTGTGCATCAGGCGCGACCCCTGTTCATTCAGTGAAAAAAAGAAAGTACACGACGTATACTTTTATAGTACACGGCATGTACTGGGTCTTTTTTGTACTCCGCCAAAATCGTCGACCACATCACCCCTACACACCGTGTGTGTGGCCTGGGGACGACCATCACATAACTTCGAGCTGGAGAAAAGTACACAGCGTGTACTCAGAAAGTACACGACGTGTACTTTGAAATTTCCAGAAAGTCCATTTTTCTTAAAAAATCCAGAAAAAGGAACACATACCTAATACAAAGATCCGTGTTCTTACACATGTTATTTTAACATTACATTTACCTGAAATTACACTACTTACCTTTAACCACGATTAATAGAACTTAAAAGTTACCATTCACCAAAAATTATTTTAATCCCATTGAACCAAATTTTACTTCCTAATGAAAACCATGAAAGTTGGATTTTTGAAATTTAATTCACAGAAGTGGTAAAGTTTCATTTAAACAAAAAATCCATTTTTTAACTACCACTTTGTTGTTTCACTATTCAACAAAAATTGATGTTTCTCAGAACGATACCAAAAATTCACCCTAAGATATAATTAATATTCCAAATTCAAAAATGATGTCTATTTTACAAAATTCCAAAAATATAAGTTGCATTAATGAATTTTATAATTAATTCCTCTTGTCAAAACAAATAGTGTGTTTTTAAGAAACAATAGCAATCAAAAGATTGACAATTGTTTATGTCCAATTTCAAAGTGAAATTAATTCTAATGACCACCATTGGATAAAATGGTAATATTATATTCTTATTATACTTTAAAACCACTCAATAGTATAATTTATGACTGTAAATTACTTTGAATAAAAATGTTGTTTTTATGTATTTTTCACTATTCATCGAAAATTGGAAGTTCTAAGCAAATTACAAAAAATTCAACATAGGATAATTTCGATATTATGAATACAAAAATCAAGTCCATTTTCAATTATAAAATTAATATAATTTCAAAAATTGATTATTACTATTCATAACAGCTAATTAGATTGGTCGTGGTGTGTTAGAACCTCGAAGTTGCGTACAATGAAAGCTATTGTATTATTGAAAGAGAAGCATACCATGGAAGCTTGGGGTGCTACATATAATCTTGTGATAATGGAACAAACTTCCATATAGATTATGGTATTATGGTTTCAATGTAATAAATAATCATGAAGGATGAAGTGTGCTTATTTTTAAATTTTATAATACCCAACATAGACCACCAAGCCTGAAACATATTCTAAACTCTATAATTCATTTCATAAAGGAATTAAATGTTGAATCAAATTTCATAATCATGATATGTACATGTTTCAGATAAAATAATGCATATTTCTAGGCTGAATTATTATCTTCTTTACTTGCTTCACATAATAATGGTGACGAATCATCTTTCTACCCGGATATGATCCCAATTTCTATTTCCATATTAGAGTGAAATTATTAATTTATTATCTATGAAAGACTGAGGCTTATCCTCCTTTTAATACATTATTTTCTCAAGAACTAAAAACAAAAAAATAAGAATTCGTTGGTGATGTACATCAGGATTGACAATCATAAAGTATCATCAATTATCCATTTTTCCAAAAAAATATACTATTTTGATAGATCATCCTTACATGACTAATATCTATAAATTAGCTACAAGAATTAGATTCATTTAATATTCCAATTTGAATAATTTTTTGAATACCCTTCTATATTTTGTCTATCCAGTAAATGAATCATGATTTTGGATGGTACACACACAACAACCTTGAATAATCACTCCCGTTTATGGATAAATAAATCCACAAGACAAAGAAAAATTTATTATACCAAAAAAATAAATTCATAAAATATTAGAAAATAAAATATATGGTTTTTTGAGAGATAGTATCAAATATAAAATTATTGAGTCTCGTCATAGTGTAAGCATTACTACACCACCCATCACACTAGATCAAAATGTACATCACCCATTCCCTATAAAAGAATGTTATTGTTCACCAATTGGTAAGGATATTGAAATAAGTATATTTTAGTGTCAATAAAATTAATAAACCAACCTTTAATTAGTATATTATACAATTGGTTGGTGATTCATTGTTATGTACACTTTTATTAAGAATTTGGATTAGTGGATTATGGAGCCCCTGAATCCAAAATCTCAGTATAGTTTTTATAAAAATTTGAATAAAACATTGAAACTATGTGGAGGAATAATGGACTCTCATATCATAGTATAATAAAAAAGAAGTAGAATATATTTATGACATAGAATTTTGTATCATAGTACATCAGATAATTTGAGAATGAACTTCACAATAAATAAAATATTATATGACTTACAGATCAAATTATAAAAAACCATCCAAATAATTATTCTTATCATCAATATTTTGGGCATAAAATTGAATTATTATTTGTCATTAATTATAGGAAACAAACTAGATTGGATGATTGAATGATTCTATTTTAGGTTCATAAGACACATGAAATGTATAAACATGCCAGTATACGTCCAATAGTGTATCCTCATGCATTATAATCAAATTCAGATAAACACATCTTATATATTTGAAATTATAATAATTATCCACCTACAAATACCATTTTCATAACATCAAATTACATTTTATATCATCATACTAGTGTTATTTCTAAAATTTATCTATAATCAAATATTCTATAATCCATAATATATTATGAACGATACTTGCAGCATTCCAATAAACTGTGTGACCCAAATCCATTCAACAGACACTACACATCTCAGTTTGATTCCTTTTAGCATTAAATAAAAGTAAAATACATATTGAAAATTTGTGTGACTATAATTAAATTTTATGTTCAAGCAGTAACTTCATATTTGGTTTCCAGTGTGTTGTTTACAAATTAATGTTTAATTATCTTCAAAACCCATGCACTAGGACATATCTAACTCATTTAATACATGAATTAATTAAACATTAACATTTTTTTCCTTCTATAGGATTATATTACACCATTCCATTTTCTTGTAAATTAAATACAAATAATCCATCTCCCTATGGAGACTGAATTAACCCTAAAAATATCACTTTTTCTAGATTCTTATTGATTCTTGGCATTATGCCATGCCCATATTACTTAAATGGGGATCAAAAATGAATTACAATAAATCCTTCCCTTCATCATTTTGTATTACTCACCATTCATGTACATAATATTTTTTCACCATTAATTTAAATGCAATATAGTTATCTCGGTTTTTACATAAACAAGAAATGTGAGAATTATGCTTTAAAAGAGGAATTGTTTTTAAACCCTAATATGAATGGAATATTAGTCACTCCCACACTATGTTGAACAATATGACATATGATAAATCTAGAAGTTCATTAATTTTAATATATTGGATAACTCCATGAGACCAATATTTCATTTCTATTCACTGCTTACAAATAATAATCATTAGAGTATGGTTCTTTAACAAAAAAATATATACTATTTCCAAATGCCTCCAATTTCAAAAATATTTTCATTGGGGTTGGGATTTCTCATTAACTTATGCTCCTTAGAAAGTGAAATATTTTTTTGAACTATGCATTGAAATATAACATTGTAGTATTTGGGTTCATGAAGATCCCTATTGGGTCCCTTAACAACCCTAATTAAAGATTATTTACTGTATATCTATTGTTCATTAGATAGATTTTCCCAAAAAACATTCATATTGTGATAATAGTAATATGATCATAAATAATATGACACTAATTTCCAGGATATATAACCATAAATTACAAAAAATACGGTCCATTTAATAAACTATTAAAATATATAATATATTATATTTTCCAATATTTTTTGAACTATACGAGGTGTGGTTCTTCATGTATGATGGTAAAATACTCATATTGGTATGTTATAACTCCATTAACAGTATTCCTCATCCTTTATGTTTTTAAATTCATTTTCAACGATTCTATTAGAACATTGCGAGTCTTAAAAAAATTTATGGTGGGGTTTAGACAATCATTATTTCATATCAATGCACATTTTTTGAACACAAAAACGTATGTAAAATACATTAGTGTAGCCAAAAAGTGTTTAATTACCCTCTTTCACCCATCCTATTTCAAACATTTTGATTTTTTTTCATCATCCCAATGATCAATTATATGAGATATTCCTCCCTGTATAACCAATCATAAACATTGGAAACCAAGTTTTTGAATCATATGGATGGACCCATACTTAAATCATTATAGGCACTGATGACACTAAATAACCTCTACAGGTTTTATTTTTTATTGAGGAATGGAAACACTTACTCACATTTGTTATTCCCTAGTAGTGAGACATTGATCTCTATATCCAACATTATTTCAACTACTCCCACAAACATTAATACTATTACCCCATTAACTTCAATACTTGTTTTTTAACAACTCCCACCCCTCATCATTATGTTGTATTGGATTTAGACATTGTAAAAAAATATTTATTCCATCTATATAACACATGATAAAATTTATTTGGAATATATATATATATTTGTTTTATACCCTCAATTTCTATACACACTATTTATGATACACCAAGTCACTTGAGCATAAACTCTATGAAATTTTTGTTAAAATAATTTACCTTAGACTATAATAATTAAACGTCCACCACACATGAATTTTTTTTGGTGAAGTCCTTAATTTATTTCGGAAATCAACATGTAATGGCCTTATCAATGTCATCCTAACAAAATAATCCCCTTCTATATGAATAAGCATGATCTTTTGGGGGACAAATTTTTTTAACATTTCTATTTGGTGGTTAAAATGATTGTATCCAACCCAAAATTAATGGATCCCTTGAAAAGGGAAAAATAAATCCAAAATTATTATTTGGTGTGGTTTTATTCATTCTACCATATGAAATTCTATAACACAATGATACCCGATACATGGAAATAAAAAAATTCTAATATGACCCTAGATACATTATATTTTTAATCAAAATTATTCTCATATGGTTTCCCTCCCTGATCCCAACCCTTATTTGATTCCTTTTCACATTTAGTATGATCCATAACAATTTGAATCAGACATTCAATGGTCCTTATCATATATCCTTAAAATTAAAAAATTAGAGTCCTTGTCACATGATGTTAACATAAATTATGTGTGGTCAACTTGTATAACCCTAAAATACAAAGATTATTGCATCCTACAATGCAAAACATCCTTATATGAGATCTGAGTCAAACTAATGGTACTGAATATTTTTTTCCCTAAGAAAAAATATATGATAGGTTTCAATGACCCATTACTAAGTAAACCTAAATAATGTATGATGAGTACAATCCATGATGATTCTTTTGGATTCAATCCCATTCCAAATTAAAAAATTCTCCATTCCAATATATGTGCTATGTGTATGACTGAAATAAATTATAATGTTTTATAGGTGACATGATATGTATTATACCAATATATTTATTGATCACTAAATCAACTATCATAATCATAGATTCAATCTTACATTCTATCATTCATCCTAATAATCATGATAGTTAACCTATATATACTTACGAATTTTCCTATATATATTGAAATTGAATCATCCATCAGATTAGGTGTGCTATAAAAATAATATGATATAGATTGATTCATGTATGGTTCGATGTTATTTTTTGGTAAACATATGAAACAACTTTTCAAAGCTATTTGATCTTAAACATAATACCATTATTGTCAAAATATAATGACATTATTCCTAAAATGAATATTTATAGAAAAGACAGTTGGTATAAAATCTTATAAATAGTGTCCTAAAAAGAAATCATGTATGCACCTAATAAGGATATTTTTATCATAATGAGGATAAATAAATTTTTAATACTAAAAAGGTATAAATATTTTATTCACTAACACCTATTATAATGAGTGTTCCTGTTATCCTAGATAAACCTTATTAATTCTACAAAAATAATATGGAATATCATTATTTTTTCATTAAATTAATATATTTTATTCTGTGTGTAATTTTACATTTCTGAAAATGGATTATAAAACAATTTATTATACCACCAATTACTGTGATTATATACTCAGGAATTATATGTGGTATACCTTCTCCTTGATATTATTTTCAATACACAGTGATGTAACCTTTCGTGGGATCAAAAACCTAAAAATAACCTATTCTCTATGATATAAATTGAAATAACATATGTATAAATCATTACCAACAAACATACCATAGTGGAGATTCTCCTTAATGAAACCAAACATGTTCTACTAATTTTTAATCATTATTCCCCATTTCAATAAATTATTTCTATTCAAGATTGACTAAACTATGTGGGCTGAAGAAATAAATGATGGTGTAAAAAATATTTTTATTTAGGCATTAGGTAACCCCTATGGTATTTTTTGGTTTAATATAAATGTCCCCCTTTAACTAATGTTTTATTCTCATGTTGTGTAGAACTTATTTCAACATTAAATATGGAAAACATACTCTCACCAGTCTCTATTTCACATTTACCAATGAATTCTTTAGATATGTTTTACATTTTTCATAATGTCATTAATTTTTCCATTAAACTACCCCAGTTGATACAAATTCATAAATTATCATCACATTCAAATATTTTTATCACAATATATTCTTATTCCTATTTCATGTCTTAGTGTACACCTTTTGTGGTTACCCAAATGCCTTATGTTGAGACGTTATTATTGGTAATGAAAAAAATATCCAAATAATATTCTACATGATGAAATTATCCATTTTAACATTGATTTCATCACATGATACTACATATAATGATATAATGGTATGAGCATATTGAATTAAAAATATATAGAGCCATCCTTCACTTGATATAAGGTGGAATTGGTACTACGTTCACACCATTTATACCTCAACCATGATCTTATAAAAATTGATTCAGTCTTTTCATCAATTATGTTTTAGGATAAATAATAGAAAAATTTATCTAACAGGAAATATGTTTATCAAAAAATGCGACAAGATACATTAATCAATTTTATGAAAACCTATAAAGGGGAACAATCGAAAAATATTGACTCTGCAATCACTATAAATTCGACTCACATATCTCAGAATAATATTTTATCATTTTAATAAAAGGGGAAATAATTAAAACGTGTATTGTAAAAAACCCAATAAAGAGAAAATAATTAAAAGTATTGTTCATTCATTTTAAGACAAATAGAAATCATAGTTCAGACATATGTTTGTTCTATAATTGATAGATAAAAATCTTATAGAGTCTCCTTTTGGCCCTGTAATGTATCAAACTTTATTCTCAATGTAGCAATACCTTAAAATAGTATACGAACATTTTAGTTCATCACAATCATAGTTTAGGTATCCCATTTGGGGTAATAATTTCTATGATGCATTACATTGAAAAAACAACATATATTTCCATCATGTATGACCCTAAAACATCTTTGGGTTATTTGGGTCAAATGAAATAATATTTTATAATATAGAAATATAATTTCTTTGAGTCTAAAAAAATTTTGATCGCTTATATATGGTAAAACACTAACTAAAAAACAACTCCTTTTGTGTGGACTAGTCATAATTCCTCTCTCATGTGTCATATATGGATATATAAAGTAATTAATTTCTATAAACATCATCTATAATGATTCTTATTATCAAGGGATATGTAGTGGCCTAAATATTTATTCTTAAATCAATCTATAATTCCTATTTCCCTCAATTATCAATATTATCCTATAATTTGGTCTAACCAATTAAAAATACATTTCACAACAAAAAATCTATTATTACGGTTTAAGATTCATTAATTTTATGTCTTAACCTAGTACAACTGCAAAATAATTGATTTTATATCCACATTTTTTATAGAATCCTCCCACAAGTTTGTGAGATCTCAAATCCCTCTAGATTTTCATGTAATGTGGAAATGTTTCCAATGTTACTTTAAAATCATATTATTTTATTTAAGTGAAATATAATAATATATCGCTTTTTTGTAATATGAATTTTTTTCCATGTAATATTATTTGATATCCATTATATAGTCCTCACTCAAATAACATAAGTTGACATTCAATAGAAAGGTATCTGCATAATAAAAAGTAAATAAAAACATATTCTCAATGTGTAACGAATTTTCACACACCATGGGATGATAATTTTTCGTTGATGATTCAGAGTATAGTTAAATACTTATTACAACCTCCCTGATGGAGTACTAAATGTATAAAATCGATTTCTAAATGAAATTTTCTGGAATAGATAAATACAATTTCTGGGAGACCCTTACCCATTTTATGTCCTCATGAATCATCTAGTAAATGGGAAAAAGTGTATTTAGTGTTATAATTTGATTATATGACATATATTTTATTCCCCATAGAGTAAAAATATACACAAAACAACCACATTAATGGTAATTTTATATTAGAATACATTTTTACGAAATATATAAATAAAAATAATGCAATACCATAAATTCATCATGATCTCATAAAAAAAATTGGACCTTGAACTCTTTTCAAGTAATTTATACAACCATCATATTCAACATCCATTTACAAGTACAAGAAACTAGTGTATTAAGGTTGTCTTTCCATGTTAATTATTATAATTTTTTATTAATTCATAAAATGAATTACACTACACTCAAAAAGAAAACTAACAGGTATCTCACTTTTCATCGTGTTACTATATAATTTACAGATGGTTTTTTTGATGAGTAGCATATTTATGGCTATAAATTATTTATTCTGGATTGATGAAATGCATTCATCATAGATTATTTTCTTCATGATAAAAATAATATTACACGGGTAGTATGACTCCTACATAGACATACACTCATGAATGTAGTCATAAATTTCAAACTTTTAGTACCCTTCCAAAAATAAAATTTTAATTATTAATTTTTGAGGAATTGTATCATTTCATATGAGACATATATCTAATAGAGTCTTAGTAACACTCTCCTACTCATAATAAATGCACTTCTAACTATGTTACTATAACCCCGTTTTCATTGAAATTCCTAATAAACTCTCATAATGAGGACATTCCCGTGAACTCCTTTCATGAGGACACACATATGAATTATTTACACACAAATATTATTCATGAAGTTACTTTATAAGAATAACTATCAGTAACACTCTATGATATATCATTTGTAAAGAATCTTTTTTGATGACCTTCAATGTGAAACCATCCTGAGGTCTAGTCATAGATTCATCCATCAGTATATAACATGGGGTATCTTCTAAGAAAACACATGGATGGCTCAGGGATGAGTTCTAATATCATCCTATCATCCAATACTATTGGATCCTACCACTATCCCACATGAAAAAAAAATAGTATCACAACAATATATTTAATATGGTCCAAAAAATATATTTATTTCACTTCATTATCCCACAATATTTATCCAAAATAATTCCCTTTGTTAGGTTACATCTCATATATCCGAAGAAAAAATTTAGTATAGATTTTACTATTATAATCCTAAAATGCATCGAGTAGATATTTCTCTCATAATTTCCTCTTACATATCGAATTCAGATACACTTTTTTTATTTCTCATTGTATTAATCGTTATTAAACTCACCCATATGGGATTAAAATTATATATAATCCCTAATAGATCATTGTTACATGTTTTATAGACCATATTAGGAACATAAACCCCACACCAATGTGAAATCATCATTTTGTCTCATCCGTTTCATCTTCCATGACACAAACTCACCAAAAATATGATATTAAATTTCATAGAACAATTTTATTACATGGCCATAAATATTAAGCTTAAACTACATGGTTTTCAATTCTTCTCAAATAGTATATTTTTGACACAAGTTTGAATCTCGAACACTGCATTAAGACATTTTATTCCACTATTTAACATTAATTTTATAATATTACTCTTCAATTTATGGTACGATAAAGAATAAAATATTTTCAATTATTTATCTTGAGTCGATATAGTCTTCATGGTTTCATCACTTATACCATTGGTTTATATTTTTAAATTCATTTATATTGATCATGAGTTGTGGTGATCATCTTGTTTACCATATATTAGAAAAATAAATTTTGCAAGTGACAATAATACTATATATTATATTGTTACTAATATATATGATGCTACATAAGGGGTTAGTCATACATAAGCCCCAAAAAAATCATTTCTTTTATGATTCTAAATAGTTTCCATGTTCACATGAATTTTGTTATTTGGAAGAAGTCATGGTTACATGCCCACTAAAAGAACCACTATTGTTCTTGTCAATAGACCTTATAATTTTTGAAATTTCCTTTTAATTGGAATATAACTATGTGTGTTTTCATTCCCTTTATAAGGATACATATGAATCCCACTTTACATGGATGATCAAAACTCCATAACACCTAAATTATTTTATAACAATCAAATACCTCATTGATGGATGAAATATTCCATAGTGCCCTATTTTATGCCTCTAAACTATAGAATACTAAGATACATAGATCAAATGAGTTAAATATATAGTCTACACATGTATGACCTTTTAAATACATATTTTCATTTTTTTAATTTCTCATGGGTAACCAGTTTCAATTCAATTTTCACTATAAATTATTAATTAATATATATCTAATTGAGTGTTCTGTAGTTGGAAATGATTCATCTAAAAATGATTATTTGACTACAAAACTAATAACATCTACTAATAGACCACCCAATTCCTTGGTGGTAATGTCCTAGGGAATAGATCCAATTGAAAAGCATGTCGACATAGACTAAAAATTACACAAGATTATAAAACACCATAAATAAAATGATGACATTTTATTTGATCATATTAGAGTAACTATATTGTGATATTAGAAAGAATCATTTTTGATGGATTCATTTTACATTATAGGGGATATAGTTATCTCATTGTAGACATTATTTTTGGACATAGTATTTATTCATTAGTTTTAAAGATATATTTATAGAAAGTTGGTTTAGGATAATTTCAACTATGGTAATATGGAGACTACTTTGAAAAATTCATTTAAATTTGGATGACATAGGATGCTTAACCATCCTCAACAAGTGATACTTCTCAAGGAATGCAATTAATATTTATATTAAGAATTTTTAACAATGATTATTCATTAGAATTATGTAAAATAATTTAATTTTATTATATCTCTAGAGTCTTATAGATTTATATTAAGGTACATTTTTATCATGATATTCCCATCACTTAAATATTTTAGACACTCATTATAAATTTTTTCTTTCTAAATCATCATGTTAATTATTATTATAAATTCTTATTTTTGTTGATTTCAAATTAAGGACTCATCCAAATTCTTCTTGTTCTATACTCTCTAAATATTCTCTATCAATTCTATATCACATATAAGAATTGGATTTTGTCCATGGTGTTGGCCTATGGTGTGGTATATTTAAGAACCAATGAATTTCATTTCTAGAAATGGAATATATTTAGTATTTTTTGATAATTAAAAATAGTATTGATCAAGGATTCTCCATTGAATGTGACATTATAGTGTATATATATTTAGTGTTGACGGTTGAGTTTTTTCTAGTGTTTCAAAATCATTTAAGGATCAAAATGATGACTAATGGACAACATTTAAGAAGGATCAGAGCAACGAAAGTAAGATTTAATGAAGGTGCTTTTTATGGATTCAAGTTTCTCAAATAAGACAAAGACATGAGTTTCATGAAGAATGGGTTTCATGAAGGATGATATCCATAAATATATGGATCATCATGAATGATCTTTGCAAACACGTGATGGAATGGACGTTTTCTTTATAACTATTGAAAGAATAAGAAACACTTAATGGGGAAATGGTAATACAATTTGACCATAGGAATCTTCACATACATGTTAGATTTTAGTAGCTCACCATGATTATTGGTGTTTAGTTAATAGTATCGGATAGTTTAGTGAAATTATTACTGGGAGTGTGGGAATTAATATACGGTGGAGTCTATATATAGGTGGTATACCCAAATCATTAGACCTCAAGAGAATTTTGGAAATTAAAGAATCATTCTGAAATCAAAAAATCATCAATATTCCTAAAACAGTGTTTCTTAGGATCTTTATCATCACACAAAAATATATATTGTAATTTCATGATGATTGGGTATTTAAAATTAAATGTTTCAGGAATACTTTTAGTTCTGTGAGGACTTAATGTATCATGAAGGTTGTTTTCTTCATGAAGGAACATTTATCAATGATGGTAGATTTCATCATGAGAGAAGTTGAATTCATGAAGAATATATGAATTGTCAATTTTGGGAGCATCTTGATGGTTTATAGTTTCACGAGCACTAATATTTCATTAAAGAATAAAGGGGTATCATAAAGGCTTGAATATTTGTAAATGATAGTGTCAAAAATCTAGTTTATGTGAATTGTAATTTCAAATGTATCCACTACTGTCTCTAGGGAATAAAGTGTCATTATAATCAGGGAGAAAGACATAAATTCCCAATATACTAATGTGACATTCAATTCATTAAAAAAAGTGAGATGTAACCCAATGATGTGATCTAGGGGGTCAATAGAAGTGTTCGGAGGGAGGTAGTGATCCATCCTTAAAATTGATGGAATGATAGTGTACCTAGAATAAAGAGACTATGTTTGATCTTATGTATTTGAAAATAACTATTGAATCTTATTTTTTAGGTATAACTATCAAAATATTGGAACATTCTTCTTGGGATATCCCATATAAGCAAACCAGATAGAATTATAGTGTTGTCTCCCAACATATAAATGTTTAATAACTATATGATTCCATCAATTTGTTTTTGAACCTCCCTAACAACATGGGAAAATATGATTCAATTTAATAAAAATCATATAAAATATAATTCACTACTTCCCCTTATAGTTGTGATGATGTCCTACAAGTGGTATCATAGGTTACAAGTTACTTATTTTCTATCCTTTATAAATGTTTTTCATGGAAAATTTAATGGATTATAGTGTAGTTTCCCACTTTTAATGGAGAATCCTATAGATTTTGAAGAATATTATGATATCTACTTTTTTATCCCTTGTGATTGTAGCTCTTTTTTTGACATATAATGGGATTTATTTCACATTTCACAGAATATTTTTTATGACTCAAATAGATAGGAAAGTTCTGGTTATATATGCCAATGCTAAAAATTATCTCACTAAAACTCTATTTGATAAGATATATTTGAAGGTGATGTGTTACATGTTATCTAAGAACATGGGGGAGAAACTAGAAAATATATATGAAGTTGAAAATAGTAAAATATTCCAAACTTCATGCCTTCTGTAATAAATTTTATGATTTGAAAATGCATCCATATGAAAATGTAGCTGGATTCTTTAATCAAATAGCTGTTGTTTTTTGAGTTATTAAAGGACATCAGGAAAAAATTTAGGATATTTTAATTATGAGGAAAATCAAAATAATAATACCACCTATGAATAAAAGAAAAAAATTAGCCCTCAATGTCACGACCCGTCCCTCGGGGCCCGTTTCGTGAGTACCCCAAGCATGTCTTCCATATGATAGGGGCTGGTGACTAGCACCGAAATGCGTATTACCAAAAATTAGGAAGGCATTTCCTTTATAACCTCTAAATACACGCAAGGAAGCACACAAAAAGATAAAAACACAAGTAAACGTCATAGTAAAAAGAGTGTGTACAGTAAGAAAATGCGGCCAGAATACAATCCCAACTGGAAAGTACAAGAAAACAGAAAAGTACAAGTAAACTGAAACAAATCCTTTGAACACTAGCCAAGAATATTACCCGAAGGCTATATTGAGCTCTCAAATGGCCATATCTATGGAATGCCTCCAATAATGTCCACCTATGAGCTACCTCCAATCATATTAATCTCGTCCTCAATCAGAGCTATCTGTCATCTCCAACAAACACAAAAAGGTGCAGGCGTAGCCCGTGTAGGGGTGAGTATAACGATACTTAGAAGGGACCCCGAGACCCTCAAAGGTCTCACAAATTCCAGAAAGGATAGGCCAGAAAACATGAAAAAAATGGAAACCCTAATTATGTATATACCAATACATATACCTATGTTATCAAGTATGTCCATCTCACTCTTGAGAAAACACAAGACCCAACTCATTAGCCAGAAGCACAAATGTTCAACGAAGGATGGAATGTCATGATGGTAACACCAGAAAGGTAAGTACCAAAGAGGTAACACCACATAAAAGAATACCACAAAGGTATCACTTTAAAGGTATGTACCACAATGGTACACCACACAGAAGAATACAACAAATGTATCACCACAAAGGTAAGTACTCCACTCACACCAACTATAACTTAGGTATGGTAGTAGAGATGATTAGTTGTAACTACTAATTCAACTTACTCTATTTTCAGGCAGACCCACGTAGGATCCTAAATCATCATCATACCCACATACGACCGTAGTACATCGTCATAACCACATAGGATCCTCGTACATATTCAGACCCACACAGGATCATAGTACATCATCAGAACCATAGAGGATCCTAGTACATCATCAGACCCACAAAGGATCCTATTACATCATGAGACCCACACAATATCCTAGTACATCATCAGACCCACACAAGATCTTAGTACATCATCAGACTGACACAAGATCCTAATATATCATCAGTCCCACACAGGATCCTAGTACATCATCTAACCCACACACGATCCTAGTACATCATCAGACACACACAGTATCTTAGTACATAATCAGACCCACAGAGGATCCTAGTACATCATCCGACCCACACAAGATCCTAGTACATCATCAGTCCCACACAGGACCCTAGTACTTCATCAGACCACACTGGATCCTAGTAAATCATCTAACCCACATAGGATCCTAGTACATCATCAGACTCACAAAGAATCCTAGAGTAATCTTGTATGGATTCCTAGAGTAGATCCATGTGGGACCCACAATCATAGACCCACAGAGGATCCCTCTCTCATATCACAGACTGCTACAGGGTTTCCGCACTAAGCTTGATTGTACCTGGGAGGGTGTGCTCCTCAAGCTACTGGTCAATACTACAACTAAAAAAAGTCCCACGAAGAAGTATCCCAAAAGACCACCATGTAATAGGGGTCTCAATGAAACAAACAATGAGTCAATCAGACACCCATTATCTAAGTTATTATCATTTTAGTCTCTGTTGGAACCACTTTATGTATAGGTTTATATTTGTTGTCAATAGTTGTCATTGGAATATCAAAATGAAAGAGATCAAGAAGTACTCCAATAAAATGGAGGAATGGAAGCTCACAATGAGGGAGATCATGAAGTGCTCCGATGAAGTAGAGGAGTAGTGATTCAGACGATTGTTGTGCTGATCGTAAGTTCAAAGAATACGTGTCAAAGGTGATACATTGTTTACAACAATGAAGAATGTGAGGAGTAATCCATCCAAGTATGATTAAAGCAGGATGGTGTTTTTGGGTGAAGACCATGCAATTCCTCATTATTCCATAAGAACCATGGGCTTTGATGAAGACCATGCAATTCCTTATTATTGCATGAGAACAATGGGTTTTGATGAAGACCATGCAATTACTCATGATTGCGTGAGAACCATGCTAGAGACTTCTTGACGAATTGAATCACATGGTTTGTATGAAGTTGATCATGACGGTTGATGAAGGAGGCAATGTGCCAATGAGTTGACTTATGAAATGTCCATGCACATCACATTGTCATAGAGGATGATGGTACTAAGGTTGTTCCTTCAAAGAATACATATCACAATAGTGGAGTTTGTGATAAAAGCAAAAGAGTTGTTGAAGGATACAGATCACCAAGAAGAAGTTTTGTTGAGGTGATCGTTCTTGTCGACAAAGAAAACAAACGACATACAAATTTGTTGACAAAGGAGATTCAATGGTGACATGTCGAGTTCAAGAGTTGTGGTCAACGATCTATGTTTGATTCAAGAACTTCGACAGGGGAATGGATGATCTGGAGGTAGTACAAAAGAGCAGATACAAGGTGGCGCCGTTTTCCAGTGTTTTCCAAATTTCAGGGCCTCAAAATCAACAAATGAAGAAGAGTGATTTTTGCAAAGGGACTTGCACGCCATACTCTTGGAGGATAGGAAACTTGCACGCCAACGTTTTTTTGAAGATCAAAGCATCAAAATATGGCAAAGGGATATGGGTCGCGCAAGTTTTGGTGAGGTCGCACAGGTGAATTATGTGCCGGGAAGAGACTTGTGCGCCGATGCCTTGAATGCATTATAACATGCATGCCTATGGTTTTTCGAGATCAGAAGATCAAAATTTGACAAAGGCAAGAGGGTCGCGCAAGTGTTGGTTAAGTCGCACAAGTGGACTTGCGCGCTAACGATAAACTTGCGCGCCGACGCGCAGGGGGTCCAGTTTTCCTATAAATACTGGACCACCCCTCCTCATTTCTCACGGAGCTCAAGACTTTGAGATTGTTCGAGCTCTCGTCGCGCAGGTGGTTGAGCTACGCAAGTAGAGGTTGCGCGCCGAGTGAGGGTTGCACCCCCTAGAAGATTTGGGGGAGAAAGGAAGTGTGTCGCGCAAGTATTAAGTTCAAGAAGGCAGTGTCGCGCAGGTGCTTCAGTGACACTTGCGCGCTAGTTTAGACTTGCGCGCCTAAGACTAGCGTGCCGCCGGGAGACTTGCGCGCCGGGCTTGAAAAGGAGACCCAGACACTGTTGAAGCACACCCGCCTTTCTGGAGCTGCACAAGAGCTGAAGATTGCCTGATACTTTCGGTGCAAAGCGAGATTGAAGAAGAAATCTAAATGATACATGCCTGATCTCATGCATACATGGAGAACTGATTCTGACAACGCCGAGTAAGCTGAGCTTCGTTAAGTAATAAATCACATCAGTGATTGTGATTCAGGCAAACGAAGACAAGGGGATCTAGTGCATTCATTCATTGCACTAAAGAAGAAGGATTGAACTAAAAGGAGCATCAAATCTGAACCCTGATGCAAGCAATGTCTCATACTGAACAGGAGACGAAGAACTTCAATGAACACCTATTGAAGAGACCTTCACGTCTATAAACTGAGTGAGACTTCACCAACGGCAGTGAGCCAGGGGGAGTCAACAGGAGTGACCCGAGGGATGGAGTGAGCTATCCCTGAACAATTGTAAAGGCAGTGAGCCTGGGACAGAGTGTCTGTACCCAAACATTTGTATCCGCAGCTAGTGAAGCATAGTGGATTTAGGTACGATCGGAAACCTATCGGCGTATACTCCTTGGACGTAGCCCTTAGTGGTGAACCAAGAAAAAAATAGTTGTGCCATCTGTCTCTGCATGTGAATGTTTAATTGCTGATCATATCCATCATACAGGTTTAAGTAGTTCCTACCAACGTGGGAACAAGATCCACAACTTTAAGAAGAAAAAGTTGCCACCCTGATTCACCCCTCCCCTCTCAGGGTGTCCCGGGTTCCTACAAGTGGTATCAGAGGGAAAGGTTAACGTATGTTGGATATTCTCCATTAATTCTATTGAGAAGAGGATTTGTGTTTCTTTCCTAAAGTCAACAATGAAGAGCAGTCTTGATGAAGTTTCTGTGCAGACGTCTACATCTAGCAAGACTATGACAAACAGGAAAAACAAAGAGAAGAAGCAGCTAAAGAAGTCCCTCAAATCCAAAGAAGAGACAATGTCTTGTTCTCCAAGTCATTCCAATAATGAAGAAATATCTAGATTGGAAAGTATCGAGTAGGTGGCTCAAAATTCTTCCAGAGGAAGGGATGAAACCCCTAATTCAAGCTTTCAGGAAAAACTCAAAACATATCTGCGTGATATTTCTGAACAAAGGGCTGCTATTATTTGTAGCCTATTCAAATCCATGCAGGTTGAGATAACTCGACTTGAAAGAGAAGCTGAAAATATGGAGAAGGGGTTGGAAAGAAAAGTTCTGGAATGCATGAAGCTCACCAAACAGGTTAAAGTGATTGAAGAAAATGAGGCAGTTAATAAGACTTTAAAAGAAAGGATCCATGCACTTGAAGCTGACCTGAAGAAGAACAATGAAGTCAAGAATTTTTGTCCGGAGGAAAAATCCATTAAATTCAGGGAACTTGACTCTTTGTTACAAAACAAAGTTAAGATGCATGAAGATGAGGTTGAAAGGTTGAAGAAGAATTGTGAAGAGAAGATGATCATGATTGAAGATCATAAGATCATCCTCAATATTGTGGGTCAAAAATTGGAAGCTCAATTGACCAAGATTGAGAACACACATATTTAGACTTCACAAAAGAATGAAATGAGTGATTCTTGCACTCAATGTTCGTTGGAGGAGTCTAAATCTGAAATGCCTCCAACATGTGATAAAAAGATTATGACAACTCTTGATTATCCACATCAAGAATCAGTTGCTTCTGGTACTCAATGCTCACTGGAGGATTCTATTGTCAAAAGGCCTCCAACATGTGATAAGAAGACCATGACTTCACTCTTTGATCTATCACAAGTAACTGAGAAAGTGAAGGTACCATCCAAACCATCTTGTAATCATATTTCTAAATACACTCCTACAATCAGTGAAGGTGGGAAGAAAAGTTCTAAACAAGTATGGATGAGGAAAGGTGAGAAGAAGAAACCTACCACCTTGGGTAGGGTGGATGGGATGAAAAAGGAGGAAGTTGGTTCCTCAAATAGAAGACAAAAGATTAAGCATATGGCCCAACAACTTAATATAGAAGACACAAAGAAGAAAAGATTTGTGGGTCAATGTTGGTGCTGCAACAGATTTGGGCACTGCGCATTGGATTGTCTTTATAATCCCTTACATGGAAAAGCACAGAGAATGCCTATATCAAAGAGAAGGAAGCCAGAGAAAAGGAAGCAACATCAGCAGGTCCAGGAGCATCTGTTTACTGCAAACAGATTTGGAATTCTTGATAACATCTGTGATGTATGCAACGGCAGCGGTCACAATGCAAGCACATGACCATATCTACTTACTTTCACTGTTGAAAAGAAAAGAAGACCTCTGATTCCATCAATGAATGAAGCAGCTACCTTGGGGAGAAATCAGAAGAATGTTATGAACACACATTTCCCCATGAAGATTTCAAGTAGGGAAGCTGAGAAGACCCAGGATTTTAGATCCATGAAATTGAAGGGTCATTCATCCAAAAGAAACACTAAGTGGGATGAATCTCGGATGAACCCATGTGGAAGACCTAAACCAGCTGCAAAAGTTCCAAATGACATATTGGTCATCTGGCCAGAAGATTTGAAAAGAATAAGGAAACTTGAAGATGAGAAGGCCAAGACTGGTGACAAAGGAAAAGGAAAACTTTCACATGATGAAGACACAGTGCAGGAGAGTTTGCAAACAAAGAGAAAACACGTGTCAAAGAAGTTCTGTGTGAGAGATGCAAGAAGTCTGGTCACATTGCAAAAGGTTGCCTAACCTTAATACCAGAGCAAGAAGAAGTCCTCAAGATGAGTAAGAATGTATCATTCATGATGGCTGCTAAGCAGAAAAATTCTCCACACAAAGTTGAAGAGAATGTGAACAGAGCCATGCCACACTGACAGATGCCAGAACATATGTTCAAATGTGCAGGCATGAAGACTAGAGTGAACAGAGGAACGTGGTTGAGATAAGAACCTCAACCAAGAAAGTATTCTTGATGAATCAAGAATGAAACACCTTATTCCCGTAATCATTTGTGTATTGTATTTTTTCTAATAACACAGGGAATTGAAGGTGAAGTATGCTCTCAGGGGGAGAACCTGAGAAGTAGTGAACGCTATCAACTCTTGATAGCCAAGCTGAAGAACTTTCCATCCTTAGTAGATTCTTCAATTGATATTCAAAGATTATGATGATGAAGGATCACTCTTGATGAAGATGATGAGGAGTGTTTCCCTTTAGGGGAGAAGAATGATGAAGCTTCCATAATCTATGTTTTAATCAATATCAACTCCAGCTGGACTCAAAAGCAGTTACTCTGTGAATTTCTTGAAGAAAACGCCAATGGAGAAGGTATGTCATTTCTTAATCACAATCCCTTGGTTACTCATATCAAAGATTATTTTACAAAGGGGGAGTAACTACATTGATCAGTGACATAAAGAGAATGGAAGTGCCCCAAGGTCCCTTATCCTGCCGATTGCACTTGAATGTTTTTGATCTATTTGCTGAAGTGAGTGCAGGAGTTTCAGGTTGATTATTATCTATCATAGTTGATCTTCTTCTACCTGGAATTAAAGTGGTAAACCCTTGAAGACAAGATACATGAGTTATCATCTCATGTTGGTATCGTGATTTGTGGATTATGGATAGCCCTGTTGACTTAATCAAATCCTCTTGTTTTCTACATCGAGCTTTGCTCAAGTAGACTTAGAGTGAAATGATTAATGAAACATTGCCTATGTGAGGATTGATACCCTCCCTACCATATGCTTTGTATTTCTTGTCAATAAGGGGGAGAGAAAGTGAAATGAAAAGAAACGTTGATTTGCTGAGAAGATTCTCATTTTGACATTGACAGATTCATTTCTGAAGATGTATAAGGTATTGATAACAAAATACAAAGGGGGAGATTGTTGGAACCACTTTATGTATAGGTTTGTATTTGTTGTCAATAGTTGTCAATGGAATATCAAAATGAAATAGATCAAGAAGTACTCCAATAAAATGGAGGATTGGAAGCTCACAATGAGGGAGATCATGAAGTACTCCGATGAAGTAGAGGAGTAGTGATTCAGACGATTGTTGTGCTGATCGTAAGTTCAAAGAAGATGTGTCAAAGGTGATACATTGTTTACAACAATGAAGAATGTGAGGAGTAATCCATCCAAGGATGATTAAAGCAGGATGGTGTTTTTGGATGAAGACCATGCAATTCCTCATTATTGCATAAGAACCATGGGCTTTGATGAAGACCATGCAATTCCTTATTATTGCATGAGAACAATGGGTTTTGATGAAGACCATGAAATTACTCATGATTGCATGAGAACCATGCTAGAGACTTCTTGACGAATTGAATCACATGGTTTGCATGAAGTTGATCATGACGGTTGATGAAGGAGGCAATGTGCCAATGAGTTGACTTATGAAATGGCCATGAACATCACATTGTCATAGAGGATGATGGTACTAAGGCTGTTCCTTCAAAGAATACATATCACAATAGTGGAGTTTGTGATAAAAGCAAAAGAGTTGCTGAAGGATACAGATCACCAAGAAGAAGTTTTGTTGAGGTGATCGTGCTTGTCGACAAAGAAAACAAACAACATACAAATTTGTTGACAAAGGAGATTCAATGGTGACATGTCGATTTCAAGAGTTGTGGTCAACGAACTATGTTTGATTCAAGAACTTCGATAGGGGAATGGATGATCTGGAGACGGTACAAAAGAGCAGATACAAGGAAGCGCCGTTTTCCAGTGTTTGCCAAATTTCAGGGCCTCAAAATCAACAAATGAAGAAGAGTGATTTTGGCAAAGGGACTTTCGCGCCATACTCTTGGAGGATAGGAAACTTGTGCCCAACGTTTTTTTGAAGATCAAAGCATCAAAATATGGAAAAGGGATAAGGGTCGCGCAAGTTTTCGTGAGGTCGCACAAGTGAATTATGTGCCGGGAAGAGACTTGCGCACCGATTCCTTGAATGCATTATAACTTGCGCGCCTATGGTTTTTCGAGATCAGAAGATCAAAATTTGAAAAAGGCAAGAGGGTTGCACAAGTGTTGGTTAAGTCGCGCAAGTGGACTTGCGCACCAAGTATAAACTTGCGCGCCGACGCGCAGGGGGTCCAGTTTGCCTATAAATACTGGACTACCCCTCCTCATTTCTCACGGAGCTCAAGACTTTGAGATTGTTCGAGCTCTCGTCGCGCAGGTGGTTGAGCCACGCAAGTAGGGGTTGCACGCCAAGTGAGGGTTGCGCCCCCTAGAATATTTGGGGGAGAAAGGAAGTGTGTCACGCAAGTATTAAGTTCAAGAAGGCAGTGTCGCGCAGGTGCTTCAGTGACACTTGCGCACCAGTTTAGACTTGCGCGCCTGAGACTTGCACGCTGCCGGGAGACTTGCACGCCGGGCTTGAAAAGGAGACCCAGACACTATTGAAGCACACCCGCCTTTCTAGAGCTGCACAAGAGCTGAAGATTGCCTGATACTTTCAGTGCAAATCGAGATTGAAGAAGAAATCTAAATGATACATGCATGATCTCATGCATACATGGAGAACTGATTCTGACAACGCCGAGTAAGCTGAGCTTCGTTAAGTAAGCAATCACATCAGTGATTGTGATTCAGGAAAATGAAGACAAGGGGATGTAGTGCATTCATTCATTGCACTAAAGAAGAAGGATTGAACTAAAAGGAGCATCAAATCTGAACCCTGATGCAAGCAATGTCTCATACTGAACAGGAGACGAAGAACTTCAATGAACACCTATTGAAGAGACCTTCACGTCTATAAACTGAGTGAGACTTCACCAACGGCAGTGAGCCAGGGGGAGTCAACGGGAGTGACCCGAGGGACGTAGTGAGCTATCCCTGAACAATTGTAAAGGCAGTGAGCCTGGGACAGAGTGTCTGTACCCGAACATTTGTATCCGTAGCTAGTGAAGCATAGTGGATTTAGGTACGACCGGCAACCTGTCGGCGTATACTCCTTGGACGTAGCCCTTAGTGGTGAACCAAGTAAAAAATAGTTGTGTCATATGTCTCTGCATGTGAATGTTTAATTGCTGATCATATCCATCATACAGGTTTAAGTAGTTCCTACCAACGTGGGAACAAGATCGACAACTTTAAGAAGAAAAAGTTGCCACCCTGATTCACCCCTCCCCTCTCAGGGTGTCCCGGGGTCCTACAGTCTCGAGGTCCAGTGTGGATTCGTCCTCGATCCAACCCGACTGTACCCCAACATTATCAAAAACACTTGTGGGGTATACCAAAAAGACCATCTTGATCCAAGGTTTTTGGCACTCTAGACGGTTCGTCAAATGCACGCTCGGTGCTAATGTTATGGGCCAAAAGGAGATTCTGGGTCCAGTTGGGCCCAGGTCCGGTCTGACCAAGGTCTCGCCCAGTTGGGTTGGGCCGAGGTGGGCCTAGCTCACTGGGTCATGGTCCCACCCTCGATGGGCGGCCCGGTCGGTCGGCATGTGGGGGGGGGGAGTCGTGCACCCCTCACCTCCAATCACCGAATGGTCATAGCTGTTTGTTTGCTAGCCAGTATGCGGTACCCGCCACAGGTCCCATTCGGTATAGTTCGGTTTCCCAAAATGGGCAGCCCCTTCTCCTCATGACGGTGCATCGTGTGATGCCCCTATTCTATTGACTGAACACGGGCCGCCTTCCACCATCTCCCACGACCAAGCGGGCCATGACCAATTTCTCGGATGGCACTGTGCGTCGTGCCATCCATGCTTCTGTGGACGACCAAATCCTTGGCCTCCCTCTGTCTACCGCCGCAACCGGCAATAGTGGTCCACCCTTTATCCTCCATTAAACCTCTTAATCTACCGGTGTCACGGACACACACCGCCCCGGTTCTAGGTCGCTAGCCTAGGAAGTAGTCGCCACGTTTCTATGCAGGGAAGCATACGACAACCAGGAAGAACAACAGAGGGATCATGCTGTGTTTTTTGGCCTGTATCCTCCACATTAGTTTGGTAGTAGGTGTATCAAGAGGATTAATTCAACGTAGACCATGAAGAAAAAAAACTCCTACCTTGATGGTTTATTTATATATAGAGAAATGAAATCAGTGAAGCCGAATTGGGTGCCAACGATCGTCGCTTCCGCAACCCGCTTCTGAATTCAAGCTCGTGCATCGTCCTCTTTCTTGAGTCTAAAAAACATTCATCTATGTAGATGGAATTCTTAATTTTGAGGAGAAGTTCTTCGTTGGTTGATGGGTTTGTCCAAAGTTCACCAAATTCTTTTCTTCTCCAAAACTTCGCCAACCAATCCTCTCAAAAAAAGAGGTTCCAATATAAATTAAATTAAGTAGAATAATTTATGTTGGAATAATTAATTGTTGACACATTTAATTAATTTTTTTTAGCACAAAAAATTAAATGGGGGTTGGATGTTTTTCTCCCACTAAAGAGGGTTCGGGTGGTACCCACCATTAATTTAAAAATGGGGGGTTTTAGGATCGGGTGGTCCCCACCACTGCACATTATAATTGAGGGTTTTTAGTTCAGGAGGTCCCCACATACATAACATTTATATGGATGGTTTCAATAAAAATTAAATAAAAGTTTATTTTATTTTTATTTCCACGAAAAAAACTAAAACAAACTTTCACCATTGACCAACTGCGGTCGAGGTGAAGGTCTCCTTGAGCGAATATTGGCGCTACGAGTTCAACAGTGTCCTTAGATTTCAATTTTGTGCACTGGTTTAAAATTTACAAAAACCCAGTCGCACTTTTGCTAAACATAATCGAAAAAAGTTCAGAAACTTATTCCGGGTACTCTGGGCCTCATAATCATGCGAAGTAAATTTTTGAGGTCTTGTAATATTCCTTATATATTGAAAACAAATTAATTTGGGAAAAATCCAGGTCTTTACATTCTCCCCACATCAGGGCTTTGCATCACCGTAAGCCACAACTCAAACAATGGGAACAAGTGGGGTACTTAGAATGTATCTGAGCCTCCTGCTCCCTTGTTCTCTCCTGGAGGTTTACGTACTACCAGTGAACACGCACCAAATATATTGACCATCCATGAAGGACCCACTCTTATCAATCCTAAATCTGTACTACAACCTTTGTAAACGTCGCCCCATCATCGATGTCCAGCTCACCATGGTCGATGATGTGAGAAGGGTCATGCACGTATCTCCTCAACAGGGATAGTTGGAAGATGTTGGCCACCCTAGACAACTGAGGTGGATGTGCCAGGTGGGAAGACACCTTGGAAACTATGCTGAGGACCTAAAAGGATTCGATGAACCTCAAAGTTAAATTGTCGCCCAGCCAAATCTCTGCCAACCTCATTGAGGTGAGACCCGTAAAAAGACATGCTCACCGTCCTCGAACTCCAGAGGTCTCCGTCTCCTGTCGGCAGAAGACTTCTTCTTGCTCTGTGTAGTATTCATCCACTCCTGGATGATCTGCACCTTCTCTGTGGTATCTCGTACCATTACTAGTCCCACGAGTGCTGACTCCATAGGGTCAGTCTAGAACAAAGGTGATCTGCAATGTCGTCCTTACAATGCATCAAAAGATTTCATCCCAATGGTGTAGTGATAGCTGTTGTTGTATACAACAACTAAAAAATCCACTTGATCATCCCATCTATGACCAAATCCGAGGATGTAAGCACACAACATGTCCTTGAGGGTCTGAAAGGCCCTCTCAGTCTGGCCATCTGTCTGAGGATGGAAGGCAGTGCTCAAACGAATCTACGTCCTAAAAGCCTCCCTCAACCCCTTCCATATCCAGGAAGTAAAATGTTCCTCGTGATCAAATACAATCATCGATGGTACTCCATGTAGCCCCACAATCGCTTCCACATATAGGAATCCTAGGATCTCTACTAAACCCAACTCTCTGATGGGTAGGAAATGGGCCGACATATTGAGTCGGTCGACGATCACCCCGATAGAATCATGTCCCCTGGATTTACGTGGAATTCCTATTAATAAGTACATGGATAGCCCATCCCACATCCACTTCGGGACCTCTAATGGCTGAACTATGCCTGCTGGTACCTAATGATCTTCCTTCACTTGCTGATAAGTGAGGCACCGAGATAAAAACTTAGCTACTACTTTATTCATTCATTGCCACCAGTGATGGCATCAGAGATCCTGGTACATCTTCACCACTCCTAGATGTACTGCTAGAGGAGACATATAGAACTCCCCCAACACCACCTTATGTAGCAATATTGGTACCATGGTACATCCTATAAAGAGGATGATGTGCTCCCACATTCAAAAAATCCATATGGTTCTTGCCCTGAGGCTATTTGAGCATGTCGAGCTTCGTAGTTAGAGTCCCCACACTGCACCTCCATGATTCGCTGAAGAAGTGGGGGAGTGACTATAAGAGACTGAGTAAAAGTTGCTCCATCTCGATCCACAAAGGATATCTACAAAAAAGATAGCTGCTCTGTCGCCTCACTCAACAACTACAGGCCAGACCACCTGCTGAGGGTTTCTTCTACCATGATCCCCTTCCCAATAGTATAGACTATCTCTAAGTTATATTCTAGGAGGAACTCTAGCGACTCTGTTTGGGAACTAAAAACTGAAAACTTCTACTACGAGGAGGGTGAGGATGGCCGACACACGAGTGATCAGCAGCACCTTCCTAGGAAGAAGATTATCCTGTGCTGCCTAGGATTCCATTTTTTTGACTAAGAAAAACCTCATCCCAATTTTTTTGATAAACCACAACCTTTTGTCCTAATATAGTCAATCGGAATATGAATTATGGATGTACAGTCATACCCAAACTAACGTCGTAAGCCCCCGATGCTGCCACCAAGAGGGTCCAACCGAAACAATCACCTCAAGGGTCATATCAAACCATCAGCATAAGTGTGATTATCGTTTCTCCTCCCAAAGGTATCTCTTTATGTGAGGTTCACTTCAACGGTTTAACTAGAAACTCTTGGACTTGGACCAGATTATGGGAAGGAAGGAATGATTGGTACATATATCTTTTGATATGACAGCTAGTAGTAGACACAGACTGTACCTCGACTAATTCCTAGAGCCCTTGGGTCACTCCACTTGACGGCATGCAACTAGTCTCTTCCTCTGTCCTGCAGCTCCTAGTGCCTGGTGGGGACAACAATGGGGTTGGATGTAAAATGTCGTAATTTACACCACCTCATGTAGCTCCCCAAGCTCTGATTCCACGTCTGCAGCCCTGCAGATTCAACTATCCCTAACACTTCTTCTTCTTGAAAAATTTTTACACACCCAAGTCTCTATGACTGACGCTATTTTCCCGCATTCCCACTAATAACATAAACTTGTTGTATCCGCTTAGCCAAAGAATATTAAACCACAATGTTTCTCTATTGCACCCTAACATAAGTAGGAATGCGTATAGAAATTGTTCTAGCTCTAATATCCCTATGGACAGCTTGACCAGAGGTCCGAGCTCTGAAGCATTGATCGTATCATATTAATCGAGTACCTTGAATGATCAGTATGCCTCGATTAATACTCAGCTATAGACATGTCTTCTTGCCGAAGCTATAGAAGACATGGAGAACTCTTAGCCACCTCCTCAAGCTATTCCTCTGCCTCTAGTGAGTCGAGATTACCTTGGAACCCGAGGGGTATCTGATGCTTAATCAAAAGTTATGAACTAAGCCTATATGTGTCCTTCACTTGTACTGTCGGTTTTAACAACTGACCAATAGGTAGTGATATAGGTGACACTCTACCCAAAGGTACTATCTCAGTTAATGGTTCATGTACCAAAGCCTCATCACTATGCAAACCATCCTTGTGGTCACTCACTAAAAAAGACATGTAGATAAGATCACTATATGCTCTACCGATGTACCAACTAGGCAAAAAACTCTAGCAACCGCCTTCAGCCTGCCCTCAGCCGTGTGGTAATCTGTCTCACCTTGAAACCTTGGAGGCCTTTGTCGCTACAACTCATGCAAACCACTCATGTAGTGTACACCCTCTACTGCAGGGTCTGGTGCAATCGGTGGCCTAATGGGTAATGGTACTGTGGGTGCCTCCACTTGTGCCTCTACTTGGAGTGGGCCCTGCACCGACACATCGTCGCTCGGTGGGATATCATCACATAATTTACACAGAACCATAGCTTGCAATAATTGTGGATGAATCGTGAAATGAAATAGTTCTTCCATGTTCAATAAGTTATACCTGGTGAGATGATGAAAAAGATCACAAAGAAAACATTTCAAAACACACATGCAATCTATGTTTTCATACACTGAGTTTGAAATCTGATGTCAGGGTCCTGGTGTATGGATACGTCGGCCGCCACACCAACACTGGATTCCCTAAATAGATACACACACTCACTATACATAACACTACTACCGTAAAAAAGGCTGAGTCCAATGTTCTATGGTAGAACTGACTCCTCTGATACCAATTGGTCATGACCCGTCACCGGGGGCCTATGCCGTGACTACCCCAATCCCACCTTCCGTAGACCAGCGACTGGAGTCTATCACCAAAAGGCATATTCCCTAAAACCAGGAAGACATTTCCTTTATAGCCTATAAACACACGCAACCAAGCACATATCGAGATACGAACACAAGTAAACTGCATCGTAAAAAGAGTGTGTACAGTAAGAAAAAGGGTCCTGAATACAAGCCCAACTGGAAAGTACAAGAAAACGAAAAAGTACTAGTAAACTAATACAGCTCCTGAGAACACTTTCCAAGGATCCTACCTGAAGGGTGGGTACAGCTCTTAAACAAATGTCTCTATGGTAAACCTCTTCAAATGTCCTCCTCTGAGCTACCTCCAGTCTTGGTACTCTCGTCCTCAGTTTGCGTTGTCCATCGTCTGCATCAAACACAACAAGGTGCTGGCATAGCCCCTACAGGGGTGAGTATAACGATACTCACTAGGCACCCCGAGACACATATAGTATCACAAAATCCTCAAAGGATACACCAAAAAGCACAGAAATTAATGAAAACCCTACTTAGTTATATGACCATACATATAACTGAGGTATCATGTATACCAATCTTCTTCATGAGTAAAATCAAGGCCCAACTCATTATCCCAAAGCTATACTATTCCACGAAGTAATGAATACTATGAAGGTAACACCACAAAGGAAAGTACCACAAAGGTAACGACACACAAAAGAGTACCACAAAGGTATCACTATAAAGGTAAGCACAATAATGGTACGCCACATAGAAGAATACCACAAAGGTATAACCACAAAGGTAATGACTCAACTCAAACCAGGTATAAAATAGGAACGATAGTAGAGATGATTAGTTGTAACTAATAATTCATCTTACTATGTTAAGCTGTAGACCGGAGTAGGATTTTAAATCATCATCAGACCCACATAGGATTGTAGTAGATCGTCCGACCCACACTAGATCTTCGTACATCGTCAGACACACACAAGATCCTAGTTTATCCTCAGACCCACATAGGATCCTAGTATATCTTTAGACCGACACAATATCCTAGTACATCATCAGACCCACACAGGACCCTAGTATATCATCAGACCCACACAGGATCCTAGTACATCATTAGACCCACACAGGATCCAAGTACATCATCAGACCCACATGGGATCCTAGTACATCATCAGACCCATAATGGATCCTAGTACATCATCAGACCCACATTGGATCCTAGTACATCATTAGACCCATACAAGATCCTAGTACATCATCATACCAACAGAGGATTGTAGTAAATCATCAGACCCACAAAGGATCCTAGTACATCATGAGACCCACACAGGATCCTAGTACATCATCAGACCCACATAGTATCCCATTACATCATCATACCCACATAGAATCCTAGTACATCACCATACACAAGAAGGATCCTAGAGTAATTATTCATGGATTCCTAGAGCGGATCCATGTGGGACCCTCAATGAGAGACCCATAAAGGATCCCTTTCTCATGTTACAGCCAGCTACAGGGTTCCCACACTATGCTTGATTGTATTTGGGAGGGTACGTTCCTCAAGCTACTTGTCGATGCTCCAACTTCCACAAAGGTCCAAGAAAATGGGTCCCAATGGACCGCCATGTAATAGGGTTGTCAGAGCAATAGACATTGCGTCAATCAGATGAACGATTTGTATGTTATTAGCCTTTTAGTGACGTGGGCCCGATTAGATTCGTGCTCGATCCAACCCGAATGTACCCCAACCTTATTCAAAACTCAAGTGGGGTATAGAAAAAGGACTTTCTCACTCCACTGTTTCCGGCACCATAAAGATTCATCAAACAGACATCCAGTGCCAAAGTTATGGCCCAAACGGTTATTCTGGGTCATGTTGGGCCTGAGTCCGGTCCGAACTGTGTCCGGTCCGTGCTGGGCGGCCTGGGACATGTTGGGGTGGCTCGAACTGTCCTCATGAGTGGGGGAGTAACATGCCCACAACCTCGAATCAGCGAACGACCAAAGTCGTTCGGTCGCCAGCCAGCATGAGGGACACACCGTGGGTCACGATTGGTACAGCTCGGTTGACTGAAATGGTTGGACACTTCTCCTCTTGGTGGCACACCGTGCGCCGCCCCTCTACAGTAAGCCGAACGTCGTCCCCCTTCCAGTATCTGGTAAGACTAGACGGGCCACGACCACTTGCTCTGACGGCGGCGCGCGGTCGCACCACCCGTGCTTCTGCCACTGTCTGAGCACCAACCGCCCTCTGTCTACCACTGCACTCGGAAAGAGTAGTCTTCCCTCCATCCTATGTGAATCCACTTCCTCTACCAGTGGCATGGACGTGCACTGTCACGGTTCAATGTGGCTAGCCTAGGAGGTAGCCTCCAGATTTCTCTATAGTAAAGAATACAGAAACCATGAAGAACGTCGAATGGATCGGGTAGTGTTCGTTTGGACCACACCCTCTGCATTAGATTAGATGTAGGTGTATGAAGAGAATTAATTCTACTCATACCACAAAGAACAATAAAACCCATACCTATAAGGTTCGTTGATCTCTCACGAGATGAAATCGGTGAACGCGAAGAGGGTGCCAACTATCATCTCTTCTGGAACCTTCTTCCGAAGTCGGTCTCACGCATCATTCTCTTTCTTGATTCTGAAGAACGTTCTTCGATGGAGATGGTGTTCTTCGTTTGGAGGTAAAGTCCTTTGTTGGTGGATGAGTTACCCCAATGTTCTTGAAATTCACCACTTCTCTAAAACATCAACAACCAATATTCTTAAAAGAAAATAGGTGCCAATATAAATTTAAATAAGTAGATTAATTTATGTTGGCACAATTAAATGTTTAAACATTTACTTAATTTTAGTTGGCTCAAACAATAAAATTAGGAGTTGAACTTTTTTCAGCCATTAAAGAGGGATTGGGTGGTCGCCGCCATTAATTTCAAAATGGGGGGTTTTAGGCTCGGGTGGTCCCCACCACAACACATTCAAATTTGGTTTTTTAGTTCAGGGGGCCCCTTCATCCATTATATTCATATGTGAGGTTTCAATAAAAATAAAATAAAAGTTTATTTTATTTATATTTCCACAAAAAAAAACTAAAACTAACTTTCACCGTCAACCAACTGCGGTTGAGGTGAAGGTGTCCTTAAGTGAATACTACCATTGCATGTTCAACAGTGTCCTCAGATTTCAATTCTGAGAATCAGTTTAATAGTTACAAAAACTGACTCGCACATTTACTGAAGGTACCTGATTTTTTTTTTGAAATTCATTCTGGGCACTCCATGACTCGGAATCACACGCCATCATTTTTCAGAGTGTCTTAATCTTCCATATAATTTAAAAACAATTTACAAGGAAAACAATATGGGTCTCTACAATAAAAGATATATATTTATATAAATTTTCTTTTTATGATTTTATAAGTTGTCTGGTGGCTTATGAAATGAGAGTTAAACTAAAATAATCATCAACTCAAGTAAATATGGAAATGTAAAACAAATCCATGTAAAAAATTCATATTTATATCGTATGTAATGATGTTGATAATGAGGAAGATGACGTTATATCCATCTTTATCATGAAACTGAAGAGTGGTAATGGGAGACATTATGGTAATATTCTTGCTGGATTGTTTTAGGTGTGTTAGAGTTGGGATCATTGCTACTCTGTTCTGAAAATAATGTTGATTTAGAAAGTGACACATAAATCATTCAGAAATCATATATGAGGTATCCTAATAAGTATTTATTTATGATGTAAAATAATTTAATGAGAAATTTGTTTATCTACAAACAAGAACAATATGAAAATGATTATTTGTAGGATGTTGAACTGTTAATTAAATTTTATCCTAAAGATTCCATGATGGATACTATTAAAAATTTTGAACATAAAAAAGATGAATATAATTTAATGATTAGTACTGATGATATAAATGAGGAACTTTGGTGAACTCTTGATAATTTTGACATTAATAGAAAGAGAAATAGAAATATGATAGTTGTTCTCAAATGATCCTAATAGTATTTTTCTCTTCATGAAGAATATATTCCTAGACTGTAAGGAGATTCATAATAACATTGTACAAATCCAAGGATATTAGAAGTGGTTGGGGAATTTCAACTCTGGATTAAAGGGGATCAAAAATTATATAATAACCATACATCAAAATTGGGGTAAGAGGCTATAATAGTTGAGGGACTTTGTGATGAAGTTATTAATCTATGGAGTAAATAGGAATTTTAATCAAAATAATAGGAAATTAATAATAAAAAAACGTTTGGAAAATTTTAGGATGGAAAGCTATTTGAAACATTTAAAAGTGGGTTTGAAGGAGTATATAGGGGCTTGAACGATCATATATCCACATGTATGATAATAATAGGAACTTTACGTGATGAAAAAACATCAATTGATGGAAACAATATGAGAGAAAATAAAGGGTTGATTTTTTTTCATATGTCACAAAGTTGCCAGTTGTTCCAAAAATTAAATCATTAAATCAAATAGAAAATAGAGCTAATAATAATTCAAAAGATCCCATATAGTATCTCCAGTCATATAACATTCCCAAATTTGTGGACATGTATATTAATGGATGTGAGAAATATTTTTTCTTATAAAATTTAAATTTTGTAGCTTCCAGGGCAATATCATATCTTACTGTTAAAAGGATAAGATCTAGCATAATGGGGAAGTGCATAGAAGTAAAAAAATAATAATGAGACCATATCATTTATAATATTAAATAAATATTTTCACTTATTATTTTTTTATACATCATTAATATATCCATAAATCCATATATTATAGGTATACAAAAGGATGGAACAATTACTACAAAACATAGTTAGAAGTCAATATCCGTCCACTTGGAAGAGTTACTATTGGAAATAAGTATTTATTATTGTAAGGATAATATGTTCAAGATGAACCCATGAAGACATAAAATATATTAGAAAGTCTATATTTATCCATAACTCAGTCATGTATCTCATGGAAGGAAATGACGAAGATCTCAAAAGACAAAATTTTAGAAATATCACTCAAAGATTCAACGAACAATAGAACCTAAATTCATGACATGGGATGAACATATCACATGATTGGAAATATATATTTTTGAAGAATATTATGAAAATGGGTAATGGAATAGTTTGATTTGGAAATGTTGGTACCTTAATGATCAAAGGTTGTGGAAATATAGAATTATAAAATTACTTACTAAGGAAAACTAAAGTCCTCTAAATAGATGATTCACATCACAATAGTCTAAATGAATTTCATATATATTACTCAGGACTAGTGGAAAAATTTAATTATAATGGACGAACAATAAAAGGAATAACATATAATTATCACATGAAATGATGTAGAACAGATGTAAATTTATACACGGTTTATAGAAAAGAAAACACTTCTCACATAATAGTTGAAGTATAAATAAACAAAATTTATCATAATTTGGGTCAAATTAATTAATAGATAATGGAGTAGATGACTAATATTAATACAAATTAATCATTCTAAATATGATGCATGATCGCAAAAATACATGTGTTCCATGGATGTAAGGAAATGTGGTTTGGAGTTACTATCATCTGAAGAAAAATGGGTATTGAACATGTAAGATCATATCCACAAAAACGTATGTGGTCCAATGATTTTTTATGAAACATTAAGAGAAAGGTTATTAAATATATTCATTAATTATTATAGTAGAATAGATAATGTAATGTTTATATAGAATAAAATGAATGTTATTGATTTTATGAAGTGTTTATATTAAATAGCTAAGAATGAAACATGATTCAAAATAAAGATTTTATGATCTATTATTGGAATATAATAAATTTACAATGAATTTTAAAATTACATTGGAATTTATTGGATAAATAATTCGGTTTATATACTAATAACCACTAAACAAAATGGTTTTTTGAATTTAGAAATTAAAAAGTGAAAAAGATAGATAAAACTACACTTATTAATATTATTTCTTCTCAGAATTTCTGGAAGGATGTAGTTAATTTAGTGGTTTACACTCAAAATCCATGTAGGGTATTTCTAAGGGAAAATATGACAAAATATGTGATATTTTATGGAAGGAATGACACTCTAATGTATTTTTGACTGTGTATAATAAATGTTTCATCTATTATAGGAATATAAATCAAGACATGTATAGTGATGTTATTTATGATAAAATATTTCATTCATTTTCGATGAATATTAAAGCATAAAAAGATAAAAAAATCATCATAGAAGTACTATGTAATGAAATAATTTCAATATAATTAAGGATAAAACCATTATTACCTTAAAAATCTCATAGGTTTCTATTATTACAAAATAATAAGAATGTGGAAAAAGGATATATTAAAATACATAAATAGTTGTAGGACATGAAAAAAATTAGAGATTAAAATTTGATGATGATTGAGAAGGATAATAAGAAATGGAAACCATAACCTAGGAAACATCATCAGAATCTCACATGAGATATTCTCCAATCAAAAAATGTGATATTTTTAGGTGACCAAAAAATAAAAATATTTTAAGAAAAATGTCTATTTTTTTTTAAAAAAATTATGATAATGTAAATGTGATAAAAAAATGAACACATGGTCTATAAAGGATATTCACATATTTAAGGTGTTGATGCTGAAGAAACATTTTCTACAATAGCTACACTAGATCAATTAGGGACTTCCTTTCCATATAAATTATAATGGGGAATAAAGTGTATTAGAAGGATTTCAAAATAACATTCTTAAATGGATTTCATGAAGAATATGTTAAAATAGAAAACCTAATATTATTTTTGATTAGAAATGTTGAGACGTAGGTTTGTAAATTTTATAACATTATCTATGGTTTGATGAATAAAATGATATCCTGGTACACATAACTTGGTGTTTATCTTAAATAAATTTAATTTAATGTCGGATGTGTTTTCCATAATTTCTTTGTGAATAATTATGATAAAGATCAATTTATAATTCTTGTTTATGTGGATGGAATTATTTTCAGTTGAAGAAAGCAGGGTTTGGGGAATAATTTTATTATCACAGGAAAAATGAATTTAAAATTTGTATTCTCAGTGAAATAAATAACATTTTGGGGTTTCATGTTGTTTAAAAGAAGGATTATAACTTCAATATACTAATAAAATATGCTCCATAAATACAGTATAAATTCCAAATGAATTACTCTAAAAAATATCATCTCTATTTTCAGTTGTGAAAAAACGTGGAATTCACAAGGATGTGACATTTATGGTTCCCATACTATAAAATATATTCATTGGAACCTTATTTTACTCATCTAAAACATGAACATATATCGGGTTTTCCACATTCATTACAGATTTCATTCAAATTAATTTAAAGTAATAGCATTTGGAAGCAGTTAAAATAATCATGAGTTTTATTAACGGTACTCAAAATTTTCAAATTTTCATTGTAGCATGAAGTGATAATGAATTATAATCATTTTCTAATGTTGACTGGTATAGATATTTAGTGGATATAGTGGCATCCAGTGTTGGTGCAATCTTCATTGAAAACAAATGTGAGGGTTGGATGAGAATGAATCATGAAGTAATTTCCCTTCGTACTTTTGAAGAAGATTATAAATCTACAACAATTCAAAGTACTCAACTATCAAGGATGAATCAGCAACTAAATGATATTGTTGATGAGGTTAAATAGGTTATGGTGATTCACTATGAAAATAATAGCACAATTGTTCATTGAAAGAATTTAGTTTGGCACAATCATACACAATACAATGAGATAATAAGTCACTTCATTAATGAAAAATTGGCATCAATGTTTGATGAAAAAGTAGCATGTATGAAATGATAATAAATTGGATTCCATTAGGAATAATCTATTAGAACATAAATAATCAATAAACCTCAATGGATCATTTTTTCTCCATCTTCTAGTTCTTGTAGAGGATACAGATGGTCCCCTCTCCCCATTTAATTTATTTGGGTTAAACATTTTATAGATTTGATTCTGTTATATGGGGGAGATATGTTCTAGAGAGAATTTTTATCACAATAATTAAAAATAATGGTTCTTCAGGTTAATTTTAAAAGGGTGAGATAATAAAATTCAATGAGTTTTTTTGAGGTTTTTTCAATGATCTATGGTGGCAAGAATTTATTTGTTTAAACCATTTTTTTCCTAAACATATATTTTCTAAAATATAATTATATTTATTGATGTGTTATTTTTTTCTTATCATTTTTTAAAGGGGCTAGTCCTTTATTGATTTTATGTATAGATTTCCAATATACCAAATGGGTGAGATTTTTGGAACAATGGAATATCGTTGTAGAAAATGTACTATATTTTTTTATATCAATTAATTAAAGGGTTGATCAGGTATAGTTTATGGAATTATTTCTTACAGTGTATATGTATTTATCATTTATGTTTGCAATATTCCCATGTTTTTCAAAAAAAAATCAGCTAAATTCATAATGAAATAGGAAGCTTTTTGAAGCTATGAATAATCGAAAAATAGTTTCTTGAAAGTAAATTTTTCTTGATTGAATCTTATAGAAATATACAAAAGTTATGAGTTTCCTGAAGAAATGGTTTCATAAAGTATTAGCCTCATGATGATATAGAGTATTATCAATAATGAACATGAATGTGTGATAAAAAATATAGTGTTCTTCATGACTATAAGAAGAATCATGAATGAGATAAGTTTGACATGAGAATCACGATTAAAATAGGATAATGAATAAGATATTATGTGGATCCTGAAATAACCATGCGAATATTTTATCTCTATGGAGGGATGATCCTATCAATAGGTGTCTCATACACATCATTCTACATGAATATAATTGGAGAAAATGGTGAATCATACTGAATTCACAAATTCATAGAGCATCATGAAACCTGAATTCATTTTGGTCTTGATCACAACAAAAATATTGTTTTGATATTCACCAATGTTTAGGTATCTTAGAAAAATGAGTTTCACAAAGACTGGGAGTTCGATGAAAACGTATTATTCCTTGAACATTATTTTTATCATGAAGGTAGTTTTCTATGAAAGGGAAACTTTCTTTATGAAGGAAGATAGTTGTATGAAGGATGTATTCTTCAAAATGTTTGTGAAGATCGAAAATGTGTGAGGGTTTATGAACATTGATATTTCGTTCAATCATAATTGAGGTTTTGTGAAGGCATGTAACAACATAAACAATAGCGTGAAAAATATTGATTATGTTAATAGTTAATAAAATCAAATGTGATCATGTATATGGTGCAAGTAAAGTATCATGATAATAAATGACAGAGACTTAAATTACATAATTACTAATGGGACAATAAAATTTATTAATTTATTGATACATCCCCCAAGAATTTGACCTAGGGAGAGTCAATTGAAGTGTTATAAGGGAGGTAATAAACAATCATTTAAATACATGTAATGGTAGTGTTATTGAAATATAGTGACTATATCCAATCTTATATTCTCCACAATAACAAGTTATACTTACTAGATTTTGTTACTATTGAAATTATTTTGGCATATCCTCCTTTGACTTGACCATAGTTGAGAACTATGTAAAATTGTTATGTTGTATCCCTAAATGTTAATGTTTTATAACAGCATGATTAAATCAGCACATTTTGAAAATTTCCTACAAAATTTGCAAAACAATTTGTCACATTAAGTGAAAATGTTGACACCCGAATTAACTCCTACTCTATCATGGTGATCTGGGGCCATATAGTAACCTGGTTGCATTGTGAGGAAGATGTTAACATGAAATAGTGGGGATATTTCTAAACAGTGGGTTACCTGAAATCTGTATATGACAAAATTATGGTCAATAGTTTTCACGAGTAGGTCAGGGATCCATCAAAAATCATGTTTTTAATAAGGGGTATAACTATGATCATGTATAATGTTTCACATGTGGTTGGATTTAAACCAACATTGATAGATATGTACACTTGGATGGATCTTGATATAGTAGAAGACAATGTGTGTTAGAAGTTAGATCACTCAATACCCAAAATATGTGGAATGAAACACCTTTATTAAGATCCATCATTCCCCCACCACTAAATATGATGTAAGGGTAACTTCTTCAAACAATTCATTTGATACAAACTACGGAGACCCATGGAAAATATTATATTATATAGTTTTCACAGGATAAAAAATACATCTCACAATAATCAAACAACCCCAACAATGGAAGCAATAGTATGTTTGATGATTAACTACATAAGATACATATTTTAGGATTATTTTGAACATTTCACTATAATAAAAGCACACATGAATTTGCGTTAGTCATCTCATATGTTACAATGATCTTCAATAGGATACAACATCGAAATATGGAATATAATAAAAATAGGGCATAATAAGAAATGTTGATCGTAGATACTTATTGGGAAAAAATAAAAAGTGTTAGTTCCACAAGGCTAAATACCCTAAGAGGGGGTGGTGGTGAATATAGCATCTCGCCTTTTTATAACATAAACTTTCATTACGTTACACAAAACTGAGGATCTTTAAGGTTTAGTGTCTTGGAAACTCGGAACATAATACATGAAAACAATATAAAAAATTCCTCTTAAACACTTGAAAGGCTTCTCCTTATGTTCATCCTATGTTCATTACTGCATCTCATAACCTGGGGACATACATCAAAAGAAAGGGTGAGCAAAAGGCCCAGTAAGGGAAACAAGATGATGATTTTACATGTGAACTTGAGATACTTCAATAAGGACATGAAAAGAACTTTAAGGCATGAGAAAGAAATCATAAGGCATTTCATAATAAAAATAACATTTTTCATAACATTAAGATGTGGCTGCAGCATTTAATATTGACAATCGTTTCGTTTCACCATGGTCCATCCCCAAGGTGTCATTAAAAATTACCAAGGTTATTCACCAAGGCGTCGTTAAAAATGGTCACCTCTAGAGATTAAGTCTTTACGCAATGCATTAGAGCGCTATTAGGGAGAACCCTAAAATTTTCCTTTATTATCATGTGAGCCACATATATCATCATCAAACATTTCATAAAGAACCCATGTAGCACAAAATAAATGGGTTTCATTTCGTAATGATAACGTTTTAAAAACTTCTTTAAAGACATGATCTTTACATCACTTTAAAACCCACAGAAAAGGAAGGTGGGTCTCATGTATGTAAATCCCATAATTTAAAATAGAACATTTTGGTATATATGTGAATACACCTTTAGAAGAAATATCTTTGAGTATTCACTTAATAATATAAAAGAACTTTAGAAAAAGAGAGATACATTTTGATATGGAAATTCTGCAGCATAACGGCTATGTTACGAAGTTTTAGAAGACATTAAAAAGAGAGGGAAAATGGGTAAAACATTCATAAATGACCCATAAAACAGTAGATGGACAGAATAAGAAGGATACATGATCATGGTAATGAAATTTCAAGGAAATACCATTTGAAATGAAAAACATGGAAGAATGAAAAAAATTAGATTTCTTTTATGAATGTTCGGCAGCCTAACGACGTTACTCAAACTTCAAACACAATGATTTGAAAAGATCAAATAGGGTCTCTCATCATATGAACATAAGAGTTCAGTATGATAGATATAGAGATAATTCCCCAACATAATTAAAAAGGAACTTGAAATACTTGACATGAAAGTAGAACTTTGAAAAGAATGAGAAGGGTGAAAGAATCCCCTAAAAATTCGGCAGCCTAACGACGCCACTTAAAACTTCAAAATACTGAATTGAAGAGATCAAATGGGGTCTCTAATCATATGAACATAAGATTCCAGTATGATAGATATAGATATCATACCCCAACATAACAAAAAAGGAACTTGAAAGAATTGACATGAAAGTAGAACTTCAAAACGAGAAGGGTGAAGAACACTTAAAAATTCGGCAGCCTAACGGCGCCACTTAAAACATCAAAATACTGAATTGAAGAGATAAAATGGTGTCTCTCATCATATGATCATAAAATATCAGTATGATAAATTTAGAGATCATAACCCAACATAATAAAAAGGAACTTGAAAGACTTTACATGAAAATAGATCTTGAAAAATGAGAAGGGAAAAAGAGTCCGTTAAAAATTTCAGCAGCCTAACGGCGCCACATAAAACTTCATAAAATGAAATAATGAGAGTAAGAGGGGATCTCTCATTATATGAACATAAAAAGGGAAGTAAGAGGAGTATAAAACAACATCCTCCAACATATGAACATGTAGCATAAAAGGAATGACATAAAAGAGATTACTTGAAATGAAAGAGAGAGGCCGGATCCCTTACCTTAAAACGTGACTCTTGAAACTCAAAGATTTGGACCTTGAGGGCTTGGGGGCACCTTGGGAGGACTCCTTTGGGGGTAAGGAGACCATAACTTCGTTGGGGGAGAGTTGGGAGTGAAAACCAAAGGAGGAATGGGTGGGTATTTATAGGGAAAGTGAGGGGACAAGGCATTAATGGCCAAGGGACACCTCATTAGTGGTTTTGGAAAAACCATGGGCTTGCCCATGGTATTTGCCCATGGTATTGGCCACTTGGGACACCTCATACCTTATCTTACTATTCACAATTCGACCATATTGAATATATACTTAATACATCATTTAATGATGTCATTAGACACTCGTAACTTAAAAACTGTATTTTCACTATTCATCAAAAATTCAACTTTCTCAGAATAATCCCAAAATTTCACCTCAACCAAATATCAACTCTTTGATTAAAAATATGAAATCCATTTTATAAAAATAATTTTCTAAATATTTTTAATTTAATTTTAAAATAAAAACACTATTCACCGAAAATTCATTTTTTCAGAAAAAACCTCAAAAATTACCTTAGCATAATATCGGTGCTCTGAGTTCAAAAATGAAATCCGTTTTATAAAAATATTTTTATAAATATTTTTAATTAAAATTTTAAATAAAAAACACTATTCACCCGAAAAACTAATACATGAATAATAATTTATGAAACCGTTATTTAACCATTTTATTGAATCACATTACTTAATCAAGGTGCCTAGATTTTATTAATACTTTCTTTAAGTGAGATTACTAATCCATTTGGTCACATTACAAATCCTAAGCGTAAAATCACTATTCATAATTTACTATTCATCAAAAATCAAGTTGATCTATTTAGACTCGAAATTTCGTAGTGAACATAATTGTAGAAGACCTTTTTTTGAAAATCATTACACTTTTTTATTTATTTAAGGTTTACATAAACATTTTTAAAATATCCTTTCTCTAAAATTTATCAAAAATATGCATACTATATTTATATGGACATTTAAAAATTCATAAACTTCATCATAAGAAGAAATCCTAATTTTTATTTAAAACAAAGTATTACACAAGGCAATCACGGTCTCCTTACCTATCCCCTTATCACACAAGCATATGACCTAAGTGTAAGGTGTGCTAAGGTGAGAGAATCTGAGGGAGGCTCGACCAATATCGCACGAGTCGTAATTTCTATTAGTTTGAACTTATCGCGAAGGCGATCCCGTTCTAGCTTCACACGATGAAGTTCAGCTTGGGTTTGGTCCAGAGAAAAGCCCAGTGGTGCTACCTCCTTCCCAAGTTCTGTTATATGGGCTTCGATCGGTCCAAGACTACTGGGTGAGGCCATCAAATCTTCTTTCTATATTAATTAACCAAGATTGCTTGTATTTAGAGATAGTAATCCAAACATTTAGTTTCCAGCGGTCATATTGACCAATGGTCAAATAATAGTCAAAACCCAACAGTCTCATTTTAATTATACTCATGTTATCAAATGAAACATTTTTGTTGAGTATAAAAATAAAATAAAATAACACATAAAATTAGGAAATAAGATTTATTCAAAAATTTCGGGTCGTTACAATCTTCCCCCCTTAAGAAATTGCGTCCTCGCAATTTTTAAAATTGGGTTTTTAAATTTCATTGAAAGTCCCACATCGGAAAAGGAGTCAGCAAAACTATTACTTTAAAAGAAAGAAAGGGAAGTACAAAGGTCTCCCGAGTTAACCCGTACTAGGATTCCATGGAGGAAAACATAGACATGGAAGAAAAACAAAGGGTCAATTTATAGGGGAGAGTGATAGAGAACATGATTAGGAGAACGTTAACCATAAGAAAATCCCAAACTTATGATGTGTGTAAATGGTCTTTGATTACCAAGTAGGAAACGTAAACCAACGACGTTTTTGTTTCACGTTCCTTTTCATAATTTTTTGGAATTCATCAACCACTCCTAACATCATAAAAAAAGTAACTAACCTAAACATATTTACCCCAAGATAGGTTAATAATTTCCATAAGTAACCTAAATTACTATAATTCCACCTTAAATTCATCGATTCTTCAAAATATAAGTCAACCCTACTCTTCAATGAAAATACCGTAGTAATCTATTTACCTCGATCATATAGGGTCCCCAAAATAGTGAAAATCTTTCAAAATAATAATCATATTTTAATCCCCTAGTCATCCCTGTCATATTAATACGACAATCGTCGCATTTCCTATCACATTTGTTGTTTGGACATGTTCTTCCATTTCCCACCATTAACTATGAAGAGAAAGCATAATTAGGGGCTTAAGTACTTAGCCAATAATCATGAAAAGGAACTGAAAGCATATAAGATAACTTGTAGAAGAAAAGTATACCCTAACTTGTGACCCCCTAGGTTCCCATATAGGTTATCCATGATCATATATTCTTATGTGAATCTTTATTTTATTTTATCATTGTTCCTTTAACAATGGTTCATACTAAGCTTATGAATTTACCAAAGCATATCCCCCGGGAGTGTCATAACCAAGAGTGCAGAAAGGCCCGTTTTCATGTACCAGTTCCCGTTTGAGTCTAGCTCAAACCGGTGTTTTTGGGTTTTACCCCTATGTACATCTGTGCCAGAGCCACCTCTACCTGCTCGAATCCAGACAGGGATGTATTTGCTTGGAAACCCCTTACTCAATACTCACCAAAATACCCGGAAGATTTCCTATTTTTTAACTTTTCTATAGGGTTCTTCCTAGAGTTTTCATATCCTAATTTCCACAAATAACTAAACCATCCTTTGATACCAACTATAGCATACCGCCTTTTTATAACATAAACATTCATTACATTACACAAAACTGGGGATCTTTAAGGTTTAGTGTCTTGGAAACTAGGAACATAATACATGAAAACAACATAAAACATTCTTCTTAAACACTTGAAAGGATTCTCCTTATGTTCATCCTAGGTTCATTACTGCATATCATAACCTGGGGACATACATCAAAAGAATGGGTGAGCAAAAGGCCCAGTAAGGGAAACAAGATGAACATTTTACATGTGAACTTGAGATACTTCAATAAGGACATGAATAGAACTTTAAGGCATGAGAAAGAAATCATGAGGCATTTCATAATAAAAATAAAAAATTTCATAACTTGAAGCTGTGGCTGCAGCATTTAATATTGACAATCGTTTCGTTTCACCAATGTCCATCCCCAAGGTGTCATTAAAAATTACCAAGGTTATTCACCAAGGTGTCATTAAAAATGGTCATCTCTAGAGATTAAGTCTTTATCCAATGCATTGGAGCGCTATCAGGGTGCACCCTTAAATTTGCCTTTATAATCATGTGAGCCACATACATCATCATCAAACATTTCATAAAGAACCCATGTAGCACAAAATAAATGGGTTTCATTTCGTAATGATAACGTTTTAAAAACTGCTTTAAAGACATGATCTTTACATCACTTTAAAACCCACAGAAAAGGAAGGCGGGCCTCATGTATGTAAATCCCATAATTTAAAATAGAAAATTTTGGTATATATGTGAATACCCATTTATAAGAAAGAGCTTTGAGTATTCACTTAATAATATAAAATAACTTTAGAAAAAGAGAGAGACATTTTGAGATGGAAATTCTGCAGCATAACGGCTATGTTACGAGGTTTTAGAAGACATTAAAAAGAGAGGGAAAATGGGTCAAAAATTCATAAATGACCCATAAAAAAGTATATGGACAGAATAATAAGGATACATGATCATGGTAATGAAATTTCAAGGACATACCATTTGAAATGAAAAAACATGGATTAAAGACAAAAATTAGATTTCTCTTATGAAAGTTCGGCAGCCTAACAACGTTACTTAAACTTCAAACACAATGATTTGAAAAGATCAAATAGGGTCTTTCATCATATGAACATAAGATTTCAGTATGATAGATATAGAGATAATTCCCCAACATAATTAAAAAGGAACTTGAAAGACTTGACATGAAAGTAGAACTTTGAAAAGAATGAGAAGGGTGAAAGAATCCCCTAAAAATTCGGCAGCCTAACGACGCCACTTAACAAATCAAAATACTGAATTGAAGAGATCAAATGGGTTCTCTAATCATATGAACATAAGAGTCCAGTATGATAGATATAGAGATCATACCCCAACATAACAAAAAAGGAACTTGAAAGAATTGACATGAAAGTAGAACTTCAAAACGAGAAGGGTGAAGAAAGACTTAAAAATTCGGCAGACTAACGACGCCAATTAAAACATCAAAATACTGAATTGAAGAGATAAAATTGGGTCTCTCATCATATGATCATAAAAGATCAGTATGATAAATTTATAGATCATACCCCAACATAATAAAAAGGAACTTGAAAGACTTTATATGAAAATAGATCTTGAAAATGAGAAGGGAGAAAGAGTCCGTTACGAAAATTTCGGCAGCCTAACAGCACCACTTAAAACTTCATAAAATGAAATAATGAGAGTAAGAGGGTATCTCTCATTATATGAACATAAAAAGGGCAGTAATAGGAGTATACAAGAACATCCTCCAACATAAGAACATGTAGCATAAAAGGAATGACATAAAAGAGATTACTTGAAATGAAAGAGAGAGGTCGGATCCCTTACCTTAAAACGTGACTCTTGAAACTCAACGTTTTGGAACTTGAGGGCTTGGGGTCACCTTGGAGGACTCATTGGGAGGTAAGGAGACCAGAACTTCGTTGGGGGAGAGTTGGGAGTGAAAACCAAAGGAGGAATGGGTGGGCATTTATAGGGAAAGTGAGGGGACAAGGCATTAATGGCCAAGAGACACCTCATTAGTGGTTTTGGAAAAACCATGGGCTTGCCCATGGTTTTTGCCCATGGTATTGGCCAATTGGGACACCTCATACCTTATCTTACTATTCACAATTCTACCATATTGAATATATACTTAATACATCATTTAATGATGTCATTAGACACCCGTAACTCAAAAACTGTATTTTCACTATTCATCGAAAATTCAACTTTCTTAGAATAATCCCAAAATTTCACCTTAACCAAATATCAACTCTCTGATTACAAATATGAACTCCATTTTATAAAAATAATTTTCTAAATATTTTTAATTTAATTTTTAAATAAAAACACTATTCACCGAAAATTCATTTTTTCAGAAAAAACCCCAAAAATTACCATAGCATAATATCGGTGCTCTGAGTTCAAAAATGAAATCCGTTTTATGAAAATAATTTTCTAAATATTTTGAATTAAATTTTTAATTAAAAAACACTATTCACCTGAAAAACTAATACTTGAATATTAATTTATGAAACCGTTATTTAACCATTTTATTGAATCACATTACTTAATCAAGGTGCCTAGATTATATTAATACTTTCTTTAAGTGAGATTACTAATCAATTTGGTCACATTACTAATCCTAAGCGTAAAATCACTATTCATAATTTACTATTAATCAAAAATCAAGTTGATCTTATTAGACTCGAAATTTCGTAGTGAACATAATTGTAGAAGACCATTTTTTAAAAATCATTACACATTTTTATTTATTTAAGGTTTAAATAAACATTTTTAAAATATCCTATCTCTAAAATTTATCAAAAATATGCATACTATATTTATATGGACATTTGAAAATTCATAAACTTCATTATAAGAAGAAATCCAAATTTTTATTTAAAACAAAGGATTACATAAGGAAATCACGGTCTCCTTACATAGCCCCTTATCACACCAGCATAGGACCTATGTGTAAGGTGTGCTAAGGTGAGAGAATCCGAGGGAGGATCGGCCAACATCGCACGAGTCGTAATTTCTATTAGTTTGAACTTCTCGTGAAGGCGATCCCGTTCTAGCTTCACACGATGAAGTTCAGCTTGGGTTTGTTCCAGAGCAAAGCCCAGTGGTGCTACCTCCTTCCCAAGTTCTGTTAGATGGGCTTCGATCGGTCCAAGACTACTGGGTGAGGCCATTGAATCTTCTTTCTATATTAATTAACCAAGATTGCTTGTATTTAGAGATAGTAATCAAAACATTTAGTTTCCAGCGGTCATATTGACCAATGGTGAAATAATAGTCAAAACCCAACAGTCTCATTTTAATTATACTCATGTTATCAAATGAAACATTTTTGTTGAGTATAAAAATAAAATAAAATAACACATAAAATTAGGAAATAAGATTTATTCAAAAATTTCGGGTCGTTACAATCTTCCCCCCTTAAGAAATTGCATCCTCACAATTTTTAAAATTGGGTTTTGAGATTTCATTGAATGTCCCACATCGGAAAAGGAGTCAGCAAAACTATTACTTTAAAAGAAAGAAAGGGAAGTACAAAGGTCACCCATGTTAACCCATACTAGGATTCCATGGAGGAAAACATGGACATGGAAGAAAAACAAAGGGTCAATTTCTGAGGGAGTGTGATAGAGAACATGATTAGGAGAACGTTAACCATAAGAAAATCCCAAACTTATGATGTGTGTAAATGGTCATTGATTACCAAGTAGGAAACGTAAACCAACGATGTTTTTGTTTCACGTTCCTTTTCATAATTTTTTGGAATTCATTTACAACATAAAACAAAAACATAAGAAAATATACCTATCTTCATGTAGAGTTTCATCCTTTAATAAGTTTCTACCCAAAACTAATCTTTTCTCCAAATTATGAGTATTCAAAACTACTTGGTCTCATCAAAACACAAGAATCATCTTCATAATCCACAAAAGATTAACTATCTATTTCTTCTATATTTAAACATTATCCCAAAAACAGAATGGGTAAGGTAAAACAACTCTTCAAAAAGAAATAATCCCATAGGAATGGAAAGTACTTTTAAATATTCAAAGTTCCATGGTACTACCCAAAGTTCAACATAGTCCATTCCATAAATAACTTTCCTTAAAAATCCTCAAAATAAACCAAACTAAGATTGAAACCCAAATACAAGATGGATTTGATAACATAATCTTCCAAGGTAAACTTTATCATTCATCTCCAAACAACATCAACCACTCCTAACATCTTAAAAAAATGTAACTAACCTAAACATATTTACCCCAAGATAGGTTAATAATTTCCATAAGTAACCTAAATTACTATAATTCCACCTTAAATTCATCGATTCTTCAAAATATAAGTCAACCCTACTCTTCAATGAAAATGCCGTAGTAATCTATTTACCTCGATCATATAGGGTCCCCAAAATAGTGAAAATCTTCCAAAATAATAATCATATTTTAATCCCCTAGTCATCCCTGTCATATTAATACGACAATCGTCGCATTTCCTATCACATTGGTTGTTTGGAAATGTTCTTCCATTTCCCACCATTAACTATGAAGAGAAAGCGTAATTAGGGGCTTAAGTACTTAGCCAATAATCATGTAAAGGAACTGAAAGCATATAAGGATAACTTGTAGAAGAAAAGTATACCCTAACTTGTGATCCCCTAGGTTCCCATCTAGGTTATCCATGATCATATATTCTTATGTGAATCTTTATTTTATTTTATCTTTGTTCATTTAACAATGGTTCATACTAAGCTTATGAATTTACCAAAGCATATCCCCCAGGAGTGTCGTAACCAAGAGTGCAGAAAGGCCCGTTGTCATGTACCAGTTCTCGTTCGAGTCTAGCTCAAAGCGGTGTTTTCGGGTTATACCCCTATGTACATCTGTGCCAGAGCCACCTCTACCTGCTCGTATCCAGACAGGGATGTATTCGCTTGGAAACCCTTTACTCAATACTCACCAAAATACCAGGAAGATTTCCTATTTTTTTTAACTTTTCTATAGGGTTCTTCCTAAAGTTTTCATATCCTAATTTCCACAAATAACTAAACCATCCTTTGATACCAACTATAGAATCCCGCCTTTATATAACATAAACTTTCATTACATTACACAAAACTAAGGATCTTTAAGGTTTAGTGTCTTGGAAACTAGGAACATAATACATGAAAACAACATTAAACATTCCTCTTAAACACTTGAAAGGATTCTCCTTATGTTCATCCTAGGTTCATTACTGTATCTCATAATCTGGGGACATACATCAAAAGAAAGGGTGAGCAAAAGGCCTAGTAAGGGAAACAAGATGAACATTTTACATGTGAACTTGAGATACTTCAATAAGGACATGAAAAGAACTTTAAGGCATGAGAAAGAAATCATGAGGAATTTCATAATAAAAATAAAATTTTTCATAACTTGATGTTGTGGCTGCAGCATTTAATATTGACAATCGTTTCGTTTCACCAAGGTCCATCCCCAAGGTGTCATTAAAAATTACCAAGGTTATTCACCAAGGCGTCGTTAAAAATGGTCATCTCTAGAGATTAAGTCTTTACCCAATGCATTGGAGTGCTATCAAGGCGCACCCTTAAATTTGCCTTTATTATCATGTGTGACACATATATCATCACCAAAAATTTCATGAAGAACCCATGTAGCACAAAATAAATGGGTTTCATTTCGTAATCATAACATTTTAAAAACTGCTTTAAAGACATGATCTTTACATCACTTTAAAACCCACAGAAAAGGAAGGTGGGTCTCATGTATGTAAATCCCATAATTTAAAATAGAAAATTTTGGTATATATGTGAATACCCCTTTAGAAGAAATAGCTTTGAGTATTCACTTAATAATATAAAAGAACTTTAGAAAAAGAGAGAGACATTTTGAGATGGAAATTCTGCAGCATAACGGCTATGTTACGAGGTTTTAGAAGACATTAAAAAGAGAGGAAAAATGGGTCAAACATTCATAAATGACCCATAAAACAGTATATGGATAGAATAAGAAGGATACATAATCATGGTAATGAAATTTCAACGACATACCATTTGAAATGAAAAACATGGAAGAAAGAAAAAAATTAGATTTCTCTTATGAAAGTTCGGCAGCCTAACGATGTTACTTAAACTTCATACACAATGATTTGAAAAGATCAAATAGGGTATCTCATCATATGAACATAAGAGTTCAGTATGATAGATATAGAGATAATGCCCCAACATAATTAAAAAGGAACTTGAAATACTTGACATGAAAGTAGAACTTTTAAAAGAATGAGAAGGGTGAAAGAATCCCCTAAAAATTCGGCAGCCTAACGACACCACTTAAAACATCAAAATACCGAATTGAAGAGATCAAATGGGGTCTCTCATAATATGAACATAAGAGTCCAGTATGACAGATATAGAGATCATACCCTAACATAACAAAAAAGGAACTTTAATGAATTGACATGAAAGTAGAACTTCAAAACGAGAAGGGTGAAGAACCACTTAAAAATTCGGCAGCCTAACGGCGCCACTTAAAACTTCAAAATACTGAATTGAAGAGATAAAATGGGGTCTCTCATCATATGATCGTAAAATATCAGTATGATAAATTTATAGATCATACCCCAACATAATAAAAAGGAACTTGAAAGACTTTACATGAAAATAGATCTTGAAAAATGAGAAGGGAGAAAGAGTCCGTTACAAAAATTTCGGCAGCCTAACGGCGCCACGTAAACTTCATAAAACGAAATAATGAGAGTAAGAGGGGATCTCTCATTATATGAAAATAAAAAGGGCAGTAAGAGGAGTATAAAAGAACATCCTCCAACATAAGAACATGTAGCATAAATGGAATGACATAAAAGAGATTACTTGAAATGAAAGAGAGAGGTCGGATCCCTTACCTTAAAACGTGACTCTTGAAACTCAAAGTTTTGGACCTTGAGGGGTTGGGGGCACCTTGGGAGGACTCCTTGGGAGGTAAGGAGACCATAACTTCGTTGGGGGAGAGTTGGGAGTGAAAACCAAAGGAGGAATGTGTGGGTATTTATAGGGAAAGTGAGGGGACAAGGCATTAATGGCCAAGGGACACCTCATTAGTGGTTTTGGAATAACCATGGGCTTGCCCAAGGTATTTTCCCATGGTATTGGCCACTTGGGACACCTCACACCTTATATTACTATTAACAGTTCGACCATATTGAATATATACTTAATACATCATTTAATGATGTCATTAGACACCCGTAACTTAAAAACTGTATTTTCAATATTCATCGAAAATTCAACTTTCTCAGAATAATCCCAAAATTTCACCTTAACCAAATATCAACGCTCTGATTACAAATATGAACTCCATTTTATAAAAATAATTTTCTAAAAATTTTTAATTTAATTTTTAAATAAAAACACTATTCACCGAAAATTCATTTTTTCAGAAAAATCCCCAAAAACTACCATAGCATAATATCGGTGCTCTGAGTTCAAAAATGAAATATGTTTTATAAAAATAATTTTCTAAATATTTTTAATTAAATTTTTAATTAAAAAACACTATTCACACGAAAAACTAATACTTGAATAATAATTTATGAAACCGTTATTTAACCATTTTATTGAATCACATTACATAATCATGGTGCCTAGATTATATTAATACTTTCTTTAAGTGAGATTACTAATCCATTTGGTCACATTACTAATCCTAAGCGTAAAATCACTATTCATAATTTACTATTCATAAAAAATTAAGTTGATCTTATTAGACTTGAAATTTTGTTGTGAACATAATTGTAGAAGATCATTTTTTGAAAATCATTACACATTTTTATTTATTTAAGTTTTAAATAAACATTTTTAAAATATTCTTTCTCTAAAATTTATCAAAAATATGCATACTATATTTATATGGACATTTGAAAATTCATAAACTTCATCATAAGAAGAAATCCAAATTTTTATTTAAAACAAAGGATTACACAAGGAAATCACGGTCTCCTTACATAGCCCCTTATCACACCAGCATAGGACCTAAGTGTAAGGTGTGCTAAGGTGAGAGAATCCGAGGGAGGCTCGGCCAACATCGCACGAGTCGTAATTTCTATTAGTTTGAACTTCTCGTGAAGGCGATCTCGTTCTAGCTTCACACGATGAAGTTCAGCTTGGGTTTGGTCCCGAGCAAAGCCCAGTGGTGCTACCTCCTTCCCATGTTCTGTAAGATGGGCTTCGATCGGTCCAAGACTACTGGGTGAGGCCATCAAATCTTCTTTCTATATTAATTAACCAAGATTGCTTGTATTTAGATATAGTAAACAAAACATTTAGTTTCCAGCGGTCATATTGACCAATGGTCAAATAATAGTCAAAACCCAACAGTATCATTTTAATTATACTCATGTTATCAAATGAAACATTTTTGTTGAGTATAAAAATAAAATAAAATAACACATAAAATTAGGAAATAAGATTTATTCAAAAATTTCGGGTCGTTACAGTGAATCAGGGTATGACTAATTTAAAATTAACGCCTGTTCTGATCTTGTTTTTTTGTTAAGAAATACACTCTTCTCTCTCTTTCCTGTTGCACAAAGTAAATAGAAGGTAAAGCATGCACATGACACAGCGATTTTACATGGTTCACTGAAAGGGCTACGTCCAAGGAGCATACGCCGACAAGTTTTCGGTCGTACCAAATTACACTAAACTTCAGTATTTGTGGATTACAATGTTTGGGCACTGTCACTCTGTCCCAGGATCACTACCATTACAAGGTTTTAGTGTCATATCCCTGTTTTCCCAAGGGTCACTCCGTATTTCTCTCTCTCTGGATCACTTCTGGTGGAGAGGATCACCTTCTTCCTCTTACTTCGCTCACTGCTCTGGAAAGGATCCACTCACAGTTTATAGACATGTAGGTCTCTTCATTTCCATGAAGGAATGCGTCCTCCTCTGTAAGTAGATGATCTATTCAAGACCAATTTTCACTCGTAGATGAATCTCTCTTTGCACCGAAGGTATCAGGAAAACTTCCAGCTTCTACGCAGCCCGAAAATCACTACTGGAAATAAACCTTACTTGGCGCGCAAGTCTATCTCGGCGCGCAAGTATCGGCGCGTAAGTCACAACGGGCGCGCAAGTCCACCTCAGACACTTGCACAACACAATCTTCCCCAACACCAAACTTGTGCGACTCTCTTCCTTTTACGACCAAACCAATATTGGCACGCAACTTCCAACCAGCGTGAAATTTCTCACACTGGCGCACAACTTCAACCACAGGCGCGCAACTTCACTTGCGAGTCCCACACAACACTTGTGCGACCACCAAACCTGCATGACGGGAGCTCTGATTTCTCAAAGTGTTGAAATCTGGTAAAGAATGAGGAGGGGTGGTCGAGAATTAATAGGCAAATTGACCACCTTGTGCGATGGTGCGCAAGTCAACCCTCGGCGCGCAAGTCTCGGCGTGTAGGTCTCTTCCCCAGCAATTCACTTTTGTGGACCACTTCCAAACTTGCGCGAACCTATTTCCTTTTCCATATTTTGATCTTCAGATCTTGGAAAATAATAGGCGCCCATGTTCTCAAGATTCCAAGGAATCGGCACGCAAGTATCTTTCTCAGCGTGCAAGTCACCTATGTGACCCCACCAAAACGTGCATGAAACTTATCCCTTTTCCATATTTTGATGATCTGATCTTGAAAAACATATGGCATGAAAGTTTAAAATCATTCATGTACATGGCGCGCAAGTCCCTTTTCCAAAAACCACTTTTCATTATTTGTCAATTTTCAGGCCCCAAAATTTGTCAAACACTGGAAAACGACGCCATCTTGTATCTGTACTTTTTGTACCGCCTCCAGATCATCCATATATTTGTCGACGTTCTTGAATCAAACATGGATCATTAATCCCAACTCTGGAAATTGACATTCCATCATGAAATCCTCTTTGTCAACAAATTTGTATGTCATGGTTTGTATTGTCGACAATCACATCACAGATGTACACTTTCTCAACAAACACAATCACCTAAAAAATGCTTCAATGATACCTTGAGGGATTTTTTCCCAACAATCTCCCCCTTAGGGTTTGTTGACAACACTTCTATGAAAAGATACATCATTAATTATTCATCCACCATTCTCCACATTGCGATTCTGTTAGCGATCAAGGATTTACTAAACACATACTCTAAGCCCACATGAGCAATGCTCCACGTGAGAAACAAGAGTAAATGAAAAGTTCATCAATGAATCACTTCATCTCTTACACCCTATGTTGAAATTTAACTGATACCAATATTCATCATACTAATACCAATTTTTGGAATACCAATTTGTTGGAAATATTCTCATTGTATTCCAACACTACTCTTCTGCACCACTCTTCTGCTTTTATCACGATCCTCAACTGTCGTGATATCTTGTCATTGATCGATCACTTCTAGCATCGTCTGATTTTATACGCTCCCCCTTTCTACTCACAAAGTCAACACCTCTTTAGCCCTATTTCCTGTGTTGTCCAAGCTAATCACTGGCTAAGAACATTCAACTAGATTCAACTCCCCCTATCTAAATGCTCCACTTGTCAGCTTCTCCCCATATCATTCATGATTTATCAAATCTCCACATTGTCTCCCCCTTGAACAATCACTATTTTCTCCTTCTTTGTCAATGAACCCAAAGGTCACTCCTTTGTAGTTTGTAACAGAGTAGAGAACAAATCAGAACATTAGGGAAAAACACATCATACCTCTGGTAGACGGGGTGTGTCACATCCACATGCTTTTATGTGCGGGGAATCGACTGAACTCCCAGAGCCAGTCGATGCCCTTCGAATGCTTCCTTGAGGAAGTCCTTTGTCAGAATATCTGTAACCTGTAACTCTGTAGGCATATACTCCAACTTCACAATCCCTTGCTCCACTTTATCCTTGATAAAATGATATTTGATCTCAATGTGCTTTGTCCTTGAGTGATGAACTGGATTTCTGCTAAGATTGATAGAACTTGGGTTATCACACCAGATTCTGATCAGAGACTTCACTTCAACTCCCATATCATCAAATTGCTGCTTCATCCATAACAAATGTGTGCATGCTTGAGTGGCTGCAATAAACTCAGCTTCTGCGGTGCTTAATGAAATGAAATCCTACTTCTTGCTTACCCAAGCAATACATAGTCTACCAAGATAGAATGTACCTCCAGATGTTGATTTCCTATCATCCGCTAAACTAGACCAGTGTGCATCAGTATATCCCAAAAACTCTGTTTGAGATTTTTTGTTATATTTCAAGATGAAGTCCATCGTACCCTTGATATACCGAAGTATTCTTTTCACTGCGAGAATGTGACTTTCATTGGGATTGTGCTGATATCTCGCTGCTTGGCATGTGGTGAAAACAATGTCAGGCCTTGTCGTGGTCAAATACAACAAACTTTCAATAATTTGTCTGTCTTCTGTGATATTAACTAGCTTTCCATCCTCATATTTTTATAATTTATTCCGGGTAGCAACCGGAGTTTTCATCTCCTTGGAATTTTCCATGACAAACCTTCTTAACACCTCCCCATCATATTCGAATTGATAAATTAATGTTCCATTCCTTACTTGTTTCACCTATAGACCAAGGAAAAACGTTAGTTCTCCAATCATTGACATTTCAAACTCATTTTTCATGAATTCCGAAAACATTCTGCACTGAGCTTCATCTGATCCACCAAATATTATGTCATCGACATAGACCAGCACCATTATCCTTTGATTACTATTGTTGTTTAAATAGAGATTGTAATCAACTCCACCACGCTGGAAACCAAGCTTCCTCAAGTACTGATCAAGCCTTGAGTACCATGCTCTGGGTGATTGTTTTAGCCCATACAATGCCATCTTCAGCCTAAAAACTTTGTTCTCATCCTAATGAATAAGAAAACCATCTGGCTGCTCAATGTACAACTCTTCTTCTAGAACCCCATTTCGAAATGAAGATTTGACGTCCATCTGGAACACTTTGAACTTTATTTGCACTGTTATGGAAAAAATAATCTGATTGGCTCCATCTTTGCAACTGATGCAAATGTCTCATCTACATCTATTCCCTCTATCTGGGAGTATCCCTTGCACAATAGCTATGATTTGTTTGTAATGAAATTTCCATCTTCATTCATCGTTTTGCAATAGAACCATTTACTCCAGATGACATTCTTGTCTACTGGACTCGAAACAATCTCCCATGTTTGGTTCTTCTCAATCTGATCAAGCTCTTCATTCATAGCCTGAACCCAGTTTTCATCTTCAACTGTATCTGAAAAACATTTTGGCTCCACTTGAGACAAAAATGATGTTTGATATAATGATTTCATTCTTGAAGTATGAATAGGAGCTTTCTGATCACCAATGATATTCTGCCTATCAATTTCAGCTCAACTCTTGGGCTTCCTTGCAGACACAGACTTGACACATTCTTGTTCATCATCAGTATCTTCTTCTGAGTCAGCCTCTACCACTTCTACTCCCCTTGTTTCGCTTACATCATCATCACTTTCATCAAAAAAATATTCACTAGTTCATTGAAAATTCTATTCATTTTCGACTATAGTGACCTCATTGCTCTCAACAATTTTTCCCAGCCTTTTTTTGAAGCATTTATATGCTTTACTTTTCCCTGAGTAGCCAAGGAATATCCCCTCATCTCCTCGTGCCTCAAACTTTCTGTAATTTTCTTTGTTGAGAATGAAACACTTACTTACAATTAGTCGAAGGTATTTCAATGTTGGATTCATTTCGTACAATAGTTCATACGACGTCTTCCTTTGCTTCAGACACAACAAAGACCTATTCAAAACATAGACTGATGTCAAAACTGCTTCCTTCCAAAATTTCTTTGGAAGGTCTTTATCAATAAGCATCGTTCTGGACATTTTTTTGATGATATGATTTCTCCTTTCAACCACTCCATTTTGTTGGGGAGTTCTCACTGATGAAGCTTGATTCCTTATCCCATGTTTCCCGAGATAGTTTTCAACATGAGTATTTGTGAATTCTATACCGTTATCAGTATGGACCTTAAGAATATTTTTCCCAAGCATCTTTTCTGATTCCCTCCTATACTGATTTATGCAATTGAACACCTATGTCTTATGGGTAATTATAAATACCCATGCCATTCTGCTATAATCATCAATAAAAAGGACTTAGTACCTTTTCCCATTTATAGCTCGTGGTGAAATAGGTCCACATACATCATCATGCACCAATTCAATCACTCTAGTTTATTTCTGTTCCTTTGGCATGTATGTCTTCCGGATGATCTTCCCTTGTTTACAAGAATCACACGTATCAGTGCGATCACATGATAGTTTGGGAAGGTCTCCAGAAGCATCACACTTTATCAGATCTTCCATAGATGGTTGGCATATATGACCAAGTCGCTTATGTCACAACTTGTTTTCTTCCTCTCGGGATAAGAGGCACATATATTCTTCTCCACTTACAAGGTATAGATTCCCTTTTGTGCCTTTTCCCGGTAGAACAACTGCGCCATATTTTCTCGTGACAGTACATGTCTTCTTGGTAAACCATATATAATGTCTTGAGTCACACAATTGAATGACACTGAGAAAATTATGACTGAGACCTTCTACAACCAAGAAATCAGCACATCTGATTTCATTGCCCCCAAACCTAGCCCTTCCTGATCCAATTATCTTCAGTCCTTCATCATTTAGAAACTTGAAAACTCCTTCTTTGTCATATTTTATACCTGTAACTAGATCCTTGTTTCCTGTCATGTGAGACGCACAACCACTATCAAGAATCCACACACCAGAACGATCTGATGCTTTAAGGGCAATTTCAGCAACTACTGCCTTCTCTGTTATCCTCTTCTTGGTCCAAATTTTTGTCTCCATACTTGGTATAGATTGAGACTCATGGTCATTCTAAGAGTATGATGGACCATCTTCATCTTGCGGAGCTGCAAATCTCTTCCGATCTTTTAACTCACATGTCTGTTTATTGATCTGCTGCTTGCGAACATTTTGATTCTACTTCGGCACATTTCTCTGAATAGTTGAAGTGAAATACCTAGCCATATGTCCAAATCCTCCGCACAAAAAATTGTGTCCTTCAAATTATGTTCTATAAAACCATTATCTGTTTAGCTGCCACCACTGTTCATGTTCCCTTTGATATCTCATGGCTATGGAACACACATACTTTGAATGTCCCATCTTCCCACAACAATAACACCTGATATATAGTGCATTCCTTCATGACACTTCAGCACTCTGAGTTTTCCCTTGGGATCTCTGAATATTATGATTTTTATTTGTGCCCAAATCAATCTTCAATCTCGGGACAGGTGCTTGCGGTCTGACTTCAATTATAAAAGATATTTCTTTATGATCAACCCCTGAATCACCCTTAACAATTGAGCTCAATTGGTGATTCTATCCTACTGAACTAATGGGATCCTCTTTCATCTTTTCAGTCTTGGGAATGATATTCTTTCCCCATAATATATTGGGAATCAAAGGCTTTTCTTGGTCTTTAACTTTTATCCGTAGACTGACAACTTCTTCTTCAAGATTTTCAATATGCTTGATGTGATCTTTCACTTTTCTGTTCAAGCCATCAATATTCCTTTTCTATTCTTCAATCATGAGATTACACTCACTGACTACGTTTGAGTTCTCTAGTGTTGATAACTTGAGTTTTTCAATTTCTTCAGTCAACTCAGACTTCTCATCTTCCTGCTACTGTATATAGAGTTTGGCATGAAAAACAACTTTATTGTCTTTCTTCATCTTTGCTCTCCAAACATCTATCTCCTCAAGAGATACTTCTAATTCGACTTCCATATCAACTCTTCTTTCAACTTCTTCTTCCTCTTCCCCAACGTTAGTATCTTCCTTTTCTTGATTACTATCGACGACCGCAACCATAGCATTTTTTCCATGATATTTACAATTTTCAAACTCCTCAACCTCTTCATCCTCAGACTCATCTAAACTATCTATTTCTTGTGAATGAAGATTCCTCTTCTTGAAGAAATTTATCTTGAACTGCTTCTTCCCTTTCACATAGGCTAAAGATTTCTTCTTGGGATTTTCAACATCATCTTCATCATTTTATTTTTGAAACTTTTTGGGGCATCTTGTATCAAGATGACCATCCTTTCCACATCGAAAGCATGCCAGTGGAAGTTTTCCTTTAAACATTCCTTTTCCTCTTTGCAGATTTGAAGAAAGGAATGATATCACCTCATCTGTCTCTTCTTCCTCATAATAATCTTCAATAGTGAGCTTATTCATGGACTTAAATGCCACCTGTTTGGATTTCCCCTTTTCCACAGTGTCGTTATTATCATTTCTCATTTCATATGCAATAAGAGTGATGTGCAGGTTATCCAATGTCAGCTCTTTCGGATCGTTATCTTCCAAAACAAAAACTTTCGGATTGAACCGAGGTGGAAGATTTCTCAAGATGCGCTTTATAATTTTAATGTCATCAATAATCTCACCAAGACCTCGCATGTCTTCTACCACAGCATTTACCCTGTCAAAGAATGCATCAACAGACTCATTCGGGTTCATTCTCAGATCTTCATACTTGTTCCACAACACATGCAGCTTTGCCTCTCTGACTTTTGCATCCCCTTCATAAATATTCAAAATCTTTTCCCACATGGCATGTGATGTTTTGCATGACATCAACTTTGTATATATGGGATTGTAAAGGGCTCCCCCTAAGGCATTGATTACTTTGGCATCAGCATCCAAATCTTTATGCTCATCTTCTGATAATGCACCACTAGTAATATCAGTTGTGATACCATGCATAGTAGCTGAAAACACATCCATTCCCCAAGATCAGAAATAGTGTTGCATTCGATGCATCCATATCTGAAAATTAAATCTGTCGAAGATCGGAATCCCTTTATGATTAGTGACCACCATTGAGAGAAGAAAAAATATCAACCTTTCCTTCTGATACCAATTGTTAGGTCCACAAGGCAAAATACCCTAAGAGGGGGGTAAGGGTGAATCAGGGTATGACTAATTTAAAATTAACACCCGTTCTGATCTTGTTTCACTGTTAAGTAAAACACTCTTCTCTCTCTTTCCTGTTGCACAATGTAAATAGAAAGTAAAGCATGCACAGGACATAATGATTTCACTTGGTTCACCCCAAAGGGCTATGTCCAAAGAGCATATGCCGACAAGTTCTCGGTTGTATCAAAATTCACTAAACATCACTAGATGTGGATTACAATGTTCGGGCACAGTCACTCTATCCCAGGATCACTGCCTTTACATGGTTTTAGGGTCAGATCAATGCTTTCCCAAGGGTCAATCCCAGTTTCTCTCTCTCTAGCTCACTGCTGGCGGAAAGGATCACCTTCTTCATCTTCCTTCGCTCATTTCTCTAGAAAGGCTCCACTCACAGTTTATAGACCTGTAGGTCTCTTAATTTTCATGAAAGAGTGCATCTTCCTCTGTAAGTAGATGCTCTGTTGAAGCCCAATTTTCACCCGTAGATAAATCTCTCGTTACACCGAAGGTATCAGGCAAACATCCAGCTTCCACGCAGCCTAAAAATCACTACTAGAAATAAACCTTACTTTGCACACAAGTCTATCTTGACGGACAAGTATCGGCACACAAGTCACAACGGGTGCATAGGTCCACCTTAGAAACTTGCACGACATAATATTCCCCAACTCCAAACTTGCGCGACTCTCTTCCTTTTATGAACAAACCAATATTGGCACACAACTGCCAACCAGCGTGAAATTTCTCACACTGGCGCGCCACTTCAACCACTGGCGCACAAATTCACTTGCGCGTCCCACAAAACACTTGTGTGACCACCACAGCTGCATGACAGGAGCTCTGATTTCTCAAAGTGTTGAACTACTGTAAAGAATGAGGAGGGGTGGTCCAGTATTTATTGGAAAATTGACCACCTTTCGCGACGGTGCGCAAGTCAACCCTCGGTGCGCATGTCTCGGCGCGCAGGTCTCTTCCACTGCAAGTCACTTGCAATACCCACTTCCAATCTTGCGCGAACCTCCTTACTTTGCCATATTTTGATCTTCAGATCTTGGAAAACAATAGGTGCACATGTTCTCAAGGTTCCACGGCATCGGTGCGGAAGCATATTTCTCGGCGTGCAAGTCACCTGCGCTGCCTCACCAAAACATGCACGAACTTTATCCATTTTCCATATTTTGATGATCTGATCTTGAAAAACATATGGCGTGAAAGTGTACAAGCCTTCATGTACATGGAACGAGAGTCCCTTTGCCAAAAACCACTTTTCATTATTTGTCAATTTTCCTGCCCAAAAATGTTTCAAACACTGGAAAACGGCGCCATCTTGTATCTGTTCTATTTCTACCACCTCCAGAACATCCATCTCTTTGTTGAAGTTCTTGAATCAAAAATGGATAATTAATCAGAGCTCTTGAACTCGACATTCAATCATGAAATCCTCTTTGACAACAAATTTGTATTTCATGGATTGTATTGTCAACAATCACATCACAGATTTCCACTTTGTCAACAGACACAATCACCTAAAAAATTCTTCAATGATACCATGAGGGATTTTTTCCCAACAATATCCCCCTTTGGGTTTGTTGAAAATGATTCTATGAAAAGATACATCATTAATTATTCATCCACCATTCACCTCATTGCGATTCTGAAAGCGATCAAGGATTTACTCAACACATACTCGAAGCCCACATGAGCAATGCTCGGCGTGAGAAACAAGTGTAAATGAAAAGTTCATCAATGAATCACTTCATCTCTAACACGCATTATTGACATTTAACTAATACCATTATTCAACATACTGATACCAATTTTCATAATACCAATTTGTTGGAAGTATTCTCACTGCATTCCAACACTACTCTTCTGCACCACTCTTCTACTTCTATAACGATCCTCAGCTATCGTGATATCATGTCTTTGATTGATCACTTCTAGAATCATCAGATTTTATAGGCTCCCCCTTTCTTCTCACAACGTCAACACCTCTTTAGCCTTATTTCCTGTGTTGTCCAAGCTATGATTTGGCTAAACACGTTCAACTAGCTTCAACTCACCCTATCTGGCTACTCCACTTGTCAGCTTCTCCCCATATCATTTATGATTTATCAAATCTCCACATTGTCACCCCCTTGAACAATCACTATTTTCTCCCAAATTATCAATGAACCCAAAGGGAACTCCTTTTCAGTCTGTAGTAGAGTAGAGAAAAAAACATAACATTAGGGAAAAACACATCATACCTCAGTGAGAGGGGGTGTGTCACATACACATGCTTTTATGTGTGGGGAATCAACTGAACTCCCAGAGCCATTCGATGCCTTTCTAATACTTCCATGGGTAAGGCCTTTGTCATAATATCTGCAACCTGTAACTCTGTAGGCACATACTCCAACTTCACAATCCCTTTCTTCACTTTCCCCTTGATAAAATGATATTTGATCTCAATGTGATTTGTCCTTGAGTGATGAACTGGATTTTTTCTAAGATTGATAGCACTTGTGTTATCACACTGGATTCCAATCGGAGACTTCACTTCAAATCCCATATCGTCAATCTGCTGCTTTATCCATAATAAGTATGTGCATGCTTGAGTGGCCGCAATATACTCAGCTTCTACGGTGCTTAATGAAATGCAATCCTGCTTCTTGCATAACCAAGAGATACATAGTCCGACAAGATATAATGCACCTCCAGATGTTGATTTCCTATCATCCACTGAACCGGACCAGTCTGCATCAGTATATCCCAATACCTCTATCTGAGATTTGTCATTATATGTCAAGATTAATTCCACCGTGCCCTTGATATACCGAAGTATTCATTTCAGTGCGAGCATGTGACTTTACTTGGGATTACTCTAATATCTCTCTTCTTGGCATGTGGAGAAAATAATGTCAGGCCTTGTCATGGTCAAGTATAATAAATTTCCAATAATTTTACTGTATTCTATGATATTAACATCCTTGACATCCTCATCTTTTGATAATTTCATCTGCGTAACAACCAGAGTTTTCATCTCCTTGGAAATTTCCATGCCAAACCTTTTTAACACATCCTTGGAATATTTGGATTGAGAAATTAATGTTCCATTCCTTCCTTGTGTCACCTGTAGACCAAGGAAAACGTTATTTCTCCAATCATTGACATTTGAAACTCATTTTTCATGAATTCAAAAAACAGTCTGCACTGAGCTTCATCTGATCCACAAAATATTATGTCATCGACATAGACCCACACCATCATCCTTTGATTACTATTATTGTTGAAATAGAGATTGTAATCAACTCCACCATGTTGGAAACCAAGCTTCTTCATGTACTGATCAAGCCTTGAGTACCATGCTCTTGGTGCTTGTTTCAGCCCATACATTGCCTTCTTTAGCCTACAAACATTGTTCTCGTCCTCATGAATAAGAAAACCATATGGCTACTCAATGTACACCTATTCTTCTATAACTCCATTTAGAAATGTAGATTTGACGTCCATCTGGAACACATTGACCTTTCTTTGCACTCCTATGGCCAAAAATAATCTGATTGCCTCCAGCCTTGCAACCGGTGCAAATGTATCATTTACATCTATTCCCTCTATCTGGGAGTATCCCTTTCACACTAGCCATGCTTTTTTTATGAATCACATTTCCATATTCATTCATCTTATTGCAATAGACCCATTTAGTCCTGATGACATTCTTGTCTTCTGGCCTCGAAACAATCTCCCATGTTTGGTTCTTATCAATCTGACCACACTCTTCATTCATATCCTGAACCCAGTTTTCATCTTCATCTGCATCGGAAAAACATTTCAACTCCACCTGAGACAAAAACGATGTTTGTTGTAATGATTTCATTCTTAGAGTCTGAACTGGAGCTGTCTGATCACCAATGATATTCTACCTATCAATTTCAGCATGACTCTTTCGCTTCCTTGCAGACACAAACTTAACACATTCTTGTTCATCATCAGTATCTTCTTTTGAGTCAGCCTCTGCCACTTCTACTTCCCTTGTTTCGCTTACCACATCATCACTTTCATCCAAAAACTGTTCACTAGGTCGTTGAGCATTCTGTTCATTTTCGACTATAGTGAAATCATTGCTCTCAACAATTTTTCTCATCCTTTTGTTGAAGCATTTTCTTTACTTTTCCCTGAGTAGCCAAGGAATATCCCCTCATATCCTCATGCCTCAAACTTTTTCAGATATTATTTGTTGAGAATGAAACACTTACTTCTAAAGATTCGAACGTATTTCAACGTTGAAATCTTTCTGTACCACAGTTCAAACAGATTCTTCCCTTAATTCGGACACAACAAAGACCTGTTCGAAACATAGACTGATGTCAAAACTTCTTCCTTCCAAAATTTCTTTGGTAGGTCTTTATCAATAAGCATCATTCTGGCAATGTTGTTGATGATCCAATTTCTCCTTTCAAACACTCCATTATGTTGGGGAGTTCTCACTGATGAAACATGATTCCTTATCCCATGTTTCTCGAGATAGTTTTCAGCTTGAGTATTTGTGAATTCTATACTGTTACCATTACGGATCTATAGAATTTTCTTCCCAAGCATCTTTTCTGATTCACTCCGATACTGCTTTATGAAACTGAACACCTCTGTCTTATGCGTAAGGATGAATACCCATTCGATTTTACTATAATCATCAATGAAAAGGACATAGTAACTTTTCTCATTTATAGCTCGTGGTGAAATAGGTCCACATACATCAGCATGCACCAATTCAAGCACTCTAGTTGATTTCTGTTCCTTTGGCATGTATGAATTTCTAATGATCTTCCCTTGTTGAAAAGAATCATATGTATGAGTGTGATCACATGATAGTTTGGGAAGGTCTCTAGAAGCATCACACTTTACCAGATCTTCCATAAATGGTTGGCATAGATGAACAAGTCACTTATGCCACAACTGGTTTTCTTCCTCTCTGTATAAGAGGAACATATCTTCTTCACCACTTACAAGGTAGAGATTCCCTTTTTTCCTTTTTACCTGTAGATCAAATGCCCCATCATTTCCCATGAATGTACAGGTATTTTTGGTAAAATGTATAGAATGTCTTGAGTCACACAATTGACTGACACTGAGCAAATTATGACTAAGACCTTCTACAACCAAGACATCAACACGTCTGATTTCTTTGCCCCCAAACCTAGCCTTTCCTGATCCAATTTTCAGCAGGCCTTCATCATTTCCAAAATTGAAAAATCATTCTCTGTAATATATTATTCTTGTAACCAGATCCTTATTGCCTGTCATGTGATACGTACAACCACTATCAAGAATCCACACACCAAAACGATCTGATGCTTCAAGGGAAATTTCAGCAACTACTTCCTTCTCTATTCTCTTCTTCTTGGTCTATATTTTTTTCACCATACATGGTATAGATTGAGACTCCTGATCATTCTCAGAGTATGACAGACCATCTTCATTTGCAGAGCATCAAATCTGTTCTGATCTTTTAACTCACTTGTCGGTTTATTGATCTGCTACTTGAGAACATTTTGATTCTGCTTTGGCACATTTCCCTGAATGGTCAAAGTGCAATACCTAGCCATGTGTCCAAATCCACCACACCAAAAACAGTGTCCTTCAAAATATGTTCTGGAAAACCATTCTCTGTTTGGCTGCCACCACTGTTCAAGTTCCCTTTGAAATCTCTTGTCTATGAAACTCATATACTGTGAATGTCCCATCTTCCCACAGCAATAACACCTGATATATGGTGAATTACTTCGTGACACTTCAGTACTCCGAGTTTTCCCTTGGGTTCTTTGAATATTTTTATTTTTCTTTGTACCCAAATCAATCTTCAATCATGGGACAGGTGCTTGTGGCCTGACTTCAATTATGAAAGATTTTTCTTTATGATCAAGCCATGAATCAGACTTAACAATTGAGCTCAATTGCAGCTTCTTTCTAACTGAACTACTGGGGTCCTCTTTCATATTTTCAGTCTTCGGAATGATCTGCTTTCCCAAGAATGTATTTGGAATCAAAGGCTTTTTCTAGTATTTAAATTTACTCTGTTGACTGATAACTTCTTCTTCAAGCTCTTCGTTATGCTTGACGTGATCTTTCACTTTTCTGTTCAAGCCATCAATGTCCCTTTTCTGTTCTTCAATCATGAGCTTATACTCACTGACTGAGTTTGAGTTCTCTGGTGTTGATAACATTATTTTTTTAAATTTCTTCTATCAACTCAGACTTCTCATCTTCCTATTGCTGCATATAGAGTTTGGCATCATGAACAACTTTATTGGCTTTCTTCATCTTTTCACTCCAAACATCTATCTTCTCAAGAGCTTATTCTAATTTTTTTTTTTTCCAAATCATCTCTTCCTTTAACTTCTTCTTCCTCTTCCCCAACATTAGTTTCATCCCTTTCCTGAGAAATATCAATGACCACAACCATAGCATTTTGTCTATGATCTTTACAATTTTCAAACTCCTCAACCTCTTCATCCTCAGACTCATCTAAACTATCTATTTCTTGTGAAAGAAGATTCCCTTTCTTGAAGAAATTTCTTTTGAACTGCTTCTTCCCTTTCACATAGGCTGATGATTTCTTCTTGGTATTTTCAACTTCATCTTCATCATTTTATTCTTTAAACATTTTGGGTCATCTTTCAGAAATATTACCAACCTTTCCACATCGAAAGCATGCTAGTGGAAGTTTCCCTTTAAACATTCCTTTTCCTCTTGGCAGATTTGAAGAAAGGAATGACATCACCTCATCTATCTCTTCTTCCTACTAAGAATCTCCAATAGTGAGCTTATTCATGGCCTTAAATGCCACCTATTTGGATTTCCCCTTTTCCACAACATCATTATCATCAGTTCTTATTTTTTACGCATCAGCAGTGCTGTGTAGGATATCCAATGTCAGCTCTTTCGGATCTTTATCTTCCAAAACAGAAACTTTCAGATTGAACCGAGGTGGAAGCTTTCTCAAGATGCGCTTTACAATTTTAATGTCTTTGATAATATCACCAAGACCTCGCATGTCATCTACCATAGCATTTACCCAGTCAAAGAATGCATCAACAGACCCATTCGGGTTCATTCTACGATCTTCATACTTGTTCCATAACACTTTCAACTTTTCCTCTCTGAATTTTGAATTCCCTTCATAAATATTCAAAAGATTTCCCTACATGGCATGTGATGTTTTGAACTACATAACCTTTGTAGAGATGGGATTAGAAAGCGCTCCCCCTAAGGTATTGATTTCTTTGGCATCAGTATCCAACTATTTATTCTCAGCTTCAGATAATGCACCACTAGTAATATCAGCTATGATACCACACATAGCTGCTGAAAACACATCTATTCCCAAAGATCAGAAATAGTGTTGCATTCAATTCTTCGATATCTGAAAATTACATCCGTCGAATATCGGAATCCCATTATGATTAGTGACCTCCATTGAGAGAAGAACAACTATCAACCTTTCCCTCTGATACCAATTGTTAGGTCCACAAGGCTGAATACCCTGAGAGGGGGGGGGGAATCAGGGTACGAATAATTTAAAATTAACACCCGTTCTGATCTTGTTTCGCTGTTAAGAAAAACACTCTTCTCTCTCTTTACTATTGCACAAAGTAAATAGAATGTAAAGCATGAACATGACACATCAATTTTACATGGTTCACCTCAATGGGCTACGTCCAAAGAGCATACACCGACAAGTTGTCTGCCGTACCAAATTTTTTTAAACTTCACTGGATATGGATTACAATGTTTGGGCACAGTCACTCTATCCTAGGCTCACTGCCTTTATAATGTTTTAGGTTCATCCCACTACTTTCCCAAGGGTCACTCCCTGTTTCTCTCTCTCTGGCTCACTGCCGGTGGAGAGGATCACCTTCATCCTCTTCCTTCACTCACTGCTCTGGAAAGGATCCAGTCACAGTTTATAGACCTATAGGTCTCTTCATTTTCATGAAAGAATTCATCTTCCTCTGTAATTATATGCTCTGTTGAATCCCAATTTTCACCCGTAGATGAATCTCTCTTTGCACCGAAGGTATCAGGCAAACTTCCAGATTCCACGCAGCCCGAAAATCACTGCTGGAAATAAACCTTATTTGAAGCACAAGTCTATCTCAGTGCCCATGTATCAGCGCGCAAGTCACAACGGGAACGTAGGTCCACCTCAGACACTTGCGCGACAAAATATTCCCCAACTCCGAACTTGCACGACTCCCTTCCTTTTACAACCAAACCAATATTGGCGCGAAACTACCAACTGGCGCACAACTTTTCACTCTGGCGCGCAACTTCAACCACCGACGTGTAACTTCACTTACGTGTCCCACACACCACTTGCGCATCCACCACACCTGCGTGACGAGAGCTCTGATTTATCAAACTTTTGAACTCTGGTAAAGAATAAGGAGGGGTGGTCCAGTATTTATAGGCAAATTGTCCACCCTGCACGATGGCACGCAAGTCTCGGCGTGCATGTCTCTTCCCCTGCAAGTCACTTCCACGACCCACTTCCAAACCTGCGCGAACCTCTTTCCTTTGCCATATTTTGATCTTCAGATCTTGGAAAACAATAGGCACGCAAGTTCTCAAGCTTCCAATGCGTCAGCGCACAAGTCACCTGCGCGTCCTCACCAAAACATGCGCGAACCTTATCCCTTTGCCATATTTTGATGACCTGATCTTGAAAAACATATGGATTGAATGTTTACAAGCCTTCATGTACATGGAAATAAATTCCCTTTTCCAAAAACCACTTTTAATTATTTGTCAATTTTCAGGCCCAAAAAATTGTTAAACACTAGAAAACAGCGCCATCTTGTATCTGTTCTTTTTTTGTACTGCCTCCAGATCATCCATCTCTTTGTCGACATTCTTGAATCAAACATGGATCATTAATCACAGCTCTTGAACTCGAAATTCCATCATGAAATCCTCTTTTTCAACAAATTTGTACGTCATGGTTTGTATTTTCAACAATCACATCACATATGTCCACCTTTTCAATAAACACAATCACCTAAAAAATGATTCAATGATACCTTGAGGGATTTTTTCCCAACAAAAAGTGTTTCAAGAATTAAAATAATATGTCCCATTACATATATGGTATAAAATTACATCATATAGACCATTATTTAATTGATAATCATATCTCAGATACATTTAGGTACTTGAGTATTCTTACTCTTAGTCAATCATTGGATCATGTATTACAAATCACATTACACTATTGACCCATATAACACAAATCACTATCCATTAATGACTGGAGTATCACAACCTGCAGCCCATTGTTTTTCAATTGAGATATAAATAAATATCATATACATTATATGGTGATATAGGACCTCATCCATCTAAAAATGATAATTTTGTTAAACTCTTCAATGAGAACCATAAAAAATTTCATGAATTTTACATCACCAATTACACGTGATGAAATGAGGGATGAGTTTCCTGAAAATAGAAATAAAAAAAATCATTATCCCTCAGAATAATTATGGTATATGTTATCTCATGAACATATGAATTTTTAATAAAATTATTGTCAAAGGTTGTTGAAAAATATGTAAAACACATTCTTAAATAGAATTCTTCCAATGATATCACATAGAAATATATCCAAAGTATATTTGTTTGTACCAAAAATGTAATCCAAATAAAAAATATTTCATTTATTATTTTTGAAGGTTATTAATAATAGATGAATATATTGGAGGTAAATCCTTTATAGTTAATGTTTTATGTGGTAGAAATAAATATGTGACATTATAAAAATATGTATAAATGTCATCAAGAAATGATTTTATTTTCATCACCTTCCATTACATTTATTTTTAGAAAAATAAATTTAAAATTTAAAAAAATATATTATGATCTAAATCATTATATAGATTCCTCAAAAAATACATAATGAATAAAAATTATGATGTGATATTTATTGGATAGATTTTTGGTTTATAATGTTTCTTCATTAATATTACATTGAAAAAAAATTGATTCAAAATTATGATGTCAAAATATTCATAAAGCCTTAACATTTATTGAGATTCATTAATTATGAAACATTCAAAATAACATAATCATTATTTTTGTAATATATGTAGCATAAAATAATATATGTGATCACGTAGGGAAAAGTACATTTATTAATATATAGTATCATAAAAAGCATAGTAAAAAACCTTATAAATGATGAATAAGTTAAATATAAATTCACATGATATAACACATATTTTTTTCCAAAATTTAATTTATATAATTGGAGGTAATATACAATATGGGTATGAAAGCAAAAATTTTAATATATTTAACATGGATTATTCTTTATATGTCAATAATTTTTAAATGGATAAATTTTTGGGGTGGAATATATGATTAAAAAACTTTTTTTCCAATAGAAAAATAAAAAAATTAAATAGAAACTCATAGGTTATAATAATCCATCATGAATAATTATGTTTAATATGAAAAATTATGACACAGTGATGGGAGGATTGAGTGATGAAAATAATTTTAAACATCATCATGTGTAAATATTAAACTCATGTGAATAATAACATAATATACTCATATTAATAAATTCAATAACATCAATAAAATTATATAAATATATTCCACGGAATGATATACCACACAAAAAATAAACAAGGGTTTAATTTTTCATAAGTCTCAATGAGAAATGTTTTTATTTAGAATTCATTCCCTTATATTCTTAAGTAATAAATAATGATTAATAATCATGTTTGAAAAATATAACTATCTTAATCACATATATCATAAAATTATTCATATCATCATTTATATATTGTTAAATGATAAATATTTATTATAAATTAAATAGTATCTACTTTTTATTATCGTGATTGAATGTTTGTCATTTATTTATATTTCACACTCTCTACAATGTCATTGTTGATTCATGCCCATTGAAAAAAAATTAACCCTATATATACTACATATTATACCATAACATATAATTTATAATGAAATATGATGTTTTAATTTCATTCCAAGGTAGTTTTATTTAATCTCATTGGATTTGGAGTTTGTGACATGCTTGTTTTAACGATGTTTTTCAATCAAGTAATTGTGTGTTAATAATAAGAAAAATACTAATTTAACACACCCATAAACATAATCCAAATATTATTTTACATTTTTTATAATAGTAAAAATATTTATATATCCATATTCATCCATTATATTATTTTTTATCACTATTCCTGTAGGTGGTTAAATTGTTATAAATAAGAACATGTTATAATCTATGGGTGATTATGGTTATGAAAATGCTTCGAGTAGAAAAATATAATTTTTAAATATTTAAAATGATATTATTTTACTTTTTTATGGTGGTGAATAAAAATTTATAATATTTGGGAAAGTATGGAGAATATATTTTTAAAGATAATTATATTCCATTGTAGAGATGGTATCCTGCACGATCACTTGGGTTGAATTATTTTTCACATAGGATAAGGATGGTAGGAAATTAATTATATATTTAAAATATTATAAATTTTAAATATTGCATGTATTAAATAAATACCTTATAGAGAACATGTTTTGCAATATAAGATATATAAATATATCTATAAATAAGTTTTGGTCTAGGAGCTAGATGGTGTGCTATTCGGTGGCCCGATGTGACCAAATTTAATTGAATAAAAATATTTTATATATTTTATATCACACACATTCACAATTTTTTAGAAAAAATGGGATATAAGTTAAATAGTATCCTAGATAACATTTATTATACAATGGGTATATCATGCAAGTGAGAATTGCCCTATACATGACCTAAGATTTGATATAACCTTGGGATTGTTGATAGGAGGTTACACAATTACCCATAATTTATTAATCGATATCAGGTGACAATAAGCCTTCAGATCTAGGCGAATAATGGAGAACATAATGAAGTGTACCTTACATACAGGGGTTCCACAAACTTGTGCCCTGAGTCAGTTCGTAATGTAGCCTCAAACATGCCACCCCGTATTCCAGAGGATACTGATTATTAGTGAGTGTCTAATATCTGTCATGGTGAAAATATACCTTATATATTAGAGTAACATTGTATCCAAAATAAATAAATAATAACCAAGGAATGATATAACATAACCATTTTAAACCAAAATCAAAAGATAAGTAAAACTAAAAATACAAAACCAAAACTAGATTTTAGATATGCTTTTCTAATGTACGTTCCAAGTGTCTAAATTTTATCCAAAAGTAAAGACACTAACTACACATAATAATGTCATGAACCATGTATTGTATCCACATCCATGATCCATCCAAAATTATCCATCTACCACATTGACATTTCTCTTATATTGTCCTGAATACATGAGGTCTACTTAGTTACCGATTAGGAATCCGGAGTAGAGTGTTCATACAACTCATTAGGCCCCCAAGAATAGTGTCTAAATCAATATCCAATAAATATAGTTTATGCATTTGTATAATGAAAAAAATAAAAAGAAATTATTTAAACCACTTAAATTATTCAAATACTCATTATTTATCCACATAACTCCCTGAGTTCCCTAGGACGCCCAAAAATGACATATATAATAACGTTGTTGATTCCATTGATAAATCATAATTGAATGTCAATGATACCATTCATAATTTCTTAATTGAATTCCGATTTTACCATACATATTTAATAATAAAATTGTCATGTTACCTATAATAATTTCATTATTGAATGACAATGTAACCATTCATAATATCATAATTGAATTACTATTTTAACATTCATAATTTCCTTATTTAATGACAATGTTACCATTCATAAATTCATAATTGACCGAATTCTATTTTTACCTTAAATCATTTAATAAAATCACATTATGTAAATCATCAAATAATTGATCAAACTCATCAGCTTCACAACCACATCATTCACATAATCAAAACACCAATTAGTTAACCACATCAATTTCAAATCAAATTTAATAGTTAGTTTATCACATCAATCTCTCTAATTAACTCGCCAATTAATTAATCACATCAATTACATTAAATAATTCATCAATTAAAAAATCACAAAAATCCCACTAATTTATTAATCACATTACATCAATTAATTAATTCAATGATTTATTAATTAATCCTTCCTCATGAAAATCCACATAATTAATTCATCATTATAATATTAAAATTAAAAAACACAATATCCCTATCAATAATTAATCAATTAATTATTCTAACTAAATAAATTCAATATCCTCATAATTAATTCAAAAATTAATTATTTTTATTCAATGATTTGATTTAGGGATTATTAATTCCACAATTATTTATTCATACTGAACAACTAAATATCCCCATATTTAATTGAGCAATTAATCCAAATTAATAATCATTAAAATCCAACCATTAATTATTTCAACAATCAATCAAACCAAATCAACAATCATAACATTAAATACATTAACAAATCACAAATTAATTAATCCAAATCATATCCATGAATTAATTCAACAGTTTATAAATCGCATTTAGTCCTTGCAATTAATTCAAAAATTAATAGCTAAAATTAACTCTACCAATTAATTGTATAATTAAAAAATAAAATTCAATTCCTTCAATTATTTCACCAATTAATTATCTAAGTCAATTAATCTAATTAATTCCACAATTAATTAATCGCATTCAATCCCCTCAATTCTTTTATCAATTATATGTTCTTGTCAATTCTATTAAGTAATTACAATGTTAACTTATCAAATTGAATCCCATGGATTAATTCACCAATTAATTGTCAATGTCATTTACCTTAATTATTTAAATAATTAATTAATCAGATTAAATCCCCTCAATTATATCCAAAATTAAATATTAAGGCCAATTCCGGAAACTAATTCCACAATTAATTAATCAAATTCAATTCCTTTAAAATTCACCAATTAATTTTCCACATCAATTCCACTAATTAATTTCACAATTAATTAATCACAACATTCTCTTCAATTATCTCACCATTTAAATAATAATAAAAAAATCATTACTTAATTCACAAATTAATTATATAAGTAACTCTCTTCAATTAACTCTTTAATTAATTGATCCAACCAATTTAATTAATTAATTCAATAAATAATTAATCACATCATTAACCACAATTAACCCACAAATTAATTGACCAAACCAATATAGATAATAAATTAACTAATTAATAAATTATTTTATTCTCATCAATTAAGATAGAAATTTCAATAATTAATTCCCCAATAAATTAATCAGGTCACTCTCCTCAATAAACTAAAAAAATATTTGATTGAAAAATTTCATCAATTAATTCACTTGTTTAATTATCATTTCAGTTCTATTAATCAATTCACCAATTAATTATTCCTATCAATTCCATTAATTAATTCACTGATAAATTAATTATATCCACATGCAAACATATACCCATAATTAATTAAAAAATTATTATTATAATTCAACAATTAAAGATCCCAAATTAATTCTTTAATTAATTATTACTACTCAATAAATTAAATATCCCCTATTAATAAATCAATTAGTTTTCCCTTATAAAACATTTAATTACCCCCAATTAATCCATCATTTAATTGTTCAATCTCGATAAATTTTATATAACAAATTAATTAATCATGTAAGTGTTCCATATAAATACATATTATAACCCAAATTAATTCATAAATTAATTGTTATATCTCTATCAATTAAATATCCCCAATTTCAATGATTACTAATTATTTATTTTACAATTAATTAATTCAATGTCGGACAAATAAATTGCTAATCATACAATATAAATTCTAAAAATACATACATTTAAATGTTATCAAGTCTTTGGCATAGGAATTATAAACCACCTATCGTAATATAATTGAAAAATGTTGGATAATGGAGGGATCCTCAAAGTAAAATGAGTCATTTAAGAAAACAATAATGAACATGATCTATATCCAAAAACTATAACCAAGATCAGAAAAACATGACATAATAACACTTAATCTTGATCTATAACCAACAATGTGTAACATCCCTAAAAATGTAGGGATATGATTGAGAGAATAATGGGAAACAAACTAAGAAATGATTCTCTTACCGATAGATATTTGAGTCTATAATCCTAGAATGGAATCCCCAATGATTGATTTCAAAAGGGTTTGTAATCCATCTTGGATAATCAAAAATCATGATGAATCATTAAGGGATGAGTGGGGATGTATTTTGGTTTTATATTGTGGTATATTTATTTTAAAATTAAATTCATAGTTTCCTTAAAACAGTTCACACAATTTGGTGGCTAGGGGGCATGGTTTCCCAAACAGTGTGCCTTAACCGTACAACATTTTAGTGGAGTTGACTATTTCTCTTAAAAGGTTGTATGTTTTGACACAACGTTCAATTGAAATGTGAATCCCCTCAAACTGGGTTCAATGGATTTACTAGAATGGGTTGCATAGTTATCTATAATTGTGCGCCAACTATTCACTACCCATATTCCTTTAAAAAAATCATATATTTCTCCAAAAAACACCCTTGATAGAAACCAAAAAGTTAGTCAAAAATAGTAAAAAGAGTACCTAGAATAATTATAAAACATTCTTATGAATGTTTAAGTTCTTATAACCCATACACCATATATTATCTCTTCCACGAGCAGTACACCTACACATATCTACAATTACACATTAGAATAGTTAGTTCACTAAACCCTCATAACAAATACTCTTTCGCTTGTTTACTCATGATAGTGTCCATGTTCCCAATATATAAAAACTAATAGAACATCTAATATCTAAAACACCTTCTCACAATGTTCCAACACATGAATCTAAATCACCTAACAGTACAAATCTTCTATTAGCACGTCACTATCTACCATATGAGTGTTGTTTTGAATGTTTTCGTAAATAAAACACTTACTACTATGCCTCACTCCCCTATCCTCCCCACACTTATATATCCCAATAGTTGTGAATGGACATCTCATCCTTAATGAAGTTACTAAATCTAAACATTAACAATCACTCATTCCTAGAATCTTGGAATATCACACTTTTCTTTTATCAACATGCATCATCCTTAAAACCCCCACTTTTTTTCATTACTTATTTAACAACCCAAAATAGTGTTTCAACTTTGACCTACTCCATGAGAACAAACTCCAAGAGGGCTATTCATCCAACCATACTGTAGTACCCCCGGTTTCAGTTATGTTACCGTTTCATGGTGATTTTAATTTTTTTAAAGTTAAGGGTGATGAATGGGTGAGTTAGGAGAACATGAAATGATGTTTGAGGCAAAGGGGAAGCCGCATGAGGGGTGCATAGGTTGTCTAAACTATGAGGGAAAACCTTGTGTAGTGAGCCCTTGACATAGTAGCTTCCGCACGATCACCACACAGTCTGTCTAACCATGTGGAAAGAACATGCATGGAGTGTCTCTTGACGTAGTTTCTAACACACAGTTAGCGCACAGTTTGTCTAACCGTGCGAGAAAACCGTGAAGCCACATAAATGAGATCCTATAAAGTTGATCTCACCCATTTTTCCTCAAAGTGGATCGTTTTTCCTCTTATAAAGCCCTAACAAAGTAATTTTCTTCTACTAAGGTCAAAGAGGATTCTCCCATAATTCGAGAGGCGATTCTAAGGCTTCTCTTGGAAAATCGATGCCGGATTTTTGAGGAGAAGAGATCTAAGGTGGGTTCTTGAAGAAGAAACCTGGTTTTCTTGAGCGTTCTTCGTTCGTTATGGTTTCCATAAAAATCCTAAATTTAGGGGGCTTCATTCTCGAATCCACATAGTATAATTGATTGGATTGCATTCAAATTGAGTGTGTGGTGTGGAATTTATTGGGAAAAGCATAGAATAAATATTCTTTTGTGATGAGTTATGATTTTAGTGAAATTGTTAATTCTTGATGAATTGTTGTGCAAAGTGATTTGGCTTCATGGATTTAAAATGTTGATTTAAAATTAGGGATTTTCTGAAATTGTAAATGGTTTGATGAAAAATGGATTTTCAATAAAAAAAGGTGTTTTATTTAAATGGTTTGATATTGAAATGACATTGATGGAATTGATATTTAATAAAAAGGGAGTTTTGTTGAAATTGTTTGGAATTGAAATGGTTTGGCTCTGAAATGGTTTTGATGGAAATGGTCTTCAATAAAATGCTATTTTTATTGAAAGCGTGTTTTGGCATGATTGAAGGGAAGATGTGGTGTGTGTTCATTCTGTATTAGGGATAGACCAAGGTTATGGGTCTCCACCATCAGTGTTGGGATGGATAAGGGTTAGGGCTCTCCCCCATGAAGTGTTCATATGAATTTGATTTGGATAAGGGTAATAAGTCTCCCCCATCATGGTTAGGATGGATGAGGGTTAGGGATTCTCCCCTCTTCCAGGTAGCATGCATGTTTGGTTGAATGAGTTTTTGAAATGGTTGGGTATGCTAAAAAGGGAATGTTTGTGAAATGGTTCTTAATATTGTTTTGTTATTTTTCTGGAATAATAACTTGCTGGAAAATTGGTTTCAATTTCTCTTGTAATTCTTTTAGTAATTAATGTTTTTGGAAACTTGATTATATTTATTTATAAACTGCTTTTGAGAAAACGTTTTATATAAACTTTTTTTATATAATGGTGGCTATGTAATGAACCAATGTTTCATTAATGGAAATCCCTCTTGATCTAATTAAATGTATCTTTATATTTATATAAAATATTAACTTCTTTGGTTTTATGTTATGAATTTTGACCGTTGCTAATATAGCTCTTGAACAGTGATCACATGATTAGTATAAACATACAACTTTAACAAATCCAATTTACTTAGACAAAAGAAGCGATGGCCTAATCCAGTAGAATTTCTCCATATGAAGACCATTTATCAGAGCTCGGAAAAGAGGTGGCGTCCTTGGGAATCTCTCTTGACCAAGACCAAGCTGAGCTTCATCATGTCAAGCTCGAACGGGACCATCTACGGGAGAAGTGGAAGTTGATAGAAATTACCACTCGAGCAATGTTATCCGAGCCACCCCAATAGTTGGTCACCATCGCACACCTTATACTTAGGACTTATGTTGTTGTTTTAAGGGGTTATATAACAAATAAATAGTACTTTGTTCATGTACATTATTATTTTTATATAATAATGAATATACTTTCTTATCATTATTGATACATTGTAAATCGTTTTTAAAGTACAAATAATGTTTTTAGTTATTATTTCGTTAAGAATTATATTTTATTAAATTAAGGGATTTTTGAATTAAATAATATTTTAATAAAATATTATTATTATTATTAAATTTATTTTTATAAAATATAAATTATCTTATAATTTTATGAATGAAATTTTAATTTTTATTAATGGTTGAAAGCCATTTCTATCAAAACCCGTGAATTTTTTATAAATGTCAGTTTTTATTTTAAAAGTGAAAAATAAAATATTTATAAAATTATTTAAATAGAATAAATTTTATTTCTTCAATCCTGACGTTGAAATTATCCAACGGTGAATTTTTCATTATTTTCCAAGACAGTCAAATTTTTGGGTAAAAATTAAATATCGTTTAAATATATAATGTGTTTTATGACATCATAATGAACCAATAGTGATGTAAGAAAATACTATAATCTTTATTTTCTTCCAATATATGTTTTACCATTAAAATAATGTAATTTTGGGTTAGTTTGACTTACTTTTCAAAGCATTAGTGGACCCCTCAAGACTTATTAAACACCTTGTCTTTTAAAATTAATTTCCATGGGAGTGTGACTCACCTCCACATAATCAACCCCATTATATTAAAAAGATAGGACTATGGCCTTATAAAATATTGTTTTCCTCTTCCCTTTTCCAAAAAACATGGGCAAAAACCATGTGATGGTTTGTGGTTTGGATTAATTTAATATAAGGGGTCCCAAACCTAAATAATAAATAATTCCCTCACCTTTCCTGTATAAACCCACCCAAGCTCCCACTTCCTCCTCACTCAAAGCCTTTGGAGTTTGTCCAACCTTTACCCTACTCTCTCTAGAATCCTCCCAAGGTGCCCCAAGCACCTAATTAGCATCTCACAAGCCTCTTTCTTTCCTTTGGAAGCACACTTCAAGTAAGGATTTTTCTTCCTTTCTCATTTTTGTCCATTTTTCATTAAGTTGTTTTTCCATTTTAATTTCAATTATGAAATTTGGGGTATGGTTTTTCACCTCCCTCATACTGCCCTATTTTTGTTTGAATGATGGGAGACCACTTTATCTCTCATTAAATGCCTCTCATGTACACCCGTTACTATGCCAAAATTCCGAAGGGAAGTTCTCTCTCCTCATTTACATTCAAGCAATAATTTTGTATCATGAATCTAAATTCCATTAAAATTGTTGGTACATATATCTATATTACCTCATTACTATCCATTACATGTAAATATTATGAGGAACCCATTTCTCTCTCATCAACTGTTTTTATGAATTCTTGTGTCACGTCGTTACACTGCCGAAATCTCAACGATTTTCTAAGCCAATGCCATTGTGTAGTGAATACCATGCCCATTTCTCCATCAAGGGTATTCACATTTATGCACATTTACATATTGTTTATAAAGTTTCTTGTGTGAATTCCACATTTCATTATCATGGAATAAATGATTATGTTTTATAAATCCATGTTTTATGATCCATGGGGCACACTTATGCATGAAATGAAATGTTTAAGAAGGGCGCGCCCTTATAGAGCTCCAATGCATTGGGTAAAGTATAGAATCATGATATGTCATGTGCAATGACTGTTGAATCATTCTAATTCAAGTGCAATGAGATTTTACTCATGCTTCATGTGAAATGAGGATTTACTAATGCTCTATGTGCAATGGGCCTTGGCACATGCTAATTCTATGTTATGTGTTGTTGCCACATTTCCATGTTATGATTATCATGCTTTATCATGCCTTTATGTTAATGTTTATCTTGTTCTCTATTGATATGCCTAATGTCTAACATGTATTGTACTCCTCATGTTATTCCTTGTGTATTCCGTTACTGGGCTTTATAGCTCACCCTTTTCTTATGCATGTCCTCAGGTTATCGCATGCAATTCTAAGTATGAGGGAATTTACTGGTCATGTAAAGGAAGTTTTCAATAAAGATGTTTTATTTCATGTTTCAAGTCATTATGTAATCATCCTAATATACAAAGATACCAAACCTCTCTATCTTCTTTGTTGTATCAAGTGATGTTTTTTGTAATAAATCATGTTTAAGTTGTAATAAAAAGCAGGGTTGTCATAGTTGGTATCAGAGGATAGGTTTAGTTATTTTTGAGATTAGGATTAGAAAACCCTAGTAAAGCCTTAGAGACAACAGTAATATATAATAAAAACATCCCTATGTTTTTGTGAGTATTGAGAAAGTGGGTAATCAATAAAATACATTCCTTTCGGGATACGAGAAGGTAGAGGCGGCTCTGGCACAGATGTATCCTAAGAGTAAAACCCAAAAACTACGCTTTGAGCTAGACTTGAATGGGAACTGGTGCACGACACCGGGCCTTACTGCACTCTTGGTTAGGACACACCCGGGGGATATGTTTTTATAATTTCACAAGATTAGTATGAACCCTTATTAAGGGAATTTAAAAAATTCCTCTAGGAAGATATGTTTGAAATTAGATCATGAAAAGCCTAGACTGAAGCCTATAGACTCATGAGTTATGGAAATAAAAGATTGTTTATAAGTTGTCAAATTCTGTGTTTGGATTACCCATTTTGTGTTACCCCTAACTTTCCTTTTATTTCAGCCAATGGACGGTAACAGGAGGACTCAGGCTAAAAGCCATTGTGAAGATCATTGTGAAGATTGTACTAATGAGATGTCCAATCCAATGGGAGCAGGAATTGCAAACTTTGTCACACTTCTATCTCAGCTAACTCATGTTTTGAATAGAAACACGGGTCAAGAGGAAATTTCAACCCCCCATAAGAATGAACAAGTTGTTATTGAGAGCATCATGAGACAAAGGCCTCCTACTTTTAGTGGAACATCTGATCCTACGATGGCATAACAATGGATCAACTCCATTAAAAATATCTTGTCCATCCTTCAATGTTTTGAACAAGAGAAGGTTCTCCTGGCGTCTTATCATATAGATGGTGATGCTGATCAATGGTGGACTTTGATAAAAAATATGAAGCCAGAGAAGGAGATCAAGGCATTGGAATGGAAGGATTTCCGGAAGATGTTTTCAATAATTATTTTTCATGCACCCTCCGGCTTAAGATGGAAAGGACCTCCTTCCCATCAAGAAGAAAGAAGAAGAATCTGTTGGAGCGTACAAGGAAAACCTCACAAGGCTTGCACGATATGCTTCCAACTTTTTTGTTACCCTAGAATTCAAAGTTGATCACTTCTTTAGTGGGCTGAAGCCTAGCCTTTGGAATGCATTAGCGATCCGTGACTTTGATAGCTATGAGGAAATTTTCCGATGTGCTCTCAAGGTCGAAATTGAGATCAGAGATTCAAAGGGGTATAATGGGGATAAGAAGTGTGAGGTGGTCTTCACTGCTGGTGGTCTGATGGATAAATCCAATGGTGCTATGAAGATCCAGCACCCCACTTTCCAAAAGTGCGGAAAGAAGCACCTTGGAAATTGCCATAAGGGGGTGAGGAAATCCATTAGGAGTGGAAGAGAAGGGAAACTAGCTGTTATCTATCAGCAAGAAAGACCATCAGCTTCGATAGAGGAGAGGAATTCTCTATTCGAACCTCAAGGCGTTGTTCAATGCTACAAATGCAATGAATTAGGTCATTTTTCAAATCAGTGCCCTAATCCAAGGGTTTTAAGAGGCAACCAACAACCTCCAAGGCAGCAAGGAAGAGCATTTTCCATCAGTTCAGTCGAAGTGAACCCCGAAAACGATGTAGTGACAGGTACTGTAGTTATTCATTTAATAATAGAAAACATACTTTTTGATTCAGGTTCTACGCATTCTTTTATATGTTGAAAGTTTTGTAGAATAATCCCAGCACCAACACAAACCATGGAAGTGAAGATGTCATTGAGTACCTCAAATGGGGCAATCATTGTATCCCATGAAAATAAGTCCTCCCCTGTTATAATAGGTGGATTTAATTTCCCAGAGAACCTCATCATACTCCCTCTGGTGGAATTTGATTCAATTCATGGCATTGATTGGATTTCCTTATATAGATCTAAAATAAATTTTCGGGAGAGGGAAATCACACTCCATATGGAGAATCGACCCCCGATTCTTTACTAGTGTAAGGAAGAAGATGAATCTCCTTTAGCTCCATCATCTCAAGCATGGATATTACTGCCCTATGAGCATGCGTATCTGGATCAGATGAATGAGTCCAGGGAAGAAACCATCCTTGAAGAAATGCATATTGTGATGGAATTCGCGAATGTGTTTCCTGAGGAACTTCCTGGTCGTCCTCCCAGAAGAGATTTTGAATTCTCAATTGAACGTATAATTGGGGCATTAAAAATATCCAAGACTCCATATAGAATGGTTGTTGTAGAGCATGAAGAGCTGAAGAAACAACTACAAGAGAATCTGGATAAGTGGATTATACGCCCAAGTGCTTCACCATGGGGTGCACCAGTCCTCTTCATCAAGAAGAAGGATGGGTCAATGCGGCTCTGCATCGATTATCTTTTACTTAGAAAAATAATGATAAAGAATAAGTATCCTCTCCCACTAATTGACGACTTGTTTGATCAGCTGTGTGGAGCACAATACTTCTCCAAGGTAGACATGCAGTCAAGATATTATCAAGTAAGGGTGAAGAAGGAAGTTATCCTCAAGACTGTTTTTTGAATAAGATACGGGCCCTATGAATTCATAGTAATGCCTTTCAAACTGACCAATGCTCCAGAAATCTTCATGGACATAATTAATAGAGTCTTTAAATATTACCTAGACAAATTTGTGGTAGTCTTTATAGATGATATTCTAATATTCTCCAAAACCAAGGAGGATCATGAGGAGCATTTAAGAACTATACTAGATACTTTGCGCAAGGAGAATCTCTATTAAAAGTACAACAAGTGTGAGTTTTGGTAGAAGGAAGTCTCATTCTTGGGCCATATCATCACAAGAAATGGGATATCTATGGATCCCTCCAAAATAGATTCAATTGAGGGATGGCCAAGGACAACATCGGTAAAGGATATCCGTAGATTCTTGGGTTTAGGTGGATATTATCGACTATTTGTGAGATATTTCTCATGATTTTCCAACCCTCTTACCAAGATAACTCGAAAGGGAGTAATGTTTTATTGGATTGATGAATGCGAAGAAAGATTCAAGGAGTTGAAAAGGAGGCTTATCACTGCACCCATGCTCACATTACCCATATGTGGGGAACTTTTTGTGGTATTCAGTGATTCTTTGAAGAAGGGATTAGGTTTTTTGATGATGCAGAATGATAAAGTGATATCCTATGCCTCAAGGCAGTTGAAAATCAATGAGAGAAACAATCCAATGCATGATCTGGAGTTGGTGGTGGTGATCTTTGTCTTGAAAATCTGGTGGCATTATCTCTATGGGGAGAAATGATAGATATATACTAAACACAAGAGTCTTAAATATATATTCACACAGAAAGAGATTAATATGCGCCCGAGAAGATGTATAGAGCTCATCATGGATTATGAATGTTCAATACATTACCACCCTGGGAAAGCAAACAAGGTAGCAGATTCCCTAAGTAGAAAGGACCCAACGATTCTATCAATGATGAGAATTTAGAAGGATCCATTCTTCTTAGACTTAATAAAGATGGACATGGGAATCATAAAGAAGGGAACATCATCAATCCTTTCACAAATGATATCTCAACCGTCTCTTTTGGAAAGGTTAATGGATGCTCAAAAGGATGATGTGGGAATTCAAGAAAATGTGGATGCTATCAAAAAGGGAAAATCCTCAGAGTTTAATGTTAATGAAGAAGGAATTGTGCGGTTTGGGAAAAGACTATGTGTTCTATCAAGTCCGGAGCATAAGAAGGAACTTTTGGAAGACACACATAGTACAAATTTCTCTATTCACCCTGGGAGCACAAAGATGTATCGAGATCTCAGAGAAAACATTTGGTGGGATAATATGAAAAAGGAGATCACTGAATATACATCAAAGTGCCTAGTGTTCCAACAAGTGGAGGTAGAGAGACAGAAGTCTAAGGGGATGATGCAACCATTGCCTATACCATAATGGAAATGGGAGAACATCACTATAGACTTTGTCACCGGACTTCCAAGGACATCGAAAGGCAACAATGGAATCTAGGTTGTTGTAGATCATCTTACAAAGAATGCACACTTCATTGCTATTCAGGAGGATTTCTCTTTGGATCAACTGGAACAGATATATATCAGGGAAGTGGTAAGGATGAATGGAGTACCACTATCTATTGTGTCTGACCGAGATCCAAGATCCACCACTATGTTTTGGAGGAGTCTTCAACGTGCTCTAAATACTGAACTGAACTTCATTACGACCTATCATCCTCAAACTGATGGCCAATCTGAGTAGACTATCCAAACACTTGAGGACATGTTGAGAGAATGAATATTGGACTTTAAAGAAGGATGAAATCAACATCTTCCTCTTGTTGACTTCTCTTATAATAAAATTTTCCACATAAGAATCCAAATGGCATAATATGAAGCCATGTATGGGAAAAGGTTCATAACACATGCATGTTGGGACGAAGTCGGTGAACATAAGCTTCTTGGAGAAGAAATGTTCGAGGAAATGGTGGAGAAGCTGAAATCCATTCATCAGCATATCAAGGCATCCTAGAGTCGGCAGAAGAGTTATGCAGATAATCGTTAATGAGACCTTGAGTTTAAATTCGGAGACATGGTTTTTCTGTGCATAACTCCATGGAAGAAGATCATGAGGTTTGGAAAGAAAGGGATGTTAAGTCCAAGGTACATCGGCCCCTTCGAGATTCTGGATCATGTCGGGGCTGTGGCCTATAGAATAGTACTTCCACCTACTATGGCCAAATTACATGATGTCTTTCATGTATACCTCTTAAGGAATTACATACCGGACCTTTCACATGTACTCTCTTCTAAGACGGTACAATTGGGGAATGATCATTATTATGTGGAGCAACCAGTGAAGATCTTAGATCATTGAGAAAAATTCCTACGAAATAAAACAATTCCCCTCATCAAGGTGTTTTGGAGAAACCACATGTTTGAAGAAGCGACATGGGAATCATAGGAAATGATGAAGCTGAGTTGCCCATGTCTATTTTAGTGTGGGAAAAGGAAAATTTTGAGGGCAAAATTTTTTAAGGGGGAATATTATAACGACCCAAAGTTTCATTAATGGAAATCCCTCTTGATCTAATTAAATGTACCTTTATGTTTATATAAAATTTCAACATATTTGGTTTTATGTTATGAATTTTGACCTTTGCTAATATAGCCGTTGAACAGTGATCACATGATTAGTATAAATATAGGGATTTAACAAATCCAATTTACTCAGAGAAAAGAAGTGATGGCCTCATCTAGTAGAATTGCTCCATACGAAGCCCATTTTTCAGAGTTCCGAAAAGAGGTGGTGTCCTTGGGCTTCGCTCTTAACCAATACCAAGCTAATCTTCATCATGTCAAGCTCGAAATGGACCGTCTACGGGAGAAGTGTATGTTGATAGAAATTACCACTCAAGTGATGATATCTGAGCCACCCCAAGAGTCTGTAACCATCACAAACCTTACCCTTAGGTCTTATACGGCTGTTTTAAGGGGTTACGTAACAAATAAATAGTACTATGTTCATGTAAATTAATTTATGTATATAATAATGAATATAATTTCTTGTAATTATTGATACATTGTAAATAGTTTTTAAAGTACAACTAATGTTTTTAGTTATTATTTAGTTAAGAATTATATTTTATGAAATTAAGGGATTTTTGAATTAAATATTATTTTAATAAAATATTACAATTATTATTAAATTTATTTTTATTAAATATAAATGATCTTATAATTTTATGAAGGAAATTTTAATTTTTATTAACGTTTGAAATCCATTTCTGTCAAAACCCATGAATTTTCGATAAATGTCGATTTTTATTTTAAATGTAAAAATTAACTTATTTATAAAATTATTTATAAAGAATAAATTTTATTTCTGGAATCAAGATGTCAAAATTATCCAACGGTGAATTTTTCATAATTTTCCGAGACAGTCAAATTTTTGGGTAAAAATTAAATATCGTTTAAATATATAATGTGTTTTATGACATCATAATGACCTAATAGTGATGTAATAAAATACTATAATATTTATGTTCTGCAAATATATGTTTTACCATTAAAATAATATGATTTTGGGTTTGTTTGACTTAATTTTCAAAGAATTAATGGACCCCTCAAGACTTAATAAACACCTTGTATTTTTAAATTAATTTTCATGGGAGTGTGACTCACCTCCACATAATCAAACCTATTATATTAAGAAGTTCGGATGTTGGCCTTATATAATATTGTTTTCATCTTCCCTTTCCCAAAAACCATGGGAAAAACCATGGGATGGTTTTTGGTTTGGATTAATTTAATATAAGTGGTCCCAAACCTAAATAATAAAGAATTCACTCACCTTTCCTATATAAACCCACCCAAGCTCCCACTTACTCCTCACTAAAATCCTTTGGATTTCATCTCAACTCTGTCTTACTCTCTCTAGAATCCTCCCAAGGTACCCCAATCTCCCAAGAACCCTCTCACAAGCCTCTCTCTAGCCTTTGGAAGCACACTTCCAAGTAAGGGTTTTTCTTCCTTTCTCATTTTTGCCCATTTTTCTTTAAGTTATACTGCCCTTTTAATTTCAATTATAAATTTTGGGGTATGGTTTTTCAACTCCCTCATACTTACCTCTTTATGTTTTAATGATGGGAGACCCCTTTCTCTCTCATTAAATTCCTCCCATGTACACCCCTTACTATGTCGAAATTCCGAAAGGAACATCTCTCTCCTCATTTACATTCAAGAAATTCTTTTGTATCATGAATCAAAATTCCATTAAAATTGTTGGGACATTTATCTATATTATCTCATTATTGTACATTATATGTAAATATTATGAGGAACCCCTTTTTCTCTAATCAACCGTTTTTATGAATTCTTAGGTCACGCCGTTACGCTGCCGAAATCGTAGTGATTTTCTAAGCCAATGTCATTGTGTAGTGAATACCATTCCCATTTCTCTATCAAGGGTATTAACCTTTATTAACATTTACATATTGATTATAATGTTTCTTGTATTAATTCCTCATTTCATTATCATGGAATAAATGATTACATTTTATGAATCCATGTTTTATGATCCATGTAGCACACTTATGCATGAAATGAAATGTTTAAGAAGGGTTCACCCTTATAGCACTCCAATGCATTGGGTAAAGTATAGAATCATGATACATCATGTGCAATGAGTTTTGACACATGCTAATTCATGTGCAACGAGGGTTTACTCGTGCTTCATGTGCAATAAGGATTTACTCATGCTCTGTGTGCAATGGGCCTTGGCTCATGCTAATTCATTGTTAAGTGTTGTTGCCACATTTCCATGTTATGATTATCATGCTTTATCATGACGTTATGTTCATGTTTCACTTGTCCTCTATTGATATGCCTAATTTCTAACATATATTGTACTCCTCATGTTATTCCATGTGTATTCCATTACAGGGCTTTATAGCTCACCCTTTTCTTATGCATGTCCTCAGGTTGTCCCATTCAATGCTAAGTACGAGGGAATGTAATTGTCAATTAAAGGAATTTTTCAATAAAGATTTTTTATTTCATGTTTCATGTGTTTATGTAATGATCCTAAGCCCCAAAGAAACTAAACCTCTCGATCTTCTTTGCTTTATCAAGGGAAGTTTTATGTAATAAATCATGTTTATATTGTAATAAAAAGCAGGGTTGTCATAGGCTAACTCTTCAATCCTAGTGGCGTGAGTTGGGAAGTCATTGTAGAAAACTTACTTAGTTTTATACTCACCCATGCTTTTGCATGTTGGTGCTTTTTCATAGGTCATATTCTGGGAAATTTGTAAAGTTAAAGCATGTTATTTCTAGTGGCTTGTGGTTATGCTTGGGAGATATTGTGGAGCGTAGAGCATGTGGAGCATGGAGTTATAGTGTCTTTCAAGAGTCTTGAGTTGTTCATCTGCTGTGTACTTTTATGCTTAGTTTAGTAATCTAGTGTTGTGTCATTTGATGTTGATTGATATAAATGACATGTTTATTGGTCTTTCATTTATTCATGCATCATATAGTGAATGTTTGGTTATGGTTGGTTTATGGGTTTCTTTCTTAATTGTTAAATTGTCCCCTACTTGTACTTGAAACCCTTAGCATTTATTTCCAGTATTTGGGGCCTTGGGGATGTATCTTTAGGCCTAGTAATGACTTGTGGTACTCTCAAGATACTGATAATTGGTGGGTCATTACAAATGGTATCACCTTGTTCAGTCATTTCATAACAAGTAGTCATCGATGTTATTGGACTTGGAGTTGACATTCATTCTTGTCTATTCCTTAGGTCGAAATATTAGATAGGAGTAGGTTTATCAGAACATGAAATATATAGTATATAAGGACATAACAAACCCATTTATGTTGAACTTCAAGTTACTAGAGTATTGAGCACATAAGTGTTTTGGATACACTTCTAGAATATTGGGAAATATCATTTTCCTGGGTTTATCCATTGATATGATCATGAAATGCATTATAGAGGAATAATTTCCCACTACAATTGTATATCTCATTGTGAGGAATGAGTAAAGACTTTTTTCATGGTGTGAATTTTTTAAAATTCAAGAAATTGTTTTCAAGTAAATGATTTTGAAAACAGTGTATTGGGTGTATTTTGAAAATGGGATGACATTAAAAAGGCATGAGGAATGTTTTAAAAAATGTTTGAACATGGGAAAAAGGTTGTTTTGAAAACAACGTTGTGATAGATGATGTGATAGAATTTGAAATTCTAAGACATCAGTTTCTAGAGAGTGAGATTTATGGAGTTTGTTTTTTGTTTTGAAAATGACACCCAGTAGGCATTGCCGGGACCAACCCGAAGAGGCGGCAGAGGATTTGGTTGAACCATATCCACATGTGAACCAAGAGATGGTTCAGATTATTTTCTAGGATTTTCATTCAATGGATATACAGAACTGGAGGAATAAACCAAGGCATGTGGATCATACCATCTAGTTCATGAAGTAGAATCCACTGATCTTTCGGGGTGATGCTGAACCCAAGCAGGAGGAGGTGTGGCTAAGTAGGATGAATCATATCTTAAATTTCATCGACACACCAGTATATTTGAAAGTAATGTGGGAGAAGTATATGCTCTAGGATCTTCCACATAAGTGGTGGGATGTATCAGTGCATGCTAAATTGGATGAAGAAATTTCCTAGGAGGATTGGAAATAAATTTTCAAAAAACAATTCTATCCTCATATGTTCAAGATCAGAAAAATGATGTAATTGTCCAACTTGAAACAAGTGAAAATATCTATCATAGATTATGCAGATAAATTCATGAATTTAGTATTTTTTTCACCAGATGTCACGGAAAATGCATCGTTGAAGGCACACATCTTCAAATTGGGGATAAGGCAAGAGATTCGACCAATGATTGTGGTGATCTGTATTACAAATTATTCATATATGGTGAACTAAGAGACTATTGCTGAATGTCATATCTAGGGATCAATAGGAGGAGGAATGATGATACCTATAGGAAATGGTGGGAACTCATCCTCTGGGAACAAGAGGAAAAGGGACACCTATTTCCATGGTGCAAGAGGAAATCACTATCAGACAGTAGGATCAGTGAACCTTCCTCCATGACCGTAGAGAAAAGTAGGTTGTTTTCAATGTGGTTCAGTTGAGCACAAAAGGCGATATTGAATGGTGGAAACCAGATCCTATCACAATTACAATAATATGAGGCATCTACAACGATATTTTAGGAGTGCACCAAGGTTGGGTGCACGTGACACCCCTCAGGAATTACAAGCATCATATGATTCGATATGACAGGGACAATAGAATCAGTCTCGTCAATAAATGAATGCTAGCCATGGTGATTCTCAAAATACCATGACTCCTCAACTAGGAAAATATTAGCAAGGCAAAAAGGAGAACAGTGTAGTGATGGAGTAATTTTATAGAGCTGAGGAGATCATGGTTGATCATCAAGCTGAACCATCTATGATGAGAGGTATAATTATTTTGAATTATACCCTTGATCAAGTTCTCTTTGATACTGGTGCATCACATTCCTTAATTGCATCTCCTTCTGTTGACTTGATATGTTTAAAATGTGAAATTATGGCTTCTGTTTCAAAACTAAAAACTCCTCTTAGTGAATGTGAATGCCAAGAGTTTTTGTGTAGTGCTTGTATTATAACTTTTGATGGAGTTGAGTTAAAATGGGACTTATCAATGTTGGACATGGATGTCTATGACGTAATCCTAGGTATGTATTTGTTGAAAATTTTTAAGTCTCACATAGACTGTTATAGGATAATGGTTATTTTCATGACTAAGTACGACATCAAACATATCTTTAGAGGAGAGAGGATAATATAGAAAGGTGTAGAGAGATTTTTGGCCCCAATGCTGGGAATGATCTCTTAGAAACTGGAAGCATTGATTTAGAATCAATGGAAGAGATTGAGGAAATTATTTTTCCAACTTTTGTCGAACAATTTCTTGTTTCCTTTCCCAATAACATCTCAGGGATACCACCTCTACTGGAAGTGGAGAATACGGTTGATCTCTTTCTGGGGAATAGTAATATGTCCCTTCCATGTTATAGGATGTCACCAATAGAGTTACGAGAATTGAATGTGCGGTTAGAGGAGCTGGAATTCAAGGGTTTCATTTGACGAAGTACATCTCCATGGGTAGCATCAGTGTTGTTTGTGAAGAAGGAAGATGAAACTCTTCGGCTGTGTGTTGCTTATTCTATGATTAACTATGTTACTATAAAGAATAGATATCCACTTCCATGCATTGATGATATGTTCGATCAATTAAAGAGAGATCAGTGGTTCTCCAAGATTTACTTGTGATCAGGATATCACCACTTGCGAGTTCTGAAGGAGGATATTCCAAAGACAGCTTTCAGAAGCAGATATTTCCACTATGAATACATAGTCATGACGTTTAGTCTAACGAATGCACCAGCAGTCTTCATGCATTTGATGAATCTAATATTTCAGCGATATCTATATTCTTTTGTTCTGGTGTTTGTGGATGATATTTTGGTCTATTCGAAAATAGGGGCTGATAATGAAGTGCACCTGGAAACAGTGTTACAAATCTTGAGAGATCATCACTTGTATAACAAATTATCAATGTGAGATTTTTGGATATGGGAAGTAGGTTTCCTTGGCCATGTCACTTCTGAGAAAGGCGTTTCTGTTGATCTTGAAAAGATAGAAGTTGTTAACTCTTGGAAACCACCGAAGAATGTGTTTGTTACACATAGTTTTTTTGGATTAGCTAGTCACTACAGACGCTATGTGCATGATTTCTCATGACTAGCTTCACCAATGGAAGCTCTAACTATGAAGAATTCTCTCTTCCAATGGATGGAAGAATGTCAGAAATCCTATCAGGAACTGAAAGTTCGGCTTACATCGACACCTATCATGATCTTGATAAAACTAGGACAGGGGTATGTGGTGTATTGTGATGCTTTGGGATCAGTTTTGGGTTGTGTTCTCTTCCAAATAGATCATGTGGTTGCTTTTGGTTCAAGGTAGTTGAGGGTGTAGGATAAAAATTACCCAACAAATGATTTGGAGTTAGCTGCAGTCGTCCATGCTTTGAAAACATGGAGATATTTTCTCTTTAGTGAGAAATTTACTGTGTTTACGGATTACCAAAGATTGAAACATATTTTCTCACTTCTATATTTTAATCTCAGGAAAAGGAGATGGATGGAGTATCTTCAGATGTTTGACTTTAGCTTGATGTAGAAACCATGAAAAGGGAATTCGGTTGTAGATGCATTATGTAGAAAGTCGTATTCTCAATGGGTGAAAGAAGATTCAAATGAATGGATGTTGATGTCGGTCTTAGACAACATGCCTGTGGAATGTGAAGACTGAGTTAATGTTGCTGTTTTCTTTTTAGCTACAGTTGTTCCTGATTCAGTAAAGATGATCAAAGAAGAACAAACATATGATGCATATTGTCTGGTTTTATGTTCAAAACGCAATGGTGGGGAGACCATTGATGGCTAGAATCATGATGCGGGTTTATTTTTGAGTTTAAATGATTGGATAATTGTACCTATGATTTTTCAGGAAGAACTCCTTTATGATTACCACCATTCAAGATGGGTTGTACATCTAAGTACATAGAAGATGTATAAGGCATTGAAGGCGTTGTTTTGATTGAGCGACAAGAAAAGGATGGTGGCTGAGTTCGTCCCACGATGCTAACATGTCAATAGGTTAAAGCAGAGCATCAGAGACCAGCTGGTATGTTACAATATTTTTCCATCCCAGTGTGGAAATTGTCTCAAATAGTAATGGATTTTGTTAATTTTTATCCACAAAAGTTCCAGAAACACGATGCCATTTGTGTGATAGCGGATCATCTTACCAGGTCGCCCCATTTTATCCATATTAGTGAAAACTATACGTTGGAAGATCTTTCAAAAATATATATCTGAGAATTGGTAAAGAGGCATTGTTTTACAGTGTCTATAGTCTCAGATAGAGATCTGATGTTCACATCTTGTTTATTGAAATCATTACAACAAGCCCTCGGAACTCAGTTGACTATGAGCATGGTGTATCATCCTCTGCCAGATGGTCAATCCAAGCAGACGATACAAACATTGGAAGATATGTTGAGGGATTGTGTAATAGATTTTGGTGGCTCAAGGGAAGGGCATATACCCTTAGTGGAATTATCATACAATTACAGCTACCATGCCTCAATACGCATGGATCCTTTTGAATCATTTTATGTGCATCCTTGTCGTTCTCCACCATGCTTGGTGGAAACTAGTGAAACTTCACTAGTCGGACCAAGCATCATCCCAAAAACAATATAGAAGATCCAGTTGATTAGAAAGAGGATAGAGATAGCTTAGAGTTGTCAGAAATATTATTCATATCACTGTCGAAGTCCGTTGTCATTCATTGTGGATGGTCATGTCATCTTGAGGATCTTCACAAGGCTAGGACATCATCGTTTCGGGAAGCAGGGCAAGTTATCTCCTAGATACATTGTCCCTTTTGAGATACCAGAACGGGTTGGAGAGGTAGAATATCGGTTCTCCATACCACCACGATGCAGTTTGGTGCATAATGCATTCCATGTATCTCAGTTGAAAAAGTATCAGCCTGATCCTGACCATGTTATCAGATGGGATCACATTGACCTAGAGCCAGATGCTTCATTAATACATATCCCAGTATGTATTGTTGATAGGAAAGAGAAATTCTTGTGTTGAAAAATCACCGGTCTAGTGCGGGGTTTATGGAAGCATGGTCAGATTCTAGAAGAGACTTGGGAACATGAGAAGGAAATGAAAGAGTAGTGGTCAGAACTCTTTCAGTTGGGTGAAGGTTCTCAACTTTCCAGGGACGGAAAGACCAATGGTGGGGAGAATGTAGTAACCCTGGTTTAAGGTATGCATCCCTTTCTTGAGGATTTTAATGGTTTTAATGTAAAAGGTGATGAATGGGAGAGTCAGGAGAACATTAAATGATGTTTGAGGCAAGGAGGAAGTCACATGGGAGGTGCACGAGTTCTGTAAATCATGCGGCCAAACCATGCATAGTGGGCCCTTGAGGTAGTAGTTTCCGCATGGGAGGTGAATGGTTTTTCTATCCATGTAGAAAAACCATGCATGAAGTGTCTCCTGAGGCCATGGCTAATGCACAGTTAGCACACGGTTTGTCTAACAGTGCGAGAAAACCGTACGAACACTTAAACAGAAACATATAAAGGTAGATCTGACACGTTTTTTCTTCTAAGTGGCTTCTGTTTTCTCCTAAGTGGCCCTAACTCGGGATTTGTCTTCTCCTAAGGTCAAAGAGGGCTCTAACGTCATTACGGAGGTGATCTGAAGGCTTCTCTGGGTGAATCAAAGTCGGATTCTTGATGAGAAGAGATATAAGTCATGTTCTTGAAGAATCAACCCAGTTTTCTTGAGCGTTATTCATTCGTTGTGGTTTCCGCCAAAACCCTAAATGTAGGGGGATTGTCTCTCGACTCCACTTAGTAGAATTGATTTTCATTCCTTAAAATTGAGTTTGTGGTCAGGAATTGATTGTGAAAATCATAGAATAAATCTTATTTAGTAATGATTTATTATTTTAGTGAAATTGTGAAATCTTGGTGAATTGTTGTGCAATGTGATTTGGATTCTTGAACTTAAAATTATGATATTAAATTACAGACTCTCTAAAATTGTAAATGGTTTGACGAAAAAATGGGTTTTCAATAAATAGTGTGTTTTATTGAAATGGTTTGAGATTACAATGACTTCGATGGAATTGGTTTTCAATAAAAAGGTAGATTTTTCGAAATGGTTTTGAATTGAAATGGTTTGACTTTGAAATGGTTTTTATGGAAATGGTTTTCAATAAAAAGTTTTTTTTATTGAAAGGGTTTTTTGGAAATATTGAAGGGTAGATGTGGTGTGTGTTCATATTGCATTCGGGATAGACAAGGGATGGGGGTCTCCCCCATCAGTGTTGGGATGGATAAGGATTAGGGGTCTCACCCATCAAGTATTCAGGTTCATTTGTGTTGGATAAGGGAATGAAGTCTCCCCTATCATGGTTGGGATGTATAAGGTTTAGGGCTTCTCCGCTCTTCTAGGTAGGATTCAGGGTTGGATGCTTGAGTTTGTGAAATGGTTGGGTATGCCAAAAAGTGTATGTTTTTGAAATGGTTCTTAAACTTTTTTGGTTATTTTTTTGGAAAAATAACATGCTGGAATGTTGGTTTCAATTGCCCCTGGAATTCCATTGCTTATGAATGGTTATGGAAACTTGTTTATATTTAATTATAAACTGCTTTTGAGAAATTTTTTTATATAAACTGTTTTTATATAGAGCTGGATAACTCTTCTATCCAAGTGGCGTGAGTAGAGAAGTCATTGGGGGAAAATCTACTGAGTTTTATACTCACCCCTACTTTAACACATTGGTGATTTTTCAGATTTCATATTCTGGGACAAAGGTATAGGTAAAGAATCTTATTGCTAGTGGCTTGTGGTGATTCTTTGGTGATGTTGTGGAGCATTGAGCTTGTGGAGCAAGGAGTTGTAGCATCTTTCGAGCGTCATGAGTTGTTCATCTGTTGTGTACTTTGATGATTAGTTTGGTCTTCTACTATTGGGCCATTTGATGTAGCTAGATATAAATGAAGTTTGTATTGGTATTTCATTTTTTCATGCATCATATAGTGATTTTTTGGTTATAGTTGGTTTATGGGTTTAGTTTTTAAAGGTTAAATCGTCCCCCACCTGTACTTGAAACCCTTCGACATTTATTTCTAGCCTTTGGTGCCTTGGGGATGTCACTTAATGTAACATCCCAAGTAAGTAATTAATAATAGATATTTTTATCTATGTCTATTAATGAATTAGATAGTTTTTTAGAGGCTTAAAATGATAATAAATCCAATCATAAGCATGGAATACACTAATATTTTTAAAAGATTGTTTTACTGCCTTTTGATGGAAAACCATTTTTTAAAGCTATCTTTTGACAATTTTATAAGCTATGTTTGACAAAATAAACTTATTTTTTATGATTGGGACATCAAAATTTACATTGTATGAATTTTTGGTATTTTTCTGACAATGTTCATTTTTTTATGAATAGTGAAAAATACTGCATTTTACATTAAAACTGATTTTTAATCTAATTTATTTATATGATTAAATTATCTTTTGAATTGTTTTTAAAGTTAAATTAGAATATATTTTTACCATTTAATCCAATAGTGGTCATTGGAATTAATTTCACTTTTAAATTGGACTTAAACTAGTGTCAATCTTTTGATATTTATTGTTTCATAAAAACACGCTATTTGCTCTGGCAGTGGGAATTAATTATTAAATTAATTAATGTAACTTATATGTTTTGAATTTTTTAAAATAGAAATCATTTTTTAATTCTGAATATCAAATATATCTTAGGGTGAAGTTTTGGTATTTTTCTGAAAAACTACAATTTTTGATGAATAGTGAAACCACTAAGTGGTAGTTAAAGAAAATGATTTTTGGTTTAAATGAAACTTTTCCACTTCTGTGATTTTATTTTAAAAAATCCGACATACATGGTTGTCATTAAGAAGTAAAATGTTGTTCAATGATATTAAAATAATTTTTTGGTGAATAGAAACGTTTCAGTTCTTAATCGCGATTAGAGGTAATTAGTGTAGTTTAATGTAAAAATAATGTTTTAATAATATGATATGAGCTTGAAACATGTCTTACCCTCATTTTATGTGTCATGGACGACCAAGAAAATCTATGGGTCAACTTGGGTACCCCATGGAGCCACTTTGGTTGGGAAATGACATAAATAACTTTTTATTTAATGTAAAAGTAAAAAATGACACAAACATGAGATGTTTTACTAAAACAATTTTTACATGGGGTAATACAAGTCATATTTTTGACTATAAATAATCATTATAAAGATAAAACGATTTCCTACATTATGATATTTTTTATATTATTTTTAGACTTTAAATATATTAAATTATTTATGACATCGTGATGATGCATCGATTACCTCATTAATAAAGGATTTAAATAAAATGAAAAGATAATGTAAAATCTATGACCTAAACATGTCCAATACCTATTGTATGGGTATATTTAGAACCCTTATCACCTTAGCCTCTAATTATTTTAATTTGGGACCTTTTGAATCCTAAAATAATTTTAAAATAAAGTAACATTTCTTTACTTTCTAAGAGTGCCCCTCCTCTCCTCTTATAAAAGGCTCCCACCTCTACCTCCTTACCCACACTTTGAAATCATTTGGCTCGGCCAAATCCTGCCCATTTTGTCTCTCCACTTTCCTCTATTACTCCTTGAAGCCTCACATTGGGCAGAAGTCTTCCAAAGGGAGCCTTTTATCTCAAACCAAAGGGAGTTACCCGATTTTAAGGTAATGTCTTCACTTGAGTCCTTTTGTTTTATTTTTCTTCTCCAACCCCTTAAATATTTTTATTCATTTATTTTGTAACAAATCTAGTATCATATATATACTAGGATGTTTTTATAATATGTATTAGAGATACACTTACACACACCTACATCTAATGGTTAAAGAACATACTGTTTCCGTGGATTGTGAATTTCTGCCTCCCGAAATGATGATTGTTCAACATTCCTTTAAAACCGTAAAAGGTGTCCATTAAGATGACACTATATTTATATATGATATATAATATGTTTATTGTTTCCTTAAGCTTCTGTATTTTTTATTTTGGGCATACCTTTATGGTTTCCATTATGGGTAAATGCGATATCTTTATTTAAGGAAGTACGGACTCCCGCCCCCTCAAAGTGATTTGATTCGTTAATAACATATGTGGGATGTATAAAGGATGGAGTTATGATATTATATATGATATTACACTGGAATAATAATATACCTTTATATCATTATGATTCCATTCTATAAAATACGAAATAGAAATGAAAGTAGCGTTCATGCGTACGTACGGCTTACCGTCTCCATGAACAGTGCATTTCATTTCTTACCTCTAAATGATTATGTAATATTATAAATGCATGCATGTACTGGATATATATGACATATATGATATCTACATCATTAATTCCATTCTGGATAAAATGGATACTTGAACAACTTGTGATTATAAAGGGTCTATTTTTGACTCAAGTACCAATGATCGTTAAAACGACCGTTATTAACTTAAAAAATTACATAGTGTTCATGACATGGCAATAAGTGATATAAAAGGAATAATGAACATGAAAAAGGGTCTTAAACAAGTATAAATTAACTCAAGTTTATTATTCAGGAGATTAAAGAATGACTGAGTCAAGTCAGACTCGAGGTATGGGACTTCGTCTCAATCTCCTTTCATTGAGACATATTTTGTTTTATACACAACCTTCTTTATACGGTGTATAAAACCCTTTGACTATTACGTTTATTCAAAAGGAATCTTCTTTATAAGAAGTGTTTACTAAATGAAAAAAGGGAATGTTTTTGTCGTACATATGCGGCGACAACGACTTCTCTGCTGCCGTGACCATTATTTGAGTTTCGGCTTCCTCTACAAGCCATACCTTCTTTTCAAAAGAAAAATAAATGCCATGTTTTACTTTTCTTTTATTTTGGTATTTGAAAATTGTTTTCATAATGTTTTTATATCAATGTTTTGTATTGATATCTTGTGATTGAAAGGTAGAAATGTTATGTTTCCTATATGCATGTTTTATGTGATACAATTATGTTGAGGTTCTTGGGAATTATTATGAAGACGGGTGGTTCCGTGATAAACTAAGGGCGGGTGAGCCCGATATAGCTCTCCAATGCATTGGGTAAAGCGAAGGAGTGAAATTTTATGGTTTCTATGAAGAGATTTAGGGAATATACTATGGTGGGTATTCCAAACGTAACCAAGAGGGTTACTCCCTACGTAAGAAAGTTATAAATGCCTCAAGTTACCTTTTATGTCTTATAATTTCTATGATTTATTCATGATTTGATGTGGTATGTTAAAGTGTATATGTTTTATGGGTAAATATGATTTCATTCTTATGTATATATGAACTTATGTTTCCTTTCCATATTTTTATAACCCATACTGAGCTTTTTATGCTCATCCCATGTTTTTTTGAAATGTTTTTCACAGGTCAAGGGAAAAGTACATGATATGATGATAGTGTCGAGAAAGTGTCAAGAATGAATCCATGTTTTATTTTAAATATGTTTCCATTGAAGGGAAAAATGAATACTATATTTATGTAACCACTTTGTTTATATGTGGCATGTAATGCACGTTTTATGTTCTAATTCTCTGAAACTCTAATCCTGAAAAGATCCTCAATGTGTAATCATGTAATAACTCAAGATTAAGTAAGGTTTAAGGCTAGGGCCTTATACTTGGTATCAGAGGTCGGTTTAGAAAACTTAAGGAGTTATAATTCTATTAAATGCTTATCCAAAAATATTTTTTTTGAAATGATATAGAATTTGAAGATTACCATGTTGCTTCATCTAAGACATGTTTGTTCAGAATGGTTTTCCGCAGAGGAAACAGGGAAGCAGTGCTAGGAAGGAATACAGAAGGAAATAAACTTCGGAATCAGCATCCTGAGATGGTCGGAATTGTAACTGAACAGTTTGTTGCAGTAATGGCGCAGTTGACTCAAGCGATAAATAGTGGTGGTATCCATGCACGAGATCAGCCAGATCAACCGCAGAGGAACATGTCAGTGGTGGAACATTTCATGAGGCAAAATCCCCCATCATTCAGAGGATCATCTGACCCTGTGTTAGCTGAAGGGTGGATTAAAGCACTGGAGATGATTTTCGATGTCATGGGGTGTTCAGACAATCAAAACATTAGTCTTTCTATTTACCGTTTGGATGGTGAAGCAGATCAGTGGTGGTCGATGGTTAAAAATATCCGGGACACTGATGAGATTGATGCTCTTGACTGGGATAAATTCAAAGGTATGTTTCTTGAGAAGTATTTTCCTAAGGCTGTTCAACTTAGGATGGAAAAACAATTCTTGGAATTGAGGCAAGAGGAAGACTCAGTGGCTACCTATGAAGAAAGGTTCACTCGATTGGCAAGGTATGCTCCAAATTTTATCCGAGACCTTGATAGTAAAATCAATCATTTTTACTCAGGATTAAAGCCAAAGTATCGAATGGCATTAGCTTCTCATGAGTTTAAAATTTACGAAAAGCTTGTTCGATGTGCTGAGAAGGTGGAAATGGAGTTTTCTGATGACCAAGTGTTATATAACAACCAGTAGAAGAAGAGACAAAGGTGGCAGGAGAAAGGGAATAATTCTTCAGAAAAGTCTGATGGTAAGAAAACTAAGTTTCCTGTTTGTGATAAATGTGGGAAAAGGCATGCTGGGGAATGTCATCTGAATTCTGGAAAGTTCTACCGATGCGGTAAGATGAGACCTAAGGCTCATTATTGCACTGAAAAAGAGCAGGGTGATGGTAAGACCAAATTTGATTTACAGTTAGTGAAATGTTTTAATTTCAATGAGATGGGTCACTATGAAAATGAGTGTCCGACAAAGAGCTTGAGTGACGGGAAGTAGTTAGACTACATGCAGAATGGGGTGGTGAAATCCATTGCAACTACTTCAGCAGATTTCGGGCCAACAAATGAAGTTGTATCAGGTACCTTGTTTGTTTTTTCAGATTATGCCAGTGTGTTGTTTGATTCGGGGTCCACACATTCTTTCATCTCTGAAACCTTTTATAATAAAATGGGAATATCAACTTAAGAAATGACTCCTGAACATATAGAAAAACACATGGGGAAATGTTGGGGCAAAAAGAATTTATAATAATCTTCCTATCCTTATCCGTGGAAAGAACCTACTTGCAAACCTTATTGTTTTACCTCTAGTAGAGTTTGATGTTATCCTGGGTATGTATTGGCTCTCTATTTACCATGCTAAGATTTTCTGTAGAGCTAAAGAAGTTTTTTTTTTCAGAAAGACTTCCAGTTCGTGTACATGAATGAACCCTTACTGTTGATAACATATCAAGAGACCGAGAAACTTGTAAAAGATGGAAATGAATGTTACCTTGCACATATTGTTGAAAAAAGGGAACTGTTCAAATTAATGATGTGCCAGTGGTAAATGAGTATCCTGATGTTTATCCTGATGAGTTTCCTCGAATAATACCAGATCGAGAATTTGAATTTACTATTGACTTAGTTCTGGATTCTAAGCCAATTTCAAAACCCCCTTATCGAATGGCACAAATTGAACTTTTAGAGTTGAAGGAGAAATTGAATGATTTATTAGAGAAAGGATTCATTCGACCTAGAACATCACCATTGGGTGCTCTTGTTTTATTTGTTAAAAAGACAGATGGTTCTATGAAACATTGCATTGATTATAGAGCCTTGGATAACATCACTATTAAGAACAAATATCCTTTGCCTCATATCGATGATTTGTTTGATCAGCTCCAGGGAGCTCAATTTTTTTCAAAGATTGACCTGAGATCGGGGTACCATCAGCTGAAGGTAAAAGAAGAAGATGTTCCAAAGACTGAGTTTCGTACAAGATATAACCATTATGAATTTGAAGTAATTCCTTTTGGGCTAACCCATGCACTTGATGTATTCATGGAAATAATGAATAAAATTTTCTATGAGTTCTTGGATAAGTTTGTGGTGGTTTTCATTGATGATATTTTGGTGTTTTATAAAAGTAAAGAGGAGCATGAAAGACATTTAAGGGTTATTTTAAAAACCGTAAAAGAAAATAAATTTTATGGGAAATTCAGCAAGTGTGAGTTTTGGTTGCAACAAATTTCTTTCCTTGGTCACATTGTTTCTAAAGATGGGATAACCGTTTATCCTGCAAAAACAAAGGTTGTTGAAGAATGGCCAAGAACCACAAATGTTACAGATATTCGTAGTTTCCTTGGTTTGGCAGGCTATTACCGAAGGTTTTTTAGAAATTTTTCATGGTTATCTAGTCCAATGACTAAGCTAACTCGGAAGGGTGTTATGTTTATCTGGACAAATGAATGTGATGATTGTTTTTAAGAACTGAAAAGAAGATTGGTGAATGCTCTGGTTTTTGCACTACCTTCCAGGAATGGTGAGTTTGTTATATATAGTGATGATTCATTGAAAGGACTTGGTTGTGTCCTAATGCAAAATGATCAGGTAATTTCTTATGCTTCATGACAGTTGAAAAATCATGAGGTAAATTACCCTACACATGATTTGGAATTAGCTGTTGTTGTTTTCACTTTAAAAAATTGGAGGAATTATTTGTATAGAGTAAAGTGTGAAATATATACTGATCACAAAAGTTTAAAGTATATATTCACTCAGAAAAAGTTAAACATGAGACAGAGGAGATGGCTGGAATTAATCAAGGATTATGATTGTACAATTCATTACCATCTAGGAAACGCAAATAATGTGGCTGATGCTTTGAGTCGAAAAATTAGTGCTTCATTAGCAATGTTGCATTTGGAAAGTGATCCTTTGGTTAAGTATTTTATGAACTTTGGCATAGAAGTTGTTGGTGCAGGACATTATTCTGTTTTGTTTCAGGTATCAGTGAGATCATCTCTATCAAACAGAATCAAGAAATCACAGAAGCAAGACAGTGAGTTGCAGAAAAAGGTAGAGCTGGTTCAGAAGGGTATGTTTCCTGAATTCAACATTGATAATGATTGTGTTTCGATATTTGGGAAGAGATTGTGTGTGCCTTGTGATTCATAGTTGAAGAGAGAGTTGTTATGTGAAGCTTATAGTTATCCGTTTTTAGTTCATCCTAGCAGTACTAAGATGTACAGAGATCTATGGGAGTATTATTGGTGGGATGGGATGAAAAGAGATATTGATGATTTTACTGCGATGTGTTTGACATGTAAACAGGTTAAAGCAGAGTGACAGTTACCGAATGAGATGCTTCAGCCTTTACCAGTTCCAGAGTGGAAATGGGAGAATATATCCATGGACTTCGTTGTGGGATTGCCGAAGACCCCTCGAGGTAATAATGCAATCTGGGTTATTTTTGATCGCTTGAATAAATATTCTCATTTCCTTTCTATATGAGATACTTTTTCCCTAGATCAACTTTCCCATTTGTGTCTTAAAGAGATAGTCAGGTTACATGGAGTTCCTCTCTCCATTGTATCTGACTGTGATCCTAGGTTCACTTCTAACTTTTAGAAAGGCCTTCAGAAGTCGTTGGGTACTGAATTAAATTTTAGTACAACTTTTCATCCTCAATCAGATGGGCCGTCAGAATAAACAATTCAGACCTTGGAGGATATGCTACGAACTTGTTCAATGGATTATCAGGGATGTTGGGACCAACATCTTTCTTTGGTTGAATTTTCATATAATAACAGTGTTCATTTCAGTATACAGATGGAACCATTTCAGGCATTATATGGGAATCAGTGTCGAACTCTAGCTTTTTGGGATGAAGTAGGTGAAAGAAAGCTGATGGGACCAGAATTGGTAGATGAGTTGGCAGAAAAAGTTCAGCTGATACAAAAACACATGAGAACAGCTCAGAGTAGGCAGAAGAGTTATGCAGATAACCGGAGGAAGGATCTCTCTTTTGAGGTAGGTGATCATGTTTTTCTCAAAGTCTAACCATGGAAAAGTGTGATGAGATTTGGTAAGGATGGAAAGATGAGTCCAAGGTTCATTGGACCATATGAAATTCTGGAGAGAGTTGGATCAGTTGCTTAACAAGTGGCTTTACCTCCGAGTTTATCTTAGGTACACAATGTTTTTCATGTTTTGATGTTGAGAAAGTATATGCCAGATCCATCTCATGTTTTGAGTCCAGAGGTCGTCCAGCTGGAAGAGAACCTATCTTATGAGGAACAACTGGTCCAGATTCTTGACCACTGGGAGAAAGTGTTACGGAATAAGGTGATTCATCAGGTAAATGTTTTGTCGAAAAACCACATGATTGAAGAGGCAACATGAGAATCTGAATGTGTGATGAGGGATAAATACCCCAACTTATTCGATAAGTAAATAAATTGCGGGGATGCAATTTTCTAAAGGGGGGAAGGATGTAACATCCCAAGTAAGTAATGAATAATAGATATTTTTATCTATGTCTATTAATGAATTAGATAGTGTTTTAGAGGCTTAAAATGATAATAAATCCAATCTTAAGCATGGAATACACTAATATTTTTAAAAGATTGTTTTACTACCTTTTGATGGAAAAACATTTTTAAATCTATCTTTTGACAATTTTATAAGCTATGTTTGTCAAAATAAACTTATTATTTATGATTGGGACATCAAAATTTACTTTGTGTGAATTTTTGGTATTTTTCTGACAATATTCATTTTTTTATGAATAGTGAAAAATACTGCATTTTATATCAAAACTGCTTTTTAATCTAATTTATTTATATGATTATATTATCTTTTTAATTGGTTTTAAAGTGAAATTAGAATATATTTTTACCATTTAATCCAATAGTGGTCATTGGAATTAATTTCACATTGAAATTGTACTTAAACTAGTGTCAATCTTTTGATAGTTATTGTTTCATAAAAACACGCTATTTGCTCTGACAGCGGGAATTAATTATTAAATTAATTAATGTAACTTATATGTTTTGAATTTTGTAAAATAGACATCATTTTTTAATTTGGATTATCAAATATAGCTTAGGATGAAGTTTTGGTATTTTTTTGAAAAACTTCAATTTTTGATGAATAATGAAACAACTAAGTGGTAGTTAAAGAAACTGATTTTTCGTTTAAATGAAACATTGCCACTTCTATGATTTTATTTTCAAAAATCCGACATACATGGTTTTCATTAAGAAGTATAATGTGGTTCAATGAGATTAAAATAATTTTTTGGTGAATACTAACATTTAAGTTCTTAATCGCGATTAGAGGTAATTAGTGTAGTTTAAGGTAAAAATAATGTTTTAATAATATGATATGAGTTTGACACATGTCCTACCCTCATTGTATGTGTCATGGACGACAAATACAATCCATGGGTCATCTTGGGGACCCCATGGAGCCACTTTGGTTGGGAAATGACATAAATAACTTTTTATTTAATGTAAAAGTAAAAATGACACAAACATGAGATGTTTTACTAAAACAATTTTAACAGGGGGTTATACAAGTCCGATTTTTGACTATAAATATATATTAGAAATATAAATATATTTCTTACGTAATTATATTTTTTTTATAATTTTTATATTCTAAATATAATAAATTATTTATTACATCATGATGATGCAGCGATTACCTCATTAATAAAGGATTAAAATAAAATGAAAAGATAATGTACAATCTTTGACCTACACATGTCCAAAACATATTGTATGGGTATATATCGAAACGTTATCACTATAGCCTCAAATCTTATCAATTTAAGACCTTTTCAATCCGAAAATAATTTTAAAATAAAGTAACATTTCTTTACTTTCCAAGAGTGCCCCTTCTCTCCTCTTATAAAAGGCCCCCACCTCTACCTCCTTACCCACACTTCCAAAGCCTTTGGATCGGCCAACCCCTTCCCATTTTGTCTCTCCACTTCCCTATCTTACTCTTTGAAGCCTCACTTTGGGTATAAGTCTTCCCAAGGAAGCCTTTGAGCTCAATCCAAAGGGAGTTACCCGATTTTAAGGTAATGTCTTCACTTGAGTCCTTTTGTTTTATTTTTCTTCTCCAACCCCCTAAACTCTTTTTATTAATTTCTTTTATAAAAACTCCAGTATCTTTAATATACTAGGATGTTTTGATAAGAAGGATTCGAGCTACACTTACACACACCTACATATAATGGTTAAAGAGCATACTGTTTCCGTGGATGGCGAAGTTCTGCCTCCCGAAATGATGATTGTTCAACATTGTTTTAACACATTCCAAGGTGGCCATTAAGATGACACTATATTTATATATGATATATAATATTTTTATTGTTTTCCTTAAGATTCTGTATTTTTCATTTTGGGCATACCTTTATGGTTTCCATTATGGGTAAACGCGATATCTTCATTTAAGGAAGTGCGGACTACCGCCCCATCAAAGTGATTTGATTCGTTAATACCATATGTGGGACGTATAAAGGATGGAGTTGTGATATTATATATGATATTACACTGGAAGTATAATATACCTTTATATCATTATGATTCCAATCTATAAAATACGAAATATAAATGAATGTAGCGTTCATGCGTACGTACGGCTTACCGTCTCCATGAACGGTGCATTTCATTTCTTACCTCTAAATGATTATGTAATATTATAAATGCATGCATGTACAGGATATATATGAAATCTATGATATCTAAATCATGAATACCATTCTGGATATAATGGATACATGAACAACTTGTGATTATAAAGGGTCTATTTTTGACTCAAGTACCAATGATCGTTAAAACGACCGTTATTAACTTAAATAATTACATAGTGTTCATGACATGGAAATATGTGATATAAAAGGAATAATGAACTTGAAAAAGGTTCTTAAAAAAGTAGAAATTAACTCAAGTTTATTATTCAGGAGATTAAAGAACGACCCAGTCAAGTCGGACCCGAGGTATGGGACTTCATCTCAATCTCCTTTCATTGAGGTATATTTTGTTTTATACACAACCTTCTTTATACGGTGTATAAACCACTTTGAATTTTACGTTTATTCAAAAGGAATCTTTTTTATACGAAGAATTTACTAAACGACCAAAGGGAATGTATTTTTCGTACGTATGCGGCGACAATGACTTCTCTGCCGCCGTGACCATTATTTGAGTTTCAGCTCCCTCTACAAGCCATACCGTCTTTTTGAAAGAAAAATAAATACCATGTTCTACTTTTATTTTATTTTGGTATTGAAAATGGTTTTCATAATGTTTTTATATCAATTTTTTGTATTGATATCTTGTGATTGAAAGGTGGAAATGTTATGTTTCCTATATGCGTGTTTTATGTGATACGATTATGTTGAGGTTCTTGGGCATTATTATGAAGACGGGCGGTTCTGTGATAAACTAAAGGCGGGTGAGCCCGATATAGCTCTCCAATGCATTGGGTAATGCGAAAGTGTGAAACGTTAAGGTTTCTCTGAAGAGCATTAGGTAATATACTGTGGTGGGTATTCCAAATGTAACCAAGAGGGTTACTCCCTACGTAAGAAAGTCATGAATGCCTCAAGATACCTTTTATGTCTTATAATTTCTACGATTTATTCATGATTTGATGAGGTATGTTAAAGTGTTTATGTTTTATGGGTAAATATGATTTAATTCTTATGTATATATGAACTTATGTTTTCTTTTCCATATTTTTATAACCCATACTGAGCTTTTTATGCTCATCCCAAGTTTTTTTGAAATGCTTTTCACAGGTCAAGGGAAAGGTAAATGATATGATGATAGTGTCAATAATGAATCCATGTTTAATTTTATATTTGTTTCTATTGATGGGAAAAATGAATACTATCTTTATGTAACCACTTTGTTTATATGTGGAATGTAATGCAAGTTTTATGTTCTAATTATCTAAAACTCTAAACCTGAAAAGATCCTCAATGTGTAATCTTGTAATAACTCATGACTAAGTAATGTTTAAGGATGGGGCCTTATACTGAAGGCCTTGTATAGACTTGTGGTACTCTCAAGCCAATAAGAATTGGTGTTTCATTACACATACCAAATCATAAGTAGCTCGTCGTATAACCAATTCAAACTTGATGTACATAGGACGATGTTTAGGTAAATGGAATGATCATCAAATTCATCGAATTAAACCATGGTTGTAAATGATGAATACTAAACATTAAAAAAAACATCCAACAATATGGCCACCCCCCACATTGGGGGGGGACTAACCCTTAATCTAGAAAAATGGTCAAAATTGAGGTTCTAACACTACCCCTTAACAACCCTATATCAAGGTCATAGTTGACAAGGGAAATATCATCCCATTATTAGATTTTCTCATTTGTACACCAAATTATTCTATTACTCCACAATTTTACAACCTTAAATTTGATATTATGCATAATATTCAATTAAATCTACAAAAGAAAGGAAAAATATTTCAATTTCAACAACATACCCAAAACTCATTTTCCATGACAGTATAAAATTATGCAGGTCAAAAAATTATCATGAGTGCCTAAAATGATGTTTAAAAGCTCAACTCTCATTACATACCATGAAACGAGTCAAATACCATTAAATTATATAAACAATAATCACATCACAAGACAAGTAGGTGAACAAAGTTGAAATAATATTAGATTTTAATAGAAAATAACAACAACCGTAATCCCAGCCTAGGTAGTTGGGTTATCCCCAATACATGGGATAGTTAATCCCATAAACGATCTCATAACCAAGACAATACTATTCTTATTCACTTATATTCATTTCATAAATTATAATTTAAAAGAAAAAGAAATGAAAACTTTATTGAATACCACATTGTAGAGTCTCAGCAAAGGTTCCACACAACGGTTCCTCATCCCAGTTCACTAGGTGACCTAAAGTGTACCTCCACTTATTATAGAGTCTTATTACTCAAAATGAGGGTGTAATATCAGTAATGGGGATACAATATCGTCTTAATTATAGAAATACGACATTTTAAATAAATAAACAATAATCATGAAAGGATATAACAAAACCTAAATAAAATTGTATCACATGATCAGAAAATTGGAAATGCAATATAAAAATTAAATAGTAGATATTCAATGGTAAAATACATGTAATGTGTAATAATGAATCCCATAAATACATACATTAACAACTCTAATTTTCATTCGGAACCATGTCAGGTTTACTAATCCATGATCCTTTAAAAATTAGTCATCAAACACTGCTACTTTACATTTATCATGTCATGGAAACATTATAGTGGAATTATCCTTTTACACATCATATTACATGATATTAAAAATAATTATAAGTCAAATAAAAAACTATATTTATAATATCGAGTGTATTTTTATGATTAGATACATTAATAGAAAACAATAAAATAATAAAAAACAATTTTTTTATTCATATTGTGTTTTTAACACCCAAGGAGACATTACATAAAAATTGGATATCCATGGGAATGAAGAAATAAATGGATTTTATAAAAAGGAAATAACTGAATAAATAAGAGGATAATGAATAGAAGGTGGGTTATATAGATTAACATGATGACAAAGTCATGGAACATGAATAAGGTTTTTGAAGAATAATATATATAACATGGGATCATTTAATCATGTAATCCTTTTAATGTGATGTAAAATAAAACATCACATAATCATTATTTAATTCTTATTTCCCATATAAGATATTGAGTCATCGCTCACTGCCAACACTATTTCACATGGAGCACGAATCAAGGTTAACCACTGAGACTGTACCACATGACATGTCCTAAGACTAAACCTTACCGAATTCATTAGATCACTATCAGGGTGAATACAACATAACTATTTGAAGAATATATGTTCCATATAAATAATCAGATATAATGAATCAAAAAATCATATGGGTTACCAATGGAAAGAATTGGGTATCATAATAATGTCAAAAGGAATGTCAAAATGTAATATCATAATGATATCAATGAAATAAGATATTTAAATAGTACATAGAAATTTTTAATATAGAATATTCATATATCATGGTAATTGATGTTGAAATAATGTTAAAACAAGTAAAAAGTGGTTATAAGAAACATTACAAATATTACAATTAGGTGTAGTTTAAGTCAAGATTCTCTATATTATTTAAAATAGTACAGGCATAATTCATTTTATAAAACTAGAAATTAACCAATACAGTTTTACATGTAAAATTAGTGACTTTAACAAAATAATGGTATCCCAAAACAGATTATGGAGTGCACTTGAAAACTGGTAATTAATTGGGAAGTCCTCTTTAATCAGGTTTGTTTATTTGGATGATTTGACAAGGGAACCTTATAGAACATTTATTTACCCACCCAAAAATTGTATTATAGGGAAAATAAATTACATTTATAACATAAATTCATAATTTAGTAGTATTAAATATGAATAAATTATCATTTAATTTGGATAAAAATTCAAAAAGCATAACTCAAAGGAACAAAATGTAGGGTCATAAAGAATACCTTACAACATGACTGAATGTGTTCTATAAATTATAATAATTTGATGTATGATCAAATTTAATTAATAATTAATTAATAACCTCTTAAAACTATATTTGTTTTATTATAATTTTTTATGTTAATTTATGTATTTTTGATGAGTTATAATATATAATTTCATCATTTGAGAGTGTTAATTTACTTATTTTTCATGATCTATACATTTTTATACATATATGAAATATCATGTATCATTGGAATATTTTTCCATAATTGAAATCATATGATATTAATGAACATATTTTAGTCACTTATTAATTATATATAATTTTTTTTGTATGTAATGAAGATTATTCATTAGATAAAATGGTAACAATAATCATTTAGATTAATTATCCGGATTCATGATCATCAATAACTAGTCTTGTTCAATTAGTTTGTATTATATATATATATAATGGTTATATAACATTATATATTTCATAATCTATTTTAAAAATAAAAATGTTTTTATGTCCATCCTGGATGGTGTTAAAGGAAATATAAATCTAATCCTCCTTGAATGTGACAAAGTAACACATCATGTATGACATATTCATTTTTAGAATAAAAAGTTGAGGAGAAAATGAAGATAGGTTATTGAATTAACATAAAAAAATTCCTTAATATGATATATAGTGGAGTTACCAAACCACTTGTTTAAGTGTATTTAAAGAGATTATAAAAAATGAAATTAGAATGATATTAAAAGAAAAGTAAATAGATTTTTTCATCTTTAATTCTTCTCATTGAGAACCTCCTCGAGGCACCTGAGTTTTTTCGATTATTTATACCAAGGTAACCTATAATTTGGGGAGATAATATTTTTATTATTTAGAGGTACAATTTTTAATTTAATTTAGGATTTAGATGTGTGAGGAAAAGAGGTTTGGTGGGTAACATTTATATTTGAGGATTGTAGTGTTTTCTGATTATTTAACTCAATAGTTTTTTATTTTGGCTCATGAATTGGAATATTATGTATTATTTGAAATAAATTAAACAAATAATTTATTTATTTATTTATTTACATTCAATGTCCACTTAAATCAACCATGACTCAATCATAACTCCCAAATTCATTTATTTACCTTATACTATAAATTGTAGTATTTCATCATTTACCAAAAATTCAACTACTTTAGAAAAATAAGAAAAATATATCGTAAAAATTTCTCTAGTGTATAATTATGAAATGGTATTCATTTTATAATTTTTTTTACAAATATGAGAAATTTACTTCTTAATTAAAACAATCATTTACTCAAAAAAATTAAAGATTTTATAATTATAAACAATTTTAAAGCACATTAAAAAATTAGTTAAGGTATCACAAATTAAATTTATAATCATAATAAAAAAACTATTAGTTTATTTATATATATTATGAAGACAATTTTTAATTTAAATAATGATATTAATTATAAAATTATAAATAGACTTTTATGTTTTATAAAAATACCAACACTTAATTAATAATTTTGAAAATATATCTTTACATTCATTATGATATAATTATATAATATTTTTATTTATAAAAAGGACACATTTTATTTATAAATTCATTGGTGATGATACTATTATCTTGTTATGGATAATATTCTAATGGGTGACATTACTATTCTATTGGTGATGTTAATATTTTATTCATTTAGGTTCCACAATTTCTGAAAATTCTACTTATTTATGTCATTATTAATTTATAATTTTTTTGTGTTATTTATTAGATTTTATGTGATTTATATTATATTATATAAATATAAAATGGGAAAATTCAATAATAATTTTTCTCCATTACATTCTTCACACCTTATAAAATTTCACCCTCAAAATTTCATTTTACAAACAATCAAGAAATTATTTGAGGGTTTGAATACATAGATAATACTTATATGAAAATAAATCATTGAAAATATAATTATAACCTTTTAAATGAAATGTATATCATAACTTGTGATATTATATATTTATATTTTTGTTATCTAGGGTGATTGAATTATCCCTACTGTTCTAAAAAACTGTTCTAGTTCAAATTTACATAGCTAACTCAATCGTGATTTAATACTAATTATAGTGGCCCTAGACCTGTACTTATATTATTAAATTATTTTAAGAATAATTAGAGTTCAATTTAAAAACCAAGGATTTTAAAATTCAGGGTCTTTGTATGATTAGATATATAATTATAAATTATGAAACAAAAATAAAAACATCTTTTATTTTATCATCATAATGGGATCCTAACACCCATTGAACCCCAAAATATGCATAGGATAACCTAGGAAATATATGAACAATGAGATGACATGAAAATCCCAGGAAGGGAATAAACGTAATAATAAGGCATATTATATGGACTATAAGTTATAACATGATGCCATAATAAGGTATGGAACATGAATAAACATATGGAATAAAAAAAGAAAAATGGATAATGTAATATTGGAATGTGAATAATGATTAATGTCTATAAAACATGAAATAATCATATTTCTAGGATCATTTAACATAGGGGATAATGAATCAAGGCTAACCACTGAGATCATTTCACATGAAACACGTCTCAAGGAAAACCATCATGTCTATTTCACATGATGTCTCATGATACTAAACAGTACCTAATGAATTAATGTGATATCTAGGGACGCCAATCCTAAATGTTTCATCCATATGTGTTCCACATAAATAATTTGACATAAAGAGTCAATGATAGAGATAATGGTTACCAATGGAAATTTTTGGGTAGCTAAATCATATCGAAAGACATATTGAAATGGAATATCCAAATAGTCTCCATTAAAGAATGGATTTAAATAGTAAATGAACATTAAAGTGGTAAAATATGAGTATATCATGATATTTCATGTGAAATATATGTGAAATCATGAAAATATATGTTTTATCAATATTTAGAAATAAAATAATTTTTAGTAGTTTAGGGGAAAATTTTCACGATTCATTAAAATGAAAATTGAATAATTGTAATTATAAAACTAAAGATGTATAATTATAGTTATAATGTTGAAATGAGTCATTTTAAAAAAAATAATTTGACGAATAAAAAATATTATGTAGTGTACTTGAAAATGGGTATGAAATTGGGAAGTTTTCTTTATTGGGGATTCCTTATCAGAAATATTTGAGAAGGGGACCTTACAACATTATTTCAGCATAATAGATAGAAGAATAGAGATTGGAACATATTTTTTGGGTTATAATGAAAACATTTAGGAGGATTAAATAAATATATATTCTAATTATGTTGTGATGAAGAGATATAATGCACAATTCAATGGAGAAAAATTGAGGTTAAGGATAAATCACTTACCTTATTTCTGAATGTGTTATGTAACTAATGATAATCTTTTGGATAATAAAATTAAATCTATTTATTAATTAATAAATAATATATTATAAATGTATTTGATTTATTAATATTTTTTTAAAATTCAATAATGCCCTTTTTATGAGTTATATGATACAATCTCATCGTACATGAGTGTTCATTTCCTGGTTTTCTTTATCTGTTCATTTGTATATGTGTATGAAATATTATGTGCAATTGGAATAGTTTTCAAGAATTCAAATTAATTTTTTTTAATTAATGTTAAATATTTTTTTTAATATATAATTTGGTTATATGGTATGAGTATGAATCATTAGATAAAAGATTAATGATAATCATATAGATAAATTTGGTTGTTTCTTAGTTAATACAGACTAGTATTTTCCAATTATTTAATATCATTTATATTTATTGGATCCAGAACATTAAATAAGATTTAATACATATATTATGATAGTTTAAAACCATGAATATGTTTTTTATCATCCATGAAGGCGGTAAAGGATATTGAAATCACATATTCCATGAATGCAAAAAATTATCAAATAGTGGATGATGTATTCATGATTAGAACAAAAATTATTGGGGAATAAAATAATAATGGATTATTCCATTAAAATAATAAAATTATAGTACATGTGAGATAATATAGTCTTCATTAAACATTGATAAGTTGAGGTTATATTTTAATTTTGAACAAAATAGGAATAAAATTAAATGAATAACATTGAGGTTTTTACCTATGGAATTATTCTCCATGAAAACCTCTTGAGGCACTTGAGTTTGGTCATTAATTTATACCAAAGAATCATAGATATGGGGAATTACTTGGGAAGTTATTTGGAAATTATTGTTACAATATTAAATCTTTATTGGATTTAGGAAAAGTGTTTTTAGGGGAGATATTTGTAGTAGGGTAGAGGGTTGTTTTTTATTATTTACTTCACTTGATTGTTATTTTGGATCAAGACTGTGATTAATATAACACCCCTGACATTTAATGATATGTTTCATGTAAATACCTTCTATTAATTAGATATCTTATATTACATAAATCATTTAGTCTATATTAAATAATAATTAGATATTTTGAGGATAAATTTATATCCAAAAAATTAAACTTAAATTTTCAACATCTATGTTTTGAATGTCAAAAAACACTCATCTAGGACTATGACTAGTAAGTCATTTGGAGGCTGATAGAGCCAAAAAAATTTAGATAAATAGTAACATACACATATGAATATTTATAAGAACCTTATTAATAAAAAATAATATCATTATTTTATTTTTATATTGTTATAAGGTAATGAGATGCTGATTAACTTTTCAATGTATTATAAAATGAGTTACAGATTAAAATTTGTTACTTTTGAATAAATTTTTATTTTATTTAAAAGATAAAATAGTAATATTTAGAAAATTATTTTCAATAAATGACGTTCATATTGTAATTATAAACATTGAAAATGTGTTTGGGTGAATTTTTGGGATTTTTCTAAAATAGTAGAATTTTTCATGAATATTAAAAGTATTGTTTTGTGTTTTCTACCTGTTTAATGACATAATAATGATTTAATAATTTATATAAGATGTTGGTGGACTTTTTAATAGTAAAATATGATATTATGTGTCCTAATTGGCTAATTACATTGGAAAATTCCATGGTCAAGCCCATGGTTTTTCAAAAACAACTAATGAGGTGTCATTTGAAATTAATACAAAACACCCTCTCATTTACTATAATTACCCACTAATTACATTGTTTTCATTCATTCAAAACACATTATCCTAAAATAAAAAGACTTTTTATATCCCTAGGAGTCCCACAATGGTGTCCATAATCCCCTATGGTCCCAACCCTCATGTTCAGGGAGTTACTCTACAAGGTAAAGGGATTTACCACACTTCTCTTTTTAAAGCATTCATTTAATGTTATTCTCTTATACATTCCACTATATTATGTTGGGATATATCATTAAATATCCTGCATTATTAATATATTATTTAATAATTATTAGAGAACCCTTTTCAGTCATAAAAAACATTATGAATTTTTCAGTGACCCCATTATGGTGCCGAATTTTAGGGATGGATTTCTCAACTTTTCTTTTATTTTGAGTTCCTTTATATTCATTTTCTTCCCTCATATCCCATCATCCAAATTAAATGATAATTAAAGTAACTTACATAAATTTTAATTTTATTATTTTAATATAATATTTCATCATAATCTATCTTTTCCCTACCCCTCTTATAGTATAAATGAATACATCATCCGAGATGTGTTAATTTATCACATTCAAGGATGACAGGTTATGAATTTTTATAACCCCCATACATTATGGATATAAAATCATTTTTATGGTTTACCAATATAATAATATTATATTTTGTCTTACTTAATGTTATGTATTATTTACACACTGATAATATAAAATAATAATACGAAACAAGTTCATTATGAACAATACAGCAATGTTAATCCACGTGTAAATCAATATCATTTTTCAAAAAAGTCAGCCTCATGATATATAACCCAAAATCATTATAGGATAATTTATATATATTTAATTTCACTATTAGTATTTATTAAAAATTATGGATGTTTGACCTCATTTCAAAAGTACATCCATTCTGGAATACAAGTAAACTAATCATGAAAACTAAAGAAGAAAATGCTTCACAAATAATAAAATTGAACATATTAACCCATAAAAAAGTCCTTGAATGAACCCAATAAATTTAAAATATATTAATAAAATGAATAATAGGATATTTACATATTAATTAATGAAGATAAATTTTATTATTCAGGTCTTTACGATCGATAGAAAGCACATCCGGGCATAAGGTAAGGGGATTCTAATCTCATTTATAATTCAATGAGATTTTCATAGTTCACCTCTTAATTCTTGCTTAGGGTGTCTTTTGTAATTAAATTTGATATATATAATCAGGATTCTATTTATATATATTTTATTCAATGATTCATTTGTTTTTTTAAATGTTGTTCATACGACTCAATTGATTACGATGTAGTACGAGACTTTGTCTCAATTTCCATGTTATACCCATTTACTAGGTATTATTCAGGAAATATTTCTTATGTGGTGTATCTAATATCTATTTCATAACATTTATAATTTTAAATTGTAAATATATTATATATCCATATTATGTTTTCAGGGATATAATTATTTTCTAAAGATGTATACCTTTTTACATACGGTGTTTATTTGGAATGTTTTTTTAACTATAGAAATATTGATGAATCTATATCACCTAACCTATAAGGATACTGAGAAGGAATATTGTACTTGTATTAAATCTATGTATAAATAATTATTTGGACTTGAAGTAATGGGTGGGACCTGATGTATCTCTTTGATGTATCAACAGGTCTCTTGAAAAAAATTAGTTGGTGACAGACACTGTGAGTTTGTTTCTAAAAAACCAAAATGTTTCTACCCACAGACATGAACTGTTTCGACGGTATAGTGGGATCATTTTCCATATAACTGAAGGCTAATTAATTATCATATATCTTTTTTTATTTTTAGTTATTACTATCCACAAGGTTTCCACTATGATAAAATATATGGATTTTGTTTCATTCATATTTTATTAATGACATGTGTTTTTCATTTATTCACCAAGACATATTGAATATTCCAATTTGTTTATGATTCATTTGTTGTAGATTCATGATTCTTCTATATTTAAACCTTATAGGTCATTTTATCTCAACCCTTTAATTTTCTTTACCTTCATTGGGTTATTTGGAGGAGACCATTTATTTAGTTCTCATCGATGCAATTTATCAGTTTTTCTTGTGTATTGTATTTTTTTACCTTTCCCAATGTAATATGAGTTAATTTTATGTTTTTTGTTTCTCCATGACTACTAAAAATATTATTCCTTGAGTATTTCATTCCTTTGAATCATTCATTTATAATAAGTAATTCACCAGCTCTGGGATTTTGGGATCTGGGCATTATAGTTGGTTTTAGAGGTTATTCAGTAAAAAACATGGAAACTAGATTTAGAAAAAATTGATTATTGATCAAACCCCTAAGACTGTCTTTGAAGATAAAAATACAATAAAATCCTGTTATTTTGGAATGGAGTAGACTAGGTGGAATTTTCAAGCCAATGCATTCCAATCAGGATACTACAAGTGGGCGTGGTTCTGGCATAGATGTTCCTTGAAGTGAAAAATACAAATATGAGTTTCAGGCTTGACTCATGGAATCCTGATACAAGAAAATAAGCCTTATTACACACCTATTTTGACAATCCAGAGGTATATGAATAGGATAGCTTTGATCTTTTTTACAAACCATTATTTAGTATTTAAATGTAAATATAAACAGTTTTTATAATTACAAGAATAGTTGTACCTAAATTTTTAGATTATCATAATTGTTTGCTAGTTTGAATTTATAAACTATGACCCAATTTAGTGAATTACATTGTTTAGTAATTGAGATAATGTAAGAAGTGAAATAAATAGCCATGGAAAATGTCGAGATATCCTTAATGAGAAATTCAACAAAATCAATTTTAGAGAAGATCAGATTGTGACCTTATTGTGAAAACATACACAGGTTGTGACGAATAACAATTATATATCTATACTATATTGTTTTTGTGGAAGATGTCCCCATATTATAGTTGGAATACGAATTCTGTGGTAGTTGACTAGTGGATCAACTCCATTGAAAATATATTTTTAGCATTAATATGCAATGGAATGGAAATGGTAGTTGTGATAGTATATTTCTTCAAGGGTGATGTTGATCAATGGTATTCCATGATCCAAAATTCCATGGAGTATGAATACATATAAGATATGGAAGGGATAATTTTTAAAGAAATATTCTTCAACAAATATTACCCTCGTGAACAACGACCTAAAATGGGGTTTAAATTACTTAGTTTAATGAAAGGGGAAAAAGAGTGTGTTTTATATTATGAGGCTATATTAACAAGACTTTCCAGGTATGATATAGATTATATACGTGATTAATATTAAAGGATTGATCATTTCTTGGAAGGTCTTATGAAAATTATTTTAAGGGCACTAGATTCTGAAAAAATTTCATCAGGTGATGAAATTTTATTAATTTTCATCAAAACAGAGAAATGATTTTCTAGATCAAAAATTTTCATGGGAAATCAAGATAAGAAGAGGAATTATAATAAACATGGAAACGATGAATCACCAATGAAGTATAAGGGAATGACAAAATTTCAATTATGTGGGAAATATGGAATGATTATTTATAAGAAATGATTTAATGACATTAGAGTTTTCTATATGTGTGGAGAAAAGGGTTATTTATCTAGTTATTGAAAGGGGAAGATTCAATTCAATGATGTTAAATGATTAAATTTTAGAGTGGTGGGACACTATGTGAATTTATTTCTTACGTACCAAATAAACATTACCCCAAAAATGCCATGAGATAAAAGGAAAGCATATATGATTAAAGCCACATAGGTTGAGGTTTTTAATGTTGTGGTGGGAGGAACTTTAGTTCTTTTCTCAAAAATTTCACATGATTTATTTGATTATATATCATCACAATCATTTTTATCTACTCTATTTTTCAAGAAAATTTAACATGTCAAATTTGATTTAATAAAGGTGTTGTTAGTCAAAAATCCTAGGGGATGTAACATTTCAAAAAAGATGTGTTGATCAGTACCCTTCAGGACACGTAAATGTGATTTAGTTTATAACCTTATAATCATACTAATGATTGTATTTGAGATAATTTTCTATTTTAATTGGATATGAAATTATAATTTGATGATCTACTGAAAGAAGACGAAAGTTAAATTTACATAAAATTGTACAGAATACACTAAATTTAGAGAAGAAACCTGAAAACATGATTATTATCTAAAACTCCCAAAAATGATGTAATGAATGAAATTCATGTAGTTGAAGAGAACACAATATGTATTTTTAATAAATATATCTTCAAATTGAAGATTCTCCTATAGTGAAAGAATAAATTGATGTATTTGAAAAGGATTTACCTTGACATTTTCTAGGGAGGGAAATAGTGTTCTATGCTGATTGAATTCCTGGTTCAAGAACAATATCAAATAATTTATATTGAATGGTTACTATGGAATTAGTGGACCAAAAGAAATAACAATAGTAATTTGGTGACAAGGAATTTATTTGGCCTACAGTTTTTTATGGGGACCCCCTATCCTATATTCCAAAAAGAAAGTGCATCCATTATTCTATGAATGGATTATAGAGAAATCAATTTTTTTAAAATAATGAACATGTATCCACTAACACAAATTTTTTATTTATTTGATCAACTTCAAGGAGCCCAATATTTTTTGAAGATTTAACTTCGATCTGGATATCAACAAATATGTGTGAGGAATGGAGATATTCCAAAGACAACATTTTAGACAAGGCATGGGAATTGCAATTTTACAGTTTTCCTTTTGGATATACTAATGCAACCTATTTTTTCAAGGATCTAATTAATATTATTTTCATGAAATATATTTATGACATTTTTTTAGTATTTATCTATGATATCCTCGTATACTCCATGAAATAAGAAGACCATGAGAATAACTTATGGATTTCTCTAAAAACACATAGATGAAAATAATTATATGGGATGTTTATAATTTGGTAATTTTGGCTTCAATATATTTATTTTCCAAGACATATTGTCTCTAAGGATGTCATATTTGTTGATCCTGTGTAGAAAATGAAATCCCAAGAATATCCCATGCTAATGAACATAATTGAGACATGTAGTTTTATTTTCATAGTAGGTTACTACAGTTGTTTCATTTAGAATTTTACCTGACTAAATAACCCAAAAATCAAAGATCACGCATTAAGGGGTTATGTTTGTATGGATGAATAAATATACCAAATACAATGAGGAATTTAAAAGATGATTGGTCAATGCTTAGATTTTGACACTTCCATCTAGAAATAATGGATTTCTATCAATACATTGATGCAACAAAGAATGTATTTGGTAGTGTCTCTACGAAAAATGATAATTTTATTCCTTTTGAATCAAGGTAGTTGAAGACTCGTGGGATAAATAACCCACCCCCAGATCTTGAATTAGTAGCAGGAATCTTTTCTCTGGAACTTTGGAGACATTATATCTACTGTAAAATATGTGTGATATAAATAGATCAAAAGAGTTTAATGTACATTTATATATAAGAAAATCTCAATCTGAGGTAAATGATATTGATCGAGTTACTGAAATATTATTATTTTCTATTACACTACCACCCAATAAAGGCATATAAGGTGGCATATGCATTAAGTGGTAAAGATCATATAATTTTACCCCCAATAAGGATTGAGATGGATCCTATATCAATAGATCTACTAATGATTGTTATGGGAATTGTTAAGGAAGTGGAACCCTTAATCCTCATTCAAATTATTTTTAAAACATATTTACTAGAGAAGATAAAATGATCTCAGTTCGATGAAGGGAATCTAAAAAAATGTTAAAGATGTTAAGGATAGAAGATTTGAAGACGTTCTGTATGTGGATGGAGTTCTGAAATTTGGGAAGACATTATGTGTTCTATTGGTACCTGATCTAAAAAGGAAACTATTAGATGATTCTTATAACTCAAATTTATCTATACACATTAGTAGCACAAAGAAGTATATATATCTAATGAAATTTTTCTGTTGGGATAACATGAAGCTAGAAATTTCTAACAATGTATCAAGGTTTCTATTTTGTCGATAAGTGTAGTATGAGAGACAAAACCTCATATGGGTCATGCAACCTATGCCAATTCTATGCGTAAGAGTGGTGAAATTATGATGGATTGTGTAATAGGAATATCGAGGACACCTATAAGGAATGACGCAATATGTGTAATTGTTGATCATCTCACAAAATCAGCACATTTCCTTACTGTAAGAGAGGATTTACTACTTCAGCACCTGGAATGTCATTATGATAATGATGTTGTAAGACTTAATGGTGAAACTCTATTGATTTTATCCAATTGAGATCCTCGATATACATCAACATTATAGAAAAGTGCCTAGAAGGATTTGGATACTGAGCTTCCTATGAGTACTTCTTATCACCCCGAAAGAGATGGAATGTCTAAAAGGACTAAAAAACACGAGAAGACATGTTGAGATTATGTTCTATTGACTTTCATGGTATGTGGGATCAATAAATTCCATTGGGGGATATTTCCTACAATAATTGCTTCTATTATAAAATTCAAATGGCACTATATGAAGCAATATTTAGTAAGATGTGTCAAACTCCAACTTAATATGATGAAGTTGGCAATAGTAAACATATATTCCCAGAACATATCGAATAGACAAAATCAATGTTATGGAAAATTCAAGACCATATAAAAGAACCCCAAAGTAGGAAAAAGTGATATGATGACAATCGAAGAAATGATTTGGAATTACATGTGGGATATCATGCCTTTCTATAAGTATCACAGTGGAAGAGAGTCTTAAGGTTCAGTAAGAAAGGGAAATTGAGCCCCAGTTATATCAAACCATTCAAAATTTTAGAATGAATTGGATATATAGCTCAAATTTTAAAAAATACAACACGTATATCTAATGTTCATAATGTGTTCCATGTGTCGTTGTTGAAGAAATAAATTCTAGACCCAATGTATGTACTCACCTATGATGAAATAAAACTATAACCCGATTTTTCATTCTATGATGAGCATATTGAAATTCTTGAAACAAGGCAACATGTATTGAAAAATAGGACAAATTTTCTGGTTAAGGTTCTTTGGATAAACCATAAAATAGTGGAAGAAATGTGGGATCGGGAGGATGATTTAGATAATAATTACCCATATCTTTTTTAATTGTCTTATACTTGAAAAAATTCAAGGGAAATTTTTTTGAAGGTGGGAATAATATAACACCTCCAAAAATTTAATGGTATGTTTAACTTAAATATTTTCGATTCATTAGATATACTATATTTCATGAAGCACCGAGTCTCTATGAAACAACACCTGATTATTTAGAGGATAAATTTAGAACCTCTCTATTAAACATAAATTGTCCACTTCTGTGTTTTTAATTTCAAAAAACAGTCATCTATAGTTGTGAACATTAAGCCATTTGGAGTCTAGTTGAACCAACTATTTTTATGAATTATAAAATACCCATATGAATTGTAATATGAATAGTAATATAACTATTTTGAATAGTATGTCATATTATAATTTTATTTTCATAAGGTTATAAGGTAATGAGATGCTGATTAATTTTCACGGTATTAAAAATGAGTTATAGATTTAAAAAATTTATTTTTTATTAAATGATTATTTTATTTTTTAAAAAAAAATTAAAAATTATTTCCATGAAATGGATTTGTTTTTTTATTTCTACACATTGAAAATTGTTCTGGGTGAATTTATGGGATTTTTCTAAAATACTTGAATTTTTATAAATAGTAAAAATACAGTTTTATGTGTTCAGTATGTTTAATGAAATAATTTTGAAATAATTATTTATATAAAAGGATGTTAGAATTTTATACCATAAAATATCACATGAGGTGTCCCAAGTGGCAAAAATTATAGTAAAGTCCATGGTTTTGCAAAAACCACTAGTGATGTGTCCTTTCAAATTAATAAAAAACTCCATCTCATTTGCTATAAATTCCAACTCATCCCTTGATTTTCAATCATTACAAACTCAATATCCTCTAAAATATGGTATTTTTACCTTATTACAATTAATCTGATGATGTCCTCAATCCCCCAAGGTCTAAACTATTAATTTTTTATTATCACTCGACAGGGTAGGGGAATCTACCACCCTTCTCCTTGTAAATATTTCATTATAGGTTATTGTCTTCTATTTTCAATTAGATTTTATTGGGATAGTAATTCCATTTCCCCATTTATATGAATATTATATAATAATGATGATATTCCTCTTTTCCCTCATCAAAATATTATATGAATTTTTAAGTGACATCGTTAGGGTGACGAATTTTCATGAAGGATTTCATAGCATTTATTTTATTTTGAGTTCATTTTTTTCATTTTATTTCTTAATCTCACCTCATCTAAATTCTATGATAATTCTAGTACCTTTAATGAAATGTAATTTTATTATTCTAATGTAATTTTTTATCATCAAACTTTTCACCCTCCTCTTATTCTTAAAATGAAAACACCGTCCGAGATACGATAATTTATCACATTCAAGGAAAAGTTCTCAATTTTTATTAGCATATTCTATTATGGTCATGAAAAAAATTTATGGTTGAAAGAAATCATAATATATCTTTTTCTCTTTATTAAATTTTATGGAATCACTATACACTCATAATCTAAATTAATAATACAAAACAAGTTCTTTATACACTAAACTACCTAGTTAATCCACGTGTCTTTCATTATATATTATCAAAGAAGTCATCCTCTTGGTATGTAATCTAAAATCATTATAATGTGATTTATATCACTGTAATGTCACAAAAAATATATAAACAATTCTATATGATTGACCAAATTTTAAATTAAATTCCATTCATGAATACAAGCAATCCAATCATGAAAAATGTGGAAGAAAAAGCATCCAAAACCATACAATCGAACCTATTAAACCCATAAAAATCCATGAAGGTACCAAATAAGGTTTAAATAAATAAATTAAATTTATAAGAGGTTATGGAATTGTTGATTAATGAATATAAATTTTATTATTCATTCCTTTAAGATCAATAGAAGAACACATCTGGGCATAATGTAAGGGGTTTCTTATCCCACTTTTAATTCCGTGAGATTTCCATGGTTCCCCACTTATTTATTTAATGTGGTGTATTGTGTACATTCATTTGATATATAATATCATTATTCAATTTATATTCACTTTATTCTATGATTCATTTTTTGGTTATTAATATTGGGTCATATGACTCGATTGATTACAACATGGTAAGGGACTTTGTCGCAATTTCTACTTCGTTGTCCTTTACATGATATTGTGCACCAACTCATCCTTATGTGGTGTATAAACATACAATTTTGGATAATATTTCATTTTAAATTGTAAATATAATATATCTCTATATTCTGGTTTCATGGATATGATTATTGTCTTCAGTCGTATACCCATTCACATATTGTGTTTTTTTTGAATGTTGTTTTAACTTTGGAAATATTGATGAATCTGTATCCTCTACCCTATATAAGTATTGAAAAAGGAAAATTTTAAATGTATTAAATATATGTATAAATAATAATTTTTAGGCGTAGCGATGGGTGGGGCCCGTTATAACCCCTCGATGAAGAGACATGTCTCGTGAGACAAATTAGTTGGGGAAAAATATTTTGAGTTTGTTTCCAAAAAATCAGAGGCGTTATACTGACAGACATAAAACATTTCGAAAGTATATTGGTATAATGTTCCAAATACATAATGTTTAATCAATAAGCATATATGTTTATTCATTTTCAGTTATTACTATCCATTAGGATTTAACTATGAAAAAATCTTTGGATGCAGTTTCATTCTCAGTTTATTAATGGTGCGTGTTTTTCATTTATCCACCATGCCATATTAATTATAGATTTTTTTACGATTCAGTTCTTATTGATTCATGTTTTCACTATTTGTAACCCTTACTGAGAATTTGATCTCACCCTTTCATTTCTTTACCTTCAACACGTTATGAGGAGGGGACCATTTATTGAGTATCATAGAAGCAGTTTATTAGTTTTTAATATGTATTATATTTTGATACCCTTCCCAATGTAATATGAGGTACATATATATATCTAGTTTCCCCAAGACTACTAAATAGATAATTCAATTGTGTTTTCATTCCTTTTAATCATGCTAATGTAATAACCAAGGCATCATCTCCTGGGTTTTAGAGTCGGGGCGTTACAAATAGTGTGGATTATTATGAGTAAATATAGTACATAATAAATGCTATTTCGTTCCAATTATCTCAAATATCATCCAAGACCCATGAATTTCTCAAAAATGATTTATTTACCTTGTACCATAAATTTTTATATTTCACTATTCAGTAAAAATTCAACTATTTTAGAAACATAAGAGAAATTCACCAATAACATTTAATGATGTGTGGAATAAAATATGGAATCAAGATTATGGAATTAATTTTATAAATGTGACATTTTTAAATTTTAATTAAAATCATATTTCCTCAAAAAAATATTGATTGAAAAACTATAACTAAATTTTTAACAATTTTAAAAATCATTTATGGTCTCATAAAATTCATTTATAATCATAAGAAAACAGAATATAAGTGTCTGAATATATATTATGAATATAATTTTTCTTTTAAATAGATATATTACTTATAAAATTGTAAATAAAAATTTATGTATTAAAAAAATACAAACACATAATTTTTCATTTTCAATTCATTTATTTACATATACAGTTTTATAATTTTATCATATTTTCATTTATAAAATAGGTGATATTAATCAATATTTCATAGGTGAGGTAACTATTTTATTCACCATGATTCTATTCTTTAGTGAAACATAACTATTCTATAGTTTATGTTACTATTTCACTAGTATAAGTACGATAATTTATGATACAGACTCCTATTTAATTCACTCTTTATTTATAATGTTTTTTGCAATATTTATGTGTTTTTATGTGATATATACTATATGAAATAATTTTAATAAGGGAATCATCATTGATTAAATTTTCGGGTCATTAGAATCCGAATGTCTATTTCGGTACTGATTATGAAACCTAAATTAGTTATGAGTACAACTTAGTTTGGCACCACCAATGGTGTTTATAATAAATTCATGTCAATTTAGATTGTTCAGTTTTATAAATAATAAAATACAACAAAAAAATATATCATTTTACATGATTCAAATATTCTTTACATAAACACAGAACATTCCCCGGTTACTGTGGAAACCTAAATAATATCATATATTTGAATATCATTTTTACAATTTATAATTACAAATTGAATTCCCATGTAAACAATAAATGTTAATAATCAAATTGACATGTTACAATTAATATTTTATAATTGAATGACTATGTTATAATTCATAATTTCATAATTGAAAGACGTTGTTTCTGATTATAATTTCATAATTGAATGAACATGTTCGCTTTTATAATTCATAATTGAATGACCAGTTATCATTGAAATATTTATAATTGACTAAATGTGATTTCTACCATTCATAATTTCACTTAATCACATTAATTAATTCACAAATTAATTAACCAAACATATCAATTTCACAATAAATCCATTAACTTAACTTGTTCGATAATTAAGTAACCACATTAATTTCATTTCTAATATAATAATTATTTTATCGCATCAATCCAATTAATTATTCTACTATGTAATTAGTCACCTAAATCACATTAATTAATTCATCACTTATTTGACACATCAATACGATTTATTAATTTAACCACTAATAATTCACATTACTTCAATTAAATAATTCACCAATTAATTAATCAAATCCATAAACACTATAATCCATAAAATTAAATCATTAATTAATTTTTCCTACTCAACAATATCAATATCCTCATACATATTCAATCAATCAATTATTGCATATCAATGAATTCAATATCCCTATAATTAATTCAAAAATAAAATATTATGATCTAAAAATTCAATGTCTCAATATTTATTTGAAAATTTTATTATTCTGCATCAAAAACATGATATCTTCATAATTAATTAAACAATTAATCCAATTCACTAGTCCTAAAATTAGAATAATTAATTAAATCAACAATTAATTTATCCAAATCAACATTCATAACATTACATACACTAATTAATTCTCTAATTATTCAATCCAAATCAACTCAATTTTTTAATTCAATAATTAAATATTGATATTCATTCCCATTAATTAATTCACCAATTCATTGTTCAATTTAACTACATTAATTAATTTGATAATTAAATATTCAAATTAATTCCCCAGAACTAATTCACCAATTTATTCTCAACAAAATTGACAGCAATTAATTCCATAATTATTTAATCGCATTCAGTCCTTTAAATTAATTCACCATGTAATTGATCACATCAATTCCAATAATTAAATCTTAAATTAACTAATCATATTTATTACAATAAATTAATTCACCAATTAAATTTTCACATCAATTCCATTAATTAATCCAAAATAAATTCATCACATTAAATCCCTTTAATTAAATAACCAATTAATTATTCAAGTCAAATCCATTAATTAATTCCAAAAAAAATTAATCAAAATTAATCCCTTCAATTAATTCCCCATTTGGTTTTCCATGTAAATTATATTAATTGACACCGTAATTAATTTATAACATTCAATCCCTTCAATTAATACCAAAAATGAGTTATCCACATCATTTCTTTGAATTAATTACATGATTAATTAATCATTTCACATAGCATAAATTAATTCAACAATTAATTAATGGCATGATTATATTCTATTAACTAACCAATTAATTGGTCACACTAGTTTCATTAATTAATTCACCAATTAATTAATCGAATCATTCTCATAAATTGAACGATAAATTAATTTATCACCCCAATTTCATTAGATAATTCACTAAAAAATTAATCAAGTCATTCTCTTCAATTAAATCACTAATTAATTGATCACACCAATTTCATAAATTAAGTCACAAATTACATAGTCACATCATTATCTTTAATTATATCACCAATTAATTTATCATACCAATTTCATTAATTAATTATCCAATTAATTAATCTCATTATTATATTAAATTAGATCACATATGAATTGATCACACCAATTTAATTTATTAATTAACATATTAATTAATTATCTAAATTATATTATTATATTTACCTACTATATAATCCTATAAATTCCATTAATATAATAATTTATTAATTAATAAAATACATACACAAAAAAGTTCTCATAATTAAATCAAAAATTAATTATTTTAATTAAATTATTTTATATCCTTAAATAATTTTTCAATTTATTGTTCTGACTCAATTAGTTCAATATCACCAATTAATTAATGAATTAATTATCCCATCTCTATCAATTAAATATCTCTTATTAATTCTTCAACTAATTTTCACATCTCTATCAATTTATTATCCATAATTAATTAATCAATTAAATTTCCATCTATATCAATTCAATATCTAAAATTCTATAATGTCCAAAATTTGTTAATCTTCTCATATAGTAAATTCAATGTTGGTTACTCTATTGATAATCTCACAATATCCCTTCCAAAATGAAATTGACATAATCTAAGTGAAGTCTTTGGGATTTTATTTATATATAACCTAAATAAATTTATTTGACAAACACTCTCCAAAAGAAGAATCCCCAATTGGAAATTATCCAATCAAGAACGTGATGAAGAACACGATATATATGTGAATCCTAGATCAATTAACAAAAAATAAAGATATAATAACCATATATATAAATCATCAACCCATAATATATAATGTTCTAAAATATAAATGGATAATAAGGATCAAATAATAGTAAACCAATTCAGATAAGATTCAGATACTAGTAGAGGTGAATCTCAATAATCTGGGCCTCAAATGACCATGAACAATATCAAAGGGACTGAAATCCATCTGTGAGGATCTAAAATAAAAATTATTCATTAGGGTATAATGGGGGGTATTTTTTATTTAACATTGGGGTTTGAGTTATTTGAAATATAATTCTAGGTAAATTTAAATCTCCCACTAGATTGGCTTCGTAGGGGGAACGATTTTTCAAACCGTGTGCCTCATCTATGGGAGGTACTAGGTTTCTCATAAAAGGGTGAATTGTTTGAAAATCCATGGTTCATCTATAAAAAACCCTCTATTTGTGTTCACATGGTATTCTAGGATGGGGTGCATGGTTAGGGAAAACTATGTGTTGAATATACACTTTCCCTTCTCTATCTAAAATTCAAAAATTTCATCCCAAAACTCCCCAATAAACTACCCAAACCATAAGGCCATAAAAACTACTCAAAATACTTCTTGGAACAATAATAAAACACTTCCATAAAATTAATGGTTCTAACTTATTGTATTCACAATCATTGTCTGTAAAAAAGTTATTTATCAACAAATGTTCTGAATCATGGTAGGACTCATCGTATGCAGATTTTAGGACATATAATTAAATTATAGAGAATGATCATTCTAAATTTGTATATCATATTCTATTTTAAACCATTTAATGTTCCCTTATTAAGTTAAATTTTTAAATTATGTTTTTAATCATTAGTCTGACTTGTTTGCCACCCAATCATCCCCAATTATTTTTTGATGAACCAGAACACTTCAAAAATGATTGTTCTGACATTGTTTTTATTAATTTATATAAATTGTTATTTGTGTTAATTATTATAAGACTCTGGAGCCATGGTTAAAAAAATGTTGGGATTTATCTCGATCAAACCCCATGGTCCGGATATATCCAATTGAAACATATGTTTTTCAATATAAGGATGATAGGAGATGAATATTGAAATGAATATTATTGTTTTTTAGATATGTGATATGACAAATATATGGTAGAATAAAGGGAGGAGAGGGAGACATGTACATGATTAATATATACCATTATATATATGATTTATAGCCAAAAAAACTGGAAATGGAAAATAGAGACTTCAATTTCTTTTTATATGAACATGTGAGATGATTTGACATGACCGATGTGGATTAGAGATACCCAAAATATAACTATGATTCTACGATAATCCATATTGAATCCTATGTAGGATGATTAAAATATTTCATGAAGCACCCATATAGATGATTTTCAAGGGTTTAGAAAAAGGTAGGGATCTCATGTAGTGAGGATGTGCCACATTTCATATGAGAGGCACATGAGAAAGTCACCATAAAAGAGGAAACCCCATCTATTGTAATACAAGATGACATCCAATGAACAAGAACATAATGAGGAGAATAGTTTGAACCCTGTGTTTTTGAGGCATGTTGGTTACTCCACATACAAGCCGCATAAGGCTACAAGAGAAGAGATCCATGTACAGGTGAAAGACTCATCCAAGAACCAATGTGGGACCACACACCATGTTGATCCCCTTACATTACATGTACATAATTTTTTTTGAAATATTATGCCTCTTATATATCTTTCATTTTTACTCAAATTTTAAGTCGAGAGTAGTCAATCCTATGTGATTTTTTGTGTATATTGTGATGGATTCCTCAATATTAGATTTTTAGATACTATAAAGAATGTTCTAGCTGTGATGTCTAATTTGGATACATTAGATGATTATTGCTATTGGATGAGGCCATTAGAGTGGAACCCAATTATTGGGATAAGTCATGGGTCTTCTATACATCCATAAATTGTGGAACTATCAATCTAGGATAGGGTATGGGTACTCCACCTATATTTTGGAACCCTCTTATAGGGCCATGGCATGGGTCCTATATCCATCAATATTTAATTTTTATACCTCATAATTTACCCTGGAATGGGTCATCTACCCATAGAGTGGAACCCCCAACATATTTAGGGCTTAAGTCCCCTATCTATCCATATTTAATATATAACCCTCTAATTTTACCATGGTATTCGTCCTCTACATCATTATTGGAACCCTCCAATAGATTCATGTAATGGTTTCCCTTCTACAAGAGTGGAATTTCAATGTGGAGTAAGGGATTGGGTCCTATACAACAATAGTGAAACCATCCTACAAGGACAGGGTATAGTTCCTCCATCAATAGAGTGGAACCCTCTTAATGGTATAGGGAATGTGTATTCTTACAATAAATTGGAATGCCTTTGACTGGCTAGTGTGTGGGTCCTTTATCTATCTACTGAGTAGAACCCTCATGTTGTATCATGGAATGAGTCATCTACCTTGAATGTTTTCCTTCTTGATAGTGAAGCATAGTGGAGAGGTGTTTCTTAATATATATATTTCTTTAGAATGATGTGGGAGATGTAGCGAATCATTGATTGACCTTTGCAATAGTTTTAACTATTTTCCATTGATGGTGTATTAGATGGATATCCAATTTCACTCTCATTTGTATTTCTATTATGAGTATATATATGTGTCTATATATATATATATATCTGTATTCATGGTACTTCATTTTTTACTCTCTTGTTATGGGTTTTTTTTCTATTCTTATTGGGTATTATATAGCTCCCCCATCATCTTGGTGTCTGTATATAATCACCCCAACATTGGATTTACCTGCATGAGTCATGTCTTCTGTAAATAATAGGAAGGTCAGTAGGGATTATAAAGGAGAATAGGTATACATTGGTGTACTAAACCACATAAAATGGTTGTGGGTTATATATCTGCAGTTGAAATCTCGTAACACTTTACTTTTCCAGTTTTTATAGTCTGGTACATCATTTTGAGTTGGGCATATTTTCCCCCCCTTAAAGTGGCCTCCTTGGCTGGTTTTGACATGAATCGGGCATCATATAACCCACTTTATGGTCTCCAGTAAAGTGAGATAAATGGTGAATTTCCAACGGATCATGTTATTGGTGATCCCACAAAATGCGTGACTTGGGAAAACACTAATCCAGAGCCTCAGTTTATGGTGCGAGGATTCATGAAAATGGGGTACTTTGATTTGTCAGGACAAGCTCTACTGATGGTGACCTAAATGCATATTCACAACATATTACCTATTATTAAAATATCATTAATCATTTTAACTCTTCTAGAATCTATGATAATAAGATGAACATCTCCTATAATGAAAATTGGAATGAAAAAATACCACTAGAGGGTTTTGGAAGTGGTCATGCCTCATTCAAGGATTCAATTTGGGATAGGAAGAAAATGTTGATAGAAAATAAAGGTTTCACATATTATCCTACAAGGATAAGGCCCCAAAAGGATACTCCAATATTTCATGGATTTTCTCAAAAATATATTACACAAATTTATCTATAAAGGAAAATATTGAGAAAAAAATATTCAATAATACAAAATATATATTTGATTGGGAAATTAGTGGTGATTTTGGTTATTAAAATGGTACTTTATATTTTGATGGTTATCTTTTTGTTATTTATGGATGTGTTAAATCCTTTTTATTTTACCTCACCCACTCTCATTGTCATATTTTATCATTAATAAATAATACAGATCTTTTTTGTTTAGTTAGACTTGTTTGGTATTCCGTATAGAAATGGACGAGTTTGTGCAAACATGTACATTAGAAAAAGGCCTCCCATATTGGTTATTCCATTAATCTCTTGTCACCATCCCATGGCCTATAAAGGTGGGGTTGGACTTTTTTTTCACTGGAGGTCCGTTTTATCGAGTCATAACATACCCATGTTGAACCCATAATTTTAGGCAAACATGTTTAATACATAATAATGTTTATAGAGGTAGTAGTCCATCCGTAACATAAGAAATGTGGTTTTTCAACTTGTCAGGACAATAGTAGAAATTTTTTCTATATATATAATAAAATTTCCATAAAATTATGATACTAAGGTAATTATTTTAGCAGGAGTAGATTATATTGAATGGATATTTATGAAGAAATAAATGCAATGATGTAAAAATAGAGTATTTTATATTTTTATTATACAACATGGAATTAGACCTATGAAAATTAGAATAAGGAATTGATAGGTATTATCATGTGAAGAATAAAACTAGTGTGAAATTTCTAGGAGTGCTGTGTTGTTACTTTTTTATGGTTTTCATATATTTTTTTAGAGTGAGGTGTGAGGAGAAGTGGGATGGTGACTATTTGTTTTATTATTGATGAGAGAAGAATTTTTATAATAATATAAAATTATTGTTAAATATAAATTGTCTAATAGATATAGTAGTTTAAAAAATGTAGTAGTGGAAGGGATAAGGTTTATAAATACAAAAAAATAATGTTACACAAATAGTTTTTAAAATTTATTAAGTCTTTTTTCTCATATATTTAATACTTCATAATTTCTTGGTTTTTTTCTTTTCAAATTATATGTAATATGTAATTACATTTCTGTAAAAAAATAAAGTGCGATAATAAATATTTTGGTCACAAATAATTATAATATAATATAATATTTTTTAAAAAAGTTCTACTGGTTATAAAATGTTATATTAATAGCACAACTCCAACCTTTTAAAAACAATTTTTTAAAAAATGTATTCTTTGGCATAAAATTGTATCTATGATAGATTTATCATTTTGGTTTACATTAGTTAAATTAATTAGATTATTATTATCTAAATAATATTTTTTAGAGTATAATATGTCAAATTAATTATTTCTACCGTGTGAAATAATAATTGATAGAACCTATTTTATTAGAATAAAATATTTCATTCGATAGAAAATGTGAATCATAAATTTTTTAATTCAAAATATTTTTTTAAATGAATAATTATACTCCTTAAAAACATTCATATTCATGAGTTATTTTTTATAGAATTTAATTCCATTCTTATATTATTATAATTTGAAATAGTATGGTACAAATAAAAAATTATGTTTTTTATACACCTATTGTCCATCATTTAATAAAAATAACAAAAATCACCCTCATATAATTTGGAAATGATGAATTCAATAATAAAAATATTTTCACTAATTTTATTTTATAATATCTCTATAGTTTAATATTTATTTAATATTAAAAGTTATAAAGAAATTATATTAAATATATATTTTATTTTTTATTTTTATCTATCTTATTGGCCTAGAAATTATTAATTAAATTTTTGTTAATATTTTTCATCAAATTAAAATAAACAAAATAGAAATTTAAATTTTATGAATTTTGATTATTTTTTAAAACAAAAATCAGTGTTTAATTTTAGTTCTTTGGAAAATATCAATTAATAACCTCTAATAGTTTTAAACAAATTTCATTAAATATTTATCCTCAGTACATTATGTTTAATCAATTATCAATTCATGCAATTAAAATAGTAATACCAATTTTTATGGAATCTAAATATATGTTTTAATAGAAAATAATTTTAGAATAATATTATATAAATGAGGTTTTTTTGTTTCAATAAAAGTCATATTAATGGTATACATTATATTATATTATATTAATATGGTCTATAATGGTTTATTTTATTTTTGGAGTTCTATATGATATAATATATAAATCATACTATTTAATGAATGAGTATAACATAATAAAATCACTTGGAATTTAAATATAGTTGTTTAAAAAACTCATTTTCTCACAATATTAACTATTACACACTAACAACATGGCTAGGGGTATCATCAGTTATTTTCCTGGATAAATTTATAATTTTAATAGTGATATCTACCTCACAAAAGGGGTTATGTCTCTGAAAGTCATATATTAGTTTATAATAATCATAAAAAAATATTTATTTCCTTAAAAACATTTAATATAAATAATCTCGAGGATTCATTTTTAATATATACATATAGTAATAAATTCTCATAGGGAATTTATAGAAATACATTAAATTATAATTTTTCATAATAAGGTTTTTATATTTTACATGTGATTACTCAATTTTTTTAATATAGATTCTTTATAGAAATAAATATTCCATTTCCAAAATAAAATCAAATTATTATAATTTATGTGTAATAAGACATTAATGACATATATTTTGTATACCTAGAAATATGATACAATAATAATATATGATTCTCATTATTAATAACAAATCATTTTTAGTGGATAGATTCTATCAGATAACATCACATGTTTAAAAGAGTGAATATAATAGAGAATAAAAATATTAAAAAAACATATATGCTAAAGGATATGTGTAATATGAAACACATGACTACCCATATTCACCTTAATAATAGTCATTTCATAGACCTTACCGTTTACCTTTTTAATTGGTGGATGTTGAGGTCTATTGTCATTTTCAGTGTAGGTTTTTCTGAATCAATTTTTTAAATTTCTGAAATCTATTCATTTGATTCATTATTCATTTTATTACTCCAGGTAACTATACATATTAATTAACATAGATATAAAATATTATGCATGATGGCCATTCCATCCAAACCTAAATCATCTTATTGGTCACTTGATACATTATATAGGGTGTTTCTTATAATGTTTTTTATATGCAGAAAGTGTAATTTTTTTCATTAATTATCTTAATTTATTAAATATCTATGAAACACCATCAATATCATCTTTAGAGTGCTTTTATATTCACTTGTACAGAATATGATAATATTAAATTGAGAAATTTCTATGAGAATGAACATGATATTTCTAACACAAGGTTCTATCCATTTTTTTTTCTCATCATGTAAATCATCACATAATCCATGATACACACTTTTTTTTTATTTACGCTTTATCCATCAAATAATAAAACCAAAAATGAATATCATGAGTAATTATAAATTAACATATTAAATGAATTATCATAAATACTCTCATAAAAACACTTCATTGATTTTTTTTACATGTAAAAACCACCCACTTTCCTTTTAGTACATTCTAAATCACCTCCGGTTCAATCTATAATTCATTATATTATTCTCTATAATATTCATTAACCTCAATTAACAACATAAAAAATCCCTTCATAATGGAATGTAAAGAGAATATGATTTACCGTAGGATAACTAAGAGGATTGTTAGAATAGTTCTGTAGGTTGGCATCATTTTTATGTAGTATGTGGAGATCAAGTTAATAATAAAACATCCTTTTCCTAGGTATTACCCCAAGATATATCATTTCCAGATCCTGTATCCACATATAGGATATTGTCTAAGTTTTCATTTGTATAAAATTTATATAATTTATGAATTATAAAACTATTTCAATTTTCTCATATATAATGAATTATTAATAAGATTTTGGCTAATATTTTTCCAAATAAATAAAAAATGTCAAAAAATTATCCATAAATAATAAATCGCGAATCATTTAGTATATCTAGTGCTATATAAACATTATTTATGTAATGGATGTTAAACGAAGTTATGAAATTCAAGAAAAAATATTTCTATTTTACATATTATTGATTATATAAATTTTAAATTTCCTAATAATCACAAAATCCCAAAAACCGAAGGGTTTGTATAATTTTGGATCAACTACATAAGAAAATTATTTTATTATAATTATCAAAATATATCCACAATCAATCCACTCCAGACGCCCGTCTAAACATAGAATACGTTACATTCATTTTCATAAAATGGTTTTTAGAATCTTTAAAGTGGGATGTGATCACTATCTAATGTATAATTTATACACATTCTAAAATATCCTAGATAATATGAATGAAATAAAACATTATAATGGTATAAATATGATATTAATATAATGTGGAATAATGCGATTTTATGATATATAATTGTTTTCAGATATGTAATATGAAATTAACCAACATATACAATGGATTAAGTGAGTGAGATGGTATATATGAAACATGGATAATGTTGTATCCCCCCATTATGAATTCTATATACTCCCATCCCATGATTTGTTTTTCGTCTTTTGATTTGTTTTTTATTTTAGAAATTGAGAGAAACACAATCCATTGGAAAATTACACACCCTAGAACATGATTACATAATATGTAATTTTATAATAGAAAACTTTTGTGGATATCATGATAGGTGTGAAATAATCACACAATTTGAATTTGGTTCAATTTAGGAATTGTTTGGTGTTGGGATTTTATTATATGAAACTCTTTTTCTAGTCACTTTTTAATTTGAGGGATTTAACACCAGCAAATTGGAATAAAAATCATGAAATCCTTATGTTCAGATTACATTAATTCATGGATAGCATTATTTTTATTAATATTATCCACAAATATCCAAATATTGACCTAGATCTCACCCTATCTAATTTTATATATCTTTTCCACTTTTTTATGATTCATATTATTTTTGGTAATCATGGTTTTTTCACATCACCTATAATGGTAAGTGTCCTATATGGTTTTTATAGAATTAGTTGCACATTCATTTTTTCCTATGTTTGGGTATAGATTTTTTTTATATTGTGTTTTCTATTGGTACATTACACTTTCTTATCATTCCTCAAATTTTAATGGCACATCATTTGGTTTCTATTCACCTTTGTTGATGGATTTTAGTTTTATATGTATTTGTGTACGTTTTTTATACAATGGGTTATTCTGATGACTTGCTTATCATTATTGATTAATATATTTGGGTTGTTTGTTTATTTTAAGTGATATGGGGTATTCAATTTATTTCTTATTATGTAAAGTTGTATTAAATTAATTTTACTTAGTAAATAGATTATCAATATTTGGTAGTTGGTTTTCAAAAGATGAAGATGATTGGATTAGCATTTAAAATGATAATGAAATTGTGATCATGGTATTGAAATTCGTTTTAACAAACATAAGACATTGGTATCCTTGATTTTGTCTTAAAATAGACATAGGTACCCTTAGTGAGTGTATGAACATTAGGAGTTAACCTTTTGGATATTAGTGGACTATGGTAGGACTCGATAAGGGTTGGTTAAAATGTTATTCCCATTGAGGCTCTTTCATGTGTAGTTTAATTCCCATAATAAATGGCCCAATATAAAGTAATATTTAATTTTGGGTTATTTATTTCTTGATTCATTTTTATCATTTTTTGTTACTCAGATTTTTTCATATGATGTTGTATCACATAGCTTTGTAAGATATGTTATTTCATGGATACGTGTTTACATATTTACCTCTTGATGTGTGGATCAGAATCGCTATTTTAACAGTTATACATTTCAAAATTTTATTTTTAAATATTAAATGATTAACTTAAAATCAAATTTAAAATTATTGAGAAATATTTTTGATTTATGAAGATATATTCTAGAACATATCTGGTCTAAAAAGCTAGTACATCTGAATTCCTTATATTAGATATTGTATAGAAACTATCGTGGTATTCTACTACTCATTTGTCTCACACCCTACATTTGAATATGGGAGGTTATAGATGTTTTATTACATGATCTTAGTAAGGGTAGGGGAATCATTTAGCAGTCATTGAACTCATGTGGTTTCTTCCATCAGTTTTGTGTGGTTTCTATGTGACTGTTGGTCGCATTTAGATTTTTCATACTCTATGGATTAGCGTGATTTGGCTTGGTTTGTTTGTTTTTTTCTGGCATATTTACAATCCTTTTTACTCTGATCTCTCTTTTATTTAAATATTAGAAACTTATTTTAGTTTTTTAGGATATAGCCTTGCACCCCACCACTATCATAGTCAGACTAGGGTGTATTGCCTTGTTGACTCCGGATGGTCAGTTTTAATTTGATATCATTGGAAGGATTAACTATTTGTTAGTTCAAACTTATTGTGTTTTGATATATTTAATGGGTAGAAATGGGTTATTAATGTTGAAATTCAGAATGTAGGTGCGGAAAATTGTCATGTCCAAAACACAACCACTACTGATCCTAAGTTACATTGTTTGGTCAGAGACATTTAATAGGTTTTAGAATTAGATATAATGTTCATTTAAATGAAATATAGGAGAATGTTATTTTATTTCAAATATTAATTTTTCTGTTATTTATTCACATTTTTTTAATTCACAACATATTTGAATGCATTTTATTATAAAATTTTTTTAACTCTAAATGTGTTCCTATGATTTTGAATTGTTATCATGATTTAGTAGGTTGTTTTCATCTGTTTATTTGATAATTAATCTTAGAGTATATTATATTAATATTATATAGTATGTTTCAAGACTTTATATACATGATAATCTTACAAAATACCATTATTTGGTAGAATCTATTATCCTTCCTTTTAATATTATGGTTCATGTGGGTCTTGTGAACCTCAGATGTGTGGTAAATCATAGATCTGAGTTAACTAAAAATAATGAAACTATCATAAAAGGTGAGAAAGGAACTGAGTAATATGAGAATTGTATTGAAAATATATATACAATATTCCTCATCATGATGAATTCTATATACTCTAAGGTGGGGTTTCCCATGGACATTCTTGAGGGACAAGAAATGAGATGGTTGTATTATTTTAGGAAATATAAGTTTCATGATGGTCTTTGTTGGTCTTACTTCATGAAAATATATAATTAGGTGTGGTTCCCTTATACATTATGTTTAGAAAATACCCAAGAATTTATGATAGTGTATATTGGGTAACAAACCATTCTGGAATATTCTTTCATGTTTTTTGAGTTGGTATATCTAGCATCGCAACTCATCACTAAATAGTACCTAAAGGCTTAGAAGTTTGAGTTGGGATTCATGTTGGATAATAATTTAATTTTTATTCTATATTTTATCATAAAACTCTAGATATAGTTTAAAATCCATATTTGAGAATAGATGATATATCCAAAAACACTTGATTTATTTTTGATGTAGTTGGTGTCATTGTAATATTGAGTGTATCTTCTAGATAGAAAATGATGCACAAGAGAGGTATGATTTATTATGGATTGGTTTCATTGTGATTATTAGTATATTTGAATCCCTATTTCCAGTGTGGAAATCTTGTTCACTCCCATCCAAATTCATATATTCTCAAGGCATTTCAACTCTGTGGATGATTTGTCCATAAAAATGTTTTTTATAAGATAACACCAGGTAGTAATGTAGGATCCACATTCACCAAGGGTTTGTAGGTTAATATAGATGATTATAATTCTAGTGGGGCTTATCCAAAGGATATGTATAATTTTAAATTTGATAATATAGATCAATAAGGATATAAGACCCTAAAACTTTATGCATTGGATTATGTTCTAGATGAATCAAAAGCATGGCCTACTACATTTAGACATACACTCTTAATTTTTCTTCTATGGTGATTATTCTGTTTAATAAATTTCATAATAATGATTTTATGTCATCAAATTTAGTTGTATTGAAGGGTTTAAGTTTAGATATTAATCCATACATTGATGGATATTAATACAACTTTTGAATAGTGGAACCAAACAATGCTTCAGGTTCCATAGACGTATACATGGATTGAAAGATCATTATATCATCCTAGATAAACTATTATCATTATTAAGAATAGTTCTAATATTATAATGGGGTCAAAAATATTTTTTAGGATGATTTGGAGTCTATATCAGGAATGGAAAAGCTTATTTTTCCTTATACTATGGTAATCTAATTTCTATTTCCATATATTTTTCATGATGTAGTTTAACTTTCTTTAGTTGTATGACTTCATTCAGTTGTGTGTGCATATTATGAGGACTTGATAGATTATTTTTATACTCTACCCCTTTGATAGTGGTCAAGATTATTATTTACCTATTCAATGATGTGATGCCCATTTTTATTCCATTGTATCAAATAGACCCCACTAAGATGTTGGAAATTATGGTATTGCTTGATGACCTAGAGGAAAAGGGTTTATTATTAATGGATTTTCATTTTTCATTTTCAATTCCACTTTTTTATAATGGAATATGGAAGCCATAACCATTGTATTTACTATTGTATAATGAATCAGGTTACCATTTAGAACAAATATATTTTTTCTATGATTGATAAATGTTTTGACTATATTGGATGATGTGATAGTTCTCAAAGGTTGACCTATGGTTAGGTTACCACTATTTGAGTATATGATATGAAAAATAGTTGGGAAATCATTTACTTGTTAATATGGTAATTTCAATTTTATATTTATGGATTATTTAATAAAACCAATACAATGTCTATGGAAATTATGAAGAAAATATTAGTCTGTAATTGTAGTTTTTGTGGCTGATTTTTCAGGTTTCTCCATGAAAAAGGATAATCAGAATGAAAATTTAGATATACTTTTTGAACCTTGAAAGAACATCATATATATAGTAAATTGTCCAAATATATGTTTCATATTCAATTAGTAATGTCTATACAGAATGTGATATCTTATAGACGAATCTAAATGAGTCTTGAAAATATATATGTAATTTTTCACTGGTATCATCCCTTATGTGTTTGATTTATGTTGACTCCTTGGGTTGGTTTGTTACTTTATATTGTTTGTTTGAAATTTTTCAGTATTTGCATCTTTTATTACATGTTTAACCCATTAGGGTGTAATGATTGAATGTGATGAAAACTGATAGAGATATTTTGAAGATATAAAGAGGATATTTCCCATCACACTAATATTGATATTTCTGAAACTATTTTTTTCTAGTGGCATTTTCTACAATACTTCTATTACATCTATGGGACATTTCTTATTGTGAGGTCAACAGGTGGCATGATATTTCTTGTGCTATTTACACCCTCATGAGAATAAATACCCTACCCATGATCTTTATTTTAAAGAAGCTATACTCACACTCAATATGTGGTGTCATTATATCTATAGAGACTATTTGATAGTATATTCTTATCATAATATCTGGAAATATATTTCTAATCATATTGATCCTAACATGAGATAGAGTCGGTAGGTGGAACACCTTGATAGTTTTGATTTTGAAATTTCATCCACCCCTACAAGGACATATTATATACTTGATATATTAAGTATAAAGTTACTGACACAGGACGTTAATGAATTGGTTGAGGAGTGGCATCCAAAGTGTTTTTGTGTGTGATGATATTGGGAATGTAAGTGGTTTGTGGATAGGTATTCATGGATTTGATGAAAGTGTAATCCGATTTTATTGAAATATTTAATTGATATCAAGTGATATAAACTGAGATATATCAATCTAGTAATAGTGTCTATAATGGAGAGACCTCAGGTGGAGAGTCTCAGTCTCCATGTGGATGTATATGCTTCTATGTTAAGTGGGTTGATCCATTTTCCAGGATGTAGGATTTTGTGGATAGGGGACACTGGTCATGTTTTTTTGTAATCATTTGGGTCTTCCAAAATGTACTATGTCATGAGACATGGGTATTTTTGGTTGGGGATAAAGAGGCTGACTTCATATGTTTCATCATAATGTATTACATGTTACTGATTGAAGATGAAACACCAAAGATCTATGGGATTCTTTAAACCCTTATACATCACATTATGGAAATTGGATTATATATCCATGGATTTCATCATCAGTTATCCAAAAACTCCTAGTGAGGTGGATATGATAAGGTTGATTGTTGATAAACTCATGGAAATTGGTGTATTTCTTCCCTATCAATGAAATAATTAAAGTGGGATAGCTTGGTTACTTGTATGTCCAAATGACTGTGAGACTTAATGGGGTTCCCTCTCTTATAATATCTATCGGAGACCATTGTGTTACATCAATTTTATAGAATGGATTATAGGATGTGATGGGTTCCCATAATATATAAATCATTGTTATCATACAAATATGGTTGGATAGATGGTGAGGGATATCTATGTTCTTGAGGAAATGATCCGGACATGGATTCATGATTTTGGGGGATATTGGGAAAAGTATATTTATGTAGTGATATTTTCTTATAATAGTTTTCATTAGTCTTTAGTAAATATTGATCTATTGACATATTTTTTTGGGAGGCCATATAGATATACCCTTTACTAGGATGTTTTGTGAGAGTGGGCCTTGGAGGGGCTGGTTCTTTTTTGTGAAATTATAATGATAGTGTAGTTGATATGGAAAACATTGACTACAAAACATAGTCATGATAAATATTATCGGTATAAAATTTGTTGACACGATGATTAAAAGGATGTTTATATGGTCTTTATTAGAGTTTCACCTCACTTGGGAGATCATCGATAGGGTCTGTAGGGTATGTTGGATGAATAGTTTGGTGGTCCAAATCAGATCATTGGATGACTCGGAAATGTGGACCATTGCTTGGTATTTTCTTCAATTTTTACATCTCTCCATAACCTATTTCATTCTTACTATTAGAGTAGGTATATAATACATCTGTTCCATGTGATTGGATGGGTATATATTGGTTTGGACATCGAAGAAAATAGGGTTGAGCATATAGATTAGATTATTGATCTCAATGATAATGTACTATGTGGAAAAATGATTCCTCCACTACGGTTATTATGGACGTGTATAAGAGATATCAAAATATGGGAGATGTAATTTATGATGACGTAGCATTGAAATCCACATTTCTTCAGACCAAGATTCTAGGTGGATTATTTTGGAAGAATGTATTTATATAGGTGATATTGTAACTGTAATGTATTGAACCACTTTGGTCCTTTCCATTACTGAAATATGGTGTTTGAGGTGTTTTGGGTGGTCAAGGTAAGTTATTTCCAACAATTTTTAAAATATCTAGTTTTGTGAAATGTGTTTCCAGTTCTATGATCAACACTATCGGTGAGTCATCTTTATCTGTCGGTGAGTCATTTTCATCTATCGTTGTTGGTGATTCATCTTCATTTATTAATGAGTCATCTTTATATGTCGGTGTTGATAAGTGATCTTCATTTGTTAGTGAGTGATATTTATCTATCTGTGTGTGTGAGTCAAATTAATTTTTTGGTGTTCTGAGTCATCTTCAACTGTCGGTGAGTCATCTTCATATGTCAGTTTCAGTGATTCAACTCCATCTATTGGTGAGTCTTATTCATATGTGGGTGTTAGTGATTCAGATTCATCTATTGGTGAGTCATCTTTATCTATCTGCATCAATGAGTTGTCTTCATTTATCAGTGATTCATCATCTTCTGTCGGTGTCATTCAGTCATCTTCATCTGTTAGTGAGTCATCTTCGTATGTCTATGTTAGTGAGTCATCATCATCCATCAGTGAGTTATCTTTATCTATTTGTTTTGGTCCGTCATCTTTGTCTGTTAGTCGGTGCTATAGTGTTTTCAGATCAACCAGTGAACAATGTGTCAAGAATCATACAGTTTCACTAATTTGACAATTTCATTGATATAAAATTCATTCAATTATTTTTTAAGTGATTTATGACAGATTCAAAGACCATAAGTAATATTTTAATATTATTATGTGTCCCATAGACTTTACTCATTAAAATTGTATAGTTTTGATGAAATATATCTTTAATGGAAATTCTAATGTGTATTTAAACAATTTATCCTTTTATAATTTGAAAATTTAAAATTACATTCTTCATTGTTTTTTCTTCTTATTTTACATGGTACATGACTCCCTATACCTTTGTTTCCCATGTAGTTGTGATATTTTTTGTGGACCTTAGATTGTGTTTTCTTGGGATTTTTTCCTTTCACTTGAGAAACCATGTCTTGGTGCAACTAGGAAGTGTTTATTTTTCTTCGATTTTAGGTATGGTATCCCTCTTTTATTCTTGGTTACATGATCTATTTTCTGTTTTCTCCTTTCCATGTAATAGAATGTGTTCACCATGTTTCATAATGCACATTTATTGGATCTTGGTGTAGGTTGTCGTGTCGTGGAGACCTCAGGTTGATGCTTTCGTTGCAGAAGGGGTGATTGTGACCTTTTTTGTTGGCACATTCTCATGAAAAGAACATCGAAAAGCTATTGAGGAATTGTATTTGTGGATTTTATATTATTTTAAATTTATTTGTAGAGTTAACATGTTTTATCTACTAGAACACAATGAAATTGACAAAATAAAAAATTCAAATTAATTAATTAATTGGAATCAATTTTATGTTGTTTCTTTGCACACTGATAATGGTTTTCCTCTTCATTTTCCTAGATAGTGTGGTATCTATAATTGTTTTGTTTAGAATGAAATTATATATGTAAATTGGTATATAACTTAAAGATGTGATTAATTTTAGATAAATTGGTTATATATAAAGAGGTATGTATAAGAATCTAGTTGTTGTTATAACATTATGATAATCAAATGGATGTGTTTTTGAATGTTTAAGTGAATCAGTTATTTAAATATGAAAAAATGAACCATTTTTAAAATTAATATAATTCATTAATGGGTTATGAGTTACCCTTCTAATAATAAAGGTCATGAACATTATTAATTGGAGTTGTTAGTGCTCAATGTGTGTGAAGGCTGAATGCCTTTTTAGGGTCACGATCCCAGTTTCTATGTTGTTTGTTTCCCGATGCTTCTATTATTGGGTGATCCAGGGATGGATGAGCCTGGAGGGGTGTTATGGTATGCGGGTGTAGGGAGGCCCAGTGGTTGTGGTGGAAATATTTGGTGCCTAGAGAGTTAAAAGACATAATTGATCAATGTGGGTGCATGGTAGGACACTAAATATGATAAAACGGGTTGGATGTGAATGTTGGATACTTGTTGAATCTAGTTTTTGGTAACTTATTTACATTTCCCACTATATGAAATAACTGATTTTTTTACACTCCTTATAATAGAGGGGAATTTGAACATGGTATAAAACATTATTTTTATGTTTAGATTCTCATGGATGTATGGGTTTTTTCTCTTACTGTATGTGGAAAATACTCTACGAGTAGTTCACCGACTCACTCTGTTTTTCCCTTATGCTTGGTATCATAGAATACATGTCTAAAATTATTTGGGATATGGGAATATAATAATGATATTAACCAATTATTTAATAAATTGTTTAATCCCATGGGTTTGGATCTTTCTAGGATTCAATTTCATGGTAACATTTTAAAGGAAGGGTGGACTTGGATTGATTCTGCATGGAGGGAATGGATCTTTAGTGAGATGCTAATAAAGTGAAATGTTGAAATGATAATGGCTAATTAAGGGTAAAATAATTAATTAATGTAAAGGTAAACTAATAAATAGTGTCAAGGTAAACTAATGTAGCTCTTTAAATGGTTGTGTTCTTATAGGATACATAGTCTATGTAGTGTCATCTGAGAGTTCGAGAGAAGTTAGCTACAATTGAGTCTAATACCAGGTCATGAATAGAGTGTGTTAGTGATATATATTATACGTTGAACTTTTTTTCTACACACTACTCCACACTGTTGGATAAGGTGATTGACACCCCAGGGATTTGGAGCCCAAGGGGCATTTTTCTCAACATCCTGATGGGTGGATGGATGGCGAACTACCCCCTTTGGTCTTGCTCTCTTCTCTTGGTAGTTACTTGTCCTAGTAGGCACGACAATTAGTTTTCCTTATATTAGTGTGTATAGGGTTGTAATGGGTTGTGGTTATTCACACACATATATTCATAACATAGTTTCTTATGATCTACTAAATGTATAACGTGTATAGTCTATGATGGCTTGATGATCCTTACTTGGTGTATGGGATGTAATAACTTGAATTTATAATAAATGGCATACGCTATGCATTATGTGATATTTGGTGGCTCCAAGAAACTACTTGGTTACTTTTATTATGTGGACGTAGTGTTTTTTTGCATGAGGTGCATGTTGTGGTGCTACACCTCAGTGTCAATGGGAATGCCTTTTTTGAGAGAGATGTGTAGGATGTGCGATATTAGGGAAAAGAGGCTAAAAAGTGGGAAAGTGGTAGTGGGTTTCCCTTGATATAATTTTTTATATTATATAATATTATATTTTATACATGATTTGAATACCCATGGTGAGGCTGGGAACATAGTATCCATGTTTTGGTGATGAGTTAGTTTCACTTTTTGTTCACTATATTTTAGCATTCTTTCATTACATTTCCACAAGAGTCTCTTGGGTGGATCCTAATGAGTATATTGTTATACTCACTCTACATTCTATAAACTATTTTTAGGTCACCAATATAAGGTCAGAGATCGTACTGTTTACTACTACCTTGGGGTGGTAGGAGCAATTCAGGCTTTGTGGTCACTACCATTTTGCATTATTTTGGTACATACAATTTTCCATTTTAGTTGAAGTAGTTTATGCATGCCATTAAATATGTGTAATTGGGATTTCATTTGTATTGTAATCTGAGCATGATTTCTTTGCATTCTGTCTTATCGTTTTCTATCACATTTTCCCACTTAATGGGTAATTACTCCCATTTGTAAGTTTACTATACCCTCGATGCTAGTTTCGAACCAGGGGCCTACAGGGTGTGGGACTCGGGTGTCACAATCTCTCTTATCTCATTTTCATCTTAGGTGGGGTAAACAGTGTGGTGTGGGGGTCATGATAGAGTGGTGTAATAGGTCAGGTTGAGGGATTGGATAGAGTTTGGATTTTAGAATAGGTGAGGTTTAATGGGTTAATAGTGAACTGATGTTGGTAATGTTTAGAAAGTGTTGTAAACATTGGAGACCGGCTGTGACATAGGTATTTAGGTCCCGTATTATCTAATACACAATCCATTATGTTTTATGTGGGTACTAAATGAGGTGATACATATTCTAGGGTAGATACCTGGGAAAGGATCATGAATCATTCTTCTTTGAACATGTGTTTGAATGGGTAGACCGTGGGATATATTGACCTAAATGAATAAAAGAACAAAACTAATTAATAAATGATGATTCTCACATATTTGAGGCTTTATGAGCTATAAATATTTGGATTTTTTTTGTTTTATGGATCCATGTCAATGTCCACATCAGGTTCTAAAAAAATATATTCAGTAACATGTGCCATCTGATCGCCACAAAGTCGAGGTTGATGATGACAATATTTAGAGGAGTACAATCCATGTATTTCAGCGCCAGAGTTTTCAGATGAATGAGGTTTCCATTTCATATTTAGACATATAAAATTTCTTAGGTAAGGTTGATATAGCTTTCAGTTTTATCCATATTTAAAAGGAGAACTTGGTTTTATTAGTTGTGACGATGTTGTGGGGTGCAACAAGGTAGTGGTGGTTCTTGTTCATTGGCGATCACAATGAGTCGGGTTTCTCATGGGTCGAGTTCCAAGACAATTTTTGAGTCAATTTTATTTTTTAAATCTCAAAAGTGGGAAATCACTAGGATCTTTGTACTCTTGGAGATGAGATCTCCTATATGCGAAAGATTTGGAATTTGTTTTAGGAACATTCTCTTATATGCTTCATAACTGTTCTGAGATGTGGAGGCTAGGGAAAGGAATTTTGAACAGTCATTACATCTAGAGTTCTAGCACCATGTCACCCCATTTATGGTGATGATCTATATTGAGGTGCTGGTTAGGGAAGAGGGCACAAAGATGATTTTATTCAGAACTATACCATTATAAGAGGAGAGACTTCAAGCTTCGTCATGAAGTAGAGCTATGGTATGTGGTTCCCCGTTTTTAGGGGAGAAGAGTTTCTGTTCGGATGATGGTAGGTCCCAACATTCATTATCTCATTTCCCCAGGGTAGTTGTAGAGACCCGAAGCCTGACATACATGGACATTACATTACTTTTGCGGAATACTTGGTACATAACAAAAACACACACACAAGGATCGTAATAGTTTAGTGTCTTTGGAAACTCGGAACGTAAACTTCTAATCGTGGTGAAAGATCTTCAAAATCTCCCATAAAGATCTTCCTTTTTTTTACCTAAAACCTTTCTTTATATCCTGGGGAAAAGAAAACATAAAAGGGTGAGCTCAAATGCTCAGTAAGGGTAAACAAAAGAAATATCAAACACATCATATACATAAGCACATAACTTTTGGAAATCATAACCTGCAAAAGAGATCATAATTTCATAACATGGGGTAAATCATGGAAGTGAAATGTAATCACAATAATCATAACTTAAAACATGAAACTTTGTGGCATTCACACATAATCATAGAGAATCATTTCTTGTTAGTCAAGACTCATTGCGAAGACTATCTTAGTGGACAAAGTCCCTTTCTGAATCGAGTAACCCTCGTTTCAGTCCCGTTTCACTGAACCGGTATAACCTACCGTTCCAGCCCTGTCTATCTCATGAGATATAAAATCATTACCCAATGCATTTGAGGGAGATATAGGTCCCACCCATCTTATAATGAATCCTTTCTTATGTGTGCCACATAATCATAAAACATACATCATCGCATAACACATGTAACAAAAATGGGATTCTTGAAACATCATGACATCATAAATCAATTCATATAAGATAAAGGAATTCATAAAAATAATTCCATCACAACATGAACAAATAAATTTAATAATAGGGATAAAACAGAACCCTTTATTATCTTATATGGAAAATAATTTTGATAAAACACTTGAACTCCATTTTTGAGGAAAATATCCTTTCTTCTTTAAAATCATTTTCTTTTCACAAAATTCCATGAAATTTTAAAAGATAAGGGTTTTGTTGAAAATAATCATGCAATATTGTAGAGGAAGCTTCTTGAAAATGAGGTGTTATGAAACCGTAAAAATCCTTTCACACCGTATAAGTTAAAAATAACATTCTCCTCATACTTTTGTCGGAAAAGTCAAAAAGTACCTCGTACGAAAAACGACAAAAGATTCCTTTCGTATCTTTTACTAAAAACTCACCAAAGGGTAAAATTGGATATAAACTATTTTAGAAGGATGGAAATAATATTACATATTGAGGTAACATGGATGTGGATGATAAAATACACCCCAGTAATTACCAAAGTAAAAACAATCTCGGATAAAAGTGAGATTGTGATATTTTCCCTTACCTTATGTCCGACTTGCTTTGTAAATGTCCAAACCTCTTGTATAATGATTTAAATCATGTTATTGACTTATTCCAGAATCATATTCATTGTTATGATATCATATATGGTTCACTTATGACATTATATTACCCGTTCTTTTGTAAATTCCATGTTAAAGAAGCGTTTTGGGTAAAATCGTTTCATTTATCTTAGGTGTTTTGACTTGTTGTTCTTGACATCATTATTACTTATATCATGATTTAATTACTTACAGAATATAAAATATGATTTATATATCATATATATTCAGTATATATATATATATAATAGATAGATAAATAAAATGAAAAACACCGTTCATGGAGACGGTAGTCCGTACGTACGCATGAACGCTGTTTTACTTTCCTTATTGTCTTGAAATGGAAGTAAGTAGATGACATACATATATATATATACATAAACCCAGTAGCTTTATAATGTCATGTATTTCATTATTATTTCTTATATATACTTTATAATCATTCTTAAATGGTTAACATGGAGAATGGATCTCATCGCGTCGTGGAGACGGTATTCCGTACGTACGCACGCGCGATGATTTCTTTTTCCGTAGGATGGATAGATGGTGAAATAGGGTTGTTTCATACTTATAATAACATATCATTATATGAGTGATTCTGATGTTATTACTTCATAATGAAACAACCTAATAAGAATAAGTGGAAGAAGAAATAAAGATGAAAGAATTGGTAACGGTAATTACCTCTTCTTTGAAGCGCCTCTTTGAGGCCTCCTCTTAGGGCACTAAAATTGGTCTTTGAGGAAGACCAGAACCTCTAGGATGTTTCTAGGGAAGTGGAGAAGAGATTTTGGCAGGGGTTGGCCGAGATTGAGAGCTCAAATTGGTGTGAGGAGGAGGGGGAGGATGTGTCCTTTTATAGGGGAGGAGAGGGGCACCTTAGGAATATCTCAAAATATTATTTTATATTAAAGTCAAAATCGGTTTATAATGGTTCCAAAGGGTCTTATTTCGAAGCTAAAGTGGGGATGGGTCGAAATCCTATCAAACAATAAGATTTAGACATGTTTAGGGTATTATTTTAACCTTATCAATTAGATTTAACTCTAAGTTAAATAATTTAACTTTTACCGTGTTTTTTTTGTTTTCTTTCACTATATGGTTAATACACTTACTATAACATGCCAAAAGAACCCCAAATTGTTTATTATTAATATATATATCCTTATCTAAGTCATATGGCCGAACCTTAGATTTTTAGGAATAAAATAACAATTAATAATATAATATTTGATTTAAAAACTATTTTGTGTCAATTTTGACACTATTTGATATATGATTTTTGTGAAAGTCATAACAGAATTATATGTTCGAAACAAGTTTATTAGATCAACAATAATATATCATAGTAACCTATAGAATTAGTGGAATTCATAAAAAGTCTCAAATTACATTCATTTGAGCATTTATAACATCAATTATGTTAATATTTCCTTAAAAGGGTAATTACTGCATCATCGTTGTGTCATCAATAAATTAATTTATGTAAAGTCTAAAAATTATAAATAAAATATCATTATGTAGGAAATCTTTTTATCTTTCTAATGAATATTTATAGTCGAATTTATCTTATGTATAACCCCATATTAAAATTTTTTTAGTAAATAAACTTTGATTTTAACTCTTTTAACTCTTCTTTGAATTAAATAATAATAAATGTCCTAATCTAATCCAAGTGGGCCTAAATGGTCATATTTTATTCCTAAGTTTGTTTTTGGTCGAATTACACTTGTCCAATAGAATTAGGACATGTGTTAGGGTAATATTAATATCATATTTACCCTTAGTTACCCTATTTACTATTAACCGCGGTAAAAAAAGTAAAAAGTTACTATTCACCAAAAAATAATTTTTATCTCATTGAACCACATTTTACTTACTGATATCAGCCGTGTCTGTCGGATTTTTGAAATTCCATTCACAGAAGCGGTAAAATTACGTTTTATGCAAAATTCAGTTTTTTAACTACCACTTAGTAGTTTCACTATTCATCAAAAATTGATGTTTTTCAGAACAATGCCAAAATTTCATCCTAAGCTATATTTCATATTCCGAATTCAAAAATGAAATCTATTTTACCAAATTCATAACATAGAAGTTGCATTAATTAATTTTATAATTAAATCCCGCTGTTAAAACAAATAGCGTGTTTTTAAGAAACAATATCTATCAAAAGATTGACACTTGTTTATGTCTGGTTTAAATGTGAAATTACATACAATGACCAACATTGTATTGAATTGTAAAAATATATTCTAAATATACTTTAAAACTACTCCAATTAATAATTTATCACTATTAATTATTTCTATTAAAAAAGTTGTTTTTTAATTATAATTTAGTAATTTAACTATTCATCAGAATATGAAAGTTATCCGAAATGTACCAAAATTTCACCTTAGGCTAAATTCGATACTCCGAATCCAAAAATGAAGTTCATTTAGAAAAATAAGATTTACAGAATTTTAAAAAATGGTTATTACTATTCATACCGGCTAGTTTTAATTATATTTTAATAGCATATCGTTGTTTAGTGAAACTCGGTATTGCGTATTACACACGCTATCGAGGAAGGTCGCGATTGCGTGTAATGAAAGGCAAGTCAAGGATGCGTGTTTTGAAAGCTCCTTTTGGTGTATCGTACAACACAAGACATTAATAAAATTAAAAAGAATAATTTTTATAAAATCTTGGGCTATTACATTCTACCCCCCTTAAAATGAATTTCGCCCTCGAAATTCGTCGGGGTTATAAATGGTTTACTATTTGAAAGTTTCTTTAATAGAAACCCACATCGTAAAAAGGAATATCAAAACCAATCTTTAAAAACAAATGTATGAAACGTAACGGTTACCCAAATAAACTAATCATTGGGTTTCCACATAGGTGAAAATATGGATATGGAAGAGAAATCTAACCATCATGTTCTGATGGAGAGTGGTAGAGAACATGGCTATGGAAAAGCCAATAATCACAAATCCATAAATTTGTGACGATCTAAGGTACCATCCGATTCATCAGGTATAAGATCACTAGGACAACATTTTTGGTTTTCAAGATCATTTCCCTAAAGTTGAAAATTTTAATTAGAATAAATACTTACTTTATTTTGGTACAGTCGCACTATTGTTCGTGCCTTGAACAATTTCCACTTCATCTCTTAAATAAATAAAGTTGAATTTGTTATTCGTGAAGTGTTAGCAGATCATGTGATAGAATGACGGGTCATTCCATCTGTCTCAAACAAAAGGTTAGCAAAAATTATATACATAAGTCGTTCTATAGTGAGATTAATCACATATGGTTCCTAAAATGTACTTATACTTCATATATCATACCGCTTAATAAAATAAAACTAGTTTATACTAAACAGGGACTTCCTGTAGGTCAGTGGTAGGCGATAAAGGCCAGTCGCACTTTGGTTGTGGGTTCGATTCCCACAGCCTTGTCCGAAGCGATGGGCTGTCGCCCGTCCTGCAGGTTGTCCTTTTTCTAAAACTACATTACTATAACATCCCATCAATAATATCGAAAAAAAACTTCTATACTTAAACAATACTCACTTATGTCCAACATAATCCATTTCAATCTTTAGGATTATCCATAATACTCCAGTCCACTTCTCATAACATAGTGAAAACGATTACCAGAGATTTAATACCATCGTTGATCCCCATATATCATAAGATATGTTTTGTTGGTCACATTCCAAACATTCAAAGTCCTTAATCGTGTATTCTCTTGAATACCTTAGTGAAAACATGAATGCAGTTAAAAGTTAACACTTTCCACATACCAAAATCCTCAAAATTCTATATACTCAAACCATGATATCACTTAGTCCTTATATCAATCATGAGCTCATGAATACAATCAAACATCTCATTCTCTTCTTATCATTTCATTATGCACTTATCATCTACTTTCCAAAAGTATCTGAATAACCTTTCATGGTTACTGGTACCATTCATCATACACTCTCAAAACATAAGGAAACACAACAGTGTAACAATCCATAGATGTCTCCTTATTCCATGAGATTACTTATACAACATTACACATGATAAACATGTAATCATTCCACTACATTCTTAGACCATTGACTGAGCTTCAACATTTCTTTCATCTCACATATCATTTTTAGTTTCTTCATCATCATCAACATAAATACTTCCCATATGACCATACTGATTCTCTTCATGAGACTTTCCCTTAGGTCATTGGTTTGAATAATGCCCGTAAATTCCACATTTAAAACATTTAACCATTGTTGATGTTGTAGCAATACCATTATCCTCATCCATGTTGTTAGATGAAACTTTTCCTTTGCATTTACTTGATTTGTGTCCTTCTTTTCCACACCCAAAGCATCTTCCAGTTCCTTTGAAACATTCACCTTGATGCCTCTTCCCACATGATTTACATAGGGGAGATTGAACTTTCTTTCCTCTATGATCATCATGAAACTCCATCTTTTCTTATTAGCCGAGTCAGGAAACTTACCAAATTTTACTTTATTGATCATATTATGAGATTGCTGATTCAGCATAATAATGATGTTTGGACATCCAAATCCCATTTCATTAGGAAGAATATCATTCCATTGTCCATCATATCCTCCATTATCTTGAATCATCTTGTTTCCAGCCATTTTCTAAAACCCAAAAAGAATAGTGTGAGAGACAAAACTCATGCTAGGGAAAACAACATAATAAAGGGGGAGTACCTTCAATATCTAACATCTTAGGTATAATTCTATGATCGTTAGCGTAATTCTAGTACTATAACCTATACGTATACTTAACCTTAGGGACATCCCTAGACACACCTTAGAAATATCTCTAGGGATCTCACTAAAGTTCTCGCATCCTAGTTTCCAAAGGTTGACTAAACCTTTCCTCTGATACCAACTGTAGAGGTCTAGAATTACTTCCAGTGGACTACAATTGATACCTATCAGGGCAATCCATGGGCAGCTACACCCCCTGGGCGGGACACACCACCATCCCCAGTGGCAGCCATTTCCACATGAATCCCTTGGGCGGAGAGCCATGCTTCGTCCAACGCTCACATGTGAGAGTTCCCAAGGATCGGATACATTTCTACCTCCTTTTCCTCTGATACCAACTGTAGAGACCCGAAGCCTGACGTACATGGACATTACATTACTTTTGCGGAATACTTGGTACATAACAAAAACACACACACAAGGATCGTAATAGTTTAGTGTCTTTGGAAACTCGGAACGTAAACTTCTAATCGTGGTGAAAGATCTTCAAAATCTCCCATAAAGATCTTCCTTTTTTTTACCTAAAACATTTCTTTATATCCTGGGGAAAAGAAAACATAAAAGGGTGAGCTCAAATGCTCAGTAAGGGTAAACAAAAGAAATATCAAACACATCATATACATAAGCACATAACTTTTGGAAATCATAACCTGCAAAAGAGATCATAATTTCATAACATGGGGTAAATCATGGAAGTGAAATGTAATCACAATAATCATAACTTAAAACATGAAACTTTGTGGCATTCACACATAATCATAGAGAATCATTTCTTGTTAGTCAAGACTCATTGCCAAGACTATCTTAGTGGACAAAGTCCCTTTCTGAATCGAGTAACCCTCGTTTCAGTCCTGTTTCACTGAACCGGTATAACCTACCGTTCCAGCCCTGTCTATCTCATGAGATATAAAATCTTTACCCAATGAATTGGAGGGAGATATAGGTCCCACCCATCTTATAATTAATCCTTTCTTATGTGTGCCACATAATCATAAAACATACATCATCGCATAACACATGTAACAAAAATGGGATTCTTGAAACATCATGACATCATAAATCAATTCATATAAGATAAAGGAATTCATAAAAATAATTCCATCACAACATGAACAAATCAATTTAATAATAGGGATAAAACAGAACCCTTTATTATCTTAGATGGAAAATAATTTTGATAAAACACTTGAACTCCATTTTTGAGGAAAATATCCTTTCTTCTTTAAAATCATTTTCTTTTCACAAAATTCCATGCAATTTTAAAAGATAAGGGTTTTATTGAAAATAATCAGGCAATATTGTAGAGGAAGCTTCTTGAAAATGAGGTGTTATGAAACCGTAAAAATCCTTTCACGCCGTATAAGTTAAAAATAACATTCTCCTCGTACTTTTGTCGGAAAAGTCAAAAAGTACCTCGTACGAAAAACGACAAAAGATTCCTTTCGTATCTTTTACTAAAAACTCACCAAATGGTAAAATTGGATATAAACTATTGTAGAAGGATGGAAATAATATTACATATTGAGGTAACATGGATGTGGATGATAAAATACACCCCAGTAATTACCAAAGTAAAAACAATCTCGGATAAAAGTGAGATTGTGATATTTTCTCTTACCTTATGTCCGACCTGCTTTGTAAATGTCCAAACCTCCTGTATAATGATTTAAATCATGTTATTGACTTATTCCAGAATCATATTCATTGTTATGATATCATATATGGTTCACTTATGACATTATATTACCCGTTCTTTTGTAAATTCCATGTTAAAGAAGCGTTTTGGGTAAAATCGTTTCATTTATCTTAGGTGTTTTGACTTGTTGTTCTTGACATCATTATTACTTATATCATGATTTAATTACTTACAGAATATAAAATATGATTTATATATCATATATATTCAGTATATATATATATATAATAGATAGATAAATAAAATGAAAAACACCGTTCATGGAGACGGTAGTCCGTACGTACGCATGAACGCTGTTTTACTTTCCTTGTTGTCTTGAAATGGAAGTAAGTAGATGACATACATATATATATATACATAAACCCAGTAGCTTTATAATGTCATATATTTCATTATTATTTCTTATATATACTTTATAATCATTCTTAAATGGTTAACATGGAGAATGGATCTAATCGCGTCGTGGAGACGGTATTCCGTACGTACGCACGCGCGGTGATTTCTTTTTCCGTAGGATGGATAGATGGTGAAATATGGTTGTTTCATACTTATAATAACATATCAGTATATGAGTGATACTTATGTTTTTACTTCATAATGAAACAACCTAATAAGAAGAAGTGGAAGAAAAAATAAAGATGAAAGAATTGGTAACGGTAATTACCTCTTCTTTGAAGCGCCTCTTTGAGACCTCCTCTTAGGGCACTAAAATTGGTCTTTGAGGAAGACCAGAACCTCTAGGATGTTTCTAGGGAAGTGGAGAAGAGATTTTGTCAGGGGTTGGCCGAGCTTGAGAGCTCAAATTGGTGTGAGGAGGAGGGGGAGGAGGTGTCCTTTTATAGGGGAGGAGAGGGGCACCTTAGGAATATCTCAAAATATTATTTTATATTAAAGTAAAAATCGGTTTATAATGGTTCCAAAGGGTATTATTTCAAAGCTAAAGTGGGGATGGGTCTAAATCCTATCAACCAATAAGATTTAGACAAGTTTAGGGTATTATTTTAACCTTGTCAATTAGATTTAACTCTAAGTTAAATAATTTAACTTTTACCGTGTCTTTTTGTTTTCTTTCATTATATGGTTAATACACTTACTATAACATGCCAAACTAACCCCAAATTGTTTATTATTAATATATATATCCTTATCTAAGTCATTCGGCAGAACCTTAGATTTTTAGGAATAAAATAACAATTAATAATATAATATTTGATTTAAAAACTATTTTGTGTCAATTTTGACACTATTTGATATATGATTTTTGTGAAAGTCATAACAGAATTATATGTTCGAACCAAGTTGATTATATCAACAATAATATATCATAGTAACCTAGAAAATTAGTGTAATTCATAAAAAGTCTCAAATTACATTCATTTGAGCATTTATAACATCAATTATGTTAATATTTCCTTAAAAGGGTAATTACTGCATCATCGTTGTGTCATCAATAAATTAATTTATTTAAAGTCTAAAAATTATAAATAAAATATCATTATGTAGGAAATCGTTTTAGCTTTCTATGGAATATTTATAGTCGAATTTATCTTATGTATAACCCCATATTAAAAATATTTTAGTAAATAAACTTTGATTTTAACTCTTTTAACTCTTCTTTGAATTAAATAATAATAAATGTCCTAATCTAATCCAAGTGGGCCTAAATGGTCATATTTTATTCCTAAGTTTGTTTTTGGTCGAATTACACTTGTCCAATAGAATTAGGAAATGTTTTAGGGTAATATTAATATCATATTTACCCTTAGTTACCCTATTTACTATTAACCGCGGTAAAAAAAGTAAAAAGTTACTATTCACCAAAAAATTATTTTTATCTCATTGAACCACATTTTACTTACTGATATCAACCATGTCTGTCGGATTTTCGAAATTCCATTCACAGAAGCGGTAAAATTAAGTTTTATGCAAAATTCAGTTTTTTAACTACCACTTAGTAGTTTCACTATTCATCAAAAATTGATGTTTTTCAGAACAATGCCAAAATTTCATCCTAAGCTATATTTCATATTCCGAATTCAAAAATGAAATCTATTTTACCAAATTCATAACATAGAAGTTGCATTAATTAATTTTATAATTAAATCCCACTGTTAAAACAAATAGCGTGTTTTTAAGAAACAATATCTATCAAAAGATTGACACTTGTTTATGTCTGGTTTAAATGTGAAATTACATACAATGACCAACATTGTATTGAATTGTAAAAATATATTCTAAATATACTTTAAAACTACTCCAATTAATAATTTTTCACTATTAATTATTTCGATTAGAAAATTTGTTTTTTAATTATAATTTAGTAATTTTCACTATTCATCAGAATATGAAAGTTATCCGAAATGTACCAAAATTTCACCTTAGGCTAAATTCGATACTCCGAATCCAAAAATGATGTTCATTTTGAAAAATAAGATTTACAGAATTTTAAAAAATGGTTATTACTATTCATACCAGCTAGTTTTAATAATATTTTAATAGCATATCGTTGTTTAGTGAAACTCGGTATTGCGTATTACACACACTATCGAGGAAGGTCGCGATTGCGTGTAATGCAAGGCAAGTCAAGGATGCGTGTTGTGAAAGCTCCTTTTGGTGTAGCGTACAACACAAGACATTAATAAAATTAAAAAGAATATTTTTTATAAAATCTTGGGCTGTTACAGTAGTAGATCTTAACAATATGTTAAGGAATCTGGTTCTTGTTTTTCTTGGGTATGAAAAAGTTATCAACAGTGGGAGTGAATAACCTTTTTGTGCAATCAGTGTATGTTATGTGTTCCTCTTCAGGTTCCTCCATTGAGGCAGTTCCACCTGAAGTATTACGAGTAGGTTTCCCCTGCATTGGATAAGTAAAGGACATATGGGGAAGGAAGAGGACATCTGTGGGTTTCACTATATCCTTATATATCATAGTGTGGATGTGGTGGTCGTCTTTAGTAGGTCCATAGAGGCTATAAGGTATGTTCTACTTTTCTTTATGCTTTTGTTTTTCCAAAAACTCAAAAGCAAGACACCATACGATGTAACCTTTTCTAGTATTGTACTTGGGTGTATTACATTTTTTGATTTAATATAGACAAACTCCTTCATATCACATACCCTTTTCCATTCCATTGTACTTGAGGTAAAGAGGTTTCTAGTTCCCTTTGAATTGACTATGATTGTTTTAGGTCAAAAAGACTTATTTGAAGTATGTAGAGACAATGAGTTAGTAATAAAGTTGAACTACTATTGGTGATGTTTTTTAGGTCTATAGATAAAACTATGTGATTTCATCCCCACCTTTGATAGGTTTTATTCGGTTCAAGAAATCATTAATTTCTTTAGGAGGCAAGAGGTGTTCTTCAATGCATATGGAGAGCCAACGTTGTTTCTTTGTGAAAGATACCCTCAGATGTGTCAAATTCATGTTCTTCCCTTGAAGTTCTAGATTGTTGAGATGATTCTAAGTTCATTGATGGTTTGGTAGTTGGTGTTTCTCAGGGTCATGGAAAAGTACCCTAATGTCTTTCTAGAAGAGGTTATATCATAACTCCCTCAATGAGATATTGAGTCGGGGACAAGCTGCAACTCAGATCACCTCCAATATTGATTTAACTATATTGGATGAATCCTTTTGACTTACGAGATTTGTGTATGTATCTTGATGATATATTTTAGTGCGGCTTTGTTTGAATGAGTGTCTCACCTTGGGTTACACCAGTTTTGTTCATGAGGAATGAAGACAGCAGTATGTGAATGTGTGTTGATCATCATCTCTTGAAAAAACTGGCAGTAAAGAATCTCTAACCACTTCTAAGGATTGATGATTTTTTGATCAACTGAGTGGTGCAAGTAGGTTGTCGAAGATTGACTTATGGTCAAGATATCATCAAATATGTGAGAAGGATGCAGATATCCTGAAGATTTCTTTTTGTTGTTGTCATGCTGATTATGAGGTTATTTTGATGTTGTTTGTTGTGAAAACTTCTCCAGCTATGTACATTGGGTTAAGGAACGCTTTGTTCTCTGAGTTATTGGACATGTTGATGGAGGTCTTCATTAATGTCATCATTGTGTACTCCATGTTAGTGGAGGAGCATGCAGATCATCTTCATGTTGATTTTCAAGTTCTTCAATTACAATAGTTGTTTGGGAAGTTTTGGAAGTGTGAGTATTGGACTTGAGAATCCCTTTTCAAAGGTCTTCTCGTATCCTATAATAGAGTATTAGTGGATCTATAGAATATAGAATCATTTTTTTATTGGAAATCCCCCTAGAAATTGGTTGAGGTATGAATTATCTATAGTATTACAGGATATTATAGGATGTTATTAGTCTATTTTTCTTTGGTTGAGACTCCTCTAATAGTGTTGACTAGAAAGGATTAAAATTTTTTTCGTACTGATTGGTGTCAGGAATATTTTGAGTATCTAAAGAAGAAATTGGTCAGTTCTGCAATTCTTCAACTACCTGTGGAAGGTTCTCTATTCAAGGATTTCGATGATGCTTCATTTTTGGGGTTTGGTTGTGTTATAAGAGAGCCGAGATCATTTTTTTCTTATATGTATCACAAATTACATCCCCATGAATTTAACTATTCCACACATGAGGTTGAGTTGGACGGAGTGGTGTTTTCGTTGCATTTGTGGAGACATTACTTTACAGGAGAGTACTTTTTAGTCATCAACGATCAAAAAATCTTGAGGTATGTTTTCTACCAGCCTGACATGAACTTACGACAGCTTGGGTCGATGGAGTTCTTATAGGGTTCTATAATAAAAATATCGTTTACACCTAGTAAAGGTAATGTTGTAGATGATGGGATGAGATGAAAGTCATGTAGTGATGCATTGCATGAATCAGGTGATTCCTATAGAGTAATGGAGGATAATTCGATAATATATCTCGATATGGGAGATGTTGGGGGGGAAGAGGTTTTATTTTTTTTGGATCACAGTGATGATATCTTTGGTGAAAAATGTAGAAGAGTCCTAGTTTGGGGATCTAGATGTGGAGTTCTGTGGAGATTGAGACGTTTGTGGCGAGGCACCTGATGGTTGGATAGAGGATATACAACATTGGGTGTTGTTTCATGGAAGGTTCTTTATTCCTTTGATGTCTCTTGAGAATGCCCTAAGAATGTTCCATAGTTCAACCTTAGATGTACATCTGGGAATTAAAATGATGTATTGAGATTTCAAGAGTCAATTTTTTTTCATGGGTTAAAGCATGTAGTTGCAGCATTTATGTCTTGATGTTTTGTCTTCTAGAAGGTAAAGGACAATCATCGAGTTCCTGATGGGTTGCTCAAGGCATTAGATGTTACTCAATGGAAGTATGATGAAATCTCAATGAACTTGTTTACCTATTTACCTCCACCACAAAGAGGATGTGATGATATTTGGGTAGTTATAGATTGATTGATGAAATCATCACCCTTTATATCAATCAACGAGTCGATCATAGTTGTAGTTTTGTTGAAGAAATATCTAGAGGAGGTGGTGAGACTTCACATGGTCCCTATGAAGATCATTTCCGATAAAGATCCATTTTTAACTCAAGGGTGTGGTGAGGCCTCCAACATGTTTTCAATTCTTTAAGATGCCTTATAACTAAAAGTTCATCAACACATGGACAGATAGACAGAGCGAACCATCTAGTGTCATGAAGAATTGTTTCACTCCAGTGTCTTGTATTTTAAAGGTTCATAGATGAGGTAGTTTCACTTGGTTGGCTTTTTCTAAAACAATACTTTCCTTTCCACCATCAGTATAAAACCTTTCAAAGTGTTTTGTGGCCAACCTTGTAGTTATCCATTGTGTTGGACTAGGGTCGATTATTCCACAATTATCTAGACCAAACTATTAGAGAATACCATAGAGATCGTTTGGGGGATTTTTGTGGTGTTGAAGGTGGTGTGGGATAATCAATAATCCTATTCTGAACATATGTTGAGACCAATGGAGTTTTATGTTGGGGATCATGTGTTTCTAAAGGTGACTCCCCATCATGTGTAGTTGTGTCTTAGTTATGGGAGTAAGCATTTTACCTAGTTTGTTGGGCCTCTCAAGGTGTTAACACATATTGGATATATGGTGTATGAGGTAGAACTTCACCCATAAATGATCTAGATACATGATGTTTTCCCCATTTCAGACCACCATCATTATCTTAATGATGAATCCCACAACATCAATAGGGGATAGATAACATTGACGTAGTTACAATCTTTATTAACAGACCTATAGAGAACCAGTACATCTTGGAGAAGGTGTTGTATGGATAGGTTATCCCCCTAGTTCGGGTCATACAGGGACATAGATGTGTAAAAGATATTACTTGGGAATTTGAGTCCTAGATACGTGCTTAGTACCCTTTGTTGATTGATAATCATCTATTTTCATGAAATGTTTTTTGTCTCGTGGATGTATACTATTCATATTTATGAGATAGATTCTCTTGTTTCTGGTTTTTAATAGTTCTATTTCGAAAGGTATATCCCCTGGGAGAGTAGTTAGGATCTGGTTGTAGTTTTCACATTATTTTTGGTTGTTCTGTCAATGAAGTGGATGAACACCTTTTATGGCGAGAGCCTTGAGAATTATTTTGAAGGGTGATTGTTGGGACCATATTTCAGTTTCCTCTCAGGGTTGGTATTTGACTCTCAAGAACTATAATATTTAAAGAGGTATTTAATGTAATGGCACGAAATTTTTCTTGTAAATTCCGTTGATGAAATATTCAATTTGAGGTGTTCATGGAGGTCATGGTGACTTATTCCCAACACATTTCAAAATTTCCAGCTATGTTAACTATATATCAAGTTCTGTGAATAGCTCCATCAATGATTCATCTTTATCTTTCACTATTGGTGATTCATCTTCATCTATCTCTGAGTCATCTTCATTTGTCAATTTTGGTGAGTCATCTTCATATTTTGGTTAATCATCTTCATATATCAGTGATGGTGATCTATCATTATATGTCACTGATTCATCAAAATCTATAGTCGTTAGGGAGTCATATTCATTTTTTAGTGGTTCATATTCACATATAGATGTCAAAGAGTCATCATCATCTATCTGTGAGTCATCTTCATCAGTCAGTGTCACTGGGTCATCTTCATCTATCAGGGAGTCATCATTATCCATTGGTGTCTATGAGTAATCTTAATTTTTTTAATGAAATGTATTAATTTTTTCAGTTATTCATCTTCATTTATCAATTTTAGTGAGTCTTATTCATTTATCATTGATTAAAAATCATCTTTCAGTGTCGGTGAGTCATCTTCATCTATCAGGGCGTCATCTTCATCTATCACGGTCAGTGATTCAACTTCATCTGTCAGTGAGTCATCATCATCAATAGATGTTAGTGAGTCATATTCTTCTCTCAATGAGTTATGTTCATCTATCATTGTTTGTAAGTCATATTTATCTATCAATATGTTATATAGTGTTTTTAGACCAATCAGTGAGTTGTGTTTCCATCTTTATATAGTTTCACCCATTTGACATCTTCTTTGACCAAAAATACATTCAATGTTTGTTTTAAGGTAATTAAGGTTGCTTCAAATCAGGAAACACATATTTTAATATACATTTGAATTCCAGTGCCTTTACTTGGTCAAACTGTTTAATCTTGACTAGATCTACCTTTAATAGAAAATCGTAATTGTAACTAAACTACTACTCCATTTAGATTTTAAAAATCTAAGATACATTACACATTTTTCTTCCTTCTTGTATTAGTTGGTACAGGATAACCAAAACATTTCATTCCAATGGATTTGTGTGATTGTGATTTTGACCCTGGGTAATATTTTCCATGGATATCTTCTTGTTTCATTTGCACTCCCCATCTTGGTGAAACTAGGAAGTGTGAATCCGTCTTCGATATAAGGTATTTTATACCTCCATTATTTTAGGTTGCCCAATATTTTTACTCCCATTATCATTTACATGTTAGGGAATTTGATATCTATGTTTCTAAAGGAAATTTATTGGTGTTGGGAGATGTTGTTGTGTCACGGCGTCCTTGGGTGGATGCATTCATTGCAAGAGGAGTGATCATGATCCGTTAAGTTGGTATGTTCTTGTGCAAAGAACATCAGAAAGATTTTGATGTAGGGGATTGATGGAATCTATATTATTTTACATGAATTCATAGAATTATCATGTTTTATCCTTTGTATAAATATGAAATTGACATAATCAATATTTGAACTAGATTAAATAATTGGAATTGATCATGTGTTGTTTCTTTATCCCATGAAAATTGTTTACCTCTTTAATTTTCTATATAACCTAATATCTATGATTTTTTTATCATGTCATTCTTCATTTAAATTTGTAAAGATCATAAATAAGGTATTAATATAATATTAATTGTCTATAGATAAAGAGGCATGTAAATGAATCATGTTTTATTAAAAAAAATTATAATCAAATGGATGTTGTTATGCACATTTAAATGAATTTGTTAATTTCATGTGGAAATATAAATAGGTTGGTCGATAAAGATAATGCCTTTAAGGGTTCTAAGTTACCCTTGTACCTTTAATGGCCATGAACCTTATTCTTTAGAGATGGGAGAGATCATTGTGTTCGAAAGATGTATTCATTTTTAGGGCCATGATCCCATTTTATATATTGTTGTTTCCTGTTGCATGTGATGGGTGTGAGACTAGGATGGCCAAGCCTAGAGGGATGTAGTGGTATGTTGGGTCAGAGTGGCCTAGTGGTTGTGGTGGCAGTAGTTGATTCTTAGAGTGGAAAGATACAATGTTTTATTCATGTTGGTGCATGGGGGACACCAGATATGATGAAACGGGTTGGATGTGATTGTTGAATTCTTGTTGAATATATTGTTTTTCATATGATTAACTTTTACCACATATTCAGGAAACTGGTCTTGCATACTCTCAATCCAAATTTTGAAAAAACATTTGGGGTTTATGGAACATTATTTCAATTATTAGCTTCTTGAGGATGGATAGGTCTATGCTGTTACTATAGGTGGAAAAGACATGATGGGTTGTTCACATACTCCCCCTATTGATCCCCATGTGTTTGGTAGCATAGAATTATTTTCTATAATGACATAGAATATGGGAAAGTAATAATTATATTAATAAATTATTGAAAAAATGATGTTAACCCTAGGGGTTAGAGCTTGATGGAATGCAAAGCTGAGGTCACATTTTAAAGGAATTGTCAACACGGTTTGGTTATTCCAATTTGAAAGAAACTTTGGTAACTGCAAATAAAACAAAATGTGGAGATGGTAATGGTAAATTAATGGTTTAATAATTATTAAAAATATGGATAATCTGAAAAAGAAATTTGATAATGTAATCTAATGAAACTCTTTAAAAGGTTTTGTGTTTATAGGATACATAGTCTTAGAAGAGACAACCAGGAGTTCGATAGTGGTTAGTTGTAGTTGAGACCAAGACTAAGTCATTACATATTGTGTATGTGGGATATATTATATTCTATAATTTTTGTTTATCAATATTCTAATCCATATTGGTTAGGGAGACTGAGACCTCATGGATTCTGACCCCTATGGGTGTTTTCCTCAATATATGGATGGTAGGACGGATGGTTCACTACCCCATTTTCCCCTCTCTCCTCTCTTGGTAGTTACATTTGAATGTAGGCATGACATAATGTTTTCCCCATATATGTGTGTAGAGGGCTGTAATAGATTGTGTTTATTCACACACATATACTCTAGATATAGTTTTCTTTGTTCTACTATTGGTATGACATGTATTGTTTGTGATGGATTGTGGATCATAACTCAGTATATTGGATTTAATGGGTTGAGGTATAATACGCAACGTAATATACATGTTTTGAGATATGTTGTGGATACAAGAAAGAACATGGTTACATTGGATACATATAATTGGTGTTTTTTTTGCAAGCGATACATGTTGTGGTCCAACTCTCAGGTGTCTATTGGCATGAAATTTGGAGAGATATGCATATGATTTGTGACATTGGGTAAAATTGGAAAACCAGTGGGGAAGTTTTAGCGAGGTACCATCTATATTCATTATTATATTGTATACTATTATATGAAATAATTATGTGCCTAAAATGTAGCTTATATCATGTAATGGAGAATTCATTTATATATAATGAAAGTGACATATTTTTATCATATCTTTAATTCATTTTATTTCACTCCATATAAATGTATCAGATTCATTGTAATCCTTCATTATAGTGGATTTAAACTTATGATCCTCTTGATTTGTGAATATATGGATCCACAACCCTCCCTCTCTCAACCTGGTGATCACCCATGATTATTTGATAGATAAATTATACATCTGGATCGTTAATTAAAATATAAATCATCAGTGTTGTTGTGGTGCACCACTCTAGGTAATGATTTGATATGTTTCTTTTTTTAATGAGGCTAAGGATGATTTTTTAGAGAGTATTATATTCATATTTATGATCACATATAGTTTTATATCAATCCTATTCTATTTTGTCATGATTTTCCGTTCAAAGGATGATATCTAGGTTTCGAATCACTATTTTTTGAAGGAGGATAGGTTCATACGATTTTAATTTTGGTGTTTCTATAAAATTAATGAAATTAATGATTTATAATCATTAATGATAAATTAATAATGATTTTAAATTTATTTGAAATGATATGTTCTTTCCAATCGATTTAATGAAAATGAAAATGTTTTTATTGGTGTTTTTCTTTGAAAAATTGTTTTCTAGATTTAGAAATGGGTTTTCAAACAGCTAATATTATTTGACTATTATATAAAAAAATATGGAAATGTGATCAATGTTTTGAAATGGATTTTTAAAGACATTGTTAATTGGCATCCTTGGATGTGTTGGTATGTAGACACAATTAACCATACTATATTTGGCACCCTTAAGAGTTAACTATTTGGATGTTGAAGTATTTTAGGAGGACATGATACTGGTTGGATCCAATATTATTCATGTTTAGGATCTTCACTGTCTAGTAAATATTCCAATACTCTATGAAAAAATGTGGTATAATTTTTCATTTTTTAATATTTATTATATTGTTTTCATTATAATAGTTTCTTACCCAATGTTCTTTATATGAGTTTGGATCCCATATATTCACAAGATATGTTATTAGATGGAAATATTTTAAATACATTCCACATAACATATGGATTAGAAACCATATTTTCTATATTATAATTATCAAATTTATAATTGAAAATATTAATGTATATTATGAAATAAAATGGAATATAATTTAAAAATCTCATGGCTTTATAAAAATGATTTATAACACAAATATTTTCTTAAGAGATAAAACATTTTCATTCTTGAAATTTGACATTGTTTATAAGTCATGTTGGTATCCTATTTGGATTTTTCCAATGATATAAATTTTCCATTGGGATGTTGTAGATTTATTAGTTTACGATAAGGAAAAGGTAATTAAATCTTGAATCATGTTGTATTTTCTATTTTTTGATGCATTTGGTTCAGGTTAGTGTGGATGTGACCATTGCTGATAGGAAGAATATTCATGCTCTATAGTTTAAATTATTCCAGATTGGATGTATTTTTCGTATCCCATTTTTGTACTTTTTTAGTTTGTGTTGTAATATATATATATATATTCGTTATGTTTTTCATATTTTTATGTAATCTTCTTGCACCGAACCACTATAACGGGTTGTTTCATGTGGCTTGTCTCGTTGACATTGGATTATCAGTTACTATAATCATACTCATATGAGAATTTCCTAAGAAATTAATTTGAAACATTTAAAAATATTTAATAATGGGATAGTAATAAAATAATGAAAATAATATGTAGTGGTATAGGCATAAAGATCCTATAACTTATTGCATGGTGGTTCATGAATTAATTTCTGGGACCATTTAGATCATTGAGAAACATAAATCATAACCCATTAGTGACATGGGTTTATTAAAACTTGGTTTTACAAAAAATAAATCTAAATTGTCTATTAACATCCTTGAATTAGTTTCCAATGAATTTAAAATTTATAACTACATGTATAAAAACAAAATAATTTCATTTAACTGTGACCTTTAGAAAGTATCAATTAAATTAGTGTGTATGAATATATGCTGCAATGTTATGTGAATATGAATAAATTTTCTTCTCATAAAAATTATTTTTTAGTTAATATGATATATGTACCTAATTTTTATTTATAACGATGAAATATTCTGTGGTTATGAATAGTTGATGTAGAAATGATTTATTTTTTAATTAAAAGTAGTGTTTTCTGATATTTTCATTGTTTCAATTGAAATATAATTTTACCTAATTAATAGTATCAAATAGACTTTAATTTTATTATATAATCATCTTAATAAATAATAATTCATAAATAAAGGATAAATTTGTTAGATATTAAAAAAATCATTTGATAGTAAAAAGATATATTATATTGGAAAATATTTTTATGTTTATATTGAATTTTTATAATTAAAAATATAAAAAAATGATTATTAAAATATAATTATAAAAAAAATTATTTATAATTTATTTTAAAAAATAAATTAACATTAATATAATTTTGGTTAAATTTAAGAAAATATAAAAAAAGCCATTTTATTATCAAAAAGTAATTATTTTATGTTATTTTTACGTGTCTTTTGTGCCGATATTTGAATTAATTTTTGCAATTTTTAGATATTTTAGTTGATAAAATAAATATTTTTTTGATCCATCATATGAATATGGAATTTGGTTAAACATTTTTTTTCAATTTCCTAAAAAATTATTTTTAAATATTTATTAATGTAATATATTTTGTAAAAAAAATCACATTTTGTTCTAATTATATAGAAATTCTGATTATTTGTAATCTATTTTGGAATTTTTTTTCCCAACTTTTACAATTTTCTTCAATTTAATTCTATATTAATAGTAATTGAAATTTAAATTTTTATAAATTAATTTTTAGTGTTAAAGCCTCATTAAAGAAACCATTTTTCAATATGTTTTTCCATTAGTTTATTCCTTCTAATTTATTTCACATCCTCAAATTGGATAGCACAATGTAACTTTACAATTTACAATATGGAGATTTAATATTTATAATTATTTCATATTAAATTTTTGGTTTATTTATTGGATTGCATTAACATTATGTTTCCATAGTAAATTTTACAACATGTTAATTATGATAAATTCATTTTTACAAGGACATAAAATAAATCCATATTTAATATTAAATGATATTATATCTACCCCAATGATATTTTATTCATAAAATTGATTTAGAGGAAATTTTCCATGATCATGAACATTAAAATATATAATAGAGATTTTATTAAACAAAATTTCCACTGTATTAACATAAAAAATGCACCTCCTCTTATTAAATATTCAATAATAGTGAGAACTCCGGATTTTATAAGCCCAATAAATAATTGATTATTTAATTTATTCACTATATAATATATTCCATAGTCTCCCATATATGGAATCCTATAAGAGATAAAGGTGTATACCAAATGGGGTCTTACAACGATGAGGTATAACAAACAGTCAAGTTATGTCATGTTTATTTATACATATATCTCTGTAAAACATATCAAAACTAGTATTATATAATAAAAATATTATATCAAATCTAATGAAATGGTATAAAACTTATTTACCTCATTTCATGTTATTTTAATTTAAAGGATCACATTTGAATATGTTCACACTATATTCTCCATGATGGTTTGTAATTAATTTTAAATCACATCCTCTCTTGTGTGGTTAAAATTATAAAAAAATTAATTAATATAATAGTTTTAAAAATTTTATTTTTTCAAAATGATTGTATTTCACACACCTCTTAACCATTATGAACATTGGAGACCGATAACTTCCCTCTTCCATACACATGAACTGACACCACCATGAAATGATGTGATTATTTATCCATTACTAACTCACATTTCTACACATTGGGATTAAAATAAACATTTAAAATAAAATTCCTACCAAATTAATTACAATTAAAATGTCAAATATTTTATAACATCATCATTTTCCACCAAATAGAAAAATGAAAATGTCATTCACATGTATGTTTCATTTAAAATTAATAATTTGGTTATTATTTCAAGGATAACTTATATGGGTGATTATAATTTTTTTTAAATGTATAAAAGAATAATTATTTCAGGACTGATATTTAAAAAATAATGGAAAAATAATCCTTTTTTATGTTCTCAATATAAAAAAAATTCTTTAACATCTGAACATCCTCAAATCGTCTTACAAACACTTTCAATATTTAGTATATAAATAAAAATGATTATTGATTAAATAATATAAAAAAATAATGGAAAAAACATAAAAAAATATTATTCAGGTAGATAATTTGAAATATTTTGTTACTCTAGAATATAATTGATGTAAATAGATATTCGAGAGATAACATAAATTATTTCTCAATTGAATATCATTTCTTTGAGTTTTTTTATATTCTCATTAAATGCCTACATTTGTGTGGGATATAAAAAACATATTGATGTCTTTTTACATATTCCTTTGTATTAATTTAGTTTAAAAATTAATTTACTATCATATCCCACAATGATAATTTGATTTAATAATTACCAATGCGGTATTCCATTTATAATTATGACATTATTTTAAATGTTATAATATCTTATACTCCCCAACAATTTAATAATTACATGAATTTAATTATTTATGTGTAAAATATTGTTAGAGTTTATTTAAAACAATTTTTTATATTATTTACAATTTGTAAAAATTTTGGTTTTTAAGAAATCCTTTTTCTATTTCATTGCAACAGTAAAAAAGGGTTTTTAATATATGTTCTATGAAAGAAATATAATGTGGTCAAGAAAAGTTTTAGTAGATATTATTTCTCTAAATTGTTTCATGGGTTTTCAATGAATATATTATTTCCATTATATTTTTTAATTATAAATTTGAATATTTTTTGAAGTAATGATTAATTTTTTCCCTAATTTTTATATAAATAACAAACTTGAATCTTTAAATATGTTAAAATTAATAACATATGTTATTTTACAATGGAAATTCAAGATAATATTTGTTTTTATTTTTCTTCTAAATCATTATATATGAATGCTATTACTTATATTTCTCCCCATTATATTGGGTAATAGGGATAATTTTTAGTGATTATAATTTACTACATTGAAGACAACGTGCTTAACTATATTCTAGTTACTCCTATAATGTGAAAAATGTTGACCATTTTTAAGTAACTCCATTTATTTAATTTTGAATAATCGGGTATTTTAATCCTCTTTATATGAGATTATAATTGTGAGATAACTACAATATAACAAGTTACCAAAACTTTTTATTTTTTATTAATTTTGATTAATTAAAAAATTGGGAATATAATAATATTATTTATTAGATCATAAGGGTGTATAGATATTAATTCATACATGATAATAAGATTGGAAAAAGAACCTAGGTGAATTTCCCAAATTAATATAGAGTTGTTTCATATGTATTAAATGATGGCATATAACAATAAAAATAGATGAAAAAATAAATATTTTTTTAACAAATTGGATGGAAATAATGCTCTTATATTGTTATAAATTGAATGATTTAAATATTATATGTACAACCACTGTGAAAATATATTCCATAAAATATATTGTCAATAAATATAATTATATTATCATATATATTATGGTCTATATGGTCATATGAATATGAAGAAGCTTCAAATGAAATATAATATTAATTAAATATATATACTTTTATATTTAATATATAAACCATTACTAGATTTTGATTTTTGAATCATACAACATGATATATATATATATTATGATTATTATAGGAATTATATGTTGTGTATTGTGTTGTAAAATCATGGTTAATGGTTTAATAATTATTTTAAATGATTTAGTTTGTACAAATGTGATTATAAGAGTACTAAGGAAGTGTTTTTAATTTAATAGTTCAAACCATTATAGATGATTATATATTTAAAATATTTATTATAGTTTTATATTTTTATATAATGGATATTTATATGACTAGGGAATATTTGAGAAGGCATTTTCTAGGTTTTAAAAGAATACATAGGTAAATAACATTATGGTTTATCATGTGACCTACTATGGAGTTTATTTGGGAATAATGATTTTCTCTCAAGGGTATAATGATAACCACTAATGTTTTTTCAATAAATAATGGAGAGGTCATTTGTTTTAATGGGAATAATGTTTAATTTTTGGTCGGTTACATTAGTTCAATTGTATTGATATCCGTGATAATTAAAAGGGCTCTCGTGAATACCTGAAAATGATATTTATAAAAAAATCATGACAATGGGAGAATTATATGACAAATGGTTAAAAAGAATTTGAATACTAATCATTTACATAAATTATAAAATAATAATTTATTTTATTATGTATTTTTAAGGGTTATGATATTAATTTTAAATATTATCATATCTTAGGGACAATAAAATTAGGGAATGTATATTTTTATTATATGACATTTTTGTGGATGGATGACTCCTAAAAATTAATTTTATTTTATTTTTTAATAATATGTTATAAAATAATTTTTCATTTTTTATGAAATGTTTCATGAATATTTTGAATTGTTTTACTGTTATTTATTATAGAATTATTTATGTTAATTTTTTATTTAATTTTTTGGATTCAAATATTAATGTACTATTTTATCATATGATGGATTATTTATTTTATATAACATATAAAATCGGATTAAATTTATTTTTTTTGGATACTGTATTAGTATAGGAGAAATAAAATTTCATACTATTATAGATTATTTCATATATTGAATTTAAAATTTATTTCCTCAATTAGGAATAAAATCATCTCAATTATTTATCCTTTATAATATGATATGAACTAGTGGTAGAAAACACCCCCTACAAAAATGAATTATAAAAGTATTCTTCTTGTTAGTTAAAGAATCATGTAAGTATATTTTCTACAATTCTCAATCATGATGCTAAAATAATTTCTCAACTCATAAAAGAGGATGATTAATATGTGGACTGTTATATAGAAATATCATTCATCTATGAATTTATTTTTTTAAGTCTTTGAAATGTACAATTATAACAATGGTAAATTCATGATTTATGAAATAGATTACATAGTAATAATATAGAAATTATTAACTATTATAAAACCAAAATAAATTAATGTGTATTAAAAAGTTATTTCTTAACACTTTGATATATTTTTCTTCCACCCCTTATCATTTATTCATAAAATATTTTAAACACCTTTTATTGGATATGATATTAATTTGTGAGGATGAAAATTCACGAAGGTGCTATAATGATAAAATAATATATTTTTTAATGTATGTTCCATAAAATAATATATATTTTTCTATTTTATTAGCCTCATGCATCACCAAACAAACAAATCCCCCAATTTTTATAAATAGGATGATTAAAACTTAGTTTTGGGATTAGCGGGTATGAATAAGTGTAAAAAAATTATGTCATATATATAGAAAAAAATATAATAAAAATTTATTTTTTAGATCATGTCAAATAGGTACTATATTAATAATGATTATAATGAAATAATAGAAGTATTATAATAATAAATGTATAAATAGGTTAATTTTCAAAAAAATGAAAAATTTCATTAAATTTCATATAATTAATTTTATTGAAAATATTTAATTATATTGATTATTAAATTTATTTAAAAAGTATAATTAATACCAAAAAACATAAATAATAAATCATACATTAAAAATAAATATATAAAAAATAATTATTAAATTATTTGATTGTATAGGGAGGTATTACTAAGAATACGATTTTATGTGTGAAACATATATTTTTCAAAAAAATTTAAGTGAACAAAATTTATGAATGATTTTGGATGAAATATATTAATAATAAATTAAATAATCCCAAATTACACTAACATAATTGTTGTTACTAGGTATAGCATGAGAAATAATTTGTTTTATGTATCAAAAATTAATATTTATAAAAACAGTTTTAAAATTTTCTTTTGCATGGATATTGAAATTATATTCATCATACATTAGCAATTGTATTTGATATAATAAATTTTTCTTTTTGATTTTTCATATAAATTTTAAAATATGGAGAAATTTTTGGGGTGTTTTATGAAAATGGTTATTATTCGCTGAATAGTAAAAAATATAGATATTAAAAAAAATTAATTTTTTTAATCTAAATTAAAATTGGCATTAATTATTGGATTTGTATCAATTATTATTTTAAAATATAATTTGAAAAAAGGAAAATATTTCCTTAGTAATAAACATTAATTTTTATTTTGGAAAAAATTCAATTATTGTCTTAAAAACACATTTTTCTAAAAAAATATATTTATTCATTTTGTTTTATATTTTATAAAAAAATTATTTCATTTAAAACATGGATCTAAATCCTGAAAAAATTATTTAATATTTTGAATCATGATATTTGAAATTAATAGGGAGGATAAATTCATTTTGGGATACATTGAATATATAGAATTTTAAAAAATTGGATTCCCCGGTAATATTTTATATGTAGAAAAAATGAACTGATAAGTTCAAAAAAATTTATATTAGTTGTTATTAGATCATTTTATTCAAAAAATTATCACCTTAAATATGAAACTTTATTTATTTTTTCTATATGACTATGAGTAATACATTCATAATATATAAATTTTATGGATATTTATAAATGTGTAACTTCCCTAACATAATGAATTTAACCTTCTCTATTGAATTAGTCAAAAATATTTACCACTTTAACACATTCAAATAATTCCAAAATCCATTTTCATATCCATTCCAAACAATAAATTTTTAGTTTTCTCTCAAATAGGATAACATAAAAATGATGAAGTTGTATGTTAGAGGAGTTTTTTAAAATTATTGGTGCAACTCTGGAAAGTATAATTTCATTTTTATTTCTTATTCTTATATATAAAACATGAAATTTAATTATGAATTTTTTATAAAAAAAATTCATATACTTTTAAATCATATGATAAATAAAACAATTTCTAATTCTTACGTAAATAATACTATCTATATGAATCAATGTTATCCATATTTCATAACAACATATCAAAGATTCTTAAAACGATAAGTAAACAAAAAATATATATAAATATATATTATTTATGAAGAATTTTTTATTATGGAATATGAGATATATCATACATTTTTACCATGCAAACAATTAAAAAATTATAATATTACTCATTTATACAAATATACTACCACCACCATGAAGCAATGTGATTTTCTTTTCATTACAACCTCACATGTCTTGTCATAATGGGAAAACATATGATTAAATATGAAAATTAAATGATATTTATGAATATATATGAATAAAATATCTTCTACTTAAATTTTTTGACACTATAACAAAATTGAAACATCATTCATGTGTATTAATGAATTATTGTATTCATGATATGATGTCTTTAATTTTTAATAACTCCTTACATGAATGGTTTTAATAGATTAATTATATTATATAAATGATAATTTTTGCATGATAAATATTTTATATATAAATGAAGAATTAAATATTTGTCTATATTCACCCTTATGACGTTTTTCATGATTTTGATGGTAATATCCTCTAAAATGAAACATGAAATGAACTATTTTTTATATAAATAAAACATTTTTATAAATGAAATTATAAGAATAATAATAAGTTAATGAACATTAAAATGTTTACTGAGAATGTATATAATTTTTAGAATATTATCTTTCAAGAAAATAAAATATGTATGTGGTTTTTCAATAGATATAATAATGGTTTTATTGTCTCAAATTTCATTCTTTTAGTCATCGACAATTCTCAACACATTTATTCCATTTTGTATATACTCTACCATGTGTATTTTTTATCATTATTTATTAAATTCATGTCGTTGAGAAAAAGATTTTTTTCTATTCATAAATTCATTTTTTACTCAACTGAATCCTACGTTGTAATGTTTTTTCTTTAAAACACTATTTTTTTATGTTTCAAAAAGTTTTCCCAACATGTTTATATTCCTAATTTTTTTTTGAAAATGACATTATTTTTCATTGAAATATGTTGACGGTAATTATATACTACTTTTTGAATTTTTTTGAGTGTTCCCCTATTTAATTATCCCTCATGTTATGGATACTAGTCACCATGATCCCACAAGAATGCCTCCCCATACGCCAACAACTTCTGTTGTACAACATGGGTATTGAGAATATCGTGGGGGAAGCTATTTCATATAAAAATGAATAATAATTACATTAAAAATGTGTAAAATAAAAAATAATTTAATTTAATTAGATTAATTAAATAACTAAATCAATCTAAATTAATTGACCAATTCAATGTCACACTAAATTTTAATCATGAAACCAAAAGACAGAATGTAATGAAACTAAAATGTGTTCTTGAACTCCATTATCTGTCTAGAATCTAATCTTTAATAATAACTATAAAATATAATAATCATGATTAAGGACACTTTACCTTATCCATACCTACATTATTGATGTATTCTTAAATATAAAATAGATACATGAAAAAAGATTCAGTAAAAAAAGTACGTGGAATTTTTAAAAAAAATAAATATAAGTAATAGTGTATATAAAAATATTATCTACATAATATTTAGTTGAAAATTTACTTTTAACAAATATAAATAAACTATCCACACTCCATGTTCTATTCTGGGACATGATCTCTTCCAGACCATCTTCTGCTCGGTGTTGGATGTCAATTTCTGTTCACCAAAATTATTGGGATATATCCATAGCAAGGTCCTATCACACATTTAGTTAAAAATTGACCCATTTAATATTCACATTCCCTGTATGAATTAAATATTTCATATATCAATGGACCTAGTGAGAATTTCCATGCTAAGTCCACACATATACTTACGAGAAATCAATACTTATGTGATATCTCATTCTAAGGATGAAATCTTCTTCCAAATGTCAACACTAAAAGGATCCAATGCATACTAAAACAGAAAACATGAAAAAATTACCATGTGATATATTCTATAATTTATACAAATTTAAAAAATGTATATTTATATATATAATTTGATTATTTTACATTCTATGATCTATTAATCAAATTACTTATTTCGTTCCAATCTTCTTATTCAAATTAATTTCTTGATAATTACAATTAAAATCCAATTTATATCCATTAAAAATAATAGATTTCAATCGATGTGTTGATATTAAATTACAAACCCCTAGGGTGTCCATGATAACAATTTTCAATCCTATAATCAATAAAAAACTAAAAAATTCCATTAAAATGGAACTATGTTCACAGATTCTTGCCTATATCTAGACACGAGGATATAAGCTCCTGTTTCTTGACCATGATTCTAGGGTTAGTTTTTCCAATGGACCCAAATTCTTCCATGTTAGGAACTAATATATTAATTTTATCCATAAAGGTGACTCACAATTAGAATAGATCACACGTATTGAGTTTCAATGATATCACACGTGTTGCAAAACAAAAATATATTACATACCTTATGTTGGTGTTTCAGACACCATTCATTAGGACAATGAATATGGATCCAAATGTTGAACCTCTATATCAAAATAGAAAACCACAAATCTAGATTACAGATATTATGATCAAAACATTTATGTAGGACCCAATAGAATGTCTTATAGATTTATTTGTAGGACTAGATAACTCCTCCAAAATGTTACTCTATAATTTGGAATGATGGTGTGGGATTATGAAGTCAAAAAGAGTATTGGTTGTAGAAATACGATTTATCATCATGAAATTACACTACAACATGTTGAGTGTTATTGAATACCTTTTTTGAATAATTTATGAATCTTTATGACTTTGATTATATCCAAACCCAAGGTAAGATTACATTATTATAAATTACTAGTTGATCATTTTTCAAACATAAGAAATTCTTTGATTTCATTGATTGAAACAAGGACATTTTAAAAAACAATGATATTATATATATATATATATAAATGATATTTTTATAACATAAACCTTAAAAATGGTGATATTGTAAAAATTAGTTTTAAAATATTATGTATAATGATTTTATATATTGAAAAATATATTTGTAATAAAGTACACAATTTTTTATAAAGTATAGTAATAACTAATTTTTAAATATTATGATATATATTTTTTATATAAATTATTGGTTATAAAATATATAAATTTTAATATTCTTTATATGTCTCAAAAATACTGTTTTGTAAAAAATTACTTTTTATGTATTTTTTTCTAAAGAGTATTAAAAAAAAATTGACACTTTAAAAAACATTGATAAAATAAAAATCATTATTAAAATTTTAATGTATAAAGTTGCTTAATAATTATTCATTATATTTTTATGAAAAGATTCATTTTTAGATGAATAGTGAAAATTACTTATTTATTATTTATAATTAACTTTTTCCTAAATTAATTATAAATTTATATTATATTTCAAAATTCATTTTCATAATTAATTAAATAAATAACATATCTATTAATATAGTTTATATCATTAAGGTAATTTTCATATTAATATTGGATACAAAAACATTACGAACTTTTGATCGTTTTATCTTCAAAATCCCTCTTTCTTATTGAATTTTTGGGATTTGTTTTTTATTATCCTCTAACACTTATTTAATGTGAATATGAAAAATATTAAATATTTTGAGTAGTCATAATTTATATTATCTAATATGGTAAATATATTTAATTACCTTCATTATTTATGAAGGAAATGAAAATTTATTAATGCAATTATGGTCAAAATGGGGTTTTGTGCCCTACTTATGTTTTTGTAAAAATTAATTTTAAAATGATATGATATTTTTATTTAACGAATTAGATTTAATATTTATATTATGTAGGTATTAATAATAAAATAAATATATTTTAATTATAGTCTTAATGGTTAAATTACATAAGTAAAAAAAATGTAAAAGTTATTTTTCAAAATATCTATAAGGATAAAATTTAGTATACATAATGACTATGAAATAACATGTGGAAAATTTAATTATTTTTGCAAGTGGGGGTTTTATAGGAAAATTAAACCCTCCCCTTAATTGTTTTTAAATTTTTGGTTCATGTGAGGTTTACGAAAAACCTCTTAATAGTTAATACTTTTGTGTATTTATAACAATTCCACTCCTCAATTATAAAATATAACATGCCCTCTCCCCTTCTTCACTCCCCTCATCAAATATCGATCGACCAACCCAAGCAAAAATTACATCCCAAATTCCATCCACCCATTAAACAATACTTAATTTTATTATAAAATATAATATGTTATTTCTTTAATGAAATCCTAATGAGGATCCCCAATGAAGAGGCAAAGATCTTCAATGATATTTTTAATATATTTCTCCACCTCCAACAATTATTATTATACAATGATGATATAAAAGCTATATAATCATACATATGATGATAATTTTTTATGTTAAGGTTAATACCTTTAGCCATACCCACTTTAATCAAATGGGTTATGAAATCATATTTCATGTGTACTGAGAACTACCACATCGCAGACTGATGTTGTTTTTTTCCATTACTACTTTTCAAGGAACGAAAAAATTATAGAATTATATATTTTATATGACATTGATGAAATTTATTATTATTTTATGTTTCTAAAATTTTTATATCGCACATTCAAATGTTCTTTTTATTTTGTGGGAATGTGATAAAATCGTTCATGCCTATAGCAGACTGCCGCCTAACAATGTGTTATTATTTGTTTATTCCTTACATGGAATCTATTAAGGGTGGTTTTAATAAAAATATGTAATATATATGATATAAAAATTATGTTTTAATAATTATATATAAATAATTTACATTTATTCTTATTAATATTTTAATATAATGGAAACCTTGTTTATGTGTACATATGGCCTATCGTCTCTATAAATACTATAAATGATTTGTAATTCCTATATTTCATAGATTAATCTAAATAAATATTCACTATATATATAGTATAATTATATCATGGTATACATTAATTAAATTTTGATATATTGATCTATGAAATTTGTAAAAATATAAAAAGATAATACATAGAAAAAATACAAAGCGGTTATCAACCGATATGTAATGTTAACATCGAAGTGTTAATAAACTGGTAATAATAGTTTATAAAAAAATAATATATTATATGATATGTATAATAATTATCATTTAATATATTTATAATTATGTTAGACTTATTATAACTGTATTTCGCATGAGTAAAATAGATTTCAAGACATTTTGAAATGGATTTTTCTCTCATGTTATACTTCTATAAGACACATGTCTTATCCACAACCAATTTATTTTATTTGCTGTATATAATTAACATGAATTTATATTATGATTCCTATAAATAAAATTATTTTTATGTACATATCAATTATAGTATCGTTTTTTACAGGGATTTATATTTAAAATGTTACAAAACCAGTAAAGTATTTGTGTATTAATTTTCCATCCTTAGGACATACATTTTGTTATGCAGAGATATTCTTTCAAGAAGTGTATATAATGTTCTTTAAGACAAGTAATATCATGAATTTATTCATCCTCAAGATAAATTATGTTTATTTTCATGTAATTTAGTCTTGGGGATTTTGGAAAATGGTCTCAAATGTTGCAATAGTTTTATATTACAGTCTAACCATTTATCAAAATTGTTTATGATAAAGTCACCAATGGTGAAATATACTATTCTACCTCCATGATTTCTAATGAATTTTATTCTCATATTCTTAATCAAGGTATATTAAATGAATTTAATAATTTTTTGAATTTTTTTAATTAAGACAATTAATTAAATATTACATTATTTCATTCTTTAGATAGAGATATGTTTTTCTTCTAAATCAATATTTTTTAAAAACATTTACAAATTATATTAAATTATAAATTAATATCATTTTTAGGGAAAATTATTTTCCAAAAAATTATTTTTTAAAATATATTATAAATAAATTCAAAATCATATTTTATAAGTTAACAATCGTTTTTTCCATGAAAATGGTTTAAATATGTTTTCTTTCAAAACAGTAAATTTTAAAAGAAGAAAATAATTTTTCATTCAGAAGTGATTTAAATAAATTTTAAAATTTATTTTCCATCTAAGATTACATATCATGGTGTTCCATATGCCTTGTGAGGGATATTATCCAAGGATAATATTAATATTCTTTCTCTTAATGGTTTAAGATCTAATAGAATGATGTTTATAGAACCACTTTATTTTCTATGTGTCAATCATTTCATAATGAAATTGTTATGAAACCCAATTATTTTTCATGGGATAAGATTTTCCTATGATATTGAAATGATATATAGTTACATTCCTTGTATAATGAGTTTATGAAACATTAATGATGTTTTTTTGATTGTTAATGATTAAATGAATACACTATGAACTTTTTGTATATTGTCGTTATTGGAAATTACTAATATGATTGGGAGAACCAGATAGTTCTAGGTAATAACATTATATCATGTACAATAGGGAGGCCTAAATAGTGTTTAGTATTCCTATTATAGCTTACATGATAGCTGTTCCCTGATATCACTCTAAATTAATGTGTAATAATAAATTCAATATGAGATCTAAGGGAAAACATGTGGTTATCCCAAGATCAATGACGAGGGAATAAAGTTTATAAACCCTAATATAATGATTATGGTACATAGGTACTTATCCCAAGACTAAATATGATGGTATTCATGTGGTTAGAACAATCCCAATGATGACTGTACACTTGTGCTTAGTACAAACCCAACAATGAGGGTATATGGTTCATCATCCCAAACCCAAAGACGATGATACATGGGTGGTCATTCGATGACTGAAATGGAGGATACAAATGTAGTTTGTGCAATCCCAATTCAAGTATAATAGTGGTAATCCTAGGCCTATCATGTTATGAACATCTAGGTTGGAATCTTGGATTTTTTAATCTATTTTTTATACCAAAAATCTATGGGTCATTCCCCTATTATACATTCTTGGATAATGTTAATTAAATCCCTTATAATCGATCTCATTTTAACTCCAAAATTTTTTCCCATGAATTTTGATTCTGATATATGATAAGAATGGTGTGAGTTTAATAGTTTATGATCCTGTAATTCCAAGGTATTTTATTTTTCATAACATAAAATATTATACTAGCTCACCCTTTCCTGTGACTACATACCATAGGTTAGGAAGAATGTTTTAATGTAGAATTAAAAAATGGGATGATCATTATGGGAGACATTGATGAACTTTCACAGATTTAGAAGATTATATTTCTATGTTACTAATGGCCCTAAACTATTACAGATCTCATGAGTGTTTTTTTGTAATGAGATAAATGTTCATATAAAGATATTTAACATCTGTGTATGAAATAAATGGTCACATATAGTTGGTATCAAATGAATTTTTTAGTATAAATTAGGAACAAGGATGATAGAACTTTAGAGAGGTCCCTGTGTATATTTCTAAGGATGCCAGTAATGATAAGTCCAAGGATGATTTACATTAAAAGAAAACGTGCTAGAATTTTGATAAATGATAAAGAATGTGGGTTATAAGAAACACATCATTTTATAAATACTAAAACTAGATTTATCTTTGGAATAGATGTACATATGGGTAATAATCCAATAATCAACATGTTTAGATGGACATTATTGATTATTTGTGCATGACAATAGACCATATTATAGTTTTGGATTGAAACTCACAGTGGAAATTAATTGGGAATTACTATACTATTTAAAAACCATCTTAAAGGATTTTAAATATAATATGACAGTGAATAACATATTATTATTCTATGTTTTCATATAATTATTCATAATATGTTATTATCAAGACATCATAAAAGATATGTTTCATGGTTATGTGGTTCCCCATTATAATTACTTTCGATCACAATATATTTTTGTATTATTAAATAGTTAGAACCAAGAGGAACTAGGTTAATGTAGAATGAAATGGAATATACAATGATTTTCCTCCTGAGATACATTATCTTATGGGAGATGAAATGAATACCACATTTATATGCTCCTATGAAATAATCAAGCTATGAATAATGGTGAACATAAGAATGAATAAATAACATAAAAATACACTTTAGAGTCATTCATTTGGTATCAGCCTCATTTATTCAATGGTTCCCATAATACATCAGCTTTTACGAAATGGATAAAAGCTACTAACAATTTAATATAAATTTTTAACTGTTCAGAGAAAAAAAAATTTACTTTGGTATTCTACCATCTTAAAGGTCAAGTGGATCAATGGTGGAATATTTTCAATAATTCACAGTGAGAAGATGAAATTGACTCCATTTATTGAGATGAGTTCATGAGAATATTTTTCAACAATAATATTTCTCATTCTCTTTATATAAATATGTAGAAGGATTTCCAAGAGATTAAGAAGGTGGATTATGAGTCTTTTGGTTTGATAGAATCTAATTTAACAAGAATTGAAGGGTACACTTTTGGAATTATAATTAAGAATAATATTAAGAATAATTGATTATTTAATTCCATTAAACCATATCATTGTGGGGTTTTTCCATAATTAACATTGGATTTTATGAAAATGATGTTTGGTGTGTTCTAAAAGTGGGTATGGAGGTTAGAATTATATATCTGTCTCATGGATTTTGTGAGATGAAAAACTGAATTCAAAGGAAAATTTAAGATCCATGGGGATATGTTGATGAGTTTTACATTATAAACAATGTGTGGGAATAGAATGGAAGAAATTTTCTTAATGAATCTAATAAATATTTTTACTATGGAATTGAAGTCCATCAAACAACTCAATACCAAAGTGATCTGAAAAATATAGGTAATGATGTGAATAATTAGATATCACTATGAATGGCACCTCACAAATATCATTGTTTAAAGTGAAAGTTGTTTTGGAATTATTTAAATATGTTCCCAATTCAAAGGGTTAATAATGGTGATAAATTCTAACAACAATATCATAAAATGGAAAATGTGAAAACATATACAATCATGTATGTTGATGTGAATCATTATAATTTGGACACACTAAATATCGCTCTATGTATAAGAATATCTCGATTTATTTTTTATGAATGTGCCCTATGGAAGTATCATTGTTAATCCATTAGTTAAATTTTAGGGGGTTATCTACATATACATGAATTTTGGAGTAATCAACCCAAATTTAATATTATATTAGTAGAATGTAGAACCCAATATTCCAATGGAAATTTTGTTGTATGTGATAAAATCTTATATAGGGATTAAATAGTGGATCTAATTTTCAAAATATATATGTCATCATGTATAACTAAATTAATATTTATGGATACAATATTGGGTTTATGAGTTTAAGGATAATTATTAGTTCATTGTTTTTGACACAACCATTTGGAGGTTTTATCTAGTGGGAGCTTCTCATGATTAAATATGTTTTTATAGACATTCAGAGTAATGAAACTCTTTTGTATTATATGTTTTGACAATGTTATTTAGTTATGAATTCCACTAAACCTATTGGTATTGTTATTAAGGGTTACTCTAATATCATAACCAATGGATTTATAAGGTGGTAGTAATCAATACCATTTTCATGTTTTGTTTTCTTATAATTGAAGCATTCACATGTGTATTCATACGACCCCTTATGAATTAATTTATGGATATAATTGTATGAATACAATGTAATGGAATCATGTTGAAAAAAATATAAATTTTATGTATTTCATTACATTCAACCTGATGAAAAGAAAATTCCAACTGAAATATATTCTTAATCGTGTTTTACACGAAAGCCTATCTTACATTGCCTTACACGCAACACTGAGTTTTACTGAAACTGTAATATATGATAAATATTTTTCTTTAAATGGTACAATTATAATGTAGAATTTAATCTTAGGGATATAATAATCACATAAATTTAAATAATATTTATATTTTATTAATATAAATAAAACATACTGATAATAATAGACATAATTTTTGGTAATGTATTTACATGCTTCATAAATTTTACTTTTTAAAATAATAATATATTTATTGTGAAAAAAATTAATTTTTTAAATTATTATTAATTTAATTTTATAAAATTAAAAAAAATAATTTATAAATTTAAAAGTATTGTATAGTGATTTTGGTGATTTTTCTGACATTCATTCTTTTCTAATATATATTAAAAAATATTGAATTTTAATTGAAAATAATCTTTTCACTTAAATTATTTCTAATGTTAAATTTTGTTTTCAGTTTTTAAAACATTTTTTAGGTAAATTATAAATATATTAATCCTATTTAGCTTATTTTAATAATTTTCATATTGGAATTGGATATAAAGTCATTGAAAACATGTGACCATTTTCTTTTTAACTGTTATATTTGATGTGGGTCTATGGGATTAATGTTAAATCCTATTATTCCTATTTCGATAAAGGAATTTAGAAAATAAATTTAATAAACAGATTCAAGATAATTTATTTAAAATTTTAATGATAACTTCTTTTTTCACCATAATGGTTAGTGAAAATAATCTAAATTCTACAACATAATTATTGTTTAAATGGGGTTTTGGGAATTACATGTGTTTGTATTAAAATAATTTTTTCACACAAATATAATTTTAATTGAAGAAACTATATTTATTTTTTATAATTATTATTTATAAATAATATAATGATTCTCATTTTAATTATACTCATCAAAGATAAATTAAGAAATAAAAAATTTTAAATTATTTTAGTAAAAAATATATGGAAAATATTTTGTACTGATAAATACAATGGAATAAAATCCTAAAGCAAATATCTGGATATTTTTGGTTGAGTTTTTTATCAAAAAAATAATCCCACATATATAAAATTTAAATTATAAAGGTAAATGAGGTATGGGGGACCTCCCAATAGTGAATAATTTTAAGAATTTATAAGAATTACAATCCTTAATTATAAATGAGAACTCACTCCCCAAAATTCTTCAAATCCCTTAATCCATTTGGATTGAATAACCCTAAAAATATCATTCCAAATGCCCACCCCTCATCCTAGAATAATTAGTGGGTAATAAATCAATCCTGTCATAGATTTAGTGAAAACCTAAGGATGATTTCTGAAAAAGAAGTAATGATCTTCAACGAGCATTTTTTTATTTCTTCCAATACCTTTTACTATTTTTATTATTCCATGATAATATAATAATCTCATAATATTTGATATAAAAGGATGTTTTTAGGTTATGTGTATTAACTAAAAACTCACAAACATCCATAAAATAGGTTATGAAATCATTCTTTGTTTCTATAGTGGACTAATGCCTAATGAAATGAAGTTTCCCATTTTTTAATTAAAACCATTCATGGTTAGAAATAATGATTGATTTATAGTTTAGATATGATATATATAATATTTATGATCATATTGTGATTATTTATTTGGTATATCACACATACCTTATTGCTTTCCATTTTTTTGTAATACGATAATGTCGTTCAAGTGTACGGAAGACTACCACTTCAAAAAGTTATGTGATTTGGTCATGATTTTCAGGGAATATATTAATGATGTGTTATATTAAATATATTAAATTAAAATATAATACAATGATAATTAATTATGTTTTTAAATTTATTACATTCAAAATTGAAAGGAAATGGAAATAACAGCCATGTGTACTTACGACCAACCATCCCCATGAATGGTGTATTTAATTTCATTTCACCTATTTTTTTAATTTCTATAATTAAATATATATTGTATATATATTATATTTAATTAATTTTTTGACAGTCATGAAATGAGTAAATAATGAGCTATGAAATTTTTCAATTTATATTATGTCAAAACAAAAATGAAAAACAAATTAGTTATTAGGAAAAACATATTTTTAACATGGAATTGTTAATAAATGAGTAATAAAAGATAATAATAAATTCAATATGATATGATGTATATATTTATTCTTATTAAATATTATTATAATAAAAAATATTTATTATATATTTGGGTTGAATAAGTAGAATGGAATTTATGACTTGTGTTTTTAGATTTTCGCCTCACATTTTACTTCCATGAGACACATTTCAAATTTATAAACAATATATTTTATGTCTGTATATACTTTCCATGAATATTTTTTTTGATAAATAAAATTATCATTACTTTTATTTACAAATCAATTTTATAGAATCTCTATCATAGGGTTTATAGTTAAGAAGAATTAAAATTGGATTGAAATTTTCCCAAAATTTGACTTCTTTGAGGGGTATGTTATGTTACACACCTAAAATCACTAAAGAGGTGTATATACAGACTCATTGAAATGTAATTTCATAAATTAATTAATATTAATTATATTTTCATTTCAATTTTATGTTTACCCTTCATGAATATTTTTATTACAGGTTACTATAGATGTTGGAGATTTTTGTTACAATCTTTCCATTTAACTGGATATTTTATGATCATGTTATTATTGTTGAAATATAATGATATACATATTTATAATTCATACGAGTTTTATTATAAATTTATTATTCATGAAATATTTACAAAATGGTAAAACTTTTAAACTAATTGGTACTTATGATAATTAATAAAAAATTGATATTATCCCGCATAATTTATGTCTTTGGTCAGAAATCAGTTTTCTTCCAAACCAATGATTTTTAAAAATGTCATCACGTTTTTTTTAGAAAATTTTTATGTTATTTTCAATATAGCTTATTTTTAGAAAAAAAATAGGTTTTAAAAAACATTTTAGAATGACTGTAAAATATTACTTTATATATCCTCATGGTAATTTTTAAAGAAAAACTATTATAAGAAGTTTTATAACTTAAAAAATAAATTTTTTATGGAAAATAAATATTTTATAGTATAATAATTTAAATTATAATGTAAATATTAAATTCCATATAAGATGATTTCCAATGGTGTAACCTATGCATTTCCAGAGATATGATCCAAGTATACCATTCAAATTTTATCACAGAACGGTTTATGTTTTTATGACATGATGTTTATAGTGATATTTGTTTCCATTGGTCAATCATGTTACAAAGAGGCTATTATAGTTCTTGATTAATTTCCTTGAGTTAATAACATTTCAAGTATATTGAAACGAAACACATTTCTTTTCTATGGGTTAGAGGTTTTATGAAAGACTTATGATTTTTATTATTCTTAGGTTGAAATTCATGTTTTGGATACTTCATTCAGGTCATTGTTCATTGAAATTACATACATGATGGGGTAGTAGAGGGAATGCTAAGTGAGACTAGTGTATATCACATAATGCAAGTACCCATATTTTTTATAATTAATTAGGTAATAATGATTATTATATGAGATAAGAGGTTATGTGGGTGGTCAGCCCAATCCCAATGATGAGGGTACATAGGTGCTTATTCCAATCACATGTATCAGGGAACACTATTACAAATCCCAAACTAAATATAAGTGTACACTAGTGGTTATCCCACGACAAATGATAAAGTTTCATGGGTTCCTATACCAATCCTAATAATGGGGGTATATTGGTGTTTTTCCCAAACCTAGTGATGGGGTACATAGTTTTCCAAACCAAGCCTCAAAATAATGGTACAAATCCTGTCATCCCAATTCCAATGGAGGTATATGTGTGGTTAGTGAAATACTAACATACTATGAATGTATTGGTGGGTATAATTGAAATAAAATCTTATGTTCTTATGTTTATGCAAAACATTCCATGCCATATGCCAAAGTTATGCTCTCATTGATCAAGTAATTTGATTACATTATGATTTATGTCATATGAAATCACATTATTTATGCTATCAATAATTGTTATTATCTTTAATATGAACGGTATGGGTTTGAATATGTTATTCTCAGGTTTATATATGCTTATGTTCATGTGATTCTTAGGTATTTCCATTATATATCCATAATGAACATCATAGCTTGCTATTTGTTATATATACTTTCCCTAGCTTATGAAGAAAGGATTTATGTTGGTGCAATAAATGTATATATATTTATGTGAGACATTGAAGTATCACTACCATGTTCACAACTTATGTTACAATGTTTCCAAAACCACAAGACTGTAATAATCCTCTATCATATATTTTGGAAATATATGTAATTTTCATTAATAAGGATATAATATCCACATATCAAAATCCCAAGTCCCAATACCCATACTATCCTAATAATACTAGATATCCATTGGTAACCCTTAGCTGACAGGTGGTACTAAAAGTAATTGTTTCCCCTTGGGAACCGCACTAATGGAAACATTAGATTTATATAGTAATCCATCACTTCGATGGGGTCGCCGAACGACCGATGGGTCTCATTGGTTTCCCAGTGGAATTATTGTAACCTTACCAAGATATTCCCCTATTATCAAACAACTAGTGGAATTACAACATTGACATCATTGGGTTTCATTGTTATCAATTACTATACATGTTCCAATAAGGCCCTCAACAATTCCAAAACAACATATTTATCATTGAACATGTAACATTGTAATATTTTTACACATATATATTTTTAACTATTTGAAATGTTATGTAAAAAACACTAATTTTATATTTTGTTATAAGAATAAATTATTTGACTTCAATAACATGCTTGACATATAACACCAAGCATTAAGAGACCATGAAATAATCTATTTTCCAATATGATTATTATAAACCATCCATTTAATTGGATTGTATGAATAATATTAACAACTTTTATATATATAATATTTATTTATTTTTTAATAATCAACATAAATCAATTTTTAAATTCATATTAAATAATAAATTATTTTTTAGAAAATTATTTAAATACATGGAAAAGATGTTTTCTTCAATTTAGATTTTATTTCTAATTAATATAAAATATAATATTTAATTAAGATTTTGTTATAAAATATAATTAATAAAATTAACATCAATTCATAATTAATTATATTGATATTTTTTATGATGATTTTTTTGAATTTTGAGGATAATAATGATTTTTCATTGAATAGTAAAACATACTGATTTTTTTTACAACATTTATTTTTTAAATTAAAATTATAAATTTTATATACCAATTTATAATTTAAATAATCCTATATATTATATTTTTATATTTTTTTTAAGATAATAAATTTTATATAATCATTAAATTATATTTTAGTATTTCATTATTTTTTTTGTAAACAATTGGACTTTTCTCTTCAATATATTAAAATGCATAATGTTTCAAAATTTTAATTAAATAAATTACCCTATAACGAGGAATAATTTAAATGAAAATTTTCTACTATATATATTATAATTTTAATTGTTAATAATAGATATAATAATATAAAAAATATATTTAACATTAAATAATGTTTTTTATGAAAAATAAACATCTCAAAAACCATCTTTTTTCATCTCATATGTAAGTTATACTTTAAATTCAAAATTTACACATATAGGAATTGAATATTTTAAAATTTATTATACTTTTTAATTAGAATATGTTATATTATTTAAAAACGTAAAGTTTATTTTTTAACATACTAAATAGAAAAAATTGAAAAGAAAAATTATTTACAGTAGTTAAGGTTAAAATTGGTTTTCCGTGGTGTATAACTAAAAGGATAAGGGGTAAAATAACATAGAAATATATCCAAAACCCATTTAATGGTATATATAATACCATATATCCTAAAATGTTTTATAATTGATTTTTTTCTAATTTTTTTATTTGGGAACCTGATATACAATATTTTACATTCAAAAATTAAATGCCTACCACTGACCTCACTTATTAAAGGACATCACCTCTTTTATATACTATTCACTTTCAAAAAAAATATTTTCAACCAAGACCAGACCAAATCACTTCATTAATTATCTAATATCATATTATAATAATTATTATGTTCCTATATTTTTCTACCTAATCCTTTTGTTGAAAACCAAAAGAAGTTATCTGAAGAAGATGTAACTTCCTTAACTGAGTTTTTTTATTTTATTTCTTCCCCAAAATATTTTAGTTATCATTCAAACGTGATGATATAATACCACAATAATATCCCATAAAAATTAATTTTTTATGTTAAATATTATGACATAAATCTATATAATATTCACTTAAATGTGAAAATAAAATGTTAATCTTATGTACAATAGGCAATCGCTTATTGAACCAATATAGTTCATTTTCCGTCAAATTTTCCCACATATTATTATGCTGATGTATTTTTCATATCCATATATATATATATATATATATGATATTTTTAAATTTTTTATACTTCATTAATTTTTATTCCTTATATAATTTTTTATTTTATAATCATTTATGGATATTATAATGTTTCTTGCTTGTACAATATAGAGCTAACTCGTGAATCAATGCTATTAGTTATTCACTTACTCCTTACAGGGATTATAATAAATATAATGATTATAAATATATGTAAAATTTATTATCAAAAAAATATAATTATTAATTTAAAACCACATTGAAACTCATACCTTCTAACCCATCATAAATAAATTACATCGCACATATGTAAGATAGACTAATGTAATGGGGACTGATGTGATGTGGTTTCATTTCCATTTTACATTAAAGGTAATAAATATGGGTTAAAGTAAAATATAATATATATGTATAATATATTTACGATATATATGACATCATGACTACTCATTTTGTGTGTTATTTTTTTCCTTTCTTAAGTTTCGTTTGACGTAGAAATTGAATCACCATTCATGCGTATGTATGACCTATGCGCTTCATGAACATTGTAATTCATTTAAATTTAGAAATATAATGTATTAAAATAAATGCATATATTTTAAATGTGTATCATATTCATATAATGGTTAAAATTCATCAAATGATATGACCATTATAAAAATAAAAGGACTGAAACCACCAAACATAAGAATATTTAATAAATAATGAAGTTATTAAATGAAACATATCATTTATATATAAGTGTTAATAAATAGGTAATAATAGGGAATATTATATTATATATTTTATGATATAGATGAATAATTCCATTAATATATTAATAATATAATAAGATAAATTATATAATCGGTTCTAAACATTATTAAAGTATTAAATATATACGTTAAAGTACTTTTATCTCACTTTTTACTCCTCTAAGAAATAATAAATATTACGAACCTATTTATTTAATTATGTGTATATACTAAGAAAATTTCTATTCTTTGATTGTTCTTTTTAAAAAAAGCTTAATTACATATCTGTATACGGATTTCTATTTCATATGGTATTATGGATAAATGGTTACATAAGGGGTAAGGTATTTGGTCTCAATTTTCCTTCTGTGAGATAGATGTTTTGTTATGAACCTATATTAATTTATTAGGTGTCTATAAATCCATTTTCACTTATAATACTATGATTTTATTTAATCTAATTATAGTTCATATTTTTTTTTTAATTTTATACCTTCATTATGATTACAATTCAATCTTACTAATGTTATATAGATTTTATGTAACAATCTAATTATATATCAACATTATTTATGTTTATGACTACAATGCTAAATTATTATTATCCTTAACTCAATGAACTAATGAAATTTGTTTTACATTGGTTAATTCACAAGGATTCATGACTTACTTTTAATGTAATCACTTATTTACTCATGATTTTCAAAGTATTTTTTTAATAATATTCATCTTTTTTATATCTTCATTTGAAAACAATTTTTCCTTCCAAAACAATATATTATCAATTAATTAATACAATGTTTTTAGAATCAAAAAATTACTTATAAAATTAATTTTTACCTATCATATAATTTTATATAATTTTTTTGAATGGATTTTTCATCTTGATTTCTAAACATTTCTCAATTTTCCTTTAACAAAAATTTGAAAGGAATCTACAATATATCTTTATGGAATGAAAATAATTCACCCCCATAATTACCAATTAGTTATTTCAAGGTTCCTTTATAATCATACATTTTTATTTTCAAATTAAATGTTATTGAATATGATTTTGGTTTTAACATGTTTTTTAATAAGAAATAATATTTATGTAAATAAGTTAATAAAATGGTTTTTAAATACTTTTTTATAAATTTTCAAGGTTTTTTATTAATGAAAATAAATTATAAACTATTTTATGAAGTTTTATAAACTGATTTATAATAATAAAATATTTTCCTCAGGAAATGTTCCAACATATATTTTAAAATAATTTTCCTTCTAAGAAGAATTACATTGTTTCTATATACATTTAACTAATTATATGATTCAATAATGTAATTTTTTTACATTCAATATATGGATAATAAGTTCGCTTGTTTTTTTGTAGGAAACCACTTTCTATTCAATGGGTTAACCAAGTATATAATTCAAATTAAACAATCTTTATTTCATGGGATAAAATATAATACAATGATGAAATTGTTATAAAACATTTATCTTTCCCACATGTTATGATATGATTAAATTTTTATAAAACCATTTTCATTTAATGAGTTATGATTTGATTAATTTTCTATGATAATATGGATAACATATATATCATTTTAGTTATGAAATGGGTGGGACCTCTATCTCCCTCTAAGTCATTTCGTAATGATTTATATATCACGAGATTTCAAGTACTATAATGGTGAGTGCACCAAGTTCATTAAGGTTCTTTTCCTCTATGATGTTCTAGAGAGTGAACCTTGAATAATATTATGGTTTTTGGTGTGAAACAATTCCACAATGATAGTACTTAGAAATTAACATTAGCTAATATGGAAATGACATTATATTGTTATGTGTATAAAAAAATTCAATGTCTTATGACTATGTTATTATATAATGCACATTGTTAATTTATTCCATTATGATTCATTTGTTTTGTATATAAAAGATTTAATACATTCCTTAAGATTATGAACTTTTATAATTAGGTTATGGTTTTCAATTTTTAAGATCATGTTTCCATACTATTATGCTCATGTGATGATTATTGAATCATTTTTCTCTCACTTTCAACACATATATAGAATCTGTGAACAACCATTATTATTTTTACATTCTCTATGTTATGACGAATAGTATTATATTGGGTTTTCTAATTAATAGGACTATATGTAAATAAATTTATTAGAAATATTGAAGACTATTAACCAAATAATAATATTTATTTTCAATTTCAAAAAATCTAAAATATAATGGTCATTAAGGGTAATTGTTTGTAATGCAATATATATTATTTTAATAATTTTCAATATTTATATATTAATGTCTTAAGATTTTATATTTGGTATAATGAGATGGTTTAGTTAACCATTGGAAACAGTAATAGGATAATATTAGTGAGAAACCATAAGATAATACTTTCTGTATGAGAATGGACTATGGTTTTTTAAATAAATAAGTGTGATTTTTTATATGAATCCCTATCTTGATACGAAAAGATTACATGGATCAGGAATAGATGGACTTAAGAATAAAAACCCCTAAAAAGGTGTATTAAGTATGACTCAAGTGTTACCTGGATCAAGAAAATTGGCCTTACTATGCATGTCATGAACTGTCCATCGGGGCCCGTGTAATGAGTACCCCAAACCTGCCTTCCCTGAGAGAGGGGTTGGTGACAAGCACCAGAAATGAGCATCCCTCAAATAGGAAGGCATTACCTTTAAAACTGTACAAACAAACATCTCATGAAAATAAAAAGATGATACCACGATGTAAAACGGCATTTGTAAAAGTGTGTACTGAATGTAAAGGGGCCGAAATACAAGCCCAACCGAAAAGGGTACAACTACAACAGAAATAGAAAAAAATACTATAATCGTCCACCATGGATCATACCTGAAGGATAGGTAATGCTCGTCTCCATATCTATCCACATCAACCATCACCTCTGTGTACCACCTTTCCATGGAACCTACAGTCTTACCCAAGACATTCATCGTCTGCACAAGACACAATAAGGTGTAGGCGAAGCCCATATAGGGGTGTGTATAATAAAACTCAATAGGGACCCTGAGACCTCTGAAGGTCTCAATTACTTCCTCAATGTAAAATCACAAAAAATTATTTCAATCACAAAGCACAAAGAAATAGACACAACTCAAACCAGGTATAAGTAAAGCACAGAAGCATGGATGATTAGTCGAGAAGTAAGATAATATTATTCAATCAAGAGGCATGGATACTGACCATACAGAGACTGAACTAATCAATATTAGTAGGTAAAACCCTCGTAAGACCCACATAGGATCCGACATGCCCAGAGACGATAGGTACTAACCCCCGCTATCCCAAACAGGATTAGTATGCACTGAACCATACAAGATAGCTAAACTATAACCCTCAGATGATCTGAACCACATTGGATTAGTATGCGAGGACCCACACAAGATATATGGGCACTTACACACACATGATTTGACCTACGCAAGATCAGTTCTGATGCACATTGGATAACTAGGTACTAACATCCGTATGATCTATCTCCAACATCCCCCTCACTGCCATCCACTGGATTACCACTTGTAGTAAATTTGATTCTGTCAGAACCACTCCTCAAGCCATCCATTATATTTCAAATAGAACGATGTCCCACAAAGAGGTAACCCAATGATCCATTATTTCATAAGGGTTCCAACTTAACTGACGACGTGTCAACCAAACTCCCAGTCTGAAAGTTATTTTATTTTAGTGCCAATGGCTTGGTAGAATTTCGATTTGATCCAACCAGGCCATACTCCAACATCCATAAAAACTCTCGTAAAGTATATCAAAAGGATTGCCTCACTTCAACGATCCCAACATAGTAGACGGTTTGTCAAACAGAATTCTGGTTCGCAAGTTACGACCCTTTTAGTGCTTCTTGGTACGAGAGGGGTACGGGTCAAGTCTGAACCGACTTAGTCCGGGTCTGACTTGCCCCGGCCTGCCAGCCTGGAATGGCCCACTGGGCAATTCGTACCGCTAGCTGGTGTGACCCTCATAGGGGTAACCCATTCAGCCACCCAAATGGCACAAAGATTTGTTCAGTTTATTTAAGAGCGAGGCCAGGTGGCACCCCATTGTCACCTGCGGGACCCGCAGAAGGGGGTCCCCTTCCAACTCACTAAAACATTCTTTTTCGTGTCACATGGTAGCGTACCACCTCCAACTCTATAGCTAGACATTGTCGGCCACCCGTCTAACCATCATAGCGTCGAGCAGTGCCGCTCTTCCACCGCGTCTCGTGGTTTCCACAGGTTGCGTGCGCCTCTTCAGTGCTTCATCCACGGGCCACCATGTGATCTTCAGTGGTCCATTATTCATTACAGATGCTCCTACGATCCTCTTGGGGTACTTCCATCATTGTGAGCCTCTCGGTTTCCACTTTCTGATGAGTTGAAAATCGTTCCATGAAGATCACGTCATGAAATGATGCGGCAGATGGTTTGGGCCTTTTTGTTGGGCTCGTGCCCACCGCATTAACATTATAAAAAGAAGTAGCATAAATAATTCAACATTTGTAAATTATAATACTTCTGAAATTAAAAAATTCATTCATGAATGAGGTAATAACAAATCACATGAGCATAAAAAAAACCCATACCTCGGGAACTGTTAGAGTTATCGCGATCATTGGTAGAAGGAGAGTCCTTGTTGGGGTGAGGTCATCGGAGTTCATCGATCCTGGATCGTCGCCGCCCAAGGTTTAGTCCACCGTTAGTGTATGTTGTCATGTCACATTTCCATAGGTTCCTTGCTTGGTGAAGCCATGTCAAAACTCCACCCTGCGCATCACTTTAATAGATGGGGAAAAGAAGAGTCACGCACTGAGGAATTAATGAGGTCTATTTAATTAATGAACCACTTAATTCCCCATTGGTGTGGTTATAGTTAAAAGAGATTCATTCCATTAATTAGAATGAAATGTCACTGGTCAAAACCACCACCTCTCATCTGATAGAAAAGAGAAATGATATAACTTATTATGTCATATTATTATTTTTCTCTAAAGTCCAAAGATATATCTTTTTCTCCCGAATTAATTAATTTGAAGTAAAGATTCCCTTAATTAAATTCTAGTTCTGTGGATTCCATAGTGCCCTCAGATTTTTAATCCAAGTACCGGTTGAAAATATAGAAAAAAATACCTGCACCATTACTAAATGTTCCTTAAAAAAGTTCATAAATTCACTCTAGTCACACTAGGCATTGGAATCACACACCCTTAGTTTTCAGGGACTCCTAATATTCAAAAAAAATATAATAAAAAAATACACAGAATTTTCATGTCATTACATTATCCCAAAAATAGGGATTTTTTCTGCAAAATCTTATAAAATAGGGGAAAAATTCTTGTACTGAGCCGAAATCTACGCCTCCTGCTTATATGTTCTCTCATGGAGATTCATGTGCTGCCAATGAACTCGCACCAGAGGAATTGACGACCCATGAAGTACCTACTCCAGTCGATTTGCTATCTCCACTAGAAACTCCGTAAACGCCGCCCCACCGTCAATGTCCATTTATCCCCAGTCGATAATGTGTGATGGATCATGCACATATCTCCTCAATAGTGACACATGAATAATTATGCCCCCCTGTGCATATGTGGGTGAAGATAAAGATGGTACACCACCTCACCCACTCTAAACGGGATATAGAATGGTCTGATGAACCTTAGAGATAGGTTTGCGCCCTATCCAAACCTATCTAATACTTATTGGGGTGAGACCTGAAATAATACATATTTTCCCTCCTCAAACACCAAGGATCTTCATCTCCTATCAGCATAAGACTAAGGATTTCTCTATGTAGCCTTTATATTCTCCTGGATGACATGAACCTTCTCTATCATAGCCTATACCATCATCGAACCCATAAGAGCTGACTCCCCTAGGACTATCCAGCAAATAGGAGATCTGCATGGTTTCATGTACAAGGCCTCAGACAATGCCATGTCGATCGTGGAGTGATAACTGTTATTTTATGAATACTCCATCAGTGGAAGGTGGTCCTCCCCACTATGGCCAAAATCGAGGAAACCAGCATGAAGCATTTACTTGACTCTATGTATGGTCTTATCTGTCTGACCATATTTCTGATGGTGAAAGGAGGTGCTCAAGTCTAGATGAGTTCCGAACACCTCCTATAATCCCTTAAATGACAGGGATGTATAACATGCATCAAAGTATGATACGATCATCGACCACAATCCGTGAAGTTTAACTTCGTAATGCCCTGACCCCAGTTACATAGAGTCAGTTATTTATTGGAAAACATTGGAATGATATTAGTAATCATTTCATAAAAGGCCAATCAATTTAGTATTATTAGAAATAAGATAAATACATATATTCAACATTACAACTTGAAATTAAATACATCACTAAATTATTCCATTAAAAACATCCTAGCTTCCTAGATTACGCCAGCAAGTCATTCATAACTAACTTCTTCTTATCCTAGGAAAATGAATCATTAGAAATGGGTAAGCTCAAACCCTCAGTAAGGTTAATAAGTACCTCGGAAGATAACATAAAAATTTTGCCATGTTGAATAATTGAAAACACAAGCCTTTAGAAATAATAAATGTAAACACTTTATGGATGGAAAATGAGTTGAGTAAATAATGACATAATAAAACATAGTCATTGGTATTCCACTAGTTGAATAACAACATGAACCATCATTTTATTTTCATAACGAGGGAATGCATAATGCTAGAAATTCTGAAACATATTGTTAAGGCCTCAGCCAAGACATCTAAAAATTATTTAGGCCTCAACCATAACAATATATAAAATTGGGAAAGGCCTCATCCAATTCCACGTATAATTATCTCATGATACCTATGGTTGCATTTGAGAGATATTTTATTTTTCACCCATCACATACTAAGTCCAATACATTTCTCATATGAAAATGATGAAACATAACTTAAACATTCGTATTAAAACTAGCATATGAAATGTCAATAATTTAACCATAAACCATGAATGGTATAAAAATAACACATCCAAAGTCGAATATATCACAAAACCTTAAATACAATATGGAATATTTGTATCATAATAAATCAACTTCAAACAAGTGTAAATTTTATCAAAGGATGTTGAGATAGATGAAATCAAAACATTTTGAGAGAAATATATCTTTCTATTTTGAAATAATTTACGAGTAACACAATTATAAAAGAAAACATTTATTTTGAAAATATTATAATATGCTTGTAAGGGAATCTTCAATGATGTTATAATGGCAGAAAATAGCTGCACCCACTTTATAAGTTAAAAATAATCTTACGTTAATTTTTCCGAAAAGGTCATAAAGTACCTTGGTTGCAAAAAGACAGAAAGATTCCTTTCAAAACATATAAGGCTAAATAAGGTTATAAATAACTTTTACAAATAGTCTAGTAAATATTAAATATGTATTTATATACATTTTCAAGAAAACAGAGACGTGGATGATAAATAGGTCCTAGTAGATACTTACATAAAAATAACCTTGGATGATAAAGAGATTTTGAAATTAACCCTTAACTTGTAATATTCCTTGGTCTAGGGTAAGTTAAACTCTTGTATATTATTAATTAATTTTTATTAAATTATATGAGAACCATATTCATAAATATGATATCATATACGATCTTCTAATATTTCTTTGTTAATAATATTTTAGTATTATCGTCGTTTTGGGTGTTAACAGATTTGTTTTCAATTATATGTTTTATTACATAAGTCGTGTTTGTTATGGATAGGATTTAATTGATTCATATCAAAAATTATATAAAGTTATTAATCATTATTTTTAATCATAAAATAAAAATTATTCTTTAATGTTTATGATGGGAAAATGAATCTTATCGTGCTCGTGGAGCCGGTAATCCATACGTACACACAAGAAACAATATCACTATATTGATGGAGAAATCATATGTAATTGGATATTATTTAAAATATAATGAATAATTAACAGGTTATGTTAATAATTTAGATCAGTTATACTCATTATTATACCCATCCAAATAATAATGTCTTTGAATAACAAACTACACCAAGACGAGGAGACGGCAAGCCGTACATACGAACGTTTGTAGACTCTTTCCTTTATAGGATTGGTAGAATATTTAAAATGGTGGTATAATATATATAATAACATCATATTATGTAGAATTTACTGTAATTTTTTATGGAAACAATAATTAAAGAGAAGTGTAAAATGAAAGGAATTTGAAAGAGGGTGGTGAAAGTATTACCTCTACTTTGTGTGTTTACTTTTGAGTTGATCAAAAGGGATCTGTAGGATGGATTTGAGATCCATGTAAGGACTCTTGGTTGAAGTGAGGGTTGTTGGGAGGATATTTTTATTGGGTTTTTCCGATCCAAAAGGCATTGGAGTTGTAAAAATAAGGGAAGGGGAAGTTTACTTTTATTAGAGAGGTGAGGGTCACCTTAAGAAAAATTTGTAGATATTATTTCATAATAAATCATTTTTGGTTTATAATGGAACAAAAATGATTTATTCCAATGATAATGAGGTAATTGGTCGATAAAAATATCAAAAAATTGGTTTTAGATTGGTTTAGGTCACCATATTAACCGCTTCTTTTAGATTTAACTCTTAATTAAAGAGTTTGACATTTACCATGTCTCTTTGATGTTTTATATTATATGGTCAATAAACTGACTAAAAACAGCCAAAAGAACCCCAAGTGGTTCATTATTAAAATATATAACCTTATCTAAGTACTTTGGTTGAACCTTATATTTTTTAGGAATATTATATCAATTAATAATATAATATTTGTCTTAAAAATTCAATTACCTCTATTTTGAAACTATTTGGTATTGGATTATTTTGAAATCTATTAAAACCATATCACTTTGAATAAAATGTATTTAAGCAACCCTAACATGTCATATTAACCTATACAATTAGTGGAATTCATCCGAATTCTCAATTTATATTTATTTGGATATTTATAATATCAATTATATTAATATTTCATTAATAAGGTAATTACTTCATTATCATTGAATCATAAATAAATTAAGTTATTTAATTTATAATATTATAATTAAAATAAAATCATGTAGGAAATAATTTTATCTTTTTAATGAATATATATAGTCAAATTTATATTGTGTGTAACCGTATATTAAAAATGGTATAGTTTTTAAACTTTGAATTTGACTATTTTAACTATTCTTCAAATAAAATAATAATAAATGTCCTAATCCAATCAAAGTTGACCAAAGGGTGTCATGTTTTAATTCAAAGGTAATTTTTGGTCGAATAATAATTATTTAATATAATTAGGACATGTGTTTCAGTAATTATGATTCCATTTTACCCTTAATTACTCTATTTACTTTTAACCATGGTAAATAAAATTCAAAAGTTACTGTTCACAAAAATTATTTAATCTTATTAAACCGAATTTTAATTTCTGATATTAACCGAGTCTCTTGGATTTTTGAAATTCAACTCACAGTAGCGGTAAAATTTTGTTTCATGTAAATTTGAAAATGCTCCTAGATAGTAGGTAAAAGATGGTAAAAATTTAAATACAATTTTTATATATCTAAAATTTTTATAAAATGACTCCAATTCATTACATTGAACTTAAATAGGTATTATGTATCTAGTTTGACCTAAAATAAATTTAAATAAAATAAATAAATATTTTAAAAAAGCGAGTTTTAACGATTATAGTAGTGGTTTTCACTATTGATAAGAAATATAATGTTTTCAAAAAAAATACCAAATACTCACCCTAAGCTAATTTAGATATTAAAAATTCAAAAATGAATTCCATTTTGATAAATAAAATTTAAAAAATATCAAAAAGTGGGTATTACTATTCATAACGACTATTTTGATTGGTCGTGGTGTTTTAGAATCTCGATATTTTATAAAATGAAAGCTATTTCATTATTCAAAGGTAAATGTACCATGGATGCTTAGAATGTTACATTATTCCCTCCTTTAAATAATTTATTCGTCAAAATTCTAGAAAACATTCGCACAAAAAGAATCGGGTGGTTCTTCATCATATGTTCCTTGGGTACCCATGTTGGCTCTTCCATTTTATGGTTTCTCTGTAGAACTTTTACAAGATGAGTCGTTTGGCTTCTCAAAATTTGTTCTCTAGTGTCAAGAATCTTGATAGGATCTTCATAATAAAAAATATCATGTTCCAATTCAATTTATTTGTAGGTGAGTACATGCATTGGGTAAGGAATGTATTTTCTCAACAGAGATACGTAGAACACATCGTGAACATTGGATAGACTGGGAAACATTTCCAAACGGTATGGTGCAACCCAATACGTTCTATAATTTTTAAAGGATTTATATACATGGGAGTTAATTTACCCTTTTTACCAAAAGGTATAACTCCATTCCATAGATATACCTTAAATAAAACATGATCTCCTATATGAAATTACAAATCCTTCCTGTGATTATCAGTATAGCTCTTCTGTCTAATTTTCAAAGCTTTGATGGGGGTTTGGATAAACTTTACCTTTTCCATTGTTTCCTCAACAAGTTCTGGGCCAACATTTTTCCTTTCACCAATATCATCCCAACAAGTTGGTGTGCGACATCTTTTTCCTTAAAACACTTCATATGGTTCCATCTAAATACTTGAATGGATGCTATTATTATATGAACATTCTACTATAGGAAAATATCTATCCCAAATACCTTGAATGTCAAGTCAGAATGATCGAAACATGTTTTCTATGTTTGGAATATTTCATTCATATTGTCCATCAATTTGAGGTTAGTAGGCAGTAATCAATTGATGTTCAGTATCCAGGGATTTTTGAATACTTTTCCAAAATATTGATGTAAAATGGGGATCACGATTAGAAACAATCGATAGGGGTACTACATGAAGTCTTGAAACTTCAATAATATACAGTTTCACTAAAGGTTGAAGTGGTAAATCTTCTCTTATAGAAAGAAAATGTGTTGACTTGGTAAGACGATCAACCATGACCCATATTGCATCATTCCTTTGAGGAGACTTTGGAATACCCATAACAAAGTCCATCGTAATATCATATCATTTCCACTCAGGTATGGGAATTGGTTGCATGACTCCTCTAGGATGTTGACTTCCAGCTTTCACTTGTTGATAAACCATAAATCTAGACACAAAATCGACAATCTCTTTTTTCATGTGGTCCCACCAAAAATGTTACTTCAAATCTATATACATCTTGGTGCTCCCATGGTGTATAGAGAAATTGGAGCTATGAGAATCATCAAACAATTCCCTTTTTTGATCATGTATATTGGGAAGAGAAATTCTCTTCCCAAATTTCAAAATTCCATTATCATATACAAAGTCGCTCAATCTCCAAATATTTACCGCCTTAATCTTCTTTTGAAACTCCTCATCATCAGTATTAGAACATTTTTTCCCTTCTAGTAATGATTTTCTGGAAACCATTTGAGGAAGTATTGATGTTTAACCTTCCATGGTTATTCCAATATCTATCTTAACTAGATATCTGAAAGTAGGATCCCTTTCAACTCTTATCTTGTTCAAAACACCATGATCATTTCTGCTCAAAGCATACATCACCATATTTTCCCTCCCCTGGTGGTAGTGTATTGTGCAATCATAATCCTTGAGTATTTCATTCCATCTCTTTGGCCTCATGTTCAGTACTTTTGTGAGAAAATATACTTCAAACTCTTTTGATAAGTATAGATCTCATATTTTTTACCATAGAGATAGTGTATCCATATATTCAGATTGATGATTATAGTAGATAACTCAAGATCCTGAGTAGGATAGTTTTCCCATGAATTTTTAGTTGTCGTGATTCATATTTAATAACATTATCATTCTGCATAAGGACACTACCAAGTCCTCTCATTGAAGAGTCACTATAAATAAAAAACCCAACATTCACAGATTTTAGAGTCAAGATAGGAGCATTGACTAATATTCACTTCAGTTCTTTAAATAATTCTTCACACTCTTTTTTCAAAGAAATATAAACCCTTTACATGTGAGCTTGGTTAATGGGTTAGCCAGCTATGAAAAATTTTGGATGAAACCTCGATAATAACCTGTTAAACCAATAAAACCGCATATCTCATTTATACTCATCGGTGATGGACATTCTTGGATTTCCTTGGTCATTGAACGATCAATAGATATTCCATCTTTAGAGGTAATAAGACCATGAAATGAAATCTCTTGAATCCAGAATTCACACTTTCTTAGCAACCTATATAATTCATTTCTTTTAAAAGACTTTAGAATAATGCACTAGTGATTTTCATGATCATTGTAGCTTTTGGAGTATACCAAGATATCATCAATAAATAACACAACAAATTCTCCAAATATTCATTGAAAACTCTATTAATTATATCCATGAAGATATAGAGTGCATTAATCAATCCAAAAGGCATTAATGAAAACTCCTAATGATCATACCTAGTTCGAAATGCTATTTTCAGAATGTCATCCTTCTTCAAACACAACTAATGATATCAAGATCTAAGGTAAATATTTGAAAACTATTGAGCTCCATGAAGTTAGTCGAATAAATAAATAATTATAGGTTGGGGATACATGTTCTTTATTATTATATCATTGGACTCCCTGTAGTTAATGCAAAACCTCAAATAACAATCATTCTTTTTACAAAAAAGGACAGGGACTCCCCATGGTGAAATAATGGGGAGAATAAATCCCTTATTACTCAATTCATTTAGTTTCTTCTTTAGTCCCACTAATTCTACAATGGAAATTTTATAAGGGGCCTTCGATATGGGCCTTGAACCAGGAATTAAAACCACTGAAAACTCAATTCCTTATTATGGAGTATGTCCAAGTAAATAGTTTGGAAACACATGAACATATTCTTGCACAATAGGTACAACCTCAATTCGAACATTCCTTTCCTCACCCATAATTATTTCATTCTATACCTCCCCAATAATTTAATTCAGTAGATCTTCTAGGGGTGGATCTAGATAAGAATTAGACTGTGACATTTATTCTCAAAAGATAAGGTACTCCTTATAATCTTTAATAATTGTATCCTCATTCTTCTCACAATAAATTTTTGCATCATGGTACAAAAGCCAAACCATACAGTGGATTATATCAAATTCAATCTTGGTTATGGTGATTGGATCAACAGAAAAATATCATTTATAAGAATTAATGGGGACTGATACACAAACATATTTTGCAATGATAGTTCCCTTATGAAATCTAACTAGAAACATCCCTGTTAAATAAAATTTGAAATATATAATTTTCATAGAAAATAGGGAAGATATGAAACAATGCGATGATCCAGAATCAAATAAAGAAATGGATAATCATTAGGAAACAATTAAATTACCTGCCACCACGTCTTTATGAGCTTCAACCTCTGTATTATGGATCACATAATCTTGGCCTTGATCCCCTGGCCTTTTCTAAGGCACGTTTCCTTGAGGCTTAAGACATTCATTTAAATATTATCTGATCTCCTTACAATTGTAACATTGAACATTGGTAGCTTCTTTCTTCCCCTTAAAATCTCTATCATGATGGAATTTTTGTCCAAATGTGTTGCATACTAATTTTCCTTCTTGACAGGCACCGGGGTGGTTCCTTCCGCAATTATCACAGGGTTGTAATTCAACTCTTCCCTTCTTTCCTATTTCCTTATTTCCATCCCCAGATTATTCAGCAGAACTCTTCTTCTATTGTTTGATTTGAATTCGTAAGACTTTGATAATTCATTTTCCATCTTAATAGTACATGATCTAAAATCTTCATACAACAAGAAGGATTGTGGGACTAATGATTGATGGAGAAATGGTTTTAACCCCTCACAGAAATGACTAATCTTACATCTTGGGTTATGTAAATAATCTGCATCATGCCTTGATAACCTTGTAAAGTAAGCTTCCTACTTTGTGACACTCTTATCCATCAATTTTCTCAGATTCAAAAATTTACTTTTCATATATGCTTGGTTGTCACAAAGAAAATATTATTCTAAGAGAAGATCATTAAACTATGTTTATTCTATTTTTTAATCTTCTTCATCCTCCATTGTGTTTTGAATTAATGACCACCATTGATCTGAATCTCTAGTGAGGCGATAATCTTCCATGATAACTTTTTCCCTTTTGTCTATTCACCAAAGCATGAAATATTTTCTCTTAGGAACTTATCCATTGCTCAGCTACTAATGGATTTGTACTCCCGTGGGATGTTGGTGGTTGTTTCCTCATGAATTGTTCTAACATTGATCCACCACATTATGGATCCGGGTGCTACATGCGGTAAGGTTATTATTCATAATTAGAGTGAGTTGTCCCAGTATGGTGATAAGCTGACCAACACCAGTTGCTCCACTAGCTCCACTATAATTATCTTGAGTAGGAGGTAAATCCATACATGTATTACCTTTATTGATATGGTTTCCATTCCTTTCACTAGGTTCTACTTCTAAAAAATGACTTATAGTATGATAGTTTAAGAATAACAATACATTATTATGAACATGTAAAACACTTATCAGAAATTGAACAGTTCATGGATATAATCAATAATAATATAAATGTTTTCTTTAAGGATGTATATAATCATAAATCTTTCATAATGGTTTGTAAATAAAATTGGAATTATCCTAAGCATATCCCCAAGTAGTGTCATAACCAAGAGTGCAGCAAGGCCCATTGCCATGCACCCATTCCCATTCGAGTGTAGCTCAAAGTGGAGTTTTCATGTTTTACTCCTAGGTACAACAGTGCTAGAGCCGTCTCTACCTTCTTGTATATTGATGGGGATGTATTTCTTGGAAAACTCACAAGATCTCTATAGTTCCAAAATTCTAGTATGTTCTTCTATACTAATCCTCAAAGTCTATCATAGTGTAACGTTCTCTAATCAGATTTTTTCTAAATCTAGTTTCCAAGGTTTGTATTAAACCTAATATGATACAAACTATAAGGCCCCAACACCAGTTACCCAGAGTTGGTGTTTATTACATAAAATTGGAATGATACATGGAATCATGTCCTGAAAGACTAATCTATTTAGTATTATTGGAAATAATATACATACATAAGTTCAACATTACCTCATGAAAAGAAATAAAACACTAATTTATTCCATTAGAAACATCCAATCCTAATAGATTATGCATGAAATTCATTCATAGCTGACTTATTCATATCATGGGAAAATGAAATATAAGAAAGGTTTGAGATCAAACACTCAGTAAGGGTATAGAATATACTGTAAGATAACATGAACATTTGGCATGTTGAATAATTGAAAAACATGCCTTTAGAAATAATAAACCTAAACACTTTATTTCTGGAATATGTGTTGAGTAAAAAATGCCATAATAAAACCTAGTCATTGGTATTTTACTAGTAGGATAACCACATGAACCATCACTATTACATTCATAATGAGGGATTTTATAATGCTGGAAATTCTGAAACATATTTTCAAGGCCTCTGCCAAGACATCTAAAATGATTTAGGCCTCATCCAAAACCATATATCAAATTCTGAAAGGCCTCTTCCATTTCCACGTCTAATTGTCCCATGATACCTACCGACACATTGAGTAGCTATAGCGGGCTCCACCCGACACTAACTAAGTCCAATACATTCATCAAATGAAATGGTTGAAACATAACATAAACATTCATAATAAAACTAGCTTATAAACTGTCAATATTTTAACCATAAACCATGAATGGTATAAAAATAAAACATCCATAGTAAAACATATCAAATAACCTTAAATAAAATATCGAATATTAGTATCATAATAAATCAACTTCAAACAAGTGTAAATTTTATAAAAGGATGTAGACATAGATGAAATCAAAAAAATATGAGAGATATATTTCATTCAATATTGAAATCATTTAAGAGTCACATAATTATAAAAGAAGACATTTTTTAAAATATTCATATAAGCTTGTTAGGTAAGCTTCAACGATTTTATAACGGTGGAAAATATCCACACCCACTATATAAGTTAAAAAAACATTCTGACCATAATTTTATCGAAATGGTCATAGAGTACCATGTTTGGAAAATGATGGAAAGATTCTTTCCAATGAATATATGGTCAAATAAAAGTATAAATGACTTTAACCCATAGTCTAGTATATTGAAATATTTTTTTGAATTTTTTTAAGAAAACACGTATGTGGATGATAAAGAGGTCTCAGTAGATACTTAAGTAAAAACAACCTAAGACGATAAAGAGATTGTTAAATTAACCCTTACCTTGACCTTTTACTTGGTCCATGGTATGCTAAATTCTTTTATAATAGATAAATAATTTTTATTAAATTATTCATGAACCATATACATAAATATGATATCATATATGATCTTCTAATATTTCATTATTTATAATATTTTAGTATTATCGTCTTTTCTGGTGTTAACTGATTTGTTTTCCATTATATGTTTTGTTACATAATCCATGTTAGTTACGGATAGGATGTATTTGATTCATATACATAATTATATTAAGTACATAAACATTATTTTTAATCATCATATGAAAATTACTCTTGAATGGTAACGATGGGGAAAGTAATCTCATCACGTTCGTGGAGATGGTAATCAGTACATACACACCATTGACAATATCATTATTTTAATGAAAAAATCATATGTAATTGGATAGTATATCATATATAAATAATTAATAAAAAGTTATATTTATTATTTAAATTATTAATACTCATTATTATACCCATCCAAATAACAAATTGATTGAATAACTAACTACACCATGACGTGGAGATGGTAAGTCGTACGTACGCTTGTATGGTGACCTTTTCATTTATAGGATGCATACAATAAAGAATATAGTTGTTCCATATTTATAATAAGATCATATTATGTATATGGTACATTATTTATTATTTTGGTATGAAAACAACAAATAAATAGGATGTGGAAGAAGAAAAGAACATTAAAGAGGGTGGTGAAATTATTACCTACACTTTTGTGTTTCCTTTTGAATTGATATAAAGTGCTCCATAGGTTGGCTTTCAGATCAAAGTAACACCACTAGGTTGAAGTGAGGGATTCTGGGAGGTTATTTGGTCTGGGTTGGCCAAGCCAGAAGGCTTTGGATGTGTGATATTAAAAGAAGGAGAAGTGACCTTTCATAAGAGAGGTTGAGGGCCACTTTATGAAAATCTTGAAATATTATTTTATAATAAAATTATTTTCGGTTTATAATGGCTCCAAAATGATTTATTTAGAGTATAAGGTTGGGATGGGTCTAAATCATCTCATATAATAGGTTTTATATAGTTTTAGTTAACCATATTACCCTTATCTTTTAGATTTAACCATTTGTTAATTCATTTTACATTTACCATATCTCATTGAATTTTTATATTATATGGTTAATAAAAATTCTATAAACTACCAAGATAACCCCATGTGGTTAATTATTAAAATATATAACCATATATTTGTCCTTTGGCTGAACCATAAATTTTTAGAAATATTATATTAATTAAAAATATAGTATTTGTTTTAAAAACTCAAATATGTCAATTTTGACCCAGTTTTGTGTTTTATTTTTCCTAAAGCCATTAAAACATTATCAATTATAATAAAAATTATTTATAAAACTATAACATGTCATATTGACCTATTCTGAAACTTAAATTATTTATTTCCAATCACTTTTAGGGAATGTGACAAACCATGGAACACAACCACATAAGAAAACAACTAGCACAACCAGCAACAATGGTCACCAAAACAAACCACAATACCAAACATCACAACCACTAATAATCATAATAACCAAACTTGTCACCATAGCCAAAACATGAGTCCACCTCCATAGTGGCCAATTCCCATTCAGAATCTGTTTTATATTGCCTCCCGTGATTAACTCCTTGGACCCGACTCCTTAATTAATCCGGAGAGCGCTGTTCTGGGCTCGGTTGTATGGATATGCTGTATTTTTTGAAGGCCGGGATATCCCCACGATCACGCTTGAAATAATTTCTAGGAAATATTGATATATTTATAATGAATATTGATAGTTTAATTAATATTTTGTGTAACCCTATATTAAAAATGGTTTAGTTTTTAAACATTGAATTTAACTCTTTTAACTCATCATTAAATAAAATAATAATAAATGTCATAATCTAATAAAAGTGGACCAAGGGGGTTATATTTTATTCCTCATGTTTTTTTAGAATTATAATAATCTAATATAATTAGGACCTGTGTTAGTATAATTATGATATAATTTTACCCTTAATTACATTATTTACTTTTAACTACGGAAAATAAAATTCCAAAGTTACTAGTCATAAAAATTTATTTTCATCTTATTGAACCAAATTTTAAATATTTATATTAACAATGTCTCTACAATTTTTTAAATTCAACTGATAGAAGTGTTAAAATTATGTTTTATGAAAATTTGAAAATGCTCCTCAGAGGTGGGTAAAAGAAGGAAAGAAGTTCCTTAAAATTTTTAAATATCTAAACATGTTATAAAATGACTCCAGTGAATTACATTGAGCTTTTATAGATATTATGTATCTATTTTGAACTAAAATAAATTTTAATAAAATAAATAATTATTTTAATAAAAATTTGGTTTAACCAATAACGCAGTGTTTTTTACTATTCATCAAAAATAGAATGTTTTCAAAAAAATACCAAAAATTCACCCTATGATAATATAGATATTCTAAATTAAAAAATGAATTCCATATTGAGAAAAAAAATTTATAAAAGTTCAAAAAGTGGGTATTACTATTCATTATAGCTAGTTTGATTGGTCACGATGTGTTAGAATCTCAAAGTTGCGTATAATGAATGATATTGCATTAATAAAAGGGAAATGTACCTTGTAAGATTGCAGTGTTACACACCACCTTATATACATGGAGGCATCTCATGCCCTCTACTGATCCCTACAATTAGATGGGTAGGAAGTTGACCGACTTGGTGAGTCTATCAACGATCACCCAAATAGAATTGTGGAATATTGACTTATTTGGTAGCGCTATCACGAAGCACATGGAGATACCATCCAACTTCCACTCTAGCACCAAAAGTGTTTATTCCAAGACCGCTGGAACCTGATGCTTAGCCTTCACCTGCCTTCATGTGAGGCATTGGGTTACAAAATTTTCCACTTCTTTATTTTTCCCTGTCCACTAGTACTGATGCTAGATGTCTTGGTACATCTTCCCCAATCTAGGATGTACTGCTAAAGGGGATTTATGGAAGACCTTTGACAACTCCTCTCATATCGTCACTGGTTCCATAGTGCATCCTATGAAGAGAAGGATGTGCTCCCCACCTTCAGAAAATTTATTAGGATCATGTCATGAGGATAACTGAGCTTATTGGGCCTCGTAGTCTACATCCCCAAGTTTGGCCTCCGAAGCATACAGCCGATGTGTGGTAGTGACAGTCATAGACTAGAGGTAATCCTCTCCATCACTATCCACAAAGGATATCTACTACGCGGCAAGCTGTTATGTCACCTCACTTAGCAACTGTTGGCCAGATCTCATGCAGAGTGTGTCTGCTACTACGTTCCCTTTCAAAGGAGCATAGAGTATCACAAAGTCATGGTCCTAGTAGAACTTTACCCATTGTCATTATCTTTGGTTCGGTTTCTTCTATGAGAAGAAATACTAGAGGCTCGTGTGATCAGAGTAGATGGTAAACTGTTCACCCATTATGTTGTGTCGCCACAACTTCAGGGAAAATACCACTGTTGCCTACTCTAGGTCATGTGTAGCATAGTTATGCTTGTGTTACCTCAACATCAATGAGCCATAGGAAATTGCATCTCAGTCCTGCATCCAGAGACAATCTAGTCTGGTCTCTAATATATTGCAGTAAAATACATACCCAACGACGTCTTCTGGTAGCCTCAAGATAGGGGCTCTCATCGGTCTCTGCCTCAGTTTCTAAAAAATCTATTGGCACTTCTCTGTCCACAAGAAAGGCTTCCACTTCATAGTCAAGGATGAAAAGTTTTCCTCTACCTTAGAGTTGTCAGGTACAAATATTTGGTATTACCCATAATATCTCAGAATACTCTACACCTCGGTCACACTCCAAGGTGTCTGCCGAGAAAGATCTACCTCTATTATCTCTAGATCCACAGTAACTCCGGCCTCCGAGATAGCATGTCCCAAGAAGTTGAAATCCCATATCCAGAACTAGAACATCGAGAGGTTGTCATAATGTCAGTTCCCTCAGAGTGTATCCAGGACTATCTGTAGGTGTGTGGCATGATCCTCCTCCGATTACAAGTATTTCAAAATGTCATCAACTAAGACCACCCCAAAGATATCGAGGTAAGGGATGAAGATCTGTTTCTTGATCCCCATGAACACTGTCAAAGAATTGGTCATGCTGAATGGCATCCCCAAAACTTGTAATGTCAATACTAACATTTTAAGGTTGTCTTCGGTACATCCATGTCTCATACGTTGATTTGGTGATAGCCTAATCGGAGGTCGATCTTCAAAAACCATTGAGATCCCATCAGCTGGTCGAAGTGATCTTCGACCCTCGAGAGTGGGTACTTGTTTATCACAGTCTCCTGTTTTCGGTGCCGATAGTCCACACAATGCCCCAAGCTCTAATCTACCTTCTTGGTGATAAAGATATGGTATTCCCATAGAGTAATACTAGGCCTTATGAACCCCTTTCCCTGCAAGTCCTCTTGTTGTACCCACAAATCCCAAAACTCCACAGGAGTCATCCGATATGCTGCTATAGATATCAGTGTCATCCCAAGGTATATGTTGATATGAAAGTCTACCTCTCAATAGGGAGGTAGTCCCAGGATATCATCAGGAATGAAATCATCATACTGGTCCACCACTACAAGATAACTCAGACTCTCATGTCAACTACTCTGAGGGTGAGGCAAGACAACAGATGAGTAATCAACTACACCCTCCTCCGAGATAGTACATCCTATGCTGAAAAGATATCTGTCTCGCTAATTACGTTCAACCTAATCCCAGACCTATGGACACAACACTGTTTTCTCCTAAAATAGTCAATCTGAGCATGGACTGTGGATACCCATTCTATACCCAAGATGATGTCGTAAGGCCTTGATGCTTCTACCTTGAGATCCTAGCCGAAGCTCTCATATCCTTGAGTAAACTCACACTATCAACACCAGTGTGTAATCATCGAATCTAGTCTCTTATGAGTCTCTAATCACTAGGATCGAGCCAATGTCTCCATCGGAATCATCGAGGCTTGAATGAGTGTTGTGGCAATGAAAGAGTGACTGGTACATATGTCTATAAGTACTGCATCTAGGGTGGAATATACATAGATTCTATCACTTATAATCTCAATAGTTACATGGTCATATGCCTATAATACTTGTAGTTGTGCTCGCCCCAATTCACATTCCCCCTATGGTCAGGGTGGACCTCCTAGTGGTGGTGGTTATAGAACCACAAATCGCCACCCACTGTTGGTTGCACATCATGCTCCTATGCCTCGTTCGCCGCCTTGTGGACCTCCTCGATCGAATATATTCCTCTACCTCAACGGTACATGGACCATCTACTGATCATCAATATGTTAGTTTGGTAAGTCATGAGCCATGGTACCCTACCCACCATACGTGAAGCACAGTCTGCCTCTCAACTGGCCTTCTCTGCTTTGCGATCTCCACACATCTGACCCTATGTCCCGGGGTCATCCACCGATGGGTCTGGCCATCTTGAACCTCTGCATCATCTTTATAATGATTTATGTAAATGACTCTAATACCTGTCGTCCAGTGGTTTATCTCACTGTCAGTGCCTGTTCATCAATGAATCTCTCCTCCAACAATGTTCGGTCATGCACTCCAGCCTACATGAGGATATTTAGCAATAACATCCATACTCTGATCTCCCACTTGAGACCCTAATAAATTGACTGATCCCTATGGAATTGGTCACATACTGTGACTGTGGAGTGGTGTGAGAGTTCAGTGAATCTTATTGAGTATTGGGACACGTATAAGTTGTTCTTCTATAAGTGTATCTCTTCTAGGATACGCACTGAGCGTAGAGTCACTTGAACAAACTCTACCTTTAAGAGGCTCTCAATGTACATCCAGGTGAGGGTCGCCTCATTAAGTTACTGTAGTGTCAGACACCACCATATCCCTAATATTCCTGGGAATGTTCTAGTAGTTATGATAACCATCTGCTGTGATGATGTCTCAACCAAGATTAAAAGTCTAGACACAACCTCCAGCTAGTCCTCAGCTTCTTGGGAATATTTCTCAGCTTGACACCATGGATACCTCAATATATAAAACCCGTGAAATGTTCTCAGTCGGTGTGCATGGTATGTTGGTGGGGCTGGTGGAATCTGGTGCCCAATGGGTGGTGGTGATGCTGGTGCACCAACCAAAGGAACTACCAGAGTTACAGGACCCGACACCGAAGCCTCGTCGCCTAGAGGGTTGTCATCCTGAACTCTTGGGAATCCTGGTTGGTTGTCTATGTGGCGAAATCCTGAAATGAAATAGGTGATCCATTTTCAATAAGTTATACCTGGTGATATTACTCAAAAGAGATCAAAGTAAATAACATTTCTATAACACATGCATTGGGTGTTTTCATCCACCAAGTAGAAATTCCGAATTTAGGGTCATGGTGTATAGATACGTCGGCCACTACAACAACACTAGACTCCATGAAAGGAAAAAAAATAAAACATTAAATAGTATTTCTCCATCACGTGATCAGATTCTTAGTTATGTTGATGAACCGACTACTCTGATACCACTATTTCACGACCCATCCCTCGGTGCCCATGACACGACTACCCAAAACCCGCCTTCCATAGGCCAGGGGTTGGAGACTAACATCAAAAAGGAATATACCTAAAATGGGAAAGAATTACCATAAAACCTAAATAAAGACACAGTTAAAGAACACAACAATATGAAACCACTAAGTGAAACTACAGTAGTAAAAGTGTTTATTGAAACTAAAGGGAAAGGAATACAAGCCCAACTAAAAATGGTACATCTACAATAGAAAATATAAAACAACTCCTGTCATAGTCCACCAAGGATCTTACATGACGGGTAGGTACAAATCATCTCCATAGCTATCTATTTCAATCATCACCCATGTGTACTGCGTGGTCCTAGATCCTACAGTCTCAACTGATCCACTCATCTTCTGCATAAGATACAACAATGTGCGGGTGAATCCCATGCATGGGTGAGTATAATAACTCCCAGTTGGGACCCAAATACCCCCTAATGTCTCAATGAATTACATAAAGGAAAACCACAATGGATTATCTCAATCACAAAGCAAAAAGTAATAGACATAGCTCAAACTAGGTACAAGTAAAGCACATAAGCACAGATCATTATTTGATAATCTTGATCATCTTATTATGTAGATAGGCACTGATGTTGACCATATGGAGTCTGAACCACATAGGATCTATAGGTACTAATCACCACAGGACCCTCATAGGATCCGACCCAACTGTGGTCGACATGTACTAACCCCCGCTATCCCACACAAGATATCACCCACACATTATCAATATGAACTAACCTAAATAGGATCAATGAGTGATGAACCACATAAGATCAGACCTACATAGGATTAGCATGCACTGACTCACACAATATCATTAAGCGTTGACCCACGCAGTATCTGACCCACACAGAATTGGTTTTGATCCACATGGGAGCACGAGGTGCTAACTCCGTTTGATCTGTCTCCAACCTTCACTTCACTACCAACCACTGTATTCCCACTCATAGTATGCTTGATTCTGAGAGAACCACTCTTTAAGTCATCAGTCATATTTCAATTGTCACTATGTCCCATGAAGATTTATTCTGAAGATCTATCATGTCATAAGGGATCCAACAGAACAGATGGTGTGTCAACCAGATGATCGCTCTATAAGTCATAGGAATTTTTATGCTAAGGGCTCGATTGGATTCAAAGTCAATCCAACCTAGATATACTCCAACATACACTAAAACTATCTTATAGTATCCCAAAAGGACTATCTCGCTCCATGGATCCCATCACCATAGATGGTTCATCAAACGGACGTCTAGTTCGCATCTTATGGCCTATTAAGCGTTTCTGAGTCTGAGAGGGGTCTGAGTCTAGTCCAACCCTTCCTTGGATGACCTGACCCAAAAGGGGTCGACCCGACTTGGTCGGGGTCTGACCCAGCCCGACCTACCAATTTGTCTGACCTGCAAGGTGGTGTGACCCAAACAAGGTTCATGTGGTCCACCTCCCAAACAGTTCAAAGTGTTGTTCATTTTATATAAGGGTTGCACCAAGTGATGCCTCCTTGTCACCTATGGGGCCCATAGAAGGTGGGTCCTTTGCTAGCTCACTGCATCATGTAAGTAGCGGCTTCCATCAATGCAAAGCTCAATGGTGCACCCCCTCTACCTTTGCTGGTGACTACTGTCGGTCGCCTGTCCGACAACGGTGGTGCTGAGAAGCACCCCTCTTCCACTGAAGACGGTGGTTTCTGGACATTGTTCTCATCCACCTACAGCGGTTGTTAGTGCCTCCGAGCCGATGCTTCTTGTGCAGGCCACCGGGTGCGCTTCGGTGGTCCGTTCTTCCTTCTGGATGTTCCTATGGTCCTCTCAGGATACTGCTGTCGTTGCACTCCTCTTATTTTCTACTATCCAATGAGTTGAAAATTGTTCCATGAAGAACACATCAAGAAATGAAGCAGAAGAGGGTATGTTCCTTTTTCATTTGTCCCTTTCCCTCCACGTTATGATTATAACAAGCAGTAGTAGAAATAAATCATCATTTATAAATTATAATACTTCATATATTCAATGCTTCATTGATTAATGAGGAAAGAACAAATCACATGAGCATAAACATAACCCTAAACTCATGAACCGTCAGAGGTATAATGGTAGTTGGCATATGTAGAGTTCATGTAAGAGTGAGTTCATCAGTGTTCATCGATCCTAGATCATTGTCTCCCAAGCTTCCATCCTCCGTTAGTGGAAGACATTATGTCAATTCGCCATAGGTTCCTCGCTTAGTAAAGTCGTGTCAAAACACCACCCTGATCCTCACTTAAATAGAGGAAAAATTATGAGTAACACACCAAGGAATTAAGGAGGTTCATTTAATGATTGAACCGCTTAATTCCCCAATGGCGTAGTTACAATTAAATGAGAGTCAATCCATTAATTGTCTTGACAAGTCATCGGTCCCCACAACAGCAGCTCACCCGATGGAGAAAAAAATAAAATAACATGTTTAGTTATTTTATTGTTTTTCTATAATGTCCAAAATTATAACTTACACTCCCGACTTACTATTCTTGAAGTGAATCTTAAATTAAGAGAATCCTAGCGATGCAGATTCAATGGTTCCCTCGGTCTTTTGATTTGATCACCAGATCAAAAGATTGAAAACAAACCCCACATGTTTACTAAACGTACCTTATATAAAGTTCAAACATTCTTTCTGGGACCACTGGGCCTTGGAATCATGCCCTGTAAACATTATAAGACTCATAATAATAAAAAATTATATTAAAAAATTACATGGATTTTTGGGTCAAAACATTCTCCCAACCGTAAGGATTTTCATTCCAAAAATCTATAACAAAACTAGATGAACAAATGGTGGTACTCAACATGAATCTGAGTACCTCACTCCCATGTCCTCTAACGGATATTCTCATGCCACAAATGAACTCACACCTTAGGAATTGACCACCCACAAAGGACCTCCTCCTATCGATCATCTACCTCCACTGGGAACTCTACAAATGTCACCACATCGTCGATGTACAGATCTCTCTAGTGGATAACGTGTGATGGATCATGAATGTATCTCCTCAGTTGTGACTTGTGGTAAAAAATATTCACCAAGTGCATCTGTGGGGGGAGAGCTAGATGGTATGCCACCTCGCCTACTCGGCTGAGGATCTAGAATGGTCTGATGAACCTCGGTGATAGCTTGACACCCAGTACTTGTTTGGGTGAGACCCATATGTAGACATGGTCTCCCTCCACAAACTCCAAGGGTCTCCATCTCATATCGGCATAAGCCTTATACTAGATCTTTGGAATTATCATTTTCTCATGGATGACCTGCACCTTCTATGTGGAAGCATGTACAAATTCTAGACCCATAAGTGATGACTCCTTTAGGTCTCTCCAGCAAAGAGTTGATCGGCATGGTTTCCTATATGAGGTGTCAGATGGTTCCATGCCGATTATGGAGATATAAAAACTATTGTATTAAAACTCCACCAGTGGAAAGTGGTCCTCCCAAATGTGTCCATAATCATGGTCATAAGCAACAAGCATGTCCTCGAGGGCATGTATGGTCCGCTCCATCTGACAAATTGTCTGAGGGTGAAAGGTGGTGCTCAAGTGTAGATGAGTTCCGAATACCTCCTACAATCACATCAACAATTTGGATATAGAACATGCATCATGATCTAATAAAATTGTCGATGAAACTCTACGAAGTCACACTATCTCCTACACGTAGAGGTGTCCCAAGACCTATACTCATCCCTACTCTAGGATGGGTAATAAGTGGGCTAACAAGGTGAGTCGGTCCACAATCATTCTGATAGAATCTTGGCCCTTGTATGTTTGTGGTTTCCCTTTCACAAAGTCCATGGAGATACAACCCCACTTCCTCTCTGGTACCTTAAGGGGTTAAGCCAGGCCTGCTAGTACCTGAGGCCCGACCTTCACATTTTAACAAGTGAGGCATCGGGGTATAAACTCTACCTATTCTTTCTTAATCCCTAGCCACCAATACTGACATGGATGGTCCTCGTACATCTTCTCCACTCGATTATATACCGTTAAAGGGGATGTATGGAAATCCTCAACACATCTTCTCATTATGTCACTCATACCGTAGTGTTTCCTCTAAAGAGAATGACGTGCTCCACACCATATGAAAATCCATCAAGATCCTGTCCTGAGAATATCAGAGCACGTCAGGGCCTGTAGTCTATGCCCCCAAGATATGCCTCTTGATCTCACCGAATAAGTGATATAGTGACAGTAATAGACTGAAGGTAATCTACAATATCTCAATCACAAAATGATATGTGAAACACCACTATCTGATCTATCGCCTCACTCAGAAATTGTAGGCCAGACCTCCTGCTGAGGGCATCTGCTACTACATTCCCATTCCCAGGAGAATAGACTATCACAAATTCATAGTACTTATGGAACTCTAGCCATCATTCTTGTCTCAGGTTTAGGTACTTCTATGAGAAGACATACCTGAGACTCTTGTGATCAGAGTAGACATAAAACTGTTCACCCATCAAGTTGTGTCACTAGATCGTCAGTGGAAATACCACTACTCCTAACTCCAGGTCACAGGTAGCATAGTTATTCTCATGATATCTAAAATGTTGTGAGTTGTAGGTGATCACTTTTCTCTCCTGTATCAGGACATAACCTAGTCTGATCCCGGATGGGTCGTAGTAAAATATGTACCCAACTCCCACTTCTGGTAGCCTCAAGATGGGATCACTCAGTAGTCTATGACTTAGATCCCGAAAACTCTACTGGCACATATCTATCCAAAATAAATGCTTACCTTTATTATTCATTGATAAAAAGGGTGCCACTAACCTAGAGAAGTTTGGTACAAATCTATGGTTTTACCCAGCCAATCCGATAAAACACTGCACCTTGGTCACACATCTAGGTGGCTCCCAAGAAAGGACTTCCTCTATCTTCACTGAATCCTATGAAAGTCTATACTCTATGATAACGTGCTCAAGGATATGGATTTTTTGTATCTATAAATGGACCTTCGAGACCTTTACATAAAGATGGTTCTCGTGGAGTGTATCCATGACAATCTCTATGTGTGTGGATTTCTCCTCCTTTGACGCTGAGTATATAAAGATTTAATCGATGTATACAACCACAAAGAGAACAAGGTAGGACTGAAACAACCTATTTATTCACCCCATGAACATTGTCGGAGTGTCGGTCATGCCGAAAGGCATCACTAAAAACTCTTAATGGCCATATAGACATCTGAAGGCTGTCTTTGGTAAGTTCTCATTCTATACTCTAAGATGACGATATCTGGATCAGTGGAATATCATCGAAAACCATTGATCTCACATCAACTGGTCTAAGAGATCATCAATCATGGGGAGTGGGTACTTGTTCTTCATGGTAACCTGGTTCAGGCACCGATAGTCTACACAATGTCTCAATCTACCATCCACCTTTTTAGTGAACAAGATTAGGGATACCCATGGAAAAACACTGGGCCTTATGAACCCCTTACCCTATATTTCTTCCCACTGGTGAACCCTCAACTCCCAAATCTCCACAAGATCCATCTGATATGCTGGTGTAGATATAAGTACCATCATGGGTACATTTTAAAATGAATGTCTACCTCTTTTCATGGAGGTAGTCCTAGAACATCATCAGGATAGGCATCAATATACTGGTCCACCACTACAGGATAACTCGAACTCCTCACATCAACTACTCCGAGGGTGAAACTAGACAATAGATGAGTATTCAACTACACCCTCCTCTAAGATAGTCCATCCTATGATACAATGGTTTTCTTCTCCTCGGTGAAGGTAAACCTGATCCCATCCTCATGGAAATACCGCACCTTGTGCCAAAAACAGTCGATCTCAGCATGGACAGTGGATAGCCATTCCATACCCAAGATTTCATCCTAAGGCCTCGACGCTGCAACTAGGCGATCCCATCTAAAGCTCTCAATTCTAAGAGCAAGCTCACTCTATTAGAAAAATGTGTAATCATCGAATCTTCTCCCATAATAATTTTTAATCATAATTATTGAGCCAACAGCTCCATCAGAATCTCTAAGCTCTAAAAAAGTTCCATGTCAACGAAAGAGTGACCGGTACATGTGTCTATACGTACAAAATCTAGGGTGGAATAGACATAGATCATACCTCTAATCATCTCCGGAGTGCCATGGTCATAGGCCTATACTTCCTGTAGCTGTGATTTCCCATATCCACCAACTCCCTATGTTCAGGGTGGACCTCTTAGAGGTGGTAGAGGTAGAACCTCAAATTTCCACTCACCACCAGTTGCCCGACCTGCTCCTCTGCCTTGTCCTCCACCCTACAGTCCTCCTCACTCAAATCTATACCTCTACGTTAGTGGTCTCTAGACCATCTTTTGATCGTCAGTATGGCGGGTTGGGAAGTTACGAGCCATGTGGCCCTTCCCACTAGACATGATGCACAATCTTCCTCCTAGCTGACCATCTCTACCTCGTGAGCCCCACACCTCTGACCTCATGTCATGGGGTCATCCACTGGTTGGTCTGGCCCACATGGACCTCTACTCCATATATTAACTACCACCTGTAGTTGACTCGTCTACCTATCATCTAGTGTTGGATCTCACCATCAGTGCATGATCATTTATGAAGCACTCCACCAACAATGCTCAAACATGCACTCCAGCCTTCATCGGGATATTAAACAATATAATCGACACTCTGATCTCCTACTGGAGTGCTGGATCAAAAGTCTGAGCCAAGAAGAATGGGTCTCATACCATGTCGGTGTAGTAGTGCGAGAGTTAAGTGAATCTCTTCGTGTACTGGGCCACTGATAAGTTCCCATTCTGTAACTGCAACAACTTATGGACACACATAGAGCGTAGAGTCGTTGGAACAAAATATTCCCTGAAGAGGCCCTGAAAATCTGTCCAGGTGAGGGTTGCCTCATCATGTGATTGGAGAATCGTGATCCAATATCTCCCTTTTTGGACCTTGAAAAGGCTATCTAGTAGGATAACCACATGCTCTGTTGGGGTCTCAACCCAGAGAAAAACTTTATCCACAACCTCCAGCCAGTCTTCAGCTGCCTGGGGATCTGTCTTGCCTCGAATCCTCAGAGTATTCTATGCATGAACTTTTTCAATGTGCTCAGTCAGCATGCACTGTCTACTGGTGGGGGTGGTGGAATCTGATTCCCAATGGGTGGTGATGCTGCTAGTGAACCACCAGAATCTTCTACCATAGTAAGAAGGCCCTTCACTAAATCCCCGTCGCTTGGTTGGCCGTCATCATGTACTCTCTTTGGAATTTTTCCTAGTTGTCTACGGGGAAGCATCCTAAAAAGAAAATGGTCAGTCATTGTCAATAAGTTATACCAGGTGAGCTGACTCAAAAGAGATAAAAGTATAGAACATTTCCAAAACACAAAAAATTAGTGTTTTTGTTCACCGAGTCAGAAATCAGAATTTAGGGTCCTAGTATATTGATATGTCAGCCACCTCAGCAACACTGGATACCCCGAACGGAAAACCATACTCAAAATACTTAACACTATTTCTAAATTAAAATATCAAAGTCATAGTTCAACAGTAAACTAACTACTCATATAGCACTTTATCACAACCTATCCCTGGGCCCCGTTCCATGAGTTGCCCATGGTCGCCTTCTATAGGCCTGGGGTTGGCGACAAGCATCAGAAAGGCATATCCCTAAAACTGGATGGAATTAAATTTAAACTAGTACAAACACACAGCTCAAGAGCTCCACAAGATGTAACCAGAAAGTAAAAATTTAGTAGTAAAAATGTGTATTTATAGTAAAGGGGGCAGAATACAAGCCCAAAAGAAAAGGGTACAACTAAATAATAAAATAGAAAAATCTCCCACCATCATCAACCAAGGATCATACCAAAGGGTTTCTAAAACTTGTCTCCAAAACTCTCCAGGTAAACCATAACCTCTGTGTACTAGTTGGTCCTTGATCCTACTATGTCATCCAATACACTCGTTGTCTGCATAATATAAAATACAGTGTGGTTGAATCCCATGAAGGGCTGAGTATAATAATACCCAATAGGGACCCAACACCCTCAAAGGTCTCATAGAATTCCAAAATGGAAAAAAACAAAAGATGATCTTAATCACAAAGAACAATGAAATTGACACAGCTAAATCTAGGTAGTAGTAAAACATAGAAGCACTAATGATTGGTAAAGAAGCTAGATTATATTTTTCTATTGAGAGGCACTACTGCAGATGATTCGTAGTTTGACCCATTTAGGATTGGTATGTAATATTCCAGGAAAGTCCCACACAGGATTCGACCTGCCTGGAGACAATAAGTACTAACCCTTGCTGAACCACATAGGATGTGACCCACACATGATCAGTATGTTGGGACCCACATAGGATCACTGAGCCTTGACCCACACAGGATTTGACCCACATATTATCGTTATGCGCTAACCCACACAAGATCCCTTAGCGCTGGCCCACACAGGATCTAACAACACATGATCAGTGCTGATCCACATAGGATCACTATGTGTAACCCACAGTATGATCTGTCTCCAACCTCTGGATCACTGTCACCCATTGGATTCTCTCTCATAGAAGAACTGATTCTTGGAGAGCCGCTCAAAAAGCCCTCAGTCATATTTCTATATGCATGATGTCCCACAAAGAGGTAACCCAAATATATGTCATGTCATAATGGTTCCCACAAAGTAGACAGCGTGTCAACAGGATGCCCAGGCTATAAGTTTATCGCATTTTAGTGCTAAGGGTCTTGTTGGATTCGGAGTCGATCCATCCTGGTTATAGTCCAACTTACCCCAAAACTCTCGTGGGGTTTCTGAAAGGACTATCTTGCTCCGATCATTTTATCTCTATAGATGATTCATAAAACGGATGTGAGGTTCACAAGTTAGGACCCTTTAGGCGTTTCTAGGCCCAAGAGGTGTCTGGGTCCATTCTGACCTGGTAGACTGACCGGGCTCTAGTCAACCTGACCCGGTCTGGGTCTAACCCGGCCCACTGGCTAGTGCGCCCTATCCATGGGTCGCGTAGTCTGCCTCACGGATAGATGAAAGAGCGGTTCAGTAAATTTATGGGTGTCGCCAGGTGGTTCCACCCTGTCACCCAAGAGAACAATATGTGGTGGGTCCCTTGCCAGCTCATAGTGGGTTCCTTCAATGTAGTGTGCGATAGCAGGACGTCTAAATCTCCAGGGCTGGCTGCTTCCAGCCACCCGTCCGACCACCACAATGCCGTGTAGTGCTGATCTTCCACTATGGCCAGCAGTTGCCGGCGACCGCTCTCATCCACCGGCTCTAGTTGCAGGTACCGCCATGCCGATGTCTCACCAAACATCTTTTGTAGTCAACTGGGAGACCTCTAGTGGTCCATTATTCCTTCCGAGTGCACCTAAAGTCCACAAAAGATACCTCCCTTATTGCGTGCCACTCGGTTTCTACTTTCTGATGAGTTGAAAATCGTTCCACGAAGAACGCATCATGAAATGAAGCAGTGGAGGGTAGGAGCCCTGTTAATTTGGCCCGCAGCCTCTGTGATACCATTATAACACGTTTTAGAAGAAATAAATCAATGATTTTAAATTATAATTCTTCTATGATTCAAAACTTCTTTCGAGAATGAGGGAATAACAAATCACCCGAGCTAATACAAAACCCCTACCTCATGAATTGTCAAAGGTATCACGATCGTTGGTAGAAGGAGAGTCCCTATTAGAGTGAGGTCATCAATTTTATTCAATCATATATCATCACATCCCAAGGTTTTGTCCTCTGTTGGAGGAAGATACCGTGTCACTTCAACTGAGGTTCCTTTCTTGGTAAATCCGTGTCAAAACTCCACCATGAGCCTCACATAAATAAAGGGGAAAAGGTGAGTAACACATCGAGTAATTAATGAGGTTAATTTAATGAATGAAACTCTTAACTCCCAAATGGTGTGGTTAAAATTAAATGTCATTCAAGCCATTAATTATCTTGACAAGTCACTGGTCCCCACAACCGCTGCTTATCCGCTGGAGAAAATGAAATAAAAAAAACAGGTTAAGTTATTTTATTAATTTCCCATAAAGTCCAAAAATTTATCATTTTCACCCCAACCTACAATGGTTGTGGTGAAGCTTATCGTAAGAGAATTTGGGCAGTACAGATTCAACAGTTCCATCATATTCTTAATCTGAGTACTGGTTCAAAAGATTGAAAATGGTGCTCGTCTGATTATAGAACGTACCGTAAATAAGTACAAAAATTCATTCCAGGCACATCGGGACTCCTAATCACTTGTCTTAAATTTTTGAAAAATATTAATAATCCAAATTAATTTTTAAAAAACTACACTTAATTTTTGGGTAATTTCAATGAACTTGGTATCACACATACAAGGGATATACTTTGACTAATCAATTTTTTTTATAAACCATGTTGAAAGAATTAAATATATGATGTTTTTGGGTGAATAAGGTTAATAATAATATGTCATAGATCTAAAATAAGGATTTTTGATTCAGAATGTAACACCCCAAGCTTCCAAGGTACGATTCTCTTTGAATAATATAGTAGCTTGTGTTGTACGCAACTTCGAGATTCTAACACACTACGAACAATCAATGTTGCCATTATTAATCGTAATACGCAATTTCTAAAATTTTATAAATTTTATCTCTCAAAATGGAATTCATTTTTGGATTCAAAATATCTAAATTAGCCTAGGTTGAAATTTTGGTACTTTTTGGATAACTTTTATATTTTGATGAATAGTGAAAATTACTACTTTTTAATTAAAAACATGTTTTTAAATAGAAATAATTAATAGTTATAAATTTTGAATTTTAGTGGATTTAAAGTATATTTAGAATATATTTTTACCATTTAATACAATGTTTGTCATTGGACATGATTTCACAATTAAACTAGACAAAAACAAGTGTCAATCTTTTGATAGTTATTATCTCTTAAAAACACGATTTTTATTTTAACAACGAGAATTAATTTTAAATGAATTTCTGCCAATTATTTTTTTTTGAATTTGGAAAAATGGATTCCATATTTGGAATCAGGATGTCCAAATTGTCTAAATAGGTAACTTTTATTTTTAGAAATTTTGAATAATTACTTCGGTAAATATTTTATTTACCATGGATAAAGGGTAAATCCTGTAAATAAGGGTAAAAAAATAATATTATAAAAATAATAAATTACCATAAAACATGTCCTAACCTTATTGGTAGATACTTTCCCGACCATGGGTATCTTTGTCTCGATTTCGGGACCCTATTTATCCACTTTTAAGTGATAAGGACACTTTATATTAATTATGTTAAAATAAATACAAAAATGACAAAAGAATATATCTTTTAGAAAAACAATTTTTACATATGGTTATATATGTTGGAGTTTCGACTATAAATATTCATTATAAATATAAACATATTTAATACATAATGGTATTTTATTTATAATTTTTGTACATTTAATAATTAATATTATTTATGACACAATAATGATGCGGTATTTTCCTTATTAATGAAACAATCAAATAATCTGTATTATAAATGTTAAATTAAATATAATTTGAATGTTTTGATGACATCCATGAATTTTATTGGTTTATATGACATTATATTATTGATTAAATGGATTTATTTCGAATTAATAAAGTTTATAAGACTATAAAAAAATAAATTATTGAATAGTGTCAAAATTGACATAAATATGTTTTTAAAAAAATATTATATTATTAATTGATATTCTATTCCAAAAAATCTAATATTCGGCCAATGAACTTATATCATGATAGGTGTATCATTAATGGAACAATTGGTGGTCTCTTGTATGTATATAGTAAGATTATTAATTATAAAATATAAAAATAAAAAGTGACATGGTAAATGTCAAACTAATTAACTTAAAATGAAAACTAAACAATAAGGTTAATATAATGACCCAAACCAGTATAAATTATATTCGTTGAAATTAATTCGACAAATAACCAACTTATACTTTTAATAATCCACTTTGGAGCAATTAGAAACTGAAAATAAATTTATTATAATTAATATTTCTAGCTTTTCCAAAGGTGCCCCTCACCCCTCTTATAAAATGGCACTCCCCCTAGTCACTAATTAACACATTCAAAACTTTTTGGCTCGGCCAAACCCTACCAAAATCATCTCTCAAATTCCCTCAATTCAACCTATAGGCATTATTTTGATCATAAATCCAACCTATGGATCCCTTTTGATCAAATCAAAAAGAAGAACCCGAAGAAGAGGTAATGTTTTCACCACCCTCTTTTAAGTTCATTTCTTCTTCCACTTCTTATTTCTTTGTTATTATAATTCTAAAATAATAACTCCAGTATATTATATATACTATGTTGTTATTATAAACATGGTAAAACCATATTCAGTATTCTATCCATCCTTGGAATGACATGTCACCATACGTGTGTACGTACGGCTTACCGTCTCCACATCATGGTGTAATTGTTATTCAAAACAATATCATTTGGAGGGTATAATAATGATGTTTAATTCATGTAAATAATAAATATAACATGATACTTATTCTGTATATGTGATATACTATCAAATTATATATTATTTTAATATCAAAATAATGATATTGTTACTCGTATGTACGTACGGACTACCGTCTCCACAAACGCGATGAGATTCATTCCCCATCATATCCATTCAAGACTAATTCACATTTGATGATAAAAAATAATGTTTAAGGACTTGATATCATTCTAGATATGAATAATATACAACATATCAATAAGAAACATAACTTATGTAATAAAACATATAAGTTAACACCCGAAACTACGATAATAAAAAGATATTATTAACAAAGCAATGTTAAAAGATCATATATGATATCATATTAATGTATATGATTCTTGTATAATTTAATAACAAGTATTTAACCATTATACAGGAGGTTAACCTACCCCCAACCAAGGAAAAGTACAAGGAAAGGTTTTATTTCACAATCTCTTCATTATCCAAGGTTGTTTATACATAATTATCTACTGGGACCTCTTTATCATCCACATCCATGATTCTTAAAAATGTTTTTAAAATCATTCTAACTATTGTACAGACTATGATTTAAAGTCATTTATACCCTTATTGAATTTTTATTAGAATTTTATAAAGGAATATTTTTGTCATTTTCCAAACAAGGTCCCTTTTAACCTTTTCGATAGAATTAAGGTAAGAATGTATTTTTTTAACTTATACAGAGGGTGTGGCTATTTTACTCCGTTATAAAATCTTATAAGTTTCCCTTAAAAGCATATAAGAATATTTACAAAGTAAAAGTTTTATTATGTGACTTTTAAATGTTTTCAAAAAAGTGTAATTTCTATGAAATAGTTTTGATTTCATCTATGTCAACATCCTTTAATATATTTTAATAATATTTGATGTTTATTTATTATGATACAAAACCTCTATATTCTATTGAAGGATTTGTGATATGTTTGACTGTGGATGTTTTATTTTTATACCATTCATGGTTTATATAGAATTCATTGACATTTCCTATGCTAGTTTTTATACGAATGTTTATGTTATGTTTAAACCTGTTCATATGAGGAACGCATTGGACATAACAAGTGATGAGTGTATCCCTCTATAGATCCTCGATGTGTCAGTAGGTCTCATGAAACAAAATAGTGTCTTGGAATGAGGCCTTGAAAAAAATCATATTTGTAGTCTTGTAAAGGGGCCTTAGCTATGTGGTTTTGATATTCTGGCATTACGTATTACATCATTATGAAAGTTGTTATTGATATTGCATGTGATTATTCGACTAGTAGAATATCCATGTGAATTAGTAAATTGCATTATTTGATTTTATTTTGGCCATATTATGCTGAAGTTCAAGTTTAGAATGCTTTTGTTTTAGTTAAACATTGCTTTAAATGTTAATGCTTATCTATGAAAGTTTCCGCTATATTGTTATCCTTAATAGGTATTTGAGCTCACCCCTTTCAATGTTTTATTTTTCCCAGGATATGAAGAATTATTTTATGAATGACCTGCAGGGATAAATTAAGGGGATATGAGTCTGGAGAATATATTATTGTCGTTTTTCACTTTACAATGTAATGTAACAATAATGAATGTATCTAGTGATTCCAAGGCTAACAAACTAATCGGTCTTTTGAGACTTGATCTTTTGTGATCATGCCAATGTTATGTAATAATGCACCGACTCTGGGAAACTGGGGTCAGGGAATTACATAGACATCCTATGAATGTTTTTACAAACTTCTTAATTTTCCACTATGAATATTAATACTCACACTATGATTTTAAGCTTTATTAAATTGACTGAACCCGAAGCAACATGGTTCCAATTAAATATGATTGAATTTTTTTTGTTGATTAAAATTTTGATCATTATAGTGGTGATGTATATTGTAATTTTCCAAATTATTAACCATATAACATATTTAGAAACATTCACCATAACCAAATATCATTCTCACAACATCAAATATAGAAAGAGTTCATTGAGTGTTCGAGTAGTGGATACCATAGAGGAAATAATCTTCGGTATCCTATAACTAGAGGATGTGGGAAGAATAAGTCAACATAATTTTTAGAGGGATGGGAAGATGATTTGGGTGTTGTAAAGAAGGACACAATAAAAAGTAATTTCTACATAAAAATGAAGTCACTGGTTAACATAATTGAGGATTAGAATGGTCACCCTAAGGTATCATCGACTATTTAATGTTTAAATGTGGATGTCATGTCAATTGTTAAAAATTTAAAAATTGTAAATCTTATATATTAATTAATTAAATTTTTAGTATTAATTGTTTTTCTCTTGATGGTGAACATATATCAAATGACATATGAAATGAAGTAGGTTTTAATGAGTATGATGATGAGGCCTTATTAATGTATTATGGATGGGGCTCAATAATTGATGTGTTTCGGTATTAAAAATATAATTTTATGAAATATGAATCATAAAATATATATAAGTATTGTTTTTAGATTTTAGTCCTTATATATTTTCCGGAATACTTTGAATGATACTACTGAACAATAAAATTGATTTGTTGGTAAGATGATATTTTCTAGAAAAAAATGTGATTAAGGATATATAACCCTTAATATTTTTGTGATGTTGAGATATTAGTGTTTTTAGGTAAGTGTTATGACTGATATAAATAATATAAATATTATAGTATTGATGCCTTCATGATATATTAGGGATTTTATAACAATGTGGAAGAGTTTCAAATATTATGGATTCATGGTATCTATATAATAATATGTGGTTTTATTTAATGAATAATGAAAAAATAAATTTTATATTCATGCATGTTTTAATAATGGGTTAATAGTAATTCAGGTTGTTAATATATATATCAGGAATATGTAAAAAATGTATTCAAACATTTTTCATTATAAAGATGATGATCATTTTTATGACATTTGGGAGATTAATATTAAGAAGATTTTGGAAAATTGGTAACCGTTATAAATAATATGTGAAATTTACGATGGTCATAAGATTTACCATATATGTAATTGTTTAAGATCAACCCTATATATAGTTTAATGTAATAATGTTTTATTTAATTATATAAATATTTTTTCAAATTTGATAATATGTGCGAATCATTTTTGTTCTCATGAAAAATAGAGATGCAAGGAATGAATTATTATTCTATTATGGATCTTATGAAAAAAAATTTTTAGGAAACAAAATAATTATTATTTCTCATTTTAATTGATGTTGGAAAAAATGATCAATGCATTACTATATGATTTAATTTTATATATCAATCATAAATAAAATAGGTATATTTTTTCATATTTTATGTCTCGATTGTAGAAAATTAAATAATGTTTATATAATCGGTGTAGAGAAAAAACATATTTTAGAAATTTTTATGGATCAATGGCCTTTTAACACATCACATATTATGTGATTTGTGATGTTTAACAATATCTTGAACATGATATATTTCACTCTCTATTAGACCTCTGGAGATAAATTTCTCATCCATATCCATATTTTACCCTCTCAATACAGATATCCTAATTTTGAAACATATTTATACGTTACGTCAGGTAACAATTCTGTTTATAGTGTTCTCTTTTCAAGTGATGATATATTAATCATTTCTACAATGTCCGTTTCTATAAATATGTTTTTAGAAGTCAACCCATTGACAATCAAGAACAATTTTGAATGGAAATTGAATTTTAGGGGGGTAGAATGTAACTTATAGCTATTTTATGATATATATACAGAGTATTTTTTCGAAACCTTTTATTATATACAAAACTATGATTAACTTGTTTTAGAACCAACGGTGAGTTTGTTCAATATCATTCATGACACACAACTCCGAGTTTCACTATACCGTGCGAAAATATTATATTAAATATTTCCATTATAAAATGTGCATTAAATATAAAAGAATGAACATTATTTTAAATAATATGATATATATATATATATATATATCTTGAGAATTATTTATTTGTTTGTCATTATTTAAAAATAATCAAATTTTTTTGTAATGTAATAAAATTAATTCAATCTGGGTTTTGATGAAAAATGAGCTTTGTTAATTTTTTTGAGAAACCACTATAAATAATTTAAATAAAGTTTTTAAATTATTTTGGTAAAATAAAACAATTTTATGATTCATCATATGAAAATAAACTTGTGGTGAATATTCGGTATTTTTTAAAATATACTGATTAGTATGTGAATAGTTAAAAATAATGATTTTTGACAAAAAAATCTTTTATTTTGAAAAAATTACTAATTTTGATTACCAATTATTTTTCAAATTAAAAATATTATTATGTATTTAATTTTTTTAACATAATTACTTTTCCATGAAATTTGTTTTGGATTTTAGTATAAGTTATATTTTGATATTTAAAATGGGATTTTTATTCAAATTATTTTTGAAATGCATAATGTATCACTATTTTAATTAATGAAAATAATAACAAATGAATAATATTTTAAATCAAATGAATAAATTAAATATAAATAATTTTTAATAGTTACTCATATATTTATTATTATTTTAAATAGAGTTAATATAAATTTATCATGTTCTTGAAAAAACAATTTTAAAAAACATTCATTTTCGTTGTGTCAGTGGTTTTTTTAATACGAATTTTCATCTTATATTTATTTGGTTTCATAAAATGTATTAAAAATAAAGAATCATCAGATTGTAAATAATATTGTATGTTTAAAAACATTTTTTTCCATAATTAGTAGTGGTTATTGTACACTTTATTTACTAATGAAGTGCTAAAAATAGGTTTACAAGGGGTAAATGTAAAGTATAATTTATACAATGATGTAAAAACATATCTCAATACCATTTTATGGAAATATATATAACTTATAACCTATAAAATTCAATAATTACTCATTTGGGATCCTTTTCTCTTGTAAAAAATTAATGTAGACCATTTTATTTGACTAGAAAAAAGGCCACCCAATATCCTCTCTTCTCCACAATTATATAACCAATTTGTTAGACCATAATGCAACCAATTCACGTTATTAAATCTCACCAATCACCCTCTAATCATTATATTAGTCATAAATCTATCCTATGAATCATTTTGGTGAAATAAAATATAAGTTGTCTGATGATGAGGTAATGTCCTTAACTGAGAATTTTATTTGATTTCATCGACCTCCTCTATAATTATCAATAAACCATGAATATATAATAGAAAAATAATCAAAATTAAAATAAAATTTTGTTAATATAATTTAAATATAAAAATACTTCACATATTTCCTCAAATTGTAAATGAATTCATCCATTGTGCGTTTGGTGGACCACCACCACCCGAACCTAAGAAATTATTTTTCCTTAATGGTTTCTCAATGATTGTTATGATGATGAATTTAATGAAAATATTTTATATTTTAACATTATGTTAAATATTTAATTATGATATCTAATATTCATCTTTTACTTTCCATTTTATGAGAGATATTAAAAAATATCCCATATGTTTGGCGTAATACCATCTCACAAAGTGATATGATTTTTTCTTCACATACACAGTATGTGGAAGATAATAATGATAATTATAATGAAAATATATGATATTTATTAACTAAAAATAATTGAATAAATTAAATATAATATATAAATTATTACCATCTAATTGCTAAAAAAATAAAGTCGATTGAGTGTACGGGTGTCCACCCTCTCATGAACCAATGTGATGTGATTTTCATATCAATTTCCATTTATAGTAGTAATGATATATTAAAAGAATATTAAATATATATGTTTGTGTGATATATTATATATATATATATATATATTAAATCATAATTATTACTTAATGGTGATATATTATTTACCTTTCTCATGTTATGTTCATCGAGGTTATGGAAACAACATTCTTACATACATGGGACATTCTGTACACATGAACAATGTAATTCATTTATATCTACAAAAATATGGAATTACTATAAATACATTTATAATGAATATTATATATATATTTATATTATTTATACTACTTTATAAATTATTTTCGCATGATCAATGAAAAAACCAAAAACACCAACAGAAAACATCAATAAAAACAATATTTTTATTTTCCGAAATATATCACCAACATGGAACTATTAATAAAAGGGTAATAATATTCTACAACTATACCAGTCATGGAATTATATATAAGAATATTGTTAATTAAATATTTTAATAATAATACTATATCTATAATAATTTTGGCTCCAACATGTTTGAAGTATGTTGATACTTAATGAAATAGATTTTTATCTCAATTATTACTCTTGTGAGAAACATTAAATATTAACCAACTTTTTCTGTTGTCTGGTATATATAATCTAGATTAATGAATTTTATGAATTTTTTACTATAATATAATGTTTACCTATATAACCATTTTATCATATATCTTTCACAATTTTATATTTCTAAATTTGACCAATGTAGTGAGGTATTTTCCTCATAATTTTCCTTCATGGTGACATATGTAATGTTATCCACCGATATGTTTTTATAAGGTTTATATACAGCACCATGGACATGTAATATCAAAAATTTATTTATTAAAAATATACTTTATGTTTTATTTAAATATATTCCTTTATAGTTAATCAATTCAATGTTTTCAATGCAATAAATAATTTATGTTTCAATCTCATTGTTTATCAATATTTATTATGATTATGTGATTCATGAAAAGATATAATTGTACATATTTCAAGGTAAATGTGAATTTTAACATCCCCCGTTTATTTCATGAGATTGAAATTTCCCTTTATTTCCCTATCTATATGTACTTGTGACATAAAATGATTGTATTTAATAAAAAACATCTTTAATTATCTTTTTGGTCGAATTTATTTTCATCTTCCCAAAATATGTTTCCTAAAAATGTTTTCATAATTTTTTTAACATTATTTAATTGATGTATTAAATAAAATTTTAAACATGTTATACCGTTTACTAAATTTTGTTGGAAGGAATCATCAAGTCATTTTCCAAATAATTCCCATTTCACTTGGCCAAAAATATGAAAGGAAAATTATTTTAATGTGTAAGGTATGAATGAAAGTATCATGATCATTAAATGATTTTATGAATCATTGATAATCATCCTTGGTTATTTTCAAATATAATTATTTAGAAAATTTTTATTTTTAAAAATTATTTGTAATGTGGAAAATATATTTCCTCAAAAAATTATATAAATTTATTTTTAAAGAATCTATTATAAAATTTCATGGTTAATTTAAAAGTTAATTATTTAAAAAATATTTTATGAATTCATAAATATTAATTTTCAGTGAAAATTTATTTTGATAAGAAAACATTCCATGTGATATTTCAAAATTATTTTCCATTTTAAATGACATCTGTTGATCCTTATATTTCATTAATGGAGATATGAAGCAAGAATACCATTCTTAGTGTTTATATATATATGGTTTTTTGTATTATGACATGGTATTTATTTATATAATTACACTTCCATTGGTTAAATAATGCGAAAATTATTATGAAAATATATTCATTCCACATGATAGTTGATAATTAAATGAATAAATGATTATAAAACCATTATCATTCCCATAGTTTATTATATGAAGAATATTTTATGAAAACCATTTCATTTCATCAGTAATTCATTTAAGAATGTGTGATGATATTTTTGAACATGTAAATATTATTTTCATTATTTTATTTTTCGAACCTACATCTCCATCAAATGAAGTGGGTATTGAATTGTAACTAATTAAAAAGATAATATTGTAATGGGTAGTGAAACATTTTCAGTTAGTTACTTTGTCTTCTATTATGGAATTTGGAGTAAACAATGGATACAATAATTTTATTGGTAGTGAAACCATTCCCCTATTATATCTTTTGATGTGGGCATTGGCAATTTTGGGAATGATAATCCGTACATATATGATTTCCAAAATTCCGTGTGTTCTACATATGTTATACTCTAATGGGCTATGTTCATTGATTCTATTATGGTTCATTTATTATGAGACACCAAGATTTATTACATGCCTCTTCATTATAATAATTTATATGGAGGGTATGGTTTTAAAATATTAAGCTCATGTTCACATACCATTATTTTCATGCCATTATTATTTGATTATTGATATATAATATCCTTACCATTATTGATTATTTGGGATCACCATTTCTTATGTTTCCATTTACCATGTCAAAAAAATATTTTATTTAGGGTATAAAGATCATTTGAGGGGATAATCATTATGGAATAATTATTGATCTTCCTCCAAATTTAATGATTTTTTGAGTATCAAAAACCACAAAACTATTTAAATATATAGTCTCATAATGTTTTAATATATTTTATATTAATTGAAAATATGAAATATTTATGTATGATAAGAATGATTCATTAGTGTACAATGATATTTTATTTAAATTCAATCCTATTCAATAAATTAAATAATTAGAGAACTACAAAGTAAATACATGGGTCCAACAACATACCCATAATATGGTATGTGATTCTTGCGCAGTGATACCATAAAACACTATGGGGTATCCTTAAAAAATTCATTAATCTATTCCTTTATTTATAACTTCCCCACCATGGTATCCCCCTAAACACGTCCAAGATACAACTGTTGTCACACTAGGGGAAGAGTCATTACACACATATTATTCTCAATATAGTATTCAATATGTATCATATTATACCCCTATTATGAATCAAAATCAAGATCATCATCGAAATAATTATCATGTTTTAGGTATCAGGGTTTTATCTCTAATTATGTGAATAATGAAACATGTCTTATGAAGAAATTTAGTGCTATGAAAGAGCCAATCGGTATTCCTATTGACTAATTCTTAACTCCATCTCAAGAATCTCGTTGACCCTTGGTGCTAGATTACCATATTTCTACAAACAGTGTTACCCTATCCAAGATGACAAATCAACAATAACATATTTACAAACCTTAAATTCTAGTATAATTCTTTTGTAATCTGCATATTGATAATACAATTTTTTTACGGTTTTTAATTTCATGAAAAATAAACAAAATCTCCCAAGATGTATCTTACATGAAATTTGGGACAATGATTTCTCACTCAACTAACTCAATGAAAAGGCTTTAATTATTTGGTTCTATTTAAATCCACAATAATATACATTATGGTCGATTAGTTAAATCTATTATTATATGAAAATTCCATTAGGGATAGATGATTATCCAAAGAACTACAAATGTCTTGAACCAGATATCAAAACATATCCATTAGTATATGAAACTTCCATTCATATTGGTCATGTGTATTAATTTGATAGGTTGTGATCACAATAACCTATTATCCAATCACATTTTCAAGGCCCTACATGATCTATGACAAAATGAGGGTGTCTCTATTAGAAACAATAATATGTTAAGCAACATGAAACAGAACATTCTATCACATATGTTTTTTACCACATTAAACAATCATTTGTTTTTACTAAACTGGAATGAATTGGGATTCCATTTTTAGTAGATCCATTATCCCCCTCACATCATTATTCTTGCATGATGTCCTAAATAATCCTTTTATGAAGTCTATGGTTATATATTTTCACTTTCATTCTTTAATGTGACAATGTATCAATAACACATTAGGATATTGATGTATAAACTTCAACTACAATAATGTGTATCGAGACACTATAAAACTTATTGTCTATATCTTTTTTACTTTTCCACCATTATTTAATATAGAAATCATGATTAATTTTTGTGAAAAAATGATGAAATCACACTTTGATTCGTGATATTTCCCCATTTGATATTAAAAAATGATCATATGATCCCATATAAAACTATAAAATTAATGAACCTTATCACTTATAGGTAACTAGAATGATGATAGATCCAAACAAATTATTTTATCCCAATGATATAGAGTCTCAAAAAAACAAATTCCACCTGTTGTTTGAATTTAGAAGGGAAATACATAGTTCTATGTTAGAGTCTATCTCCTTTTTAGACTCTTAAACATCTAGTTGGATATTTGAAAGAAGATCAATCAGAATACACAATTCAAAATATTGCAGAAATACATGATTCTACATATTTCAAAAAAAAGTAATTGTAAAACTATTTTGTTTCCATGATTATGGGGAATCTCAATGTCGAAATACAACAAATACTTGAGCCACCTCCCCTCCTGATGGATTCGGTCTTCCTATGAAAATTAGAACATAAAAAACCTATGCTATTTATAGAACATGAATCCACCCACAGAATATAATACATCTAGCATCACATAAAATTTACTGTAGAATTTAAATCCATGTTGAGAGTGTAGTAATTACAATAATGTAGCCTTAACTACTTATATCCATATGTAACCACATGATCCTCCTACATCAGAACTACAATGCACATAACTTTATTCATAATAAATTAAAAATATAATCCTTAACAATTTCTACAATGTTGAAGATGAATGACAGGTCCAACCATATCATAAATTTATAGAAACCCACCTCACTTGAATCTTCATAAAAAATATTTCACCATAACCCTAGTAAGATTGGATATCAGTTTTTCCAAATAAGAAGATACCTTAACAAAAATCAATAACATATTGCCCAACCTAGAAAACACTTTACCTTAGAAGATTTTATTTGGTAACTCCCATGATATTATTACTATCACATTCCCTTATTCATATAAAATGACACCCTCTTAGATAAAATTACCAATGATGTGCACTTTGTAAATAAGGAATTTTCTTTTAGAAACCATTTAGTATAACTGATTATCTCACAATTTTAAAAGTATATTTTGAAGACGTTTTTAATGATCACTTACTAAAAATTATAAAATCAAGATTTTGTTAATAGAGAAACTAAAATATTGTCGTGATACTCTTGGAAGATATGACTCGTCAAGGAAATGAACAATGCTAGTGTATTCCTCATACTTAATAGAATTTAAAAATAATAATAAATGTATAACTCATTATAAAATCATTATAGTGTATGTATATAGAAACCCATTCAATCAATAGTATCATGAATATGAGTAAAGTATAGTGAATATAATATCACCTCTCAGCTGATCAAATAGATATTCAACTGAAAGAAGGGTATATATGTTGTTGAAATTCATATTTTTTGGAATGAGGTAATACACATTTAAACATATGGATCCATCTTCCATCTTGGGGGATAACCATGAGGAACCCACCGATGAATAACTAATCCATATAACTACCATAGGTTTCAACTGATATAATTGCACATTCCACCCCAAAATATCCACTTCTCCCCTGTAGTATGGATGTGTATTAATAGTTTTGGATGATAGTATAAAACATATAGTGAACACAATTTCATAGACCAGTTTTATGATATATAAACCATTATTAATGAAAATATAAAATAGGCCCCCATGTGAAGAATGGTATTATTCAATGAATCACCATCATCTAGAATAAGGACTGAAACATCGGTCATGATCCATTCCATATTGATCTAAACTAGCCATAAATTGTCATACTGAATATCATATTTATAATGAATAGTTACTATACATAAATTATAGTCAAATAAATCTTATAATAGAATTAAAAAAATACATACACAAAACCAAAAAAATCCATCCATTTCCAGAACAGACATTTCCCAATGATATTGGAAGCTAAAATATTAACAATTGCAATCCTTGCAGTGTCTGAGACACTTTAATCTCACTTATAATGGGGTTTTGATGATCATAACCTCATCAAGAATTATAAAACCATTCTCATGACATTGATAAATTCAGATGATATATCATAATCTAGTACTCTAGTATAAAACAAAATGAAATTTATTGTATATTAAAAAAATTGGATACTATAATAGGGTAAGTTCAAGCATCCAGAAGGGATGGAGTAAACTAAATAGTGTGCATATGACTTATCCATATTCCATGGGCTCCATACCAACTCACCTAACATTATTCTTCCCACTAATACTACAAACCTTACATTGGGGTTCCATTCCATCTACCACAGTCCAACTGACCAATGTGAATCTTTCTATCTATTTACTCACGTATAGTTCTATCCATACCAATATATATCATCATTCATGAAACATTTAATTAAAATTATTATTGATTTAATCTACATAATATCTATATATTTACCGTTTTATCACATGATTGAAAGTCATCTATAGGTTTCGAGTGCATGTTACCACCTATTCTATATAGATATCACAACACCAAATCATGTTCATGAAATGTTTATCCATTATATGTATGATATACCTACCACAATATTTGATAAAATTACATTAGATACATTTATTGAAACCTAAAAAGGAATTAATTTATTATCCAACTTGAACTACATGTCAGTAACTTAGGGACGCCTTCATATTTCTTTCAGTGATGAGATCAAGATTTATATTTTCAAAGAATAATTCTGAGAAGAATTTTTTCAATTATATCATGACTTATTACCAGATATCATCCTTGTAGAAATTATGAACAAAAATATCATCTCATTACAGTGATAGAGAAATAAATTGTAGGTTATTAAATAGACCATTATATACCATCACACAAATGTTTCCCACCAGTATGTGTATGAAATTCTTTGTCCTTCAATCACATTTCATATCTATGTAGAATTATCTCAAATACATTTATTTATAGATCTTATAGGATAGATCCCCTAGTTGTTATTCCCATTATATGATATACTAGTGATTCATAGATTGTCCCCAAAGATAAAAGGAAACAATCATTACCATAATCTATATGGGTGTCTTTAGATGAAAAATGTCATGTGGGTACATTCTATCCAAATATTTTTTCCAAATGGAATCCTACCCCATATAACATGGGTGAATTTTCTAGCTTTAACACCCTCATATAATTAGAAATATAAGTGAAAATGATTTGTCTCCCGTATTCGATAGCATGAACCTTTTAAAAACATCATATAATTAATAGTTCATCAGAATCCACAATCCTGCATGAATATTCATCACCACTACATTATGTCGATCCTCATTAACACTATAAGGGAATTAAATTAGAATATTTCATGCAATAATTTCAATATAAGGTTTGACACATACCATACATTACAAGGAAAAACATATGATATACTCATTAGAAAAAACAAATAATAAATAACTATAGGTACAATTTTAAATTATTTTATGCAATAATATGTTAATGAATCATATTTTACCAGTCTAGATAATTGATTTTTTTCCTGAATACAATTATAATAACTATCAAATAAATGATTCCTTAGCACGAAAAATCTATGACATAATACTTTACTGAGTTACATCATTGGTAATGTATATACCCTATCATATAATGTCCCACTAGTTAAATATATTAAATCATTAAAACCACACCAAGAGATCATAGTATAAGGTAAAATAGAATCAAAATTTCTATAAGATATCCTCATGAAAAAAATCACATCCCTGGAAATCTAGATTTTCCCCCATATATGAGTTTGATACACATTTTCACAATCTCATTATCAACCCCAACACAACATATTCTTATATATTCCATTCCAAAAATTAATTTGAAGAAACTTCTATATTCCTCTAATACCTTATTGTTACCTATCCAGCTTGTTCCTCCCACAGTAATTGCGATGGCTCTGTATAAGCCATCAGGTGTGCCACCGTGTTTAGAAGAAGATTCCGACATCAAGTGATGGTATAAGGAAATATCTGGTGAGACAATATACTATTTTAGTGAATAAAAATAAAAGGTGAGTAATAATAAAAAAATAAAAAAATATGATTAAATTTGAGTAACTAAAAATTCCCCATCCATTTTTCCAAAAATATTTCAATGATGTCTTCCCAGGTAACAAATGGAATCCCAATGGGTGTATTAGTAAAACCAAGTATCCCACTACCAGTTCATTGTAAATAAATCTATAATGATTAGTAGATCATTATAAAATATAATATAATTTGTAATTAATTCATAATTAAAGGTAAAAAATCTAAAAAATGTTTTCCCTCAATATCTAGGTAACCAACTAAGGATATCCATACATATATTAGAATAAATCCAGTTGTATATTTCTATACATGATAAAGAGTCTAGGTGGATTCCCATGACAATGACTAATAACACATTCATTTTATATATTACCCATGGGAGAATATCACAAAATGTGTGAATTAATATTTCTTTTATCAAGGACCTGATTTCAATTCATAATCTAGGGGCCCTTACATACTCAGCGGACATAAAGAGAATTTGAAGATTACATTTATGTCCAATTTGACATTCCTTGATTCAAAATAAACTACGGGTAATCAAAAAAAAATTAAATCATGAAAAACATAATTTCAATTTCTATATTGGATTATTAGTCCCAATAACCCTTTATCTCTCCAACATATTTTATATTCCATTATTAATACAATCTAATTATCATTTTATACCTTTTTACAAATACTTATTATAATTGAATCAATTATTATTAATATTAAATTTTTTCTCATTTATCATTTAATGTTTAAATACATTCCTAAATTACAAATTTTAAATCCATAGACAGACGCGGTCCAAAAGGTTTGACCAAAACATTAACCATGATTTAATAATTTAATTGCAATAGAAATATGATAAAAAATTCATGTTCTATAATAGTATTATGGATTGAAAATCATAACTTGTGAACAATACATTACGGTGTCATTTTCAAAAATACTATATGGGTTATATGGGAGTTATAAGTATGAGGATTCAATCCATGAAACTGAGCCACAATAAATAGAGGTCACACACCTGGTGTGTTAGTGTGATTAAACATGTTTCACAAAAAAATACCAATGAGTTCATTAAGTAGATGTCTCAGAACACATACCTAATGACGACAATGAATGATCTAATGGTCAAATGTATTTATGAACTAACAACACCATTATTACATATTATATATGGTTAGGTAATCCCACAGATGATGCAACTGGGATAATTATTTACAGAAGTCATAGAATCCATATAAAACCACTACTTTAATTTACTACATAACTATGTTGAATGATGGGGAGTTATGATGTTTAATTGGGTTTCAGGTAAAAGAAAATAATTTCTTCCCCATTTAATATTAGGCAATCCCAATGTCTCATGCTAGCCCTAGAAATCCATCGAAAAGCTGGTGGTGTCTGATGAAATAGCTTCACCCCTTGGATCCCACTAGTAAGATGATTATTTCCATAATCCACTACATTTGATTTATTTAGGAATATCTCTTCTCTAAGAAAACTCAATTTCTACTATGGGATTCACCATAGGGATATTGGGAATTAAATAGCCTTACTATGATACTTATTTAACAAAGATATATCTCTTTCCATGACATCATTTAATTTTGCACTTTCCACCACTAGATCTTACTTGATCACCACCTACAAAACCGTAAATTAATCCATCTATAAGTAATATTTATATATATTTAATAATTTTAATAAAATAATATAATTATATAATTACCTGGTAATGTCTAGGGTTATACACATCACAATGTTATGAAATGAATATTTTTTTATTTCCTATAAAGAAATTTTTTTTGAGAATATTTAAAAGTGTATCAAATAATGTTATTTAGAATATAAACTTAGGAAATAATTCCAATCTATCAAGACAATAACTCATTATGTATATTCCCCTAAATGATATTATGGTTTCTTAAATACTATAATATTTACCAATCACTTAGGAACCATTCACATTAATGTTATTCATTGGAAATAAATTTAGTCATTTTTGAATTAATTCCAATATATTCTTCTATGTTTGTACCAATCAGAATATTGTATCATATTTTTTAAAGTGAATTCCTCCTAATTTATTTGTCCATATAATGTTTTCTAAATGATTAGTCAACCTGATGTAGTTCTCCAACGAATTGTGTATTATATATGGGGTTAATGGATTATAAAATACTCATATGAAGTGAAAAAATTTAAGTATTTATAAATTATCCAAAAAATTGGATTGACTGAGATATTTATACATTAATCCTATTAAGTAATTAGAATTTAATAGGATGGCTATTCCTTTGTAAGAGTTATATGAATATAATTTCGCATGGTATATACTTGTTTTGGGGTTTTTATTAATTTTTTAAAAGATAACTACATGGGTTTATGTTTTTATTTAAGGATTTTGAATTTAAAATTTTCAATGTTTCGTTTCTATTTAACATGATTAATTTTTTTCAAAAAAACACCAATGAATTAAGATTCCCCTTTAATGATTTATAAATAAAATATTATTTTAACTTCGGATATAAATGTTGTTACCATGAAATTTTATAATATTATATTACCATAGTGATTTTTATGAAATGAAAAAAACATTCTTATTTGTTATCTTGATTATCAAATTGATTAAATGATTCCCTTCTGTTTTATATATAATACTACGATTTGTTTCTCCTCTCACATTCTTAAATGATTTCTATAGGTGTTAATGAAGTGGTGGTATCATAACATGGTCAATGTTGACCTTTAATTAATGAATAATATGTTTCATGAGTGAAATAATCAATAAAAGAAGGAACATGTATTTTTGGATTAACAATTTGTTGAAATTTTTAGATTTTATGAAATGGTTTTCCAAATTCCCTAAAACCATAAGACAAAAATATCATTGGAATGTGAACATATATAAAATTCGTTCTATTAAACGCATATAGTTTCGTTAATTTTGAAAAAGTTTTTATACATGGTTCATTATTGAATCGAGCATCAAAAATTGCATTCCAATATTTACATATGTATAACCACATTCCATATATTATGGAATCTTCTATCATAACTCCTGAAACCTTTTTTATGGTGAGATAAAAAGTGATCCAATATATTAGAAAGAGATATGGGACCCCAACCATCATATAATTATATTGTAAAAATGTCTTCAATAAAATACTAAAACACTAATTAATAAAATATCAAATTATCAACGAATGGAAATATGAGATAGGTTTCATGAAACCAACTTCTAAACATGTCAGAATCCCTCAATGGAATGAAGTTGAATGATGTATGTAAAATGTATCCTATGTGAAATATAATAATTATCAACAAATTTAAATGTAGATGTATAACACCATTATAATAGGAATGTGATAAATAGTAATACATAATATGATATCTAATATAGAAGAGTGTTTTTTAAAACTCAATCAACCAAAGGATTATTTAAAAAAATAATTTCAATGGTCAATCATAAAACATGACTCCATAGAGACAAATTAATTTATAGTTTATTATGATTATTTATTAAAATCGTAGATGAAGATTTTGGAGGATACTTCTCAAAAATATCATAAAAATAATTAGTTTTTTTAAATTTTAAGCTATCTCATTTGAGAAACTTAAAACAATGAATTTTTAAAATCATTCGAGTCAATGAAATTTTAAAAATAAATCTATTAAAATTTATTAATGGATTAATATAGTTTTGTTGTTTTTTAAAAAAATTTGTTCAAATAAAATATTTAATAATTGTGAGTTAAAAATATACATTTATTTATAAAGGTGAAGTAAAATAATTTTCAAACCGTCCTAATTTAAAAATAAAATTCTATATTGGGGCCTTAAAAATTAATATTATTATCTTGATGAAAAATGATGTATATTGTACAACATATGATCAATGAGGGAAAGTAATTTTAAAATAACATCTTTCAAATACCTAATCATAAAATGGGAAATAAAATGTAATTTTGAGGAAAATAAAATAGAAATATAAAGGAAACCTTTAATATAATATAATTTGGATTTTGAATATAAGGGGTAACATTTATGAGAAAATAAAATATCATCATGGAATATATATCATAATCAAAGGGATTCGGAAGTGTTCATTAAAGTGTCAAAAACTTATGAAAAATAAATTTATTATAGTGGATGATTTTAATTGAAAATATCATTTTTAGGGGATTATAAAATTTGAAAGGAAATTTTACATTGGAAGAAAAAAATCACGGTTGTAAAAAATTTTACATGAATCTTTATAAAATAATGAAAGAATGTTTGAATTAAGTAAATCCCATAAAAAATAATTATATTTTTAATTTTAAATACATAGAATGTATAACCGAATATGGAATTTTAAATAAAATAAATTTCAAGAAAAAAATGATAAGAATACATTAATGGAAATTTTATACACCAAACAATTATATATAAAGTGAATATTCTATAAATCTCTACGCTTAAAAATTGAGATGAAAATATATTACATTTTATTCATGAATTGTAAAACAAGTTATTATTAAAATAATAAATATATTAACTCTAAAAATCCCTAATTTTAAAACCATATTATAATATATTAATTTTTAATTATTCAATTATAATTATTTATTAAATATTTACTTGTATTGTTTAGTTTGTTTTCATATCTATTAAATTTATATAGTTTTTCACTTACATTATATTGGATATGTTAATCCAAAACTTTCATTTAATGTTAATAATTACTAAATTTTTATGGTACTATAATATTTTTTTTAATGACACAAAATTTTTCATATTTCATTCCATTACAAATTCTATTATGGTTGTTGAAGATAAAATTAATTTCATTCTTTTTAAAAAAAATTAACAAATAATGGGTGTTATTTTAATAGTAAGATAAAAATTCCTATAACTTATAAAAACCCAAATAAATATTATTATATACTATTTTATATCTAATAAAACCTTTTCATTCTTCCATAATTATCCATGATATAAATATACATCATTTTTCATTTAGATGGTGAGTCAGTCTAATATAAGAATAATTTATTATCAAGTGATATACATTGTAAAGAAATCGATTCCAATGGAATTATATAATTATTATACGATGTAAAATTATACTAATTAAATGTTATTAATATTTTTAATATTAATTTTAAAAAAATTATAAAAAAATTAAAACCTGAAATAAAAAATATGTTTCTCCACGCAGGATGTTGTTCATACATGCACAGATGTTCAATTATTGGTATCCTTATAACATAACAAAATTATGAATTTCATTATATTTTTATAATATTATAAAAAAAATTAATATTTATCATTTACTCATTAACAAATCCCATAGAACATTTCATGTGGGAAATTAATGAAAACATATCATCTCACTTATAGATACGAGAGTAAACAAGTTACTAAAGCAATGTATTTATTTTAAAATGGTTTGAAGGAAGGTAGAAAATCATTATCCAATAAAAAAAATATTTTAATATAATTGTGATAGCTATGTAATTATTTTAAGAGGGATACATTAAATTATTATTTGGGATGTGAATAAATAAAATGAAAAAACAGAATATAGGAGTAATTGGGAATTTAACATAACTCTTGAGAATAGATCCCTACCAAATTGGATTTAGGACTTGATATTAGGTATTTCAGGTAGAGAAATACCAATAAAATGTTTTATCAAATGTTTTAGAGATGTTTATATAGATTTAAATGAATATAAAAAGTATTTGGTGTGTGTATTTGTGGGTTGGTGAAGGATCCTTTTATAAAGGAGAAGAATTATTGAAATATCATATAATTTAAAATACATTATTCAAATAAAAAATGGATCCAATAATAGAAAATATATAAATATTTGAAGATGAATGTTATAAAAATCCACATCCAACTATTTAAACACATTGTTTAAAATATTTCTATGTCATTTATTTTTTGATTTTTATTTTTACATTTTTTTCTTTTTTCCATCAAATTTTCTTTTAATCAATATAGTTAATTTAAATGCACAAAAATAAAATTATTCATCATATATAAATTTTCCCTATTCACTCCATATATGAAATATATTTTTACGAATAATATTTTTGTTTTGTATAAAATATTATTAATATTAGTACTCATAACATGTAGAAGATTTTTTTTGGGAAAATGTAATTTTTTTAATCCAAATGTTTTAAAAAATTTTATATGTCATTGACATAAAAGAAATTAATAATATTTTTATTAAAGAAACAATAATCATAGGTTTTAAAAATTATTAAAAAAATAATTATTTCTTTTAGAATCATAAAATAAATAAAAATATGAAAAATAGTTTTATATTAAAATAACATTTTAACTATGTTTCCTAAAGTTTATCATCTGTTTTATTAATTAGACATATTATTAATAAATTAATCATTGTAATTCATAAAATTTTGCATGTTAATTAATTTTATTAATTAGATTTATGTCATTATTATTTCATTATTAATTCATGGAAATAAAAATAACATTGTGGTACTATTTTAAAATGTACTCTTCATTAGGCACCAAAAACAGTATTTTTAGATAAATAAAAAAATTACCCTTAGGTAATTTTGAAATGATATATAAAAAAACATATTTACTTAACATTGTTAAAAATATAAAATTTATATGTTTTTATCCTCAATGAGTATAGAAATTTTGAGGTAAAATTCACTATTCTTGGAAAAAAAGCTTTTAAATAGTAGATGATATTAATGTTATTTTATTTCCTTTTCTAATTATATGAGTGGAAATATATGAATCTTAAATTTTATATATTTTAACAATATACTTTTAAAACTTATAAATTTAATTATTCTGACATGGTAAAAGTCACCCATAAATAAATTGATCTCTGAAAATATCTATTTATAATATTTCATTGTTTTAGTCAAATTTAATTATTAATTTCCATTATAACCTATAAATTTATAAATATATATATATATATATATATAATTATTTTAAAAAATACATATGTAATTGAAATAAATATTTTTAATAAATATTATTATTTTATTTGTTTACTTGATATTTAATTGTCATTTTAAAATTCACATTTGTTGTTTCACACTACATTGAATAATTTTAATAAAGTGGGGATTAATAAATTTTATTTAGGTTCCAAATTCGACTCAAGAAATTCGAAAAATACTTTATTAATGAAACTTTTATATAAAAATAATTATTCACAACATTCTGCAGCCTAGATTAATATTATTTCTTAGAATTTGTATTTATTACACAGTAATATAATTGAAAAATTGTATATAAAATTATAATTATAGATCATTATTTAATTTAGTATGAGGTATTTATGTCAAAAAATTTAAAATCTTGGAAAATTATTTATTCCACGATAATCTATATAATCCAATATTTAGTTTCTTCCAATCCATTTAATCTCAATATAGTTCATCATTGATTATTATGGACCATCTATTGGAATAATATAACTTAGAGATTTTATGGACAACTATGTATAGGTATGTGATCATAATATTATTTGAGATATGTAATGTTATTTATCTATTTCATTAATATGCATTCATCATAGATATATATATTATATCTCCAAAAGGACATCACATTCATCTAAATGAATGACAATAAGTCTTTCCGGAATAATATTATTAAAATCTCAACATATTTTAAAATAATTTTTTTCCCTCGAAATCATTATTGTGGTAATTTTCTTCAATAAGGGAAATCCAATTTTATAGTACATTGGATACAATAGAATTAAGAAACATATAAATATTTATGTTTGGGTATATTTTTATAATCAACCATTTAATTATCACATTCTAATTCAATAGTACTCATTAAATAAGTTACCCCTTATTCTCTTGGTTTCATGGTTGTTGAGGTATATTAACCAAATTATACATTATATTAAGTAGTAAAAATTCAATATGTACAAAAAAATTACTTATATGGAATTAGACATTATTCTCCTCTATTTCATTAATCAGATTATTCAGTTTAGTTTGAAAATTGTGAAATTATAGGCCAATATATCTGCTCATGAAATATTTCATTATTCAACTAAGACATTAACTTGGGATATTCATCAAATAAAATTAATATGTATGAGGTTTTATATTCATTAAATCATAAACATCATCACTGAATAATATATAAAAGAAAAATCCTTATTTTCGTAAGCTTGTTTATTATGTTTTCAAAGGTTCATGTTGTTAATCATAACATAATATAGTCAAATAAAAATAATTAAATAAATATAAACAACATTTTTTATCCCTTTTTGAATTCCGTAAAAAATTATAGCATCATCTAAGCAAATAATTGTTGTTTATGTTTCTCTTTCTCATATGCATTATTAATCCCAAAATGGATTACATGAATTGTATTATTTTTAAATAAGATGATAATTTTTTATATAATCTAATTTGAAACTAAAATTTTAAAACTTATATAGTTAGAAACTATCATGTAATTTTTTAATTCAACCAAAATAACCCTCAATTCCATCTATGTTAAATGATGTTGGGCTATCTCATCATTTTAATCCTAATTTCCACCCTGATAATAAAATTTAACTTAGTAAGATGATAATTTCATCCACCAAATATTATCACCTAATGGTGTTTAATAAAGTTTACTTGTAGACATATTTTTGGTGACCTTTGTGATGATATATTTTATTAAAATACAAGGTTTTTAGGTTTATTCCCCCAAGGTATTTTTTTTGGAAAATCCTACATCTATTTGTATTATCTATAAAGTAATATCTTTTCATATAAACCACAACATCTATACTTTATCATAATTTTATAATTGTATGTAATTCATTGAATTATCCTTTTTTTTATGTAAATTTATATCATAATAATCCCATAAAATAATTAATGTAAACCTGAAACATAACTAAATTATTCCATTATAACAATTTAGGCTCTTGAGGATTTCACTGTCGAATTTTCTTCTAAAAGCACATTTATTAAGAATCATATTTGATACACATTGTGGTGGATTATGATAAATATATTTTCAATGTAGATAAAATCCAGATGTAAAAAAAAATTACATATCATAATAATCACACAATCCAAAGAATATATTGTCTAGTGATTTTGAGGATAATCTATACAAGGATATTGTATTATGATACTTGTTATCATTCTTAAATAATAAACCATCAATAGACTAATTTATAAAATTTTAATATGATACACTTATATTTATGATTAGGGATGTAAATCTAATGGGTGAAATAAAATTCTCATAAAAGGAAACCATATCAATTTTTCATCAAGGGTATGAAAAAAAGAATGTTGAAAAAAAGAACATGTAACAAATATATAATTTAAGAAAAAGAACAATAATAGTTTTCAATACATCTTGATAGGATTGCATGAAATCTAATGGTAACCAACATAAAGAATTGAAATGGAGTGTGAGATAAAAAAAATTATTTATAGAGGATAATCATAGGAATATAACGAAGAACACTAGTGTGTTATTGAATCATAACATAATAAAGAATAATTTCACATACATAATTAGAGGAAAATCATTACAATGTGGTTTAAGCATCACAGTCATAAAAACCATTATGTATAAGAACATGAATTAATTATTATAACCATTTAGTTACTTCGAAACTATAATATAAGTATCTAATATTTAATAGACTATCACAAATCATATTCCATTATTTACTTGAGCATCATAACATTTGGTCTATTATTGATTCAGGTAGCACACATGATGGACATTTAAAGGATTCCCAAATTTTTATAATTCGATATAAGACCATAAAAAATTTGTTAAATGGTAATATATGTCCCCAACAATCAATCAATATTAATCTATAAAAGTGTTCCGCAATAATTGAAAAAACAATTATACCAAAAACATCACATAATTATCTAATGGAAGAGATATGGGTTTCACAAAATTTCAACAGATCATTTAGTATGATGTATTGTGATAGATTATGGATGTTATCATAATAAAAAGTCCAATTTCAAACATAAATATTGTATAATATTAATGCCTCAGATGTATAAAACATTTATAAATGGAAAACATTGAATGTTATGGTTGCCATAATCTAATAACCTGATGAATTGATAAAAAAAATGAGTCACCAAAATTACGTATTTCACTAAATCAGTTTGAAAGTGATTCAATGAAAACTCCACTTAAGTTAATACATTTATAAATAAATATGAAAATGAAATAAAATCCTAAATAATTAATTTTCAAAAGATCTCCTAATGTTCATATAAAATGTTTATTTTTTACATCATTTATTAAATGATATTATGTATGAAAATGAAAATAAAACACTTTATAAAAATATATATGGAATGAAATATCTATAATTAATCACCTAAAAATGAATAATTTTTTAAAAAGTGAACATAAATCCTTTTCAGAATAATTACTTTTAAAAATAGTGTTCTACTATAAACCCTTAAAAATATACAATGGTTTCTAAAAGCTAAAGTGAATTTATTTACATTAAAAAATATTCTCCAATATTTAATATATGAAAAATACCTAAATGTGTATGTTGAGTAAATATAGATTGGATAATGAAACATATGGTTATGAAGGGAAAAATATATTAAATTATTTTTAACATAATCCCATTTATAAAATAATTATAAAACATCATTTTGAAAAGAGGAAAATAAAATAATGATGGTTATAAGTGAAAACACATAATAGGATACCAAATATAATGTTGAACATGGGTAGGATGAGAAAATATAGGCATGGAATTGGGATCATTGCTGAATGAAATTGTAACTACTCAATAAGAAGTCATTTTTTGTGTTGAAATTCATCAAGGAGATAAATTATAATCTTTGTTTTCATTCTCCCTAGTGTGAAATTGAAAGTTAAAAAAATTTTATGATGTTACAATTTAGTATATGATGAAATAAAATCAATATGAAGCATTATAACTCAAAGAAAGGGGGTTCGAGTTAATAATATATCTTATAACATCCTAATATTTGGAATTATATACCCATGAATGGTATACATTAATATTTTAATTGAGATATTATTTATTTAATAAATAAAATGATAAAAATTAATTCGTGGAAATTATATAAAATTAAAAAAAATATACAAAATATAAATATTCAATATGGTTGAAATAAAAAAATTGATAACATAATAACAAGTCATTTATTATAGATTATTCAAATATAATATTTATATTGTTAAAATAATCATAAATCCATTAATCAATTATTTTGAAACCATATTTCAAAATATTTTAAATTATATACAAAAGAATTAATTTCTTATTACATAATTAATAGTTAGTTATACATTTTTTAAAACAACAGAAGTTTTTGAATTGTTTTCATGATAAATATAATGTAGATGTTTATTGGAACACATTAATTAAATGTTACCAATTTTTTGTTTATTTATGACTATATATATATATATATTAATTTCATATGAATAAAAAATATCATTTAATGGGCATTCTTGTTATGGTTATTTGTTTAGAAATCATCCTAATGCATGTTTCTGTAATTTTATTGAAAAAGAGGGTGATCTACTAATACTATGATTCATATGAAAATAATTGTATTAGAACTATTAAAAAAATACTAAATTATCATTATTTATATTAAAATAAATTTTAATGTTTTTATTTTTATGCATAGTATAAATTTAATTTTTTGTTCACGTATGTGGTTACACTAACCCAAAAAAAACATCTTAAAACATATGAGGGATTTTGGTTATGAAAATATATTTTTTGGAATAATATTCTTTTTATAGAAGTGTAATGATATTATTTGGTTTTATTAATATTGCGATACATATTTTACGTGATTACGATAAGGATTAAAATTATATAGGAATTTTAAATGCTTTTCTTCATTGATGAAATAGTCCGCAAGTACCCACATTTGATGTCCTGATTTTAAAGAAAATATAAATATGGTGATAATTAAGTTACAATTTCAAATCTATAATAATTTTTTCAATATTAGGCTTGTTCTTTTAATAAACCCGATGAACCCTTCGAGTAATGTGGTTAAAAAAACAAACCATGTTTCATTTGGATGTAGTTGCCTTCATGTAACATAAGTGGTGTTTTCATTCATCTAATTGATTTAAGGTAGATGTAAATTTGTTATCCCATATTCATGGTAACTTTTATGTATTCCAATTATTGTGATTTAATTATTTAAATATTGGTAGATTTAATTTTTTGTACATAGAAGAAGATTGTTACTAAATGGAAGGAAGAAGGAGTAATTGTCCATTTTACATAACTCAATGGATGTTCTTATTTGAAAATATTACAATGGATTTAATATTTGATATTTTAAAAATAACTGTGATCCTCATGGATTGAAATAGTAATATTTTGGATTTTTTTGTGAATTTTTAGGTTTAATCTGAGATATATTTTCTGTGAGTAGAGGTTTGGTGTTGATGAATTGTTTTATAAGGGAGGGGTTTTTAAGTTTTTGTAATAATATAAAACTAAAATTAACATTTCAATGGTCAGTAGAATTAGATAAGATGAATGTTTTGAGTGTATTCTATGGTTATAGTTTAAAAATTTATAAAAATACATAAACACAATGATTTAAAAATATTTGTATTCCCTTTATACTTTGATTTTTAACATTTACCATTTTGGTTTTTTCCAAAATATCATATTTTCACAAAAGTAATTTGTATTAAAAGGTAATAATAAAAAGGTTCATAATATAGAAATTTTACAATATGATTTAAAATATGATTTTTTTTCAAGTTGAATATCTGAGGAAGATAAAAAATAATTTTAATATCAAAGTACATAACATATAAAAACCCTTTTTGGAAACTAGTTATTTTGATTTATACAATTACGACCAAGATAAAATTTTCATTGTTTTTGAAAACTATAAAACAAATAATTTTTTAACTGAAGAATATTTTTAGGTCAACAAATTTTGTAGGGAATATCATTCTACGTCAGGTATGAAGAATTTATTAAAAATATGCAATTTTATTATTTAAATAAAATATTATCTATTTTTCACAATAATAAATGCTAGTTTTCAAATTTCATAATTTAAAATTTAATTTAAATAATTAAATCTATTATGATAGTCACGATCATTAAAAAGGTATTACAAATATTTTATGTCATGGTTAGTTCACAAAAAATAAAAAATCAATATATATTAACCATTCGACTAAAATAAATATTTAGAAAAATATATAAATAATAATACTAAGATAATTATGATATGATTAATTCAAAATTGATGTTCATTTCATATGATAAAAACATGATGAAATTTAAATTTTACTATAAAACAAAAATGAAATATATAAATAATTTTTTATTAAAAAATAATACTTTTCACATTAAATATTCTTAATATTATTTTATGTATATATAAAATTAAATTTTTCTAAATATACTATTTTTTAAAAGTACATATCTTCTGAATCATATTTAATAATTGAACACATTAACTTTCAATGTAAAGTAAAAAAATATCTTTAAAATAGTTGCTAAAAAACCCATTTAAATGTTTAATAGTTTTAATAAAATTTAATAAATTAATTATCATATAACTAAAATATTTAAATATACAGATATAATTACAGAAATATAAAACAATAGGTAATGAATTTAAATATTTTTGTTATAATAAATTGTTTCAATATCATATTATGTACATAATGCTTTATTTTTTTGGATATTTTAACTAATGATTAATATCTTATTAAAATATTTTAATAAGTTTTATAATAGTGACATTGTGTTTTGGGCCTTATGTGATGGAATAAATTCAAAATTTAATTTAAATAATGAAAAATATATACTAAAATATCATGGTATTACATTTATGGTTTTGTGGTATACTGAATATTCTTATTTACCCTATTTTATGTGGAAACTAGAAGGTGGATTATGCATGAAATCACATATATTTTTAATAAGGTTATATTATAAAACCATGTCCTATTGGTGGCACTAAGTCTCATGCTAAACCTTATAATAGGCAGTTTCCTTAGTACATCACCTAGGCTGGTCCATTGGGATAGATCACACTGGTCGGCATACAAGGGCCTAGCTGAAGGATTTGGTACTCCCGGATAGAACTGTGGTCAAGAGGTTAGATATTTGGGTTTACCCTTCCCAACCTGATGATATGTGAATGAGAGAATTCACATCGAGAGTGTTTATATAGGAGGAACAATTCTCTCACCACTATACGCATTGTGGTATGCAATGTTTTAGTTAGGATTTACTTCATAATTTTTTTATGCAATATTCAGTAGATATATATCTTATATTAATATATAAAAAATCCTCTGTATTTTTCTTTGATAATCAATATTTTGGTATTTTTTAATTATAGGAAATTCATGATGAAATATTTGTATAAATTGTAATTATACCTATAGGACTAATAATGCGGTTTGGGAATTATGATGGGAGCATTTAAGTGACTGATATATCATTCATAAATATTTTTTAAAAATTATATATTGAGTGATGATAATTTAATATACCCTAAACCAAATTGGTTAATCCAACCTCATTTAATATTTTATATTGGATGAGAATTTTCATCAACATTTTATATCCAATAATGAGACCATGTTAGTAGTTGGGTAATAGAATTATTTAGGATGTGTGGAGATGAATGTATTTTTATTGGTTATTCTAATATAAATGATGGAAATAGAGTTTATATTAAAATTAATATGATTTTAGTGAAATAATTTATTGCTAAATTTGATGAGGATAATTTGAAATAGAATTCAAATATTAAAATGATTTAATAATATATATATATATATATAATTTATAATTAAATAATACACTCCTCAATATACTTCACCAATTTAGGTGGATAATTTCAATTCTTAAAAGGATCCTAGATCTGGAAAATCTCATAATGATAATATTTTCATAATATATTGAATATATTGTTTCTCAAAATATACAAAATAATCTACTTTAAATTTTAGTATAAAATTTTCATTTTGTTTGAAATGTGTTACTATGATGTAAATGTGGCTTTGTAATTTTCATGATGGATTATTTTTATAAATGAATAACATAATAAATTTTCTATAAATAATTATTCATCATTAATTTATCCTCTAAAAGATAAAAATTTTATTCAAAAACTATTTTTTTCATGAAAAGAAATTAAATAAATGTAGAAAAAAAATAAATAATAATCATTTACTTATTGTTTAGGTTTATTTTAAAAAATATGAATTAGTTTTTGAGAAATATCTTTCATTTATTTTTATGAATTAATATATTATTATATAAATAAATATTAATGTTTTTCAAGTTTTAAAATAAATTAGTCACAAATTAAAATTACATCAGTAAATGTTTTTCCCATAGTATGTCATATTAATCAACATCATAGATGTGAGAAAAATTTGTTATTATATAGTTTAAAATAAAAAAACTAATTATAGAGAATAATAAAAGCACTGGGTGATTTTTATGAAAGGTTCAATTTTACTTTTCCTCAAAAATGGTTTAAAAAATGGAAAATTATTTTTAATAGTTTTTATGAATATGATATATAATACTATTTTATTTATTTTAATTTATATGCAATATTTTTTTAGTCAACTAGTTAAATTATTTATAATGAATTTTCAAATTTATTTAGTATTAAAGTTAAATATATTTTTGTCGGAGAAATATTGTTCACTAAATGTCTTAAATGTTGTCAATCAAAAGATCGAATATTTTTTAATTAATATATATATTCTAATGAATTGGATAAAAAATATTTAATTGATAGTTGAAAAACTTTTCAAATAGGAATATGTAATACTCTAAATAAGATTATGATATTTCTATAAAATCTATTGATAATAATTTTCTGAGGAATTATAGAGATTTTTCATTGTCAAAATAATTATATATGTAATATTGTGTTTACAGTATATAACTTCACAAAATTTCTATCAAATCCAAAAAAAATCTCACATACAAATATTTAAAATACCACATAGATATATTAAATTAACTATAAATTATTGATTATTTTAATTTTAATGAAATATTATTTATTTTTTTGTAATACTAACTGGAATTTTGAAGGCTGTTAAATTTATTAGATGTGAAGATAAGGTAAATGCAATTTTATATTAAAATGTATAATTTCATAATTTTGAAGGAAATAGTTATCATTATCTCTATCAATATCTAATATTTTATATACACCTTCGTCTAATTATTGTCCTTAATGATTTTTGATTAAAAAACATTTTCTTATTTTAATGTTTATTTTTTTAAAACATGTATGTATTTTAATAACTCCTATACTATTTAAATTTTACTGAACCAATTAAAATATTATATAATATAATATAATATATTATATTATATTTAATTTAATTTATTATAATTTTAGTAAAAGAGATATGGTTTTAGAACTTTATTCAACTAAAAATCAATTAGAAGACATTTAGAAAAACTAATTGATTAAAATAATATTGGAAGTATTAACTATGAAATTGATACAATAGACGATTATTTAACTTTTAAATGTTTAAAATGAGTTATATTTTAAATGGTATTAACACATTTTTTAAGATTATTACGATTATCTAGGGGGAATATTTTATCAAAATTATATTTTGGTTTACCTGCTTATACTTAATCTATTGGTTACTTTTAAGATCATTGTATATAATTCTATGATTTGCTGAATATCATGACATATTTAAAAACATAGGGTAGTTATTAATGTATAAATTATTAGGAAATTTCATTTACTTTTATATCTAGATTTAAAATTCTTCCCCAATTTATTTTACTATTTTTAGAGGAAAGATGAAACATTTAGTGGGGGAGATAGATTATTTTTCAATAGATTGGTCATTGTCATTAAAATGAATATATTTAGAATTAATTATATTAACTAAATATATGTATCAATTTGAACTAAATCATATGCATAAACCAATATGATATATGATGTCATTAAGTAAAACATTAAATATATTAAATTATAAATATTAATTGTGTAAATTTGGTACCGTGACTCTGTATAACATTGTTTACTATTTTATAAAATTAAAGTCTCATATTCTCAAATATATTTTGTATTTAATTGAGGAATATATTTTTGTTTTCATTTTATGATCAATTATAAAATTAATAGATTTTCATATTATTATATTTAGTATTATAACTAATAGTGGGGATTTAATTTAGGGGATCATTTCATTATTAATATTTTTATTTATATATTTACAAATTCATCATTTATTTATAAAGAAATATTTTTATACTCTCTTACATTAATTAGGAAATATTTATAGAAGGATATACTTATAAATAAAAAGAAAATATTTATTTATTTCATTATTTTTTATCTTTTAATTTTTTCTGTTCATTGTGAACTGATTTTGGTGAAAATATAGAAAATTATAGTTTCTAAAATAATTGATTACTTATTATTTAACCTTCATGGTTGTGGGTTTTTTATTCATTTTATCCTCAAGTGTTCTTGAATTATACATGTTTTTGAATGAAAATTTTATATATAGGAAATTATTTTAAAAACATTTAATGTCATATGATGTGAGTTTTTTCATTAGGTATAACGAGTTTTGATATTTGAAAAATCTAGTGATTTTGATATATGTTTTATGTTTTTCATTTATCTATTACTTTTTTTAGAAAATTCTCAAAATGTGAAATTTCTTAATGTTTTTTAATATAGTGTATGATTTTTATTCTCATAAATTCAAAAGGAATTTGAAATGAAATATCAATGTCTTTTGAAATTAATATGTTCCAAATAATAATGTGTTATTAAATTAAAATTCATAAATATGAATTTAAATATTATGGGATATATAGTGTTATGATATTTTGATTCATATGAAACAAATATATTCATTTATAAAGGCTGGTGAAACTCAATGTTCTATGAAATAAATTCCATACATGATTAAAAATGTAATTAATTTTTTATAAAATCAATATTCTTAAGTAAATTAATAATACCATTAATGTTGAAGAGAAAGGCATTACCATATTTTCCGTTAAATTTTGTTAAAAATTTTCAATTCACATATCACAAGATTTAATCAAAAAAATACATAGTCAATTAATATTTAATGTGTTTTTATATAGAAAATTTAAATATTATATATTCAAAAAATATTTTAATACCCATATAATATATTTTAGATAGGGATATGATAAAACAAACCATATATTACAAAAAAAAATCTATATTTATATTTAAAGTAGTTTTCCTACCATTTGATGAATAACTCATTTTAAATCCAAATTTTACCCTCTTATAAATTAAATATGTTAAAATAAATGTTATCTTTGGAATTAAATCATAAAAATATTCTTAGGGTTAATTTTTTGTATTTTTGGGGGAAGATTCATTTTTACTGAATACTAATAAATTCTTAAATTTTAATAAAACATTATTTTCCATTTAATATATTTATAATTATAAATTATATTTTTATTTGTTTTTACTATATAATTAGATTAAATTTTTAAAAATTAATTCAATTTTGTTAATTTTGATCAATTTTACTTTGAAATTGAATGTAAAACCTATTCAAAATTTTAGATGTTTTTATTCTAAATTCAAAAAATTATCATCCCTCCTATGGGGTGAATATTAAAATAATTTATTCCACATCTATAATTTTCCAATCCTCATCCACTATAGAAGACACTACCTCTTAAATATAATGATTGAGTTAAAATTAAGCTTACTATGGGACTAAACCAGAACCTTTAGGTGTAAAATAAACTATAACCATTTCAAAATGAAACTAGATAGTGATATATTGACCCTAAAATCTATTTTATTAAATTGGCTTCATTATTATGTCCACTTTCAACATGAAAAACGTTTGTGGTATTCCCTTGTCAAAATAATATGAGAGTGCCACTCCTCATCCACTTTAAAAGGCAACCACTTCTCCCCATTCCTCACGCCTATCAAATAACATGGATTAAAGAATTATATGACTTAATATATTACAATAAATCCTCCCCTCAACCTTGATACCTTCCTTATGGATGAAATCCTTCCAAGGTACCCATTTCATGAAAACCTAAAGAATTTACCCGATTAAGAGGTAGTGTATTCTCTCAAACTCTCTATTTTCATTTCAATTCTCCACCCAATAAAATCTATTTATTCCACGAATGTATAAAAATACAAGTATCCTAAATATACTAGTATGATTTTATTTAAATGGTTCTACCTACACTTACACAAACCTCCTTCTAATGAGTAACAACCATTCTATTTTCGGTGAATTACTACAAAAAAAATGAAAATTGTTCAATTTTTCTGTACCACATATCATAGTGTCCATTTGGATGGAAAATCAATATATACATGTTATATATGATATTTATAATTTATTTGTGATTTTTTATTTTTTATTTATAACCTTTATTTATACTTTCCATATTGTGTAAATTATATAATTTCATTTTAGAAATTGTAGACTAGCACACCCTCGTGGTGCCATTCCTCATTCATGTAATACATGTAACATATAATATAAGGTTGTAATATAATAGTATCATTTATATAACATATGAATGATAATATAAATGTAATATAAATATTTATCATTTATCCATCATTATTTTGATACGATATATAAATGAAAGTATAATTCATGCATACATACAACATACCATCTCAATGAATGGTGCACTATATTTCTAATCTCTAAATATAGAGGTATACTATAAATTCATATAAAATGAATATATATTATAAATGAGTCAGATTTTACATTCTGGATATAGCTAAATCAAGATCTAATTAGTGTTACAAAAAATCACATGTCAAAACATACATGATAAAACTAAGGAACTATCAAATGTAATATTATAAAAATGAATGCATGTTTATAAATAGGTAGTAAAATATTGTAAGAAGTTAATATATGATATTTATAACATGATTATAGTAACCATATATTTAAGAAACATACATTAAACCACTATACTGGAGTATAAATACCACACAATAAGGTAATGTAATTTAATTTCAATTTACATTTCATTAAGACATAATTAATATTGTGCACCAATTAACATTATTTTGGTGTATATAATGTTTTTTATTTTTATATCATGAATCCCCTCATTATCATGATATTATAAGTTTCATTTAATGTTATATGTTTTTGGATATTATGATTCAAATGTTTTATAGTTTTATGGGACACTTTGGAATGATTAAAGATTACTCTGCAAGAGAATGTTCATAATGACTATAATTGATTCCTCACATTCTTTTGTAACTAGTATATTTATCCGAAAATAATAACTTTTATTTAATCATTATTATTTGTAAATTTCCATGAATATACTTATTATCATATATTTTATAATAGTATTTCCAAAATTGTATACCAGTTTACATATATTATTTACTTTGATAGTTATTTTATCAACTGGGGAATAAATAATAAATCTATATTTTTCAATAAATATGGTCAATATATTTGGAATATTGTTTTAATATTATTATATATGGGGAATGTTTTGGATGGTCAATGATGGGTGGACCCCAACCATTATATACCCCACAATGCATCAAGAAGTTCTCATTAGATGAATAAGTTATCCAAATTTAAATGGTAGTCGATCCAGGTATTAAAAAATCTTTTGGATGGTCTTGAAATTATAGATATTAATGTTGCTTAAACATGATATCCATTAAGAATTAATTTCCCTCATATGGGTTCAGTTATTATTTAATAATGAGATTTTGTGTTGACACATCTATTTAGGTAATCCAGTCTCACTTTATTAATTTTAAATATGAGTTTCAGTTTCTTACTTTTCCTTATTATGTATGAATTATCTAGTTGTGTGAATGATATTTGAACTTAGTTATTTACATTTTAATATATATTGATTCATTATTTCTTCTGTGTTATTTACCCTTACTGATAATTTGAGCTCACCCATATTATATTGCATTCTGGGGTTTTGAATAAGAGAACACTAAATATACTTTCATGGATGCAGTTAATTTCAATTTATTGTGTAGAATGTTTTATTTTTTACCCAATGTATTATGGGTATCACATATGTAATCTAGATTTCCATGAATACTAAACTGATTGGTCCTTATGTTTATAATAGCTTTTAATAATTTCAAATTAATAAAATAATGCATTGGAAAAAGCCTTATAGGGTTGTGGCGTTATAGTTTGTATCATAAGATATTTTTCCACAACCATGGAAACTAGATTTCGAAAACATTAAATGTGGAACATAACTATAAGTTTGAATTTGAGTATGAGTATAGAATAGCATACAATATTATTTATGGTACATATTATGTGGGTATTAATCATAATACATCAAATTATAAATACTACAGGTGGGTGTGATTCTTTATCTAATATACCTAGGATAAATTACACCGAAAATGCGTTCTTAGAAAAATGTAGGGTATCCTAGTACAAGAAAATATGCCTTATTGGGGACCCAGTTTGACACTCCCAATATATATTATTATAAATATTAACATTTTATTTATATAACACTATGAATGATTATAAGAAAATATTTCCCCACCAATGTAACCATGTTTTATGATTTTTAGATTTACGATGCATAAATTTATCTTACGTGCCATACCATATTTGGATATATTTATTATGTGATAATCTAGTGTGTTACATTATTTAGAAGTTGTTTCTAGAATTACAAATGGTATTAATAATCAATAAAAATGAATGTATTTTCCCTTTAATAAATCCAATATGGATACTATTAGAATGGAGAAAATTATAGAAATTCAAGGGAAAATTAACCAGGTTATTAAAAATATCCTTTCAGGAATGGATAAAACAATTCCAAAAAAGGGTTATATTATTTTTTATTCATATATGCAATGGAATACCCCATCATTTTTTGCGACTACTAATGAAACTGGGGATGAGAAATGAATTAATTCCATAGAGATGGTATTTACAGACATGGGAAGTAGTTAAAAGGAAAATGTTAAACTTGCAGTTCATTTTATCCAATGTGACACTATTCAGTTGCGGAACCTCATCATAAAACAGGGGAAAACAAATTGATCTCATAGAAATAAGGAATTTTAAGGAAACAGATGTCGGTAAATACTTACATTGTGATAAAAAATTGATATAAAGATAAAGTTCCATTGCATAAATAAAAATGAAATATAGAGTGTAGGAAATGATGAAACTAACTTCACTAGGATAATCAGGTATTCTTTAGATTATATATTCAACATGGACTGTAAGATCGATAACATCATAAATGTTCTTAAACCAAATATCTTAAGGGATAATGTATCTATGAATTATTCACAAGATGATTAAATAGATTGATGTTCCATTAAGACATAGTATATATTTTCATGAATCAATAAATTTAATGGAAACCAAGACAATAAGAGTTCATCTAAGAACCATTAGAAATGGAATACAAACAATAAGAATATTTTTGAGCGATTCCCTTCTCATGTAAACTCATGGAAAAGGCCCCATGTGAATTGTATTAAGTGACTAATAGTTTTCAATAAATGTGTACATAAGGGTCACCTGGATCATGAATATATGAGGAAGAATCTAATCAATGATGTACAGTAATATAATTGTATGGATATGGGAAATTACACATATAATTTCCCCAATTTTCTGCAGAACATAGCATAGAAGAGTCTAAAGTTTAATATACAAACTTATCTGATCACTAAAGTGGAGATAAATGTATGAAATGACATAGTGGTTGGTACAATAATAATTTATTAAAATATTGAAAATTATCTATTTAATTTTGGATCATCTATCACTTTTATAACTATCATTTTTCAAGAAAATTAGACATTTCCATTTTGATTTAATATGAGAGTTTTCTTTCAAAACACATATGGGATGTATCATTGCAATAACTATGTGTCAGTCAGTTCCAATAATGACACATTAACATCCATTATGTGCTGACCATAAAATCATAAGAATGGTTGAAATATATATGATCATTATTATGGAATGTCCCTAAAAATATGATTAAAAAATTACCGCAAATGGAAGGAAATTATAATTTTTCTGGAAAATGATGTTTTCCTCATCTATAGAGCCAAATATTACTATCCTATTTCTAGTCTCAATCAACCTATAGTAGATCTACTAAATGAAATTCTTTAGGAGGAAGCGAAAACATATTATAGTAATTAATAATGTAATCATAAAATAGATTATGTTCCAATTGTGTTGGAATACAATGTTGTATTTCATTATGATTTACCTAGATATCCCCATGAATGTGAGGTAGAATTCTCCCTTGATTTAGTCCTCGATTTTTGGACATTATCAAAGAAACCCTGTATAATAGAAATATTGGAATTGGTAATGTTTAAGGAAGAATTAGATGATTTGGGTAATAAGTGATTTATTCACCCAATTGTTTTACCATAGGGATCCCGCTCCCTCTTTGTTAATAATAAAGATGCATCCATGAGGTTGTAAATTGGTCATAGGGAAATAAATTCCATTACAGTAAAGAACATGTATCCTCTATCATGCAAGTATGTATTTTATGATAAAATTCATGGAGCCTAACATTTTTCAAAGATTGATCTTCAATATTGGTATCACTAATTGTGATTGCAGAAGGAAGAAATTCTGAATTCTAATTTTCGAATGAGGTACGGAAATTCAATAATTCTAATTGGATTAACTAATAAAACCTCTATATTTATGCTCATAATGAATAGATTATTCCAGGAATATCTTAATTAATTTGTTTTGGTGTTCAATGATGTTATTCAAATGTATTCTAAGAGAGAATAGGACTATGAAAATAACATGTAGATCATTATAAGGAATCATTAAAAGGAAAATTTATATGGAAAATTAAATAAATTTGATTTATGGATTCACGTAGTTTCTTTATTTTCTTAATTGTCTCTAGATAAAAAATATCAGTTGATCTAACAAAAACAAAGGAATTCATAGAAAGGAATATTCAAAAAAACATAATGTTTTTATGTAGTTTTATTGGATTGGAGGGTTACAATCGGTGATTCATTTTGAGTTTTTTTTCCAATTATATAACCCAATAAACAAGTATACATGTAATGGTGTTTGGTTTTTCTAGACGAATGAATTTATAGAATTCTTGGATGAAATAAAATAATATCAGTTAATGCCCATATTCTCACTCTACTATCTCAGAGTGAAGTCTTTATCATATATAGTGATTCTTTAAAGAAGGTACCTAATCATTTATTAATTAAAAGTGATAGAGTTATTTCTTATTATTCAATGAAATTGAATACTTGGGAAAAAAATATATCCATACCACATTCACGAGTTATTAGTTGAAATGTTATCATTGAAAATATAGAAACATCACCAATATATTAATGGATGTAGAATATACACATATCATAAAATCAGGAAATACATATTCTCATAGAAAGAGAAAAATATGACACAATGTAAATTACTTGATCTAGTCAAGGATAATGATATCATAATAAATAACCACATAGTAAAGATAATAATGTAGTGGCTACACTGTGTATAAGGACCACCAATTTCTAACTGAGGTGACGATTGAGAAAGATCATTTGTCTGTGGATCTGGTAAATATTGATATAAGAATTAATATTGAAGGGTATACAACAATCATTTATCAAATCATTTCAAATCTATTATTATTATAAAGAATATACAATTTCCAACATGTTTATGTGGAAAATAGGATGAAAATTAATGGCGTTAATGAAAGAAAATTAGCTGAGTTTGTTTGTGAAGATAGTGTTTTTACATTTGGAAATATACTTTTTTGATCCATCAATAACAGAACTGAAACAAAATTACTATATGATTTTAATAGATCAAATTTTTCTATACACACTAGTACAAAAAATGTGTATAGGTACATGAATGAATGTTTTTGGTTGGAAAACATGAAGTTAGAAAATTTTAGACTTTGTGTACCAAAGACTGGTTTTTTAACAAGAGAATGATGTAAGGAATCAATAGAAAATATTCATGAAACCTCTGATTATTCTAATGTGGAAATGGGATGATATTAATATATAAGATGTCATAGGACTACAAATAAATTGTATAAGGAATGATGCAATATTGGTTATTATTGACCGCTTAAACAAATATACACTCTACTATGCTATAAGTGAAGACAACCTCTGGATCTCCTTTAAAGGATATATATAAATTTTGTTTTAAGACTTCAGTTAGCATCACTATCAGTTATTTATGATCGAGACCCCTAGATCACATAAAAATTTTGTAAGGGTGTTCAAAAGGCTCTTGACACTGAGCATCATTTGAGCACTTTCAGAAATCCTCTAACTAATGGATATTCTAAAAGAATAGTTAATGAAATTGAAGAAATTTTGAGGTCATTATTTCTTTATATACATGGTATTATGGATCAATACTTTTCATTTGTGGAAATTTCAAATATTAATAGTTTTCACTCAAGTATTCATATGGAATTATAATAATCATTATAGGGAAATAAATGTCGTAATCTAACTTGTTTGGATGAAATTAGTGAAAGGAAACTCATAGGCCAAAAACTAATTGAAGATATGATGAAAAAGTTAATGGATATCCAATATTATATTTAAATGACTCTACATAGGAAAAAATAGTTAGGCCTATAATCAAAGAAATTTTTTAGTTTTCCACGTGGGAGATAATTGTTTCATTAAGCTATCTCAATTGATGGATGTTATCAAGTTATGTAAGAAGGGGAATCTGAGTCATAGGTACATTAGATGCTCCAAAATTCATGAAAGAGTTGGAATTAAATATTATCATTTATCCTTCCCTACAAATACTTGAAGGTCTCAAAATGTGTTCCAGAAACCTCTACATAAAATGTAAATTCTAGACCCAACTCATGTGGTATCAGAAACTAGCTCAAGTACAATGGTAAACCATTAACCAATACAACACTGAAATTACTAGAATGTAACTCTTGATCCCCATGGGTTGGCGACTTGAACATGGAATCATACAACATTCATGTAGGAATCAATTTTTATCAAAAGATTTTGGAAGAAATATAATGTAGTCAATATGCCTAAAAAATAATATCCACTTATAGTAAAGTACCAAAATTCATCAAGGTATTAAAGATAAAAGTACTAGAACCCAAGTACCAAAATAGAGGAAAACACCCAATGTATCTAAAAACACAAATCACAATATTGAAAGATCAATGACTAGATTCACTACTAAGAGATCATTTCCCTTTACTTGAACCTGGAAGGTGATAATCAATAAACACTTGAAGGAACATGTAGGGTATGTGCCAAAATTCCTATTTGGGTATCACCAAGGATTCTATAATATTTTCCTATAAAATATTATCAAAATTTATTCATTCAATTTTATATTAAAATGGGATTTGAATATTAATTAATAACTAAAAAATATAGTTATATAGTTGAAATGATGTAACATACTTTAAACAAAGGAATTACAAGTGATTTAGTGTTTATAAAATACTGGATGAAGTTAAACATTTATATAAAATATTTTATATAACATCAGTATGAGTTAAAGATATTTTTAAACTATGTAATATATTTATATATCGATTATACATATCAAGTGAGCGACATAGTCATATACTAAATAAATATAATATTATTCAATTTATAGGACCTCTTAATCTCTATGTGATCTCGTTAATCTGTTTATACACACGTCACCCTAAAACTAGACCAAGGAAATGAATCACACTCCTATTTGGGATGTGAATTGTAGTATGTATGTTTCAGAACATCATAATGGCGTAATGTGTGTCTAAATAACAGAAAAACCACCAAATACATTCATGTTATATTATACAATCAATGATGTGAAAATTGTTTTAAGATTTATTAAAATAGAATTAAATCTAATTATTCCATCTCAATGCTATTTTCCCATTTTTTACCAAAAAGGTTTTTAATGAAAAACATGCCTCTTTAACAAGATAAACACACTAGGATTATATCAAAAAAAATTAATTTATTCCAAGATTATTGAAATCAATTCAAAACCAATTCCATCTATTTCAAAATTCCCTTTCAAAAATAAATTATAAAATATAATTGAATTCATTTCCATAAAATCTAAAATTTATATTCAACACATTAAATCAACCAATTTCCAAAAACACACCCCAATTCAATGGAATTGGGGAGTTTCACAATTTTTATGCCAAAACAATTTCAAATCTCTCAATTAAATAGAATTGGGTTTTATCAATTAAATTGAAATCCTGTTTGAGAAATTGAATTTTAATAATTAATTTAAATAAATCAAGAAATTTGAGGTTAATCACTTTGGACAAACAAGATTGAATCACATACATTTACCTCCAAACTCAACACTCACAATAGTACCTATCAAAGAGAATGAAGGAATTGAATACCTCTAATCCTAGCCCAAAAAAGAGATCCCAAACCACATGGTTGGATAGCTTCAATATCTTTTGTATAAGGTTATGGATCGAGGGAGACGAAACTGGAGTTGATGAGAAAATAGAATGTTAGCCACACATGAAATTTTAAAACCACCATATGAGTATTTACAAATTGGTAAGTACAATTCACATCGTGAAAGGGTCAATATTTATCAATGCCAAAAAAAAATAATTGTCTATAATTAAAACTAGATCAAAAATTTATTCATGAAGTGTAGCAGCACATCACCCTGTGTACCCCATACATCATGAAACATTCACAACATGAATCTGGAACCCATTTTACATTGTGTAACCGAGTTACATAGTGTGTAACCCTTCATTAACCTACATAAAATTTTGTTTAAAGATAAGAGTGAAAAAACTCTAACATCACTATTATAAGTATCCTATAATTCATTCTCAACCCTACCAAATCCAAAAAAAATGAAAAACCATTACAAGGATTGAGGCGCACATGTCATATCAGTAACTCGATGTTACAACCTCATAACCATAAATCATTTATTCCCCCAGAATGCCAATAATGAATATTCCATGTGAAAAATATGTGTACCCTCCCTCTAATCATTGCCATTCATTAACACATCACATGATCATCAGGACCATGCTTCAATAGAACATGAAGCAAAGGAATTATCCTCCCATAAAGGCTAGGGGTTAGAGACTAGAGCCTATAGTGTCAACATGCAAGTGGGGGGAATTTTCTGGATTTTCTATATTGGCAGGCACAAAACCACTTCATAAGAAAACTAGAAAAGTGAATATTCATGATACTAAACAAACACTGAGTTTAAATGTACAAACTGAAGGTATATGGTCTAGAATACAAACCCAACAAAATAAAAACTCAATAAAAGAAAGTACGAGATCAAAGAAAAGTCATTAGCTGCAGACCACACCTGATGTTTAAGAATAGAGTAGCTGCCGAAATCCATAGAATAATTCCCTTCCATCGTGAACTCATTGGGAACCAAATGGTGCTGGGCCACCACATCCTCCACCCAATCATTGTTCATCTGCATTAGAAACAACACGTGAGGGAAAATCCCGTGTAGGGGTGAGTAACGAAATACACAGTAGGGACCACAACCAAAAATAAACCCACAACGAAATGCCCAAAACAATCCACGACGCATGATCATGAAGTAAGACATCACAAACATGTACAATATAATGTAATGAATTCCATACCATTAGTCATAACGTTGGAAACCGTGAAATGTTGAGGTGCTCATCCTAGATGTGTATTGTGGATCTATTGGGTCACAAAGAGAAACTTGTAGTTGATCCACACATGGTTTCTTGAAACTTATCAACACAGGGTCTCTAGGATCTAATCCACACATGATTTCTAGGTGTTGATCCATATATGGTGTCGTGGAGCTGATCCATTTAGGTTATCTATGATATTATTTATGCAGGGATGCTAGGAGTTGATCCACACATGGTCACTAAGAGATGATCCACACAGGGTATCTTGTGATCATGTATCTATAGATGCAAGCTTCTTTTATGTGATACACATGATTCTGAGAGAATATAATCGTCTAGACATCACTTGTATCTAAAATAAAACAAAAACTCATAGAGTGTATTCCTAATAGACCGACTCGTCATAATGGTCATAATGCCTTATATATCCCAGCAATCAGATGCCCATTCTTAATGATATTGTAATTTTAGTAAACATGGACCGGTTGTGTACATGCACATTTTGACTGGGTCAAACCAACCCGAAAAGCTCCGTCCAGGTTTCTCGCATGACCTAACCTAATTTGACCAACCCAACCTGACCTAGTTTGGTTCTGGGCCAACCCAATCCAACCTAGCTAGTGGTATATTTCCATTTAACATTGGTGGACCCAGCCCAGTTCAGCAATGGGTCCCGCTGTCCAGGTCACTCAGTTACCAGATATATTCTACACAGTTCACACTAGCGGGCTAGTTTTATTTCCCCGCACGGGCCACCCATCGGCCCAGCTTTATCCCTCTAGCCCGACCCGCAACATTGAGCCATTTTACTCCAGTGAGGGACGCTCAATGACCCAGTTCGCGCACCCCAGCCTAGCCCGCACAACAGTTTGGCCTCCTCCAACCCGAATGCTAGGAGAAATCTAGTTCCTCTCCCTAGGACCTAGTCCGCAAGACATCTAGGTTATGGTTCAATTGGCTATCAGGAGTCGGCCTCCCCACCTGGTCCATCACATGGTCAATAGACTACGTGCTCTCTATTAGCAATAGCCTATGAAACACATGCTTCTCTACTTGATGGAGCTGGTTTTCTATGTCATGTCCTCACCATCCGTCGACCCGACCATTGGGGGATCCACCTCCACCACCATGGCACGAGTCAGCCATGAATCTATCAGGTGCGGTGCACGGGCTTCATCTTTGGCACACCATAGGGTCTTCTCCAGTGGTTTGTTTCACAAACTGTCTCTGCCCGTTGTCTTCTTGGGTCACCATCAACCCTACCATGTCCTAGAAATTTTCATTCATCCATTTCAAAGGTATTTCCATTAAAAATGCACAAAGACGAAGGGGATAAGGCAATGTTTGTGTCGGACCACACTGTCTGCATTAGAGATTTTAAAACAAAGGGCATGTTCAAAGGCCTTTAAAAAGTTCTATCATGGTGAAAATCCTCCAAAAGAGAACCCACCCACAAGAACAACGATCTAAGTGTCAATATGATTGTGGGTTGGTTCGCATTGGTTGTTTAGAAAGAAGAAAGTCCATTCAAATAAAAAAGTTAACCCCTACATGGGATAGATTTGTTGGTCTATGATGAGCAAGTTCACTCGACATTATTCACTATTGTTGATCTACCACCCATGTTGCTAGTGATCATCTTAATAGTGGAAGGATAGGGTGTTCTTCATTTATCATTGGAGAGGATTTCTTATTGTTGATTCATCAGAGGAAATCTACACTCCCCAACAGCTTCTCCAACCCAATATATTGTAAAAGTGAAATGTGTTGCATTATTACTGTTATGTTGCATCATCTAATCATTAAACTATTTCATTTATTAAACTTATTCTATATTAAGATTCTATTGATGAGCCTCATTAACTAGTTTTCATCGATACATCATCTCCGCACCACAGTGTTGTCGTGCCACCAATCTACAGTGAGGGATGAGAAATAAAATAACATTTTAATATATTTTATTTTTCTTCCAAAAATTATCTTTTCCAGTCGACCCTCGCCAGTCAATGTTAGGTAATTTATAGAAAAATCTAAATGTTCTGAGTTCAAAAGTGCCCACAAATTTGTGATACATACATTGGTTTAAATGTTATCAAAACTCGCTATTACATTTATTTAAATAAACATAAAAAAGTTATAAAATCTATTTTGGGCTCACCTTGCCATGGAATCAGGTGTTGTTTGACCATTTGGTCTCTAAATAATCCCATATAATTTATGATACTTTTCCTTGTATTTCATGGATATTACATTATACCCACCTTAATAAATTTACGTCCTAGTAAACAAATACAAATCTAAAAGAACATATAGGGCTACTAAGCATGAATTTGATCCTCCTGCAACCATTTTTTATCCTCGATATTCTCACGCTTCCGCTAAACATGCACCAGAGTAACTGAAATCTAGTGAAGGATACACTTATTCCAATCCATTATCACCACTGAAAACTCCACAAACATCACTCAATTATGAATTTCTATCCTTCCCCAGTCAATGACATGCCATGGATCTTGCACGTACATCCTCAGCTGTGATATTTGGATAACATCATGCACCCCGTGTATATGAAAAGGATAGGCAGGCAGTATTCCACCTTAGAAACACTACATAGAATCTGGAATGGTCTCGTAAACCTCAATGATAAATTTCCAACCTAACTGAATCTCTACAGTCCCTCTTGGTGTGAGACCCGATGGAACACATGGTCTCTCTCCTCAAACACCAAGGGACTCTTTCCCCTATCATCATAAGATTTATTCTTCCTATGTTCAGTCCACATCCTCTCCTTGATGATCTGTATCTTCTACGTGGCAGACCATACCATCTTAGGACCTATAAGTGTGGACTCCCTTGGGCCAATACAGCATATAGGCGATATGCCAGTTTACCGGTACAATGCCTTAGATGGTTCGATGCTAATTGTGGATTGATATCTTTTGTTATATTAAAACTCCACCAGTGCAAGGTGGTCATCCCAAGTGCGAACAAAATCTGGGGATCAAGAAAAAATCATGTCCTCTAAGGTATGTATGGTCATCTCCATCTGACCATCATCATGTGGGTGAAAGGTTGTGCTCAATTGCAACTATTTCTTGATTGCCTCTTGTAATCCCTTCCACATCTGGGATGAGTAGTGAGCATCACAGTATGCGATTATCGTCGAGGGAACCCCGTGAATCCATATTATCCATTCAATGTAGGGGAATCCCAATACCTCTACAAATCCTTGATCCGAGATGGGTTGGATGTGAGCATACATGGTGAGTCATTCATCAATCTCGCAAATAGAATTGTGGACCTTGGGAGAGCATTGTAATCTCATCACGAAGTCCATTGAGATACCATCCCACTTCAACTCTCATACCTCAAGTGGCTATTCCAAGCCTGTTGGAACCTAATGCTTATCCTTCTATTGATCAAAACTGAGGCATCATGAAATGAACACAATCACCGCTTTATTCATTCCTATCCACCCGTACCGATGCCATAGATCCTAGTACATCATCATAACCCCATGACATACCACCCAGGGGATGTATTGAACCCCTCAAAATCTCCTCTAAAAATTCCATTGGTACTACTGTGAAGCATCTTAAAAATATAAAATTCTCCCCACCTATTGAAAACCCATTAGGATCATGTCCTAAGGATAATTGAGGACACCAGGCCTCGTAGTCAACATCTATAATATGTGCGTCCCTAACTCGCTGCAAGAGTGGTGGAGTGAATGTCAACAACATAAGATAATATTCTCAATCATTATTCACAAAGGACATCTAAATCACATCATGCTGCTCTGCTGCCTCACTCATCAACTAAAAACCATATCATTGGCGGAGTGCAGCTGCCACCACATTCCTTCCCAGGACTATAGACTATATCAAAGTCATAGACCTCTATGAACTCTTTCCATCACTACTGACTCATGTTAATTTCATTCAGAGAGATGATAGAGTTAAAGATCTTGTGGTTGGAGTAAATGGTAAATTGGTCACCCATTTTGTAGTACCGCCACATCTTTGAAGAAAAGACAAATATTGTGAACTCTATGTCTGGGGTCGCATAGTTCTACTCATGTTGTCACAACTGCTGTGAACCACAATCAATCACTACTCGATCCTATATCAGGGAAAAACCTAGTCTGGTCCATGATTCGTCATAAAATACTATATACCCAATTCCATCCTATGGTAGTATCGAGATAGGCCACTTTTCAGTCTCCGCCCCGATTTATGGAAACTATAAAATCACTTCTCTGTCCACATGAAGGTCATTACCTTATATGTTAAAGATGATAAGGGAGTTTCTACTCAAGAAAATATGGGTATGATCCTCCGATAGTATTCATCCAACCCCATTAAACGTCAGACCTCAGTCACGCTCCTAGGTGGCTCCTAAGTAAGCACTGCCTCTATCTTCGCCGGATCCACTCCAACTCCAGCCTCTGAGATGACGTGTCTCAGAATGTGGTCCTCCTAAATATAGAATTGGAAATTCGAGAGATTCTTATAAATATGGTTCCCTCAAAGTGCATCCAGGAAAATCCACCAGTTTGTAGCCTTCTAATTATCTGATATCTGGTACATCAAGATTTCATCATTGAAGACCACCAAGAAATGATCGAGGTAAGGTTGGAATATCATGTCCATGATTCCCATGAACAAAGCTATGTCATTGGTCTTGCTTAAGGGAATCACCATGATACTTTAGTTGTCATATCAGCATTTAAAGGCTATCTATAGTACATCCTCATTCCATACTCTGATCTGGTGATAGCATAATATGATCTCTATATTTGAGAAACACCTCACTCCTTTCAGCTGGTTGAAGAGTTCCTCAATTCTAGGTAGTTTATATTTATTATTCAGTTTCACCTAATTCAAGCGATGGTAGTCCACACATAGCCTTAAAATCTATCTTTCTTGTTGTAAAATAACACTCGGGCTGCCCGTGGTGAAATTTTGGGCCTCACGAATCCCTTATCCTTTATTTCTTTTAGTTGTACCCTCAAATCATGATGCTCAATGGTAGCCATCTGAAATGTTAGTGTGGATGTCATTATTGTCCCAGGTTACATATCGATGAATTATTATACCCATCTATGAAGAGGTAGTCCCAGAACATCCTTAAGAAAGACATATTCGTAATCTTCCACCACTATAAGAATGATCAGTCTCCTCTCATCCATTGCACTGAGATTTAGCCAAGCCAAATGGGGAGTGATGGACTGCACCCTCTTCTATGATCTTATTCCTACAATTCAAGTGTTCCATTTTTGTCAGTGAAGGGAAATCTAGTCCAATAATTATAGACACACCACAATTTATGCATAATACAGTTGATCTGACCATGAACTATGGATAATCATTCCATACCAATGATGACATTGTATGTCCTCGATGCTGCTACTATGAGTTCCTAGTTGAGGCTCTCACCTCCAAGAGTATGATCACACCACCGGCACAAGTGGGTAAACATCAAATCCCATCTTGTATGATTATATAATCATAAGGATATTCTTAAAGGATCCACCAGAATTTTTATGCTCCGAACGAGATCCATGGTTCAGAATTAGTCACTGGTGCCTATGTCTATAAGAACTGCATCTATGGTGGAGAAGACAGAAATCGATTTTCTAATTAACCATAGAGCACCAGGTTCATAGGCCTCCAATGTTTAATGATGATCCCACCCCTATCTGCCTTATCCCATAGGCCATGGTGGAAAACCTTGGGGTGGTGGTCGTAGTACCTCGAACCGCTTCCCACCTCCGGATGCTCGGCTAGATCATCTTCAATGAATTTCACCCGACAGACATCCTCACTTGATCGAATTCCTCTCCATCGGCGGTGTCTAAACCATTCATTGATAATTTTGGTGGATGTTCACGAAGTTATGAGCCATGTGTCCCTACCCTCAACATGAGTAGAACACCATACTCCCTAATTGTAGGTGAACCAACTCTTTTATGTTCACTGACCGCAAGGTCACGTGGAAGAACACCACTCGAAAAAGCCTCTAGAAGTCATCCTAGGAGATGGTCACCTCATTATGATTCTAAATTGCCATGATCCTCCATCTCCCTATCGATCACTGAAGAATGATTAAAACTAAGATCATTACTTGGGTAAGTGGCATCCTCACTATGCAGAAGACCCACGTCACCGACTCCATCAAGTCCTTAATAGACTGAGGATCTGTATCTCCCATGAACCATGGATATCTCTACCACCAAAACTTTTTCAATAAACTAAAAGTTCTTGTGTCTCTTTCTTGTAGTGTCATTCTTAATTTTGGATTAATGGGTGGTGGTAATTCTGGTGCACCACCTAGTGGGGTCATCTATAGAACGGGTCCCTAAACTGACGCCACATCGCTAGGTGGGATGTCCTCCCGATCACACATGGGAATCCTTTTTAGTCATCTACAAAGAGTAATTTTGAAAAATTTCATGATGTATAATGTTCAATAGCTTAAACCTAATGAGGTAACTCAAATTCTAGAAGAACATGAGGAAACACTCAATTCCTATATGATGCATGAAACTAGTGTTGTTTTTTGTATAGAGATGAAATGTATAATTAATGGTATTAGTGTATTGATATCTTGGTTGACACACAAATAATGGATTCCTTTAATATATAAATCGAACTCGAAATATCTAACACTATTTCCCGAAAACAAAACAATAGACTCATGATAATGGAGGTAAAATCGACCACCTCTGATACAACATTGTCATGACCCATCCACTGAGGTCATTGTTGTGACTCCCCCAAGCCCACATCCTAAAGTCATGTTGTTCGAGACTATCGCATATGGTGTAAACCTACATTTGGGAGGCATTTTCTTGATTACTTCTATACATGTACATATCACCACGTTCCCAGAAAAATGAAAAAGGAACATGCATGATAAAAAACAACCACTGAATGTAAATGTACTAACTGATGGTAAATGGGGGAAAATACAAATAGAACAAAATAAAACAGCAAAAAGATCATGTATGAGATCGAAGAAAATTCATCCACTGTAAACCACACCGGATGAGTAAGTATAGAGCAACTGCTAGAAGCAATAGAAGCAGGCCCTACCTACCTGATATCAGTAGGGAAAACCTTGTACTAGACCCCCATGTCCTCCATCAAATTGTTATTTTTATGCACCGAACACAACACAAACATAAAAAGACCGTGTAGGAGTGAGTAACTAAATATTCAATAGGGACCCAAACCACATTGAATGACCAAGAAGAAATCCACAAAGAAAACCACGAAGCGTTATAATGAAGCAAGAAAGCTCACATAGGTATAATCAAAAGTACGAAAAAAAATCCTGTTCGTTGTAACACTGAACAACTTGTACGTTTAACGTGATCATCCCAAATTTGTACCATGGATCTGCTGGGTCACATATAGCCTCTTGTAACTAATCCACAAAGTGTCTCTTGGAGATGATCCAAAAAGGGTTTCTTGGAGCCGATCGATACAGGGTTACTTGGAGCGGATCCACATAGGGTTTCTAGGAGTTTATCCATACTTGGAAACTATGAGATGATCCAAACAAGATCTATAGTATTTCATCCATATATGGTATTTACAAGTTGATTCACATTGGGTCTCCAGTCTTCAGGTCTCAGCCAACTGTATGATTCTCGCACATAACATGCTTGATTGTAGTAGAATCTACCCCTCAATCCATCATTCATATATCAGCTACCATAAAAACTCAATTTGAGTATGCCCAAAAAACCCTCTAGTCACAAGGGTCACAATGCTATAGATAGTGAATCAATCAAATGCTCGGTGTGAGAGATATTATCATTTTAGTAAAAAGGTGTCGGTTGTGTCTAGGCCTAGTCCGACTCGGTCGGACCGACCCGACCATCATGCCTCAAGGGTCCCACATGACCCATCCTGATTCGACCAACCCGACCCGTCCTAGTTTGTGTTCGGTCCATCCTGCTTCGACCTGGCTAGTGGGTTATTCCCATTTGGCCTTGCTAGACCTGGCCATGTTCTTCCATGGGTCCAGACAGTCGGGTCTCCCATCAACCCGAATATATCAGGCCTGGTTTTCCCTGGAGGGAAAATATTCATTCCTTGTTCAGGTCGCCCAACATCATTGATTTATCCCACCACCCCGGCCCACAATAGTGGCCTAGATTTCTACATAATGCGCCACTCAGCAGCCCCATTGGAATGCCCTAGCCCGACCTATAGAGTGGGCCGACCTCCCCAAGACCAAATGCTAGGAGGGTGTCTAGTTTGGATCCCCACGTCCTGAATCAAAAGGATGGCCATTTCGGCTGTACTGATCTTGCATGAGTTGTTTTCCACACCTAGTCTCACACGTGGTCACTGGACCATGTGCCATCAGGGAGCCATGGCCCACATGGCATGTTCCACTCAACCAGACATGGAAAGTTCGCCATGTCCAATCCCAGCTAGCTGCCACACATAGCACCGAAGGCTCTTGCTGCACCATCGTGGCCTTGAGCCGGTTACGGCTATATTTGCCGTGAGGAGATTTCATGGTGTGTCTCCACCTACCTTTAGCCGCCACAGACTTTGGTACACATGTGGTCTTATGTGTTCTCTATCGTTCCTTCTATGGCCTCAAAAACCACTTAACATCATTACAATGGTGGGGCCATGAAGAACACACAAAGGGGGAGAGGCATAAGCCTTGTTTGTGTTGGCCCACTCCCTCTACGTTGGAGCTTTTAAAACCGGAGGAGGGTTTAAAGGCTTTTAAATAGTTGTATCATGATGTAAAACACCAAAAAAGACAACCCTCCCATAAGAGCAATGAGTCATAGATCAAACTATTCATGTGTTGGTTTGGGTTCATTGTTTTGAACAAAGAACCGCCATTAAGAATAATAAGTTTACCCCTACCTAGGATAATTTTTTCAGTCGAGGAAGAGTGAGGTCACTCACCTTCATTCTCCTTTCTTGAACTGCTGGCCACATTTCTAGTGATGTTTTCAGGGGTGGAAGGAGAGGGCATTGATCTCTCATTGTTGGAGAGTTTTTCTCAATATAGATTCATTAGAGGAAGTCTCTAATCTCTAACAGGTTTTCCAACCCATTATCTCATTAATAGATAAATGTGTCACATTGTTTCTATTATGTTACTTCCACACGTCATTGCATTGTTTCAATTATGAGACAACATCTCAGTTACACTTCATTTATGGGGCCTCATTAATGGGAGTTTGTCACCCTTATTGATCGCACTACAGTGCTGTAATGCCACCATTCAATGGTGAGGAACAAAAAATAATATAACTTTGTAATTTATTTTACATATCTTTCCAAATATCTGAAAATTATCTTTTCTGGTCGAACCTTGTCAGTCGATGTTAGGTCCTTTATAGGCAAATCTCAACGTCCTAAGTTCAACAGTGCCCTCATATTTCTTATCCAAGAACTGGTTTAAATGTTAGAAAAAACCAATCAAATTTTTATTTAATTAATCTTAAAAAATGATAAAATATATATTCCTCACTCACCGTTCCTTGGAATCAGGTTATGTTAGAGCATCTGGACTCAAAATAATCCAATATAATTTTAAAAAAATACTTGGAATTTCTAAGATATTACACAATTTATTAAGATTTGTTATATATTATATTTATAATATTTGTATTCATATGTAATATTTATTGTGAACATTCCTTTATGCTTTCAATGTTTTGTAAATAAGATAACATTGTTGGAGGAGATGTGGACAGTCACCCCCTTAGAGAGATATGACTCATTCATGTGAACCATAGAACATATAAAATTGAGTTTAATAAAAAAATTTAGACAATATAACATAGATATTATACTAGAGTAATGATATACATATGTATCATTTATCTTTAATTATTTTAATATAACAAAGAAATGAACGTATCGTTCAAGCATACGTACGACCTACTGTCTCCCTAAACAGTGCACATAATTTATAATCTCTAAATATAATGGAATAATATAAATACTTATATAATAAATATATATATATATATTAGATAATTAATCTTACACAATTTGGATATGTTGAAATCATGATATAATTAATATGAACATCAAATCACAAGTCAAAACATACTTAAAAAATCTGCGCAACAAAAACCAGAAATACATAAAATAATTCCAGAGTTTTAACAAATGGGTAATAAAATATTGTAAGATATATATATATATTATTATTAACATGAGTATAGTTTTGTTATGATCTATTAAAATATTTATACAACTATACATGTGTATAATAATCAACCAACAAACAGGAGGTTATGATAATGAAATTCTGTATGAATTTACATTTCATTGATATTTATTTGTTAATATGTGCAAATTCACACTTATTTGGTGTATATGAATTATTATTAATAATATATCATGAAAAAAGTAATTTTAATGATATTATAGGTATTATTTAATGTCATAAAATTTTGGATATCAGGATTCATAGGTTTTAATGAGGTATGTGACACTTTGGAATGTTAAAAAATTATTCTTATCAAGAAATTTATTAATGATTATCCATTCAATTTAGAAGCCTTTTGTGATTTCTAACTATCTCTTGAATCAATAAAATTGTTGTACAAATTTTTCATTGTAAATTTTCATGAATATAAATGTTCTCATATAATGGATATTTATATTTCCTTACCCATATACTAATTTACATTTTGTGTTACATTGACATTCATTTGACTAACTGGAGAATAAAGAATAAATCCTTATTTATCATTCTATACTGTTTTTTGATTAGGCATATTATTTATTTTTGTAATTTGATACGATAAATTTTTTGGACTAGCAATAATAGGTGGACCATGAACTGTATATTTCTCCTCAATGCATTGACATGTTCTCATGAGATGAATAAGTTGGATAAATTAAATAGGTTATGGTTTTAAACCATCTTGTGAATGGTATCTATTGTATAGGTTTTCATGTTCCATTGACATGACATGCTTAAAGAAATCACTTCCCTTATTTAGTTTTGGATATTATATATACATTGTATTTTTTCGATATATCTATGGATTTAATTCAATCTCAATTAATTGATTACTCAAATGCACTACAATTTCATACATTTGTATATTAATTATGGCTTATCAAGTTGTGTATATGAAAAGTGTGAAAATTTGTTTACCTTTCCATATAAATTGATTAATTCTTTATTATATTATATTAACCCCTAATAAGAATTTGAGATCACCCTTATTATGTTTCCTTCCACATGTTATGAATAGAATAACCTTGAATAAGCTTTAAAGGATGCAATTTATTTCATTTTATTGTGTAATTTTTTTTTTGTATTTTTACACTGTATTATGCGTATCATATAAGTAATATGGATTTCCATGACATATAAAAAAATTGGTACAATATGATTTGATTCTTTGTAATAATCCAAATGTATTAAAATAATTCACCAACATCGAGCTTCTAGGGCCAGTGTGTTACTTTTAAAAAATTATTTGTATTATGTATCAATATTTTGTATTCATTTTTAATTTTTATTCATCTTAAGAATTATTTATTTAGGACTCATCTTCATATATGTTTATATCCATTATCATTAATTTGAATTTAATATAAAAAAATTAAATTTATAATTTACTGGATTATTGGAATTTGTTTGATTGGGTATTCAAGGAAAAAAATGGAATCTATTCAAGATAATTTTAAAATATATAAATATAGAAGTAGTTTTTAACTCAATGAAATTTTTTTAGGAATGATATGATTGAGAATTATGATCTCAGAATCAATGGTAATAATTATTATCCATTTTCTTAGATCATATTAATTATTATTATTATTTACTATTCTTACAATTTTAAATTGATATATATCTATTTAAATTCTATTTATGGTAATAAAATATTCCTGGAACATGATAACCTACCTATTAAAAAATAACAAAAACTCTTTATAATGTAACAATTTTCCTTTAAAAATTTTAAAAGTGATCTACCGTGAAATATTTCTCAATGTATTGGGAAAATCTAAAGGAATGATGTGAAGAAATAAAATCTCTACTATGTTAAAGAGAAAAATTCATCAATTTATCAAGAACATGTTTATTTCCTAAATTGATTTTCATTGACTGCTATAGACCTTTGTTTTAGAGTCACATATTAATTAATTTTATATATTGATCATATTCTTAAATGTTTTCCGTTAATTATTCATCCTTAGAAATGTATTCATATTGTTTTATGACTCCCATGTTAAAAATTATCATATATGTTATAATTCCATTCAAATGGTATTTTTTGGTTGTATCTCCAGGTAAAATTTTTGTGATCTATAAATATTTCAAGCCTCATTAAATGTCACTGAACAGGTTTAGCTATGACTTGATATGAAATTTTTTCAAGAATTCATGTTGTGACCCTATATAAAAAGTCATATCATAGTGAATAATATTGGTATCATAAATTAATGGGGCCTGAAATGTATATGTATGATAACATTGATCCAAACTATAAAACAAATTGGTTATGCCCAGTCATTGTATTGCTTCTAATTATTTTCTCATATATTTTCATCTAAAATTTATTTAAAATGATTACATATTTAAACTAGTTTATTCACTACACACCCTATAGTTAATCGACTATTTTATATGGGACCAAAAAAATTAGGTTTAACTTGTAATGGTTCTAGGTAGATATGATAACATCACAATAGTTCCAAATATAGGTTTCATTGAAGGTATCATAGCATATGGAAACCTAATATTGATACTAGGTATTTTTATTATTATTAAATTTTAGTCTATAAGATATTTTAATGACTCCACATTACAAAATTCATTTTACAATTTGAATTTAAATAAGATCAATAAATTAAATCTGTGAATTATATAATTATTTACATTTCATTTTCATATAACCAACTAAATAGACATCATTTTCAATGGTTTGTCACTAACAAATATATATATATATATATATATTGATGGAAAGGATGAGTTTTATCATCTTACTAGTAATAGTTTGGATTATATCTCATTAGAAATTATATCTTTAGTCATATATATCTTTTGTGTATTCCTTTTTTATATAATTACCAAATGATAACGAAAATTGGAGGATTCAATTTATTTATGTGGAAGAATGTAACTTCTCAAATTTAATTATGTATATTTACCTAAGATAATAATATTATTTTATAAAAAAGTAGACATATAAAAGAAAATAAATTACATATTACTAAATCAAAATACAAGTAAAAAATTTAATAAAAAATAAAAAATTACTTGAAATGTAAAGGATACATAGTTTTTTTTGAAGTGGACTAACACATTCACGGGATGATTATATCCATTAAAGGAAAATTAATTAAAATGGAATAATAAATAACAATGAATAACATGGAAACATCTTCTATATTTTTTTGATGATCCTTTATATAGAGAATCATTTTTTGTGAATTAAAAAAACATTGAGAATGAACACCACCAAAATAGAATGGATGTGGTAAAACCCAAATGAAAACAATAAGAATTAGAATTATAAATTGTAAAGTAATAGTGGAATGAAATTATAGCATGATATTTGGGTAATATAGTTATTATGTGGCCACTATTAAATTGAATATATACATTAGGTATAATAAAACCAAGAACATACTAGATTATAATTAGGAATATTTATTAAATATATATACTATTTTTTAGAGTGTCAAAAAATTATAATATAAATAATTTATTTGAAATAAGAGAAATAAATTTTCAATTTAAAGAATATACAACTGAAATTTTTTTAATAAATTTTTTCCCTAAATAAATAATTTATTTTAAATATTAATTTTCATAAAAAATAAATTTTTTATGAGTTATTTTACTTAAAGTGATTGATAAAATCAAAATATTTATAAAGTAAAGAAAAATTAAATCCATTAAATAATAAGGGGCTAATACCGAGCTATGTTTTCCCAAAGAGGGAGAGTTGTTGAGTCAATGATATTCATTTTTTAGTTTTTACGAATTTTGAAATTGTGATAACCTCGTGTTCGTGATAAATGAATCTCCTCTAAAACCATAAAACAAAAACAACCATAAAATCACCAATATTTATAACTATCACTACTCAATATGAGTATCATATCTTTTCCATTGTTCAAATGTTTTCCTTGTGTACAAAACCTATAGAAAATAATCTTTTAGTTATTTACGATAAGATGGGAGTAATAATTCACCTGAAAAAACAATAGTTAATCGAAAATGAATCTTATCATACCAGATATAATAGGAATAATTATGACAACTTAACAAATAGATGATCCTTCACAAGTATTCTTGATTATTGTTTCCCTGGGAAGATTAGTCTCCCGGAGAAATCCAATTTTTAGAAATGCATTTTTTTCTTGGATATTATGATGTATCAGCCTGAAAATTTAAATATTATATTATTTCTGAACGATAAATGACCTTTTAGGATCTTTTCAGTTTATAGTTGTAGTGAATCATGAAAAAAATCCTAAAAATTAATCCCATATAATACAAGTGGAAATTTTTACTGAGTATCATTTTTTACGACCAAAAAACTCATTCAAAAATAAGAAAGGGGTTCTTTACATGAAAAATATTTCGTACATTCATTAATAGTGCTTCCTCTATATTACTATTAACCAATCCTTATGAAAAATATTTTTAAATTTGGGATGATCCCAAAGTATATCAACAGTGGAATTAAAAAAATAAAAACAATTAGGCCAGTGAAAAAGTTGAAACCCCATTTAATGTTCCTTGAAAGTACAAAAAACAACTTCACATGAAAAAACACACACCATTTTTCTCAAATAAATCATTTTAAGCCCATGGAAGTAAATTTAAACCATTTAGGTGCCCTATAAAATCATATACATAAATAATATTCAAAACACATCTTATTGGAATTACCATAAACCCATCTTTAGATATTATTTTCACATAATTACTTGGAGATCTATATTGCAGATAACCTTTTATATAAACTACATCATCTAATGAGGGATATACATTGGGGAACAACCAATAGTATATCCCAAGTGAGGATCCCCTATTTCTCATGAGATATAATGGGTATCGACCGATCATATAAGTTATATCGCGAACACATGAGATCTATAATTGGGGTGAAGCCATCATATAAGTTATATAGGGCCCCATATTTCATATAATTATTATGTACCATTTCATGAATAAAATAATTTTTTTCCATAAAGCCTTTCAATATGTAATTTATAAACCTATAAAAAACTCATCCATATATCAACATACATTATTTTAAAACCATATTTTATATTAAATCAAAATAAAAAATGTAATGAAGATTTTGAATTTATGGAAATATGTAAACATTTAATGGAATATATAAACATTGTAATAGTCATGGAGGCAAACAATTCATTATTTTCTTGTAGATTAGGAATATAACATTCCTTTTATCGGTTTTAAAAATGAAATTAAAAAAAAGAAAATATTAATTTTGAAAAACATTAAATGATATAAAAAATAGATATATAATTACCTATATAATACTTTTATATCCATATAAATGAACATACAAAATAAACTCAAGAATATTGTCATAGAGGAAAATATTTTTAATATAAATCCATTAAAATTTATAAACTATTTCTAAATAGAAGTGTCTCGTGACAGATAAATATATTGAAACCAAAAGTTTCATGAAGGAATAAAATTTTACAAAACATTAAATTACATGAAAAAAAATAATTCACAATATTATATTTCAAAGGGTTTCTATATACCCCCTATTAAAATTTTAATCAAAAAAAGAAAATTGAGAAATAGTCCCATTAAATGTGTTTGAATTTTCAGATAAATTATTTGTCTTAATTAATAATAAACATAAGTTAATTTATTCTTGTATGAAAATAATTTTAATTTTAATTATTCCCATCAAATATATTTCTACAATATAATAATTACATTTTTATTTAATTTCAGGTCCAATTCATTGATGATATTCTATAATTGATTCCAAAATGTCATTAGTATGATGACTATAGTCAAAGTGGACATTATTAAATAATATTAAGATTAATATTCAGGAAATAATAATCATTATTATACTGCATTTATACATATAAATCTATAAACTAATTATGGATATGATAACTTATGTATGTTATAATGATGGAGATGGTAGGTTGTACGTATGCATGAGTAACATTTCCAATTTTCTATTATCATTACATAAATAAAAGATTAATAATTTATTCCTTATATAAATATCATAATATAATTAATACCAAATTATTGATTTAAATATATTTATATATATATCATCTATATGATGTGGTGATGAAAAACGAATCACATACCCTTTTGGAGGTGATAAATAAAACCTAAACACGAATGACATTATCATTTTAATGTTGATGAAATGGTATGAAAACAAATTAAATAATATATTTTCATACTAGAAAATATTTAATTAATATAATATATAAAATTTACTTTCATCAATATAACAAGTCTTGAGAGAAGATTATTGAAAATGTATTACATCGCTACATGAGACGGTAGACCTCTTTACGAAAGGATGATGAATTCTATTCCCCCTTGATGGAAATAGAGATAGATATGGGTGATTACATGAAATTAATAACATATATGTAAATTGAGGATACTGGATTTATTTTTTACCATATTTTAATATGATTTGAAATATGTGGGAGAATAAATAAATCAAAAAGGATTGATTAGAAATTATAACATATCTTCAGAAAATATTTTTTACTCGACCCCTCAGGGCCAAAAATTATTGTGTCTTGCATAAAATGAGATCTTTAGAGTATGTGGGGGAATTCTAGGAATTTCTTTCAATATATATTTTTTGAAAAAATATTTTTTATGTGTGTATAGAATTCATGATTAAGTTCCCATTTATAAGATAGGGGATTAAAACTCTTGGACTTTCACTAAATACTAGATTAATATATACTAATTTTCTGTAAAAAATGGTTAGAAAATTATTTATTTAAAATATATGATACTTATGGGTATATATTAATTCGTGCAATAAAATATATACTTTTTTCTTTTTTGTTAATCCTTATATTTTGGGCGTAACCTTTATTTATCCTCATTAACTTTTAATGTGGGATCATGTGTTCATACTCTTTGATGGTTAATATAAATATTATAAAATGAAAATGTACCCATAAATTAAAAATTGTGAAATTTAAAAAATTATCCCAATATATTTGATGCAACTTATATTATTAATATTTTTATATGATTAAATAAATTACAATTTGTTTTAAAATTTTATTAATGTCTATTTTGATACTACTGTTTAATTTAAATTTTAATAATATAATAAATACTAGAATTACTCAAAGGAACTCTTATGATACCTAATTATCATTTAAAGGATATATATTAAATTCTGGTATGATATTAACTATATAAATTATATTTTTTAAAATATTATTAACTGTATTTATTTTATATTTTTCTAAATTAATCAATTACTTAATCATCATTATTAAGGGCTTTCAGGTAATTATACTTTCTAAAAAAATTTAAAATAATTTTCATTGATGAATATAAGTATTTTATATTTCAAATTTTTATTTAGAGTTAAACATAACCCTGAGATAATCATTTTTTAAAATTATTTCACTTGCTGGGAACAAGTGTTTGATAAGTTTGATTTTTTATTGAAAAAAATATTATAAAGGTAATAATATCATAAAAATGGGAATAAATGTTTACATAAAAGATCATTTATTTCATATTTAAGAAATATAAAAAAAATGGAGGAAGTGTTAGAGACATTATTTAATATTTATAATATTATATATATCTTTTATTAAGCGATTTACACATTACCGTGGTAACAAATATTAATAATGTAACTATAAGAAAAGTGAAATAGTGAAACTATTTAATCAGTTTGGAAAAACTCACTCAAATAATAAAATCAAATTTTCAAATCACAAAACACATTTTTATAAAATTAATTTAAAATTATTTTCTCTGAAGGGGTGAGATAACAAGTTTTTAATGTTAACACGTTCAAAAGAATGAAATGTTTTCAAATTCAAATTCAATGATAAATTAAATAGAATGACCTATTTTGGATTAAATGATATAAAATATATATAATTATTATTTATAAACAATTAAAATTAAAATTTATCAATATTAATATTTAGATGAAAATTTATTTTCAACTAAAAGAGTGTATTTTTTAGTATTCATCAAAATAATAAAATTCTTTTGAAAATGTAAAATATTCACCCAAAATTAAATTTGGATATTAAAAATTAAAGTTTTTTGTTTATTTATATCATATAAAATTTAATAAATTTTAAAAAATGAGTTTTAGGACAAATTTTCCATCAAAAGGAGACAAAACTGCATTAAGAAAAAATTAAAACTTTTTATGTTGAAAATTTGATTTATTATAATCTAATCCCTATCAAATATATTATATGAATGTAAAAACTATTCATTGAATATATAATTTATATATTTATCTACTATCATTTAATAATAGTAATTATTTTCATTTATAAATATTAAACGCATTTAGTAACTTACAAATAGTTATTCATAAAAAAAAAATATCCTTTAAATTTAATAGCTATTTATTTTTATTTCTAATTAACTGGTAACAGATGAATTAATGTTATAAATATTTTTAAAAAATATTTTCATAATTAATTTAATCACATTGCTATTATCCACTATAATGGATAGGTTATAATGGTAACATTTAAATAACAATATTAAATTATTCGTTTAATCTGGATGTGGCTCCATTTATAACCAATCTACCAATGAATTTTGATATTTTAAAAACACATTATTTCACATTATAACCACATTTATTAAATAAAGTGCTTACAATTTTCAATCAATATAGGTAATTATATTGAGTTTTGAAAATACATTTATTTTAATCGAATATATAAAAAAGGATTAATAAAACATCCACCTAAAAAATAAATAAAACAATGTAAAAAGGTCTCTTGAGATGGCACATACTATAGTTCAATTTAAGAATTCAAGAACATATAAGAGGAAACTAAATACCATCATATTATGGATAGTGATGGAGAAAGTGCTCATTATAATTGTAACTGTTAAAATCAATAAATCTGTGATGGGTTAAAAGGCCATTAATTTCATATTAATAAAAGTAATTAAATAATAATTTTATTAACAACCTTTTAATAAAGTCATGTAATTAGTTTTTTTATTATAAGAAAAACATATTGAAATATACCTACATGATAATAAGACATTAATATTTTAATGAATTTTCACTAAAACTCGTCTATTTCTCCTAATGATGAGTATAAATTTTTTATGCACGAACCATTAGAATTAACTTCCACATATCAAAACCATTATACTAATGAAAATATATTCCTCTAGTCCACATGAATTATAAAAATAAAAAACTCATATGATAAGATAAAATATTTATCTACAAATCATAAACCATTATATGATTAAAATATTCTTTAATAACTAAAATAAAACAATAATACCAAAGTTGAACATATACCATTCAACAAATAACTACCCATAAAATTTAGGAAATAATTTCTACACAAATTTGATTACCAAAAATAGAATAATTTAATCATATAAAAATTCAAGATAGTGTTTTACCACTAAATAACAACAATTAATCTTAATTTATAATAAACAAAAATTAAATTACCCAAATGACATATTCTTCATGATATAACAATCATTTCCATAAAAAACATGAATCGTCCTAATAAAAAAATCATAGATTCTTCCAAAACGCAATCCCACCTTTACTACTCAAATAAATTCACAGAACATTTATTATACCATTACCATATAGTGTTACCAAAATAGTGAAAACCTCCAGAAATATCATTAATCACATAATCACTAGTCATTTCCAATATCAGGGTCATAAGCATTATCTATCAGATATATTAAGAAAAATATAATCCATACTTTCGAGGACAAAATGTATTATAGTTCTAGGTGATAAACCCTTATTTCCCTTTTATTTTTGGTTCAATTCATGCGGCGTTGTAGGATGCATTGGGTTTTCATAGATCCTTTGTGTTTTCATTCAATAAAACAATATAATCTTATAAAATTCCAACAATAAGGAATAATACACAAATATAACCATCTGATTTTTTAATCTTAGTGGTTATCTTATAACGTTAATTTTTTCATCGAACAGTTAGTGCACTATAATTACCTCAAAAATAAATATCACAAAATATACCATTAGTCGCCTTAAAATTTCATAACATAAATCCAAAAAATAGATTCTAAGACATGATACTTATGTTAAACCTTAAAGATGAAAACCTATAATTATATCCAAAACTCTAACGAGAACATACTAATATCAAATGTTTTCATAAACATTTTTCCAAAAAAAAAATAATGGATCAACCTTAAAATATAGAAAATATAATGATTTTTAACTAGAATTCATATAATTGAATCCATTCTATTTAGAGGTTTTTTGAAATTAAAAAAAATCCTACAAGGTATAATAATACAATTAAAGTAAAACATTTTCTCATTATCCTTTTCTTTCAATAGAATAATAATTATAAAATAAATCATGGTTTATTTCCATGACACATATTCAATAAATTCATCATGATATAAATTTTTTCATTGCCAATCATTATGTGATTAGAACAAAATTTAAAACAAGGAATAAGAAAAAAAATCTCAACTGGGGTCCTATTATAATATAATCCACCAGTCCCATGAAACAAAAACACTATTTAATTATCATTGAGAGATTGAAACAAGAAATTTTCATATGAAAAAAAACTCACTTTTTAGTCAAACAATTCCTTCTGAACCCATTTCAATCTATTAAAACCTATTAGGTGACTTAGAGCATCATAACATAAAACCCTATCAAAACACACTTAATTGGAATACACATATATCTAACTACCAATAGTATTATTTCCCAATGTATTTTTGTTCTATAATGGGGATGACCCTCTATATAATCGATATAAGACTAACCTATGGGCTATAATGGGGATCTACCCTTCATATAATCTATATCAGGCTTAGCCATTACTCATGATCTATATTGGGGATAAACCCTTATTATAAGATATATTAAGCATGAATGTGAGCTATAATGGGGATAAACTCTTTATATAATCTTTATCATGCTCACACATTTCTTATAATCCTCATATATAATCTCAAAAATAAAATAGATTAATCATAAAACCATTTAGAAAACTATTCTAATTCGATATGAAACATAGTTTCAGATATTAATACCATTTTATTTTAAACCCCATTTTCAATTAAAAAATACCCAAAATGGAAAATAATGATTTTGATTGAATATAACTATAATCAATAAAGGGAAATTTTTTATTAAACCAGAGTCATATTGGAATTAATGACTTTTTCAATGTGTATGTTAATAATAAAACATATCTTTTTTATTTTTTCAAAACATTCTATAAGAAAAACATAGAAATATCCATTTAAAAAAAAATATACGTAAAAATATATTTATAATAATTTTATATCCATATAAACGAACTTATAAAATGATATCCAGATATTGAAATGCTATAAATTATATTTAAAGTAAATCATTAAACATTTAAATAGATATTTTTTAATCATAGTGTTCCATACCACTTTGGAATATTTTAATCATAACCCAATGAAGGAATAAATTCAAAAAAATTAAATTATATAATAAAAAATAAATTCATGATATGAATGTCAATGGGGTTATATATACACCTTAAAAATAAGGTCAGTGCATAACATTAAAATATTTCATTTCTAAAAGGAGATTGAGACGATGTACCTTACCTTGAGTATGACTCACCATGTTAATTATTTATCTTTTTGAATAATATTAATTGGTTTAGTAAAACATGGTTCAGATACATGTTAATGTTTATTATTCCATTTATATCACTATTTCCATGAAAAAACACATAATTTTTTATGTTCATGTCAGATACTTTGACGATATTCGGTATTTGAGTCCAAAATGACTTGGTTATGATGAATATAATAAAAGTGGTCATTATTACATAATATTCAGAAAACTATTAATATCGTTATAATAAGTATTATATTTTAATTATAATATTAATTCCATCCATATAATATCAATACAATAAATGAACTATTTTACATTGATGGAGATAGTAGATTGTACATATGCATGAGTAACATTTCCATTTTTGAACAATCAATATGAAAAGAAGGAAAGAGTAAATTTATATTTTTATAATAATAATACTATCATTAATAATATATTAATTATTTAAATAAAACTTCAAATATCATCCTTGTCATTTCGTGATGAATAATGAATCGTGTTGCATTGTGGATGTGATAATTTAATAGTACGTTTGAACGTCAACTTCGTTTTTGAATACATGGAGTCCTAGGAACATAAATGATACATTATCTTATAATAATTATAAATGTTTCATTAAAATTATATATAAACTTTTTTTCCATAATTATGACCATTCTTTGGAAATGGTGATGGAAAATTAATTACCTCGGTTCATGAGGTGGTAGTCCATTGTACATAGAGATGATGGATTCTTTTTCCCATTTGATAGAAAAAGAGATATATATGTTTCATGACACAATAAAAATAAAATATAAGTATATGGGGGATGATGGAGCTTTTAATTATGATTAATTTACGAATATTTGAAGGAATTTAATGAAGAAATTAAACAGATATGCTTGATAAAAAAGGATTCATTTTCTTATAAAAATCCAATTTTCAAAACATCTTATGAACACTAAGTATGGGCTTCATCCAAAAAATAAGCGTTCTAGAATATAGGTAGAGAAACTAGTAAAGAATTTTTAATTATATTTTTAAAAAAATTTGTGTTTATGTGAGACTAAAAATAAGAATAGGTTCGATTTTATCAGAGAGGGAATGGGGACTCTGGGAATTTCTTTAATTATTAACTTAGTATGATTTTAATTTCCCTAACAAATGGCTCAAAAATTATTTATTTTGAATATATTATGATTATAGTATTAAATACATACATATAATTTATATTATACATATTTTTTATATATTTTTGTTTTTATCTTTTAGACTAATCCATTATTGGTCTTCATTTACTCTTTTCCTAACAACATATATTTTCACTCTAAAAAGGTTAATATATTAACTATAAAATGAAAAGGTACATAAAAATTAATAATTTACAAAATTTGAACCATTATAAAAATATCATATATTATTTTCATAATATTAAATAATTTTATATCATATAAAGTAATATTATTTATTTTAAAATATTATTAAAAACTATTTTGACAATATTCATTACTTCACATTTTACAAAATAACATAACAAAAAAGATATCTTAAAAACCAATTTTAATAAATCCCTAATTTCTGAAGGTTACATATAAAATTATTTAAGGAAATTAATTATCTATAATTTTATTTATTTAAATATTTTCAATATCATTTATTTGATGATTCTATTAATTAAACAATTATTATATGGTAACTGTGAATGATTTTAGGGTAATTATAAATTCCATAAAAATTATAAATAAATTAACATAATTTAGGTATATAGTTTGTATTTAAAAATAATATTTATATTCCTACATATCCCTTACATTACTTTATATTAAAGATATTACACTTTTTTAAAAAAATATTATGATACTATGGGCCCCTCTTTGAAAAAAAATATTAATAAAGTTATAATATCGTTAAAAAGCCATAAATTATCCAATTACTCATAATTTTATGATTATTGGCAGAAGATAATCATCCAATAAAAATGGGTTAAGTCTTACAGTCATTTTTTAATATTTATATTATTATTATTACCCTTAGTTGCCTTATTTATCATCAATCGTGATAATAAGAATTAATAAAGTTAAAATTAATAATGGGAATAAATAAAAGGGGAAGATTTTATAAATTTGGAAATTATTATTAAATATATGGGATCAATTTTTTAAATTTCAAAACACATAGTAGGCTAAATTAGTTGATAATTAATCCTATTGATGAGGTCAGAAAAAAGGTTTTTAATGTGAAAATGTTCACATGATCAAATTGTTTTAATTTACATATTCAATCTTAAATTGATTGTAATCGAATCAATTGAATTATGTGATATACATTTGTTATAATTGTACATTAAAACCAATTAAATTTAACGTTAATACTATAAATATTTATAAGAAAATGTTATGTTTAATTAAAATATAGTATTTTACACTATTAATCAAAACATGAAAATTATCTAAAATGCACCAAAAATCCACCATAGTAAATTCTGATATTAAACATTCCCAAAAATGATAATTTTTTCAATACATAATTATATAAGTTCCTATTATTAAAAAAATTAGTATACCATCAAGAGGGAAAAAAACCTTTAGAAAAAAATTAATTTATGCTTAAATTTTGATCTATTATTAAATTATAAAAATTAAATATATTATATGAATGTAAACATATTTTACTGTATATCTAATATATATATATATATAATTAATATCATTGAATAAAAAAAAATTATTTAATATAAATTTTATTTTTGCAACACTAAATTAGTTATTCATAAAAAACATTATTTATATTAAATATGTTTGAATTATCATTTATGAATAATTCGTAGAAAACAAAATAGTTTTATAAAAAAATTTAAACCATATTATTATAATTATGTTATACCTTTTTATGTCTTCCATTAATTATATATAAGTTATTATGGAATCATTTAAATAAAAATATTTCGTTGTTCGTTTAAGATTGATGCGACATATTTTATACTGTATATAAAAAAGTATTTACAATTTCAATGTATGTCTATTACAAAATTATTACATATATTTTGACAAGAATATTATAACATAAATTTTTTCCGGAATATTTTATTCAAATATTTTCACAATTTAATCTATATGACGTAATATATGTACACAATTTGAGACTCTTTGTTCCTATAATAATGATTGTTAAGATAAATCCAGAGTTTACCCTTCAATCATGTGGTAATCATAATAATCCTTAATAATAGAAAACACCTAGAAAAATAACATATCTATCCACTACGAGTTTTCCACATGCATAGGTTTATCACTCTAAGATACAACTTTTTAATAATTGTCAACACAAACCTACTATCATGCAACTATCCCAATATACTATGAAAAAATATGAAAAAATACAAATTATCCCACATTGTAACATCCAAACATATGAGCCACTAAAATGTTCCCCCATGACACTATATTTTATTGCCTAAATCAAGCCTTTATATATGCTTGAGTTTTTCAATTAGTAGCATGGAAAGTATAATGGTTCATTGGGGAGAAAATACACTTGTGATTAGAGTTGAACATTGGTATACTATAGATTATACTATTAAATAGTTAATTAATTATAAAATATAATAAAAGAGAATTTGATGATAATAATAAATTTAAAAGGGTTTATTCCAAATATACAAATATTCATGCTTGTCTAAATTATACTAAATAAAAAATGGGTGAAACATACAGTAGGAGTAATAATATATTAAAGTTAAGGAGAATAAAATCCCAATGGGAAACCTCCATGAAAATCTTATTCCATGGTTATATCTTATGTTATTCATCTCCAATATACAAATGAATAACACAAGAATGACATCATGAATGCCAAATCAAAATCCAATATAAAAATCACGAGGTCTGTTCGGCAACCCCAGTATAATAGATTCCCAAATAGGGTGTGTGATATAATTAGTAGGAAACCACCAAAATTGTCTAATGATACCATGTTCATGAATATAAAATATAGAAGTGTTCCTCTATTATTGGTTTGGAAATGAAAAAAAATTTAAACAATTTGGATTAGGGTTCTCATGGATACCTAGACGACCATACCTTCTTATGTATAACATGGAGCATCAATGAATGGAGGTCAAACATTGAGGATAAGATTAGTGATATTAGATATATATAATTTTAGAACATTTTATATCCTTTTTAAAACTCATGAGTTCCAACATTATTACATAGGAGATTATAAGAATATTCTAATATCTAATGAATATTTATATGATGTGTTCCGTCAAATTTTATTTCGGAAAACTCAATATTATTATTTTTATATATTTATACTATCAAAAATGATTGTTTCCTCCTAATTAAATATAATATCATCTATCAGATACCACTGGATTGGAAAATTCATCTTTCATGTTTTAGACAATTCTTCTTTAATATGATCATACAATTGAATTTTAACTTATATAGTTCTTCAAATCACTTCCAAAATATTCCAAACTACAACATCAAATATATAACCTGTTTTTATAGTTCTAGAACATCAATAATTTTATGGAAATGTGAAAACATCATTTAAACATTTCCACCCAAAAAGTTTTAACATCGAACATGGAAATATATTACCTTTTACCTTATTATTTTTTATAAAAATATTTGATCAATCCTTAATAATCTAATATAACATTAATATTAAAAAATAAATAATAAAAAGAGAGAATCATGATATTTTTCCATTCTTTCATAAAAATTGAATATCCATCTCAACATCATAACATTTGTTATCTTAAAAAAATATTTTTAAATTTATATGTAATAGTAAAAATGTATATCAAATACTTATCTATTTAATCCACATATCTACACTTTTTACCAATGAATCTCTATTAATTATTTTTTAAAAACATTAATGGAACATCATAGTATTTTTTAAAATAAAATAATCAAAATTCGAATGTCATATATCAGAAACCAACAATCATTTCCTAATTTTCAAAACCTCTGACGGAAGAACATTCTAGTACTACATATTTATAATGAAATTTGAAAAAAAGAATATGTTTTTTCAATTTATAAACATAGTTTCATCATACTAAAATAAATCTAATATTCATATTTATTCATGTACATCTTATATATGTATTTATATGAGCCAAAATTATTCTATTATGAATCATTTAAAATGGTTTTTCTGAAGTTATTAGAAGGATAACAATTTAAAAGATCAACAAATAGGTTTTTTTTAATACATTCCTCTATATATTCTATTTTTAATTTGAAACTAGTCTTCCTTTTTTAATAAAAAATATCACTGATATAAATTCGTAACACAAAAACATGAAAACATCCTTAATTTTGAAAATTAAATCACAATATATTCCACGTATTTGAAAAAAAATTAACTAGATCAAATGTAAAGATATCATAGAAAAAAAAGAATCAAAATCTTTTCCCTTAAGAAAATTATTTATGATGGAGATTTTAATATTGAATTTAATATATTTCTGATGAAAAATCTAGCATATCAAATAATATTGATGGTTCTATTCATTTGAATTGAGATGGTGTAAATTTTACAACATACACAAGCCTATAGACTATATTTAATTGCAGTGGTTAAAAAGAAAAGAAAAATAATATTATTTATTTTATAAAAAAATTAAACATTTGAAAAAAACCATATATTGTCAATTCAGCATTGTTTTATCATATCTTCACCTTAAAACAACATGATTGATATAATTTCACCCTTTATATTCTATTTTCAACCAAATAACATAAACAAGAAAATAGTTCCTTCATGAAAATAATAAATTACTAGTAAATTATAATACTACAAGATAAAATTCAATGTAGGAAAAAAGATTGATTGAATGAAAAAACAACAATGTCAATATTATGTGATTATAGAATCATATTATACACTACAAAAAAATTCATAGAATCATTTCGTACATTTTTATTCCTCATCATATTTCATCAATAAATAATCTTCATCATGAAATAAAATATTTTATTATATCCACATAAAAAATTAAAATAGTTCACAAATGGTAAAATCCCTGAATACCCCTTCCAAACTCATACTAAACACATTATTCTCCGTTAATTATTAAACACATACAGAAAGATTAATTTATGTAACAACATCCACCCAATAACAACAATATCCAAATAAATGATGAAGAGGGGATGAATGTCAAATTACATAGACATTAATAGAGAGAGTATGTATACATATTAATATCCTCAACTTATTAAATGTCTTGATTTCATTTTTTTGAAGATATCGGTATATTAATCTATTGTAGAACAAAATTTATGATATAAGATTAATCAGTTTTATAATATCTTCTACAAATTCATACTTTATATCTATTTTATTGGATGGAGAATGCTTTACTAGATTCTTAGTGAAATTTTTATAACTATGATTATCACATCCCATGATAATGGTTAAATTAATATCTACCCAAAAACAATTCATCTATGTCCTCGTCCATTTTCAAATATTTTGCATCTAGAAACGTATCGATATTCTAACCTTATTCTATAATGATAGACACTTATCATTGTATCCATTTTTTTCAGATAACATATATTTATATCCTAAAATAAGAAACTCCATATATTGAGTGTATTTTATCTCAAAACAAACCTATAGAATCAATATGTGTTTGAAAACATAGATCATTCATTCTAATAATGTCATGTTTCATCCCAAAATCATGTATTCTATTAATATATCTAATTGTTATTTTTCTATATAGAATTTTTTATTCAGTTGGTGCATATTGATACTTAGAACACAATCTAACAACATAGACAAGATTAATCCTTAATATTTTTAGATATATTAGGATTTCAATCAATATTAAAAATTATTTTAGATCAATATATATCCCATTTCCATAATTTGTCAACTATGTTACCATTGAAAAGGTTGTTGGAATAAATTATAAATGATCCATGAAAATATTAGTCATAAGTTCATTACCATACTTATCTTGATATGAAAATGATTGTTTTCTTCTCATAGAATTTTTTGCTAAACTAGAATTTAATTTCTCTTATCATGGAAATTTAAAATTATTAATTCATCTCATAAAAATCATCTCACAATATTATTCATAGTTTCCAATGAAAATAAAATCAACATCATATACAATCACAATAAGGGGATCCTCATGATTTGATTTTATATAGAGGAAACTATTAATATTTACTTATATTATGTTCTATGTACATGAAAATGTTTCCAATTTAGAATACCATTATATCATAGCCATATACAACACATATAATTCCATATTTAATAGTCATATGTTTTTTTACATTAAGAAGGCTTGACATTAAGATGGATTTTGACACTTGGGATTGGAATTTTTTTACAAGGCACTTAGATTAATTGGATTTCATAGATCCATTATTAGTTAATATTCTTCCATTTTTGGTTATTCTCATGATTTAATTCTTATTAATAGATCCCCTAAAGATTATTTTAAAATATATAGAGTTTCTCATCAATGTGACCCACTCTCAGATCTTGTCTATTATATTTTTGATTTTTTTCTCAGCATGCTCATCACTTAAAAGGTCTTATAGTTAATGATTAAGCCAATTAAAGTATCCATATATCTCAAAGGCCATACACATCTCATTTATGCTGAGGATATCACTATTTTCCAATAGAGAGGTAAATATAATATTCATTTAATGAAACAAATATTACATTATTATGAAAATATTTGTTGTAAAATGTTTAGTTGGTACAAATATTTTATCTTTTATTGGAATATGTTTTCTATTTCTTTGAATAATTGAATACTTTTGATTATGTGAATTTGATAGGGGATATGCCCATTAATTATTGTGGAGTTTAACTTTTTTGTAGGAGGGAAATATTAAGATACTTTGTTAAAATAGGGGATCGGGTCAATGGGAAACTGTCATCATAGAAGGTAAAGAGTTTAACTATGTTAGGGAGGATTAGTTCAGTGAAGGATGTTATTATTTCCAAATTGGTCTACTCTTTCATGGTCTATAAATGACTGAGATGGGAAATCAATCACATAAATGAAGAAATATAGAACAATTTTTGGAGGCGAAATATTCATGAATGAAATCATGTTACTATCCTTTGTAAGACATTCTATAATACCTCATGTAATGGTGTCATGTGTATCAGGAATATAAATATTTTCAATGACTCCTATCTAGATTGACTCACATGAACTCTCATTCAATGTTATTTGGATTATTCAGGGTCTCTTAATGAACTATTTTTTATAAACAGAAGTAGGGAATTGAAGCTTATTTGGAATCTTTAATTTGGCCAGAAATTAAACCCTATTTTCATAATATTAGTTCTTGTTCATGATATAAAGTGAATAAAATCTCAAACCACAAATTTTTTGTAGATAATTGGACTAGTTCTTCTTTCATTGATGACTTTATCCCACTATTTTGAATTAAAATTTAAATATTTCTATCACATAATTTGTTGATTCTCCCCAACGTACATTACAAGATGAAATCTAGTAAATTATTAACATTTATAATTTTTTTTTTCTTAGATTTAATGGTTTGGGATCCAGTTAGAAATTTTATTCTAAATAGAAATCACTTTTATCCACATTCCTTCTAGGATTCATATTTATAAATCAATTAGATTTATGAAATTATAAATTATTGGGTTAGACCATATTGGTTAACTCTTTTCTACCATCTTGCTCAAAATAAAATACCCACTAATGATATTGTAATGAAATTTGGTATTTCTAATTTATTTGTATGTTCCATGTGTCATAAGAATATGGATGATACATAAAACCTATTTCATAGCAGCACAATAACCTCAAATATATGGAATGAGATCCTCGATATCTTCATATTTCATGGGTTAAAATTTTTATTTATGTCGGCTCTATTGTGTTTTTATTCATTCATTTCATGATCTAATTAGTTGGGTTAACTTGTCAGTGATTCCATTTCAAAATGAAAACTAGTTTTGAAATGGCCAAGACCTCTCCGATCCATTACATTGTGAAAATATGGTGTTGGAGGTTTTCTGGGAGGTCAAGGTGACTTATCCCCAACACTTTTCCAATTTCCCAGTTCTTTAAATAGTGTTTCCAGTTTTATGAACAGTAACAGATTGGGCTGACAGATCGGTCTGACAGATGAGTCTCCCAGATCGGTATCGCAGATCAGTCTCACAGATCTGTCTCACAGATCGGTCTGACATATCAGTCTCACAGATTGGTCTCACAGAGCGGTCTCACAGATAGTTCTCGCAGATTGGTCTGACAGATCGGTCTCAAAGATCGGTCTTACAGATCTATCTCATAGATATATCTCACAGATTGGTCACACATATTGGTCTCGTAGATCGGTCTGACAGATCGGTCTCACATATCGGTCTCACAGATCGGTTTCATGTATAGTAATGATGGGTGCGTAGTGTTTCCAGATTCCTAAAGTTTTGCCCCTTTTGACATTTCCATTTACGTAAAATACATTTAAAGCCTTATTATGAAGACTCTTAAGGCCGATTCAAATTCCATAAATCAAATATTAATTATTCCTATGGATGAGATGTTTTTACATGGTCATACTACGTGGATTAATGCATTCCATTTTTAATAGAGAATTAACTGGATCTTAAACTGTCGCCTCATTAAATATTCAAAAAGGAACGAGATATCATTCTTCGTTGTTCTTCCTTTTTTTTCTATGTTATGAAACACTAGATCCTTTCAAACCTTCTTACAAGAGTTTCACAATCAATCTTTACTCCTCGGATCAGTTCCGCTCTGTTTTGATGCAACCAAGTTGTGTTAATCAATCTTCGATATAATGTATGTTATACCATCGTTCTTTTGGGGTTCATCTTCTCATATCCTCCTTTACATATTATATCATGTAATCATCATGCTTCTAATGAGGTTTTCTTGGGGTTTGGTTGGTTTGGATGTACCGCGGCATGCTCAGGGGGATGTAGTTGTCGCAAGAGGAGGATTGTGACCCGTTGTGTGGAAAAAAGAACATGAGGACCTGTTTGAGGTAGGGGATTTGTGGCTTCACTAATTGTTTATGTGAAATTGTAGAGTAAGCATGATTTATCCCTTTGGATCAAAATGAAATTTACCTAAGTAAATATATGAACCAGATAATGAAATTGTTATTGCCCGTATGTTACTGCCTCATGTTTTTCAAGATAGGGTGATATCTATGATTTCTATGCATAGTTATTTGTTCTTGATGCGAATTGATAAAGAATGTTCATCCAGAAATAATTGATAATTAATTGGATAAAGATAGAGATACATGTAAATAAATACGGTTTTTTCCATTGTAGTAGTTCTTCTAATTTTATATTAATCAAATTGGCATAGTAAGCATGTTAAATATTTTGCAATAGCTTACTGAATAGGTTTCTTGAAATTGGAACCTACGAATTGGATATGTTAATTCAAGAGGGATTAAAGACCTTTTTGTTCATAAAATATAATGCCTGATAGGGTTCTAAGATACCCTCTTTCTTGCAATGCCGAATGCCTTGTGGTTTGGAGCCATGAGTGCTCATTTTGTATGAAGGCAGGATGCCTTGTCAAAGGGACAAGATCCCATTTGATGCGATGATTTTTTTCCTGCTACTGGTGTTGTGATGTGAGCATGTATGGTTGTTGTGATATGTGGAGGCAGGGAGGCCTTGTGGTTGTGGCAGCGGATGGCACCTAGAGTGGCGAGATGCATCGGTTTATGCATATGGGTGTTGGGGAGGACACCAAGGATGATGTTATGGGATGGATGTGATGGCTGGATGATGGTGGTTTTTTTTGGTTCATTATCTGCTTTACTTTTCCCCACTGCCCAAGGCATCTGATCTTGCTTACCCACCTTCCGAATGAGGTGAAGACAAGCGGGGTAAGCCACGTGCTTTCCGTGATTATCCTATCGAGGGAGAATGGGTCTATGCTCTTTCTTTAGGCGGCATGGACTCGATAGTTAGCATATATACTCACCCTGCTGAGCCCCCTTTGTGTTTAGTAGCATAGGTTGCTTTTCTAGAATGCCTGGGAATATGGGAAAGTAATTTCTGAAATGATTGACTGATTAAATGGTGTTAACCCATGGGGTTCGAATTAGCTGGGACATAATGATGAGGTGGTAATTTGAAAAAGGTAAAGTGGACCCTTAGTGTATTCCAATGTTGTTTAATTTGGTTTTGGTCATGGTTAATTAATGTGAAATGAAATAATTTACGTAAAGTAGAATTGATGAAACAGGGAATGAAGTAACCTAATGAAGTTCTTTAACTTGTTTTGTGATTATATGATACATAGTCTTAGAAGTGGAAGCCCGTAGTCCGAGAGACATTAGCTGCAGTTGTGTATAAGACTAGGTTATGCCCATAGTGTGGTTGTGAGATATATATATTCTTTACCTTTTGTGTTTCTAAATGCTACACCACCCTGTCGGTAAAGAAAATTGACACCTTTGGGATTCTGAGCCCTAGGGTGGTGTTTTCTCCAACATTCTGATGGGAGGTTGAATGGATGACTACCCCCTTTGACCCTTCTCTCTTATCTTTGTAGATATTTGTGTTGGTAGGAACAACGGTTAGTTTTCCCCATATATGTGTGTAGAGGGTTGTAATGTCTTGTGGTTATTTTACACACATATATTCTGGATATAGTCTCAAACAGACAACTATAGGTGTAATTTGTATAGGCTGTGATGCCTTGAGGATCCTTACTCAGCGTCTGGGCTGTGATGGCTTGAGGTATAAAAACCGACATATTCTACATGTTATGCAATCTGTGGTGGCTCCTGGAAACTACCTGGTAACTTTGGGATGTGAGGATGGTGTGGTGCTTAGCCCAGGTGTCTAGGGTAAAGCCTTTGTGGTGCATGTGGTGCAGATTGTGGACCTTAGCCCAAGTTTATACAGGAAATCCATTGGAGAGATATGCATAGGGCGTATGTCATTGGGGAAAAGAGGAAAACCAGTGGGGAAGTAGTAGCAGGGTACCCTTGATATTCTTTATTATATGATATATTCTTGTATGCGTTACTTGGTGAGGGTATCCATGGTAAGGTTGGGAACCTAGTATACATGTTTAGGTGAAGAGTTAGTTTCATTTGTTGTTCACTGTGATTTAAAATGCTTTATATACTTCTACATGAGAGGCTTTGGGGAGGATCTTACTGAGTATACTGTTATACTCACCCTACATATATATAAACTGTTTTTCAAGTCACTTGTAGCAGGTTGGAGATTAGGCTGGTTACTACTAGCTTCTGGATGGAGGAGATGTTTGAGCTTGTAGTTGCTACTTTCTTTCCTTTCTTTTGGGTACTTGTAGTTTCCCCTTTTAGATATAGTACACTAACATGGCATTTCATATATGGACTTGGGTTTCTTTTATATTTTAGTTGGAGTTGGTTTGTGTTTATCTTATCTCTCTCTTCCGCATGTGTTCTCTTAGAGGGTAATGCCTCCCATTTGTGTGTTAGTATACCCTCGGTGCTAGTCACCAACCCGGGGCCTATTTGAGGCGGGACTCGCGGGTCATTATCTCCCTTCACACATTGTTGGCCCAGGAGGGGTACACTTTGTGGGGAGGGGGTCGTGACAGAGTGGTATCAATGTTCTGGTTGAGGGATAGGATAGAGATTGAAGTTAGGAACAAGTGAGGTTGTATGGGTTGGTAGGGCAACAGTTTTATTTGTTTTTTGAATGTGGGGTAAACACTGGAGACCAGCAAAGATATAGGAATTTAGGGCCCCTTATGATCTGTTGCACGAACCATTATGTTTACGATGGATACTAAATAAGTTGATACTAGTTGCAGGGTAGTGACCTAGGAACAGATCATGCATCATTCTTCTTTGCACCTGTGTTTGAATGGGTAAACCTTGGGATAGGTTAACCTAAAATGAAGAAAAAAAAAACAATAAATTAATTATATTTTAATCTTCCATAATCCAGTCTTAGGAGCTCTAATAGTCTATTCTTTTGTAAGTATGGCTCCAGGTCGACGTCCTCATCAGGTTTGCGCTGAAAATGTCTAGCAGGTCATTCTATCTGATCATCGTCCTGTAGAGGTTGACAACGACGACACATGGAAGAAGACACTCTAAGATTTTCACCGCCATTGTCTGCAGAAGTACGAGGGCTCCGTTTCAGATGCAGTCATGGAAGACTGGTTAGAGGAGGTCGAGATCTTCTTTAGTTCGATTCGTACTCGGAAGGAGCACTGGGTGTCCTTGTTTGTGAAGATGCTGCATGGAGTAGCGAGGTATTTGTGGCTCTTGTTCCTTGGGGATCGTGAGGAGTCAGCATTCTCATGGGAGGAGTTTCGAGACATGTTTCGTGTTGAGTTCCTTTCTTCGACCGTGAAGGAATCCAGTCATCAGGATCTTCTAACCCTTCGACAGGGGAGCTCCAGTGCTCGAGAGTTTGGAATCTATTTCAGGAACCTTCTACGATATACTTCTGACCTGTTACCAGATGAGGAGGCCCGGTCAAGGAATTTCAAGGAGGCTTTGCATCCAGAGATCCAGCGCCATGTCACCCCATTTATGCTGAAGACACATCTTGAGGTGCTGGCGAGGGAAGAGGTTATTGAGAGGACTTTGGCCAGGACCAGATCGTCACAAGAGGGGAATCCTCATGATTCCTCATGAAGCAGAGCTATGGTCCAGGGTTCCTAGTTTTTAGGGAAGAAGAGCTTTCATTCGCCTAGGGGTAGGTCCCAGCCCTTCCCATCTCGTTTTTCGGAGGCAGAAACTGTCATGCCTATGCCAAGGGATCAGGCGCTTGTTTTTCTTGTGGTGGTCATGGTCATCAGTAGTGGGAGTGCCAGTATATTTAGAGAAGTCATCGTGCACTGGGCGCTCCGCTTGAGGTTCCTCCGTTGAGGCAGTTCCAGCCGAGGAAGCAGCAGCAGGATGCACCAGATTTAGATCACCAGAGGGTAGATGGGGTAGGCAGAGGATAGCCCCATGACTCTCCTGGTTCTCAGAGAGCAGAGTGCAGCCATGGTGGTGGTCATCATCAGGGTCAGAGAGGTCGTGGAGGAAGTCGTGGTCAGCTTCGTACTCTAGTGTTGACATCTCCAGGTGAGCCAGATGTCGTTCAAGGTACCCTTTGCTTGTTTTCTACCTTGGTGTATGCCTTGTTTGATTCAGGAGTGATGCACTCCTTCATATCACCTACCCTTTTCTATGCCTTGGGATTTGAGGTATAGTGGCTTCTAGTTCTCTTGTCATTGACTACGCCAGTTTGAGGTCGAGCTAACTTGTTGGAAGTATGTTGATATTGTGAGCTAGTGTTGGGGAAGCACTGATCTTGGGGAGATTTCTTATGTTTAAGAATACACTCATATGATGTCATCCTCGGCATGGATTGGTTGTACTCAGTGTAGGATATTTTGGATTTCTACAAGAATAAGGTTTTTTTCTTTGATGAAGATGGAGATCAAGTGGTGTTTGTTGGTGAGGGAGATCCTCGGTTTGGTCATAGAAGAGATCCATCCTTATCATCCTTGATGGTTGAGTTGATGTTGAGTTCATCAGAGGTTCAGCAGTTGCCATTTCCATGGGTCGTGGAGGAGTACCCATATGTCTTTCCAGAAGAGGTCATAACATTACCCCCTCGACGAGAGATCGAGTTTGGGATCGATCTATAGCCAGAAGAATCTCCTATCCCTATGTCTCTATATAGGATGGCCCCTTCTGAGTTACAAGAGCTACATATATAGCTTGATGGTCTGTTAGAGTTCAGTTTTGTTTGGTCAAGTGTGTCACCATGGGGTGCACCGTTCTTGTTTGTGAAGAAGGCCGATGGCAGTTTGTGGTTGTGTGTTGATTATCGTCGCTTAAACAAAGTGAAAAAAGAACCTCTATCCTCTTCCGTGGATTGATGATTTGTTCGATCAAGTTAAGGGTGCATGTTGGTTCTCAGTGATATACTTACGGTCAGGATATCATCAAATGTGTGTGAAGGATGAGGATATCCAAAAGACTGCTTTCCTTTGTCGTCATGGGCATTATGAGTTTGTTGTAATGTCATTCGGCGTAATGAATGCTCCAGCTATTTTCACGGGATTGATGAATGTTGTGTCCCATGAGTTCCTGGATAACTTTTTGGTGGTTTTCATCGATGAAATCCTTGTCTAATCCACATCTGAAGAGGATCATGCAGAGCATCTAGGAGCCGTTTTGGGGGTTCTTCGCCAACATTAGTTGTTTGGGAAGTTGTTGAAGTGTGATTTTTTGGCTCGAGAAGTCTGTTTCCTATGGAATTTTGTGTCCCAACAGGGAGTAGCCATGGATCCATCTAAGATAGAAGTAGTTGTCTCTTGGACATCCCCAAGACAGTTTCAGAGGTGTGAAGTTTCCTTATTCTCGCAGGATACTACAGGAGGATCGTAGAAAATTTATCAAGGGTTGCAACTCCTTAACAGCTCTAACTAGTAAGGATCAGGCCTTCATATGGATATGTCAGTGTAAGGTGGATTTCTAGTATCTAAAGGAGAAGTTAGTAAGTGCTCGTGTTCATTGTCTTCCGCTGAGGGAGTCTAGTTTGATGTTTTCTACATTGCTTCACACATGGGGAAAGGCTGTTTTCTTATGCAGCAGAGGTCATTTGCTTCTAATGGGTCTCAACAATTGCTTCCCTGTGAACAGAAATATGTCACCCATGATCTTGAGTTGGCAGCCGTGGTGTTTGAGCTGAATTTGTGGAGACATTATCTCATTGGTGAGTGCTTTGTGGTTTTCACTGATCATAAGAGTTTGAGGTATGTTTTCTCACAGCATGACTTGATCTTAGAAAAAAATCATTGGATGGAATTCTTACCATAATACGACTTTGAAATATCATATACACCTGGAAAAGGGAATGTTGTAGCTGATGCACTGTGCCGAAAGTCACGTAGTGATACTGTGCGTGAATCCAGTGATTCCTGGAGAGTAATTGAGGGACTGTCAGCTTTCCATCTTGATATGGAAGAGGTTGGAGGTAGAGGTTGTCTTTTCCAGATGACGGTGCATTCATCCCTGATATAGAAGGTGGAAGAGTCCTCGTTGGGTGATCCAGAGATGAAAGTTTGGAGAGACAGAGTTGTTTGTGGTGAGACCCCTGATGGTTCATCAGAGGATGAATAACACCAAGAGTTGTATCATGATAGGCTTTTTATTACATTGGCGATGCGCGAGACGGTTCTCCAAGAGTTCCATAGTTCACCCTTAGTAGTACATCCTAGTGTGACAAAGATGTACCGATCCATGAGGATTCAGTTTTGGGGGCCTGGGCTGAAGTGTGTCGTTGCGGAGTTTGTGTCTCGATGTTTAGTCTGCTAGAAGGTGAAGGCCGAACACCGAGTTCCTGGTGGTCTTTATCAGCCATTAGAGATTCCTCAGTGGAAGTGGGAGTACATCTCAATGGACATTGTTATAGGTTTTCCTCGAGCTCCGGGAGGACATGATGCTATTTGGGTGGTAGTGGATCGTTTAACAAAATCGGACCACTTCATAGCGATCAAGGAGTCGAGCTCATTGGAATTTTTGTCGTGGAAGTATCTAGAAGAGGTGGTGAGACTTCATGGAGTAATTAGGATGATCATTTCTGATCGAGATCCTCATTTTACCTTCAGGGTGTGGAGAGGTCTCTAGCATGCTTTTTTTGCTCAACTGTGCCTTAGCACTACTTTTCATCCTCAAACGGTTGGTCAGACAGAGCGAACCATCCAGACTCTTGAAGACATGTTGCGCTCATGTGTTCTTGATTTTGGAGGTTCATGGATGAGGCACTTACCCATGGTAGAGTTCTCTTAAAATAATATTTTTCACTCTACCATCGGTATGGCGCCGTTTGAAGCCTTGTATGGCCAGCCTTTCTGTTCTCCGTTGTGTTATACTGGGGTCGGAGAGTCAAAAATTCTCAGACCGGAACAAGTGCAGAATACAACAATGATAGTTTAAGTGATTCTTGAGAGGATTAAGACAACACAAGATTGTCAGAAATCATATGATGATCAAAGGAGGAGACCCTTGGAGTTTAATGATGGGGATAATGTGTTTCTGAATGTGACTCCCCATCATGGGCAGCGAAGGTTTGGTCGTGGAAGTAAGCTTTCTCCACGGTTTGTTTGACCTTTCTTGGTGATAGCACATGTTGGAGCGGTGGCGTATCAAGTAGCACTTCCCCGATAGATGAGTCGGGTACATGATGTTTTCCATGTATCACAACTCCATCGTTATCTTATTTATGACTCTCACTTCATCAATTGGGGGGTGATCGATGTTTATGATGATGCATTCTTCGAGGAGCGACCTGTGGAGATCCAAGAACGAAAGGAGAAGGTGTTGTGTGGGAGTTCTATACATTAGTTTGTGTCTTGTGGAGACCCAGTGGCATGGAGGAGAGTATTTGGGAACATGAGTCACAGATGTGTGTCTAGTACCCAGTGCTATTTTAAGTTGTTGTGCTGAGTTTTATTTGATCCTTTATTTTATATACCTTTGATGTGATGTTATGCTTTAATTGTTTGGATATTTATTGTTTGTCCCATTGCTCTAGGATTTTGTGGTTTTGTGCTAGCTTTAGAACAACTCATGGTGGTTTTACCCTGAGAGGTATCTTACAGGGTGGTTGTTCAGACCCCTCTTTTCTTTAGGTTGGTTTTAAATTCTCGAGGATGGGAATTTTTTGACAAGTATCTGATGTAATGCCTCAGACCTCTCTGGTCCATTACTTTGGGAAAATAAGGTGTTGGAGGTGTTCTTGGAGGTCAAGGTGACTTATCCCAAAAACGTTGCCAATTTTCCAGTTTTATAAACAGTGTTTATAGTTTTATGAACAGTAACAGATCGGTATGACAGATCAGTCTGAAATATCGGCCTCATAGATCGGTCTCACAGATCGGTCTCACATATCGTTCTCATAGAACGGTCTGAAATATCGGTCTTAGAGAGTAGTCTCACAGATCGATCCGATAGATCGCTCTGACAGATCGCTCTGACAGAGTGGTCTCACAGATCGGTTTTACAGATCGGTCTCATAGATCTGTATGACAGATCGGTCTAACAGAGCGGTCTGAAAGATTGGTCTCACAGATCGTTCTCATAGATCGGTCTCACAGATCAGTCTGCCAGATTGGTCTCACATATTGGTCTCACAGATCGGTTTTATGTACAGTAACGGTGGGTGAACAGTGTTTTCAGATTCCTATAGTCTTATCCCTTTTGACGTTTCCTTTGACGTAAAATACATTTAAAGCATTATTTTAGGGACTCTTAAGGCTGATTAAAATGCCATAAATCCAATATTAATTATTCATAAGGCTAAGATTTTTTTACTTGGTCAAACTGCATGGGTGAATGTGATCCATTTTTGATGGAAAATTAACCAGATCTTACACCATCGCCTCATTAATTATTCAAAAAGGAACGAGATATAATTATCCCATGTTATTCCACATTGTTCTCTATTATGAAATGATAGAACCTTTCAAACATTATTACAAGAGTTTCATAATCAAACATTACTCCTCGGATCAGTTCCACTCTGTTTTGATGCAACCAAGCTGTGTCAATCAATCTTTGATATAAGATATGTTGTATCGTCGTTCTTCTGGTGTACATATTCTCCTATCCTCCTTTCTATATTATAGCATGTAATCTTCAGGATTCTAATGTGTTTTTCATGGTGTTTTGTTTATTTGGACGTACCCTATCATCCTCGGGTGGATGCAGTTGTCGTGAGAGGAGGATTGTGACCCATTCTGTTGATAAAGAACATGAGGAACTATTTGAGGTAGGGGATTCGTGTCTTCTCTAATTTTTTATATGCAATTTTAGAGATAACATGATTTAGCCCCATAGATCATAATGAAATTGACATAATTAAATATATGAACAGGATACAGAAATTTTTATCGCCCGTATATTACTGCCTCATGTATTGCTAGATAGTGTGATATCTATGCTTTATTAGCTAAGCTGTTTGTTCATGATAGAAATTGATAAAGAATGTAAAGCCATAAATAATTAATAATTAATTGGCTAAAGATAAAGAGGCATGTAAATGAATCCAGTTGTTTCAATTGTTGTAGTTGTTCTAATTTTATGTAAATAAAATTGGCATAGTAAGCATGTTAAATATTTTTTTTACAGCTTACTGAATAGGTTTCCTGGAATTGGAACCTACAAATTTGATCTGTTAATTCATGAGGGATTAAAGAACTTGTTGTTGAAAAAATATAATGCCTGATAGGGTTCTGAGTTACCCTCTTTCTTGCAAGGCTGAATGCCTTGTGGTTTGGAGCCATGAGTGCTCATTTTTTATGAAGGCTGGATGCCTTGTTAAAGGGCCAAGATCCCATTTGATGCGATGATTGTTTTCCTGATGCTTGTGCTATGATGTGAGCATGGATGACTATTGTGATATGTGGAGGTAGGGATGCATTGTGGTTGTAGCAGCGGATGACGTCTAGAGTGGCGACATGCATCGTTTTATGCATATGGGTGTTGGGGAGGACACCAAGGATGATGGTATGGGATGGATGTGATGGCTGAATGTTCGTGGTTTTGTTTGGTTGTTTATCTGCTTTAATTTTTCCCACTGCTCAAGGCAGCTGGTCTTGATTACCCACATTCTTAAGGAGGCGAAGACATGCGGGTTATACCTCGTGCTTTCCGTGTTTAGCCTCTCGAGGTAGAATGGGTCTACACTCATTCTATAGGCGGCAAAGACTCAATATGTAGAATATCTAGTCACCATGTTGAGCCCCCATTGTGATTATTAGCATAGGTTGATTTTCTAAAATGCCTCGGAATATGGGAAAGTAATTTCTATAATGAAATATTGACTAAATGGTGTTAACCCATGGGGTTGGAATTTGCGGGAACATAATGATGAGGTGGTAATTCAAAAATGGGAAAGTGAACCCTTGGTGTTTTCCAATGAACTTTAATGTGGATTTGTTCATGGTTGATTAATGTGCAAATAATTAATTAATGTAAAGTGGAATTGATGAAACAGGGAATGAAGTAACCTAATGAAGTTCTTTAACTAGTTTTTTTCTTATAGGATACCTAGTCTTAGAAGTGGCAGCCCGAAGACCGAGAGGAGTTTGCTGCAGTTGTGTTGAAGACTAGGTTATGCCCATAGTGTGGTTGTGAGATATATATATTCTATACTTTTCATGTTTTTAAATGCTACGCCACTCTGTCGGTAAGGGCAACTGACACCTCTGGGATTCTGAGCCCTGGGGGGTTTTTTACACAACATTCTGATGGGAGGTTGAATGGTTGACTACTCCCTTTGACCCCACACTCTTCCCTTGGTAGATCTTTGTGATGATAGCCATAATGGTTAGTTTTCCCCATATATGTGTGTAGTGGGTTGTAATGGCTTGTGGTTATTTCACACACACATATTCTGGATATAATATCATATGGACTACTATAGGTGTAACATGTATAGGTTGTGATGGCTTGATGTTCCTTACTCAACGTATGGGTTGTGATGGCTTGAGGTATAATACCTGATGTATGACACACGTTATGTGAGCTGTGGTGGCTCATTGAAACTACCTGGTAACTTTGGGTTGTGAGGATGGTGTGGTTCTTATATCAGGTGTCTGTGGGAAAGCCTTTGTGGTGCACGTGGTGCAAATTGTGGAGCTTAGCCCATGTTTATATAGGGAAGCCTTTGGAGAGAGATACACATGACGTATGTCATTTGGGAAAAGTGGAAAACCAGTGGGGAAGTAGTAGCAGGGTACCCTTGAAATTCTTTACTATATGCTATATTCGTGTATGTGTTACTTAGTGATAGTAGCCATGGTAAGGTTGGGAACTTAGTATACATGTTTAGGTGATGAGTTAGTTTAACTTGTTGTTTACTGTGCTTTAGCATGATTTATTTAATTTTTCAGGGGAGGCTTTAGGGAGGATCCTACTGAGTATACTGTTATACTCACCCTACGTATATATAAACTGTTTTTAGGTCAATTGGAGCAGGTTAGAGATTAGGCTGGTTACTACTAGCTTGTGGTTGTAGGAGCTATTCGGGCATGTAGTTGATACTGTCTTTCCTTTCTTTTGTGTACTTGTAGTTTCCCCTTTTATTTGTACTACTTTTGCATGTAATTTCGTATATGAACTTGGGTTTAATTTATATTTCAGTTGCAGTTGGTTGGTTTTTATCTTATCTCTCTCTTCCGCATGTGTTCTCCTTGAGGGTAATGCCTCCCATTTTTGTGTTACCATACCCTCAGTGCTAGTCACCAACCTGGGGCCTATTGGAGGCAGCACTTGGGGTTCATTATCTCTCTTCCCACATTGCCATCCCAAGATGGGTACACTTTGTGGGGAGGGGGTCTTGACATGTTATTTGGTTCATTTTCCATGATTTGATTCATGATGGGATGGCCTTTATCCAGAACATGGTGTTGCAAAAAATATTTTCTTCCATAAATGATACCACTATGGTTCAGATGGGATTTTGTAAAAAAAAAGTGCAAGATATAAATTCTTTAAGAATGTTGAGAGTATTAGGGAACTGAAAAAATCTTATTTGTACTATTTAAGTCTGTTTTTCACTCCCACTCACTCATGGGATAAAAATTAATAATTATTGTGCATCTAAAGGAAACCCATGAACATCAGTGAGCGGTACAATCTTTAGAGACATTGGGGAATTTATCAGTGGTTATGTATCTGGATATTTTGGTGTGACTTATTCTATTTAAGATGATATTAATGGAATCATTCATATTGTCTCATTTGAAAAAAAAATGTTTGAATAACCTCAAGATAGAAAATGACACTTTTAATATTCTTTAAGATATAAGAAATGGTAAATTATATATTTCATAGAGACTTATATGTTAATGGATTGATATCATTGACACACTAGAGAGTATCAATATCGTTTTCATGCCTATCTTTTAAGAGTCCAACATGGGTGTATATGGGATTTCTAAAATGATCATTTTTATAAACCTAACTAGGTTAGACTCTCTTCGGGGTGATTTGATTTCTCATTATGAAAATTATTGTAATATACACCCACATTTTTTTATTTTGTAGTATCCATTCATATATAAATACCATTTCTTAATGGTTAAGGGGATCATTTTAAAATAACATGTTCTTATCAACATTGTTATCCATTTTTCCTTGTGGATGTATAATATAATCTTCTTCATTGATATCTCTATATAGAAATTTATACATGAAATACATCTAAAAAATATAGAATAATTGTAAAATGGTAGAAATAAATATTCTACTTTTATTAGAACTTATTTCATGTGGTAATTCCATATAAATGTTAATGCCTTCCATTTTTGAGAATATTTACAAACCATTCATTCCATGTTTGTTATCAATTCTACTTTCTCATTTAACTTTTCTTGGAACACCAACTCCATACTTATCAAATTATTATTATTTGGATTGGGTAAATGTTATAATTCCTAATTCCTTTAAATATGTCCAAAATATTTATTCATGGAATATACCCCCCATTGATTTCCCATATATTCATCGATATATCATATCTCAACCATTGAATATAAGGATAAATGATTATTTAATGACGACATTCATCTACTTTTAACATTTTTCCCATGATCAACATTAATATTATTTACTTTCACATAGTTCCTTAACCTAGGATGCAATTAATATAATTTTTAGTTATTATATGGAATCGGTGATATAGAATAATCATCTTAATATCATTAATATTATAAATTTTTACAGGATATTTAACTAAACCACTTCATTTTTTCATTCATCTAAATATGTAACAATATTTTAAACATTCATATTACAATATTCTATAACATTTATATATATATATAGTCCAAATATTTCACTTTTCATTGTTATAACACATATTTCCTCTATGATTACGATGGTATCTAAGAAAAAATTCATCAAAACCACTCTAAAAAACATCCAATGTTTTTCCCTTGAAATTAATAATAATAGTACTAAAAAATCATTAGGAATTTAAAAATTGGGGTATAATATTAATTTATATTAAATAGTGTTATATTATAGATTCTCTTATAGAAAAATATATTATTAATATGAATTTTTTCTATGATTTCATTCCAACAAAATTATCAACAATATCATGTTTGATGAAGATAATTGTTTTCTTCTTTTGAAAAAATCTATTTCATCTTTCAACAACACCATTATATAATGGTTTTTTTTGTGCACAAAATTAATGAATATTTTTAAATAGTTTTCGTATAGTCATACAAAAAAACATTTTATACTTAGCACTATTATATATTCAATTATTCTTTACAGATTAATGAAATAATTTTTCATCATTTCTACTAAAAATCACTATCATATTCATATCCATGGAATTTCATTTAAATAACTTCATACAAGAACATCAGGTAAAATTATTGAAAATTCAAATAATATAATTATCATAATTGGATAAATTCCACCTCATGGAAACATATATATTATAATATAAATATCATAGATTAATGTATTTCTATATTCGTATGTACTAAGCATAAAATATTCCATTTAAAACATATTTATCTCCACGAGTATCTTGTTCTTATCATGTTAGTAATATAATGAATAAAGTTAATTTTTTTACACATTCTTATATTTTAATGACACATAAGTCCCAAACCATTATTACAAAAATACTTTAGTTCTCCCATTATTTGATATCATAAACCATGATTTTCCCTTTATTGAACCATGTTTCTATTGTTTAATTTGCCTTAGGTTTCAAATTTTCTATCTATTATAATTTTTTAAATACTACCATATCATTATTAAAAAAATAATTTCTTTCATAAAAATGTTATGAAACACATAGAAAGTTGTGGTATATCCCATTAAATAATAGTTTGATTTTGTATATAATTTTTTCATTTAAAATGATAGTTGATCCAATAATGTTTATCCTAAGACACACATAACTTTTAATCATCATTTCCTATTCGTTATAATATTATAAATAACATTATAAAAGAACATCTCCAATCATATGTGTAGAACACCCACATTCCAATATCAAATGAAATTACATTGGTTTAAATTTGAGAGTAAAATCAATAACAATAGAATTTTCATTGTATTTTCCATCAATAAAATTAGACTTCTGAAATTTATCATAATATTATTTCTATTTTGAAACATATTAGTAAATATTATAGTAATATTCCTATGATGATCATATCTTTAAAAAATAATTTCTCAGGGATGAAATCCATATTCGATTTTCAAAATAGAGATGTTAGGATTTCCATTATTTACTAAATTTACTAACCACAAAACAAGTCTTATAGTCCATTGAGATTCATGTAATTTATATCTATTGACTTTAAATTTTTTTGTACTAAAATGTCTTCTATATAAACAAAATTATACTTGGAAATAATAAATCCTATTGCAAAATAAAAACTTTCCAGGGTTCTGTTCATGAATTTAATCATATTTGTTACCATAAACCTTGGAACATTATTTTATATAATGGTTTTTCTAGAAAACTGAAATTTGTTTATTAAATATTTATTTATTCACCTCTTTAATAGACTCATAAGTTTTATTTTTGTCCCATTTATTCAAAGATGCCTTGGTAATTTCATTTTTTTCAACTCCAGTTATTTTTTATACATACATGGAATCCAAAAAGGGTTATAATTATTATAATGTTAATCATTTTTTATCAACCATAGAAGATAATCTTGATTTTTTCTTATTTTATAAATATTCTTAGATCCTCCAAAAACATCTGTATTATATTTTTTGAAATGTATAATCTCATTCCTAGTATTAACATATTTTTGTTGAAAATGATCCAAATAATTATCTTTATCCAATTTATTTTCTTCTAACATAATTTTGAACTTGTTCACTTCATCAAGATAATTTTTGGATCATCAATTTTTATTGGTACCTGTTATTTTATTTTAAAAAAAACATGTTTATTTTTTATTGATTTTCTTTCAAAAAATCTTATCCTCCATCTCAATTCTATAAATCATTTTTGTAAATTAATTTTACACCCACTTAGCATAAAATGCATCTAGGTCTCATCATAATCATATTAAAATATATGGATTAAATTACTAGTGAACTTCTAAATAATCACATTTTAAATTTTAGGTATTTTCGTATGACAATCACTAGAGTTATCGATTTATACTTCACTATTTTCCCTTATTCATAATTAATAAAATAATCCCTTTTATAATTTGAGAACACCTCTTCATTTCTATTAGAAAAGGGAATAGATTGTTTTTTATTCAACATAGAAATTATTAAATATCTATTGAATTAATTAGTTTTTTAATCATTTCTAGGTCATCGTCAATTTTTAGGAAATTATATAATATTATAATAGTAGTATGTTATTAGATTTAATATGAAAAGTCTTTTATTTATGACACATTAGTTCATGACATAATACGCAAGATTTAAAATTATACAACATGAAAAATTACAAAGTATAGTTTTTTTGGAATATGGTACAATATATTATAAATTAATATATCTAATGTGTCATATTAAAAAACATCCTTAACATGCTCATGTTATTCCCTCATACATAAATATGTATAAGATAACCAAGGATATACATAAGAAATGGTTTATCTATAAATATCAGTAATAGAATAAACAATGCATGGCCTAATGAATGTAATACATATTAGAAAATAGGAATATCATTAGGCCATGAATGGAGTGAGAACAATAAAATTGAACAATGAGGTGTGATATAACATGATAATAATAATGACAACATGGGATATATGGTAACAACTATAAAAAATGAATCATAAACAAGGGTCAATGATTATTTTTAAGAAATATTAATTGAAAAATTTTAATGATAAATTAGATATAATGGCTAATATATTGAATGATGTCTCTGAATATTAAAACATTTCCCCATGCATTGAAGTGCTACATGATTTTGAGTGTTCTTATCATTTTCATTTCATTCTCATTCTTACAATTTCGATAAATATAATATGACTTGGACACATTAATCATTATAAATTATCAAATGATCCTAGAATGAGGAATATATGAAAGTAATTCCAAAATAAATATGTATAAATGTATTATTTTTTACATCCATTTTAGTTTATGGGTATGGGGTTTCACAACATAGTTGTTCGGAATGAAAAATCACGATGAAATTTCTGTTTCATAACAGGGACGCATTATGGTTCTTAGGAGGGCTTCGGGATAGTGAATGAGGATTGTCACAATCTATAAAATAAATTAATGGTAGGGGGTATAAAATTAATATAACCAAACACTAGGAAAGGAAGATAAATTACATAAGAAAAATAAGACACATGAATAATGAGTATAAGGGGAGGATCCCTTACTATAAATCCCCAACCTTAAACCTCACAATAATCTTGAGTTAAATTTATAATTTAATTTCTTTAACATTGAGGATATTATAAGGTTTATATTTTTATAGAATTATGTCATATATCATACATATAAATTCTATTAAATATCAGGGGTATTACTAAAATAGAATCATTTTTTTAATTATAATGCATCTAAAATGAAACAATATTTCTTTTTATTGATAAAAATCATCATAAAAATCATCTCGATTTCATCATTTCGGTTGATCATCTTTAAACCCTATAAATAAAAAATACTAAAACATTAGATTTTAAAAAAAACTCTATAAGGGACATAAAAGAAGAAAATATATCATTAGTCTTTGAATGTTTTAAACTGATCGAATAATTTTCAAAAAATCATACCTTTCCCGCTTTGAAAACAAACTCCTTCGCATAGCTATTGAAATAATAATATTTCGACAAAAATATATAGAAACCATTAATAAAAAAGGAAACATGTCACATCCATAACATTATTACATTGTATCAGTCAAATAGACATATAGAGTAACCTTCATAGTTTTATCTTGAATACCCATCATGTTATATTCCTTAGCACTCTTAAGAGAAACCCTACTGTTCATCTTCATCTCATTATCAAATTAATCAGAGAGCTATCATAGGCTCAAGCACCTTCATTTTATCATGGATCCAGATGAACACATAAAAAATATACAAGAACCATAATATAATAATAACACTTAAAATCATTAAGGAAAAAATAACCAATCCACATTGAACTCACATTTATTTTTTTCAAATATGTGAACTCATATATGAAAACACAATAAATGAAGATAAAATTGTAACATGTTAAGTAAAAATAAAAACATTAAATATATATAGTATCATAAAAACTAAATTCATTCCTTATATTTTATAAAAATTCATTGTTATTGAAATAGTAAATCAATTTTCAAAAACCATTATAAACATTTAAAAAACTATAACATACCATATTGAATCATTTCAATGAAAATAAAAAATAAACTTTTTAAAAAATTCATATTAATATATATACGTTTATAAAAAGAAATTCAAAACCCGTACATTACAAAGATACATTTTGAGGATTAAATCCTTAAAACATTTAAAACATTGTTGTAGATAAAGAGTCTCTTACAACTTGAGAAACACTTGATTTAAAATCATTAAAGAATAAAATTAAAAAAACATGATTCTTTATGTTAATATATTAATTCAGGTTATAACGTCACAAAATGGGTGTATATACACCTTTTAATATAATAAAGGTTAATAATATCAAGATATGTCCTAAGAAACATTGATTGTGATGGAGTCTGTTACACTGAATCTTACCCATCACCTACAATCTTTATCTACCTAAATAAAAAAAGTTTCTTAATTATTTAATTCCTACAGAACCTTTTTAATTATTATTAATAATATTATATTACCTATTATTTTTCGATAATATTAACATAATAAATCATGTTCACATCGGGAATTTTGTGGATATTTGGTACTCGAGTCCAACATGATTTCGAAGTAATGTTTATAGTGAAAATGGTTATTATTACATATTCTATAGAATAATAATAAATAAATATTAATTTCATTAAAATATATATTTTAATTTTATTTCTAACCATTATGTAAGGTTATTAAAAATGAATAATTTCATAATTATGGAGATAGCAGGACGTACATATGCATGAGTACCATTTTTGTTTTTCAATGATCATTATTGAAATGAGGTAATTATAATTTTATCCCAAAAGAATGGTAACAATAAAATTTATATAATATTTATCATTTAAATATAATTATATATATCATCCATGTTATGTGGTGATCAAAAATTTATCACATCGCTTCATGGAGGTGATAGTTCACTTGTACGCACAAACGACACTATCATTTTTTTCATGGAAGGTTAAGAACAAAAAGGATATATAATTATTTCATAATGATAAATAATTAATGAATATTATATATAACCATTAATTCCATAATTATTACTATCAATTATTGGGGGTAATGTAAAATGATTTATATTGGTTCATGGAGGTGATAGTTATCAAGTACATATGAATGATTAATTCTTTCCCATTTGATTGAAGAAGAGATGGATTTAGGTGGTGATATTAACATAATAACATATATTTATATTTAGGATACAAGATTTATTATATAATCATGGTGGAATAATATTATATAGAATTGAAAGTAAAAATAATACACACATACTTGATTAAAATGATAAAATTCTTTTGAATGATCACCTTTGATTAGCACCTCAACACCACTAAGGAGGTCATTCTGCCTAAACTAAGTCCAAAAGAATGTGGGTTTATATTATATTATGGTATTTGGGATGATATTGTATGATCCATGGTAGTTTTTAAAATTAAATAAATGATTTAATGTTGCTATATTTTATGAGAGGCGAGGGGCACTCTTAGAATTCATTAAAATTTTATATTAATATATAATAATTTTCTATTAAAAATTGTTAAAAAGTAATTTATTTATAATATATTATGAGTATTTATATAAATGTAATTATAAAAATAAAATTATATGTGTTTTTTATATTTTAAAATTCTTATATTTTTGGTTTAAACCTTAATTAACCCTTTTGACTCTTACATTAATACCATGCAATTTACACATTAAGGGAAAATATAATTACTATTATATGGAAAAATACCTATAAATGAGTAATTTATGACATTACAAGTATTATACAAACTATTTGGCCTAATATTTTATTTCCATTTATTATTTATCATTTAATAAATGATTTTATATTTTAAATTAACATTATTGTCAATTTTGAGACTATTCAAAATTTGACTTTTAAAAATAACATTAAAGCTTTATATCATAAAAAATGCATTAAAACATCCATAAATCGTAAAATACATACATTAAATTATTTAATTTCATAAAATGTATCATATTAAATTATTCTTTAATTTTTTCAAAATATTTATTTGATTCTTCCCTTAATGAAGGAATTGTTGCTTCATCAAAGTGTAATAGTTTAATTTTATTATTTTTTCCTAAAAAATATTGAATAAATTATCATAATGTATATAATCATGATATAATTAAAAATTAAAATTTATTTATGATAATATCTCATTTATGAACCGATATTAAAATTATATTACGTGTTAATGAAAAGAATGTGAAAAAATGTGTCTTCTCATTTAATATAAAATCCCAAATTTCTTACTCAAAAACATGTGGCTTCAAAAGAATATAACTTCTATCCTTCGATTTTTTTATCTCATATAAAATATCCAATAAAATTTTTCAAACTATTCTGTTAATTTTATAATATTTATAATGTTATTTTTACCCTTATTTTTCCGATTTACCTATTTCCATTGTAATTAAAAAAATTAGTAAACATACTATCTAAAATTATAGAAAAGTTAGTTGATCATATTAGATATTAAATTTCATACTATTTTCAACAGTGAATGACTATTTTTTAAAATTCAACAATTAAATGTGGCTCAAATTAATTTAAACTTAATTCTTTTGATATATTGAGAAAACAGTTTCTTAAAGGAAATCCTTCAAAACTAGGAACATGTTTTATATAAAATATCAATATGAAATTTAAAAAAATGACCTAAATTATATTAAAAAAATAATATAAATATACTTCAAAATAAATTAATATATTAAATTACCTATATATAAAATTAGATGAAACATGAATTTTAAGTTAAAATGTAGTATTATTCAGTATTCATTAATAAACATAATCAAATAAAAAAATACGAAAAATTAAAACCAAGTAAATTTTATTATTCGTAATTAAAATAAAAAGTATATTATTTTCAAATATAACCTATAATAGTGTTAGAAACGTGATTTAAAATATGTACGCCATCCAAAGGCTGCCAAACTGCCTTTTTGGAAAAATAATCCTTTTATCTATAAAATTGAATTTTTGTTTTATCATGGCTAGATAAACCATAATATTATTGTTAAAAATTAAATTAAATATATTATATATTTATATTACATTAATATAATTCAACAAGTGTGATTTATAAATTTACTGGTATAAGAAAAACTTGTGAATTTTTAAAAAGTTTTTTATAAGTATATTTAATTTTTTTTAAAAGTGATTTACATATATTTCTAATTAATTAGTTTCTGAATAATTATTTATATATAAATAAGAAAACCATACATAATTTTGTTAATAGTAATTTTAGCTCCATGTTATCATCTAGGTTTTAACTGTAACTTGTAACTATAATATGGTTATTTCTTAAAGATCAATGTGGTATCGAACATATTATTTCTTTTTAATAACTCATGATGGTACATTATCTTCCCACATTAATAAATTTCTTCCTCTAAATTTGAACCTAAGACAAAAAAACTTGTGGTGTATATTTTCAAAATACCTTTTTTAACCCATATGAGAAAATGGATTGGTGAAAAATCCAATTTAATAAATAAATTAATGGATGATGGTCATCTCAAATAACACATACAATATTTACATGTACGAATTCATGGACATGGAAGAGAAAACTGATCATTTTTTTTATGATGGAGAGTGATAGAAAACATGGTCCAGAGAATTTTAATAATAAAAAACCATTAATATCTGATTGGTTAAAGATTCCATCCTATCTTATTAAGAAAAGTAAAAGGAAAACTGTTTTTAAATCATTTTAATTGAGTTGTGGATTTCATTTCCTTCATAGACTACGAACATAAGGAAACAAACAAAATGAAAAGTATAGATTTACCCATTATTAAAATATTTTAGCTTTACTAGTTATATTATTCATCTCATTTTTATCCCAATTCATAATTACCTAAACATCTTCGTTCACATAGTCTTTTATATGTTTAAATTTTTCATTACTTTTCTAAAATATTTAGTAAAACTATTCCAAAAAAACATTGTTCCTTTATCATGGAGTCCTCGTGGTTCATCTTCATTTTTCTTACATAGAGAGAAGGCCCATTAATTTGAATAATGATTTATATATTCCTCCTAATCTATTTCTTACATTATCTATATTTACCATGTACAACTTGGGTGGTATGGGTGTTCACAAAAAAATAGTGTTGGAAAAAAATCCGGTATGATATATAATTTCAAAACATCTGGTAAAATATTATTTTTATAATCTATTTTGGAAGAATTTAATTTGAATAATTTCAAAAATGGTAGTTTAGAATATCATTATTATGTTCAAAGGATAGATTTTAAAATAATGTATAAAAATACTATGCAAGGGTATTCTTCTTTAGAAGCTTTTTAAATAAAATAATATGCTAAAAATCTTATGATAAAGTAAAGTATCTAAAATTCTTTGATCATATTTACCTTTTTGTAAAAAATATAAATATTACGAAAATAGTATTTTATTAAAAACAATATATGATCTATGAAGGTATCAAGGTATATAGGTCGTATTTTATATAACATGAAACTATGTGAAAGATATTTGTATGTTAGAAAATATTTTAGAATCATCCGGACATGACGTTGCATTAATTTTTTCAACCAATTCATCAAGAAGTATTTGGAATGATTTTTGATATTACCCTCTTTTAATTTTTAACAAACATCCACTCTCTATAAAATTTATATAACATGTATTTAACTAAAATAATATACATAGATATATAATCAATTTTTAACGAAAAGTCATAATCCCCAATCAGTTCTATATAGACCGTTGATCTGATTATAAGGACCTGGAATTAAACATTACATAATCTTGAGTAATTTTAAGCCTATAATTTCTTTCACATTGAAAATATTACTAGGATTATGTTTTTATATAATCCATTCATAAATCATACATAACATTCTTAATTCATACAATGTGGTTATTCGTAAAATGGTATAATGTTTTTTCTAATATATAAAACTTTTAAAATTAGTGATTATTTATTTAACGTGATACAAATATTAAAAACATTCATCTTGACTTATTCCATTCTCTTAACCATCATTCTATAATTTGAAAAACAATTTAATTACTAGTATTTGAACAGAAAATAATAGTAAGGGACCTAAAATATGTAAAAACCCTTTAACTATGAATATTTTTTAACTCAAGAAAACATTTTCACAATATCATACATTTCACCCCTAAAGAAAAAACAAATAAATTTCCTCCTGAAATCATAATATTCTTTTAAAACTCCTTATAAAACATAAATCATAAAAGGTAACATGTTTCATCCTAATCATTCTATAACTGTATCATTCATAGCAACATGGGGAGTAACCTTCATGGTACCATTTCGTATACCAGCTGGGGTATATTCCACAAATCTATTAGCAGAAACCCTACCATTTAACTCTGTCTCATTACTAAATGAATTATAGTGTAATTATAGGACAACCCACTCTTTGATTCTCATAGAACCGCCATAACATATAAAAAATTACAATGACTCATAACATAATTGTAACATGTAAAACAAGCATATAAAAATTCCCACTTCGAAATTCCATTTCATTTTTACAAACGCACACAGTCATAAATAAAATCCCATTATTGAAAATAAATGTTTAAACTTGTTATGTAAACACAAAAACATTAAAGAGACATAAAATTTGAAAATACATTCTTACCATAAATGTTAAAAACAATTTCCATGATGATGATGTAATAAATTCCTAGGTAAAAACAAATTTAAACATTTAAAAAGTTATTTTATAATCAATGCCCTTCATAGAAATTCGATTCATTTGAATGAAATTAAAAAATAAACATTTTAAAAAATTCATTTCCATTTGAATACTTTTATAAAACCAATTTTTAAAATATTGACATGAACGTGAATGATTTACCATATGAAATATTTGAAACATTTGAAGTGATGTTTTATTTAAAGAGTCCCTTACCATTGGAGAAACCTTTGATTAAAAATAATTAAATAATAACATAAAAAGAATTAAATATCATTTTAATATAATAATTCATGATATTATTTGTCAAAATGGTTATATATTTACATTATATGATAATAATTGTTAATAACATCATGATATGTCTCAATTAAAGGATATTGAGATGAGGTCCCCTACATTGACTCTGACTCAACCTGTAAAATCATTATCTTATAGAATTATAATCTTTCCATAATTATTTACTTCTATTGGAAGCTTTTTATGTATTATGACACATTTTTTATTAATTTTTATCATGTTATAAGACTAACATAATAAGTTATTTTCAAATCGAGAGGTATGTAGATATTTGGTATTCGAGTCCAGAATGACATTGAAATGGTGTTTACAGACAAAATGGCCATGATTACATCAATAATAGAATGATATTAATGACATAATAATATCCTTTATACATAAATTATAATTTTAAATTGAACCATTTCTGTATGGTTATGAAATATTAATAATGTTGTAATAATGTAAATATTGTGTCATACTTACATATGAGTAACATTTCAATTACTAATGATCATTTTATAAATGAGTTAATTATAACATTATCAATAAAAATGATTACAATATCATTAATAGAATATTTATCATTTAAATGTAGTTATGATTATTTCATAGAGTATATGTCACATAAAATGACTTAGATATCATAATATAAACATCATACATGTAGAATGAATGAAAAAATATTTATTTCTAAACGTTAATGAACCTAAACTGATGAAATAGTAACATAAACTTAAGAAATGTAATATGAACATTATTAATAGTAATGTAGAAAAATGAATAGTAACCTCGCCTATTTTTTTAAATAAAATTTATGAATCTTATAAATGAACTTATGAAATAAATATTTCATACTATGGGTAAATAAATATTTAAAAATACATCCATTAAGTATTATTATATTAGGATGTCGTAAATATTTATTAACAATTTTAAAATTAAAAAAATGTTTTAGAAAAAAATTATTTTTCCTAAACTGTCTTCATATATCAATATTTTTTCGTATGATTTTAGCATAATTTTATGAGACCTTATTTAATTTCTTAAGGTTTTATAAAAACAGTTCTATATTTAAATTTTCTAGTTTTCTAGTATATGATGGTTTTAATTAGAAATTAAATTTATTATATTTAGAATATTATTTTCCAAAAATTGATTTCTTTTTTGAATTGTACACATTAAAAAATGGTTAGGGTAAATTTTTTAGATTTTCCAAAAAAACTTGACTTTTTTGTGAATATTATAATATGATAATTCATGATAATTGATAAATATGTGATTTATTGAGTCATATGTGATGTTTGGATTATGTAAAAACCCTTGGGTAGAACTCAAATAAAATTATTAATTTATTTCGTCAAAAAAATTAAAACAATTTACTTTATTGAGAAAAATAATAAAATAACAAATCAAATAATGAGAAATCACCTCTCTCTTGCGTTATAAATACCACCCCTCCACCACTATCCTCACAACTCTAATACTAGAATTTTTTAAAAATTATGCCCACACCCTCTTATCTAGTATCTCCCTCATGTTCACATTCTCTTTGTATTACAAAAATATTGAAATACCCTACCCCAAGGAGGTTCTCATGGAAGATAATTGAAGATGTAACCCTCATCCTATTTATTTTCATTTCATAACAAATTATTTTAGTTTTTTCTCCATTTATTACCTCCTCTTTCAAAATGATCTTGAAATCTCTTGTATTATCTATTTACTATAATGATATCCTATTAATGTAATATTCAATATCAATATTTTTACTCTCTCTCTATTTTATTTTAAAAATACAATATTCATCTGGGAGGTGCCGATTTACAACCTTTGTGGATGAAGAACTTTTGTACATTAATTTCTCCTTCAAGGCTGGTCATTGAACTATTTATATGGTTGAAACAGATTATGAAATATTTATTATATCTTATTTTAAGTTCTATATCCATTGAATATACGTTATAATAAATAACAGAAGAAAATGAATACCCACTAAAATTAAGATAAATAGATATTATTAATATATCATCTAATGAATCATCCTTATATATGGAAAAAATAATGAATAATACAAAATAAACTTTTGGTTGTTCATTAATAACATTTAATTACAATTCTAGGGAATTATACCCATTTTACATGAACTCCATTACAAATAATCGACCAAACTGATCATGAAATCATGGAAATGAACACTCTAGAGAAATAAAATTTTCTATTATAACTCATCCAAAAACATAATGAATTATTATTTATATGTATTTAATTATTCTATATTAGGTTTATATGTTCAAACTCATATAATAATATTACTGAATCTTTATTTTATTGGTAATACTCATTTTTCACAAGGATCCCTTCTCAATTCATCGCAATTCGCTTTCCCAGTTTAATGGAATGAATCAAATTCTTACATATTTTCATGCACACTATATTATATATTTTATGCTATAATTATTTTCCAAAAATCACTAATTTTATTATGGAAATATTACCTTAGTTCACAATTGGTTTTCTAAAATTATTTTCCCATTAGAACTCTTCTTTTCCAAATAAATGAGTATTCCTCTGATGTAACGACCCAAAGATTTTCAATGGAAATTTACTTCTTATATTTATGTAATAAAATAACATGAAAACTCAAAATAATGAACTACTACGTGATAGGTGACCTTTAAAAATAAGTTTCTCACTTTTATGTTTTGAAGTTTGAAAATCTGACAAACACGGTTGTGTTCAAGATAAATTTTGGCGTCTAATGAAACAAAAATAATTCTTGGTGATTAGTGACTTACCCTTATGAATAGTAATATGACCTTTATGAGTAGTAAATAATCAAACATAAGATTAACAATGCCTATTAATAATTAAATAAAATTTAGACATCATAGAAAGTGACAATTTGACCTTAGTAAACATTTTATTATTTTCTAAGTCATAAATAATTAATTAAAATTAATTTATCTATTTAAAAGAAAACTTATTTCCCTAAAATTTATTCATAAATAACTGAATCAATGTCTTATAGTTATTAGGTAATTTTATAAGACCCTATGTAATTTTTGAAAGCACCATAAAATCAGTTTTAATCTTAAAAATTATTTTATTAAGTAAATTATGATTTTAATTAAATATTAATATAATAATATTTAGAAAATTATTTTTGAAAAATTGACTTCATTTTTGGATTCTAGACGTCAGAAAATGGTTAGGGTAAAATTTTTGGAGTTTTCTGAGAAACATGAATTTTTTTTATGAATAGTGAAATACCGTAATTTACAAAATAAGCTAATTATAGGGTCATATGTGATGTTCTAAGGATGTAAGCCCACTTGGTTCGGGATTAAATTATAAAATTACAATTATTTGTCGTTAAAGACTCACCAATCCTTGTTTTATGGGGAGATAATAAAATAATGAATTTTATATTAAGGAAACCCCTCTCCCCTCCAATATAAAAGCCACCCTTCACACCCTCATTTTGTCACACCTATCAAACTCCAATCCTTCTCTAAACTCTACCCAAAAACCTTCCCTAGCCCCTCCACCATGTCCACGAGCTGCTAGTATCTTCAAAAGAAAAATATTAGGCCCTTAAGGAGGTTCTCAAGAGAATGATTCGAGAGGTAATTTCCCTCCCTCTTCTCCTTTAATTTCCTCTCAAGTTCATGTTCATTTCTTAATCTATCCCCACATATCTTCATAAAAATTATATTGTAACTCCAGTATTATAAATATAATTTAATTGTATGATTCTAATGGGATATTACATCAACCAACCCCCTTTCCCTCTTCCTTTTATTTTATTAAAGAAATCATTGTTCGTGAGGTGTTAATTTATCACCTTCAAGAAAGAAATGCTTTATTATTCCATTTCTACCTTTATATCTGGTCATGAAACCATTTAATGGTTGATACATAATATGATATATGTGTTATGTCCTATTTAACGTTCTGTAAATAACCTATGGCCATATTACTAAGTGATAAGTTAAAACAAGTTCGTTGTGATCCAAAAACCGCCCAAATTTTCCCAAATTCCCATCATTTAATTCTTATCTAATGATTCATCCACATGGATCTAATATAATTCATTATAAGATCATTAAGACTTATGTAATATAATTAATGAAATTTAATATCATTTCTTTATGTTTACTCATGTTCTAACCAATCTTCAATTTAAGAATACAAGTGAAGAACCCAAGAAAAACCATAAAAACAAACATCTCCGAACAATGTTTTTAACCTCTAGAAGTCATCCAATGGAACAGAATATGACATAATGAAACCATAATGAACCCTATTAATGTAAATATGGTCATTTATTTCTAATTAATTTATATATTGCCATTATACATGACATTAAATAGAAGGAAGCATTCGGGTACAAGGTAAGGTGAAATTCTCAAACCCAACTTTCATCCTTCGGGTACTACCTCGTTCACTCAATTTTTGATATGCTAACTCCATAAAGATAATTTTTTCATCATTGCCTTTAATTTTATGGGATATAAATGTATTCTATTTAAGTCTATGTCAATCCAAATGTTTTCTAAATGAACTCTTCTCCTAAGAACTTAACTTTTACATCTCATTCAAGGTTGATGTTTCTTATATCAAGTATGTTGTTCCCTATTTATTTTGGGAACCCAATGTTTATGAATGTGTTATTATGAGATGAAACCCATTCCTTTTCATTGGTTATTTATTTTTATTATTGTTATATTTTTTTTGTGACTGGCATGATAAATGATAATGTTATGACGTGACGGGTGTGCCCGGAATTATATAGCGCAATATGAATGTTTAAATGTGACGGGTTCACCTGGAATTATATAGTGCTCCAATGCATTGGGTGAAGTAATGAATCTCATGAGTAAATTTGAAATGATGTGTGAACAAGACTCTATCTTGGTTCCCAATAATGTGTGGTAGTTAACCACTAAGACATGATATTTCATTTTTATGCATTGCCACATTTCAAGTATTTTATTTATGATCATCTCATGTTCATGATATTTTTCCCATGTTATGATTATGCTCATCCGGTGATATATATTGTTACTATCTATCCTCTTACTGGGATTTTATCTCACCCCTTGTGATGTATATCCTGAGGTGGCTACATGTACTAAGGAGAGGACATGTTCCAATAAGAAGCTAGAGAAGAAGAAATTAAATAAATGTTTATGCTAGATGACGCATTTGTTATGTGTGGTCCTAGTTTTTACAAGACACTAAACCTTTAGATCCTATATGTGTAATACTATTTTGTTGTTTATCATTAAATTGATGTAATATTAATGTAAGAAAATTCTTGGGTCGCTATAGTTGGTATCAGAGGCAAGGTTTAGTTAATTTTGGAATTAGGATTAGTGAACCCTAGAGAAAACCTCTGACATGAGACTAAGTACAAATATGAAAAGAAGAATATATACCTAGGGATCCTATATGTTATGGTTTTGGTATAATTTTATAAATGAATAAGTTATTCATGACTTTTTTGTTATGTTTTTTCAATCCTTTTCTATTTTAGAAAATGGTGAGTACCAGGAGAAATCAGGCCAACAACTCATGCGAGGGCCAATACAACGATTGCCCGTACGACATCCCCAATGATTTAGGATGTGGAGCTAAAAACCTCATGGGGATGCATAACCAATTATATCAGGTTATGAAAAATAACCATAATAATTAAGAGCGTCATACTTCACTAAAGAGGGAGCAACTGGCTGTCGAATGTTTTATGTCGCAATGACCACCGACGTTTTATGGATCTTCTGATCTACTAGTAGCGAAACAGTGGGTCAACTCCATGTAGAATATCTTTTCTGTGATTCATTATTTTGAGACAGAGATGTCAACTCTATCCTTTTATCATCCAGATAGAGAATCCGATCAATGGTGGGATTTGATTAAGAACACCAATCCAAGGGAGGAAATTGAAGATTTGGAATCAGAAGACTTTGAAATAATGTTTCTTAATAAGTATTTCCTATGAAAAATTCGCATGAAGATGCTGATAGAATTCATAGAGCTCAAACAAAAAGAAGGATAATCCGTCAAAACCAATGAATCTAATTCCACATGTCTTGCAAGGTATGCTTCAAATTTCATTATCAACAATGATAGAAAAATTGATAGATTCATTAGTGGATTAAAACCACACCTTTGAAAGGCTCTTGCAGTTCGAGAATTTGGGAGTTATGAAGAAGTTGTTCGACATGATCTCAAAGTGGATATGTATTTTGGAGAATTTTCCCATGTCTATGGTGATAAGAAACAAAAGATGGAGTTTCAAGCAAGTGGATCTAATGATATAGGTGGGAAGAAAAATCAACGACCCATATGCCGAAAATGTGGGATGTTTCACAATGGGAACTTACTCAAAGAGAAGGGGAAATGCTTGTATTGTGGGAAATAAGGACACCATTCTCAAGAGTGTCTAAACGACACCAAAAGGAAGAATAATTTAGCCGATGAAAGGAGATAACCACTCATGGTTCAATGCTAAAACTGTAGGGAGATAGGGCACTATGAAAACCAGTGCACTAAACCTCGAGTTCTCGAGGGTAATCAACGTCAGCAGCCACCAAATCCAAAGGAACAAGGGAAGACTTATTCCATCTTAACTGTGGAGGTGGAGCATGATAATGAAGTCATACAACGTACACTTCTTATTTACTCAATAATGGATAAAGTCTTATTTTATTCTTGTTCTACGCATTCCTTTATATCTTGATAGTTTTCTAGAAATATAGAATTGAATCCCCGAAACTTTGAAGTAGTGATATCTGTAAAAACACCAAGTGGTGAAATCATTACAAACCAAGTGTTTGACTCTTCTCCTGTTGTCATACGTGGGATGATTCTTCCAGAAAATCTTGTAAGGCTTCCCTTGGTTGAATTTGATGCTATAATGGGAGTGGACTGGCTCTCGTTATATAGAGACCATATCAACTACCGGGAAAAGGAAATATCTTTTCATATTCCAGACCATCCCATGCTCCTCTACAAATGTAAGGAAGATCATGAATCTCCTTTGAAATATCCTTCAAGTGTGTGGGTCTTGATTCCCAATGAAGAAGCATACGTTGCCCAAATGGTTGAGTCGAAGGAAATTTATAACCTTGAAGAAATTCCCATCGTGAGGGAATATGATGATGTATTTACTGATGAGTTACCTGGAATCCCCCCAGATCGTGAGGTAGTGTTCTCAATTGAACTCATACCTAGAGCTACTCCTATCTCGAAGTTCCCATATAGGATGCCTCCTATCGAACTGGAGGAGTTAAAGAAGCAGCTGCAAGAGCATCTGGACAAAGGGTTCATTCGCCCTAGTGCATCACCTCAGGGTGCGCCAATGTTCTTTGTAAAGAATAAGGATAGAACAATGTGGCTATGGATCGATTATCGGGAATTCAACAAGATCACCATAAAGTACAAGTATCATCTCCCAAGGATTGATGACTTGTTCGACCAGTTAGGAAGAGCTCAATATTTATCAAAAGTGGATCTTCATTCTAGATATCATCAGGTGAAGGTGAAAAAGTAAGATATTCAGAAGACTGACTTTAGTAATAGGTATGTGCACAATGAGTTTTTGGTGATGCCCTATGGACTTACTAATACCCCTGAAATCTTCATGGATTTGATGAATAGAGTCTTTAGACATTACCTCGACAAATTTTTGGTAGTGTTTATCGAAGATATTCATATCTACTCTAAGAGAAAGGAGGAACATGAAGAACATCTATGACTTGTGTTGGAAACATTGAGAAAGGAGAAGTTGTACACCAAGTACAAAAAGTGTGACTTTTTGATGAATCAAGTCACCTTCTTAGGACATGTGATCACAAGTGAGGGAATTTCTGTGGATCCTTCAAAGACAATGGTGATTGAGGAATGGCCCAGGCCCTCTAGTGTCATAGAAATACATAGTTTTCTTGGATTAACTGGGTAATACCGATGTTTTGTGAGAAACTTCTCATTATTGTCAAGCCCTCTAACTATATTACCAAGGAAAGGTGTAAAGTATGTCTGGACGGAAGAATATTATGGAAGATTCAAGGAGCTAAAGAGAAGGCTGATCACTACACCTGTAATCACACTACCGAAAAGTGGAGAATGTTTTGTGATATACAGTGATGCTTCATAGAAATGAATTGGTTGCGTACTCATGAAAAATGATAATGTGTTAGCCTATGCCTCATGAAAGTTGAAGATCCATGAGCATAAATACCTGACACATGATCTAGAGCTGGCAACCATGATTTATTCCATAAAAATCTTGTGGAATTACCTTTATGGTTAGAAGTGTGACATATACACCAAACACAGGAGCCTAAAGTATATATTCACACAAAAGGAGCCCAACATGCAACAAAGGAGATGGTTAGAGACAATCAAAGATTATGATTGCTCTGTTCACTGTCATCCTGGAAAGGAGAACAGGGTAGCTAATACTCTATGCAGAAAATAACCTACTACTCTATCCATGATATGGATTGAGAAAGACCCTATCTTCATGGATATGCAAAGAATGGATTTGGAAACCATAAGGGTAGGGGATACATCATAACTTTCCCAAATGATTGTTTAACCATCTATCCAGGATAAGATTAAGGAATCACAAAGAGATGATGTGGAGATATAAAAGAGGGTGAATGCAGTAAAGTAAAGGAAGGTGAAAGAGTTCCATATCGACGATGATGGTGTCATTTAGTTTGGAAAGTGTCTTTTTATGCCTTCATCACCCAGGATAAAAAAGGATCTATTAAATAATACACATATCTCAACATTATATATCCATCCTGGGAGTACCAAGATGTACCGTGATCTCCCAGAACACTTCTGGTGGGATAACATGAAGAAAGAGATTGCAGAATATATATCAAGGTGCTTGGTATGTCATCAAGATAAAGATGAGCGACAAAATTCCAAGGGTGTGATGCAGCCATTTCTTATACCTATGTGGAAATGGAAAAAGGATACTATGGACTTTGTCACGGGTCTCTCGAAGACATCAAAGGAAAATAATGCGATATGGGTTGTGGTTGACTGACTCACCAAGACTTCCCATTTTATCGCTATTTGGGAAGAACTCTCGCTTGAAAAACTTGCAAATATATATGTGAAGGAAGTGGTGATACTGCAAGGTGTTCCAATATCCATTGTCTCTAACCATGATCCAAGGTTCACATCTAAATTCTGGAGGAGCCTTCAACATGCTTTGAGTTCTGAATTAAATTTCAGCACAGCCAATCACCCCCAAACTGATGGCCAGTATGAAAAAACTATTCAGACGCTTGAAGATATTCTAAGAGCCCGATCTCTAGAATTCAAAGTTGGGTGGGATCAGCATCTAACATTGGTTGAGTTCTCATACAACAATAGCTTACACTCGAGTATTCAGATTGCTCCGTATGAAGCTCTTTATGGGAAGCGGTGTAGAACTCCAACCTGTTGGGATGAAGTTGTAGAAAGAATGCTACTTCGACCCGATCTTGTTCAAGATATGACAGAGAAGGTTCAAGCCATCCAGAAACACCTCAAAGCTTCTAAAATTCAGAAAAGAGCTATGCAGACAACCATCGAAGGGACTTGGAGTTTGACGTTGTAGATAAAGTCTTCCTTCGAATATCTCCATGGAAGAGAATCATGCGATTCCGGAAGAAAGGTAATCCAAGCCCAAGTTATATTTGCCCTTTGAGATCCTTGACCGCATAGGAGTTCTGGCCTATCATCTTGAACTTCCACCAAATATGGCTCAAGTTCATGATGTTTTTCATGTATCACTACTGGGGAAGTACATACCAGACCCCTCACATATACTAAACTCAGAGATGGTGCAGCTCGAAGATGATCTCTCCAATAAAGAGCAGGCAGTTTAGATTCTGGATCAGAGAGATAAGGTTATACGCAACAAGGAAACCCATCTTGTCAAAGTTTTGTGGAGGAACCATAAGCTTGAGGAAACAACTTGGGAACCAAAAAAGGCAATGAAGGAGAAGTACCCTCACCTATTTGTGTATAGTGAAATTTCAGGGGCGAAATTTCTTAAGTGTGGAAGAATGTAACGACCCAATGTTTTTCAATGGAAATTCCATTCTTATATTTAAGTCACAAAATAACATGAAAAAAACAAAATAATGAACTACTATGTGATAAGTGACCTTTAAACATAAGTTTGTCACTTCTATGTTTTTAGTTTTGAAAATATGACATACACTGTTGTGTTCAAGATGATTTTTGGTGTCTAATGAATCAAAAATAATTTTTGGTGAATAGTGACCTACAATTATGAATAGTAATATGACACTTATGAATATTAAATCATACAACATAATATTAACATTACTTATTAATAATTAAATAAAATTTATACAGCTTAAAAAGTGACAATTTGACCTTAGATAACGTTTTGGTATTTTGGAAGTCATAAATAATTAATTATAATTTATTTATTTATATAAATGAAAAAATATTTCCCTAAAATGTATTCATAAATTATTGAAACAATTTCATATAGTTTTTAGATAATTTTATAATACCCTACGTAATTTTTGAAAGCACTATAAAATCTGTTTTAATCTTAAAAACTATTTTTTATGTAAATTATGATTTTAATTAAATATTAAATTAATAATATTTAGAAAATTATTTATGAAAAATGGACCCCATTTTTGGATTCTACATGTCGAAAAGTGATTGTGATAAATATTTTGGATTTTTCTGACATACATGACTTTTTTTATGAATAGTTAAATACCGTAATTTACAAATTAAGCTAAATAAGCTAATTATAGGGTCATGTGTGTTGTTATGTTGATGTAATCCCACTAGGTTCTATATTACATTAAAAAATTAATATTATTAGTCATTAAAGACTCAATATTCCTTGTCTTCTGGGGAAATAATTAACTAATCAATTTTATATTAAGGAAACCCCTCTCCCCTCCACTATAAAAGCCACCCTTCACACCCTCATTTCCTCACACCTCTCATCTCCAAGATTTCACTAAACACTACCCAAAAACCTTCCCTATCTCCTCCCCCACGTCCAATAGCTACTGGTCTCATCCAATGTCCACGATTAGGCCATTTAGGAGGTTCTCCAGAGAAGGATTCAAGAGGTAATTTCTCTCCTTCTTCTCCTTTAATTTCCTTTCAAGTTCAAGTTCATTTCTTGATCTCGCCCCACCTATCTTCATACAAATTGTATTTTAACTCCATTATTATAAATATAATGTAATTTTAAGATTATAATGGGATATTATATCATCCAACACCCTCTCCCTCTTCCTTTTATTTTATTAAAGAGAACATTGTTCGTGAGGTGTTAATTTATCACCTTCAAGAACGACAAGATTTATTCTTCCATTTCTACCTTCAGATCTGGTCATGAAAAAACTTTTATGGTTGAAACAGAATATTATATATGTTTTATATCCTATTTAAAGTTCTGGAAATAACCTAGATCCATATTACTAAGTGATATGTTAAAACAAGTTCGTTGTGATCCAAAAACAACCTAAATTGACCCAAATAACCATCATTTAATTCTTATGTAATGATCCATCCACATGGATATAATATAATTAATAATAAGATCATTAAAACTTATGTAATATCATTAATGACATGTAATATCATTTTTGTATGTTTACTCATGTTCTACCCAAACATCAATTTAAGAATACAAGTGAACCACGCAAGAAAAACCATAAAAACGAACATCCCCGAACAATGTTCTTGAACTCTATAAGTCATCCAAAGGAATATATTATGAAATAATGAGACCAGAATGAACCCTATTAATTTGCATATGATTCTGGATTTCTAATTAATGAATATAATTCCATTATACCGGATGTTAAATAGAAGGAAGCATTCGGGTACAAGGTAAGGGGAAATTCTCGAATGCAACTTTCATCCATCAGGTTCTACCTATTTCGCTCAATTTTTGATATGGTAACTCCTTAATGATTATTTGTTCACCATTTTCATTCCATTTCTCGGATATACATGTTTTCTAATGATGTTTATGTCAATCCAAATTTTTTCCGAAAGAACTCTTCTCTTAAGAACTCAACTTTTACCTCTTATTCATGGTGGATGGTTCTTGTATCAAGTATGTTGTTCCCTCTTTCTTTTGGAAACACAAATTTATGAATGTGTTCTTATGAGATAAAACCTATTAATTTTCATGGGTTAGTTATGTTCATTTATGTTATATGTTCATTGTGTAATGCATGATAAATGATAATGTTATGATGTGACAGGTGCACCCGGAATTATATAGCACAATATGAATGTTTAAATGTGAGAGGTATGCAAGAAACTATATAGCACTCCAATGCATTGGGTAAAGTGATGAATCTCATGATTAAATGTGAAACGATGTGTGAACAAGATGCTTGCTTGGTTCACAAGTATGTGTGGTAGTTAACCACTAAGACATGATGTTTCATTTTTTTGCATTTCCACATTTCATGTGTTTTATTTATGCACCTCTCTTGTTCATGTTATTTTGCCTATGTTATGATTATGCTCACCCCATGATATATATTGTTCCTTTATATCCTATTACTATGATTTTATCTCAACTCTTTTGATGTATATCCTCTAGTGGATACATGTACTAAGGAAAGGACAAGTTTCAATAAGAAGCAAGAGAAGAAGAAATTAAATAAATGTTTATGCTATATGTTGTATTTTTTATGTGTAGTCCTATTTTTCCCAAGACACTAAACATTTTGATCCTCTATGTGTAATAATATTATGTTGTTTGTATTTAAAATGATGTAATATTAGTGTAAGAAAATGCTTGGGTCTCTATATCTGAAGGATTCCTCAATGATTTTATAAGAGTATTCTCATCCATTTCAACACCATTGATAATTTTTATGTTTAATCGGTATTAATATTTTAGGAAATCATCTAACTAATATAATTGAGTTATTTAGGATTTTTCTGATAGTGGATGTTCTATCTTGATACAATTCGCCATAATACTATGAATTGTTAGTGGTTATGTTTATTGATTGTGAAAATTTATTTATATTTCATATGATAGTTTTAATATCAAATGTATATTTTGAATATGTTTCACCCGTTTCATATGTGGAATTCATTAGACTTGGTAAATGTCATTTGGGTCCTGCTATTGCACCTCGTTGCATCATCTTGTCACATGAGAAAAACTAGTTTGGGTTTTTACCCATTATATATATTCATGAAACATGGAATTGACATTATGGTTATGTAGTCCTTCATTATTCATTCCCAAATTAAGAAAAAATTAATTGATATTGCATACCATTATTATTCTAGTTGAATATCAAAGGTTATGTATTGTTATGGAATTATTAAATCAATTTATATTTCTCTCATTCTATGCTTAGGGTTTCTTATAATGTCTTGTTATTACAGTAATTCATCATCATTAATCATTTATTTGTGCTTATGATGCATTTCATACCATTAATGGGAATCTTAGAACAACCATTTATTATGTCTTATTCTTACCCAATATGAAAATAAGTGTACTATAATGACTCACATGGATAATCTAGAAGATTACATGTGATACAAAATAATTTGATCTGTTTTAATTAATATAATGTTGTAATGTAATATTCATATATGTAATATGGTTTTCCAAAACTACTATACTATCCGGTCCTTCGAGGTGCACCTTCCATTTTTATATACCAATTTAATATGTTAATGCATCATCTCTAGAATACTGGGGTCAAGGTCCATACTGTTGGAATCATAGGATGTTTTGCAGTAACCTTTTAATGTAGATTTATAAATAATATATTAGGGAACAAAACCCTAATATAGTCATTGAGGATAATCATTAAACAATATCCATTAATTTTGGAAAGGTAGTGATTATGTGGATATTCCAAGAAATTCATCAATATATGGATACCATAGGTGGACAAGGTGTTGGAACAGATGTACCTAGGAGTAACAACTCCGACATGGGCTCTGGGTCCATACATGGTGTAACAATATACACAGAAACGGGCCATACTGCACACCTGTTTTGACACTCTCGAGGGATATTACATGGATGGTTAAAATTTGATTCCAAAACCATTATGAAGGATATAAATATAAATGTCCCCTAAGAAACAAATCTTATGATTATGAGATTAAACGTGAATAAAATTTAAATTTAATTTATGTGTTTTTCTAGTTTCACATTATTTATTATAATTCATAACCTTATTTATTGCATCCCATTATTTATAAATGAATACTAGTGGATGGAATGTAAACCAAGTGAATATGTGTATCCCATGTGTAGATTTCCTCATATTAATGATAATAATGTTGTCCCTAGAGTTGAAAATAGTGCTGAGAAACTGATATCTATACTAGGGAAGAAGACACATGTTATGAATAATAAAAATACATGTATAGATCATCTAGATCAACAATATGGTGGAGAAGTGTTAGAAAATATAATTCAATAAACGGTCTCCATCATTCTACGGGAAAACGAACAAATTTTTATCAGAGCAAGGGATTTCTTATTTAGAAAATATATTTCACTCTTTAAAATGTAATAAAATGGGGATTTATGTTTTGGAAATTTAACACCTTTCAACAGATGATGAATATTTGTTGTTGTTTATTCAAATAAGGATAAGGAATAGATTGAAAATATGAAATGTTAGGATTTTAATGTTATTTTCCATGACAAATATTTTCTTCATGAATAGTGAGATGATATGTTGAAGAAATTCATGAGTGTAAGATAGAAAGAAGATTAAAATGTTGTGATGTATTAAGATAGTTTTCCTAGGATAGTAAGTAATTCTATGGACTACATATATAATCCAAGGATTAAGATTATTTAATTCTTTTATGGTTTAAAACAATTCTGATAAATATCACAAGTCTATCATAATTTCTAATCACGTAAAGATTTATTCTCATATGATATCAAGAATGAAAAATAATTCCCTATTTCTTATTAAAATTATGTAAAGAAAGAGAAAAAAGATGCATACTAAAAAGAATGGAAAAAATAAGATATTGGTGGAAGAAGGAATGTGTTTACATTCTAGCCTAGAGTAATTGTGGGATGAAACACCCTTGTACTTATGTGAAAAGAATGGGAGTGTGTTACATGTGTGATGAAAAAGGCCACCATGACCCTAATATTAAGGGAAGGAAAGAGTTTACCAATTTTTAACACTATTATATTAAATATATGGGACATTAAACAAATAATTTTCCTATATGTTAAGGAAAATATTATTAGATAATTCCAGTAGAGCAAGTTCATTCTTATGAAATCACAACTATTAAGACTGATGTTCCTAATGATGTGGTCCCAAGAACTCTAATTATTTACTTAAACATAGCCAATGATTTAGGATATACATATTGTTCAATGATAAATTTATTTTTTTCTATTGTACTTACCTATATATCCTTTAGAGTAAGAAATCAGGTTTTTTATTGATTTAATATTTGGTGAAATCTCTATACCAAAAACCTTATATAGAATGACCACTGTGGAATTTGTGGAACTAAAGAATCAACTAGAGGAATTTAGTGATAAAGGATTTATTCCCTTTATTTTTTCTCCATGGGGAGCCCATTTTATCATTCTTAAGAAGAAAGATAGATCAATGAGGTTGTGTATTGACTATTTCAAAATCAATGGTATTACGATAAAGAAAAAGTATCCTCTTCCCCGCATGGGTGATCTAATTTGTCAATATCATTGTGCCAAATATGTTTTTAATATTTACCTTTTATATATATATCATTATTGCGTGAGTTGAAGGAAGATATTCCAATGATAACATTTTGAACTAGGTAGATGCCGTATGAGTTTACAGTAATTCCTTTTGGGATGACTAATACCCAGTCTCTTTTCATGGATCAAATGAATAGTGATTTCATGAAATATGTTGATGAATTTGTGGTGGTATTTATTTATGATATCTTGTATAAACCAAATTTTGTTAATATCATTATAATCACTTAGACATTGTTCCAAAGAATCATTGATGACACGAGCTATATGGTATATTTATAGAGTGTGAATAATGTATTTAAATAGTTTTTTTCTTACCAAAATGTATCTTAAGATGAATCTTAGTTTATACTATTAATAAAATGTATGTCCAAGAATATCCTACACAAAAAAAACATAATCGATGTGTACAGTTAAATTGGTTTAACTAGTAATTATTTTTGTTTCATTATGAACTTCACCAAATTAGCTAACCCATTGACCAATACCACTCATAAAGGTGTTATGTTTGTTTAGATAAAATAATATAAAGAAGTTTCTAATTAATTAAAAAAGGTGATATTGAATACTCCATTACTGACTCAACCATCCGGAAAGGGGGATTTGTGAATTGTAGTGATTCATCAAATAATGGACTTAGTAGTGTCCTTATGCAGAATGACAAATATATTTCTTATGCATCCTAGAAGTTAAAAACTAATGAATAAAACTATCAAACTAATGATCTATATTTTTTGGATATAATCACAGCTATGAAAATATAGATACATTATCTCTATGGTGAGAGATGTGAGATATTTATTGATAATATGTCTTCAAATTTATTTTCCCACAAAAAAAACATAATATGAGGAAATGGAATTGGGTTGACATACTCAAGGATTATGACTGATCAATAGTCTACCACAATGGGATGGATAATAAGCTATTGGGTGCATTAAGCATGAAGGATCATGTATTTTTTAACAAAATAAGAATTTACGAGGATATTGCTTACACGGATCAAAAAAACATGGATATGGGAATTATTATGGAAGGTGAAACATCACTGCATTATTAATGGGGTTCCAAAACATATCTGATGAAAATTAATAAATGTTCTAAACCTGATAAAGATAATCATTCAAAAAAAATTAATTCTATGAATAATGGGATGTTTACAAAAATCCATTATGAAGATGGAATTTAAATATTTTGGAGGAGGATATATGTTCCCTCTCTACCTGAGCTAAAAAGGGATTTGTTTTCTAATTCCCATAGTTTGAATTTCTTTTTAATCCCTTATAGAACTATTATATATATATTTTTGATGGGAAATTTCTAGTGGGATAATACGAAGAGCAAAATTTCTGATTTTGTATCAATTTGTTTAGTATAACCACAAGTCAAGGATGAAATACAACATCCTAGAGGAGTCATGAAACCAATTCATATTACTACATGGAAATTGAATGATGTATCTATGTATTTCATCATTGTATTACCAAAAAATACATGAATGAATTGTGAAATATGGGTAATTGTGGACCGTCTTACCAAATTTGAAAAAAAAAATCTATAAGGGATGATTTTCAACTAGATCTCCTTGAAAGACTACATATTAATAAAATTTTATGACTTAATAGAGCACCTATTTCAATAGTATCTGATAATGATCCATAATTTACATCAAAATTATATAAAGGACTTCAAAAAGCCTTTGTTACATAGCTTCACATGAGTACTTCTTATCACCCTCACACCGAAAAGTAGTCTATAAGGATAATCCAAAATCAATAAGACATATTGAGAACATGGTCATATGAATTAAAAGTTATGTGGGAACAATAATTACCAATGGTAGATAATTCCATTTAATATAATTTCCATTATAGTATTCAAATGGAAACATATGAACCATAGTATGGAAAAATATTTCATACAAAAAATTGTTATGATGATTTTTCGGAAAGGAAGCTTGTTGGACTAGAGCGTGTGGAGGAAACAACAGAAAAGGTAATGCATATTTAAACCCATATCAATGAAGCTCAATTTAGGTAAAATATTTATGTCAATAATCGAAGGAAGTACTTGGAATTTCATGTAAGAGATCAGGTTTTCTTGAAATGATCACTATGTAGAGCTGTTATAAGATTTAAAAAAAAGAAAACTAATCCCCAACTACATTGATCTTTTTGAAATCCTAGATATAATTTGAAATGTGGATTATCATTTGGATAAGACAGCTAGCATTTCTAGTGTACTCAATGTGTACATTATATTTTTGTTGATTAAGTAAATGTTTGACCCATCACATGTACCCACTTCTAAAGGAATAATATTAGAACCTAACTTATCTTACTATGAAGAGCCTATCTGGATTCTACACTCTAATGAATAGGTGGTGTGGTGTCAGATGACTCGGTAGGTAAAGGTACTTTCGAAAAATAATAATATTTAATATATGAAAATGGAGCCTCAAAATCATATGATGAACTATGGAAATCATTTTGTGAGGTGACAATCTAGAAACATCAAGGATATATTTTTTATAGGAGGGGAGACTGTGAGGACCCATAACTCTATAAAAGAAATTTCCATTCTTATGAATATTTCACAGAGTAATGATAATATTATATCACTTAGGTAACATAATAAATACATCATAAATGAAGAATGAATGGAATGTGGGTTATTTATTGAAGTAAAGGAACCTATACTGACGAAATAGTAACATGAACTTAAGAGAATTAATATGAAACATATCAATAGTAAATGGGGTAAATGATTAAAAACTAGGACCTTATTTTAATAAATCAATTTACATATCATACAAATTGATTTCTGATATTAATATATCATATTATAGGAAAATTAATATTTTAAATATTATTAATTGAGTGTTGATATTTTATATGAGTCATAAATCTTTTATTACAAATATTTAATTAATAAAGAAATTTAGAAGAAAATTAATTTTTATAGAATGTATTTATAGATCAATACTTTATTATCTTATTATTTTAGGTTACTTTCATGAAACCATCATTAATTTTATAAATGTTATAATATCTATTTGAATTTTAAAATATGTATTTTTAATATTAATGATAATTTTAATAAAAATTAAATTTTTCATATCTAGAAAACTACTCATAAAATGGAGTTCAAATTTTTAATTCTAAATATATAAAAATATTTATTGTGATTTTATTTTGATTTTTCTAAAATACATGGATTTTTGGTGAATCATAATATATGATAACTTATGATAAATGATAAATACATGATTTATTGACTCATAGGTGATGTTTGAATGATTTAAGAATAATCTGTTCAAACTCACAAGAACATATTACTATATCTAGTCCAATGAATCCACACCATATCTTCTCTTGTGAAAAATAATTAAATAATGAATAAAAAATTTAAATCACCCCTCTACACCTCTATAAATTCTACCCCTCATCTGCACTTCTCATCAAATATGTATGCCTTGAATCATGTGAAAATTCATCCAAAATACACTTCCCATGTCTCTCCCCCATGATCAAGGGCTCTTGGTCTTACGAAAAAACCAAGACTCTATTTCCTAATGTGGTTAACATGGAGGATAATTCCCGTGGTAAACCCTCTTTCATTTTATTTTAATTCCATTATAATTTATTATCTTTTCATATTCTCTTCTCACCTCCTTTTTTAAAATGATCATAATTCATCCATTATCATCTATATATTAGAATGGTGTACCGTTAGTGTAATATCCATTATCAATCTCTTTACTCTCGCTATTTTTTTTAAAAAGATAAAATCATCGTCCAGGATGTGCTCATTTACAACCTTCTTGGAAGATAAACATTCATTATTTAATTTCATCATCAAGTCTGGACATGAGACCATTTTTATGGTTGAAACAGACTATAAAAAATATATTATATCATATGAAATGTTCTGACCCATTTTATATATATTATATTAAATAATAATAAAAAATTTAAAAAATTATTAAAATTAGATAAATGATTATAATTAATATTTTATCGAATTATTCTTCCTCATATAAGAAACTATTATGGTAAATAATTTCAATTACACTTCTATATTTTCATTAATAACATGTAATTTCAATTTTGGATAATTATACACATTTTATCTGATATTTATTAATAATAATCTAGAGAAATGTACCTAAAATCAAGGAAATGAAAGTTACAGAGCGATAAAATTTTATATTATAACTCATCAAAAAAGTATATAATAAAGCATAATATAATTATAGTAAATCCAATAAATTTATTAAAAATTATTAATTAATTAATTAATGGATTTAATTTTATTATCCAAGACATTAAGGTCATATTTAGGATATATTCAAACATAATGTCCGGGATTCTACCCAAATCATTATTTTTCCTTTGGGTTATTATTTCACTATATTTTCCAAAATGTATTGATTATTTATATATGAGAACTTCCATATATTATATTTATATGTACTAATCACATGTATCAATAACATTCCATCTTTATTTTATGGTTAATACTTGTTTTTTACAAGTTTTCCTTATCAATTATTTTGGAGAGCTAATCCCGACTAACAGAATGACTAAAATTCCAACATATTATCAAGAGAACATTATAATCTGTTCTAAGACACTATTATTTTTCTAAAATAACTCATTTTATAATGTAAATATTATCATATTTCACTTTTTTTTATTCAACGATTTAACCAATACAACTATTCTGTGAAAAACAAATCAGTATTTCTCTTTTTAATTCCTTGATGATTCTATTAGAGTATTCTCATATATTTCGAAAACATAGTTGATTTTTATTTTTAATTAGAATTAATATATTATGAAATAATCATCCATGTTTTATTTAATGTTTTACTATTAGTTTGATTATGGATGTGCTATATTTAATACATTCATAATAATAATCTGGATGGTTGTTTATTATGTTTACTGATTGGGGGGTGTTATTTAAATTTCATGTTCTAATTAAAATATTAATGTATATTTGGATTACGATACACACTATTAATATAAGGAATACACTGGAATTAGTATGTTTCGGGTGGGGCCCTCTATTGCTTCTCGGTGCATCAATCGGTCTCATGACCCATACTTGTTTGTATTTTAACCAAATATGAATGGTCTTAGAATAAATCAATGAAAATATGGTTATGATGTCCCACATTATGGATTCCCAAATTATTAAACTAGTAATTAAATGTATATATGATAATTTAACTAGTAAAATATCCACGGTTTTTTATTTTTATGTAATTATATTATCAGTTTATATTTCTTCCATATTATGATCAAGTTTACTTTTAATGGAATGTGTTTTTAGTCATTCATCAGGCCTTATTATTTATTTATTCTTCCACTTTATTTATTACCCTTACAATGAATTTAATATCACCTCTTTCATATGTTTTATTATTTCCTAGGATGAAAATATGTGAATTATGAATGACCATTGGGGATAATCAATAATTTTATGTGTGATTCAAAAGAATATGAAATTATTCATTTCAATTCATGTTGTAATCTAATGTTCGTATATATAATCTAGTTTTTTCCAAAACTACTAACCTAATTGTTCCTCCATGACACAACGTCCTTATTTTTATTAAAATATAATAAATTATGGCATCTTTTTTGGGATAAGATGGTTTAGTTCCTTAGACAACTTATCATTTATTTCGATGTTGAATTATAACAATAAAAGAATAAATCTCAATAAACTCAATTTATCATCATCATTAATAATCAATTACCAAAGAGATGGATGATCAGAAAAAATAGGGAATCTAATTCCAAAAATTACATGATCTAAATTCTATTAAAGTATATACAACAACAAAAACTTATTTTATATGGTAATTTAATTAATTTGGTTCACAAATATGTTTTTTAAGCATTAGAAATGAATTTTTTCCATCTCTCTATTCATTATGAATGCACTTCTCCAACATCTTGTTTGGAAGAATCCAAAATTAGATCAAAAGGTTCTTCCTAATTTGGGGGATGCATCATTGGTGGTGTAATCAAACTATACTTCAACTCATCACCTACTTCCCGTAAATAATAATTTAAATAAAAATGATCCACATTAAAACATAAATTATATAGTGGGAGAAATCATATGTAAGTATTTTATAATCCTCCTATAGAATCATACATGTCTAATAAATGATGTAATATTTATCAAAAAATGTTTGGTAATTAATGTACATAAGATGTTATTTTTTTGATTTATAAACATAAATTTTATTTTATTAAATGACATGCCTATGATAAATTCCTCTCTAAACCATGAAATGTATCTTTTAACACTGTAAAAAAATTCATTTCAATAATGGTTTTCCAAATATTTACTACATGTTTCAAACAACGAACAAAATAATTTCACAAAAACCGTGAAATAATTTTTGAATAAATCTCTAAAATAATTTAGATAATCAGAAAAAATTATTACCATGCTTTTATAAAATGTACATAGATCATAACAAAATAAAAATGGAATTCTTTTGTATGAAAATGTTTTGAACAGAAATGTAATTCCAGTCTTTCCTTGATTCTTATGAGTAATATGTACCTTAAGAGAACCTAAAAATCCTTCCAAAATAAATAATTATTTCTTGGAACAAATATCATTACTAACGATTCCATTAGGTGGATGTGAATATGATATTTTGGAGTGTCCCGATTCAACTGCTGGAAATATATGTAATCTCTCCATCTATTCTGTGTTCTCAATGGGATTAATTAATTAATTTCATCCCCAATTATTGTAATTATAGTTTTTATTGTAAATAAATGATTGGATATAACATGTTATGAATTTATAGTATGATATATAACCCAAGTATTTATGAGATTCTCGATCTCCTTCCATAAATACTTCATCATTGTGGGATTTATCCTCTTTTGGGAATGTCTGATAGGTTTGGAATGTCCATCAATATGGTACCCATATTTCAAATCATAAGGGACTATGTATAATTACATATCATGGGTTTTATATATTTAAAAAATTAAATAGACATCCCCCACCTACAATTTATAGACCTTATCCACAAAAAAATATCATCATTTTAATCATTTAAAAAATCATCAATGAAATCATAATTCAAATCTTCTTTCTACATTAAATGAGAATCTAAAATTTTATGTGAATTCAAATCTTTAGGGATATTTTTTAATGAAAATTTCTTTCATAAGGATAATAATTCATTTAAAGTACATCATTATTCTATTGGTTCAGTACGTACATCATGGGATAGTTCAAATACCTAGTGATCATTTGATGGGTGCCTCATGGATTCAAAACTATTATAGTGGTAAGTGACCTCTCCAAACACCATGGTGGGTTTTCCCTAATTATCACTGATGATGGTTTTGTATTAATATAAATAATGTATCGCAAAATGATTTTTGATTGTGATGGTTGTCACAACCCATCCTCGGGGCCCGTGTCGTGACTACCCCAAGCCCGCCTTCCATAGGCCAGGGGCTGGCGACTAGAACCAAGGTGTAATTACCGATAAAAAGGGAATGCATTGCCTTTGTAAAGTCAACAAACACAACAGAGCAACCAAGCAGAAGTAAACACTAAGCAAAAACTAGTTACAATAGTAAGTGCGGAAAACTAAGTGGGCCTGAATACAAACATAAACTGAAAGTAAAGTACAACTCAAAAAGGGAGTGCAGCAACTGAAAAGTAAAGCCGCTGCCTCGATCCGTCCACTAGAAGTACCACCTAAAGGGTGGGTACATATAGCCTCCACAGCTCCTCGGGTCCAGCCTCCCGCTCCGAGTATGTCCCGCCTAGTGGTCCACCTCCAGGTATTGTCCTACTCCGCAAGCCTCAACCCATGATCCGCGTTGTCCATCATCTGTAACCAACACAATGTAGTGCGGGGATAGCCCATGAAGGGGTGAGTATAAGCTACTCAGTAGGGACCCCGAGACCCCCAAAGGTCTCCCAGAATCCACAAAGGATAATCCACAAAGGAAAGATACAATCACGAAGTAACATCCGACAATACTTAGGTATATGTCCATAAATATACCTAAGTCATCAATTCCAATTCGGCTCCAACATCTGAGCCCAAGTACAACCCAGTCCACACAGGAAATGATAACGTAATCCACACAGGATATGGAGCCAAACTTATCGATGAAAAGGATTGAAAGTCAAGATTCACCTCACACAGGTACTTCTTCGAAAGATGATAGAGATGATCGGATGTAGCCACTGATTTATCTAATTCGTCAGACCCACACATGATCGATAGGTAATTGACACCTGCAATGACCCACAAAGGATCGATAGGTAACTAACCCCTGCAATGACTTACATAGGATCCAACCCACACAGGATCTATAGGCACTGGCCCACACAGGACCGCTGAGCACTGACCACACAGGATCTGACCCACACAAGACCGATAGCACTAATCCACGTAGGATCGCTGAGTGCTGTAGTCGTCACCGTTGAATCCACGGAGGATTTCTGTACAGTCTTCATTGTCGTCGCAGTCGCAGCCAGCTCTAGGGTTTTCGCACACAACAAGCTCGTTTGGAAGGGTCCGCTCCATGAGCCGAGGGGATGATACATCAACAGACATGTATTCTGATGTTGATGTATCCAAAAGAGCTGTATCGTCAACAGGAACTCAACGTCACAGACAGTGCGTCAATCGGACGCCCGGTCTGAGAGTTATTTTCTTTTTCGTCCCAGGGGCCCGGTTGGTTTTTAAGTCAAAACCAACCCGACCATACTCCAACTACGTCCAAACCTCGAGCAGAGTAAGTCAAAAGTTCTGTCTCACTAAGAGGAATCCATAAAAGTCGACGGTACATCAATCGGACGTCTGGAGCTGAAGTTATAAGTGTTTCAACTATGAGGGCCTGGTTGGTTTCGTGTTCGAACCAACCCGGCCGAACCCAATGTTCTCTTAAACCTTGAGTATAATATACCGAAACGCCCTTATCGATCCAAGGATCGCACCGTAGCAAACAGTGTGTCGATTGGAGGTCTGCAGCCCATGTTATGGGAAAAAGACCGAAAGAGGTCCGGAATTAGGGGGTTCGGGCCCTGTCCAACCCGGCCTGATACCCCCAGGTTCGGCCCAAACCGGGTCAACCCGAACCGGGTCCGGGTCCGGCCCGCTTGGGCGCGGCCCGACGGCCAGGCGGCTCGGCCGTAACAGCCGAGCAGTGAAGCGGGGGGGGGGGGGGGGGGGGGCGCTGCCTCCTGCGTTGAGAACCCGCGGCCCCCATGTGGGAGGCCGCACCTGCTAGCCGATCGGGCGTGATGAACCCCCGGTTTTCCCCCTGACCGGCTGGCCCACACCAGCTGGCCGGCTGCTGCTGCCACAGGACCAGCGCTGGCCGGTCCCCCTGCTCCGACACCGGCGTCCCGGAACCAGTCAACTGTCCCTGCTCCGCCGCGGCCTCAGCCACGGACTTGGTCTGTTGGCACGACGGGACCACGCTATGCCCCTCTGCCACGGCCCCGCTCCGGCCGCAGTGTCTTCGAGGTTCCTTCGAGGTTCTCTAGAACGGCGCGACAGTGCCATGCCTTTGTTAGACTTCTACAATGCGGCGTAACGGTGCCACGCACCCTTTCCGTATGATCCGTCGTGGTGCCGTTGCACCATGCCGCTCTCCTTCGAACCACATCAACACAACTTACATGGGAGGAGGGTCGACCATGTTTGTGCGGTCCGGCCCCCTCACGTTAATCGATAGCAAGAGGCAAAGTTTCACAAAGAATAGCAATGAGATTATTCACGAATAAAAACAAAATCCCCTACGTTCAGCGTCGAATTCGTTGAGCGAGGATTCATCGCGGAAATAACCATCGCAGAAGAAGGCGTCGCGGAAGGAGGATCGTCGCGTCCCGGAGAAAGAATTCATCGGTGTCGTGTCATCAATCTTTGAGGATCTGGCGTTCTTCGCGTTCTTCGTGTTCTTCGTCGAGGAAAGAGGGCTCCACAGCTCGAGTGAATTCTCCCAAGCCCTCTTGCACAACCAACCCCTAATAAAATAAGATTTGTCTTATTTTATTAATGCAAAAGCCAACATCTTTGGAATTCAAAAACGAAACAATCAGTTAAAATAATTAATTGCAACATTTAAAACGCCCAAATTAATTGAGGCATTTCATAAATAGAAAAACGCAAGGGTTGACTTCCACTTAGGGGTGCGGGTGTGTTACCTTAATTGAAATATAACGACCCATACTTAACATATATTGTTATTAATTCAAAATTGAAGCACACTTATTACAACATATAACAAAACGAGGAAAGCACCGTATAGGTATAGAGTCTTTAGAAGTTGGGAAACAGAAACAACTAGTTCATAAAGCATCTAATTTTCCTCCCATTTATTTCATCATATCTAGAGTCCCTTTTTGGCATATCATACTTAATAATCTTCTTCCTGACTTGGGGAAATAAAACATACAAAAGGGTGATCTCAAATGCTCAATAAGGGTAGACAAAAGAAATATCAATCACATCATATACATAAGAACATCACTTTTGGAAATCATAACCTGTAAAAGAAATCATAATTTCATAACATGGGATAAATCATAGTAGTGAAATGTAATCCCAATAATAATAACTTAAAACATCAAACTTTGTGGCATACACAAATTATCATAGAGAATCATTTCTTGTTAGTCAAGACTCATTTCCAAAACTATCTTAGTGGACAAAGTCCATTTCTGAACCGAGTTCACTCCACGTTTTAGTCCTATTTCACTAAACTGGTTTAACCTTCCATTCCAGCCATGTCTATCTCATGAGATATAAAATCTTTACCCAATGCATTTGAGGGAGATATAGGTCCCACCCATCTCATAATGATACCATTCTTATGTGTGCCACAAAGTCATAAATTATACATCATTGCATAACCCATGTAATATAAATGGGAATCGTAAACATTGTGACATCATAAAACAATTCATATAAGATAAAGGAATTCATAAAAATATAATTCCATCACAACATAATCAAATCAATGTAATAATAGGGATAAAAACATAACCCTTTATTATCTTAGATGGAAAATAATTTTGACAAAACACTTGAACTCCATTCTTGAGGAAAATATCATTTCTGCTTCAAAAACACTTTTTCTTTTCTTAACATGTCGTACAATTATAAACTAAAAGAAGTTTATTAAAAATAAACTTGAAAATCTATAAAGTAATCTTCATGGAAATAATGTTTTAAAAATCCATTCATTCCGTATATGTTAAGAAAAACATTATTCTCATACTTTTATCGGAAAAGTCAAAAAAAGTACCTCGTACGAAAAACGACAAAAGATTCCTTTCATATCTTATACTAAAAACTCACCGAAGGGTAAAATAAGATTTAAAAAATTGTAGTTGAATGGAAATAATATTACATATTGATGAAACATGGATGTGTATGATAAAATACACCCTAGTAAATGCCAAAGTATAAACTATCTCGGATAAAAATGATATTTTGATATTTCACTTAACTTAGGTCCGATATGCTTTGTACGTGTCCGAACCTCCTATATAATGATTTAAATAATGTTATTGACTTATTCCAGAATCATAATTATTGTTATGATATCATATATGGTCATATTCTTAGCTTCTTATTAGTAATATTTCATTACAACTTGTTATTCGGTTGTTTATTAATTTTTGTTCTTATGCGTGTTTTGTCGAATAAATTCTTATTATTCTCTTTAGGTTATATATACCTCATTTACAGAATGTTATTAGTGTAATATACATCATATTCATTCATTAAATTCATTTATATAATCATTATTCAATGAAGATCATGTAGAACGAGTCACATCACATCGTGGAGACGGTATTCCGTACCTACGCACGAGCGATGATATCATTCCCATGATCATGGAATTGTATTGGAGTGTATGTATACTATTTCAGAATCAATATCACTTTAAAATAATCATATATAGTCATTATTTACACCATTATACCCATCCATGTAAGGTGGTGGTGGAAAGTAGATTACACCACGGCGTGGACACGATATTCTTTACGCACGCACGCGCGGTGATTTCATTTTCCGTAGGATGGATAGATTGTGAAATAGGGGTGTTTCATACATATAATAACATGTCCGTATATGATTGATACTGATGTTATTACTTCATAATGAAACAAATAAATAAGAAGAAGTGGAAGAAGAAGTAAAGATGAAAGAATCGTTAACGGACATTACCTCTTCTTTGAAGTGCTTCTTTGAGACATCCTTTTAGGGCACTAAAATTGGTCTTTGAAGACGACCAAGACCTCTAGGATGTCTCTAGGGAAGTGGAGAGTAGAAAGTGTCATGGTTTGGCCGAGCTTGAAGGCTCAAAGTGGTGTGAGGTAGAGAGGGAGGAGGTGCCCTTTTATAAGGGAGGAGAGGGGCACCTTTGGAATAACCAAAAATATTATTTTATTATAAAACCAAATTCGGTTTTAAATAGCTCCAAATTGATTTATTTTGAAGCTAAGGTGGGTATGGGTCTAAATAATCTCATACAATAGAATTTAGACATGTTTAGGTTCCTATTTTGACCTTATCATTTAGATTTAACATTAAGTTAAATAATTTTACTTTTACCTTGTCTTCTTGTGTTCTTACACTATAAGGTTAATAAACATACTATAAAAATCCGAATTACCCCCAAGTTGTTTATTATTAATATATATAACCTTATATAATTTATTTGTCCGAACCTTAGATTTTTCAGAATAAAATAACAATTAATAATATAATATTTATTTTAAAAACTATTTTATGTCAGTTTTGACACTATTTAGTAATTGATATTTGTGAAAATCATAATAGAATGATTAGTTCTAAAAAAATTAATTAAATCAATATTAACATGTCATATTAACCTATAAAATTAGTTTAATTCATAAAAAGTCTCAAATTACATTTATTTGGGTATTTATAACATCAATTATGTCAATATTTCATTAATAAGATAATTACTGCATCATCTTTGTGTCATAAATAAATTAAATATATAATGTCTAAAAATTACAAATAAAATACCATTATGTAGGAAATATTTTTATATTTCTAATGAATATTTATATTCTAATTTATCATATATAAAACTTTATATTAAAAATTATTTACTTATTAAACTTTGATTTTAACTATTTTATCCCTTCTTTAAATAAATTATTAATAAATGTCGTAATCTAATCCATGTGGGCCTAAATGGTCATATTTTATTCCTAAGTTTGTTTTAGGTCGAATTACACTTATCCAATAGAATTAGGACATGTGTTAGGGTAATAATAATATCATTTTTACCCTTAATTACCCTATTTACATTTAACCGTGGTAAATAAAAGTAAAAAGTTATTATTCACAAAAAATTATTTTCATCTCTTTGAACCAAATTTTACTTACTGACATCAACCGTGTTTCTAGGATTTTTGAAATTCCACTCAAATAAGCGGTAAAATAATGTTTTATGAAAAATTCAGTTTTTTAACTACAACTTAGTGGTTTCACTATTCATCAAAAATTGAAAGTTTTCAGAAAAATACCAAAATTTTACCCTAGGATAATTTCGATATTCTGAATCCAAAAATGAAGTCTATTTTGAAAAATAAAATTTATAAAATGTCAAAAAGTTTTTATTACTATTCATAACGGCTATTTTTAATAATATTTTATTAGCATATCATTGTTTAGTGAAACTCGGTATTGCGTATGGCACAAGCTATCGAGGAAGGTCGCAATTTCGTGTAAAGCAAGCCAAGCAAGTGTTGTGTGTAGAACAAGGTTCCTTTGATGATTTACATAACATAAAAGTCTCGGGTGTTACATTCTACCCCCCTTAAAATGAATTTCACCCTCAATATTCGTCACTTTGTAATAAAACGATGAGGATACCTCTCCCTCATCATATCCTCAAGCTACCATGTAGCTTATTCTAATGGTTGGTTCCTCCATAATACTTTCACCAATCGAGCGGTCTTGTTTCGTAGGACTTTTTCACTATGATCCAGAATCTCTATCGGCTGTTCTTCATAAGAAAGATCCTGCTCCAGCGGTACAACTTCTGAGCTGATTACATGTGAAGGATCAGGTTTGTACTTTCTCAGGAGAGATACATGGAACACATCGTGAACTTGAGAGGGATTCGGTGGAAGCGCCAATCGGTAAGCTACCTTCCCAACACTATCTAGTATTTCAAAAGAACCGATATATATAGGGATCAACTTCCCCTTCTTTCCAAATCACATGACCCTCTTCCAGGGAGATATTCATAAGAACACATTATCACCTACTTCAAACTCAAGGTCTTTTCTTCGGTTGTAGGCATAACTTTTCTGTCGACGCTGAGCTTCTCTTATGTGTTGTTGAATAGATATGACCTTTTCTTCCATTTCATAAACGAGATCAGGTCCTAATAGCTTTCTTTCCCCAACTTCATCCCAACAAGTTGGAGTCCTGTATTTCTTTCCATAGAGAGCTTCATAAGGAGCCATCTGAATACTGGAGTGAAAGTTATTATTATAAGAAAATTCCACCAAAGGTAGGTGTTGCTCCCAACCACCTTTAAAATCCATAGAGCAAGCACTCAACATATCTTCCAGAGTTTGAATTGTTATCTCAGACTAACCGTCTGTCTGAGGATGATAAGCAGTGCTGAAACTCAACTTCGTATTCAGAGTATGCTGAAGACTTCGCCAGAACATCAAGGTAAATCTCGGATCCGGATCAGATATAATAGAAAGTGGTACTCCATGCAATCTTACCACTTCCTTCAGATATATCCTAGCAAGCTGATCCAGAGATAAATCCTCTCTAATAGCAATTAAGTGTGCAGACTTTGTAAGATGATCCACTATGACCCAGATAGCATTATTGCCTTTGGATTTTTTAGGAAGTCCTGTGACAAAGTTCATAGTGATGTTTTCTGATTTCAATTTGGGTATGGGTAATGGTTGTAACATCCCCTTAGACTTATGTCTCTCAGCTTTAACTGGTTGACAAACCAAGCATCGAGAGACATATTCAGCAACATCTCTTTTCATGCCATCCCACCAGAAGTACTCTTTCAGGTCCCTATACATCTTCGTGCTTCCAGGATGAATAGATAATGAAGAACAATGAGCCTCATCGAGTAGCTCCTTCTTTAATTCGGGAATGGGAGGAACACAAACCCGATTCCTAAACTTTATTATCCCATCACAATCAAGGTTGAATTCAGGAACATTTCTCACCGTCTTTTGTAACTCGACATCTTCTTTCTGTGCCTATTTAATCTTCACATGTATAGATGGTTGAACATTCATTTGATAAATATACGATTTTCCCCATTCATTATAATTCCAAGATCCATCCTTTGTAAATACATAAATATTGGATCTTTTGTGATCCTCATCATGGATAAACTAGTATGGTCTTGTCGACTTAATGCATCTGCCACCTTGTTTTCTTTCCCAGGGTGGTAATGAATTGAGCAGTCGTAATCCGTAATCGGCTCCAACCATCTTCGTTGTCACATATTCATCTCCTTTTGTGTGCAAATATACTTTAAACTTTTATGATCAATATAAATATCACACCTCTCACTATAAAGGTAATGCCTCCAAATCATTAATGCAAAGATTACCGCAGCTAACTCCAAATCATGAGTTGGGTAATTTTGCTCATGTATTTTCAACTGTCGTGAGGCATAATCTATCACTATATCATTTTTCATAAGAACACACTCCAAACCCTTCTTGGATGCATCGCTGTAGATCACAATCCTTTCTCCACTACAAGGCAGTGTGAGCACAGGTGCACTGGATAACCTTCTTTTCAACTCCTTGAAATTCTCTTCACATTCCTCCATCCAAACAAACTTAACTAATTTCCGAGTCAACTTGGTGAGTGGATTAGATAATCGTGAAAAATCTTTCACAAATGGTCGATAATATCCTGCCAAATCAAGAAAACTTCGAATCTCAGTTACAGTTATTGGTCTCAACCATCTTTTGATAACCTCTATTTTTGCTGGATCCACAGATGTCCCGTCTTTTGTGATTATGTGACCCAAAAATGAAACTTTTTGAAGCCAAAATTCACACTTGGTAAATTTGGAATAAAGCTTCTCCTTTCTTAGGGTCTTTAATATAATTCTTAAGTGATCTTCATGTTCTTCCTTTCTCTTTGAATAGACAAGAATATCGTCAATAAAGACTACCAAAAATTGATCAAGATTGTCTCTAAAGAATCTATTCATTAGATCCATGAAGATAGCAGGGGAATTAGTAAGACCAAATGGCATCACTATAAATTCATAGTGTCCATACCTTGAACAGAAAGCCGTCTTTGGTATATCATCCCGTTTGACCCTTAATTGATAATACCCAAAACGAAGATCAATCTTGGAAAAGTATTGAGCTCCGCATAGTTGGTCAAATAGGTCATCAATTCACGGTAGAGGATATTTGTTCTTGATAGTGATCTTTTTACATTCTCGATAATCAATGCAGAGTCTCATTGATCCATCTTTCTTCTTAATAAATAGAACAGGTGCTCCCCAAAGTGACACACTAGGGTGTATGAACCCCTTATCAAGATTCTCTTGGAGTTGCTTCTTCAATTCCTGCAACTCAATTGGGGCCATTATATAAGGTGTCTTTGAAATAATAAAAGCATCTGATACGAGTTCTATTGAAAACTCAACTTCATGATTCGGTGGAAGACCCGGTAATTCCTCCAGAAAGGCATCATCAAATTCCCATACAATGGTCATATTCTCAATCATGAGTTTCTCACAAAGAATTTGAGATAAATAACCTTCATTTAGTGGAATCAATACCCATAAAATGGAAGAAATTTCCACTAGAAGGTTATGTTCATCCTTGCATCGATAGACGGTCATAGATTGATCTGGAATATGAAATGTGACTTCCCTTCTTTGGCAATTGATATGAGCTCCATGTATAGAAAGCCAATCCATGCCAAGAATCACATCAAATTCCACTATAGGAAGGATCACAAGATTTGCAGGAATCACTTTCCCACAAAATTCAATCGGAGAAGAATTATAAACTTTTGATGCGGCTGTAGGGCCATTAGGGGTTGTCATAGCTAACTCAACATCTAACTGTTGAGGTAATACGGGGATATCCTTATAAAATTTTTAGAAATAAAGGAGTGGGTGGATCCAGAATCAAATAAAACATTTTCTACTTTAGATTGGATGGTAAGTGTACCTTTCACCACATCGTTATCGTACTCCACATCGCTGATAGAAATTGCATGTGACTTTCCTTTGTCTTTAGCCTTAAGAGTTTGTTAACGTCAACCATCATCATCAACCCTTGGATTTGGGCATTGATTGGCATAATGCCCCATCTCCTTGCACTTGAAACATTGAAGTGTAATATGTTCATTCTTTGTATCCCTTCCTTTATTTTCATCATTAGACAACTTCTTCCCATCATTGCGGCATTCAAATGCCCTATGACCTTCCTTTCCACATTTGAAACATTTACTTGTCCCTTTAAGACAACTCCCTCCATGTTTCTTTCCACAATTTAAGCATAAGGGAAAGCTCATCTTCAATTCATTGTGCTCTTTATATTTTCCTTTGAATTCCATTTTCCTCTTCTTATCAAACCCATATGACTGATGGGTTACTCCAATCTCCATCTCGACTTTGAGAGCTCATCGAACGATTTCCTCGTAGCTATTGAAGTCCCTTATGGCTAACGCCCTTCGAAGACTCGGTTTTAAGACACTAAAGAATTGATCGATCTTACTCTCAGGTTGGATAATAATACTAGAAGCGTACCTTGCAAGTCTTGTAAAATTTGCTTCATAAGTACCTACAGATTCATCATCCTTTTTCTTCAGTTCAAGAAACTCTTTCTCCATCTTTGTTCGGAGAATACGAGGGAAGTACTTATTGAAAAATAAGTTCATGAACTCGTCCCATTCCATGGACTCAATTTCATCCATTTGCCTCGTATTCTTAATAAGATTCCACCATTGATCAGCATCTCTTTCCAAACGATACACTACTAGGATGACTTTATCATGTTCAGAACATTGAAGAACAAAAAATATTTTTTCAGTAGTACTATTCCATTGTTCAGCAACTAATGGATCAGTAGACCCGCTAAAAGAAGGTGGACGGTACCTCATGAAGGATTCAACAGAATGTTGCTCCTTCCTTTTCTCGTTTGGATGTCCTGCATGATTCATAGCTTGAGAAAGTTGTGTGAGCATGGCTACAAGATTTTCCATTCCAGCTCCCATAACGTTTGGTTGCTCAGGGGGACAATCATTGCATTGCTCGTCGCATTCCACATTAACACGGTTCCTTCAGGTTCCAGCCATTGACTAAAACCAAGAAGAATAGTGTGAGAAACACTAATTATAATAGGAAAACCACATAATCAAGAATAAAATTTCACACTTAACGTCTAATCCTAGGTTATTCATGGCCATTTCTAAAACACTATGATTTTTTTCTATTCTTAGACTTATCCTTAGGATTCTTACTAAGGCTTTCACATCTTAGTTTCCAATGGTTGACTATACCTTTCCTCTGATACCAACTATAATGACCCATACTTTACATACATTGTTATTACTTCAAAATTGAAACACACTTATTACAACATATAACAAAACCAGGAAAGGACCGTATAGGTATAATGTCTTTAGAAACTGGAAAGCATAAACAACTAGTTCATAAAGCATCTACATTGCCTCCCATTTATTTCATCATATTTAGAGTCCCATTTTGGAATATCTTACTTAATAACCTCCTTCCTGACCTGGGGAAATAAAACATACACAAGGGTGAGCTCAAATGCTCAGTAAGGGTAAACAAAAGAAATATAAATCACATCATATACATAAGAACATAACTTTTGGAAATCTTAACCAGCAAAAGAAATCATAATATCATAAATGGGATAAATCATAGTAGTGAAATGTAATCCCAATAATCATAACTTAAAACATGAAACTTTGTGGCATACACACATAATCATAGAGAATCATTTCTTGTTAGTCAAGATGCCTTTCCAAGACTATCTTAGTGTACAAAGTCCATTTCTGAACTGAGTTCACTCCTCGTTTCAGTCCTATTTCACTGAACCGGTTTAACCTGTTGTTCCAGCCATGTCTATCTCATGAGATATAAAATTATTACCCAATGCATTGGAGGGAGATATAGGTCCCACCCATCTCATAATGATACCATTCTTATGTGTGCCACAAAATCATAAATCATACATCATTGCATAACCCATGTAATAAAAATTGGAATATTAAACATTGTGACATCATAAAACAATTCATATAAGATAAAGGAATTCATAAAAATATAATTCCATCACAACATTATCAAATCAATGTAATAATAGGGATAAAAACAGAACCCTTTATTATCTTAAATGGAATATAATTTTGACAAAACACTTGAACTCCATTCTTGAGGAAAATATCCTTTCTGCTACAAAAACACTTTTCCTTTCTTATCATGTCATACAATTATACACTAAAAGAAGTTGATTAAAAATAAACTTGAAAAATTGTAAAGGAAGCTTCTTGGAAATAATGTTTTAAAAATCCATTCATGCCGTATATGTTAAGAAAACATTCTTCTCATACTTTTGTCGGAAAAGTCAAAAAAAGTACCTCGTACGAAAAACGACAAAATATTCCTTTCATATATTTTACCAAAAACTCACTGAAGGGTAAAATAGTATTTAAACAATTGTATGTGAATGGAAATAATATTACATATTGAGTTAGCATGAATGTGTATGATAAAATACACCTTAGTAAATGCCAAAGTATAAACAAACTCGGATAAAAATGAGATTGTGATATTTCCCTTACCTTAGGTCCGATATGCTTTGTACGTGTCCGAACCTACTGTATAATGATTTAAATATTGTTGTTGACTTATTAATGAATCATAATTATTGTTATGATATCATATATGGTCATATTCGTAGCTTCTTATTAGTAATATGTCATTACAACTTGTTATTCGGGTGTTTATTACTTTTTGTTCTTATGCGTGTTTTGTCGAATAAATTCTTATTCTTCCCTTTAGTTTATAGATACCTCATTTCCAGAATGTTATTAGTATAATATATATAATATTAATTCATTCAATTAATTTATAAAATCATTATTCAATGAAGATCAAGTAGAACGAGTCGCATCGCATCGTGGAGACGGTATTCCGTACGTACGCATGAGCGATGATATCATTCCCATGATCATGGAATTGTATTGGAGTGTATGTATACTATTTCAGAATCAATATCACTTTACAATAATCATATATAGTCATTATTTACACCATTATACCCATCCATGTGAGGTGGTGGTGGAAAGTATATTACACCACGGCGTGGAGACAGTATTCCGTACGTACGCACGCGCGGTGATTTCGTTTTCCGTAGGATGGATAGATGGTGAAATAGGGTTGTTTCATACTTATGATAACATATAAGTATATGAGTGATACTGATGTTATTACTTTATAATGAAACAACTAAAGAAGAATAAGTCGAAGAAGAAATAAATATGAAAGAATCGGTAACAGACATTACCTCTTCTTTGAAGTGCTTCTTTGAGACCTCCTTTTGGGGAACTAAAATTTGTATTTTAACAAACCCAGGACCTCTAGGATGTGTCTAGGGAAATTTAGAGTATAATGTGGCAGGTTTTGGCCGATCTTGAAGGCTCAATGTCGTGTGAGGAAGAGAGGGACGAGGTGCCCTTTTATAAGGGAGGAGAGGGGCACATTTGGAATAACTAAAAATATTATTTTATTATAAAGATAAATTTGGTTTTAAATAGCTCCAAATTGATTTATTTCGAAGCTAAGGTGGGTATGGGTCGAACTCCTCTCATCCAATAGAATTTAGACAAGTTTAGATTCCTATTTGGACCTTATCATTTAGATTTAACATTAAGTTAAATAATTTTTTCTTTTACCGTGTCTTCATGTGTTCTTACACTATAAGGTTAATAAACTTACTATAATAATCCAAATTACTCCAAAGTTGTTTATTATTAATATATATAACCTTATATAAGTCATTTGGCCGAACCTTAGATATTTAGGAATAAAATAACAATTAATAATATAATATTTGTTTTAAAAACTATTTTATGTCAATTTTGACACTATTTAGTAATTGATATTTGTGAAAATCATAACAGAATGATTAGTTATAAAAAAGTTAATTAAATCAATATTAATATGTCATATTAACCTATAAAATTAGTTTAATTCATAAAAAGTCTCAAATTACATTTATTTGGGTATTTATAACATCAATTATGTCAATATTTCATTAATAAGATAATTGCTGCATCATCTTTGTGTCATAAATAAATTAAATATGTAATGTCTAAAAATTACAAATAAAATACCATTATGTAGGAAATCTTTTTATATTTATAATGAATATTTATAGTCTAATTTATCATATATATAACCTTATATTAAAAATTATTTACTTATTAAACTTTGATTTTAACTATTTTATCCCTTCTTTAAATAAATTAATAATAAATGTACTAATCTAATCCAAGTGGGCCTAAATGGTCATATTTTATTACTAAGTTTGTTTACGGTCGAATTACACTTATCCAATAGAATTAGGACATGTGTTAGGGTAATAATAATATCATTGTTACCCTTAATTACCCTATTTACTTTTAACCGTGGTAAATAAAAGTAAAAAGTTATTATTCACCAAAAATTATTTTCATCTCGTTGAACCACATTTTACTTACTGACATCAACTGTGTCTCTCGGATTTTTGAAATTACACTCACAGAAGTGGTAAAATTATGTTTTATGTAAAATTCAGTTTTTTAACTACCACTTAGTGGTTTCACTATTCATCAAAAATTGAAAGTTTTCAGAAAAATACCAAAATTTCACCCTAGGATAATTTCGATATTTTGAATCCAAAAATGAAGTCCATTTTGAAAAATAAAATTTATAATATTTCAAAAAGTGGTTATTACTATTGATAACGGCTAGTTTTAATAATATTTTATTAGTATATCATTGTTTAGTGAAACTCGGTATTGTGTACGATGCAAGCTATCGAGAAAGGTCGCGATTTCGTGTAAAGAAAGACAAGCAAGTGTTGTGTTTAGAAAAAGATTCCTTTGATGATTTATATAACATAAAAGTCTTAGGTGTTACATAAAAGGGGGTTGAGAGTGTTGAAAAAATGGTGGGGCTCGTGTGGGCCCCAACTCACAAATATCCTACCTAGTGGGTATAATATAGTGGGTCTCACACCAAACACTTAGCTTAGGTTAAATAAATTTAAGTAAAATAAAAATTGGTCGCACCATTTTTATTTTATTCCATTACTTAATCAAAAAATTTAAAAACCACATCTGAGAAAATGCAACTCCAGAAGAGGTATTCCTAAGAAATTACTGGCATTTTGATTCCATCGGTGCCCTCAGAATTCGATTCCGAGCACCGGTTCAAAAGTTAGAAAACCCTGCTCATTAGTTCACTAAATGTACCCGAGCTAATCTTCATAAAATGATTTCGGGCACACCGGGCCCCAGAATCAGGTGCCGTCAGAAACCGCGTTCTTGTAAAATTCCAATGAAAATTAAGAAAAAACAATTCCTTGAATTTTACATGTCTTTAGATCACTCCAACCTCAGGGATTTACGTCCCCGTAAAGATACATCATAAACTAGGGAAACAAATGTGGGTACTGAGCACGCATATGAGCCTCCCGCTCCCATGTGCTCTCCTGGTGGTTCCCGTGCTGCAATCTGATGCACACTAGATGAATAAACCATCCATGTAGGACGTGATTATATCGATCCTCGATCTCCACTGCAACCTCCGCAAACGTCGCCCCATCATCAACGTCCAGCTCCCCATGGTCAATGATATGCATCAGGTCGTGCATGCATCTCCTCAGCTGAGATACAAGGAAGACGTCGTGCACCCAGTAAAACTGAGGTGGTAGAGCCATGCGTTAAGCCACCTTGCCAATCCTGCTAAGGACTTGGAATGGTGTGATGAAGCGTGGAGACAACTTTCCATCTCGGCCAAATATCCGTAATCAACGTCAAGGTGAGACCCGTAAGAAGACATGGTCGTCATCCTCGAACTCTAGTGACCTCCGCCTCATATCATCATAAGACTTCATCCAGCTCTGAGCTGTTCTCATCCACTTTTAGATGACCTGGACCTTCTATGTCATGTCCTGGACCATCTCTGGTCCCACAATTGCTGACTTCCCCGGGACTGTCCAGCACAGAGGTGATCTGCAAGGCCGACCGTAAAACGCCTCGTATGATGCCATCCCGATGGTGGAGTGGTAGCTGTTGTTGTACGCGAACTCCACCATGGTTAGGTGGTCCTCCCAGCTACGACCAATGTTGAGGACACATGCGCAGAGTATGTCCTCAAGAGTCTGAATGCTCCTCCCCATCTGACCATTCGTCTGATGGTGAAAGGCGGTGCTCAGACATAGCTGCGTCCCGAACGCCACATGCAACCCCTTCCAGTGCCGGGAAGTGGAGCGAGCATCTCGATCAGAGACGATATATGATGGCACACCGTGAAGCCGTAAAATCTCCTGAACATAGAGGCATCCCATGCTCCCCACTGAGCCTTGCTCTCTGATGGGTAAGAAGTGAGCCGACTTGGTGAGTTGGTCGATAATCACCCAAATGGAGTCATGACCTCTGGATGTGTGTGGAATTCCTGTCACGACGTCCATAGATATGTCGTCCCACTTCCACTCCGGTACCTCCAAAGGTTGTACCAAGCCTACTGGCACCTAGCGCTCTGCCTTCACCTACTGGCAGGTGAGGCATCGAGAAACAAACTCTTCCAAAACCTTCTTCATTCCCGGCCACCAGTGCTGTCGTCTGAGGTCCTGGTATATCTTCTCCACTCCAGGATGTACCACCAAAGGGGAAGTGTGAAACTCTCTCAGCACCTCCTCCTATAGAGAAGATGGTACCATGGTATGTCCTCTAAAAAGGAAATCATGCTCTCCTACCATGGAGAATCCATCAGGTTCCTGTCCTGAGGATATCTACGCCCACTGTGTCTCACAGTCAGCATCCCCATGCTATGCATCTCTGACCCACTGCAGTAGTGGAGGAGTGACTATGAGTGACTGAAGGAAGGCTACTCCATCTCTATCCATGAAGGATATCAGTAAAGAAGCTAGCTGCTCTGTCTCCTCCCCAAGTAGTTGAATGCCTGTCCTCCTGCTGAGGGCATCGGCCACTACATTCCCCTTTCCAGGAGTATATACTATCTCAAATTCATAGTCCTGGAGGAAATTGATCCATCACCGCTATCTTAGGTTCAGGTCCTTCTGCGAGAAGATGTACCTGAGACTCTGATGGTCAGAATAGACTGTAAAGCGCTCGCCCATCAGATAGTGCCACCACATCTTCAGAGCAAAGACCACTACTGCTAACTCCAGGTCATGGGTAGCATAGTTTAGCTCATTCTACCTCAACTGACGTGATCCGTAGGCGATCGGTGCCCACTCCTACATCAGGACACATCCGAGTCTAGTCCCTGATGCATCGCAGAAAACTACGTACCCTATTCCCTCCTCCAGAAACCTCAAGATAGGCGCGCTAGTCAAGCTTTGTCTCAGTTCCTGGAAGCTCTACTAACATCTTTCTGACCACACAAAGGGTCTTCCCTTCTTCTTCAAAGATGAGAGTGGTTCCTCAACTCTGGAGAAGTCTGTCACGAATCTTCGGTAGTACCCAGCTAGACCCACGAAACTCTGCACCTCCGTCACTCTCCTGGGTGGCTCCCAAGCTAGCACTGCCTCGATCTTAGTAGGATCTACCGCAACACCCGCCTCAGAGATGACGTGTCCCAATATGTGGACCTCATGTAAACATAACTGACACTTCGAGAGATTTCCATAACGCTGGTGCTCTCGGAGTGTGTCTAGTACAACCCGTAAGTGGAATGTGTGGTCCTCCTCAGTGGTCGAGTATATCAAAATGTCGTCAATGAATACCGCGACAAATCGATCTAGGTATGGCTGAAAGATCCTGTTCATGAGGACCATGAACACTGCTGGAGCATTGGTCATGCCGAAGGGCATAACCAAGAACTCATAGTGTCCATACCCACATCTGATGTTCATCTTCTGCACGTCCTCGTCCCAAACTCTGAGCTGATGATAGCCTGACCTGAGATCTATCATTGAGAACCATCGTGCTCCCTTGAGTTGATTGAAGAGTTCATCAATCCTTGTTAGTGGATAATTGTTCCCCACTGTCACGTGGTTCAGGAGACGATAGTTGACACAAAGTCACAAGCTCCCATCCGCCTTCATGGCGAACAATATCGGGGAAGCCCAGGGTGAAACACCAGGTCGGATGAATCCCTTTCCCTACAAGTCGTCCAGCTATACTCGTAGCTCTCGAAGCTCAGCAAGATCCATCTGATATGCTGGGGTGGATATTGGGGTTGTCCCAGGGTACATGTCAATATAAAAGTCTACCTCTCGGCGAGGAGGTAGTCCTGGAACTTCGTCAGGGAAAACGTCTGCATACTGATCCACCACTACTGGAAAACCAAGACTTCGCACATCAACTGCTTATAGGATGAGGCTAGCCAACTGATGAGTGATGGGATGTCCTCTCATCTTCATGAGTCCATCCTATGCTGCAAAGGATTCCTTCTCACCGGTGAAGGTGAACCTGCTCTCGTCGGTGCGTACACACCACACCTTACACCTAATACAGTCAATCTGAGAAAAGACTGTAGATAACCGATCCATGCCCAAGATGATGTCGTAAGGCCTCGACACCAGTATGAGAAGATCCCAGCCGAAGCTCTCACCTCCTAGAGTAATCTCACACTGCCGGCACCAGTGTGTAATTGTCGAGTCTGCTCTCGTAGGAGTCTCTAGCCATAAAGATCGAGCCAACGGCTCTGTCGGAATCTCTGAGATCCAGAGAAGGGTAGCAAAAACGAAAGAAAGACTCACTCCTATGTCTATAAGAACTGCAGAAAGGAGGGAATAGACATAGATAGTACCTCGAATCAGCTCGGGTGTGCCGTGGTCGTAGGCCTCCACTGCCAAGATTTGTACCTTTCTCTGCCCGCCAGCTCCCTGTGGTCGGGGTGGAACTCCTGGTGGTGGGGGTGGTAGAGCCACAAAGCGTCTCCCACCACCTGCCGCTCGTCCAGCTCCTTTGCCTCATCCACCTTCTCCCTACAGACCACCACGGTCGACCCTCTACCTCTGCCCAGGAGGCCCCTCAACTGTCTGCTACTCCTCGGTACGATGGGTCGGGTAGTCACGAGCCATGTGGCCCTGCCCGCCACATGCGTAGCACTGTCTGCCTCTCGAAAGACTGGATCTATGCTAAGTGCCCCGCACCTCTGAGCTGGTGTCCTGAGGTCATCTTCCTGAGGTTCTAGTCTTCCTAGAACCACGAGTCATCCTTTGACTACCTGCTATAGAAGACTCGGCTACGTGCCTCCCTACGGTAGGCCTCGCTGCTGATGTAGATTCAGCAAGAAAGATCTCGATGAAAAGGGATCGCTCCAGTACCCCTGTCTGTGTCGGAATGATGAGGGAGATCAGCGATGCCTTGATCTCATGCCTTAATCCCTGCTCTAATGTCCAGGCTCGGAAGAATGGGTCTCATACCCTGCCCGTCGAATAGCGCGAGAGATCTTTTAATCTCGCCGAGTACTGGGCGAACATCAAGCTACCCTGCCCAGCTGTAGAAGCTCCTGGATGCGCACCGCATGGAGGGTGGCTGGGATGAACTCCGAGCAGAAGAGGCTCTCAAAGTCTGTCCATAGGAGAGATGCCTCATTGTGCACTTGGAGCATCAAGCTCCACCATCTTCCTTCAGTCGCATGCAGGTGACTCGCTGCGAGGATCACCATGAGGTCAGCTGGTGTCCTCACTAACCTGAAAACTCGCACAACTGCCTCCAGCCAATCGTCGGATGCCTGAGGTTCCATCTCTCCATGGAACCTGGGCGTTCGCTGATGCTGAAACTCGTGCAGTACACTAATGCGATGTGTATCATCATTGGCTGGGGCTCGGAGCATCGGTGGCTCGGCAGGTAGAGGTACCGCCGGTGCCTCTACTGTCAAAGGGCCCTGTACCGAGGTCTTGTCGCTCGGTGGGCTATCATCCCGCACAATGCTCAGAACCCTAGATGGATACCGTCGTGGGGCCATCCTGAAATGAAACAGGTGACCCACGGTCAAACAGTATACCTAGTGAGCTGACAAAACTAATCACAAAGAAAACTTGAAACACACATGCAATCAATGTTTTCATGCATTAAGTCGGAAATCAGAAGCCAGGGTCCTAGTGTACGGATACGTCGGCCACCACACCAACACTGGACTCCCTGGACTTATAACCACACTCAATACTCTTAACACTATTACTTCACATAGAAAAAGATCAGAGTCCTGAGTTCTGCGGTAGAACCGAACTCCTCTGATACCAATTTGTCACGACCCATCCTCGAGACCCGTGTCATGACTACCTCAAGCCCGCCTTCCATAGGCCAGGGGATGGTGACTAGAACCAAGGCATAATTCCCGGTAAAAAGGGAAGGCATTGCCTTTGTAATGTAAAAAAACACCACAGAGCAAGCAAACAGAAGTAAACACTATGTAAAAACTGGGAACAACTGTAAGTGCGGAAAATTAAGTGGGCCAGAATACAAACCCCAACTGAATGTAAAGTACAACTGAAAAAGGGAGTACAACAACTGAAAAGTAAATCCGCAGCCTCGAGCCGTCCACTGGAATTCCCACCTGAACGGTGGGTACAGATAGCCTCCACAGCTCCTCAGGTCTAGCCGTCCGCTCCGAGTACGTCCCGCCCAGTGGTCCACCTCCAGGTACCATCCTGCTCTGCAAGCCTCAACCCACGATCAGTGATGTCCATCGTCTGCAACCAACACAACATTGTGCGGGCATATCCCGTGCAAGGGTGAGTATAAGCTACTCAGTAGGGACCCCAAGACCCCCAAAGGTCTCCCAGAATCCAAAAAGGATAATCCACAAAGGAAATATACAATGACGAAGTAACATCCGCCAATACTTAGGTATATGCCCATACATATACCTAAGACATCAATTCAATTTTGGCTCCAACATCCAATCCCAAGTACAACCCAGTCTACAGAGGAAAGCATAACGTAATCCAACCAGGATATCAAGTCAAACTGATCGAAGATAAGGACTGAAAGTCAAGATTCAGCTCACATAGGTACATCTTCGAAAGAAAATAGAGATGATAAGATGTAGCCACTGATTCATCTATGCCGTCGGACCCACACAGGATTGATAGGTAACTAACCCCCGAAATGACCTACAAAGGATCGATAGGTAACTAACCCCCACAATGACCCACACAGGATCGAACCCACACATGATCTATATGTGCTGGCCCACACAGGACTGCTGAGCTCTGACCCACACAGGATTTTACCCACATAGGATCGGTAGCACTGATCCATGTAGGCTCGTTGAGTGTTGTAGTCATCGCCATCGAATCCACAATGAATTTCTGTACAGTAATAATCGTCGTCGTAGTGGCAGCCAGCTCGAGGGTTTCCGCACACAGAAAGCTCCTTCAGGAGGGTCCGCTCCACGAGCCGAGGGGTTGATACATCAACTGACACGTAGTCCGAAGATGATGTATCCAAAAGTTCTGTATCGTCAACAGGAACTCAACGTCACAAACGGCGCGTCAATCGGACACCCAGTCTGAGAGTTATTGGCTTTTTCGTCCCAGGGGCCCGGTTGGTTTTTAAGTCAAAACCAACCCGCCGAACTCCAACTGCATCCAAATTTCAAGTGGAGTAATCCAAAAGGTCCTTCTCAGTAAGAGGAATCCATCAAAGTCGACGGCATGTCAATTGTACATTCGGAGATCAAGTTATAAGCGTTTCCGCTCCGAGGGCCCGATTGGTTTCGTGTTCGAACCAACTCGGTCGAACCCAGAGTTCTCCGAAACCTTATGTATAATATTCCAAATAACCGTCTCAATCCAAGGATTGCATCGCAGCTGATGGTGCGTTGATCGGAGTTCTGCAGCCCATGTTATGGGCAAAAGACGGAATGAGGTTCGGAATTAGGGGGTTCGTTCCCGGTCCGACCCGGCCCGATACCCCCAGGGTCGGCCCGAACCTGGTCCAGGTCTGGCCCACATGGGAACGGCCCGGCCCGGCGTGCTGGCGCAGCCAACGTCCAGGCGGCTCGGCCGTAATGGCCGAACGGTGAAGGGGGGGGGGGGGGGGGCGCTGCCCCCGCATTGAGAACCCACGACCCCCATGTGGGGGGCTGCTCTTGCTGGCTAACCGGGGGTTACGAACCCCCGGTTTTCCCCCTGACCGACTGGCCCGCACCAGCCGGCCGGCTGCTGCCACCACGGGACCGGCGCTGGCCGGACCCCCTGCTCTGACGTCGGTGGCCCGGAACAGGCCGCCAGTCCCTGCACCGCCGTGGCCTCAGCTGCGGCCTTGGTCCGTCCAGCACGGCGCGACGGCACCGCGTCCCTCCACTGCATCCCCGCTCTGGCCATGGGGTCTTTGAGGTTCCTTCGAGGTTCTCTGGTGCGGCGCGACGACGCCACACACCCTTGCCGTATGATCCGGCGTGGTGATGTGGCACCGTGTGACTCTCCTTCGAACCGCATCAACACAACTTACAAGGGAGGAGGGTCGGTCGTGTTTGTGCGGTCTGGCCCCCCTCCCGTTATTCGATAGCAAGCGGAAAAGATTCACGAAGAACGAAAATGAGAGTATTCACAAACAAAAATAAAATCCCCTACCTCAAGCGTTTAATTAGTTGAGCGAGGATTCGTCATGGAAATAACCATCATGGAAGAAGGCATTGTGGAAGGAATATCGTCGCGTCATGAAGAAAGAATTCATCGGCGTCGCATCGTCAATCTCCGAGGATCCGGCGTTCTTCGCGTTCTTCGCGTTCTCATTCGAGGAAGGAGGGATCCATGGATCAAGTGAATTCTCCCAAACCCTCTTGAAAAACCAACCCCTAATAAAATATGAGTTGTCTTATTTTATTAACACACATGCCAACGTCTTTGGAATTCAAAAACGAAACAATCTGTTAAAAGAATTAATTGCAACATTTAACCTGCCCAAATTAATTAAGGCATTTCATAAACAGAAAAACCCAAGGGTTGACTTCCGATTAGGGGTGCGGGTGCGTTACCTTAATTAAAAGGGGGTTTATAATGTTGAAAGAAATGGTGGGGCTCGTGTGGGCCCTACCTGACAAATATCCTACCTAGTGGGTAGGATATTGTGGGTCTCACACCAAACACTTAGCTTAGGTTAAACATCTTTAAGTGAAATAAAAATTGGTCGCACCATTTTTATTTTATTACATTACTTAACCCAAAAAATTAAAAACCACATCCGAGTAAACACAACTACGGAAGAGGAATTCCTAAGAAATTATCGACCTTGCAATTCCATTGATGCCCTCGGAATTTGATTCCGAGCACCGATTCAAATGGTAGAAAAACATGCTCGTTCGTTCACTGAATGTACTCGAGCTAATCTTCGAAAAATGATTCCGAGCACACCGAGCCTTGAAATTAGGTTCCATCAAAAACTGCATTCTTTTAAAATTTCCAATAAAATTAAAAAAAATATTCTTGATTTTTACGGGTCTTTACAATGGTATCCTATATTCCAATATATTCATCACATAGAATTAATATATAAATATGATATCTTTTACTTTGATAAATCCATCCGCCAGAACACTTTTTAGGAAAACTATTTATATATTTGAATGATGGACCACCACCCTAGTAGGGGCCAGGTCTGCCATCTACAATTAATTATATAGTATGTGAGGAAATTCCTTAATTAAATCACATATATTAGAAAAATCATTTGTTAAATTTAAATAACCAATGATTCATAGAATTTAAAATGTACCTAGATCTTGACATATAGTTGATAACAGTGGTGTGATATGGATTTGTAAATTCCTAACAACTTGATAATATCATTACCTAGACATATCCTCTTCTTAGTTCAATCCTCCTTAAATATTTCAGAATACCATATAATTTGTTTGAGTGCTTCTGTAAGGGGGTATTAATTTCCAAATTCTGAAAGGAGTCTAGAAATTATTTTTGATGTGGTTCTTCTAGCAATCTATATGATTCCTAAAAGAATTATTGAAATAGTGGGGGTAATTATATCTCCTCATTTTTTATTTTAAATTGTGTTTCTTGTCTCTTCCTCCTAATCTTACTCGTATCTTCATCTTTCTGTTCATATTAATGGTTAATTTTAACATAATTTTCAAAATTCCAAATATTATTCTCCCCAAACACAGGTGGCCTCATTTCAGCTTCACTGGTCGATGGTGGTGTGAGTAATTTTTCACTTCAATTTGTTATCATGATATCATTATTCATTGGTTTTGGTACCATCCTAAATATTATTTTCCAAAATTATTATTTTTGGATGTCCTTGAGACAATCAAACTTATAGGATAGATCATTTATGATTGGCACTCAAACTCAAATTGATGCTTTGGGATTTCAATTTTAAGTCATCCCATCGTGGATAATTATTCATTAAGGCTAATAAAAGTTGTTGTTTGTTGATAGGAGGGCTTGTTATGATACTTATTTTTACAAAATTGTGGTGTGTTTTTGAATTTTTTTAAATGGGTGTTTTTTAAATTATTTTTAAATAGTGGTCCAGATGGAATTACTTTTTATATATATACATATTGTACTTTTTTAGAATCTCTCTATAAATTATATTTTGGAAATTTCTCAGGCTTAAAGGATTATTCACAACATTTTATTACCTATACCTTATCAAATTGGATAGTGAAGTGACATAGTGATTTGAATAACCCATGTATCATAGTCATTGATTATTGTTCAATCGATTGTTTCAGAGCCATATGCCACACTAAACTGGCTAGATCATGAACAAGAGCTTCCAAAAAAGGATATGTATTAATGGTTCTTACCTCATCTATTCTTCTTGTTCCAGAAACTCTTGTATCAAATTAATCCATGTTCTGAGAAATTTTCTCCATCAATCCCTCGAATTATTTGGTGTGTTTTCAATAAATTCACTACTAAATTATTCTTCAAGAAGTTTTACTTCATGTTCTTGTAATATTTGATAAATAAAAATAATAATGTGATTCCACTTAGTTACATGATGGGGACCACTACCACATAGCTTTTTAAATCCTTACTGGTATTCTTAAAGGTTTTATCTTGGTGATCATTAGATGGCATGCATCTCCCTTATGAGGGTTGTTCCCTTAGAGGGGGTGATGAATATTTTCATATATAATCTTATTAATTCATTGAATTCATGAATAAATCAGGGTTATACACTATAAAACCATTCTTATAAAGATCCTTCTAATGAGATTTGGAATGACTTCCACTTTACAATGTTCTTTAATACTCCCTATGGAATACATTTATATCATACAAATGTGAACTATTTAATATGTTCATTTTGGTCTTCTCCATCCAAGGCATAATTTTTTGATGAAAATGTATCATTTTAGGTTTTATCTCAAAATAATTTAGAAACACTACCATGGTATGTTTCCTATTTTCATTTAGTCATTGTGGCTCATAGAGGTCTCTAATGGGTTTTTATCTATATCCATGATAATAAGATTGAATTAAATAAATTAATTTACTATCATGTATTGAATGGAAAATTCATCATATTAATATTTACAATTAAATTTTTTAACTATATTTAATAATGTTATTTAAATATAAAGACTTATTCTACATGGGTCAGTGTCTATGGTTCAAATCATGCAATTCATAGGTATCAAAAATAATGTTGGCCCAAAATCTTTGGAAACAATACCACATTTTGACACATTCTTATTGTGGGGTGTGGAAAAAAAATTATTTACTATTTTGAAAATACATTAATGAGGCCAAAATAGGTTTTATCTAGATAGGACCGCACAAAAATCATATTTTTTTATTGAAATTAGAGAAGTAATTTGTGGTTGTTTTTCAATTTTTTTATTTTAACAAAAAAAGAAACAAAAAAAATAATGTGTTGAAATTTTTTATTAAGAGGGAGACGGGGTGGGGTAGGATCACCTTTTAATATGTACTCATGGTCATAAAAATCATTCCCCCTCTCTTCCTTTGGATTCTTAAAATATTGATTTACTCATTGAGTTGTCAATCACCATTAGGTGCACAAATCAATGTGATCCACTCCTGAGTACATGAAAATATAAAAACCACTATCAAAATACTAATTTTTATGCCGCTAAAAAAATTTCACTTTAAAATTATATAAAAAATTCAATTATTCAACACATTTTTCAATGGTCCTATAAACCCACCACCTAGCACACAGTACTCGATAGAGACGAACTATACTAGGGAAAGGGAGATTAGATAACTTCAACCAAAGATTTAAAAACTGAAGTACACCAAAACACTAAATAAAATCACCTTTTGAGAATTTTTAACCATTAAAAATATGAATAATTCAATTGTAAAAATTGGGTTTTAAATTAATTTACAAGACAATAACATTAAAAAATAGAACACTACCTTTCTCAATCAGTAATGATTTTTACCACTCCTAGTGAAGGGTAAAAGAGTTGAACGTGGAAGAAGAGGACATTAGAAAACAAATAAAATATAAAATATAATTTTTGTATCACTTTAATGTTTCAATTTACTAAAATATTCCCTCGATCTCCATCTTCAACACCATTGAATTATATTGGATGAACATATTTATATGGTTGATGGGTGGAAAATTATATCTAGATTATTTCCACGAAAATTTTAAGTTATTATTTATAGTAAATGGAAAATTATTAGGATGAATTCTTCAAAAATGTAGTTATAATATAATTGGATAGTATTCCCATAAATTATCATATTCTTTTTACACTGGTGTGATATGTTATGACTTAATTACTCAAAAAAAATTCTAGTCAAAGAGGATATTCAAAATTCAACACTTTGGTGAATTAATTGGATCCATTAATGATAGAAAATAACAATGATATATAATGAGAAAATTATGAATCAATTACAATTTCAAAATAATATTTAATAATCTCATTTGGATGTATATATCATGATTTCCCCTAATTAATGATGGGGTACATTCTATCACCCATAAATATTTGTCAACATGATGTATTTTTTTGTGCCTATGTGTTTCAAATTAGCTTTGGGTACAGATGAACAAAATGAGTAACATGAACAATGGAATCCTAAACAACATATCACTCAAATAAGATCAGTATTATAATAGTTTTTAATGAAAAACATAAGTTATAGAAAATTGAAAAATTCCCAGTTTTATTACATTTATGCAAAATATTCACCCTAAATACAAAAAATATGGAAATCAGATCAAATCGATTAATTAGAAATAATTAAATCATTTAAAAATATATTAAAAATAATTAATATTTTAGCTTTAATAGAATTAATAGAACATGGAAAACCATGAATTATAACTATAAGTGGTCAATTGATTCGGGTTTGTGTTTGATGCAGGGTTGGAATATGATTTGGAAAAACATATAGGCAGACTATGCACTTCATTAAAGTATAATAGTGTTTATTACAACCTTGTATGGTATTTTATGACTAAATTCCATGTAATCTTCTCTATTTCATGTTAATGACCCACATTAACTCCCTCCTTTTCTATCATTCATCATTTTATTATTTATAATGGTTATAAATACTTAGTTTGGCATTTTGAAGTAAGATCAAACCACTGGTGTCATTCATTATTCATCATATTACTTCTCTCAAAAAATGGGAGATCTATAGTTTATGTTTTGATACAACTTTAAAATTTCATATATTGTAATTTCATTATGGTATGAGATCATAGTAATTTTTCTTCAGATATAAATCAAAACAGTTTTTAAATATCCTTATAAATGTTATATTCTCTTTAGAATGTGGCCTAAAATGTGGTTGAGGGTACTCCATGAAAAATTTGTTATCATGTGTCCTTGGATTCATTTTGGAAAGATTAGTCATCATGTTTTAATTATTTGTGTCTCATTGTGGTTTTTGATTAAGATAATTATATTTATTTGTAGTTATTTATTTAATTTTTCTTGTATGGAGTTACGTATCCGGTTGGAGATACATGTCTTATAAGGCTATGGAAAGTGGTTATACCTTGGTTTTAATGTGTCAAAGAATCTTATGAGGTAGATGGTGTAAGTTGGTGTCTAGTAGTATTCTTATTATTCAGTTGTTTTTATATGTTAATTTCTAACAAAATTGGAGAATTGTATTCCTTAATTTATAAGAAAATATTGTAACTTTAATTGATTTATTTATCCAGTCATAGATCATATATGGTATATTGATAAGAAAGTGACAAGATCAACAGAAACCTCGGGGGTTTCCCCATTAAATGGAAAATGTATGATGGGGTTTTGAATAGAGAAGTAGTGGGTATTTGACCATAGAATTTTTATAAGTTTTATTTAATTGTTACCATAACATAAGGGTTTTCTTGATTAACACATCCATAAAATTTATTGTTATATTATAAAAGTATGAAAATTTATATGGTTAAACTGGATTTTTGTTGTGGTTAAATGTTTTTAAAATACATTAAACCAAAGGGTTATATAAAAAATGATGAAATAGATTAATTTGGAAATTACAGTAAATGATGTTCATAATTTAAGACAATGGTGAATAATAAATGTATAAATTTAATAGTTTCTTTAATAAAAAAGATTCCAATAGTCAAATATGACATACCATGTATATTTATGAATGATGATATGGTTTATAATGTTATAATGATTCTCCTCTTATATGGTATTGTGACAAACTGACACTCAGTGAACCCCCAATGTTTATTAAATAGTTTAGAATTCGAATTATGTTCTACGAACCATTAATATTATGAATTATTGGGATGGAAGAATGATTCTCCATGAAATCACATCAATTGGCCGCATATTGTTACATGGATTGATGTTCCATGAAACTCTATTTCATTTTTAATCTTCTAAAATTTATTTATAAATAACTTATTAGTTCCCTATGTAAATGAAAATTAGACGTTTGAGATCATATTTTCACTAAGGGAATGAATAAATCATATTTTATCATGGATAATAATGGGATCCAAATTATGGTGGAGTGAATAATAAAAAAAATGTTATATAAAAAAAATATTAAGTATATCCATAGATAACATTGAAATATAAATAATTACATGGATTATAGAAATTAAATTCACGGTTATGGAATATTAAACATGGGACAAAACTACATTAAAACTATTTCCTCATGACATGAAATCATTATTTAAATTATCGACTCACTCAAGAAATAATTATTTTTTAGGTTCAATGATAATGTATCATTATTTACATTATGTCCACAACCAATATATCCTTATAAAATTGGGAATTCATGCACCAAGAAACAAATACTTCTATATAATAATACTAGAAAAATTATCATGTTTCTATATATTATATTTTCCCTCATGTCACGTCATTAATTCAAATTCATTCACCATATGACACGTATGAATACCAATACAATGAATTATATATATTCCATAATAAACTAAAATTATTAATATTGATATAAAAACATAAGATTTGTCAATAATATATTAACTTACTAAATATGACAAAATTATTTTAATACATTTAGAAAAATAAGGTGGACGGTATTATTAATGAATATACCCTATTGGAATGAAATGATCTAAATGAAAAAAAATAAAAATATCATCATAATCCATCTATAGAGATAGTGGATTGTATCATAAGTATAAATCCTATGTATAACATAATGAAAATCAAATCAAAATACATAGATAAAAAATATTGTTGTATGATGATTAGATAAATCACTTAGAATAAAAGAACAATTATCCCTTTTTTGAAATACATGAAAACTCCTACAAAACATTTCAGGAATAATAAATACATTAAGTTGATAAATTGTATTATAAACTTTCATTTAAAAAATTGGTTTCTTAGATGAATAATTTCATAATATTAATATTATTCAAAACAATATTATAGATTTATTAAAAACACTAAATATTCATTTTTTAATAAGTAGTATATTAATATCAATTTTTAATATCAATAAATCCTTCTTGAAATAATTTTTTTTAAAATATATAATAAATTTTATAGTAATTTTCAAAATCATTATGTTTAAAAATCATTTTTAATAACATTTTGAAACATAAACCATAGGAATTATAAGTTATAATTCACGTAATGATGAAAAAAGAATTAATGTTTTTTAAAATTTTGAATTGAATTTACTTGAATGTAAGAGAATGAAAAGGGATATTAAATACCAATTATATAAATAGGGTCATATTATGATATTTAAATCTGTTAATATATAGATAGAAAAAAATTAATTGAGTTTTTAATGTAGTATATGTGAAAATGAAAGAAACATTAGATAATAACCGTTATAGTAATTGTAACATTCAATGAAATATAAATTAAATGAATGAAAATGAATTTATTTTTTAAATACAATTAATTATAACTGGTATATGGTTTAATACAATCATGTTGTAAAATATACCCCAAATAATAAAAGAATGTGGGGAATATTGTCATATCACACTGTGAGAAATTTGGAATCATAAAACACATACATTATATGTATCTATAGAATGAAGATCCCAAGAAAGGTAAAAAATTAGGATAATTTTTAAATCCATTTAATTTCATGAATAAAATATAATAAATTCCATAATAATGTCTATAATCCCAAAAAAAATGTAAAACAAGTGGTGAATTTTTCATGTATCTCTATCTAATAAGTGTGAGTGGTGAACACACCTCATCAATCATAACATTTGTTATGAAACCATTTTAGAGAATGAAAATGAAATTGAACTATAGATATCATATAATAATGATTAAAATAGGATATAATATTTAAATTTATAATTATAAAAAATATAATTTAAATAAGGTGAATAATACTCTTAGACCTCAATGAATTTGTGTTGAGACAATATATTTATAACATTCAAAAGATTTTTTCCAAAACCACTAGAGAGTGATACCATTAAATGAAAAATTAAAAAACATGATTTAGATATTCAATAATGATATAACAATTAAATTTCATATTATAAAAATTATATAAAAATGTTCTTCAAAATACACACTATGTCTTAAGGAATTAATATTGAGATAAAACTCATAACAGTTGCTCCCACCTTATATGAACTAAATTTAACCATATATAGAAGAATAATCTACCAAAATTAATTTTTAATATCCATACACAACTAGTTTACCATTTATGTTATAAATATATAATAATTCTCTACACATGTATTAGATATTTTCATTTTTTCATCATCATTTTTAATGATTTTGTTATTTCACACTAGATTCAAAATATTGTTGACAGTCCTCATTCTATAATTAAAATATAACCATTAAAACATTCTAAAAGTTATTTTAATATGTGTTTATTATTGAATTATAAATTTACAATTTCATACCAGTTTAATTTTAGCCATTATTCATAAAGTTGAATTTAGTGATGTGTGTCTTTTGAGTAAGTTTATGATATCAAAATAATAAATTATAGATAAGGATAATATTTTGGAATCATTATAGAATCATAATAATGAAAAAAATTAAATATAATATCTTATATAATTATTTATTATATTTTTTTTGAATCCACCATGGATAGTGATGATGAAAAACTAAACTTGTCATCCTTTGAGGTGGCACTATGCATGTACACATGGGAAATGATATTTTTTCCCTTTAATTAAAAGAAAATAGAAATTAATTTATCCTGAAAAATATTATTCAGTATATGAGTATAAATATTTTTCATTATTTTAATTCTTTGAACATTCCATGTGTGGTGTTATTGAAAAATTATGTCTTTCATTCATGTAGGAGGTTGTTTGCATGTTTGCATGGATGAAATTTTCATATTCCTATGGAAAATAAAGAAATGTAGATAACTAGTGTTAATACATATAATATAAATTATTTATATTAATTATAATAATTTTATTATTGTTATGTTATTATTTACATTTAAGGATGGATAATAATATTTAATGAATTAGAAATGAAATGTAGTGATTTGATAATTTTTACCTTACACATTAAAATGAGTCAATTTATAAAACAATGTAATATATTCTTGGATGAAGATTTTAAGAGAGAGTAACCTATAAGACATGTATATGATTATCATTAAAGGATTGGAGAAGATTTAGGTCATACAATGTGTAATAGGTTGTGATGAGATATGTGTAGGTGAATGCATCATTTTATAATTACGAGGGCTCCAATTTTTTAAAAATCATAATATTATTCTAATGTATTATGAAATTGAAAGGATAATTTCCCAAATGGTGAAAAATTTTTGATAATGTGTATGGACATTATAATCCCTCATCCATTAATTATAAATAAATTTTGTAACATATTTTAATTAATTTTCCCGTTTTTTTTAAACAATCAGCATTATGAATATTACCACAGTAACTAATATTTACCTCTATAATTAATTTTTATAACTAAATTTCAAATTTAGTAATTAAATAATTATGAACATATTATTCTAAATGTTAAATCAGTTTTTTAATTTCTTTTTATAAATTTGGTAAAAAATATTTAAAAAATAATAAATGTGTAATGCATTAATGCAGTTCTTGAGTAAAATGTTATGTATGTTCTAAAATTTAAAATATAGTACCGTAGATTTAAAATAATATATATAAATAATTAATTTTTTTTCTAGATAATAAATCTCATGTCAATAAAAATGGTCCATAATTTCTTATTCAATCTAATATATTAAAATTTTCATAAAAGTTGTCATATTTGTAAGAATTTTATTTTTCATTATTTGCCTAAAAATAGATTTTATCATAAAAATTCCCAAAACAATTATGTTAATATTAAAATAATGATTAAAAAATTGAATATAATTTTATTAAATTAAAATGATAATGTTTTGGATTTTATATTTTAAATGGAGACAAAAAATATAATGAAAATTAGTTTTAACATAAAAATGAATTTTCATATATTTATTGTTGTAATTATTATTTCTTAATAAAATAAAATTAATCTAATTTCAATAAATTATTCAAATAGAAATTATATTTTATAATAATGAAACCATATTATACATAGTTTTATGTAATGAAAAATATACTGTATAAAATTGTAATTTGTTTGAAAACCCTATTTAATGCAAAAAAAAGATTATCATTGTTATGTTGCTAAAAAATTGAATGTTACCATCAAATTAATATTAATGGTAATTATAATTTCATTTATAACATGATTTTAATATTTTTTTACTTTAATGTATAATTTCTAATTCAATAGTAATATTATAATAATGCCATTTAATATAAATAATATTATTGTAATAAAATATAATGTGGTTCCATTTCAGTTTGGAGTTACCTATGAAACATGATATTAAAAATATTATTTAATTAATAGGGAATTTCATAATGAAAAATCCTTGTGATAAATTCTCTCACATTAAATAAATTTCATCCCCATAATTTTTTTAAAAATGGTTATTTTATAAAAATTTACCTGATCAAGAAGAGCAATAATATTTGATTTTATATTCATAATTCCTCTTGAAAGAGTAAAATTAATGGGATATTTAATATTGATGAATAAATGTATACCTGTTTTTAAATAATCTAAATAGGTATTATATAAACCACTTAAATTTAAATAAGTGAATAATACCAAAATAAGTCCCAATGGGCTTGAAATTGGGATGAAAATCTCTTACCACTTGTATATCAAGACAAGTAAGTTTTAAATCATCATGACTAATAAACATATGTTAATTAATTACAAGACAATGAATCCTTTTAACATATTTATTACAATGTTATATTCAATTCCTAAATCAATTATCTTCACATCAAACATTTTATTTACATTCGGTTCATATGTCCAACATGATTTCAGTTGGATGACTATTATTAATGTAGTCATTATTACAACATCTAAAAAATAGAAATGAAATAATTAATTTTTATATTAATTAATTACATTTTTAACTCAAAAAATTAAATAATTTTATAAAAAATATACAATGTTGTAGTCCAAGAGATGGTAGGACGTGCATACACATATGTAATTCAACGTTCATAATGAAAAGAAGGTATTGATTTTTTATATTTAATTATTTTTAGTTCATTTATAAATAAAATATAATTGGATTAAACAATTTTATATATACAAGTCATGCGATATGATGGTGAAAATCGAATCCCATGAATTCAGGGAGGTAATATTCAACAGTAACCGAGAAACAACAATTTCTTTTTCTAATGAATGATATTGTCATAATATTTTTTATATATTTATTTTATATAATAATATTTATGAATTTTATATCATATATATATATATATATTGAATACATCATTATAACCATCCATGGGTGTCTGTGATAGAAAATAAATTTAATTGGTTCTCTAGGGGGTAGTCTTCCAAACAATGAAAAGATGGTTTTGTATCTCAATTAATGGAAGAGGAGGTGAATTTAGTTTAGTAAATTTTCATTATAACATATAATTATATTTTATATAGATTTATTATTATATATAGATGGTTGAGTAATATTTTAAGGACTTAGGAGAAGAAATAATACAAAAATTCTCAGTTATAAATGGCACATCTTCTTCAAACAACATCATAATGATTAAAACTAGAGGTGTTATAGAATTTATTTTCAATACGTAAATTCTCTATTTTATGTTTTAATGGATGTAATTAATTTATATGGGTATTAATATTATGAGTGAAATAGTTTTTTATTTGTAAAAAATGTACAGAGAACGGTGCCTTTTATAAGTGAGGAGAGATGCATTTTTTTAAGGTTATAATGTTTTAAATTAATAAATTATAATTTCGAAATTCACTTTCAAGAAAGTTATATAATGTAATATTTGATGATTATTAATCTAGGTACTATTAATAAAAAAATGACATGTTTGGGATAATTTTTTAACCTTATCATTTAGTTTTACCCATTAATAACTCTTTTGAAAAATACAATATTATTAAATGTTTTCTATATTTAATGTTTAATAATGTTACAATAAAATATACAATGACCCATAAATGGGACATGGATATTTTATTCAACCATAACCCTTTCATTATCCTAGACATTTCATTTTTATTTATATTAAATATTTAAATTAAATATTATTCATTATAAAATATCATTAATTCCATTTTTTTAAAATCATTTATTTTGTCTTTAAATACATAAATAAATAAATTTTATTTATAATATAATCCTTTCTTATATCACTAGAATTTTATATTTGTATAAAATATTCATGTAAAATATTATTTTCAGAATTTTATTAGATTACGAAATTTTAAAATATTTTATTTCCTTTGATATTAAATAAATTAGTGGTGTGATGTCATTGCAGAAGAATTTAAGGTTATTATTACATTAAAAAATTATAAATAAATTTACATGATAAATAAAAAATTTATATTTCAATTTTCTATTAAAAAAACTTTTTTATTTGTTAATATTATAAAATAATATAGATATCAAAAGGAAATGTGAAATTTTTTCTCATTCTCTCACATTGGTACAAACAATGACCAATTCATAGAAAAATGATAAAAAATGAATCATATTTTGATTTTTTAATATTATCAATGAAATAAACTCATAAAATTAAATTAATTCATTTGTTTTTTAGTTTTAACGGCCTAAAACTTTACTTCTAACCATATTTACCAAATTTTTTATAAAAATAATAATATTTGACATGGTTACTATACAGAAAGAGAAAAATACATGCTAGCTATTCTAAAAATTACGTTCAACTAATTCTAGATATTGAATCGCTATTTCAATATTCCATTTCAAATAATTGTAGAAATAATTTTTTCATTAAAACACAAAACACAAAAAATAAATGTTTTTCAAAATAATGCATTTTTTTATATGAAAATGTATTTATAATAAAATAAATGATATTATTGTTTGAAATAAAAATAATTATATTATTCAAAACCATAATAATCTAATATTAGTTTAATATAATTTTCAAATATAATTTTCCAATGTAAATTCTTGAATAAAAAATATATCTTAGAAAAAAACCAATTATATTTTCACAACACTTGGAAACTCATTTTTTTCAGAAAATTGAAGACCAGTCCTCGTAAGATAATTATAATATAAATATTTTCCAAAATATATTAGTTTTATCAAATATATTTTCTAAAATTGGAAACAAATAGTAATATAATTTTCTCAAAACATGCAATAAAATCGTTTAGTAAAAACAATTATTTATTAAGATTAAAATGAATACTAAAATGAATTAGTATTTATTTTCTACGCATTAATAAATATTTGGGTTTAATGTTGTATATGATATCAAACATTATGTTCATTTTTCGTTTAGCCTCGATGTTGAATGTTGTATAGGATATAAAACACTATGTTCTTTTAAAATCAATGGATTTTACATTATTCACTCCCAATAAAATTTTAAAATTAATATTTTCTTACATAGCACTTTTTAAAAACAAAGACTATTGTAATTAAAAACAACCTCAAGTTCACACATCACTTCTTCTATTTTATGTTTTCTCCAAATTATCATTACCAATCGAGTCATATGAATCCTCAAAATAGTCCCTCTATTCTCAAGAATCTAGATACGCTCTTAATAGCATGAAACATATCATGATCAATATATATTTTTGGTGGAATTTCCAATCGGTAAGATAGAGATCCAAATAATTCCATAATTTCCAAAATTTTGATATACATAGATCTCATTTTTTCTTTTCTTACCGATCCTTATAACATCATTTCATAGAGACACATTAAAAAAAGTGAGATATATAATTTGAAGTTATAAATATTCCCTCTCTATCTTCTTATAAATTATAATGTTTGTTTCTATTTATATAGAATTTTTTTTAAAATTTTTAATTTATTAAAAAAAACTAAGATTATTTTTTATATTTTTAAGATTATTTTATTTAAAAATAAAAAACACGATAAAAATTATGTTAAAATAATAAAACTATAAATAAATATTATAGCACAACCCGATAGTAATTATTATATATATAAAAATAGTAATGAATAATAATTGATCAATAAACAATATGAATAAATCAATCATGAAATTAAATTGACAATCTTAATATAAAAATTAATTAAAAATTATTTATAAGCATTAAACGTTATCAAATAAATTTATACAAAATATGGTTATTTATAATAATTTATCAATATGTAAATAAATTAAACTCTTTAATTTTTTTAAAATTTATAAATACATAAATTAATTTAAATTAAACATAACAAGTAATTTTATAAAAAATTTATATCAATTTGAAAAAAATAATTAATATTTGTAAGAAAAAATATATTGTTATAATATATATATGTGTGTGTGTTTGTGTGTGATATCCTGATATTTTTCTATGTATCTCGTTTGATATAATTTTTTAAAAAATATTATTTTTATTTTCAATGTAATATAATTCCTATAATTAATATGTTTTAATTATTTTAATTAATAATATTTTTATAAAATAATTAATTTAAAATATATATATATATATATGTATAAAAAAATTATATTTATATATTTATATTATATATATAATTAGTATTTGAGAATATTATTTGAAGAATTCAATAATTATTATTAGTTTCTATTATAACATTTGGATAAGGTGGCGGTGCATCAATTCGAGGAACCGAGGGATTACAGATTGGCCGTGTATCTAGGAGGCAGATCGCTGAAGGGTTTTAAATGAGGATAGGGTCTGAGCATAGATTCTACTGCGAAAATGGAATTGATATTTTATTAACAAAGGAATTAGTGGTTTTACTATGAATAAGGTCTTTGATCCTTAAAGGGGACTAAAACATGGATGGGGTAAAAATGAGTGTGAATGGGGCATAGTAGAGTTTTTATTTCCTTAATACTTCTATAATCTAATTTGCAGAATATTATGTTACGTAATATATTATTCAAGGTGTATGAATCTGGTTTCTAGGATATTTTTCATTATATTAATTACGTATTCTTTGTCTTCCACATTTTTATTCTTCACTAGATTTCAATAACCACTATCCTCTGGTTTTATTTTCTTATTGTTATGAAAATCAAATTGATTTTTCATCGATTAATTTAATTTATAATCCAAATTTATGTTTGGATTTAGATAATTTATCAAACAGAATCATGTAACATTGATTGAAATACAATTTTTCCTCCACTATCATATAATGTATTTTTTATTAGGAGAAAATAATACTATTCAATAATGAATGATATCTATGGTTATAATCCTTTTTAAACCTCATATAATATAAATATATTTGTCCCCTTTTATTTGGATTATACTAATCCAATTCAATTTGGAGTATCTTTAAAAATACACAAACACCCTTATTCTGTTTTGTTTTTTTTTTCATTATTTATAATGATCTTCATATATCCAATTAATAGTGATGATTAATAAAATATTTATTTTCCCTTTTAGATTTCCCAGAAATACTTATCCAAAATACCATGTTTTTGATAAATGAGTATCACTATTGTTACTTCTCTGACCAATATAAATTAAAAAACATGGATCATGGATAAATATATTTGATGTATTTAACTTATCATATACAATAGTTTTTGAGGAAAATAAAATAGAGAGAAATATATTATTCTTCATATAAGAAGAATAATGTTATTGGATATCATGTAATTTTATTTTTGTAAAAGTTATTTTGTTTTCAAATATTTTTATAAAACATTATTATTTCTGTAATGTAAAACAATAATAAAACATTTTTTAGTTAAATTTTAAACAATTTTCTAAAGGGGACTATGATATTATTAAAAACACTATGATGATGAATATTTAATTTTCAATGAAGAATGTTATAATTGTTTTATAAAATTATCCTGTATAATATTGAATATAATATATATATATGTGTGTGTGTGTGTGTGTTTGTGTGTCCATATACAATATCATTATCGATATATTATTCAATTTTATAAGTAATTTGTTTTAATTTCATTGTATTTATGTTTTTATATATTAAATATAAGAAATTATTTTTGGAAGGTGTATTTATCCAAATTCAATAGAACATTATTCAAATTAGGCATTTAATATGTTTGTAAGTTATAAAATTATTTTATTTTATGAAAATTGTTTCTGAAAAATGTTGAAATGTTTTTTGGTTTATTTAGAATATTGATGCAAATGGTTTTTTTAAAAAATTTGTTTTCATATCATATGAAAAAAATTAGAAATACGGAGTTAACTAAAAACCATAATGATGTTGTTCTCCTAAAAGATATATTTCTATGTGGACTTATTCGTTTTTTAATATCTATTGAGAATCATTTTAATCCATAAAAATATTATTATTTTCAAATGTTTTTAAGGAGACATCCAAATCAAGTGTTTTACAATGATTTTTTTTAAATTTAAATTTTAAAATGATAAATAGTATTAAAATTCATTTCAACTATATTTTCATAAATATCATAGCTTAATATTTTTCAATGTTTCATATAATATAATTTTTTTTATATTATGTATTTTCATTGGTATTTTAATATTTTTTCCATTGATTTTAGAACCAATTACAGGGAATTTTTATTCTTAGACAATGTGTTAAAATACTTTTCATAGGTTTAATAGATATTATAAATGGGTTTCATTCATAGAAGTTAGTATTACACTTGATAAAAAATATTTAATTGAATAAATTATGTAAAATAATGTCAAATAGTATGGTTTTGACTAATTCTCCAAAATATTGCTGGAAAATTACTTTTTTATATAATGTATTATTTATCATTTAGTATTCATTTATAGAAAATCACACAACATGTTATTTGTACCAAATTTAGAGTATCCTTTTCGGGTTATCATTGTGGTTATAGAGCAATGATCTATAAAACATTGGGGATAAAGAGTTTTTTAAGTTTCAATCTAAGTGGTAAAATTTTATTTGATCTTTAAATAAAGTAAATAAATAGAAAAATAAATAATAATGACACCCACAAAATTAAAATTAATTAAATAAAATTTTTATGTTAATTTTTATTTATTAATTCTATACATAAAATAATTCTATGAATAATAATTTATAATTATGAAAATATATTAAACCATTATAAGAAGTTCATATAAATTTATAAACACCAAAATTTATATAAACATATCTTAAAATATAATGTTTTAAAAAATCAATATAAATTTCTGGAAAAAGTTATAATAAAGATAATAATGTAAAATGATAATATTTTGATACAGACACACATACATACGTATATATAATACAACAACATTTTTCTATGCAACTAATTTGAAACATATAATAAATAAATTATTATTAGTATCGTGAAGGTAATAATTTTTTTCATAAGAATATATTTGAATAATGATAATTGTTAATTTTCATTTAAATATTTTTGAAATATTGATATATATAATATAAAATTATTTTGATACCTGATTATTATAGATATACAATTTGGAATTATGAATATTATCTAAAACATAAAATTTTTTTATTGGTTTAGATTTATATTATTTATATTTGGAGTGGGGATTCAATATGAGGTACATAGAGAATCAGCGAGGGCCTCATTTCCATGAGGCCAATCACATATGGGTTTTGAACATAGATGAGGCTTGATAGAAGATCTAGTGTAGAAAATAGAATTGAATGATGATTGAAAACGTATGTATTGTTTGGAATTCATATAAGAGCTTCGATCATGCCAAGGGATTCAAAGATGGGTAGCATTAAAATCGAGTGTGGATAGTGCATGATGGAGATTTCACCATCTTCCTCATACTATAATATTATTTGAAGAATATGGTTGTATTTATTTATTTTTTTAGGTGTCTGATTTTAGTTTCAAGGTAATTTTTAATGATATTAATTGTTGTTTCATTATATTCATCATTTTTCTAACATAGAACATGAATAATTGATTAAGGAAATATAAGATATTTCTCGCACGACGACTCTCAGGTGGTCTTAGAGAAGATGATCAATAGTGAATCTACTAGATTTATACTTTGATCCTAAATATTTCTTCATTCCCCCTCGAATGTGGTGGCTATGGGTGGTTGGATTTCATCGAATCCTTTGGATGAGGTGAAGGATGATTTAATGAACCCTAATAAGAAGTCTGAGGGTTTGGTTTCCCAGAATAGGTTTTTCTCTGAATCTCAGTTCGAATATGCCTCATTAAATAAACAAATTACCAAGAATGGCACTATTGAATTTGTTGAAACGAGTCCGAAAGTGTTGGAAAATTGTCTTGAAGAATGCTAGTTCTCCCTCCTTTCTAGGTTATCAGGAACTCATAGTGATGCCCCTTTGAGGGTTGAGGAAGTTCGAGATCGTTTATCCCAGAGTTGGGGATTTACTAAATGGTATTTGATATCTATTAGAGAGGTATGTTCCATATTGTTTTTCCATCGAAGGAATTGAAAAATGTTGCCTAGAGTTTTGGAATAGTTTCACTAAAATCTAGTTACATCATTGTTTAACAGTGGGATCCTTTAGCATGTCCTCATGTAATTAAGAACTCCTCCACTCAAACATTGATTCGAATTAGGGGTTGAAATTGTTTTTTCTGGCATCCATCGATTTTATGGGAGGTCGCCATTGATGTTGGTTGTTTGGTCAAGGTTGATAAGGAAACTAAGCATCCTAGATATGGTCATTTTGCTTGTGTTTTGGTAGAGATTAATTTATCTCAAGTTCTTATTGACACTGTCTTCTTTGTTGTGGGTGAGACTAAGTTAGATCTTGTTATTCAATATATGTGTTGCCTACATTTTTTTAATTCTTGTTTATGTATTGGTCATGCTCTAGAGCAATGTCGTAGGAATATAAAAGGATCACATTGTAAATCATTGGGACATACCTTCGATCAGTGCAAAAAGAAACTTGTTGAAATGAATGGTAACTATCGTGTTTTCTGGGGGAAGGATCCTCAAAATGCTGGAACTTATTCATTTGTTGAGGCTGTCCAACATGGTTTTTCTAATCCTTCGGAATTTCAACAAGCTACTGCTGCTATTGGGCCGGTGAATGATAAATTATTAGAGCATGAAACCTTTGGAATCATTGGGGGTATTCATAACTGGTCCTGGGCTGATGTGGCTGAGGAGGAGGAAGGGAACCAATCATAGCATGAGGCTCATGTCCAATAGTGTTTGTCTAAGCCTGCTGAATTTCAGGAAGATACTATTGTTGTTGTCCAACATGGTTTGTCTAGGCTTGCTGAAGAGGAGGAAGGACATCAATCATAGCATGAGGTTGTTGTCCAAAATGAGGTAAATCTAGAGTTTGATTGTGCTGCACTGTCCTCTTCTTGTTGGAAGGGTAAGATGAAGATATTTGATAATGATGGATTCCACCTTGTGATGCCTAAGAAGCTGAGGACATGTCCAATTATTCATGATGAGATTCAGGTGGCCAATGTCGGCACTTGGATGGGGGAAGATCTATTCATGGATAGTGTTGTTGTAGGAGAGGATAATATACAACATGGTATTCATGAGGGTGTACTGATGGATAAAACTGCTTCTATTGAGAATGATGCTGGTTCGTAAGGTGTTCCATGGGAGGATGTTCTGGTGCAATCTTCTGCACATAAGCAGGTTGATATTCTAGAAAGACCTCCCCCTGCAAATATGGATGAACTATCTCCTCAAATGTCTTTAGATTAGAGGGGGAATAATATGAATGTTCCTCCAATGGTTTCATATTGGAATGAGGCATTCTAAGGACCTATAAAACAAGTTGTCGATTTCTTTTCCATGTTATAGTCTATTAATACTCAGGAGTTTGATTTTCATAATTTTGAGGGACTCGCGAATGCATGATGCGATAATTTAATACTCTCTTCCTCGACACCTACTACTGTTGATGGTTTGGAGATCCCAAAAGAGATGGAACATCCAGTTCATGATGATTCACATTCTCTCATTGATGTGCAGGACTCCAAGTCTGTATTGGAGGATTCTCAAGACCTGTTTGAGGAGTCTCCTACTAGTATTGTTAACCAGGATGGAATCACCTCTATTGAAGTTGGGCATTCAATGAATCATGGGGAAGCTTCTCTTGAAGAAAATGAATTGCATACTATTGAGGGTCGGTCATCGAAGAATGATGTCGTAATGCAAAGGAGAAGAGGGAACCATCTAGTTAATCAGGGAGGGTCTAGGGGTTGAGGTTGGCCTAGAAAAAGGTAATGATTGGATGTGTTTTTTAGTTTTCTATCTAGATTTGGTACTTCGCATCTAAGAATTTCTTCATGTATCTTGTAACTTTACACTTTTTAAATTAATTTTGGGACCATGGGTCTCTGAACCCATGGTTCAACCACTTTTAGTAGTATTCCTCATTTTTCTTCAAAAATCAATATTATCAGTCATCATTCATGATTTTTATTCCATCAGAATTATTAAAAAAAATCAATTCCATATCAGTATATTGAATTTCAATAAAACAATTTTATGATTTGGATTGGGGATTGAACGTAAAAAAAATTTATTTGTTAAGATTTTATTTTTCATCTAATTACATTGGATATAGTTAAAAAATTGATGTAATGAGATGAACATTTATCCATTTATATATAAATATATGTATATAATAATTTCCGAGTTCATAGATAAACTATATGTATATTTTCCACCATCTTGATGACAAAAAAGATAATCCATTTGGAGTATCATAAAATATTAATAATCACCCATTTTATATTCTATTTAATTTCATGTTTTGGAATCTAATTTGGTTATCTAAATTACAGTAATGAATATATAATATTAATATCATATATATTGTCTTTATTAAAATTTATTATCCAAAACTATATATTTCATAGAAATTGATATCACTCTCGATTCATCATTATTACTATAAATATGAAATATTGCCTCATGAATACATACCTTTGTATGTTTTACGTATCCTATAAAACATGTGATGTTGAAAATATAATTCCGAGATATATAGAGACTCATAATGAATATAATATGAAGAATGAAAATAAAGTAAGGGGTATTTGATAAAAATGATTATATTTTCCAAGATTATCTTAATACATCAATTTTCTTATATGATGAAAAATAAAAAAAACCAGGATTATTTTCTTAATTTACAACTCATCTTTTGAAATGGCTATTTGATTTTATTGAAATCCCTATGATGATAAATATGAAATTGATAATTTTGAAATACCTCAATTTATTTTAAATTTTATATTGTATATTTTTTAATTTTATTTATATAGATATGTTCATATACTATACTCGTTTTTTAATCTCTTTGAATTTTTAAATGAATTTTTAAATGTTACAATATTTATGATTTTGTCTTCTAAATTTATGTCGTTATTCTAAAAAGGTGGATTTATCTGTATATTATATATTGAAATGTGATCCATAATTATTAATAGAATATATAATATTATTTTATTCAATGAATTTTATTTATGAGATATTTTTGAATGTTTTTAATGGGTTATTTATTGGAATGGAATATATTCCCTAAAATGTTTTCATAATATTAAATTCTGATATTTTATATTAAATTTAATAACGAGAAATGGGGTGTTAACCAATAACATCAGGAAGGATGATTCCTTAAAAGTGATTATGTTAAGTGGAAATATGGGAATAATATGTTCTTTCACGTTTCTTTTCAACAGATTAATGTATTATAATTTTCAAAAGGGGTTTTAAGGAAAAACAAAATTATATTTTTTTAGAATTTCTATTTTTAGAATTTTTTATAAATTGACATGAATTTTTAAATGTTATTTTAAAGTATTTTAAAAAATATATCTAATCAATACATTTTGAAAATTATAACCTAATAAAAAATATTTTGTATTTTATATCAAAAATTTTCATAACGTATTAAAATTTATTAATTTTTAGTTTGAAACAACTTTTTGATAAATATTATTCTTACCAAATTTTGTAAAATATTTTTGATAGGTTTAATAGAAATTCTAAAGCTACTTTTTTCATAAATGGATGTTGCAGACATGGTGAAAACAGGTTAATTGTATAAATCTTGACAACTCTGAAGAATTGTATGGGATTGTTTAATTTTTCAATCTATGTCTGGAAAATATAAATCATTGTATAATTTTGTATTTATTTTACATTTTTATTTTATAAAAAGTAAATAAACTTCTTGTTATTATTAGCAAATATGGTTGTGCGGGTTCGGGATGTCACAACTTCAGCTATAACTCACTATCCTATTTTGTCAGATTTAATATGTGTTTGAATATCATTTAACAATTTCATTATACCATTAGACTGATATGTACCCAGATTAATGTTTTTGGTCAAATTCATGCAAATAATTTGGAGTAAAAATATCATTCATGGTATTTCATTATACAATGCCATTTGAATACATGAATGGATATATTATTATAATAAAATTATTCTAAATTTAAATATTAATCCAATAATTCATGAAAGTCATGTGACAATCTGATCAAATAGTATTTCATTGTTTGAATAGTCCTTTCAAACTGACCACCGATTAGGGGATGATAGATGGTGCTCAGATGACATTCATTGTCAAGAGCCCTATGGAGACATTTCAAGAGTTTATATGTCATTTATGGACCTCAGTCAAATATAATTGAGTGAGGATCACCATGAAGCCTTACAATATAATTAATATAAATTATTTTTATGTTATCATGAGTTAAATGTAATATTATATAAAGGAAGAGCGAAAAAAACTAATCAGAACATTAATATCACAAATATTATAATTCATTCCTATAGTTTTTTGGTAATCTAGTTAAAAAGTCCAACTTAATTTCATTCCATTTTCACATAAGAATTGGTAGGTTTTCGTGACTCCTCTAATATTTTATCTATTCACATTAATTTTTTAAAACTGAAATATACTGACACGTAATCTCAATTTCACGCTTTTTATTGTCCTAGAAAAATATTTCCTTTAAAGATCAATACATCTGTATACTTACAAGTTGTATAGTAAAATACAATATTTTGTAATTACCAAATAATTCGGCTTCTATCTTATTCATAGATAGAACACATGACCTCATTAAAAATTTCATTATTCTGTAATTATATATAATTTCTATCAATTTCCCATCATCAATGAATATAGCTATTTTTTAAAATTAGCATCATCCGGATAAGAAAATTTTCACATTATAATTATTATTATTTGGATATTATTTTAAAATGGAGTGATGTTTCCCATTACTTACTAATTTTTAAATCAATCATTTCTATATTCTTTAGAATATTAATTCTCTTATACCTCATTTCAGTAAAAAACAATGACCTTTCATGTTCAATTCATTTTCTTTCTTATTCTCCTTACTTGGGTGGTGGTGTATTATACAATCCTAATATATGAGTATCTTAATCCACCAACTATGTCTAGTGTTGGGAAATTTATTATAGAATATTTATTTCAAACCCTTATGATATATTTATATATCATAAAATTCCCTATGGGGATAATGTATTAATATAATCAAACAAATTATTATTGCTAACCAATAAAGATTAAGATCTATATACCTCTTTTGATTATTTATAAACTGGATTAATATATATTCAATGAAATCAATTGTACAGAAAAGGGTGAAACTATTTCCCTTCATTGATACATCACGATATTTCATAAATCCATCACTTCCCAATTGAATATTAGCTATTTGATATTTAACCAATATCATTTTAAATTCATCAAAAATTTATATTCAATCAAATTTCTATATGAACATAACCACTTTATGTGTATTATTTGTAAAATGGTGAGGCAATAAAAAAATCATTAAATCACCAATTGTTAGCTAACAAATTTATAAAACTACATACCTCAGTTTTTTTGCATTAAGCCATTCATTGACTTCATTTATAATTTCTAGAGAAATAGATATTATTCCCTTTGAGATATAGATATTATTCCCTTTGAGAAAATATGGCCACAAAATTAAGCTTATTGAAGATTCAATTCATATTTACAGAATTGTATATGTAACTGTTTTCACCTATAATTCTCATGAATAATTCTCATATTCAATTCATATTATCAATTAATAAGTTCATCAATAAATATTTCATTTTAATGAAAAAAATATGGACCCCTAGTATGAAACACTAGTGCATATAAATCCCATCTCACCTAGCTCATTTAATTTTGTATTTTATTCAACAAATTTTATAGTGTCAATTCACTATAGATCCATTGTTATAAGAATTTATATTGAAATAAATTTACAAAATAATCATCATCATAGTGTAATGGATGTCCAAGTAATTACTCAATAAATATATCAATTTATTCTTATTTAATTGGTATATCATAAATTTAATGATTAAATTTTAATACTAAATATTTCTAAGCTATAAATTCCTTAAAATTCTATGTTGAAGAGCTGTTGGAGTGAATCTATACATTTATCAGATGATTAAAATTCCATTTTAATGATAAGAAACTATATATTCTCATCATGAATCGTAATTCACATCCCTATTTAATATCTTTTTTCCATTGTATTTTCAAATCCAATGATTACCATGTTATTTATAAAAACTATTAATTTATATAATAATTGTGTATACAAATTGAGTGTGGTTATGTGTCAAAATGGAAACTAACAAAATCATCCTTGTTTCGATTATATATCTATTAAGAGTGTTTATTAACAACACACATATTATGATGCTACAAAAATATCTAAATTTCATGTAAATTAGTAATGATATAAAATATACTTATGATAAAATAATCAAATAAAAATGTATCAAAATTTTATTTATTGATTAATGTACAAACCAAAACATAATTAAGAAATTTCTTCTCTTCTATACAAATTTCCAATTATTTCACTTATAACCTTGGAATCATTTTATATAAATTACCTGGACTTTCGGTACATCAGTTTGACTGAAAATACATTTAATTAATTGAATCAAAAGATAATAGATGTATCTCTAATCAAAATAAATTCCTTAAATTGGCGACCTGTATCTCTACTCTTGAAATAATCACTTATTTCCCTCAATAATTTTCAAGGATTATTCATTCCAAAATTTTAACATGATGGAAATTGCATCATTGATATCTAATTCACTAAATGTCTTCTATTTTCTTAGTCACCACCCAACCTGTTATTCCAATTATTTATGTTAATGTTATAGTATATTGAAATGTTAATGTAATTATTAATCGATCATGACAATATATAATCATATGATGAAATGTTTTAGGAGAATAGTTGTAATCATCTGCTCGACGAAAGACAATTAATGAAACAGTTGATCCTTATTTATATTTTATGAATTCGTCGCAAATAATATCTCATATATATAGTAATGTTATTAATAGAATCATCCAAACATTCAATTTCTCTCTCTATTAATTATGGAAAATTCATCTCTATATTATTTTTTGTTCATGTGGAATGTCATTACCAATGAAAATAAAATTAAATATTTTCAACACTATATACTATATATATTGAGACTACATAGTATTTTGGATTAATCACCCCCATTGATATACATATCCAAATAAACTGTACAATGTAAGAATATATTTTTCACTTTCATCATATCCAAAACATGGGAATATATTTTCAAGAGACTTAATCCACATCTCATTTACCAATGGATTCAAAGTTCTACTAATCAATTGTGGATAATTGTGCTTGAAGTAATCTAGCATATGATAATAACACTATGTAATAAAAAAATTCTCTATTTGGGTAAGACGATTCATCATAACATGATTCCATAATTTAGCTATTATCTTATAGGTTCCAATATTAGATTTATTATCATTAAAATAAGGGTTGTATATTCTATTTGAATATGGATTCCATTTGTTATATTATATTCTATTACTAATTAATTTCCCATTGTGAACCATCTCATAGTGATCCTAAATATTGACCTATAAAAAATTAATAGTAAATATTATCAAATACTAAATGAAATTATCATAGTTCTCATGTTATCTACGTTTAATTATAATCTAGTTCCCAAAGTTTCAACTAAAGATACATTGATACCAAATGTATGAACCAAAATTTGAGTAACCCAAATCTGGTTTATAATTTATTAGAGTATAATAGATCAAAATGATATCACCATGTAGGATAAATCACTTAATCATTTTATTTAAATTCTAGATAGAGATAATATTTCCATATTTCATTTGAAATATAATATAAAAAATGTAAAATTATTCTTGTCTCCTTTATATTATTTTAAATATACATCACCATATAATGGGAATAATAAAATAAAAAATGGATGATCATAGAATCTCATTAAGAGTAACATATATCAAAATATATCATTAATTAATAAGGAATAATCAATATAAAATGGTGAAAAACTAAAAAAAATCATTTAATCTATAAATTTGAAATGAAATGAAATCATGTATAATGTAAATGGTAAAATAATATAGATAATAATAAATGTATTCTCATTAAAGGAATAAATCTAATTTTTGAAATCACGATTTAAGTCATCATGATATACATAACATAAAATGCTTATCCCAGCTCTAATTAATCAATGTGTAGATATACACTTTAAACCTATTTAATTATATATTATTGATTTGTCTCATTAGAAATGTTGATGCATCGAGGGGATATCTATAATAGAAAAACACCCATCACATTATGAGTAAATAATTTCTCATTTATTTACTGGTCTATATAATTCATACATAATATGAATTATCAAAAATATTTCTCTATTGACTAAAGAATTTTATTTATAAATAATTCCATATAAAATCAAATTACATTTAATGTAGAACATCATATACAGAAATGTTATTTGGTATAAGTAATATGAAAATCCATGATACAATAAATATGGATATTTATGGGAAACATAATTCTTGATAAATATATGCAATCTAATATTTCAGGATAAATATCATGTTTATCAGATAAAAAAATAGATGAGAGATAAACACCAAAATGGATGTTCAACTAGGAGAATTGATTTTTCATGAAATGATTAAAATGGATATGAAAATTTTAAAGTAATTTTTTATTACAAATTATACACCATATATTATCTATAACATGTATAATAAGCTAAAGGTTGTAAAACAGTACAGGTGTTGGGATAGTCTTCTAATGTTGTATACATTAAAATAAATTAATCCGTTTTTCTTATAAAGAAATTTGTAAATGAGAATTAATGGAATGAATTGTGAAATTTCCATTAAAAATATTAAAAGTAAAATATAACTTAAAATATATCTAATAATTCGTTATATTTGTAAAAGTTGCACTGTCTAAAGTAAATATGAAAAATATGGGAAAAAAGAAACAAATACCTAATCAAAATGATTTTGAAGATCTGATTTCTATTTAAACATTACTCTTGATATAGTTACAAGAATTGAGTCACTAATAAACATTAATAAACTGATATTCATGAAAAATAATTAAAAATAAAATTAATAAACCACATTAAAAAAATTGGTACATAATATCAAATATGTCCCAAGGTATTGGAAATTGTGATGAAAATACAGTACCTCTAGTCTGACATGTCATGTGTATTTTTTTAATTTTCAAAAATTATAAATATATAATAATTATTTCCATGATTAAGATCATTTTTCATGATTATTATTATTTTATTTAATTCATTACAATTTTATATTCCATTACTTACTCAAATAAGATCATGTCCGACATTTTGAAAATATTTACATCATGTGTCCAAACTGATATTGTTAGGTTGAATGTGGTCCAAGTGTTCATTATTTTTTCCTAAAAAAATAATAATAATGACATTATCATAATTTTATACAATAATTATAGATTTAACTCTAGTCAGTAAAATGTTTAGAAAAATTAACTACAATACAATCATGGAGAAGGTCGGCCGTACGTATGCATGAGAAATGTTTTCCAATTTTCAATTATTAGAATATAAAGTATGTAAATATAAGTTTATTTATTTATAAAAATATTACTTATATAATAAATAACATTTTATGTCTTTAAATACACTTATATATATCGTTCATGTGAAAAGACAATGAAAAATTAATTGCATCACTCCATTGATGTGGTATTCTACACATATGCAAGAACGACATTAACATTTATTAGTGAATGGGATGAAATGAAAATATATGATATATAAAATTTATATAATGATATTTTTCCATTAAAATAGAACATACACACACATATATATATACTGAGTCCATCATTATATATATTCCTTTTTGAAAGTAGAAGAAAATGAATTAAATTAGTTCGTGAGGTAGTGGCCCATCATAAACATGAATGATAGTTTTATTTACAATTTTATATGAGAGTATATGGATGTATATTATTAAATTAACCTAAAAATTATTTATATTTTTTATAATTGATTTATAATATTTTCGTGGATGAATATTAATTATTTGAGGTGGAAAAAACAAATAATAAATAAATGTTGAGTTAAAAATGATACATCTTTTTTAGAAAACTTATTTAGTTTTATAACGAAATCATTCAATGGTTTTGTATTTGATAAAACCAATTCCACTAGAATGTTGTATTGGATTTAAATAATTTTTTGTTTTTATATAATCTCTAAATAAAATTAATTTAATGTGTGATGAGAAGTGGAGTGGATAATCCCTTTTGTATGTGAGGGGAAGATCACTTTTAGTGTTTCTTAAAGTATTATGTTTATATATAATACTATTAATATTAAAATTGACCCAAACATATATAATTATAATAGTGAATGATAATTTATCTAAAAAAATTAAATTTCTTATATGTTTTGGTTTTGTTTTTACCCTTGTCCTTTAGTTTAAACCCTCGTTAACCCAACTAACAATTACCTCACTGTTAATGATTTATACCATTTAAAGCCCAATTATGTGATTATAAATTTAAAAAATACCATTAAATGAATCATGGATTATTTTTATAATAATATCTATTTAAATAAGAAAAATATTTTATTTTTATTAAATTTAATTCATTTAATAAAATTATATTCATTTTAGACGTCATTAATATAATTTTTAATACTATACGTTTAACATGACTTTAAATACATCAAAATAAAGTGGTTAAATGTATATAATAATTTAGAAATTTAAAATAATACTATACATATATCTAATAATTTATTTTTACATAATTATAATTTATTATTATATTATTTTTAGTAGTGATAATACAATATATGTTGTTACTATATATTAGTTTAAAATGAGTTCATGTGGAACCATCATTTAAGGTGCCTATTAAATCAATAAGACTTATATTGAAATTACTGTGATTAAAAATTAATATATCATTCATATAAATATTTATTACTGAATTTACGTTGAATTTATCACTATCATAAAATATTATACATATTAAATGAAGAAAAAGGACATTTTTCATTATCTTTCAATTACATATTATAATGGGGAAAATCATATCGAAATGTAAAAAAGGTATTATGTTAAAATTTTGGAAGATTATGGTGGATATAAAATATAAAAATTAAATTATGTAAATTGATAGGTTTATTTTTATTGCCATATATCATTATTTTAAAATATAATTACTCTTTATACCCTTATTGGGTTGTAAATTATTTACTATGCATAATATTCATAATGAAAATAATATGGGAAATATTTTAAAATTTTCAAAATCATAATTCCAAATATAGAATATATTTTTCTTGATTCAAGTTTAGTAATTGTATGAAAATATTTTACAATTAGAAATCATTATGTAATAAAACTATGTTTTCCCAAAATTTCGTTATTATTATAGATTGTTTAACTAAATTAAATCATAATATATGTTCCAAATATCATTAATTTGTTAATTATAATTATAATGATCTAATTTTACTTTTAAATGTTTTTATAAAAAATTATACTTCAAAATGTTATGAAATAAAAATATTTTATTAATAAAAACTATTATTTTTTCCTATTCACTGTAAAATAAATCTTTTTTAAAAAATTACGAAACAAATTAGACTATCATAATTTTGATATGTTTATCACAATTTGATGTAATTTATATCAAATACATTTTCTAAATATGGATAAAAATAATTATATTATTATAAGCACCCGACCATAAAACATTTTATATTAATGACTTTAATGAATAATTCACATTGATGATCTATTCAGGTGTAGAGTTTTAGATAATATGGCCATAAAAATTACATTACATCTCAAGAATTACAAATTAGACACTTCTAATAAGTTTCTATTTATTTAAAAATAAGAACTCATGAAAAAAAAGTGTCATGTCTAGATCCATGTTTTAGATAGCATGACTTTTCCAAGATCCCATCATTGACCCTATTCACCTTTATGTCCTGTAAAAAACATTTCAAAACATGGGATGTGAATAAAAATCTCAGTAAGGGTTATAAAAAAGAGAAATAAAAAATTATTTCATCAATAAATACATAACATACTCTCATTAATATAACCCATGAAATTATATGATTTATGAATAACACATAATAATCACAAATCTTAATGGTGACTTGTGGAATCTATATCATACATACATTGTATCTATCACACCTACAAAAGGAGTAATATTTGGAATACACTTCATAGTATATTCTATAATTCTCTTAGGAGAAACAGTAACATTTACCTCCATAACATAACCCACTTCATTGGAAAGCTATCTCGGGCTCACCCACATTAGGTTTATAATGGAACCCTGTATAACTAAATAATTCACAAGAACCCTATAATATCCATTGTACATAAAACACATAAAGGAAAGATAACATTTCCACCATTAAATCACAATATATCATATAAATATATTGAAATAATCAATCCATTATCAAAACCATTTTCAATAACAATATACATAAAAAAATAAAATGGTATTTACTTTCATATTAAAAACATTTTGGCTTGTTAAGGAAGCCATAGAAGAAATAATTCTTGCGAAGGAAGAAAGGTCATTGTCATAGATTACATTAAAAAGAAACATTTTTTTTGTTTAGAAAAATCCTTTATAGAAAAATATTCCCTTTGAAATAAATGAAAAGTTAAATGTGTTTATACATCATATAAAACAAAGCCGTGTATTAAAAAAATTATTCAATGAAAGGAGATTGAGACGAAATCCCTAAAAATGTTCATTTTGTAAATAAAATAGATTGATTATGTGTATTCAATATAAGAACACATAAATAAAGTATAAATACATGATAAGATATAAAAATTCATTTCTCTCATAATCAAAGAATTTTGTAAACAAGAAAGAGAAGATCAACCCAAAGAATGGAAATTAGGTTATGAAGTTCCCTTACCTCATGTCCGACATGACTCATTCATTCATTAAACTCATGAATAATAAACTGAAGTTAATTTATACTTGATTAAGATATTTTCTAAAGTTTATTATTCTTTTTATATCACTTACTACCATGTTATAAAAATTATTTAATCATTTGAGTTAATAACGATCGTTTTGATTATATTTGGTACTTGAGTCAAAAAAACATCCTATAATTACAAGTTGTTAATGTGTTAAAATATCCATTATCTCTAGAATTATATTCATGATGTAGATATCATATATATCATATATATCTTGTATATTAATGTATTTATAATTGTACATAACATTTGGAGAAAAGAAAAGAAATTCACCGTTCATGGAGACAGTAAGCCATACGCATACCAGAACGCTACTTTATTTTCTATTTATTATTTTAAAGAAATTAAAACATAATTATACATATATATTATAATTCCCATATAATATCATATATAATATCATTAGCTCCATCCTTTATATGTCCCACATATGGAATTAACGAGTCATATCACTTTGAAGGGGCGGTAGTATGCACTTATTTAAATGAAATTACCGTGTTTACCGATAATGGAAACCATAATAGATTGATAAAAATGGAAAATACAGAATCATAAAAAAAATAAACATGATATATATATTATATAAATATAGTTCCATCATAATTTCCACCATGAGTGGCAGTAGGAGATAATTGAACAATTATTGTTTCATGAGGGATTAGTTTTCCATCGACATAAACAGAATGTTCATTACCCATTAGATGGAGATGTGTTTAAGTGTAGTCAAAATCATTCTCATAACAATGTCCTAGTATATTGAGGGTACTGATTCAATTATAAAAAAAGGAATAAAAGAGGTTAGGTTTTGGAGAAGTAAAATAAAACAAAAGAACTTAAGTGAAGATGTCAGCTTTAAATTGGGTAACTCTCTTTGGTTTGATACAAAAGGGTTTGTTGAAGTGACAAAATCATAAGGTCAGGCTTCAAGGATGAGGAGAGGGAGGTAGGTAGATTAATTGGAAAACATTTGGATGAGCCAAGGTGCTCTAGAGGTGTGAGGAATGGGTTAGAGGAGAGGGATTTTTATAAGGGGAGGAGGGGCTCTTTAAGAAAGTGTGAAAATGTTATTTTATTATATAATGATTTTTGGTTTCTAACTGTCCAAAACATATTAAAGTAAATAATATTACTCATTGTCGATATAAAATCATTAAATTAGAATTGGACAAGGTGTGGATATTATTCTAATCTTTATAATATTATTTATTTAAATCTTTTATTAATGTGATAAATACTGCATCATTATTGTGTCATAATTATTTTAATATATTTGATTTTTAAAAATTATACAAAAAATACCCTAATGTAGGAAATATTTTTATATTTCCAACTAAAATTTATTGTCAAAAAGATATATTATATAACCCTATTTAAAAATCAATTTACTAAATGAAATTTTATTTTTTTCATTTTTATATTTATTTTATGTTATTTAAAATAAAGTGTCATTATCACTACAATGTAGCCCCATGAGGTCCCAAAATCGACTAAAGGATGCCCATGGTTTAATTGCATCAACCAATAAGATTAGTACATGGTAATTTTGTAATATTATAGTAATATTGTTGTACCCTATTTAATATATTTACCCTATAACCATGTTAAATAAAATATTTACAGAAGCAAATATTCATATTGTCTAAAACTAAAAGTTACATATTTGAACAATTTGGACATCCATATTCCAAATATGGAATCCATTTTTCAGAATTAAAAACACAAAAGTTGCTAAAAATAATTTAAAATTATTTCTATCTGTTTAATTACACCTTAAAAAATTTAAAAAGATAATCTAACCATATAAATTAATTTGATTAAAAGGCAGTTTTGAATTTAAATACAACAATTTTCACTTTTCATTAAAATTGATAATTTATCAGAAAAATACCAAAAACATACCAAAAGTAAAGTTTGATGTCAATATTCTAAAAGATAATTTTATTTTGTCAAATAGATGAAATATAAGTGACCAAAACTTTATTTAACGAGGGTTCTCCATCAAAAGGCATTAAATCAACCTTTTAATGTAAATTATGCTTAAAATTTGATTCATTCACATTTTAAGCCTCTATATTTTATTGGATAAATTTAAAAACATTTAACAAACATATATAATCCTATTGAATTTAGTTCTATTAATTCCCATCGGTAAAATAGTAAGGCGTTAACTACCATTTAAAATAATAATATTTTATTATTATTTAGAAAAATAAGATTTCAAAGAAATATGTTGTTGCATATGGAGTACACCATCAAACATAGCAACCACTATAATGTTAAATTAATATATTATTCAAAATATATTAATTAAAAAGAAAATTTATTATTTCATTATTTACCCGGGATGTTGCAATTATTTTCTTAAATAAAGTAACAAATTTATTTTTGATTAAAATATTTTTCCAAAAATAAAATGAAATTACATAAAAAATTGATATTTATTTCTTAATATTTAATCAATAATTTTTAATTTTTTATGAATTTAATATAAATTTAATAAAGTATTATCTTTATTTTTCATACCCATCCGTCAAATTGAGATTCTCAGTTGTAACGCTGATATTTAAAGAATAATATATTACGGTTTCTTCTACTCACTATTGGATGTTCAAGAGTCTATCAAACATAGTTTTTTATTTTAAAACTATATATATAACAAAAATAAAATAAAATTCACATACACGAAGAATAAAATAAATTTCACATTGAACATTCCAAAAAAAAAATGGGATGTAATTACCATTAATCTTAAATTTTTTCATTATATTTCAATAAAAAATTATTACGGTGGTGATTTTATGGTCTTATAAAACATCTTATATAAAATAGATTTCATAGTTTCAAAAAAACAAGTAATACACAGCTAAACTATAGATAATATTGGTACATTATTCATTATTAACCACTTTAGTGGTTTTTATAGTGTAGTACCATAAATTTTACCCATGTCTATGTTGGTTTAGATGTCGATCCTAGATTTATTACAATGGACTAGGGAATTGCCTTTGATAATTTCCAGGTACCCCATAATTAGTGTATTTAATTATTACTTCATAGTTAGGAATAAATTTATTCACCTCAAATTTTTCAACATAACTATTCATTTTTACTCATTATTTATTTTCTATATGTTATCCTTTTCCACATATGAAACATCATTTAGTTCATTGATGAAATTAACATGTGGACATCTTCCAGCACTCATGAATTATTGAAAATTGAATCATATTTAATATTTGATATTAATTAGTATAATTTACATGAAATATTATCCATATAATATTTTGTATTGTTTGGAAATATATTATTTTAAAGCTATTAATCAAAAAGTATGACTGCTAGTTTGGTATAACCATAATATACATCACTCGGGTTCATTCCCATTTACATTTTCAATGGAATTGAAAATGAATTGTCCCTGACATATATTAATAACTCAATTAATCATTTATTCAGTCACTATTAATGTAAGTAAAAGTTTTTTAAAAATATTAAATTTGTAGGTTTGAATATAAAAAATATAATGAAATAATAAATAAATCAAACCCGGAATTCATAAAAAAATCACATGATTATCACAGTTTCTATATAGGTTATTTATTGTATTATTCATATTATTTAATATTATATAACTTTGTATATATCACATCATAAAATTTCAATGAAATCCTTTATAATGAATCATAATGACCATTTATATCAACCTAACTATATCCCGTAGGAGTGTCACATAATTTATGTAGTTAGCCCCACTCAATTTTCACCATGTTTAGAAATGGATATTACCTGAAATTTTTTTTATGGGATCCACCATTAGGTAAATCATTTCCAAAGATTACATCAACATATATGTATCCATATAAAAATTTGAGTTCTAGGAAAACTCACACCCTATATTATACAATTATTATTTGATATTTTCATACACTTATAAATTTTCCTAGACTCTATAGTAGGGTAATGTTGACTAATTTATTTTTCATAATATTGTTCTAAATCATTCAAATTAACATTCTATAATACAAGATGTAACATTCCAACTTATGTAAACTAGAGCCATCGATCATTACATAACATTGTTATAAGATACAGAGGATGAATTCAAAAAAGATCATGCTGAATTGAAGTCTTGGTGGAATAAATACATATACATTTTATATATGACATTATAAGTAGAAAAAAATTTCAAAGTGAACATCATGAGTTTTTATTATTATTTTAATAACACCCCATAAATCAATTTAAAATATTATCACACTATGTTAGGGAAAAAAAAAATTCATTGGGTGAGATCATATTCTCACTATGGGGAAGTGTACAATAGAATATATTAATGATGAAAACAAAATAAATATTATGGAAAATAGAATAATAAATAATCATGAAATATTACAATTAATTGAAAAAATATATATCCCTAAGTAAAATGGAAGTGTAAACAATCACAGTGATAATAACAATAAAATTTATGGTGATGGAGTTTATAATGTCAATAGTTTTCTATTCTGATAGTTGAATCATACAACGAAATATATCTACCCATAAACAACATGAACAATACATCATTATTTACATAGAGGACATAGATTAGAAGTAAATATTTCCTTCATGGTTTTCAAAATGAAACCATTATTTATTTTAGTGCTATACACCGAATCCCTGAACATTTTCTATCATGAGAACAACAGATGAATCAATGTAATATATAATTTAGAGCTCCATCCAAACTTAATAATATTTAATCAATTCACCATATAGAATATATGAGAAAAAATACCATGAAAAATAACATTTCCCTAGTAATCAGTAAAAATATTTATTGAAATACAATCATATAGGTTGTTAATACATTTCCCTACAAGTAAAAGGGAAAAAAGATCATAAGCCAGATATAGAATGAAGGTTGATTGTGTTTTTAAATCATATCACTCATTTGAATGAAAAATTTCAATATAAATAAAATTAAAAATAATCAATTTTATGTTTCAATATAAATAAAGTAGATTTATTATTAAAATAAAATTCATTCAAAAAATTATTTATTAATACATAAAATCACATCATTATTTCTCATAAAAAACATGCCTATGAAATCCATTTTTAAAACATATAATTCCTTTTAAAAACGATCATTTAATTTTTTTGAATAAAAATATATTTAAATTTCTACTAAAAAATTAGAAATTAAAATCAATTGGGATATCATTTTAATAAATTGAAAGGTAGCTTCGTAATAATTAATGTCCATAAGGGATATAACATTAATAAAATATTCATGAATGATGGAAATAAAAATGTGACTTTACTTGACATGAATATAATGTTACCCATTATATAATATGTGAATTATATCTAAAATACATCACACAAATTAATATAAATTGTAAATATCGAAAAGGTCTTAGAAAAATGAAATCTTTTCATAAACCCTTGTCTATTGGTATGATTTTATCAAAGTCCATTTAATAGTGATAAATATAAATATAATTTAAATAATAATTTGATAATAAGATTTTAAAAATAAATCACTCACATATTCACACAACTAATAGACATAATTTATTAGTGTTTTGATGATTAGATACACAATCTTCTTAATATAAATAGAACTCCTCAAAACTCCAATATAGACTTTCTAAAAGCTATAATTATCACCCTAAACTAGGGAGGGGGAAAAATAAGTAATATATGATGCAAAAATCTCATTACAGGGGAAACATATCCTAATGAATCATATAATACACATGATGTTTTTATGGGGAAACATAAATATATTGATAAATGATTTTAAGTATAAGGCCCCAGCCTTAAAACATAATTAATATTGAAGTAAATGAATAATTCACATTGAAGATCTTTTCAGGATTAGTGTTTTAGAGAATTAGGACATAACTATTACATCTCAAAATATTACAAAGTAGAAACTTTTACCATGTTTCCATAAAATACAAACTCTTAAAAAGAAACATGCCCAGTTCCATGTTTTAGGTTGCATGACTTTCCCTTGATCCCATCCTTGAACCTATTCCATGTTAAGTCCTGTGAAAATAATTTCAAAAACTTGGGATGAGCATAAAAAGCTTAGTAAGGGATACACGAAGAATGTAAACTGTTATTTTTTCAAAACAACATGTAAACCATGTATACTTTCTCCAAGTAATACTTTTCACCTTTTCGAAGTAGTAAAAACTCTTCACTGAATAAAAGTTCATTACTTTCCCTTCTATAACCAAAATATTACCATAAAACCCATATAAAGATCACATAACATATAAAGGTAACTTGGGACATAAACATATTTACGTGGAATAACCATAAGGTAGACTTCCACACATATCACTTAATGGAATAGCCATTCGGCCAACTTCCATACATACTTAATGGAATAGCCATACGGCTGAATTCCATACCCAATGCGTTAGAGGTTATAACGTAACCACCAGTCCTAGTATTCACGGAACCACCTGTCATATGGTTTATCATGTAACCACCTGTAATATGTCCAAGTACCATTATAAAATTATAACACATAAAACCAATATAAAGGAATGATAACATTTCCACATTTCAATCACAATATATCATTTAAATATATTGACATAATAGAATCCTTTATCAAAATCATTTTCAATACCAAATTACATAAAAGAGTATATGGTATTTATTTTATTTTAAAAACATTACGGCTTGTTGAGGAAGCCAAAGTTCAAATAATACTTGCGGCGGTGGAAAAGGTCGTTGTCACCGTGTACGTTAAAGGAAAAATTCCTTTTTGTCGTTTACTAAAACGATTTTTAGAAAAAGATTCTTTTTGTATAAACGTAAAAGTAAAAGGGATTTATACAACATATAAAAGAGAGTTGTTTATAAAACGAAATATGCCTCAATGAAAGGAGATTGAGACGAAGTCCCTTACAAAGATGGTATCCTTGGTTTAAGGATAAATCAATTACATAATTATGTGTGAAAAATGAATACACAAAATAAAAGTGGTTATTAAGTGTAAAATAATCAGGGGCTATTCACAGATATTCATAGAACGACATATTCAAGGAGTATAAGTTTATCCCAAAGAATCAAATTTTGGTTAAGAAGTTCCCTTGCAAAAATTTGACAACCTATTGTCGTCACTAAAAAATTCAGAAAATGAGTTGATGAGAGATAAAAAGGGTATCTCAACACATGGAAATAAAATTTAAATCAATAATGATATAGAAGAATATATCCCAACATAATAGTATGTGAATTAAAAGACATAACAAAATAAGTCTTTTAAAAAGAGGAGGGTGAAAGGTTCCCTTACCGACATTGGTAACTTTCGAAACATACACCCCGTGAACGAAAGACAATACAAAATTGATGTAAATACTCATAAATGAAATTATATTACACAATTAGTAAAATAATGGGCAGTACATACACCACTCAAATGAAATTGTGGCAAATGTAGCATAAATCTCACGAGAATAAAAGTGAGATGAAAAATCCCTTACGAAAACTCGGCATCCTAACGGCGCCACATAAAACTAAAAAAAATGGATTGATGAGATCAAATAGGGTATCTCATCATATTAACATAAAGTTTATAGAAAGAGGAATATAAAAGAACATCCCCTAACATAACAAAGAGGAGCTTAAAATAAGTGACATAAAGGAGAGTGCTTAAAAAGAAAGAGAGAGGTTAGATCTCTTACGAAAATTCGGCAGCCTAACGGCGCCACTCAAAACATCCAAAGTGGATTGATGAGAGAGAATAGGGTCACTCATCATATGAACATAAAAATTACAGTAATAGTAATATAAAATAACATCCCAATAACAAGAAATATGATCTTTAAAAGGAATGACATAAAAGAGCGTACTTAAAAAGAAAGAGAGGAGTAGGATCCCTTACCTCGAGTCTGACTTCACTCGATAGTTCTTTAACGTCCCGAATAATAAACTTGAGTTAATTTATACTTGCTTAAGAACCTTTTAAAGTTCATTATTCCTTTTATATTAATTATTGACATGTTATAAACATTATGTAATCATTTAAGTTAATAATGTTTGTTTTGTCGATATTTGGTTCTTAAGTCAAAAGTGGACTTATTACAATTACATGTGGTTTGTGTGGTCAAAGTTTCTTTATATCCAGAATTACATTCCTGATTTGGATGTCATATATATCATATATATCCATAATATATATTTATTTATAATATTACATAATCATTTCGAGGTAAGAAATGAAATGCACTGTTCATGGAGACGGTAAGTCGTATGTACGCATTAATGCTACATTCATTTCTATGTCATATTAATGGAATTAAAACTAAATGAGAGATGTGTATATTTTTAATTCCAGAATTATATTCATCCTTTATATGTATCATACATCATATATATCCCTTATATGTACTTATAATAGTACATTACATTTGAGGATAAGAAATGAAATGCACCATTCATGGAGACGGTAAGCCGTACGTACGCATGAACGCTACTTTAATTTCTATCACAATCTTTAATGGAAAGGAAACAATAATGATATAAAGTTATTTTATAATTATAGTATAACATCATATATAATAACTTTAAACCCATCCTTTATACATCCCACATATGGCATTGATGAATCAAATCACTTTGAGGGGGCGGTAGTCCGCACTTCCTAAAATGAAGATATTGGTTATACCCATAATGGAAGCCATAAAGGTATGCCACAAATGAAAAATAAAGAATATTAAGTAAAACATAAAAATATTATATATCATATATAAACATAGTGACATCTTAATTTCCACCTTTGAAGGTGTCATATGAGTGTTGAACAATCATCATTTCGTGAGGAAAAAATTTTCCATCCACAGAAACTCTATGTTATTTAACCATTTGATGAAGGAGTGTGTAAGTGTAGATCGAATACATATTATAACAACGTAATAGTATATTTAAGATACTTGAGTTGTTACAAAAGAAATGAATAAAAAAGTTTAGGGGGTTGGGGAAGCATAATAAAACAAAAGAGCACACGTGAATACGTTACCTTAAAATTGGGTAACTCCCTTTGGTTTGAACCAAAAGGGTTTCTTGAAGAGCTTCCTGCCAAAGTTAAGGCTTCTAGGATGAGGAGAGGGATGTGGAGAGACATAATTATTAGATCTTGGCCGATCAAAAGGTTTGAGAGGTGTGGGTAAGGTGGTATAGGTGGGGGCCTTTTATAAGAGGAGAGGTGGGGCACTCTTGGAAAAGTATAAAATATTACTTTATTTTCAAATGGTTTTCGGATTTTAATGGTCCCGCATTGATTTGTTTCGAGGCTAAGGTGATAAGGGTTCTAAATCCACCCATCCAATAGGTTTTGTTCATGTTTAGGTCCAATATGTTTCATTATCTTTCCATTTTATTTTAATCTTTAAATAATGAGGTCATCGCTGCATCATCATGATGTCATAATGAATTTAATTTATTTAATGTCTAAAAATTATAAAAAAAATACTATGATGTAGGAAATCGTTTTAGATTACCAATTAATATATATAGTCAAAAATTTGACTTGTATAACCACATGTAAAAATTGTTTTAGTAAAACAAATCATGTTTGTGAAAATTTTATTTTAACTTTAAATAAAAGGCATAAATGTCATTATCAAACACAAGTGGCTCCATGGGGTACCGAAAATCGACCCATGGGTTGTCTTGGTCGGCCATAACTCATCCAATAGGTTTATGACAAGTGTCAAGATATTTTCATTTTATTATAATATCATTTTTACCTTAAATCACACTAATTACCTTTAATCGCGATTAATAAAACTTAGAAGTTACTTTTCATCAAAAATTATTTTCATCCCATTAAACCAAATTTTACTTAGAAATTAAAATCATGTAAATAGGATTTTTTAAATTCAAATCACAGAAGTGGTAAAGTCTCATTTAAACGAAAAATCAAATTTTGTAACCACCACTTTGTGGTTTCACTATTCATCAAAAATTGATGTTTTCAGAAAAATACCAAAAATTCACCCTAAGCAATATTTGATATTCTGAATTCAAAAATTATATCTATTTTACCAAATTCATAACATAGAAGTTGAATTAATTAATTTTATAATTAAATTCTGTTGTTAAAACAAATAGCGTGTATTTATGAAACAATATCTTTCAAAAGATTGACACTCGTTTATGTCCAATATAAAAGTGATTTTAATTACAATGACCACCATTGGATTAAATGGTAAAAATATATCCTATTTACACATTAAAACAAATTAAAAAGATAAGCTAATCATATAAATAAATTAGATTAAATAAGGGTTTTGAATTAAAGTACAACATTTTTCACTATTCATTAAAAATTGAACTTTTTCGGAAAAATACCAAAAATTTACACAATGTAAATTTTGATGTCCCGATTATAAAGAATAATTTTATTTTGTCAAATATAACACATAAAATTGTCAAAAAGTGGATTTAAAAGAGGTTCTCCATCAAAAGGCGGTTAATCAAACTTTTAAAGAATATTAGACTGTCTACGCTTTAAATTGGATTAATTCGCATTTTTAATCCTCTATCATTTATTGTACAGAGTAAAAATATTTGACAAACATATATAATCATTTTGTAGGTATTTCTGTTCATTCTCGCCATTACAACGGCTAGGCATTAACTACTATTTAAAATAATATTATTTTATTATTAGAGTGCAACGTAAGATTCCAAAGAAACTCTTTGTTGTGTATTGGGTATGCCATCGAGCATAACATCCCTTTTAAAGTAATATTAATATTTTATTCACAAATATGGATAAATGTAAAAATTACATATTCTTTATTTACCTGGGGTGTTATATCCTTCCCCCCTTTTGGGAATTGCATCCTCACAATTTTAAAATTGGCCTTGGAAATATCCTTGAAAGTCCCACATCGGAACAAGAGTCGGTAAAAAAAATAACTTTAAAAGAAAGAAAGGAATGTACAAAGGTCACCCGAGTTAACCCATACTAAGATTCCAAGTAAGAAAATATGGACATGGAGGAAAAAAGAAAGGTTCATGTTCTGATAGAGAGTGATAGTAAACATGTCTAGGAGAAAGTTAACCATATGAAAATAACAATCTTGTGATGGGTTAAACGGTATTCGATTCCCCAGTAGGAAAATTTAACATAAAACATTTTTGTTTTAAGTTACTCTTCATTGAGGAATTTATTTATGAGCTTAACTAAAACATAAAGAAGCTTACATAATTGTCATGTTGACTTTCAACTTTTACTAGATTTCTTACACGAACTCATATTTTCTCCAAAAGACGAGTATTTAGGAAGACTTGTGTCATGACCCTTCCTCGGGGCCTGTGCCGTGACTACCCCAAGCACGCCTTCCATAGGCCAGGGGCTGGCGACTAGCACCAAGGTGTAAATCCCAATAAATAGGGAAGGCATTGCCTTTGTAAAGTAAACAACCACCACAGAGTAAGAAAGCGGAAAGAGTAAACACTAAGTAAATACTGTAACAAGCTGTGCTGAAAGTAAAAGGGGCCGGAAATACAAGCCCAAATGTAAAGTAAAACTGAAAGGGGAAAACATCAACTGAAAAGAAAAGTCACAGCGTCGAGCCGTCCTCTGGAAGTCCCACATGAAGGGTGAGCACAGATAGCCTCCACAGCTCCTCGGTCCAGCCGTCTACTCTGAGTACGTCCCACCCAGTTGTCCACCTCCAGGTACCGTCCTGCTCCGCAAGCCTCCACCACGATCAGCGCTGTCTGTCGTTTGCAACCAACACAACGTAGTGTGGGAATAGCCCATGCAGGGGTGAGTATAAGCTACTCTGTAGGGACCCCAAGACCCCCGAAGGTCTCCCAAAATCAACAAAGGATAATCCACAATGGAAGGATACAATCACGAAGTAACAACTGACACTGCTTAGGTATATACCCATACATATACCTAAGTCACCAATTCCCATTCGGCTCCAACATCCGAGCCCAAGAACAACTTAGTCCACCCAGGAAAGAAAAACGTAATCCACATAGGATAGCTCAACACAATCCACAAATGAGTGTAATAGAGGATTCAGCTCACACAGGTATACTTTTTCGGATGAAGATAAAGATGATCACTGATCCATCTAAGTCTTCAGACCCACAAAGGATCGATAGGTACTAACCCCCGCAATGACCCACACAGGATCGGACCCACACAGGATCAATAGATAACTAACCCCCACAAAGACCCACACAGGATCGGGCCCACACAGGACCTGTAGGCGCTGGCTCACACAGAACCGCTGAGCGCAGACCCACATAGGATCGGATCCACAAAGGATCTATAGAACTAATCTACATAGGATCACTGAGTGAAGTAGTCATCGCGGTCCACTGAGGATCTCTGCACAGTCGTCGTCGCAGTCCACTGAGGATCTCTGCACAGTCGTCGTCCCAGTCCACTGAGGATCTCTTCACAGTCGTCGTTGTCGAAGTCGCAGCCAGCACTAGGGTTCTCGCACATAGCAAGCTCGTTCGAGAGGGTCCTCTCCATGAGCCGAGAGGATGATACATCAACTGACACATAGTCCGAAGTTGATGTATCCAAAAGTTCTGTATCGTCAACAGGAAGTCAACGTCGCAGACGGCGCGTCAATCAGACGCCCGGTCTGAGAGATATTGGCTTTTTCGTCCCAGGGGCCCGGTAGGTTTTTAAGGAAAAACCAACACGACCATACTCCACCTGCGTCCAAACCTCGGGCTGAGTATGCCAAAAGATCTGTCTCACTTAGTGGAATTCACCAAAGTCCATGGCACGTCAATCGGACGTCCGAAGCTCAAGATATGAGTGTTTCCGCTCCGAGGGCCCGGTTGGTTTCGTGTACAAACCAACCTAGCCGAATCCAAAGTTTTCCGAAACCTTGAGTTCGATATAGCGAAACGACCATCTCGATCCAAGGATCGCATCGCCGCTGACGGCGTGTCGTTCGGAGGCTCGTAGCTCATGTTACGGGAAAAAGACCGAAAATGGTCCGAAGACGGGGGGTCTGGGCCCGAACCGACCCGACCCAACCCCCTGGGTCAGCCCAAACCGGGTCGACCCGACCCGGGTCGGGGTCGGACCTGGTTCCGCGCGGCCCGGTCTGGCCAGGGTGCGACCCGACCGGTCGGGCCGCCCCGGATCGGCTCGGCCGAGCGGCTGAGCGTGGCAGCCACAGGGCGCTGCCCCCGCGGGATGGAAGAGTCGCAGCCCTCGAGGGGCCGCGCTAGAATTAGCGGAAGCGGCCTTTGCCACATCCCATGCGTGTGTGCCATGTCATGACCCGTCCTTGGGGCCCATGCCGTGACTACCCCAAGCCCGCCTTCCATAGGCCAGGGGCTGGCGACTAGCACCAAAGGCGTATAATCCCGATAACTGGGAAGGCATTTCCTTTATAAAAGAAACAAGCACCACAGAGTATAAGCGGAAACAAAACACTATGTACAAAAGAAAATCTGAAAATTAAATGGGCCAGAATAGAAACCCAAAAGAAAGTACAACTACAACTGAACAAGGTACAACAGCAAGAGACAAACAGCTGGAAGAGGGAAGCAGCTCATGGGTCGTCCTCCTCAGGTCCTACCTGAAGGGTAGGTATAGATAGCGCAGCTCCTGGTCGTCCACCATGGATCCTACCTAAAGGGTGGTTACAGATAGCCTCCTCCATGCTCTCATCCGTCAACCTCCTCTGTGAGTCGTCACGTCGTGTAGTCCACCTCCGGGTACTGACTCGTCGTGTAGTCCACCTCCGGGTACCGTCCAGTCCTCGAATACTCGGCCTCCGTCAGCACTACCTGTCATCTGCAACCAACACAACGAGGTGCGGGCATAGCCCGTGCAGGGGTGAGTATAACGATACTCAGTAGGGACCCCGAGACCCTCAAGGTCTCACTAAACCAACAAGGATAACCACAAGAAGATCTCAACAGATAACCTCAACATAGATATATACCCATACATATACCTAAGTTATCAAGTAACCCATCTCAATCGTGAGGAAACACAAGGATCATGAAATCAACGGATAACCACTACCCAGGTATATGCCCATACATATACCTAATTTATCAAGTGATCCGTCTCAATCCTGAGGTAAACACGAAGGTCAAAAATCTCACCTCAAACCAGGATTTTCATGATTGAAACCATAACTGCTGAAGAGCTCCGTCTCTGGAGGGTACAGTGGTCCTGTGACGACTCCGAGGTACTTCTCACTAACCTAAGACTGTTGAGGCACTCCTCCTGTCGAGTACCGCGGGCCTGCCACCTCACACAGTAGTGCTTCCCGCCGGGGTCTTCCACTCAAACACAGTAGTGCTCCCCCCTGATAGCCTACAGAGGTACTCCTCCTATCACGTACCGCAGGTCTGCCACCTCACATAGTAGTGCTCCTCCGTTGTGGGTCTGCCACCTCACAAAGTAGTGCTCCCCACTGGGCTACGTAATTCACTCCGAATCGAATCGGACAAGCTGTCTTCAGGTATCTGCCGGCTACACGGTCTCCGTACTCCGTACACTCGTCTCCAGGAGGGTCTGCTCCACGAGCTACAAGTCGATACTCCAAGTATCTCAAAGTCCCATGAAGAAGTATCTAAAAGGACCGCCTCATCATAGGGGTCTCAACGCAACAGACAGCGCGTCAATCGGATGCCCGGTCTGTGAGTAATTAGCCTTTTCATCCCAGGGGCACGGTTGGTTTTGTGAGTGAACCAACCTGGTTGTATCTCAACTGTACCTCGAACTCCCAGAGGGTATACTCATAGGGACCGTTACTCAACGTGATCACCAACGCTGCTGACGGTTCGTCAAACGGACGTCTGGTCTGAAAGATATCAGCTTTTTCGTTCCAGGGGCCCGGTTGGATTTCGGTGCGATCCAACCCGGCCACTATCCATCTGCATCCAAAACTCGGGAGGAGGATTCCAATAGTTCCGTATTATCAACAGGAACTCAACGCAACAGACAGAGCGTCAATCGGACGGCCGGTCAGAGAGTTATTGGCATTTCCGTCTCACACCCACCATGGGAAACTTCCCTGGAGGTCACCCATCCTGATCACTACTCCAGGCCAAGCACGCTTAACTATGGAGTTTTAACCACGTAGGCTCCCGAAAAGGAAGGTGCACCTTGATTATAGTATATCGAAACGACCGTCTCGATCCAAGGATCGTGTTGCCGCTAACGGCGAGTCGTTTGGAGGCTCGTAGCCCAAGATACGAGCATTTGACCGAAAGTGGTCCAAAACTGGGGGCGGTCTGGGCCCGGGCCGACCCCACTGGGTCGGCCAAATCGGGTCGACCCGCCCCGGGTGGCGACCTGGCCCGACGACCCGGCCCGGCTTGGAAAACCCAGTCCGGCGCGGACCGGCACGGCGGCGCGGCCTGGGGGTCGTTCGGGTGCCACACGCGGGGGGGCAAAGCCCCCCTTTGAGAACCGTGGCCCCCTAATTGGGGCCGCTTTTGAGACCCGGCCGGGGGAAATTAATTCCCCCGGTCACCACTGTCCGGCCGGCCCCCACTGGCCGGCCGGTTTCGCTAGCAAGGACCGGCGACGGCCGGTCCTTCCATCGCCGACACCGGCGGCCCGGTGCCGGCTGCCGGTCATCTTGCTCCGCCGCAGCCCGGAACCGGTCGCGGCCTATGCCGTCCGGAGCGATGCGACGACATCGCTTCCATCCGCCGCGGCCCCGCTCCGGCCGCGGCGCCATTGACTTTCTTCGACGCGACGCGACGGCGTCGCGTTCTCGGATTTCTTTCCACGGCGCGGCGCGACGGCGCCGCACAATAATTGTCGTGCGATTCCCGCGTGGTGCGACGGCACCACGCCATCCCGTTCCATCCGCAAGGAAACAATTATGAACATATGAGGGGGGTTCGGCCGTGTTGGTGAGCTGCGGGCCCCCCTCTCGTTAGACAATAACATTTAATCCTTTATCCTCGAAGTTTGACATTCTAGAATCAAGAATGGAAAATAAATAAATAAAATATCAAGAATACCCTACATCGGTTTCAAGAGCGGAGCATGCCAATCAAGCTGCGGAAGACTAGCGTTGCGGAGGTCGGGCGTCGCGGAAATCGAACGTCGTTTCCGTTGACGCCGAGGTGCGTCTGAAGAGGTACGTTGCTGGAGAAGCTTCGTAAGCTGACGGAGATAGTCCGAGGAAGAAACGACGTCTCATTTCGTTGACACGGGAAGAAGATCGAAGAAGCGGCATCGTCGATCTTCGGAAACACACCGGTTACGAAGAAGAGAAGCAGTGTTCATCATCGGAGCTTAAGGGTTCTCCGTGTTCTTCGTCAGGGTTGAAGAATATGGAGAGAGCTTCTCAAAATCTCTCAAGGTGGCAAAGGAGACCAACCCAAAATAAAATAAGCTTAAGCCTTATTTTATTTACACAACTAAACATTTGAATTTCAAAAGATAAGAAATGAACCATTAATTCGTAGAATTAATTCAACGTAAGAAAAAGCCCATTTAATTAACGAAATAAACAGCCCAATTACATGGTCTGTTAAGAATTTAAGATAACGCGTTAGTTGACTTTCATAATGAAGGGTTTTCGCGGGTGCGTTACATAGTAGAAAGAAACAGCGGGGCTCGTGCGGGCCCCACCTCACAAATATCCTACCAAGAGGGTAGGATATTTCTGGATAGTACCCTATCCGGTTCAACTCAGTTTAAGCCGCTTTTACGTGGCTTCAAGTGGCTTCCAAGTGGCTTTAGTGAAATAAAATAATGTTGTCGAAAAATTATTTTATTTCTTAACCATAAGCCCGAAAATTTAAAAACCATACCCGAGAAAACGCAACCCCGGAAGAGGCGTTTCTAAGCGAATACCGGCACTGCGATTTCATCGGTGCCCTCAGAATTCGATTCCGGGCACCGGTTCAAAAGTTAGAAAACCCCGCTCGTCCGTTCACTGAACACACCCGAGCCAAACTTCAAAAATTGATTCCGGGCACACCGGGCCTCGGAATCAGGCGCTGTCAGAAACTGCGTTCTTGTAAAATTCCAAAGAAAATTAAGAAAAAAAATTTTCTTTGGAATTTACGGGTCTTTACATTGCTCCCACCACAGGGCTTTACGTCCCCGTAAAGCTTCACCACAAACTTAGGGAAACAAAGCAGTACTGAGCACGCATATGAGCCTTCCGCTCCCATGTGCTCACCTGGAGGTTCCCGCGCTGCCAAAGAAAGTGCACAAGAGGAATCGACCGTCCTCCTAGGATTCGCTCCTTTCGATCCTTGATCCCCACAGGAACCTCCGTAGAAGTCACCTCATCGCCACCGTCCAGCTCCTCAGGGTCGATGATATGCGAAGGGGTCGAGCACGTATCTCCTCAGTTGGGATACGTGGAAAACATCGTGCACATAGTGCAACTGAAGTGGATGGGCCAAGCGGTAATCCACCTCTCCTACCGAGCTGAGGACCTAGAAAGCTCCATTGAACCTCGGAGATAACTTGCCTCCCTGGCCACATCTCCGTAAACCTCATCACGGTGAGACCCGTAAGAAGACGTGGTCGTCATCCTCGAACTCTAGTGGTCTCCAATTTTTGTTAGAACTGAAACTCAAAATGACTGCTGCTACAAGGGTAAGGTTGACCGACTCAAGAGTGATCGGTCGCACCCTCCTGTGCAAGAGTTACCCTGCGCTGCCTGGGGTTTCCATTTCCACCGATTAGGAAAACCCATCCCGACGTTTTCCTAAAACCGTCAATTTGAGTATGAACAGTTATTTCCCATTCCATACTCAAACTAACGTCGTAAGGCCTTGACGCTGCAACCAAGAGATTCCAACCAGAACTCTCACCTCGAGGGTCTGACCACACCGTCGGCGTAAGTGTGATTATCGAGTCTCCTCCCAAGGTATCTCTAGACGTGAGGGTCAAGTCCACGGCTTACCGGAATCTCTAGGTCTGGAACAAGATTGTGAAAGCGAGGAATGATTCATATCGACGTCTGTTACTACAGCATCTAGTAATGGACATAGACTGTCCTTTGAATCATTTTTAGAGCCATTGGGTCACACTCCTTGACCGCAAGCAGTCACACTCTTCCTCCTCCATCCAGATCCCTGAGCCTGGCCGGGATAACTAAGGCGGGTGGTTGTAGAATGTTAACATTTACACCACCTCATACTGCTCTCCTAGCTCTGCCTCCATGTCTGCTACTTTGCAGACTCATCTATCCTTAAAGCTTCCACTTCTTGAAACATTTAACACACCCGAGTCTCTAATACTGGCACCGGTTTCTTGTTTCTTACTGCACTGTGCAGTCTTCATCCGCTCTTGGATGACCTGGACCTCCATTTGTCTCACAAGAGCTGCTATGATTTCTTCTTTGCTGAAAAGAGAAATCCGGTCTCATCACCTAGATGAACCACATTTGTTGCCAAATACAGTCAATCCTAATGTAAATGATGCATTCATGCCATGGATGACATCGTAAGGCCTCGACGTAACTACCAAGAGATCCAACTGTCACTCTCGCCTCCAAGGGTCGAGTCACACTGTCGGCATCAGTGTGAGGTTACCGGGTCTCCTGCAGTAGAAATCTCGAAAGTGAGGGTCAAGTCAACAGTTTAACCGGGACCACTCAGTATCAACCAAAAAAAAAGGACATGAAGGCAAACATCACAAGATAAGTGTCTTTTTATTATTGCATCTCACAATACAAAGACACGAATACAAAAGAAACACGGAAATAGAAGTACAAAGGATGTATCCACTAGTTCCACTCTTGTCCACCTGATCCCGAAGCTCTACTGCCTTGTCCACTGCTCGGTTGTTGCTCAAGCACCCGCCGCTGCTTCTGTCTCGGTGGCTCCTCCAACACCCCGCTGATCAACTGTGCGGGGGGTCATACAGTCACGTGCCAGGTGACCCTTCCTGCCGCAGGAGAAACACTGTCCGTTTCTGGAACGCCTGGATCTGACCCCACCCCGGGTGCCCCGCACCACTGATCCTAAAACCCGAGATCGTCCAACTGCTGGTCTGGTCCTCCTGGACCTATGCATCATCTGTCTACTACCCACAGATGACTCGGCAACTGATCGAAAACCCTGCGGAAAAGGCAGAAGCTCCTATACACGCTCGGGGTGTAGAGCTACTGGCAGAAACTCCACCCTGAAGAAGGTCTCGAAGTCTTCCAATGTGAAGGTCATCCCATCGCAAAACTAGAACACGTGGCTCCACCACCTGCCTGCTGCTGCCTGAATAAGGCTGGCAGCAAAGATCACCATGAAATCTCTCAGCGTCCCCACTAGCCTGAAGACTCTCACCACAGCCTCCAGCCAATCCTCAGCCACCTGCGGGTCTGTCCCTCCTTGAAACCTGGGTGGCCTCTGGTGCTGGAACTCATGCAGTGCGCTCAAGCGACGTGCATCCTCTACTGCTGGGGCTAGTGGCATCGGTGGCCCAACGGGTAGTAGTACCGCTGGTGCCCCCGCTGGTGCCTCAACTGGGATAGGGCCCTGTACTGAGGCCTCGTCGCTCAGCGGGCTGTCAGTACGCACCACTCTCGGGGCTCTAGCTGGTCATCCACGGGGAGGCATCCTGAAAGAAACAATGTGACACGATCAAAAGATTATACCTGGTGAGCTGACCTAGTTTGAGCTGACATTTAAAAACATTTGGAAACACACACGCAATCAGTGTTTTTGTGCACAAAGTCGGAAATCAGTTTTCAGGGTCCTGGTGTATGGATACGTCGGCCGCCCGCACCAACAATGGACTCCCTGAACTGAAAACCACACTCGTTACTCTTAACACTATTGCTTCACAGAAAGAAACATCAGAGTTATAAGTTCTGTGGTAGAACCGAAATCCTCTGATACCAATTGTGACGACCTGTCCACGGGGCCCGTGCCGTGACTACCCCAAGCCCACCTTCCATAGGCCAGGGGCTGGCGACTAGCACCAAAGGCGTAAAATCCTGATAACTGGGAATGCATTGCCTTTATAAAAGAAACAAGCACCACAGAGTACAAGCGGAAACAAAACACTAAGTACAAAAGAAAAGCTGAAAAGTAAATGGGCCAGAATAAAAACCCAAAAGAAAGTACAACTACAACTGAACAAGGTACAACAGCAAGAGACAAACAGCTGGAAGAGGGAAGCAGCTCCTGGGTCGTCCTCCTCGGGTCCTAACTGAATGGTAGGTACAGATAGCGCAGCTCCTGGTCGTCCATCACGGATCCTACCTAATGGGTGGGTACATATAGCCTCCTCCACACTCTCATCTGTCAACCTCCTCTGTGAGTCGTCACGTCGTGTAGTCCACCTCCGGGTACAGACTCGTCGTGTAGTCCACCTCCGGGTACCGTCCAGTCCTCGAACACTCGGCCTCCGTCAGCACTGCCCGTCGTCTGCAACCAACACAACGAGATGCGGGTATAGCCCGTGCAGGGGTGAGTATAAGGATACTCAGTAGGGACCCTGATACCCTCAAGGTCTCACTAAACCAATAAGGATAACCACAATAAGATCTCAACAGATAACCTCCACTTAGATATATGCCCATACATATACCTATGTTCTCAAGTAACCAATCACAATCATGAGGAAACACAAGGATCATGAAATCAACGGATAACAACTACCCAGGTATATTCCCATACATATACCAAAGTTATCAAGTGACCCATCTCAATCATGAGGTAAACACGAAGGTCAAAAGTCTCAGCTCAAACCTGGATTTTCATGATTGAATCCATAACTGCTGAAGAGCTCTGTCTCTGGAGTGTACAGTGGTCCTGTCATGACTCCAAGGTACTACTCACTAACCTAAGACTGCTAAGGTACTCCTCCTGTCGAGTACCGCTGGCCTGCCACCTCACACAATAGTGCCTCCCGCCGGGGTCTGCCACTCAAACACCGTAGTGCTCGCCCCTCATAGCCTACAGAGGTACTCCTCCTGTCAAGTACCGCGGGTCTGCCACCTCACATAGTAGTGCTCCTCCGCTGTGGGTCTGCCACCTCACAAAGTAGTGCTCCCCACTGGGCTACGTAAGTCACTCTGAATCGAATCGGACAAGAAGTCTTTAGGTCTCTGCCGGCTACACGGTCTCTGTACTCCGTACGCTCGTCTCTTGGAGGGTCTGCTCCACGAGCTACAAGTCGATACTCCAAGTATCTCAAAGTCCCACGAATAAGTATATCAAAGGACCGCCTCGTCATAGGGGTCTCAACTCAATAGACGGCGCGTCAATCGGACTCCCGGTCTGTGAGTTATTAGCCTTTTCGTCCCAGGGGCACGGTTGGTTTTGTGAGTGAACCAACCTGGCCATATCTCAACTGTACCCCGAACTCCCATAGTGTATACTCATAGGGACCGTTACTCAACGTGATCACCAATGCCGCTGACGGTTCGTCAAACGGACGTCTGGTCTGAAAGATATCACCTTTTGCGTTCCAGGGGCCCGGTTGGATTTCGGTGCGATCCAACCCGGCCACTATCCATCTGCATCCAAAACACGGGCGGAGGATGCCAAAATTTTCGTATCATCCATAGGAACTCAATGCAATAGACGGCGCGTCAATCGGACGCCCGGTCTGAGAGTTATTGGCATTTTCCGTCTCACACCCACCCTGGGAAACTTCCCAGGAGGTCACCCATCCTGATCACTACTCTAGGCCAAGCACACTTAACTATGGAGTTTGAACCATGTAGGCTCCCGAAAAGGAAGGTGCACCTTGAGTATAGTATACCGAAATGACCGTCTCGATCCAAGGATCGCGTTGCCGCTGACGGCGAGTCGTTTGGAGGCTCGTAGCCCAAGATACAGGCAGTTGACCGAAAGTGGTCCGAAACTGGGGGGTCTGGGCCCAGGCCGACCCGGCCCGACCCCCCTTGGGTCGGCCGAACCGGGTCGACCCTCCCCGACGACCCGACCCGGCTCGGAAAACCCGGCCTGGCTGGCGGCGCGGTCCGGCGCGGCGGCGCGGACCGGCACGGTGGCGCGGCCTGGGCGTCGTTCGGGTGCCGCGCGCGTGGGGCAAAGCCCCCCTTTGAGAACCGCGACCCCTTAATTGGGGCCGCTTTTGAGACCCGGCCGAGGAAAATTAATTCCCCCGGTCACCACTATCCGGCCGGCCCGCACTGGCCGGCCGGTTTCGCCAGCAAGGACCGGCGACGGCCGGTCCTTCCTTCGCCGACACCGGCAGCCCGGTGCCGGCCGCCGGCCATCTTGGTCCGCCGCGGCCCAAAACCGGCCGCGGCCTATGCCGTCCGGCGCGATGCGACGACATCGCTTCCCTCCGCCGCGGCCCCACTCCGGCCGCGGCGCCTTTGACTTTCTTCGACGCGAAGAGACGGCGTCGCGTTGTTGGATTTCTTTCCACGGCGCGGCGCGACGGCGCTGCGCAATAATTGCCGTGCAATTTCCGCGTGGTGCGACGGCACCACGCCATCCCGTTCCATCCGCAAGGAAACAATTATGAACATAGGAGGGGGGTTCGGCCGTGTTGGTGCGGTCCGGGCCCCCCTCTCGTTAGACAATAACATTTAATCCTTTATCCTCGAAGTTCGACATTCTAGAATCAAGAATGGAAAATAAATAAATAAAATATCAACAATCCCCTACCTCGGTTTCAAGAGCGGAGCATGCCAATCAAGCCGCGGAAGACTAGCGTCGCGGAGGTCGGACGTCGCAGAAATCGAACGTCGTTTCCATTGATGTTGAGGTGCGTCCGAAAAGGTACGTTGCTGGAGAAGCTTCGTAAGCTGACGGAGATAGTCCGAGGAAGAAATGGAATCTCCTTTCGTTGACATGGGAAAATGATCGAAGAAGCGGCGTCGTCGATCTTCGGAAACACAGCGGCTACGAAGAAGAGAAGCGACATTCTTCGTCGGAGCTTAAGTGTTCTTCGTGTTCTTCGTCAGGGTTGAAGAAGATGGAGAGAGCTTCTCAAAATCTCTCAAGGTGGCAAAGGAGACCAACCCAAAATAAAATAAGCTTAAGCCTTATTTTATTTACACAACTAAACATTTGAATTTCAAAAGATAAGAAACGAACCATTAATTAATAGAATTAATTCAACGTAAGAAACAGCGCATTTAATTTACGAAATAAACCGCCCAATTAAATGGTCAGTTAAGAATTTAAGATAACACGTTAGTTGACTTTCATAATGACGGGTTTTTGCGGGTGCGTTACATAGCAGAAAAAAATGGCGGGGCTCGTGCGGGCCCCACCTCACAAATATCCTACCAAGAGGGTAGGATATTTCTGGATAGTACCCTATCTGGTTCAACTCAGTTTAAGCCGCTTTTAAGTGGCTTCAAGTGGCTTCCAAGTGGCTTAAGTGAAATAAAATAATGTTGTCGAAATATTATTTTATTTCTTAACCTTAAGACCGAAAATTTAAAAACCACACCCGAGCGAACGAAACTCCGGAAGTGGCCTTTTAAGCGAATACTGGCGCTGCTATTTCATCGGTGCCCTCATAATTTGATTCTGGGCACCGGTTCAAAAGTTAGAAAAACCCGTTCATCCGTTCACTGAACGTACCCGAGCCAAACTTCAGAAATTGATTCCGGGCACACCAGGCCTCGGAATCAGGCGCCGTCAGAAACTGCGTTCTTGTAAAATTCCAAAAAAAAATTAAGAAAAAAAATTCCTTGGAATTTATGGGTCTTTACAAGCTGGACACGCGCGGCCGCCACCGCCGCAGCTTCAGCCGCGGTGGCCCTGTTTTGCGGCGTGCCGGGGCGCCGCCGGAGGCTTCCGCGGGCCACCAGAGTTGCTCTGGTGGTCCGTTTTCCATCCCTTCTGCGCCGCTGCTCATCCCGGGTCTCGTTCTTCACTGCGGAAACATCAAATCGCCCTTGCATCACGTTTTTTCATTGCCCGCCAAATTCGCACAACAACGAAGAACTATAGAAGGTTGTCGGTCCATGTTCGTTTGGCCCGCACCCTCCACATTAGGCGATAACAATCGGGAAGAATAATCAACATATCAAACAACAATTTTAATAAAACAACATTGTTCTTATGAAACCGGGTTCTTTATTTTAAAAGAAACGATCACGGGAAAATAAATTATTTCACAACAAACCCCTACCTCATTAAGTTGTCGCACGCGCGTTCTTCGCAGAAGGAGGGGATCGTCGCATCGTCACGGTATCCGGCGTTGCGTCGATGAACTCTGAGGACCAAGAAACAACAGATTTAATTAATAATAATTAAATCCATATTGTTGTTTTAATCAAAAAAGTAAAATTAAAAAAGAGCGCAACCCCCTACCTTGTCGCTGCCGATCGAAGGTTGTCGCGGGGTTGGATTGTCACGGAAGAACGGCGTGGAAGAAGAATCGCCGGCGTCGCAGAACTTGGCGTCGCATTATCAATTTATGAGGGCTCGGAGTTCTTCACGTTCTTCGCGTTCTTCGCGTTCTTCGCGAATGAGGATGAAGAACTCTTGGTTTCTGTCAAATCCTCTCAACGAACATTTTTCCAGAAGTCGTGCGTTGGTCTTATTTTATTATTACGCCAATAGATTGAAAACAGGTTATGAAACGATTAAATTATTTCATAGAATTAATTCAACGAATAAAACCACCCAATTAATTGGTGCGTTATGAAATTAAGAAAACGCGTTAGTTGACTTTCATAATGACGGGTTTTCGTGGGTGCGTTTCTTAGCGGAAAAGAAAGGGTGGGGCTCGTGCGGGCCCCACCTCACAAATATCCTACCAAGAGGGTAGGATATTTTTGGATAGCACCCTATCCGCATCAACTCAGCTCAAGAAGCTTTAAGTGGCTTCAAGTGGCTTAAGTGAAATAAAATAAATTTTGTCGTACAATTTATTTTATTTCTTAACTTTAAGCCCAAAAAATTAAAAACCACACCCAAGCAAGCGCAACTCTGGAAGAGGCGTTTCTAAGCAATTACCGGCGCTGCGATTCCATCGGTGCCCTCAGAATTTGGTTCCATGCACCGGTTCAAAAGTTAGAAAAACCCGCTCGTCCGTTTCGTGAACGTACTCAAGCTGAACTTCGGAAAATGTTTCCGTGCACACTGGGCCTTGGAATCACGTGCCGTCAGAAACTGCACTCTTGTAAAAAAATCCAAAGAAAATTAAGAAAAAAAATTCCTTGAATTTTTCGGTTCTTTACATCACTCCCACCTCATGGATTTACGTCCCCATAAAGATACATCATAAAATAGGGAAACAAATGTGGGTACTGAGCACGCATCTGAGCCTCTCGCTCCCAAGTGCTCTCCTGGAGGTTCCCGTGCTGCCATCTGATGCGCACAAGAGGAATCGATCATCCATGTAGGACCCGCTCCTATCGATCCTCGATCTCCACCGGGACCTCCGCAAATGTCGCCCAGTCATCAACGTCCAGATCCCCATAGTCAATGATATGAGTCGGGTCGTGCACGTATCTCCTCAGCTGAGATACGTGGAAGACGTCGTGCACTCGGTGCAACTGAGGTGGTAGAGACAGGCGATAAACTACCTCGCCAATCCTGCAGAGGACTTGGAAGAGTCCGATGAAGCGTGGAGACAACTTTCCGCCTTGGCCAAATCTCCGTAATCCACATCGAGGTGAGACACACAAGAAGTCGTGGTCGCCATCCTCGAACTCTAGTGGCCTCCGCCTCCTGTCAGCATAATACTTATCCGGATCTGAGCTATCCTCATCCACTCTTGGATGACCTGGACCTTCTCTATCGTGGCTCGGACCATCTCTGGTCCCACAAGTGTTGACTCCCCAGGGTCTGTCGAGCACAAAGGGGATCTGCATGTTCTGCCATAAAACGCCTCGTATGGTGCCATCCTGATTGTGGAGTTGTAGCTATTGTTGTACGAGAACTCCACCAAGGGTAGATGGTACTCCCATCTACGACCAAAGTCGAGGTCACATCCGCAGAGCATGTCCTTGAGAGTCTGAATGGTCCTCTCCGTCTGAACATCCGTTTGAGGGTGAAAGGCGGTGCTCAGACGTAGCTGTGTCCCGAACACCTCCTGCAACCCCTTCCAAAACCGGGAAGTAAAGTGACCATCTCTATCGGAGTCGATAGATTATGGAACACCGTGAAGCATTAAAATATCCTGGACGTAGAGACGCCCCAAGCTTTCTACTGAGCCCTGCTCTCGGTTGGGTAAAAAGTGTGCCAACTTGGTGAGTCGGTCAACAATCACCCAAATGGAGTCGTGACCTCTGGAAGTGCGTGGAAGTCCAGTCACGAAGTCCATAGATATCCTGTCCCACTTCCACTCCGGGACCTCCAAGGGATGTACCATGCCTGTTGGTACCTGATGCTCTGCCTTCACCTGCTGGCAGGGGAGGCATCGAGAAACGAACTATGCCACATCCTTCTTCATGCCCAGCCACCAGTGCTATCGTCTGAGATCCTAGTACATCTTTTCCACTCCAGGATGTACCGCCAAATGAGAAGTGTGAAACTCTCTCTTCACCTCCTCTCGTAAAGAAACTGGTACCAAGGTACGTTCTCTGAAAAGGATGCCGTGCTCTGCTCCAGGGGAGAAAACATTAGGTGCCTGATAGAGGATATCTTTGCACGCCGCATCTCACAGTCAGCGTCCCCACACTGGGCCTCTCTGAAACACTGTAGTTGTGGAGGGATGACTATGAGAGACTGAAGAAAGGCTGCTCCATATCTATTCATGAAGGATATCTGCAAAGCGGCTAGCTGCTCTGTCGGCTCCTCAAGTAGCTGAATGCCCGTCCTCCTGCTGAGAGCATCGGCTACCACGTTTCCCATCCCAGGAGTATAGACAATCTCAATGTCATAGTCCTGGAGGAACTCGAGCCATCGCTGATGTCTCAGGTTTAGGTCCTTCTGCGAGAAGATGTACCTGAGACTCTGGTGGTCAGAAAATACTATAAAGCGCTCACCCATCAGATAGTGCCGCCATGTCTTCAGAGCGAAGACCACTTCTGCTAACTCCAGGTCATGTGTGGAGTAGTTCTGCTCATGCGGCCTCAACTAACGTGATCCATAGGAAATCGTGGCCCGGTCCTGCATCAGGACACATCTGAGTCCGGTCCCTGATGCATCGCAGTATACTACGTATCCAACTCCCTCCTCGGGAAACCTCAAGATAGGTGGGCTGGTCAATCTCTGTCTCAGCTCTTGGAAGCTCTGCTGACATCTGTCTAACCACAAAAATGGTTTCCCCTTCTTCGTCAAAGCTGAGAGTGGTGCCGCAACTCTGGAGAAGTCCGGCACAAATCTCAGATAGTATCCGTCTAGACCCAAGATACTCCGCACCTCCGTCACGCTCATGGGTGGCTCCAAAGCTAGCACTGCCTCGATCTTCACGGGATCCACTGCAACTCCCACCTCAGAAATGACGTGCCCCAAGAAGTGGACCTCACGTAACAAAAACTGGCACTACGAGAGCTTTCCATAAAGCTGGTGCTCTCAGAGTGTGTCTAGTACAACCCGAAAGTGGTAGGCGTGCTCCTCCTCCGTGGTCGAGTACACCAAAATGTCGTCGAAGAAGACCATGACAAATCGATCGAGGTATGGCTAGAAGATCATGTTCATGAGGCTCATGAATACTGCTGGAGAATTTGTTACGCCGAATGGAATAACCAAGAACTCATAGTGGCCTTACCGACACCTGAAGGCCGTCTTATGCACGTCCTCGTCTCGAACTCTGAGCTGATGATAGCTTGGCCTGAGGTCTATCTTCGAGAACCACCATGCTCCCTTGATCTGATCGAAGAGGTCATCAATCCTCGGTAGCAGATACTTGTTCCTCACTTTCACCTGGTTCAGGCGACGATAGTCGACACACAGTCGCAAGCTCCCTTCCTTCTTCTTGGCGAACAATATCGGGGAATCCTAGGGTGAAACACTAGGTCAGATGAACCCCTTGCCCTGCAAGTCCTCCAACTGTACCCCCAGCTCCCGAAGCTCAGCGGGGGCCATCTGATATTCTTGAGTGGATATTGGGGCTGTCCCGGGGTACAGGTCAATGTAAAAGTCTACCTCTCTGCGAGGAGGTAGTCCTGGAACATCGTCGGGAAAGACGTCCGCGTACTGATCCACCACTGCAGGAAAACTAGGACTTCGCACGTCAACATCTCCTAGGACGAGACTAGCCAACTTATGGGTGATGGGATGTCCCCTCCTCTGCGAGAGTCCCTCCTGTGCTGCAAAGGATCCCTTATCGCCGGTGAAGGTGAACCTGCTCCCATCGGTGCACACACATCACACCTTTCTCCTAATACAGTCAATCTGAGCATGGACTATGGATAACCAATCCATGCCCAAGATGACGTCGTAAGGCCTCGATGCCGCTACCAGAAGATCCTAGCCGAAGCTCTCGCCTCATAGAGTAAGCTCACACTGCCGGCACCAGTGCATAATCGTCGAGTCTGCTCCCGTAGCGGTCTCTAGCCGTAAGGATCGAGCCAACGGCTCTTTCGGCATCTCCGAGCTCTGAACAATGGCAGTGGCTATGAGAGAGTAACTCGCTCCTGTGTCTATAAGAACTGCAGCAAGGGTGGAATATACACAGATCATACCTCGAATCATCTCGAGCGCGCCACGGTCCTAGGCCTCCGCTGCCTAGAGCCGTGCCTGTCTCTTCCCACCAGCTCCCGGTGGTCGGGGTGGCCCTCCTGGTGGTGGTGGGGGTAGAGCCTCAAAGCATCGACCACCACCCGCTGCTCGGCCAGCTCCTCTGCCTCGTCTGCCTCCTCCCTGCGGACCTCGCCGGTCGACCCTCTGCCTCTGCCTGGGTGGCCCCTCCACCGTCTGCTGATCCTCAGCATGGCGGGTCGGGCAGTCACGAGCCATGTGGCCCTGCCCGCCGCATGCGTAGCACTGCCTGCCTCTCGAAAGGCTGGCACCGCGCTGTGTGCCCCGCACTGCTGAGCCAGTGTCCCGAGGTCGACTGCCAGAAGGTCTGGTCTGCCTGGACCCATGAGTCGTCCATCAGCTACCTGCTGCCGAAGACTCCGCTACCTGCCTCCCTGCGGTAGGTCTCGCTGTGGAATCAACCAGAAAGATCTCGATCAGAAGGGCTCACTCCAGTACTCCTGCCTGAGTTGGAATGCTGAGGGAGATCAGCGATGCCCTGATATCGTGTCTCAAACCCTTCTAAAAGGTCCGGGTCCGGAAGAATGGGTCTCATATTATATCTATCGAGTAGAGATAATGATCGGTAAACCTCGCCGCGTACTGGGCGACTTTCAAGCTGCCCTGCCGCAGCTGAAGAAGCTCCTGAATGCGCACCGCACGGAGGGTGGTCGGGACAAACTTTGAGCAGAAGAGGCTCTCAAATTCCGTCCAGAGGAGAGATGCCTCTTCATGCACCTGGAGAATCAAGCTCCAACATCGGCCCGCTACTGTGTGCAGTAGGCTCGCCGCGAGGATCACCATGAGGTCTGCTGGTGTCCTCAATAGCCTGAAAAATCGTACGACTGCCTCCAGCCAGTCCTCGTCTACCTGGGGGTCCGTCTCCCCACAAAACCTCGGTGGTCACTGGCGCTGGAACTCGTGCAGAGCTCCTAGGCGACGCGAATCGTCAGCGGTCATGGTGGGGAGCATCGGTAGCTCGGCGGGTAGAGGTACCACCGGTGCCTCCACTGTCAAAGGGCCCTGCAACGAGGCCTCGTCGCTCGGCGGGTGTCGTCACGCTCTACTCTCAGAACCCTAGATGGCTGCCATCGTGGGGCCATCCTGAAAAGGAAACAATTGCGCCAAGGTCAGAATAGTATACCTGGTGAGCTGACAGAAAGTAATCACAAAGAAAACTTGAAACACACATGCAATCAATGTTTTCGTGCATTAAGTCGGAAATTAGAAGTCAGGGTCCTGGTGTACGGATACGTCGGCTGCCGCACCAACACTGGGCTCCCTGGACTGATGACCACACTCAATATGCTTAACACTATTGCTTCACATAGAACAAAGATCAGAGTCTGCCGTAGAACCGACCACCTCTGATACCAATTTGTCACGACCCGTCCTCGGGGCCCGTGCCGTGACTACCCCAAGACTGCCTTCCATAGCCCAGGGGCTGGTGACCAGCACCAAGGCGTAAATCCGGATAAACAGGGAAGGCATTGCCTTTGTAAATTAAACAACCACCACAGAGTAAGCAAGCGGAAAGAGTAAACACTAAGTAAAAACTGTAACAAGGTCTGCTTACAGTAAAAGGGGCCGGAAATACAATCCCAAATGTAAAGTACAACTGAAAGGGGAAAAAAGAAACTAAAAAGAAAAGCTGCAACATCGAGCCATCCTCTAGAAGTCCCACCTGAATGGTGAGCACAGATAGCCTCCACAGCTCCTCAGTCCAGCCGTCCGCTCTGAGTACGTCCCGCCTAGTGGTCCACCTCCAGGTACCGTCCTGCTCCGCAAACCTCCACCACGATCAGCACTGTCTGTCATCTGCAACCAACACAACGTAGTGCAGGAATAGCCCATGCATGGGTGAGTATAAGCTACTCAGTAGGGACCCCAAGTCCTCCGAAGGTCTCCCAGAATCCACAAAGGATAATCCACAAAGGAAAGATACAATCACGAAGTAACAACCGAAACTGCTTAGGTATATACCCATACATATACCTAAGTCACCAATTCCAGTTCAACACCAACATCCGAGCCCAAGCACAACTCAGTCCACACAGGAAAGAAAAACGTAATGAACATTGGATAGCTCAACACAATCCACAAAGAATAGTAACACAGGATTCATCTCACACACGTATACTTCTTCGGATGACGATAAAGATGATCACTGATCCATCTAAGTCGCCAGACCCAAAACGGATCGATAGGTACTAACCCCCGCAATGACCAACATAAAATCGGACCCACACATGATTAATGGGTAACTAACCCCCGCAAAGACCCACGCAGGATCGGGCCCACACAGGACTTGTAGGCGCTGGCTCACACAGAACCGCTGAGCGCTGACCCACACAGGATTGGATCCACATAGGATCTGTAGCACTGATCCACATAAGATCACTGAGTGCAGTAGTCATCACAGTCCATTGAGGATCTGTTCACAGTCGTCGTTGCATTCCACTAAGGATCTCTACACAGTCGTCGTCATAGTCCACTGAGGATCTTTGCATAGTCGTCGTTGTCGAAGTCGCAGCCAACACTAGGGTTCCCGCACACAGCAAGCTCGTTCGAGAGGGTCCACTCCACAAGCTGAGAGGCTGATACATCAACTGACACATATTCCGATGTTGATGTATCCAAAAGTTCCGTATCATCAACAGGATCTCAACCTCGCAGACGGCGCGTCAATCGGACGCCCGGTCTGAGAGATATTGACTTTTTCATCCCAGGGGCCCGGTTGGTTTTTATGGCAAAACCAACCCGACCGTACGCCACCTTCGTCCAAACCTCGGGCGGAGTATGGCAAAAGATCCATCTCACTTAGAGGAATCCAACAAAGTCAACGGCACGTCAATCGGACGTCCGAAGCTCAAGATATGAGTGTTTCTGCTCTGAGGGCCCGATTGGTTTCGTGTACGAACCAACCCGGCCGAACCCAAATATTTCCGAATCCTTGAGTGCGATATACCGAAACGACCGTCTCGATCCAAGGATGGCATCGCCGCTGACGGTGCGTCGTTCGGAGGAACGTAGCTCATGTTACAGGAAAAAGACCGAAAACGGTCCGAAGACGGGGGGTCTGGGACCGGACCAACCAGGCCCACCCCCCCTGGGTCGGCCCGAACCGGGTCGGACCCGGTTCGGCGCGGCCCGGTCCGGCCAGGGCGCGACCCGGCCGGTCGGGCCGGCCCTGCTCGGCTCAGCCGAGCGGCCGAGCGTGGCAGCCGCGGGGCGCTGCCCCCGCGGGATGGAAGACTCGCGGCCCTCGAGGGGCCGTGCTGGAATCTGTGGACGCGGCCTTTGCCGCGTCCTGTGCATCTGAGCCAGACCCGCGCGGCCGCCGCCGCTGCGGCAGAAGCCGCGGCATCCCTGTCCGGCGGCGCGCCGGGACGCCACCGGAGGCTTCCGCGGGCCATCGGAGTTGCTCCGGTGGTCCGTTTTCGTTCCCGTCTGCGCCGCTGCTCCTCCCGAGTCCCATTCTTCACTGCGGAAAAATCAAATCGCATTTGCGTCATGTTTTGTCATCGCCCGCCAAATCCGCATAACAACGAAGAACTGTGGAGGGTTGTTGGGATGTGTTCGTTTGGCCCGCACCATCCGCGTTAGGCGATAACAATCGGGAAGAATAATCAACGTATCAAACAACAATTTTAATAAATTAAAATTGTTCTTATGAAACCGGGTTCTTTATTTTAAAAGAAATGATCACGGTAAAATAAATTATTTCACAACAAACCCCTACCTCGTCAAGTCGTCGCACGCGCGTTCTTCGCGGAAGGAGGGGATCGTCGCGTCGTTGCGGTATCCGACATTGCGTTGACGAACTCAGAGGACCAAGAAACAACAGATTTAATTAATAATAATTAAATCCATATTGTTGTTTTAATCCACAAAGTAAAATTAATAAAGAGCGCAACCCCCCTACCTTATCACTGCCGATCGAAGGTTTTTGCGGGGTTGGATTGTCGTGGAAGAACGTCATGGAAGAAGAATCGCCGGCATCGCGGAACTTGGCGTCGCGTTGCCGATTTTCGAGGGCTTGGCATTCTTCGCGTTCTTCGCGTTCTTCGTGTTCTTCGCGAAGGAGGATGAAGAACTCTTGGTTTCTGCCAAATCCTCTCAACGAACATTTTTCCAGAAGTCGTGCGTTGGTCTTATTTTATTATTACGCCAACGGATTGAAAACAGGTTAAGAAACAATTATATTAATTTATAGAATTAATTCAACAAATAAAACCGCCTAATTAATTGGAGCGTTAAGAAATTAAGAAAACGCGTCAGTTGACATTTATAATGACGTGTTTTTGCGGGTGCATTACTTAGCGGAAAAGAAACTGTGGGGCTCGTGCGGGCCCCAACTCACAAATATCCTACCAAGAGGGTAGGATATTTTTGGATAACACCCTATCCGCATCAACTCAGCTTAAGCAGCTTTAAGTGGCTTCAAGTGGCTTCCAAGTGGCTTAAGTGAAATAAAATTATGTTTGTCGTATAATTTATTTTATTTCTTAACATTAAGCCCAAAAAATTAAAAGCCACACCCAAGAAAACGCAACTCCGGAAGAGGCATTTCTAAGCAACTACCGGTGCTGCGATTCCATCGGTGCCCTCAGAATTCGATTCCGAGCACCTGTTCAAATGTTAGAAAAACTCGCTCGTCCGTTTACTGAACGTACCCGAGCCAAACATCGGAAAATGATTCCGGACACACCGGGCCTCGGAATCAGGTGCCGTCAGAAACTGCGTTCTTGTAAAAAAATCCATTGAAAATTATGAAAAAAAATTCTTTGAATTTTTTGGGTCTTTACAACTTGATCATATTAAGAGTACTATAGTCAACTTCTAGAGAATCACCTAATCCAAAAAAGGAAAGTATATATTTCCTATGTCTTTAGACTCTAACCAAAACCAAAACCAAAATGGTTAGTACAAGATCAGATAATCCAGAATAGGACAACCCTTTATAAAAATAAAATCTATTCTTAATCTCCAAATTTTTTCCAAAAAAACCCAAAGTTCTATGAGGGCCATTCGATAAACAATTTGTCCATAAAATTCCACAAAGTAAACCAGACTAAGATTGAATCCCAAATATTTGATGGATTTAGTCACATAGTCATCCAAGTTAAATCGTAACATTTATCTCCAAACAACATCAGTTGCTTCTAAAGTCTCGTATTGAAAAGTAATTAACCTATTCACATATCCTCCATGATAGGTTAATAAATTTCCATAGATATCCCAAAATCAACATACTGTTAATTCATAAAATCATTTATCTAAAAATAATTCATCAAACAAACCAGGGACTTCACGTAGTCCAGTGGTCGGAGATAAATACTCATTGCACATTGGTTGTGGGTTCGATTCCCATGGCCTTGTCCGACGTGACGGGTTGTCACATGGTCTGCGTGTTGTCCTTTTTCCAAAACTACATAATTCTTAAAACATTCCCCAATAACAAGATAAAATCTTCAAAAATAACCATAATGTAATTTAACCTCAATTTTATCTCATGAATTTCACTTTCCATCATTACATATAGTAACCCATAATTATCTCGAAAGTAAGGATCATATATACCCAAATGGTTCTTTATAACTATGTCCACAAAAGAACAGATTACTATTCTTTTAATAAAATTTTCATATCTCAAACATCAGTGTTACACATACTATAAAAAGACATCTAATGTACCCCATCATCAAAAGACACTTAATAATCTCAAGAATTTCACCATAACTCTTGAAGCCCTTATATGTTGACTTCTTACTCATTCAACATTCTACATGATCCATTAACCATTCCTTTCAAACTTATTCTGAGATAATTCTTTCCTTTGACTGGTCATTGTCAGTTTCTTCATCCTCAATTGGAATGGAATTAGGTATTGGTAAATGAGTATTTGTATGATCTTGGTGATCCCATTCACAAAACTTCTTCATAGGACATGTGTTTGCATAATGACCATGCACACCACATTTAAAACATTCAATTGATCCCTTAGAAAGAACTTCTTTCCCTTTCCTTGAGTTAACTAGATGCTTCTTTTTTCCATGGAAGGTTCTTGCTTTATGACCTTCATTTCCACATCTATAGCATATTTCTTTCCCTTTGAAACATTTTCCTAGGTGTTTCTTTCCACATCTATGACACATAGGTTTTTGAACACACTTACCTTTATGATTATTACCTGTTGTTCCGTAGGGATTTTTTTCTCGCATATCGGATGCCTTATAGAAATCACCAAGGTTTAGGTGGTAAATCATGACTCCAGATAGTTAGTTGAGGATAAACACAAGAGTTCTCATTGTAGCTCCCATATCATTCAGTTTCTTGCTTAGAAAACTGTCATAGTTTCCTTCACATCCACCGTTACTTTGGTGCCTCCTAGATCCAGCCATTTACTAAAACCGAAAAGGTCAGTGTGAGTATATAAAAAAAACCACCATGTACTAAAGAGGAAGATAAAAAGTAAGATATACTTACTCATTCACTTTATCTAAAACTCGGACTGTTTATGAAATCCTAACCATTATGGTCATGACACTTATGCTTAATGAATACCCTAACCACTAAAGTTATCTAAAGCGACCTCTAAAACCAAATATAAGGCCCCAGCCTTAAACCTTACTTAATATTGAATTAAATGAATAATTTACATGAAGGATATTTTCAGGTTTAGAGTTTTAGAGAATTAGGACATAACTATTACATCTCAAAAAATTACAAAGTTGAAACATTTACTAAGGTTCCATAAAATAAAAACTCTTAGAAAGAAACAAGTCCAGTTCCATGTTTTAGGTTGCATGACTTTCCCTTGATCCCATCCTTGACCTTATTCAACATTAATTCCTATGAAAAACATTTAAAAAACTTGGGATGAGCATAAAAAGCTCAGTAAGGGATACACAAAGAATGTAAACTGTTAGTTTTTCAAAACAAAAAGTAAACCATGTATACTTTATCAAAGTAATACTTTTCAGCTTTTCAAAGTCGTAAAAACTCTTCACTGAATAATAGTTCATTACATAACCTTATGTAACCAAAATATTACAATAAAGCCCATATAAAGATCACATAGCATATAAAGGTAACTTGGGACATAAACATACTTAAGTGGAATAACCATAAGGTCGACTTCCACACATATCACTTAATGGAATAGCCATTTGGCCAAATTCCATACATACATAATGGAATAGCCATACGGCTGACTTCCCTACCCAATGATTTGGAGGTTATAACGTAACCACCCGTCCTGGTATTCACGGCACCACCCGTCATATGGTTTATCACGTAACCACTCGTAATATGTCCATGTACCATTATAAAATTATAACACATAAAACCAATATAAAAGAATGATAACATTTCCACATTTCAATCACAATATATCATTTAAATATATTGACATAATATAATCCTTTATCAAAACCATTTTCAACACCAAAGTACATAAAAGAGTATATGGTATTTATTTTATTTTAAAAACATTACGGCTTTTTGAGGAATCCAAAGAACAAATAATACTCGCGGCGGTGGAAAAGGTCGTTGTCACCGCGTACGTTAAAAGAAACATTCCTTTTTGTTATTTAGTAAAACGCTTTGTAGAAAAATATTCTTTTTGTATAAAAGTAAAATTCAAAGGGGTTTATACACCTTATAAAAGAGAGTTGTGTATAAAACGAAATATGCCTCAATGAAAGGAGATTGAGAAGAAGTCCCTTACAAAGATGGTATCCTTGGTTTAAGGATAAATCAATTACATAATTATGTGGGACAAATGAATAAACCAAATATAAGTGGATATTAAGTGTAAAATAATCAGAGGTTATTCACACATATTCATAGAACGACATATTCAAGGAGTATATGTTTATCCCAAAGAATCAAATTTGGGTTAAGAAGTTCCCTTTAAAAAATTTGACAGCATAATGTCATCACTACAAAATTCAAAAAATGAGTTGATGAGAGATAAAAAGGGTATCTCATCCCATGGAATTAAATTTAAATAAATAAGGATATATAAGAAGATATCCCAACATAATAGTATGTGAAATAAAAGACATAACAAAATAAGTCTTTTAAAAAGTGGAGGGTGAAAGGTTCCCTTACAGACTTGGGTAACTTTTGAAACATACACCCCGTGAAAGAAAGACAATAAAATATTGATGTAAATACTCATAAATGAATGTATATTACACAATTATTAATATAATGGGTATTACATACACCACTCAAAGGAAATTGTGGAAAATGTAGCATAAATCCCACAGGAATAAAAGTGAGATGAAAAATTCCTTACGAAAACTCGGCAGCCTAACGACGCCACATAAAACATACAAAAATGGATTGAAGAGATCAAATAGGGTATCTCATCATATTAAAATAAAGATTATAGAAAGAGAAATATAATAGAACATCCCCCAACATAACAAAGAGGAGCTTAAAAGAATTGACATAAAGGAGAGTACTTAAAAATAAAGAGAGAGGTTAGATCTCTTACGATAATTCGGCAGCCTAACGGCGCCACTCAAAACATCCAAAATGGATTGATGAGAGAGAATAGGGTCTCTCATCATATAAACATAAAAATTACAGTAAGATTAATATAAAATAACATCCCAATAACAAGAAATATGATATTTAAATGGAATGACATAAAAGGGCGTACTTAAAAAGAAAGAGTAGAGTAGGATCCCTTACCTCGGGTCCGACTTCACTCGATTGTTCTTTAACGTCCTGAAGAATAAACTTGAGTTAATTTATACATGATTAAGAACCTTTTTCAAGTTCATTATTCCTTTTATATCAATTATTGACATGTTATAAACATTATTTAATCATTTAAGTTAATAATGTTTGTTTTATCGATATTTGGTTCTTAAGTCAAAGTGGACTTCTTACAATTACATGTTGTTCGTGTGGTCAAAGGTTCTTTATATCCAGAATGAAATTTCTGATTTGGATATCATATATATCATATATATCCATCATATACATGTATTTATAATATTACATAATCATTTAGAGGTAATAAATGAAATGCACCGTTCATTGAGACGGTAAGCCGTACGTACGCATGAACGCTACTTTCATTTCTATGTCATATTAATGGAATTAAAACTAAATGAGAGATGTGTCTATTTTTAATTACAGAATTATATTAATCATTTAGATGTATAATACATCATATATATCCCTTATATGTACTTATAATAGTACATTACATTTGAGGATAAGAAATGAAATGCACCGTTCATGGAGACGGTAAGCCGTACGTACGCAAGAACACTACTTTCATTTCAATCTTATACTTTAATGAAAAGAAAAAAATAACGATATAAAGGTATATTATAATTCCACTATAACATCATATATAATAACTTTAAATACATCCTTTATACATCCCACATATGGCATTAACGAATCAAATCACTTTGAGGGGGTGGTAGTCCGCACTTCCTAAAATGAAGATATCGCGTATACCCATAATGGAATCCATAAAGGTATGCCACAAATGAAAAATACAGATGCTTAAGTAAAACATAAATATATTATATAACATATATAAACATAGTGAAATCTTAATTTCCACCTTTGAATGTGTTATATGAGTGTTGAACAATCATCGTTTCGTGAGGCATAAATTCGCCATCCGCAGAACCTGTATGTTCTTTAACCATTAGATGAAGGTGTGTGTAAGTGAAGATCGAATAATTATTATTAAAACATCCTAGTATATTGAAGATACTGTAGTTGTTACAAAAGAAATTAATAAAAAGAGTTTAGGGGGTTGGAGAAGAAAAATAAAACAAAAGAGCACAAGTGAAGACGTTACCTTAAAATTGGGTAACTCCCTTTGGTTTGAACCAAAATGGTTTCTTGAAGAGATTACTGCCTAAGTTAAGGATTCTAGGTTGAGTAGAGGGATGTGGAGAGATAAAATGATCTGATCTTGTCCGATCCAATGGTTTAAGAGGTGTGGGTAAGGAGGTAGAGGTGTGGGCCTTTTATAAGAGGAGAGGAGGGGCACTCTTGGAAAAGTATAAAATGTTACTTTATTTTCAAATGGTTTTCGGATTTTAATGGTCCCAAATTGATGTGTTTCAAGGATAAGGTGATAAGGGTTCTAAATCCACCCATACAATAGGATTTTTACATGTGTAGGTCCTATATTTTTCATTATCAATCCATTTTATTTAAATCGTTAAATAAGGAGGTCATCGCTACATCATCATGATGTCATAAAGAATTTAATTTATTTAATGTCTAAAAATTAAAAAAAAATACTGTGATGTAGGAAATATTTTTAGATTTCCAATGACTATTTATAGTAAAAATTCTGACTTTTATAACCAATGTAAAAATTATTTTAGTAAAACAAATCATGTTTGTGACATTTTTATTTTAACTTTAAATAAAAGGCATAAATGTCATTATCAAACCCAAGTGGCTCCATGGGGTACCAAAAATCGACCCATGGGTTTTCTTGGTCGGCCATAACTCATCCAATAGGGTTAGGACAAGTTTCAAGATATTTTCATTTTATTATAATATAATTTTTACCATAAATCACACTAATTACCTTTAATCGCAATTAATAAAACTTAAAAGTTACTTTTCATCAAAAATTATTTTCATCCCATTAAACCAAATTTTACTTAACAATTAAAATAATTTAAATTGGATTTTTGAAATTCAAATCCCATAAGTGGTAAAGTCCCATTTAAACGAAAAATCAAATTTTGTAACCACCAATTTGTGGTTTCACTATTCATCAAAAATTGATGTTTTTTAGAAAAATACAAAAAAATCACCCTAAGATATATTTGATATTCCTAATTCAAAAATGATTTCTATTTTACCATATTCATAACATTGAAGTTTAATTAATTAATTTTATAATTAAATTTTTCTGTTAAAACAAATAGCGTGTTTTTATGAAATAATATCTTTCAAAAGATTGACACTCGTTTATGTCCAATCTAAAAGTGATATTAATTACAATGACCACCAATGGATTAAATGGTAAATATATATCCTATTTACACTTTAAAAACAATTAAAAAGATAATCTAATCATATAAATAAATTATATTAAAAAGAGGTTTCGAATTAAAGTACAACATTTTTCACTATTCATTAAAAATTGAACTTTTTTGGAAAAATACCAAAAATTTACACAAAGTAAATTTTGATGTCCCGATTATAAAGAAGAATTTTATTTTGTCAAATATAAAACATAAAATTGTCAAAAAGTTGATTTAAAAGAGGTTCTCCATCAAAAGGTGTTTAATCGACCTTTTAAAGAATATTAGACTGCCTACGCTTAAAATTGGATTAATTCGCATTTTTAATCCTCTATCATTTATTATACAGAGTAAAATTTTTGACAAACATATATAATCGTTTTGTACGCAGTTCTGTTCATTCCCACCATTACAACGGCTAGGCGTTAACTACTATTTAATATAATATTATTTTATTATTAGAGTGCAACGTAAGATTCCCAAGAAACTCGTTGTTGCGTATTGGGTACGCAATCGAGCATAGCATCCCCTTTAAAGAAATATTAATATTTTATTCACAAATATGGATAAATATAAAAATGTCATATTCTTTATTTACCTGGGGTGTTACATTAAGAACATAGATGATAATCATAAAACGTAAGATCATAATAATATCAAGAATTCAGTTTTTTAGTTCTTTATTGGCTAAAAATGCATATAAACAATTCTAAAAAATTTGATCATTTTAAAATTGTGTCAAATAATATTAAAATTGATGTGTACCCCTAAAAACAAATAATATCATTGAAATTAAATATCTCTTGAATATTTAGCATAATAAGTTAAACCACATTAAAGCGTGGATAGCTTATAAGCATAGAAAATCATATAAGAAAATATTTATTCATCTTGTTCAGTCAAGAACAAGTGAAAATTTCATCTCAAATCCCATTAAAATAAATCATTTATGAAAAAGTCTTCATGAATCTCATTCACATTACAAAATTACGAACAAATATTCCAATATCTCATTTATGTAATATTTTATCCTCTCAAGTGATATAAAAATTTAAAAAATGAAATTGAGGGTGATATTGGAACCCACCAATATTCATGAATACATCTATGTTCTATATAAATATCAATCATTATAATAACATAAATGGAAGTATTGAAAAATAATTTATTTCTCAAATATCCTACCGTAAATCATTATCTTTTCATATATAACCAATCAAAGTTGAATGGGTTTTATAAAAAATCAAAAAGATATAATATAACTAATTGAACTAAATCTATTGATAAAAAATGTTAGTAACCCAAATCTGTCAAATAATTGAAGAAATATATTGGGTGAAACATGAAAAATTACTTTAATAGTGATTAATCACATGAAAATATGAAAACAAAATTATAATAGGTATTTTTTTGAAAAAAATAAATATAACCCTGGTAAAAGTAATATCTATGAGTCCCTTTTCAAAATGTCTATACGATTTAAACAATTTTATAAGATAAAATTTATTTAAAATATATTCATATAAAAAAATTATTTGAGCATAATCAAAGAGAAAATATCATTAAAAATTGAATATCAATGAATGACATAGTTTAGTCTGTATCTTTAAAACTGAAAGAAAGTTGTTTGAGTTGTGGAGTCCCTTAAAATAAATGTAATTTTTTTAGTAAAAATTTATTAGATGATTTAAAATAAAATGGTAATGTAAATACCTAAATTTAAATTATGTAGTTTTCTATAATAAATTCTATGTATGTATATTTAGTGTAGAAAAATGAGATTGGTGAATTGAAATAAAAGTTGTCTCAATAGACATTAGAAAGTGTGTGAAACACCACATTGGAGCTAGTTACTCATTTTATATATCAAAACTAATGAGAAGAATAATATACCAAAACACTAAGAATTATGAAAATATTTACATAAACCAAAGTAGTTAATTCATTCAAATTACCAATTAACTCAACAATTTTAGCTACGTTCCATTATTTATTTTAACCGATTCCTTAAATAATGGTGGGTTACAAATTCAAATTATAATTGAAAAAATTTCAAATAACATTGAAATTATGTCCATTTAAAAGATCATATGTTAGTACATATCCTAGCATTAAATTTTACATCCCTAACATGATGAGTAACCAAATTTTATATCCAAATATTATCCCATTTTTCAAAAATTCAATTACAAGTGCTCTACAATTAAAAACTAAGGTTCCTTCATATGATTGAGAATAGGAAATAATCATAGGTGCCTAATAGTTTAGGGTTCCCTTATCCAAAGGATACAACTTGGTCCATTTGGGGTTTAATAATGATCATTTTCCATAAAAGTGCTACCCGTGTATATTGAGTCACACATACGATGTTCCAATGTGCTCACACATTCCCCACATACAAGAAAACCATATAAGACTATTGGGAGATATTTTAGACAACTACTTCTATCCAATAAAGATAGATTCAAATATCAAATGTCTGAATGAATGTGGTACAACATTATTAGTAATTCATTACATTCAAATAAAACAATATCAATGATATAGGATAAGCTCTTTGAGATGTTGAGGAATCCCTATAGAATCCTACCAAATGGTTAGTACAGATTTATGGTCATTGGATGAGGATTAAGGATATAAATATGAGTTTTTGGTGGAAGAAATACAATTATTCTCATTTCAATATCATACAGGCCTAGTTAAAATAGATTTCCATTACGATACATTAGCTCATTTCTAGTGTTGGATAGAATTACCACACCTTAGGGAATCCCATTGGTGGTCCAGATAGATTCTAATAGAAATCCCTATAGCGATCCTACCTTTCTAACATTAATTTTACACTATTTTAATGATAAAAAATATAAATAATTACTCAAAAATGATCCAAATGTGTAGTTTCTATAGACCACTAGGACCAATAATAACTTTTACAACATAAACATAAACATTGATTTAATTCCTTCTTCCCAAGCTTCTCATTGCCACCAGACTTTCCCTTAGTACAAATAGCCACCTGTGGATATACATCAAAAATCAGTGAGATAAAATCCTAGTAAGAGAATAGATATTAACATACAGCAATGTAAGATGTGGTTGTCATTACATCATCATAATAATTTTGTTAAGAAGCATTAGATAATTTCATGAAATGTGAAAATTCATAAAAATAAAACAATATGTCTTAGAGGTCAACTACTACACATAGTTGTGAAAAAATATAGCATAATTTTCACATATATTTAAATTTAAATAATTATATTCCTCATTTTACCCAACGAATTAGACTTATATATAATTAGGGGCGCACCCATCACTTCATTAAATTTATATTGTTCTTTATAATTTCTGGTACACCCATCAAATCATAACATTATCACTGTCATTCATGCCACATAGAACATATATAAATCAAAGTAATAAATAACCCATGCAATAAAAATGGGTTTAATTTCCGAAATTATACATTCAAAAACATTAGGTTCCCATAATAATGAGGGTATAACATTCTAGAAATAATAGTATCAATCTTGAGTGAGATGTAAAAGGTGTGTTTTTCAGAGAAGAGTTATTTTGTAAAAAAATTGTGTATGACATAAACTCTAGTGGAAACTAAGTATATCCCAAAAAAAAGATAATATAACAAGGAATAAATTATTTGTAATGAATAACTATACTAAAAATAGAGTGAATAAGGGAAAACCCGAAGAACGATTGTTGGGTTTGAGAATTAAATTTACCTTGTATCCAAATACATTCTTCACAATAATTTCATATATAATGAAATTAAATTAATTAATTAAGAAATTTTATAACATTTAATACATTATTATGTTTCATTATGGTTTCATTATGTTTTTATGGTCTTTTGGATGAGTTATGAAGTAGAAATTCATTATTCTGGAGTGTCCTTTTTCATAGTTTTCATGAACAGTTCACTTGGACAAATGGAAGGAAGTTTATTTAACATAAAAAAAATACATTATTGCTATGACATGTAATTAAGGATATTCCAGGAGTTAAAATGACCTATTATGAATTTGGTTATATACCATTTTGATGAATTATTGGATAAAATATAAATATGATTGTTTTGGGTTAATTTGGGCTGTTTTTGGATTAATACAAACATGATTTTTTATAATTTAGTATTATGGATAAAACATGTTTCTTGAAAATAAAAGGGGTTAAAAAAAATTTACAATTTTTTTTCAACAATATAATTATTTTATTTAATGTATTGAGGTATTTGAATGAAAATCTAAGTGCATCTCCCAAGATATAGGTAATTTAACACATCACATGAAACTATTTTATTTTTATAAACAAATATGGGGAGGAAAATGTATTATAAATAATATCCTATTATCATGATTTCATACCACTATATCAATCATACTAAATTTATCATTACATTTGGATAGGAGAAGAAAGGGACAATAAAAAAATGAGTGAAATTTGGAAGTAACTTGAAAGAAAATAGATAGAGAAAATACCTATTGAATATTTCTTCCTTGAGATCCTCTTTATGGGTGGGGTTTTAGTCTTTTTATTAAACCTATGTATGATAAGAGTGGAGGAAGATATTGGGATAACATTTTATCAGAATTTGGAATACAAACCCGGGTTGAGAGTTCTGAGAAAATAGGAATTTTTGGGGTTGTATTTATAGTGAAGGGGAGAGGGGATTTCACAATATTATTTTCATTATTGTATTATTACTCGGAAAGTCATGAAATAGTTAGTATTTATGTGAATAAAAATAGAAATACGTGTGTGTGAGTTTGAAAAAATGTCCATTTATAGTTGTCGTGTCTCATTACTGATCTATAAATTCATTTATTATGTATATATTGTAGATTATAGAATTTCACTGTCCAAAAAAATTCAAGTATTTTATAAAAAACACAAAAATTAATCCTAACCATGTTTCAATGTGTTGAATTTAAAAATGAACTCTATTTTATGAATATAATTTCCCAAATATGACTGTCTTTATTTTTTTATGAATATTATAATTGACATAAAAATTAAAAATTAAAAAATTAAAAACATCTTTTCTAACACATTGAAAAAATAATTATAGTCTCATGAAATTCTCATATATTCATAAGACATAAACATACTAGTTTATAAATACATTTTATGAAAAATAAATCTTCTTAAATTCTTAAATTAATCATTAAATATTCATGACATACAAAAATTCCAACACTATAAAGTAATTATATCATACGTTCACTTATAGGATGGATAAAGTTTATTTATACTATCATCGATAATGTTCCAATTAAAATGGATGATTTAATTTTCATTAGGGTCATATTACTTTTCATAAGTGTATGTTACTATTCACCAAAATTTATGTTTATCCTATCAGACTCCAAACATTCTACTGATCACAACCTTGTATGTAAGATTTTCTAAATTCAAATTGCAGAAGTGGGATATTTATCATTAAATATCACATAGTATTTCATTTAAGAATAATTTGGCATTGTGTTTCGTAATTATATTTTATATTATTATTACATTACTATAATAAGGGATAAATTACATTGATAAAATATTGGGACATTACATTCTTCCCCACTTTAAAATTTCTCCCTCAAAATTTTGTTTTACCTGAACTAGTTATGGTACTTATCCTTTATCACATCCACTAGTTCACAAGTTTCTTCTTCATACATATGTTTCCTACACAAAAACAAAAATAGGATGGTTGTCTGGTTTAGTAGAACCTTATATATCTAATCAAGATTTTGTATTGGATACACCTTATAAGAGAGATCATCCTCCGGTTATACCCCATGAGTTATGTACTTGTGGGGGATCTTGTATTTACATCCTTAGGGGTGATACCTGAAACATATCATGAACCTGATCCAAATCTGATGAATGTGAAAGATTATAGGCCAAAAATAATATGTGGTAGGGGATCTAAAAGGTGTTGATATACCTTTTCATTATCTTCAATTTCCATTCAAACCAAATGACTACCTTCCATGGTGATATTCGAAGGAATACATTATCTCAAATGTGGAACTCCATGTACCTTCGATGGTTGTTAGAATAATTATTTTGCTGAGTCTAAGTTGCACTGATATGATTCTATATGGAATGAGACTTATCTATCATCTCTTGTGGATGATCATGTCCAAGTATATTTCTTTCTATAACTTCATCTGAATAGGTTGGTGTTCTACATCTCTTTCCTTACAGAGTTTCATATAGATCCATCTGAATACTCGAGTGGAAGATATTGTTGTATGGGAACACAACCAATGAGATATGATGATCCCATCCACCTTTTAATTCTAAAGTGCAGGCTCTTAGCATATCTTCTAGAGTCTAAATAGTCCATTCAGATTGGCCATCAGTTTGGGGGAGAGAGGCCATAATAAAAATAAACATAGAACTCAAATCATTTTGAAGACTCCTCTAGAATTTAGATGTGAACATGGGATCATGATTAGATACAATTGAGAGTGGAATCCCATGTTGTCTCATGACATCTTTCACAGATAACGTTTCAGGTTTTTCAAGAGATAGATCTTCCCAAATAGTAATAAAGTGGACAGTTTTGGTGAGTTTTTCCACCATTACCCATATCACTTTATTTCTATTGGATGACTTCAGGAGACCCCTGAAAAAGTCTATAGTGAAATTATCCAATTTACACATAGCTATTGGAAATGGTTTAATTATCCCGATAGTCTTATTTCACTCTACATTAACATACTGAAAAATCAAGAACCTAGATATGTATTGTACAGTCTATTTCTTCATGTTATCCCACCAGAAGTGTTCTCAATGATTTTGGTAAATCATTGTTCTACTAGGATGGATAAAAATGTTGATCTATGTGCATTTTTTAATAGATATTTCTTTATCCTGGGTGATTAAGGTACAAAAATCATCATTCCAAACTTAAGCACACCATCATCCTCTATATCGAACTCTTGAAATATCCATTCCTTTACTAAATTAACCATCTTAAGTAACTCTAGATCATCCGATTATTCCTCCTTAATAATCTCTTGGACAGATAGTTGGGTATTAATTTTGGAATGCTAGGATTTATTACCAACTTTTATGATTTCCAAATCCATCCTTTTCATATATGTGAAGATAGGGTTTTTCTCAATCTACATCATTGATAGATTATAAGGTTCTTTTCTTATTAGAGCGTTATCTACCTTATTTTCATTCCTAGGATAATAATGGATAGAGAAATCATAGTCTTTTATTAGATATAACCAACTCCTTTGATGCATGATGAACTCCTACATTGTTAATATATAATTTAGACTTATTTGATAAGTATATATGTCACACTTATCACCATTGGGGTAGTTCTATAGGATTTTCAGGAAAAGAAATCACATATTTTAGCACCAGATCATGTTTTAGGTAGCTCTTCTCATGGATCATCAACTTCTTGTGATGTTTAGGCTATCATATTATTATTTTTATGAGTACAAAAACCAATCCTTTATTTCAATAAACATTTTTATCACAAAACATTATCAAATTTTTTGTAATGTGAGTCATGTGATGTGATAAGCCTTCTCTTTAAATCTATAAATCATTACTCACATTCTTCCATATATACATACATTACTCCTTTCTATGTAAATTTTTTTATAGGGCTTTACAATCCCAAGATGTCTCAAAAAACATCAGTAGTACCCAAATAATCCTTAAAAACTACATATTTTTATGACACTAATAGGACTAGTCCATTCCTCAATCGCTATTATTTTTTGAAGGTTACATAGAAATTCCATAACATGTGATCACATGTCCTATGAAAATGACTTGCTTCATCCAAAATTTATAGTTTCCGAACAAGGCGTACAACATCTCTTTTTCAATGTCTCTATCTCATGACATAGATATTCAGTATTTTTCTCCATTATCTTGGATTATATGAGAATATAACTAATTAAAACCACCAAACAATGTTTCAAGGTAATGCATATAGACTATTCATCAAGTCCATGAAGATTTCAGGGGAATTAGTAATTCATAAGGGCATCACCTGAAAGTCATAGTGCCCATTCCATACACAGAAGGAATTCTACATAATATCTTCCTTTCTAAACTTTAGTTGATGATATCCTAAATTAATATCCACCATTGAAAAGTATTGAGCTACTCTTAACTGATTAAACAAGTCATCAATACATAAAAAAGGATATATGTTATTTATGGTGATCTTGTGGAGTTCCCAATAATAGACACCCAACCACATTGTCCATCCTTATTTATAAAAAGTAGCATCGGTGAACGCCAAGCGGATGTAGTATAGCGTATCACCCATTTTTTGGAATTCTATTGCATCAGATTCATTAACTCCTCATGTTTGATAGGAGCCATACTATATGGACACATTGAGATAGGAGTAGATCTTGGATTGGGTTCTATAGAGAGATATACCACATGATCTAGGGGATGTCCAAGAACAACTTCTCGAAATACATCAATATATTCCATTAGGGTGGGAATTTATTATAGGATGAAACTTTCCTTTGACTCAGCAATTTATGAAAATGTATGCCTCTTTATAGGGAATTGACAAACACACAATTGAAGGATTTGTTTCCATGTAGATTCTTGATCATCCTTGAAATTATTAAAAATCATGGGATGGTTCTATATATAAAAATACATTTCCTTTTCTTAATAGTTGATATATGATCTATATAACGAGATCCAATCCATTTCCACAATAGTCTTGTATTCTTCCAAGTGAAATATTACGAGATTCATTGGTACAGTTTTCCAAAATACTCCAATTAGAGATGAGCCGAACACTTAGGCTGAAATGGTTGTACCAATTGGTGTTTTTATCGATATCTATGCTCCATGTATTTGAGGCTCTGATTTAATAGTTCTAGAAAACTTGTGATATATAAAAGAATGAATAGAACAAAAATAAAATAATAATTTTTTAATAATTTACTTAATAAAATGTTTACCTTTTATGAATTCATTTTCTTGCTCAACATCTATAGTATTTATGTCATAATCCTTCCCTTTATCTTTTGGATTTGGGGTCAGATGACGCTGATTATACTCGATGGATCAATGCATAGTTCACTGACTTCAAAAATTCCCTTGATCCTAAAAGATTCAGTATTAGACCATTGGATGGTGCCACTATTTCCTCCACCACATTATCTTTCCTATTGATGTCTTTTTGACACTCTAGGGCTTGGTGGCATTCTCTCCCACACCTGAAACAACTCCCTATCCTTTTAAGGAAATTAACATTATAGATATTCTAAAATTTTTGACATTTCGGTGGTTGAGTTTTCATTTGAAATTTATTATTAGATCCTCTATCACGAAACTCCGCCTTTGGATTCTTATCACTATTGCCTTGGGACCATTATCAAAACTCCATCTCCTCTTTCAGGGCACATCTAAGAACATTTTCATAACTCTCAAATCCAATAATTGAAAGATCTTTATGAAATTGTTTTTTTAATCCACCAAAGAATCTACCAATTTCTCTTTCATTGTTGATAACAAAACCCGATGTGTACCTTGAAATCCTTGGTAAATATTCTTGGTAGACCATGACATATTTTACATACATTTTGTTTTTCTCTATGGATTTTATCACCAAATTCATACAAAGCATTTATGGGAAATACATATTAGGAAACATTATCATCATGTATTCCCAATCAATAACTACAATTTCATCACTCATCATTGTGTTCTTAACCAAATCCTACCATCAATCAGCCTCTCCATCGAGAAGATAAAAGGTTAAAGTCACGTTCCCCATCTTAGAAAAATAAATCATAGAAATTATATTATCCATCTAGTTGACCAACTGTTCCAAAACTAGTGGATGAAAAGTTCTACTAAACATCAATGGTCATTGCCATATAAAATTGTAGACTTACATTTTCTCTCTCTTAGGTGAAGGAGTATGTTCTACATTATTTTGGTTATTATTCATAACCTGAGACAATTGGGTTAGAATTTCCATGATGTTTTCAACTCCACCTCACAAACCATTAGAGATGTCATTCTGGAAATAACTGTATTGTCCATCGCATGGGATGTTGGCATGGTTTCCCCGAGTTCCCAAAATATTCTAAAATAGAAATGTTTATAAAAACACATGTCAACAAGTCATTAATAAATAATTTATTTATTTGTGCAATTAAAACTCAAATAATATCTTATGGGATCCATATGATTAGAAACATTTCTTTTGGGCTTACTTATAGGTAGTCTCATACCAGGTTTTTTAATAAGGTTTTGTAATCCAAATTCCAAAATTAACTAAATAGCGCCCTAATGCCAAGTATAGCAACCATGCTTCACTTAAATTACTGTTACATCATATTAATGAAAAATAAAACATAAAATAAATTCATAATGAGGTTCTAAATGTTTAATGTCTTTGGAAAATTAAGACTAAACATAACATATAAAACATAAACATAAAAATTTATTTAATTCCTTGTCTCTAGATTTTTATAGGATCTAGAATTCGCTTTAGTACAAGTAATCACCAGTGGATATACAACAAAAGGCCTTGAGATAAAATCATATTAAGATGATAGATAATATAAATAAACAACATAACATGTTGTGAGAATAACATCGTCATCACAATCACGTGACATAACATTAAATAATAGCATAGAATGTGGAAATACATAAAAATGGAAGATCATGTTATAGTGTAAACTAGCAAACATAGTTGTGAACAAGTATAGAGTAATATTCAGTAATATTTCTCTTTAACTAACGAGATTAATTACTTTACCCAATACATTGGTTGTCTATATAATTCTGGTCATGCCTGTCACATCATAACATTATTATTATTATTATCATACAGTCCATATAAAATATATATAAATCATGAACATAAATAACTCATGGAAAAGAAATGGGCTTAATTTTCTAAAGAATACATTCATAAGAATTTCATCCCAAAATAAAAAGGGGAATAACATGATTTACATATAACCATGAACCATGAGTCAGAAGTAAAATATGTGTTTTAAAAAGAATATTTACATTAGAAAATATTATTTTTGAAATAAACTCCCATGTAAAATGTGTATATACCAAAACGATACAATAATTCCGAACTAATTTTGTTATTGAATAAAAATATTGAAAATATATTGATAGAGGGAAAACAATGAGAATGAAATTTGGGTTCGAGATTTTCTCTTACCTTGTATCCAAATTCTTTCATCATTTAAATTTATTTTATAATGAAGTTATATTAATTAATTAATAATTAAAGAACCATTTAAACATGAATATGGTTCATTATTTTGTATTATGATCTTTATTGAGTCTTTGAATGTGTTATTGTGTTTAAATTCAATGTTCGGGAGTGTTATTTTTTATAGTTTTCATAAACGGTTCACCTGTACACATGAAATGATTTTTGGGTATAACATGGATAAAAAATATTTATTATTACTACATTTATTAATGATATTATAGAGTTTTAAATAATCCTATAATTATGTTCTTTATATACCATTTGGAAGAATCATTTGATAAAATTTAATGATGGTTGTTTTGTGTTAATTTTGGGTGTTTTTTGGATTACAACCAACATGTTTTGTTTTATCATTTAATATTATGTTTATAAATTGATTATATAAAATAATTTGGGTTAAAACATACATATAACAATCTTTTATCAAGAATTTTATGGTCTTATTGACATAAATGATTGATTTAATGGATAATTGAAGTACATTTCCCATGATGTAGGTGAATTCAAACATCACGGGAAATGATTTATTTCTTATAAACAAAGAGATAGGGAGAGAGGGAAGAATAATGAATAATATTCCATTAACATGATAGAATAATATTATGTCAATCACACTAGAGTTATCATCACATTTTGATAAGATATGTGTAGTCTAAGAGAATAAAAAAATGAAATTTGAATGAAATTTGAAATAAAAGAGAGAGAAAAAAATACCTTTTGAATATATCTTTTTTCAGAGCCTCATTAGGAGAGAGGATCTAATATTTTAGTGATACCAAGGGATGAGGTGTGTGGAATGGATCTTGGGAAGATATTTGAGAAATTTTTTGAGTAACAACAATTCTTGAGAGGTGTGAGGAAATGAGGTGGTGAGGGGTTGTATTTATAACGAAGGGGAGAGGGGTTTTCTCAATATTATATTCAATAATTTATTATTTCTCCACAGGAAAGGAATTATTTAGGATTATTATGACTAATAATAGTAATAATTCCATGTTAGTTCAATCCAATCTCCACTTACATTAGACATGACTCAAGTATGATGCCGAAATTCATTTATTAATCATATTTCATCAATTATCAAATTTCATTTTTCAGAAAAAATTCAAGTATATTAAAAATATACCTAATATTCACCCTATCCATTTTTCAATGTGTATAATTGAAAATGAAATTTATTTAAGGAAAATAATTTTCCAAATATTATTAGTTTAATTTATAATTAAAATTATAGTTTAAATTAAAAATGAAAATTTTAAAATTAAACACACTTTTCTGACACTTCGAATAACTATTTAAGGACTCATTAAAATATCATATACTCCTAAAAAAATAAATATTATATTATATGAATAAATTTTATAAAAATTTATTTTATTTTAAATTTTTAAATTAATCATTAAATATTCTTATCTTACAAAAATACCATCATTATAGTGTAATTATATCATATTATCACTTCTAGGACTGATAAATATTATTTATACTATTATTGGTAATGTTATTATTCACATTGATGATTTATGATTCATAAGGGTCATATTACTATTAATATGTGAATGTTATTATTCATAAGGTTATGTTACTATTTAACAAATATCAATTTTTTCATATCCATCTACAAACATCTTACTGATCTCAACCGTTTAAGTCAAATTTTCAAAATTCAAATTACCGAAGTTTCAAAATCATGATTAAAGGAAACATAGTTGTTAATATAAGAATGATGTGGAATTTTGTTTCTTAATGATATTTTCAATTATTATTACATTAGAACAAGAAGAGAGAAATTACATTGATGAATGTTTGGGTCGTTACAATTCATCTTTTCCATGAGCCCGCCCACTAGAAGGTGAGTCTCACTGGATGGAAAGATGTTTTCCTATAGAAATATTACTGTAATATATCCCACCAATATATATTACTCTATTGCATCCTCTAGTACCATCGATACCTACATAAAACCCAACTACCTGAGGTACATGCCTCATTTATAAGAATTATGTCATGTTATTATGTGAATGTATATAGATAACTACCAATTAACGTTAATTCTCTTACAATATCCAAAATATATAATAGATGACCCAATTATGTACAAAACTAATTAACATAGGGGTATCATTAAACAACTCATTGTACTACTCCCACATATCCAAATCACTCAACATGCTCCCCTCATAAACACAACCCAACAACAACTACTGCCACACTAGATGAATGGTCATTCCTTCATGATTCTTATGTATATAGTCTATGATATGGCTTTGATTCCTCACATAATATGTATTGTAACAAATACAATCAACATCAACATCTATAAAATCATATTAATCTTATTTATATAATGAAATCTAGGAGAAACATTCATCTATCATGGTCGCTCACTGCTCGCTGGTTGAACTGTCTCAATCTACTCTGTGGGATCGAGTTTATAGCTACTCATGCCTATCGTCAAGCAAATGCCGTTGCTGATGCTCTAGCCAACAAAGGTGTCCATCAAAGCATGACTTGGATGAACTCTATTCCCCCTGATTTATTCCATCTTTTGGATAGAGATTGTAAAAAAATCCCGTCTTTTCGCTTCATGTAATCTCTCTTTTGTTTCAATAAATTTTTGCTTTGGTCTTCGACCAAAGCTTCACCTTTAAAAAAAAATAATGAAATCTAGGAAACAAGAAACAAATCATACATGTAAATTTTGAATTATGTCAGAAAAATTCGGTAAGACAAAAAATTGATTCAATCAACATTATTATAAGGCTAGATGAACATTGATGATGTCTTTAAATACATTCAAATACCTTGATTCCCCATCCTAGGAAAAAATCAAATAAATACATAGTGACCAACCTTGAATGATACAGCTCACCAATCATGATCAACATAGGAATACTGTATCATTTTTGTGGATTCCAACAACATTTTTTATCAATTGAAACTACCTCGATGTAACCTACATGAGATAATGGATAATGAGTGTGGTGTAAATGTCCACTAAAACTCATAGTTGAGTGGAATTTACATTTTTATAAATCCATTAAATGATACATCTAGATTAATTCCTTATAATAATTGACATTGAAAAAGGCCATGAGAGATATATGACTATTATTAGAAAACCCAATAGAAAAAAACTAGCTCATAACATGTACTCAATTTTCATACATTCTTATTTATATTTTCCATTAGTTAGAGGATTATAGGTGGCTCTCACACAAAACTGTGATCCATTATCCTTTTTAAGGCCTTGTATTATTTAGGATGTAAAATGCGGGGTCTCTATGAGAAACGATACTCAATAGAACATTATAAGGAAGAACAATCTCCAACATATAGAGGATAAGCACATCATTAAAATTGATAATCATCACTATAGGATTTAAATGATATTTCAATACTTTTCAATTGATGATAACTAAAAAATAATTATACATTAAATGTTTCCTTTGTAATATAATGATGATTTACATATTGATATTATCCTAAATCATTTTATAGAATAGGAAATAGTTTTAAGACCCCATATGGAAACGTATTCTTATACATCACCTTCTGATAGTTGTAGTATCATACCATGAATATCGTTATATGTATTTCTATCTCAAAACCCATGTATGGGATAAAAATATCATGATGCATTTTTGTTGATCCGGGATGCAATCCACCCTTTTAATCATGTGATTCCCCCAAAATCTCCTTGTGCATGCTTGTAAGAACATAGATACATCAATGAACATAAATAATGTAATAATTTTTAGGGACATAGATTAATGTTAGATCACTGACATATATTTTATCTATCAAGGAAACAAAATTCATAGTAAACAACACCCTCATTTGATCTATTTTGGATGTACTGGAACAATGGAGTTTGATTTCATAGATGATGTCATTAATGTCAAATAATCATGTTCTATTAAGATACTAATGTTGTATATTTATCTAGTTCCATTAACACTACAACATCTTAGATAACATGGAACCTGATTCCATCATAGTAAATCAAGAAATTTCATTTAGATAGCATGGTGTATAACTAATGTTATGTCATTATACATAGGTTTATTTAATGTTTTTGAGAATGTCCATCTCTTGAATGTGAAAATATATATATGGAATCAATTCAAATAATAGAAAAATCCTCATGATATCTATTTTATATCAGATTCATCAATTCCATAAAAACCACATGTGATTTCATCAATATAAAGGGAATTACCAAAAATTTATTCAGGCTATACCTTTTCCTAAAACAAAATATTTCGTTTTTTAGATAGTATCCCCCAAAAATTATGGTACCACGAAATTATGTCATAAATAGATAATTACTAAGAAACCCTCAATTGATCAATGTTATCTTTAATTCATGGAAATAGATACATGTTCCTAATTTTCATCATCTTCACCCTCTTATAATACACCCACTATGGTATATTTCAATATTCATTTTTAGTGAACATCAAGATAGAATCCCATAGTGATAATCTAGGTTTTGAAGATCAATTTTCCTTAGATCCTACAAATACACTTTCATGTACCAAATATCAGTTAGTGTCATCTGGTAATTCATAATGTAAACCAGTTCAAATTGAGGAAAATAACAGATAGTAATCATGATCTCTTGATCAAGTGGTAAACTAGATAACACTTCCACTATAAAATCCTTAGAGTGATAAAATACTAGAGAAATCGAATTATTCTATGATGCGCCATAATATAGAATAAATATTCATAACATGGATATTATATATCCCTTATTATTTTATATTTTTAATTACCTGACATTAAACAATTCATAGTCTATTTATTTTGAAAACTTGAAATAACATTTTTTCCAAAAAATATCATTTACGATTAAGGTTTTAGATAAAAGGAATAACTCTTACATATTTATACAATACAATACTATTGTAAAATTATACTTAGTATTAGTTATCCTTATAAAAAATCATAAATATAAAACATGATACTTATTAATAATATATCATCACTATTTTCCATTGACCTATCCTTGTCAGAACTCTTCCTTAATCTCTGTGAAAAACATTATAAAACATGGGATGTGAATATAATATTTTTAATGGACATAAATGAAATGAAATTATTATTCCAATGAAAACTAATTAAATATTTCTATAAAAACTGACCTTCCCCCCCCCCTAAAAAAGAGGCAATCATTTCAAAAATATCATTTCCTTTAATTTTAAAAATTAATCGATACTCATGAAAAATAATAAAAAATATTAAATATTAGTAGGTAACAAGTGACATAATTATATTAAAATGTAAGAACCATTTAGTCATCTTACATTAATGTAACACTTATAAATATAATAACCATATGGTGGACTTCCATACCCAGTTCATTGAGTGTTATGACATAACCACCCATCCTTGGTTTATCTAAGAACCACCAATCAATTGTTTATCATTAAGCCACCTATAAAATTTTTAAGTACTCTTACATTATTATATCAAATTAAATATTTTAATTTTAAAAATTCCACTATTAAAATTTCATTTTCAATCATATAAAATCATTTCAATTTATACAAATAATAAATCCATTTCTATAAAAAAATTCAATTAATTTAAAATATATTCTTAAATCATTGTTTCCCATACCTCAATCAAACAGTTCAAATAAATTAAAAATTCTCAAATAAAAACAATAATTTCTATAGAAAAAAATCTTAAGAAATTTTTTGAAAACATAGATATGAATTTACATGATTTATAAGAATAAATCTTTTAACACATAAAACGGTGTTTTAGTTAAAGAGTCTATGACCTTGTGTTTTATTATTCACAAATGTCCTTCTTGTTCCTAAAAAATATACTTATGTTAATATTTTTTTTATTCAAAAAGTTTTAATGTTTATTATTCATTATATTTCAATTATTACAATGCTATCATTTATACCAATTACATAATTGTTTAATTTCTAGTGGGAGGTTTGGCGATATTTTGTTCTTGAGTCAGAAATGAATTGGATAAGATTTTAGTAGTAAAAAATAAAAATTATTCAATCATCTCTATAATAATATTCTTTAAATCGTAATCAATTTTTTAAAATTAATATATATTTAAATCCTTCCATTTAATATTAAATTTAAAATTCAACTATTTTACAATCAATGAGACTGTACTCAATACGTACTCATGAGTGACTTTTACATTTTCCAATGACAATTAGGGAAAGTGGGTAAGTATGATTTTATTTTTAAATAATTATAATTGTGAGAACCCAGTTTTTATTCTTGAGGTATGGGTTTCTTCTTTTCTCTATGGGTTATTTTTTTGAGAAAATAAGTAAAATGGAAAAAAATCCTAAATTTGGTTACTACACGGTGTGTACTTGTCCACATGTCGTGTACTTTGGCCATGTGGGATGAGTACACAGGGTGTGTAGCCATGTCGACGAGGAAGAGTGTAAAAAATGACTACACACTGTGTACTTTGTATTTACACACCGTGTATTCAGTCGGCAGGAAAATAGTAAGGTGGTGGAAGCATACGCCAGCTGAGCGTCAGTACATTTTGTGTACTCATGGATTACACATCGTGTACACATGTCAACTAATGAACAGTGCTATGGTGGGAAAGGTAGCCGCCAGAGGAACTGTTAAATGACAAAAGTACATGTCGTGTAGTCAATAGTACTTGCCATGCAGTTTTTTTCTCTTAAAATGGGCAGTATCCTCCCTTGTTCATAGGGAAGGCTTAGAACCAGAGGAGGGCTTGGGAGAGACGACCAAAACTATGGAGACCACCCGATCGAGCATGTCACGACCCTCCCTCGGGGTCCGTTTCGTGACTACCCCAAGCCCGCCTTCCATAGGCCAGGGGCTGGCGACTAGCACCAAGGCGTAAATCCCGGTAAAAAGGGAAGGCATTGCCTTTGTAATGTAAACAAACACCACAGAGTAAGCAAGCAGAAAGTAATCACTAAGTAAAAACAGAGTACAACTGAAAGTGTGGAAAAGTAAATGGGCCAGTATACAAACCCAAACTGAAAGTAAAGTACAACTCGAAAGGGAAAACAACAACTGAAAAGTAAAATCCGCTACACCGAGCTGTCCACTGGAAATCCCACCTGAAGGGTGGGTACAGATAGCTCCACTGCTCTACGGGTCCCGCCGTCCGCTCCGAGCACGTCCCGCCCAGTGGTCCACCTCCAGGTACCGTCCTGCTCTGCAAGCCTCAGATAAGATCAATGTTGTCCGTCGTCCGCAACCAACACAAAGTAGTGCGGGCAAAGCCCGTGCATGGGTGAGTATAAGCTACTCAGTAGGGACCCCGAGACCCCAGAAGGTCTCTCAAATCCACAAGGATAAACCACAAAGAAAGGTACAATCACAAAGTAATAATCGACACTACTTAGGTATATGCCCATACATATACCTAAGTCATCAAATTCAAATACGCTCCAACCTCCGAGACCAAGTACAACTCAGTCCACACAGGAAAGTAAACGTATTCGACACAGGAAAGCAAAACGTAATGCACACAGGATAGCACAACACAATCCACACAGGAAAGCAACAGGATTCAGCTCACACATGTATACATCTTCGAAAGACGATAAAGATGATCTCTGATCCATCTAAGTCGTCGGACCCACGAAGGATCGATAGGTAACTAACCCCCGCAAAAGACCCACACAGGATCGGGCCCACGTAGGACCTGTAGGCGTTGGTTCACACAGGACCGCTGAGCGCAAAGACCCACACAGGATCGGACCCACACAGGATCGGGCCCACACAGGACCTGTAGCACTGATCCACGTAGGATCGCTGAGTGCTGAAGTCGTCGTCGTCGAATCCACACAGGATCTCTGTACTGTCGTCGTCGCAGTCACAGTAGCAGTAGCAGTAGCAGTCACAGTAACAGTCGCAGCCAGCACTAGGGTTCCCGCACACAGCAAGCTCGTTCAGAGGGTCCGCTCCACGAGCCGAGAGGCTGATACATCAACTGTCACAAAGTCCAGAGTTGATGTATCCAAAAGTTCCGTATCGTCAACAGGAACTCAACGCAACAGACGACGCGTCTATCGGACACCCGGTCTGAGAGTTATTGGCATTTTCGTCCCCGGGGCCCGGTTGGTTTTTAAGGCAAAACCAACCCGACCATACTCCACCTGCGTCCAAACCTTGGGCTAAGTATTCCAAAAGAACCGTCTCACTAAGAGGAACACAACAAAGCTGACGGCACGTCAATCGGACGTCCGTAGCTCAAGATATGAGCGTTTCCGCTCCGAAGGCCCGGTTGGTTTCGTGAACGAACCAACCCGGCCGAACTCAAAGTGTTCCGAAACCTTGAGTGCGATATACTGAAACGACCGTCTCGATCCAAGGATCGTGTTGCCGCAGACGGTTCGTCAATCGGAGGTATGTGGCTCAAGTTATGGCCAAAAGGCCGAATTTGTCTCGAAAACGGGGGGTCCGGGTCCGGGCCGACCCGGCCCGATCCCCCCCTGGTCTGACCCGAACCGGGTCGACCCGGTCCGCTGGAACCGGCCCGGCCGGTGGCGGCGCGGCGGCGCGGCCAGGGTGCCGTGCATGTGCTGCACGCGGGGGGCGAAACCCCCTTTTTTTCCGATCACGGTCGTCTTTTGCCGGCCGTTTTTATTAAACACACGGGACCCACGGGTCCCGCCTTCTGACCGAACTGGCGGCCGGCACAACCGGCCGCCTTCCCCCTCTCTGCCACGGCTCATCCGAACTCCGGCGGCCGGCGAGGCCGACCGCCCCTGGCTGCTCCGCCGCAGCCGTAGGGCCGCAGCCCTTCTTGATCTCTGGCGCCGGCGGCCCGGCTGCCGCCGGGCTTCCCGTCTCGCCGCGGCCCAGCTGCCGCCGGTCTCCCTGTCTTGCCGCGGCCCGGAACCGGCCGCGGTGTTCGTCGTCCGACGCGGTGCGACGGCACCGCGCCCCTCCGCCGCGCCTTCGATTCCTCTTGACATGGCACGACGGCGTCGCGTTCTTGATTATTCTTCCACGGCGCGGCGCGACGGCGCCGCGCAATATAATCGTACGATTATCCGCGTGGTGCGACGACACCACGCCACCTTGTTTCCACCCGCAAGATAAATCAACAAGAACGATGGAGGGGGTTCGGCCGTGTTCATGCGGTCCGGCCCCCTCACGTTAAAAGATAACACAACTTAAAAATCCTCACGTTAATCATGCTAGAACCACGAATGAGAATAAACAATTAAACAAAAATCAACAACCCCTACCTTGAAAAAGTTGACGTCGCACGCCGGTTATCGCGGAGAAAGGCGTCGCGGCGTCGGACTTAGATTCCGTGGACGTCGGGGTGCGTCCGAGGAGGAAACGACGTCTCTTCACTTGTTGCTAAGACGAAGAAGAGAGGTACGTTGTCGTTGGCGATGATCACTACGGTCGGATACTTCTCCCTTGTCGAGGAGGAAGATGAAGATGGAAGAATCTGGGACGCCGAGTCTTGAAGGTCGTGGGATCGATGTTCCTTGTCGGAGAAGAACCGTTCTTCACGTTCTTCGTCGAAGATGAAGAAGATCTTTAAGTCTCTCAACGATTCTCCCAAACCTCTCAAGTAACAAAGAAACTAACCAAAAATAAATTAAGCTCACACTTAATTTATTAACACAACCCAACCTTTGAAATTCAAGAGTTTGAATTTCAAAACTCAAATTAAACTCACTTATTAATTATACATGAGTTGTATAATTAATTAAGTGTTAAGTTGTCAAGATTTTAAGATGGAGAGAGGGGAGTTAAGGAATTTGAAAAGGTGGGGCTCGGGTGGGCCCCTCCTCACCTTAATCCTCTCTTAGGTGGTTAAACCACCCAACTTCCAACAAAAGATTATAACAACTTTAAAGATATAAAATAAATATTGTATCACAAATTTATTTTACTCTTCATTTCATCCAGAAAATTAAACATCTCCTCCTAGGAAATCGCAACTTCGGAAAAGGTCTTCTTAAGAGAATATCGGCGCTGCGAGTTCATCGGTGTCCTCGGATTTCAGTTCCGAGCACCGGATCAAAAGTTAGAAATTCCCGCTCGTTCGTTCACTGAACGTACCCGAGCCAAACTTCGGAAATTGATTCCGGGCACACCGGGCCTCGGAATCAGGTGCCGTCAGAAACCGCGCTCTTGTAAAATTCTAAAGAAAATTAAGAAAAAAATTTCCCTTGAATTTTACGGGTCTTTAGATTACTCCCACCTCAGGGCTTTACGTCCCCGTAAAGATACATCAAAAACTAGGGAAACAAATGAGGGTACTGAGCACGCATCTGAGCCTCCCGCTCCCATGTGCTCTCCTGGAGATTCCCGTGCTGCCATCTGATGCGCACAAGAGGAATCGATCGCCCACGCAGGACCCGATCCTGTCGATCTTCTATCTCCACCGGGACCTCCGTAAAAGTTGCCTCATCGTCAATGTCAAGCTCCCCATGGTCAATGATGTGCGTTGAGTCGTGCACGTATCTCCACAGCTGGGATACGTGGAAGACGTCGTGCACCCGGTGCAACTGAGGTGGCAGAGCCATGCGATAAGCCACCTCACCAACCCTGCTGAGGACCTGGAAGGGTCCGATGAAGCGCGGAGATAACTTGCCACCTCGGCCAAATCTCTGAATACCACGTCGAGGTGAGACCCGCAAGAAGACGTGGTCGCCATCCTCGAACTCTAGTGGCCTCCGCCTCCTATCAGCATATGGCTTCTGCCGGATCTGAGCTGTCCTCATCCGCTCCTGGATGACCTGAACCTTTTCTATCGTGGCCTGGACCATCTCCGGTCCCACAAGTGCTGACTCCCCAGGGTCTGTCCAGCATAAAGGAGATCTACAAGGTCGGCCGTACAACGCCTCGTACGGTGCCATTCCGATGGTGGAGTTGTAGCTGTTGTTGTACGCAAACTCCACCAACGGTAGGTGGTCCTCCCAGCTACGACCAAAGTCGAGGACACATGCACGGAGCATGTCCTCGAGAGTCTGAATGGTCCTCTCCGTCTGACCATCCGTCTGAGGGTGAAAGGCTGTGCTCAGATGTAGCTGGGTCCCGAACGCCTCCTGTAACCCCTTCCAATGCCGGAAAGTAAAGCGAGCATCTCGATCGGAGACGATAGATGATGGCACGCCGTGGAGCCGCACAATCTCCTGAACGTAGAGACGTCCCAAGCTCTCCACTGAGCCCTTCTCTCTAATGGGTAAGAAGTGTGCTGACTTGGTGAGTCGGTCAACAATCACCCATATGGATTCGTGACCTCTAGAAGTGCGTGGAAGTCCAGTCACGAAGTCCATAGATATGTCGTCCCATTTCTACTCTGGAACCTCCAAGGGCTGTACCAAGCCCACTGGTACCTTATGCTCTGCCTTCACCTGCTGGCAGGTGAGGCATCGAGAAACGAACTCTGCTACTGCCTTCTTCATGCCCGGCCACCAGTGTTGTCGTCTGAGGTCCTGGTACATCTTTGCCACTCCAGGATGTACCGCCAAAGGAGAAGTGTGAAACTCTCTCAGCACTTCCTCTCGTAAAGCGACTGGTACCATGGTACGTCCTCTAAAAAGGATGTCTTGCTCTGCTCCAAGGGAGAAACCATCAGATGCCTGTCCCGAGGATATCTGTGCACGTCGTGTCTCACAGTCAGCGTCCTCACGCTGTGCCTCTTTGACCTATTGTATTAGAGGAGGGGTGACTGTGAGAGACTGGAGGAAGGTTGCTCCATCACTATCCACGAAGGATATATGCAAAGAGGCTAGCTGCAAAGATTTCTCCGTTGCCGAAAAGTGAAATCCGGTCTCATCCCCTAGATGAACCACGTTCCTTGCCTAATACAGTCAATCCCGTCATGATTAGTTAATTCATGGCATGGATGACGTCGTAAGGCCTCGACGCTGCTACCAAGATATCCAACCGTTACTCTCGCCTCCAAGGGTTGAGTCACACTGTCGACATCAGTGTGTGGTCACTGGGTTTCCTCCAGTACGAATCTCGCAAGTGAGGGTCAAGTCAATAGTTTTTAACCGGCACCTCTTAGTAAAAACAAACAAAAGACAAGAAAACAAAAGTCACCAAAGAAAGTGTCTTTTATTACTTCAACTTAAAGAACAAGGTCACAAGGCAACACAAACTACGAAGCTAGAGGCATTATGGGCCAAGGCCTCTATGCCTGGAGCTAGTCCCGCACTAGTCCACCCGCTTCCGGAGCTCCATGATCGTAAGCTTCAGCTGCCTGAAGCTGTGCTCTCCCCTGAGGTCGGGGTGGACCTCCTGGTGGTGGTGGTGGTAGAGCCTCAAAACGTCGCCCACCACCTGCTGCTTGGCCAGCTCCTCTGCCTCGTCCGCCTCCTCCCTGCGGACCGCCACGGTCGAACCTCTGCCTCTGCCTAGGTGGTTCCTCAACCGTCTGCTGCTCCTCTGCATGGCGGGTCGGGCAGTCACGAGCCATGTGACCTTGCCCGCCGCATGCATAGCACTGTCTTCCACTCGAAAGACTGGCTCCGCGCTGTGTGCCCCACACTGCTGAGCCAGTGTCCTGAGGTCGTCTGCCCGAAGGTCTGGTCTGTCTGGACCCCTGAGTCATCCGTCGACTGCCTGCCGCGGAAGACTCCGCCACGTGCCGCCCTGCAGTGGGTCTCGGTGCTGGTGCAGACTCAGAAAGGAAGCTCTCGATCAAAAGGGCCCGCTCCAGTACTCCTGTCTGAGTCGGTATGCTGAGGGAGATCAGTGATGCCCTGATCTCGTGTCTCAAACCCTGCTCCAAGGTCCGGGCCCGGAAGAATGGGTCCCGTACCATGTCGGTCGAGTAGCGCGAGAGATCGGTAAATATCGCCGAGTACTGAGCGACCGTCATGTTGCCCTGCCGCAGCTGAAGAAGCTCCTGGATACGCACCGCACGAAGGGTGGCTGGGACGAACTCCGAGCGGAAGAGGCTCTCAAAGTCCGTCCAAAGTAGAGATGCCTCATCGTGCACCTGGAGCATCAAGCTCCACCATCGTCCTGCTGCTGCATGTAGTAGGCTCGCAACGAGGATCACCATGAGGTCTGCTGGTGTCCTCACTAGCCTAAACACATGTACCACAGCCTCCAGCCAGTCCTCGGCTAACTGGGGATCCGTCTCCCCGCGAAACCTGGGTGGTCGCTGGTGATGAAACTCATGCAGTGTGCTGAGGCAACGTGCATCGTCAGCGGCTGGTGCTGGAAGCATCGGGGGCTCGGCGGATAGAACTACCGCCGGTGCCACTGCTGACAAAGGGCCCTGCACCGAAGCCTCGTCGCTCGGTGGGCTGTCGTCACACTCGACTCTCAGAACCCTAACTGGCTGCCGTCGTGGGGCCATCCTGAATAGGAAACAGGTGCGCCACGGTCAAACAGTATACCTGGTGAGCTGACACAAGGAAATCACAAAGAAAACTTTGAAACACACACGCAATCAATGTTTTCGTGCATTAAGTCGGAAATCAGAAGTCAGGGTCCTGGTGTACGGATACGTCGGCCGCCGCACCAACACTGGACTCCCTGGACTGATAACCACACTCAATAAGCTAAACATTATTGCTTCACATAGAAAAGATCAGAGTTCACGGTAGAACCGAACTCCTCTGATACCAATTTGTCACGACCCGCCCTCGGGGTCCGTGTCGTGACTACCCCAAGCCCGCCTTCCATAGGCCAGGGGCTGGCGACTAGCACCAAGGCGTAAATCCCGGTAAAAAGGGAAGGCATTGCCTTTGTAAAGTAAACAAACACCACAGAGTAAGCAAGCAGAAAGTAATCACTAAGTAAAAACAGAGTACAACTGAAAGTGTGGAAAAGTAAATGGGCCACTATACAAACCCAAACTGAAAGTAAAGTACAACTCGAAAGGGAAAACAACAACTGAAAAGTAAAAGCCGCTACACCGAGCTGTCCACTGGAAATCCCACCTGAAGGGTGGGTACAGATAGCTCCACTGCTCTACGGGTCCCGACGTCCGCTCCGAGCACGTCCCGCCCAGTGGTCCACCTCCAGGTACCGTCCTGCTCTGCAAGCCTCAGATAAGATCAACGTTGTCCGTCGTCTGCAACCAACACAACGTAGTGCGGGCAAAGCCCGTGCACGGGTGAGTATAAGCTACTCAGTAGGGACCCCGAGACCCCAGAAGGACTCTCAAATCCACAAGGATAAACCACAAAGAAAGGTACAATCACAAAGTAACAATCGACACTGCTTAGGTATATGCCCATACATATACCTAAGTCATCAAATTCAAATACGCTCCAACCTCCGAGCCCAAGTACAACTCAGTCCACACAGGAAAGTAAACGTATTCCACACAGGAAAGCAAAACGTAATCCACACAGGATAGCACAACACAATCCACACAGGAAAGAAACAGGATTCAGCTCACACAGGTATACATCTTCGAAAGACGATAAAGATGATCTCTGATCCATCTAAGTTGTCGGACCCACGAAGGATCGATAGGTAACTAACCCCCGCAAAAGACCCACACAGGATCGGGCCCACGTAGGACCTGTAGGCGCTGGTTCACACAGGACCGCTGAGCGCAAAGACCCACACAGGATCAGACCCACACAGGATCGGGCCCATACAGGACCTATAGCACTGATCCACGTAGGATCGCTAAGTGCTGAAGTCGTCGTCGCCGAATCCACACAGGATCTCTGTACTGTCGTCGTCGCAGTCACAGTAGCAGTAGCAGTAGCAGTCACAGTAACAGTCGCAGCCAGCACTAGGGTTCCCGCACACAGCAAGCTCGTTCGGAGGGTCCGCTCCACGAGCCGAGAGGCTGATACATCAACTGTCACAAAGTCCAGAGTTGATGTATCCAAAAGTTCCGTATCGTCAACAGGAACTCAACGCAACAGACGACGCGTCGATCGGACGCCCGATCTGAGAGTTATTGGCATTTTCGTCCCCGGGGCCCGGTTGGTTTTTAAGGAAAAACCAACCCGACCGTACTCCACCTGCGTCCAAACCTCAGGCGAAGTATTCCAAAATAACCGTCTCACTAAGAGGAACACAACAAAGCTGACGGCACGTCAATCGGACGTCCGTAGCTCAAGATATGAGTGTTTCCGCTCCGAAGGCCCGGTTGGTTTCGTGAACGAACCAACCCGGCCGAACTCAAAGTGTTCCGAAACCTTGAGTGTGATATACTGAAACGACCGTCTCAATCCAAGGATCGTGTTGCCGCAGACGGTTCATCAATCGGAGGTATGTGGCTCAAGTTATGGCCAAAAGGCCGAATTTGTCTCGAAAACGGGGGTTCCGGGTCCGGGCCGACCCGGCCCGATCCCCCCCTGGTCTGACCCGAACCGGGTCGACCCGGTCCGCTGGAACCGGCCCGGCCGGTGGCGGCGCGGCGGCGCGGCCCGGCCAGCGGTGGCGCGGCCAGGGTGCCGCGCATGCGCCGCACGCGGGGGGCGAAACCCCCTTTTTTTCCGATCACGGCCTTCTTTTGCCGGCCGTTTTTATTAAACACACGGGACCCGCGGGTCCCGCCTTCTGAACGAACCGGCGGCCGGCACAACCGGATGCCTTCCCCCTCTCCGCCGCGGCCGTAGGGCCGCGACCCTTCTTGATCTCTGGCGCCGGCGGCCCGGCTGCCGCCGGTCTTCCCGTCTCGCCGCGGCCCAGCTGCCGCCGGTCTCCCCGTCTTGTCGCGGCCCGGAACCGGCCGCGGTGTTCGTCGTCCGGCACGGTGTGACGGCACCGCGCCCCTCCGCCGCGCCTTCGATTCCTCTTGACGCGGCGTGACGGCGTCGCGTTCTTGATTATTCTTCCACGGCGCGGTGCGACGGCACCGCGCAATATAATCGTACGATTATCCGCGTGGTGCGACGGCAACACGCCACCTTGTTTCCACCCGCAAGATAAATCAACAAGAACGATGGAGGGGGTTCGGCCGTGTTCATGCGGTCCGGCCCCCTCACGTTAAAAGATAACACAACTTAAAAATCCTCACGTTAATCATGCTTGAACCACGAACAAGAATAAACAATTAAACAAAAATCAACAACCCCTACCTTGAAAAAGTTGACGTCGCACGTCGGTTATCGCGGAGAAAGGCGTCGCGACGTCGGACGTAGATTCTGTGGATGTCGGGGTGCGTCCGGGGAGGAAACGACGTCTCTTCACTTGTCGCTAAGACGAAGAAGAGAGGTACGTTGTCGTTGGCGATGATCACCACGGTCGGCTACTTCTCCCTTGTCGAGGAGGAAGATGAAGACGGAAGAATCCGGGACGCCGAGTCTTGAAGGTCGTGGGATCGATGTTCCTTGTCGGAGAAGAACCGTTCTTCACGTTCTTTGTCGAAGACGAAGAAGATCTTCAAGTCTCTCAACGATTCTCCCAAACCTCTCAAGTAACAAAGAAACTAACCAAAAATAAATTAAGCTCACACTTAATTTATTAACACAACCCAACCTTTGAAATTCAAGAGTTTGAATTTCAAAACTCAAATTAAACTCACTTATTAATTATACATGAGTTGTATAATTAATTAAGTGTTAAGTTGTCAAGCTTTTAAGAGGGAGAGAGGGGAGTTAGGGAATTTGAAAAGGTGGGGCTCGGGTGGGCCCCTCCTCACCTTAATCCTCTCTTAGGTGGTTAAACCACCCAACTTCCAACAAAAGATTATAACCAATTTAAAGATATAAAATAAATATTGTATCTCAAATTTATTTTACTCTTCATTTCATCCAGAAAATTAAACATCTCCTCCTAAAAAATCGCAACTTCGGAAAAGGTCTTCTTAAGAGAATATCGGCGCTGCGAGTTCATCAGTGTCCTCATATTTCAATTCCGAGCACCGGATCAAAAGTTAGAAATTCCCGCTCGTTCGTTCACTGAATGTACCCGAGCCAAACTTCGGAAATTGATTCCGGGCACGCCGGGCCTCGGAATCAGGTGCCGTCAGAAACCGCGCTCTTGTAAAATTCTAAATAAAATTAAGAAAAAAATTTCCCTTGAATTTTACGGGTCTTTACAGAGCATCGGGAATCTGATTCTGCCTCCGTCGATCTCGTTGGAACTTTACGGGTAAGCCTTTCATTCTCCTTAAGCCATTCATACCAATTATTTCATGAGGGGAAGTTATTTATGTTGGACTGTATTTATTTAACCTCATATCTACATTTTTTCTTGGATGATTCAAGGATCATCGTTCGCGTATACGGATCAGGGGCGATCGAGGTAGGTGGATTAGTGTTTAAATTCTAACTGTTGTGCATTTGTCTGTACCATTGTACTACGAACCCATGTTGGGGTGTCGTGTGGCTGAGGCCTTGGCCGTTTTAAATACATAGAATTATATAGGAAATTAAAGGGGATAATAAACTGTTGTTTGGGATCACTACATGGATCCAGGACCAACCCCGGGGTGCATTCCTCTGTTTAGCCGTTTGGCCAGGATACTCGAAGGTATTCCCTTGTAATAATGATTATTAAATTTCCTTGAGAGTAATTGTATATAAATTGTATGTTTATGCTTTGGTATTTTCCTAGTTACTTGAGCTTGAGGGTAGTGTTCTATTTAGCCTTAGGGTAGTGTTCTATTTAGCCTGAGGGAAGTGTTTTAATTCGCCTGAGGGAAACTTCTTTCGTGCCCGAAGGAAGTAGATTATGAGCCTTAGGGCGACAATTTTTAATGCCTGAGGGAAATATCTGTTATGTTTCAGGATAGTAACCTAAGTGTTTTGTTTCCAATTTCCATAGGGTAGGGGTTTACATGTCTGATGACACTAACTATCTACTTAAAACATTCACAGAGGTGATGTTTTATATTAAAAGAAGAAAGTGAATATTAAAATGTCAATATAATTGGTAAAGTTAGTTACTTTTGAGTACTTCTTAGATTATTTAATTTACTACTACACACTATTTTTGCACATTTTCACATAGTTGGGCACGGGCCTTTTGGGGGTGCATACTGGAATTTATTTCTCACACCCAATTTGGGTTCATGTCTTCGACCCCAAACAGATTACATTTCTACAGGCCTGGATATAGGAAAGGGTCCCTATAGAGGTACTTAATTGTTGTTGAGGAGTAGGGGAGCATGGAACCGAGCATAGGCTCACGATGCTGCAGGTTGTTCTGTTTTGTTTTGGTGTACCTATAATTTCTATCATGTTATATTGTACTGTATTATTGTGTAACATGTGCTAGCTATTTTCTTAGAACTTTAGACATGTTTCATCGCTATCTATATGACTTTTGGTTATCTTTTACTGTAGTTGTTAATTTTAAATGTGTATGGATTATTGATTCTCTTGTTGTTGTATGTTTGTATATTTTATTTCGCTACGCTACACTTTGACAAATGAGGGCATAGTATCCCCACTATCAAACATGGGCCCTCACTGCTAGTTGGTAGCCTCTGGTGTTTGGGGAAATGTGATTTAGGTCATGTGACCAACCGGGTTCGGGGCACCTGGGAGTGGCACCCAAATCTATGATGTTACAAAGTGGTATTAGAGGGGTTTCTTTTCTTTGACAAACTATTTGGAGCCTTAGTTTGGGATAGGATGGAAATTGTAGCTGGTAATAAGCTATTCCCAGGAGTAGCTAACCCCTGTATAGGGAATAACCAGTCTACCTCATATTTTTTCAATTATTTTGGTTGTTCCAATTTTACAGTTGATTTGATTTTCACCGTTGGGTGATGCACTTGTGATTGTTCTTTTTATATTTATCCTTGGGTTCTATTTAGTTGCAACCCAATGAGTTGAGGGTATGCCATATCATGGATCATTTAGGCACATGCTAGAAATTACATGACATGCATAGTTCCATGCCATGTAAGTGCATTAGAAATTGCATGTTGTTGTGATAGTTGTTGTGCTAAAAAATAATCCTATTGTGCTAGCTACTTTGATAAATACATTCTATGTGATAGGGTATTTGTGTGTGAGCCTATTTATATAATGAATTCCGAACATTGGTTTTTAGGGAGTATGGGCCCTCAATGACCGAAATTTGGTGGGTCATTGACCGTCTATCTTGTTACAACACATATATGATGTTTAACATTGATTCGCGGGGTGTATGGGCCCTCACGGGTCGAAATTTGGAATATATGTGTTGTTTTCAGTATTTGTTTCTTGGTTCTGGAGTAGTTTCAGAGGCTTACTCTACAAAAAACCTAGGATACAGGCCGTTTAGTTCCTCATAAACAAATCGTGTGTTCTTCTGTTCAGGAAGAAAAGAAAACTTTTCTATGTACATGCTATGTACTGTCAGTACACACGGTGTAGTCTCTTCCCGTGTCATAGACCAAGTGGTCGGGGACACAGGTAAGGGAAATACTTGGGAAAAACACGTTTTGTACCAGATGTACACACCGTATAGTGTTGACCCAGAGTCTACCCATCTAACTATCAACACGGACGGAGGAGACCTTAAGATATACATGCCTTGTCCACTGTGGAACACACCATGTAGTCTGGCATGGGGACCCGGCCGTGTAACTAACAAACACAGGTTGGTGTAACCTCTTATTGAACACGCCATGTACCAGTGGGACATGCCATGTAGTCTTGACTGGTGAGAGAACGTGTGGAACTGACCGTGTGGCTGGGAAATGGGGTGTTGTACACATAGTGTGTAGGTGTCACACACCATGTAGTCTAAGCTGAGTAGTCGGCCGTGTCACGAATGACACGGGCAGTTGGAATTTAAGCCATACATGCTGTGTCGATGATATACATTCCGTGTAGTCTTGTTCAATGGGATCTGTGTGGCTTAGTAGTGTAGAAGGAATCAGGAAGGGGAATAAAATTCAGTTACACCCCGTGTGGTCATTATACATGTCGTGTAGTCATTATACATGATGTGTAGTCTTGTTCTGCAAATCTTGAAATGCCTTCTTCCTCCTGTTCCCTTTTTGGTCACTTTGTTTTTAGTCATTGATAATCTGGATCTAAGGGGTGTGTTTGACCATGTAGAGTCATGCAGCCAAGACGACCATGTGTTTTTCACCAAGAGAGTGGAAATTATTTTACTATAGAGATGGTGGGCCATGGGAAACTTGTGGATCCTCCAACAGAGCCATATGCGGTGCCAGCCGTTATACCGGACACAAGCAGAGAGGCGTAGTTCTGTGAAGGCTTTATGCGGTTCATGCAGACCATTCAGGGAGCACCGTAGGCTACCACATCTATGGATGAGTAGACTCATATCTTCCATCAGCATCATCTACCTATGTTTTTAGGGGATGGAGGACCATAGGCTTTAGAGTCTTGTCTGGGGTCTATGCGGAATATTTTCGAGCATCTTGAGAAGCCTCCAGGGCGAAGGGTCAAGCTCACAGTGTATATGATGCATGATTCTTCCAAGAGGTGATGGGATGTTACCACTCAGACATAGCATCATAGAGACATGACGTGGGAATATTTTCAGGAAAAATTCTATGAATTCTGCTTTTCTAGAGGCGTTGATGGCAGATAGAGCTCAAGAGTTCATAAATATACAATATGGTGCTATGTCGGTGATGGATTACTCTACACGTTTCACCGAGCTTCAACGATTTACACCCGTTCTGGTGGGTGATGAGACATTGAGAGCGAGACACTTTGAGGATGGTCTTCAGTTTGACATCCGAGCACTGGTGAATGTTTTCAAGTTACCTACAGTACATGCCATTGTGAACGAGGAACTGATTACTGAGAGGAACCTTCGAGGAAGCTAGTGGTGTGGGCCAGGGTGGTTCGACACCAGTTTCAAGTACTATTTATATAGGGATGAAGAAGTGAAATATGGGCTTCTCTCATGGTGGAAGTACTAGCCATAAGAATGTTGCAGGTGGTGAAGTCATGTGCTACCAGTGTGGTAAAGAGGGTCACAAGAGACTTCAGTGTCCATGTGACCCAGTGGAGTGCTTAAATAGCATCAAGATGAAACATATGCATCACTTTTGCAGGGAGTTTCTTCTATTGGATAGTGAGAGGGGTTCTTTGTAGACTCTACTAGCGGGAGCAGGACCAATAACTTCTTACCAGTCGGGAAACTAGGATATGTCAGGACTTACATGAAGAGGTGGTGGTCATGGACATAGTATCTAGACACCAGGATCCTAGAGGTAGCAGGGAAGGACAGCTCAGTCTAGCCAGGCAGTGTCACTAGGCCACGACACTGGGCAGACATATGCAGTGCAACGGACCCATCAAGAGCAGGATACCGGACCTTCTACTGTTAGAGGTACTATTCTAGTAGATTCTATTTTATCTTCATTACTTTTCTATACTGATGTTACACATAGATTTATATCTTTACCCATTGTGGAGAGCCATGGGATCTATGTTTCTTCTACTTCTGATGTTATGAAACTAGACACTCCGTTGGGGACTAGAACGGCTGGTGTGAATCAGTGCCGGGAGTGCCCCCTAGATGTTTGTGGGTGTCAAATTCTATGGGATCACTATGTCTTGTAGATGATGATATATGATTTCATTCTCAGGAGGGACTGGTTGGTCCCCTTTAGAGCCTTGGTATATTTCTATCTTTATAGGGTACGTTTCACGTCACCCGAGGTCAGAGAGTTTCTATACATGGGTGAATGGGATGTTTAGGGGAGTGGAACTGGACTAGAGCATCGTGGGTGAGATGGTGTCACATCCCCAATTGCGAATTTATATCTGGATGATCAGGGGACTTGTCAGACGGATTTCCCTCAAATGGATGATCATTTTAGGGATGTCTTCCTGGACAACTTTTTGGGTCTACCTCCAGTGTGATAGGTGGATTTCTCTATTGGCATTGTTCCAAGAGTGGCACCCGTGTCCCTTCCTCCTTATATGATGTCAACACCCGAGTTATAGGAGATCAAGAGATAGTTATAGGGGTTACAAGCGAAGGGTTTTATTTAACCCAGTACTTATCCTTGGGGTTCTTCAGCACTCTTTGCGAAGAGGGCAGACGGTACCCTCAGACTCTGTGTGGATTATCGGAAGCTGAACTAGTTGATGATTAAGAACTAATATCCCTTATCGAGGATTGATGATTTTTTTGACCAACTTAGAGGGGCACGAGTGTTCTAGAAGATTTAATTGAGATCGAGATATCATCAGTTATGCGTTCGACCATCGGATATACCGCTTACAGCTTTTCGGAGTAGATATGGTCTATACAAGTACTTGGTTATACCGTTTGGACTCACGATTGCACGAGCAGTTTTCATGGCTCTGATGAATCGTGTCTTCCACCCTTATCTGGATTCGTTTTTGGTAGTCATCATGGATGAAATCTTGGTGTACTCTCACACTCGTTACGGCAATGCCACCCATCCTGATATTGTAGAAAGTACATAGAAAAAGCATAATCTATATGAAAAGCTCTTAAAGTGCCACTTTTGGATAGACCAGATTCACATCCTGGGTCATATCATCTCAGAGGCGGGAGTTGCAAGAGACCCATAGAAGGTGATAGGAGTAGTTTTTTGGGAGCAACCTAAGGAAGTGTTTGAGATATGAAGTTTCTTAGGGCTGGATGGTTAATACAGACACTTAATACAAGACATATCCCACTTAGCAGTGCTGTTGAAGTGTTTGACCAAGAAGGGTGTCATGTTCGTTTGGACAGAAGCTAGTGAGACAACATTTTAGGACCTAAAGGGATAGTTGACATCAGCTGCAGTCCTGATTCATCTAGAGTAATGGAAGAGCTATATAGTTTACTGTGATGCATGAGGTATTGGGCTGAGAGTTATGTTGATGCAGGGCGATCGAGTTGTTGCATATGGGTCTTGGCAGTTGAGGTCAAATGAGAAGAATTACACAATGCATGATCTCGAGTTGGCTGCAGTTGTTCATGCGTTACGTTGTAGGAGAAATTATCTCTTGGGAGAGAATTTTGTGGTTTTCACTGAACAAAAAAGGCTCAAGTATATCATTACATATCATGACATGAATCTGAGGTAGTGAAGGTGGGTCAAATACCTTCAGTCCTTCAATTTTGATCTTGCCTATACACCTGGTACAGGTAATGCGGTAGCTGATGCACTGAGCAGGAGGACTCAGATACATGCAATACTAGAGGAAAGTGGTGAGTGGGAGCTCATGGATTTGTTCTCTAAAATTCATTTAGAGGAGCATGACAGTCAGTGGAAGACTTATCTTTCTTCTATAGCTATGACTTCTACCCTCCTGGATAGAGTGAGGATGAGACAACTATCTGATTTGGAAGGCCCATTTCTATGAGAGTCAGTGGAATGTGAAGACCATCCGTCTGGTTGGACAATAGGCGATGATGAAATTTTCTGTTTCCATGGAAGAGTGTGGGTTCCTGGGGATATACGCGAGGAGTTGATGTGGGAGTTTCATGATTCCTCTAGGGAAGTTCATCCTAGAGTTACCACGATGTTCCGTGACTTGAGACGTGAGTAATGGTGGCCTGGTATGAAGAGGGGGATAGCTGGTTTTATTACGAGATGGTCCAACTGTCAACAGGTGAAGGTAAAACATCATAGGCTAGCGAGAATGTTACAGCGGTTAACCATCTCGGAGTGGAGATGGGATGATGTTGCGATGGACATCATGACAGGGTTGTCGAGGTCACTTCGAGGTAATGATGTTGTGTGGGTTTTTGTGGACAGACTCACAAAGGTAGCTCACTTTTTTCCGATCATGGAGACCATCGGAGTTGACGAGATCAGTAAGTCGTATATCCGAGAGGTCGTACGTCTTCATGGGGTCCCTCATTCTATAGTTTTAGATAGGGACGCCCGATTTACATCTCGTTTTTGCAAGATTTTTTAGAGGGAACTGGGTACACAGGTGCTTTTGAGCATAGCCTACCACCCTTAGACTGATGGTCAGTTAGAGCGTATGATACAAGTGCTTGAGGACATGCTGCGTGCATGAATCCTAGACATTGGGGGATCTTGGGAGAAGTACATACCCCTTTTCAAGTTTTCCTATAATCTTAGATTTCATGAAACTATTATGATGGCACCTTATGAGACATTATATGGTAGGACATTCCTATCACCCTTGTGCTGGTTAAAGGTAGCTGTGGCAACTTTACTAGGACCATGTCTCGTGCAGGAGACGTCTGAGAAGGTCTAGTTGATTTAGAAGCAGATTGATATTTCACAGTCCAGCATGAAATCTTATGCTAATCACCACAGATGACCCTTGGATTTCACGGTCAGGGATAAGGTTTTCTTGCATGTTTTGCCGAGGCTAGGACACAGACGGATCAGGAGACAGGGTAAATATTCACCAAGGTATGTGGGGACATTTGAGAATCTGGAGAGAGTCGGGCTGGTTGCCTATCAGTTGTAGTTTCCACAGAGGTATCGGGCCATGCACGACGTCTTCCATATATCTCAGTTGTGCTATTATCAATCATACCCATCTCACGTATTTCAGCTAGAAGAGGTTGAGCATCAGATAGATATGACCTTTGAGGAGCATCTGATTTGTATTGTGGATAGAGCACGATTGTTCTCCAAGTCCAGCTAGTTCCTCTCGTATGGGTGCTATGTTAGCATGACCGAGTGCAGGATGAAACCTGGGAGCGGGAGACCGACGTACGTGATCAGTGGACAGAGTTGTTTGGAGAATTATCTTCTCCACCCTTGGAAAAGAAATATGGGGATGAATTGGTTTAGGGGGGGGGATGTTTTTAAGAACCCGGTTCTTATTCTTGAGGTACGAGTTTCTTCTTTTCTCTATTCCTTAAGTGTTTTTCGAAAATAAGGATAATGGGGAAAATCCTAAATTTGGAGACTACCCATTGTGTACTTGTCCACATGCTGTGTACTTTGGTTGTGTGGGATGAGTAAATAGGGCGTGTAGCCGTGTCGATGAGGAAGGTTGTAAAAACTGAATACACGCCATGTAGTTTGTATTTACACACCGTGTAGTCTGTCAGCAGGAAAATAGTAAGGGTGTGGAAGCAGCAGCTAGCTGAGCATCAATACACGCCGTGTACGCAAGGATTATACACCATGTATGCATGTCGATTGATGAATAGTGCCGAGGTGGGAAAGGCAGCTACCAGAGGAATAGTTAAATGAGAAAAGTACACGCCATATAGTCAATAGTACATGCCGTGTATTTATTTTTTTTTGATTAAAATGGGCAGTAGCCTCCCCTATTCATAGGGAAGGATTAGAACTGGAGGATGGCTTGGAAGAGATTGCTGAAAATTTGTAGCCTGCCAGATCGAGCATTAGAAATTCGATTCCACCTTCAATGATCTCATTGGAACCGTACGGTTAAGCCTTTCCTTCTCCTTAAGCCGTTCATACAAATTATTTCCTAAGGGGAAGTTATTTACATTTGAATGATATTTCTTCCACCTAAGATCTACGTCGTTCATGGAGGATTCAAGGATCGTCATTCGCGTATATGGATTAGGGGCGATCATGGTGGGTGGATTAGTGTTTAAATTCCAACTGTTGTGAGTTTTTGTGTACCATTGTGCTACGAACCCATGTTGGGGTGTCGTGTGGCTGAGGCCTTGTCCGTTTTGAATAACTAGAATTGTATAGGTAATTTAATGTGATAATAAACTATTGTTTGGGAATGCTTCTTCGATCCAGGACCACCCCCGGGGTGTGTTTCTCTGTTTAGCCATTTGTCCAGGATACTCGAGGGTATTCCCTTGTAATATGATTATTAAATTGCTTCTTGAGGAATCATATGTAAAATGCATGTTCATGAATTGGGATCGGCCTGGTTACTTGCGCCTAAGGGAAGTATTCTATTTAGCCTGAGGGGAGTGTTCTATTTTGCCTGAGGGCAGTGTTTTAATTCTCCGGAGGGAGACATATTTCGTGAATGAGGGAAGTAGATTCTGTGCTTGAGGGTGACACTTTGTATGCCCAAGGAAAATATCTATTATATCTGGGGATAGTTACCTGAGGGTTTTGTTTCCAATTACCTGAGGGTAAGGGTTTACAGGTCTGATGACACTGACTATCTACTTAAAAATTTCAATGATGTGTTGTCTTATATTAAAAGGATAAAGTGAATATTAAAATAGAAATATAACCGGTAATGTTAGTTACTTTTGAGAACTTCGTAGCTAATTGCATTTACTACTGCACACTGTTGTTGCATATTTTCACACTGTTGGGCACGGGCCTTCGGTGGGTGCCTATTGGGATTTATTTATCACACCCTATTTGGGTTCATGCCTTCAGACTCAAACAGATTACATTTCGGAAAGTATGTATTAGGGAAAGGGTCCTTATTCAGGTACTTGATTGTTGGTGAGGAGTAGGGGAGCATGGGACCGAGCTTAGGCTCCTGATGCAGCTGGCTGTTCTGTTCTGTTCTATTGTACCTGTACTTTCTATCATGTTGTATTGTACTGTATTGCTATGTAACATGTTCTGGCTATTTTATTAGAACATGAGACATGTTGCATCACTATCTATATGACTATTGGTTATCATTTACTGGAGTTGTTTATTTTAAATGTGTATGGTTTATTGCTTTCGTTGTTGTTATATGTTTGTATATTTTATTCTTTTGTGCTAAACTTTGACAAATGTGGGCATAGTTTACCCACTACCAGACATGGGCCCTCGCTACTAGTCGCAAGCCTCTGCCGTTTTTGGGAAATGTGCTTGATGTAATGTGACCCACCGGGTTCAGGGCACCCATGGAGTGGCACCCAGATCCGGGACTTTCCAATAATAATAATATTATTATTATATTAAAAATTAAAATATATTTATACATGTCATTCATATGATTTTCTAGTTAAAAATGAATCACATCACTTCGTGGTGGTGATAGTTCACACACACACATGAACGATGTTATCATTCTCATTTTTAGGGAATGATAAGAACATTAATTATTTATTATTATTAAATAATGAAAAATATTTCTGGAATATCATATATAAACATTTATATCATCATTGCAACCAGTCTTTAGAGAAGATGTTGGAAAATGAATTGTATCAGTTCCCAATGTGGTAATCCTCTATATATATGAATAATTAATTGTTTTCCTATTTGATTGAAGTGGATATGGATTTAGGTGATTTTATTTACATTATAACATTGAATTATTTTTTGGAAACTTTTTTTTATTCATTATGGTGGAAGAATAATTTAATTACGAGGAATACAAAATAAAATAGAATCACTGATTTAATAATGATACCTCTCCTTTATATAATATGAATTGATTAAAACCATAACACCACTAATGAGGATTTATTTAATAAAATAAGTCCCCCAAAATGTTTTTAGTGATACAATTATGGTTTCTAAGAATAAATTGGGTGACACTAATACGTTTTGAGGTGTAAATAGTAATGAATAATGGGTTCTCTATTATAGGTGTAGGGAGGGTCATTCATGGAGTTATCCAAAAAATTAAATTAAAATAAATTAAATTTCTATTCCAAATGGATCCAAATATATTTATTTCTAATATAGGATGCATGTGTTGTTTAATACATTCATAAAATTAAAATTATATAGGTTTTTACTAATTTGTATTCTTTTTTAATTTTTAACCCTTATTTTACCTTCTTTACTCGTATCATAATATCATGTAACTTACACATTGGGTTTTAATATAATTAATATAAAATTAAAAATGACCCATAAATGAGTAATTGAAAATAATTTAAGAACTAACCTGATAATTTATCCAAATTTTATATTTTTATAAATTTTATATCATTTAATAAATTATTATTTATTTTAAAGAATTCTTTTATGTCAAATTCGACACTAGCCAAAAAATTTAATTTTAAAAATACAATAGAAACATGATATATTCTATAAAAATATTTTAAATAATCACTAACAATTCATCCAAAAAATGGATGATTTTATTGTATAAAATTATATTTAATTTTATATTGGTACTAAAATTTCTTTGTTTAATTCATTAATTAAATATTTCCCGCATAATCATTGTGTCACCATTTAAGGAAATAATTGTATAACTAAAAATTATAAATAAATAAAAATGATGTTTAAAAACATTTTATCTTGTTGAATAGTATTTATAGTCAAGGAAATCCAATATATTATGCAATATTAGATGTATTTCACCAAATGAAAATAAAAGTTTGACAAAATAGATTTTCATTTGATATAAAATTAAAGGCAATAAATGGTATCATAACCAAAACATTAATAAATAGGGATGAAAAATACTCATCCATTAAAATTTTTATAGGTGTTAATTCATTTTTATAATATTTATAATATTATTTTTAACAATAATTTCTTAATATACCAATAATCATTGAAATAAAAATTTTACAAAATAAATATTAATATTTTCTACACAAATAAAATAGAACTATTTTTTAAATTTATAACTTATAATTATAAATATTAAATTCTATTTTCATAATTCATAATATAAAATTTAATTTAATTAATTAAAATTTAATACATTTACTGAATAAGAAATTGTGTTTTTGAGTATATACCTTCAAAATATTGAATTGTTTTTCTTTTTCTTTTTCATGTTTTTGAATTGTTTTAAATATTGCGTTTAATTAAATATTGAATAGTTTTTGAGTAAATTATATTAAATTATAATATATTTACTTAAATTTAGATTAAACCCATTCTAAAATTTTATTAATCTCTGTAATTGTTTTTTGAAAAGTCTAGTTTATATTAAAATGATTTTTTTCACTCCACATTAAAACAAGAAAATTTTCCTAAAAGTAAAATAAATTCAACAGAAGAAACATTCTATAATGATATATGAAATAATATGTTAGTTATTTTCAAATTGAATTTATAAATTTTTTTAAATTAACATTTAAAACCACTACACCATCAGAAGGAGGAATAATCGCCTCTATAGAAAAATACTTCTTTTATGTGTAAAATTTGATCTGTTCATATATCATGTTTAGAAAAATAAATTAGCTGAATGTTAATAATTTAATTAAATAATATATATATATATATTTAATATAAAAAACAAAAGGGTTTTTCCTTTTATGATAGATAATACACATAAGAATATCTAAATATTTATTTAGAAAATCATTTCATTTTATTTTTTAAAATAGTATCTGTTTTACTTTACATTTTATTAGTCAACAAATAATTAATTTTATATACACATGAAAGTAATACTTTCATAAATCAATTAATATTGTTCATTACCTCTATTCAAATGGGGAGTTTATAACAATAACATTTTAAAAAAATATTTAGTTTTTCATTATGAGCTCTATGTATAATAACGTATATCATATTGAAAAAATTATTTTTTTATTAAAAACAATTGATGCCAAATTTTTCTCGCTTTAAAAGGTTAATTATAATCAATTATGAATTTGGGATCAATAAAAATGTTTTGAATTTTCATAAATCTTTTATTAAAATACCGCATTGGATAAAGGATTAAAAAACATTTTCTTAATAGAACAAAATAGAATTATGGGATTCACATCATATATCATATACTAGGGTTCCATATAGGAATATATGGATGAGGAATAGGAAACTAACAAGAAATTTTTATTGGAGATTTATAGGGAAAATTTTTATGATAATGTTAACAACCATAAAATCATTAATCTGTAATGGGTTATAAGGTCATATATTTTAGTATGAAATGTAAATGTCTAACATTGTTATATTACGATAATTTCTATAGAGATGAGAAAATCTATTTTTCTTGGAATATGAACATAATAAAAAAAAGTACATTAAATTTTTTTTTCATCCTTTAATCAATTCCCACCAAAGACTAATCTTTTTCTATAAATAATGATTATTGAAGATGAACTTTTCATGCATGAGGTACTAGAATAAACTTATAGAGAATCATATAATCCACAAAATATTAACTGTAAATTCCTCCTATCTTAGAATATTAACTAAAAATCAATTGGTTAGTATAATATAAGATAAATATCCAAATTTATTAACCTTTCTATGACAACTTATTTTAATATCATAAATCTAAACATTAATACAAAGAGTTCAACCTTGACCATTTAATAAATAATTATACATAAAATCCCTCAAAACATTTCTAGACAGTTATTGAAACCCAAAAAATATTTGATCACATTGACTCACTACATATTATAATCATTTTTCATTAAATAATGCCAAATACTCTATATGTCTCATACCACAAATTAAATTAACTAAAACACGTGATCTCCAAGTGTGCTATCCATTCCCAAAAATAACCTAAATCACCATAATACAAAATCAAATTATATAGGTTTTCTAAACATAATTCATTCATTACACCTATATTATTATCTAGTAGTATTATATTTAATATAATTATTAAAAGTTCACAAAATAGAAGACATCTTTTTAAATAGCTTTAGTCACTTATTCAACACATCATTTCCCTATCCAAAGGTTATATATTCGATAAATCAAAAGTTCCCAAAATTGAATTATTATTCATCGCTAAAATTCATCAAACAAATGAAATTCATGATACCCAAAACATCATTTATGCTAGTGGAAGGATATGTACCACTATCTCACTTTAGTTGTGGGTTTTATTCATCCATCCTTTCCAAATGCGATGAGTTTTCACTGATCCTACATGTTGTTATTTTTTACATAATATATATAACATTCCCAAAAATTTAAGAAGTCCTAAATAATAACCATAAAATGTGTTACCCACAAAGTTTATCTAATAACTATCAATTTTCATCCCACAATTTAATAACCAATAATTAACTAAAAAAATCTCTTCAAAAATATCATTCATCACATTAAAATTTAGAATCATAAAGCCTCAAAATGGTTTTTTAATACACTAAACATATAATTAACCACACAATTATAAAAACATGATGAAATGTATTACAGTTTAGAAAATATTATAATATCAAAAAATTTTAATCCATTACTTAATACTAATTATAAGGAACCAACCATGAAAATTACAAGTTATAGTTATTTTTAAAAGTATAAATCACTTCTTTTCCAAAAAGAAATTTCAAGTTAATAATTTTATATAAATAGGAAAAACTCTATCATAGTAACCCATAAGATTCATGTGGAAAATTATATTGATTATAAATTATTATATGAAATAGAAAATATAAAATAAAACATTTTATGGTGTTTATATGGCATCAAAATTTTCCCATGATCCGACCGTTATCCGAAATCACCCTTAAACCCTTTGAAAAACATTTTTAAAAAATGATTGAAAAAAAATTGTGTAAGGGAATTAAAATAATTAAAACCATTAGTCCAATGAAAACACATTAAACATTCCCATAAATAATAAATTTTTACTCTATAATGGGGGTAATTATTTCATATTGGTCATTAAATTTCCATTATAAAATAAAAATATTCTCATGAAAATTGATAAAAAATATAAAAGATAAGTAGGTAACTTGGTAAATAGATATAAAATGATTTAATAACAATGTATTCAAATACCATTGGATTCACTATTACAAATATAATTTCTATATGACCTACTTCTATACCCAATGAATGTGAGGTTATAATGTCACAATCCATCCTTGGATTATCACAAAACCACCCTTCCTTTGTTTATCACAGCACAAACCATCCAATTTACAAGTCTCATTACAGATTCATAAAACATAAAATCATTACATTTTCAACATTTCACCCTTAAATGTTAATTTTCACAAATAATAAAACATTTCATGTTATAGAAAAAGTAAATTCATTTTCAAAAACAATTATAAACATTTAAAAGGAGAGTTTTAAATAAAATTACTCCATTCCAGTAAGAACCATTTAAAATAAAAAAAATATCTATTTTCAAACCTTTTTTTACATATAAATACATTCATAAGAAAATTTTGAAAAAATGTACATGAATGAGAAATAGGTAGAAGAATAAATTTCTAAAACATTTTGAATGATGTTTTAGTTCAAGAGTAACATAACTTGAGTATGGTTTGACAAATATTTTATTTTTAATCATTAATAATAAAAATAGGTTAATCATTTAATTTTGGGATAATGTTTTCACGTTTATTAATAATTTTCTATGACTTATTACCTTGATATCATATCATAACAATTTCATAATTATTTATGTTCATATTTGGTGTTTGGAAGATATGTGGTGCATGGGTACAAAAATTACTTTATTGGGATGTATATAGTAAAATGTTGTAATTATTCCATCATATCCCAAATAATATTCATGAAATTATGATTAATTTTTTAATTAATTATACTTATATATCCTTCCATTAAATATGGATTTTAATGGTGACCTCTGTTAAAACCACAGAGATGGTAAGTCATACATATGCATCAGTACCGTGACCATTTTTCAATGATCATTAGGGGAAGTTAGTAGGTATTATTTGATAATTTATGAATTATAATAATATAACTAATATCATATTAATAATTTAAATATACTTATATATATTATCCTTGTTATGTGGGGATAAAAATTAATCCACTCGCTTCGTGGATGTGATATTTCACATATTCGCTTGAGAAAAGTTTCCCTTGTCATGTGAAAGGAAATATAAAAATAAAATGATATATTATTCTAAAAAAATGATAAATATTTCATGAATCTCATATAAAAACATTAATTCTATCATTCCACCAAGTATTAAGAGATGGTTATGGAAAAATATTTTATTTGTTTGTGAGGTAGTAAACTGTCGTACTCACGAATGATTAATTATTTTCTCATTTGATGGGATTGGATATAGATTTAGGTAATGATATTTAAATAATATCATTACCTAAATATATTTAGGATACAATATTTATTATTTATTCATAGTTTATTGATAATTTAAGGAAGTGTAAGAAGAAATAAATTGAAACACTTCATTAAAATAGATATATCTTATTCGCACACTCTCCTTTTATTATGAACTTATCATCGCATGAGAGGGAATTATACCTAACATAAAGACTCTATAATGTTTTTAGGTATTCTTTTAAGGTATTTTGGATTATATTTCCCAATCCAAATAGGGTTTTAGGTGTAAATAATACATTATAATTATTGTTATTTTATTTGAATGGGGATTGACAGTTTGGAAATTCTTCATAATATTAAATTAACAAAAGTTAAATTTTTTCCAACTGAATCCAAGGGGATTTATTTATAATATAGGATGCGTATGGCAAAAAAACCATTCATATGGGGAAAATTATAAATTTTTTTCTATTTTCTAATCCTTGTCGTTTTTTCACCACTAATTAACGTTTTGAACTCTTACCATGATATTAAGTAATTTACAATTTGAGGGTTAATATAATTAGTATAAAATTATAAAAGACTAAAAAAGGACTCATTCATGAAATTTTAATACATATAATATCTATTTGAAATAATTTTATATATATTTTTAAATTTATATCATTTAGTAATTTATTATTTATTTTAGAATATCACTAATGTCAGTATTGAAACTATTTAACACTTGATATTTCAAAAATATCATAACATCAACATATATTCAAAAAATATATTTTGACTCATCACTATCATGTTAATGAAATACAAAATATTCATCTAATATATTAATTATATAAAATTTTATTTTTTTAATATTTTTAATATAATTTATTTGATTCTTTCATTAATTAATCAATTACTACCTCATCATTGTGACTCCCTTTATGGTGATTAGATTTCACTAAAATTTATAAATAATGATACGTGATATATAAAAACATTTTATCATTAAATTTATTATTTATAGTTGAATATATCATCTATATAATCAAATAATAAAACTATTTTTATTAATAAAAAATGTAGGGCAAAATTTTCGTTCCTATGAATATAATATTATGAAGCATTTATTCTCATCCAAAAAAACCAAAAATAGTCTCATGAATGATTAAATAACTACGAGGGATGAAAAATACTCATCCAATAAATTTAAGTAATATTTAATTGTAATTTTCTAATATGTAAAATATTATATTTTCCCTTAATTACTAGATTTACCCTTAACTACTGTAATAAAATATCTAAACATACTTGTACATTTTTTTTGTCAAAAATAAAATGGGAATTTTTATTAAATTTCAACCTTATGGAACTAAATATGGAATCCATTTTTAAAAATTACTTATAAATAAATTGAAATTATTAATTAATAATTTATCTTGTTGAATGAAAGAGAAAAATTGACATCAAAGTGAAAAATATTCAAAAGATTAAATTTTTTTTATATCCCAATTCATTTTGAAATTTATTCCAATGATATCTAATTAATTGAGAGATAAAAATATATCTAATAATACTTTAAAAAATATAACATATAATTACAAATAATAATTTTAATTGAAAAATATATTTTCAATTAAAATGAAATATTTTAAAACTATTCATTAAATTGTGGAACTTATCCGAAAAATACGAAAAATTCATCCAAATTATATTATTATATTATTTTTTCATAGAAGCAGATTATTTTTTCAAAAAAAATTATTAAGGAATCAAATGCAATATTTCAAACCTGTTCTCTATCAAATGGATTTAAAAATCCTTTCAAGAAAAATACTTCTTTTATGAGTAAAATTTGTTTTATTATTATATATTTTCTCGAAGTAAAATATAATTGTTAACCATTTTATTGAATAATATATATATATATATCTTTAATATAATATAAAAAGGGGGTTTTATTTATTGTATAAAATACACTAGTGTATATTGAATTTTTTTTCCAAAAACATTTCAATTTATTTTAACAAAGGTTTTATTTTCATTTATAATTAATTAGTCATCAGAGAATTAATTGTATGTAAATTTTCAAACCATATATTCATTATTCATTCAATAGAGTTCATTCTCTTCATTATAACAAATGGGTTATAACTGTTTCATTAACATAGTAATATATTTTTGTTCTTTTTTAGATCATTGGGGGCAATATGTATGCTATTGAACATAGAATTTTATTCATAGAAACATCTGATGTTCGAGAATTATTCTTTCATTGTAGGTTAAAGAACATATTCCCCACAATATACTTATACATCACCATCTAGATATGGGAAATTATCCTCAAATAGTATTCAATTTGAGCCTATTACATACCCTTAAAATCCATACCAAGAATCAAATCAAATCCATCCATTTCTATAAAAAACATAACCGAATGAAACATAATGCTTCCAAATTCATGAAGAAACCCACCAATAAATCTGAAAAACATTAATCAAACCTCTACTGGTTTGGTTATGTTCCTATCCACATCCATTATTTTCATAGCCAAACCCAATAAATTAACTAATTAAGCACATATAAGGAAACTAATACACATGTGTCAAAGCAATACAAGAAAAAAAGATGAAATAATTAGTATAACTTTAACAGTGGAAGTTCATGCAATGAATATGATAAGAGTAGACTATATATTGTACATATAGCTTTTACCTCATCAATAATATCCATATTAACACACCATGTTGGGACCATGTTGTTTTTTCATTTTATTTCTTGTTAATAAATAAAAATGAATAATGATGGATGTTCTAAATCAATGTTTCCTTTAAGATGTGTCATCAAACTCAGTATGATCAATGAAAGTTATTATTACAAACATGGATGAATAATATTATTTATTGCTATTTTTTACATTCACAAGAACCAATATACTCAACTATAAATGTTAACTATTTGTATCGGATTTGATTATGATCCATTTGATTGGGATTTTTATTGAACTCAGAAACTATTGGGTATCAGTATTACAAATTATCAGTCTTAGGATATTAAATGCGAGACCAAATATTTTAGAAGTATTTTTACTCCCAATTATTTAATTTGATGAGTATTTTATGATCATGGATGATATTATAACAATTGGGGTACTTATAAAATAATTTTTTTTCATTATAGAAATAAATAGTAGAAATCATTTTAAATGTTAATGAAATAAGTGGTATTTAAAGAAATTATGGAATCTATGATAATATAATTTTATTATCATATATAAATTTATGAATAAAATTTATGAATCTTAATAGTTATATAAATTATTAGTTAAATAAATATTATGAAATTGTTGAATTGTGTTTTGGTATTTTTTGTGAAACATAAATTTTTATTTATAATTTAATAATTATTATAATGATTTAAAATTAATATAATTTTCATAAAATGTTTTCAAAACATACTATAAAATTTTCTTATTATTATAATATAATTTAATGAGACATTAATTAATTTTTTGATGTGTTATGAAAAAAGTTATTAATTTAATATTTCTATTCTTCAAATAAATGATGATTTAAAATAAAAATAAAATATATTATATCTAGAAAATTATTTTTTAAAAATGGTATATATTTTTATATTATACACATCCAAAAAATTAATGGTTAATTCTTTGTATTTTCTAAAAAAATCATGTATTTTTTGTGAGCAGAGAAATAAGATAATTTACAATCCAAGCTAGATAAATTAATTATCTATCCATGGATAATGCATGGCTGATTTAATTCTTATTAATGAAATCTACATAAATAGTTTAATATTTTTATTGATAATTCTCATACTATTCATATTATTGATCTGTAATAACAGTTAAATGAATAAATTAATCAAAAAAATCATCTCATACACTTTAAATTCCACCTCTCACCACATCTTCTCATCACACCTCAATGAATTTTGTCTTGCTTAATTTAAACTCAATTCTATTTCTAAGGATCATACCCACGTCGATGGATTACTGGTATCAAAAAAATCCAAATCCATATATCTCAAGGAGGTAATCAAGGGGAAGAATTAAAGAGGTAACATCCTATTTCATTTACTTTTATTTTCATTTTGATTTCATTTTTTTTTTCATTCACTCTAACACTCAACTTATTCAAGTTGTAATAAAACTATATTTCCTTATATATACTATATTAATATCGGGTTATTGGAAACATCTTTATCAAACTCTTTCAACACAACATTGTTTTCTAAATATGTTAAAATCATTTCTGATATGTCGATTTACTGCCATTGTGGATGATACACTTTCATTTTCCATTACAACAATTACTGATGGTCATAAAACAATAATTATGGTTAATTAATATTTTATTATACGTATAATATGTTATTTAATGTTATGGATCCAATATATAAATATTATATTAAATAAAATAAAATTAGTTAAGGAAGGTCATAAAAACATCCAAAATAAACTAAATCATTTTATATAATTTTTTATCTATTGATTCATCTTATTATATAAAACAATTGATATATAATATCCTTTAATATTATAGAAACTTATTAATACAATTTTTCTAATTATTCTTCCATTAGAAAAAATCTATACCGAACTAATAATGAAATCCCTGAAAAAGAACCCACATGAAAATATTGAATTAACAAAATATTATTAACAAACTGGAAGAGTGTGGCTATAATGTGTTCATATAATTTATTATAAACAAGTGTTTTATAATAAAATAAATTAATAATATTTTTTAATACATTCTAAATGAGTTTGAAATTAATTTTGTATAGGAAGAACTAATGGTAAGGGACATTCCAGTTAAAAACTTAATTAAGGTCTATTTTTACAAAATCACAAAATAATTATTTTTAATAAGAAATTATTCATGTATTATAATTTTTTTTGTTCTTGGGAATTTTTTTTGATGATGTTTGGGATTTATATCCCCCTATGGTGGGTTTTAAGAGATTCTGTTTAGTTTATTTGGTGTTTCTTCTCACTCAGAGAAAGGATCTCGAATGTTGGATGTTTCTTCGGCTTCTTCTTAAGAAGATTATGGGAATCTAAATTGGAAATTAGTTTTGTGATTTGGGATCAAGAATCATCCTCTCCAAAGGATTCAATGTGTCATTTGGTCATGGAGTTTGTGATCCCTAGTTAGGGTTTTGGTTCTATATTGGGTGTCTTTTTATCGTGATGGAATTGCGAGATGACATTTTACCAAGCTTGAGTAACAATCTCCGATCGATGGGTCACTGGAACTTTTCCCTATTCCATTGGTCAATAGATGTTCACTTGGGAAAGGATTACCCTATAGTAATAGTCTGGTTTTCTCTTCCATTATTACCCATAAACTTCATGAATTCTAGATTTCTCTGTAGTATTGGGTATTCTGTGGGGCCCTTTCTTTGTACCGATGATATATCAATCAAGGTGGAATATGTTTTGGTTTCCTTTATTTGGGTAGATATGGATCTTTTACTTCCACTCTCAGCCAAGATCTTGCATTAAGTTGAAGAAATGACGGAATGGTCACCAAAATTGGTGTTCCCTTCTCCACCCAAATTCTATTCAAGATATCATTTGTAAGGCCATGCGTCTCATGAATATCACAAATCAAGACTTCAGAAGATAGTCTGAGGTTCGGAGTCTCATCATAGTAAATACATAGTCTCTTCTAGAGAGCATGGTGTTGCTTCTTATCATCATGTGATAGGGTCTAGAGACTAGGCGAAGCATGCATCTCTTTGAGCATAATCTACTTTCCAAGAATCCTACTCATCCTCGGTGAGCCTATTCATAGTTAATGTGACTTCATCCGGATTTGTTGTGGTTCCTACCAGTCCACCTGAAGTATTGAAGGTTTTCAATGCTAGCTTGGATCGGTCTTACTGATAAGTTTTCAATTTTCCATGTCCCTTCCATCTTTTTTCTAGACTCTCCATCATTGAATCTTCTATCTACAAGATAATTTGATCTAGATGATCACATCGATTAGTTGGGACCTGATCATCAGGTTTCATCAACTATTGTGCGGTTGCATTATCTCTAGCAGGATGAAGGTATCTTGGTTAACCCTCCCCATCAAGATTCCTTGTTAATCCAATAGTGACTGCATCTAGAAATTGCCCTAAATACTCTATGTCCCACCCTATTTTATATGGAGTTTGGACCATATCATAGTAGAGGCCCAATTTATCATCCTGATATTCAATAATTGTTCATAGCCATGGTTCTTGGATGAGTATCAGATACATTTTCTATATATGTTTAATCTGATCGTTTGGAATGATCACTGGATGGGATATTTGTTAAAATCATTATTCATCACCATTTAGATTAACATTAATTCACTTTTCGTGGTTGTAGTGTTAGATTCTATATAGGATCCATCTAAAGTCAAGGATTATGCGATAAGGCTGAGGGTGTCTAGAATTCTTATTCGCAGTCATATGAATAGTCATATATGGGTTTTCTAAAAATATCTTCTTTCTGGGGATAGGCTTTTCATGTCAGCTCAATTTATGATTATCAATGTATAGATGGGATATATATTTATCTTTATTTGAATTTTTACGGAAAATGAGATTCACATGATACATGTCATATTTGGAGTGACATGATTGATTTTAATCCAAGTGATTATCTCTGGATTATTGTAGGTGACATTAATATACTGGCCAATCTGGAAGTGAAAAAAGGTGGTGGCCCATTCCCAAGAGATCTAGTAAAGAATTACTAGAGTATATGTCATGAAATGGCCATATAGAAGTAGATTTTTTTTATTGACCCTTTTACCTGGTGTAATAATTCTCCTGGAAATCTGAAATCATGGATTTATCTTAATAGATGTTTAGTGAAATCGTGGATTTTCCACAACATACCTAGTACTATATCTGAGGAGGTGAATAATTTTTGGGAAGCTATCCTAGGAAAGGATGATATTAGAGATGTGGTTTGGTCTATCAATTCAGATAGTTCTCTGGGGATCGATGCCTTTACAGCTTCATTTTCCAATTCTTAATTATGTATTTTTATGTAGAGTTCGATCACTAATGTGAATGAATTTTTCCCTAGAGGAAATGTTCCTTAGATTTCATGTGCTATGAAACATGGTATGATTCCCAATGATAATAATCTTCAGTCTATGAATCAATATCATTATCTAAGAATGTGCAATGTTCCATACAATGTTCAAGATTATTTCTTCAATAATAGATGTCTCTCTTCCTTCGAAGCTAGATAGCCAGGGAGAAACATGGTTTTGTAATAGGTAGGTCAATTCAAAGGTCCATTTCTGAAGCCCATGAAATGGTTAGTGACATCAATTTGAAGACATATGGAAGAAATTTGGATGTTAATATTGAAACTAGAAAATCATATGATTAAATTGAATGGAGTTTCCTTGTGAGGGTTCTTTATTGTATGGTGTTTTATGTGTGGATCATTGAAATCATTTTTTTTATTTCTGTTTTCAATGGGTTTCTTCCTCTCTTATGGAAAAGTGGTTTAGATTATAAAAATTTGTTAGAGTATTGGGGAAATGAGACCTTTTATTCCCCTCCTTATTTATTATTTCTCGGGATTCCCTTATTAGACTTCTGAATCATTCTTTGGAAATTAGAATGGTCTTCCCCTTTCGTAATAAGTATTAGATGGGAGATGTTTCTCTTATCATGTCAATTGAAAAAAATTTCCCTTTGTTTATAGTAGTAACACACCAATTCATGATATTAATGAAGTAATTCATGTTTATTGTAAATGGAGTGGGAATGTTGTCAATCATGAAAAAAACTACTTTTATTCTCCTACTAGCTATTCAGAATAGAGTAAAAAGTTAAAAGATTCCAGTCATGGAATTCACATAGTTAACATCCCTATGACATACTTGGGTGTGCAACTATCTCAGAAATATCCACAAATTAATCACATTGAGGGGTGGTTGGAAGAAATATACATCATATTATCCATTGTAAAAACAGGTTCCCTTCTTTATGTCGGAATATCACTTTGATTAACTCATTACTGGAATCTATGAAAATGAATATTCTGTCTAAATCTATGGTTTAAAATAAGGTTATTTCCAAAATGGATAAATTTTATAGAACCTTCTTATGCGATGGTCATCTAGAAGAAAGTGTCACGAGGATCCCTAGTAGAAGCTTTCAAAACCTATAAAAAATGGAGGTATTAAACTAAAGAGAATTTCAATCACCTTTTTTGGCATGCATGCCAATATGTCTTGAGATATAGTCGAAGGAAAATTATTTTGGGGTAGTTTCTTAAAAAAATTATTATTTTCTTGATGGGTGTATTCAAAAATTCAAGTAATCCTACGATCAGAAGTAGGTCCATCCTTTTATTCCTCTTCTTAAAAAACATTCTAGGTGGATCATTTACAAAGGTGTAGTGGTTTACTAGCACCATAACTAGTATGGGTTGGTTTTAGGTTTACAATATTATCCGTCCAATTCTATCAATTTTAGACAAACCATTTATCGTCATGTTCACATCTGCTCTAATCAGATGTCGCATAGAAGAACATTTTTTTACAGCATCCAAATGAATAATGAATATGAATTTTTTGTTTTCACAAGGTCTGATGTAGGTACTTTTAAAATTAAATATTTTCTGAAAATTCATTATATGGCAGCTCACTAGGACCCCTGGGGAGATATTCTCTTATGTAAGGGGATTCCTATGGAATATTTTTTCCTCTTATGGTGTCTCTGACACAATGTTTTGCCAACATAGTGTAACTTAGAGAACTGTGGGATAAATTTGGGCTCCAAATATTTCATTTGTTGGAAGATTAATTGTTTCACTTATTTTTTTATTGTGAATGGGATGTGTAGGTTTCTGGGCTTTTTGGCCAGTTCACAAAGCTCATAACTGGTGTGCATTCTTTTTAGGATTTCCTCTAACAATGGTATTAGGGAGTGGAAATGACATGTCCAGAACATAAGGCTAGGAATTTATGATTTACTATAGGTTGTTGGGTTTTGTCAATGTCAAATAACATGGTGAGACACCCGTCCATTATTGGGGCTTGTATCGACAATATTATTAGAACCAGATTGTTTCTTCTAGAATTTGGAAGCTTTTGGAAAGAATCATCCAATGGACCCTCTCTCGTGGCACATAGGTCCTTGGTTCTATAAATTATTAGTACCAGATATACCTAGTATTAGTGGGTGAAGTAAAAGACAACTAACATGGGGTTCAAACATAACACTAATGGATATTTTTTTGGGTTCGATTCATGGAGATGTAGCTGTTCGTGATTCCCTCAGATCATTGGTGATGGAATTCTATCCTCATTTTGGTAATGGAAATATCCTCCAAGAGGAGTGTTAGTTTTTACTCACTTGTTTAATTCTTCTTCATCGGAGGAAAATTCTTATTCATGAGGAGGATGTCAACTCACTCATCATCATCAAGGGCTTATAATGAAAAAGAAAAATCCCTTGGAATATTGAGTACTCTATTAGAAGATGTATCTAGCTTTTGGGTAGTAACACATCCAACCTATATAATTAGCATGAGGGTTATATGGTGGATGAATTTCAAGATTCTAAAGCTACTATGGATGATAATATATTCATTTTCTCTAGTCCTAGATCCTTTCCATCAGATGGATCCATTTTTATATGGGATGATTCCCTAGTACTTCCATTTTTCTCATCCTCTTAGTCCTCTTTTTGTCTCTCTTTTATTTGATTTTCAGAATACACTAAAAAAATTTGGTGGTGATATTCATGAGGGTTATAAAACATATGGTATCCACAAGGGTCAAAATATTATATATGTAATCCTTTATGTTACCTATATGCTTTTATTTATGTTTTATGGATATCTCACATTTTAAAAATGGAAGTATATGATACTTTAATAGTGAGAAGTATATCTTTTGAAAATTATTTCGTTTTATTAAAGGAATTTATGTCCTAATAAACCCATTCTCTTTTAGGAACTTATTGAGCTCTTTTGAGATCACCCCTTGTTTTTAATTTTTTTCATATGTTTTATGGATTCCAAAGTGAAAATAATAATCCAGCTGAATGTCGCGAAAAATATTCATGAAAAGAACTCATGTTTTATTAAATACATATTTAGTATAGAATAAATTGATAATTTTTAGTAACTTACACATCGTAATCATGTGGATTGATATGTATTATTTCTTAAATCCTTTAAACCTTAAACTAAAAATATCTTATGAAATTTAATAAGTATATTCTTGTTGAAATAATTATATTATGTAATATATATTTCTGGGTCCTTATAGTTGGTATAAGATCACGGTTTTGATAATTATATGGTTTAGGATGATGTTCACAGAATAAAATAAATTTTTTTAAATGGTTAATTTGAAATGGTATATCATTTCAATATTACTATGTCACTTCATCTAAAATATTTCTATTTATAATATTTTTCCACACATGAAACATGGAAGATGGTATAAAAAGGCACTGAGAGAACAATATCTGTCGGAATCTACAATTAAAAATGGTTGTAATTGTAACTAATAAGTTTGTGATAGTGATTTATTAGTAGATTCATGCTATAAAAGGAAGATTAATCCATACAATATAACATCTATATATACCAAAATGGAACAGGACTATAGTGGAATTTTTTTTGATACAACACCCTCAAACTTTTAGTTGATCTTTTGACCTAGAGATTGCATCAGAGTTGATTAAATCACTTTAAATGATATTTTTTATCATGTGTTGTTCACAATATATAAATTTTGGCCATTCTATTTTCTATTTTGGTGGTTATGCAGACCATTGGTGTTCAATGTTTAATAATTATAAAGATAGTGAGTAGATTTATTCCTTTTAATCAGTTGAATTTATGAACCCATTCCCTGAAAAAAAAAATTCTTAATGCGGTTCGAATTAGTGTAGAAAATTATTTCCATGAATATAATCAAATGGAATAATATTAAGTGGTCTTATGTAATGAATACTTCTCCGGATTGGAATGAAATTCTCCATATCTTAATAGCATACATGATAGTAAAATAAGTCAATTTTATTCCTGATTTAATCCAATATAATTATGGTATTTGGCCTAATGTTAATTCAGATGTTATATTAAACTTTATGGATGTTTAAGAGAGTGTATACATAGATATTTTCTTACTAACAAATGTAGTTTGAAAAAATGTAGAAAAAGAAGTATATATGGAATAATATGGCTAACAATAAATCAAAAAAATATGAGGGTAATGAAATTTATTTTCTTTTTTGTGGGATGATTGGTAAAATTTATCCAAGGGAATGAATTAAAACATCTCAGAACAATTTCTGATGTGGTATGTCTTGACATAAGTCATGTGTTAGGTCCTCTAGGTCAAATACCCTGAGAGGGGTGGGGGATGAATCATGGTATAATAGATTAAAACTATTTCCCATTATAATATTTTTCTGTTTCTAAACAAAAGACACTTAACTGCTTCTCTCGTACCAATATATGAAAATAAATGAAATCAGGCACATGACATAACAATTTTTCTCAGCTCACCCTCACAAGGATACGTCCAAGGAGCATAAAACGACGATGAGATAATGTTCCAATTCCACAAATCTCATTTCCAATTAAAATGTTCATGATAGATCACATCTATACCCAACCCCACCGCCATTAAAAAACATACGGTCAAGTGACTACATTCTTAAGGGTTACTCCCTATATCTCTTTATCTGGATCACTACTAGTGAAAAATATCAATTTCATTATCTTACATAGCTCACTACCCATGGAAGGGGTCTACTAACGGTTTATATAATTTTAAGTCCCTTCATTTTCCTAAATACACATATCCTCAACTGTAGGTAGATGCTCTAGTGATGTTATTTTATTCAACTATAGATGAAATCTACTTTTCCACATATTATTAGTTTAGAAGAAATCGATGTCATAAAATATTGTAGTTCTTTTGAAATATTCATTATGTCCTCTAAGAACCCTATTAAATTATATGGGAATAGTGTAGAGGGTATGCTTCACAGATCACCTCTTCCATGAACTGCCTCTTCTTTTTCTAACGCATACAACCTCTGCATACCAACTCCACAAATTTCCTCCGTGTACCCATTCCTTTTCTCACATCCTTATATCACTACTGCATACTGCTTTTACATATGGAGATTCACTCCTTTTATGGACATCTTATTCTTTTTCCAACCACCTTCATCCTTTTTTTACTACAGTTCTCCACAAATACCCTATCTTGGAATCACTTCCGTGAACTACTCCACCCTTTGAGAAATCCTTATTAATATCCTCTTTCATATATGGCATTATTCCCAGAGGAAAATATTTTTTTATGAAAATCACCCTTAGTGAGGATTGGATTAACATTACATATATTGGTAAATATGACCACTTAATCTAATAATATGAGATTAATAAAATTATAAATTCAGAATTGACACCACTACATACCGCTTCACCAGCAAACCATTCTTCTATATGTATTATGTGTACTGCCTTCCTCCTTCACGATGGCCCAAAAAACCATATTATTTTCACCAACAACACCCTTCTCCACACCACAAATCATCACCTTTATTCCAGAAAAGATTATCCATCATGTTTACTACATACCTTCCATGTAATTCATGTCATCCATGTTCCAAAATCCATCCATGTAATGCAATCCATTTTTGGTAATCTTCCCCTGTAAGCAAACAAAAATTCACCCAAAACATACCAAAACTACACCATGAGGGATTTTTATCCAACCCCATATGATTTAAAAGAAAAAGATCGTAGTGATGGATTTTTTAATTATCATAAGAAAAAATTAATATGTTCTAAATATGGATAGATTTTTCATTATGAAAATACGTTCCCATTGAATGATCAGAATGATTGTAATTTTTCAAATTATATGAATAAAGGTGTGGTGAAATAATTTCAATATACTTTGGATTATGTAGCGACATCTAATGAAATTTTATCATAGAAACTATTTGTTCACTCTGGATTTTCTAATTTCATATTGGATATGGGGTCGATAAGTTTCTTTATTTCAGAATTTTTTTTGGAAAATTGAAAATTTCTCCTCATGAATTAAAACAAGTTATTGTGGTTAAAACACTTAGGGAAATATTAATGAATACTTGTAATTATAGGAATCTTTCTAATATTGTCTATAGAAATATATTACCTAAAAACCATTTAGTTTCACCCTTAGTATAGTTTTATGTTATTCTGAGTATGCAATGAAATTTTTTATATTTCTAATATTAATTTTAGAGACCAAAATTTTTTTTAGCATTATTATTAATTATTATACAATAGTGAACCAATTACCTAGGTAACTTATCGTAAAGTAGATAAAATAATTGAAGATATAAGTTCAATTAATCTTGAAAATATTAATAATAAAATGGAATTTTTTAGATTAATGAGGTCTTAATGGTAAATGAGTTCTAGGAATTTAAAAAAAAAACTATCCATGAGTAATACCTGATTAAGAAGTTAAATTTACAATTGAATATATTCCTAATGTAAACCCATATTGAATATATTATGTGGAACATCAATAATTTAAAACACAGTTGCATGAGTATCTTGATGAAGGTTCCAATCAATAAATAATTTCACTATGGGGTTCTCTTATTTTACTTGGTAAAAAGATAGATGCTTCCATGAAGCCTTTCATTGATTATATATATGTGAATAAAATTACAATTAATAATTAGTATACATTTCCTCACATCCATTACTTGATTGATCAACTATAGGGAACTCAATATTTTTGCATGGTGTACATGAGATCTAGTTACCATTAGTTAATGGTGAAGGATATTGAAATTATAAAAAAAATAATTCTGAACAACATATTAGAATTATGAGTTAGATGTTTCACTCATTTGTTTAAAAAATACCCTACTTTATTTTTGGATCTTATTAATATAATCTTCCATTGAAATTTGGATGAGTTTGTTTTTGCTTTTATTGATGATATTTTGGTGTTTTCCAGAAGTTGTGAGATTTATGAAAATTATCTATGTATTTTTATATAAACTCTTAATGAAAAGAAGTTATATGGGAAAATTAGAAAAAAGTGATTTTTAGTAACAACATATATCTTTATGTGATAACATTGAAAATAATGATGGAATAGTAGTTGATTCCACCCAAAAATTGGTTATTGAATGAAAAATAAAGACAAATGTTTCAAATATCCATTGTTTTTTTGGATTAGTAATCTATTTCCAATGGTTTATTAATAATATTACAATGTAGTCTAGAAAACTAACTAATATAACATGCAAAATTGATCAATTTATTCAGTTAGATTAATTTGATGTTTGTTTTGAGTAATTTAAGAGGAGATTGGTGAATGATCTAGTTTTTTCCCAACATTCCAAAAATGTTCATCATTTCATCATCATTTATTTTTTATTTATGGGATTATGTATGGTTATGTTGTAGAATGATCAGGTAATTCAATAAACATCAATACAACTAAAACATTGCGTGATAAATTATCTTATCCATTGAATGTAAGTAAAAACTATCGTTTTTTTCTTGAATAATTTAGTGGAATCATTTATATGGAGAAAAATGATAAATATATACTGCACAGAAATGTTTTAAGTCAATATTTACTCTTAAGGAATTGAAGAATTGGTAGAAAATGAATTTTGGAACAGATAATGGATTATAGTTTCATAACCAATTATTATCATGGAAAAGAAAAAATTATGGTGTATTCCATGAGTCAAAAAACATCATGTAAAATTTACCATGTTTTTTATAGAACATGAAACCTTGTTTAATGATATGATAAATTTTTTCATGGATGTTTCTAGTGTGGTGAATAACTATTTTCTAATTTTAGGGGACAATGCATTCATCTCTCATATTTAGAATTAATCATGTTTAAAGGAAGACTATAAGTTATAGAAAAAGATAGAATTGGTGAAAAAGGGAATGTATTATTAATTTAAATTCATTAATAATGTTTTTTTAGATTCTAAAATAGGTTATGGGGTATATTGGATTCATAGTTGAAGAAAGTTTTATTAATTGAATCTCATAGTTCTCCATTTTTTGTCACCATGGAATCACTATGATGTACATGAACCGTAGAGTGTATTACTAGTAGTATGCAATGAAAAGAGATATTGATGATTTTACCAACAAATGTTTTAGTGGTCAACAAGTTAAATATGTGTGAAAGCTACAAAATAGGGTACGTCAACCATTTCTAGTGGTATATTGGAAGTGGGACAATATATCCATGGACATCATTGTTATAATACTAAATAATTTTCAAGGTAATAATGTGATTTGGGTTATTTTTTATTTAAAAAGAAAATATATAAATTTTCTTCTTATTTGAGATAGTTTTTATTTATATCAGCTTTCATGGTTTTACCTCAAAGTGATTGTAAGGTTATATATAGTTCCCTTGTCTATTTTATTTGATCATGATCATAGGTTATCTTATAAAATTTGGAATGTAATATAGATTATGTATGGAAATGAATTAAAATTCAACACAACTATTCATCCTTTATATAATGGTAATCCAAAACAATCTATTCATACATTAGAGGATATGATATGAGTTTGACTAATGGATTACCATGGGAGTTGGGCTCATTATCATTATTTTGATAAGTTTTATTGTTATAAGAGTTTTCATTTAATTATACTACTGGAAAATTTTGAGGAGTTATACAGAAAGTGTTCCCAAATCCAACATTTTGGTATAAATTAGGGGGAAGTTTGGTGATGGGAATAGAATTAGTAGAGGACATAGAAGAGAAAGTGAATATGATCCATCAACATAGGAGGAAATATCCGAGATGGCTAAAACGTTATACACATAACAGGAGAAAATACCTTTTATTCGCTGAAGCTGATGATATTTTCATTAAAATATATCATTGGAAAAGTATTACGCTCTTATATAAGAAAAAAAATTTAATTCCATAGTTAATTGGACCTTATGAATTCTTAGAGAAAAGGGAAAAATTGCCTACTGAGTAGGCATACATTCATGTTTATCTCTGGTACACAATGTTTTTTATGTTTTAATGTTGTTAATGTATTTTCCAAATTGATATCTTGTTTTTATCGCAAAATTATTTTAGTTATTGGAGAACCTATCTTATAATGTGAAATCTAATAAAATTCATGATCTTATCACTCATGTTTTTCGGAATAAGGTAATTGATCATGATAAGGTTTTGTAGAGAAACCACATTCTTGAAGAAGATATAAAGGAAATTTCAAAATATATGTGGTAAAGGTATCCTCATTGGTTTATATGTTAATAAAAATTACATGTAAGCAATATATAAAATGTGGGGACCATGGAACAACCCATGCACTTATAAAATAATTTTTTTCATTATAGAATTCCATAGTAAAACTCATTTAAATATTCAATAAAATAAGAAGTATTAATATAAATTAATGAATCTATATTGATAGAAAATTGATCTCACATCTGACTGTATAAATAAAAATATTGTGTGTTTAAATTTAAATTATGATATATTTATATTGCGGAATAAGTAAATAAGTGTTTGGAACGTGATAAATTGTGTGTTGGTAGTTCGATGAATCATAAATGTTTAATAATAATTTTATAATTAATTTAATTAATTAAATGAAAATTTATTTCACAAAATAAATTTATTTTTTAATATTTTATTTTCTAACTCTTCTATAATCCTTTTATGAGTCATTAGTTTATTTTTCGTACTGTTATAAAATCAATTGTTATTTAAAAATATTTATTTTCCAAAAAAAATGATGATTTAAATTAAAATTTTATTTCTTCATATTTGGATATTTTAATTCACAAAATGAAGTTCCTTATTATTTATAAACATCAATAAATGTTTATGTGGAATTAGTTGGTATTTTTCTTAAATAATAAAAGTTTTCGTAAATAGTGAAATATGGTAATTTAATGTATAATTTAAATAAAGATTTATTAAGTGATGGATGATGTATCTATGATTTTACCACAAAATATCAAAAAATATTTCATTGATTTTATATATTAAGAAATAATTTTCATTCTATTCCTATTCTAGAAACATGATAATAAATTGATTAATACAATAACCAAAAGACACACCTCTTCTCCTCTATAAATACCACTCATCACTAACTCTTCTCCTTACAACTAAAAGCCTTGTAGATATTATAATGTATATACGATTATATTACCAATCATATTCTCCATTACCAAGACCTTATATACTATCCAAAACAACAAATCCATGTGCCTTAAGGATCTACTTCAAGGGGAATAATTCAATACGTAAAAACTTCTTTCACATTCTTTTATTTTCCATTTAATTTAATGTAATTTTTTATTTTGTAATCACCTTAAATTATCCAAGTGGCATGAAAACTCTAGTATATTACATATGATTCAATTTTAACATGTCTTTTAAATCATCATCAAAATTCTTCTTCTCTTCCTTTTACTCTAAATATTTTAACATCATTTTTAATGTGTCGATTATCCCCCATAGTGGGCGATACAATTTAATTTTTCATTATAACATTAATGGTTGGTCATAAAAAAAATATTATGTTTAAATAATATTTTATTATATATATAATAAGTTATATAATTTTTAGGAAACAATATATAAAGTCTATATAATATAAAATGATATAACATCATGATGGTTATAAAAACCGCCAAAATAAACTAAATAATTTTAATAAATGTTTTATCTAATTATTATCCATCATATCAAAAAAATGATATATGGTATAATTTAATATTCACAAAGCTTATTTAAACAACTTCATTTCATTTATATAGTTTTCCTTCCATTTGATAGGGAAATTTATAACAAATTGTCTATGGAAACCATAAAAGGAACGCAATAGAAAAAATTGAAATGACTGAATATTTTTAATAAATGGTTGTAATGATTTTATAATATGGTAATATAAGGTATCATAAATATGGTAATAGTTACATAGTATCTTAAAAAAATTTTATACACTAGTATAATGTATATTTGAACTCGTTTTAAGTAATAAGCACTGAAAGTAAAGGACTTTTTGTTTAAAATAAACATTAATGTCTGTTTTAACTAAATTTTCGAATGAATAATTTTTATAACAAATGTATTCATGTATTATGATAATATTATTGTTCACGGTAACTGTTTAGGATAATTTATGAGAAATATATCTCCCATCAATTCATTAGGAATTAATATGTTGGAGGTTGACGAAAATAGTTACATCAAGTGTAACTTTGATGGTTACATCATAAGGTAGCCATGAGGAAAAAATTTTGTGGTATATATGAGGGTTAAACAAAATATGGAATCCATGAGGTTTTGAATAATAATTAATAAATTACCCATGTTAACTCTTTGATATTTATTTTAGTTTTCTATGTTTTTTTTAAATCTTATGTTATCACTAAGTATTCGATACAATAAGGGTGATAAGTATATCTTTTAAAAATGATTTCACTTATTTAAAAGAATTCATGGACTGTTGGTTAATTTCTATTTTATTTCTATTTTTGAGATTGTTTTTTCACATCCTATTTTTTACATGTTTTTCCTAGGGTTTAAGATTAGGTAAGAGAAAATAAAAAGTCAAGGTGAATGTTGTAAAAACATTCATGAAAAGAAATAATGTTTTATTAAGAAAAATTATGTTATGAAAGAAATAGATAATTTTTTTAGTAAAGACACCGTATTTTTATTTATTGATATTTATTATGTCTTAATACTCAAAAAATATAAACTCAAAATATCTCTATGAATGTAATAAGTGAATTCTTGATTAATAAACTACATTATTTAATATTTATGGTCAGATCCTTATAGTAACACAAAAATATTTTATGAACTATATTTATATGTAATCTAGTTTCATTACTTGAATTTATTTCACACTACACCATGCTAAAATTATTCTACACAGAACACTGACATATCTAGAGTTACACTAAATAATGAGATTTTACGAATCAACTTGTTATTATTTTAATTATTTAAGAGAGTTAATTGTAACTTATCCATTAAAATGGTGTGTATTGGCATGGTTAATCGAATAATGAATTTTTGTTTTACACATGTATATATAATTATTTTATACTTAATTAAATGTTATTGTAAAAGTTTTTTAAAAATGTAAAAAATAAATATTTTCAAAATAAATATTTTAATGTGTAAAAGTGTGTTGTATACAAATATATATACAAATAAATATTTTTTGATTATTTTAATAAAATATATATAGATAAAAAAAATTTAAACAACTTTTTAACATTTATATTACTTTTTTTACAAGTGTTATGTAAGAACAAATTCTATTTTACATATAAAAAATTTATTTTTCAAAGAAAGGATTTTTCAGCCTTTTGATTGAGAACATGATAAAAAAATAGTTTTTGACACTTATATATATTATATTTGTTAGGATAATCATTCTATTTTTATTTGGTATATCAACATTTACTTTGTTTGAACTTTTGGTATTTTAAGGAGAAGATTAATTTTTTAATAAATATTAAATATATTAATATTTAATAAAAACTGTATTTTCTTTTAAAGTAATTATAAGGTAAAATATTTTTTTGAATAATTTAAATTATTAATTTGTTAATTTTAATATAATTTAATCCAATTATGATTTTTTAAAGTAATTTATAAAGAAAATATTATATAAGAAATTTTGTCTTAAAATGGCATTTTTCTAAAAAGTTTTTTGTCATTTCATTTTACCGGTTTTAGTTTAAAATTTATTATATAACTTATAAGTTATGATTATTTTATAAATTATTGAAAAAATAGTATTTAGAAGTTAGAAATATAGTTTATAGTTTTCATTTATTTTTTCCAATATAAATAGTAGCCATTATAAATTTTAGTACCATTATAAAGGGTAAACTGTGTAATTTAGGTTTTAAATAAAATGATATGGACTATAAAATGACAATAACACATGAAAATAAATTATATAATGAATTGTATTCAACCCTAAACAAATAAGGATTGTAATTAACCTTTTCAAAGGAAAATTTCTAATGAAGATGAAATATATTGTATTCAAATCAAAGAAAGACACAAAATGCCACATTCATTGTTTTCAATAACTGTTATATATACCAAACAATTATTTGTTTATGAACGAATATAAATTATAATATTAATATTTATTTATTTATTTAAATGATATTTATTTATTTTTAATTTTCATATATAAAAAGAAATACTTCTGATGTTTATGCTTCACTTATGTAGTACTTATGGAATGAGATGACAAATCAATAAAATTGTTTCAATTTAAATGATAAGAACTATTAAAATAAAAATTAACTACACTCAATATTATTTTTTGATTATATAGAGACCATAAAATTACAATTTTCTAATTAAGGAAAAATTAAAACCACGTGTAATATATTATGGAATTTTTAATATTTTATTTAATTTATTTTCAATTTTGTCACATTCATGTATTTAATAACTATAAAATTTATAATATAGGGTTTTATAGTAGTTAAATTCGATTATAAATTTTAGGCATAATTAAAAATTATATATATTAATTCTATTAATTTGTTTTATATTATTATTTAATTAATAAGTTTCTCAAATAATTACACAATTATGAAAGAGTAATTAATAAACTAATAACAAAATGAAATAATTGTTTTTAGAAAATATTAAAATTAATAAAATTTTAATTAATTAATGTTATCCCATAATATAATAGATGTAATTAATCTCATAGTTATATAATAAAATGTTATTTTTGAGGTTAACTACTTATCATGATATTTTTAAAAGTCCATGTAATGAATAGTGTCAAAATTGACCCAAATGGTATTTACGGAAAATAATATTTTATTAAATTATTATAAACAATAAAAAAATTTAAAAATAAAAAAAATATCATGATACATTCAAAAAGGTCTTAAATTTAATATTTATGGAAAATTTACACCATATATTTTATAAATAAAATGATTTAATATTAAATAAGTTTCTAACGCAATTAAAAGTAAAATTTGTTAACAAAGTGTTAATTAAAATAATGATATAAAAAATGGTACTAAAACACTCAAAATATCTATTAGTAGATGAGATTAATAATATATATCATCTTATCTATTAGTAGATGGAACTATACATCCCTTTTTCAATCAAATAAGATATGACTGTATTGATCGTGCGTATGTATGGCTTACCGTATCAACATAGCAATACATTTAATTTTACATAACAATATTTTATTATATGTAAGTATGATAGTATTAATGTATTTATATTATATTTATGAATTAATTATAATTCTTTAATAATAATATCATATCTACCTATTTAACATCTAATATATTGGAAAATGTTATTATTTCCCCTGCATACATATGGCTTAATATCTCTATAATAATACATGATTTGTTTTTCATGAATATTTCTAATAAATTGAAAAAATGATGAATTATATGAATATATATAATATATATAACATAAAAATTATTATTTAATGATAATATATCTTAGAATTTTATTATTTTAATATGTTAAGAAATTGAATTCAATGTTCAAGTGTACATATAGAATAACATCTCCATCAATAGCGTATTTCATTTAAATCATTTATATATTATTTTAAATGATTATTTATTTAATATAACTGATATTTATATCAGGGTTATCATCCAGGAGATGATAAAATACTGATATAAGTAGACGAAAAAATTAAAAAATTACATGTAAAAATAGAATAGGATATAAATAGAAATGTAAAATTAACAAGAAAATAGTAGTAAATGGTCAATAGGATGACATAAGGTAAGAACATATGGTATGATATAATTGAATATTGTTGTTTAATATATTTATTATAAAATTATATTTATTATAACATTTTCTTCATGAATATTACAATATTCAAGACATGTGGTAAGGGATTTATGTCTCACATTTATTTCTTTTGAACAAATATTTTTTACACTACAAGTTACTTATATGTGGTGTATTTACTACCCATGAATGAATATCTAGATTATTATCCATATGAATATAGTATTTTCATATTCAAATATTTTTATTTGATGGTCAATATGTTTCTACTGATTATAAAATTATGAGTAATTATTTCACAATCTCATCAATGTTTGGGATTGTTTCGTTTCAATAGTCAATTGTGGAATATTTATCTTCCTTATCAATGTTTTATAAAAAAAAATAAAAAATGTTTTTAATATTCTTATATGTATATTTAGATTCATTTTTTCCCATTCTTGACTTTTTTACTACACTATTTGAAAGGAATATATTTTTCTTTTTCCCGAAGAGGTTCTTTTGTGACTTCTCTAGACAAAGGAATATTTTTAAACTAACATGGAATGTAATGAATCATCCACGATAATGACAGCTAAATTATTTGATGTTTCATTCGAAATATTCTAGTTTTATTTTCAAATAAATGTTTTATGTTAATATTGTGTGCCATTTGATGAAATTAAATAATTTTCAATGCATAAATGAAATTTTACCGGACAATTGTTTTCAAATGATATCTCAAAATAATTTTACATCTAGGATATTATTATTTGATGATACTTTTATTTTATTGGATATATGATTTAATGCTAATATTATTATTTTATTTATATTGATTTATATTTATGATGGAATGTTATTTATACAACATATTTCATTTACATGAGTTATGTTATGATTGAATGATGTTTATGAAACCCATTTCATTCCACTGGATATAATATAATGAATCAGTTATGTTCATTTGGAAAAAATATGAATAGTTTTTATTATGTGATGGGTGGGATATATATCAACCTCTAATTCATTAGATAAAGATTTATATCTCCCGTGATATATTGGATTGAAAAAATAATTCAACTTGGTTTATTAATATTTGACTAGAAGGGGAAGTGCACATTGATCGGTAATACTTGAATAGAATGTGAGTAAAAATTATTCATTTATACATGGATATTATAGGAGAAAACATAATTTAGTAAGACAATACCGGGATGAGGAGTGAACCTGGTTCAGAAAGGGACATTTTCTATAACAATGGTCTTACTAGTGAGTCTTGAATAATATGGAAATTATTTTATATGCTAATGTGTTTTCCAAAATTTCATATATTATCATATTCTCTCAAGAAATAATTTATTTGAGTCTTATGATGCACTTTGATTTATGTAATGACATGCTATCACTATTCATTTATATGATGGATATGATTTTCAAATTTATTGTTTATGTTATTATATTGTATTACATTTATATGATTTGATATCATTATGTATTCCTTTAACCATAATCTGATCTCATTGTATTCTTATGTTTCTTCTTTCTATATTATGATGAGTGGTTTTTAAATGTGTTTTATCATGAATAATTTAATATTGATTATGATGATGACCTATAGTGAAATAATAAAATCTAGGTATAGTGGTAGATTGTGTCGATTTTTATGAACCAATTTTCAATGTATGTATTAAGGCCAGTCCCCCGGGGTTTGTGCTATTATATCACCCATTCCCACCACTCGAAGTTTTGGTGTTGGAGACTAGTTCTGAAATAGTCAGCTAGAAATTTGGAGGCATTTTTCGTTGTACATGTACGCACGCACACACAACCACATCCCCATGCTGGAAAAGAAAAACATGAATGCCACTAAACAACCACTAGTAAAAGTAAAATCTAAAGGTCAAATGGGTCATAATACAAATTGATGAAAAGTATGACTAAAAATATTAAATCACATAGAAAATATAAAATCCTCACGCTGAATACTCCACCTGATGGGTAAGATTATAGTAGATGCTAAAAGACGCAGTAGTATGCCCCACCTGCTTAGTCTCCCTTGGCACCATCGAGTCCTAGGACACAGAGTCTTCCATAAAGGTTGAATTCATCTACACCAGACACCACACTTTTAGGAAAATACCTTACTGGGTTGAGTAACAAAAGACACAATAGGTAACCCAAACAAATAAAGAAATACCCAAAATAAAACCATAAGAAAACCATGAAGAATGATCTTGAAACATGATCTCGAAACAAGACATCTATCACGAGGTATAATCTATAGTAAGAAAATTAAGACTATCAATATCATCACTGAACACCTTGGGCTGCTAGAGTACTCCTCTCCAATGGGTATCATGGGTATGCTGGGTCACACAGAGTCACTATGCACTGTAGGCCTGCTGGGTCACACAGAGTTGCTTCCCTGTAACCTTATACTGTTGTGGAACTCATCCCTAATGAGTATCATGGGAATGTTGTGTCACATAGAGACACTCCACACCATGGAAATTCTTGGTCTCACAGATTTGCTTCCCACCTTGTCAATTATACTAAAGTACTCCTCCCCGCCGAGTACTATGGGCCTGATGGGTCACACAGAGCCACTCACAAAATTGGGTAGAATGGGCCATACAGAACTGCTTCCCACTGGTCTATCATAGCTGATCCACATAGGGTCTCTAGTCAATAGACATCAGGAATCATTCAGCTGTAGGATCTCCGTAAATAGTGTGCTTGATTAGGGGAAAACCACTCCTAAATCCATTCAACTTTTTAAAACTACTACGCAAGCCTCCTTAGACTATTCAAAAAGATCTGGATTGTCATAAGGGTTCCACTATGGCCAATGGCTTGTCCATAGGATGTTCATTTAGTATGTTATTGTAATTTTTTTGAAAAGGGGCTAGTTGGGTCTTGGTCCGGTCCGACCCAGTTGGTCCAACATGACCCAACCTGGATCTCGCATGGGCCAGCTCCTACCACGTCGAGACATGGCTGGATGTCAATTCTGTCGCCCCTGCCTTGTGGGTCGTATGTGGGGCCACTGCCTCTATCGTTGTTGTTTTACCGCAGCTCTGTCATGTGCAACACATCATGGATTCTCATCCACGGCGCCTCTCACACGGTCGGGTTGTCGCATCCTCCCTACGCCAGCATCGACATGGAGTCTGACTGCTCCTACTGCACTATCAAAGCCAGAGATCTCCATGGTGTTTATTCTTATATGCCATCAATGTGTGTTGGAGGTCTCTTCTGTGGACCACTAGTTCCGCTATGGTGGTCTCTTTATCATGTTGCTTCTTCCTATGGACTACAATGGATTCAATATTCCCTACAATTGGATCAAATCCTCGTTCCATTCATTTTGATGGTTCATCCATGAATAACACCCAAAAATTCACATGGTTGGGGGGGGGGGATAATGCCTTGTTTGTGTCAGCGTACACCCTCCTCATTAGAGGTTTAGAAACATGGGGTAAAGGTTTTGTTTTCTATCTGACAAATAATAAATTACCCTGATGAAAAACCCCCAGAAAAGTAACCTCCAGCATGAACGAGCGATCCAAGAATCAACCTATTTGAGAATTGACCCACATTCATTGTTTAAGAATAAATTAAGGGGAACATAAAACCAAAACCAACCCCTACCTCATTTTATTTCATTTTTGATGTGATCTGTCCTAGGGGATTCTTGTTTTGTTGGTGTCTGAAACTCTTCGGTTTTGTTCTTCTAGGTGTCTCTATGTTGCTGGAAATTCACTAGTGTTCATCATTCTTAGTTAGAGGGAAATATTTTCATAGGTTCAATAGATAAATTACACCATTTTATTCTAATTTCTCCAATGCATTAACCCATTTAATGAAAACCTCTCACAATGTTTCTGTTATACTATGTCATCATGTCATTACATTATTTCATTAAGGAAACATATTATCTGGTATGCTTCGTTTAATGCATCTTTACAAAGCACAATTACGATCCATTAACGAGTTTCATTTACTGTGAGTCTTCATCACTTTGTCTTTGAACTATAGTTCCACAATTCCAATTCCCAATGGTTGGGAAAAAAAATAAAATAACATTTTACGTTATTTTATCTTTTTACAAAAAGACTGAAAATTATCATTTCTGTTCAACCCATGCCGGTCAAAGTTAGGTTCATTCTAGGCGATTCCAAATGATCTAATTTCACAGGTTCCCTTAGATTCAGGATTCGAGAACCCGTTTAAAAGTTAAAAAAAATATTCTCGCACATTTATTTAAATGAACCAAAATATTAAATTTCTATTTTGATCTCACTATGCCTCTGAATCAATTGTATTCAAAGTATCTCGTCTAGAAATAATTCCATATACATTTTAAAAAAAAATAAATAAATTTATGGGACATTACATTTCTCGCACATTTTTAGGCTTCATATTCTCATATGCCTAAAGAAATATAAACACGGAAACGGTGGTATATAGCACCAATGTAAGCCTCCCTCTCCCCAGAGGTCTCTTGGAGATTCTCATACTTCCATCGAATGTACACTAGTGGAATTGAACATCCATGAACGACCATTTCATTTCAATCATCTAAATCCACTAGGAACTCCACAAACGATTCCATGTAATCAATGTTCATCTTACCCCAGTCGATGACATGTGATGGATCATGCACCTACCTTCTAAGTTGTGACACGTTCAAAACATTGTGCACCAAGTTCATATATGGGGGGAGAGCTAGGCTGTACACCACCTCACCAACTCTGCTCATGAACTAAAAATATTCGATGAACCTCAGTGATATCTTTCCATCCTATCCAATTCTCTACAATCCCTACCGGGGTGACACATGAAAGATCACATGGTATCCCTCACCAAACTCCAAGGGATTTCGTCTTAGTTATGCATAATATTTATGCCTACACTGTACAGTACTCATATATTCTTGGATAATATGATCCTTCTCAATGGTAGGTCATACCAACTCTGGACCCAAGAGTGAAAAATCCCCTAGGTCTGTCCAGTATAGTGGTGATTTGAATGGCTGCTCATTCAAGGGCTCAAATAGTGTCACAAAAATGGAGTTTTGATAGCAATTTTTGTATGATGTTTTCCCTAGTGGCAGGTGGTCCTCCCAATTGTGACCAAAATCAAGGACTCAGTCACGAAGCATGTCCTCAAGGTTTTATATGGTTCGCTCCATCTAACCATTATTCTATTAGTGAAACTTTGTTCTCAAGTACAGCTCAGTCCCACATTCCTCTAATAATCTCTTCCATGATTGAGATGTAATGTGAGTGTCATGGTATAAGTTTATCATTGAAGGAACCCCTTTTTCTGTACTATCTCTTGGATGTATAGGAATCTTACATCCTCTATTAATCCCTGCTCTCGAATGGGTGTGAAGTGATATGACATGCAGAGTTGGTCTATTATCACCCAGATAGAATCGTGGACCTTGTACGTGTATAGTAATCCCGTCATGAAGACCATTGTGATACAATCACACATTGACCTAGGTAACTCAAGTGGTTGGGCCAAGCCAGCTGGAACTGGATTCTTAACCATCACTTGTTGACAAGGGAGGCACCGTGAAATGAACTCTTCCGCTGCTTTTTTCATCCATGACCACTAGTAATAATGTCGAAGGTCCTCATACATCTTGTCCACTCATATATATACCTCCAAATGGGATGCGTGGTTCTCCATCAATACCTCCTCCCACAACATCACTAGTTTTATGGTACACCGTTTGAAAAAGAATTTTGTTCTTCCCACCTACCAAAAATCCATCAAGAGCATGTCTTGAGGACACCTGATCATGTCGGGCCTTGCACTCAACATCCAATAGTCGTTCCTCCCTAACTAACTAAAATAGTGGGAGATTAACACTTATAGAATGATGGTAAGATATCCCATCATCATCCATGAAGGACAACTACATCGTGGCTAACTTCATTTTCAGCTTACTTACCAGGTGTAAACTAGACCTCATGATGAGCGCTTCTACCACCACGTTCCCCTTCCCAATAGTATAGAAATTCTCAATGTCATAGACCTAGGGAAACTCTAACAATCTTTGTTGTCTATTGTTTTGATCTTTATATGAGAAGATATACCCGTGAATATTGTGAATGTAGTAGACTCTAAACCATTCATCCATCAATATTGCCTCCCAATATTCAAGTAAAAGACCAATTCTACTAATTCCTAGTCATAGGTCGTGTAGATATTCAAATTCTGTCTCAACTGAAATGAAACGTAGGAGATCACAACTCACTCCTACATCATGACGCAACCCAGTCTAATCATTAATGCATCGTGGAAGACTACATACCCAATGCTCTCTTTTGGTTGTCTCAACATGGGGGAACTTGTCAGTCTCCACCTTAGCTATTGGAAACTATGTTGGAAATTATTCATCCACAAAAGGGTTGTCCCCTATTTTTCAAAGCCGATATGGGAAATGATACTCTAGAAGAGTTGGTCACAAAAAAACAATAGTATCAAGCCAACCACAAGAAGCTCTTCACCTCTATCTCTCTCTTGGGAGGATCTCAAGCTATAATTGCCTCTGTATTTTCCGGATCATCAACTACACTAGCCTATAAGATGATGTATCCCGAAAATTGGACTTCCAAAATCCATAACTAGCACTTTGAGAGCTTCCCATAATGATTTTTATCCATGGGTGTGTACATGAATATCGGAAGGTGTGTAATGTGATCCTCTTCTGACACTGAGTACACCAAGATTTCATCAATGAGGACCAGCAAAATTTGATCGAGGTAAGTCATAAAGATAATTTTAATGAGTCCCATGAAAAATGTTGGGGAATTTTTCACACCGAATGATATCCCCAGGTACTCATAGTGGACATACCGACATCTAACATTTGTCTTTGGTACATCCTCATCTCATACCCAATGCTGGTGATATCCGGATCTGAGGTGTATCTTCCATAACCACCTCACGCCCATCAAAGGACCAAAGAGGTAATCAATTATTGATAATGGATACTGGTTATTCATGGTCACCTGGCCTAGGTGCAGGAAGTCTAAACGTAGCCTTAGGCTCCCATCTTCCTTCATGGAGAAATAACTGGTGATGCCCACTGTGAAACACTGGGCCTCGCGGAGCCATTTCCCTATAAGTCCTCCAGTTGTAACATCAATTAAAAAAGCTCTATGGGATCCATCCAATATTCAGGTGTGGATATTGGGGTCATCCAGGGGTATAAGTCGATGCATAATTATACCACCGAACAAGGAGATAGTCATGGAAAATCCTCAAGAAAGATGTCTTCATACTCATCCACAACTATAGGAAGGCTCGTACTCCCTCGTCCACCACTCAGATGGAGAGTCTATAAAATTTCTGAGTGATCTTTTTCACCCTCCTCTGAGGTAGTCTTTCTTTCACTGCAATAGTTACCTTCTCGTCAGGGAAGGATAACCTGGTTCCATATTCACGAACACACCGCACTCTATGCCTAACACAGTCGATCTGAACGTGAATTGTGGATAACCAGTCCATACTCAAGATTGTGTTGTAAGGCAGCAATGCCACTACTAGGATATTCTCGCCAAATATTATGCCTCCAAATGTGTGATCACACTAAGGAAACTAGTTTTTAATCATTGAATCCCCTCCCGTATGAGTCTCTAATCGTAAGGATCAAGCCAACAGAACCACTAGAATCTCTGAGCCTTAAACGTGGTCAGTGGAAAAAATTGATTTACATGATCCATTGTCTATAAGAATAACAATTAAGGTTGAGAATACATATGTTGTTTCTCTAATAATATATAGAGCACCTTGGCCAAAGGCCTCCACTACCTGAAGTTGAGCTCGCCCATGTCCACCTGCTCCCTGAGGTTGGGGTAGACCACATGGGGGTGGTGGAGTTAGTGCCTCGAACCATTGGCCACCACCTACTACTCTGATTTCTCATCTTCCATATATTTTGCCCATCAGACCTCCTGAATCGAACATTTTCCTCTACATCAGTAGTCCCATGACCATCTGTTGATTGTCCAACCAATGGGTTGAGTAGTCACAAGCCTTGTTTATAGCCCCACTAAACGTGAATAAAAACCTAGATCTATAATGAATCCCTCTACACTGGGGGGGGGCACACTACCTCCCTTGATTCATAGGGTCATTCAATGAATGATCCCCACCGCTTGGTTCCTCACGTTGGGAACCTTCTTCTCGGTACTGAAGACTTTGCTGCATGTCGCCCAGTGGTAGCTCCTACCATTGATTCATGATCGGGAAGGAATATCTCTATTAGTAGAGCTCTCTCTAGCTATACATCTTGAGTGGGATACTAAGTGAAACAATTCATGCCCTGATCACTAATTGAATTCCTTACTCAATGGTTTGAACCCAAAATAATGGGTCACGTACCGTGTATGTAAAGAAGTAGGAGAGGTTTGTAAACATCGTATAGTACTCAGACACAAACATGATGCCCTATTTTAGGTGAAAAATCTCATGTATTCACGCTGAGAGTAAGGTCACTGGGATGAAATCCTGCTATAAAATCTTCTTGAATTCATCCTAAGAGTGGGTATCCTCATCATTAGTCTGAATCGTCAGGCTTAACCATTTCCCTGTCAACCTCTAAAGAAGAATCATAGCTAAGATTGCCATCTGGTCGAGTGGAATCATCACTAAACAAAATACCCACTTCACCACCTCTAACATGTCCTCAGCAACCAGAGTATATATTTGTCCCATGAAAAAGGGAGATCTCTATCTCGGGAACTTGTTCAATATGATAATCTTGCGTGCGTACTCTACAGGTAATTTCGGCTATAACTGCTGATCAATGAGTGGTGGGATCATTGGTAACCACCCTACGAAGCCATCTCTTGAACTAGTCCATGCATTGACACCTCATCGCTATGAGGGTTGACCTCTAGACCATGTTTCATAATCTTGGTTTTTCATTCATGTGGAGGTGTCCTAAAATGGATCAATATTAACCATGTTCAATAGATTTTATATCATAATGTCACTCAAATTTATGAATAACAAAATGATACACACAACTCCTATATGATAGATGCAACCAATTTTTTTATGTATATAGTCTAAAATCATATTTCATGGTCTTTTTGTATGGATACGCTAGTTGCCACACCGACACTAGACTTCGAGATTCTGAAATTCGAACATGAAACTTTTAACTCTATTTAAAAAACACGAAACACCAGAATACTAGTTTTTGAGGTAGAACTTACCACCTATAATACCACTTTATCATGAAACATCCCTCGGGGCCTGTTCCATGAAATCCCACAAGCATACCTCCTAAAGGCGATGGGTTGGAGACTAGTGATGAAGCGTCAACCTACAAGTGGGGGGAATTTTCCGGGGTACATTTACGCATGCACACAAAACCACGTACCAATGATGGAAAATTTAAACATGTATTCCACTAAACTACCACTGAGTGATAGTATAAACTATAGGTCAAATAGATTAGAATACCAACCAAATAAATGATGAACTGAAAACATAAATGAATAAAGAATCTCTGAAATATGTCTACTGAAAACCCCAGATGATGGGTAAGTGTAGAGTAGCTGCAGAAAGCTGTAGAAGTATGTCTCCCATTCTTGGTCTCACTAGTAACCATCTTGTCCTGGGCCACCATGTCCTCCGTCCCGGAGGTGGTCATCTGCACCAGACACAACACCTGCGGGTGAATCCCATGTAGGGGTGAGTAAAGAAATACCCATTAGGACCCCAAACCAATAAAGAATGACCAAAAATAAATTTTTAAGAAAACTATGAAGCATGATCACAACAAATTAGCATGAAACAAGACATCTCACACGAGGTATACTATAGCTTATTAAAAGTAAGACTATCAGTCACATCACTACACACCATGGGTTTCTAGAGTAATCCTCTCAAATGTGTAACATTTGTATGAAATTTCACATAGATCCTCTCCCCACGATGGGCATGTTGGGTGACACAGAGATACTTCCCATAACCATGGACTATTGTGGTACTCATCCCAAATTAGTATAGTGGGTATGCTGGGTCACCCGAAGCCTCTCCCTATCATGGGCATGCTGGGTCACATAGAGTCACTTGCCACCAATGACACCATATTGAGGTACTCCACATCACCATGTACCATGGGTCTTACAAGTCATACAGATCTATTCCCCACCCCGGGCCAACCAATTCACACAAATCCACATCCCACTTATCCATCGTAGGTGATCCACATAGGGTCACTTGTTAGTAGTATTTAGGTCTCGGTTAGAAATAGGATCTCCGTATGTAGTGTGCTTGATTCCATGAGAACCACTCCTAGATCCTTTCATCATATTTCTACATCCATTAAAGCCTCCATAGATTATTCTAAGATAAAATTATTGACTCAAGGGTTCCATTGCCGCTAAAAAATCGTTAATTAAATGCAAGGTTGTTAAGTTATTATTGTTTTTCGGAAAATGGACTTGTTGGGTCTGGGTCCAATCTAACCCGGTAGGCCAATAAAAACCCGACCCAGGGTACACCGACCCGAATCCTCCTTACAGCTACGACCTACAAGGGTTGACATCTTCCCTTTGATGGACTCTAATCCTCCTTGATGCTATTTCGATAATGAATCCATGAAGAATGCAAAAAACACATAGGGCGGGGGGGCTCAATCCTTGTTCATGTCATTATTATCCATCCACATTATAGGTTTTGAAACTTATGAAATGATTTTATGTTATATCAGACGAATGATTAATAACCCCAGTGATAAACCCCATGAAAATTAACCTCTTGCAAGAACAATCGATCTGCAGATCATCTTATTCATGGGTTGATCCGTGCTCATCATTTTAGAATAAATAATGTGAATCATAAAAAAACCCCTACCTCCTTGGAGTTTTTCTTTAAAGTAATATCTCAGCAAGGATTCATATTCTATTGTAGCTAGATCCTCTATGGTCCTGTTCTTTCAGGGGTGTCAATGTCGCTAGTGATTCACCAGTGTTCGTTGTTTGTCATAAGAGAGAATTCCCATTGTAGGATCATCAGAGAAATTCCACCCTTTTTTCTATATTTCCCCAACACATTATCCCATTAAAAGAAAACACATCCCAATATTTTTGTTACACTATGTCATAGAATTGTTACATTGTTTAATCAATGAAACAACCTATCTGTTATGCTTCCTCAAATGAATCATTACATGGCATTTTTAGAAGACATTAATGAGGTTCATTTAATGTGACTCATCATCCATTTGTCACTGCACTGCAACACTTCCATTTCACTACCCAATGGTTGGGAAAAAGAAATAAAAAAACGTTTGAAGTTCTTTTACTTTTATCTGAAGAGTCCAAATATTAACTTCGTCAATCTAATGTTAATAGTTGAATTTTGGTCCGTTCTAGGTGAATCATGACATTCTGAGTGCAATGGTGTCCTAAAATTCTTGGTCAGAGAACTATTTTATAACGTAAAAAATCCATCTCACATAGTTATTTAAATGAACTAAAAAATTTAAAAATCTTATTCCAGGCTCACTAGGCCTTGGAATCTGGGGTTGTTAGATATTTTAGTCTAAAAAAAATTATATTTAATTTGAAAAAAAATACATGGAATTTTTGGAACATTATCTTATCCAAGTTATATTTTATCCTAACTCTATGAAAATGTAAACCTAAATGATCCTTGGGTATGTAAGTGATCCAGTATTTTCATTATATTTTTTCAGAAAAATTGGGTAACATTTTTAATGTTTATGTTTTTAGTGGATCAAGATGTGTGGATTCTGGGATGTTTCATTTAGTATAATAGAAGGGTTAGATACCATTGTACATTTGGATGTTTCCACAAAATTATATCTTAATATTTATAGACATCGTCATTGGTATATAAGACAATAATTTCAATGTATAAAAAACATGGTTTTATCTTCTAAGAAATAAAATTTTATAGTGGCTAATGATATTTATGGAGACATTTTCTATGTAATTAATGGTTATTGAATTTTAGTATACAAAATAGATTTTTTGTGGTAAACATTGAGGTTAAACCATTTATTTACAGTTTAACATGTTATGGTCAATATTAATGGTGGTTATCATGTTTGTATAATTTTATAAATATTATGTTAAATTTTTTTTATAAAAAGGAAACCCCGTTGGATAATTGAACACCCACCACATTTGGAATGGACAGAGTGATTGAACCCCCCACCAAAAGCCAAAAATGCTGTATCACCTACCACTAGTATACGTGAACTCCTGGTTAGTATATAATTTTCATGATTAGTTAATCTAAAATATTGATAAAATATATGTTCATTTTAGGAACATAATTTTTATCATATTGAAAACCATTGTATTATAAATTGATTTAGAAGTTAATTGATCCGTGTTATTTTATAAGACATTCATTTTTTCAGAAAACCTATATGATTACAGCAAAAAAAACAATATGGTATTTTATTAAGGGTGTAATTAATGTATTATATATTATTTACTTTGTATTTATGGGTACTCTGGTTATTTATGAAAATGTTTTATGTAGCTTATTAATTACGTTGTAAATTAGTTTTTGGAATGATATAGTAATATTTAATGTTATTAATTAGAGTTAAATTATAACATTTTTCTTATAAAACTATTTTATCAAATCCTGGTAATTTTTTGGTTAAATAATGGTTTATAATATTATTGGGGTATTTTAATATTGGTTATTAGTTAAATAATAAATGTTGATCTTTGGGTATTACTAATATAGTATATTAATATTTTTTGAAAAATATCAGATCTTGTACTTACTATTTTTTGATGTGATAAATGTATAATGATTGAGAGAAAAGTTTTTTATATTATTTTGTGCATTTTTTATCCGTATAAGATGAATTTGATTTTTCTTGAATCAAAAAATCATCTCGAAAACTCATCTTATGGATAAAATGACGAGTTTCATATAGAAATTGATCAAAGGAACTGACTCTAATTTTCATGAATGTACATTACCAATGTTCTTTGTATACTTGGTAAGTTAATTCCTTAACTCTAGGAGAAGAATATTTAAATAAAATAATTTTAAAAAAATATTCATTTAATATTATTACAAAAAAATTAAAGGTGTTTTATCCCATAGTGGATTTATGGTTTGGATACTATCAAATTCATAAGAACTATGTTCTCCATCACACTCCATTATAAAAATATAGTTATATTTCTCTTTCATTTCATTTATTTCACTAGACACCTTTGTTCTCCAATCTGAAATCCAAGTTATGAGGTAATTTATATAACTTTTATGATTTCAACATTACTTTTTTAAAGGAAATTTTAGTAATTATTTTAAGAATGTGGGATTCATTAAATGAAACATTCAGATATTGTACATATGAAAACCCAAAAGGATTTTGTTGTATAAGTTCAATTTAAGGGGTGTAGAGTGTAACCACTTGAGATTTTTATGAATTTTATTTTTAAATACACTAATTTTATACATATATTGAATTATTTGCAACACTAAGTTAATCTCACACTACATGAAACACAGACTACGCATTTGTTACAAATAACACTGAGTTTCTATGCAAATTCTTTCTTATTATTGTAATGATCTAAAATAGATATTTATAACATAACCATTATAATGGTGGATATGAACTAGATTAACTAAATTATGATTTTTTTATTACAAATGTATATATTATTCTTTTTCAAATTAATTTTAAATGAATGTAAATTTTTTATGTAAATATAAAGGTTCTTATGAAAAATTATTCTAACTTTATGCAGTATATTTTATAAAAATAAATTAAAAAAACCTATTGTTGGTTTATATTGATTATATATATATATATATATATATAATATACTCAATATAATTTTATCATTTTCCATATATGTTATATAATAGCAATTCAGATTTTATTTATAGAAAACTATTTTTCTAAAAGGCATATTTCAGGCCATTTGATGAGTATCTGGTTAAAAATCTAGTTTTTGACATTTTTATATAATATATTTTAAAATATAAACTTCATATTTTGATGAGGGATTCCAATAATTTCATTGGATGAATATATTTTTTTTGAGATGTTTCATGTTTTTCTTGAATAGTAAAAATATTGATTTTTATTACAAACTAATATTTATATTAAATCTTACAAAATAAAATTATTTTTTTGTGTTTAAAAATTATAATTAGTTAATTTTAATTTAATATAATCCAATTATTATTTTTTAAAAGTATTTATGCATGAATTTATTATAAGAATATTCATTTTTTATGTGATTATTTTTCAGAAAAACCATATTTCATAGTGATTTACTTAGTTTACTTAAAATTAAATTCTAAAACATATGTTTTTTTTATTTTAAAAAATGGATTAAAAATTTGGATTCATATATTTCAAATTAATTTAATAGGTCCCTTTTATTTTTGGCCAATATGAATACTAACCATGATTTATTTGTTACATGAGTAAGGGATAAATTGAGTTAGTTTTAAGAAAAATAAAATAATGAAGACTATAAAAGGACCTTAAAAGAAGTAAACAAATTATGTAATAAATATTAATTGACCCCAAAATTAGGTGGATTGAAATTGTGTTTTCGATGGAAACATTCTAATGAAAATGACTTATATAACATTTATATCAAAGAAAGAAACAAATGTCACATTCTTTATTTAGAATATATCATATGTGTCCACGTAGGGAAAATATTTTGTTATTAACAAGTATAAAAAATTATATTCATCTTGATATTTTTATCATATTATATTATTTTAATATTTTATATTGGATATAATTTTGTTTAACACATAAGAGACACTAATGTAGTGGTTGTGAAAGTAGATAAACGAATCAATGAAATGATTTTAATTATAATTATAAGAACCATTAAAAGACCAAAAAACAAAAATAAATCTTAAACAATGACTATATTTCAACCATAATAATCTTGGGGACAAATTACGGACAACTTAGAGCCACATGGAAAACATTTTGACATTAATAATATTTTATTTAATGGATAGAAAAAGCTATCACAATCACATTTTTAATAAATTTAACATTTTTAATATAGTGTGTTCAAGATGATAAATTCGATTATAAATGATGATTGTAATGATAAATATGTTATCTTCATATTAGTAATTTATTTTATATTTTTAGTGATTAAATAATTTGTATAAATAATTCAATATTTATGATGCATAAATTATTCAACTAATAAAAAAATCAACTAAATGATATTAAAAATATTATATTAAATATAATTTTATTAAGTAAGGTTCTCCACAATATTTATATATGTCTTCGACCCTTATAAATATATTAAAATATTTGTTTCTTTAATTAAACATGTTATCTAGATATTATTAAAATTCCATGTAATATATAGTGTCATAATTTAATAGTAACATTTTTTAAAATAATATATTACTAATTTAATTTAAAAGAATAGATAAATTAAATAAAATTTGAATATAATAATATATAATATTAATTAACATGAATATTTATTTTAAATTTACACCATATAATTAAAAATTAAAAAAATTTAATATGAAATTATTTTTTACATTAATTTAAAGTGAAATTTGATAATAATGTGTTAATTAAAATTACAAGGCTTAAAATAATAGATAAATTCTAAACAATCTAATTTTTTATTATAATAAAACCTTATCACATTTTATATTTTAATAAATTTTATTTTGGATGTATTTTTATTGATATTCAATTTATTATAAATTAGTGTTTTATGAAATTCCAAAAGTTCCCCTCATCTTGATTATAACAAGGAAACACCTCCCTCATTTATTCTCACAAATTGAGCCTTTGATCTCAAAAAAGATTTAAAATTATCTTATCCACTTCACTAGAATGACATTATTAGTTCGGAAATTCTCAAAAGACCAACTCTAATTTTTTTAGAGGAGTTCTAAATGAGTCATTTTGATGATGTTGTAATCATTCTAACTCATCACTATATTTCTCTACTGTACTATAACTTCTCAAAATATATGTTTTATATCATTAAATTATAACTTAAAAATAATAAATATTATTAAATTTCATTATTATTATTAACATAGCACTATACATCTAATTTCCCAATTAATTATAAATGAATGAATTGCTCGTGCCTATGTACTACACACCGTCTCCATGTAGAGATACAGTTTATATTCCATTACAATCATTTACAGGTAGTAATTATGACTATATTAATATTTATATATTTTATATATCGGATAATAAAAATTATATAATAATAATATCATATCTAACTTTTTACTATATATGCATTTAGGAAATGATAACATCGATCATGTTTTGTATGGCTTACAATCTCTATGATGCGATGGGATTTTTTTTCATCAATATTTCACATAGATGGTAAAATAGATGAATGATTTAATATATAAGATATATATAACATACATATTATTCTGTAATGATAATATATAATATATTTATCTTTCATTTAATATCACAAGAAAAATATAACTGTATTCATGTGTACGTAAGTCCTACGGTCACTATGAATGGTAAATTTAATTTATATATTTAATAGCATATTATAAATACTAATGTTATGATTATATGTGATATTTATATTATTTTTCTCATTCTGGATATAATGATGTTGGGATATATGTAAGAGGAACATATAAATAACAAATAAAAAAGACAAGCAGAAAACAATGTAGTTGTTACTTAAAATGTATCATTTACAAAAAAAATAAACAATCTAAGAGAAATTGAAGGCCCTAATTAATGAAAATTTAGAATCATATAATTGAATAATTTTTTTAATGATTTTATGATAAACATATTTTTAATATATATGATCCTTTCATGTGTATTATGAAATTGAAGACCTATGGAATTGGATTTAATTCTCACTTTTATTTCTATGGAATACATGCCTTATACTATTTCCACCCCAACCTTTTAAAAATATCATTACATAATTTTAAGTATAATTAAACATAAAATTAAAAGATGAGGATCATAATGTCTAGTTTCATGGAATAATATATAGATGAAACTCCAAACATGGGACTAATTAAAACAATTCTATATTTAACATCTATTATGAGATCCTAACTTTCCTTGATCCCATAAATATACATAGGATAACTTGGTGATAACATGAATAAATGGATGAGTAAAAAAACACATTAAGGGAATAAAAAATAGAATAAATCATATAAATTAGGGTACAAGATCTAACATAATGATATTGAAATTCATGGAACATGATTAAACATAAGGAATCATTAAAAGGGGTCATAAAATCATGAATTATTAGTAACGTGGAAGCAACATAAAAAATGAATTTATCACAAGTTAAGGATAGTTTCACATAAATAATAAGGAGTCAAGTATAAAAACTAAGATCGTTTAACATAATGTATTATGAGAATAAATATTACAAAATACATTGGAGATTTATCTGCGTGTACCCATAATAACACGTTCATGAAAATTGTTTCCACAAAATTAAACATACCTAAGTAGTCTAACATAAACATAAGGGTTACCCATGGAATTAATTGGGAATTATAATTCTGTCAAAATAATATGTAAAATGTATGGATTTAAATAATACATAGAAATTCGTATTGTAATATAGTCATCTATCATGATAAGGGGTGAAGAACTAAAGATAAAAGATTGTGTAAAACACATTAGAAATAAAACATTTTGGTATGTTTTAATGAAACAATGCGAGGTTATTAAAAATTTAAAATTCATAATTCTTTGTATAAAAACATAATTTAACCAAGTTAGTTTTTCATAATAACTTATGTTATTTTAGAATAATAATTCTCATGTAAAATAGATTATGTATATCACTTGAAAATGTGTTAGAATTCGGGATGTTCCCTTTAATCTGGCTTGCTTATCGACACGAATTGTGTAGGGAACCTTTTAAAAACATGCATATCACTAGGAAAAAGGCTTAATGTATCTTGAAACATGAATTTGGAACATATTTAGATAATTTAAAATATGTTCATAAAAATAAAATATAATTTAATTATGATAAAAATACTGAAAGATTAACCCAAAGGAATAATAGAGTTACGGTTAAAATCCCCTGCGTTATTTCTAAAATGTTTCATAACATGATCTAAAATTCCGGAAAAATCAAATTTAATTGATTAATTAATAACATTTTATAAATTAATTGGATATATTATAATTTAATTGTGTTCATTTATGTACCTTTTTATGGATTATAAGATAGAATTTTAACATTTTGGATGAGTATTTTCTTTGTTTTCCATGATTGGTGTACATGTATATGTGTATAGAAATCTTGTAGAATGTGGAAAATTTTCTAGAACTAAACATATATGTTATTAATGAACATAAAAAAATTTAAATAATATTTTTCCTTAACTAGTGATGATTCATTAGATAAATCGTTTTGATTAATTTAACATTTATTTGTCACATCGAATACATTTTTATTTATTAATTATTTTAATCTATAAATAATGATTCCACAACATTAAATAAGTTGTAACAAAAACACAATGATCTGGTAAATCCATAACAAATCGTATCATGACAATACATAAAATTGTATTGCAAATTTAAAACTTTTTTATTCAAGAATGTTGTTGATTAACGCATCACGAATGACTTTTTCATTTTTAGTATAAAGGGAGGGGTAAAGAATGATGAGGATGGATTATTCCATTGTCATAAAAAAATTTACATTATATGTAATGTAATGAGTTTATCATAATATTTTCATGAGGGTAGGTGATGAGGGAAGATAACTGAACATTAATAGAAATTAAAAGAATTGGAAGAGGGTTTTACATATTGATTCCTTCTTCTTAAGAACCTATTTAATAGATTGGTTTTCATATTTTGTTAGGAAAAAAAGATCCTGGATGTGGTGAAGTGGATTGTGAGGATATTTGAGCATAATTTAGACAATGATCAATGATTGAGATGTGTGGGGAGAATAGGTGGTGAGGGTGGTCATTTGAGTGGAAGATAGTGGTGTTTTCTTATTACTTAATTTATTCGTTTATTATTTATCTCACAAAAAGCAATATTTTTTGTTATTAAGACTAAATATGGTAATTAGATCATGCGAGTTCAAAGCATTGGTTCTCAAATCATCTATGACTCATGTACTAGAGTATGTTACTTATAATGTTTGTATATTGTAAATTAACTTATTTTATTATTCACCATAAATTCATGTACTTCAATAAAATTCCAAAAATTAACCCTCAACATTTTTTTATTTGTATAATTCTAAAATTATCCCCATTTTATAATAATAGTTTTGTAATTAAAAATATATTAAATTTAATTAAAATAATCATTTACATAGAAAAGATTTTTTTTAATTATAACTGCTTTTATGTAACTAAGATAAATTAACCAAGGTCTCATAAAATTACCATATAATCATAAAACAAAAAACTAATAATTTATAAATAATTTTTTATAAAATATATATTGTTTTAAATTATAATATTTTTTGGACTCCTTATGTATTAATCATGTTTTAATGATCACAAATCCTATTACTGTTAATTAATGTCAATCTTAATTAAACATCTTGTTAATGCTCTCCAAATCTCAATAATAACTACACATCATGTTTTAATGATAGAAAATATTATTGATGTTAATTAATCTCTTTATTAATTACAAGTCTTATGCATGATCAAAAATCTCACTTATATTATCAACCCTTTATATTTATGTATTAACTTCTCTTACCCTATAATAATTAAGCTTAATCTATATTCTGTATACTACTGTTTACGTCAAAATATAGATATTTTTCCATGTATGGAGACACCGTGATTCTTGACACAGTAAGATAGACTGTGTGCAAGACACAGTCACAGTTAGATAAACATGGTGATGGACACACTGTGACCGAGACGCCGTGAAGGACACACCGTGACTCAGACACCATGAGCTAGACAAAGTGACATGGAGACACCGTGAAGCACATACCATGAACCACATACCATTAATACAATACCGTGACGAAGAAACTGTTTACATAATCACCGTGAAACCATTTCATAACCTTTTGTCAATATTAATTAAATAATGCTAACGGTCATATTTGATGTTTTTAATGCAATTAATGTTATTTTATGATAGTTGTTGGAATGTCAGGAAATCGTACCTTGTACTTATGGAAAGGGTTTCATTCTTATTTCCGGTGCTCATGGAATAAAAATAAGTCTCAGCTACAGTAAAAAGCAGATGTCGCCTCGATATACATTACACAACACATGCGAAGTGCTCTGTACTGAACCGAAGAACAATCCTAAGTACAATTGTGAAGAAGACATTGAACGATCCTCAACGAAGTTCCAACACCTGAAATCCTACACTACTGGAGGAACTGATGTGAAGAGAACATATTCACTCCTGTAGAAATCAAGATAGACTACGACACTCTATTTTTTCAACAGAAAAAACAGAGAAGGACTCAGAAGCATTTCTACGGAATCCAAGTAGTCCAGAGCTGCATTGATAATCACTAGAGATTTCTAAACTCTTATCTATTCTCTCTAAGTGATTTTTTATTTACTTTTGAGCATTGTGGTGTACTCTGTATATCTTACACACACACACACACACGCTGTCTCCTGCATAGAGCTGGAGGTTATCAAGATCCTCACTCCAAAACTCTTAACTCATGTTTACCCACGACAACTATGGAAGAGGTCCTTGTGTGGTATGTTTTTTGTTTTGTTTCCCATGAAGAACTGTGGTAGAGGACCATGCGTGGCCTGGATAGTTTTGTAAACTGTCGTTAACCCTGATCCATGGTTTGGATCAAATTTATATAAATTTTATATGACTAAGTCTCAGCTTGAGACTGAACCTCTTGTTATATCTGTTGTGAATTTTCAGTTTAAGATTAAAGTATACTACATATATAATTTATATTCCCCTACTGTTACTTTGATATACTATGCCATTTTAAAGTTACTTTGATAGTTAAATTAGAAAATGTTTACACTTATTGTAAATCAGTAGGTTATTTTCAAAAGTTAGTTTAATCTTGTGGTTAAATTAACTGATACCTAATCAATCTTTGAGAATCTAAGTGAACATTTACAATCTTTATAAATTCAATATAGTTTTACTTGTTTTATAAATTGGGGGATTTTAATAAACAATATTTTAACAGAAATTTTAATTGGAACTCAATTCACCGCCCCTCATGAGTATCCACTCTGACCAACATTTGGTATCAGAGGTTGTTTTTTTTCAATGATTTCAAAACAATCTGTTTGTCAACTATGTTTTTAGTTGCATCTTTAAAGATTATAAATTTCTGTTAGTTCTGAATTTTATTTCTTTAATTTTACTTTCTAAAGTGTAGTCATGTACAATAGACTAGAGGCTACTGCTACAAACCGACCACCTTTCTTTGATGGTACAAACTATGCCCAATGGAAGCATGAAATTAAAATTCATTTAGAAAGTATGGGTTTGATATTTGGACTTATATAAAGTCTCAATATGAAATTCCAGAAATAGAAATAACATCTTGGGATGAACTCACAAAGAGTGATTACAATAATAATTGTAAATATTTGAATACCCTATACTGTGCTTTAAGATATGAAGAATTCAATAGAATATCTTCCTGTAAAACTGTTTTTGAAATATGGGATACTTTGGGTGTTTCTCATGAGGGATCAACCAATGTTAAAGAAATGAGATTGAATACATATACTATTAAATATGACAATTTTAAAATGAAGACTAATGAACATATTTATGATATGTATCTCAGGTTCAATGAGATATCCAATATAATGAATTCACTTGGAAAGGCTGTTCAAACAAAGGATCAAATTATGAGGATACTGAGATGTTTTCCAGATTGATGGAGAGGCACATCTGTTTCAATAGGAGAGTCATGCGACATTGCTTCTCTACCCATGAAAGAACTCATTGGTAAGCTTATGATGTATGAGGAAGAACTCAAGGTGAATAAAGAGGAAGATGATGAACCAAAAAGGAAATTAGTGGCTTTCAAGACTACTACATCAAAGAGCAAGGACAATGAAAACGCTCAAATACACACTGACAGTTTCAAAAGTGAAAGTTCAGAATCTGATAGTGATGCTGAAATGGATCAGATATCCAGAAGGTATAAGATATTTTTTAGGAAGAAGAAATTTTTAAGAAAATCAAATTACAACAGAAAGTATGAAAAAAGGACATTGGAAGAAGGAATGGAAAAATCCAGATAAAAGTGATGAAGTTGTTTGTTTCGAATGCAAAAGAAAAGGACACATTAAAGTAGACTTCCCAAAGCTAATATTCAAGAAGAAATATGATTACAAGGACTGTAAGTACAAGAATCCTATGAAGGCTACCTGGAGTGCTTCTGAATATAGTACATGTGAATCTGAAATATCTGATTCTGAAAATAATTGTTCCAACATGTGTTTCATGACAAACACATCTGATGTTCCTTTAGATACTCATGCTTTAAATTCCAATTATTGTAGAACTGAATCTGTTTTGGATTCAGAAAAATGACTAGTGAGGAATTATTTGAATACTATAATATGCTAGAAAGGACATGCAATGAACTTAAGGATAAATAAAAATCATTGAACAAACATTATTCTCTCACTACAACAGTTAAAACTGAACTTACTATTGAAAAAGAGAAAAATGATCAACTGTTAATGGAAAAAACTGAACTAATAATATCTAATGAGAAACATAGAATGAACTTAGAGAAGTTCACAAATGGAAAGTATACACTAAATCAAATTCTAGGAAATCATGTGGCACCTAAATACACTACTGGAATAGGATACAAACTTGGACAGAGATAGATTACTAAGAATAGATTTATTCCTAAATCTGGACAGAATACTGTTAGTTCATGTTCTGTAAATTCATTTGCTTCAACTAGTTACTCAAATAATTTTAGATAAAACAGAGTTCATCTTTCAAAATATTTTGACTCAAATTATATGATACCCATAAGACAAATTTGGCTACCATAATCATTTATTTCTAACATGTCTAGACCCAAGAAGATATGGGTACCAAAATCATTTCCTATCTAAATCTGTTTTGTAGGAAACCTACTTGAAGAGTTCCCATAAGATGATATGGTACTTGGACAGTGGATGTTCAAGACATATTTCTAGGGATTACTCATTCTTCAAGAGTTTAATAATATTTGATGGAGGCTGTGTCACCTTTGGTGAGAATTCTAAAGGAAAGATCATCAGCCTAGGCTAAATTGGTAACACTAATTCACCTTTAATTTCTAAAGTTTTATTTGTTTATGGACATAAATATAATCTGTTGTGTATTTCCCAATTGTGTGATGATGGTTTTAATGTCACATTTGAAAATGTTTCCCGTAATGTTTTTAATTCTAATTTTTTTTAGTATTTACTTCATTGAGAAATTAGAATATTTATACTATTGATCTGAATTCTCTAGCTAAGCAAAATGTAACTTGTTTGAATGATTTTCATAAAGAGTCTTGGTTATGGAATAAGAGAATAGGACACTGCAATATACACTCACTTAGAAAACGTACTAGGAAGAACTTAGTTAGAGACTTACCCAAACTAGAGTTTCCAAAGGAAAAAGTGTGTAATCTGTGTCAAAACGGAAAAAAACATAAAATCTCTTTCAAATCAAAGAAAGAAGTTTAAACTTCTCAACCTGTCAAGTTGGTTCACATGGATTTTTTTGGAGCATCTTGAGTTTATAGCTTAAATGGGAAGCACTATGTCTATATCTTAGTAGATGACTTTTCTAGATTTACTTGAGTATACTTCTTAGCTCACAAAAGTGAATCTTGTTCTTTCTTTATTAAATACTTAAAGTCTATAGAAAAACATAGTGGACATTAAGATTAAGACCATGAAGAAGTGATCATGGCCGTGAGTTTGAAAATCCAGACTTTGAATATTATTTCTCACACAATGGATATAGTTGCAACTTTTCTGCCCCTAGGACACCTCAACAGAATGGTGTAATAGAAAGACGAAATAGAACCCTTCAAGAAATTTATTGAACCATGATTATTGAATATGACCTACCAATTTATTTTTGGGATGAGGTTGTGAATATATCTTGTTATACTATTAATAGAGTTTTGATAAGACCTATTCTCAAGAAGAACCCATATGAGTTATGGAACAATAGAAACCCCAAATTTAGTTACTTTAGAGTCTTTGGCTGCAATGTTTTTATTCATAAAACAAAGGATAATCCTGAAAAGTTTTCATCTAAGAGTGATGAAGGAAATTTTCTTTGTGATTCTTTAACTAGAAAAGCCTATAGAGTCTTTAATAAAAGAACCAAATGTGTGGATGAATGTGTTCACATCAAATTTGATGAAATTTATCTACATGGGCCCAATTCATCTCTTGAAAATCTTGAAGAATATTTATCTGTTCTGGACCTTAATGACAAAATCAATGAACCTACGGTAATGATAACCAGTTCTAGACTAATTCCAGAATCTTCTCCTAATGAACTCGAACCTATAGATGAACCTGGAATTCTAGTCCCGCATTTATTAGATCAACTAGAATTATAAACAATCATCCATTACATGCTGTTGTAGGAAATCTGGATAAAGGGACATAGACTAGAGCTTCTCTTAGAAATCAGGTTTAACATCAAGAATTCTTGTCACAACTTGAACCTAAGAACATTGATGATGCCATTAATGATGAATTTTGGGTAATTTCTATGAAAGAAGAACCCAATCAATTTTAAACAAATAAATTTGGAAAATTGTTTAAAGACCCAAGGACACATTCAACATAGGCACTAAATGGGTGTTTAGAAATAAATTAGATGAATATAGAAATATAGTTAGAAACAAAGCTAGGTTAGTTGCACAAGGATACAGTCAAGAAGAAGGAATTGACTATGAGGAGAATTTTTCTCCTGTAGCCAGATTAGAAGCCATTAGAATTCTACTTGCCTATGCAGCACATCTAAATTTCAAATTATATCAAATGTATGTCAATAGTGCATTATTAAATGGGTTTATAGCTGAGTATGTTATTGTTGAACAACCACATATATTTTTAAACCCTCATTTTCCAAATCACATTTACAAATTATCAAAATCATTATATTGTTTAAAACAAGCTCCAAGTGCTTGGTATGATAGATTAAGTACATTTCTAATTTCAAATGGTTTTACAAAAGGTATAGCTGATCCAAGAATTTTTATAAAATGAATATCTAAAGATGTTTTCATTGTACAAATTTATGAAGATGATATTCTTTTTGGATCTTCAAGAAATTCCCTATTTACTGATTTTTCTAAAATGATGGAAAATGAATTTGAGATGAGTTTATGGGAGAACTCAAAATTTTCCTTGGATTTCAAATCTTTCATAATGATTATGGGATTATTTTAACTGAAAGTAAATATACTAGAAATCATTTAAAATGTCTTGGATTTGATAGCAGAAAAAGTAGTGACACTCCCATGAGTTCCACTTGTAAGTAGGATCTTAATGAAGATGGTAAATTTGTTGATCAAACCACTTATAGAGGAATGATTGGATGTATACTCTACTTGACGTCTAGTCATCCTGATATTATGTTTCGTGTGTGTTTGTGTGATCATTTTCAAGCAAACCCTAAAGAGTCACATTTAAATGATGTAAAAATAATTTTTAAATACCTCAAGAATACTCCCAATTTAGGACTGTTCTATCCAAAGGTACAATCATTTCAATTAGATAGTTATTCTGATGCTAATTTGGCTGGATGTAATTTAGATAGAAAAAGAACCTCTGGAACGTGTCACTTTTTTGGCAAGTCACTAGTATCTTGGTGTAGTAAGAAAAAAAATTATGTTGCATTATCTAATGTGGAAGATGAATACATAGATGTTGGAAGTTGTTGTGCACAAATATTGTGGATGAAACACACATTACTAGATTATGGATATCAATTCAGACATGTTACAATAAATTGTGATAACAAAAGTGCTATTAACATTTCTATGAATCCTATTTCACATTCTAGGGCAAAACATATTGATGTAAGGAAACACTTTTTGAGGGATCATTATCAAAAAGGTGATATCACTTTGGAATTCATTAGTACTGAATATCAAATTGCTGATATATTCACTAAACCATTAAATTATGAGATATTAGACTACATCATGCATGATCTTGGCATGATTAATCACAAATAGATATCTTACTAATCTTAATGTTTAATACTTTACTTTATTTTACTTTACGTTTTCATGCTCACTATTTTACTGTTACTATTTCATGCTTATGGTATCACCATTAACACCTTGTGCTCACGATCTGTCACCTAACTATCTCACCGTGATGGATTAGTTCACTCACTGCCTCACCGTGACTAAATAGAATGGTCACTGTCTCACCGTGATGACTGTTTTTCAACACACCAAAATGCCTACTCACAGTCTCACCGTGAAGATTATTTATAATCATATTTTAACATGTATCGCTGTAATATTTATTTCACCGCTATTTGATTTCCAGCGTCATTGTTTTTATGACGTTTGACATTCCCAAATGATAAAACTTAAGGGTTTCATTCGATTCCTTACCAAAAATCTCTCCTGAATCTTCTCATTCTTGAAAACCTTCTCCTCTCCTGCCTGATCCTTCAGTGGAGGCCTAGGATGAAGCATCTGTCTTCACCCTCTTCTGAGAAGCGCCGATCTAAGAAACAGAAGAGGATACTGACTATAGAACCTGAAGGTCCCCTAAACCCAAACCGTGTTAACCATACATTAGTTCCTGAAAAAGAGGTTTTCCATGAGTGGTTGTTGTCTATTAAGTCTTTAATCCTAAAAATCTTAAGAGAAAAAGGATTGTTTGAATGGATCTCTAGAAAATATAGACCGATTTATCCAAGGTTTCTATCTCAATTCAAACAATATTTGAAGTTTTCCTTCTATTTTGGAGAAATATTTATGGTGAGAAGCTGGATAAATGGAAAAAATTGTTCATTCTCTTCGAGGCTGTGGGCTGCATTCCTAAAGATTCTTCATGAAGGAGTTTGTGATGACTACCAGAGAGACCCTCCTCCATCATCTAACATCTTCGATCTGGAAAATCCTTGGAAACCTTAACTGGTAATGGCTCCAAGCGAAGGGCTATAGCTACAGAGCTATATAGAGAAACTAGACTACTATTCATGTTTGTTCAAAATTTGATTGGTCCATGAAAAGAATATTTTTCTATGATGAAGTATCAGGATGTGTTACTGATTCACTTATTGATGAATGGCCATACGATCAACCTTTGAAAGTATGTCATTAACTATATCTATGAGATGATTATAGTAACTTCCAAATCCACCTCCTTGTTTTACTCAAGGATGATTTTGGCCATCCCAGTTGCAAAAGGAGTTGTTGGACCAAATGAGGAAAATCTAAAGGATTTTGAGTTCTGCCTATGTAAAATTATCATCACAAGGATGAAAATTAACTGGAACCCTTGGAAGAAGAAATGGGTTGAGGATAATGATCAATTGTATAATAATTATAATCTTGTTGATTATCCAAGAAGGACAAAGAATTTTACTGGTCCTGGTTTGGAACCAGATGATGTGGCTGAATACTCAAATGCTGAAAAAGAAGAGGAAGTGGTAGTTGATGCACCACTTAGAGAAGAAGCTGAAATACCTCCAATGGAAGCAGCTCCTGTTGAAAAATAAAGGACTGCTATCCCTACAGTTGTTCCTGTTGAAATTCCTTCAAGAGAGGAAGTTGTTATTGGTTTTAGAGAAGAAGAAGATCTGGCTTCTAGTGAGGATGTCAATCCAGAAACTCATCATACGGCTACATGAAAATTGATTTTCCCTGATTTAGAGTAGCAAGAAATGTTTGTGATAGATCTTGTTATAGAAGAAATCCATGATGAAAAGAAATCCAATCTAGAAGCACTGCATGTGGAACAGTCAGTTCCTAAGTACATACCCTCTACTTAAGAGATGATAGAAATTGCCTTTCAGCTGGAAAGGCAAGAGTTTTCTGAAGAGATTAGAGATGATCCTGTGGATAATGAACCAATTCCTAAGCCTCCACAATCTGAAATGGAAGCACAATTTGAGGGGGGGGGAAACCTCAAAATCTTGAGACTAGTCCAGCTGAGTCTAATAAATCTGAATCTGAATCTAAACATGATGATGAGTAATACTCTGTGTACACTCAATTTGTTTTCCCAAGCTTTTATGATGTGAATGAGTCACAACAAGTGACTACAACTGGAATGAATCTCTCTTCTATGTTTCAACTGAAGTTAGTATCTCACACAGAACCAGAACCAGAACCAAAGCCTCAATATGAATCAGAATCTGAGTCTGAAGATGACTCTAAACCACAACCTGGACTTGTACATCTTCATACTCACTTACCTGATCAACAATTTTTTCTATGTAAAGATGATATGAAAGTCTTTTGAGAGACTCTTTTCACTAGAGTTAAGAAGATTTTATACACTCAACCTCATCCTGTTACTCAGTTAAGTCAAGAAGAAGCCTCAATTCTGCTGGAAAACATTATTTTTTATATTCAACTGATGATGATCGATGAGATTCAAGAAGTTAGGGTTGAAAATAGGTTTCTTAGTGCTGATGTTGCAAATCTGAATGGTTTGGTGGAAAACCTACAATCAGAACTATCTTCAAGACCAGAGCATGTGCTTGCTCCTGTTTCTACCCCTACACCTGTTGTTGCTTCTTCTGAACCAACTAATTCCACCCTTTCTAGAGAGATTGTGTCTCATGTGAATCCATATATACTGTCTTTTGATGAGAAGATTGAAAAAAGACACACAAAAATGTTGGAACGCATGACAGAGCTTGTAGAAAATCTGAATAAGCTCACAGATGAGTACATTAGATGTCTGCTGAAAGTTTTAAAACAGCTCAATGTTCTAACCGAAGCTATCAAGGCATTGTCTCCCTCGGGTCAGACATCCACACCTTCTTTGGATGCTTATATTTTTAGATCCATAATCAACAAAGAAATTCAGAATGTTCTTAGTGGTTTAGATCTGTCTCCTCTGGCTAACGTTATGAAGAATAGTAATAGAGCACTTGATCTGGTCTATATCCATTCTACGATAGCCAATGATGCTCAACAAGAGATCACCAAGAAGATATAATTTTATCTTACCTAGATTTTCTCTAAAAGTGATATGAGAAATCACTTTATGTATCTTGTGAAATTCCTGAAAATCCCTCTGATGAATCAATCTTATAAAGCTCATGCTCTGAAGCTTATAGAGTTCACCAGATTGTTGAAAAAATTCATGGAGAATAAGGACGATTGTGAAAATTTTATGCAATATGGTTATGAAATCATTACTAATTTGATCAATATTTTGAAGCCATATCTTCATGTGCAGAGTACTTATATTGTTTCTCTAGCTGCTTCATCCCTTAGACCTGCTCTACCTGCCCTCGCCTCAATTTCCATGTTGGTTAGTCAAGCTCTTTCTCATATCTGTCCATTCATTCTTAACCAACCACAACCTAGATCTTCTACTGCATCTACTTTGGCTCCATCAGTTTTTGAAGGTCTACCCTTACCCTCTCTGTCTACCACATCTATGCCTTATTCTACATCAGCCATAGCTCTTGTTGCTGATAAAGGAAAGGAAAAGGTTGATCACTGAAGACTTCAGGGAATGTTTTCTTTTTTATGGGAAGTGTTTTGTTGTTTACTATTTTTATTTCCTTGTATGTTTTATTCTGAACCATCTTGTTGAAAAATGAAGTGTTTCACTCCATTTGTATCTACATTTTTATAATCCAAAAAGGTGGAGACAAAATCAATGTATCAGTACTATAATGAGATATGTTTTTATTGAATCTATTATTCTCTAATTTTGTTATTCTAATATGCTAGTTTCATTAATGTATAATTTCATTTATATTTTGACTATGAATGATTTGAGATCATAAAAAAGGGGGAGGTTGTTAGACTCCTCATGTATTAATCATGTTTTAATGATTAGAAATCCAATTAATATTAATTAATATCAATCTTAATTGAACATATTGTTAATTCTCTCCAATCTCAATAATAACTACACATCATGTTTTCATGATAACAATTCTTATTGATGTTAATTACTCTCTTTATTATTTACAAGTCTTATGAATGATCAAAAATCTCACTTATATTATCAAGCATTTATATGTATGTTTTAACTTTTCTTACCCTCTAATAATTAAGCATAATCCATATTCTACATATTACTGTTTAAGTCTAGATACATATATTTTTCCATGTATGGAGACACTGTGATGTTTGAAATAGTAAGACAGACTGTGTGCAAGACGCAGTCACAGTCAGACAGACACCTTGAAGGACACACCGTAGCCTTGACTACATGAACGACAAACTGTGACCCAGACACCGTGAAGGACACACCGTGAGCCAGACACCTTCAAGGACATACCGTGACCTCGACACCGTGAAGGACACACCGTGACTCAGACACCGTGAGCTAGACACCGTGACATGGAGACATCGTGAAGCACATACCGTTAACCACATTCCGCGAAGACCATACCGTGAAGAAGACAACATTTTCATAATCAATGTGGCACCATTTCTTAACCGTTTTTCAATATTATTTAAATAATGCTAACGGTTATATTTGATGTTTTTAATGCAATTAATGTTATTTAATGATAGTTGTTGGCATGTCAGGAAACCGTACCTCATACTTATGAAAATGGATTCATTGCTATTGCTGGTGCTCATGGAATAAAAAGAAGTCTCAGCTACAGTAAAAAGCAGAAGTCGCCTCAATATAAATTACATGACACATGCGAAGTGCTCTGTACTGAACCAAAGAACAATACTACGCACAACTGTGAGGAAGACATTGAACGATCGTGAAAAAAGTTCTAACACATGCAATCCTACCCTACTAGAGGAATTGAAGTCAAGAGAACATCTTCACTTCTGTAGAACACAAGCTAGACTACGACACTCTGTTTTTTCAACAGAAAAACCAGAGAAGGACTCAAAATAATTTCTGCTCAATCCAACGAGTCCATAGCTGCATTGATAATCACTAGAGCTTTCTAAACTCGTATTTGTTCTCTCTAAGTGATTTGTTAATTTACTTTCAAGCAGTGTGGTGTACTTTGTATATCTTACACACACATTGTCTCCTTTACTGAAGTGGAGGATATCAAGATCCTTACTCCAAAACTCTTAACTCTTGTTTACCCATGACAACTATGGAAGAGGTCCTTGTGTGGCATGTTCTTTGTTTTGTTTCCCATGAAGAACTATGGTAGAGGTCCCTGTATGGCCTGGACAGTTTTGTAAACTGTTGTTAACCCCGATCCAGGGTGTGGATCAAATTTATAAAAATTTTAGAGAACTAAGTCTCAGATTGAGACTGAACCTCTTGTTTATCTGTTGTGCATCTTCAGTTTATGTTTAATGTATAATACATATATCTTTTATATTCTACTGCTATTACTTTGAAATACTAAACCATTTTAAATTACATTTATAGTAAAATTAGAAAGTGTTTACACTTATTGTAAATCAGTAGATTAGTTTCTAAAGGTAGTTAAATCTTGTGGTTAAATAAACTGAGACCTAATCAATATTTGAGAAGCTAAGTGAACATTTACAATCTGTATAAATTCACTACAGTTTAGCTTGTTTTATAAATTGGGGGATTTTATTAGACAATATTTTAACATATATTTTAAATTGAACTCAATTCACACCCCTCTTGAGTATCCACTCCGACCAACAATATTATTCATAGTATTGTAGATAAATATTTATGACTTACAAAAATAACATCACTTAATCAAATTTTTTTAAAATATTTATTTACTTATACTATAATATGATTATATAATATTTTAACAAAAAATATGGATAGATATTATTAATACATCTATTTGTGAGGTTATTGTTTAATTGAATGGTATAGTATTCATAATGGGCTGGTTACTATTCTAAATGTGACATTACTATTCCTTTATAAAAAGTTCCTTAACATCTATAAATGCCTTTTATTTCATTAATTATTATTTTATAAATTTATTATTGTGTTCTTAATGTGATTTTATGTGATTATATAATATGAAATAATTATAAAAAGGAGTTTATATTGATAAATTTTTTGGTTCATTACATTCATCCCATCATAAAAATTTTCACACATGAAATTTAGTTTTACATTCAATATTGAATACCTGTGTGGGTACATTTCCTTCATCGCTTCCCCCATTTCCCATTTTTCTTTCCATACATAGCGTTCCAACACAAAACATTCACTATATGATTGGTCTATTCCATAGAACATTATCTCTCCCATAGAAGATAGTTGATCATCGTAAGAAAGATCATTCTCCGATTTTACTACCTCTCTAGTTGGTACATGTGAAAGATCTTGCATATACTTCTTCAAGAGGGATATGTGAAATTAATCATGTACAAAAGACATGGTTGGTGGTAGTTCTTATCGATAGGCCACAAATATAACCAGGTTAAGGATCTCGAAGGGGATAATGTACCTGGGACATAACTTCACTTTCATCTAAAATCTCAAGATTCTCTTCAATGTAGATATTTGGACGAATATGATGTCTCTAACCGTAGTATCTAGATCACATCGATGATTGTCTTCATTTCTCTTTTGTAGAACTTTTTATTCCATGATGTGTTGTTGAAGATTTTTCAGTTTCTACACCATTTTTTCGACCATTTTAGGCCCTAGAATCATACATTCACTGACATCATCCCAAAATTCTAGTGTTAGAAACATTTTACCCTAAAGGGATTAATATTTATCCATTTTGATGATAAATTGGATACTATTGTTGTAGGATATTTCAACCAGTTGAAGTTCTTGTTCCCATCCTCCCTTGAAGTCTATAAGGAACTCTTTCTATATTTCCACCTATGTCTAAATAGTATACACAGATATGCCATCAGTTTGAGGATGATAGGTCGCACTAAATTTCAGCTCAGTGTATAGATAATTTTGGAGACTTTTCCATAAATTTGAGGTGAATTCTATATCTCATTCAGATACAATAGATAGTGGAACTCCTTGTAGCCATTCCACTTCTTTTATATATAATCATGAAAGTTTTTCTAGTGATAAGACCTATCTAATTACAATAATGTGATTTATCTTTGTAAGATGATCCAAAATATCCCATATAGAATGGTTTCCTCTTGATGTCTCCGTATGTATTGAGAAAATTTTCATTACTTTTTTTTCAATTTCCATGTGGGTATGGTTAAAGGTTTCATCATTTATTTACAATTTTTCCATTCAACATTCAATTATTGAAATTCCTAGCACATTGATGCATATTCAGCGATCTTCTTTTTCATATTGTCCCACCAATAATTCTCCCAAAGATCTCGATACATCATCGGGCTCCATGGGAAAATAGATAATATTGATATATGTGTATCATTTAGAAGTTTTTTCTTTGTTTCTATATTGTATAGTACACATATTCTAGACCCAAATATTACGACTACATCTTCATCAATATTTCAATTGGTTGATTTCCCATTTCTAATAGCTTCTACCTTTTTTTGAATTTCCACATCATTTGATTGAGAAACATTTATTTTCAACACAAGGGATGATTGAGAAATAATATTATAAATGATTTATGATGTTCCTACCAAAATTATTTCAATTTATATGGTTTATAAGTCTAATAAGATTTAATCCTTCTAAACTCTCATCATTTTTAAAGATACAAGATCATTTCATTTTAAATCATCGTCTACCTCATTTTCTATACCAGGATGGAAGTGGATTAAACAGTCGTTGACCTTGATCATCCCTAACCATATTATATGGTGAATATTTATATCATTATGTGTTGATATATATTTTAAACTCTTGTGATCAGTATATATCTCACACTTCTCACCATATACATAATGCCTCCTTATTTTTAATTTTAAATATCGTATCTGCTAACTCTAGATCATGTAAGGGATAGATTTTCTCATGTATGATCAATTAACCTATAAAATATGCTAGAAACATTAACACTTTTCATCATTAAGTAGCCAAAAATATTCTTTTAGGCATCATTGTACACCAAAATGAGTTATCTACTTGTATGGAGTGTGAGTATTGGCATAGTGATAAGCCTCTTTTTGAGCACTAAAAATCAATCATCACATTCTTTCGTCCATAAATATTTCACTCCCTTCCATGTTAGCTTAGTTATTGGGTATGAACATCATGATATGTTATTCAAAACTCTTCAGTAATATCCTATTAGGTCATGGAAGCTCTGGATCTCTATTACAGATGTTGTCCTGGGACACTCCTCAATTGCCTTGGTCTTGGATGGGTCCACATATATTATTTTTATAGTGATAAAATTCCCCAAAACTGACACTCCCCCCATATGGAACTTAAATTTACTGAAATTTTTATATTGTTTCTCCCTACACAGAGTCTTTCTCATAGTTTTAAAATTTTCTTTATGTTCCACCTTTCTCATGGAGTATATCCTAATATTATTGATAAAGGCTACCAATAATTTGTTGAGGTAATATTTAAATACTTTATTCAATAAATCTAGGAAATATTTTGGTTCATTATGATTCCAAAGAGAATAACTATGAACTCATATTTTACATACCTCATCCTAAAGGCATTCATGGGAATATCATCCTTAGTCACCATTAATTGGTGATATCCCGACTGATGGTCCACCATAGATAAATCGATTGTCACATGTAACTGATCAAAAAAGTCATCTATCTAATATAGGGGATAATTTTTCTTTATAATAATTATATGAGGTCATTATAATCATTAAAGAGGTGAATTGACCAATTAACCTTCAAAAATTAGACTTCTTCACCCCATGGAGAAGCACTCAGGCATATAAATCCATTGTACAAATTCATCTGTAATTGTTTTTTCAGTTATTCCAGCTATATGGTGTTCATTCAACAAGATGTCTTTGATATAGGTTGATATATTTTAATGTGTTCAATTATAAACTAAATCACACAATCATGATAAATTCTCGAAATATCATTAGTGAATACTTAAGTGTAGTCCTTCACAATGGACATGTCTTCGAGCATTATTGTCTTCATTTTTCTAAATCATTTGAGTGAGATAATTCTGATCATAAGAAAGTAATATACACACCTGAGAAAATGACTCTAATGTTGAATCATCTTCCTCATTATACTTGTAATGATTTTTTTTATGCTTTTGGGATATTAAGATTCATCTCCTTTTCCTGACAGTTTACATTGGCATTGTAATAGGATATAAAATCGATGACAAATATATAATAAAACTATAAAAAATATAGTATAGAAATATTTTCTTGGAGGTTGTGTACAAATATATTATCTAGGGAAGATTTGTGTACATTTAATGCAATATTTTTCCAATTTTTTCTGATAGATAAATTAACTTTCAAATTTTGAGGTTCTATTTGAATAGTACTAATAAAAATTCATGATATGAATGAATTCATAGAACTATAATCAAGTATTTTTATGCTATTATAAAATTAATAACTAGTTTAGATGTAACCACATCATTTTTGGGACCCTCCTCATTAGTATTGATAATATATTCCCTTACTTGTTTCCTTAGAGGATATTGTTGATTTATTCTGACAACCCTGGGCTTAGGGAATTAGTTTGGAAAATTACCATGTTCCTTGAATTTAAAACATTAGACTACTAGATGAGCATTGACATGATCCATACATTATTCTAAAATGTGGGTGGGATTAATCATATACCTATTGATGTTCATTACTATATAATTTACTCTAACACATTTTATGCATTTACTAGTTTCCATTAGATAGTTCCAACAACGCTTCTTCCCAAAAGTTTGAAACCTGAGATATTCAGTCTTCTTTTCATTATGTGATTTATTTTCTGATACAACGTTATTAGAATCAATTTTCCTCTTTTTGTATCTTATCAAACAATACCACTAAGAGTCTCTGATATCCATTTCAAATGTAAGGACACAACGAATAATCTATTCATAACTATAAAAATCTGGACTCTCCAACTATTTTTGTTGACTCTTATTTGGGTTATTAAAGAAGTGATAGACATTGATATTTGTATTCATTGTAAATATAGAGGAATATCATTCAAGGGATGTATTGTTTTCTTCATATTCCCTAATTGAATAATTTACTTTTCATTTATTTCCTAAAAATCACTTTCCATATTGAGATAGAGGTTTTGAGGAAAATATTTACTGGTATTGTTATTAAATTCCACCTAATCTATGGAATTAATTTTCTCAAAGAATATTGTATTTTTTCACCACTGATCATCTTTCCAATCCAAAGAATACACTTCCAACACAAGTTTCTCTTCATCTGAGCACGAGATGACAAAAATATATTTTCAATGGAGTTATCCATTATTCCATGAGGATGGGATCAGATGAACCACTAAACATGTGAGGCCTTTGTATCATGAAGGATTAGACAAAATATTTCTCTCTCTTAGTAGAATGAGGGTGTTCCTCATGATTTACATAATTATTCATAACTTGAGACAGTTGAGCATGTACTATAAAGAATTTTTGAGAACCTGTTTCTATAATATTTTTAATATAATTTTGTAAATCATCACATTTATTATCACACTGATTATTATAACATGTTCATATATTTATAAACATTAACTACAAAAAATAATGTGTCATTAATGGGCTCTAATACCTAGGTAATAATTATAAAAAAATTAAAAAATATATTATAAAATATTAAAGGAAAATTATATCCTAACATGTGATTCCCTATGTTTCAGTCTAGGATATCAATGATCTGTTTCAAAATGTATTTTCTTATTGTAATTTCACTATTCAAATAATAATTGTTCGTAATGAACTTAGGAATATATCAAATAATATCCCCCAGGGGTGTTGTAAAAGAATCCCAGTAAGGCCCACTGTCATGTATTATTTTACCTCGAGTTAGGCCCGTTACACATTGTTGAAGTTGTTACTCGGAGGTACATCTATTCTATAACCATGTCCACTTCTAGTATCCCTGCATATATGTCTTTATTTAATAAGAACCATATTGTATTCGATACCAAATTCATGGATGTTTTCGAATACGTAGTTGTATCCTTAGGGTTCTTAATAAAGTTCTTTAATCCTAATCTCCAAAAATAACAAATCATTTACTCTAATACCAACTATAGTAACACTGGACTTTGACAAAAATATTTACATTATTTTAATCATAAATAAACATAAAATTTCAGTCCAAGGATCGTAATGAAAAATTTCATGGCAGAATACATATGTAAATCATAAAAAATGGGACTAAATTAAATATTTATTAATTTAACATCCTTTATGATCTCCAAAAATACATTGAGCCCTTCCAACTATATAGTATAACCTTGGGAGAAAATTGGAAAATGGATGAGTTAATAGCCCATTATGGGAATATAAATAAAAATAAATCTTAGTATATGGGTTAGAAGGCATATCATAATGATATTAAAAGGCATGGAACAAGATTAAACCAAAGGAATCATAACATGAGATCATAAAATTATGGATTCATTGTAATGTGTTTGCAACATAAAACAACAATTTAACATTAGTCAAGGATCATTCCACATAATACAACATTATTCAAGGCTCGTTGTATATAGGGAATCATGATGCACAGATTGGCTTACATTTAGGAACATGAGTTAGGGATAACCACCAAGATCGTATGACATGGAGCACGAGTCTAGGATAATAACCAAAAACATTGCACATAACGTCACATGAGACTAAATATTACCCATTTAATTATATCACTATCTGGTATCACCTATCATAATTTGTTTAAGAATATTTTTTCAAATAAATAATCATATAAAAAGAATCCAACATAAACATAAAGATTAACCATGGAATGAATTTGGTATCATAATTATATCAAAATGAAAATCAAAAGAGAATATCTAAGTGGTGTTAATGAAGGACGGATATCAACAACACATTGAAATTTATAGGGGAATTTAGGGATATATCATTACAATATATGTTAATCTAAATTCGAAATGTTTTTAAAAAATTAGCAATAAAACATTTTAGTACGGATTAAGTGAAAAAATTCCAGATTCATTTAAATGGATAAGTCATAATTGATGGTATAAAACGAAAATTAAACAAAAATATTTTTTCATGATTGAATTTGTGATTTTTGAAAAATAATTTTGGATTAAAATAGGTTATGTAGAAATTATGAAAATGGGTATGAATATTGGATGTTACCTTAAATCGGGCCTCCTTATCCGGATGAATTTAGTAGGGAACCTTTTAAAAACATGTATATCCCCAAAACATTATGGTTCATGGATATAGGTAATGATTTTGGAATCAATATACATTTTTTAGAAGATTTACATAAAAATAAATGTGAATTTCATTTGGTGAAAAAGAGATATAGATTAACCCAATGAATTATAGCGGTTCAGGTAGAATCCCTTACCTTAGGTCTGATATGATTCTGCACATGATCATAATTTTGTGAATAATAAATTAAAATATATTAATTAATTAATTAAGAACCCATTATACATTTTTTTATTTATTATAATTTTTTATGTTCATTCATATGAATTTTTAAGATTATGGGATTCAATTTTATTGTTTGTGAGTTTTGGTTTTCATGGATTTCATGGTCGGTTTTCTTATATATGTTTAAGGAAATCATATAGTATGAAGATAAATGTCTAGAAAAGAAAAAATTGGTTATTAATGAACATCTATATTATTAAAATACTATTATTTAGAAGTTATGATGATTCATTTTATATATCATTAATGATAATCATTTAAATTAATTTACTGTTTATTGTCATAATGAATTCATTTTGTTTTAAAAATTAAAATCATTTGAACAAATGATTCTATAATATTTGATAAGATATAATACATATATTATAATATGGTGCAAAATTTAAAATGGTTTCATTACCAGCCTTGAATATGGTAAAAGAAATTGTAAACATTGTCTCCATGAATGTGATAAATTAACACATCACTGGCGACATTTTTATTATTAGTATACAATGAGGGTAAAAAAGATAAAAATGAATTATTACATTTTAATAATATCATTTAAGTATATATAATTAAATTGAGTTATAAAAAATTTTTAATGAGGGGTGGTGATAATAGAAAAAGAAAATAAAGGAACATCAAAAGAAATTAAAAGAAACAGAAGCAGGTTTTACATCTTAATTCCTCCTTGATGAGAACATCTATATGAGATTGGTTTTGGTCTTCTATTTGGAAAAAAATCTATTATAAGTGATTAAGGGGGTTGGGAATATATTGGAGTAGAATTTGGACATGTCTCAAGGCTTGAAATATGTGAGGAGAATATGTGGTGAAGGGTGAAATTTATAATAGATGAGAGGGTTGTTCTCTCAATATATAATTCATTATTTAATTATTTTTTACAAGGAATGAAATAATATTGATTATTAAGGAGAAATATATTGACAATATCATGTTAATTATAACCATTTTTCTTTAAATAATCAATGACTCATGGAATAATTTACTGATCATATAATATATATATATATACAATAAATTACCATATTATACTATTGACATAAAATTAATGCATTTTAGAGAAATACTAAAAAACATACCCTAACAATTTTTTGATGTGTAGAATTAAAAAATGAACTCCATTATGTGATAATAATTTTCTAAATATGAAAATTTTTAAATTTAATTATAATCATCATTTACATGGAACATATAGTTTTTAAAATTATAATTGTTTTTATGTCACTAGGAGAACTCAACTAAGGTCTCATAATATTTTCATATAATCATAAGACATAAAAATACTAGTTTATGAATATTGTTTGTGAAAATAACTTTTCTTTTAAATTAATTGATTATTCATGAAATGGTAATCAAATATTTATGATTACAAAAATCCGAACACTTAATTACCAATTATTAATAATTTTATTTACTTATACTATGATATAATTATATATATTTTCACATATAATTTGGAAAACATTTATTTATAATTTCACTAGTATTGTTGCAATTCAATTATCCAGTTTAAAATTCATAAGGTTCATGTTACTATGACAATTATCAAGTAACTATTCTTTTAGAATATTTAATTTAACTTATATAGATTCCTTTTATATTATTAATTATTCATTTAAAATGTTTGTATTGTTTTATTAATGTCATTTTATGTGATAATACTATATAACAAAATTATAAGAAGGGGATTTCATTAATAAATGTTTTTGGTCATTACATATACACTACTAATTTCTTATAAATGGTGTATATATTACCCATAAGATTCTTTTATGACTATTATATAGAAGAATATGGTATTTTCATATCCAAATAGTTTTATTTCACTCATAGTTCATAAAATAATACTAATTATAATGTTTTGATTATTTATTTCACAATATCATCACTATTTTTTGATTGTTTCATTATAAGTGTATATTGGGGAATATATATATTCCATATCGATTTTTTTAAAATATATTTTAAAATTTGGTTTACTATTCTCCTATGGATGTTTAAATCCATTTTAAATTTTTTGACTTTTTACTACTCGGTTGGAATGGAATGTTGTTGTTGTTTTTTGAAGGATTTATATTTTGATTTTTACCAGAAAATGAATTTATTTAGCTTAAAATGTATAATATAAATATTTTCAAGCCATTTAACCACAATTTTGTGATGTTTCTTTGACAAAATTCCCTGTTTTTTAAATAAAATTTATTATTTTAAATTTATATTTCATTTTATGAAAATAAAATGCTTCAATGAGGAAATGATATTTTCATTTGGAATTATATTTACGTGATATCTCAAAATTATTTTCTATTTATGAATAATTATGTGATGTTAAATATGTTTTATTTGGGATATTATTTAGTTCTATATTTTTTTAAGATTAGTTTGTTACAATTATGGATTGATTTTAAGAAAACCTATATCTTTTAAATGGGTTATGTGGTGTTTCAATTATGTTTTTCAAACCCGTTTAATTTCATGGGTTATGGTATGAAAAAAGATCTACGTTCTTATAAAACACATATGAATGGTTTTAATTGTAGAGACCCTAAGCTTGACGTACATGGACATTACATTACTTTTGCGGAATACTTAATACATAACAAAAACAGACACACAAGGACCGTAATAGTTTAGTGTCTTTGGAAACTTGGAACGTAATCTTCTAATCGTGGTGAAAGATCTTCAACATCTCCCATAAAGATCTTCTACTTTTTGTTTCCTGACCTAAAACCTTTCTTTTGATCCTGGGGGAAAATAAAACATAGAAAGGGTGAGCTCAAATTCTCATTAAGGGTAAGCATGGAGAAAATAAAACATACCATATACATTGGAACTTAAACACATGAACATAATGTTTAAACATTAAAATATTGAGCAATGACATAAAACATGGAAGTACATAAGGAATAGATCATAATGGAACATAAACCATGATAAAATATCATGGGAATAAAACATGTAATTGTGGCATCCATTAAGCACATGTATTAATTTTCATAGTAGCCATGGCATTGCTTCCAAGACCATCTTAGTGGAAAAAGTCCCATCCTGAATCGAGTTCACTCCTCATTTCAGTCCTGTAACACTGAACCAGATTAACTTACCGTTCTAGCCATGTCTATCTCATTAGATATAAAATCTTTACTAAATGCATTGGAGGGAGATATTGGTCCCACCCATCTCATAATGAAATCATTCTTACTTGTGCCACAAAATAAACATATATCATTCATAATAACCCAACGAATACCATGGGTTTCATAAACATAATCCCATCATCACATAATCAATATAAAAGAAATGGATATCATTTTATAATAATAAAAGTGAAACCATGTAAATCATAGATAAATTATACTTGAAATATACACATATGAAATAATTTTATCTTAGATGAAAAATGGTTTTGATAAAACACTTGAAATGAATTCTTGTGGAAAATATCCTTTCTTCTTAAAAATCATTTTCTTTTCACAAAATGTCATGAAATTTTAAAAGAAAAGGATTTTGTTGAAAATAGTCCTGAAATCTTTTGGAGGAAGCTTCATGAAAATAAGGCTTTATAAAACCGTAAAAATCCTTTCATGCCTTATACGTTAAAAAAACATTTTTATCGTACTTTTGTAGGAAAAGTAAAAAATTACCTTGTAAGGTAAATAAAAGAAAAATTCATTCCATACCATGGGGTAAAAGTAAATATGGGTAAAAAGGACTTTAAACATACATGAATACACTTTTATAAAACATGGACATGGATGATATCAATAACCCCAGTAAATATTTACGAATAAGCAATCTTAGAAAAAAATGAGATTTGCAAAATTATCCCTTACCTTATGTCCGATATGCTTTGTATGTATCCAAAACTCCTGTATAATGATTTCAATAAAGTCATTGACTTATTACAGAATCATAATCATTGTTATGATATCATATATGGTTCACTTATGACTTTATATTACCCGTTCTTTTTAAATTTCATGTTAAATAGTGTTTTGGGTAAAATCGTTTCATTTGACGTCCGTGTTTTGACTTGTAATTATTCATATGATTACTTAGATCACAATTACATAATTACAGAATATAAAACATTATTTATATATAATATATATTCAGAATATACATATATATAATATATCGATAAATGGAAAGAAATACACCGTTCATGGAGACGGTAGGCCGTACGTACGCATGAACGCTGTTTTTATTTTCTTATTGAGTTGAATGGAATTAAGTAGATGAAATACATATATACATAAATCCAGTAGCTTTATAATGTCATATATTTCATTATTATTGCTTATATATACTTTATAATCATTCTTAAATGGTTTACATGGAGAATGTATCTCATCGCGTCGTGGAGACGGTAGTCCTTACGTACGCACGAGCGATGATATCGTTCCCATAATTATTCAATTGAATTAGAGTGGATGATAAAATATATCATAATTAGTATGATGTTATAATACCTATGTATAGTTATTCTTTACACCATTATACTCATCCATGTAAGGTGTTGGTGGAAAAACAGATTACACCACGACGTGGAGACGGTATTCCGTACGTACGCACGCGCGGTGATTTTGTTTTCCGTAGGATGGATAGAAGGTGAAATGGGGTTGTTTCATATTTATAATAACAAATCATTATATTAGTTATACTGATGTTATTAATTTATAATGAAAAAACTAAATAAGAAGAAGTTGAAAAAGAAAGAAGCTTGATAGAATCGGGAGAAGAAATTACCTTTTTTTCGATACGCCTCTTTGAAACCTCCTCTTAGGGAAATAATATTGGACTTTAAAGTATACCAAACCTTCTAGGATGTTTCTAGGGAAGTGGAGAAGATAATTTGGAAGGGTTTGGCCGAGCATGAAGGCTCAAATTGGTGTGAGGAGGAGAGGGAGGAGGTGCCCTTTTATAAGGGAGGAGAGGGGCACCTTTGAAATTCTAAACAATATTAATTTATAATAAATCTAATCCCACTTAAAAACCTCCAAAAATGACTCATATTCAAATATTAGATGAGTTAGGGTTGTAATCTCATCAAACAGTCAAATTTAGACATGTTTGGATCTTAATTTAAACCTTATAATTTTGAATTATCTTTATTTGATCTATTTAAGTTTATTTGTGGTAATAAAATTATAAATTTTAAATTATAAAAAATAATTACTTATTTGTTGTGAATTTCCCATAATTGTTTACTTTATAACATTATAGACCATATAAATTTAAATTTATAATTTTTAAATATTTTTTTGATTTTTAAAAAATTTTATAATATGTTATTTTTATAAAATAACAATAGTGTCAATTTTGACACTATTCAATTATTTGAATTTAAATAAAATATATACAGAAGATATGTTCTAACTAAAAACTTTAATGGATTCATAAATGGTCATATGTGTCTATAAAATTAGTGGATCACATTAAATAGTTCATATAATATTTATTTTATTATTTCTAAAACCATTTATTTGGTTTATCTCTTAATAAAATAATTACTACAACATTTTTGTATAATTATTTAATATAATTATTTGTTGCATAAAATTTTAAAAATAATTCTATGATGAAGATAAATAAATTAACTTTCACAATAATACTTTTAATCTAATTTATCATCTTAAAATAACAATATTTAAATTGTTATATTTATTAAATTATTAAGGTGACAACTTTGGCATCATTTAAAATAAAATAATATAAGTTTCATAATCACTTTTATAAGGATCCAAACGGTTATATATTAGGTAATTAGACGATTAAGGTGTATATATATAGTACCAATAGGTTTTGGTCATGTTTGTGGGCCTTTTAATGGGTATTATTATTTCAATAAAAACTGTATTACTTATTTTCCACTTAATAAATAATTTCTATATCATTAATGTATCACCATTAATGATAATTATTTAATCCCTAAAAATTCTAAATAAATTATCATGATGTAGATAATTGTATTAGAGTTCTAAAGACTATTCATGTTAGAAGTTTTATGATGTTTATCACAAAATTAAAATTATTATACTTATAAGATTTAAGAGAGTGACATGTTTTCACTTTCTTTGGTTTTAATAATAATTAAATTATTTTCATGGTAAAAAGTCCATAAAATGAATCTAATCCGACCCTTAGTTGATATGGGTTTACCTTTAGCCATCCAATAGAATTTTGGCATGTGTTAGGGTAATTTTATAATATTATATTTACACTTAATTACCCGATTTACCTTTAACTATGGTAAATAAAATTTACCGTAGTTACTATTCATAATTCCAAAAAAAAAGTAGCCTATTAACATAATTTGGACCCCCTGATTCCAAATATGAAATCCATTTTTTCAAATTCAATACACAGAAGTTTCAAAAATTAAATTATAATTAATCTCTTTGTCCAATGAAAACACGTTTTTGTTTAAAACATTGGAAAATATTGAATTGATTTAACCTACGAATTCAGTGTTAAATAAATGCTAATGACATACATTATATTAAATGGAAAAAATATATTATATTTATACTTTAAAACCATTCAATATTTATATTTAACCATAGAAATTATTACGATAAAAAAAGTTTTTTTTCCTTAAAATATAGCGTGTTTTTACTATTCATCAAAATATGAGAGTTTCCAGAATAATACGAAAAATTTATCCGAAGTAAATTTTTATTTCTTGATTCCAAAGAAGAACTTTATTTTGTCAAATTGAACTTATAAAAATGTCAAAAACTATATTTAATGTTGGTACGCCATCAAAAGGCGGCAAAACAGCACTTTTTTAAAAATACTTATTTTACCCGAAAAATTTATTTTGTTCTTATACCATGTTCTAGAAAATGTGTAAGATGAATAATAATGTTGTAAAATCCAAAATTTAGTTAATACTATTCATAACGGCTATTTCATAATAATATTATAATAATATATTGTTGTTTAGTAAAACCCGGTATTGCGTACAACACACGCTATCAAGGAAGGTCGTGATTGCGTGTAATGCAAGCCAAGTCATGGTTGCGTGTTGTGAAAGAATCTTTCGTTGTTTCGTATAACAGAATCCAACCATATTTCATTTTTACATTGAATATATATATATATATATACACTCAATGTTGCGTAGAATAACTATTATCAAAATTGTGTGTAACACGATGCAAGAATAGTGTTGTGTATACTGCAAGCTAATACGGTGTTGCGTATAGCACAAGGTAATCATGGTGTAGCATACAACACAAGACATTAATGAAATTAAAAGAATATTTTTCATAAAATCTCGGGGTCTTACATTCTACCCCCCTTAAAATCAATTTCGCCCTCGAAATTTGTCGGGGTTATAAATGGTTTTTCTACTTGAAAGTTTCTTTAATTGAAACCCACATCATTAAAAGGAATACCAAAACTTATCTTTAAAAACTAAATTATGAAATGTAATGGTTACCTAGATAAACTAATCACTGGGTTTCCATATAGGAGAACATAGGTGAAAATATGGACATGGAAGAAAAATCTAACCATCCAGTTCTGATGGAGAGTGGTAGAGAACATGGCTCTGAAAAAGACATCAATCAAAAATCCATAAATTTGTGATGATCTCGGGTACCACCTGATTCATTGGATATAAGAGCACTAGGACAACATTTTTAGTTTTCAATATCATTTCCATAAAGTTGAAAATTTTTAATTAGAAGAAATATTTGCTTGATTTTGGTACAATCTCACTATTGTTTGTGCTATGAACAATTTCCACTTCATATCTTAAAGAAATGAAGTTGAATTTGTTATTCGTGAAGTGTTAACAGATCATGTGATAGAATTATGGGTCATTCCATCTATTTCAAACAAAAGGTTAGAAAAAGTTATCAAATATACATAAGTCCATCTATGGTGAGATTAATCATATATGGTTCCTAAAATGGACTTATACTTCATATATCATACCGATTAATAAAATAAAACTAGTTTCTACTAACCAAGGACTTACTGTAGCCTAGTGGTAGGTGATAAATGCCAGTCGCACTTCGGTTGTGGGTTCGATTCCCACAGCCTTGTCTGACGCGATGGGCTGTCACCTGTCCTGCAGGTTTCCCTTTTTCTAAAACTACATTACTATATCATCCCATTAATAATATGGAAAAAGGTTCTATCCTTAAACAATAATAACTTATGTCCAACATAATCCATTCCAATCTTTAGGCTTATCCATAATATTGCAGTCCATTGTCATATTATAGTGAAAACGATTACCAGATATTTCATATAAGAATCATGTTAATACCATCGTTGATCCCCATATATCATAAGATATGTCTTGTTGGTCACATTAGAAACGTTCGAAGGCCTTAATCATGTATTCTCTTGAAAAATGAATACCCATTGAACCTTAGTGAAAACATGAATGCAGTTAAAAGTTAACACTTTCCACATACCAAAATCCTCAAAATTCTATATACTCAAACCATGATATCACTTAGTCCTTATATCAATCATGAGCTCATGAATACAATCAAAAATCTCATTATCTTCTTATTCCTTCATTATGCGTATATCATCTAATTTACAAAAATATCTGAATAATATTCCATGGTTACTGGTACCATTCAATAAATAGTTTCAAATACTTTTAGGAAAAACAATAGTGTAACAATCCTTAGATGATTCTTTATTCAATAGTACCATTAACTATACAACATACCTCTCAATAAATATACAATCATTTCACTACCTTATAAACAACTGACTAAGCTTCAACACTTCTTTAAGCTCATATGTCATTTGTAGTCTCCTCATCATCATCCACATAAATACTACCCATATGACCATCTGGATTCTCTTCATGAGATTTTCCATTAGAGAATTGGTTTGCATAATGCCCGTGCATTCCACATTTAAAACATCTAATCACTGTTGATGTCGTAGCAATCCAATTATCCTTGTCCATGGTGTTAACTAAACCTTTTCCTTTGCACTTATTGGCTTTGTGTCCTTCTTTTCCACACCCAAAGCATCTTCCAGTTCCTTTGAAACAATCTCCCTGATGCCTCTTCCCTCATGATTTACATGGGGGAAATTGAACTTTTTTCCTCTATGATCATCATGAAACTCCATATTTCTCTTATTATCTGAGTTGGGAAACTTACCAATGTTGAGATTATTGATCATGTTATGAGATTGCTGATTAGGCATAATAATGATGTTTGGACTTGCAGATCCCGTTTCATTTGGTTTCTCGTGAAGAAAATCATTCCATTGTCCGTCATATACTCCATTATCAGGAATCCTCTTGTTTCCAGCCATTTTCTAAAACCCAAAAAGAATAGTGTGAGAGGAAAAAATAATGCATGGGAAAACAACATAGTAAAGGGGAGCACCATCAATATCTAACATCTTAGGTTAAATTCTAAGATTGTTACCTTAGTTCTAGGACTATATCTTATACGTATACTTATCCTTAGGGACATCCCTAGACATACCTTAGAAATATCTCTTGGGATCTCACTAACATTCTCGCATCCTAGTTTCCAAAGGTTGACTAAATATTTCCTCTGATACCAACTGTAGAGACCCTAAGCTTGACGTACATAGACATTACATTACTTATGCGGAATACTTAATACATAACAAAAACAGACACACAAGGACCGTAATAGTTTAGTGTCTTTGGATACTTGGAACGTAATCTTCTAATCGTGGTGAAAGATCTTCAACATCTCCCATAAAGATCTTCCACTTTTTGTTTCCTGACCTAAACCCTTTATTTTGATCCTGGGGGAAAATAAAACATAAAAAGAGTGATCTCAAATGCTCAGTAATGGTAAGCATGGATAAAATAAATCATACCATATACATTGGAACATAAAAACATGAACATAATGTTTAAACATTAAAATCTTGAGCAAAGACATAAAACATGGAAGTATATAAGGCATAGATAATAATGGGACATAATCCAGATAAAATAGCATGGGAATAAAACATGTAATTGTGGCATCCATTAAGCACATGTATTGATTTCCATAGTAGCCAAGGCATTGCTGCCAAGACCATCTTAGTGGACAAAGTCCCATTCTGAATCGAGTTCACTCCACGTTTCAGTCCTGTAACAGTGAACCAGATTAACTTACCGTTCCAGCCATGTCTATCTCATGAGATATAAAATCTTTACCCAATGCATTGGAGGGAGATATAGGTCCCACCCATCTCATAATGAAATCATTCTTACTTGTGCCACAAAATAAACATATATCATTCATAATAACCCAACGAATAAAATGGATTTCATAAACATAATTCCATCATCACATAATCCATATAAAAGAAATGGATATCATTTAATTATAATAAAAGTGAAACCATGTAAATCATAGATAAATTATACTTGAAACATACACATATGAAATTATTTTATCTTAGATGAAAAATGGTTTTGATAAAACACTTGAAATGAATTCTTGAAGAAAATATCCTTTATTCTTCAAAATCAATTTCTTTTCACAAAATGTCATGCAATTTTAAAAGAAAAGTATTTTGTTGAAAATAGTCCTGAAATCCTTTGGAGGAATCTTCATGAAAATAAGTCTTTATAAAACCGTAAAAATCCTTTCATGTCGTATACGTTAAAAAACATTCTTCTCGTACTTTTGTAGGAAAAGTAAAAAAGTACCTTGTAGGGTAAATAAAAGAAAGATTCCTTCCATACCATGGGGTAAAAGTAAAAATTTGAAAAAAAGACTTTAAACATACATGAATACACTTTTATAAATCATGGACATGGATGATAGCAATAACCCTAGTAAATACTTACGAATAAGCAATCTCGGATAAAAATGAGATTTGCAAAATTATCCATTACCTTATGTTCGATATGCTTCACATGTATCCAAACCTCCTGTATAATGATTTAAATAATGTCATTGAATTATTATAGAATCATTTTCATTCTTATGATATCATATATGGTTCACTTATGACTTTATATTACCCGTTCTTTTGTAAATTCCATGTTAAAAAGTGTTTTGGGTAAAATCGTTTCATTTTTCGTCTGTGTTTTGACTTGTGATTATTCATATGATTAATTAGATCATGATTAAATAATTCCAAAATATAAAACTCTATTTATATATAATATATATTCAGAATATACATATACATAATAGATCGATCAATGGAAAGAAGTACACCGCTCATGGAGACAGTAGGCTGTACGTACGCATGAACGCTATTTTCATTTCCTTATTGAGTTGAAGGGAATTAAGTAGATGACATACATATATACATAAATAAAGTAGCTTTATAATGTCATATATTTCATTATTATTGCTTATATATACTTTATAATCATTCTTAAATGGTTAACATGGAGAATGAATCTCATCGCGTCGTGGAGACGGTAGTCCGTACGTATGCACGAGCGATGATATCATTTCCATAATTATTGAATTTAATTGGAGTGGATGATACAATATATTAAAATCATTATGATGTTATAATAACTATGTATAGTTATTCTTTACACCATTATACCAATCCATGCAAGGTGTTGGTGGAAAAAACAGATTACACCACGGCCTGGAGACGGTATTCCATACGTACGCACGCGCGGTGATTTTGTTTGCCGTAGGATGGATAAATGGTGAAATGGGGTTGTTTAATATTTATAATAACAAATCAGTATATTAGTGATATTGATGTTATTACTTTATAAGGAAACAACTAAAGAATAAGAAGTTGAAAAAGAAAGAAGCTTGAAAGAATCGGGAGAAGAAATTACCTCTTCTTCGATACGCCCCTTTGAAACCTCCTTTTAGGGCACTAAGATTGTTCTTTAAAGTAGACTAGAACCTCTAGTATGTATCTAGGAAAGTGTAGAAGTTAATTTGGAAGGGGTTGACCGATATTGAAGGCTCAAATTGGTGTGAGGAGGAGAGGGAGGAGGTGCCCTTTTATAAGGGAGGAGAGGGGCACCTTTGGAATTCTTAAAAATATTAATTTATAATAAATCTAACCCCACTTAAAATCCTCCAAAAATGAATCATATTCCCAATCAAATTTAGACATGTTTGGAGCTTATTTTAAACCTTATCATTTTGATTTATCCTTATTTAATCTATTTAAGTTTATTTGTGGTAATAAAATTCTAAATTTTAAATTAGAACAAATAATTACTTATTTGTTGTGAAGTTTCCATAATTGTTTACTTAATAACATTATAGACCATATAAATTGAAATTTATAACTTTTAAATATTTTTGTGATTTTTAAACAATTTTATAATATGTTATTTTTATATAATAACAATAGTGTCAATTTTGACACTATTCATTTATTTGAATTTAAATAAAATATATACAGAAGATATGTTAGAAATAAAAGCTTTAATAGATTTATAAAAGGTCATATATATCTATAAAATTAGTGTATCACATTAAATAGTTCATATAATATTTAGTTTATTATTTTTATAAGCATTTATTTGGTTTATCTCTTAATAAAATAATTACTTCAACATTTTTGTATAATTATTTAATATACTGAATTGTTGCATAAAAATTTAAAACAAAATCCTATGATGAAGATAAATATATTATCTTTCACAATAATACTTTTACTTGAATTTATCATCTTAAAATAACAATATTTAAATTGTTATATTTATTAAATTATGAAAGTGACAACTTTGGCATCATTTAAAATAAAAAAATATAAGTGTCATAATCACTTTTATAAGGATACAAACGGTTATATATTAGGTAATTGGATGATTAAGGTGTATATATACACTAAAAATAAGTTTTGGTCAGGTTTGTGGTCCTTTTAATGGTTATTATTATTTCAATAAACACTATATTACTTATTTTCCACTTAATAAATAATTTTTGTATCATTAATGTGTCACATTTAATGAAAATTATTTAATCCCTAAAATTCTAAATAAATTATCATGATGTAGATAATTTTATTATATTTCTGGAGACTATTCATGTATGAAGTTTTATGATGTTTATCACTAAATTAAAATTATTACACTTTTATGATTTAAGAGAGACATGTTGTCACTTTCTTTGGTTTTAATAATAATTAAATTATTTTCATGGTCAAAAGTCCATAAAATGAATCTAATCCGACCCTTAGTTGATATGGGTTTACTTTTAGCCATCCCATAGAATTTTGGCAAGTGTTAGGGTAATTTTATAATATTATATTTACCCTTAATTCCCAGATTTACCATTAACTGTGGTAAATAAAATTTACTGTAGTTACTATTCATATTTCCAAAAAATAAAAATTAGCCTATTAACATAATTTGGACCCACTGATTACAAATATAGAATCCATTTTTTCAAATTCAATACACATAATTTTCATAAATTAAATTAAAATTAATCCCGTTGTCGAATGAAAACGGGTTTTTGTTTAAAACATTGCAAAAGATTGAATATATTTAACCTACGAATTCAACGTAAAATCAATGCTAATGACATACATTATATTCAATGGTAAAAATATATTCTATTTATTCTTTAAATCCATTCAATATTATAATTTAACCATATAAATTATTACAATTAGAAAAGTTGTTTTTCATTAAAAAATAGCGTGTTTTTACTATTCATCAAAATATGAAACTTACCAGAACAATAAAAAAAATATATCCAAAGTAAATTTTTATTTCTTGATTCCAAAGAAGAATTTGATTTTGTAAAAATGAACTTATAAACATGTCAAAAACTTGATTTAATGTGGGTGCGCCATCAAAAGGTGGCAAAACTGTATTTTTTGAAACATACTTATTTTACCAGAAAAATTTATTTTGTTCTTATACCATGTTCTAGAAAATGTGTAATATGAATACTAATGTTATAAAATCCAAAATTTAGTTAATACTATTCATAAAGGCTAGTTCATAATAATATTATAATAATATATCGTTGTTTAGTAAAACCCGATATTGCGTACAACACACGCTGTCAAGGAAGGTCGTGATTGCATGTAATGCAAGCCAAGTCAGGGTTGCATGTTGTGAAAGAATCCTTCATTGTTTCGTATAACAGAATCCAACCATATTTCATTTATACATTTAATATATATATATACATGCAATGTTGCGTAGAATAACTATTATCAAAATTTTGTGCAACAAGATCCAAGAATAGTGTTGTGTATACTGCAAGCTAATACGGTGTTGCGTATAGCGCAAGGTAATCTTGGTGTAGCATACAACACAAGACATTAATGAAATTAAAAGAATATTTTTCATAAAATCTCGGGGTGTTACACTATTTATGTAATTTATTGGACAAATATCTTCCTCTAATGCATTGGGTGATGATGTATATCTCATATGTTCGATAGAAGTGGAACGAGAAGAGAAACCGGTTCATTAATACAGGAATAGAACATAAAGGGAACTCAGTTTATTAATACATGACTATAACAAGAGTAAAATTAGTTTTGAAATACATGACTATAACGAGAGTACCCTTGGTTTGGTAATATATACCTAGAACTTGGAGTCAACCTGGTTCAGTAAGGTGCTTTTTTCACTAAGATGGTATTTTCAATGAGCCTTGAATAATATAGAAATTATTTTATGTTATTTTATGTTTTCCATAATATAATTTATTTAGTTATGATCTCATGGAATGTGTTCTATGACGTTCAAAAAATAGTTTGATTTATTTCTTGATATTATATCATGATTCTTTGATATGAAATTCATATCTTTCAATTGTTTTTTATGTTTGTATGTCTTTTTATTATGATATTTTCCCATATCTTCTATCTTTACCATTACTGAGCATTATTGGTCACTATTTTCTTATTTTAATTTTTCTCAGTATATGTAGAGTGATTATAATGGAGTATTAAATTTAGGGATTTCCCATGGATGATATTTTTGACCTATTAAGAAAAAATAAAAGCTGGTTATTGTGGGATATTATGTTGATTTTATTGAACCAGATTTATTATGAATCCAAGTAAGAGTTATAATACTTTTGTAAAAATAAAAACCTAAATGGTTATTGAGTTTTTAAGAGATCTAGTATTTCATTTTTATGTTTTATGTTTTCAAATAAAAAATTTGTAACATCTATAGTGTTTATATCATTTGTACGGGATCTAGAAGTGCAGATTCTGGCTATTTCATTAAAATTACCACAAATAATTAATTTTGTCATGATAAAATATTATAAAGAATATATTATGTTCTAAATGATTTTTTAATTTTTTCAAAAAGATTATAAGTTAATGATTTTGGTTTTTAGATAGACAGATACACGAAAAAAATCATCAGACGAATGAAAACACTATTTTCAGAGTGACAACAGCAACTAAATCATTAGATGAACACTAATATCGACCTATAAGAAATAGTGTTACATAAATCCATCAAGGTCATTCTGAAAACAATTCAATATAAAATGTGTTTTTTATCTTTAATCCATCTATTTAATGGTACTATAGGACAATTAAAATAGTTAATTTGTTGTTGAGAACAATAAATGAAATGAGATCCTTACACTAATACATCATAAGGAAAATAGAAAAAAATAAATTAGTATGACAATAATTCTTATCCATTGGATAGGAATCTAGATAATATATATCAATTGGGGAAAATCAATTTATTTTCTATATTTGATTCCCCCGATTCATTTACAAGATCATAGAGAGAAGTGAAGTTCATATTTTTAATTTGAATCATTCTATTAGTCTGAAAAAAATTTAAGAAGACTTTATCATACTAATAAAGATATTGATGATATGAGATGTTCATTATTTCATTATTAGTGGATTAAGGTGAAGGAAAATTAAATTTTTTTATTACAAAATGTAGTCATGAATTTTCAATTGACTCAATGAATCAAAGAAGACTATCAATCCCCTATTTTTATTCGTCAGTGGGTCAATGAGAATTTTTTTTAATGTATTTATTTATTTAATAAAGTGGAAATAATCTAGAGTATTGATGTAATTATCAATTTAGAAATAAATAAACAAGAAATTACATCATACATTCTTTTATATAAGAAATTATATAGGTCTCAGAATAATGTCAATACTTTAATAGAAGTTATAAAAAAAAGAATGATCAGACTCAGAAAATCATATATGATAATTGTTTATAAATTCAAGAGAGTATGAATTTTTTATAATGTTATAAATAATTTTAAAACATCCCATAAATATTTATATGTTTTTATGAACTGAATGATGACATTAAAAAACATTAAATTCAGAGATATATAAATTTCATTGAGTTGGAATATGAATTTCTTTTCATGAATTTTCTATTCTTGGACAAATATTAAATGGATTACATAATACCTTCATTCACGATATTATTACCATGTTGACGGATGACAATCTAAATTTGGTTGAGATCTACTAATATCCCATCCCGAGTTTGATTCATGTTGATTCTAAGGAAACTACATCAGATCAATTCCATTGATGTGACATCCATCAGTGCAAGGTCCATCAGACAGAGCTCTATCATACAGAGATCCATCATAATATAAAAATATGTGTTGTGGATTGATTTAGTACTCAATTAAAGATCTATGAAAATATGTTCAATAAAACAATTTCTAATTAGATGGATATGGTTGATCAATGGCTAACATATCGAGGCTAATATGGATTACTATTCCTATGTATGTTTTCAGCAAATATTTTTCACATCATGATTTGTGGAAGATATAGAGGATGTTATAAGACCAACCTATTAATAAATTTTATTTAAGAAATAATTTACGATTATAAATAGGATAAGTTGATACACCATACAAATTGAGTAAGTGAATAAAATTTTTAAGTGGATCATAAAATAATCAATGTGAATCTTGTAACTATGGATCATTACCAGTTACTCAATATGATTGACCATTTCTCGTGGTGTATTTATAGTATTTAGAAATTTTATATGAAAAGTATTAATGGTGGGTATAACCCACTATATTAGAAAATATTATTATTGGGATTTTAATTTTTTTTCCATTCTGGTTCCTTAATATTCCAGAAATAAGATATTAAATGAATCCTTGTTTGTGGGACAATCTATCAAGGTAAAGGGTGGGTATTTTTACATAATGATCATGGGATTTCTAATAGCTAATATGATGTTGGATATATTGAGAAGTATCTATGAAAGGAAAGAGAAATATAAGGAAGCCATGTTATAAATATAGGGATGTATATTTGAAGATTTGAAATTGAATAATGATGAAATGGATTATGTTTACATTATTATATTAAATGATATTATAAGTAACATACTATATTTTTTTGAGATTCTATAAGACGTTACAATTGTTAAGAAATTGATGATAAATTTTATAGATATATTGTATTCTAAAATCATAGTATTATAAGGACATATAGATTTATTATGAATTTTCATCAGAATATTCATGTGGCATATTAAATGTGAAAACTAAATCACTTCACGAAAAATTTTGAAAGGTAAAGTTCATTCAATGCTTTGTGAAAAGGTAAAATCAATGAAAAGAAGTTGAAGAAGAATAAATTGATTTAGTGGCAGCGGAAGAAGGTGAATATTTTAACCCAATTGTAGAACTCCTTTTGAAGAAATATAGTAAGGGGAAATAGAATTGAAATACTCAAAAATGGTATAATAGTTACGGGAAAGTACAGTTTTTTACAAATTGATCAATAAAAAAATTTGAATTGTTTGAGTTCAATAATAATGGTTAGATGTCTCAGAAACGAATGAGTAATAATTACATGGAATGTTCTCCATAAGAAAAAAGAATATAACCAATCTAATTAGGATAAAAATGATAATTTCTCATCTAATAATGAATTTAATCACAAACTCAAATTTATTTCACAATTTAAAAATGGAATTAATTAATCAGACTGTAAAGTTAATGGTAAAGAAATTACAGAAATAGAGTAGATTCTTAAAACTATTTTGGAAATATAGATTAAAAAATGAAGTTATATCAAGGAAGAGATATGGATGTTCAACAAAGATTTTTATTATTTAAAATTAGAGTATTATGATCATATGAATATATAATAAACAAATATAATTTTTTTGATAACTCAAAAAATGAATATTAGATAGATTTATTGAAAACAAAAGGTTGTGAACAAAAACTGGATGATAATGATAATCTCAGCACGATATAATCTATACTCTTTGAATAGAATAAGAAGAAAATGTTAAAGGGATAAAAATATGAAATGATAAGACATGTTATAAAATTTTCTATGACTGATATATAGGTGGAGTTTTTTGAAACAAAATTAATGTTTCTTACAACACTATGTGAGAAAAAGAAAAGGTGAGAAAACTTCCCCAATACAGTTGTTGTTAAATGTGAAACTTTTAAATATTGTGAAATGAAGGGTCTATAGAATAATGTTACCAAGAAAATATATTTCACCAAGAATTATTGGTATTATTTTGTAATTTTCCCAATAAAAATATTTCCATGATTTATGAAAAATAAAAAAATGAGGTTCAAAAAAAATTACGATCATTCTAAAACTCCTATTTCATAAGTAACTATTGGTGTTGTGGAATTTTTGAACACTAAGCATATCCAAACTGATATAAAATGTCTTTCCCAGAAACCTTGTTTCATTCAACTATAGATTTTTTAGAGCATAAAAGATCATATTTTTAATATAAATTTCTGAAAAAAACGAAACATAGAATGAGAAGAATGTTGATGTCGTAGTAAATAAAATGAGAAGATGAAGAAATTTGAGTGCGTAATGAATAATGTAGAAATTAAACATGATTAGTCTGAAAATAATTAGTTCTTAGTAATTTGTCTAGAAAAATTAACCATGGATAGAAATTTGGAAAATTCACAAATACCAATTGAAGAAACTGGGAAGAAAAATGCATCTGAAGATATTGTAAAAGTTATTAAAAATATATCAAAAGATTTTGTTTTCAATATTTAAAAAATAGTTAATATATGTAATTGAAAAATGTATGATATTAATCTTTTTATGACTATATTAGTTTCATAGGATGATGAAATAAATAATTTTTTGAAAAGTCCAAAGAATGGAATATTGATATAGTTAATAAAAGTTTAAAAGGTCATAAAATTATTCTATATATGAATGGAATAGAGATAAAAAAATTTAATGATGAGAAGAAGGAAGAAAAGATATAAAATAAAGAATACAATTATAATAAAAGAAATAAAAGACCCTTATTAGACTCTTGGCTTGGAAGATTCATCTGACAAAAAACTATGTCTTATCTTTATTTCCTAAATATTTGTACATTTTTATTAAAATTCATGGAATTGAAAGTGGAGATTATTAATTTTTTGGAAAACAATGTATTGTGGTAATGAAAAATTAGTTTCTTGGAATTTTATTTTTTACACATGAAATTTATAATATGTTTTTTGAGATGGGTTATGGTCACCCTTGTCTAAATAAATATTCTCTAGATTTCCCCAAAAACTACATTATTAAAATTAATGTGAAAATATATTTCATGAATATTGAGTTATGGACCACATTTTTATACTTAATTATACATTATTTTGTTTAAAAATTTGGTTTGAAATAAATTCAAAGAGTATTTTAGTAAAATGAACTATATTATGAAACTCATGTGATATATATGTTCTCTTGAATTTTTTTATGATTTTGAGATAATGAGTTCCATCTTTTGGAAATATTTTTTTCCAATAATGGGGGTGGGGGATTTCTCATCATTCCCTCCTTTAATTTGATTGTCCATTAAGATTATAATATATGAAAATTGGAGAAAATATACTAATAGTGTAATAAAATCATTGGGAAAGAAGACATGATGAGGGGCATGTTGACATTTTTCAAATCGAGTATTGTTTAATTATATCGATGTTGGTATTGAAAACAAACACAATAGGATATTTTTTTACAACCAAGTGTTGTTTTGGTTGTATTTTTTCAATCGATCAAAATTAAAAATGATTGATGTTCTAAATAAAAGTTATATATCCTCTGTATCATCGAACTCAGTCAGATCGGCATGAGTTATTAATGAAAACATGGGTGAAAAAATTGGTTTTTGTATAAAAAACTATTCAGATAGACCATCAGACTCAGCCATTATAGTGAGACATATATGTTATAATTGGGTACAATACATCATATTGTTATTTTGATTGAAATGTATAAACTAATAGAATTTAATTTAATGAATAATTGGTCTCTAGATATGGTGATTGAGACCCAAAATTTGAGATGTATTTTTACTCCCAATTATTCAATATGATGATGCATTGATAATATTGGAATCCTAAAAAAATTAAGAATGATATTCTGAAAAAGATATTGAAAAATGTATTATGTTGAGAAATATATTTAAGAGTTTGTAAATATGTAGGAAAATTAATGTACTAGTTTATAGACATTCATATAAGATACAAAAAATAGATCATTAGATTGATGAGAACCCATTTCATTAGATGATCACAACCACCAAACGATCATACAAAACTGATACTATTATATTATAAAAAGTTTTCCACTAATCCATTGAAGGGATTCTGACATTTATACAATTTAAAATACTTTTTATCTTTAATTAATTAGTTGCATTGTTTTATTAGAGGCATACAAGAGTATGGTGTTATTAAGAATGATGAATTAAATGAAATCATGATAAGTGTATATTGTAATTACAAGAGATAATAATCCATCATTAAAACATTGAAATGTATAATTAGATAATAATATTCCATTGAAGTATCAGTTGCTGTATTACACTATATTAACCAGAGTTAATGAAATCAAATAATTTACCCAAATATAGACATAGGGGAAGTTCATCTTCTTAATGCGAATCATTCAATAAGACTAATAATAAGTATGGAAACATATATCTTACCTAGAAATAAATTTTATATTCAAGAATTTATTATTTAAATATGGATTTTTTGATTTTTAAAGAATTTAAAATGATGTTATTCAGCAATCTGGTTGACCAATTTCAATTGACTCATTGCACCAAGTAAAAAATCACTCAGTTGTTTTTGTTCATCAATTGGTCAATACAAAAATTATTTGAAGCTATTTCATTATTGAATCAAGTTGAATAATTGGAGTGTATTGTTGTCATGATCAATCAGATTATACTTCCATAATAAGGTCCACTGGATTCATTTTTCTGTAATAAAATACATCAGACTGAGACCGAAGTAGATACATAAACTCTAGTCACAATCCAATGATTGATCAGAATCTAAAAATTGTATAGGATAATTGATTGTATATTCATTGTATTATTATTTTTCTAGACAGTTCTTGGTGATTCAAGAAACTCCCAAAAATATTTAGAAGTGTAACATAAGTCAAATATGATGCTATGAACAACATGAAATTCAAATGTATGTTAATTTCAATGTGTGAAAAATAATAATTAGTTTTCCTTATAATTCCATTGGGGGATGACTATAAAATCAGTACATAGTACATAAGTACTTGTGTCTATTCACTTACATAGAGTAGTCACTATAATATTATTGTTATAGGTATTGATATACTGACCTGATTTTGTTTATTTTCAACGTGAGGAGGTCCAATCACTTAATTTATATCTGAGTAACAAACATCAGATTGAGGACCATTAGACATAGTTCCATATGTATATGAAGTGATAAGTTTTGGATAGGGTTAGTACTCATTAAATGGTTGAATAGAAGACGTAGAATTGAACACAGTCCAACTGGATGAGTCTATCAGAATGAGGTTACTAGAATGTGGTTGATCATACTATCTTTTGAAAAGTATTATTTATAATAAAAATTCTATAATGATTATGCACATTTTGATATTTTGAATTTGTGGAGGAAGTTTCAAGACCAACATGTTCTACAATATATTGCTTGAACTTCTTGAAGAATTTACATGGGTGAAGTAGATTTAGATTACTTGTGGAAGAATTGAATAACTATCTAAAGTGGAATTGAAAATAATAAATATAAAGGTAATAACTGTAGACCCTTACCTATTATGAAAAAGGATTTATTTCTTACTAGGGTCTATAACCCACTTAGCGAATGCGGATAAAAAAGTATAGTTAGTGTTAAAAAAATTTATAATAATTTTATAGAATTTTTTCATTCTTGTTCTTATTTAATCCATAGATATTTATTTAAAAGAATACATGTTAGTGGTACTATCCAACAAGGAATGTATTAGGCCTTTGTACCAAAACATTTAAATTTCATTTGGATCCCCATAATTATTTTTTTCATCTGAAATGTAATGTTTAGAAGTTATATTTTACTGAATCATAACTCTAACAAGTTTAAAATTTTGAGAATTTTTATTAAAAATGTTAGGAAACATTCTTATAATGGAAAAAGGAATCACTGATTCACCCACACCTTATTTGTGGTCTTAAAACTACCTATAAAAAAACCCATATATATTACATACTATTGATATTATCAATCCAATTATTTTATACTAATCCCTCTTCATTGAAATGAGGGACTAGTGAAATTCCAACTAATTTTCAAGTGTGGGTTAGTGGAATCCCTCCCAACTCTATTATCTTATATGATCTTTATCCACCTTAAGATTTCTACGTTCCTATTTTTATCTTATTAATGTGTACCATCTTAATATCTGATGAACACTATACTACATGGTTCTAGTGATTCATTCCAACCATACCACATTAAAAACACAACCCATGTATGTGGTTCTGAGATTGATGTCCACTCCCCTTGTTGTTATTCCCATAAATACCTTGTAATAAATTCTTATATATGTGTTTCTTTCCACAAAAATATAAATTACTTAATCATCCTATTTTAATTTCATGTACTATACTTAGGGCCTCATTCAATATACTTTCGATATTGTGATATGGATTTAAAATGTCAATTATATTGTTCCAGTGGAAGATGTTCACAACTAACACAATTTCATACTGAAGTACATCCTTAAAGAGATTCTCCCAGACATTAAAATTTCTATCTATTGATGAAAAAATGATCTATTGATTATTAAATGACATGTGTAGTCTTTAAAATACATTCCTCAATGAATTATGTCAAAAAATAATGATTTATTTAATCCTAAAAAATCTATGGGTATATGTGACTTGAAAAAATATCAGGAAATCCATTCTAGGCCATATCCCCATGATATTCATTGTATACTATAATATTCCCACACGAAATTTTTATTCCTTGAATTATATTGGAATAATGCTTCACCATCCTTAACATGGGTGTCTCCAGATGACAAAAGATCACCTTGATGGACACTATCCAGATATCTTATTCTGAAGGGATTTCAACCCCAATGAACAAGGGTGCATGTTTCAGCTAAAACATCATCATAAAATAAGATATAAAAAAAGAAAATGTGTTCAATCTTCCCCTCCATTGATCATATAGAACATATGAATCTAACATAGAGTTGATCATCCATCTGATTCCTCACAGCAGTTGGATGCATTAGCTACACTAGGTAAGGTGTGTCCTTGTTACCATTTAGTTGTTTGTGAAACATAATATAATGATAAAAAAATTTCTCAATATGTTATAAGAAACTCTACATATTATTGGATTTAATACATGAGAGACAATTAAATGTAATTATAAAATAGATAATGATTTATACAACATTTTATATTTTTTTAATGACATCACATGTAAGATAATGACATTTTAATAGATTAATTTTATTCTTTTTAATAAGTCATTCCAGGAAATTTAAAGTAAAATAAATTAATCCCTAGTACAATCAATGAATGATTAATTAAATTCCTAAATTAACACATTTCTTCCTAGATATACCCTAAATCCATACCATCTATTGAATTAAATATGATACATCATTAACATCATACAATGTGTTTATATATCAATGTGAAGTAACATCACCACTGTAATATGAGAACCTCGAGAGAAAAAACCTGTCCCAAGAAACCTAGATTATCCCACACAGATGAGTCAACTACTCCCTTGAATTAGCACATTATTAAGCCCCTAGACATCATTTTCTTCTTTCTACATTTCACAAATAGTAAATAAATATAAAAAGGCATATATTCCCTTAACACCATAATATAACATCCATGGTCAGGTTCACCGTCACATGAATAATATAGGTCACCATGATAGTTCAACAATACATCAACATATTCTATATTATTCCAATGAGCTGTAAGGGTATAATGAATTTAGTGGTGAGACTATATCAACTAATAAAAAATAATAATCATAAATGAAACATGATAAACAATCAATATAAATAAATTTTATAAATAAAAAAGAAAAAGGAAATTGAATCTAATAGACTCAATACATGAAATTACACACTGAATGTCTTAATAAAATTCATACTAGACAAGAACTATAATAACTATTGTAATTAATGGCTCAACAAGTTTCCCCAAACACCCTTCTTAGTCCAATCTCCATGGTATAATCATTTCTACCAAATCAATAAATCAACTATGGACCCTTTCACTTGTCTATATCTATATCTATGATGTCACCACATGTACCAAATAGAAGAAAAAATAAAGAGTGGGTAAAAATCATTCAATCAAGACCAAAGGTCTTTAAAAAATCATGTATGAGTTATATTTCCAGACATAATATGACATAAATATTAATCAATTCATAGAAAAATGTTGAACATCTCCTTAAACCTTCTCAACCTCAAACATGACATTGAATCTCTGGGTCGACCAAACCTTCAATGGTATAATGTCAAATGTATCTACACATTCTAACCATAGATTCCATGTGGATTTGTTGGGATGTTCCTAATCCCCATTTTGATGCATCATTTGAAAAATGTGGATTCCCAAGCCAAGGGTGAATTATATTTCCAAGTATCAATGGACTTTATGAGAATTCACATTCTAATGAAACATACATGCATTGTGGAAAATATAACTAGTGTGATTTCCCATGTTAGGGATTATTCCTTATTCCATATAAAAAAAGAGATATTGAGTTCAAAAATAGTAAACATACCATAAATGTTTGCGTATTACATTTTTTTAATTGATTCCAATTACCATTTATATCCCCAATATTAGATACATTTTTTTATTTATTTATTCTAATTACCATTTACATATTAAGTTGTGAATTCACATTATTATTTTAATAATTTTCAATATCATTCCATTTAATCCCATTTACCTTTTTAAAATTCAATAAATTACTTTATTTCCATTTTCAAACCACTGGTGGTGAGAGGTTCAAAAGGACCGATCTAGTGATCAACCCAAAATTATATATTATATTTAAAATATAACTACATATGTTATTCATTATCTAACCTATGAACATTTATGGAACAACCTATCAGGTGGTTGAGATTCCGATGTATCATTTTCTTGTAGAACATTTGGGATCTACATGAGGTCTAAACATAAGGATTCAATCCATAAAAATGATTCCCACTTTGGATAGTTCATAAACATGGCATGCTTTCCTGATAGAAAATGTTTCACAGACAATAAAACTAAATATTAACTTTGGGGGATATTTCAGAATACATACCTTAAGAAATTAAATAAGTTCCCATAAATAAAATTTCTAAATTAATGAAAAAAATATTGATTCCTAATTAATCCTTTGGTATTGAATCACGTATTTCAAAACCAAGATAATTCATTAGAAATTTACTAGAATTCATAAATAAAACTTCAATAATTTAAGTCACTAATCATGATTAAAGGTATGAGATTGAGGATTTATTATGTGTTTCATGCAAAATAAATTTGATTATTTCAATTGTAATATTAACTCAATATAATTTTAATGAAATTCCATGGTATTCCACTATATTGATAGTGGTGTTATCCATAATGAATACACCTCTAGATTCACCATCCATGGGTTAGTTATTTTATAGTAGCAATACAGTGGCATTCTAATAGGAATCCATCTATACTAAGAGGCTACCATTGTGTTGTTATGTCTTACCAGAAATATGGTTGAATACATATAACCCTGATTTTCTATTAGGATGAAGATCAACAAGATAGTGGATTCCCACTATTAGTCGGTGGCATTTAATAAAATATAATCATCGAACCCCTATATCATTCCAAATCACATCATCCATTCTTGTTGGCCACATTAAAAATAATAGCAATCTTTATAACGTACTAATTAATTATTATTTATGTATGATCAAAAAGGAACATAATGAGATAATTAACTAATAAATATAGTAGACATAAAATTTATATAGTTTTAGTAGGAAATGATTTCAGTGTTTTCCATAAATTTTTTTTTTCAAATAAATTAAAAATGTGTATAGATAATGTTTTTTAATTTTAGGAACCATCCATAGAAAAAATAATCTAGTATTTTTGTACTATAATTCACATTTGAGGATCTTTTCTATTTAGAGTTTTATAGAATTATAAAAAATAATTATATAGTAAACTCTTAAATTACGAAGGGTCATTATTACTATGTCTCCACTTCTTCCAAATAAGTAGACCCTTTTAAAATAAAACATTGTTTATTTAATAATCACATAAATAATAAATTCATCCTGACACACTCTACTTCATTACAAATCCTTATTCCCTATAAACAAATTTCCAAACATACAAAGAGCACAAAGAATCTCAGTAAGAAAAATCAAAAGAAAGAAAACAAAATTAGTCCATGAATAATTAAAACTCATGTAATAATTTTCAAAATATCTTACTTTCCACCCATAAATTATAATCTATTTAGTTTACCTCATACAATCATAGGTTTCTGATATAAATATATACAAATAGAAATAATTTTGCTAAATTTTGAAATCCATATCATTCTAACATTATATCATTCATGACTATAGAGGTAATAACATTCATGTTTATATCCAGAATACCCCTCACAGTATAGTCCCAAAATATCATCAATGAAAGATTACCTTTTAACTCGATCTAATTACCCAATTTATTGGTCATCTATCAAAGGCTCGCATGCGCTGGGTTTTACATGATACCACCTATACTTTTAAATAATTACTTAGAACCGTAAAATAATCATAACACATAAAACAATTATAATGGACAAAAAATATTTCCTCTTTGAAATATCATGATATAATTTTATGGTAATGAAATAATAATTCCATTATCAAAAACATTTTCAGAAAACAAAATAACCCAAAAAGGGAATAAAGGATTTATTTTTATTTTTAAAACATTAAATAATAGATTGTAATGAAAATATATAATAATGGTTATGGAGACACAGAATTCATGGTGTCCATATACATTATAAAAAATTCTTTTTAATTCTGAAAATAAATTAAAAAAATAATATAAAAATATTACTTTAGAAAACCATTGATTGAAAGAAATATTACGATTTTTTGATTACAAATCTTATAAAAATTTTGTGTATGACATAAAAGAATGCCTCAATTAAATGATAGAAAGATGAAGTCCCTTCACGCGAGTCCAATCCGCCTAATATGTTATTTATCTTCATGAATAATGAGTATAGGTGAATTTCTACATTTAGATAGCATCATTCATATTTATTATTAATTTATTATATACTTTATTATAATGTTAAAACAATTAATAAATTCTTTATGTTCACATTGGATGATTTGATGATACATGGAACTTGAGTCCAAAATGACATGGTATGTTCTATATTGAGAAATGTAGCAATTATTAAATCATCTAAAGAATAATATTCATGCCATAATAATTACTATTAAAAAATAAATGTTAAATCAAACAATTTATATATGGTTATGAAGATTGAACTACATTATAATCATGGATAAAGTTGGTGGTATGTAGGCATGAGTTACATTCCCATTTTTCATTTAAAATTATGGAAATAATGTAATTATTATCTTATCATTGAGTAATTAGAAGAATATAATAAATATCATATTAATAATTTAAATGTACTTATATTTATGACACATAGGATATGGTGACAAAAATTCTCAACGCTTTTTTGGGGTGATAGTTTACATGTAAGCATGAAAGAGATTATCATATTTACATACCTGGAATGGAAGAACATAATTGATATATTATTTTCTAATAATGATAAATATTTAATTAATATAATATATAAATTATAATTCAAAGCTTATAACTTGTATTGAGATATGGTATGGGAAAAAATTATATCAGTTCGTAGAGGTGATGGTTCATAAGTTCGTATGAACCACAAATTATTTTTCCATTTGATGGAAGTCGAAGTGGATTTGGATGATGATATTAAAATAATAAAATATATGTATAATGATGATATGATATCTTTTATATCAACATGGTTGAATAATATTTGAAGGATGTCGTAGAAGAAATAAAATAAGAATACACTATTAACAATGATACATTTACTTTGGATTATCAATTTTCATTAACAAATTAACACACCAAAGGATGGGGTTCTACCAAAAATAATGCCTCAAGAATTAGGGGTTTGATTCATGGAAAGGTTTTGGGTAGATCATGTTTTATCAAAATTGTTTCTAAAATTTAATAAATAGATACACATGTGTGCCCTTTTATATGATAGGGGATTAGAACTCCTCGAATTATTGAAAATATAAATTTACTATAAATTTATTTTATAGTAAAAATACTTTTAAAATAAATTATTTATAAGTAGTATGATGTTGAATCTTAATACGTTCATCCTAAAAAAATTATGAATGTTTTTTTATATTTTTAATCCTATTCCGTTTTTATCCTATATTAATCACTAAATCAACATTATATAATTTACATTTTGGGATTAAATGATTATACAAAAAAGTGACAAACAACCAAATATGAGAAACTAATTAATTTTTCTAAACATAAGCCAATTTTTTATCAAAAGTTTAAATTTTTGGGAATTTTCTTATTTAATAAAATGTTTTTTACATAAAAATATCATAAATATCAAAATTTAAATAATTCAGTAATGGAATTTTTAGAAATATCATAAGAACTTGATTCCTTTGAAGAAACAACATTACCATATTCATAAAATGTCAAAGTTATCGATAATATTTGTGGATGGACTAAAATGATTCTAATTGTACATATTTAAATATTATTAATACCAATAATTTGATTTTTATTTTCATGAATCTATAATTTCATCGTCATTATGTTGTAATTAAATTTAACTATTTAAGGTATAAAAAGTATTAAAAAATTATCATAATGTATATAGAAATTTTATATTCAAAGAAATATTTATTTTCAAATTTATCTTCTATATAACACTATATTAAAGAGTATATATTTATTAAAAAATCGAGTATGAAAATTTTAAATTATGTTTAAATAATATATAATATATTCCATATTCTTACCCAAGATGGTTACTAGGATAAAAGTTATTCCTAATGTTTATTTTGGTCAAAATAATTCCTCCAATAAAATTAGGAAATGATTGAGTACAGTATTATAATATTATGATATTATTTTTACCCTTCATTACATGATTTTACCTAAACTATGGTAAATAAAATAATAAAGATATTTTTCACTAAAAATAAATTTGATCCTATTATGAAATATTTTTCACACTAATTACAGCTGTGTGTATCCTTTTTTCAAAATTCAATTCACATAAGAGGCTAAAATAATTTTAACACTAAACCTGCAGATGTTGGGAGGAGGTTAAAAGTGACGTTCAAAATTTCAATAAGTTTTTATATTTAATTTCTTTATAAAAATTTTCCCAACATCATAAGTAAGATTAATACATATATTAGTGATCTATTGGACATTAAATATATTTTTAATGTACATTAATTGTTTAAACAAAAAGTTTGGAGTTAACTATAATTCAATAATTTTCACCAATATTCATAAAATTAATCTTATCAGAATTTTTTTTTAAAAGAAGTAAATTTTGATGTTTCTATTTCAAAGAAGAATATTATATTGTAAAATATTAATTATAAATGTTACAAAAAATAGAATTATTATAAATTCACCATCAAAAGTAAGTGAAACTTCATTTTTTTGAAACTAATTTTATTTATTTGTAAAACTTTATTTTTTCATTTATCTTATCTAGAAAAAACATGTGAATTTGAAGAAAAAAGATGAATATATTTCATATATGTTTCATAAATATAATCCAGTATAAATTATTTTAGTATTTATAAAAACTAATTTTGTACATATAAGTATTATCTTTCGGAAAAAAAACTTCCATTATTTTAAAAATGGTTAATTTTAATTTTTAATTAATTATTCACCCACGAATTAGTTATATATATATATATATATTTGTAAACCATATTTTCATAATTCGATTATTACTATTCATCCCAATTATTCAAATGGCTATGTTTTTAATGGTAATATTTAAATATTATTTAGTTTTTTCTAATGATTGATGTGGTGTATCATGTAGCTATTGAGAAAAATGTTTCGACTTATAGAATAAGAATGTTATATCCCCCCATTTATAATTTGTGTGCTCAAAATTTCAACTCAATAGAAAACTATGTTTTGACTCTTTAATGTACCTTTATTGAAATCTGACATTGAAAAAAGGATGAATAAGATATATAAAATCAAATAATGAAAGGGAAGTATAATATTCACCTAAGATAACATGTCGTTTACATGTAGGAAAACATTGAGATGGAAGAGACAAATAACAGACATGTTCTGATATAGATTTATATAAAACACTATAAAGGAAAATTTAAAATTCACTAAACCCTAAATTTCTAATGGGTTAAACTATATGTGATATAATAGAAGTAAAATTAAATAAGAAACATTTTTGTTCGAAGATCATTTTCATATATTTGGGTAATTATATTACAAAATAGACTAAAGTCATAAATAAATATAGTTTTTCGACAAGTAGTGTTTCATCAATTAATAAAATTCCACAAAAAACACATTTTGTCCAAATTATGGGTATTTGAGATAAATTAATCATGTCAGCGACATTATAATTAAATTCTATAGAATCACATAATCCAAAAAAATATTAATTATATATTTCACATGTGCTGAAAAATAAATAAGAACCGAAATGGATAGTACATGTTAAGATAATTCTCCTAATATAATAATATATTAAACAGTGAAAGACTGATTTAAATCGATAATATTAAACTATAGTACCCAATGATAAACATAGACAATTCAAAAAATTACTATCCTTGAAATTATGCAAAAATATTTAGGACCGAAAATGAATCCCTAGAATGACTACATCACACAATCTTCCATAAGAAATTTATAAAAAAAATCTCTAAATAACATCAATCCCTCTTAATGTCTCATTCAAAAAAATATATCTTCCTAATTTACATAATACAATAGATATAAATATATAATAAAATTATATATTATTTCCAAATACAATTCAAAATTTATTCCCCAAATGAAATCCCATAGTATTCTTTTGACCATTAATATATAGACTGCCCAAAATAGTGAACATCTAAAAATAATCACTTAATCAACAGATCATTTATAGATATAATGGTTATCTATTTGATAATACAATTAATACCATAATATATTTTTTCAAAATCCATAAGCTTTTTAATAAAAAAAATAAAAAGTTATAGTAACCTGGGACTTTATGTAGGATAGTGGTAGGTGATGCACCCTTGTCCCCCTTCAGTAGTTGGTTCGATTCCCACAACCTTTCCAAACATCGCAGAATGCCACCCATCCTTCACATTATCCTTTTTTTAAAACTATATTATTAAAAAAATATGATAAATACCTAAAAAATAACTATAACAGGATTTAACATCACATTTTTTCTTAAAATGTTAATTTTTCATCCTAAAAATCAATAACTCATAATAACCCCAATGGTTAATGTCTCCAATGATACCGTTAGTAAAAGGAACTAGAAATAAAAATTACAAAATTTTGAATTATCTTAATAATTCGAATTGATGATCTTTTCTGGTTTAGATATTTAGTTTTTTAGTCCATAACATAAACAAACAACTTGAATATTACATGTAGACACCTATAATAAGTATCCATTTTTTATCAAATAAAAACACTTTGAAAAAAAATAGTCATGTATAATTCCAAGTTTTAGATAGAATGAATTTTCATTGATTCCATCCTTCAAACTATTCCACTTTATGTCTTGTTAAAAATATTTCCAAAAAACAAGGTAAGTGCATAAAAACCTCAGTAAGGGATGAAAAAAGAAGAAAAACTATTAGTATTTTAAAACAAAAAGTGAATCATGAATACTTGATCATAATTAGTAATTTAAACCTTTATGAAGTAGTAAACACTCTTCATTGAATAAAATATCAATTTATACCCTTTTGTTACCAAAAAATTATGGATAAACCCATAGCAGGAACACATAACATATAAAGGTAACATGGGACATAAACATAGTTAAATAGAATAACCATATGGTTGAACTCCACCCATATCACTAAATGGAATAGCCTTTTGGATGACATCCATACCCAATGCATTGGAAGTTATAACATAACCACCTGTCCTTGTTTATCACGGCACCACCCATCATTTTCTTTATCAAATAACCACCCGTCAAATGTCCACGTACCATTATAAATCATAAAACATAAAATATTTCAAATAAAAATATTTCACTAATAACATTTAATTTCTAATAAAAATAAATTGTTTCATAAAATTAGAATAATAACTCTATTTCAAAAACCATTTTCTATAACAAAACACCAAAAAATAAAATAAGGGGTTTCTTTTTCAGTTTAAAAACATTAAGGATTATATAGGAAGCCATCTAACGATTACAGCAGTGGAGAGGTCATTGTCACCGCAAATATTAAAAAAATTCTGTTAGTCATTTATTAAAACAATTCATAAAAAAATATTCCCCTGTAATGAAATAAAAATACAAAGGGGTATATTATATATCATATAAAAGAATGACGTGTATACATCAATGTATGCCTCGATGAAAGGAGATTAAGACGAAGTCCCTTACCTTATGCCCGACATGACCTGTTCACTCTTTAATCTTTTGAATAATAAAATAAATTTAATTTCTACTTGGATAAAAGCCTTTTTAAAGTTTATTATTCCTTATATAGCACATATTACCTTGTTATAAACAATTTTTTAATTTTTTGATTTCATATCAGTCAATTTGTCGATGTTCGGAACTAGAGTTAAAAATGAACTAGTTATAATTATAAATTGTGCATGTGGTCGAAATTATATTATCTATAGATTGATATTCATGAGTTATATATCATATATATAATATATATCCAGTATATATATGTAATTATAGTAGTACAAAACATTTGGAGGCAAGAAATGAAAAATCATCATCCAGAGAGAAGGTAAGTCGTACGTAAGCATGAACATAAATTTCATTTCTATTTCTTATTTAATGGAATGAAAAATTAATTATACATTGGTATATTATTATTCTATTATAATATCATATTTATAATTTCAGTAATTCCATCCATTATATGATCGATGTATGGCCTGAACAAGTCATATCACATTGAGGGGGCAGTAGTCTGTATTTCCTCAAATGAAATTATCATATTTACCCACTATGGAAACCATAAAGGTATTCTATAAATGAAAAATAAAGAAGCATAGAAACAATATAAAATAATATATCTATATAAAATATAAATATGTTTCCATATTAATGTCAATAATATATGGTGTTAGGAGATAACTGAACAATCATCATTTCGTGAGGTGTTAGTTTGTCGTCCACAGAAACTGAATGCTCTTTACCCATTAGACAGAGGTGTGTGTAAGTGTAGTTATAATCATTCTCATAAAAACATACTAGTATATTTATGATACTGTTGTTTCTGTAATATATAGTTATAAATAGAGTTAAGGGGTTTTATAAGGAAAATAAAACAAAATAACTTAAAAGATGACGTTACCTTAAATTGGGTAACTCCCATCGGTTTGAACCAAATGGATTTCTTGTAGTTCCTTCTTCCAATGATAAGGCTTCTATGTAGAATATATTCATGTAGTGAGATTAATTGGTTAGAGGATTTATCAGTCAAGGTGCTTGTGATGTGTGAGTAATGATTTAGCGGTGATGAGTTTTTATAAGGGGGAGGGGCTCTTTAAGAAGGTTTGAAAATATTATTTTATTATATAATTATTTTTAGTTTCTAAAGTTCCAAAACTCATTAAAGTGGAGGATAAAATGACTCATGTTTGAAATAAAATCATCCAATAATAATTTTATAGGTTTTAGATATTGTTTTAATCATTATAATATTATTTATTTTAAGCATTAATTAATGAGTTAAACACTCCTTCATTATTGTGTCGTAAATAATTTAATTAATATGATGTCTATGAATTATAAACAGTAAACCATGATTTATGAAATATTTTTATCTTTATAATAAATATTTATTATCAAAGATATGACTTATATAACCACATGTAAAAATTTATTTACTAAAAGATATATGTTTATGTCATTTTTGTCTTTTCTTTAAATTAATTTATTTAAAGTGTCATCGTCACTCTTAAGGGGCTCAATGGGGTCCCAAAATCTACCCAATGAAGCCCATAGTAGTAAATGTTTCATCCAATAGTATTAGAACACATTTTCTAGTAAATTAATATTATTATGATTTTATTTTATCCTTAATTTACCCTATTTACCTTTTACCGCGGTAAATAAGTCAAAAGTTACTATTCACTCAAAATTATTTTCATCTTATTGAACTAAATTTAACTTAGTATTTACAACCACATTGGTTGTATTATTGAAATTATATTCAAAAAATTGGTAAAATTTCATTTAAATGAAAAAATATTTTTTGACCTACTACTCAGTGTTTTCATTATTCATAAAAAATAGAAGGTTTTCAGAAAAATACCCAAAATTCAGCCTATGCTATATTCGATATTCCAAATTCAAAAAATATTTCTATTTTGCCAAATTATAAACATAGATGTTTTATTAATTAATTTAAAACAAATTATTATTGTGAAAACCAAAAGTGTGTTATTAAGAAATAATAACTATCAAAAGATTAATAGTTCTTTATAACTAATTTTATTGTGGAATTACTTCTAATGACAAAAACTGAAATAAATGATAAAAATATCATCTTATTACACTTTAAAACAAATTAAATAAATAATATATCCATACAAAAAAATTGATTAAAAGGCACTTTTGAATTTAAATACTTTATTTTTCACTATTCATTAATGAAAAATGCATTTTATCCAAAAAATACCAAAAATTTAACCAATGTAGATTTTGATGTCCCATTTCTAAATTTTTTTTTATTATATCAAATAGAACATATAAAAGTGAAAAAAACTAGATTTAATGTGGGTTCACCATTAAAAGATGAAAAATTGACTGTTTAATGAATATTAGAGTATTTATGTTTAAAATAAGATTCATTATTATTTTTAGACACTAAAATTTATTAGATAAATGAAAAAACATTTAAAAAACATGAATATTCATATTTTAGTTAGTTCTATTCATTCCCACTAATATAAGGGGTAGGAGTTAAATATTATTTAAAATAATATTATATTATTAATTTTTACTAAGACCCAACAAATGTGCAACGTATGATTTTAAAAAAACAGTTGTGGAGTATTGAGTACGCCATCAAAGATAGAATCCCCATCAAAGTAAACTCTAATATTTAATTCACAAGTATTAATAAATATAAAAAGTTGTTATTTTTTATCTATTTGTGATGATACATCCTTGCTCACTTTTGTAAATTTCATTCTCGCAATTTTTTATTCACTTATCAAATTAGAGGGGGTATTTATCCCTCATAGAATATTCAGAATCCAAAATTCACACTTCGACCATATGGTTTTTCAAAAAACCTTTACCTGATTAATAACCTCATTCTGCAACACTTTCTCTCTTCCATCAAGAATCTAGATTGGTTGTTCCTCATAAGATATATTCTCCTCTAACTAAACAGCCTCTAACCTCAAAACATGAGATGTATCCGGTTTATACCTTCTCAAAATTGAAACATTAAAAACATGGAGTACCTGGGATAATCTTGGAGGTAAATCTACAATTAAAGAAAACTGATCCTACTTTTTCCAAGATTTCACTTGGTCCAATGAACCTTAGACTCAACTTTCCATTATTACCCAAATCCATCAAACATTTCCATGGAGAAACTTGGAGAAAGACTTGATCACCTACCTCAAAATAAATATCCTTCATCTGTTTATCCACTCAAAATTTCTACCTCCTCTGAGTTGTTCTCATGTGATTCTAAATCAACTAAACTTTTTCTACAATCTCTTTTACCATTTATGGTCCCATCAACAAATTTTTAGTTATTTCATCACATAAAGCTAGAGTTCTACATCACATCCCATATAATGCCTCAAATGGAGCCATCAGTATACTAGGATGAAAAATGTTATAATAATAAAATGAAAAAAGAAAGATATTAATTGGTAGCTACATCCAAATTAATCCATTGAGCAAGTACATAGAATATCCTCCAAGGTCGGAATTTTTCATTCTGACTACCCATATGATTGATGATGAAAATCTGTACTAAATTTTAATTTAGTACCCAATGATTTCTAAAGGATTTTCCAAAAGAATGAAGTAAACACCGGATCAAGGTTAGATACAATGGAGAGGGGAACTCTATGCAACCTAACTATCTATTTAACATACAACCGAGAATTTTTATCAAGAGACAATTTATCATGAATAATAAATAAATGAGAAAATTTATTCAATCAATCAACAATATCCCTGATATCATTATTACCACGATATGTATTTGGTAATCCCGCAATGAAGTATGTGGATATATTTTCCCATTTCCACTCTGGAACTAGTAAAGACTGAAACATCCATTTCAGTAATTTTAGCTCTTATTTAACTTGTTGATATGTCAAATACATCATAATAAACTTAGCAATAAGTCTTTACATTCCATCCCAATCGTCATACTCATGAAGATATTATACATCTTAGTACTTCCAGGACGAACTGAAAATGGTGAACAATAAGCTTCACATAATAACACTTTCTTCAACTATGAATCACAAGTCACACATAATATCTTTAAAAATAGATGAACATAATCATTATCAATGTTAAAATAATGAAACATATCGTTTTCAACCAACTCTACCTTTTTCTATAACTCACTGACACCTGGAACAAAATAGATGAAATTCCTGCACCAATAACTTCAATGCAAAAGTTAATCAAATAATTAATCAAAGGATCTTGTTCCAAACATAACATTGTTAACGTATCATTATTCTTTCGACTCAAAGAATCATCCACTTCATTATCCTTTCCCAGATGGTAATGTATCATGAAATCATAATCCTTGATTAATTCTAACCATCTCCTCTATCTCATGTTTAATTTCTAGGAGTAAATATATACTTCAAACATTAGTGGTCAATATGTATTTCAAATTTTTCTCCATTCAGATGATGCCTCAAAATAATTTAGACAAAAACTACAACAACTAATTCTAAATCTTGTGTAGGGTAATTTAACTCATGACGTTTCAACTTACGTAAACCATAAGAAATTACCAGATCATTCTATATATGGACACAATCTAGTCCTTTCAATGAAGAGTCATTATGGATAAAAAATTCACTATTTCTAGAAGGTAATGCCAAAACTAGAGCATTCCCCAATCATCTTTTCAATTCTGGAAAACAATAATCACATTGTTTTGTCAAAATGAACATAACACCTTTTCATATTGACATATACATTGGGCTAGATAACTGTTATTAATTTTCAACAAACCTCTAGTAAATACCTTCTAAACCAAGAAAACTATGGATCTCTGTTCTTTTTTTGGGTATTTTCAATTCTTCAACAACATTTATTTTTGCAAGATCAAAAGTTATGCTATTGTTTTAAACAATGTGACCATGGAATGAAATTTATTGTAACAAAAACTTACACTTGAGTAATTTTCAATATAGTTTATTTTCTTTTTAGGTTTTAAAAACTACAATTAAATGACTTTCATGCTCATATTTACATATAGAATACTCCAAAATATTATCTATAAACACAACCACCATTTATCACCTGAGTAAACTAAACCACCACTACCACAAACTGCTCTATTTTGATTCTGACTATCAGAGGATGCTAATTTGGAAGGCCATTCCCTATTTATGCATTCCCATCACAACATCCATGCATCCTCAATGAAAAACCATTATAAAGACAGAATTATATTAGGTGAAGAAACATTGTAATCTCTAAATTCTATATCATTTCAATATTATCATAAATTAATTTCTGGATATTAATTTCAAAATATCCTAACTCCTAATGTTTTCTAAACCATCCTCTGATAGCAACTATAAGGACCGACCTTAAACATTACATAATCTTGAATTACGTTAATAATTCACATTTAGGATCATTTTTGGTATAGAGATTTAGACAATTAGATCATAACAGAAGTAATACAACTTGAATATTCTATGTAGAAAATTCTACTCAGTATCTATTTTTTTATTAAATAATATAGAAAATCATTCAAAAAAAGAGTCAGGTCATGTTCAATGTTTAAGACATCATGACATCGGCTTGATCCCATCTTCGAATCTATTCCACTATATGTCCTGTGAAAAAATTTTCAAAAACAAAACATTTGATATGTATAAAAATATCAGTAAGGGATACACATAGAAGGAAAACTATTTGTTTTTCAAAACTACAATTAAACCATGAATACTTTATCATATGTAGTACTTTTCACCTTTATGAAGTAGTACATACACCTCACTGAATAATAGATCATTTTTTACCTTTATGTAACCAAAATATATCCCTAAATCCCATAGAAAGAACCCATAACATATATAGGTATCTTGATAGATAGACATACTAAAATGTAATAACCATATGATCGACATCCACACATATCACTAAATGTAAAAGTAATATGGTCGACTTCGATACCCAATGAATTAGAAGTTATAACATAAACACCTGTCCTGGATTATCATGGCACCAACCGTCATTTTGTTTATCAGGTAACCACTGGTCAAATGTTCATATACCATTATAAAATCACAACACATAGAATATTGAAAATATAAAAAATTCACTGATAACATTTCATTTTCAATAAAAATAAATAATTTCAAGATATTTAAATAATAAATTGATTTCAAAATTTATTTTGAATACCAAAACACCATAATATATAATAAGGGGTTTATTTTTCATTTTAAAAACATTTACGAATATGGTGGAATCCAACTAAGGAATATGGCGGCAGAGAGGTCATTGTCGCCGCATACGTTAAAATATTCCTTTTTCCATTTAGTAAATTTATTCATAGAAAAGATATTCCCTTTGACTGAAATTAAATGTAAATGGGGTTTATTATACATCATATAAAATAAAGTCATGTATAGATCAATGTATTCCTCAATGAAAGGAGATTCTGACGAAGTCCCTTACCTCGTGTCCAACATGACCCGTTCGTTCATTAATCTCCAGAATAATAAAATAATGATAATTTTTACTTGTTTAAGAACCTTTTTCAAGTTTATTATTCCTTTTATATCACTTATTACCATTTTTTAAACAAATAGATTATTATTTGAGTTCATATCGGACATTTTGTCAATCTTCAGAACATGAGATTAAAATGAACTTGTTATAATTATAAATTTTCCATGTGGTTGATATTCCATTATATCCAGAATGATAGTCATGATTTAGATTTCATATATATAATATATATCTAGTGTGAATATTTAATTATTATAGTACATAACATTTGGATGTAAGAAATGAAATGCACCGTTCATGGAGATGGTAATCCGTACGTACGCATGAACGCTACTTTAATTTCAATTTCATATTTAATGGAATGTAAAATTAATGATACAAAGGTATATTATAAATCCAGTATAATATCATATATATAAATTTAGTAACTCAATTCTTTATAGATTCCACATATGGGAAGAACAAGTCATATCCCTTTGAGGGGCGGTAGTCTGGACTTCCTCAAATGAAATTATCGTATTTACCCACTATGAATATCATAATGGTATTCTATAAATGAAAAATAAAGAAGCATGGAAACAATATAAATATAACATATTTAACATATATATACAGTTCCATCTTAATGGTCACCATAAGAGGGTGTAGGAGATAATTGAACAATCCCCATTTCGTGAGGCATTAGTTTTCCAACCACGGAAACTATATGTTTTTTACCCATTAGATGGAGGTGTGTGTAAGTTTAGTTTGAATAATTATCATAAAAACAACCTAGTATATTTAAGATATAGTTGTAGATATATATTAAAGTAATTAAAACATTTTATGGGGTTGGAGAAGGAAAATAAAACAAAATAATTTTAAAGAAGATGTTACCTTTAAATCAGGTAACTACCATGGCATTGAACGAAATGTATTTCTTGAAGTGCCTTATTCCTAAGGTAATGATTATAGGTGTAATAGAGGGATGAATGGAATATAATTGGTGTATTTTTGATGAGAAAAGGGGCTTTAGAGGTGTGAGTAATGAGTTATAGGTGAGTGATTTTTATAAGGGGGAGGATGGGATCTTTGAAAAAGATTTCAAATATTATTTTATAATATAATGATATTCGCTTTATAAAGTTCAAAACCATATAAAAGTAGAATATAATATGACTCATGTTGAAAATAAATTCATTCAATAATAATTGGATATGTTTTGGATATTGTTTTAATTTTATAATCTTTATTATTTAAATCATTCATTAATGGGATAAACTATGCATCATTATTGTGTCATAAATAATGTGATTTATTTGATGTCTAAAAGTTATAAAACAAATACCATGATTTAGGAAATAATTTTATTTTTCTAATTAATATTTATAGTCTAATAGATAACTTATATAACCCCATGTAAAATTTTATTTACTAAAAGATATATGATTAAGTCATATTTGTCTTTACTTTAAATTAATTAATATAAACGCTCATTATCTGTCATTTGTGGCTCCATGGGGTGCGGAAATCGACTCATGGATTCCCATGGTCTTAAATGTATCAAACAATAAGATTATTATGCATTTTATTGTATATTAATAATATTATAATATTATTTTTACCTTGAATTACCATATTAACCTTTAGCCATGGTAAACAACAGTCATAAGTTACTATTCACAAAAATTAATTTTCATTCACATAAACCAAATTTTACATACTAATAACAACCAATTATGTCAGATTTTATAAATTAAATTCACATAAGTGGTAAAATTTCCATTAAATTAAAAAGTCAACTTTTTAACTACCACTCAGTGTTTTCAATTTTCATCAAAATTGAAGGATTTCATAAAAAAACATAAAATTCATCCCAATATATATTTGATATAACAAATTAAAAAATAATTTCTATTTTACAAAAATTAAAAAAAATAGAAGTAGGATTAGTATATGTAAAATTAATTCCCATTTTCAAAACTAAAAAGCGGGTTTTTAAGAAATAATAACTATCTTTAGATTGACACCTATTTATGTATAATACAAAGTGAAATTACTTCCAATGACCAACATTGGATTAACTGTTAAAATTTTAATCTCATTAAACTTTTAAACCAACTGAAAATATAATCAATCCATATAAATATATTATATTAAAAGGCAGTTTTGAATTAAAATACTGTATTTTCATTATTAATTAAAAAATAAATTTTATCATAAAAATACAAAAAATTTAACAGACATAAATTTTTATTTCCTGATTCTAAAGAATAATTTTATTTTGTCAAGTAGAAGATATAAAAGTGTCCAAAACAATATATAATGGTGGTTCACTATTAAAAGGTGTTAAATCGACCTTTTAACTCATATTAGCATATATAGGCTTGAAATCACATTAATTCTTATTTTATGCCTGTAAATTTTATTGGATAAATGTAAAAACATTTAACAAAAATGTATATTCATATTTTAGTTTGATCAATTCATTCCCACTAATAAAACAACTAGGCATTAATTACCATTTAAAATAATATTATATTATTACTTTTTTATATGACCCAACATTGTTTGCAATGTAAGATTTCAAAGAAACGTGTTCTTTCATATCAGGTACGCCATCAAACATATCATACCCATTATATTAAAATTTTATATATAATTAAAAAATATTAGTATATATGAAAATGTCTAATTATTTATATATTTTTGTGATTTTACAGTTTTTCACATTAAAAATTCACATCATAAAGTCTAAGAAGAGATTATAAAACATTAAACATATAATTAGCAATATAATTATAAATTCAAAATTATATACCTAATCCTTTTGAAAACATAATACTATCTAAATTTATCTAATCCATCCTCTAATAAAAACTATTGGGACCAATCCTCAATAAAATTATTCTACAATTTGTGAACTATAATTCACATTTTAGGATAATTTCAGTTTTGTGTTTTATATAATTATTGAAAACATAATTCATAATAACCAATTATATTAAAAGTTGACTCTAACATTACATAACAACTTTTTCAACCAATGGAATGCCATTTAAAATAAAGAATTCGTTTATATACTTCCCACATTTTCAATACATTTATCATGAAACATTTTGTTTCCTAAGTTATATTTATTCCTGTGGAATATATTTTAAAACATTGGATGAGTAAAAAAATCCATGTAAGAGAAATAAAAAAAATAGGAATTTTCATTCCATGAATACTTTAAACTCATGGAATCATATTCACAATATCATACATTTATCCCTTAAAACATAATCTCTTTAGTTTGCCCCAAATAATCATATGCTTTCTATATAAATCCATAACAATCAAAAAATAAAAAAGTAAACTTGTGGAATCAATATCCTTTATACATTGTATCTTCCACAACTGCATAGGGAGTAACCTTCAGGGTTACAATTGGAATACCCATCATAGTTTATTCACAAAATATTGGAGGATAAACCCTACCATTTAACTCTATCTCGCTAACTAGTGCATTGAAAATCAATCACTTGCTCATTGTCCCTTAGTTTATCATGGAACCATCAATAATTTGGAACAATTCTTATTAAACATATCATAATAATAAAATATAAAACAAGAATAAAGGAAAAATAAAATCTCCAGTTGGAAATAAAGTTATATAATTTCAAGATAATTAAATAATAAATTCATTCTCCAAAACCTTTTCATTACAAAAAAATATAAAATAATAATAATGGATTAATTTTCTTTTTAACAATATTAATGCATATAGGGGATGTAGAATATCAAAAATATTTATGGTGGAAGTGAAGTCGTTATCACTCTTTATGTTAAAAGTACATTACTTTTGATGTTTTTGTGGATTAATTGAAAAAAAATTATTTAAAAATATTAATTTCGAAAACAATTTAATGAAATAAAAACTGTAATGGTATAATTAGCCACCTTATAAATGAATGTGATGTATAACATAAAAATATGACTCAATGAATGAACCTTGAGATTATGTCCCTTACCTCGAGTCCAATTCATCTTAAATTTACTTTATATTACTGAAAAATAAATATATTTTATTTTATTATTTCATGATAACATTTTATATTTTTATTATTCCATTTATAGTATTTAATAATATGTTTTCACAATTACATAATTATTTTTGTTCACATTGGTCGTTTTGATGATATTTAGTACATGAGTCAGAAATGACATGGTATGATGTCTAAAGAAAAAAGTGGTAATTATTCAATAATTTCTAAAATAATATTATCAACATAGTAATCATATTTAATAATTAATTTTTAAATCATCCCATTTTTGTATGGTTTTGAAAAATGAACAATGATATAATCATATAGATGGTAGGTCATGTGTACGCATTATAAAAAGATGGTAATTATTATTTTTTCAATCCAAAACAATATTAATAACATAAATATATTATTTATAATATATATATATATATCATACTTGTGATTTGGTAATGAAAAAGAGAATCACATCAGTTTAGGGAGGTGTCATTTCATACGTATATAGGAATGAAGTTATCCTTTTTAGGTTCATGGAAGGTAAAAACATAATCGATGAACTATTTTATTATATGGATATATATTTCATTTATATCATATAAAAACATTAATTACAACATTATAACCATCCATGAGATATAGTAATGAAAAATTAATTATATCGGTTTGTGGATGAGATAGTTCACACGTACTCACAAATTATTAATTATTTTACTATTTATTTGTAATGGAGATAGATGTTGATGATGATACAAAATAATAAAATCTATGTATATTTTGGATAATGGAGTTATTATATCATAATGGTAGAATAATATTTTAAGGAAGTGTAAGTAGAAGTAAAATAGAAATACTTGATTTAAAATGACAACTTTCCTTTGGATGACAACCTTTGATTAATATCTCAATACCTCTAAGGATGGTGTAAAACCTAAACTAAGGCCGCATGAATGTGGAGAGGAATTCTTGAAAGGGTTTGGGAATATTTTTTCCACTCCAAATGGTTTTTTATGTTTAATAAAGAGAGATTAATTGGCGCCCATTTAAAGGAGAGGGGAGGGGAACTCATATAAATATAAAAAATAATAATGTAATATAATTTTAATTTCAATTACAAATGGCTGAAAGATAAATAAATTAAAATATATGATGATTTTGGGTTGAAATGCATTAATACTATTAAAATTATATAGGTTTATATTTCTTATTCCTTGTCATTTTGTTTTAATCCATTGTATTTCTTACAATGACATTATGTAATTTACCCACTAAGAGTATATATAATTATAAAAAAATTAAAACCCCAAAAAATAAGTCATTAGAGAAATATATAGACATATCAAAATTACTTTAGCAATGTTTATATATTAATTTTTTGGTTTATAACAATTAATAAAATATTATTTATTTCAAAATCTCATAAATGTCAATTTTGAGAGTATCATATAATTGATCTTATAAAAATATCATAAAAACACGATTCCTTAAAAAGAATATAAAATAATACCTATAATTTAAAATTAATCCATAAAATTCATGTATCGCCTAACATATTTCATACAATATTTATTTTAATATTATTAATAGCATTTAGTTTAATCTTAATTTAATAAATCAATTATTCAATCAACATTATGTCACAACTAAATTTACTTATATAATTTATAAAAATTAAAAATAAATTTTCATGATATAGATATAAAATTTATCAGTAAAATGGATATTTATTATCAAATTTCTCTCTTATATAACCATAAATTAAACACAATTTATTTATTAAATATACTAGTATGAAATATTTAAATTGTCATTAAATAAAAAATAATAAAATTTATATTCATTCTTATGTGGCTTAAAAGGATTTAATTTTCGTTTAATGTTTATTTTGGACAAAACCCACTATATAATGAATTTAGGAAAATTGATTGGGTAGTTTTATAATATTATAATATTATTTTTATCCTTAATAACCAAATTTTCCCATAAATGTGGTAAATCAAATACTAAAATAACTATTCATAGAAATTAAGACTATCCTATTCGAAAAATAATTTTAAACTCAATAATAATATGTATGTAAATTTTTCAACATTAAATTCACATAAGTAGGGAAATTACATTTATATTTAATTCTGTAGACGTGGCGAGATGGCGCGTAATATAGACATTCAAAATATCAATAATGTAATATATATAATTTCAATAAAAAAAATATTTCAATGAACTAAATTGGATAAATACTTTTATTAAGTATAATGTAAAGTAATATTATAAAAAAAAATCATTTTTTATCTACAATGCAGTATTTATCAACATTCATCAGAAATAAATATTATTATAATAATATAAATAAATTCACTAAGTAAATTTTATGGTCAATATTATATATCAAAAGTTTAGTTTTTCACATTGAACAAGAGAAATTGAAAAACAAATTACATTTAAAATTTGTGTTCCATCAAAAGGTGGAAAATTCCTTTTTAAAAACAATTATATATTTATTTACAAAATTGGATTTGTTCCTATATAATATTTTGAAACAAATAAGATGAATTTTATACATTATATGGAATATATTTCATATATATTTTATTCATAAAATTCTACTTGAGATAATTTATTGTTTATAAAACCCACTTGTTCACATTAAAATAGTTTTTTACAAAAGCATTTTTTTATATAAAAATTGGATAAATTGATTTTTAATTAATTATTCTCCAAATAATGATTTATATATGTGTGTGTAATCTATATTTTCATAATTTAGTGAATACAATTCATATAATTCATTCTAAAGTCTAGCTTTTAATGGTAAAATTTTATTTTTTTAGTAGTTCTCTAAATCTGGATGTGGCATATCTTGTACGCTATTGAGAATAGTATTTCCTTTTAAAAACAATGGTTGTTACATTTAATATATATGTTATGAAAATAATTTCCTACCCTAACAACCATTATTTTTTATGAATATTCATGTACATGTTATCATGGGGCCAAAAATATTATCATATATTCCAATTTTGAATGAAATTTTCAAATTTTTTCAATGGTAAATGATTTTGAAATTTTTTTATATATAACCCAAAATTTATAATATATATTAGACAAAAAAATATTCTCTGATATTTTATGATATAAATTCTTACATATTTGTGTTTTATTGTCCACCAATTAAATTTATGATGATTTATGAGCCTAATATAGTTCTATAATGCATTTGGTAAATCGTAACGAGTTAACTAATTAAATATTACTTCTATAAAGTGGAAAATTTGAAGAAAAAAATATGTTACGCTAATAAGTTTCATGATAAAAACTATCAATAAGTTACTATTATGATGAAATTATGATTTTTATGTATTTTTAAACTTTTTAGGTGTGATTTGAAGATAATATCTCAAGATACATATATGATTTTGGGTTTTCTTGGATACCTATCGATTTTAATGTATATGAACAATATTTTATGATTTGAAAGAAATATTATAAATTTAAAAATCCTACTTTGTTTTTTTCAATGAGATGATTTCATTTGTTCAGGATGACCTCATGGAAAAATATTTCTCAATAATGATTTCCTCTAAAATGATTTATGAAATATTATTTATTTAAAGATGATTTCATGAGTATATAAATGATTATTTGATCATATTATTTATTATAAAAAAATTAAAACATTCCTATAGGTTTTTTATATCAAATGAGTTAATGGTTCCCTGTTATTTTTATATAATATCGAGTGATGTTTATTCTCATATTACATTTTCACATATATTTAATAGTTATAAAGTAAGTGTATATAATATAATAATTTCAATAGAGACACATATTGAAAGGAAAAAATGATTCATTAATGAAATAGTTGTGAAATGAAATGAACCTATTTTAATTAAAATGTGGATAGTGTATGAAAGTATAAATTCATATGTAATAGTTTTTCTAATTATGTTAAATAGTTATCCTAAAAGAGCATGGGAATGTGAAAATTTAAAATCCTTCATATTAAACCTCTATTTACATGCTGTTATTGTAATTTGTTTTAATAGGTAGTCCATTTTTGACTAATGTACCAGAACATGAAGTCCATTATTGAATCGAGTATCATAACTCACCATCCATTATTGACTATTGTATCATACCAAATGATTTTTTCTATCCCATGATATAAAATACATCATCTAATTAATTGGATAGTGATATAGGATGAAGACAATAATGTAATTATATTCCATTAATAAAATCAATATGAATCAAGAAAAAAGTCATACATCCAATTTCACATAATTGAAAAATTAAAAATCCCAAAGTGTTTCAAAAAAATCATTAGAAAATTTAATAATTCATCTATATAAAGATAGTTTATTGTATCAATATAAGAGATAAAAGTGTAATATATTCAATGACAAAAAAAATTAACATGGATGAAAAACACGATCATAAGAGGAACAGTTTAAAAGTTTATTAATAACATGATATCAAATGTATATCATTTTATGCCAAAAATTCTATCACTAAAATTTATTATATCATAAAATTACAATGAAAGTGACTTATAAAACCTAAATACATAGTAGCTAAATATCATTAAAGTTGAAGATGAAAATTGATAAACACAAACATGAATACTTCTAAAATTATTTCGTAACATTAGAATAAAAATTTGAAGTTATGTTTCATGAATTAATATATCACTTTTGAGATGTCGAAATTATATGATTTTAAATTAAATACTTTTAATGCAATGAAAATAATAAATCCTTCCAAACCCATAATGGAATCAAATATTTGAAGTGAAAACATTATGAAATTTTTTAATTTAAATAAAAATTAAAAAATAGAGCATTGAAAAGGAAAAACATGTTATAAAAATGTGAAATATTTTTTTTAAACCACTAACTTTTAAAATAAAAAAATATTGTGGCCTTTTAAAAAATATGATAGATTTATTTTCAAAATATATATGGAAATTTTGAAAAAAATAAGATGAATGGTAAAAAATTTATAATATATTTGTTTCAAATCCACATCAAATTATGGGATACTAAAACAACCATTAGAAAATAGGTAAATCTAAATATTATCCCACCTAAAATAAAATATAATTTTTCATCATAATATAAACAATGAATTTTTTGGGAAGATAACATATATATAAGTAAAATAAATGATCCTTAATGAAATTGAAAAATATTTTTATAAATTTTATACTATTATTGAGAGTAAATTCATCAAGGTGGAAGATTGGAATTTATAATTTAATATTCCATAATGATAATGAGAAATCAAAAATTAAATATTAGGGTGGAAGAAACCATCGATAGTAGTAAATATTTTAACACAAAACATTGTAACTTAATTAAAGTCAGTTTTAGTTTTAAATACCCTCTTGTGTAAGGACCCAGTTAGAGAAATGAACCACTGAGATGGGGGTGAATCAGTGGTACCCCTTTTTCCTTTTTTATGTTCCCTAAAAATTGAGAAAAACTTTTGTCGCATGTTAAAGATATAATTCCCTGCTGAGAAAACAAAAACGCACACATCTAAAAGAACACATCAGTTTACAAGGTTCACTATTCAATAACTGTAGCTACGTCCTTGGTATAGTAGGAAACAAGCCAGCACCATACAATCCACTAACAAATAAATCCTTGGATTACATCGAGTAGGATATACACTTTCACTCGTGAAGCACTGTGAAACAATCACTTCAGTGCGTGTGAACCCTCTTAGCAGAATAGGGAAATGTATCTTTTCATGTAACAACTTATTTTACCTTCACTTCCTTTCAAATACACAACTGTAATAAATTTCAGAACAAATCGTCACTTCCTTACCCAGACGAATGAAAAGGACTCCTTGGACTTGAGATAGATCAATTATACTTTGAACTTCCCATTCAGAATCTCCATTATTAATTTTTCTAATCTAATTATTCAATCTGAATTCTGTCCTTCAATCAGATTATTCTATCCAAATATTCCTCAATTTGAGAAACTCAATACGGTGTTAACCAATAATGATTCCCCATTCTGATTAGTTCAGTGTGAACTTCCCATTCCGAATTTCCATTCTGATTTTTCCCATTCTGAGAAACTAAATACGGTGTCAACTAGTATCAAATTCTCATTACAATGGAAATTGAATGAAACTCTATCCGCCAAACACTTATTTCTCTCTCTAGATTACAATATCTTCTCTCAGTACTTAATCATCACACTTTTACTTTGTACTCTGATCTCCTTTTATAGGTTCTCCAAGTTGTGCTTAGGCGGGAAACCAAAATATTTTTCCGCTCAATTAGATTCACCCAAATCATAATTTCTCTTGAAATATGAATATAATTAAGACTTTTTCAACACTTATGGAATATTCTTAAATCTTCTTCCACATATCATGATTTAGAACATTGGCCTTTTACGGATCTAAATTTGTTACACAAGTTTCTCGGAATCACATTCTCAGATCCATTCATCTGTCTTCTCGGAATCACTTTCTCAGATTCACTCATCTGTCTTCTCAGTATCATATTATCAGATCCACCATTCTTGATTCTTCAACATCACTTTCTTAGATCCACTCTTCTTGAGTCTTTGACATCACTTTCTCAGATCCAATCTTCTTGAGTCTTCAGCAACACTTTCTTGGATACACTCTTCTTGAGTCTTCAGCATCAATTTCTCAGATCCACTCTTCTTGATTATTCGGAATCACATAAATTATCGGCATGAATCTTCACCGCTTCTTCTACATGACAACATTTCAATTCTCGGTATGACTCTTCAATACTTCTTGATATAGATTTTTATTTCTTCATCAGTACGACTTCACAAATTCTTGGTACGACTTCTCTGATCAACTTTTTCTTGCATCGTGAGTACTTGCATATTCTCAGAAATTTTGTGTTACAAAATAGAAAAGCATCATCACAATATGTAATGATGTCATAGATCCTTCACATCTTCTATTAGCCAGCTTCCAAATTCCACTGCTTCTAGGTTCGGAGAATTTGCAACTTCCTGATTCCGAATTTCTCAATTTTCAGATTCCGAGTTCTCTGAACACCATGTTCCGAGAATTGAAACTTCTAGGTTCTGAATCATCAAACTTCTATGTTCCAAATTCTTTGAAATGAAAGGTGTCTTTCCTTTATGAAAACTTCCTTAATACCAACAAAAGACAAACCATGCAAACCATCCCTTCTTTTATCTTGGTCCTAACAATTTCCCCCTTTGGATTTTGTTGTCATCCAAGTTTTCATAAATCACCAAACATTGAAACCTCAAGCAATGGAGTACATATCAATAATTCTAAGCCTACGTGAGAAAACTCGATGTAGGAAACAATAATCCTTGACAGCAAAACCATGTTGTCCATATGGTAGTGAATATGACATCTTTATTCTTCCTGTAAACAAATTCAAGTTCTTTCCTACAACCACTCCAATAAAATAGTTAGAAAGGTTCAGAAATAGAAACACTGCTGAGTTCACAACTTACCCACAACTCTCTCTTTCAAAAATATATTTATAATACAAAAAAAGATTCTCCCCCTTGACAAAACAATCAAAAAGTTAAGAAGAGAGGTGACTGAACAACACACCTTAGCCTTGAAGAGAAAGAGGTTGGACACCCATGTTCAACCTAAATCATGATAATGATTCCTTCAGCAAGTGTTTCAAGAAAATATCATCAACATGTTCAGCAGAAGAATTATATTCATGTTTCTGTTCATTCTTTTCCAAATTCACTTTGATGAAATTCTATTTGATGTTAATATACTTCGATCGAGAATGTTGGACTGGATTTTTGGTAAGATTAATTATGATTTGATTACCATAGCCCAAGAGTAAGGGAAACTTCACTTCAACTAATAAATCTTCAAACTGTGTTTTCATCCAGGTAAGTTCAGTAGTGGCCATGGTGGAAACAAGATATTCAGCTTCAGCTGTACTGAGTGTCATAGAATTCTTCTTCTTCGAGTGCCAGCCAACACAACTTTTTTCCATAAAGAACACTCCGCCTGATGTGTATCTTCTATCATCAACATTTCCTGCCCAATATGCATCCAAAGAGCCAAAATATCAATGTTATTTGAACCACTATACTTGATTTCGAATTCTGTTGTGCCTTTCATGTATCAGAGAATTATTTTTCCAGCAAAAAGATGTGATTCTTTTAGAGAAATCTGTAATCCTACACATAAGGTAACAACAAAAACAATATATGGTCTTGATGCAGTTAGGTACAACAAACTTTGAATCATCTTTCAATATTATTTTAGATCAACATCTTTTCCTTCATCATTTTTTTATTAGATTTGTTCCCACTGAGATGGGAGTTGATACAGGTTTTGATTTTTCCATACAAAACAACTTGAGAAGTCCCTTAGCATAATTTTCTTGGGAGAGAAAAAATAATTCTTTCTGTTGAAATATTTGTAACCCAAGAAAGTATTTCATTTCACCCAACATGGACATCTAAAAGACATTTTCATTTCTTCACAAAACTTTTTACAGCTTCTTTCATCATTCCCAGCCAAAATAATGTCATCAATATAGACAATCACAATGAGATAAAGATGATGTCTTTCCTTCATGTACATATTGTTATCAACTCTTCCTTTCTTGAAGTTCATCTCTTTTATGCAAGTATCCAGTTTGGAATACCATGCTCTTGGAGCTTTCTTTAGACCATACAATTCTTTCTTCCACCTGCACACATAAATTGCATCCTTCCCAATAACAAAGCCACATGGTTGTTCAATATAAACTTCTTCTTTAAGATCACCATTACGAAATCCTGAATTGACATTAATTTGAATGATTTTGTATCATCGTCGTTCAACAATAGTAAGAACGATTCAAATAGTTTCTAATCAGGCCACTTGAGAAAATGTTTCATCAAAGTCAATTCCTTCAATCTGAGAGCAGCCTTTGCAAAAAAAATTATTCTTTATTTTTGATAACTTAAGCATCTCCTTTAACTTGTTCTGGAAGACCCACTTTATGCCTATAATGTTCTTATTTTCATGCTTGGGTATGAGTTCCCATGTATAATTCTTTTCAATCTGATCCAATTCTTCATTCATGGTTTGAAGCCATTCTGGATGCTCAAAGGATTCTTTAACATGATCTGGTTCTACTTTGGAATACAAAGAAGTATGTGATAAGGAATTAATTGTTCTCATTGTTTGAACTATGTGGCATTGATCACCAAATATGCTCTAAGCTTGCACTTGTTTAATCAATCTTGGATAATATTTTCATGTTCCTTCCTCATCACTTGATATGGATGAATCTGATTCTTCATCTTGATTAGGATTACAATTCATTGCATCCTTACCAGAATCATTAACTTCATCTTCCTCATCTTCTTTATCTATCTGGACATGCGTATCCTTCACTGGATTTTCAATTACTTTTACATCAACTACATCCACCATTATTCTTTGTTCATTGTTAAAACATCTATAACCTCTTCCTTCTGGTGCATAACTGTAAAGACCTGGAAATTTGAAGGAAATATTTTTCTTAATTTTATTTGGGATTTTATGAGAACACAGTTTTTGACGGTGCCTGATTCCGAGGCCCGGTGTTCCCGTAATGATTTTCCGAAGATTATCTTGGGCACATTTAGTGAATGAACGAGTGGGTTTTCCTTACTTTTTAACCGGTGATCGGAATTGAATTCTGGGGACACTGATGGAATCATAGTGCCGGTTTTTTCTTAGAAACACCTTTTCCGGAGATGCGTTTTCTTAGGTGTGGTTATTAAATTTTTGGGTTTAGTAAAGGAATAAAATAAAAATAGTGCAACCAATTTTTATTTTTTTAATGTTGTTTAACCTAAGCTGAGTGGTTGAAGTGGAACCCACTATATCCTACTCCACTAGGTAGGATATTTGTGGGGTGGGGCCCACACAAGCCCCACATTTTCATCTTCCTTGAAACCCCCCACCTTTGATTAGGTAACACACCCCCCCCGCCTTTAATTGAGAGTCAACTCTTATGTTTAACTTAATGATTAAACGCCTCATTAATATGGGCGGTTTAAACATCTCAATTAATTCAATTAATTGATTGATTCAATTTTGAATTTCAAAACGTTTGGTGTGAGTAACAAAAATAAGGCAACACTTATTTTTTATTACTGTTGTCATGGTTGTGTGGGGGGATTTTGGAGAGAATTTCTCAATGTCTTGAAGTTCTTCTTCATCGATTAAGAAAGCGAAGAACGCCGACCTCCGATGATGGACGACGGTGAGAGACACCTTCCTCAGAGATCGACGACCTGACACACATTCCTTCGTTCCTTCTCCTTGCATCAAAGGAAGTTAGACATCGTTCCTCCTCGAATGATCCCCGTCAACATGTGTTGAACTTTCTTCTGTGACGCCTTCTTCCATGGCGTTCAATTCCGCGATGAGCCTTCGTTCAACTACGCTCGAGGTAGTTGTTTGAATATATGTTCGTGAATATTCGAGCATTCTTCGTAATCTTATCCGCTTGCTATCGATTAATGGGAGGGGGCTAGACCATACAAACACGACTGACCCTCCTCCCTTAATTATATTGTTGACCTTGTTGTGGTTTGGAATGGAGACGGTGTGGTGTAGTTGCACCACGCGGGATCATGCGGCAAGGATGTGTGGCGCCTTCGCACCGTTCCATAGAAGTCGAATAAGGTCGCGGCGCCGTCACACCATGCCAAAGAATCACGAAAAAACCACGGTCGGAGCAGGGCCGCGGAGGAGGGGCGCGGCGTCATCACGCAGTGCCGGTCGGACCAAGGTCGTGGCCTTAGGTCGCGGCAGAGCAGGGAGCTGCGGCCGGCTTCCGACCGCCAGCGTCGGAGCAGGGGGACATGACCGCACCGATCCCTTGGCAACAGCAGCCGGCCGACCGTAGTGGGCCGACCGGTCATGGGAGAAACTGGGGGTTCGTAACCCTCGACTGGGAAGCAACAGCGGCCCCCACATGGGGGCTGCGTTTATTTAGACAGGGGGCAGCTCCCCCCCCCCCCCTTGTCCGCCCAGCTCGGTCATGCCGAGCTGGCCAACGGACCGCACCAATGCACCAGCCGAGCCGCGCCAGCTAGGTTAGGTCACGCCCAAGAAGGCCAGACCAGGACCTAGTTTGGGTCGACCCCGTTCGGACCGACGCAGGGAGTCTCGGGCTGGGTCGGTCCGGGCTCGAAACCTGCATTTTCGGAATGTTTTCATTCTTTTTCCCATAGATTGGGATATGGAACTCCGATCGACACACCGTCAGTTGCTATGCGATACTTGTATTGAGACGACCGTTTTGGTATATTACACTCAGGGTTTTGTAGAACTTTCAGTATGGCCGAGTTGGTTCGAACCCGAAACCAATCGGGCCCTCATAGCAGAAACACTTATAACTTGAGCTCCAGACGTCCTATTGGTGTGCCGTCAACTTTGTTGGATTCCTTTTGATGAGAAGGAACTTTTGGAAAACTTTTTCTGAGGTTTGGACGTAGTTGGATAGTGGCCAGGTTGGATTGTACCCAAAATCCAACCGAGCCCATGGAACGGAAAAGCTGATAACATTCAGACCAGACATCTGTTTGATGAACCATCGGCGAAGTTGGTGATCACATTGAGAAAAGGTCCCTATGATAATACCATATGAGAGTTTTGGGTACAGTTGAGATATGGCCGGGTTGGTTCGTAGACGAAACCAAACGAGCCCCTGGGATGAAAAATCTAATAATTCACAGACTGAGAGCCCGATTGACACGCCATATGTTGCATTGAGACCCCTATGATGAGGAGGTCCTTTGCCATATTTCTTCGTGGGACTTGTGTTACTTGGTGTATCAACCAGTATCTCATGGAGTGGACCCTCTCATAGATGAGCTAGCAGAGTGCAGAGACCTAGTAGCTGACTGAGAGTTGAGGACTGTTGATCGATCGACTCAGTGTGATTCAGATAGCCCAATGGGGTGTGCTTTGCATTAACGGCAGACCCACGACAGAGGTGCGCTTGGTTGTAGTGGCAGACCCGCGGTACTCGATAGAAGGAGTAACTCTTCAGGCTATGAGGGGTTGCGCTTGGTTGTAGCGGCCGTCCCATGGTGGGATGCGCTTGCTTGTAGTAGAAGGCCCACAGTACTGAACATGTGGAGTAATTCAAAAGTCCATGGTTAGTGGGAAACGCTTTGTTGTAGTGGAAGACCCACTATACTCAATAGAGGAGGAGTTATCCAGCAGTCGTGGTTTCGTTATCGTGAATAAAATCCTGGTTGGAGCTGAGTCTATGACCTAGGAGTTTACCTCATGATTGAGATGGGTCACTTAATAACTTAGGTATAAGTATGGGCTTATATATAAGTAAGAGTTATCTATTGAGTTTCTACTTTGTGGTTAACCTTGATGGATTTAGAGAGAACTTGAGGGTCTCAGGGTCCCTACTGAGTGTTTTTATAATCACCCCTGCATGGGCTATGCCAACACCTCGTTGTGTTGGATGCTGACGACAGACAGTGCTAACGGAGGCCGAGCGTTCGAGGACTGGACGGTACCCGGAGGAGACAGACGAACAGACGATCAGACGTGGAGTGCTGAGGAGGGAATCTGTACCTACCCTTTAGGTAGGATCCGTGGTGGACGATCCAGGAGCTGCACTATCTGTACCTACTCTTCAGGTATAATCCGAGGAGGACGACCCAGGAGCTGCTTCCATTCTTCCAGCTGTTGGTCTTTTTCTGTTGTACTTTTGTTCAGTTGTAACTGTACATTCAATTGGGTTAGTATTCTGGCCCATTTACTTTCCATCACTTCCTTTTGTACTTACTGTATTACTTTCTCTTGTACTCTTTGGTGTTTTGTTTACTTTTATAAAGGCAACTCCTTCCCAGTTTTCGGGAATTACACTTTTTGTGCTAGTCGCCAGCCCCTGGCCTATGGAAGGCGGGCTTGGGGTATTCACGACATGGGCCCCGAGGATGGGTAGTGAAAAATTGGTATCAAAGGGGTCGGTTCTATAGTAGAATTATAACTCTGATATTTTTTTCTATAAAGCAATAGTGTTAAGGGTACCGAGTGTGGTTTTCAGTTCCGGGAGTCTAGTGTTGGTGCGGGCGGCCGACCTATCCATACACCAGGACCCTGACAACTAATGTCTGAAATTGTGCATGAAAACACTGATTGCGTGTGTGTTTTCAAAGGTTTTCCCTTAAAATAGCTCAAACCAGGTCAGCTCACCATGTATAAATAGTTTGACCATTTCACGTTTGTTTCTTTCAGGATGCCTCCCTATGGACGACCAGCTAGAGCCCCGAGAGTTGTACGCACTGACAGCCCGCCGAGCGACATGGCCACAGTACAGGGCCCTATCCTAGTTGAGGCACTAGTGGAGGCACTAGTGGCACTACTACCCGTTGGGCCACTGATGCCACCAGCCCCAGCAGCAGAGGGTACACTTCGCTTAAGCGCACTACACGAGTTCCAGCGCGAGAGGCCACCCAGGTTCAGGGGAGAGACGGACCTGCAGGCGGCTGAGGATTGGCTGGAGGTTGTGGTGAGAGTCTTCAGGCTAGTGGGGATGAAAGAAAACTTCATGGTGATCCTTTCTGCCATCATCTTTCAGGAAGCAGCAGGCAGATGGTGGAGCCTGATGCTCCAGATGCATGGTGAGGCGACACTTCTGTGGGCAGATTTCGAGAGCATGTTCTGGCTAGAGTTTGTACCCCCCACCCTTTGAGCGGTGTGTATACAGGAGATGATGCATCTACAGCAGGGTATCATGATAGTGGCGCAGTACTCAGCGAGGTTCACAGACCTCTCACGCTACTCCAAAGATATGGTACGAGACCGGTTCTTCAGGGCCCGAACATTCGAGCAGGGGATCAGGTTAGAGATTAGAGCTTTTATTGTTTCACTCAACATCTCAACGTAGACAGGGTTGTTGGAGCGAGCCCTCTTAGTGGAGAGTTTCCTTGCTGAGCAGTCTCCAATAGTAGGACCCAAGACTAGCCGGCATGCGGTAGAGTCTTCTGAAGCGGGCAGTAGACAGATGACGTAGAGGTCCAAGAAGACCATACCTAGAGGTCGTCGACCGCATGACACATGATCATGTGTGCGAGGCACCCGGGGTAGAGAACGACTTACCATGCACGAACAATGTTACTCATGTGGTGGGGTTGGTCACATGGCTTATGACTATCCGACCCGCCATGCTGATGACCAGCAGTTAAATGAAGAACCTCCTTGGCAGAGGCATAGGTTTGATCGAGGCGGACCACTAGGAGCAGAAGGCCGAGCGAGGGGAGCTGGCCATGCAGCTAGAGGTGGACGACGCTTCGAGGTTTTTCCACCACCACCACCAGGAGGTCCACCCCGACCGTAGGGAATAGGTGGACATGGGAGAGCTCAGCTTCAGGTAGTAGAATCATACGACTACAAAGCTCTAGAATCAAGTGGACAGGAGTAAAACTAGTGGTTTCCTTTTGTTCTATGTACTTCAAGTTCCATGTTGTTGTTACATTTGTGTCTTTATACTATGAGCTGAAATTATAAAAAGACACTTACCTTTGTGACATTTTCTTCCTTCCTTTTTGTGTACTAAGAGGTTTTTGTTTAAACTGTTTACTTGGCCCTCACTTTCTATATTCCTACTATAGGAGACCCAGCTACCTCACACTGATGCCGACAGTGTTACTCGACCCTTAGAGGTGGTAGTAACGGTTGGATCACTTGGTAGTAACGTCGAGGCCTTACGACATCCTCCATGTCATGAATACATCATTAATGTCTGGATTGACTGTATTAGGCAAAGAACGTGGTTCATCTAGGGGATGAGACCAGATTTCTCTTATCGGAAAAGGAGAAATCATAGCAGCTCTTGTGGGACCAGAGATGGTCTAGGACATGACAGTGAAGGTCCAGGTCGTCCAAGAGCGGATGAGGACAGCTCAGAGTTGAATGAAGCCTTATGCTGACAATAGACATGGACCACTAGAGTTCGATTATGTTGACCACGTTTTCTTACAGGTCTCACCTCGACATGGAATTATGGAGATTTGGATAAGGCGGCAAGTTATCTCTGAGGTTCAATGGAACTTTCTAGGTCCTTAGCAGGGTAGGCAAGGTGGTATACCGCTTGACCCATACACCTCAGTTGCACTAGGTGCACGACGACTTCCATGTATCGCAAATGACAAGATATGAGCACGACCCTTCGCATATCATCGACTATGAGGAGTTGGACGTTGGCGATGGGGTGACTTTTGCGGGGTTCCAGTAGAGGTTGAGGATCGACTGGAGCAGGTCCTACGAGGAAAATCAATTCCTCGGGTGCGCTTTCATTGGCAGTACGAAAACCTCCAGGTGAGCACATGGGAGAGAAAGGCTCAGATGTGTTCTCAATACCACTTTTGTATCCCTAGTTTGTGTTAAATCATTATGGGGACGTAAATCCGTGAGGTGGGAGTAATGTAATGATTTATAAATTTCAAGGAATTTTTTTTCTTAATTCTGTTTGTGATTTTACAAGAACACAGCTTCTGACAGTGCCTGATTCCGAGGCCCGTTGTGCCGGGAATCATTTTCTGATGTTTAGCTCGGGTACGTTGAGTGAACGAATGAGCGGGTTTTACGAACTTTTGAACTGGTGATCAGAATTGAATTCGGAGGACACCGATGGAATCACATCACCAGTTTTTGCTTAGAAACACATTTTCCAGAGTTGTGTTCGCTCGGGTGTGGTTATTAAATTTTTGGGTTACGTAAAGGAATAAAATAAAAATGGTGCGACCGGTTTTTATTTTTTTAGGGTTGTTTAACCTAAACTATGTGGTTGAAGTGGAACCCACTATATCCTACTCCACAAGGTATGATAGTTTTTGGGTGGGGCCCACACAAGCCCCACTTATTCAACTCCCTCGATACCCCAAACCTTTGATTAGTTAACACACCCGCACCCCCCCCCCCTTTAATTGAGAGTCAAATCATACGTTTAACTTAATGTTTAAACGCCTCATTAATTTGGGCAGATTAAACTACTAAATTAATTCAATTAATTGATTGATTCAATTTTGAATTACAAAATGTTTGGTGTGAGCAATAAAAATAAGGAAACACTTATTTTTTATTAGTGTTTTCTTGGTTGTGAGGGGGGATTTTGGAGAGAATTGCTCAAAGTCTTGAATTTCTTCTCCCTCGATGAAGAACAGGAAGAACGTTGACCTCCGATGATAAAGGATAGTGAGAGACGCCTTCCTCAGAGATTGACGACCCGACACAAATTCATTCTTTCCTTCTTCCTGCGTCAAAGGAAGGGAGACACCGTTACTCCTAGGACGATCTTCTTCAATGTGTGCAGAACTTTCTTCCATGACGCCTTCTTCCGCGATGGTCAATTCCGCGATGAGCCTTCGTTCAACTACGCTCGAGGTAGGGGTTTGAATATATGTTAGTGAATATTTGAGTGTTCTTCGTAATTTTAGCATCTTTCTATCGATTAATTGGAGGGGTCCGCACCGTACAAACATGGCCGACCCTCCTCCCTTAATTCTATTGTTGACCTTGTTGTGGTTTGGAACGGAGATGGTGCGATGTCGTAGCACCACGCAGGATAATGCGGTAAAGATGTGTGGTGCTTTCGCGCCACACCGTTGAAGTCGAACAAGGACGTGGCACCGTCGCGCAGTACCGATGAATCACGAAAACACTGCGGCCCTAGAGGGGCCGCGGCGGAGGGGTGCGGTGCTATCACGCCTTGCTGGTCGGACCAAGGCCAAGGCGGAGCAGGGAGCAGCGGCCGGCATCCGGCCGCCGGCGTCGGAGCAGGGGGACGGGACCCCGCTGGTCGCGTGGCGGCAGCAACCGGCCGACCGGAGTGGGCCGGTCGGTCAGGGGAGAAACCGGGGGTTTGTAATCCCCGGCTGGGAAGCAGGGGTGGCCCCCACGTAGGGGCCACGTTTATTTAGACAGGGGGCAACATGCCCCCCCCTTGTCCGCCCAGCTCGGTCATGCCGAGCTGGCTAGTGAACCATGCCAGCGCGCCGGCCGGGCCGGACCCGGACCCAGTTTTGGTCGACCCGGTTCGGGCCGACCCAGGGGGTCTCGAGCCGGGTCGGTCTGGGCCCGAAACCCCCATTTTCGGACTGTTTGTGTTCTTTTGCCCATAACTTGGGCTACAGATCTCCAATCGATGAACCGTTAGTTGTGATGTGATCCTTGGACAGAGACGGTTGTTTCGGTATATTACACTCAGGGTTTCGGAGAACTTTGGGTATGGACGAGTTGGTTCGAACCCGAAACTAACGAGGCCCTCAGAGCAGAAAAGCTAATAACTTGAGCTCCGGACATCCGATTGATGTGACATCAATATTTTTGGATTCCTCTTTATGAGATGAAACTTTTGGCATACTTAGCCTGAGGTTTGGAAGCAATTGGATAGTGACAGGTTGGATTGTACCCGAAATCCAACCGGGCCCATGGAACAAAAAAGCTGATAACATTCAGACCAGATGTCCGTTTGATGAACCATCATCGGTTTTGGAGATCACGTTGAGAAACAGTCCCTATGAGTATACCCTATGAGAGTTCGGAGTATGGTTGAGATACTGCCGGGTTGGTTCGCACACGAAACCAACCGAGCCCCTGGGACGAAAAGGCTAATAACTCACATACCAGGCGCCCGATTGACGCGCCTTCTATTGCATTGAGACCCCTATGACGAGGTTGTCATTTGAGACACTTCTTATTGGGACTTGTGTTACTTGGAGTATCAACCAGTAGCTTGTGGATCAGACCCTCCTAGAGACGAGCTAGCAGAGTGCAGAGACCTAGTAGTTGATTGAGACTTGACAACTGCTGATCAATCGACTCAGAGTTATTCAGATAGCCCAGTGGGGTGCACTTGGTTGTAGCGGTAGACCCATGATGGATGTGTGATTTGTTGTAGCGGCAGACCTGCGGTACTCAACAGAAGGAGTACCTATGTTGGCTATAAGGGGGTGTGCTTGGTTGTAGCGGCAGACCCATGGTGGGATGCGCTTGGTTGCAGCGGCATGCCAACAGTACTCGACAGGTGGAGTACTTCAGCAGTCCAAGGTTAGTGGGACGCGCTTGGTTGTAGCGGCAGACCCACTGTACTTGATAGAGGAGGAGTTCTCCAGCAGTCGTGGTTTTGTTACCTTGAATAAAATTCTGGTTTGAGCTGACTCTATTCCCTAGGTGTTTACCTCATGATTGAGATGGGTCACTTGATAACTTAGGTATTAGTATGAACATATACCTAAGTAAGAGTTATCTATTGTGTTTCTATTTTGTTGTAATCCTTGTTGGATATAGAGAGACCATGACGGTGTCGAGGGCCTTACTGAGTATCGTTATACTCACCCAAGCACGGGTTATTCCCGCACCTCGTTGTGTTGGATGTAGAAGACGGACAATGATAACGGAGGCCGAGCGTTCGAGGACTGGACGGTACCCAGAGGTGGATCTCACGACGAGTCGGCACCCAGAGGAGACAGATGGACGGACGATCAGATGTGGAGTGTGGAGGAGGGCATTTGTACCTACCCTTCATGTAGGATATATGGTGGAAGATCCGGGAGCTGCGCAATCTGTACCTACCCTTCAGGTAGGATCTGAGGAGGATGACACAAGAGCTGCTTCCATTCTTCCAGCTATATTTCTTTTTTCTGTTGTACTTTTATTCAGTTGTAGCTGTACTTTCGATTGGGTTTATATTCTAGCCCATTTACTTTCCATCACTTTCTTTTCTACTTAGTGTATTACTTCCGCTTGTACTCTGTGATGTTTTGTTTACTTTTATAAAGGAAATGTCTTACCAGCTATCAGAAATTATGCCTTTGGTGCCAGTCCCCAGCCCCTGGCCTATGGAAGGGGGGCTTGGGGTAGTCACGACACATGCCCTGAGGAAGGGTCGTGACAATAACCAAGAAAAATTCCATCTTCTAATTTCTGCTCGAATTTTACATTGTTTCCACCTTTCTTATTTATGATGCATTGGATCCCAAAAACTTTAGCATGCTTCATATTTGGAGTAATGCAATAGAAATGATCATATACAGTCTTGTTTTATTGGGGCCTGTAGAAACATTGATTTTGAATATAAACTGATGTACTTGTAGCTTTCCTCCAAAAGTAATGAGTAAGGCCATGTTCAAGCAACACGTTTCTTCCAATTTCTACCAAGTTCCTGTTCTTATCTCTGAAAACCCTTTTTTTAGGTGTATATGGAGGACTATATTTATGCTGAATTCTGTTCTTATCAAAATAGTCTTCAAATTCTTTACTTTTATACTCACCATCATTTTCTATTCTCAACTTCTTCACAGAGTACTCACATTCTTTCTCAGCTTTTCTTCTAAAGCTTTTAATCATTTTCAGGGTGTCTGAATTGTGCTTCATAAAAATAGCACATGTAATGCGAGTAAAATCATCAATGAAGGTGATGATGTACTTTTTTCATTTTTTTATTGTTTGCTCATCATCCCACACATATCATAATTTATTAGTTCAAAGAGTTTTTTATAACAAATGTCAACTTTCTTATGCACAACACTTGTAATCTTTCCTTTCTAACAGGTAGTGCAACACCAATCTCTTCTTCTTGGAAAATCTATAATATCATGAACACATTCCCTTTTAGATAACTTTCTCAAATTTCTCTAACACATGTGTCCATGTCTTCTGTGCCAAAACTTATTTTCTTCCACTAAGCTCATGTAAAAAGAGTTTTGTGAATTTCCAACCTGAAACAGATTCCATTTGGTTCATTGTCCTCTAGTACCAATCTCACCATAATCATAACTTTTCTAAATAAATCCATATTTCTTGAAGTTAAATTTGTTACCCTTATCAAAAAATTGTGATACACTCAACAAGTTGTGCTTCAGCCCATCAACATGCAGAGTTTTCTTGGACTTCAATTTTTCCTTCCCAATGATTGCTGATCCAACACCATTGATTTTTAAGGATTCATCATTGCCAAATATCACAGAGACTTATTTAAACTTATTCACATTATTTTGAAACATCAATTATCCTGTCATATGTGAAGAACACCCACTATAAAGTATCGTAGTTCGTGCCTTCTTTATAACTTTTAGAGAAGTTTCAACAACAATAGATTTTTCTTCTTTCACTTATTTTTTCACCTTCAGCTTCTGAGAATTAAGAACATCTTGTTGAGGTAGTAATAGAAAAAGAAAACATTTTCCAAGATGTCATGGTTGTTCAATCCTTTCACAAATAGTCTGCAGAGGCTGGAACCTATTTTCTGTCTTGACTTCATTATTATCAACCTTCTTCAAGAAAACTTTCTCACTCTTCTTTCTTTGAGGAGATTTACTCCCCCTCAATCTCTACCTTTCAAAACTTGTGGGGTTTTTGTAATAATATTTATTGAACCAACACATATTCGATGTATTCCCTAATCATCCACAAAACCAAAAGTACCCATAGAAGGAGGACCTTCCTATGAAGCTTTTGTACTGATATTTCTTTGTTACTCTTTCTTCAGACCCACCAACCATTCTTTTGTTAGAAAAATTGTTCTGCTAGAATTCTGCCTTCTATGATTTTACTTGTTTTTCACCAGTGTTATACTTATGTTTCCTTGAAACTTCTGAGTTCCTAGCAATAATGGTCTTGGCCACATAAATAACTTTCTCATCTTTCTTCTTCACAGTAACCACTTTATTCTTCTGTTGAATTTTTTCAGGATTTTATTGTTGATATCATTCACCTACCTTAGTAGTTGAGTTTTCAAAACATATGTTTCATAATTAAACTTATGAGAGATTATTTTGAACGAGCTCTAATTCTTCATCTTTTTCATTCAGCTTATCTATAATGTGCTCTTTTTGGTTTTTCTCATCTTCAAGAGACTTCTTCAAATCTTCAAGTTCTTTCTCAAGTTCTTCTTTAACATTATCTTGATTGAATTCTTAGGAAAATTTATCTTCCAAAATTTTGTTATGTTTCTCCAGCATTCTGATCTTATTTAAACATTCCTTAAATTCTTTTTTCAGAAGCATCTCATACTGATTATCTTCTTATTTTGAGCTGATGCTTCCAAAAATCTTCATCATTTACTATTGCAATAAAAGTATTCTAAACACCATGCTCAACTGCTTTTTCAGATTCAGCATCACTTTCTTCAACTTCTTCATTTATAGATAGAAAACGTTTTCCCTTGTATTTTATGAAAATCTTTTCTTTCCCTGGATTTCATTTACCACCTTTCTTCTTCCATAATGTTCGTGGATTTCTTTCTTCTTCATCGTTATCTTCTTCATTCTCCCTTCGAGGACAGTTAGGCCCAAAGTGGTCAATTCCCCCACATTCAAAAAACTACAAGGGATGTTTTCCCATGTATTTACATGTTCCTCTTTTAACATTTTTTTAAAACATGGATAAAATATTATTAAGATTTTTACATAACTCACTTCCAGAGTCAGAGTCACCACCATCTTCTTTAATCAGGATCTTCCTATACTTATCCTTTTTCATGGCTTCAAAAGATAATTCTCTTTCAACCTTTGTCTTGGTCATCACAAAATATTCCCTTCTCATCTCATAAGCAATGAGTGTTCTATGAAAATCCGGAAGAGATAGAGTCTCTATGTCTCTGTCTTCTAATGAAGATACCTTCACATCAAATTTATCATGAATAATCCTTAAGATTTTTAACACCACAGTAGAGTCTTTCAGATCTTCCACAAGAAATCTGATGGTACTAACAATATCATTCATCCTGGTGAAAAAATCCCCAATAGATTCATGCTCTCCCTTCATCAAGTCTTCATACCTTAACCTCCAAATTTGATGTTTTGCCTACTTGGATTTTGTGTTGCCTTCATATATGTTTTTCAGTTTGTCCCATATACCATTGGTTGTGGCCACCCCTATCACACTCAAGAACTCACTTTCAGAAATAGAAGACAACATAGCAATCTTGGCTCTTCAATCATTCTAAAGAAACTTCTTATCAACAAGTTTAAGTGGAACATTATCATTAATGGAAGGAAACCCAACTGTTGTAGCTTCAAGAACTTCATAAATAATAGACCTGAGATACGGTAGCATTCTATCCTTCCACATGTGATTTTTCATCCCATCGAATACCAGAATGCCTTTACTGTTTGCACTATTTTGATTTTCCATCAGCAAGGAAAACAAAGGAACCTTCCTCTGATACCACTTGTAAGGACCTAGTTGCAGCAATGAACCCTTGAGAGGGGGGGAGGGTGAATTAGTGGTACCACTTTTTCCCTTTTTATGTTACATTAATATTGAGAACAACCTTTTTCACCTGTTAAATATATAATTCCCTACTAAGAAAACAAACAAGCACACATCCAAAGGAACACATCAATTTACAAGGTTCACTATTCAATAAGAATAGCTACATCCTTGGTATGGTTGGAAACAATCCAGCACCATAGAATCCACTAAGAAAGAAATCCTTGGATTACGTCAAGTAGGATATACAATTACACTCGTGAAGCACTGTGAAACAATCACTTCAGTGCATGTGCACCCTCTTAGAAAAATAGGGCGATGTCTCTTTTCATGTAACAACTTATGTTACCTTCTCTTTGATTCAAATACACAAGTGTAAACAGGTTCAGCACAAATCTTCACTTCCTTACCCAGATTAAAGGAAAGGACTCCTTGGACATGAGATATTTCAATTATAGTTTGAACTTCCCATTCCAAATCTCCATTCCAAATTTTCCCAATCTGATTCCTCAATCCTAATTCTATCCTTCAATCCGATTATTAAATCCAAATCTTCCTCAGTCCGAGAAAATCAATACAGTGTCTACCAATACGGAGTCCCCATTCCAATTAGTTCAGTGTGAACTTCCCATTCCGAATCTCCATTACGATTTTTATCATTCTGAGAAACTCAATACGGTGTCAACTAGTATCAAATTCTAGTTACAATTCAAGTCATAATGAAACTCTGTAGGTCAAACACTTCTTTCTCTCTCTATATTATCAGAGATTCTCTCACTACATAATCATCACACTTTTACCTTTTACTCTAATCTATTTTTATAGGTGCTCTAATGTGTGCTTAGTTGGGAAACCAAAATATTTTCCCACTCACATAGATTCACCCAAATCTTAATTTCTTGTGAAATCATGGAGTAATTAAGAATTGGTAAAACCTTCTAGAATCTTCTTGAATCTTCTTCCACTTTTCATGATTTAGAACTTTGGCCTTTTCGGGATCCGACTTTGTTACACATGTTTCTCTGTATCACATTATCGGATCCACTCATCTGTCTTCTCAGCATCACTTTCTTAGATTCACTCATTTGCCTTCTCGGCATCATATTCTCGGATCCACCCTTATTGATTCTTCGACATCAATTTCTCAGATCTAATCTTCTTGAGTCTTCGGAATCACTTTCTCAGATCAACTCTTCTAGTGTATTCGGCATCACTTTCTCAGATCCAGTCTTCTTGAGTCTTCGACATCACTTTCTCGGATCCACTCTTCTTGAGTGTTTGGCATCACTTCAATTATCAGCATGACTCTTCATCCCTTCTTCGGATGACACTGTTTCAATTCTATGAATGACTCTTCATTACTCTCGGTTTGTCTTTTCATTGCTTCCTCGGTACGACTTCTCCAATTCTCGGTACGACTTCTCCGATCAACTTTTTCTTACATCATGAGTACTTCCATATACTCAAAAATTTAGAGTTACAAAATAGCAAAGCATCATCACAATATTTAAAGAAGTCTTAGAGCCTTCACATCTTCTATTAGCCAGATTCCAAATTCAACCACTTCCAGGTTCTGAGAATTTTCAACTTCACGGTTTCAAATTTCCCAATTTCCAGATTCCAAGTTCTCCAGACACTATGTTCTGTGAATTGCAACATCTGGGTTCCGAATATTCAAAATTCCAGGTACCAAATTCTTTGAAATTCACGGTGTCTTTTCTTTTATGAAAAATTCCTTAAGACCAACAAAAGACTAACCATGCAAATCATCTCTTCTTTTAGCTTGGTCCTAACTTCTTGAACGTCATTATCTTCCGAATCTTAATCCCATAAATCTTCCAACATAATATTGAAGTATAAAAAACATTAATTTAATTAAGAACATAATAATAAGTCATTATTTGGTAGTAAATATTCCATTAAATTTCAATCATGTGATGTAGTTTCAATAAATATCATCGAGTAAAAATTAACCAATATAATTAAAATATAAAATACATGTTTTTAAATAATATTTCTATATTTTTTAAAAAATTATTTTAATATTATCAATGATTATTTTTAAAAATAATTTTTAGGGAATTTGTGTTTTTTATAAAAATTTTATTCAGGGAAAAATTATAAATTTTGTTAACATGAATGAAATGAGATACATTATTTATAAGCAATTAAGATTAATTTTTATTTTTGAATAGTAAAAAAAAATTTACCCTATAAAATCACAAATGAACGAAAAATAGGGAAAATAGTTTTTTAATTTAAACAAATTCATCCGTTTCAAAATATTCAACATTGGTTTTTTAAATTCTACATAGTTTTTTTAAATGAATCATTATACTCTATAAAAATTAACATGGTCATTATATTTTCCTAAATAAAATATTTAATTAATTTTTGGATCATGATAACGTCACAAAATCTTTGAAACAATAAGATAATATATTCAATATTCATGTCAAAATAAATATTTTTTTGAACCCCCAAATATATTACTAAAAAAAATTTCACATGATTCCAGAAAATTGAAAATATAATTTTTTTAAATTTCAATCCTAAATGATAATAAAAAATATATAAATAACTATTTTATTGGAAAATAGACATGTGATTTATTTTATTAATATTATTTTTTATCAATTAATAATTAAATGAATGTTATAATTTATTGTTTACAAATTACATATTATATTAATAATATTTTAATAGATATATTTTATTTGATAAAATAAACATAACACTTCAAAAAAGATCGTTATAAAATATTCCTTTAAACATTTAGTACTTTAAGTCACATTTAATTAATTTTTTAACCTTTTAAAATAAATATATAATAAATATATAATTCATTATTTAAAAGAAAATATGTATGGAATTTAAATATTTTATTAATAATAAATCGTTTTATTTTGTTTTTGTTTAATTATATATTTATTGTAATTCTAACATTCTTAATGATGATTCACATCATTTTTCTATATCTGAATATCGTGTGTTACAGTTCATTTTAGTTTTTTGTTTCATGAGAATGATGATATTCAATGTTGTATATAAATAATATAAAATATTTACCAAATTCTCAGGGAATTATATTCTTCACCCTTAAATAAATTTCATCCTCTCAATTTAATTTATTAATCACTAATAAAATTGATAAAATTATATTAAAAGATAGACATGAATCATTCTATAATTTCTAATGAGAAATATAAATAAATAAAATTTGTATGTCTATGAAACATATTTATTCATCCATAGTCAACATACTTAAATTATGAGTTTTCTCCCCTCCATTTAAACTATATTAACATAATGGTTGGGTTTAAGGATCTATATAATATAATCAAATTTTGAAGAGAGTTAATATAGAAAATTTTAGTGGTATGGGATAATAAGTTTAGTTTAGATATAAAATATTACTTCTAAAAAAATAATATGAATTTTTCCCAAAAATATCAATTTCATTTCAAAGATCATGTCAAATTCATATAAGGGATTGATATATAGAAATTCAATAAATAAAATTTAATACTCAACATTGGATACAAAAAAACAAAAGTTTTTCCTTAACTTTATGAAATTAGTGTGGTGGTGATTATTTTCTCCTAAAGAGATTCCTATGCATACTATAGTGGGTAGAATATAATTAAATATGATGATTAAAAATATTATGTGGAGGGTAGTTTTGACATGAATATCTTAATTTTTAGTGTCGATATAAATAGTACTCATTGCATTGGATTTCTCTTATTCACGTGGCATTGGTTGTTACTAAAGTATATTATCCACATTAGCAATTAGATTAGGGAATTAAATTTCAAAGTTCTCACACTCAATATAGGGTATTGTGTATTCTTATACCCTATTTTATTTATCATTTTCCTCACCATAGATCAATAATATCGACCACTTTATGAAATCCTTCTAGACTTGAATAATTTAATTATTCTGTTAATACATTACTTTTAGAAATTCATACAACATTTTGGAAAATGATGAAGTATAATTTTTCTTCCCATAATCATCTTAATCACCTAATATTCTATGAAATTATTCCCTTATATTATGTGGATTTTTTACTTTTTAGAATGACTTAATTTTCAAACATAACTCAGTATTTATGGATGGGCATAAGGACTTAACTCTCAATACTATTTTGGTATCCCATTTGGAATCCAAATAAGAAAATAATCTCTTCCTCCAAGGCACCCACTACTATATTTTTTCTACATGACCTATCAATTATTAAAACCGAAATTTCTTAATATGATTGTTGTTCAAAATAGATCATAAGATAATTTTAATAGATAAAATCCCAAAAAATTACTTTTGAAACAATTCACTCATCGAAAATACCATGTTAGTTTTCAATAAAACCTAAATCACTCTCAATTCCATATACAATAAATTATGTTGGATTATCATAAAATTTATATCATAATTTACCACAATAATAAATATATCATAGGTTATCATAGAGAGAATTTTTTTAAAAATAATAGTTAATAATAGTATTAAACTATGATTAATGGTAAGCCTATTTTAGGTAAACTATGTGATGATTGAGTTAATACAGAAGTTGAATTTCCTAGGTTATTACCCCTAGTTATATCTATTGAAGATAATGAACCAACTTGTAGTATCTAGATAGGTATATCATTATATATTTAACCATTAAATTTAGATGTTATAAAAATATTAATATGTTATCATAAAAAATAATTATCATTATTGTTATCTAGAGCGATATATCATCCTAATCCCCAAAAATAACTGAACTAAACAACAAATGAAATGATACCCAATTCTTATTCTAATATAGGATCCTTAGATCCTCACTTATGGATTTAGTTATAAAAACACTTTCATTAAGCACTTTATTTTTTATAAACATAGAAGACCTATAATAAATATAAATTTGTTTACCTAAATTTCAAAATATAAAAATTACACCTCCTAATAGTCACAAAATATGAATAATATGAGGTTTATTGTCATTTAAAATCAACTACAAAAGGATCTTGTGTTATGATACATTTGAACATTTTTAAATAATAATACAACAATGGAAACCTCTTGAAACTCTCATAAAATACATTTATCTACCTCAATCAGGGAAGGAAATTCTAATGAAGGGGGATCTCAAAATATTAGTAATAGAAAACAAATGAACCTGAAATATAGGGTCCGACCAGGATAATATCAGAAGCCATTTTCTTCTAAAAAATATTTTATTTAAAATTCAATTAACAGTACTAGTTTTTAACAATTCATGATAAGATTAATTAAAATCCTCGGTGAACCAACATTTGATAAGAGATAATAGTGCTGGATAATAGACTTAATCCATTGAGAAAAATAAAAAACATATATTAGAAAATATATTGCGTCTTTAGAAAATATCATAATATGGAATTATATAACATACAAGATTATAAAAAAACATTATATATAGGTTTAACAAAAACAATCCATTTAAAAATTACATGGATTATAAGTAATTAATTATTATGGCCCTATAGTGTATTTATCATCATAACTTATAGTGAATTAGTTAGTCAAGTATCAAAATTAATTTTCCTTAATTTATATGAGTATTATAATGTTTGGTCTATTGTTAGCTGGATTATCACAACTCGTAGTATATAATTAACTCATTTGTCAAAAATGGGGGCCAATATATATCTTAATATATATAAAACCATAACCAATGAGTTTGATGGAAATATACGAACTGATCCATCACATGGTATTATTCCATAAATGTGTTCCATGTGAATAATGAAAACATTCATATAACCAGCATCACATAATTAACCCATTAGAAGAGAGATGGGTTTCATTAAAAAATCCATAGAAAATTTCACAATACATCAAATTTTAGAAGGTATATGGTATCCTAAGAACATTTCCAATGTAAAAATATTAAATTTTAATGGATATTTTCATAGATGTAAAACAACATCATTATATGAAAACACTAAATGGTATCACATAACATGAGATCAAAAGTATATCAGGTGGGAAAAAAACCATTCATCCAGATGAAGTATTTCATAAAATAATTTAGATGGAGATTCAAAAAACATATCTCAATTGGAGTTAGTAAATTTGAGTTAAAAAATAAAATTTAATGAAAACATAAATGTTTTTTTACCCAAATACTTACTATCATTTTAATTAAAAGTAAATGTTATGAAACCCTTTTCAAATGACAAATTTTATGAAATCGAAATGAATGAAATTAAGAAATACAAATTTATCATGAAACATCAATAATGAATCCATGAAAAAACATATTGTCATGAAAATGTTTATGTGATGATATTTTGGAAAAATTTACAATTATAAATAGTCCTCACAAATAGTTCCTTGCTAATGAAATAATGGTTTTAAAATTAAAGGGGGAAAATTTTTACTTTTAAAAATAATTTCCACTAATAAATCTACTAAAAATATATATAGGATGTATTGGGGAACTGTAGAGTGCAAGGAAAAACATATAATTAGAAATGTAGTAATATTTTATATTTCATTTTAGAAACCCAAAATAATAAAAAGTTATAATAAAACTCATTTTGGAAATATGAATAGAGAAATATAATGGTGAAATGATAAAACACACAAATACGTTTACAATTATAAATTATATTGTTGGATGGATGAGAAAATATGGATATGTAATTTATATCATTATTATAGTGAATGGGAATTTATATTAACAATAAAATGCATATTTGGGGATGAAATACATCAAGGGGGTTATTTAAATAAAAAAATCATTTTTTCTAAAGAGAAATAAAATGTCCAACATACAATAGTGAGCTAGAATAATACATTATTACATGAAAAAAGAGCATGGTAAGAGATTACCAAACACATAAAGGGGGTTTTGTAGATTAGAATATCACCTAAAAATTCACTATGATTAAATCAATATACTATTTAAAGGTATTAATAATTATTTATTTTTAAATACTATGTATTGGTAATATAAAATGATAAAAATAAATTAATGGTAATTATTTCTATATAAAAAATATAAATTATTTCTAAATATACAATAATTGTAAAATAAAAATAATTTGTATAAAAATACCCTATATTTTATTCCTTACTAAGTGAAAACATACAATCATTATTTATAATTATAATAAATCCTTTAATCACTTATATCATATCCTTATTCATATCTATTACCCATATGTTATTAAATTTTCATTTTTTTAATGAATTACTAGCTAGTTAAAGTTTATTTTCATTGTTATATTTTTCTAATTATATTTTTTAGATATACATTATAATGTCGATATTGATGAACTTTTTTTAATACCAATTTTATAATTAATATTTTATTGATGTGTCAATAGTAAATTATTTATTATGATTGATGTACTTGTTCTAATAGTTTTTGAGGAACCAAGTGTTTCATAAATATACCATGATAAATATTATTATAAATTTTTTAAAAATACAAAACAAATATTATATTACTATTTTTATAAGAAAATTTTCAATTATTTAAATATTTCCATCCTTGATATAAATATAAATTATTGTTAATGTAGGTTTTAAAACATTCCAAAAGAAAGAAATCATATAATCGATAAGTGACTATAGTTTTGAAACTAATATCTAGGAATAATTTCATTTTTAGATAATTATAATTATATTAGATATATTTTCTATGGTAGTGAATAATATTTTAGGAGATAAATATAATGATCAATATTTTATATGAAAATTAAATACATTACAACATTGATGCGGTAGTCTACACATACAAATGGGGGATTTTATTTTTTCCCTAAAAACTAAAAACATAGGAATCAGAATATATATTGAAAACTCTAATAATTTTATAGATATCACGAATCATTTATAAATTTTTGTTATATATCCATGTATGATGGTTTTGAAAAGTGGGGCATCTTGGGTTTGGAGGTAGTAGATTGAAGGTTAGATAGGTGAAATTTTCATTTTTTTAATTGTTAGAAGAAACGTAGATAATGACAGTCCCATTATTATAATAACATTAAGGTATAACAATTTTAATGAATTATCTATTTCAACTTGGGTAAAATAGAATTTTTGGATGTAAGAGAACAAATAAAGGGGAAATAAAAAATGTTTAATTGTGAATATTACATTACTCCAATGATGTTATCAATTTAAAATTAGATTAGAAATTTAAATTTTGGTATATTAAAAAACAAAAAACATAAATAATGAGAATGGGAGTGTGGGGGTGTATTTTTTTCAATGTTATGTTGAATCATAGGGTCATGGAGTGTGAGGAGAAGTGGGGTGTTAATGGATCCATTTATAAGGGAGGGGTGTGTAATTTTTGCGATTACATAAAACAATAAGAAACTATAAAATGGTTGAGTTGATCCAATAAATAAAAATATTTGATTAGTGTACGTTATAGTCATTAAATCATAAAATATTCATTAACAAATATATTTTTAACATATTTTCATGTCCATTACTCTTAAATCTTCATTTGGAGTTTTATTTACCAAGGTAACTAAAATTTAAATAAGTATTTATGTTTAAAACCTAAAAATAATATGGTATATAATATATATTACAGATTAATTATTACAAATATTAAATAACTTTTTTCAAATAAATATCTAAATGTGATAAAAATAAGTTTAATTATTTTTACACATAATGATAAAATCTATCCTTTTTCAAAATGGGTATTATGTGAATTAAATTGGATTTCTTATAAAAACCTAAATTATATTTAAATAAATGAAATAATATAGAAAATTTTAAACCAAAGATTATTTTGGCGGCTTGTAAAGTCAAGAAAAAAATAATTCATCCTTATGGATGAATAAATACAATAAAATCATATAAATATAAATTTTTGAAGAATAAAATATTTCTTGAGTTTTACAATGTTAAACATTAGTATTCTAAATTAAAAATATTAATTTGAAAAGAATAAATTTACAATATAAATATACTAATTATAATTAAAAATATCATATAAATGTTTTATATAAATCTAAGGTCATGATAAATTCAAGAACACTACACTACTAAATAAGAAATTGTTATCACATTTCTTCTGAATTCATTTTTATTGAAAAATCGGAAGTATTCATCCTAATCTGATATTAACAAGATGAACTCATAAATGATTTTCATTAATAAAATTTATTTTTAAAATTTATAAATTTAACAGTAAAATGAAAATAAATAAGACTAAGGGAAAAATATTTTTAATGAAAAATAAATAATTATTCATTAACTATCCATAAATGTATATATATACATATATTATAATTTAAATTTGTATTTCTATATTACATTGAAATATTACATGTTATCATAATCATATTTAGTCTGTTATAAATTTAATTTATTACGTTAAATACATATCACTCTAAGAAATAGATCATTGAAAAATATACCTTCTTATCATTAAACAGTTTTAGGTTCATTGAGTTAATTATTTATTATATAATAATTAAATTTATTCAACAGATAAATAATTATTTAAAATAATAACATGATGTATTGGGTTTATATATGTGTTTTTATCATTACTAACTATATTACATTTTTAATTAGTTGAATTTTTTTGTAATAATTGATGATTCACTTTATGTTAAAATATTTTAATGAGGTTTCTCCCTGTTAGTTTCAGTTTTGGGTTTCATATGAATGATGAAAATGAAAAAAAATAATTAATGAAATATATATACTACAATATCATTTTGTAACATTTATAGTGTTGAGGTTAACTGATGCGTTGACATTCTAATGGTTTTTCCAAAACCTGGATAGTGGATTCTTTAGGGCATCAGGTTTTATGGGAGAATGTATGACTTTATAGACCCAAACCATAATAGTAGTACAAGGACCCATTGGCCAAGTTCTTCTGGGATCAACCATCCATTGGGTAGTGACACTGAGAGTCAAATGTGTTAGATCACATGGGTCATGACACATAGACCCAACATGGTGGTCTGGGAGCCATAGACTATCCAATGACCTAATTAGTTTGGGATTTCTATTAAACCTACCTATACCATTGGGTGGTTAATAGTTATTATTCTTGTTACCAAGGATTGTGTGTGAGTAACACATGCCACACCATCATGCACCACAGGTGTAACAATGTGTGTTTGACATTTTCTTTCATTATGTTACAGTGAAATCCTAATCATTTAGGTAATTAAATATACTTTTGTATGTATTATTCTTTTTTAGATTATAATGGTGTAATTTTTTATTCATTTTGGGAAATAATTTAAGAAATATTTTTATAAAATAGAATTATCTCTATATAACATATAGTTGGTTTGGGCATGACAAATAGTGAATTTATTGGACTGATATCACACTATTATATACTCGGATAAAATCATATTTACATTGATGCTAAATTATAAAATAATACATTTAATTATTGTATTCTAGAATCATCCACTATTCTCTATTCAATGAGTATTACTCTCAACTTTATGAATCCAATGAAGATGCTAAGAATGTATGATAGTAATAAATATTTTTATGCTGTGTGAAAATTCTCCAAAGGATAGGTTATCTTGTGGTTTTCTTCTTTTATTATCCCATTATAAATATTCTTATAGAATTCAATGATGGTTATGATAATAAGATTGAATATTCATTTACATAGATCAATTAACGGATATAGGGAAGATTATACTATGGGTTTATTTTCTGATTGAGTGATAAAATGAATAGTAATTCTTTATTCTCCTTTAATAAGTTGTATACAGTTATTATGAAATGGTTCCCCAAAGATAGTTATATGAAAATGAGTAATTAAATTATGTGTGTAAATTATTCTTTAACATGTATGAAATCTTATTTCCTTTCGGATTCCTCTGAGTCGATTCATATGATTGTGATATTAAAAATAGAATTCATTACATTTTGGAATCCCAGTGTATTCATTGATTTTATGGATTTTTTTCATGGGTTAAAAATATTATGAACCTAGATCTCTCTTTTATCATGTGAATCATTTTTAGATCATATAATGATTTTATTTCCTTATATTTATCTCAATATATTTTGTATAATTATGTTTCTAGTTGAATTATTTATTTAATTTTCTGTGATGATTTTGAAGATACTAGTGATAATATATATACTCACTCCCAAAAAATAAATTCCCCCATATGTCATTTTTTTCATATGTAACATTGTTTGGATGTGGTTGACGTTGACATTATGTCGAAATATCTAGTTCCAATCTATCATAGCATGGATACGATGGTGTATTAAGTATTGTATGAACATATATATATAATTATATGATAGTTCTTAGAAATATTAATTTTTTTTTATACATAGTATTTTTTCCTCCTCATATTATATGTGTGTGTTGTTTATTCAATCTAGGTCATTTAGAATGTATCACACAAATTTTTTATTATGTAAAATCTATTGGTATTAATTCTATATCACTAAATATATAAAATTAATTATAAATAATGGAGTGGTTATATTAACCATTCAATATTATTAAATCCTATATGATGTTGTAAATTTTGTGCATGTGGACTATGATAAGGGCTTTAAACATATATAAATTCATTTGAAACGTAACATAATTTTCAATCTGGAATTAACATAAAATAGATACTAAGTATAGATTCTATATGCACATAAACTATTTTTTATATATTATGGTAAGTAAGAAACCATTTTATTTCAATACAATTGATCAAAACACATAAACACCTATTGTTAAAAAATCCATAGAAAACTCTTGGTTTCAACAATATAATTATGTGAGGAAGTGAAATAGGTTTGATATTTCACAATGTTATAATTTCATATTCTTATACATGTCAATATTTCATGTTTAATGGTCACAAATGTTATACAAAATGTCTCATTATAATTGGATTCATGTTCAAAATGTTTTATGATATCATACATATATACTTTCATGATGATCCTTAGGTGGTATAAGATATTCTATCATGGTTTATAGAAAATAACAATGAATATATTTTATTTTTAATCTGAAATTTCTCTAATGTTCATTCTTTCTTTTATTCTTATGATCAATACCACTAAGAAGCGTTAATAATTTATTCACATAGAGTGAGTTTTGCCTAAGTCGTACTTATATTTATCATTTACAATGGGAATTTCATGCAATATTTTGTTTATAAGGTGGATATGTCAAACAAATTATGTGAGAGACGTTGAATTTATTTTGAAATATGAAATTTATATAACTATTAACAATGAAATTAAATATTTGGGTTCTGATATTGTTATATTATTTATGAAATTCAATTTTCAAGTTATGTAATTTATGTACTGTATAATTATTTTTCTTAGGTCATCGTAATAGGTATCATAGAGCGGTTTAGTTTTTCCGTGGAATAGGTTATTTATATTATAAGAGTAAAAATAATGAATATTAAGGGATTTATTCCACTCTATTGTTTTTGTTTTTATAATAAAAATATCCTCACTTATTTAGAAAAATATTATTATATTCCCTTTAATATAATTTTGAAAATTTTGAATTATACATTTTTTTAATTCATGGAAAATATATATTCATTTAAATGTTATTAATCTTCTATTTTGTATTTTTTCCATTTCACCTTTTTTTGGTGAAAATAGTAAAAATAATAATTTCTCAAATGTCTATTTAATTCTTTAAAAATTATATTAGATGTGGTTATTCTTATTTATTGTTCTTGATGTGTTATTAATAAATATGCTGTTTAGATTGAATTTTTTCATTGATTTATACGTAAAAAATATATTTTTAATCTCATGTTATGTTTTATGGTAATGTATTCTATTTTATAATTATTTAAATGTTCAAAATACTTTATAGAAATCTAATTTTTTTACATTAATTCATTATTTTTTCTTTATTTTGAATATCTAAAAAATATACAATCTTACATTTTTTATTTACTATTATTAGTTTATTTATAAACTCATGTGTGGTATTTAATTTTTATTTTAAAATAATAAATGTATATAAAACGAGGAATACAAAATATATATTGACATATGTAATACACTGTATTATATATGGACTGATGTATTGTAGGATAAAATATTTTTATGATATTTTTACTCTTATGATAATTAATTTCGTATATAAATTTTCATTTTCTTTTTAATATCAGTGTCTACAAATTAAAATTCTCACATGATCATAAATACATTGAAAAAAAATTACATTAAATTTCTTATTTACAATATCAAAATCATCGTAATATGAAATTTATTTTTATATAAATTAATATTAGTTTTATATTTTAAATTTTTATAAGTTTTAATTATTACTTTTTTAAAATTTACACACATTAATATTTCATACATTTTTCTTATTCAATTATTACATTAGAAAAACTAATATAGAAGATTTATGGGATTAATTTATTTATGTTGAATGTGTATTGAAGGAAATTTATCATGGATTCCATTCAATATAATTTCAAAATATGTAATAACTCAGATGTGGTTTTTTAACACAAGGAACTTTATTGGAATATTTTTACTCATTATCCATAACTCTTAATCATTATGTATAATCATTTCGTATTTTATTTTATCTACATTATTTTTTTACAAATACAATTATTGACCTAAATATAGCTATTATAGATTATATTTTACTGAATTTATTTTATATAAATAAGAAAATGTAGATATGATAACATATCATAAGCTCTCAAAAAGGTGATATTACAACATTTACATATTTATAGGTGATATTGTTTTAAAAAATTCAAAATGATGGTTTAATCAAAAATAAAAACACATACTATACAATCTATACTACCATAATGAAACAAGTTGATCACTTTCATAAGAACCAGTAGTTCGGATTCCACTCTTCTAAATAAACATCTAATGACCTAGGTTCATTGAGTTTTTAAACAAGTAATCAAGGTTTTTTATCCTCGGATAACTCAGTTTATCATTGTTTCATTTTTATTTTCACTTCCCAATATATTCATCCTTTTGGGTTCTGAAATACATGTTAATAATCCTGGAAGGGATTGTATTACATTTAGCAGGTTTCATTTCAATATGAATCTTGGTACGGATAAATTTATTTAACCTAAATTCATTTCAATTGGTATTTCACCAATGTTATGGGTTTATGGATCCAATAGAAAATGTATTATGTAATATGGTTACTAACATCCCTTCAAAATTCAGATCTTAGTAATTAGCATGCCTCTAAAAGGATATAAGATTGTAAAGATTATATTTATAATTGAATTAATATTTTATCTTATAAAACAATTGTGGGATCAATCAGTTAATATTCATTCATTATGTCCTCAACAAATTTTATTTTTAATTTAATTTAATTTTTTAAATATGTAAATTTTATTATTATACCTCCCGACTCAAGAACATTATTCATCATAGTAGGGACCTAATAGTGTGTATCAGATATGATATTATATTATTTGGTTAATCATTTAACAATACTTTTAGTAATTTCCAAAAAAATAAATGGATCAAATTGTGAATGTATTTTATAAAAGAATGAAATGTAATGGATTACAAAAAATATAACAATGGAAGACTGAATGGAATCATCATAAAGGTAAAAAATAATAGAAATACTAACATTGATTAAAATAGTTTAGATATTAAATGTTATGAGTGGAAAAGGAATGATTATATCATGAAATATTTCAAATAATAAAAAAATTAAGATAAGAAAAATGATATAAAAAAAGCATTTAACTTAATGATATATTTTTAATGATAATACTGATGATAGTAAAAAAAAATTAAAACCAATTATTTTTGAAATTAATTAAAGAGATGATATATTAAAAAACCATATATTTAGAGTGTCAAATTATATAAAAAAAATAATGGAATAATTAAGATGAATTTTAATGATAAAAAACATTTACAAAAAATATTAATTATTGAGAAACATTCTTTCTATTGCTCCTATTAATTTTTTTAAATATGTCAAAACTGATAAAAGATTCAATAAATAGAAAAAGAAAGAATTTTAATGAATATATAAAAACAATTCAACATTTCTTCATGGAAAAATACTCATTAGAAGGTTATATATTTTTAAAATTTGAATATAAATTAAAATTTAAATGGATATTTAATGAAAAAAACTCAAATATATGGAATGAATTTTTAGAAAAAATCACTTTATCTTCTTCTACTATTATTTTTATCAGATTAATTGTAAATAAATTTTTTCCAAATTACTATTAAAAACATTCCCTAAAAGGATGATATACAAATAAATATACTTATTATTAATTATCTACTAAACTTATTATAAATACATACTTCAAATATGATTGGGTATCAATAAATAGGATTACTAACTCTATTTGACCCAAAATTATTTAGAGAAAAAAAGTATAAAAAATAATTTTTTTATAATTCCATGAAAATATAAACTATTTTGTATTTTATAGGGAATTTTGATTGTATCGGGGTACAAATAAAAAACCCCAAAATATGTATTTGACAATGAAAATTATGGAGGAACTATAACATGTGAATATAATACCAAATAAAAAGTATAAGTATTTTTCCAAATTTAACATCTAAGTAAACATTAATTTATATTATTTTATATGCTTATGAAGTACAATAGAACATAATTTTTCAACCTCAAATACTTTATTATGATATTATAGTTAAATATTAAAGTGATATTTATTTTTTTAGATGATGATATTTTATTATTTTATTCATATAAAAAGAAAAAAATATTTTATTTGCCTCAATGAGCAAATAGTTCAATACGGTATGTTTTTGATGTTTTTATAAACTAAATTTATTCATTAGAATCAGATAACTTGTCATTATAATATTAAATTACAACATAAAAGTTGTATGGTAGAAAATTTAATTCAATTATAAAATAGAAGAAAGAATTTTTTTCTATTTTTGATGCTTGAATGAAATGAAAATAACCCAGAGTTGCATACAAGCTAGTTATAAATTTGAATTGCATCCTACCTCCATAGTTAGTTCATATGGACCTATTATGTTCTAAACATACTTCATTTCTCAGTGAAAAAAGGTACAAATTGGATATTATAAATTGTTATATCAGATTCACATGGGTATACATTATCGCACATAAAAGTGAAACCTTAACTAGATATACATCTTTTGGTAATATAGTGTAGAATGAAAAAGACTTAATAGATGTTCATATAAATAGTCATAGTTATGGTTAATTTCATAATATCAAATTTTAAATATCTAGAAAAATTGGTTATTATTTATATATTTTTTCAGTAGGTATATCTCATTTGAAAAAAAATCATTTTTAATTATTAAATAGGTCACTAATTGAAATTTCTTGAATAAAATGATGTGAATAAAATTTGTATAATTTTTTCTAGATACAATTATTTTTTATAATGTAAATATTTCATATATAATTCGTCTTTAACCTATTTTATATATACCCCCTTATAAATTATGGAATATAAAATGAAAGGTTAATTTTTATATCTTAAAGGTATTGGATATATAGATCTTATATTAAATTTTGATGATAATATGGTTATATTTGATGTTAAATATGATAATGGAATAATTCTATGTGATTGTAATATAATTAAACATTATATTCTTTATATTAAAATAAATATGATTCTGGAAGAATAATTTCATTGTAAATTTGTTCTGAATAAAATGAAATATAACTCGTAAAGATATACCATTGAATAAGAAGAATTATATTTTAATAATAATTTATATTTACCTATGATAATGTATCAATTGAAGTCGATGAGGTGTCTTTTCAATATGCGCCAATATCATGGTAACACATAATGATCATCATATTAATAATGTAATAACAAAATTCATTCAATAATTAAAATAAAATATATATATTACAATTATTTTTTAATTCCTTTTTTCAAATGAATTTATTTCAGATGAGGTAAATAAGCCATTTAATGATTTTATTTTGATTTTTTATATAAAATATAAGCATATTGAATTTGATTGAAACAATTATTGGTAAATAAATTATCCTAATAAGATAAAAAAATTATTGAAATGACATGGTTCTTATGAAACCAATTAGATAAATATGGAAAATTGTTAAATAATACACCTCCAAATGTTCTGAAATAATTGGTTTTGTTAATATCACATATATTTTTATGAATAAATTTCACCTATTTCATGGATTGAATAAATTAGTAATATATCAAATTTTAGTGTGTTTCAATGTTTTAAATTTCATCAATTTAGTGCTAAAGGGTCACCAAAATTGGTATTTATATGTTGATGTTAATATCAATAAATCAACAATTTTATGAATTTTTTTTACTAATCATGTTCTTAATGTACAGAAAACATTATATATAAATAATAATGATCCAAGAGATATTTATAATAGGTTTAATTAATTATTATTGTATAATGGTTTCACTAATATCAAATCACTTCCCATATTGTTAATTTATATTCTTTATAATTATTTTTTAATTATTTATATTTATGATGAAGATATTTTTTGGGTTCAAATAGTGATTTGATTTATAAATGATATTCTAATTTAGTGACTACTAAATTTTAAATGAGTTTAAAAGTGTAATTTTGATTCTTTTTAATACTACATATTTATCATTGAAAATATAGAATTTCTTTTCATGAATCATTTAACGTTAAGGAATTAGAAAAAATATTTCGACTTGGTGCTTGTAAAAATCTTCCTAAACCTATGTGTGCTTATTATTAATAGTATTTTTATGTTTGTAGAAAATACATTGATGTTATATTTTTAATAGGATTGATATGTAGTTTACTATATCTAACTACTTCAATATAAATATAATATTTATAGTGTATTTATTTTATATCACGGTAATTATAATGAATCTCACAATGACAACATTAAACAAATGATTAGAAATATTAATGTTACTATAAAATATAGATTATTTTTAATTTTTTTGATAAATATGATTTAAATTTTGGTGGCTATAAAATTGGTAGGAGTATATAAGGAATATTTAATTTTCATGTAAATTGATTAATTCATTTCAATTGAAGAAAATAAATATCAGTTTCTATATAAATTATTACGAGTAAATATTTAGATGATGCTAATTATAGTAAACAATTATTGTGGATTATGAAAATTTTATATGATTTTAATTATTATTTTGATAAAACAAATTTTTTATTTCAAATACATTTTGTATTATTTATTATCAAAATAACCCAATATAATATCCTATAACTATATATATTGTATATTTCATTTCATTAGATATAACGTTATTGATGGTGACATTTTTATAGAATTTATTTCAAATGAATCTTAACAGGGTTACATTTTTACTAAACAAATTGATTCAAATAATATATAAAGAATTAAATAAGAACCTAATATGGTGTATGATTAGTTAGTGTTTGATGTTTAAAATGTTTTAAACTTTTTAATTAGACGAAATTTTAAATATATTTGAATTTTTCTAGTGAGTATGCATTCTCAGTTAGTTACTATGGTTTATTGGGATATACATAATCTACTGGATAAAATTTAATTCATTGAAATTAGTATTATCATTCAATTAATAAATTTACATATTCCGTAGCTACATTTATGTTTTTAAAGAAAAACTAATGTGAAAATATGAATTTTTTATATAGTTGGATTCAATATTATTCTAAACGTTAATTTTAGAATTTTTAAAAGAAAGAATCAAAATTTTATGGGTTTTTTTATTACATTAATTTAAATTAATTGTAATAATAATAATTCTTAATTGTTGGAGGAATTATAATCTTTAGATTTTGTTTCATTTTAATATATATTTATATTCTAAATTAAGAATCATATTTTATGTGATCTACATGAAAATGATACATTTTAAATGATAAAATATTATGTCTGTATATTTTATATATACATTAAGTATTGATTTTTTTTATCTTTAATATATTTAAGTATTGTTTTTATACTTAACATTGTATTTAATTTATTATAAGATTTTTATATTAATTTTTTCAATAAATTGGAAATGTAGGGAAAATATTCACTATTTTGTTAAATAATATATGTATCAACGGGAAATAAGTTATTGGATTCTTTACCCTTTACTTTTTTAATTTCAAAAATCAAAAATTTCTACAATATTTGCAGAATAATTATTTTATTATCTCTAACACATTTACTAAAATATTAAACCATTCACTACATATTAAAAAATAAAAAATAAATTCATGAATTATCATGTCTATTTCATTTTATTATGTTCTTCATAAACATATTCATGAAAAAATTATTGATAATAATAAATTATCAATGAATTATTTAGTTATTTCATAGCCATATTTGATCCATTTTTATTCATTTTTATGATGTGTTTTCAAACAATTAAATGTTTTTAAGGGAATTTTCAATGTTTTAAATATTATGAAACATATTGTTAAACACTTAAAAATTATGATTTTTATTACATATAATGTCTTTTGAAATATGAAAAATCTAATATATTTGTACGACCCAAATGTTTTTAATTGAAGTATTACATTTTAATTTTTTCAGAAATTTAACAAAGTATAATGTTTTTCAATTTTTTATTTAACGTTGTACATGTCTTATTTATTCATAGACATTATGGTAAATTCTAATGAAATATATTCATGTATTATGAACTGAAATCATTTATCTTTGAATAATTACTCAATATAAAGTCTTATGCATAAATTGAGGTCTTATTTATACGATCTTTATATTTTTTTGATGTATAGATTTATTAATTTTCATTATCAACCTTATTTTTCATCTAAATAGATGTCTATATAAGTTTATTGAAGGTTTTAGGAGTATATTTTCTCTATTAGAAGCTTGAAGATCTAGTTTCTGGAGAAATAAGAAGAGGCACATGGTTGCATCATGGAAAGTCAAAAAACGAGGCTTGTTCATATAGACCCAAAAAGGTGGATCATGGTTTGAATAAACATGTGAGGAAGGACACATTTATATGAAAAACATTCCATGAATTATATGTTTTATTGGGAATGGTTTGTGCACTGCTTATACTAACTGGGGATCAAGAATGAAAGGGTTTATAGATCATGCTTTGTGAGAATGAATGATATGGACTAGGTTTTTCACAACCAAATTCCTTACAATGTGAGGAGTATATCACCTTTGGATGGTACTTGTACATGGTTGTAGCATGAATAGAATTATTTTTTGACTGAACCATGCTTCTGTTTAATAAAGGGGTGAGATTACAAATTTACCTCCTTATTCCATAAAATCTAACCATTTTAATCCTCCCTCAAACGCATAGTAGAACCACTATTGGTTGATCTGTCATCAATGAAATCCTCGGATTCATATTATTTTTCTCATTTTATTTCTAATTAATGAATTTATGATCAGGGTTGATTATCAATTTTAAGAATATCAATAAATTTATTTCTATTTTTATTTTATTATACGATATTAACATGTGAACTAACATGACATATTTTCATGGATTTCATCTAATTTTATTATCTACCCTTTATATCACAAATGTGATGTTGATATACTAAAGGAAGTCAACTATTGATATATGGTTGGTGGTCTCATAGTTTTACTAAAAAAATATTATTTATATAATTCACTATAGTCTCATTGACAATAAATCATTGATTTTTATAAAACATGTTAATTTTATTTTAAATAAATGTTATTACTTAATGAGATACTCATGTAGACCCTTGATGATGTTGTAGGTTGATGAACTCGACACTATCCACCATTTTTTTTCCTTTATATGTGTTTGTTTACACATTCACTATGCTTATATGATCATAAAACCTTCCAATGATTGTTTGGAATGATATTAATAATCCAAATGAGTAAATGGAATTGAATGAAATGATAAATCAAATAAATGAATTACATAGACCATGTTATGTGAATAAATATGGTCATGAAATACTGGGATAAATGAAATATGAAATGGGTATACATCACAAATAATTTATTTTGACCATTACATAATTTTATTAAATGGGTGTCCATTATAAAGTCTTAGATTCCACAACTAGGTTTTCTAGGAATACCCAGAAGATAAAAAAGGACTCCATAATGTTCTCAAAAATATTTGATACCTATATTAGGCTTGTTCATTATCTAACCATGGTGGCATCCCTAAAATTGATTGAGGGGTACATCAGTTACCTTCTTCGGATATTAGAATGACATTGATTATCTCCATCAATTTTCATGATTTATTAGGTTTGGGACCACATTGGATTATCTCCTTTTTCTAGATTATTTTTTTATCCTAGAGAATCCTAGGACGTGTTCCTAGGGATTGGAATAATTATTTTTCAAGAAGGTGTAAAACTAAGGTTACACAATTTAATCTCGAACAACCCCATAACGCCATCACCTCCACTAATGAATATGAGTTGGTCTAAACTTTTTTGGTAATGGATTTTACCCATATGATATAAAATATTCACACCATATTTTTCCCAATGATCAGGGCCTATTAAAATTATACATATATATTTACAAAAAATATATATATCGTGACTATAGGATGCCATTTTTTCTCAAAATACTATTACATAATTTTAATCATAAACTACATAAAATCATTACACAACCTGGATACAAAGGTTTAATGGATTTTAAAAATTAGAACCTTACATAAATTTTACATAATAATACATAAATGTTTATTTAATTCCTTCATCCCAATATTCTAATTTTCCATCATCTTCTCCTTAGTACAATTAATCACCTAAGGATATGCATAAAAATGTATGAGTAGAAATCCCTGTGAGAGGATGAATAAGTGACATGAAACATGGGTGAACATAATAACAATCATAATAATATAAGAGAAGGACAATAACCATAACAATTTGTGGAAATATTTGATAAGTTTAAGGAATTTGGAAATTATGAAAAGTGAAACATCATATCATAGTTGTCAAATACCGCATATAATAGTGAACAAATCGTACTTCATGTTCACACATATTTAACTTAATCTCATTAGATTCATCACATTACCCAATGAATTGAAGCTCTATACAATTTTGGGAGAGAATATCACTTCAAAAATATTTTTAGGTAAAATTGAATTATGGGTGCACACATTACATCAATAAATGTATATGCGTTACAAAATTTATGGTGCCCCCATCATATCACAACATTGACATTATCATTCATGACACATTGAAGGAATATCAGTATTTGATATAAAATAATCCATGTATTGGAATGGGTTTCCTTTCAATATCATATATTCATGAGTAAACATTGGGGTTTCCAAATGAATGAGGGAATATCATACTTGGTATAAGAATAATCATTCGTGAGTAAAGAATGAATAATATCATGATAATTAAAAGATTCATTTATAGAAAGAAGTGTTTTTGGGAAAATTATTTGGATTGGTCATAATGATAGATTATAAAATGGTATATCCCAAAAAAAGGAATGGAAAAATTGATATTGATTAACAACAAAGTAATAACCATACTGAGAATGTAGTGAAAGTGGGAACACCCAATGAAAAAGATTTGAGTTTGATAATTCCCCTAACCTTATTTACGAATGATTTATTTACTTTAATATCATAGATAATAAAAAAAAGAAATTAATTTAATAATTAAGAACATTTTACACCTAAATTTTATTCATTTTAGTTTTATTATTTTCATTCATGGGATTTTCTATGTGTTATAGTGTTCAATTTCATCATTCGTGAGTGTTCGATTTCTGCATTTTCAGAATCCGTTCACATGTATATATGTATGGAAGTTCATGTACAATTAGAATAATTAACCAGAATTGAAATTATTGGTTATTAATGATCCCAAAAAAAATGCTTATATATATAACTTTTTTAATAGTATGAGGATGAACCATTAGATAAGAATGTAGTGATAATTGTTAAGATTATTAAAGTGGTTTTCTTATCAAAAAAAGTTTTTGCTTTCTTTTTTCATTTTTTATTGTGTAAATATGTTACTACCAAAACATAAATAGGGTTATAACCTATTATTTAAAATATTTTTTGTCCATTTAAATAGTTTTATGGCCATCATTAAATGTGGTGAGGTAAAATAAAATTATTTCGTGCTTGAAGGTGATAAATCAACACCTCATTGAAGTTGATTTCATTTTAAGAATAAATGGGAGGGGAGAAGAGTTTGGATAATACAATGTTAGGTTAGAATAAAAAACTCTAGTATATGTATGTAATTGGAGTTATCTTGAATCATCGATGAGGTGATGGGAGGAGAGAAAAAAAATAAAATAACATTAAATGAAAATAAACATGATTTTTATTCTTGAAACCTTCTCTTTGAGAACCTCCTTATAGAAAAGGGTTTAGTATTTTGATGAGACCAAGAACTCTTAGATTTGGGAGAGGGTCTTGAAAACAAATTTTTGTTGAATTTGGACAAGTCTCACAACTTTGATGTGTTTAGGAGAAGAGGTTGTGAGAGGTGGTTTTCATTGGGGAGGGGTGGGGTGTTTTTTCATTACTTTATTTAGTTTAATATTTTCGATAAAGAATATAAATAGATTTATAATTATCAATAAATATTTCAAATTTATTATGTTGGGTTCTAATTTTTTTTCTTACATCAGTGATGACTCATGTAATAGTTTATTTAAATTGTAATGTAAATATACCATAAATTACTGTATTTTACTATTCACTAAAAATTCAAGTATTTTAAAAAAAACAAAAAATTACCATTACCATTTATTGATATTTATGATTAATAAGTAAAATTTATTTTATAGAATTATTTTTATATATATGATAAATATATATTTTTTTAATAAAAACAATAATTAATATCCGAAATACAAATTTTAAAATTATAGTAGATTTTATAAGACTTTGAAAAACTAATTGATGTCTCAATAAATTATCTAATAATCATAAGACAACAATGTATTGAATTATGATTCAATATTATGAAAATAATTATTCTTTTAAAATACTATATTTATTTTCAAACTATAAATAAACATTTAGATTTTATTAAAATTTCAACTCTTAATTAGTAATTTTTAAAACATTTCTTTATTTGTAAGATGATATAATTATATCATATCACAATTTGTAAGATGAATAAAACTTATTTTTACTTTAATGGTTGAGGATACTATTTAATTTTCTCTTTTAATATTTATAAAGGTCATATTACTAGTAAAAAGTTCACGTTATTATTTCATTGGTATATGGTCTTTAACTTCTAGAAATACCAATTATTTATTTAATTCATCATTTATAATGTTTGTATTGTGTTGTCAAATATATTTAATGTTGTTTATACTAAATGGAAAAAATTATAATAATAAAATTTCCATTGATAAAAATTTGGTTTGTTACAATATTCTACCCTCGAAATTCCATTTTACATTATATGATGAAAACCGAAGACACATGAAAATATTTACCTTTATCCAATAGGGACATATCGGTTGGTAAAAGTACATTTTCTATTGGTAAAAAGTTTTACCGACACATATTCCCCAATCGTTAAACTATAGGTAAAAATTATGTTTCTAAATTTTTGTTTCTGATACATAAATTTGTTCTGTTACAATTATAATAACACCAATAGATAATAAATATATTGGTTAAAGTGTTAAACAATAGATTATTATATAAAAATTCTATTTGTAATTATATTTCTAATATATAATTTATATTTTTATATTATATATGAATAAAAATAATAACTTTTTATCACTAATAATGATATATATTATATTAAATGATTTATCATATATAACTCATCTATTTAATTTATTAAACCGGAGATGATTTACGAAAATTATAAAACAGGGAAATACAAATTTATTATATTAATACTAAAATGTAATAAAAATTTAATAAATAAAACAATTTAATATCCAACATCAAACAAGATCCAAACCCCCCCAAGTAACAATGACCCAACCATGTCTATGACCCATCCATGACCCAGTATCAGGGAGCCTGCTATAGGGCCAATGACTCACCATGCCTCGTGACTAGGGAGGCAGATCCACCAATTCCCAATACTTCTATGAAATAGAACTATCGACTCATCCATGCAAAATAATATTCATTCCAACTCAATCATCAGTGAGAAACCTCAATTAGATGTTATACCACATCATCTAGCTCCATGATCTCCAGCACCTATAACCAAAGAGAACACTAAAATATGTTCCTACTCTAGTAACAATGAGAAAAAATGAGTCACCTCCAATAGCAATGAGAAACCTCATTTCACCGCCATTGCACACCATTTAGCCCTAATATCTACATAAGAAAGATCTAAAAATCATAAAAATATCACTAAAAATATCCACATAAATTGAAAAACATAGAAAGAAATAGAGTCATAAAAATGATTTTCATAGTTAACAGTTTAAATTAAACATGTCGGCATCTCAGGGATTTGAGAAAAGGATAGAACATCCGAAAATTGTTAATCAAATAGTAAATTGGGTAGATCTAATGCATGTTTTTCAATGAAGAATGAAACTAAAAATGTTGAAGTTCTAATATACAAAGATTAAATAAAAAAACTCACCTTTTTTCCAACATTTCATTACATCATGTCCTTCTCTTAGAATCCCTCAATAATGGGCATAATAATCACATATAGAGGGTTGAAGGTGATTCAAAAACATCTTTATTTCTCTTTGAACACCTAGTGTATAGTGTAAAATGTCTTGTCGTGCTACTTTGATGAGTGAGATTGAAGCTACTAAACATTATATAACATGTAAGTATATGTTTTTTTAGGAAGATGAAATATTGTAATAAGAAAATATTCAACGACTGTAAACCAATAAACATAAACAAATTCCAAAATTCTGGTAAATACAAATGATTCTAAATATAGTGACCAAATCACAAACTAGTGGAAACGTCTAGTAATTAATGCGTGAATATATCTCCATCGAACATAAAAAATAATCTCCCAGACAAATTAACCTAAAACTATGGTACAAAAATTGTATAAAATTCCACAGTATAGGAATTTACTCTGATTATTGTGAATATAAATAAATAGTGGTGAACTAATTTGAATATAGACTCCTAAATTCAAAGAATTTCAAATAATAATAATGATACTAGTGAAAAAATAATATAAAAATGGAAAATCTGAGTACAAAATGCTCACATAATTATCATAATAATAGAAAAAATAATTTTTATATATTGATTTATGAAAATCTAGTATAAAAAATGAAATTATGATTCTAAAACATTGTAATTAATAGTCTTGATTTACACCTTTCATTTTCAGAACACATAAGCATGTTCATGATATAATGAATCATCTACAACACTAAATAATGACAGAATTAGTATGAAGGTATTAAAATAATCATAACATTTATTATTTATTAGAATAAATAGAAAATTAGTTTTAAAATAATTTTTTTGAGATATTCAATATTGTTAGGGGGATGAAGGTGATACAAATACGTCAAGAATTATATTTGAACACCTTTTCTATAGGGTAAAATGTATTATCATGCATACACCATAGATGTAATGATTCAATGAATCTTAACATATAAACATAAATTAAATTTAAAATGAATTCTTATATTCTAGGAATTTATAATTAGTGCAACATTAATGAAATAAAAAATATGTGGAAAATTCAAGAAAAGACTGGTTGAATAATTCTCAAAGAAACATAAAAAAGAGTATTCATAGAGTGATTGACCAAAAATCAGGGTGAAAACATGAGAATATAATTCCAAAATACAGTAATTTACCATGTTCAAAATAAATATAAGTCAATAACGGTGAATTAATTACAAAATTGATTCATAAATTCTAGGAATTTCAAATGAATATAATTACACCAGTGAAAAAAATCATAAAATAGTTAAAAATATATTTAACAAATAATTGTATAATTATCATATAAATATAAATAATAATATTTATAGATTTATTTATGTAAATCTAGGATAATAACATAGCCATGTGATTATAAAACATTTGAATTGACAAAATAGATTTAAACCTGTCATTTCAGTAACCAATATAAAATTTATTCACAAAATGATTCATCTATAAAAATAATGAAATGGGGGATGCATTAGGAATTGATTAAACTAAACATTGAAAAAATTATAATAGTAACCATACAAAGTGTTTTGGAATAAAAAATATTATATACAACATGGTTATAAATTTAAAATAGCTTCTATACAACCAATTGAATCAAAACATAATCATAAAAAAATAAATGATTTTAAATTCATTAGTATTTTCAAAAAGACCCTAAATATAGGTTCAAAACATCAATCACCAAAAAATGTTTATTATAAATGAGATAAGAGAACACATCTAAAGGAAAACATATTATTGCATGTATCTATGGTGATTTTAAATCATTATGATTATAGAAACTAATATTTATAAGACATTAAGAGTGGCACATATTACTGATAAATAGAGAGGAGAAATATTATAAACATTAAATTATTTATAAATCAACAAAAAATAATTCTAGTAAAAAAATATATGATTTTTATGCCTTGTGATAGAAGCCTTATTATCACTTCAACTCAAACCCACAAAAGGAGGTCCTTTTATAATATATTGAAATAGTTGAAATATAAATGATATAAAAAATTCATAATATATGGAACCCTAGAAAGAGGCTGATCCAACTTAAAGTGGAAGTAATTTCTTATTATGTTAATTATTTTTTCCTTGACATTATTTTCACTCTATTTTTTAAAGTAAAAACTACTGGACATAAGTGATGTCAATGGGGGTAAATAGAGTATCTAATGGAAACTATTGAGTTAATGGGCTTGTGATAACTAAAGAACTTCACTCTAGTATGTTATGGTAGTTTATATCTATCAAAATAAATAGGAAATTGATTAAAGTCTAACAGAATAAATTAGAGGTTTATAATCCATTTGTAAAATAGAAACATGAATCCATAAATGAAATCCTAAAAAATCATGGATTTCCAAATTTTCTTTATCCTATCTACAATATCCTCATTAGACATTATTATATATCACTATAAGTATTCCATAAACCCTTATCCATATCTAGATGTAGACTATAGTATAAAATATTTAATATTTCAGACATCACAAGTGAATAAAAATTTCTAAAAAAGAATGGACATGGTTTACAGATTTTAATGATACTTGTAAAAAAATGTTTTTATATAATTTATCACTTGAAATAAGAGATTCAATAGAAATTTTCCAATATTTAATATTAAAAAATGAAACATATATAAGTGATTAAAAAAATATAAGACATATGTCACTAATTTTTTAAATATCTGTCTAAAGTGATATAAACATATGTTATTATGTGTCAACCAACACATTCTATAAAATAAAATGTATTTAAAAATATTCATAAATTTTAGTTGACTTTTAACTGCTAGTAACTAGTCAAGGTCTTATAATTATTGAAAGAATCATAGGCTTTCCACCATTATAATGAAAATAGTTCTAAATAGATTATAAAAAATGTTATATAAAATATAAAATATGTAAAATTTCAAGAGTTCTATTAAATATATCATTAAATGAAGAATTAATTAGCTATAATATAAATTCAATTTAAAATTTAGCCCAATATATCATAGAAAAATAATACTTAAAAAATTCCTAAGAAAGGGATTTAATCACGATGCCTATCAATTACACCCTAGAATATTCCATAAACACAATGAATAAAAAATATATAAGTAACATTATTATACATAGGAAAATGACTAGAATCTAAAATTAAAAATGGCGGGAACATTAGCAGTTTCTCAACATTAGATCCAAAAAAATTCAATAAAAATAAAGAAGTTAATCAATAATACAATGAAACCCTTAATAACCATAAAATTGGGTTTTACTTCTATCCCTTATGGGTGGGCTTTCAAGATGGGGATTCAAAAAACCATGGAACAACCCACCATAATCCAAAATTAGCTAACAAAAGTTTTCTTGGTGAGAACTTGTTAACAAATTATTGATGTGAAAGTTCAATTTTCTAGTGAATTCAGTGTACATAACCATAAATTAAAGAGATTGGTTCTGAAAAAAATAATATAGAAAGAAATGGATTACAAAAAACACTTTCAAACCCAACCCATAAAATCCCCAAGTGAACACACACACAAAAGTATGTAAATATGAGAAAATAGATAACTCTTATGAAAAAATGGAATTAGAATGAATCACCAACACCATCTTCCAATTTGAGAAGGAATAATGGAAGAGGTTGTGAAAGTATATTGTTGATATTTTCTCCCATGCATATGTTATTGTAGTTTTACAAAAATATATTTCCATAATTCAAAATAATAAAACATAAAAAGTAGTAAATAGACAATATGATTTTTATTTTCTTGTAAATTGTTCAATGTGGATGTGGTAGGATCATAAAAGGATTTACAATATAAGAATAAATGTACAAGATGTTTGAAGGAAGAATATATTCATAACAGAACCAACAAAATTATCCATATTCCACATTCTTAGTGAACAAAGCGACCACAAAATACCCAATATTAAGATAAAAGTGAATATGACAACTTAAGATGAAATCAATCTTTTCACCTGAAAAAACATCAGTAAATTAAATCAGGTACAAAACATAAGAACAAAAAATGTAGATTAAATAATGGATCAAGACCCATTTAGTAGGGAATGGTCCAACCTTCGTCATTGTGACATGGCTTATTGTCAAATGGTGATGTCACCAATATTTAATACTTCCCCATTAATGGGATTTGGTGTGAGGATGTCATTCAGGAATAGGGAGGGGGTTCAGGTGACGATGTTTGAGGATGACATTGGTCGAGATTCGGGAGGGGTATTCATTGAGGTGGTCTATGAGAAATGTGGGTCATGATGAATGCTTTACGTGAGGAATGTGGACTGCCAGAAATGTCAGCAATAAGGAATGCAGGCAAGGAACATAGAGGTAGTGTTGGAGGAGGGGGTTCATGATAAGCGATTGGGAGGGGGGGGTAGAATTAGTGTTTTTAATTTTCAAATATATATATTGCAGGAAAAAAACTATGAATATATATAAAAATTATATTTTCTAAGGATTATAGATTTTTTAATTAACTACTAAATTATAGATATTTTAGTTAATTGTGTATTTTTATTAATAAAAATGATATTATTATAATGGGTAATATTTATATCAAAATATAAAATTTTTAGTAAAATATTTGATATTATTAGAGAATGTTTTGGAAAAATAATTTTATAATGGAAGAAGACTTGTTGGTTATTATAAATAATAACCAATAGATTAATTTATCAGTAAATAAATTTTTGGTATTATCGTGATATGAAAAATATTTTAAAATGGTAGTAGAATAATTTCTGGTATTGAACAACTGATAAAAAAATTAAAATATATTGGTAAAAATAATTCTTAGTAACTATATTTAGTATAAAAATAATAAATATCTATTGTAATTAATCAGTTTTATCGATATATATTATATATCAGTTACATTATATTGGTAATGGTCATATTATTTGTAGTGGGAGGGTACTTCTCCTTCATAACTTCTTCTCATTCTAAATATTCCTCTACATATATATGGATTATCAATAGTACTTTGAACTGGTGTGTAGTCTTATTTCATATAAAATTACCTCTATAGTCGAATATCTTTACTAGGTTCACATTTTAAGAGAAATCATTTTGAAATTGTAACACTTATGGATTCAGTACATGTGAGGGACATTTTATGTTCATACTCAATGGAGATATATATAATACATCATGTTCAAGATACATGGTAGGTGGAAGTGCGAGTCGATATGCCACATCAGAAACACTATTAAGAGTCTTTAAATGTATGATGTACATAGGACTCATTTATGCTTTATTCACAAATATAATGATCCTATTCCATAATGATATGTTGAGTAATACCGTGTCTCCAACCTTACACTCTAGGTCTTATCAAAGATTTCCTATATAACTCTTCTATAATAATTGGGCTACCATTGTTAATTGTTTAATGCTTTTCACCTTTTCCACTACTTCTTCGACCATTTCAGGTCCTATAATCTTATTTTCACTGAATTCATCCAAACAATCTAGTGTTTGATAACATTTCCCAAAAAGGATAAAAGGGAGCCTTTTGGATTCTCATGGGGAAACTGTAATTGTTAGTGAAATTAACCATATGAGGCTGTTTGTATCATCCTACTTTTAATTCAATAGAACTTTCCATAAACAAGACATCAAGTGTTGAAATACTTCTTTAAAATTTTCCTTCAGTTTGAAGATACTAAGACATACTAAGGTTTAGCTTAGTATTTATATAATTTTAGAGACATTTCTATATCCATGAGGTAAATCTTGTATCTCGATCGAATATAATTGATACGGATAAACAATTTATCCTTACCACTTCTATTATGAATATATATTCAAGTTGATCTAGTGATAAATAATAATGAATTTTGAAAAAGGGAGATGTATTTCTAAGATTATACATGACTAACCGTATAGCATTATTTCCTATGGATGTCTTTCAAAATCTAGTGTCAAAGTTGATGGTGATGTTTTCCCATTTCCATGTTGGTTTATTTCATGGTTTCATAATCCCCATAGTATTTTTTTTCATCCTTCACATGAAAACATACCAGTTAAATTGATGTGTATTCATAAATTTTCTTCATCTTATTGTCACACTAGTAGTTCTCTCAGAGATGTCTATTCATCTTCATGATCCATGGGGGAATAGAAAAGCTTTATCTGTATGGTTCATTCAGAATCACATTCTTTATCTATGGATAATATGGTACACAAAACCATGATTGAAATATTATAACTCATTCCTTAAACATTCTAATCAACAAGGATTTACCCATTCTTATGTATTGCACCTTCTTCCAAATTTCCACATCAATTCTTTGAGCAACCTTTGTTTCTCTGTAAGGGATGGCTAAGAAATCATTTGAGAAAGGATTTATGATGTTCATTCATTAATTATCACCATGTTCATACATTATAAATCTAATAATTTTGGATCCTTCTAAATTCTCATCATTTATAATTTTGTAGTATCATTTCTTCAAAGAACATGTGGAACTTTATTTCCCTTACAAGGATTGTAGTGGATTATGAATTCATAATCCATTATGATCTCTAACCATATCTGTGGATAATATTAATCTCATTTTGTGTGAATATATATTTGAGGCACATACGATCTGCATATAATTCAAATTTCTCCTCATAGATTTAATGCAGGCATGCATTCAATGCCATGAAAATAGATGTCTTCTTCAAATCATCTATAACATAGTTTTGCTCGTGAATTTTCAGCTTCCTTGAGTAATAGGATACCACTTTTTCATTTTCTTATTCTACATAATCTAAAACATTTTTTAGGAATCATTGTATATTATAGAGTTTTCCATACTTTTCATTTATGTATATACTAGGGTGGTGATAAACCTCCATTTAACTTTTTGATGTAGTTACAACATTTTAGAGTCCATAAAAACTTTTCTCCATTCTGATTCAACTTGGATAGTGGATTTAAAAATATTGATAAGTTCATCAAAAATATACTTTAATACCCACATAAACGAATAAAACAATTGATATCCATTATAATTGTTTGCATGGGGCAATCTTGGATATCCTTTTACTTGTAATGGTCTATAGATATTCCATTTTCGGTGAAACATGACCCATTAATAACACGTTACCCATCTATTACTCACATTTTAAATATTTTTTTTATAATGTTTGTCCCATAAAAAATTCATTATCATAATATTAAATTACTCCTCATGTTTCCCATTTCTCATGGATTGTATCATAATATCATCAATAAATAATACCATAAATTTTTCTATGTAATATATAAAGAGTATATACAATATGTTTATCATTATTTCACGACCATTAATGAGTCCAAAGGGAATCACTATGAATTCATATTGTTTATACCACATTTGAAAAGAAGTCCTAGAAATATCTTTTTTCCTCACCAATAATTTTTTATATCTTAGCTGAAGGTCCATCAAAGAGAAATACATTCAACCACATAGTTGATCAAAAAATTCATCAATCCATGGAAGGGAATAATTATTCTTTTTCATGATTTTTCAGATCATGATAATCAATGTAAATTCTCATTTATCCATCATTATTATTGAATAAGAGGACTGGTGTGCCCCATGGAGAGGTAATATGGTGTATAAACTCCTTTTGATGATTCTATTGTAAGTACGTATTCAGTTATTCCAATTGAATTGTGTCTATTATATATGGTGTCTTTGAAATGGGTAGACATCCAATATTTAGGTCAATTATGAACTCGACCTCGTGATCAATAGGATGAACAAGAAACTCTTCAAGAAACAAATCATTATATTCCCTCAAAATGGTAATGTCTTCAAACAAGATAATCTCATTTGTACCAATTATTTATTCTAGATATTCTTGATTATAAGGAATTAGTATCCATAGAGAGATGATGATTATAAAGGAGACTCATCTTCATCCACACACTTTTAATGAATTGATGAATTCTTTAGAATGTGAAGAGAGATCTCCCTTTACCATGATTGAATGTTCTCTGTGTATAAAGACAGTCAATCTGTGCTCAATTTTATTAAATGCGGGTGGTTTAGTTTTCCTTACAACTTTATCATTAGATATAGTATATTAAAACTCCATATTTAGTTTCTTAACACTAAAATCATTGGACAATATACCAAACTGCATATACACTTTGAGATCACATTTAACAACTTCTTAATCACTCAAAATATAACTAATTTATAGAGCATTTTGAAGGATTGGTTTTTGAACACTATATAATCTATAAATTTCAATCATTTCACTTAAAAAATCCAAAATCATACCTTGTATGCCTTGTGAAATATTCTTCAATGTTTGTTATAGATTCACCTTACTTTTTATTAATCTCTATGAATTTTATTTCCATATTTGTATTATGTTTTCTGGTTAAATACTTGTTAGGAATAATTATCTTAAAGTCTTCAAACTCATTCTCATAAATTTAATTATTTTTATTGGTGTCCTTAATGAACTCTCACCACTGGTCACCCAATCCAACCAGATGATAAATGGACATAGTCCCCTTCTTCATCATAGAATAGTGATGTTTAAGAAATATATTCTCCATTGAATTTACCCACTCTAACAAAACTACTGTATTGGGTGGTCTACTAGATAATAGTGGTTGTTTCTGTATAAAATTATTGATAACCTGTTTTACCCTCTTAGGTGAAGGTGTATGTTCCACATTAATTGTATTATGTTTCAAACCCCATGAAATATATAAATCCACCTCTTACTGAATTTGGGGTTTCATTTTAAAAAAAATCATTGTCTCTCGCATGGGTTGTTGGCATGGTTTTCCAGGTTCCGCCCATTTTCAAAAATATAATAGTATAGAACAAAAAATCATTCAATAAGTTGGGAATAAATAATTTGTTCCTTTATACAATTATGTATAAATTCATTACCACCGGGATACCTGTGTCTAATTTTTTTCTAAAAAAATGGTTCTTGATTTCTTACATATACTTAGTCTCATAATAAGGATTTCAGTTATGTTTCTCTAATCCAAATTCACAAATTAACTAAATTTTTCTCTCATACCAACTATAACGACCCCAGTTTTTCTTACAAAACTATTACTTAATTTTAATGACTAAAAGTAATGATTTAAAAATCCAGGATTCAAAGAATTATTTTAGGAAAAACATAGAACAATAAATATCCTTTCATAATAAAACATAAATGTTTTTGGAATTCCTTCTACTCTATCTTCTTAATATCCCTCGTTTTCTCCTTAGTAAATGTATTAAACTAAGGATATACATCAAAAATGGTGTGACATAAATCAAATTAATATAATAAATAATATACATAAAACCTAGGAAATCAAATTCAGCATATTAATAATATAATAAAAAGATAATAACCATAATTATGGGAGGAAACATTAGATAAAGGAATGGAATGTGGTGATGGATAAAAATGAAACATCTTGTCTCAATGGTAAAATAACACACATAGTTGTGAACACATCTACCTTTGTGTTAACATACATTTCAATTTATCTTATGAGAGTCATTAAGAAACACAATTAATTTGTGATCTATATTATTCATATTTTACCCATAAAATTATAACATTTACCTTCGCTATATAATTTTTGTCACACTCAACACATAAAAACAATTACATTATCATGCATTCTACATAGAACCTATATCATTATCTGAAATTAAATATCCCTTGGATAGGAAACAGATTAATCTTATACATAATATATTTGTGAATAAACTATTGGGTTCCCTAATTAAAGTGTTAATGCCCTACTTGTTATAAGAATCATCAATCATAAGTGTAGAAGAACAAATATTTTGATATGTAAAGGATGTATTTTGTATTGAAGATTTATTTTTGAAAAGTATATTCATTTTTCATAAAACCATATTAGATACATTTATATCCTATAAAATAAAAATTAAGGAAAACTAAATCATATTACATAACATTAATGGAAAATATATATAGAAAATGGATTGAAATAAGGAAACCCATGTGAAATTGAGTTGGGTTTGAGAATTCCCCTTACCTTATGTATGAATGCATTATTCAAATTAATAACACTGATACTAAAATTAAATTCATTAATTTTAAAATATGAAACAGATTATACATCAATTTTATTCATTATAGTTTTGTTAAGTTCATTTATGGGATTTTATCAGAGTTATATAGTTCAATTTCATCATTTATTAGAGTTCATTTTCATGGTTTTCATGATTGGTTCACTTGTATATAATTTTAGATGTTCATGAACACCGGAATTAATTATCTATATTTAAAATTAAAAGTTATTAATGATTATATAGTTTCCTAAATTTTCATATATATCATTTGGTTATATGGTATGAGGGTGATTCATTCGATAAGACATTAGTGATAATTTTTTCAATTATTATGATTATTTTTCTAATCACATCAATCTCATTTTGGTATATCATTATGTGTTATGTCAATATGTTACATAAAAAACAATAAAATGGATATAAAGTACACATATAATTCTTTTTTAACAATTAAATTGTTTCATTACCATCCTAAATGTAGGTAAGGTAAAATTAAAACATGTCATCCATGAATGTGATAAATCAATATCTCACAGACAATCCATTCATTATGTGAATAATATAGAGTAGATAATAGGTTTGATGGTGGAATATTACATTAGATTAATTAAATTAAATTATATTAATGGTACTGCAGTTATCAGTCCATTTTTACTATGGGGGCGAGAAGATAATAATCAAAGAAAATAAATTTAATGAAAAAGAAAGTGGATTTTTCCACTTCAATCCTTCTCCGGTGGAACCTCGATAAGGGAAAGGGTTTGGTCTTTTGAAGAATCCAATATCACATTCACATGATTTAGGGTCATTATAAGAGTATTGGGAATAATTTGGACAAATATCAATGTTTCGAAGGTTACAGGTGAAAAGGTGGTGAGGGGAAGTATTTGTAGGGTGGAGAAGGGTGTTTTCTGATTATTTTACACATTAGTTTATTATTTTGGCTCAAGAACATTAATAGTCTGACCATTATCACTATATATATTAGAATAATTGAGGTTATTTAGAGATTTTGGTGCATACATCATAACATATTTTACTTTAATATATATATACCATCAATTATATTATTTTACTATTAACAAAAAATTCATGTATTTCGGAAAATAATGATTTTAATATTATAACTAATTTTATTAACAATTTTAAAATTTAATTAACGTGTCCTAAAATTATCTGATAATTATAAGAAAAAAAATTAATTTCTGAATTTATGTTCTGAAAATATAATTTCGTTTAACCTATTATAATAATTTGAAAAAAAAATTAGTCTTTATAAAAATACTAACAAATAATTAAACATTATTTAAGAAAATTATTTACTTATACTACAATATAATTATATAATATTACCATGTAGATGACGATTAAATTTTATTTTTACATTCACGAGTTAGGTTACTATTCATTTGGTTTGTTTACTATTCATAAATGTCATATTACTATTTCAAATTTTGAGTTACTAATCCTTTGGTATGGGTTCCTTAAAAGTAAAAATACCTCTTATTTCATTCATTCTTCATTTATAATGTTTTTATTGTGTTATAAAAGTGATTTTAGGTTATTCATACTCAATGATAACATTATAAGAAGAGAATTTACAGTGAAAATGTTTTTGGTTCATTACATTTTCCCCTATTAAATTTCACCCTCAATAATTCAATTTTTCATTCAAAATTGATCGTGGGTGAGGGAAATTCTGCATCACCGCATCCTCTGATTACCATTTTTCATCTTCATAATTATGTATTCACAGAAGAACTTTAATAGGTGAGTAGTATGGCTTCATATAAATTGATCTCCATGGTCCAAGATCTTCCCTGACTTCTCCTCATAAATTAGATCATCATATTATTGTACCACCTTTGGATTTAGTAAATATGGGGAATCTAGTATGTACTTCTTCGATAGGGATACAATGAAAACATCATGTTCTGGAGACATGGTAGGCGGGTGTGTTGGTCAATCGGCCTCATCTCAGACTCAATCAAGAATCTTGAAGGGGATGATTTATTTGGAAATCATCTTTACATTATTCCAAAATATCATGATTCTCTTTGATGGATATATGTTGAGAAATGCTAATTATCTAATCATAAACTCTAGGTATCATTATGGATTTTCGTAATATCTCTTATGGGGATTTGGGTTTCCTTTATGTACTAATCCATTTTTCTTACATTTTCCACCAATTCATCATCCATTTCATGCCCTAGAAGAATATATTTTTCAAATTCATCCTAGTATGCTATTTTTCTACACCTTTTCCTATAATGGGAATCATATGGATCCATATTGATGCTTGACTAGAAACTGTTGATGTTAGAGAAATCAACAAGAGGTAGATATTGGTCTCAAAATCATTGAAGTCCATATAACATACCCTTCACATATATTATACTAGATAAATAGTTCATTAATTTTGGCCATCAGTTTGAGGATAATAAGTTATACTAAATTTCTGGTCACTGTTTAGAGCATGTTGGAAACTCTTCTAGAACATGGGAAAAAATCTCGGATCTAAGTCGAATAAAATCTATAGTGGTACACCATGAATCCTTACCACTTTTCAAATTTATATTCGTAATATTTTATCCCGTGATAAATCCTCTCTAATTTCAATAAAGTGAGCTATCGTTTTATGACTATCCATAATAACCCACAATGTATTATTTTTTATGGATGACTTTGGATGTTTGAAGACTAATTCAATGTTAATTTTTTCCATTTCCATGTTGGTATGGGTAATGGATGAATCATCCCTTTAGACTAATGTCTTTAATTCTTTATATGCTAACATACCAGGCACTTTGATTTATTGTTAGTGATTTCATTCTTCATATTTCTCCTCCAACAATTCTCTCTGATATCTCGATATATCATTGTGATACCGATGTAAATAGAGAAGGATTTTCTATATGTTGAATTCAGAATCCCACTATTTATATTTGGATTTTATGTTAAACATAATATTTAATAATATCTTATAACACCTTCCTCATGAATTTTATTCTGTGAGTATTTACCCTTTTTCATAGCTTCTACAATGTTCAAAAATTCCACATCATTTCATTGAGAACCCATTATTTTCTCCATAAGGGATGGTTGAGAAGAATTTTGAGAAAAGATTAATGATTAACTTGTCTGAGTTTTTCCCATGTCCATCCTTTTCAAATACAATAACACTGGATTATTTTCAATCCTCAACACTAATAATGTTGAATGATCCTTTTTAGACAGAGAATTTATCACTTGATTCACCTTTTAGGATGGTTGTGGATTGAGATGTAATATTCATTGATGAGATCTTACCATCTTCATTTGAACATATTAAGGTACATATGTGGGAATATATATCTGAGACTCATGTGATTAGTATATGTTTTTCACTTCTCCCTGTAAAGATAATTTCAACATATTCTCAATGAAAATATCACAGCTACCAACTCCAAATAATAAGTAGGATATTTTTATAATCAATTTTATAATTCCATGAGTTCTTGGATATGAAAATATAATTTCTAATTAACAAAAAAACTAATAACTTTTATGATGAATCATTATATAATGCAATGATTCCCCCACTTTCTGGAATTGTATGTACTCACATAGTGATAATCCTTCTTTTTATCTCTTTAAATAAGTTTTCACATTCCCTGGTCTATAATAACTTTTCACCCTACTATGTCAGCTTGGATAGTGGATTTGACAATTGTGAGAATATTTTCCCAAATATTCATTAAGACCCAGTAGAAAAAATGAAACTAAAAATCTTAATTATATATGTTGTTTGGGTCCACTCCTCGACATCCTTTGTCAGAGATGGGTCCAAAACTATTGATTTATAAGAGATCACATTCCCTATGAATGATAAATCCTCTATGAATAACTCTTATTTAATATAATTATTATACTATTTCTCCCTTCAAAAATTCTTAAACCATGAATTCAAATTCTCTTCATTTTCCTCCATTCTCTTCAACTATATCTGAATATCACATATAAAATTTATACAAAACTTGCCTATATAATATCTAATTATTCAATTCATTAAATCAGAGAATATTAATATAGAATTAGCGAGTTTGAATGGAATAACTATGATCTCAGGGTTTCCTACATCATTTGAAAGTGTCTGTGGGAATATATTTCCCCATTAATTAGTGAATTTCCCAACTAAAGCTCCACCTTAGAGAAATACATGGCACGACACAGTTGATCAAACAACTCGTCTATCTGTGGAAGGGGATAATTTTTCCATATAATAATTTTTTTGGGTCAGTATATTCAATGGGGAGGCTCATTTATCCATCCTTCTTCTTTACTAAGAGGACATGTTCTCCCCATGATGTGGAACTCAAGCTTATAAAACCGTTTTCAAGATTCACTACTGGAATGAGGGGTTATCCCCACGGAGCTATACCCACGGTTTTTTAAACTGTGGGAATATCCTAAATCAAGGTAACCTATAACTACGGTTTATTAATAACCGTAGGTATAGAAATTATACCCCCACGGTTTTTATTGAACCATTGGAATAGAGGGCCCGATATTCTGCTCGATCTCCTTCACTCGTCGGGCCGCAACTCCCCCCCCCCCATCTAGTCCCTCCCCTGTGTTTCCTTAAATTGAATCCCCTTACCCACCTCTGGTCGGCAATCATCACCCCTCCTCCAGACAGTCCACATCCCCCCATCCTCATCCTTCTTCGGTCCATGCGCATCCCCCCTCCTGCTCTGGTTCGCGTGCTCCCCCCCCCCTTCAGTTGACGACATATTGAAGTTCTGGTCAGCGATCATCACCCCTCATCCAGATGGCACACATCCCCCATCCTCATCCTCCTCCGGTCCATGCACATCCCCCCTCCTGCTCTGGTCCGCGCGATCCCCCCTCCTCCAGTTGACGACATATTGAAGTTGAGCAATTTCTCCTAGGTTGAGCGATTTCCTCACTCAATTGATGACCAAATATTTATAGGGATTTTGATCCTTGGGGGTAAGATTAGCCCTATATGTGTCATCCGCACCCAGTTGGGTGCTTTTAACCCATGGTTTGTCGGTAAGTGTTCTCACTTCTGGGGTCCCAATAGATTGCTTGATTCTTTGTATATGGGTTTCTAATTTTTTAAAGATGTCTTCATAGGTCATTAAGAGTATTATTCCATGGATGATGCCCTCTGAAATTGATCAAGCTCCGTATAAAGGTAGGTGACTTTGTATTTTATGTCATTTATCGAACCACACATTCTTGATGATTTTAAAAGAATTTTTAATGTAAATTTATGGTATTTAATGTCATTGAGGATTGGTATTAATCATACTTTCACTCTTTATTTTTTAAATCTGTGGTGTAAGGGTTGTTTAAAATTATAAAAACACATTGGTTTTACATGTCTCCCACCATGTGTTTGATATAATGCATCATATGACGTTCCATGAAATACATGGATTTGTTTTAGTGGAATGATTACCCTTGATTTATAATGATTTATAAAAATAATTTGGCGAGAATATTATTAGGAAATCATTTGTTTGGCCAAAGTGGATAGTATTGACCAAATTAATGGTGGTTTTGTCTATTATGGGATGAGAACTTTTTTTTATGTAAGGAAAACTAGTTTTAATGAATCTTAGCATTTTGTTATTATAGATGGTAGTTTAATCATGGTTGAACTTCTTGGATTACTTGTACCAAAATAGTGGCACATGGGAAGCCTTGGGTATTTATGGGGGAACCTAGTACAAGTACTCCTCTAGGTTTACGAGACCTCCCTTCCCAACAAATATTGGTTGCATGGGCCATCGGGAACATGCAAGTGCATGATAACTCATGGGTTGTGGATACTACTTGGACTTCGCACCGGGCGCATGCTAGTGCATGATAGGTCATGACTAGTGGATGTTACTTGTACTGCCCGTGATGGTGAACACTAGGGCATGATGAGACTCTACCTTGTAGATCTCTAAAAATATAGCATATGGCAATTTTTTTTAGTAAGGATCCTAGTCTTCTCAACCTCTACACATAAGTATTCTCATATGGCATGTTCTTGGATTTCAATTTACTTTAATTTATGAAATTTCATGTTAATTCATTTGCATTTTTTTTATATTTACTATTTTTTTAATGTTAATAGATTACATAAAATTCCATTCCCATTTTTTTGTTTTAACTAAAAATGAAAATCATTAGCTTTATAGATGTAGTTTAAACTTGTATGTCATGGTTTTATTAAAACCATGGGTATTAAAATAGCATATTGCACAAACTATCGGGCTCCTCCTCGGGCTCCTCCTCACTCGGTGCTCCCCCCATTCAACCCTACCTCCCCAACCCTTACTCCCGGCCATGTACTCCCCTCCTCTACCACCACCTCCCGGCCCTCTCCTCCCCTCTCCGACTCCCCTTCCCGGCCTCCGCCTCCCGGCTCTGCGTCCCGTCTCTACGTCCCGGTTTTGCGTCCCGGATCCGCCTCCCGGCTCCGCGTCCCGGATCCGCATCCAAGCTCCCAACCTGGACCCCCTGGCCTTCGCCTCCGCCTCGACATCTCTTAAACAAGGTAATTTTACTTGTGATGCTCCATTAATGTTATGGGAGGATATCGATGATTCTTGGTTGATTATAGGAGGTTATAACAATATCAAATCCTTACTAATTCTGCATTCCACCCTCCGACCGTATCTTCAAAGTACCAGTGGGGTTATGTTGGTAGTTTGGGCTTCAAAGGATAAGAATGATGAGAAAACTACAATGAATGAGTAGAAATTAATTTCTTATCTCAAAATCTACTAGCATTTCTATTATCATCCTTATGATTTCCCTACCACTACTATTACAAAAAATGCATCTGAAGACTTTTTCAACCAAGGTTACTTGTTTTCTTTGAGATAAGGCATTTGGGTAGCCCATATTGGAGTTGATCTTATTTGAAAAGGATATTCACCCTATAAATTTATTCCTCAATTTAACTATGTTATGAAGTTGTTTTCTCCCACTCTCAACAGTTTCTGTCGAGAGAATAATCTTATGATAGCTTGTCAATTATGGCTGATGTTCACCCAGGAGGACACCCAGTGCCAGGCCAAACATCTGAACTCTGGGGATTTCATATTATTCCTCACCAATAGCAATTCGGAGACCTGTGTTAAATCATATACCCATGACTAATTAGTTTATCCAGTTCCCCTCGTGATAACTTTCAAGGCATATGGTGAAAAGTTGAAGGATAATAAAAAGGGAGTTGTTGGAAACTCTTGTCTTGGAAAAGTCCTTTGAAATCCACTCGTCCCCCCCCCCGAGGAAAATTGTAAAATATGGGGTCATGACCTCAAGGGAGTCCGAACAAGCTACTGAATCTCTTTCTGGGAGAATACCATTCATTCCCCTGAGGCTGATTTCCTAATGGCATGGACGTAATGGGACCTTTTCAAAGGCCACCCATCCACTTGCGACCAGTCCCCTAGTGATTTATGGAAGCTCCTCTAAAATATGGAAGTTCCTCTTACTATAATTGGTTATGTGTTAGTTCCCATTGTCATTTATTTTTTTGAGAATCCTGAAAATGTGGGTAATTACCTTGGGAACCTCTATGCCCTCATACATTCCTGAAGTGGTCACTACAAATACTCGCATTGAGTACTTTCCATGCTGTGGCTAGAAAATGGTGATGAGTATGACGACGTTGATGACTCGACTATTGTGGATAATGTGGAAAAAGATGCTTACTTTCACCCAACGTCTTCTAAGCATTTATCTTCCCGAGGTCCTAAGCTTGTGGGGACACCTAGGAAACATTTTTGGTTGTCGAAACCTACTCCGCTCCACTACACCAACCTCCCAATGATGGTCATCCCAATCCTGGGTGCATTTCTGGATTCTTGGAGTGACTAGGATGAATTAAGGGTAAATGGTTAACATGAAGATATTTGGAGGCTTCTTTCGGGAGGATGTTTCAACCTTCCAGGTTTTTGGGGAGCAATTTCTCCTACCATTATTTTGACCAAAGAAGAGCCTAATGTGGTAGCTACCTACTAGAATGAAATGGACATGTGTCTCCACACCCCTATGTATAGGCATTAATGTGGTAGATAATAATTATCTTACCCTAAAAACAGTACTAGTTCCAATTCAAGCACCTAGGAAGGCCCTAAATCACATGAAACCTCCCATTGAGCGGCATTAACAACAAATTCTCCCTTGAATGGAAGAAAAAAGTGATCTGGGTCACCCATGACATGAGGAATGGATGGACAAAGTGTATTACTTATTAAAATAGAGGTTTTAAAATTATTTCCTTACATACATGGAAAATAACATAATCAAGATACAAAAACCTATGAAACCTAATGAGGTCAACCTCACAGACCATCATGTCTACTATTCTTTTTATAGGAGAATGATCCACACCGTTTAAGGCTGATTTTCCTTTAATGACATTATAAAGAGCATAGTTGATTATAGATAGATGATATTTGAGAAGGCCCTAACATAGGTGGCATATTTAACCTTTACCCATACCAGAAGAAGAGGGTGACTATCATGAAAAACTAACTATGTGTGGAAAAAATGTTCGATAAATAGATGACTCAAAAGACACTTGACCGAGCTCATACCTCCTCCAATGGCCTGAAGGCCTTCAAAATTTTATTAAGATAAGACTGAATTTTAAGGGATGAATGGGAAAACCCAAACACATCATGAATTGGGACAAATAATTCCCTAAGGGTCAAGGAAAATAAAACTAGATTGACAACATAAAAACTTCCCCTCCCCAACATTTGAATGTGATGAAGCTCTCTACCATTGCAAAGTGATTCAACACGCAAGTGTCCTGTGTCAATTCACAGTATCGATCTGATGGCTGACGCCATACCCTCTCAAATGACCAAATCCAAAAAACTCTGCATAAATGAACTGAAAGATCTAATTCATCTCTTGGGGATGTTCCATGTAGTCATAACCTGTTGCAAACCATCGGATGCGAAACCAGGATAACCAAGCTCATACCATCCTAAGACAATAGATTTTCAAACCAATAATGATCACAACACATAGGGAGGAATACTTTAATATTCATTGTAACACACCAAGATTTTTTCTATGTCTAAATTTTTTTCACTTTGATATCTTACTTTTCACTAAACACCAAGCTGAAACAAACTCCAAAATATTATTGTATTGTATTGACCTGTTTTGAAAAACCTAAATACTAAGAAATTAACAGTCATTTGTATTTCAAAATAAATAATTCATTATTGTATTGAGTGGTACAATAACATTTTAGTTGAACGCATTTGGAAAATCATGCTCAATTAATAGTTTAAGCATGCTAGACTATATAAGAAACATTATGATCATATATAGTGCTTTATCTGAAAATACCATTTACAATTTATTTTTAACATAATTATATGAGTACATACATAATTCTTAAACCAATCATGGAATTATTCATAATTAACATACTATATTTTTTGACTAGTAACACATGGAAATCATCTTCAAATCTTGATAATGTATGTTCCATAAATTATGAAAAAAAATTAGTTAATTTTTTTTAAAATTTAAAGTTTTTACTATGTATTAACGTAACTTTTCAATGTTATATTTAAAGGTGAATTGAACAACATGTAACGGTTTGGAGCATGATTTTTTAATCCAAGCAACCAAACCATCTACATAAAATTTAATCAGTCCTTGAGATTTAAATATAATTTATCATTTGTTTTTTGTTATTCTTATTATTGCTAGATATTATTTATTATCCATGTAAAGAAAATAGATCTCGGATTTCTTATCTAGGTTTAGGATTTAGAATGATATCCAATGTGATCCTTTCTAGATTTACATGGAAAATAAATATGGAACGATGGTTTATCCTGATCATTCTTATTATTGCTACTTATTCAATCACAGACTCCTCTTGTCATTAAATATGTTTTTCTAGCTACTAATATGCATTGATTAATTTAATAATAAAATTGGTTGTGAGAGTTGATGTTGAACTTGAGGTAGTGGAGGGTAATACATAAAAGCAACCATATATATTCAGAGTTCATTTAGTTTACATTGACATGAGTTTCTCAGGTTGGTACGAATGTAATTACTATAATTTAGTTTTAGTTTGGAATGATATGTCTGTTTTAGTATTGTTTGGTTTCATTTCATTTAATTATATTTATTTCAATTCAGAAAACTGGGTTTAAAATGCGGTTTTAGAAATTGTATAACTTGGTTGTAAATTATCATTACTAAAAGATGTTATGGCATTTTTTGTCTTCTCTGGATTTTAAGTTGTACATATGAATTGTAAAAATTGTTGCTAAAAAATATTTATTTCATTCTTATACAGATTATGAAGAAAACTACAAAAGCTCGCAAGAAAAGATTATTTGATGTTGATCCTGTTAGACGTGAGCGTGAGTTGTCTTCAGTGAGTATAATAATTATAATATTTATCTTCTGCATTACATATAATATGAAGTTCATATTTTTGATCAAATTTATTTTAGGGATATATAACTTCAAAGATTCCTCTTCCTAGTATGGGACCGAGCAGGGATCCTCCGAGACCTAGGCGGAGCTCCCGTCTTACCACACCCCACACTGACCCATCAGTGGACATCCCATCTACCACACATGTCCGCCCTCCGCTTGAGACCCCTGGGATGTTCCCATACATGCTGCCATAATCATCCCATTTACCGTCTTTTTCCCATTCCATGTCCACGCCGACTCGACTGATGTTCTCACCTCCACAATTTCAATATCCATTCATGTATCCCCAGACCTACTACGCATATGCTGACACGTCTACACCACCTCCTTTTCCTACCATCCATCATGCACATATTGAGTCTGTTCCTTTAGTTTCCACTCCTATTCATGAAGATCAGCCAGAGCATGCTATGGAACAGATACTTCCTTCAGAGGATGCTGATCCAGCATAGTCCACGGATGCCTCACAACCTATTCAGGTGCCTGCATCAGGTTTTTTAATTATAAATGTTTCAAATATTAGCATTTCACCTTTGTCTTACTGTATTGTCACTTAACTCTTCTCTTTTCACCTCTTCTGTTATTTATTTGGATCTTCTAGTAGGAGACGTAGGCGCACTCGAATGCGGGATGCCTGGAATCGCGAAACTCATATTATGGGGGATTACAATCCTCAAAATCAAATGGTAGGTAAAAATGCTAAGGAGTGTAGACGTTTCATGGATACTTTAGTAAAATATCATGATATCGTTCCGGTGGAACCGCTCTCATAGAGACATATCAGTGATGACATCAAGGATAGGGCATGGGCGCAGATATGGGTACGGAAATTTTATAAGTTTATATTTATATTAGTAATGTATTTATATGACTTAACATTTTCGTTGCAGAGTCGATTTAACTTTCACAACGGTGAAGCTGCCAAAGCTGCTATGTTGAGTGATCTTGGAGAGTATTGGCGGTCATACAAGTATGAGTTACATATTGGTTGGAGGAGAAGAGTGGGTAACGAGTTAGAGGGTGTACCCACAAACCCTGGCTGTCCAAAATGTCAATATCAAAAAATGATCACACATTGGAAAACTGAACAGTATAAGGTACTACCCATATTTAATGGTTTTTATATAAAATTTAATTCTTATTACATGTATTGTTTTTTTTTTGTTTCTTAGGAAGTGTCAGTGAAAAACAAAAAAAACAAAGATGAAATGATATATCTACACATATTGTGGCACACTATAATACCCGATCATGAGAAGCGGACGGTAAGTTCAATCCAATTTTTTTCATTTATCATATATGGTTGTAATCCAAATTTGTGCATTTCTCATATGCAATAAGCTGAATGGGGCATTGAAGGTCCTGTACCTCGTGCCAAATTATTCTGCTTCAGTAGGAAAAGAAAAGATGGAACTGCAGTTAATTCACAAACACAAGAAAAAATTGTAAGTTTTTTTATATATATTTCAAACATTTATACGAAATTCCTAATTTAATATGTGTATAATTTCAACAGTCTACCTTGGAGGCCATGGATGAGGAAGCTGACAACTTAGGGCCAAATGATCATTTGGGTCAGGTGTTAGGTGTGGAGCATCCAGGAAGAGTCCGTTGTAGGCCAAGCAAAAACATTGTCCCCTCTAGGTATTGGTCATCATCAGACTCCTCTAATGCCTCTATGGCCTCTGAGTTGGAAAGTATGCGTGCTGAATTAGATACAACAAGAAAATAGTATTAGAGGAGCGTGAAAAAAGTAATCTAATGAATGAACATTTCATGAAAGCTATGTCAATGTAGAGTAAGTCACTACCACCAGAGGTTGCTGCCACTTTTTATTCATGTATAGCATCAATGCGCTCTTTAAATAATGCCTCGAGTGATTCCCATGAGGGTCCTAGTGGCGATGACGGTGGTGGCGATAGAGCTGGCGAGGATGTTGTTGGTGCTGTTGTTGGTGATGAGATTGATGCTGCTGATGATGATGATAATGATGCTGCTGGTGAGGATGATGCTGATGATGTTGCTGCTGCTGCTGATGATGATGGACATTAGGATGACGATGATGGTGATGGGGGGGATATTAATCCCCTCCATTTTTGACATAGCAAAGAGACTTGTGTTGGAGTTTTAATTTTTATTTTGTATTGGTGGACTGCTTGTATGTTAATTTCTTTAT